>JARJIL010000003.1:55820000-58562500 GCA_038502395.1 Dittrichia graveolens
ATCTCGGAGTTGAAACATTTGCTTTGATGAAAAGGTCAAAGAGTTTGGCTTTTCTAAAAGCAAGGATGAACCTTGTGTATATATCGGGGTAAGTGGGAGTGATGTAGTTTTTCTAGTCTTGTATGTAGATGACATACAGTAGACGTGACTACCTTGTAGGAGGTGAAAACCTTGCTTGGGAGTTGCTTCTCTATGAAAGACATCGGAGAAGTAGCATATATTTTGGGGATAAAGATCTATAGAGATAGATCTAAAAGACTCATTGGTTTGAGCCAGAGTACGTACATAGATAAAGTCTTGAAGAGGTTCAAGATGAAAGATTCCAAGAAAGGGAATTTGCCTATGTTGCATGGTATGGCGTTGAGCAAGTCTCAATGTCCTAGTTCTCAAAAGGAACTAGAGGAAATGAGTTGAGTCCCGTACGCTTCGGCAGTGGGATCGATCATGTATGCTATGCTATGTACTCGGCCTGATGTGTCGTATGCCTTAAGCATGACGAGCAGATATCAGGCTAACCCTAGTCAAAGTCATTGGGTTGCGGTTAAAAACATCCTTAAATATCTTCGGAGAACTAAAGAAATGTTTTTAGTGTTCGGTGGATTGGAGGAGCTCAGAGTTACTGGATATTCTGATGCTAGCTTCCAAACGGACAAGGATGATTGCCGGTTTCAATCGGGATTTGTATTCTTGTTAAATGGTGGAGTCAGAGTATATTGCTGCAAGCGAGGCTGCTAAGGAAGCTGTCTGGATGAAGAAATTCATTCAAGACCTTGGAGTTGTCCCTAGCATCGGTAACCCTATTGAGATCTTCTGTGACAATGAGGGTGCAGTAGCTCTAGCTAAGGAACCAAGAGCGTATCGCGTGCAAGACACATTGCTCGGAAATATCATTTTATTCGTGATATCATCGAGAATGGTGACATTGTGGTTAGTAGAGTACCGACTGAGGGGAACTTGGCAGATCCACTCACCAAACCTTTGTCACAAGTTAAGCATGATTCTCATGCTAAGTCTATTGGTATTAGGTTTTCTAGTAACTTGGTTTAATTGTTTTAGTTGTATTTGTTATTGAGAATATTAAAGCAATAATGTATTTCTTATTGTAATGACTATTAAATGGGGATTTAATATACGCATGGTGCGATTATTTTATGAAACATTATTGTGTTCTATCTTTGCATGATTAATACTTCCATGAATAAACTTGTTTATTCTAAATACTCCACGATCGGTCGTTCTTCATTGGAAGGAAGAAGTGAATTAAGATCGAGACGAGTGGTTGGTAAAGTTTTCATCTTGGATTGAATACTTGTTTACGCAACACTAGCTTGTACTTAATAATGATTAAGTAATTGGAGGACCCGTACCTGAGTTTACTTCATGGATATTATCACGAGTAAATCAGGATGATAATATTATTTATCCTTTTACTGGAGATGCACGCGTTGCTTGATTATTAGCATGGACTTGTTTAGATTGCTTTCTAACGCAGTTCGTAACTGCCTCTTATAAAGGAAGTTTTCAGGCAAGAACTTGTTATTATGATAGGACGGTGTAGTCAAAAGTATTCATTCCTCTTTTGAGAGATATCCTTGGGCCCCTCGTTGACTAAGCTGATGATAAATCAAAATGAATGGCCGTGCTCAAGTTGAATTTATAGTGGATCAATTGTGCAACTTGTTTTGTTAGTCATAGTTAGTCTATATCGAGAAACATAATCGTTAATGATTTGGGGTTGATCATGTTCCATGACCTGCATTCACAACGGATGTCGTGAACGAAGGGGTATATAATCACTTATCTATAGGACCTTTCCTTTTGGTTAGGTATTTGTTTTGGGAAGACAAACCATGTGCTGACTTGGGGGCATAGATGCCTTGCTAGAGGCCGCTCTATGTCGGTGACACCTTTCGTGAGTTTGTCATGTGCAAGTGGGATTCTGTTGGATTATGCCCACTGACACACGCACGAGTTGGTATCATGGCTAATGAAGCAAGTGCCTATTGGGTCACACGCCAAGTATTGATTCCGGCACCACGGATGGTCTAATGAGAGAGAAAACCAGAAACTGGTTCTGGTGGGCCGAGGCACGCACGTGCCTCTATGAGGTACGGCCATGCCCTATGGGTAGGCACGAGCCCAAGTCGGGCGTGACTTGGGCGTGGCCTGTGGCTAGGTACGCCCGTGCCTCTAGGAGGCACACCCGTGCCCTGTGCCCAATGGACAGGCACGAGCCTAAGTCGGGCGTGACTTGGGCGTGGCCTCTTGGGCTAGCACGCCCGTGCCTTGTGAGGCACGGCCGTGCCTTATGTAGTAACATCCAGTTAACTAGGCGTTCAAAGCTAGTTAAATGTGCTGTTTATTGTCATTATTCTAGTAACTGAAAATGACATTAGTATGCACGAATTTGAACTGAATTTTGAGCTCTATATAAGTGCTATGATGCTAATGTGGTCATGTTCCAAGAACTGTTTTACTAGAATATATATATTTGCATATACACAACTCTCTCAAGCACAAGAGGTACTTGGTGGTGTTTAGATAGGCTTATCTAACACTCTAGCAAGTGGGAGGCGATAGTAGCTTGGTGTGGACTTCGATAGAGGTGTACACGTTAGTGCACGAGATTTCCAAACTCCAAACCCGCGCGTACAAAGAAGATAGCATCGAGGTATAATTCTATTTCTTTGTATGTTTATTTTGTTGCTTAACCATGTCTATAGTTTTGGTCCATATGGTGGGCACATTCGTGGTCGTTTTTGAAAATATTTTTCTACTCGTTTTGCTTCCGTTGCGATTTTAGACCACGAAAACCCAACACTAAGAAATTTAGAATCAATCCTTTAGACATCAGAAAACAACATCAAAAAGAAAGTCAAATCGGTGAACTATCAAAACAGTCAGAATGGAATATCCCTAAAACTGCTCAAATAGATCTAGTTCACACTGGGTCTTTACAGAATGTAAAGAAAAGCTATGTGTTGACTAGGGAGGCCATGAAGAAGACAGCCAGAAACTGGAGGTACCAAGATATTCCAGTGGCCTTTCTAGAAGAAAAGTTTGTCGACATCTACACAGATGATATCGAAGAGATGTTGGATGTAAATATGATGGGTGCAAAAAGTGCAGAGGATGCTAAAGCAAAGATGATTCTTAATTTACACACTGCAAAGAAAGATGAAATCAAATCGAAACATGTGAACCTAAAATTCTTAAACCTTAGTGACGTCAACTTTCTGCTAGAGGAGCTCAAAGTGAAATTCGAAAAGAATGCTGAGGATTCAGCTGGTTATAAAAAGCTCAGGGAGTTCATCAGGCACCGATGTCAAATAGCAGAATACAATGATCTTCAGTTGGGAGCTGAATCTGATAAAGCCGAAATAAATTTGCTGAAGCCAAACATGAAGCATTCCAAAATTGACCAACTAAAGATGTATCAAGTTGTCTAGAGTGATGATAAAGAGTTTGAGGGAGATGAAGGGATTGTTCTGTTCAACAGTAAAAGAGAAAAGTTCTTTCTAAGGTTCAAAGAAGTTGATGCCTATTCAGATGGATCTTTAAAGATTTGGACCTTAAAAATCTTGGAATATAATATGAGCTTAAAGGAAGAAGTTGACCAAGCGCCAAGAGTCAGATTAACTGAAGTCATAAAACTATTCGATGCCAAACGCGATGAAAGAAAAATGATCAGACATTGGCAGAGAAAGATAGGGCAAAGAAATACAAGCTAGACTTAAACAAGGGGGAGAATGTTAGAATTGCATTTGTGTTTAATGTCTAGTTACAATTTAGTGTTTTTATGGTTTACATTGTACTTAGTATAAATAGTATTGTAGCCTTCTTTGCATGTAACCTTTGACATATTATTGAATAGAAAACACACACTTTAAGGTGTTTCGATCCATTCTCTCTACTTGATTCTATTGTGTACTCGTTTCATTGCTTTACATTCGGTGGTAACAAGGAACTTCGAGTAATGTATTACTCTTGGTGAATTGTTATTGTTGTGTTGTTAAGTGGAACGTTATCGACTATAATGGTTCTTTAAGCATCATCAACTCTATATGGTTCTTTTGAGACAATGAGAGTATGATGGCTTATATATATGAACCATAGTCTTATGCATTTTGACTTTATTGGGTTCTTTGAAACAGTGAGAGTACAATGGCTCATAGACAAGAACTATTGTTCGTAGCATCGTTGACTCTATTGGGTTCTTTGAAACAATGAAAGCATGAAGGCTTGAACAAAGGGCCATGATCTTGCCGATGCACACTTTATAAGTGTTCCGTTCCTAAGATCACAATAAAACTGAAATCAGTATCCGATTCATAAAATATATATCCAAACATATATTTATATCTATAATGTTCCTACCCATCATACTAGATATATATATATACACACATACACACACACACACATAAAGCATTCAACATCAAAGAATCAACAAACATCCATAAATCCTGAAAATCCCACAACGCGTCGCGTCCAGGGAACCGACGCGTCTCGTCACATCGCCAAACATCAGATTTTAACACTTCCGGATTTCAATTCGTCGGATTCCATGTTCCCGGATTTAAGGGTCGGATTTCCAAGTCTCGGATTCATAAATGTCGGTTTTCAGGTGTCGGAATTGGATTTTTGGAATTGGGGTTATCGGATTTCATAAATCCGTCGGATTTACGGTGACGTGTTGCGTCCCTCTAAATGACGCGTCGCGTCGCGACTTTACCTGCATCATCTTCTCCAAAAATCCAGCCGACTCAAAGTTCACAAAATCCAATATTCAAGTCTGAATTCAATCTAAAACACTTCTAAAACATAGACAAGCTTCATATATCATGTATACAACATCAAGAACTATTCCAATCCAATTAAAACTTCAAAACTCACAAAACCCATTTACCAAGTATGCAGTTTCAAGCTCCATCAATGGTGTTTCTGTTGGAATATGCCCACTGACACACATGAGTTGGTATCACAGCCGATAAGGCATAGGCCTATTGGGTCACACGCCAAGTATTGATTCCGGTAACACCTTTGAACAAGAGAGAGAGAAAATGCCAAATTGGGTTTTGGTTGGGCCAGGCACAGCCGTGCCTTATGAAGGTACGGGCGTGCCCTATGCCAGGTGCGGGCCCATGGCTGGCGTGCCTAGGGTGTACCCATTGGGGCCGGCATGGGCGTGCCTAGTAGACGTACGGCCATGCCTAGTGCGAAAGCACGGGCCCAAGTCGAGGCGTGACTTGGGTGTGCCCGTGGCTGGCACGGGCGTGCCCTGTGAGGCACGGCCGTGCCTCACTATGTAACATCCTCTTTAACTAGCCTTCTAAGACTAGTTTAATATGGCTTTATGGCAATTAATTACTAGTGATATGAGTTACGATTTTGGTGGTCTTGTTCTATATATATTACTAGTTTGTATGTGCCATGAGGTTGTTGAAATCATATATTGAAATGATTACAAGAAAGGATTAAACGAAAAACATATGAACTTGCAACATTAAGTTGGTTCATATCTCTCTCAATACACGCTTGGAAATCTTCAAGTGATGTTAGTTCTATAGTGGTGGTGTTCTTGTTGGTATACAAGTTCTCTAGCAAGTGGGAATCAAACCAAGCTTGGTGTGGATACCGATAGACGTGCACGATTTTGTGTACACGTCTTTCAAACTCTACAAGGAAAAGCTACATGTATGGTATACTTTCTCCCTCTTGTTTCCTTTTGAGTTGCATTGCTATTGTTTTAGAGTGTGGTCCATTAGGTGGTGTGATTGGTGGCATAAAATCTAAATTGTTTATACTCGTTTTTGTTTCCGCTACGTTCTATAGATGCCATCAAAACCCAACAGTGGTATCAGAGCCATCTCTAACATGGCTTTGCACTCTTGGTTTGAAAACCGGAATTTTATGTCAAAAATGAATTTTCCGGTGACCGGGCACGGCCGTAGCTTATGGGGTACGGGGCGTGACGGCGGCCAAGGCAAGGCTAGTGCCGGCAGATTACTTTTAACCAGATTAAAAATATTTAAATCAGTGTACTGGCACACGGAAGGCACAACCGTACCCTTCATAGGGTACGCCCGTGCCCCTTCGTGTTTTGGCCAGAATCTGGATTTTTGAAACTATGATATTTGGTGTTCTTAAAATCCGGTTTTTGATTGTGTTGGACAAGTATTGGATCTGGTCATTCCCCACTATATTTTGATTCCTTGAATTTATATATTTTGTATGGCTTGGCATGAAGTACATAAAAATATATATATTTAAAGGTGTATAGATGAATATGTAATTTTAAAGGTGCATTAAAATTACTAATGCATATGTACAAGGATTTCCTTTTGTGCCTTGGGTGTTTTGTTGGCAATCTTAATCAAAATATGTTTGACATGGTTTTGTGGCACACCATGGTTTTGCTTTGGTTGTGTTTGGATGTGGTTCGGTAACTAGATGCCCTTTAGACCTATATGTTGTGGTGTTTGGTTTATTTGGTTTTGGTGGCCTGTGTGCCGTATTGTTGTAATTTTTATAATTATTATTTGGTGCGGCTTGCATGCCGTTTATTT
The DNA here is from genome assembly GCA_038502395.1 of Dittrichia graveolens. Classification (NCBI taxonomy): domain Eukaryota; kingdom Viridiplantae; phylum Streptophyta; class Magnoliopsida; order Asterales; family Asteraceae; genus Dittrichia; species Dittrichia graveolens. The sequence goes on from JARJIL010000003.1 coordinate 55,826,570, forward strand.
ATTCCTTTGTACTTGTATTAGTAGCATAGGATTGTGGCTTGCATGCCATTTCTCCTTCTATGTATTTGTAAAATAGTATAGAAGTTGATGTTGTATGTAATTAATCAATGGGAAACACGGCGTTGATGTCTAGGCAACGTGGAGTCCGGATTGCCTTTTGGAGATGCCAACTTCAGTGGGAGCACACCCGACTGGGTACTTTGGATCTTGGATTCCTTAATTGACCTTGTTTTCCCCATGTGGCTCGCGGGGAAGACGCATAGGATTTGGGCATGTTACCGAACTATTGTGTATGCGTGCTTGTTTTATATATTTATTATTTTGCATGGGTATGTAGGATATCGCATGCTAGATAATTTTTCCAAAATATATAAAACACAAAGATTTATAAAATTGGTTTAATTTTCTTTCCGCACGTATAGGATTAACAAGATAATATAAATTTGTATTATATTATAACTGGATAAAAATTGTATTTATCACTTGATTTGTTAATTCGCAAAATGGGTTAAAATTGTTTTAACCGTGAAAAACAAAATCATGTTTTTAAAATGTAAATCACGCACCATCCGTAAGACGATACCACCCGAATCTAGTGAAACTTGGATGATTGTCGAGCTTTAGCACGAGTCATGCCGAGTGGAACTGTGTGGAAGGTGAGTGTGGTAACTCGCAATATTGGTTGTCAAGCTTAGCACGAGCCAATTATTGGCGAGAGTTCCACCGTGTGTTTTGACGGGCGGTTTACAATTCTTTTTGTGACACTTAGGTGGCGTCAAGCTCTAGCCGAGTCATTTAAGGGGATCAAGTTAGAATTGGTGCGAGAAGGGATCAAACATGACAAAAGACATTTTGATTGTCAATGGATCCCGCAAGGATCTAGAAGTTGCAAAGTGTTTGCAATCGGTAAAATGGTTACCTGCCTAAATAGCTTTGCTTTGTGATCCGCGGTAAACCCGTCATAAGGTAAAGTGAAATATGGTTTCTAGACTTGTTTAAATAATTGGTTTTGAAAACTATTTGGGTAATTATTTATACAAGGATTATATCTAAATTCACTAAAATGTGTACTCTAAAATTGTAGATGACAAACGTTAACAACGCAACACCGAATTTGTCTCTCCGTTCGTTCCTAGAAAAGGAGAAACTCGTAGGTGTGAACTTTGTGGATTGGTATAGGTAATTGCGAATTGTCCTTCGCCATGAATCTAAGTTGCACATCCTCGAGGAACCTCTTCCGAAACCACCTGCTACCAACAGAAGTTGGGCCACTAGATACGCCTTTGAAAAGCGTGTCGAAGACGTAAAAGATGTTTCTACGTTCATGTTGTCGACTATGAGCTGCGAGCTGCGTAAGAAACTTGGGCATATGAATGCGTACGACATGATTAATCGGTTGAAGGACTTGTTCCAACATCAGATTAGAGAGGAACACTTTATATGTGCCGCCTTGTCGGTTGCCGGATGCAGGAAGGTTGGAAGCTTAGTGTTCATGTGCTTCGTATGAAGGCATACATTGACCAAATGGAAATACTAGGATTTCCCATTGGGATGGAGCTTGCGGTGAATATGATTCTCCAGTCCCTGCCCGCGTCTTATGATGAGTTTATCAAAAACTATCAAAAGGACAAAATGGTAGAATACTTAGACGAGTTGCATGACATGCATAAGACTTTCGAGTCTAACATGGCCAAACCCAAGTTCGTTCCCACCCGGTTATTTGAGGAACGTAAAACCGAGAAAAAGAATACGACTCCTAAGGGAGAAGTTTGCTATTTATGCGGTCTTGAGTGTTCGAAGGAGTTAAAGCTTCCTATGAGGCAAGGGAATAACTTCTCGTCATCAGTTACATTCATGATTAGCTCCATGGCTTTTCTGCTTCTTAGCTAGATTTGCTAAAATGCTGCCTGTAACACTCACGTTTGTTGCAAAATTGTTTTGTTACAAAGTGTAGGTGTTAAACGGAAGAAATAGCTGATAAAGCATGGAGAGCTATAGCTCAAGATTGTGAAACTTGGACGTTGTCTCAATTGAGAGGATTGGGAGTTTTGATCTCGCCATTTCATCTAGCTATTTTATTACTTTACTAGATTAATATATTATCTGCCCTGCATAAGAGAAATATTAAGTCTATTATGCATTGGTTGACGATTGATATTACTTTGTATTTGATATATAAATTAGTGGTTTATTTCAAAGTTTATCCATGTCATGGAATTTATAAGCTTTTGCTTAAAAATAATAAAGTAATCATGAATAATGTGTTTAAATCCAAAATTGGTTTGGATTAGTTATCCAAGTGACAAGATTATTTAGGTATGTAAACAAGACTTGCTTCACCAAGTTCCGTGTGGTTTGGAATATTGGATGCATTTGATAATTGATCAAATGTTGAGTACGAGAATTGTTTATTAGACTAAATGACTTGTACATATTTCATCGGCGTATGTAAGAGGATTGAGAGCTTGTTGTAATTATTTCACACTTGTGTGTTTAATTCGTTCAAGCAAATCCATGGGGATAACTACATGCACTTCGTTACCTTTACCCGTAGTGGTAATAGGGGTTGGTATATTTTGAAACCTTTGACGTGTTCGATAATTACCATAACAAGGTTTGTGGACGAAAGGTTAAGTTACTTAAATCTTGGAAAGATGATGAGTATCTTAATTTATGAATTTTGTGATCATCATAAGAATTGTGGGATTTACCTCATAATTTATTTCTTCTACGACACATTGGCATATGGGTCGCATAGAGGAGGAACCAAACATTCTTCGGTATGTTCGGGTCTTGATGGATCACAAATTCATGCCCAAAGTGTTGGGATGCTTAAGTATGGAGGGCAATGTTCTATATATAAAATCAACAAAGATGATTTAGTATACATCTTAGGAGAAAATACTAGAAAGAGTGTCTTCGCTTGTCTATCTCAAAACCTAGATTATCCAGCCTACGTGTAGACGTGAGGTGGTAGAATCCGGGGACTAGTGATGCAACTCCATTAGGCATTCTACTGATACCATGAGATATTTGTTTCATAAAGTTTTGAGGACAAGTTTTTGTCACTCAATGGCAGGTGGAAATATCTATGGGAGCCGGTGGGAGTAAACAGAGCCCTGAATGGTAAAACCTGATGTTGCCACTAGCATACAATCAGTAATGATTAGAACTCAGCATGGCGATGCTGGAGTACCTGGCATAATTTTTTACTCTTCCTATTTCTGATAGGAGTTGTCGCAAGGCAGGATAGATATATATTTTATATCTAGAGGAAGATAACTCGATGATGGATTAGTTGAATTCATCAACTATCGGAAGTCGTAGTGGGCCTAGTGTTTACGAAAAGGAGAGAGGTAATGAGAATGGGATGCAATCCATGTAGGATATCCAAGTATTGGACTTGGATGATCCAATGCCTTGGTATGAACCTAGGGGTATGCATGAATTGAGATGTAGACAACTTCAAATGCCGACCGGTGGTAAAAATTCTAATATGATTGACTATGAGTACGGTATCATAGAAGAGATTTTTCCTGGTGGTTATGTTGAGGAAGTGTTTTAATACTATCCGAGAGTCTTGTACACTATAAGTATTCTCGTAAAGTCTACGAGCCCAAGAAGTCTATTCATGGACTTGAACTTCAAATACCAACTAATGATAAATGTTTTGTTATGATTGACCATGAGGATGGTATCATAAGGAAATTTTCCTAGTGGTTATGTTGAAGGTTACTCGGATACATGTGTTTATCACTGCAATGTAAAGATCGTATTCCTTCATGGGAATTTTGAGGAAGAGTGTTTCAACACTATCCGAAAGTGTCTTGTACATTTAAATTATCCTCGTAGACTTGGATAAATATCGCAAGGTTGTAATCTTCACTTTAATGAGAAAATCATAGATTTGAGTTTTCAAAAAGGAAAGATTAAACTTGGATGTATGCCAGAGCTAGTGGGAGCACTTGTGTTCCTCAAATTGCGTATCCATAACATACTTCTTGTTGAAGATAATATCCTAACTTGGTGGTTCATAAAACCGGGGTTGAGAAATTATTGCTTCATAAGAAGAATTGGAAGATACGAACGAGAACTTTTCGGAGTGACAAAACTAAGAGAGTGACATTGAAACATGATGGACTAGTGTGTTAATTTAATTAGCAACTTGGTTTATCACATGGTTTCTTTTCTCTCATTTTGACATACTTGGAACTCTTGGTACATTGTTCTTCAAGTTGATGTTCGGTGGTAACAAGGAACTTTGAGTAATGTATTATTCTTGGTGAATTGTTATTGTTGTGTTGTTAAGTGGAATGTTGTCAACTAGAATGGTTCTTTACGCATCATTGACTCTAATTGGGTTCTTTTGAGAAAATAAGAGTATGATGGCTTGTATATATATGAACCATAGTCTTGCGCATTGTGACTTTATTGGGTTCCTTGAAACAATAATAGTACAGTGGCTCATAGACGAGAAAAATTGTTCGAAGCATCGTTAAGTCCATTGGGTTCTTTGAAACAATGAGAGCACGAAGGCTTGAACAAAGGACCATGATCTTGCCGACGCACACTTTATAAGTGTTTGGTCAAGAGAAGATATGGTGATTGTTAGAGTACGCATGGATGTCATTTTGTGAATCCGCTTACTAAGCTTTAGTCTCAAGCTAGTGATGAACTTTCATACTAGGCTTGTGTACACTTGGTTTACAAGTGGCTTTGGCTTGAGTTTGTTTTAGTTGAATTTAATGTGTTTTTAGTTGGGAACATTAAAAGCAATAATGTGCTTTGATTGTATCGATTATCAAATGGAGATTTGATAATGCGCGCGGAGCAGGTACTTTCGTTAGCCTTTATTGTGTTCCATCTTAGCATGTTTAACTACTTCATTGAATAAATTTATTTATTCTAAATGCTCCACAATCGGTCGTTCTTCATTGGAAGGAAGAAGTGAAATAAGATCGAGGCAAGTGGTTGGTTAAGTATTCATAGTGGATTGAATACATGTTTTCGAAACACTAGCCTTTACTTGCTAGTGATCAAGTAATTGGAGGACCCGCACCTGAGTTTACTTCATGGACATGATCACGAGTAAATCAGGATGATAATATTGTTTGTCCTTTTACTGGAGAAACATGGGCTTCTTGAATAATGATATGGTCTTGTTTAGATTGCTTTCTAACGCAGTTCGTAACTGGTTGTTATAAGGAAAGTATTCAGGCAAGAACTTATTATTATGACGGAACGATGTAGTCAAAGGTACTCGTTCCTCTTTAGAGAGATATCTCTGGGCCCCTCGTTGACTGAACTGATGACATCAAAATTCATGGCCGTGCTCAAGTTGAATTGATAATGGATCAATTTTGCAACTTGTTTTGTTCGTCATAGTTAGTCTAGATCGAGAAACATAATAGTGGATGTTTGGGGGTTGATGATGTTCCATGACCTGCTTTCACAACGGATATCATGAACGAAGGGATGAATAATCACTTGTCTATAGGACCATTCTTTACAGGTTGGTACTTGTCATGGGCGACATACCCTATGCCGACTTGGGGCATAGATGCCTTGCTAGAGGCCGCTCTATGTCATTGTTGCCTCTTGTGGGCGTGTCATGTTCAAGTGGGAGTTTGTTGGAATATGCCCACTAACACACACGAGTTGGTATCACAGCCGATGAGGCATAGGCCTATTGGGTCACACGCCAAGTATTGATTCCGGCAACACCTTTGAACAAGAGAGAGAGAAAATGCCAAAATGGGTTTTGGTTGGGTCGGGCACGGCCGTGCCTTGTGAAGGTACGGGTGTGCCCTATGCTAGGTACGGGCCCAAGGCCGGCGTGACTAGGGCGTACCCATTGGGACCGGCATGGGCGTGCCTAGTGGACGTACGGCCGTGCCCAGTGCGAAAGCACGAGCCCAAGTCGGGGCGTGACTTGGGTGTGCCCGTGGGCTGGCACGGGCGTGCCCTATGAGGCACGGGCGTGCCTCACTATGTAACATCCTCTTTAACTAGCATTTTAAGACTAGTTTAATATGGCTTTATGGCAATTAATTACTAGTGATATGAGTTACGATTTTGGTGGTCTTGTTCTATATATATTACTAGTTTGTATGTGCCATGAGGTTGTTGAAATCATATATTGAAGTGATTACAAGAAAGGATTAAACGAAAAACATATGAACATGCAACATTAAGTTGGTTCATATCTCTCTCAATACACGCTTAAAAATCTTCAAGTGATGTTAGTTCTATAGTGGTGGTGTTCTTGTTGGTATACAAGTTCTCTAGGAAGTGGGAATCAAACCAAGCTTGGTGTGGATACCGATAGAGGTGCACTATTTTGTGTACGCGTCTTTCAAATGATACAAGGAAAAGCTACATGTATGGTATACTTTCTCCCTCTTGTTTCCTTTTGAGTTGCATTGCTATTGTTTTAGAGTGTGGTCCATTGGGTGGTGTGATTGGTGGCATAAAATATAAATTGTTTATACTCGTTTTTGTTTCCGCTGCGATCTCTAGATGCCATCAAAACCCAACAGTTTCATCATGTATGCATATATTTCATCATAAAAACATACCAAGTAGTTACGAAACATGCTATAAACACCAACTAACCTTTGTTTTGCTTTATCAATCAACAATACTTCAATCCTCAATTTCAAGTATGCAAATTTCTAGCTTTCTTGAGTTTTCACTCTCAAAACACACACAAACACACTTTACATCTAAAACAAATGAACAAATTGACTAACTCTTCAACTTGCCATACATACATACACGTACACATATCTTTTCTCAAAACCAAAGTAGGAGATGGTTCATGTACTTATCCAAATTCCAAGCCCACATGCATACATGCCCACATACTAACATACATGCATACGTGTTACATATTCTACCAGTAAACAAGTCTTTCCATGTTAGTCCCAGATTGAGTACGTAACAATATATGTTTGTAGAACGGGGGGTTGAATACAAACTTTAGCTTTTTAAAATTAAAAACACACAATTATACTTTTATATAATTCTTATTGATTGTGAATCAAGAATTACATGTACTAGAAGCGGAAATTCTAAGTACAAAAGAAGGTGGCAATCAATTAATCTAACACATAGATAAGCTAACTCTAAAACAACTAATGTATAAAGAGTGTTCAACACATGAACAAGTTTGGTTCTACACAATTCCTAAACGCCACGAATATTTCTCAACTAATGAGATTGCTTTTTGTTGTGTAGAAACTCTATTCGGTTGTTTTGCATGTCCACCATGTATGAATATTTATAGAAGCTTAGGCATCCGGTTCTAGGAAGGAAGGAGACAAAGAGTATGTGGAAATATAATATTTTAATTATAAAGGTAGTGGGTGAAAAGTAAAGTTACTTTAATCAACTGTTTGATAAAAGTAATTGTACTTTTCTGAAAAAGTGCAACACACTCACAATATAAAATATTAAAACCCACATCTTCTGTCGTGTACAACTTTCTTTCCCTTTCCATGCTTGTACTTTAAACAACAGCCATACTTTTGTTTGATTTGACTTTACCAAGTATGGGATTGTCATTCATACTTAGTTGTTGGAACAAATCTTCAAGATCTTCGTCTGTTTGGGGTATCTTTCTCCTTTTCCAGAGGATAAGATCAAACCTTTTTGTCTCATACTTGATCCAAAAAGTGATTTTTACTTTTACAAACAAAGATCTAAGGCATAATAGAACAACACATGTTCTGACTTTTACATATGACTTTTTCAATCTGAAAGATAGAGCAGATTTGACATTGTGCTCGACTCAGCTAACAGAAAGTACTAGAAACTTTAAATTTCACTACTCAGTTTACAGGATAGATCAGTTGATCATTTTTGCTAGAACTCAGTTGATACATATTGCTCAGCTGATCATATAGATGCTCAGTTGATCAATAGTTATCTTAGAAGGATATAAGCTCATGTATTGATATGATCAGTTGATCAAGAATTCTCAGCTGATCATTTAAATACATCAGTTTATGTGGAAAGATGACTTGTGATTGAAAAGACTTACTTAGCTGATGCTCTGGGCCTCAGTTTATCCAATGTTTACTCGGCTGATGGTGTAGCTGAGCAAAGTCCTTGCTCAGCTAATGGTGTTGGCACTCAGCTGATCAAATTTCTTCACTCAGCTGACAGTTCACTTTCCTCAGCTGATGGTCTTCTTCACTTGTTTTCTTCATCTGATGCTCCTAAGCTGATGTACCTTGGCTGATACTTTGATTAGGGGCTGATACTCAGCTGATGGTCAGCTGATGGTACCATACTTAGCATATTTTCGATAATCTGATTCAAACAACACATGTTTGAATAGTTTCTAAGTCATACTGAATGTAGGGTTTGGTTATCATCAAATTCTATGTTTTAGTATAGGCAGAGTTGATTATTCGGTGAAGTGATTATCTCCCCAACAATCTCCCCCCATTTGATGATGACAAAACCTTTTTCTTTTTGAAGAATCAGTTTGACTTCGAATACAAAATATTTAAACTTGTAAATGCTTTTGGCTACCTAGCTATCTGTTTTTGGTACGTCTTTTTATTTTAAACCTTGTTCTGTTTTTTGTTTCTTTTCTAGTGTTCCATTTTGTTCTGTTTTTGTGAAATCTTTTTCTTTGTTGTACCATTTTGTTCTGTTTTTGTGGTATCTTTTCATTTTTTCATTTTTATATATTTTTGATTTTCTGATTTACATAAACATCACTTGAATAATAGAATAAAGGAAAGTACAAAAGTATTTACAAATATTAAATTCTAATCTGAACTAGTCTAAACAGGATTTACAATATATATACAATCAACTAGAGTGATCAACAATTCCTCGGAGATAGATCAGCCTTCAATCCCACCATTCTTTTTCTTTGACTTTAAAGGCTTTGGCGCGAGGATCTGCTTCAGCTAAGACTTCGCATTGGGCTTGTACAAGTGCTTCAAATTAATCATTTCTGGTTCTGCCTCTTGTAGATATCCTTAGTCCAAAGAGAAAATTTCTGCTAGCCTTGGGGATCTCAGACTGTCTAAAGAACCTCCATGTGCCTCCTCTGTCTAGAAAGAATATACCCTCAATAGGCATAGATATAAACTTGAAAAGCTCAGGAGTAATGTTGAGTGGCAAGGTTGTGTTGAGACCCTCAAAATCATATAGATATTCATGTTGTGGCATTACCTCTCTTAGCTCAAAAGGTTTAAAGGGCTTGGAGCCTTTCTTGTGTAGATTATCAAATGTATGCACATGCCTATAGTAATCATCTAGAGTGAAGGCCTTTTGTGACATGGCAAGAGCTATCCAATTTTGAATCTTTTAAAAAAACTACACTTTGGGCTTGCTTTTGGATTTGTAGAGAAGGTACATGATCTCAACCAATTCTGTGAACCTATAGATGTGACACCTTTCATATGATATAACTTCACAGCTATTGAAGTTGTTTTGCCTTATAGCTTTGAGGTAGGGTTCACCATCACCTTTATGGATAGTAGCTCTTGTGATAGGAGTTGGCTCGGTTATGTTTCTTAGAATATTAATTCTTTCTCTGAAGCTTTGCATCCTCTGTTGACTTAGATTGTAGGGAGCATATAGGTCAAGACTGAACAGGGTTTTGATTGCATCCGCTTTGGATCTTGCTTTGAGCATCTCAGCTTGAGATTTCTCCCTTGCCAATTTAAGTTGAGCAGCAGCTTGACTTTGAGCTTTTTCTTGTTCTTGTTGATATGCTAGCTCTTTGGCTTGGTATCTCTCTTCAACTGGAACACCCAATGCTTGAGCCATTTGGGCATTCTCCTTTTCCTCTTGCTCTTTAAGGGCAAGCTCCCTCTTTCTTTGTTCATCCTCTTCAACTTGCTCTTGTGTCATTTTTCTTTTTCCTTTATCTTTTGGAGCGGAGGTTGAAGGCATTTGGACTTTTGGAGCAGATTGGACTAGAGGAGCAGATGATTTGGGGCTTTGTCTTCTTCTTATGAGGATGTCAGAAAGTGGAGTATCATCCTTATCATCAGAATCAGACTCTACATTTATTGGTGGAGAGCAACCCTCAGCAACCTTATTTTTAGGCTTAGGCCTGTTTGCCATTCTTTTCAATCTTTTAGGAAATCTTTACTCCCCTGAGAAGATGCTTTTACTTTGAGAATAGGAGGAGCTGTTGCTTTGGGTGCTTCCTGCTACAAGATCTTTGTGGCTGTCTCAGAATAGGCAGCATCTATCTCCTCTGAATCAGGATCATCCTCCCTTGTTGAACTTTACAATTTCTCCCCCTTTTTGGCATCATCAAAAGGAGGAGTCACCTGAAAAGAAGGAGGGGAGTCACATGTGGTTGGTTTTGGGAATGGGGTAGGGGCAGGGGTAGTTTTAGTGGGTGAGGAAGGTGTAGGAGTTAGTTTAGAGAGTTGGAGGGATAGGTCATCCTTGAGATCCCTTAGAGCTTTCCAGAGAGAAAGATGGCTCATTCTGCTTTGTTCAGAGAGGGGTTCAATATCATCAAGGATGCCTTTTAGGAAAGAAGGCATGGGAAGAAGTTGTTCTGGTATAGGGATAGAAATATTAGGGTTGATTAGTCGTAGGGTTTGTAGTTGGGTTAGAAGGTGTGAGATGGTTTGGTTAAGGGAAGAGATAGTGGATTGAGGTAGGATGGGGGCAGGTGGTTGAGATGGGAAAAGGGTAGATAATTGGTCTAATTTGGTGAGAAGGGGAGTAAGGTCAGTTGAGGTGTGGAGGGGTGCAGAGGTGGGTGGGGTTTGGGTTTTTAGGGACTCTATGTCTTGAGCAAGTCTAGACAGTTGGGTTTGGAAAGATTGGAAGGTTTGGGTAAGATTGTCAAGGTTTTGGTGTATGGTTTGGAGAAGGGTAAGGTTTTGTGTTTGGGTAGAGGTAGAGGGTTGAGAAGTGGAAGAGGTTGAGATTGGTTCAAAGAATGTGGGTAAGGTTTTTGTTCCCTCATCTGAGCCTTGGTGTATAAGCTCAAATTCATTGGGAAAGACTGTTGAGCCCTATACTAGTGGTTGGTTTGTACCACTAACATTAACAGGCTGTGCATGTGTAAAAATAAAATCGATTATAAGGGCAAGATAAGTGGAGTGAGTGTGGGATGCACTCAATACTAAGGAATCTCTTATTGGATCCACATTCTGTGGAGAGAATGTGAATGGTATAGGCTGATTCAATGGGGGTATAGACACAGTGTGACCTTGGGAGGAGGTCTGTCTTTCAATGAGAACAACCTTTTCGGAGGCTGCCTCAGATAGCAGTTTTAATCCCATTTTTACAGATGTATCCTGTTGGGACGATACGTCCACTGGCTTAGGGTTAGAAACATCCAATTGCTCCCCCTCAACAAGAGGAAGGGTAATTGGAGGTGAGGTCAGAGGTGTGGATGTCACTACCTCAAAGGACTCAAGATGAGCAACCTCTATTGACCTTCTGTATAGGGGGCTACGAGGAGGAGTAGAAGTAGTGAACACTTGAGGTTCACCATAGCTTGGCTGTTGAATGGGTGTATGGACTGGAGATGAGGATGGGCTATCAAAGGTTGGGACTACCATTTGAATATCCTCGGATGTGGAGTCAGTGATATCCTTACCCTGGGATATGATGTGCCTGCTTCTATCAATGAGCTCAATGAGTTGCTCAGAGATTTCTTGTTCTTGTTGTTCAGCATCATCACCAAGAGGACTCATGACTATTGGACTTAAGGGAGTGAATTCAGAATCACCAAAATTGCCAGCATCATCAGCACCACCATCACCAGCATTATCATCATCATCAATGTTACCATTATTACTTTCCTCAGCATTATCAGCATCATTACTATCACCATCACTACCATTACTATCACCAGCATTTGCATTTTCCTCGAAAGCATCGATTAACTCTTCCATTTGAGTTGTGATAGGGGGACCTCTGTTTGCCTTTATAAAGTGGAATACTTTCTCACCCATGGCAGTGACAGGAATTCTATCAAGATGTTCATTTAGTCCAACAAAATCATTTTCACCGATCTCCCTCATTGCAATTAAACTTAAAAATCTAATATATGGCACTTGAGATCTTGAGGATTTCTTGTTGGTGCTCTGTGTAATTTTATCAACAAGATCAGAGAAGATAACCTGAGCGAAATCAATGTTTACCCCCAAACACTAGGGCATATAGGACTAGAAGCTCAGTTTGATTGATGAGATAATGGCTTCCAGATTTAGGACCAAAACAACGAATGACCACATTGGCCAGATACTTCCAAGGATGGGATAGAGCAGTAACTTTCACTTGCCCGTGCACCACAGGCTCATTGTAGCCGATTGTTTGTATAACAGTTTGAACTTGAGTTCTTAAGGGAAAAGCAGTGTATGGTGGGAAGTGAGGAATACCAGTGGCTTCTCTTAAGGTTTCAGTGGTTATTCGAAGATGATAGTGTGACAACCGTCAATTAAAATTTCAGGTTAGCTTCTAGAAAACTATAATATAGGTTTTTAATAGCTACATATAGTATTAATAACATAAATTATTTTGTAGAAACCTTATATTCCCTAAAAATCCCGACGGTGTGCTTAAAACCTTTAAAAAATCAAAAAATTGGTAAAACTAACTAAATAAAAGACAAGCTTTATAAATCTTATATAAAAATCAAAATAATAATAATAAAACACATCATGACATATGTTATTTATCCCAAATATAAAACTTATGTTAATGCTAACAAAACTAATCAAAAACTTGTAAATATTGTCTTTAATTGAACCACCAATGTACAAAATATATCCAACACATACACACACACTTATACATATTAATTAAACAAAAAAATAAAATAAAAATAATGATAATTATACCCAAATTCGTTCAGCCCCTTACACACACTCAAAGTCACCTACACACTTCACCTCTTGCATGTGCAAGACCTCCACTCACTTGCACAAACCTCACACTCTCTCTAAACCCATTCTCTCCTCCTCTCTACACTCCAGCCCTCAAACCTGCTAGAAATCATCATAAACTTCCAAGTTTTGAAGTGTTCTTGAAAGATTGAAGCAAAAGATTCAAGATAAGCAAGCATAGGTAGCAATCTGTTGTGTAATCTCTTCATTTCTTGCATTTTTCTTACTTTTTCTTCAAGATTTCTTGAGTTTATGAATTTTTATGAACATCAAAGTGTTTTAATGATGATACATTCACTAATAACATAAAAATGTTCAACTCAAAACAAAAATTTATGAATCAAACAACAAGAACTCAAGAAATTAGTGTTTTTATGCACATGCATGTGGGTTTTTGCACATGCATGTGGTTTTCTTTGAAGGATCTATCATGATATGATCATGCATGGAATTTTTGTTCTAACATAAATTTTGTTTTGACTTAAAATGACCATAACTTAATAAATACTTAACCAAACGATTTGATTCTTTTTTTCAAAGTTTTATGTCTCTGTTGAGCTTCATCTCCAAGTCGAAATTCAAGATTTCATGAAGATTTGACCCCCCAACCACATGTATCAAGTCAGGTATAGTCGAAATTCAAGATTTCATGAAGATTAAACCACTCAAATATTATTCAAATAAATTGGTTTTTCTTCTGGACATTTAAATTAATGAGTTGGCTTTCAAATAAATTTAACCTCACTAAAAAATCTAGATAATTTCATAGATGAACTTTAATTGATCATAACTTGGTCCACACAAACTTAAAAATGGTAAACTTTTTTTAAGGTTACATTATTGAGTTAGAAATTTAACCCAATTTGAATCATCTAAAAATAAGGTCGTTTGACCACTCAAACCCTTATAAAAACATGAGAGTGTTAACTGGATTTTGAGCAGTGACCTCTAAATTTAAATAAATCAAATAAAATATCTATAAATCTTTAAAAATTCTAATATTTTTACAGTATTCCCTAAATACATATTATAATAACATATAAAAATTTGGAACCTTAAATAATTCTTTAGTGTACTAAAGTATTGCACCAAAGTACAACCCATGAAGCTGACAGAAAGTAACTTGCACAGTAAATAAAGAAGAAAAAAAATCTTTATGATTGTGACTTGAAAAATAACAATTTAAGTATAAAAATCATACAAATAATATAGAGACACCTAAAAAGTAAATATAAAAATATAAAACATAATTGTATTCACATGGAAGAAAGTTGGGTAAATAAATATATATACATATATAATTTCAACATATAACTATATCAATATAAAACCAATATAAATAATATAAAATTTATTATTAATTTTAATAAATAGAATTTGGGGACTAATAATAGGATATTATTTCACTAGAAAGGAAGCGACGCCGAAATTCAAGACTTTACGAATTGTTTTAAGAGCGCGTTAGACTTTGTCAAGTGAGTATTCACGGCCCCACTTTTTATTGTTTTGAATATTTTTGGGGGAAAAGCATGCTAGTATTTAAATTATCGGTTGATCTGTTTATTAAACTGTTATCTTATCATCGCACTTTGGTATATATGCTTATGTTTAACGATTATGAGTTTCTCTCTTTATGTAAGTCCCACCGTTCAACACTACCTATTAACTCATTGTATCGAGCCGTTAGTAGTCTATAGATAGCGCTATTAGGTTGACACCCCACTTACTTATGTAAGTGCATAATTACTAAGAAACAGGCTCTGTTTATTACTCTATTGGCATTTAGTCAGTAGGCTAGGTAGTGGGCTCTTTGCATTAACGTTATGCATATACTTATACCACGTGCAACCTAAACAACCGATTTACATACTCATCGTTTGGTGATTAACGTTTTTGGCATTAAAATCTTATTTTATTTCATATCAAAACCTGTGATCTCACCAACTATTTCTATAGTTGACACTCACTTTTTATCATGTTTTTCAGGAAATCATCAGTAATTGGTCAGTACCTATCAAGCATGTGTGGCAGCATTATCTAGCATGTTTCATTATGTTATTTTCCAAACATTTAAATGATTATCGAAGCTTGTTGTAAAAAATTGTACTACTTTAATTATCTATGGTTGGTGTGATCTTGTACCTTATGCTATGAAACCATAAACTGTTACATCTCATGTTTCCGCTTTAAGCGGGGTGTGACAGATAGTTACCTTGGGCTAGGGTACAATGAATTGCATTATCATTGATGTTGTAGGTTGTAGAGTACCATAGTTCTCCGATGATGGTAGAGAATATATAGTGGGGATCGGTACTAGTTCTTGGGAGTTATGTTCATGGGTTGATTAGGTACAACATTCTCACCAGGGTTGACAGCAGGATCAGGAATGTAAGTTGCCCATTGGTAGGGATGACGAACAATGAGAGAAATGGAGAAGTATCGAGAGAGAAAGTTAGGGTAAAGCTTTTTAGAGAGAGAGGGAATTTGGAGAATTTGAATAGGTAAAGATGTATGAGAGAGGAAGTGGGGCATTTATGAAGTGTAGTTAACAGAGATCATTGGATACTAACAAAAATTCTAATAGAAAACATATTAATGAGCTATTAAATGAAATCTGACAAACAGAGTAAATAACTAGGGTTAAAAAGCATTAACTGAGCACAAGCAATAAAAATTGACCAAGTGTTGAACCATCAGCTGAGCATTGAAATGTCTTAGTTGAAAGGCATCAGCTGATGAAAGAGTATCAGCTGATAGTGAAAATTTTGGTTGTATCAGCTAAGAGAGGTACTTAGCTGAGCATTTCTTTCTTAGCTGAGGGTGATCAACTGGGTAAATTTGATCAGCTGATAGACATCAACTTAGCAAAGTTACTTAGTTTACACACACTCATTAAGACTTAGAGATGCTTAGATAAGTAACACATGATATTCAACACTTAGCAATTGACATAAACAAAACTACCACAATTTTAATCTAGAAATTAAGCATAACTAGTTTGGATATTAGGAAATTGAACCTTGCTTCATCCAATGGTTTTGTAAACAAGTCTGCAAGTTGCAAATCAGTGTTGATGTAGTGCAGAGTTACCTTTTTCTTTTGCACATTATCTCTAAGAAAATGATGTCTGATTTCAATATGCTTTGTCATTGAATGCATGACTGGATTATTTGAGATGGAAATGGCACTTGTATTGTCACACAAAATTGGGGTGTCTTCAAACTTCACATCATAGTCAAGTAGTTGATTTTGTAACCATAAAATTTGAGCACAACAGCTTCCTGCAACAATGTATTCTGCCTCTATAGTAGATGTTGATACTGAATTATGTTTCTTACTAGACCAACTTATCAATCTTCCTCCTAGAAATTGACAACCACCTGAAGTACTTTTCTGGCTAATGTACACCCTGCAAAATCATAATCAAAATATCCAACTAACTCAAAGTCTGAGTCTTTGGGATACCAAAGACCAACATTAGGAGTTCCTTTGAGATATCCGAATATTCTCTTTGACATATTTTGTTTGATGAATTAAAATACCATTAACCTCTAGTTTAATATGCAAACCAAGAAAATAGTTTAATTCACCCAACATGCTCATCTGATAGTTATCAGACTTGAGTTTAAAAAACTTTTTGCATAGTTCCAAATTAGTAGACCCAAATATTATGTCATGTACATATATCTGCACAAGTATCACATCACCTTTGTACTTCCTTATAAATAAAGTGCTATCAATGCATCCTCTTGTAAAACCTTTGTTAATGGGAAAAGAAGAGAGGGTATCATACCAGGCTCTTGGAGCTTGCTTAAGACCATATAAAGCTTTGTTTAGAAAGAATACATGATCAGGTAAACTTGACTCCTCAAAACCAAGAGGTTATTTTACATACGCCTCTTCTTTCAGATCTCCATTCAGAAATGCACTCTTCACATCCATTTGGAATACTTTGAAGTTCTTGAAGGCAGCATAGGCTAGGAACAATCTGATAGCTTCTAATCTTGCAAAAGGGGCAAAGGTTTCATCAAAATCAATACCTTCTTCTTGACAATACCCATGTACCACTAGCCTTGCTTTGTTTCTGATGATTTGCCCATTTTCATCTAACATGTTTCTGAACACCCACTTCGTTCCAATGATGGTTTTATCCTTTGGTTTAGATACCAGAGTCCATACATTATTTCTTTTGAATTCTATCAACTCTTCTTGCATGGCAGTCACCTAGTGGGGATCGTTAAGACCTTCATTGTGACATTCGGCAACAAATTTCCCAGGTTAGCCATTAGAAATTCTAATTTTAAGCCTAGTATGACTAAAAATAGTATTTATGACTTAAATACATCCATAATAATATTAGATTTCGTAGAAATCCCGCCTATATGGTTAGAACCTTCCCGAGCTCGAAAAATCGAATTATTAAAAGTCAAGAATTATAAATCATATACAATAATAATAATAAAAATAAAAATAATTAAATACATCATAATAAATATAAATAAGTTAAAATATAAAACATATATATATATATATATAAACTCATCAAAATAATTAAAACTTTGTTAATTAAAAGATTTAAACAAAATCACCATTTATACAAATTTATTTAAACTAATTACACATAATTTATAAAAAATAAAAAATAAAAGAAACCCCCCATCTCTTTTCTCTTGCCTCCTTCTCTTCCCAAGAATAACCACTTGATCTCCCCTATGCTCTATATAAGCCCCCTACTACTCTTCATCATTTCCTTCACCACCACACTCCATCTCTTCTCTTTTCTCTCTTCTTCTTTCACCAACAAAAATCTCCCAAGAACATCCAAGTCTTGATCATCTCTTGAAGATCAAACACAAGATCAAAGAAAAGAGTTGGTAAGATGATCATAAAACACTTATCTCTACTCTTCTACCTTTCTTCTTTCTTTTATTTACTTTCTTTGTTTTTCATCTTATTTCCTTTATATATATATATATATATCTATAATCATGTAAATATAAACATCCTACCAATGTTGTAAGGAGCACATGAAATGTGCATCATCCTACCATTGTTGTATGGAACTTAATCAACTAAAAATCAAGAAAATAAGACTTTGATCATGCATGTGTTTCATCTTAACAAATGTTGTAAGGAACACATAAAATGTGTATCATCCTACCATTGTTGTAAGAACACATGGATTATCAAAGCTTATACTCATACAAGATGATTAATCATGAATATAAACATGTTATATTAAAGTTATGACCCATAAGCAAAAAGAATATTAAAGCTGGCAGATTCTGATGCTAGAACTCCCCACTTGTTTTTGTTATATCTGGAGTTCTAGGTATCAAAATCAGTTGATTCTTTTTGCTAATCTTAGTTTAAGGTGTTACCTTTCATTTAAACCTGGATTCACTAATTTTCATCAACGTTTGATCCTTCAAACATATTTAAAAAGACCCATATGTTGAATCTGGAAATCTGACAGATTTAAAAAGGTACACTTTAAACGCGTGTAACTTACTCATTCTTGGGTAAAAATATGTCTAGTTTTTTTTAAAAGTTTAATCGTTGAGTCGTGGTTAATTCCCAGTTTGAATCATGTAAAAAAGAGGTCGTATGAGCCTTAAACAGACGTTTTAGTAACAACATGTCATCCAGACACTGATCAGTGGACATCTTATACACTTTTAATTATTAAAAATATTAAACATGGATTATAAATTCCTATATTTTTACTGGACATTCTAGAAACATGTATTAAGATTATATTAAAATATTAAACCTTAATATGACTCCTAAAATACAGTTTTTAATTTTTAAAGTTCAACTTAAATAACTGAAAATTTCAGTGAACACTAATGATTTATGGAAAAATAGAGACAACCTTTAACTATTTAATAAATAAGTTAACAATAAATATATAATACAAAATAATAAATAAAATAAGTCTAATAGAGCTACATACCTCTTATATTAGGAAAGGAGCTTCGGTAGGAACAAGAAATCCTTACGAGTGAACACCTTTGCATACCGAGTGAGTATCATAGCCCCTTTTTACCGTATTTCATATTATTTTGGGGTGAATGCATGTGTATACGTTTCATGAAAAGTTTATTGCCTATCTTCTTATTTATTTCAAATATTATTTTGAGCACTTATGGTATTATTCTTTGATGTGCTTGGGTGATCGTTGTAAGGCCCTTTCGTTGGACATTATTCCTTAACTCCGCTAGTGAGCCGATGGTATTTGTAAGTAGCGCTATTTGGAGATTCCGACGTCTCCCATTTATGGTTGACGAACTATAGATGTACTTTACCACTACTAACGTCATTTAATATAGGCGTTAGGTTTATCATGGGCAATTGGTTGTCGGCTAGGTTGGATAATGGCTCAAGCAACAATCATCATAGTCTATTACTACCATGTGCAACGTATTGGGCAATATAATACATCTTCTATCATTCATGCATACTTTTATTTTATTCCAAAAACTTCCATCAATTATTTAAACTTTTCTCATTTAAAAGATATTTTGTGCATATATTAAAAACCTATGAACTCACCAACTCTAGTAGTTGACCGTTTTCTTTCTTTTACCCGTGCTTTCAGGTGATCGTCGTTAGGTACCTTATGCATACAAACATGATGTGTGGCATCTTCATCTTCATCGTCACGTTTTATAAAAACAATATTTATTTTATTTTCGCATCGTACAAGACAATGTCATTTAATTTTTATTCGATTATGTAACTTTTATTTATCTTTTACCCGAACTACTTATTTTTGTTAAGTGAATATAATGGTTATTGTCTATTTACCTTGTGCGATGATATCTTGTGCTGTGACACCTCGTGTTTCCGCTTTAGCGGGGTGTGACATTCATCAACCTTATTTAGTTCAATCATTGAGACAAATCCAGAGTAAAAACAGATGTTGCAAGCTTTTGATCTTGTTCTAACTTGATCATCTATATTGCCTATTACCAGATCATGAGGATGATACTTGTGGTCTTTGAAGGATTTTTGGATTTCTTGGATATTGGGATTCATTTGGATTTGGGGAGAAGAAGTTATGTGTTGACTATCAGCAGTAGAGATGAGTTCATTTTGGGTGGCTGATATAACTTCACTGTCACAATTTGTGGGTGTCTCTATTGAAGAGGGAATGTGTGGTATGGAATTAGAATCCGATGATGTTGAGTCATTTTCCACATGATTCAGTAGAGGTATAGGATTGGATGAGGATGGTTGCACATGGTTAAAGATTTGCATAGGAACAGGTTCATCTATATCATGAGCAGTTCGTGGAGAGGGATCAACTTGCTCTGGAGTGGCTTCTCCAGTTTGCATGAGATCATTGAATTCTTCACCTAAAACAACATGATTAGAGGAACAAGAAGCAACAAAGTCATTTTCATTAAAACTTACATTGATGGATTCTTCTATGACTTTGGTTCTGAGGTTGTATACTCTGTATGCTTTGGAAATCACTGAGTAACATACAAACACTCCTTCATCAGCTTTTGGAGCAAACTTATGCAATTGATCCTTTTGATTGAGGATGAAGCATTGACATCCAAAAATGTACAGAAAGCTGATGCTTGGCTTCCTTCCGTTGAGCACTTCATATGAAGTTTTGTTGTGCTTCTTGATAATAAGGGATCTGTTCTGTGTGAAACATGCACAACTTTCAGCCTCACCCAAAAATTAAAAGATAACCCACTTTCACACAACATGGTTCTGGCAGCTTCAATCAATGTTCTATTTCTTCTTTCTGCTACACCTTTCTGTTATGGGGTTCCAGAGTTTGATTTTTGAATTCAATTCCATGATCACTTCTAAGACTCCTCATCAGATTGCCATTCCACACTTCCATCTTTTTGATAAAGCATATGATTTCTTCAGCAGCCTCACTTTTTGCTTTAAGAAAGAAAACCCAAGTGTATCTTGAGAATTCATCAACTAATACAAGAGAATACTTACATCCAACAATACTAGCAGTTGCAACAGGACCAAAGAGATCCATGTGCAACATATAGAAAGGTTCTGTAATAGAGAAGGCCTGCTTGGATGGAAATGATGTCTTATGCTGCTTTCTCTTCTCACAAGCAGTGCAAGGTTTAGGATTAAGATAAGTCAGAGAAGGTAATCTTGACACTAGTTCATCCTGTTGGAATATGCCCGCTGACACGAACGAGTTAATAGCACTGCTGATAAAGTATAGGCCTATTGGGTCACACACCAAGTACTGATTCCGGCATCATGATCAAGCAAAAGAGAGAAAAAGGCCAAAATGGGTTTTGGCAGCATGGTACACAGGTCGTGGGCCGTGTCCAGCCCAACTAGCACGAGGCATTTTGGTCCAAGTAAAGGCCGTGTGCTTTGGGCCTACACGGCCGTGTAGATGAACACGGGCCGTGTTGAGCCTACTAGACACGGGCTATCTTGGCCCAATTGAGCCCGTGGGCTTTGGGCCTACACGGCCGTGTTGATCAACACGGGCCGTGTACGTCCGCTGTGACAGCAGAATTAACTACCTTAAACACTATGTTTAATGGGGTTTATGGTATTAACTTTGGTAGACCAAAAGGCAACGTTTTTCTCTACAAAACACAGACTTTTGGGTGGTGCTTGGAGTTAGTTCCTCCTAAGAGTTTTCTCTAAAACTTCATCTTCTTCTTGGTGAGCTTTTTGTGCTCAAGAGAGCAAGAGATTGACTTGATTGTTGTTGTGGTGTATAACACCAACTTACTAGCATTTGGGAATCAAAAGTTGCTTGGGGTAGACTTCATTAGAGGAGTTCTTTCTTGGATTCTCGAAGCTTGACAAGTGAAGATCGTTGCGCTTGCATTGTGGTACAATTCTATTCATCTTGTTTATTTATTTTAGTTTCAACTCCATGTCTAGATTTTGGTCCATGGGAAGTGTTTGTTTGGCTAGCTTAGAGTTTTTGTATTATATCTTGCTTCCGTTGCTAGTCGATTATGCCAAACAAATACCTTCCGTGGTATCAGAGCCATATCTAACATGGCTTTGCACCAACGACTCTAGAAAAACCATATAAATATTTATATATAAGAAAATTGTTTTCTTGAAATGATTTTTCGTGTAGATGGTTGCTAGGCTAAAATTAATATATTTGTAGCCTACATAATATTCATTTAATTATTTTTATGTTAGAAAATTGTTTTCTAGAAATGGTTGTTCATGTAGATTCTTGTTAGGCTAAAATTGGTATATTTGTAGCCTACCTAATATGTTAGTTTTTACATCGAGTCTAGAAAAGCCATATAAATACTTTTATATAAGAAAATTGTTTTCTTAAAAAATTGGTTTTTTATAGAGACTCTTGTTGTGCTAGAATTGTTATATTTGTAGCTTTATTAATATTTTAGTTTTTATATTTATATATTTGTTGTAACTTGGCATGAGGTGTACACAAATATATACTTATAAATGTATATATGAATATGTATCACAAAAATGGTTTGGTACACTAATGCATATGTACAAGGATTGTCATTTTGGTGCCTTTGATGATATTGACAATCTTGACTAAAATATAGATATACATTTGTATCATGGTTTTGTGTGGCACACCATGTTTCATTTATGTTGCGTTTGGTTAATTTGGTAACGTGATATGCCCTTAGACCTATGTGTTGTGGTGGTTGATTGATTTGGTTTTTGGTGGCCTGCGTGCCGTATTGATGTAATATAATTTATTTATTTATTTATTGGTGAGGCTTGCACGCCGTTTATTTGATTCCATGTATTTGTATAAATAGAATAGGAATGCGACCTGCGTGTCGTTTATATATATTCTATGTATTTGTATATAGTATAGAATTAGAACTGGAGAAATCAACGGGAGTCATGATGATGACGTCTTGGCGAGAAAGAATCAACACGCTATTGGAGGTGTAGGATTCGGTGGGAGTTCACCCAACGAGACTTTACCTTGTCCTTGGGTTTTGGCCTCGTTTTCCCCGTTGTGGCTCACGAGGAAAACGAATAAGATTTTTGGGCATGTTACCGAATTATATATATATATATATATATTTGCGTAGTTGTGTCTTATTTTTCTATGCATGGATTAGGATTCGCATGCTACACAATTTTTCTATAAAATTAAATAAAACACAACGTTTGTTAAAATGGTTAACAATCTCGCGCGAATAGAATTAACAAAGAAAATATAAACTTGGTATTATATTTAAAAGTGTTTAAATCGTTTTGACACTTACTTTGTTAATTCACAAAAAGGTTTTTTAAACCGGAAACAAAATCCCGTTTTAAAATGTAAATCACGCACCATCCGTAAGACGACACCACTCGAATCTAACGAAACAAGGATGATTGTCGAGCTAAGCACTAGTCATTCCTTGTGTAGTTGTGTGGAAGGTGAGTGGGGTAACTCGCATGATTGGTTGTCGAGCTAAGCATGAGCAAATTGATGGTCGAGAGTGCCACCCGTGTGTCTTGTCGGACGGTTTACAATTTTAGTATATAATTCTTGATTAGTTGTCGAGCTAAGCACGAGCTAAACAAAAATTATATATTAAGATTGGTGTAAGGAAGGGATCAAACATGCCAACCGACATAATGGATGTCAACGGATCCCGCAAGTGTCTAAGAGTTGTAATAGAGATTACAATTGGTAAAATGGTTGCCGGCCTAAATAGCTTCGCCACGTGATCCGCGGTAAACCCGTCACGGTGCGAGGTGAAATAAGGTTCTTAGCCCTTGTTACAAATAATTGTTGTTATCTAAAACTATGGGGCAAATATTTTTAACAAGGTTTATTAAACTAACCAAAACTCGGTTTTGTTATTTATAGATGTCAAACCATAACAACACCATGTCAAACATCTCACTTCGTGTGTTCCTATAAACGGAGAAACTCATGGGGGTTAACTTTATTGCGTGGCTTAGGCAATTAAGGATTGTCCTTCGCCATGAGTCAAAGTTGCACATCCTTGAGGAACCCCTTCCGGAGCCACCTGCTACCAATGCGACTTGGGCCGTCCGATACGGGTATGAAAAACGTGTTGAGGACACGCACGATGTTCCCTACCTCATGTTGTCAACTATGAGCTCGGAATTGCGAAAGCAGCTCGAGCACATGAGTGTGTACAATATGTTAAACAAGCTCAAGGACATGTTCCAATAGCAAGTTAGGCAGGCACATTATGAGTATGTTAAAAGCCTAGTCGGTTGTAGACTGCAGGAAGGCGGGAATGTTGGTATTCACGTCCTTAAGATGAAGGCGAACGTGGACCAAATGGAGAGGTTAGGATTTCCTATTGGGAGAGAGCTCGATGTGGATATTGTACTCCAGTCTCTGCCCGCATCGTATGATCAGTTTGTCACAAACTATCATAAGCAAGGAATGGAGAAATCCTTAATCGAATTGCGTGGCATGTTGAAGTCTATGGAGTCTAACATGGCCAAGCATAATTCCACCTCAACCACTTCCGTCTTGGGTTTAAAGAAACAAAAGAAAAGGAAGAAGAAACCGACCCTAAAAGAAAAGGTTGGAGTTTCCAAGCCTATCCTTGACATTGAGTCGAAGGACATAGAGAATGTGTCTCAAGAAGAGACTCAAGAAAAGGTGGTTTGCTACTTCTATGGAAGATTGGGAGATTGGGGCCGTCACGCCTGCCCTACGTGCCAAGAGGATATAAAACTTCTAAGGAAGGAGAGAGTTAACTTTCCATCTTCAGGTAAGTTCATGATTCATTGCTATTCTTCTATAAGCTGGGTTTTTGACCCGAGCTAATTGACTCACGTTTATCACAAATTTATTTTGTTACAAAGTGTAGGTTCTTGGAGGAATGAAGAAAAGCATGAAGAACCGGTATTCGGACGAGGAAACTACGGTGATTGTCCTCTAAGAGAAGAAAAGGAGATTTGATCTCGCTTTTGTCACCGGTTTATTTATTACTTTATTTTATTGCCCTGCGTGGCAAGTAACATCTCTTTGTATGCTCGCTTTTAATTACGATAGACAAAATTTTGAAGTTCTAAGAATTGATGTAAAACCTTTTAAAGCATTGTTTATTCAAGGTTGATTCATGTCATAGATCATGTGTTGCATTGCCCTGCGTGGCACACAACTTTACATGTGGTGACGATGATGTTATTCTTAAAATATGAAATTTATGATGAAGATTTATTGTGAGATATTTTGTTCAAAATTTTCCATGTCATGGCATGCATAAGGTTTGGTTACAAGTAATAGAAAAATTCATGAATAATTGATTTTGAATCCAAAATAGTTTGGATTAATTATCTTTGTGTGATAATCAACTTTACCGCATAAACAAGAAATATATCACCTAGATCCATGTGGTTGGGATATCGGGATGGTTTAGCCTTGGGTTAAACATTTGATATTGATCTTGTTTATTAGGTTAAGATGATTATGTGATCCTTCACCGGAGTTTGTGAGAGAATTGAAAGCTTGTTGGATATTGATCACATTTTGTGGATAATCCATTCAAGCACACCACAAAGAATAACGAAAGAGAAACTTCTTCATCACTACCTTGATGGTAGTAGTTGCGAGACGTTTACTAGTTTATGTATATGTCTGAAGCCTTGTTGGTGTTCAGAATTAGCCAAAACGACTTTCAGAATCAATAGGGCATATAGATCAAGATACTTAGATCTAGTTAAGATGCTAAGATACCTACTATCTACATATTGAATGACCATATAGTGAATTGTGGAATTGTTTCAAAATTCACATCCTACTAAGACGCATTGGTACATGGTGTCATGGAGTAGGGAACCGGGTGTTATTGATCCGGTTTATGACGGGTCAAGAATGTGTGCCCGTTTTGTTAGGATATTCATTTACCATTGTGTCAAGTCCTCAAATCCAAATTCAATTGAGAGTCTATTTAGCATTTATTAAGATACGACTAGAAAGGTTCTTTGCTTGTCTATCTTATAGTTCGAAGTTATCCATTCTACATTCAGTGGGAGATGGATAAACTTGAAATCAAGAAGTGCTAATACATTTGAGGAGTTCTTCTATGTTTTAGCTATTTAACCTTTTGAGAGCAATATTTGTTGCTTAAAAGGGGAACAAGAGAGAAACTAAAACTAAGACATTCAAGTGGAAGAACGTAGAACTTAAATGAAAGACTTGATGATGATACTAGCATATAATCTGATATCTTTGGTAGATGACCAACATGGATATTCTGGTATGCCTGACTAAGAGTCATTACTTCTTTTAATTATGATAAGAGTCATATTGAGCCAAAGAGATATGGGTTTCTCATATCTAAGTGGCAATGACTTGATGGTGAGTCATGTTGAGTTCACTACCTATCGGAAGACGTAGTGGATCCAGAATTCACTAGAATAAAAGAAGTAAATGATAAAGAGATGCAATCCATTTGAAATGTCCAAGTACTCGACTAGACTTGATCCCATACCTAGGTGTGTACCGAGGTGGTAGTGATGGGATTAACATAGATGGAATTGTAGACAACTTCAAATACCGACTAGTGGTAAAGTTTTCATGATGGTTATAGAGAAACTAGTTCTAGTGGCTATGTTGAAGAATGTTTGACACTCTTGGATATTAATGACCGCGTTCCGTTATGAAACAATATGATGAGGAAGTGCTTATAACACTCTCCGAGGGTCTTAATATACATCCATAGTAGTCATATGATGTCTACAATAATGGATAAGTCCAGTTCGGACTTATGCTAGCATCTTAAAGGAAATATCTTTGCTTACTATTAGAAAATCAAAGTGATGAATTTTCTAGAAGCGTAGATAAAACCATTTATATGTGTCAGGGCTAGTGGGAGCTTTGTTGTATTCCTAGTGTTAAGTGTCTATGGAAGACAATGTCCCGATATTAGGTTATCTGCAAACCTAATTCAGGAATTACTGCTTCATAAGGGCATTTAGGAGATACAAAATTGGATAGTACTTAGTTCAAGAAATATAGAGATATGTTCTTGATGTTTGATGACTTGAATAGGCTTGGAGTAAGTAGTTACTCTAATGCGTGTTTCTGCTAGGATAACTGTTGATTTTGATCAAAGTTTATGATCCTAACTTGTGGTGTTGATTGTTGGTTCTTAAGTATCACTAATCCTATTGTGGGCTTTTGAGATAATGAGGGTGTGATTACTTTAACCCTTTTTGAAAAGTAATATCTCTTTGATGCATACTCTTGAAGTAGTCTTGACAAATGAGATATAATTGAATAACAAACGTTCTTGTGGATGTTGTGGTACAAGTCCACTAGTTAAGCCGTTGTTATGGGCTAGTGATGTTTAACATACTAGGTCAATTAACATTTCTAATGCATGTAACTTGGCTTGAATATGTTTTGGTTCATGTTTGATTTGTACTTATATTTTGGGGACGTTAAGCAGTATTGCAATTCATACTATATCGATTATTAAATGGAGATTTAATAATACGCCGAGGGCGGGTATTTTATGAATCCTTATTGTGTTCCATCTTAGCATGTTTAAACACTTCCGAGAATGTTTTCCATTCTAAATTCTCCACAATCGGTTATACTTTATGGGAAGGAAGTATAAATTAAGATTGAGGTAAAGAATCGGTTTTGCTAAACGTGATTCTTGCCTATACTTGAAAAGGGGTTTCAAGTGATTGGAGGACCCGCACCCGAGTTCGTTTCATGGTTCTGGTCATAAGTAACTCGGGATGATGATGGCTTTTCATCCTTAAACTAGAGATACATGTGATCCCAAAGCATAAATCTGCTTTGCTTTGATCGTTTTCTAACACGGTCCGTAACTGGTCGTTATAAGGGAGATGATTGGGTAGAGTATTATCTATGTGGCGGGACTATGTAGTCGAAAGGAATTTGTTCCTCTATGTATAGAGAATATATCCATGGGCCCCTCGGTGATTGAGTGCTGACATTCATATGCATGGCCGTGCTCAAGTTGTATTGATGATGGATCAATGCTAACTTGGTTTGTTGGTCACCACTAATCTAAAATCGAGAAACATAATTGTGAACGATCTGAAGGTTGACTTAATTCCATGCCTTGTGTTCACATAGGATATCGCAAACAAAGGAATGTATATGTTCATTTGTCTTTAGGACAATCATTTTATGATTGGGATCTTGTCAAGAGTGGCATCCCCTATACTGACATGGGAGCATAGATGTCTTGCTAGAGGCCGCTCTATGTTTGTGTTATTTTTCGTAGTCATGTCACGTGCAAGTGGGAGTCTTTTGGAATATGCCCGCTGACACGAACGAGTTAATAGCACTGCTGATGAAGTATAGGCATATTGGGTCACACACCAAGTATTGATTCCGGCAACATGATCAAGGAAAAGAGAGAAAAAGGCCAAAATGGGTTTTGGTAGCATGGTACACGGGTCGTGGGCCGTGTCCAGCCCAACTAGCACGGGGCGTTTTGGTCCAAGTAAAGGCCATGTGCTTTGGGCCTACACGGCCGTGTAGATGAACACGGGCCGTGTTGAGCCTACTAGACACGGGCTATCTTGGCCCAATTAAGGCCGTGGGCTTTGGGCCTATACGGCCGTGTTGATCAACACGGGCCGTGTACATCCGCTGTGACAGCAGAATTGGCTGCCTTAAACACTATGTTTAATGGGATTTATGGTATTAACTTTGGTAGACCAAAAGGCAACGTTTTTAACTGCAAAATACAGACTTTTGGGTGGTGCTTGGAGTTAGTTCCTCCTAAGAGTTTTCTCTAAAGCTTCATCTTCTTCTTGGTGAGCTTTTTGTGCACAAGAGAGCAAGAGATTGAGTTGATTGTTGTTTTGGTGTATAACACCAACTTACTAGCATTTGGGAATCAAAAGTTGCTTGGGGTGGACTTCATTAGAGGAGTTCTTTCTTGGATTCTCGAAGCTTGACAAGTGAAGATCGTTGTGCTTGCATTATGGTACAATTCTATTCATCTTGTTTATTTATTTTAGTTGCAACTCCATGTCTAGATTTTGGTCCATGGGAAGTGTTTGTTTGGCTAGCTTAGAATTTTTGTATTATATCTTGCTTCCGTTGCTACTCGATTATGCCAAACAAGTACCTTCACATCCTTGCACAACTTGTTGATATTTTTGAAATTAAGGTGGGAAAGCCTCTTGTGCCATAGCTAGTTTGTATCCTCATTATTTTTGGAGTACAAACATGTTTCCTTTGAAGGGTCACAAGAGGACATGGCAAGAGTATACACATCCTTGGTTCTCTTGGCACTTAATAACGTATTACCTTCCTTATTTATTATAGAGCCTCCTGTCTTTGTGAAGTGGACTTCATTATCTCTATCACACCATTGACTTATGCTTATGAGATTGTATTTCAGCCCTTTGACATATGATACTTTGGACAGTTTAAGGTTCCCATTATAAAGTTCACCATAGCCTTTTGTTTTCCCATGATTGTTGTCACCCTTGGACCTTTCTCTTTCTTGTAATTACTGAGCAAAGCCTTGTTGCCTGTCATAGTTCTTGAACATCCACTGTCAAGAAACCATGAACCAACACCCTGCACAGATTGAATGAAAGAAGAGTTAGTGACAAAAGTAGGAATCCAGTATTTAGTGGATCCCTGTGGAATGCACCTAGCTTTCCACTTCATTTCAGGTTTCTTATGTATAAAAGGAATGACTATGTTATCATTACAAGTCCGCTGTCTTGAATTCCCTTCTAAAGAATATTCAAATACCTTATGCTCTTTACTTCCACACTTATAACATTTTTGAGATTTTGTGACATTGGAGCATTAAACAACATTATGTGAATGCTTATGAGTTTTCTTATTAGTCTTCTCACAATTATCAGTTATCTTTGACTAACTTGACCATTCAGCTTATGAAGCTTATCCTGTAAATTTCTTAGGTCTTTATTCACAGGCACCTTGGATTGATCTTTGGATTTAGAAAGTATTTGACCAATCTTTGGACTAGCAGAAATGGGAACAATGTGAACATCATCCTTTTTACTCATAGTTTCTTCTATTGAAAGAGAGTTGATTACTTCTGGATCAACTGATTGTTTAGAAGATGAGCTATGATCAGCTGACAGGCGATCAGCTGAGCATTTACCATCTACTAACATATCAGTTGATAAAGTAGTATTAGCTAATGATTCTTCAGTTTGTGAAATACTAAGATTTAAGTCATCTGTTTTCAAGGTCTGACAACATAATGTCTCTATGGTCTCAACTAATGATTCCTTTCCTTTACTCACATCCTTTGACTTTGTGTTCTTAGTATTTTTACATTCTGAAATCTTACCAGAGGATGATTCAACAGAAGGAATAATTAATTCTTTTAGATGGATACTTTTGCTTCTAACAAATTTATTTGTGAACACACTTTTGCCTCTAACAGTCTTGTGAAAAGTTTGTGGCAAAATGTCAGCATTGTCTAAGATATTAAGGTTCTTATTAGAATCAACATAGTTAGCAGCCTTAGAGTAATTTTCACCAATAATAGTTTGAACTTGTTTGGGTATCTGCTCCATGACACACTGAGTGGTCTTTTCTGCAGATACACACCAAGACTTTACTTCTTTTTGGAGGTCATTGAACTTTTTGGTTGCTTTCGTAGTTTCTTTTACTAAGATCTCATTAAGTATCTTTTGATTTGCTAGTTCATCATTTAAAATTGTTATCTGCTTAAGTTCCTCATCTTTAAGAATTAATTTTTCTTTGAGTGATTCTACTTCTAGTTTTAGCCTCTTCTCTCTTTGAATAGTAGACTGGAAATCAATAAACAAGTAATCAAACATAGCATTCTTTTCATTATCAAAATAATTAATAAACTTTCCAACCTGATACATTGAAGAAGGATCTCAGTTGGTAGTTGAACAAGCTTTTGCAGCCTTCTTCATATCTTCATCAAAGGAACTACCATCATTGTTGTTGGCCATCATGCAGAACTGAGCAGAGATCACCTCATCTTCATCTGAGGAGAGATCTTCTTCTGCCCAATCTTCTTCTTCAGCAACAAGAACTTGGCCCTGGGCTTTCTTCTTCTTTTTCTTGTCAAGGACAGCAGCAAGGAGTTTCTTATATTTGGCTTCATAATCAATTTTGCCCTCCTGCTTTGGCACAGGTGAAGAACCAGTGTTATTTTTGGACTTACAGTCACTGGCTATGTGGCCAATCTTGCCACATTTGTAACACTCTGCTGTGGAGGCATCAAAAGTGGATTTGGACGTGACAAATTTTGATGACCTCTTGCTGAACCTCTTGACTCCCTTTCCCTTCTTGAAAGATTTGAACTTCTTAATTAGCATGGCTACTCCTTCAACCAACTCCTCTAAACTATTCTCCTCAACACCATTCTCCTCATCACTTTCTCCAGCACTCTCCTCTTCATCTCCTTCTTCATCAGAACCAGAATCAATAGTTGCAAAGCTTCTCATCTTTGTATCTCTTGATACAAGGGCAGTTGGTGGAGCTTTCACTACCTCTTTCATCTCCTTGGATGAAAACTTCCTTTACTTGACTGATTGCTCATGGTTGAGTAAGTTACCATAGAAAGCAATCAGAGACATTCACTTGATCTTTTCACTATGCCTTAGTATAGTGACAAAGTGATCCCATGTTTCAGGGAGGGAGTCTAGAAACTTGTTCACCAAGACAAAGTTGCTCTTGGATATGTTGGATTATGCCCACTAACATACACACGAGTTGGTATCATGGCTGATGAAGCAAGAGCCTATTGGGTCACACGCCAAGTAACGATTCCAGCATCACGGATGGTCTAATGAGAGAGAAAGCCAGAAACTAGTTCTGGTGGGCCAAGGCATGCCCGTGCCTCTATAAGGTACGGCCGTGCCCTATGGGCAGGCACGAGCCCAAGTGGGGCGTGACATGGGCGTGGCCTATGGCTAGGTACGCCCGTGCCTCGGGGAGGAACGCACGTGCCTTGTGCCAAATGGACAGGCATGAGCCCAAGGCAGACGTGACTTGGGCGTGGCCTTTTGGGATGGTACGCCCGTGCCTTGTGAGGCACGGCCGTGCCCTGTGCATTAACAGTCTTCTTAAACAGCTTTCAAGGCTGTTTATGAAGGAGATAATGGTGATTTAATTAGTAACTGATGGAGTATCAATGCATGCACGTTTTTATTCTCTTCTATAGAGTCTATATAAGGTGGTGCATGATTCCATTGAGAGGTTACTAGCTTTGAAAAGTATATACAAGCACAAATTGCACACTTCTCTCTCTCAAGCACAAAAGGTAGTCAAGACTTTGATACTTTGTGTGTTGGTCATCTTGGTGGTGTTTAGATAGGCTTATCTAACACTCTAGCAAGTGGGAAACGATCAAGACTTGGTGTGGACTTCGATAGAGGTGTACACGTTAGTACACGCACTTCCAAATCTCCAAATCCATTTGACTAGGGAACGTAGCTTCAAGGGTATGAACCTATTCCTTCTTGTCTTTACTTTGTTGCTTATCCATTTTTAGAGTTTTGGTCCATTTAGTGGGCGTATTCGTGGTCAAATTTTGAAACTCTTTTTCAACTCGTTTTGCTTCCGTTGCGATTTTAGACCACGAAAACCCAACAGTGGTATCAGAGCCATCTCTAACATGGCTTTGCACTTTTAGAGTTAAACCGGATTTTCTGAGTTTTCTGTCAAAAATGGTTTTCCGATGACCGGGCACGGACGTACCTCTAGGGGTACGGGCCATGCCGGCGACCGGGGCACGGGCGTACAAGTGGGGGTACGGGCCGTGCCGGCAAAATTCGTAAACTGTTTAAAATTGTTTAAACTGTACACTGACAAAAAGGGCAGGCACGCCCGTACCCTCTGGGGTACGCCCGTGCCTTCTGGTTTTTTGGTCAGAAATGGTTTTTGAAACAATATGTTTAAATATATTAAAATCCCGGTTTTAGACTAGTCTTGATTCTATTGATCCCCATTATATTTTGGTTCCTAATTCTATATGTTTTGTGTGACTTGGCATGAAGTTAACAAAAACATATATTTTTAGGTGTATATATGAATATGCAATCTAAAAGGTGTATTAAAATTGTTAATGCATATGTACAAGGATTGCTTGTTGTGCCTTAAATGTTGTTTTGCAATCTTGATCAAAATATATATTTGTTGGACATGGTTTTGTGGCACACCATTGTTTTCGTTTGGTTGTGTTTGTTGTGGTAGCCCGGTAACTTGTTTTGCCCATAGCCCTTTGTGTTGTTTATGGTTGGTTTTGGTTTTGGCCTGTGTGCCGTAATGTTGTAATATTTATATTTGGTGCGACTTGCATGTCGTTTATTTAAATCTTTGTACTCGTAATAGATAATTAGGATCGCGACTTGCATGTCGTTTTCTTATTCTTATGTAATCGTACTTAGATTATTTCAAATATGTAATATTGCATCAAACCAACCGGGAGACACGGTGTTGGCGTCTTGACGAACCAAATCCGGGAGATTCGCCGGTGTGGAGATCGTGGCGGAGCATTCCTTGGTGTTGTCCCTAGATTGACTATGTTTTCCCCGTTTTGGCTCACGGGGAGAACACTTAGGATTTGAGCATGTTACCGGGTCTTTATTTATATTTATGTGTGGTTGTTTTATATTTGAACTTTTTAGGATATGCATGCTAGAGAATTTTTGAAAAATATATAAAACAAAGAGATTTATAAATGAGTTTATATTTCTATGCGCATAAGAATTGACAAACATTAATATAAAAAGGTGTTTACATTAAACGGTGATTAAAAAGTAGTTTTTGTGCTAATTCGTCAAAACTGTTAAAATATTATTTTAACCGGAAAAACAAAAACCCGTTTTTCGAAAAGTAAGTCACGCGCCACCCGTAAGACGACACCACCTAAATCTAACGAAACTTTGATGATTGTCGAGCATTAGCATGAGTCATGCCTTATGGAGTTGTGTGGAAGGTGAGTGTGGCAACCCGCAATATTGGTAGTCGAGCTTAAGCACGAACCAATGATTGGGCTAGGGTACCAACGTGTGTCTAGACGGGCGACTTCCAAATTCTTTTATGACGCTTAAATGATGTCGATCTCTAGCCAAGTGATTTAAGAATAATAAAAGGATTGGTGTATGAAAGGATCAAACATGCCTTAGACATTTGATGTCGAAAGGATCCCGCAAGGATTTAAGAGTTATAATGGTTGCAATCGGTAATTTGTCTATCGGCCTAAATAACTTATTTCGTGATCCGCGGTAAACCCGTCATGAGATAGAGTGAAATATGGTTCTTAGCCTTGTTCAAATAATTAAGTTTTATAACTATTGGGTAATTATTTCTACAAGGATTTGACAACTAAAATTGGTACTCTAATTTTGTAGATGGCATCCAACAACGCTTCTACATCATCATCGAACTCAATTTCCCTAAAATTGTTCCTCGAAAAGGCCAAACTCGATGGCCAAAACTTTATGGATTGGTTCATGCAACTAAGTATAGCCCTTAGGTATGAACAAAAGATGTGGGCCATCGAGGAGCCTTTGCCGGAAGCACCTGCAGCTAATACGACTAGGGCAGTCCGAGACGCGTATGATAAGCGCGTCAAGGAAACGAACGAAGTGGCTTGCATTACGCTCTCGTCAATGATTCCTGAGCATCAAAAGCAAATGGAACATTTAGGGGCATATGACATGCTTAACCAGCTGAAGGAAATGTTCCAACAGCAGGCTAAGCTAGAGCGCTTCGAGTGCCTAAAGTCCCTTTTCGATTGCCACATGCAGGAGGGCGGAAATGTGAGCGTTCACGTGCTTAAAATGAAAGCATTGGTTGATCGCTTGGAGAAGTTGGGATTCCCGTTGGGGAGGGAGTTGGCAGTGGATGTGATCCTCCATTCTCTTCCTAGTTCCTTTTCACAATTCGTGTGGAACTATCATGTCCATGGCATGGACAAGTCCCTAATGGAGCTTCACGGAATGTTAAAGACCGTCGAGTGTGACATGTCCAAGAAGCCCTCCTCGTCCAAACCCGTCCTAGCTATCCAGGGAGGCGGAACCAAAAGAAAAGGCGCTCCCCTCTCCAAGGGAAAGGGCAAGGGGAAGGTTGCAAAACCTAACCCGAGTCCGGCCCCGAAGGGCAAGGGGAAAGCCGTGATGGTTCCACTGGCCGAGGACCCTGCGGAAGCCGAGTGCTTCCACTGAATGGAAAAGGGGCATTGGCGGTGTTCTTGCCCAAAGTACCTTGAGGAGCTCAAGCGGGTAAAACCGAAGGGAGCGGGTAACTCAGGTACGTTTATGATTGAACTCCACAATACCGCTACTTCTAACAGCTGGGAACTTGATACCAGTTGTGGCGCTCATATTTGTAATAACGTGCAGGTGCTAAAAAGAAGTAGGGCGCTAGGTGCTGGAGAGCTTGACCTGATCATGGTAAACAAGGATGTGGTTCCCGTTAAGCAGATAGGGAGTGTTGATCTCGCCTTTCCTTCAGGACTTGCTATTACCTTATTAAATGTTTGCTTTTCGCCCTGCGTGGCACGAAACATTATTTCCTTTCACGCTTTATTTGACGATGGTTATGAGTTTAATTTTAATAATGAAATTATTTCTTGTTTGAGAAATGATGTTCATTACTTTAAAGCTTATCCATGTCGTGGGATTTATGAAACAAGTGTGTGTTTGGATGGTAATAAATCAATCATGAACATTGATTCTAAGTCCAAAGGTGTATTGGACAAGTTGTCTTTGTGGCATAGTCGTCATGGCCATACTAAGCTAGCCAAACAAACACACATCCCATGGACCAGCATCTAAACATGAAGTTGCAACTAGAAATAATGAACAAGATAGAAGAAAGATTATACCATAATACAAGGCCACCAAAAGCTTTCTTCTTTGTCAAAGTGTATAGAATTCAAGAAAGAATTCCTCTAGAGAAGTCCACCCCAAGCACACTTGATTCCCTAATGCTAGTAGGTTGGAGTAGCCACCAAAACAACAAAGACCAAGAACAAATAACACCTTTGTGCATCAAAGCTTGATCACAAAGTGTATATTTCCAATTCTTGTGCATCAAACTTGATCCCCAAGAATTAGAAGAACCAAGAGAGAATATGAACTTCCAAGAACCTCTTGAACTCTCTCAAGTCTGTTTATGTGCATAGAAAAACGTAGCTAGCATTAACATATCTTTAATCCCATTAAAATGTGAGTTTAAAGATGTTAATTCTGCTGTTACAGCGAACATACACGGCCCGTGTTGATCAACACGGCCATGTAGGCCCAAAGCCCACGACCTCAATTGGGCCAAGATAGCCCCTGTCTAACAGGCCCAACACGGCCCGTGTTCAACTACACGGCCGTGTAGGCCCAAAGCACACGGCCTCAATACGGGCCAATACGCCCCATGCTGGTTGGGCTAGACACGGCCCGTGTACCATGCTACCAAAACCCATTTTTGCCTTTTTCTCTCTTTTGCTTGATCTTGTTGCCGGAATCAATACTTGGTGTGTGACCCAGTAGGCCTATACTTCATCAGCAGTGCTATTAACTCGTTCGGTTCAGCGGGCATATTCCAACAGACTCCCACTTGCACGTGACACGACTACGAAAAATAACACAAACATAGAGCGGCCTCTAGCAAGACATCTACGCTCCCAAGTCAGTATAGGGTATGCCACTCTTGACAAGATCCCATTCATGAAATGATTGTCCTAAAGACAAATGAACATTTACATCCCTTTGTTCGCGATATCCTATGTGAACACAAGGCATGGAATAAAGTCAACCTTCAAATCGTTCACCATTATGTTTCTCAATTCTAGATTAGTGGTGACCAACAAACCAAGTTATCATTGATCCATCAACAATATAACTTGAGCACGGCCATGCATATGAATGTTAGCACTCAATCATCGAGGGGCCCATAGATATCTTCTCTATCCGTAGAGGAACAAATTTCTTTCAACTACATAGTCCCGCCACATAGATAATACTCAACTTAATCATCTCCCTTATAACGACCAGTTATGGACCGCGTTAGAAGATGATCAAAGCAAAGCAGACCTATGATTTGGAATCACATGTATCTCTAGTTCAAGGATGAAATGCCATCAACATCCCGGGTTACATATGACCAGAACCATGAAGCGAACTCGGGTGCGGGTCCTCCAATCACTTGAAACCCCTTTCAAGTATAGGCAAGAATCACGTTTAACAAAACCGATTCTTTACCTCAATCTTAATTTATACTTCCTTCCCATAAAGTATAACCGATTGTGGAGATTTTAGAATGAAAAACATTCTCGGAAGTGTTTAAACATGCTAAGATGGAACACAATAAGGATTCATAAAAATACCCGCCCTCGGCACATTATTAAATCTCCATTTAATAATCGATATTTGCAATACAGCTTAACGTCCCCAAAATATAAGTACTAATCAAATATAAACCAAAACCTATTCAAGCCAAGTTATATGCATTAGAATTGCTAATTGACCTAGTATGATAAACATCACTAGTCCATAACAACGGCTTAACTAGTCGATTTGTACCATAACATCCACAAGTACTTTTGTTATTCAATTATATCTCTTTTGACAAGACTCTTTCAAAAGTATACATCAAAAAGGTCTTACTTTTCAAAAAGTCAAAGTAATCACACGCTCATTGTCTCAAAATCCCACAATATGGTTAGTGATACTTAAGAACCAACAAACAACACAATAAGTTAGGATCATCAACTTTGATCAAAGATCAACAGTTATCCTAGCAGAAACACGCATTAGAGTAACTACTTACTCCAAGCCTATTCTAGTTGTCAAACATCAAGAACATATCTCTATATTTCTTAAACTAAATACTATCCAATTTTGCATCTCCTAAATGCCCTTATGAAGCAGTAATTCCTAAATTAGGTTTGCATATATCCTAATATCGGGACATTATCTTCAATAGACATTTAACACTAGGAATACAAGAAAGCTCCCACTAGCCCTGACATACATAAAAGGCGTTATCTATGCTATTAGAAAACTCACCAGTTTGATTTTCTATCAGTAAGCAAAGATCTTTCCTTCAAGATGCAAGCATAAGTCCGAAGTGGACTTATTCACTTTTGTAGACATAATTCGGATACTACGAACGTATATTAAGACCCTCCGAGAGTGTTATAAGCACTTACTCATCATATTGTCCCCTGATGGAACGCGGTCATTAATATCCATAAGTATCAAACATTCTTCAACATAGTCACTAGGACAAGTTTCTCCATAACCATCATGAAAACTTTACCACTAGTCGGTATTTGAAGTTGTCTACAACTCCATCTATGTTAATCCCATCACTACCACCTTGGTACACACCTAGGTATGGGATCAAGTCTAGTCGAGTACTTAGACATTTCAAATGGATTACGTCTCTTTATCATTTACTTCTTTTATTCTAGTGGATTCCGGATCCACTACGTCTTCCGATAGGTGGTGAACTCAACATGACTCACCATCAAGTCATTGCCACTTAGATATGAGAAACCCATATCTCTTTGGCTCAATATGACTCTTATCATAATTAAAAGAAGTATTGACTCTTTGTCAGGCATACCAGCATATCCATGCTGGTCATCTACCAAAGATATCAGATTATATGCTAGTATCATCATCAAGTCTTTCATTTAAGTTCCACGTACTTCCACTAGAATGCCTTAGTTTTAGTTTCTCTCTTCTTCCCCTTTTAAGCAACAAACATTGCTCTCAAAAGGTTAGATAGCTAAAACTTAGAAGAACTCCTCAAATGTATTAGCACTTCTTGATTTCAAGTTTATCCATCTCCCACTGAATGTAGAATGGATAACTTCGAACTACAAGATAGACAAGCAAAGAACCTTTCTAGTCGTATCTTAATAAATGCTAAATAGACTATCAATTGAATATGGATTTGAGGACTTAGTCACAATGGTAACTGAATATCCCAACAAATTGGACACACATTCTTGACCCGTCATAAACCGGATCAATAACACCCGGTTCCATACTCCATGACACCATGTACCAATGCGTCTTAGTAGGATATGAATTGTGAAACAATTCCACAATTCACTATATGGTCATCCAATATATATAGTAAGTATCGTAGCATCTTCACTAGATCTAAGTACCTTAATCTATATGCCCTATTGATTTTGAAATTAGTCTTGGTTAATTCTAAACACCAACAAGGTTTCAGACATATACCCAAACTAATAAACGTCTCGCAAATACTACCATCAAGGTAGTGACGAAGAAGTTTCGCTTTCGTTATTCTTTCTGGTGTGCTTGAACGGATTATCCACAAAATGTGATCAATATCCAACAAGCCTTCAATACTCTCACAAACTCCGGTGAAGGATCACATAATCACCTTAGCCTAATAAACAAGATCAATATCAAACGTTTAACGCAAGGCTAAACTATCCCGAGATCCCAACCACGCAGATCTAGGCGATATATATCTCTTGTTTATGTGGTAAAGTTGATTATCACACAAAGATAATTAATCCAAACTATTTTGGATTCAGAATCAATTATTCATGAATATTCTATTACTTGTAACCAAACCTTGTGTATACCATGACATGGGAAATATTGAACAAAATATCTCACAATAAATTTTCATAATAAATTTCATATTTTAAGAATAAACTCATCGTCACCACATGTAAAGTTGTGTGCCACGCGGGGCAAAACAACACATGAGTTATGACATAAAAAAACCTTGAATAAACAATGCTTAAAAGGTTTAACATCAATTCTTA
Source organism: Dittrichia graveolens (assembly GCA_038502395.1). Lineage (NCBI taxonomy): Eukaryota > Viridiplantae > Streptophyta > Magnoliopsida > Asterales > Asteraceae > Dittrichia > Dittrichia graveolens. Next base: position 55,866,189 of record JARJIL010000003.1, read on the forward strand.
AAAATCTTCAAAATTTTGTTCATCATAATCAAAGCGAGCATACAAAGAGCGTTGGGTTTTCGTGGTCTAAAATCGCAACGGAATCAAAACGAGTAGTAAAAATATTTTGAAAATCGACCACGAATGTGCCCACCACATGGACCAAAACTCTAGACATGGTTAAGCAACAAAATAAACATACAAAGAAGTAGAATTATACCCTCGATGCTATCTTCTTTGTGTGTGTGGGTTTGGAGTTTGGAAGTCTCGTGCACTAACGTGTACACCTCTATCGAAGTCCACACCAAGTCTTGATCTTTTCCCACTTGCTAGAGTGTTAGGTGTGCCAACCTAAACACCACGAATATGATCTACACAAAAGAACCAAAGCCTTCGATGTATTTTGTGTGTTTGAGAGAGTTATGCAAATTATATCAACTTTGTGTATTTCTTTCAAGCAACCAAAACCATTAGACTTCATGTGCTTTATATAGAACTCAAAATTGAGTTCAAAAAACGTGCAAGAATTAATCTCATGGCTGTTACATGATCAATGCACATAAACACACTTTAACTAGCTTTGAAAGCCTAGTAAAGAGGCTGTTACTGCATGAGGCACGGTCGTGCCTCAAAAGGTACGGGCATGCCAGCCCAAGAGGCCACGCCCTAGTCACGCCCGACTTGGGCTCGTGCCTATCCATTGGGCACAGGGCACGGGCGTACCTAGCCACAGGCCACGACCAGGTCACGCCCGACTTAAGCTCGTGCCTGCCCGTAGGGCACGGCCGTACCTCATAGAGGCACGGGCATGCCTCAGCCCACCAGAACCAGTTTCTAGTTTTCTCTCTCATTAGACCATCCGTGATGCCAGAATCGATACTTGGCGTGTGACCCAATAGGCCCTTGCTTCATCAGCCATGATGCCAACTCGTGTGTGTGTCAGTGGGCATAATCCAACAGACTCCCACTTGCACATGACAAACTTACGAAAGGCGTCACCGACATAGAGCGGCCTCTAGCAAGGCATCTATGCCCCCAAGTCAGCACAGGGTTTGTCTTCCCAAAACAAATACCTTACCAAAAGGAAAGGTCCTATAGATAAGTGATTACTTATCCCTTCGTTCACGATATCCGTTGTGAATGCAGGTCATGGAACATGATCAACCCCAAATCATTCATGATTATGTTTTTCGATATAGACTAACTATGACTAAGAAAAGAAGTTGCACATTTGATCCACTATCAATTCAACTTGAGCACGACCATGCATTTTCATTTGTCATCAGCTTAGTCAACGAGGGGTCCAAGGATATCTCTCAAAAGAGGAACGAATACCTTTGACTACACCGTCCTATCATAATAACAAGTTCTTGCCTGAAAACTTCCCTTATAACAACCAGTTACGAACTGCGTTAGAAAGCCATCTAAACAAGTCCAAGTTAATAATCAAGCAACGCGTGCATCTCCAATAGAATGATAAATAATATTATCATCCTGATTTACTCGTGATAATATCCATGAAGTAAACTCAGGTACGGGTCCTCCAATTACTTAATCACCATTAAGTACAGGCTAGTGTTGCGTAAACAAGTATTCAATCCAAGATGAAAACTTTACCAACCTCTCGCCTCGATCTTAATTCACTTCTTCCTTCCAATGAAGAACGACCGATCGTGGAGTATTTAGAATAAACAAGTTTATTCATGGAAGTATTAAACATGCAAAGATAGAACACAATAATGTTTCATAAAGTAATCGCACCATGCGTATATTAAATCCACATTTAATAGTCATTACAATAAGAAATACATTATTGCTTTAATGTTCTCAATAACAAATACAACTAAAACAATTAAACCAAGTCACTAGCAAAGCTAATACCAATAGACTTAGCATGAGAATCATTCTTAACTTGTGACAAAGGCTTGGTGAGTGGGTCTACCAAGTTCCCCTCAGTCGGTACTCTACTAACCACAATGTCACCATTCTCGATGATATCACGAATAAAATGATATTTTCGAGCAATGTGCCTCGTATGTCGATGCGCTCTTGGTTCCTTAGCTAGAGCTACTGCACCCTCATTGTCCTAGAAGATCTCAATAGGGTTAGCGATGCTAGTAACAACTCCAAGTCTTGAATGAATTTCTTCATCCAGACGGCTTCCTTAGCAGCCTCGCTTGCAGCAATATACTCTAACTCCGTGGTTGAATCGGCCACGGTATCTTGCTTGGAACTCCTCCAACTTATTGCTCCACCATTTAACAAGAATACAAATCCCGATTGAGACCGGAAATCATCCTTGTCCGTTTGGAAGCTAGCATCAGAATATCTAGTAACTCTAAGCTCCTTCGATACATAGAACACTTAAAACATTTCCTTAGTTCTCCGAAGATATTTAAGGATGTTTTTAACCGCAACCCAATTACTTTGACCAGGGTTGGCCTGATATCGGCTTGTCATGCTTAAGGCATACGACACATCAGGTGAGTACATAGCATACATGATCGATCCCACTGCCGAAGCATACGGGACTCGACTCATTTCCTCTAGTTTCTTTTGAGAACTAGGACATTGAGACTTGCTCAACGCCATACCATGCAACATAGGCAAATTCCCTTTCTTGGAATCTTGCATCTTGAACCTCTTCAAGACTTTATCTATGTACGTACTCTGGCTCAAACCAATGAGTCTTTTAGATCTATCTCTATATATCTTTATCCTCAAAATATATGCTGCTTCTCCCATGTCTTTCATAGGGAAGCAACTCCCAAGCCAGGTTTTCACTTCCTGCAAGGCAGTTGTAGGGAATCCATGCACACCAACACCCGTACGCAGCGGAAGCAACGACATCAAAAACCGGGGTTTTCGGGTATGAAAACCGACATGCATGTATTCCCCAAGTGGGGATCGTGACTACAAACGAATATAGCAACAAGAACAAACGAGAGGGAGGAGAAATTATACCATCGCGAGGCTGGAACTATCCACCGAGCTAGGAAGATCTTCGAGAACTCGAACCCGAGCTCCTCTATTGATAGTCCACACCAAGTAGCCGAGATTCCGTCTTGCTAACGACCCGAGACACGAACCACACGTCGTCTTCGTGAATCTGGAGCAGCCACTACCACTAGAACTACTTGCCTTCACGAGATTACACACACCACCAACCCACTAGATGCTAAAGAACCATGTATATGTGTTATGTGTGTGTAGAAGCAAGAGTTGTGCCAAGAGAGTGTGCAAAGCCTTTTATAAACTCTGGAATTCATATCAAGGCAACCAGAGTCGGCCAAATTGTCACTCATTCATTGGACCAACACAAAGATCCAATAGAAATAAAGTGTCACTTTGACTTCTGTCTTCACGGGCTCTCACGGGCCGTGAAGCACTCGTGAAGGCCTCATAGGCCGGTTTCCACCGCACACTCTAATTGGGCCAACGAGTGGTCCAATAAAAGCATGGCGCCTGCCTTCACGGGCTCTCACGGGCCGTGAAGCACTCGTGAAGGCCCTGCTCCCACGACTACTTGTCCGGGTGGTGAAGGCTCGTGGAGGGTTTCTCTTCACGGCCCGTGAAGGTCGCCAGAAACCATAATTTCATATTCTCTCATGTTTGTGTTGTGCTCCCGGAATCTACCCTTGGCGTATGACCCAATAGGCCCGTACCTCATCAGCAGTGATGCTAGTACACGTGTATCAGTGGGCATATTCCAACAAACTCCCACTTGCACATGATACATCCTTACTAATATTACAGACAAGCAGCGGCTCTAGCAAAGCATACTTGCCCCCAAGTCGGTACGAGTTACGTCATCCCTTGACAAACCCTGGTAGCCTAGTAAGGCTAAAAGGTCCTATAGATAAGTGATCATAAACATCCCTTTGTTCGCGATATCCTTGTGAACAGGAGACATGGAAAAAAGTCAATCTCTAGATCGTTCACGATTTTGTTTCTCGATTCTAGATTGGTGGTGACCAAAATAACAAGTTTACAACTGATCTAAAAGCATTGTAACTTGAGCACGGCCATGCATTTTTGGTGTCAGCGCCCAATCATCGAGGGGCCTAGGGATATCTCTCTAACTAGAGGAACAAATCCTTTTGACTACATAGCCCCGCCACATGCTTCATACTTTATTTGATAACTCCCTTTATAGCGGCCAGTTACGAACCACGTTTGAAAGTAATCAAAATAAAGCAGACTCATGCTTTGGATACACATGTATCTCCGGTCTAAGGATGAAATGATATTATCATCCCGAGTCACTTGTGACCATAATCCATGAAGTGAACTCAGGTGTGGGTCTTCCAATCACTTGAAACTCATTTCAAGTACAGGTTAGTTTTGCGTCATTTGCATTCAATCCTTGATTAATGCATGACCAAACCCTAACCTCAGTCTTAACTCAAACTTCCTTCCCTTGAAGAATGACTGACTGTGGAAATCTAGAATGCATAAGCACTCTGGGAAGTGGTTAAACATGCTAAGGTGGAACACATTAAAGACTAATGAAAGTAACCGCATCTGCGTATATATAGTCCCCACTATATATTGAAAGAAATTAAAAGTAACGATACTGCTTGCAGTTCCCAAAGCAAATATAAAACAATCAACAACTAAAACAATATTTAAAGCCAAATCATATGCATATGAAATGCTACATGACCTAGTACGTCAAACATCACTAGTCACTATGACTACGACTTATTCAATGGATTTGCCATGCAACATCCATTTGTATTCTTGTTATCATCTCAATTATCTTTTGACCAAACTACTTTATTCAAAGTATCCGTCAAAGAGATCATATAACGAAGCACTAAGGTACTCATATCCTCGTTGTTACAAAAGTTCACAATAGGATCAGTGATACTTAAGAACTTCTCTAATCAATTATTAACACCATATAGTAGGATTGAAGACTTCGATCAAGATCGACAGTTATCCTATTAGAAATTAGTATTAGAGTAAAAAACTTACTCCAAGGCTTATTTCTTGTGGTCAAACATTAAGAACATACACAAGTATTTCTTGTGATTCAAAATCTTGTATCTCCTAAGTATTATCATGATACAATAATTCCCTATTTTAGGTTCATAGAACACTTAACAATGGGACATTATCTTCAATCAATACATACTTCTAGGTATACAATAAAAGCTCCCACTAGCCCTGACATATGTAAAAGTCTTATCTATGCTCCTAGAAAATTCATGACTTTGGTTTTCTCATGAAAGCAAAGATCTTACTTTTACGATGTTAGTATAAGTCCAAAGGACTTATTCACACTTGTAGACTTAATTTGGATACTACGGATAACTAAGACCCTCGGAGAGTGTGATAAGCACTTCCTCAATACGAAGTTCCATAAAGGAACGCGGTCTTGTATATCCGTGTACTATCCTTTATTGCCGTAAGAAGGCAACAATAGAAACAAGTATCAAATGATCTTCAACATAGCCACTAGGAAAAGCTTCCACAAAAACCATCACGAAACCTTTACCCCTAGTCGGTATTTGAAGTAGTCTACAATACAATCCATGTTAATTCCATTTACACCATCTAGGTTTGCACCTTGGTATGGAATTAAGTAAAGTATTTGCATACTTGAAATGGATTTCATCTTATGATTAATTACTTCTTTTAACCTCAGTGAACTCAGGTCCCACTATGCTTTCCGATAAATGGTGATTTGAACAAAACTCACCATCAAGTCATTGCCACTTAGATGTGAGGAACCCATATCTCTTTGGCTACATGACTTCTATCAGCCTTGAAAGTAATTACTCATGGTCAGGATAACCGGCATTCTCATGCCGATATTTGATCATATGCTAGTGCCAACATCAAGTCTTTCATTTAAATTGCACGTTCTTCCACTGGAATGCTTTAGTTATTATTTTCCTTTCGAGCAACAAAACATTGTTCTCGTAAGGTCAAATATCCAAAATTTATAAGAACCTTTTAAATGTATTAGCACCATTTAAGCTCTTCAATCTCCCACCAGATGTAGATTGAAAATCTCCAAACTTTGATATATACAAGCAAAGAACTCTTTCAAGATATATCGCATAAGGTGCTAAATAGACTTTCAAGTTGGATTAAGATTAAGGACTTGGCTCGTCTCATTCAATGTGTATACTAACAAGTCGAATACACATATTTGACCCATTATTTACCAGATCATTTTCAACAATATCCAGTTTCCTTTAACGTGACACCATGTACAAATGTGTCTATGTTAAGGAACGAATTGTGAGATAATCCCGCAATTCATAATGTAGTCATTGATATAGATTTAAGGTATCTTAGTATCTTAACTAGATCTAAGCATCCTATCTATATGTCCCAATTGATTCTTTTAATTAGTTTCTCTTTGTTATGTGCTTGTACGGATTATCCACCAAAGGTGATCAATATCTTACAAGCTAGCATCCCTCTCACATATACCGTGAAGGGATTCATAATCATCTTACTCTTATAGATAAGATTAGCATCAAATGTTTAACCCAAGGTTAAACTAGTCCAAGATCCTAACCACATGGATCTAGGTGATACTTATCTTATTTACATGGTTAAGTAGATTATGACAAAGAGCCGACTAATCCAAACTATTTTGGACTTATAGCGGAAGCAACCAAGGTTAAACTATTTTGTTTAGATATATTTTCAAAAATTCTCTAGCATGCAAATCCTAAAGAATTCAAATATAAAACAACCACGCATAAATATAAACAAAGACCCGGTAACATGCCCAAATCCTAAGTGTTTTCCCCGTGAGCCAAAACGGGGAAAACATAGTCAATCTAGGGACAACACCAAGGGATGCTCCGTCACGATCTCCACTCCGGCGAATCTCCCGGATTTGGTTCGTCAAGACGCCAACACCGTGTCTCCCGGTCGGTTTGATGCAATATTACATATTTGAAATAATCTAAGTACGAGTACATGATAATAAGAAAATGACATGCAAGTCGTGATCCTAATAATCTATTACGAGTACAAAGATTTAAATAAATGGCATGCAAGTCGCACCAAATATAAATATTACAACACTACGGCGCGCAGGCCAAAACCAAAACCAACCATAAACAACACAAAGGGCTATGGGCAATACAAGTTACCGGGCTACTACAACAAACACAAACAAACGAAAGCAATGGTCTGCCACAAAACCATGTCCAACAAGATTATATATTTTGATCAAGATCGCAAAACAACACTCAAGGCACAACAAGCAATCCTTGTACATATGCATTAACAATTTTAATACACCTTTAAAATTGCATATTCATATATACACCTAAAAATATATGTTTTTGTGAACTTCATGCCAAGTCACACAAAACATATAAAATTAGGAACCAAAATATAGTGGGGATCAACATAATCAAGACTAGTCTAAAACTCGGATTTTAATATAATTAAACACATTGTTTCAAAAACCAATTCTGACCAAAAAACCATTAGGCACGGGCGTACCCCAGAGGGTACGGGCGTGCCAGCCATTTTTGTCAGTGTACAGTTTAAACAATTTTAAACATTTTACGAATTCTGCCGGCACGGCCCGTACCCCCACTGGTACGCCCGTGCCCCGGTCGTCGGCACGGCCCATACCCCTAGAGGTACGACCGTGCCCGGTCACTGAAAAACCATTTTCGACGGAAAACTCAGAAAATCCGGTTTAACTCCAAAAGGGCAAAGCCATGTTAGAGATGGCTCTGATACCACTGTTGGGTTTTCATGGTCTAAAATTGCAACGGAAGCAAAACGAGTGGTAAAAATATTTTGAAAATCAACCACGAATGTGCCCACCACATGGACCAAAACTCTAGACATGGTTAAGCAACCAAATAAACATACAAAGAAGTAGAATTATACCCTCGATGCTATCTTCTTTGTGCGTGCGGGTTTGGAGTTTGGAAGTCTCGTGCACAAACGTGTACACCTCTATGGAAGTCCACACCAAGTCTTGATCTTTCCCACTTGCTAGAGTGTTAGGTGTGCCAACCTAAACACCACGAATATGATCTACACAAAAGAACCAAAGCCTTGGATGTATTTTGTGTGTTTGAGAGAGTTATGCAAATTATATCAACTTTGTGTATTTCTTTCAAGCAACCAAAACCATTAGACTTCATGTGGTTTATATAGAACTCAAAATTGAGTTCAAAAAACGTGCAACAATTAATCTCATGGCTGTTACATGATCAATACACATAAACACACTTTAACTAGCTTTGAAATCCTAGTAAAGAGGTTGTTACTGCCTGAGACACGGCCGTGCCTCAAAAGGTACGGGCGTGCCAGCCCAAGAGGCCACGCCCGACTTGGGCTCGTGCCTATCCATTGGGCAAAGGGCACAGGCGTGCCTCCCAGAGGTACGGGCGTACCTAGCCACAGGCCACGCCCAAGTCACGCCCGTCTTGGGCTCGTGCCTGCCCGTAGGGCACGGCCGTACCTCATAGAGGCACGGGCATGCCTCAGCCCACCAGAACCAGTTTCTGGTTTTCTCTCTCATTAGACCATCCGTGATGCCAGAATCGATACTTGGCGTGTGACCCAATAGGCCCTTGCTTCATCAGCCATGATGCCAACTCATGTGTGTGTCAGTGGGCATAATCCAACAAAGAGATGTTACTTGCCACGCAGGGCAATAAAACAAAGTAATAAATAAACCGGCGACAAAAGCGAGATCAAGTCTCCTTATCTTCTCTTGGAGGACAATCACCATGGTTTCCTCGTTCGAGATCCGGTTCTTCATGCTTTTCTCTCACAAAAGGACTTACACTTTGTAACAAAATAAATTTGTGACAAACGTGAGTCAATCAGCTTGGGTCAACTACCCAGCTTATATAAGAATAGCAATGAATCATGAACGTACCTGAAGATGGAAAGTTAAAGCTCTCTTTCCTAAGAAGTTTTATATCCTCTCGGCATGTAGGGCAGGCGTGACGGCCCCAATTTCCAAATCTTTCACAGAAGTAGCAAACCACCATTTCTTGAGTCATGGCGAAGGACAGTCCTCAATTGCCTAAGCCACGCAATAAAGTTCACCCCCGTGAGTTTCTCCATTTCTAGGAACACACGAAGTGAGATGTTTGACGTGATGTTGTTATGGTTTGACATCTATAAATAACAAAAGCAAGTTTTGGTTAGTTAGATAAACCTCGTTAAAAATAATTACCCCATAGTTTTAGATAAAAACAATTATTTGTAACAAGGACTAAGAACCTTATTTCACCTCGCACCGTGACGGGTTTACCGCGAATCACGTGGCGAGGCTATTTAGGCCGGCAACCATTTTACCAATTGTAATCTCTATTACAACTCTTAGACACTTGCGGGATCCGTTGACATCCATAATGTCGGTTGGCATGTTTGATCCCTTTCTTACACCAATCTTAATATATAATTTTTGTTTAGCTCGTGCTTAGCTCGACAACTAATCAAGAATTATATACTAAAATTGTAAACCGTCCGACAAGACACTCGGGTGGCACTCTTGACCATCAATTGGCTCGTGCTTAGCTCGACAACCAATCATGTGAGTTACCCCACTCACCTTCCACACAACTACGCAAGAAATGACTCGTGCTTAGCTCGACAATCATCCTTGTTTCGATAGATTCGGGTGGTATCGTCTTACGGATGGTGCGTGATTTACATTTTGAAAAATGGGATTTTGTTTCCGGTTTATAAAAACCTTTTTGTGAATTAACAAAGTAAGTGTCAAAACGATTTTAAACACTTTTAAATATAATACCAAGTTTATATTATCTTTGTTAATCCTATTCGCACGAGATTGTTAACCATTTTAACAAACATTGTATTTTATTTCATTTTATAGAAAAATTGTCTAGCATGCGAATCCTAATCCATGCATAGAAAAATAAAACACAACCACACAAATATATATATATATATAATTCGGTAACATACCCAAAAATCCTATGCGTTTTCCCCGTGAGCCACAACGGGGAAAACGAGGCCAAAACCTAAGGACAAGGTAAAGTCTCGTTGGGTGAGCTCCCACCGAATCCAACACCTCCAATAGCGTGTTGATTCCTTCTCGCCAAGACGTCATCACCATGACTCCCGTTGACTTCTCCGGTTCTAATTCTATAATATTTACAAATACATAGAATATATATATAAACGACACGCAGGTCGCATTCCTACACTATTTATACAAATACACGGAATAAAAGAAACAGCGTGCAAGCCGCATCAGCAAATAAATAAATAAATAATTACATCAATATGGCACGCAGGACACCAAAAAACCAAATCAATCAACCACCACAACACATAGGTCTAAGGGCATATCATGTTACCGAATCAAACCAAATGCAACAAATAAAAACATGGTGTGCCACACAAAACCTGTAGGAAATCCATGCACGCCAACACCCGTACGCAGCGGAAGCAACGACATCAAAAACCGGGGGTTTTCAGGTATTAAAACCGACATGCATGTATTCCCCGAGTGGGGATCGTGACTATAAACAAATATAGCAACTAAAAACAAACGAGAGGGAGGAGAGATATACCATCACGGGGCTGGAGCTATCCACCGAGCTAGGAAGATCTTCGAGAACTCGAATCCGAGCTCCTCTATTGATAGTCCACACCAAGTAGCCGAGATTCCGTCTTGCTAACGACCCAAGACACGAGCTACACTAAGTCCTCGTGAATATGGAACAGCAACAACCTCAAAGAGAACTCCTCTTACTCAACTCACGATATCACTTCAAGTAGCATATTATGTGTGTGTATGTACAAATTGGCTAGAGAGACAAATGTGAAGAGAATATGCCTTTTATAAAGTCTGGAGAAGTTAAAATGCCACCAGAGTCGGCTGTCATGCCACTCAGCCATTGGACCATGACAAAGGTCCAATAAAATCAAAGTGACACTTTGACTTCTGCCTTCATGGGCTCTCACGGGCCGTGAAGCACTCGTGAATGCCTCATAGGCCGGGTTCCACCACTCACTCTCATTGGGCCAACGTGTGGTCCAATAAAAGCATGGCACCTACCTTCACGGGCTCTCACGAGCCGTGAAGCCCTCGTGAAGGCAGTGCTCCCACGACTACTTGTCCAGGTGGTCGTGGAGGGTTTCTCTTCACGGCCCGTGAGGGCCCGTGAAGGTCGCAAGAAACCCTAATTTCATATTCTCTCATGCTTGGGTTGTGCTGCCGGAATCTACCCTTGGCGTGTGACCCAATAGGCTTGTACCTCATCAACAGTGATGCTAATACATGTGTATTAGTGGGTATATTCCAATAGACTCCCACTTGCACATGATACATTGTTTCTAACATCACAGACAAGCAGCGGCTCTAGCAAAGCATACTTTCCCCCAAGTCGGTACGAGTTACGTCGTCCCTGACAAATCCTGGTAGCCTAGAAAGGCTAAAAGGTCCTATAGATAAGTGATCATAAACATCCCTTTGTTCGCGATATCCGTGTGAACATGAAACATGGAAAAATGTCAATCTCCAGATCGTTCATGATTCTGTTTCTCGATTCTAGATTGGTGGTGACCAAAATAACAAGTTAGCAACTAATCTAAAATCATTGTAACTTGAGCACGGCCATGCATTTTTGGTGTCAGTGCCCAATCATCGAGGGGGCCAGGGATATCTCTCTTACAAGAGGAACAAACCCTTTTGACTACATAGCCCCACCACATGTTTCATACTTTATTTGAAAACTCCCTTTATAGTGGCCAGTAACGAACCATGTTTGAAAGTAATCAAAACAAAGCACACTCATGCTTTGGATACACATGTATCTCTGGTCTAAGGATGAAATGATATTATCATCCCGAGTCACTTGTGACCATAATCCATGAAGTGAACTCAGGTGTGGGTCTTCCAATCACTTGAAACTCATTTCAAGCACAGGTTAGTTTTGTGTCACTTGCATTCAATCCTTGATTAATGCATGACCAAATCCTAACCTCAGTCTTGGCTCAAACTTCCTTCCCTTGAAGAATGACTGACTGTGGAAATCTAGAATGCATAAGCACTCAGGGAAGTGGTTAAACATGCTAAGATGGAACACAGTCAAGACTAATGAAAGTAACCGCATTTGCGTATATATAGTCCCCACTATATATCGAAAGCAATGAAAAGTTACGATACTGCTTGCAGTTCCCAAAGCTAACATAAAACAATCAACTACTAAAACAATATTTCAATCTAAATCATATGCATAAGAAATGCTACATGACCTAGTATGAAAAACATCACTAGTCATTATGACAACGGCTTATTCAATGGATTTGCCATGCAACATCCATTTGTATTCTTTTTATCCTCACAATTATCTTTTGACCAAACTACTATTCAAAGTATCCGTCAAAGAGATCATATAACGAAGTACTAAAGTACTCATATCCTCATTGTTACAAAAGTTCACAATAGGATCAGTGATACTTAAGAACTTCTTTAATCAATAATCAACACCACAAAGTAGGATCATAGACTTCGATCAAGATCGACAGTTGTCCTATTAGAAATTAGTATTAGAGTATAAACCTACTCCAAGGCTTATTTCTCATCGTCAAACATCAAGAACATATACAAGTATTTCTTGTAATATAAAATTTCAAAAGTTTTGTATCTCCTAAGTATTATCATGATACAATAATTCCCTATTTTAGGTTCATAGAACACTTAACAATGGGACATTATCTTCAATCGATACATACTTCTAGGTATACAACAAAAGCTCCCACTATCCCTGACATTTTTAAAAGTCTTATCTATGCTTCTAGAAGACTCATGCTTTGATCCTCTCATGAAAGCAAAGATCTTACTTTTACGATGTTAGTATAAGTCCAAAGGACTTATCCACACTTGTAGACTTAATTTGGATATTACGGATATCTAATACCCTCGGAGAGTGTGGTAAGCACTTCCTCAACATATTGTTCCATGAAGGAATGCGGTCTTGCATATCCGTGTACTATCTTTTATTGCCATATGAAGGCAACGATAGCAGCGAGTATCAAATTGACCTTCAACATGACCACCAGGAAAAGTTTCCACAATAACCATCATGAAACCTTTACCCCTAGTCGGTATTTGAAGTAGTGTATAATACAATCCATGTTAATTCCATTTACACCATCTCGGTTTGCACCTTGGCATGGAATTAAGCAAAGTATTTGCATACTTAAAAATGGATTTCATTTCTTGATTAATTACTTCTCATAACCTTAGTGAACACATGGCCCACTATGCTTTCCGATAGATGGTGATTTGAACAAGACTCACTATCAAGTCATTGCCACTTAGATGTGAGGAACCCATATCTCTTTGGCTACATGACTTTTGTCAGCCTTGAAAGTAATTACTCATGGTCAGGATAACCGGCATTCTCATGCCGATATTTGATCATATGCTAGTGCCAACATCAAGTCTTTCATTTAAGTTGCACGTTCTTCCACTAGAATGCTCTTGTTATTATCTTCCTTTGGAGCAACAAAACATTGTTCTCGTAAGGTCAAATATCAAAAATCTATAAGAACCTTTTAAATGTATTAGCACCATTTAAGTTCTTCAATCTCCCACTAGATGTAGATTGAAAATCTCCAAACTTTGATAAATACAAGCAAAGAACTCTTTCAAGATATATCTCATAAGGTGCTAAATAGACTTTCAAGTTGGATTAAGATTAAGGACTTGGCTCGTCACATTCAATGTGTATACTAACAAGTCGAATACACATATTTGACCCATTGTTTACCAGATCATTTTCAACAATATCCGGTTTCCTTCAACGTGACACCATGTACAAATGTGTCTATGCTAAGGAACGAATTGTGAGATAATCCCGCAATTCATAATGTGGTCATTGATATAGATTTAAGGTATCTTAGCATCTCAACTAGATCTAAGCATCCTATCTATATGTCCCAATTGATTCTTTTAATTAGTTTCTCTTTGTTATGTGCTTGTACGGATTATCCACCAAAGGTGATCAATATCTTACAAGCTAGCATCCCTCTCACATATACCGTGAAGGGTTTCATAATCATCTCACCCTAATAGATAAGACTAGCATCAAATGTTTAACCCGAGGTTAAACTAGTCCAAGATCCTAACCACATGGATCTAGGCGATACTTGTCTTATTTATATGGTTAAGTAAATTATGACAAAGAGCCAACTAATCCAAACTATTTTGGACTTAGAATCAATCATTCATGATTAATTATTACTTGTAACATGTTTGTCTTGACATGGACAGTTTTGATTTTTATTAATCAACAATTATTTTTCAAAAACAAGATTCAAATTTAAAGTATGAATTCATCGTCATCAAATGTAGAATGATGCGCCTTGAAGGCCAGTACAAAACATAAGCTATGACATGAACAAACTTCAAAATCGAATAAGTAATGTGGAAAAATCTTTTACAACAAATCCAAAATTCAAAATCTCATCCATCGTCTTCATGAACATACAACAAAAACTCAACTTGCCTCGCAGGGCATCAAAACAAAGTAATAATTGAACCGGTAAGAATAAGCGAGATCAAAACTCCCAATTCTCTTGTAGAGGTCAATCTTCTGAGTTTCCTCTTTTAGAGATCCGGTTCTTCATGCTCTTGGTTCTTCTTTTAAATGGTACCTACACTTTGTAACAAAATAAATTTGTGACAAACGTGAGTTAATTAGCTCGGGTGAACAACCCAGCGAAATAGAAGAATTAGCAATGAATCATGAATGTACCTTGAGAGGGGAAATTAACTCTCTCTTTCCTTATAAGTTTAATATCCTCTCGGCACGAAGGGCAGGTGTGACGGCCCCAATCTCCAAATCTTCCACAGAAGTAGCAAACCACTTTTTCCTGAATCTCTTCTTGAGGCACGCAATCATTGTCCTCGGATTCAATGTGGGGAATAGGCTTGGACACTCCAACCTTTTCCCTTCGTGTCGGTTAATTATTCTTTTTCTTTTGTTCCCTAGATCTCGTGGTAGGAATGGAAGAGGTGGATTCATGTTTGGCCGTGTCAGACTCCGCAGTCTTCAACATACCATGCAATTCACCTAAGGTTTTCTCCATGTCATGCATGTGATAGTTCATGACAAACTGATCAAATGATACGGGCAGGGACTGGAGTACTATATCCACAGCAAGCTCCCTCCCCATGGGAAAACCTAATCTCACCATTTGGTCCACATACGCCTTCATCTTAAGGACGTGGGCACTCACACTCCTACCTTCCTGCATTCTACAACCGACTAGGTTTTTAACACACTCATAGTGTTCCTCCCTAACTTGTTGTTGGAACATGTCCTTCAACTTGTTCATCATATTGTGCACACTCATGTGCTCAAAGTGCTTTTTCAACTCCGAGCTCATAGTTGACAACATGAGGCAGGCAACATCGCGTGTGTCCTCAACTCGCTTCTCATGCGCGTATCGGATGGACCAAGTCGCATCGGTAGCAGGTGGTTCTGGAAGGGGTTCCTCAAGGATGTGCAACTTTGACTCATAGCGAAGGACAATTCTCAATTGCCTAAGCCAGTCAACAAATTTCACTCCCATGAGTTTCTCCCTATGTAGGAACATACGAAGCGAATTGTTTGACGTGGTGTTATTATGGTTTGACATCTATAAATAACAAGAACACAAGTTTTAGTTAGTTCGATATAATCCTCGTTCAAATAATTACCCATAAAGTTTTAGAAAAACAATTTATCTTAACAAGGGCTAAGAACCATATATTACTCCACTACATGACGGGTTTACCGCGGATCACTTCATGAAGCTATTTAGGCCAGTAACCATTTTACCGATTGCAACCTCTATTGCAACTCTTAGACACTTGTGGGATCCAACGACGTAAAACGGTCAGTTGGCATGTTTGATCCCTTCTTACACCAATCCCAAATTAAAATTCTTGGTTGACTCGTGCTTAGCTCGACAATCACACAAGGATTTTAGTTTGCAATTGTAAATCGTCCAACAAGATACATGGTATCACACTCGACAATCATTGGCTCGTGCTAAGCTCGAATACCAATAACTCCGAGTCGCCATTCTCACCTTCCACACAGATCCACATGGAATAACTCGTGCTTAGCTCGACAATTATCCCATGCTTCACTAGAATCGGGTGTGTCATCTTATGGATGGTGCGTGATTTACGTTTTTAGGAAACGGGCTTTTGTTTCTTGATTAAAACCAAGTTTTAATAATTGATTAACAAAGTAAGTGACAAAACCGATTTTCACTTTAAATATAAATACCAAGTTTATATTGTCTTGTTAATCGTGTACGCGCGAGAGTTTGTTAACCAATTTAAAAACTCTTGTGATTTTATTAACTCTAGAAAAGTTATCAAGCATGCGAAGAAACATAAATAACCACGCAAGAAATATAAATCACACCACATGCATACAAAGGGGTTGGTAACCATGCCAAAACCTATGCGTCCTACCCGCGAGCCAAGCCGGGAGGACTAGGTCTACTAAGGACACAAACCTAGAACATGGAGTGCTCCCACTGAATCCGCTACCTCCATCGGGACTAACCGGATCCAAGGTCTTCAAGACGTCTCCTCTTGACTCTTGATTGTGGTCTTCAAAACACAAGTACAAAAGAAAGGAAATGGCATGCAAGCCACGTGCTTCCTAATCAATCTAGTACAAGTACATATGGAAAAATGAAACGGCATGCAAGTCGCGATAATAAATTACATACCAAATGAATAAATAATTAATTACATCACATGTGACACTAAGGTCACCAAATCAATCCAAACAACCAAACAAACCACAAGGCACAACCACAAGGTCTAGGGCGATGGTTACCAACTAAAAGCAACAAACAACAACTACAAAGCACGGTGTGCCAAACCGTGACTAAACGAATATTTCGGTAAGAATTTCCAACACAAACACTTAGGGCACAAAACCAATTTTTATACCCATATTCATATATACACAACATATGTGTATGCATGTATGCATCTCATGCCAAGACCATACCATACATACCCATATTTGTACCAAAATATTACGAGGGTTAACCAAAGGCAATCTGCCAGAAAACCAAAAACTCCTCCATGACCCGAAAAACCAGAATATTTTCTTTTAAGGACAAAAACTGCCCAGAAGCACCTTCACGACCCCTCACGGCTCGTGAAGCCCAAGGGCCTCACGACCGATCATAGGTCAGAAGGGTTCGTGAGCCAAAAAACCAAGTTTCATGACTATACTGTTCACAAGTGCCTTCACGACCCTTCACGGCTCGTGAAGCCCAAGAGATTCACGACCGGTCACGGTCATAAGGACTCGTGAACCCTAAAAACACTTCCCACGACCAGACCCCTCACGAACACTGGTCGTGTGGCCTTCACGACCCGTGAAGAAACCTTCACGGCCCGTGAAGGCCTACTGGACAAAAAAACGAATCTAACAAAAAATAGTTTTTCGAGCCATTTTCGTGCTATATCTTTGTAGCCTAGGCTCTGATACCACTGTAGGAAATCCATGCACGCCAAAACCCGTATGCAGCGGAAGCAACGACATCAAAAACCGGTGGTTTTTGGGTATTAAAACCGACATGCATGTATTCCCCGAGTGGGGATCGTGACTACAAACAAATATAGCAACTAAAAACAAACGAGAGGGAGGAGAGATATACCATCACGGGGCTGGAGCTATCCACCGAGCTAGGAAGATCTTCGAGAACTCGAATCCGAGCTCCTCTATTGATAGTCCACACCAAGTAGCCGAGATTCCGTCTTGCTAACGACCCGAGACACGAGCTACACTAAGTCCTCGTGAATATGGAACAGCAACAACCTCAAAGAGAACTCCTCTTGCTCTTGATACACTTACTCAACTCACGATATCACTTCAAGTAGCATATTATGTGTGTGTATGTACAAATTGGCTAGAGAGACAAATGTGAAGAGAATATGCCTTTTATAAAGTCTGGAGAAGTTAAAATGCCACCAGAGTCGGCTGTCATGCCACTCAGCCATTGGACCATCACAAAGGTCCAATAAAATCAAAGTGACACTTTGACTTCTGCCTTCATGGGCTCTCACGGGCCGTGAAGCACTCGTGAATGCCTCATAGGCCGGGTTCCACCGCTCACTCTCATTGGGCCAACGTGTGTTCCAATAAAAGCATGGCACCTACCTTCACGGGCTCTCACAAGCCGTGAAGCCCTCGTGAAGGCAGTGCTCCCACGACTACTTGTCCGGGTGGTCGTGGAGGGTTTCTCTTCACGACCTCTTCCGGAATCTACCCTTGGCATGTGACCCAATTTGCGCGTACCTCATCAGCAGTGATGATTGTACACATGTATCAGTGGGCATATTCCAACAAAACCATGATACAAATATATATCTATATTTTAGTTAAGATTGTCAACAACATCAAAGGCACTATAATGACAATCCTTGTACGTATGCATTAGTGTACCAAACCATTTTTGTGACACATATTCATATATAATTTATAAGTATATATTTGTGTACACTTCATGCCAAGTTACAACAAATATATAAATATAAAAACTAAAATATTAACAAGTCTACAAATATAACAATTTTTAGTCCATATTATGAAGACTACAAATATATCAATTTTAGTCCAACAATAATCTACACGAAAAACCATTTCAAGAAAACAATTTTCTTATAAAAATATTTATATGAATATTATGTAGGCTACAAATATATCAATTTTAGCCTAACAACAATCTAGACGAAAAACCATTTCAAGAAAACAATTTTCTTATATAAAATATTTATATGGTTTTTCTAGACCCGTTAGTGCAAAGCCATGTTAGATATGGCTCTGATACCACTGAAGGTATTTGTTTGGCATAATCGAGTAGCAACGGAAGCAAGATACAATACAAAAATACTAAGCTAGCCAAACAAACACACATCCCATGGACCAACATCTAAACATGAAGTTGCAACTAGAAATAATGAACAAGATAGAAGAAAGATTATACCATAATACAAGGCCACCAAAAGCTTTCTTCTTTGTCAAAGTGTGTAGAATTCAAGAAAGAATTCCTCTAGAGAAGTCCACCCCCAAGCACACTTGATTACCCAATGCTAGTAGGTTGGAGTAGCCACCAAAACAACAAAGACCAAGAACAAATAACACCTTTGTGCATCAAAGCTTGATCACAAAGTGTATATTTCCAATTCTTGTGCATCAAACTTGATCCCCAAGAATTAGAAGAACCAAGAGAGAATATGAACTTCCAAGAACCTCTTGAACTCTCTCAAGTCTGTTCATGTGCATAGAAAAACGTAGCTAGCATTAACATATCTTTAATCCCATTAAAATGTGAATTTAAAGATGTTAATTCTGCTGTTACAGCGAACATACATGGCCCGTGTTGATCAACACGGCCATGTAGGCCCAAAGCCCACGGCCTCAATTGGGCCAAGATAGCCCGTGTCTAACAGGCCCAACACGGCCCATGTTCAACTACACGGCCGTGTAGGCCCAAAGCACACGACCTCAATACGGGCCAATAGGCCCCGTGCTGGTTGGGTTGGACACGGCCCGTGTTCAAGAACACGGCCCGTGTACCATACTACCAAAACCCATTTTTGCCTTTTCCTCTCTTTTGTTTGATCGTGTTGCCGGAATTAATACTTGGTGTGTGACCCAGTAGGCCTATACTTCATCAGCAGTGCTATTAACTCGTTCGGGTCAGCGGGCATATTTCAACAAACTCCCACTTGCACGTGACATGACTACGAAAAATAAAACAAACATAGAGCGGCCTCTAGCAAGACATCTACGCTCCCAAGTCAGTATAGGGTATGCCACTCTTGACAAGATCCCAATCATGAAATGATTGTCCTAAGGACAAATGAACATATACATCCCTTTGTTTGCGATATCCTATGTGAACACAAGCCAAGTATTGATTCCGGCATCATGGATGGTCTAATGAGAGAGAAAGCCAGAAACTGGTTCTGGTGGGCCAAGGCACGCCCGTGCCTCTATGAGGTACGGCCGTGCCCTATGGGCAGGCACGAGCCCAAGTCGGGCGTGACTTGGGCGTGGCCTGTGGCTAGGTACGCCCGTGCCCTATGCCCAATGGACAGGCACGAGCCCAAGTCAGGCGTGACTTGGGTGTGGCCTTTTGGGCTGGTACACCCGTGCCTTGAGAGGCACGGTCGTGCCCCGTGCATTAACAGTCTTCTTAAACAGCTTTCAAGGCTGTTTATGAAGGAGATAATGGTGATTTAATTGGTAACTGATGGAGTATCAATGCATGCACGTTTTTATTCTCTTATGTAGAGTCTATATAAGGTGGTGCATGATTCCATTGAGAGGTTACTAGCTTTAAAAAGTATATACAAGCACATATTGCACACTTCTCTCTCTCAAGCACAAAAGGTAGTCAAGACTTTGATACTTTGTGTGTTGGTCATCTTGGTGGTGTTTAGATAGGCTTATCTAACACTCTAGCAAGTGGGAAACGATCAAGACTTGGTGTGGACTTCGATAGAGGTGTACACGTTAGTACACGCGCTTCCAAATCTCCAAATCCATTTGACTAAGGAACGTAGCTTCAAGGGTATGAACCTATTCCTTCTTGTCTTTACTTTGTTCCTCATCCATGTTTAGAGTTTTGGTCCATTTGGTGGGCGTATTCGTGGTCAAATTTTCAAACTCTTTTTCTACTCGTTTTGCTTCCATTGCGATTTTAGACCACGAAAACCCAATAGGATATGTCCGCCCTCTTCAAATCATTTACTAGGCAGTTGAACCTGGTGTATGTCTGTATAAGACTCTCACCTTTCTGAGCAAGAAGAATTCATACTCTCAGTTGAGGAGGAGCTTCTTGTTCTCCTTTACCTCCTCAGTCCCTTCATATGCAACTGTGAGTGTATCTAACATCTCTTTAGAAAATGTATAATTAAGCACTTGATGATAGATCTCATTGGGTAGTGTAGAGACAAGAGCTGATCTAGCCTTAACATCTAGGCTAACCAACCTCTTTTCTTCATCTGTCCACAGATGCATGGGTTTGGTAATGATTCTTTCTGTTGTGGAGGTTTGACCTTCAAATTCTAATGGAATGGATAACACGGATGTTGGAACATAAGGACCCTCAGTAACTATTTCAAGCATTTGGATATCAAGGGTGGATAAAAAGAGATGTGCTCTACTTTTCCACATGGAGAAGTTTTCTGCATCAAACATGGGACATCTTGTTAAAGACCCAGTGTTTGAGATGTTCATGTTGTTTGAGGATGAGGCCATTTTGAGAGGGGTAGAAGCAGTTGTAGAGTAAGCTAAACTGATCTAGATATTGATTATCTAACCTGCTCTGATACCAGTTGTTAGTCTCAGATTGAGTACGCAACAACAAATGTTTGTAGAAGGGGGGTTGAATACAAACTTTAGCTTTTTAAAATTAAAGACACACCATTATACTTTTATATAATTCTTATTGATTGTGAATCAAGAATTACATGTACTAGAAGCGGAAATTCTAAGTACAAAAGATGGTGGCAATCAATTTGTCTAACACATAGACAAGCTAACTCTAAAACAACTAATGTATAAAGAGTGTTCAACACATGAACAAGTTTGGTTCTACACAATTGCTAAACGCCGCGAATATTTCTCAACTAATGAGATTGCTTTTTGTTGTGTAGAAACTCTATTCGGTTGTTTTGCATGTCCACCATGCATGAATATTTATAGAAGCTTAGGCATCCGGTTGTATTAAGGAAGGATACAATGAGTATGTGGAAATATAATATTTTAATTATAAAGGTAGTGGGTGAAAAGTAAAGTTACTTTAATCAACTATTTGATAAAAGTAATTGTACTTTTCTGAAAAAGTGCAACCCACTCACAATATAAAATATTAAAACCCACATCTTCTGTCGTGTACAACTTTCTTTCCCTTTCCATGCTTGTACTTTAAACAACAGCCATGCTTCTGTTTGATTTGACTTTACCAACTATGGGATTACCAGCCATACTTAGTTGTTGAAACAAATCTTCAAGATCTTCGTTTGTTTGGGGTATCTTTCGCCTTTTCCAGAGGATAAGATCAAACCTTTTTGTCTCATACTTGATCCAAAAAGTGTTTTTTACTTTTACAAACAAAGATCTAACGCATAATAGAACAACACATGTTCTGCCTTTTACATATGACTTTTTCAATCTGAAATATAGAGCAGATTTGACATTGTGCTCGACTCAGCTAACAGAAAGTACTAGGAACTTTAAATTTCACTACTCAGTTGACAGGATAGATCAGTTGATCATTTTTGCTACAACTCAGTTGATACATATTGCTCAGATGATCATATAGATGCTTAGTTGATCAATAGTTATCTTAGAAGGATATAAGCTCATGTATTGATATGATCAGTAGATCAAGAATGCTCAGCTGATCATTTAAATACATCAGTTTATGTGGAAAGATGACTTGTGATTGAAAAGACTTACTTAGCTGATGCTCTAGGCCTCAGCTTATCCAATGATTACTCAGCTGATGGTGTAGCTGAGCAAAGTCCTTGCTCAGCTGATGGTGTTGGCACTCAGCTGATCAAATTTCTTCACTCGGCTGATAGTTCGCTTTCCTCAGCTGATGGTCTTCTTCACTTGTTTTCTTCATCTGATGCTCCTAAGCCAATATCCCTTGGCTGATACTTTGAGTAGGGGCTGATACTCAGCTGATGGTTCCATACTTAGCATATTTTCCAGAATCTGATTCAAATAACACATGTTTGAATACTTTCTAAGTCATACTGAATGTAGGGTTTGGTTATCATCAAATTCTATGTTTTAGAACAGGCAGAGTTGATTATTCGGGTGAAGTGATTATCTCCCAACATTCCACATATATATATATATAGCAAATCAATTTACTAATTGATTTAATCAAGTTACAGATTAACATTTACCTTACTAGTTAATCCCAATTAATTAATTCGTCCAATTAATTAATACACGTCGAGGTATTATCTAATCCTCATACTAATCCAACTTTATCTCATCATTCGATAACAATTATCCATCTACTCACATAATTAAATATAATGATTCATAAATAAACGCAATCAACTTACCACTGACCCGCCCACAACTAGGCCGGGTTTACGGATGTTACAAATCTTCCCTCCTTAGAGGATTCCGTCCTCGGAATCTCATTGCATACATTCAAACGAAATTATTCATCCTTCATATCCATTTCTGATAATACAATTAGATAAACTCAATTGTGCTCTCATTTATCAATAATATAGAAATCTATTTCTACACATTCTGGACATCTTACAACCACAAGAGTCTTACAGCTTTTCTTTCTGATTTTATCTTCAAATCAACCATTATTTCATAAGTTTTGTCTTCAAACATCTCTTAAATACATATTTAAATCAGTTATTAGAATTCCAGTAGCTTTCACTCATTAAGTGTCTATCATACCAAAGTATACACATATTGTTTCTCATTTACTTCAAATCAACATGTTGAGATATTATCACAACAATCTTATAACAAAACTCAATGGTTATTCTGATATTCCACTTGACAGAATCTACTTTACACATCCAATCACATAAGAACACAATGTAGACAATAGTTTCACAAACTGTTATACTTCAATGACACATGAACACTTACCGTATGTATTTCAATCATCAATATAGCTTGTTTCATTCATCCATCTATTAGAAATTCAATTGCACGACTCAACTCTTGTTTCATCTCTTGTTGTAAACTCGTCAAAAAGTTTAAGAAAATCTTCAATTTCCATCAAAAGTCATCAAATATGAATCATCATATCTTCAAATCATCTCATTTATATCCAATAAAATCGGTCTGTCCAACAAATGTCGTCTCACTGGTAGTACGAATACTGAACATTCAGTAACCACTCATAACATATCTAGATGGTACAAACAAGTTAAATACAATCTTCATCGTGACTTGTCAATACCACCATTCTGATATCTCGAAACATCTCAAAGATTCATAAGTTTCTAGTATACAGCTTCATCTTGCACACAATATGTCAAAAATTCATAAATCATGTTATCTCCGCTCTCATAGTATACCATCAATACAATATTCTCATATCTTTATTCCATAGTAATGCATTGGCAATTAAATTCATATTTCCTTGTAAAAATTCAAACTCCAATTCCAAGCAAAGGCATTTCTAAGCGAAGGCATCTCCAAGCAAAGGCATCTCCAAGCAAAGGCATCATATGCACAAGATTTACAGGTTTTTCAATCTATATGATCAGGCCATTAAATTCCCTTTTTCTTTTTCTAATTCTCAATAGCTTCAATCTTCCATTCTTAAAATTTTCTGGTGGAGGAAATCTCGATGCATCCACTAAGTCGGATATACTTTCAATTTGCTAGAATCAAATGTTATCATAGCTAACTCTTTCACTTGTCAACACATCTGTCACCATATCATCTTTCCGAGGTAACATAAAATCCTATAATCACTTTCTCTAATTCAATTCAATCACCATCTTAGTCACATATATAACTCCTTGTAATCAAGCATCTATTACATCTTTTATTGACCAAGTCAATCATACACTTCCTTTCTGATAGTTAACATTCCTATAACGTCATTGTAAACACATCAACTGCAACTTCCAAGTCATGGTTAAAATTTCCTCTAGTGATATCTCAATTATTACATAACATCAGTTATACATCCTATTCCATCACATAGCATCGTAATTCAAATCAACAAATACAATTTCGCATCATATTACCAAAATTCTTTCAGGTTCATCATCCATCATCATAGATCAATTATACTCATTAGTTTAAGCATCCCATTATAGTCTCACTTATATCTTTACCCAAACATTTCTGCGCGTCTCAGACTTACCCAATCTTCAGTAATCCATCTCTTTCTTCTTTGTACAAATTTGAATACACATAAATACATAATGCAACATACATCTTGCAATACACAGTATATAATGCAATTCAATCAATCTGAAAATATTTTCCTATGGTATCTCATGCCCATTTAGCATTAAATCAAGTATCATATACTTATCATCATACCATTTCCTGATTTTTATCAGATAAATCATGATAGAAAATCATTTACTATCAACTACTTTTATTTCTAGAGAATCATTCTCATTGAAGTAAACACAAACATTTTAGCACACAATATGCATAAAATATCCACAATTAACTTTAAAGTTAACAAACACACGTACAGGTATAGAGTTTATCAAAACATACCTGTTATCTCGTCATTATAATTTATTGAAAGCTCCACCCTCTTACAAAGAAGGGTTCTTTCTCTTCTGTCCTTTTACTGACGAGGATCCCCCACTTATCTCTACTCCTCATCCTGACCCCAATCCCTTTTCTTCATAACACTTGCCTACTTGATGTCCTTTTTCTGACAATTCCAACAAACATTTTAAGGAAAAACACAATCATTACTCTTATGACTAAACAATCTGCATCGAATACAACGCAAAGTTTTGAGTGTGAAAGGCCCCAAATGAGAAGATTTACATTTACAACACCACTGGAAATTTCGGTTAGATTCATCTAACATTGACTTACTGCGTTGTTTCTTTTCCGTCTGACTTACCACTGACAAGGGCTCTCTAACCATACCCACTCCTGATCGAGACTTGAGTTTTCCTTTAACACCACAATCCATTGTTCTGTGATCTTTCCCATAACAAAGCCAGCAAACCTTCCGAGGAAAGCCACAGACTTTCATCTCACGACCAAACTAGCCACATTTAAAACATCGCATAGTCAGGGATGTACAAAGTCCTATATGGTGAGACTTACATTTTCCACACATTGACATTTGCTGATTTAATTCACCAAATATAGATCTATAATTCAAATTTTCATGTCTCAGACTACCTTGCCCTTTTTGCTCTTGGGTATTGTTTTGTTCAAACCTAGATTTCTGCTAAGAAATCCAATCTCAGGTCATTATATCCTCGGCTTCCACATTCCTCTTATCCAACTCACTTAAGGTAAAGGCTTGGGAAGAAACACTATCCCATCTGGTAGTATCTTGATAAGCTAGGAGCATGGTTCCCTAAAAATTAACAGGATAAAAGAACAGTTATCTATATCCCATATAAGGATATGGAAACGATCCTTGAGGAAACATTGGGTAGAAAAATGGTTGGGACATCGGTCGAGATATCTGTGGAAGTGGTATCATCACAGGATCTCTACTGGTATAGTACTGGCCGGAATGATCGGTGGTATCTCGGATATGATAGAAACAGCTGAAATAACTGCGTTTGAACGTTTTGGGTAATCCTCTCTTGTTCCAAACGATGAACGGTATCTCTAATATCTTGCATTTCGCTTTCCAACTTATTAATATACTTACTCTTTTCATCTTCCTGTTCACAACCCGAAGTACTAGTTTGATTTGTTATATCCAAAACCTTGACTGTTGAAGTTCCAGCCACTTCTTGGGTCACAGGAGCATTAGCAGGGGTATCTCTGTCAGCCATCTTTACAATCACATCATCTCACAATCTTGTTAGATAAATCCGTTAGTATACAACATACTAAACTCTACAACAACACTCTCATTCACCCCAATCCCACACCCAAGGAATAATTGACCCTAACTCGAACTAAGATTTGGGAATGTAACACTTCCACTGTGCCTACATCGCCAAACAAATGCTCTGATACCAAACTTGTAACACCGTATTTTCAACCCAAATTTTTTATTTTAAAATATTGCGGAAGCGATACCATAACTGAAAATATTTACAACTGAATATATATAAACAATTTTTCGAGTCATCAGTTTAGTCAAAATACAAGTATTACAAAAACCACGGCTCGTCACAATTTAAATCAGAGTGCCCATCAATTATTCCCCAAGATACACCCCCTCACAACCGAACCGCAGAACTCACCAGCAACATGTAAAAGGAGTGAGAGGTGGGGGATTAGCACAAAGCTAAGTGAATGACAGTAAAACCACAACCAAGCATCAATCAGAACCGCAAGATACCAGATAAATAATTAATCGTGCCCGCAGAATACCAATCAATCACATAATCGTGTCCCGGGAAGAACATCGGATCTGCAGATCCTTCGACAAATGCCGGCCAAAGCAAAGGTTTACCATTATTTTATTTGCTATTCTCACACAGTATTACCCTTAAGTTGCAACGAATGCATCAAAAGATCTAATTACTGATTAGCCGATAGCAAACCAACCCAGCCCTTAGTCTTGCCGAGCTGATCCCCCAATAGCATGTATACATATCACTGACGCACAATTAATTAACAAACAACCAGTTAATCAATTATCAGACATAAAGTCTATCCCTGCCTCAATCCACAAGCAGTTATAACCAAAACTAGTTACAACTAACACTAGTCGTAAGTTAAACGTCCACTCACCTCTCGATCTCAATCTCCACTCAGTGGTCTAATATTACTGAGCCTTGTCCGTTCCTGATATCACAATAAAACTGAAATCAGTATCCGATTCATAAATATATATCCAAACATATATTTGTATCTCTAATGTTCATATCCATCATACTAGATATAGATATATATATATATATACATATATATATATATGAATATACATAAAGCATTCAACATCAAAGAATCAACAAACATCCATAAATCCTGAAAATCCCCTGACGCGTCGCGTCTAGGGAACCGATGCGTCGTGTCATGTTGCCAAACATCGGATTTCAACACTTCTGGATTTCAATTCGTCAGATTCCATGTTCCCGGATTTAAGGGTCGGATTTCCAAGTCTCAGATTCATAAATGTCGGTTTTCAGGTGTCGGAATTGGATTGTCGGAATTAGGTTATCGGATTTCATAAAGTCGTCGAATTTACAGGGACGCGTCGCGTCACAACTTTACCTGCATCATCTTCTCCAAAAATCCAACCGACTCAAACTTCACAAAATCCAATATTCAAGTCTGAATTCAATCTAAAACACTTCTAAAACATATACATGCTTCATATATCATGTATACAACATCAAGAACTATTCAAATCCAATTAAAACTTCAAAACTCACAAAACCCATTTACCAAGTATGGAGCTTCAAGCTCCATCAATGGTGTTTCATCATGTATGCATATATTTCATTAGAAAAACATACCAAGTAGTTACTAAACACGCTATAAACACCAACTAACCTCTATTTTGCTTTATCAATCAACAATACTTCAATCCTCAATTTCAAGTATGCAACTTTCTAGCTTTCTTGAGTTTTCTCTCTCAAAACACACACAAACACACTTTACTTCTGAAACAAATGAACATATTGACCAACTCTTCAAGTTGCCATACATACATACACGTACACATATCTTTTCTCAAAACCAAAGCAGGAGGTGGTTCATGTACTTATCCAAATTCCAAGCCCACATGCATACATGCCCACATACTAACATACATGCATACATTTTACATATTCTACCAGTAAACAAATCTTTCCACATATATATATAGCAAATCAATTTACTAATTGATTTAATCAAGTTACAGATTAACATTTACCTTACTAGTTAATCCCAATTAATTAATTCGTCCAATTAATTAATACACATCGAGGTATTATCTAATCCTCGTACTAATACAACTTTATCTCATCATGCGATAACAATTATCCATCTACTCACATAAATAAATATAATGATTTGTAAATAAACGTAATCAACTTACCACTGACCCGCCCACAACTAGGCCGGGTTTACGGATGTTACATATCAGATGTGTTTAAGCATAATGTGTTAGAAATTGATACTATTAGATTCCCTATAGAATTGATACCAATGACTATGAGGGAATTTCAAGTGGTAGTGGGAATGGACTGGTTAGGCTATAACCAGGCTATGATATTATGAGAACAAAAAGTGATACGGGTTCGTACCCCAAGTGGGGAAGAAGGTGATACTACAAAGAGAAAATCATGTATGTGTTTAGTTTCCAAAGCTAGGAAGTATCTTCAGCATGGGTACACGGCCTTCTTTGCTTATGTGATAGATACTAAAATGGAAAATAGACAAATGAGTATAGAAGATGTGAAAGTGGTACCTGAGTATCCCGATGTGTTTCCTGAGGATTTACCGGGGATACCACCGGACAGACAGGTTGAGTTCAGAATAGACTTAGTGCCGGGAACTTCGCCTGTTGCAAGAGCCCCGTACAGACTTGCTCCTTCAGAGATGCAAGAGTTGTTGAAGCAACTCCAGGAAGGGATTAATTAGACCCAGTAGTTCTCCATGGGGTGCTCCTATTTTATTCATGAAAAAGAAGGATGGTACTTTTCGTATGTGCATCGATTATCGTGAACTTAATAACGTTACCATCAAAAATAAGTATCCTTTACCAAGAATAGATGACTTGTTTGATCAGTTACAAGGGGCAACGTGGTTTCCAAAAATTGATTTAAGGTCGGGTTATCACCAACTTAAAATCAAAACAGAAGATATTTCAAAAACCGCTTTCAGAACTCGTTATGGGCATTTTGAGTTTGTTGTAATGCCTTTTGGTCTCACTAACGCACCAGCAACATTTATGAACTTGATGAATAGGGTGTGTAGACCAATGTTGGATAAATCAGTGATTGTGTTCATAGATGATATCCTTATTTATTCCAAGAGTACAGCTGAACATGAAAGACATCTTCGAGAAGTTCTAGAAACTTTAAGAAGAGAACAATTATATGCTAAGTTTTCAAAATGTGAATTTTGGATCCAAGAAGTGCAATTCCTGGGTCATTTAATTAACAAAGATGGAATCAAAGTAGATCCTATGAAAGTAGAGGCAGTAATGAAGTGGGATTATCCAAAGAACCCAACAGAGATCGGAAGTTTTCTAGGGTTGGCAGGTTATTACAGGAGGTTTATTCAGGATTTTTCAAAGATTGCTACTCCTCTAACCCAATTGACAAAAAAAATGTTGAATTCAAGTGGGGAAGTGATCAGCAAGTCGCTTTCTAAACCCTTAAACAGAAGTTATGTAAAGCTCCAGTTCTTGTGCTCCCTAAAGGAATTGAAAATATGGTTGTATTCTGTGATGCCTTATACAGTGGACTGGGTTGTGTTTTGATACAGATGTTGGGTTTTCGTGGTCTAAAATCGCAACGGAAGCAAAACGAGTAGGAAAATAATTTCAAAATGGACCACGAATACGCCCACCAAATGGACCAAAACTCTAGACATGACTAAGCAACAAAATAAAACATACAAAGAGATAGAGTTATACCCTTGATGCTATCTTCTTTGTACCCGTGAGTTTGGAGTTTGGAAGCCTCGTGTACTAACGTGTACACCTCTATCGAAGTCCACACCAAGTCTTGTTCTTTTCCCACTTGCTAGGGTGTTAGGTATGCCAACCTAAACACCACAAATATAGTCTACACAATAGCACCAAAGCCTTGGAACTACTAGTGTTTGAGAGAGTTGTTATATGCAAATATATATATTCTAGAAAACACAATTCTTGGAACATCACCATACTAGCATCATGGCACTTATATAGAACTCAAAATTCAGTTCAAAAACGTGCACACTAATGTCATTTTCAGTTTCTAGAATAATGACAATAAACACCACATTTAACTAGCTTTCAAAGCCTAGTTAAGAGGTTGTTACTGCATGACGCACGGCCGTGCCTCATAAGGTACGGGCGTGCCAGCCCAAGAGGCCACGCCCTTGTCACGCCCGACTTGGGCTCGTGCATGTCCACTGGGCATAAGGCACGGGCGTGCCTCCTAGAGGCACGGGCGTACCTAGCCACAGGCCACGCCCAAGTCACGCCCGACTTAGGCTTGTGCCTGCCCGTAGGGCACGGCCGTACCTCATAGAGGCACGGGCGTGCCTTGGCCCACCAGAACCAGTTTCTGGTTTTCTCTCTCATTAGACCATCCGTGATGCCGGAATCGATACTTGGCGTGTGACCCAATAGGCCATTGCTTCATCAGCCATGATACCAACTCGTGTGTGTGTCAGTGGGCATAATCCAACAGACTCCCACTTGCACATGACAAACTCACGAAAGGCGTCAACGACATAGAGCGGCCTCTAGCAAGGCATCTATGCCCCCAAGTCAGCAGAGGGTTTGTCTTCCCAAAATAAATACCTAACCAAAAGGAAAGGTCCTGTAGATAAGTGATTATATACCCCTTCGTTCACGATATCCGTTGTGAATGCAGGTCATGGAACATGATCAACCCCAAATCATTCACGATTATGTTACTCAATATAGACTAACTATGACTAAAAATAACAAGTTGCACAATTGATCCACTATCAATTCAACTTGAGCACGGCCATGCATTTTGATTTGTCATCAGCATAGTCAACGAGGGGCCCAAGGATATCTCTCAAAAGAGGAACGAATACCTTTGACTACACCGTCCTATCATAATAACAAGTTGTTGCCTGAAAACTTCCCTTATAACAGCCAGTTACGAACTGCGTTAGAAAGCAATCTAAACAAGTCCAAGTTAATAATCAAGCAACGCGTGCATCTCCAGTAGAAGGATAAATAATATTATTATCCTGATTTACTCGTGATAATATCCATGAAGTAAACTCAGGTACGGGTCCTCCAATTACTTAATCACCATTAAGTACAGGCTAGTGTTGCGTAAACAAGTATTCAATCCAAGATGAAAACTTTACCAACCACTCGCCTCGATCTTAATTCACTTCTTCCTCCCAATGAAGAACGACCGATCGTGGAGTATTTAGAATAAACAAGTTTATTCATGGAAGTATTAAACATGCAAAGATAGAACACAATAATGTTTCATAAAGTAATCGCACCATGCGTATATTAAATCCCCATTTAATAGTCATTACAATAAGAAATACATTATTTCTTTAATGTTCTCAATAACAAATACAACTAAAACAATTAAACCAAGTCACTAGCAAATCTAATACCAATAGACTTAGCATGAGAATCATGCTTAACTTGTGACAAAGGTTTGGTGAGTGGATCTGCCAAGTTCCCCTCAGTCGGTACTCTACTAACCACAATGTCACCATTCTCGATGATATCACGAATAAAATGATATTTCAGAGCAATGTGTCTCGTACGTCGATGGCTCTTGGTTCCTTAGCTAGAGCTACTGCACCCTCATTGTCACAGAAGATCTCAATAGGGTTAGCGATGCTAGGAACAACTCCAAGGTCATGAATGAATTTCTTCATCCAGACGGCTTCCTTAGTAGCCTCGCTTGCAGCAATATACTCTGACTCCGTGGTTGAATCGGCCACGGTATCTTGCTTGGAACTTCTCCAACTTATTGCTCCACCATTTAACAAGAATACAAATCCCGATTGAGACCGGCAATCATCCTTGTCCGTTTGGAAGCTAGCATCAGAATATCCATTAACTCTGAGCTCCTCCGATCCACCGAACACTAAAAACATTTCCTTAGTTCTCCGAAGATATTTAAGGATGTTTTTAACCGCAACCCAATGACTTTGACCATGGTTAGCTTGATATCGGCTCGTCATGCTCAAAGCATACGACACATCAGGCCGAGTACATAGCATAGCATACATGATCGATCCCACTGCCAAAGCATACGGGACTCGACTCCTTTCCTCTAGTTCCTTTTGAGAACTAGGACATTGAGACTGGCTCAACGCCATACCATGCAACATAGGCAAATTCCCTTTCTTGGAATCTTGCATCTTGAACCTCTTCAAGACTTTATCTATGTACGTACTCTGGCTCAAACCAATGAGTCTCTTAGATCTATCTCTATAGATCTTTATCCCTAAAATATATGTTGCTTCTGCCATGTCTTTCATAGAGAAGCAACTCACAAGCCAGGTTTTCACTTCCTGCAAGGTAGTCACGTCACTTCCAATAAGTAGCATGTCATCTACATACAAGACTAGAAAAACTACAGCACTCCCACTAGCCCTGACATACACACAAGGTTCATCCTTGCTTTTAGAAAATCCAAACTCTTTGACCTTTTCATCAAAGCAAATGTTCCAACTCCGAGATGCTTGCTTAAGTCCATATATGGACCTCTTAAGCTTGTAGACTCTATTTGGATATTTGGGGTTTACGTAACCATCAGGTTGTGCCATGTAAACCTCCTCTGCCAACTTCCCATTAAGAAAGGCAGTCTTGACATCCATCTGCCATATTTCGTAATCGTAATATGCAGCGATAGCCATTAGTATCCTAATAGTATTCAACATAGCCACCGGTGAAAAGGTTTCATCATAGTCTACACCATGAGTTTGAGTGAAACCCTTTGCTACCAGTCGGGCTTTGAAGGTGTCTACTTTCCATCCATGTTAGTCTTCTTCCTGAAGACCCATTTGCACCCTACTTGCTTGTGGCCGGGTACCGGATCAACCAAGTCCCAGACTTGATTATCCGCCATGGATTGCATCTCACTGTCCATTGCCTCCTTCCACCTAGCAAACTCAGGCCCCGCTACGGCTTCCCGGTAGTTGGTAGGTTCACTATGATCCGCCAATAGTTCGTCGCCCTCGGATATGAGAAACCCATATATTTCCGGCTTATTACGAACTCTACCAGATCTACGGAGCTCTAATGGTTGTGTATCAGGCACCTCATCCACCATTGGTTGAGGTTCCACTTCTTCCGGCACGCCGACCTCAGAAGCGGTACTAGGTGCCAACATCAGGTTGATCATTGGTGTCATCTAGAATTTCTTCTAGATCGACTTGCCTCCTACTGGCTTCTGCAAATATCAGCTCCCTTTCAAGGAAGACCGCCCTTCGAGCAACAAACACCTTGTTCTCCGAAGGTTTGTGAAACAAATATCCCATAGAACCAGCTGGGTAGCCAATGAAAATACACTTCTCGGCTCTTGGTTCAAGTTTGTCTAGAGCTTCACGTCTCACGTAAGCCTCACAACCCCAGACCTTAAGATAGGCTAGCAAAGGAACCCTTCCATGCCACATCTCGAACGGTGTACTTGCAACCTTCTTTGTTGGTACAAGGTTTAAGGTCCTAGCAGCGATTTCCAAAGCATAACCCCAAAAACTTGCGGGTAGCTTTGTACGACTCATCATGGGCCGAACCATATCCAATAAAGTTTGGTTCCTCCTCTCAGGGACCCTATTTAATTGTGTCCTGGGTGGGGTAAGTTGTGAAATAATTCCACAACCTCTTAAGATGATCAAGAAACTCGGTACTAAGATACTCACCACCCCTATCGGATCTGAGAATCTTAATCCGCTTGCCCAATTGATTCTGCACTTCGTTTTGGTACGTCTTATACACCTCAAAGGTTTCAGATTTATGCTTAATTAAGTAAACATAACATACCTACTGAAATCATCAATAAAAGTAACGAAGTACCTACAGTTGTTTCTTGTAGCAGACCTGAACGGACCACACACATCAGTGTGAACAATGTCCAACAAGTCTTTGCCCCTTTCACTAACGCCGGTAAAGGGCGCTTTAGTCGTTTTGCCTAATAAACAAGAATCGCATACTTTGCTTGACCCGTGGTCAAACGATTCCAAAATCCCATCCACTTGGGGTTTGGCGATACATTTCTTGCTTATATGCCCAAGACGACTATGCACAAAGACAACTTGTCCAATACACCTTTGGACTTAGAATCAATGTTCATGATTGATTTATTTGTTGGATATATGCCCACTGATACACGTATATTGGATCACTGCCGATGAGGCACGGGCCTATTGCGTCACACGCCAAGCGTTGAATCCGACAGCACATGTCAAGAGAGAAAATTAGGGTTTCTGTCGACCTTCACGGGTCGTGAAGAGGTCGTGACGTGAAGCCCTTCACGAGGCTTCATAAGCCCTTCACGGGGTCGTGACGTGAAGCCCTTCACGAGGTCCTTTTGTTGTTCTTATTGCTATCATTCTTTGTAGCTAGATCCCACTATGTGTTTCTTGTGCATAAGTGTTGGAAATCCCCAAATAATATTTTGGTACCACTATGGGTATGCATGGTATGGTCATGGCATTAGATGCATACATGCATACACATATGTGTGTGTATATATGAATATAGGTTTTTAAAATTGGTTTTATGCCTTAATGCATATGTACAAGAATTTCCATTGTGCCTTGAGTGTTTGCTTGGAAATTCTTATCAAAATATTTGCTTGTTACGGTTTTTGGCACACCGTTTGTTTTGTGGTTGTTTGCCTTGTTCTTTGTTGGTAACCTTGGCCTTAGACCTTGTGGTTTTTTGTGGTTGCTCCCCTTTTATTTGGTGACTTGGAGTCACATGGTTTGTAATAATTATTTATTTATTGATTGTTGTAATTATTATTGCGGTTTGCATACCGTTTCATTTATCCGTGTACTTGTAAATAGATGATAGAATTTTCGTGGCTTGCATGCCATTTCATTTCTATTTTTTTTATGTACTTGTACTCATGGAGCATGGAGACCACAATCAAGAATCAAGGATGGTGTCTTGAAAATAGAAGATCCGGTGAATCCCTTTGGAGATGGCGGATCAAGTGGGAGCTATGACTTTTTGTATTGTGTCCCTAGTTGACCGCGTTCTTCCGGTAGGCTCACGGGTAGAACGCATAGGTTTTGGCTTGGTTACCAACCCCTTGCTATGCGTGTGTTGTGATTTATTTCTTGCATGGATTGTTTAGGTTTTCGCATGCTAGAGAATTTTTCAATAAATTAAATCACAAGAGTTTTATAAAATTGGTTTATTTTTCTCTCGCGCGCGCTCATGATTAACAAACCAACTAAAGTGAAAAATAAGTTTTTGTCACTCAAATATGTTAATCAAAATTAATCGGAAACAAAAGCCCGTTATTTCCATGAAACATAAATCACGCACCATCCGTAAGACGATGCCACCCAAATCTAACAACACAATGATTGGTTTTCGAGCTTAGCACGAGCCAATCTTTGTGGAGTTGTGTGGAAGGTGAGTGTAGTAACTCGCAAACTTGGTTGTCAAGCTTAGCACGAGCCAATTCTTGTGAAGTGTACTTACCGCATGTCTTGGGGACGATTTATAATTTCAAATTAGAATTCTTGAAAGATTGTCGAGCTTAGCACGAGTCAATCAACAATTCTAAATTGGGATTGGTGTAAGAAGGGATCAAACCTGCCAAACGACCGATACTTGTCGTAGGATCCCACAAAGACCAAAGAGTTGTAATAATGGATTGCAATTGGCAATATGGTTGCCAACCCGAAATAACTTCCTTATGTGATCCGCGATAAACCCGTCATATACGGAAGTGAAATAAGGTTCTTTGCTTTGTTAAAATAATTAAAGATTTGTTTTGGGTAAATTGTTTTAACAAACTTATATATCAAACTAACCAAATCTACTTTGCTATTATTGATGGCATCTTCAAGTACCACCACCACGAGCAACATTTCTCTACGAGTTTTCCTTGAGAAGGAGAAACTCGACGGTAGAAATTTCATGGATTGGCATAGGCAACTTCGGATTGTCCTACGCCATGAAGGGAAATTGCATATCATTGAGGAAGCCTTGCCCGAAGCCCCTGCGACTACGGCACCTAGGGCCACCCGAGAGGCACATGAAAAACGCCTCAAGGACACGGAGGAAATAACGTGCCTTATGCTTAGCACAATGAGCTCCGATTTGCAAAAGCAAATGGATCATTTAAGTGCTTTCGACTTGCTCGCGCAGCTCAAGGACATGTTCCAACAGCAAGCAAGGCAAGAAAGGTACGAATGCCTCAACTCCGTCCTAGGTTGCAAGCTCCAGGATGGCGGGAACGTAAGTGCTCATGTGTTGCGTATGAAGCAAACATGGAGCGCATGGAGAGGTTAGGGTTCTCCATAAGGAGGGAGATGGCGGTTGATCTCATCCTCCAATCCTTGCCCAATGCATATGATCAATTCATCGTGAGTTATCATATGCATAGTATGGAGAAAACCCTCATGGAGCTTCATGGGATGCTCAAAACCGCGGAGTCAAGCATCTCGAAGCCCAAGGCCACCTCATCCAACCCCGTCTTGGCTATTCGGGAGGATTCCCCAAAAGAAGAAGCCGAATCCTTCCCATAAGGGAAAGGGTAAGGGCAAGGTTGGTGCCACCAAGCCTACCCCTACCCCGGTGACAAAGGGCAAGGGGAAGATTCCCCAAGCCAAGGCCCCGGAGGATGCGCAATGCTTCTTTTGCGGGGACAAGGGGCATTATCGCCGAAGCTGCCCAAAGTACCTAGATGGCCTCAAGAAGCTCAAGGCAATGAGCATCTCGGGACCTTCAAACCAAGGTACGTTCATGATTGAGCTCCATCAAACTTCTATTTCAAAGGGCTGGGTTTTAGATACCGGCTGCGGCACTCACATTTGTAATATGGTGCAGGTGCTAAGGGAAAGTAGAGGCTTGGAGCGTGGAGAGCTGGATCTAATTATGGGGAACCGAGTGGTTGTGCCCGTAGAAGCAAAAGGGAGTGTCGAGCTCTCTTCTAGAACCGGTCTTTCCATTGTTCTTATTAATTTATGCTATTCGCCCTACGTGGCAAGAAACATCTTATCTTTACATGCTTTGTATGACGATGGTTTTTCTTTTAAATTTATGGATGGATCGATTTTATGTTATAAAAATGACATTTGTTATTTTAAAGCTTTACCATGTCATGGCATATATGAAGTTGATGCATACATTGACAATAAGAGACCTATCATGAATATTGATTCTCAATCCAAAAATTGTTTGGATAAATATTCCTTATGGCACGGTCGTCTTGCTCATGTAAACAAGACCCGCATCACCAAGCTCCAAGTGGACGGGATCTTGGAATCATTTGACCTTGGGTCAAAAGATGTATGCGAATCTTGTTTACTAGGCAAAATGACCAAAGAACCCTTCACCGGAGTTAGTGAGAGGGGAAAGGATCTTTTGGAAGTCATTCACACCGATGTGTGTGGTCCTTTCAAAAATGTCACAAGGAACAATACTAGATATTTCGTTACCTTCACGGATGATTATAGTAGGTATGGATATATCTACTTGATTAGACAAAAGTCTGAAACCTTTAAGGTGTTCAAGACATTTCAAAGTGAAGTAGAGAATCAATCGGGTAAGAAGATTAAGATACTACAATCAGATAGAGGCGGTGAGTATCTTACTTCGGAGTTTCTGGACCATCTTACAGAATGTGGGATTATCTCACAATTAACTCCTCCTAGGACTCCACAATTAAATGGAGTTGCCGAAAGGAGAAATCGGACATTATTAGATATGGTCCGTTCTATGATGAGTCAAACGGAGGTACTCATTAGTTTTTGGGGTTACGCTCTAGAGACGGCGGTAAGAATCCTTAACCTCGTACCAACAAAGAAAGTTGAAACAACACCATATGAGTTGTGGCACAAGAAAAAGCCCACTCTCTCATATCTTTGTGTATGGGGATGTCTAGCCTACGTGAGACGTGAGACGAATGACAAACTAGAACCCCGTTCCGAAAGGTGTTATTTTATCGGATATCCTCCTGCCGGTATTGGATATATTTTCTACAAACCTTCAGAGAACAAAGTTTTTGTTGCTCGAAGAGCCGTTTTCCTTGAAAGGGAACTTATATCCAACGTAGCGAGGCAAAAGGAAATAGACCTTGAAGAAATTCAAGGTACACCCGATAAAGAACTTGATGTTGGCACTAGCAATCAACCATCAATGGTTGACACCGAGCAAAGTGAAGCTACGGTACCTGACACACTTCCACTTCCTACCCCACGTAGATCCGGTAGAGCTCATCATGAGCCAGAGAGATATGGATTTCTCATATCTGAGGGCAATGAGCTATTGGTGGATCAAGATGAACCCACCAGCTACCGAGAAGCAATGGCGGGCCCTGAGTCTGCCAAATGGAGGGAGGCAATGGAAAGCGAAATAAACTCCATGTCGGATAACCAAATTTGGGAACTGGTTGATCCAACACCCGGGTTTTGACCCGTTGGGTGTAAATGGGTTTTCAAGAAGAAAACCAACATGGACAATACCTTGGACACTTTCAAAGCCCGATTGGTAGCAAAAGGTTTCACGCAAACACCGGGTGTTGACTATGACGAAACTTTTTCACCAGTGGCCATGTTGAAGTCCATTAGGATCCTCCTTGCCATAGCTGCTTTTCATGATTATGAGATATGGCAAACGGATGTAA
Source organism: Dittrichia graveolens (assembly GCA_038502395.1). Classification (NCBI taxonomy): domain Eukaryota; kingdom Viridiplantae; phylum Streptophyta; class Magnoliopsida; order Asterales; family Asteraceae; genus Dittrichia; species Dittrichia graveolens. The sequence continues at coordinate 55,905,334 of JARJIL010000003.1, forward strand.
AAACCGCCTTCCTTAACGGGAAGCTTTCTGAAGAGGTGTATATGACACAACCTGAAGGTTTTGTACATCCTAAGTATCCTAACAAGGTATGTAGGCTTAAGAAGTCCATTTATGGACTTAAGCAAGCCTCTCGTAGTTGGAATCTTTGTTTTGATGAAAAGATCAAGGAATTTGGATTTTTGAAAAACGAAGATGAACCATGCGTGTATGTTAGGGCTAGTGGGAGCTCAATAGTTTTCCTAGTTTTATATGTAGATGATATTCTACTCATAGGAAATCATATCCCAACCTTGCGTAGTGTCAAGGATTGGCTTGGGAATTGCTTTTCTATGAAAGACTTGGGAAATGCGGGATGCATTCTCGGAATTAAGATCTATAGGGATAGGTCTAGAAGGCTTATAGGTTTAAGCCAAAGTGCATATGTGGATAAAGTCATTAAACGATTTAAGATGGAGGATTCTAAGAAAGGGAATCTCCCCATGATGCATGGATTGGCAATAAGCAAGGCTCAATGCCCCAACTCCCAAAAGGAGTTGAACATAATGAAGCGAGTCCCATACGCTTCGGCTGTGGGATCGATCATGTATGCCATGTTATGCACACGCCCCAATGTCTCATGTGCCTTGAGCATGACTAGTAGATATCAGGCGAATCCGGGAGAGGCTCACTGGAGGGCTGTGAAGAACATTCTAAAGTACCTTAGGCGTACAAAGGAAATGTTCTTGGTATACGGTGGCGAGGAAGAGCTTAGAGTAAAGGGTTACTCTGATGCTAGCTTCCAAACCGATAGGGACGACTGCCGATCTCAATCGGGGTTCGTGTTCCTATTGAATGGTGGTGCAGTAAGCTGGAGGAGCTCAAAGCAAGACACAGTTGCTGATTCAACAACCGAGTCAGAATATATTGCAGCAAGTGAAGCTGCTAAAGAAGCTGTGTGGATGAAGAAATTCATCCAAGATCTAGGAGTGGTTCCGAGTATCACCGACCCTATTGAGATTTTTTGTGACAATGAGGGTGCAGTGGCTTTGGCAAGGGAACCAAGAGCTCACGAGAGGACAAGACACATTCTTCGAAAATATCACTTCATTAGAGAAGTAATCGAGAATGGTGACATTTCCATAAGTAGAGTACCGACGGATGGGAACCTTGCGGACCCATTCACTAAGCCATTATCGCAAGCTCCTCATGATTCTCACACCAAAGCTATAGGTGTTAAATTCGCTAGTGATTTGACTTGACCTATGTATTTGGTTTGTTTGATTTGTATGATCTGTATTTGTATTTATGGGAACATTTAAACGGTATTGTAACTTATGTTTGTTTCGATATATGAATAGAGATTTATATATTCGCTTGTTGCGGTCACAATTATCAAGTCCATACTGTGTTCCATCTTAGCATGTTTAAACACTTCCTTGAATGATTATCATTCTAAAACCTTCTGCAATCGGTTATTCTTCATATGGAAGGAAGAATGAAATAAGATTGAAGTAAGTGGTTGTCCCGGTATTCAAAATGGTTGAATAAGGGTGCAAGACTTACTTGTGCTTGAAAGGTGTTTCAAGTGACCAGAAGACCCACACCTGAGTTTACTTCATGGATCTATTAGTCACAAGTATCTCGGGATGATAATATCATTTCATCCTTAGACTTGAGACGCATAGGTTGCCAGAATATGAATCTTCCTTACTCTAGTTATCTTCAAACGCAGTTAGTAACTTGCTGTTATAAAGGAAATAATTGGGTAAAGTATGAAACATACAATGGGACTATGTGGTCGAAAAGGATTTGTTCCTCTAGTAAGAGAGATATCCCAGGGCCCCTCGATGATTGGGAGCTGACATCAAATATGCATGGCCGTGCTCAAGTTACATTGATTTTAGATCAGATGCAACTTGTCTATTTGGTCACCACCAATCTGTAATCGAGAAACATAATAGTGAACGATCTGGAGATTGACATATTCCATGTCTCGTGTTCACAAGGATATCGCGAACAAAAGGATGCACATGATCACTTATCTATAGAACCTCATAAGCCTTTAAGGCCATTAGGTTTTTGTCGAAGATGACAACTCGCGCCGACTTGGGGGCATTGATGCTTAGCTAGAGCCGCTCTTTGTCTGTGGTTAATATATGACGATGTATCATGTGCAAGTGGGAGTCTGTTGGATATATGCCCACTGATACACGTATATTGGATCACTGCCGATGAGGCACGGGCCTATTGGGTCACACGCCAAGTGTTGAATCCGACAGCACATGTCAAGAGAGAAAATTAGGGTTTCTGTCGACCTTCACGGGCCCTCACGGGTCGTGAAGAGGTCGTGACGTGAAGCCCTTCACGAGGCTTCATGGGCCGGTCAAGGATCGTGGGGGTGATGCCTTCACGACTTCCTCACGGGCCGTAAGAGCCCGTGAAGGCAGAAGTCTAAGTGACACTTTGATATTATTGGACCTTTTGTTTGGTCCAATGGGAGGGTGCCTTTATGGCCGACCCTGGTGTCACCTACAAAGATAATATGCTTATATAAACCCCTCTTGCTTCTCTCCATATGACCTTTTGCCAAATTCACAAACACACACACTAAAGAGAGCCTTGTAGGAGACTTTTAGCAAAGAAGTTTGTGTCGGTTGTGAGCAAGAGTTCTAGTGCTGTTCTTGAGTGCAAGTTGGAGTATCTCAAGCTTTAGCAAAGGAGATTCACGGTTTTCTTGGAGTGGATATCAATAGAGGAACTCGTCTTGGAGTTCAAGCCTTTCATCTACAACAACAAAAACAACCAGAGACATCAAGGGTATGGTCTCGCTTTCTGGTTCCTTTTGTTGTTCTTGTTGCTATCATTCTTTGTAGCTAGATCCCACTATGTGTTTCTTGTGCATAAGTGTTGGAAACCCGATATGAACTCGTTTTTATCTTCATGCTTCCGTTGTGCTTGGGTTTTGCATGTGCATGAGATACCTTTATTATTACCATCCAAACACACACTTGTTTCATAAATCCCACAACATGGATAAGCTTTAAAATAATGAACATCATTTCTCAAACAAGAGATAATTCCATTATTAAAACTAAACTCATATCCATCGTCATACAAAGCGTGAAAGGAAATAATGTTTCGTGCCACGCAGGGCAAAAAGCAAACATTTAACAAGGTAATAGCAAGTCCTGAAGGAAAGGCGAGATCAATACTCCCTATCCGCTCCACGGGAAACACATCCTTGTTTCCCATGATCAGGTCAAGCTCTCCAGCATCCAGCGCCCTACTTCTTTTTAGCACCTACACATTATTACAAATATGAGTGCTACAACCGGTATCAAGTACCCAGCCGTTAGAAGTAGCGGTATTGTGGAGTTCAATCATAAACGTACCTGAGTTACCCGCTCCCTTCGGTTTTACCCGCTTGAGCTCCTCAAGGTACTTTGGGCAAGAACGCCGCCAATGCCCCTTTTCCTTGCAGTGGAAGCACTCGGCTTCCGCAGGGTCCTCGGCCGGTGAAACCATCACGGCTCCCTTACCCTTCGAGGCCGGACTCGGGTTAGGTTTTGCAACCTTCCCCTTACCCTTTCCCTTAGAGGGGGGAGCGCCTTTTCTTTTGGTTCCGCCTCCCTAGATGGCTAGGACGGGTTTGGACGAGGAAGGCTTCTTGGACATGTCGGACTCAACGGTCTTTAACATTCTGTGAAGTTCCATTATGGACTTGTCCATGCCATGGACATGATAGTTCCACACAAATTGTGAAAAGGAACTAGGAAGAGAACGGAGGATCACATCCACCGCCAACTCCCTCCCTAATGGGAATCCCAACCTTTCCAAGCGATCAACCAACGCTTTCATCTTAAGCACGTGAACGCTCACATTTCCGCCCTCCTGCATATGGCAATCGAAAAGGGACTTTAGGCACTCGAAGCGCTCTAGCTTAGCCTGCTGTTGGAACATTTTCTTCAGCTGGTTAAGCATGGCATACGCTCCTAAATGTTCCATTTGCTTTTGAAGCTCAGGAATCATTGACCGTACCCCCACTGGTACGCCCGTGCCCCGGCCACTGGCACGGCCCGTACCCCTAGAGGTACGACCGTGCCCGGTCACCGGTAAACCATTTTTGACAGAAAACATAGAAAATCCGGTTTAACTCCAAAAGTGCAAAGCCATGTTAGAGATGGCTCTGATACCACTGTTGGGTTTTCGTGGTCTAAAATCGCAACGGAAGCAAAACGAGTAGGAAAATATTTTCAAAATTGACCACGAATACGCCCACCAAATGGACCAAAACTCTAGACATGACTAAGCAACAAAATAAAACATACAAAGAGATAGAGTTATACCCTTGATGCTATCTTCTTTGTACCCGCGAGTTTGAAGTTTGGAAGCCTCGTGTACTAACGTGTACACCTCTATCGAAGTCCACACCAAGTCTTGTTCTTTTCCCACTTGCTAGAATGTTAGGTATGCCAACCTAAACACCACAAATATCGTCTACACAATAGAACCAAAGCCTTGGAACTACTAGTGCTTGAGAGAGTTGTTATATGCAAATATATATTCTAGAAAACACAATTCTTGGAACATCACCATATTAGCATCATGGCACTTATATAGAACTCAAAATTCAGTTTAAAAACGTGCACACTAATGTCATTTTCAGTTTCTAGAATAATGACAATAAACACCACATTTAACTAGCTTTCAAAGCCTAGTTAAGAGTCTGTTACTGCATGAGGCACGGCCGTGCCTCATAAGGTACGGGCGTGCCAGCCCAAGAGGCCACGCTCAAGTCACGCCCGACTTGGGCTCGTGCCTGTCCACTGGGCACAGGGCACGGGCGTACCTAGCCACAGGCCACGCCCGACTTGGGCTCGTGCCTGCCCGTATGGCACGGCCATACCTCATAGAGGCACGGGCATGCCTTGGCCCACCAGAACCAGTTTCTGGTTTTCTCTCTCATTAGACCATCCGTGATGCCGGAATCGATACTTGGCGTGTGACCCAATAGGCCCTTGCTTCATCAGCCATGATACCAACTCGTGTATGTGTTAGTGGGCATAATCCAACAACATAAGTGTAGGATTATTGCTTATGCCTCCAGACAATTGAAACCACATGAAAGTAATTATCCGACTCATGATTTGAACTGGCAGCAGTGGCTTTTGCACTTAAAATATGGAGACACTATTTGTATGGTGTAAGGTTTACAATTTATACCGATCATCAAAGTTTGAAATATTTTATAGATCAGAAGAATCTCAATATGAGGCAGAGACGATGGTTAGAATTGTTAAAAAATTATGATTATGAAATATTATATCATCCTGGTAAGGCTAACGTGGTAGCCGATGTATTGAGCAGAAAGTCAAGAACATTACTTATAAAGAATCAATCCTTAAAGATGACAGTTACGACACCTTTGTTTGATGTGATAAGAACAGCTTAGACAGAAACAATTAAAAGTGAAAATCACAACAAAAAACGTATCAAGGGCCAAGTAATTAATCTCTTTAAAGATAGTCGTGATGTTCTGACTAGATATGGTCGTATATGGGTACCAAGTTATGGGGATACACGGCAGACACTCTTGAATGAAGCCCACAAATCAAGATTTTCTATTCATCCGGGTGCTACCAAAATGTATAAGATCTAAAAATGGATTATTGGTGGCCGGTTATGAAACGTGATCTAGCTCGATACGTGGAGAAATTCCTTACATGCTTGCAAGTGAAAGCTGAACATCAGAAACCCCATGGTAAGTTACAACCTTTGGAGATACCGATCTGGAAATCGGAAAATATAACGATGGACTTGATTACTAAGTTCCCCAAGACCCCACGAGGTTATGATGCTATATGGGTGGTTGTAGACAGGTTGACAAAAAGTGCACATTTTATTCCCATTAAAGAAAATTATCCCTCAGAACGATTAGCAGATATTTTTATGAAACAGATTGTGTCTCGTCATGGCATGCCAGTTTCTATTGAGTCAGACAGGGAGACCGATGGTCAGAGTGAAAGGACTATTCAGACGTTAGAAGATATGCTTTGTGCATGCGTTATCGATTTTGGTGGAAGCTGGGATTCGTATCTTCCCTTGGCAGAATTTTGATACAATAACAGTTATCATTCCAGCATTGGGATGCAACCATATGAAATGTTGTATGGAAGAAAATGCCGAACTCCAATCTGTTGGGGTGAGGTAGGTGAAAAAAAGCTGGGTAGTACAGAGATGGTACAACAAACAACAGAAAAGATTCGGTAGATACGAGATAGATTGTTAACTGCTCAGAGTAGACAGAAGAGCTATGCAGATAAACGCAGATCACCACTTAAGCTAGGGCGTAATTAGATTCAGAAAGAGAGGAAAACTTGGTCCGAGATTTATTGGACCATTCAAAATCATCACACGTGTGGGGAAGGTTTCTTGCCGATTAGAATTACCAGAAGAGTTGTCTCAGATTCATAACACCTTTCATGTATCTCATCTCAGAAAGTGTCTAGCAGACGAATCTGCATTCGTACCGCTGAAATTGTTAATATGAAATTGTCAAGGGACTATTATTGTTAATATGAAAAACTTGTGTATATATAAACATGAAATTGACTTTTTAGAGTCAATTACTCCTTTTCAAACTTACTTCAACAAACGTTTCTCTCAACTTCAAGTGTTGATCTTTGAATTTCTGAAGTATTGGACAAAAGTAAACAGAGATTAAGTTATCTTCATCATCATCTTCAACCTTGTGTACTCAAGGTATATTTGGTTGGTTAGTTTTCAAGCTTTTTATGGGTTTATATGAATCAAATGGTTAAAACAAGAATCAAAACATGTTAATATGAGATATTGAGTGTTTTATACTGTTAGGGATGTTGGAAAACATCCCCATGATGTCAAAATATTGATTAGAATGATTTTTTATGGTATTTGGCCGGAAAAACAACAAGTCACCGGACTGTACTGGTTCAGATGGAGGAAGGCACGGGCATGCCTATAAAGGGTACAGGCGTGCCTTGCGGTTCTTACCGCCATATGTTCATAAGGTCCGGGCATGCCTTAGGTGTGCCCCGGGCATGACTCGTCGGTCATGCAACTTTTAAGATATAAGTCAGATAGAAAGGTCGGATCAATAAGTCGATGAGAAAGTCGGATGAAATGCCAGGCACGGCTATACCAGGGTAGGGTACGGGTGTGCCCATGATAGGGCACGGGCGTACCTATGTGGGGCACGGGCGTGCCCCTGTCCTGTTCAGTTTATTTCTTCAGTTTCAACGTATGTTTAATACCTATCATTATTATATAATTGTAGAGACTAGCTGAGGACATATACGTGAACATTTATCTTCTGTGGATTAGATTATTATACTTTAGTTTACAAGGTGAGTCTTCTAGACTATTTTTCATATGTGCATAATGGTGTTATTACACGGAATAGTTATATGTATTCGTTTTATGTGTTATAAAGCATGCTGCTTTGTGTAGTAGTGGCTAAGAAATAGCGCAGTACTGTGGCTCAGTTTGCTACCCTTGGTTTAGAACTAGTGGTTGGCGATTTTCAGAATGTGATTATATTTATGTGATTATATGATTTGCTGTCTAGTTTACTCACTAAGCTCTCGCAGCTTATCAGATATTATTTTATGTATTTTGTAGGACACAATCAAGGCAAGGGCAAAGCTCTGGTTTGACTGGTTTTGTTAAGAAAATGAACGCCTAGTTGTACAGAACAAGTTTTTTATGTTAAACTCGTAGTTCTTTTACATATGCGTAGTTTTGATAAATACTTTTGAAATAGTTACGCTTCCGCTTTATGTATAACCTTTAGAATGTAAATTATTATGGGAGTTTTTATCAAAATGATCAGTTTTATAATTTGGGGCGTTACATGTAGTCACCAAGAAACAGCCTTGAAATCGGTTCTTCCACGGCCACACACACTAGACTAGCTCACTACACTCTTGTATGGGAAATATGTGTATTTGACTTTCAAGAATTGGATGAAGTGTCAAGAGGTGGTAAGAGAGCAAACGAAGCTCCTAGACTCACAAGAGCCCCCAGATCTCCTGGGTCGGCCAACATGGAGGGGCTCAATCATGGAGGGGCCAGGGATATCTCTCTAAAACATATATATATATATATATATATATATATATATATATATATATATTGGCCCAAAAGAAGAATTAAAAGTATATAAATATGAGAATGTGACAAACAGGCCTATTGGGCCTTAAGCCCAACAATGAAACCTACACACGAAAAATGTATACTTTGGCCCAAGGAAGGAATTGAGAAATATATACATATATATATTATACAAATGCATCTAACGATCCTAATGGGCCCTAAAGCCCAATAAGGAAATTAGTAAATGAAAAATATATGTTTGGCCTAGGGGATGAAGCGAGAAAATATATATAAATGTACCTACATAAATGTACATAAGTATAGATATGTAAATATACAAACACACGTAATATATATATATATATATATTATATATAACTATATCGAATTACATTTTGGGCCTATAGTGCAAACCACAATTAGTGAGATGTGGAAATCGCAGATGGACCTAAGGCCCAGATTGGAGAAATAAGGTTAAAGGCCCAAAGCAAGTTTACTCACAAGCCATAGGGTAATGCGTGAAAGCGTGAAACAAGAGGATTTATAGGTTACAACTTAATTGTAGGTGTTCGTCGGTAATTGAGTAAATCTCTAATGCTTGTGGCGTGAATCATATCGGGTGCTAGACTACAAATCAGATGAGTTTCGCTAACTCTTATCTTATGATGTATATGTATATATATGATGTTTGTATATCTATTTGATGTTTGTTTATACGTGTATGTTTTATTTGATGTGATACATGTTTACTTGTATATTCGATAACCGAGGGGGTTATCTAATGCTTATGGCATTAAGGTCGAGTGGACCAACTTGATGGATGTCCTTAGACATCGTGGCCAAGTGGGCCTGGCCAAGGGGGCCTTACGTGCAGATATGTGATGTTGTGTGATAATCATGAGGTATGTGCGATGTGTTGCTCACTAAGCTTATAGCTTACCCGTTGTTATTTAATTCTTTTCAGGATCATCAGGCATGGCACCAGCATGACAGCGAATCGAAGATTTCTAATTTAATATTTGTTTAAACATTTATTTTAAAGCTTCCGCTACGCAACTTAAAACTTATTTATTTGGGATGAATGTAATGATAATATTATTATTTATTTATTTATGCGGATGAATATTATGGTGAATTTTATTATATAAAAAAATTGGGGAGTTACAATTTAAGTTTACGAGTCAACTATATTTATAAATCTTATCATTTACTATTTATTCACTTAGTTTCACTTTAACTTAGTCACGTTTTCATTCAAAATATTTTCTTATGTCATAATTAGTTGATACATAAATAACTCAGTTCGTAATGTTTTATAAATTTCTTATTTAAGCCTTGTTCGAGTTGAAATATGAATATTAAATTTTGAAAACTTTTGTTTTAGAAATATATTTAGTAGTTCAAAATGGTTAATTAGTTAACCAGTAAAACCGAACCGAAAAACTGGTTAACCAGTTTTCGATTAACCGTATATTCGGTTAACCATCCATAAACACCCCTAATTTGAAACCCTTTTTTTTTGTTAATGTAATAGATTAAACGGGTCTGCCTGCCTTTGATCGTTTGTAGTTGACTTTAATTTTAGATGTAGAAAAAAATTTAGAACTAATATTGTTCGTACCAAAACTAGGTGTAAGAAACTAGCAATGGATGTTGTAGGCGGTGGGAGCATCAATTTCATGCATTATGTGTTGTTTATCCACTTAGGTTTAGACCGTTGCTTTTTCGTTTGGCTCATAAAAACAGACACTAGTTAAAGGCGAGGCTATGACATAGTTTCTCCGTTTGTGGTTGTTTTATTTCTTTATATACTTTTATAGGCGTGTTTGTGCTTTACAAGATGACATAAAAAGGTTTTAATAATTGTATTATGAAAGGTTGTATATTTTTTAATAAGTGTTTTCAAAACATATTTTTAAGAACACTTTTTCGAATTAAAGAACGTCTTGCAAGTTTATAACTAGCATGTATATCTTGACTTCAAGAGTTTTTAAAAATAAAAAACCGGCTACAATTTTTTCAAAAAACCGTCAGATCACTAAAGCTGACTTTCGTCCCTGCTCAACGGGTGGATCAGAAACGATTAACCAACATGTTAACTAATCGATTACGATAAATTAGATCGGATTTTGCAGTTTTTTAAAGGATCCCATAATCCTGGACCGATCTTACCTCAGATTGCAAATCCCAAATTTGTGTATGAAGAGCAAATCTAATTCTTTTAGTATCTATAATTGATTTCTTTTGTGTAATACTAATCGATAGGGCCTCATTAGTAAGTGCTACAAGATCTCGACACTCTACCGCTGAGTTATATCCCTTCCCTGCCCCCATCGAGAAATAGAACGCAGCTTTTACTAAAATCAACGTAATTGTATGTAAACCCACAGCAATAGCATACCCTTTTTCAAAAGCTTACATCAGTGGTGCAACCCAACTAATTAACACTTATCCTGCTTAAGGTATATTGTTTTGGTGTGCCCAAACCTTGAGTGCCATTTGTCAAACTTTATGTAGGTAAGGCAAAGCTTTGAGATTCCCTAATCGTTCACGGACCAGAGTTCACTATCTTAAATGGTGCGATCTATTTGTGATTTTTGAGAGTCTCGTGCCCATTGCGCTAGAATAGGACTAAGCATACACGGATTTACATCTGATGTCCCGAGAATCTAGAAGTCATGCTGGTATTTAATATGATTGGCAAAGAGGTTACCTACTAGAAATAGCATGTATCGGTATTGATATGCCCAAATCATGCGCCAAAATGTGTGAAATATGGATCCTATCTAATAATTTAATTTTAAAAGGCTATTAATTTATTATAAGTCTTTATAATCAATTTGCTTAACCGAATTATTTTACTTTTCTATAAATATCAATATTTTCAGTTATTCCATTTTATTTCCCAAGAATCACTCCAACTCATCATGAGAAAATAGAAGCTTAAAAGGTCCAAATTATGTAGTTTGGAAGTTGGACTTAGAAATATCTTAAGCTCACAGGGTAAGATATACATTGTTGATGACAAACCCATTGTGCGAACAATGCACTGGATAGTGAGTATGATATTTATTGAAATATCTAAAAGACGAATCAGCCGTTATGTCCATTCTCATACACTTAGTGTCGTCCGAGTTTACACCATGATCGTAGAGAGAAGTCCTCTCACAATGTCATACTAGACTTAAGAGGGCAAGTTCATGGTTATGCTCGTGTTTGTCATTTTCTAGCCACGGAGAAATGGAGAATAGTCTTTCACAGCAGATGAAAGAAAACCAATAAGTTAGTGATCATCTCATTAATATGAGAAGGCAATTTGATTGTTTAAATAGTCATCGGTACTTGGTTACACAAGATCAACCGATTATGTTGAATTAGGTTTTGCACATTAAAGTCAACATAACAATATGAATCAAGTCTTTCTAGTGGTTATGTGTTTGGGGATAGTTTCATATGTGAAGTTTTATCTTCACTAATTTTGTTTATGGAGTCTATTACTTTATTTCTTATAAAAACCAACGCTCATCACGTGATTGTTTTAAGTCTGATAGTATGTGATTACATCTTCATAATGAATTGGTTGTTCTCAATGAATTCGATGCTCGTAATGTTTACTCTTGTTATCATATAATGGTAAGTACACTACTCAATACAATGTACAAGTCTTTCGTTATTAAACGCTATATTTTAACTAAACAGTTTATATGATCATGCACATAAGAGTGTTCACTGATCGAATAAAACCGAATTACCGAACCGAAAATTTTGGATCGGACTATTTTGTTCTGATATTACGGATTTTAGATCGGATTAGATCAAAACCGAATAATTACTATGGATTCCGGTTTGGTTCTGGTTAGTATAATTTAAACCGAATAAACCGATTAAGAATATATACATATATATATAGTATATATAACACTAGTGAAACAAAGTAATCTATAGGTGTATGTTTATTTACAACCTATTGTTTTTAATTATATATTTATAAAGCTACTAGTCTCACTAGTTATTGTAATTTGGACAACTATATTTTAATCTTAATAGTATATGTATCGAATCTAGTTTTTAAAATATCTCGACTATTTAAGTATGTAATTATGTAAGAATGAAAACCGAATTGTAAAAACCGATCCAACTGAATTGTAATTTGAATGGTTTGGTTTGGATCTTAAGATTATTCGAATGAATCAGAGCCCGCTTTTCAAAACCAAAAGCTAATTGAATTTACTCAATCGGATCCATCCGAACGTACACCCCTACATACACATTGAAAAGCTGTTGGTTAAAAATGTGTCTTAGATTTTAGAATACGTTTCCATCATTTTATTTTATTATATTTTATTTGTAGAGAAGTTTTTATATACTCTTACAATACTTTTTTACTTATTTTTATAATCACTTGATTAAGAGAAGTGTTAATATAATCACTTGATTAAGAAAAATGTTAAATTCAAAAGATAATATGATAAAAGAGAATTAATATATTACTTATGTTAATCACTAAAGAAGCATAAGATGAAGTAAAAAAGATTAATATATTACTTATGTTAATCATTAAAAAAGTATAAAGATGAAGTAAAAAGATAAAGTGTGAGAAAACAGAATTTTTTGTTATTTTATAGGGACAAGAGTCAAGATGATCATCTTACCAGTTCTTGATATTACATATTTGAGTTAAGGAGTATCGATCTATGTAATTAATTACACCTAACTTAGGTACAATTATACTCACATATCATTTAAATAATTAAAACATTTCAATAACAGAAATATTTCTTATTTAAATGGTATAAAAATATAACTACACCTATCAATCTATCATTGATGCACTTAACTAGGCTTATCATGTCTCCTTTGAGTTAATTATTGTTCTGCTTATTTAAGTGTCTTAGGCTTTATTTGTTTTTTTAAACTAGTATCGTACCCGCATAATGCTGCGGAGTCGAATAGTTTTTGTTTTATAATATGCCGCTTTCAAAAATGTAATGATATGTTATTCGCAAAATTCAATGTCACAAAAAAATTTCTTTAGCAACATGTTCCATTTTTTTCAATTTTTCTTTTATTTGCATAAATTATTTTATTAATTTTAAAAATAAAATCTAAAAGACATTAAAATAAGAAAAAAAATCATATTTATGAAATAAGGATAGAGAAGTTAATAAGATATTAGAAATTATGTTGTTTTGAGTTTATAATTATATTTGTGTGAGAGTATATTTTAATTAAATAAAAAGTTAAAGTAAATTAGGAGAGAGATTGAAATGGTTAAAGATTGAGTGGATAAGATTAAGTTAAATAGAATGAAAGGCCAAGATGTTTTGCTTGAATTTTAAAAAGTCTTAAAATTAAGGAGAAGAGAGATTGTTAAATGCTTTATATAGTATTATAGATAAGGTCTTATTTTAAAGAAACGTCTGCGACCCGCAGACGTTTCTGATAAGCTTGTTTGTTTTTTCAAATACATAAATGTCTTATGTCTTATTTCATGTTTTCAAAAGAAGATGTGGTTTAAAAGGTCTTAAGATTGAGAAGGTCTGCGAAAAAAAGCTATAGATTTTAGCTTCTCAAAATAAGCAAAAATAAGACAGAATAAGGTCTTATGTTTGCAAAAAAACAAACAATCTTATTAGAAACGTCTGCGGGCGCGCAGACGTTTCTATGAAAAAACAAACAAGCTTATCAGAAATGTCTGCGCACCCGCAGACGTTTTTTTAAAATAAGACCTTATTTAAAAAAAACAAACAAAGCCTAAATTTATATAATTAACAAATTAAATATCATTACAAATGCTAACTTTTATGGTCTTAAGCCTTTGACGTGTTTGTTTCATTCATATATTAGCCCCAAAGGAACTTTATCCCTATTAAATCTTTTTATTTTATCCATATATATGAATTTAACTAATTTTTTTATTTATCTTATCCCTTAATTTAAATGGTTGTCATAATCTTGTAAGTAAGGAAGTAACTAGAAATACAAAGTATAAGGTTATAAATAAAGCAGAGCATCCTATTGAGAAGTATCATAACAGCCAGGACCAGCCCATAAAAATGACATCCTTCCCTACTACTTGCCAGCTAATGGTGCAGCAACTCTAAAAATATCATAAAATCTACACCTGAACCACCACCATGAGGATTCAATTCATTATGGTTGGATATTTCAAATCAATTGAATCATTACTTACTGGTAACATTTTTTATTTTTTATTCTTTTTTGTGGTGTTGGTAGATGCCACTGGTTTTGTAGGACCAACAGACAGTGCAGCTCAAGGAAAGCTACAAACTTTACACCAATGAAATGCATGTCACCTGGACCCCTCCCCCCCACCCCCTACAATACAAATATACAATGATCATTCATTTCATTCTTTTTTTCTTTTTCTTAAGTAGCGTCTAGAAGTTATATATAATTGATGTCACATACTAAAAATTGGTTTTATATATATATATATATATATATATATATATATGCTAAAATACCTGTCGCTATGTGTTGTAAGTGTAATAACACCGTTAATATACAACTAGCCGTAAGATCCGATCTTCAATTTATTATGGTATTTTTACATAGTTCATGAAATTTTCACCATGCTAGGAAAGCACAAATGAGAAAGGACTTCCCATAACCACTAAAAGAACAAGGTTCAAAATAAAGCAAAAGAAGTCATTAATGTTAGTTCTCAAAACTTGCGTGTGCATTATTATTATTATTATTATTTATTTTTATTATTATTATTATTATTATTATAGTATTATTTATTTATTTATTTATTTCATAACTGATGTACCAACTGGGTTGAAACTAAGACCAATTTTACATAATGATGAACTCAAATTGACAAGAAAATGGAAAAACAAGCTACAAGCTCTTTGGTTCTACCACAAACAAAAACCAACTAAGGTCAGCTTCTACCCAGTATATTTAATTTTAAAGTTACAACTTGTAAATTTGTTTTTCTTTAAAACTCCCAAAACCACTCTGTACAAAATCAATAGAAAAAAAAAATATATATATATATATATATATATATATTCCTATGTACAGTCAACAGACTCCACCAAAATACATAATACTGTCTTATAATGAATACCTTACTTTGGACTTGAGCTTGAAGCCTCCTGCCTTGGTTCTCTTAAATAGCCGAGTAGTGTTTCAGCCTACAGGAATCCAAATTTCCATCTTTTAGCCAATTATTCAGTGGGAAATTGGGAATAAATAAATAAGCAACCAAAAATAATAATAATTATAAAAGTAATAATAATAATAATAATAATAATAATAATAATAAATGAAAAGAAGTATTCAGATAAGCTATTTTTTTATACAAAGAAACCAATCATTAAATTGTATAATATGTCAAAAGTGTGAACGATCTGGAAATGAATTGTTAGAAGATTATTTACATCCTAAAATTAAAAAGAAAAATGAGATTATTGGTTTGGAAGCTGATTTCTACAAAATATTTATGTTCACACTGGTTGAGGGTATAATTATCTTTTTTTTGGTTGTATTTGTGTACAAATTTGATGCCATGATTTTGTAATAATTAATTAAAAACATTAAAATATCAGTACATACAATCTATCAATCCTTTTTGTTTTTTCAATTTTTTTCATCTTTATTTGTTTGCAAAATAGAGTTATTTTCTATACATCAATCATCTAATACTACAAATCAAGAATTAAAAAATTCCAAGAACCACATAGACCTCTTGTTCAGCAACACCCTTTTTTTATCTTCAATTTATTGATAAATATTTTTTAATGATCTGTAAGAAAAAGGTAATAAAATCAAATTAATAAAATAAAACAAGAAACCTTTTTTTTACCTTGTGCTTGGCTCTAGCAGTTCCGGTCTGAGAAAGAGCTACCAGCGGCGGAATTGCGCCTTCTCCGACCAACAATCCTCTGTTCCTGGCGGCGTTAACCCCTTCACACAACTGTAACAGTGTCACCACGGCAAACTCCTTCCCCCTCACCGAGGCGCCGTCCTCTATCACCTCCACCAGCGCCGGGATACCGCCTTCTTCTACTATTGCCGTCTTTCCATCCTCTACCGCCGCCAAGCTACTAAGAACAACCATCGCCTTCTCCGCCATCCCCACAGCCCCCTGTTCCTCTGCCGCCTCTCCGGCCGCCACAACTAACTCTACCAACGGCTTCACAACGCCCGCCGTCACCGCTCTCTTTTTATTCGCCTTCATAGAACAGACTTTATACAGGGTCGTTAACGCGTCTTTCTTCCCTCGATTTGAACCATTGATTAACAGCGAAACTAGGGGTGGGATCGCTCCGCAAGCTCCTATCGATGCTTTGTTTTCATCGATCATAGCTAGACTGAGCAACGCACATGCCGCGTTCTGCTTCGAAACCTCCGTCCCGGTCTTTAGAACATAGATTAACGACTTCACAGCTCCGGCACCGGCGATTAAAGGTTTATTTTCGTCGAGAAGAGATAGATTAAGTAGCGCAGTGACGGCATGTTCTTGAGTCCAAGGATCGGCACAACGAAGAAGCGGAATCAATGCCGGAACAGCGCCAGATTCACCTATCAACGCTCGATTATCTGATCGGTTCTTCGCCAGCAACCTCAGTTTGGCGGCGGCAGACCTCTTCACGGCAACGGAGTTGGAAGTGAGACTATCGACACAGATCTTGACCGTCGGTTGTAAATCCTCAGGCGAGATACACTCGATAATCTCTGTAGAGAAATTCTCCCGTTGCAAAAACCCCAAACAAGGCTCAGGCTCAGGTCCCGGCTGAATCTCCGTCTGCGGTTCCCGATTGGGGTCATTCTCTTCAGGCAAACAAGCTAGGCGTTGTAATTCTCCAGAGATATCACTACTGCAACGAGAGAAATCGCTGAAAACCTGAGAAAGCGCGAGATATTCTTCTGAAGATGAGGACAGCTTGTCGGCGTTGATATTCGCCGTGGCAAGCTCGTGTAAGTGAAGGTCGATGACGGAATCGGTGAGATTTTCCGGTTGGGTGGTGTTGGTGCATTCAGATTGGAAGAAATTGGAGCGCACAGTTCGCATAGAACGACCCAGATGCTTCTGGAACCTAGATGGTGAAGAAGAAGAAGAGTGAGGTGGGGTGTAATAGGGTCGGCTTCGAAAGCCTTTGTGAGATTCTTCAAGAGAAACCATTACGACAAATACATAGATCGATTGATTAATGATAAGATGAAGGAGAAGAAGGGGAGAAGGTGTTTGGATGCTAGAAGAGGAGGATCAATGGCGGAGAGCGAGATGAATAATGATAATTAATTCATGGGGAAAACAAAAAAGAAATGAGCGATTTGGTACGCTTTTGGGTTTTGGGAAGGTGACGGTGCGGTTTCCTCCGCAAGTCGTGACAGAGAGAGCAGAATTTGACAGCTAACCAAACAAGATTACGTTGCCCAAAAAGTAAATCAGTAACAATGAATTTATAACATTATTATAATATAATTTTAATTATCATTATAAATAAAATAATGAGTTACTTTGGCTTTATTGTTTATTAAAAATTACTGATTTAATTATTTATTTTAAAAAATTATTAAGATAATTTCTTAACTTAATAACTTGTCATAATCTTAATAATCATTAAAACTAACGACATTAGTGTTATAAATTTTTAAATAATTATTTTACATTTATATAATATTATAAATTCGGTTTCTGTAGTTTTTAAATAGTTTCGAATTTAATACTTTAACTTTTTTTTAATAATTACTCTATACATTTATATATGTCTGTACATATATATATATATATATATATATACATATATATATATATATATATATATATTTAATATTTTTATTTTAGTATTAAAAATTATATTTTATTCTTAGTATTATTTATTTTTTATAATTTAAATTTATATTTATTATCGTATAGTAACCTATTAGAATTAGTGTTATAATACATTATTATATACTATCTTAATTTTTTTTTGTTTACCATTTTTCAACGATCAACATTATTTATGTTTTTTATTCAAATGAACACATATTTAATCTCAAAATTTATTAGTACAACTTACCTTTTTTTTCTCCATCTATTATTATCTTTCAAATAATAATATATAATTTTCATATATTAGTTGATAATAGGTTATCATATTTAATAGTCTGATTATATCCAAAACTAGATAGGTTATCTAATTAAGTTTAAATATAATATCAATCATTACGTAATTAAGCTTAAGCAATTAGAAATATCTTTTCAATCTTTCCTTTTTTATTTGCATCGACTAAGAACACCAGAACTGAAAGTGTATTAATTGTTATTAAAGGTTTGATCATTTAACAAAGATCATTTAGGTTTTAAAATGTATAATCTTGATTTATAATCTTGATCATTTAGATTATACATTCTTAAAATGTATAATCTTGGTTTTAAAATGTATAATCGCTAAAACTCAACATGAAATTGTATGTTAATATATAAAGTAGTTAATATTAGTGATATAAGTAGAAATGAGAATCCTTGCATTCCATGTCATAAAATGTCGTTTGAGATAAAAATTTAATAGTATAATCTTGAAAATATAATCTATTTATGATAATATGTTATCTTATAACCTATTTAAAAGAAAAGGATGATGACACCATCCTATTTATAAGGAATTTTATAAATAGGTTATAAGATTGGAGGGGGCTGGATGAAAATTGTGAGGGGTTTTATAAAATATGTGAGAGGCTTTTAAGAAAATGTGAGTGAGTTTTATAAAAATTGTAGGAAAGCACCTACAAGTGTCCAAGTTTACTGATTAAAGCTTGTCAAGTTTTGGCCATATTAGACACATTCTTGCTAATTAAAGCTTGAATTTTGTATGAACTAATTGGATATGTGTTAGGAATGTTAGAAAGCACCTACAAGTGCCAAATGATGCTATGGAACACTGAAAATTGGTTAGAATTGAATTGGTGTTGGTTTGGACAAAAAAGGCACTACTGTGTAGAAACAGCAAGAAGGCCCTGCTTCACGCGACGCAACGCGTCCATGCTGTTTCTCCACATGTTGCTGTTTAGTGTTGTTCTTTCGCGTATAGATGTTTGGGTCATGGTTATAAGTTAGTAAATAAGTTAGGAACATTATTAGGACATTGCTTTAGATGTCTTGATGATTTCCTTGCGTGTTTAAATGTCTAATGTAATGGTGTGATATAGGTACTAAGGACAACTAAGGCGAGCCGGAATCTTATAGTTACTTGTTATAGCTCAACAGGTGAGTAACAATTAACCTAAGTATGGTATTGATGGTGTTATTGTAACACCCTGATTTTTAATCCAAATTTAAACTTTTTCAAATCTCAATTTAAAACATAATTTATACAAAACTCTTTAAACTTATCGCGGAAGCATCGTAATTTTCTTAAAGTATTTCAACGAAATACAGAAACATTTTATCAATAAACTTTTCAATACATGAATCCCAAAACCTTTTGGTGTTACTACAATCAATCTCACGACCATAAACAAAAGAGTAGGAAATCCAAGATTATCGGAAAAGCAACCAAAACAAGACTTTGCCCAAGGCATCTACCCGCCTCACCAAAGCCACAATACAACCTGCGGATACAAAACATTTTCATACATAATGTTAGCTATAAACATAGCTAGTGAGTACAACAAAAAACATTTATCTTTTCAAAACCATGTCATCATCTTTCTCCGTGGAAAACATAAGTTTGGCAATCAATATACTTCAAAATCATACATGTAAACACATAAGGATGCAGTCTGTCCATTGGGCCACAATGTCTCCACGTGGTAGCTAGCCACGGTCAACACGTGCCCACATGGGGGATAACCACATCACCCCGTCAAGGTGGGGGATGCACGAAGCAGTCCACCATACAACGGTTATCTGGAGTGTAAGCCCTGTTCACCAAATTCACTCGTGTTGCCCTGGGTTCGGTGGCTCGTCAGCCCAGTGAACCCACACGGTCATGATGGTCTACTGACATACCCTTCCACTCTCTGCACCGATTCCTCAACCACCCGTACATTGCGGTTCCTCAATTGCCGAAGCCACATGAACCTGTGCACGTCTCAATGGCTAGGAACCCCATGGTACAGAGTTCATATCACACGGTGGTCCGGACCAAATCACATATCCCAAAGGGTCACATAATCACATACCCCAAAAGGTCACATAAATCACATGCCAACAAGGCCAAATAATCCAAGCAATCAAGTTTATCACAAAACACATAAGTGTTGCAATTCATATCACTTGAGCATAAATGCTCCATAATCAATATCACATTTGGCACCTCAATGCCCAAAAACATCATCAGTATAACATATCTTCCATTACTCAGAATCATTTCACAGTTGGCATCTCAATGCCCAAAATACACACAAAGTGTAAACATTTATTTCAATACTCAAAATCATGTTTGATGTTTCAAAATCAAAGCTTACTCCTATAAGGAGTGTCATGTATTAATAACCATCAAATAACACATATAAACATAGACCATCTCCCAAAGTGGAGCAATGGTCTTATTTTGAAAACCATTTTCTTAAAACATGTCATTTATCGAGTTCACAATTTTCACAAATCTTTGAATTCAAAAGCTTCATGAGCATTTACCAATATCAGAAAACACATTATAAAACAATTCAATAGTTCCACATCCTTTAATTCAACAAGTTTCATCAAACAATCAAAACACAATCACGATGACTTGAAAACTTTAGCAAAACAGGGTATCCGTAGGGTGTACTCACCTGAGGGTGTGATGAGGATCACAACCCTATCCAAACCAAAGCTTAAACACTGGATCATAAACCTATGATCACAAAACACAAGGTTAACTAACATAAGTTAACCCAAAAACAATGTTTTTAAGCTCAATTCTAGACTTAGACACCTTTTCGGGTCTAAAAAGACTCCATTTATCCTTATAAAACCTTAGAATCAATCCCCAAACAAGTATATAGTCAAATGGGGTCAAAAGCATGAGTTTTGGTAGTTTCAGGGTGCCTCGTGCCGCGAGAAAATCTCTGGAAAAACTATGGTTCGCTGGAGCAGGGGTGTCGTGTCGCAAGCCCTCCCTGGGTCGTGCCGCGACGCGCATGAACAGTGATCTATCAGCTTGTATTCTTCACAAAAATTGACCAAAACTCCAATTTCTCCCAAATCAAACTCAATTGCAACCTACCAAGGACTCAAATAACACTTCTAATGTAACATCCTCAGATCGGGCCTAGTAGTTTAGGTGGCTTTGGTATGTTAACTTATGATTAATTAATTGTTAATATTAATCTTATGGTTCAATTAATTGATTTATTGAAAGATAAAAAGGTGTTAAGAATATATATATGTATGGTTATATATATATATATATATATATTTGTGTGATAGTATGCATGTTAGTATGTTATTATACTATTTAATATGAATTGACACATCATGCTACACAAATTGAGACAAGGATTACGTGGGCTTTTATCATCTGAATTCTCTCATTTGCAAAACCGATTGTTGAAGTTGTGTGTATTCTTTAGAGAAGAAAAGCAAAGAAGCAAACCAACTTGAAAAGTGAAAGTGTTGATTTGTTGAGTGTTAATTCAAAGTAAAGGTATGGTTGTGATTCTAGCATAATTCTGATCATGGTGATATGTTTTGTTTGTAAAGTCATGCGTAGAACATGAAGATGCCATGTTAGAAGTTTATAAGTAAACTTGTGTGGTGGGTTTTATATGAATTGCCATGTTTCAAAGGATTTGATGTGTTCTTGTTGTTTTATACATGTTATAAGGTGTTTATACATGTTTTAGAGGTGTTCATAATGTTTTGTGAGGGTTTTAGTCATATTTGGAAAGCTTGACTTAACTAGAAATCCGATACTTTTATGGAGAAGATAATCTGGAAATAAGAGTGTCGCGGTGCGACGAGGGTGGAATCCGGAAGTTTGGTTTCGGATTGTAAGAATCCGACTAAATGGCAAAACCGACCCTTGGAAATCTGAGACTTGGCAAAATCCGACACTGAAATCCGGGTTATTGGAAATCCGCCACGAAATCCGATTGGGGGGTTCCGGATTTTGAAATCCGACACGGGTCGCGCGGCGCGACGGGCACTGTTTTTAGAAATTTGCTTATTTTTTAATATGTTTTACTTGGTTTAAGTTAGCATATTAACTATGAGATATATGTTTATACATATGTGAATCATACATGCTTATGTTTGATTAAAAGGATATAAATTTATGTGTTTGATATATATTTATGAATCGTTACTGATTTTAGTTTGTTGTGTTCTCAGAAACGAACAAGGCTCAGTAATATAAGATCATTGAGTGGAGAAACTGAAAGCAAGAGGTGAGTGGGCGTTTACTCATAGATGTTATTAGTTGTAACTGGCTTGGGTTGCAACTATTATTGGTTTGACGCATGGATAGATTGTGCATCTGATAATTGATTCACTGTTGATTGTTAATTAATTGTGCGTCAATGATATGTATACATGAGGATTGGGAAGTCAGCTTCAGCTAGGCATATGGGCTGGGTTTGTTTGCTATCGGCTAATCAGTATTGGGATCTTTTGATGCATTTGTTGCAACTTAAGGTAATACTGTGTGAGAATAGCAAATGAACTATCGGTAAACCTTTGCTTTGGCCGGCATTGGTTGTAGGTTCCTGCAGAACCGCCGGTCTTCCTGGGGCATGATTATCTGTTATGTGTTGTTGATATTGATGCGGTTATTTGCTGATATATCTGTTGTGGTTTTACTCAATTCACTTAGCTTTGTGCTAATCCCCCACCTCTCACTCTTTTTACAGGTTGTGGTAAGTCAGAGGCTCGGTTGAGAGTGCTTAGCTTGGGGAGTAATCACCTAGGACTCTGATATATTATTTTGTGATGAGCCGTGTTTTGTAATACTGATATTTAAACAGTTGTGTTTGTAAAGTTGTAAACACTTTGGTTGTTTAATTCTCTTCCGCTATGATTATGAAAATGAAAATTTTTAGGTTAAAAATACGGTGTTACATCTAAAACATACAACATCAACATTTAACATGTGTTTGATCAATCAAACTTTACTTGCTTATTTTTCCCAATTTTAACCCATTTAACACCATTTTCACAACTTCACCAAATACAACATGTCTAACTCAAATCAAACACAAATTAGGAATATAACTTACTTGATTTGCAAACCTACTTGACTATTTTGCTTCCTTTGTTCAAGCCCAAGATCAAAGATGAAAAAGATGAAGAACATACATCCAAATCTTAGGTTTACTCACATAAACCACCTATCTTTCCCTTGAATTCTACCTTCTTCTTCCAAAAGCTTCTCTAGAACCCTCTCCCTCTCTTTCTCACGATGGTTCTAGAAAAATGGGACCTTTTGACTTCAATTTTGAAGTCTAATATCATATATATATACATAGTTACATATTTGGTCCCCATACTTTCTTTCCCTTTGCATTTTATTATCAATTCTTAAGAAGTAGCCACACATACACAACATATAACATCATAAACACATAATTTTTTACTAATTCTTCTATTAACCTTGCATTTTATATATATATATATTTTATAATTTACAAAATTTCGGGTATTATAGTTATATAGATATTTGTATGTGCAAACCATAGATTTGATAACTATGCATGTTAAAGGCTTTTATAAGCCAACTGAGTTGATAAATTGTTATGTACGCATGTTAATGGCCTTTGTAGGCCCAACTTGATATGTAATGGCTTTTGTAGGCCTAAGATGATGTGTTATGGCTTTTGTAGGCCAATTTTGTAACATCCTGATTTCGGGCCTAGTGGTTATGTAGGCCAAGGTACGTTTTTACGTGATTAAGGTTTGATTATTTGCTTGTTAGCATTTAATTAAATGATTTTAATTAATGGTATTAATTAGAGTTAGTAAATTAAATATTAGATATTTACTTATATATGTGCATGTGTATGAATATATATATATATATATATAAGGATTTGAGTATGTGTGTTGCATGTGTATGTGTATGTAGTACATGGACACCTCCTGCTTGGTTTTATGAGATTGAATACGTGGGTTTATAGTGAGTTAACTTCTGAAATTGGTTTCTCATTTGAAAACCGACAGTGTGTGTTGTGTGTGTTTTGAAAGAAAAAGCAAGAAAAGTGTAAAATTGGAAAAGTGAAAGATTGGATTTGTGGGAGTTAATCCAAAACAAAGGTATGATGATGTTTCTTGCGTAATGCTGATCATTTTGTCATGTTTTGTTGTTAAACTTGAATTGGTTTCATGAAGATGCCATGGATGAAGTATATGTGTAAACTTGACAAATGGGTTTTGGTTGAATTAGTGTTTTAATTGGTTATGATGTGTTCTTGTTGATGATTACATGTTATAATATGTTTATACATGTTTCGGAAGTGTTCTTGTGGGAATCCTAGTGTTTAATCGGATTTTGGAAAAGTGGATGTAGCTGCAATCCGACAGTTTAAAGGAAAAAGGAGGCTGGAAATACGACGTCGCGGCACGACCCCGAAAATCCGGGTTTTTGTGAGAATCCGACAAAAGGAAATCCGATACCAAGAATCCGCAACCCAAATCCGATTAAGGAGTTCCGGATTTTGAAATCCGATACTGGTCGCAGCGCGACGGGCATTGTTTCAGAAAGATGTTTGTTTTTAATATGTTTTACTTGGTTTAAGTTAACATATTAACTATATGATATATGTTTATACATATTTGAATCATACATGCTTATGATTGATTAAAAGGATATAAATTTATGTGTTTGACATATATTTATGAATCGGTTAATGATTTCAGTTTATTCTGATCTCAGGAAAGGACAAGGCTCAGTAATATTAGACCACTGAGTGGGAGTTCGAGAACTCGAGGTGAGTGGAGGTTTACTCACGGGTGTTATTAGTTGTAAATAGCTTGGTTGCAACTGTTTATTGATTGATTGACGCATGGGTAGATTGTATATCTGAAATTGATTAACTGGTGATTTGTTAATTAATTGTTACGTCATTGATATGTATACATGTTAGTTGGGGGTGGTCAGCTTGGCAAGGCTAAAGGCTGGGCTGGTTTGCTATCGGCTAATCAGTATTAAGATCGTTGGATGCATTTGTTGCAACCTAGGATAATACTGTGTGAGAATAGCAAATAAGCTAACGGTAAACCTTTGCTTTGGCCGGCATTGGTTGAAGGATCTGCTGATCCGCCGTTCTTCCCAGGGTGATTATGTGATTCAAGTTGTTGATATCTGCGGTTATTTGCTGATTTATCTTTGGTGGTTTACTTTCATTCACTTAGCTTTGTGCTAATCCCCCACCTCTCACTACTTTTACAGGTGGCTGGTGATTTCTGCGGTTTAGTCGTGAGGGGGTGTAGTCTGGGAAATAATTGACAGGCACTCTGATTGAAATTGTGACGAGCCGTTGTTTTTGTAATACTGTATTTTAAACTGATTGGTTTTGTTAAACAGTGGTTTAACTTCAGTTGTAAATACTTTTATGTTCGGGTAAACGCTTCCGCAGTGTTAATTTAAATGAAAATTTTAAGGGTGATAATACGGTGTTACAAATTTGCTATGCTATGGCTTTTGTAGGCCAACTATGTTATGTTGTGGCTTTTTGTAGGCCAATGTTTGTTGGATGTTTGGGGCCAGCTTGTCTGGATCTAGTTGGGGCCTTGTGCCTTCAGCTATGATGTGCGGCGATTCGATGATCACGAATCTTGGTTCCTGTAGAACCTCCGCACCTCAACACTATAATGGTCTCTCAGTTCCCGCTGATCCCGAGTGGGTTACAGTTCCCAAATAACGCAATGGTAGACCGCTACCCGCTTCTCCACCGGCTTGGAGGAAGTATTGGTTTCCCCAGTCAGGATCACTGAGCCGGGCTTATAACCCTTCAAGACGTGGTTTCTGCTGACTAACCGTTGCTTCACAATTGGTTAGGGTAAACTTGATTGTTGATATGTTATGCATGAGATATGTATATGATACTATGATATGATGATTCCGCTTAATTGTTATTCACTAGCTATTTATAGCTAACTCTCTCATGTACGTTTCTTATGCAGGTAAATAGATTGCTGGTGAGGACGGGTACCTGCTCGGATTACATGTTATGTTTTAGGAACACATGGTTATGTACTTTGTTTGTTTGTTGAATTTGTAATGGTCGAACGAATTTAGTAACGCCTTGGGATATTTTGGTTGCAACTTTATATTAGGTTGTAAATTATTAAACTATTTTATAAAGCTTCCGCTGTGACAGCTGTATTTACTTTTAAATAAACAGATTTTGGAAATATTGTATTTACAGCTGTACCCATGCAGTTTCAAAACTCAAATAGAGTTTAATAAAAAAAGACTCCTCAAATTTAGGCGGCGTTACAAGTTAGTATCAGAGCCTTGGTTTGAGTGAATTGGGTACTTTAAATAGTATTCAGTCTCAAACTCAGGCTCGACCATTACTATGTGTTCCCTGGGTGGTATTGGGGTGTGAAGAGTGACTTATATGTTTTGTTATATGTTAGGAAAGTATAAGAGTTGATAAGATAAAGAAGTTATATATGAGATATACTAAATATTCTACTTTGATATATATATATATAGAGAGAGAGAGAGAGAGAAATCTAACTCGACATGGTGGGTTCTTCTGGTGATGGTGACAAGGATGCTTACATCCTAAGGTTAGAGGCACAGCTGAAGCAAGAAAATGAGCGTGAGTTTACATGAATGGAGAAGGATACTCACAAGTCTACAACCTTTAAAACTTTCCTGAGTTGTCAGCCTCCTACTTTTGCTGGCGCAACTAATGATCCCTCTACAGTGGAAACCTGGATCAGGGAGATACAAAATACCTTTGAATCCAGTGAATGTGACGAGAATAAGAAGGTAAACTATGCTAAACGTATGTTCAGGGGGCGTGCTTTGGCCTGGTGGGATACTGTAATTGCTATTACACTACCAGCAACTTTGGAGGCAATGACTTAGGATGGTTTCAAAGAGAAGATCAGGGGTAAGTATTGTTCTGATTATGATATGTTGAGTATTGATAACGAGTTCAGGGCACTACAGAAGGGTGACGAGCCTTTGGATGATCTGATATCCAAATTCACTGATAAAATGAGGGTTATTCCTCATTTGTTACCCAATGAAAAGGCAAAGATCACTTACTTTGCCAACACTTTGCCCCTAGAGTATCGATCTACTGTGAGATCTGAAGCAACCCTTGATGAAGCATTTAATAATGCTAGAACCACAAATGATGATTACAAGTAGAGGGCAAGATCTCAACAACAGCAACAACAGCAATCTGGTGGAGGTAAGAGGAAGTTTGAACATCAATCATCTCAGAAGGGAGGTGATAGTGGGTCTGGTGGTAAGCAGCGTGTGAATACATCCTAGAAGTCTGAAGACTGGGATTTGTTGAAATGTGGAAGGTGCGGGAAAAAGGGGCACCAAACTCATGATTACAGGTACAAGGAGAACGTATGCTACAAGTGGCATAAACCTGGGCACCACATTTCAATGTGCCCGTTGTGGCCAAACACAGGTGCTGGGGGTTCATCAGCAGCTACGAGTCCTAAATAGGGAGGCGCTCCTCGTGCACAAGGGAGGTCTTTCCAGATGACGGCTGATGAAGCCAAAGATACAGGTGATGTAATTACAGGCACTTTTCTGATTAACAATACTTCTGCATGTATTCTATTTGACTCGGGAGCTACTTACTCGTTTGTCTCCGTATCTTATTGTAAGAAGCTTCAATTGCCTGTTTCCCTATTATCTGATCTAATTAAAGTAGAAGTAGTTGATGGTAAGGTAGTCTATGTTACTGAGAAAGTTCTGATAGCTGTTCTTTATATCGATGGGAATAGTTTCACTATTTCCTTTCTTATCTTGCCTATTGTGGGCTTTGATGCTGTTATTGGTATGGATTGGATCAGTAGTCGGGATGCTGAGATCTTGTGCTCTAAAAGATAATCTGATTTCCTTTATTCCCCCAAGTTCTTCACGATGGGGAGCTCCTGTTTTGTTTGTCAAAAAGAAGGACGGAACTCTCCGTATGTGTATCGATTACAAGGAGCTTAACAAGCGAACTGTAAATAATAAATATCCATTACCTCGCATAGATGATCTGTTTGATCAATTGCAAGGTGCCACATGCTTTTCTAAGATTGATTTACGTTCTGGCTATCATCAGGTCCGTGTTCGAGAAGATGATATCACTAAAACTGCGTTTAGAACTCGATATGGGCACTATGAATTCTTGGTTATGCCATTAGACTTAACCAATGCTCCGGCTATTTTCATGGATATGATGAATCACGTATGTCGCCCTTTTCTTGATAAATTTGTAATCGTGTTCATCGATGATATCCTCATTTATTCCAAAACAGAGGCGGAACACGAGCAACATCTTCGTCTTATTCTGGAAACTCTTAAGCGAGAACAACTCTACGCGAAGCTTTCTAAATGCGAGTTCTGGCTTAAGGAGGTGCATTTCTTAGGCCATGTTATCTGTAATGAAGGTATTAAGGTTGATCCCGTGAAGATTGAAGCTTCAGAATCCTTCAGAGATAAAGAGTTTCTTAGGTCTTGCTGGTTACTACAGGCGGTTCATCCAAAACTTTTCTAAACTCGCTGGTCCATTGACTAAATTGACCCGCAAGGATGTTGCCTACGTGTGGAGTGAAGAACAAGAGAAAGCATTTCAGACTTTGAAGCAATTGTTGTGTCAAGCACATATTCTAACATTGCCTAATGGGTCAGAAGACTTTATTATCTATTGTGATGCTTCATATGCAGGTCTAGGTTGTGTTTTGATGCAACGAGACAAGGTGATTGCATATGCTTCTCGTCAATTGAAGCCACACGAGAAGAATTACCCAACACATGATCTGGAGCTTGCATCTGTGGTTGCTTTAAAGCTATGGCGTCATTACTTGTATAGCACAAAATGTATTGTATGCACAGATCACAAGAGTTTGCAATATGTGTTCATGCATAAAGAGCTTAACATGAGACAACGGTGCTGGTTGCAGCTAATCAAAGACTATGATTGTGAGATCAAGTATCATCCGGGCAAGGCGAACGTAGTAGCTGATGCTTTGAGTCGAAAGAACTCTTCTGGAGTGGCTAAATTCATGAGACTCACTCTTGAATCTGATATAATTGCTCACCTTAAAGTAGCACAACAAGAAGCATTGCAAGAAAACAACTTGAAAGCTGAGACAATGACAAAGATATCAAAGCAATTAGGAGAAGACAGTCGGGGTTTGAAGACATTTCAATCCCGAATCTGGGTACCGAGTCTTGGTGGCAATTGGGAGACAATCTTACATGAAGCACACAAATCTAGGCTGTTTGTTCATCCCGGAAGCACAAAAATGTACCAAGACTTGAAATCATTATATTGGTGGCCTACATTAAAGCATGATATAGCTTCATTTGTAGAAAAATGCCAAGTCTGCGCGCAAGTTAAAACTGAACATCAAAAGCCCTATGGTAATCAATTAGACATCCTGGAGTGGAAATTGGATCATATTACCATGGATTTTGTTACCACTTTACCCCGAACTGCAAAGGGGCATGATATGATATGGGTTGTGGTTGATCGCCTCACTAAGAGTGCACATTTTCTCGCGACTAACGAATCTGCACCTATGAATCGTTTGGCTCAATTGTATGTTAATGAGGTTGTATCACGACATGGTATACCTCTATCTATTGTCTCGGATTGAGATTCACGGTTCACATCTTACTTTTGGCATAGTCTTCAACGTGAACTTGGTACGCGGGTGAATCTAAGCACAACATACCATCCTCAAATTGACGGATAGTTCGAAAGGACTGTTCAAACTCTCGAAGATATACTGAGAGCTTGCATTCTTGAATTTGGTGGTTCTTGGGATTCTCATCTTCCCTTGATTGAATTTTCCTATAACAACTCCTATCATTTGAGTATAAGCATGCCACCATATGAAATGCTATACGGTAGGCGATGTTGTACACCTACTTGTTGGTTAGAACCTGGAGAAAAGCAATACGCAGGTCTTGATATTGTGTAGTTGATAGCTGATAAGGTGAAGATGGCACGTGAAAAGCTGAAAGCTGCACAAGACAGGCAAAAGATGTACGCAGATCCAAAACGGTGACCCATTACTTTTGAAGTGGGTGACCGGGTTTTCTTAAAGGTTTCACGTTGGAAAGGGGTGATTCGATTTGGTCATAAGGGTAAACTAAGTCCTAGATATATTGACCCGTTCAGAATTCTGCAACGAGTCAATGAACAGACTGTATCACTTGAACTTCCTCCAAAGCTATCTAGTATTCATAACACATTCAATGTGTGCTATCTGAGGAAGTGCAAGGTTGATGATGATCAAATCTTACCTCTACAAGAGTTGAAAGTTGATTCGGCTAAGCGCCTTGTGGAGGAACCTGCTGAGATATTGAATTCCAAAATCAAGAAGCTACGTAAAAAGGTGATCAAGTTAGTACTCGTTAAATGGAAGCACAATATGGATCCTAATTTAACATGGGAAGTCGAGGATGAGATGAAAGCACACTACCCTCATTTGTTCACAGCTGAGCAGATTTCAAGGATGGAATCTTCTTAAGGGGGGTAGATTTGTAACATCCTCAAAAAGAGCCTAGACACGCGTGAAAGTGGTACGTTAAATAATTTAAATAAATTAAAATAAATATATATTTGTTAGTTATTGGTATAAGTTATTAAAATAGTTATTAAATGAGTTGATAAAAATAATATTAAAAATAGATAGAAATGATAAAATAATAATCGGTTTAAAATAAGGATTCCGAAAATATCCCCGTTAGTTGAAACGGGTAAATAGGTGTCAAGTTGTAAGTTGAAAAGGGGAACAAGATACCCACTTGTGGATAAATGTTACCCACAAGTCGGTCCACCTCTTTTCAAACACATACACACATACGTATTGAATACACACACACACACCCACCCACCTTCATCTCTTTCAATTGTTCTTGAAGATTTTGAAGAGAAATCAAAGGGGGGTCTTCAAGAAATCATTCCAACAGCAAATTAAGCTTCCAAATCAGTTCATAACTCAATCATCATCATTATCTATTCTTCCTTGTAAGTTCAAGATTTCTCCATGTTCTTCATTCTTGAGTTTTGTTGGGTTTTTAAGTCAAACCCGAATTTAACCATTGTGAACTGATTTTGATGCTTCTAATGCTTCCTACAACTCATATAGATGATTATGAACACATATTATGGATTGGAATAGGATGATTTGCTCAAAATCAAGATTTGACCAAATGGGTCAAAATTGCCAAAAACGGGTCAAACTGAATTTGACCTTCAAGAACTGAAATTTAGTGTTCTAATTGTTCTTATAACTTGTTAGTATTGATTAGAACTCATATGTTGGATTAGAGGTGGTGTTTCTAAATGGGTCAAAATGACCAAAATGAGTTGAATCTGTTTTTACACATCAAGAACTGATTTTTAAGGTTCTAATAGGTTCATATGACTTGTATGAATTGATTAGAACATTGGTTTTGAATCAAAATGGTAGTTTTGCTTGTATTGGTAAAAATAGTGCTAAAATAGGCTTTAAATAGCCAAACATTGGAAAATACTATCAAACAGTAGTTTTAAATGATTTGGTCAGTTCCAATAGCTTCAATAAGTCATTTTGAGTATGAATGATGCATTGGAAGTGTTGGAATTGATGTGTTTCAAGTTTTGGCTATATTAGACACATTCTTGCTATTTAAAGCTTGAATTTTATATGAATTAATTGGATAAGTGTTAGGAATGTTAGAAAGCACCTACAAGTGCCAAATGATGCTATGGAATACTGAAAATTGGTTAGAATTGAACTGGTGTTGGTTTGGACCAAAAAGGCACTACTGTGTAGAAACAGCAAGAAGGCCTGCTTCACGCGATGCGACGCGTCGGGGGGCATGGACGTGACGCATTCATGTTGTTTCTTCACATGTTGCTGTTTTGTGTTGTTCTTTC
This sequence comes from Dittrichia graveolens, assembly GCA_038502395.1. Lineage (NCBI taxonomy): Eukaryota > Viridiplantae > Streptophyta > Magnoliopsida > Asterales > Asteraceae > Dittrichia > Dittrichia graveolens. Next base: position 55,937,452 of record JARJIL010000003.1, read on the forward strand.
GCGTATAGATGTTTGGGTCATGGTTATAAGTTAGTAAACAAGTTCGGAACATTATTAGGACATTGCTTTAGATGTCTTGATGATTTCCTTGCGTGTTTAAATGTCTAAATTTAATGGTGTGATATAGGTACTAAGGACAACTAAGGTGAGCCGGAATCTTATAGTTACCTGTTATAGCTCAACAGGTGAGTAACAGTTAACCTAAGTATGGTATTGATGGTTTTATATAGATATTTGTATGTTACAAACCATAGATTTGATAACTTTGTATGTTAAAGGCTTTTATAAGCCAACTGAGTTGATAAATTGTTATGTACGCATGCTAATGGCCTTTGTAGGCCTAACTTGATATGTAATGGCTTTTGTAAGCCTAAGATGATGTGTTATGGCTTTTGTAGGCCAATTTGCTATGCTATGGCTTTTGTAGGCCAACTGTGTTATGCTGTGGCTTTTTGTAGGCCAATGTTTGTTGGATGTTTGGGGCTAGCTTGTCTGGATCTAGTTGGGGCATTGTGCCTTCAGCTATGATGTGCGGCGATTCGATGATCACGAATCTTGGTTCCTGTAGAACCTCCACCCCTCAACACTATAATGGGCTCTCAGTTCCCGCTGATCCCAAGTGGGGTACTGTTCCCCGATAACGCAATGGTAGACCGCTACCCGCTTCTCCACCGGCTTAGAGGAAGTATTGGTTTCCCCGGTCAGGATCACTGAGCCGGGCTTATAACCCTGCAAGACGTGGTTTCTTCTGACTAACCGTTGCTTCACAATGTGTTAGGGTAATCTTGAATGTTGATATGTTATGCATGAGATATGTATATGATACTATGATATGATGATTCCGCTTAATTGTTTTTCACTAGCTATTTATAGCTAACCCTCTCATGTACGTTTCTTATGCAGGTAAATAGATTGCTGGTGAGGACGGGTACCTGCTGGGATTACATGTTATGTTTTGGGAACACATGGTTATGTGCTTTGTTTGTTTGTTGAATTTGTAATGGTCGAACGAATTTAGTAACACCTTGGGATATTTTGGTTGCAACTTTATATTAGGTTGTAAATTATTAAACTAGTTTATAAAGCGTCCGCTATGATAGCTGTATTTACTTTTAAATAAACAGGTTTTGGAAATATTGTATTTACAGCTGTACCCATGTAGTTTCAAAACTCAAATAGAGTTTAATAAAAAAAGACTCCTCAAATTTAGGCGGTGTTACAAGAAAGGAAGAAATCAAGGGTGATTCATTCTATATATAGCAACTCTGTTCATAACAGTTCAATAACGATTGAAAATGATAGAACAGGTTCACGGATTACTTTAAATGATACATCTAACGGTGCATTTAATTTCATATTAGAAATTAGTTCAAAATTTACAGAAAGTCCAGTAGATTTATATTTATTTTATGTGCTTTATGATGAGAGCATATATATATATATATATACTTGTATATGATTGAGTAAATGATTCCATCGTCATTTTATAGTCATTAATCGATTTAATCTTCGGATGATTTTCAATAGATATATATTAAGGTTAATAAATTTTTAATTAAATTAATGATATGAATTACAATAAACTAATGAACTTGATACTGTTATGATCAACATTGTTTCTCGAATCTGCCAACTATAGTTGTCTATTAATCGGAATTGCTTTAATTTGTTTATAATTATTTTTACTATCGTGTTAGTATCCTTAAAGCTATATAAGTTTAAATTTGACTTATATCATCCCCGTGTTGACACACAGATTGATTAACTAGTAAGAGAAAAAAAGATCAGTTGTATAAAAAAGTTAAGAATAAAGAGGTATCTATATGAATTAAATAAAAAATAAAAATAATGTTGACCACTGAAAAGCGGAAAGAATAGAAAATTAAACATGCAAGATATATAGAAAATTACCATATAACAACAATTTTGAAAGGTTGATGTACAATAACAGGAGTATCACGGTGCATATTAAAGATAGTAAAATAATATAATAAAAGTAATAGTAAGAATAAAATGTATTAATTAATATTACATATATATAGTAAATTATTGAAAAAGGTTAAAAACATAATAATAGTAAACATTATTGAAAATTGTAAATTATTAAAAAAAGGATAAAGGACTAAATTCGAAACTATTTAAAAACTATAGGGACTGAGTTTGTAATGTTATAGAAAGGCAAAATAGTCATTTTGAATTTTTTTAACACTAACGTCATTACTTTTAATAGCTAAAGAACCGAGATTGTGACAAATTGTCAAATTCAGAGATCATCTCGGTAATTTTCTAAAATATAGGACCAAATCAGTGATTTCTAATAAACCACAAGGACCAAATCAGTAATTCATTCTAAATAAAATACTGAGAACGACAAGATATTAAACGTTGAAATACATTCGACTTTATTAGTATATATTACTTAAGTTACAATGAACTCCGGTAATGTTTACGGTAAATTGTAGGTGAATGATTCGTGTATATATAGAGAAACTTTAAAAACTTTTAAACATTTAACGTGTAAAGAGATCATAGAAAGTGCCAACAAAATATGAGTAAGAAAAGATATTTAAGCAAAATTAGGGTACAATGCTCCATAAAGATAACTGTAGCCGTTTCTAATACTATCAGTGTGAGTGTGTGCATTGTGTGTGAGCCAAGGAGTAGAACTCTCCGTTTTCAAATCAAATACACATGTTTTTTAAGTGAAAACATCAGCTAATTTTCCTTATGTCTTGGTGATCACATACATGTTGATTTTGTGACAATTGGTTAGTTTTTAATGGGGTATGGGGGTTGTTCGAAATGAGCTTAGGGCCGAGACTATAGATGAAAATTTAAGCCATTAAACCTTGTTAAAAATTAATCATTATGGGTTTGCTTTTATGATGTTTGGGATCAAATGCAATTAAAATTACACGATTTGGTTAAGAATTGGTGAGGTTTGATTTTGGATTAGTTTGTTTGTGTTGAATGAATCAAAAATGTTCTCGTTGGTATATGCCCACTGCTACACGTACACTAGCATCACTACTGATGAGGTACATGCCTATTGGGTCACACGTCAAGGGTAGATTCCGACAGCACAACCCAAACATGAGAGAATATGAAATTAGGGTTTCTGGCGATCTTCACGGGCAGTGAAGAGAAACCCTCCACGAGGCTTCACCACCCGGACAGGTAGTCCTAGGGGCGTTGCCTTCACGAGGGCTTCACGGCCCGTAAAAGCCCGTGCAGGCAGAAGTCAAAGTGACACTTTGATTTTATCAGACCTTTTGTTTGGTCTAATCATATGAAGCCATTATGCCCGACCCTGATGCCCTTTAAGCTTCTTTTTAGTCTTTATAAGGGCTTGATTCTCTCATTGTAAGAACTCTTGACACTTAGCTTAATATATACACATATATGATACTTGAACCTTTGACAGAAGAGTTAAGTAAGTGTATCAAGACAAGGTGCAAATGTGGCTGTTCCAAGAACTTGAAGTCAAGCTAGATGTTCGGGTTTGATGGTCGTTAGCAAGATCGAATCTCAGCAGCTTGGTGTGGACTACGGATAGAGGAACTCGTATTTCCGTGTAACGCCTACTTTATTTTTTTTAAATAACATAATTCACTATAAATATTCATTCGAATAAATAAATAAATAATAATACTGTCATTACATTTATCCCAAATAAATAAGTATTAAGTTTCTGTAGCGGAAGCTTTTAAAATAAATATTTAAATAATTACTAAATAAAAAATCTTCGATTCACTGTCACGCTGGTGCCATGCAAGTTGGTCCTGAAAAGAATTAAACAACAATGGGTAAGCTATAAGTTTAGTGAGCAACACATCACCCATATCTTACGATTACCACATAGTATCACATATCTGCACATAAGGCCCCTTGGCTAGGCCCACTCGGCCATGATGTCTAAAGACATCCAACAAGTTGGTCCACTCGACCTCGATGCCACAGGCATCAGATAACCCCCTTGGTTACCAAGAAAATGAATACACAAATATCACGTCAAATAACACATACATGCATACACAAACATCACATATAAAAACAAAAGCATCATAAGATAAGAGTTAGTGAAACTCACTTGATAACAACAACATCAACACTTGTATTAGAAATACAATAACTCATCTTGAATGTATTACATGTCTACCTTCAATTGTCTATAAGAGGTTAAAACACATATCAGGTACAACTCTAAGTCATTATTAACTAATCAGTTATCTCCCACTCATTTAGGTTATCACACACATATTAATGTCGTTATCACTAACATCTGACTTAGTTATCACTAGCCTTTGGCTTGATTATCACTACGACACTTGGAATATTTTAGAGTTACCCGGTTATCACTTAACAAACACACCACATCCATGCATGCCAAAACAAATACACCCATCAACTTCTTCTTGCATGCAAACGTACCCCAAGACCAACTTTATTATTTCATGCAATACACAAATACCTATATATGATTTTACTCATGTAAAACACAAACATGCACTCATGACTTTCATGTAACCACGCACACATATGCTCAGGGGCGGACCCAAGATTTGAAATGGATGGTAGCACTGGACCTAAAATTTGAAATGGATGGTAGCACCATCTAGAAAAAATCAAAATTTGCACTACGCGAAATCGAAATTTACACTACGCGTACAAAATTGGATGGTGTCCCGTGACCCCGTTCGGTAACACTTGGGTCCGCCCCTGCATATGCTACAGTTCCGAATCCCATATTTCAATTGCTTATATATATATATATATATATATATATATATATATATATATATATATATATATATATATATATGCGCAATGCGACAGCGGCGAATAAAGAGGAGGTTGTGATGAGTTTTGTGCAGAATAATCACAAAGAGCTAATATGAGTTTGTGAAGATTCTTTACGAGAGTCACTTTGAAATTAAGAATTAAATTGCTAACTCTGAGTTATTTGTTTTTCAGTTTGTTGGAAGAATTTTGTCGCATGGCTGAATCATGAAGTTGCGGATTATATATATGTATGTATATGTGTGTGTAATGTTTCATAGTTCCAATTATTATGTAATTGAGTTAGAATGCAACGTTTATAAATTTTAACTTTTTGACTCTTTCATTTGTTTGATGTTTGTGAAATCTCCTGAACTTGATTTATTGAAAACAGGAATTTAGGTGATCTCATGAATCAAAAGTTAATATTAAAAATATATGATTAGGCTTAATTCAGTTATAAGTACGGTGATCTCATTAATCAAAATTCTTCCAACAAACTGAAAGACAAATAACTCAGAGTTAGCAATTTAATTCTTAATTTCAAAGTGACTCTCGTAAAGAATCTTCACAAACTCATATTATCTTCATCTCGCAAGGAATTTTCACAAACTCATATTAGCTCTTTGTGATTATTCTGCACAAAACTCATCACAACCTCCTCTTTATTCGCCGCTGTCGTATTGCGCCGGTACCCCACTAGTATATATATATATATATAGTAAAATATAGTTTTCATCAATTCTTAATTAGGAATAGACGTGATTGTAGGAGCTATTAATATTTTTAAATTTCCTAATCTATCCTTAGACTTTGTTAAATTAGCAGTTACTATTAATTAGCTTTTAACCATTTTTAGTTGACTCTTGATATAATCTAATGGTTCAAAATCCCTCTTACATCTCTTACCTAGATTTAACTCTTACAATATCCCTACTCTATCTATACTACTATATAAAGCATTTAAGGATCTCTCTGCTCTTAAATTTTAAGACTTCTTAAAATTCAATCAATATATAATCTTGACCCTTCATTTAATATAAATTAATTTCATCTACTCAATCTTTAACTATTTTATTCAAAATATATTATCTCATAATAACATAATTATCCACCCACATCAACATAATTTTTAAAATCTTATTAACTCTTCTTTTTATTTCATCAATATAAATCTTTTTATTTTATTTTATTGTCATCAATATATATATATATATATGTTTACGTTTCCCAGCAAATTCCGAACGATTGGCAGTTTCGCAATCTACAAAAATGACGTTCCTACTCCCCGACGAATTGTGGTACACGCTCGTTGAAACAGATACCACACACACACACTGCCGTCACCCGACGACGCATACCAAGACCCGAAATCATTCAAAAATCCACTTTATTCTTCCATACTTACTTGAGTGTAATCTGGGTACGATATTAATGCATCCCCTATCGTTAATTTCGGTTTCATAAAGAAATTAGTGGTCTAAATCCACTCGTTCTATTCGGTTCAGCCCCCTCCCTTCGTCGGCCATTTACAGACTCACGACAGGTGCTACACAGCCCAGGGGATCTCGATAGAACTTTTAAAATCACATATGAGTAAGGAGGAATTGTTACCTGATGATTCACCATTCGATCTGAACAAAACCCGTGAAGATTTGAAACCTTAATTACTCAATTCTTTGGTTCCCTTCCTCCCGTCGAGTAGCATGACCAACCCAACAACACACTTAAAGTTTAATAATTAACACTATCAATCATAAATGATTATTTCCCAAGTGTTAGTGAAGGTTTCCTGTCGAATGCAGCCAACCGGTGTTGAATTTATTTATTTTTCTTTTCCTTCTTGATCTCGGCAAAAAAGGAACACACACACAACACTTTGATTTCTCTAAGTCGGCTGTAGCAATCCCAGGAATGCATGCCCTACTTGGGTATTAATACCTTCCTTACTAGATTAAGGACCTAAGCATCTTTTAGTTCCGCTACAAGCCCATTAAAACTTGAATCAAAGGATTTCTATCTTGTTTTACTGAGCCCATTAAAACTACACAATCAGTGTCATCTAATAGTCCATCATTAAATTGGTTACCACTTATCAATATTTCGGGCTGAGATATTATTTAACCAACTCTAGGTAACACTTGAGTCTTACTATGATACTAGTACACAATGACAATATTAATTTTTTTAGTTACTCAAGCCCAATTCTTTTAAGAGCCTACAATACCTTTTGCCCATTACTAGTCCACTTATTTATTCCATTTAGTTTACTTGGCCCAACTACAACCTCTAGTATAAGCCACTTAATTAATTAACTAAACAATAAAACAAATAAATGATAGTCATAGTGATTAGTAGATAGTATCATCAAAACTTGAAATTGGGTATTACATTCGGGTTCTCTTCATCCCTCTTTGGTGGATCGTTCCAGTATAACATCCGCAAACTCGGGCTAGTCGTTAACGGGTTAGCGGTACGTATTTGTATGTGTTTATTTTAAATAATATGATTATGTGATTATATTGTTTAATTAATAATCATGATAAATAAGTTAATTAATTAAAATTGTAAGTGTGCTGGAAAGTCATATGTATGCATGAAAATATGTATGCATGTAAGTATGTATGTGTGCATGTAAATATGTACACCTCATGCTTGGTTTTGAGAAAAAAAAGTATGTATACGTGTAGAATATCACCAGCTCATTTGTTATCAAAGTGAAAAGGTGTAAGTGTGTGTTCTAACTTCTTATTGAAGAAACCTCAAAAGTTGACTACTTGAAATTTTGATTGAAGATTTAGAGCTTTTTAATTCAAGATCAAGGTTAGTATGTGATCCCAGCATGTATATGATCATCTTAGTATGTGTTTTTGTTGAGTTACATGAATATATTATAAAACACCATTGATGGAGCTTGAAGCTCAAACTTGTTTAATGGGTTTTGTTTGATTTGGTGATTTAATTGATTAAAAGGTGTTTTTGATGCATGAAAACATGTTTAATAATGTTTGTATAAGTTTTTAGTAAGTTTGGTAAAATTTGGGTTTGATTCATGGAATTTTGAATGGCTGTACGATGAAGAAGAAGAAGAAGAAGAAGAATCTAGAAATTGAAGATCGCGGCGCAATGCAAGTATAGGTCGCGGCACGATCCATGGACTTCGAGTTTGAAGGGTTTTGTTCAAAGAGAAGACTTCGCATTCGAAAGGGAGCCGCTTAAAGGCTTGTCGCGACGCGACAAGTCCAAGGGTCGTGACGCGACGAATTAACTTCGAATTCGAAAGGTGGGCGCTCGAAGTGGACTACGAAATCGAAGGGGGGGGGGGCGCTCGAAGGCACGTCGCGACACGACCTGTATATTTTAGCAAAGAGAATTGATTAATTAATTTTAAAAGCTGTGTGATATGTGTATGTTATTATATGAGAAGTTAATGCTTTATGTGATATAAATATATGAAGATATATATATATATATTTATGATTCCAAGACTGATTTCGGTATTGTTGTGTTTTCAGGAAACACAAAGGCTCAGTAAAATTAGACATCTGAGTACGGATTTTGAGATCACGAGGTGAGTGGATGTTAACTCACGGATGGTAAAGGCTATGATTGATATGAATGATGTGATGCACATGTTTGTGATTAGCTAGACTGTTTAGTCTAATGCTCATTGCTTGTTGCTTGTTGATTATTGATTATAACTGTTGCGTGACTATTTGGCCGATACGTGCTCTGGGTATGATATTGAGTATCGTTTAAGGAGTCACCTAGGCGTGGAATTGGGCTAGGCCTGATTGCTATTGGTTGAGCAGTGTTAAACCCTCTCATGCATGCGTTGTACTGGAGGGGATCTAAGTGTACCAATTGGTGGTGGGCTATCGGTAAACCTTTGCTTTGACCGGCATTGGTTGTAGGTTCTGCGCCGAACTGCCGATCTTCTGGATTATGTGATTACATGCTTTGATATCGATTTTTGATGCTTGCTGTTGTGTTTTAAGCTTCCTCTCACTTAGCTTCGTGCTAATTCCCCAATATTGATTGTTTTTGCAGGTGTGTGAGTTTGAGAAGTTGTTTAAGGAAAGCTTGACCGTCCGCTCTAATATTTGTTTTGAATTTTAAGACGAGCCATGTTTGTACTTTTATAACATAGACAAGTGATTGTATTTTGTAAATTACTTCTAATTGCAAGTTAATGTGAATATTTTATGTAAAGCTTCTGTAGCGTGTGTTTTAAAAAAAATAAGGCTTAGGATTTTTCTGGTGTTACAGCTTGGTATCAGAGCCTTAGTTTGGTGATGCAAGAACAACTAGAGTGTTGCATTCCGAAATCTTGGCTCGTGATGGGTCAAACTTTCCTTTGGGGAATTAGAGTGAGTTGGAGATGCTTTGTGGTAGTTAGTATTTGTGTACTAACGGATTATGCTAATGAATTGTGAGATGATGTGATTGTTACAGATATGGCTGACAGAGAGATCCCCATCCTTCCTCCTGTGACCCAAGCAATAGCAAAGGCACCAGTAATTGAGGAATTGGATACTACTAATTTGGCAGGTGCTTCTAGCCATGACCAAGAAAAGGACCAGAGTGAGTATATCTATAAGCTTGAGAATGAACTTTAGGAGCTCCGAAACGTGGTTCACAACTTGGAGCAACAGAGGTAGACTCAGACGGAACCAACTCATATTCCCACTGTGATTACCACACAATCAACCACGTTACCAGTGAGGGTACCACTTCTTCCAGTAACACAGGTTATATCACAACCGTTCTACTATATGTTTACATACCAAGGAGCTTTTCCTTTTGCGTTTCTTGGATATAAAGAACCGTGCATGTACAAACAATTTCTAGATTGCAAGCCATCAGAGTACCGAGGAAGCTCTGACCCTAACATCACCTTGAACTGGTTACGATAGATGGTCAAGGCGTTGGACGCCTATAATTGTGAGGAGGAATCAAAAGTGAAGTTTGCGACGAGAATGTTAAAAGGAGACGCCATGGTTTGGTGGGATTCATTGACAGGGCACTTTACTAAACAACAACAGGAGAGTATTACTTGGAATCAATTTAAGGAGAAACTATGCGAACAATACTGTATCTCTTTTGAGATTGCATGGATAAAGAAGGAGTTTATGGATCTGCAAATGACCGGGAACATGTCAGTGGATGATCTGATAAGGCAGTTTAATGAAAGATTGAGGTTTGTGAAGCATTGGGTGCCAGATGAGGCATCACAAATCTAGCATTTTGTGGGGGCTTTGGTCCTGACTACTGCAGCGCTACTAGGTAGGCTAGTACTTTATCTCAGGCTTTCACTTTAGCCAAATCAGCTGAAGGGGATATAAAGGCTAGAGATAAACTGAAAGCTCAATCCCGTGATGAAACCTTCAAGTATTAGTGTAGAGAGAAGATGATATTTGAGACAAACACACACTACACCTTTTGCTTTGAATATGGATATTGCATTAATGTGCCAAAAGCGTTACAAGGCCAAAGGGCCAAAGGTCTATTTATAGGCCACGCCTACAAAATAGGCTTTTCTACATTTTCTAATATTAACAATCTCCCCCTAAATGGAGAGAAAGCCTATTACAAGAAGATAGAAATGCAAAAAGATATTAATTACAATATTGACCTATTTCTTATTCCAAACATCATCTACCACCTCCGAATTATCTGACGACTGTCCAACGTCCTTTTCATTGCGTCTATAGTTCTTATCAACCCAGCCCGTTCTGACTCACTTAAGGTAGATTGTTCTTTGTCAACCCTTTCCTAGAGTATGTGGAATAACAATTTCAAAGTACCATCAGAGTATGCCATCATGTCCACCATTCGAAAGAAGATCTTTCGACGACGTTGGTTGATGAAGACGACACCTCTTTGACCCGCAAAGCTTGGATGATTTTCATCAATAACGGTTAGCTCTTCTATGGTTTGTAGATCAGGATGGTTTTGCAGTGGTCTGAGCAGATTTACCTCGAGTTGATTACTCTCGGCTCCCAATTGTAGATCATGCTCTTGGATAAATTAATAAATCTCCTCATATACTTCATTAGAGTTGATCGTCCTTGTTGTTCTTTATAACACTTGTTGATCTTTGTGGATAGCTCCTCATGTATGAACTCAATGTCATGCAGCTTGCCGTGTCTGAAGTCAGCTTCATTCAAAGAGATTTTCTGACCATCTACTCTTTGTACATCATATACAACAAACCTGTACCTTAAAGATTTTTGCATACTGATCCGAAGTACTTTGCTGATGGGGCATTCTGACACTATCTGCTCCCTCGGTGTTTTGTATTCGTTGAAGATGTGATTGTATCGTCTCATTTGAATGTCATTAAGACCCCATAGTTCAGGAGGAATCTTGTTTCTGATTTGAGAAGTACAAATAGTAGGAATCCTATCCTCGAGGTAAGCAGCGTTCACTCCATATTTTCCCTACAATGGGTCGTTCATTGCTTCTCTAGTGAACATGTTGTGTCTATCAAGGTCTGGGTCTGATGAGATAGGAACTGAAGGAGCTAGTTGGACGTTCGGAGGTAGTGGCCATTTAGATGATTGTTGGATTTGTTTAGCTTGCTCTGCTTGTTGATTTTTACTTGGGATGTCGGCAGCTGACACCAGGAATTTCTTGGGTTCAGGAGGAAATAGTTGATGAACCTCCTCTGAAATGCCTTGAAGGAATCTTGTTAGATTTAACTTTCTGATTGCTTCCTCCATCTACTTTTTGGTAACTAACTCCTTCACAGGCTTTGCAACCCTTGAAGAAGCTGACTTTTGAATCACAGGCACCGGCATATCATCAAACATGTCCACAATCTGGACTTCCTCTACAGTTTGCCAAAAGAGAACTCATCAATCTGTTTAAGCAGCTCATTTGACTCATCCCTTTCACCAATATCTGCAGTTTCAGTTTCAAATTCAGACACTGGGATGTCAGGTTCAGGCTCAGTTTGTGGCTTTTGTTGTCGTTGTAGTTGTTGTTGCTGAGATTGTTGTTGTTGTTGAGATTTTGCCCCGATCCCCATTGCAGCCGCTAATCGTTCCGTTAAAGGGGTAAAGGTCAAAACGTACGCTCTCTTCCCCCTCTTGACAATCATGATTGGGATCATCGTCGTCACGCCGACGCTTTGACCCAGCATTTTGCAAGTAGATTCAAGAATGGTCATCCTGTTTTCCACCGAATCCAATTTCTAAAAGACTACGTTGCCCAGATCATCCATTAAGTTTATAACTGTTTCTTTAGATTCATTGAGGTTACTACCATTGTAACTCTGTTCATTCTGAAGGGTTTGAAGGAGATCTAGGTTCTGTTCACAGTCTAGGGCTCTCTCCAGCAATCTTCTGTAAAGCAGAGATTTTAAAGTGTTAGTAGATAAGCCCGAGCCATCATCAACCTTGGTTTTCAACGAAGCAAGTGTCTGCTTGATTTCTTTTAGGCTTTCAGTAATTGGGTTGAGGGCCTCCTACAATTCCTCCTTGGTAACAAACCAAGACTCACTTAGAGTGCTCGTTGAATTTTCTACCACGGAGACAGAACTACCGCATGCGAAGCTGTAGTGGTGTACACTCCGGTGAGATTTCCACCTGATCCTCGAATGGCACCTTTAGTATTGCCACCTACAGGTGTTCTAGACTGTTGTTGTGTAAAAAACATCGTAATTTGTGCAAGTGTTGATTGGTGTCTAGAAAGAAATGTAGAAATCTGCGGTATATCAATGTGCATTGAAGGAACGGTCGAGGTCGGGAGAGGCAGACCTCTGGTTTCAATACCAGCCATCTTCGAATGAGAGGCCGATAGAGTATGTGTTAATTCTCCGTGAGTTGAAACAAGCATCTGTTGAGAGATACTTGAGTGGCTGGAGGGGTAAGTGTGCACTGTTGGGATGACGGTGACTGTTTCAATACCAGAGCTAACAGTGTCAGCTCTGGTAGCAGGTGTGGCTGCCCGGATTTTTGGGCTTGGGGGTCCCTTAGCACTTGTTTTTTCTTTTCTCACGTCTCTCTCCCTCTCTCTCCTACCTCTACCTCTTCCTCTTCCTCTTCCATTTCACTTTCATATTCATCATAGACATCCAGATTAGGATCAAATTCACGGCTTGCACTTCCTGTGTCAAGAGGACCCGGTTGATAGCCATAAATAAATTCCATTTCAGAGTCAAAGGCCTCAGGTAAATTTGGGAATAGATCAAAAAACTCAAATACTCTTCCTTTGTCACCATTTTTAGTTTTGCTCGTTGTTGCTCAGTGTAATCGATGACTAGAGGTGCTGCACCGGGAGTAAATGTGGTCAGGGCGATGGTGTCTGTGTCAAAATCAGTCGCTACTGAACTAGCAAGCAAATTAGCAGACTCCGGTTGTTGTTCGGGGTCGGGGAACACATTGGAAAATGTATCAATCATGGCTTAAATTTGTGCAGGATCATATTCAGCCCCCCTCACTATGTGTATCACCCTCATCCCCTTCACCACCCATCTCTGGGCTTTTCTCTCTCTGCTCTTCCCTCTCAGCTTCCCTCATGGAAGACTGAGGCCTATCAGCTATGTCCTCACTTGGTGCTACGGGCCCTGGGGTAGGTACAACCGGCTCTGGTTGCACCATAGGACCCAATCCTACGCTCTCCCTATAATTTCTCACCACATCGTTTTGGGCACATAGATTTAACAGGGAAATGGGGAATGGTTGCGGTTGAATAGGATGACCACCTGTCAAAACTTTGACATACATAAACTGCTTCGGCCTGATAGCAACATGATTTGTCCATCTAAGTATCTCCTCGTTTCTGTCCATTGCGAACTGGACCATCATTAGTAAAAACCTTTGATACGGCAGAAATCTGCCCTTAGCTCTCTTGAGATCAGAGAGTTTACTCTCAACTTGCTGCATAATGTCAAGAAAAATTAGCGTGGCATAATCAATATGCAAGTGATTGGCAGCAGCATATATGAACTTGATTTGGTTGGAGTTTGGGTATTCATAGCCAGTGTGTTTAGGAGTGAGATAACGTTAAAGGATGGTCAAGAATGTATAGTATATGGGGTGAAGGTTGGCTCTTTTGAAGTGGGAACGAAGAGGTAAATCCCCAAGATAACCCATGGCTCGAATGCCCTCAAGGGTTGTGGTTTCGTCAGGCATCTCCTAAAAGTCAAGAAGAGGAGGCCTGCTTCTGGCGGTAGGAAGTCGGAGGATTTCCCTCAATCGGTTAGCAGTGATGTTAAGGGTGAAATGGTCTACATCATCGCGGATAGATACGCGACCTGAGTCGGGATTTGTATGAGTATGGGCGGTGTGCCAGAATTGTTGCACATACAATTCAGGGACATGAGTCTGAGAAGTTGATGGATTGTAAGTAAGGGCGTGGTTTAATGGGTGAATGCGGAGAATTTTAGAGATAATCGGGAAGTTTGGATTGCGAAAGTTGTGGAGGTTTATGAAGTGGTTATTGTCATGAGTGACAACAAACATGAATTGATTTGTGGGAAGGAGTTGGTCATCTGGATTATGAGATTGGCTAGCTGTCGAAGAACGGTATGAGACAGATTCATCTTCATAGCCATTTTAATCCTGTAAGAACAGCCAATAGGTAAGATTATTACATATTGAAAAATAACTCATTGAAGTGTATTGATTTTTTAGGTCAAACATTCAAGTGTGAAACACTTTGACCCTTGTTGACTTGGAAACATTGACTTAGAGTCAAACTTGGGAAAATTTGTCAGCTCCTTAGTATAAATGAATAACACCCAAAAATCCTTCATAGACAAAGTGATATATTTGGTGGACAAAAATGTGTTTTGACACATGTTTTACAATGAATACATGTATCTAAACACTTTTGTAACACTGAAAATTTTCTCATTTGGTCCATAACATGAAGATCTAGACTAAAAACGAAATCAAGCCCAATCTTCAACCACTCGAAGAACACAAAGAACACTTTTCAAAATTTTCAGGTTTTTCTTTGACAAAAACAATGTCCTAGTGTTCCTAAGCCCCATCGCAAAGCACAAGTTCATTTGAACGTCGAACAATGCATTTGAAGTCGGAAAAAAGGTGTTTTCTGAGTTAAACAGTACTAGTCAGATTTGAAGCTTTTAAACATGTTTTTCTCATGGGTTGTTGCTTAATTTATGTATAACTTGATTTAGTTTGCAACTTTAACACATAAGTTCAAAATTTGAGCAGCAACTTTGATCACAATGCACAAATACGTAACTGTGGGTTTTCGGAAATTAGAATGGATTTGGAAGCGTGAAGAACACTCTAAGCTAACCACCTATTTATAGAAAAAATTGTAACACCCTCAAACCTGGTCTAGGATATTAACAGGTTTGTAGTAGATGCTTATTTGTTTTAATTGTGATCAATTAATTAATTAAGTTAATGTATAAATTAATTTGTATATATGTATGTAGAACCGTATGTTTGCATGCATGTATGTATGTATGAATTTAATTGAGTACTAGGCTGATAATTGGGAGGTGATGCCACCTCCTGTTTTTAGGTGGTATACGTGGGGGGGGGGGGGGGGGGGGTTTAATGGTTCAACATTCATTATCTCAAAATTTAGAAAGTGTGTACTGTGTGTTTTTGTGAAATCTCCCTGCCAAGAAACCGAAGAAGAAAGAAACCATCGGATTTTTCTATCTTTTGTGATTTTAATCCAAGCCAAGGTTAGATGTTATTGCCATCATTATTAAATATTTAGTTGAGTGATTTTTGGTAAAAATAACATTTTTATGATGAACTATTGAATCGGATTTGGAGAACTATGAAGCTTTGATGAGTTTTGTGTTCATAAGTTTTATATGATATTATGGTGTTTTGATGCATGTAATTTATGTTTAGAAGTGTTAAAATATGTTTCTAAAATGTTTTAGATGAGTTTATAATTTTCTGGGTTATTGAAGTATGATGAAGATGGCAGATTTCATGTATTTAAGAACTGTCGGTTTTTGGTGTTGAGAAGAAGAGGAATTCCGATTGATTGTAAATCCGTATGGTAAAAACCGATACCTTAAATCCGGAACTATTATAATCCAAGTATTCGTAAACGGAGACTCAAATCCGATAGACTTAAAATCCGGATTAGTAGAATCCGACACTTGAATCCTATACTAAGAATCCGATTGATAGATGTGAAATCCTACACTTGAGAAACCGATACCCTAAATCTGGAACTCCCAAAACCGAGTGTAGAATCCGAGACTTAGTGAAATCCGATACTATTGATTTCGAATGCTTGAAATCCGATTGACAAATCTGATACTCAAGAGTTGTGGATTCCTGGAATCCGCTAGTTTCGGAATTCCGATACTTTGTGTGTGAAGTTATATTTGTTTATTGTGTGTGATTATTTGATGAATAAATTATATATATATGAATATATATATTTATAAGGTTGAAACTAATTTGGTTATTGCTGGTTAGTGCGTCAAAAAAAATGGCTTGTAATTTTCCGGTGTTATAGTTTGGCATCAGAGCCCATGTTTGGCGATGCATGCACGGCTAGAGTGTTGCATTCCCAAATCTTGGCTCGTGATGGGTCAAGCTTTCCTTCGGGGGAATTAGGGTGAGTTAGAGTTGTTAGTAGTAGTTAGTAATTTGGATACTAACGGTTTATGCTAATGAGCTATGAGGTGATGTGATTGTAACAGATTATGGCTGATAGAGAGAATCCCATCCTACCTCCTGTGATCCAATCTACAGAGGCACCGGTTACTGAAGATGTGAATCAAGCAGGAACATTTGGTCAAGAACAAGAGGAAGATCAGAGTGAATATATCTTTAAACTGGAAAATGAATTGATGGATCTCAGGAATAAAGTCCTTAACATGGAACAGAGATTAAACCAGCCTGAACCAACTCATGTACCAACTGCGATATCCACACAAGCAACTGTACCACCAGTGACAGCACCTTTACCGCCAATGACTCAGATGATGCAACAACCTTTCTTTTATCCGTATCCACATCCCGGAGGTTATCCCTTTGCGTTTTCGGGATACAAACAACCGTGCACTTACAAGCAATTCCTTGATTGTAAACCATCTAAATACCGGGAGAGTTCTGACCCCAGTATCACCTTGAACTGGCTTAGGGAAGTGGCAAAGACCTTGGACGCTTGCAATTGTGAGAATGAACTGAAAGTAAAATATGCCTCGAGAATGTTAAAAGGAGATGCTATGGTCTGGTGGGATTCAATCACCGGTCATTTCACGGAGCAGCAACAAGATAGTATTACCTGGAGTCAATTTAAGGAGAAACTTTGCGAGCAGTACTGTGGTACTTTTGAGTTTGCAAAGATAAAAAAGGAATTTATGGAGTTGCAAATGACGGGTAATATGACTGTGGACCAACTCATCAGTCAATTCAACGAGAATATGAGATTTGCCAAACACTGGGTGCCTGATGAAGAATCGAAGATTGCCCATTTTGTGGGGGCACTGCATCCAGATCTTCGTAGCGCCACTAGGTGGGCTGCCACTTTATCCCAAGCCTTCACGTTAGCCAAGTCGGCTGAAGGGGATTTAATTGCAAGGAATAAGTTGAGTGGGGAAAGAATTTCCCAACAAAAATCGAAGTTTGAACACTATAACACTCAACAAAGGCAAGGAGGGCAGAGCAGTGGAAACCGTCAGGGTAATCAGAATAGGACGTCTACTACAGGTGGGTCTGCTCAGAGGGAACCTTGGTGCAACCGGTGTAGGTCTTATCATCACGGGCAATGTACACCCCAATCCATGAGATGTGTGAAGTGTGGCCAGTTTGGCTATGATTTAAAGAATTGCAGACCCATCCACTGTTGAGGGTCGGGCATTCAGAATGACAGTGGATGATGCCACTACCACAGATGATGTGATAACCGGTATGTTTCTAATAAACTCTATTCCTGCTAGAGTGTTATTGATTCAGGGGCAAATCGCTCCTTTGTATCTGTAGAATTCCGTGGTAGGTTGAATGTGCCTTTAATTGTACTTGCTACTATTTTAGAAATAGAGGTAGTTGATGGTATGATGGTTCCAGTCACGACTGTTGTGGCTGGAGCTAAGATAGATATAGACGGTATTTGTTTTCCTGTTTATTTCCTTGTAATTCCGTTATCTGGGTTCGATGTGGTGCTCAGGATAGATTGGCTGAGTTTGAATCAGGCCAGTATCAAGTGTCACAAGAAGTTGATTTCATTCCCGTTGGCTGATGGCACAAGAGTGGTAGCAAGGGGTGAGAAAGCTGGGTCTGTAATCCCGATTATCTCATGTTTGAAGGCTAGGAAGGCATTGGATAGAGGTTACGAATCATACTTGGCTTATGTAATTGATGGAAAGAAGGAGAAACAGACAATGAACGATATCCGGGTGGTAACGGAATACCCGGAGGTGTTTCCGGAGGAACTACCAGGGCTACCTCTAGTTCGTGAGGTAGAGTTTAAGATAGATCTAATTCCTGGTTCCCGACCAGTGGCAAAGGCACCGTACAGGTTGGCACTGTTAGAGATCCGGGAGATGATGACTCAGATACAGGATTTGTTGGATAAAGGGTTTATACGTCCAAGTTCATCTCCGTGGGGAGCACCAGTTCTGTTTGTGAAGAAGAAAGACGGTACGTTGCGTATGTGTATTGATTACCGTGAGCTAAACAAGAGGACGATAAAGAACAAGTATCCGTTGACAAGAATTGATGATCTGTTTGACCAACTACAAGGAGCTTCGTTCTTTTTTAAGATAGATTTGAGATCAGGATATCATCAGGTGCCGGTTTTAAAGGAAGACGTATCAAAGACGGCTTTTCGTACGCGCTACGTGCACTATGAGTTTTTGGTTATGCCATTCGGCTTAACCAATGCACTTGCAATTTTCATGGATTTAATGAACAGGGTATGTCGACCATTTCTTGATAATTTTGTGATAGTCTTCATTGACGATATACTGGTATACTCAAAGACAGAAGTGGAGCATGAACAACATTTGAGACAGATTTTGGAAACACTGAAGAAAGAGCATCTGTTTGCTAAGTTCTCAAAATGCGAATTCTGGTTAAGAGAGATTCAATTCTTGGGGCATGTGATCTGTGACGAGGGAGTGAAAGTGGATCCTTCAAAAGTAGAGGCTGTTATGAATTGGAACGCTACAAAGACACCGTCTGAGATCAAGAGTTTTCTGGGGTTAGCTGGATACTACCGCAGGTTTATAAAAGACTTCTCCAAGATTGCGGGTCCGTTGACTAAGTTGACTCGAAAAGACGTGAAGTTTGTTTGGGGAAGTGAACAAGACAAAGCCTTCCAAATGTTGAAACAGTTATTATGTCAGGCTCCTATCCTTGCATTACCGAGTGGAACAGAGGATTTTGTTGTATATTATGATGCATCGTTTGCGGGATTGGGTTGTGTACTTATGCAGAGGGATCGGGTGATTGCATATGCTTCAAGACAATTAAAACCCCATGAGAAGAATTACCCGACACATGACTTGGAACTGGAAGCAGTTGTATTTGCCCTAAAGCTGTGAAGACACTACTTGTATGGCACCAAGTGCGTGATTTTTACCGACCATAAGAGCCTACAGTATGTATTTACACAGAAAGAGTTGAATATGAGACAGAGACGATGGGTGGAATTAATTAAAGACTGTGATTGCGAAATCAGATATCACCCAGGGAAAGCAAATGTGGTAGCAGATGCCTTAAGCCGCAAGGGAGCGGGAAGTTCTATCCAGTTTATGCGTATTGAGATTGTATCTGATCTACTGGATAGACTAAAGTCTACACAGTTAGAAGCATTAAAAGAGGAAAAGTTGAAGAATGAACTGATGAAGAAACGTAAGGACGAACTCACTGATGATTCTTGTGGACTGAAAGTATACAAGACTTGTGTGTGGGTACCTAAGCTTGGAGATTTGAGGAAACTGATTTTGACAGAAGCACACAAGTCAAGATTGTCAGTACACCCAGGGAGCACTAAAATGTACAACGACCTGAAAGTGCTCTACTGGTGGCCTACTATGAAAATAGATGTGGCACAGTTTGTGGAATCATGCCATATCTGTGCATAGGTGAAGGCGGAGCATCAGAAGCCTTAAGGATCTTTAAAGCAATTGGAAATTCTTGAGTGGAAGTGGGAGCATATAACGATGGATTTCGTGACTAAACTTCCGCGAACTCAGAAGAATAATGATATGATTTGGGTGATTGTGGATCGGTTGACCAAGAGCGCTCACTTCCTAGCTATATGTGAGACGAATTCTCTGAGTAAATTGGCACAACTTTATGTTAACGAAATTGTTGCGAGGCATGGCATGCCATTATCAATAGTATCTGACAGAGACTCCAGATTCGTTTCTAACTTCTGGAGGAGTTTACAGAGAGAATTGGGGACGAGGATTAACCTGAGTACTGCTTATCATCCCTAGACAGACGGTCAGACTGAACGAACCATACAAACACTTGAAGATATGTTGCGAGCTGGTGTGATTGAGTATGGTGGATCTTGGGATTCGCACCTGCCTTTGATAGAGTTTACGTACAATAATTCTTACCACTCAAGTATTGGGATGCCTCCGTACGAAATGTTATATAGCCGTTGTTGCCGTACTCCGACATGTTGGTTAGAGGCGGGTGAGAAACAATTTGCAGGGCCTGAGATAGTGTAGATGACAGCTGATAAGGTTGCTATTGCAAGAGATAAGTTGAAAGCAGCTAGAGATAGGCAGAAAATGTACGCAGATCCACGTCGTCGTCCAGTTAAGTTCGAATTGGGAGAGTTAGTGTACTTGAAGGTTTCTCCGTGGAAGGGTGTGATTCGATTCGGTAAACGCGGGATGTTGGCTCCCCGTTACATTGGTCCCTTTCGCATACGTCAGATTGTAAATGACCAAACGGTTACACTAGATCTTCCAGCAGAGCTTGCAGGAATTCATGATACGTTTAACATCTGTTATCTGAGAAAATGCAAGATTGATGATGAAAGTCAGATTCTCCCTGTACAAGAGCTAAAAGTTGATTCTAAGAAAAGATTGATAGAAGAACCTGTAGAACTATTGGATCGTAAAGTGACCAAGCTCCGAAAGAAGCAGATACCGATGGTATTAGTCAAGTGGAAGCACAGTCTTGGTTCTGATTTAACATGGGAGACTGAGTCAGAGATGAAGGATAGATATCCCCACTTACTTGAGCAAGAAAGGATTCCGAGGACGGAATCCTCTTAAGGGGGAGAGATTTGTAACATCCTCAAACCTGGTCTAGGATATTAACAGGTTTGTAGTAGATGCTTATTTGTTTTAATTGTGATCAATTAATTAATTAAGTTAATGTATAAATGAATTTGTATGTATTTATGTAGAACCGTGTTTGCATGCATGTATGTATGTATGAGTTTAATTGAGTACGTGGCTGATAATTGGGAGCCACCTCCTGTTTTAAGGTGGTATACGTGGTGGGGGGGGGGGGGGTTAATGGTTCAACATGCATTATCTCAAAATTTAGAAAGTGTGTATTGTGTGTTTTTGTGAAATCTCCCTGCCAAGAAATCGAAGAAGAAAGAAACCATCAGATTTTTCTATCTTTTGTGATTTTAATCGAATCCAAGGTTAGATGTTATTGCCATCATGATTAAATGTTTAGTTGAGTGATTTTTGGTAAATATAACATTTTTATGATGAACTATTGAATCGGATTTGGAGAACTATGAAGCTTTGATGAGTTTTGTGTTCATATGTTTTATATGATATCATGGTGTTTTGATGCATGTAATTTATGTTTAGAAGTGTTAAAATATGTTTCTGAAATGTTTTAGATGAGTTTATAATTTTCTGGGTTATTGAAGTATGATGAAGATGGCGGATTTGATGTATTTAAGATCTGTCGGTTTTTGGTGTTGAGAAGAAGAGGAATTCCGATTGATTGTAAATCCGTACGGTAAAAACAGATACCTTAAATCCGGAACTATTATAATCCAAGTATTTGTAAACCGAGGCTCAAATCCGATAGACTTGAAATCCGGATTAGTAGAATCCGACACTTGAATCGTATACTAAGAATCCGATTGATAGATGTGAAATCCTACACTTGAGAAACCGATACCCTAAATCCGGAACTCCCAAAACCGAGTGTAGAATCCGGGACTTAGTGAAATCCGATACTATTGATTTCGAATGCTTGAAATCCGATTGAGAAATCCGATGGTGATTGAATCCGATACTCAAGAGTTGTGGATTCTTGGAATCCGCTAGTTTCGGAATTCCGATACTTTGTGTGTGAAGTTATATTTGTTTATTGTGTGTGATTATTTGATGAATAAATTATATATATATATATATATATATTTATAAGGTTGAAACTGATTTGGTTATTGCTGTGTTTTCAGGCAATCCAAAAGCTTAGTAAAATTAGATATCTGAGTTCAAGCCGAAACAGAGGTGAGTGGATGTTAATCACGGATGGTAAAGATTGTAGTTAATATTATAATGTGATGCATGATTGTGGATTAAGATTGGTATAATTGAACTATTGATTGTGATAATGATTATTGATAACTGCTGCATGACTATTTGGTCGATACGCGCTCTTAGGATGATTTTGGGTTGCGTTTGAGAAGTCAGCTATACGTGGACTTGGGCTGGGCTTGTCTAACTGATTGGTTGAACAGTAGTAGCCTTTCTGTAGCATTTGTTGCTCAGAGGGGAGTTTACTGTGCCAATACAGTGGAAAGCTATCGGTAAACCTTTGCTTTGGCCGGTATTGGTTATAGGTTCTACGCCTAACCGCCGGTCTTCTCTGGATACGTGATTGCATGATTAATGATTGATTGTGAATGTTTGCATTTGATGCTTTAGCCTCTACTCACTTAGCTTTGTGCTAATTCCCCTCAGTTGATGTTTTGCAGGTTGGTGTTTGTAGTCGAAGAAGGAAGAGTTGACCACACTCTGATACTTATTTTGAAAAAGAGACGAGCTAGTTAATTTTGTAACACCAAAAATTAGTAGTTGATGATGTTAACTTTTAAACAATGTTGGTATATTTGTAATTATTGATTATATGTAATCAAGTTGGTTTTAATTAGCTTCCGCAGTGCGTTTAAAAAAAAATGGCTTGTAATTTTCCGGTGTTACAAAAATGCAATAATAAAAATTTGATTTTTCACGCGCTCAAAGACCAAAGGGTTCCAAGATGAAAAACGCGCTCGAAGTTGTCATGAGGACCACTCTAGACTTCGAAGTACATGAGGCTTCGAATTCGAAGTGTGAAGGCTTAGAACTCGAAGTGAGTTATTCTTGACTCCGTTCAATTTATTGTTCATGAGCGCTCGAAGTGTATTGAAGATACACTGTTTAGAATCCGAAGTCTACTAGCTTCGAATTGAGGCTAGTAAACGTGCTTGAAGTCTAAAATGTTTCATGGTTTCGTGTTCGAAGTCCACTGGCTTCGAATTTGAATCATTTATGCGCTCGAACTTGACTAGTCCTTGGTGTGCTTCGCATGCGAAGTCTTTTGACTTTGAATGCAAAGTTTAGAAATGCTCAAAGGCTTCCATTTTTTCATTCGAATATAAGAACTTCAAAGAATGTTCAAAGTCCTCCATTTGACTTGAATGCTCACTTTGAATTCGAAGACCAACATTCCGAATTCGAAGTGAATTAGATCCTTAAGATTGAAATCTTTTTGTTCTTTTCTTTTTATAAACCAAAATTCAAATATTTTTGTATTTTTCAATTTTAAACTAATGAAAACACATATTTTTGATATTTTCAAGAATTTTGCACATGTTTTTGACATTTTATTTGTTTTGTGAGATGTTTTTGGTATTTACTCCCCCTACAAGCATGCGTAACTTGTACAGATGATTGACACTCCCCCTTAGTTTATGCTTTCCCTTATCTGCAACATGAACAAACAAAGTGAAATATCTACTCAAAATAAAATGACAGAAGGTTAGACTTTATAATTCAACATGCCCAATTTGGATACTAACACATTAAAACGAGTTTCGTCTAATGGTTTAGTAAACAGATCAGCCGGTTGATCATCAATCTTAGCATATTGCAGTTCTATCCACATTATCTTTAATAAAATGATACTGTATGTCCATATGTTTGGTCTTTGAGTGGTGAACTGGATTGAATGAGATAGCTATGGCAGATTGGGAATCACATAGTAGTGGGATCTTGTCATAGTGTAGGCAAAAGTCAGAGAGTTGAGTCCTAACCCACAAACTCTGAGAGCAACACATTGCAGCAGTAACATATTCAGCTTCAGCAGTCAAAGTAGAGACACAATTCTGTTTCTTAGAAGCCCAACAGACTAACCTATCACCCAAAAATTGTGCACTGCCAGATGTGCTCTTTCTGTAGAGCATGCAACCAGCATAATTTGCATCTGAATAGGCATATAGCTGTAGACTTGAATCCCTTGGATACCACAGACATAAGGAGTGCCCTTGAGATATTTGAATATCCTTTTTACTGCCAGTAGATGTGATTCCTTTGGATTAGCCTGAAATCTAGCACATAAGCATGTAGAGAACATTATATCTGACCTACTAGCCGTCAAATACAGTAATGAGCCTATCATACCCCAATATGTTTTTAAATCAACTGTTTTTCCCTCAAGGTCAGTAGTCAGTTTTGTTTTTGAGGACATAAGGGTAGATAAAGAGGAACAGTTGAGCATGTCATATTTCTTCAACAAGTCTTTAATGTACTTGGATAGACTTATGAAAATGCCATGACTTAATTGTTTCACTTGTAATCCGAGAAAGAAATTCATCTCCCCCATCATACTAATTTGAAATCGATTTTTCATAGTTAGTGCAAACTCATCACCGTACTTTGGGTTTGTAGAACCAAAGATGATGTCATCCACATAAATTTGTACTAAGATTAGATCCTTTCCTTTGGCTTTTGTGAATAAAGTGGTGTCGGTTTTTCCTTTGCTGTATCCCTTACTCAGCAAATATTCAGACAAGACATCATACCAAGCTCTCGGGGCTTATTTTAGTCCATATAATGCTTTGTCTAGAACATAAACATGATGTGGGAGTTTGGGATTGACGAAGCCTTCTAGCTGAGACACATAAACCTCCTCCTTGAGGATACCATTTAAGAATGTTGTCTTAATGTCCATTTGAAAAACCTTAAAGCTTTTGTAGGCAGCATAGGCGAAGAATAGTCTTATGGCTTCTACCCTAGCTACAGGATCAAATGTTTTATCGTAGTCCATTCCCTCCTGTTGGTTGTAACCTTTAGCAACCAGCCTAGCTTTGTTTCTTACCACTATTCCATCAGAATCCCGTTTGTTCTTAAATATCCACTTGGTACCAACCACTGATTTATCTTCTAGTAGTGGTACCAATCTCCAGACTTTGAGTATTTCGAACTGGTTAAGTTCTTCTTGCATTGCAATGACCCAATCAACATCTTGTAAAGCATCGGAGACTTTTGTGGGTTCAATCATAGATAGGAAACTGGAATAAAGGCACTCATTTTCCGTTGCAGAACAAGTCCTTACACCATCTTGAACATTTCCTATAATCTGAGATTCGGGATGGGATTATGTCTATCTTATTCCTCGGGGGTTTTGAATTAAAGGAAAGAACTCATTTAATCTGTTTGTGAGTTCAATGTCTTCCTCATTTGGTGTTGGTTCTGAATCATATACGAGAGTACCCTCATAAACTGACTCATGAGCTACTATAATTGGACTGACAGTTGATGTAGACGGAGAATCCATGGCTGGATATGAAGACGAGTTGTCAACCTCCGTTGCAGTTGTAGCAGGAGACACTGCATCATTCCTGTCACTAGCGTTAGGAACATTAGATTTAGAATGTAAGAAATCAAATAGGAAATCTAAATTGTGTTCTGATGAACTTAGATTTGTATTTGTTTCTTTTATTTGATGTACTGGTCCTGAACTGAGTTGTCCAGAAGCAACTTCCTTTTTCTTTTGAAAAGTGTTAACATCGAACATATCGTCGAATGTAACATTTATGCTTTCAACAACACTGTTAGTTCTTTTATTTAAAACCCTGTAGGATTTAGACTCATGTGAATAACCTAGGAAAATTGCTTCATCAGCCATGACCTTAAATTTCCCTAGATTATCTTTGTCATTGAGTACAAAGTACCTATTACCAAATATATGAAGATATTTGATATTAGGCACAATGCCATTTGCCAATTCATAAGGAGTTTTATTAAAATGTTTATGTATGAAAGAATGATTCTGTGTGTAACACATTGTACTGACTGCTTCAACCCAATAGGAAGGCAGGAGACCTGAGTATGAGAGCATAGTACGAGCAGCCTCAACTAGAGTTCGGTTGCGTCGTTTCACCACTCCATTCTATTGTGGAATATATGCTGTAGAAAATTGATGTGAGATCCCCACCAGGTCAATATAGTCATACAAGACTTTGTTTTTGAACTCAGTTCCATTATCTGTTCGAATGGATGCAACACTGTGTTCAAACTTGTTCTACTGCTGTTTGATGAAACTGATGATGACTGGAGTTGCTTCATCCTTTGACCTTAAGAACTTGAATCAAGTATACCTAGAGAAATCATCAACAATGAATAGGATATACATCTTCTCATTGCGTGTTTGGACTCTCATCGGACCACATAAATCCATGTGTAGAAGCTCCATTGTCTTCTTTGTACTAGAGACTTGCTTGGCTTTGTGAGATGATCGTTTTATCTTGCCTTTTTCACAGTCTGCACACAGATGGTCTTTGTTGAATTTTAACTTTGGCAGGCCTCTCACCAGATCTCTAGTAACTAGTTTGTTGATGTTGTGGAAGTTGAGATGTGAGAGTTTCTTGTGCCACTACCAAGTTAAGTCCGATGAGGTTTTACTTAGAAGACAGACGGAGGTCTTTGTGTTGTAGTTGTTCAAGTTGATGGAATATGTTGGTCCTAAAGAGGGTGAACAAGCAACCGATACAGTGTAGAAGTGGGGGTTGAATACACCTTAAACAATTACACAAATTAATCAAATGTATATTCAATTATCAACCAGAACAATAACTATTATCATTCTCTAATCAAATCAACAGGATGATTTGATATTACAATGATTATAACCTCAACTCTCTCTAAACACTCTTGAATCACAAACTAATTGATGATTGAATTTCTTGTTAAACTGATTAACAAGAACTCTTGAAAACTCTCTCGAACTTTGAACTTACAAAGTTATTGCAACACACACGTATCAAGTATCACGAACACGTACGTTTTGCAACTTATGCAGTTTTGCAACTTATGTAGTCGTATCTATGTTCGGTATGTGTTCACGTACACACGTAAGAACATGTATGTAAAACCCACAAGAAGGTTTATACTTATACTTGATATATCTACGAACAAATCGCAGTTTAAAGATAGAACTTATCTTTTCGTTAAAACCGTAACTAACTTTTTAATTAGAACATATCTAATTAATTTCGTTTGAGATTTCTATCCAACTAATAGATAGTTTAAATTAGGTTTAGATATCCTAATTTAAATGTCGTAGATATGGAGAGTTTATAACAGAATTTAGAACTTACTTAAATTCTGAACTGACTTCTGACGTTGAGCTGACATACTTACTCTTGACCTTGTCAAGCTGACTTCTTGAATCTTGGATTCTTGAATGTTCAAGTCTTCAAGTCACTCTTAAAACCTATCTCAGCTTAGAAGTCACCGAGCTATCTAGTACTTACATAGAAAACTCTATATCTGTTTATTCTGACTGCTCAGCTTTAGCTAACCAGTCAGTCTATAACAGACTTACATAATTCCTAACTCTTAACCTATCATCTATACATATCTATAGTTTGTCTCATCAAATCTAACTATTCTAAACATGGGACTAACAATCTCCCCCTATTTGATGATGACAAAACATTGAATCAAATTAGTTATAGGTTAACAGAATTATGTTGAACAACTCTGGAACTGACCGAAGTTAGTTCTTGAAATAAGTATTGAACTGATCCATACTTATTCACGTATCTTGAACTTACAAGATATTTATGTTACAAATCTATTGTAAGACTCGTATTCTAAGTATTTGAATATACAACTACTCAGATTCTGAACTTTTCAGAAGTAACTTAAGTTCTGAACTTACAAAACTTATACAACTGAACATATCAGTTTTCAATTGAACACATAAATTATCAGCTTAAACTTACAAAGCTGTTTGTTTGAACATATCAAACATAATTTTGAACATATCAAATAATGAAAAGTTGAACATATCAAACTTGAGTTTGTATTAATGAACATATCATTTACATTGTAGCTTAATCTTTATGATTAGCTTCTACACACTTAGTGCTTATAAAATCATAGAACTAATCTATTTAATCAACGGAATCTCCAACTTCTAACCACATGTTATAAGATTTAAGTTCCCAAATTGCAGCTTTCTTAATAGCCTCATTCACAATTTCTTCACCTTCTGGCATCTCTTTCATCTCAGCTTTCCTTAATCTTATTTCTTTGTAGAGATGATATCTGAATACTGAGTTCTGAATTGAGTTATCACATAGAATTCTCAAGTACAGAATCAATTCCAGATTTGCCAAATGAAGATCTATTACTTTCAAGAAACATTGATTACCTTCCACATCAAGATACAAGAATCCTTCCAAAGGTTGAGTGATATAAGTATTCCCTCTGAATTCAACTCCCTCTGGAACTTGCAAAATGATGTATCTTTTAGCTCGCTGGCTTGCTGCTCTATCTCTTGCAGCTTTGCCTCGATTAAGGAAAGTATCAATTTCATCAGCAGGAATCTCACCTAGCTGATCAATTCTTATGAAGACTGTCTTAAGCACATCAACTATCTCTTGTCTGATTTGACTCTTTTTCATCTGCTTGATAGTTGTGGCTACGATCTTCAACTCTGAGAACCCCAACTTGTACAGACATCTCATATCTAGACCAATTTCTTGTTTGTTATCTAGTACAAAGTTGATGATTACCAATTCTCCTTTTCTACCCAGTGTAATTGATTCAATCTTGTTATTAAAATGTGTTCTTTTATAACAATGCCTTAGATCCAAATCTGAGTAGGGAATTGGGGCAGCTCTTGGACCAGAATAATCAACTTTAGCTTTAGCTCTGGCAGCCTCAGCTTTAGCCTTTTCTTGTTGAACTTCAGCTTGTCGTTGTTGCTCTTTTATTTCAATGTTACCACAACTTCACAAGCTCAACCAGAAATTCCACTTAAAGAAACATCTCAAGTTGTTCACACCAATCTTCCTCAAGCTAATTTGTCAAAATTTATTGAAGCTGAGTCCGTTCCAACTTCGCAAATAGATAAAGGGAAGAGTAAGGTGTTTGAGATGGTAAAAAGAAAGAAAAGAAGTGTTATGCCTTTAGCGAAGAAAAGAAAGGTCATCATTGCTGAGCCTGAGCCAGGGCAACAGGGTAAGTCTCAACTAGTTACACATGAATCTGACTCAAGTGATGAAGCTGATGCAGCACAGAAATTGTACTTCCTCTGTATGCTCCCCCTCAACCTTATCATCACACTTCTTTGATTCTTCCTCCCCCTTTTTGTCATCATCAATAGGGGAGGGTCTGAGTTTGAACATGAAGCTTTCCAAGTTGGCAACTGAAGTTGACAAAGCATTAAGTTTGCGCATCAACTTGGTTTTGTCATCTTTCCTCTTCCTGTGTAGAAGCTCAAAATGAGTTTGTAGATAGTCCAGAAGGACTTGAGCATCAGTGGTCATCAGCTTGAACTCCTCAGGTCTTCGTCTTACCTCAACGTCCTCCTGTCCAGTGGTAGAGTGTATTTCCACCGTAGGAGTGGCTGTTGAGTGTTCCTCAATAGGTAAGGATGTGGGTCCCATATCCAAAGGTTGGTGATGACCTATGGAATCAAGGGGGCTAGAATGGAGACCCTGTAAACCATCCTGGTGTATGAAAGGTTCATTGACAGGTCGTGCAAGAGTGTGTGAGAATAGAAGAGAAGAATGAACAATGTCGTGAGGTATGGTAGTGGGGTGAACTAGGCTTATTGGTGAGGAAGGGGGTAATTGATCCTGGGGATTGGTCAGCATTTCAATGTTACCTTCATGGGGCTATGAAGGCACAGAAGTAGGCTCTCCCATGGCACTAGTAAGTATGGGCTGAGTAGACATCATACCCGGTATAGGCTTAAGGGTTGAAGTGAGCCTAGAGGTTGGCACCTTAAGAGAAGGTGTCTCCCCCTCAGCTCTTGCCGGTGGAGGTATCAATGTGATATCAACTCCAGTGTCCTTTTGAGGTGAAAGACCACCTTTGGCAGTTTTCCTTGTATAGGTGTAGGATATATCCTTGGTAGCAGTGGGCTGACCAAGGTTGGCTGTAGATTGTAAGATAGATGGAGATGTTTGAGGTGGAGGAGAGGGGTTAGACTGAGTTGGGCTTGACTCAGTCCTATTTCCTAAGTTTGGAGATGGAGAAGTAAGAGAGAGAGAAGGAGATAAGGGTTGCGAAATTATACCTGCTGCACCTAGTAGTGGAGACTCAGAGCTAAGAAACAAACTTCTTTGCTCAAAACTCGAAGTGGTGGATGAAATTATTTGAGTACGGGGTCTGAACTGAGTCCTAGGTTGATCAGCTTGAGGGGAATCAGCCTCAGAACCAACATCGTCACCCACTTCTTCCGTAGCTTCCTCCTCTGTCTCAGCTTCACTTGACTCAGGAGTCGGAAGCTGTACATACACCCTCATCTGAGCACTCATTGTGGGGTGCCCAGGGAAAATATCATGGGCGAACATTCTGTAGCTGAGAACAGGAGTAGGGATTGACTCATATTGAGCAGTATATCTTTTACCCAACCTGTACTCGATGGCCATGGATATAAATCTTGCGAAGGGTACAATGGTGTCCCTTATGTTCTTGGTCACCAATGACTTGAATGCCTCAAAGATCAACTCAGCGTAATCCACTCGTCGATCATAAAATAAGTTGTATAGTAGTTGCATTTCAAAATCATTTACATTATCCAAACCTCCCACCTTGTATCCAAGGGAACGAACCACAGTGGATACCATAAATCCCCATGCCGTCTGGAAAACAGATTTCCTTATGACGCCAATCAATTGAGGATGACCCATTAAGGGTAAAACGCTTCGTGATGTTTCCCTAGAAACCGTCGCTTCATACTGATTATGAATCGGAAGATGAAGAATTCGGCGGAGACAGTTTGCATCGACTTCTATCGCCACTTGTCCACTTAGGACTGTGCCCCGTATAACCGGTTGAGTTGCATCCAGTTTACACGCATACCAGAATTCCGTGAGAAGTTGAGGGATGAGCACAGCAGGTCCACGAAGAAATGCATGTGCCAGGGGTCCCTTGCGAATGTAGGAGACCCACTCCTCATATCCCCTGCCAATTTTGGACTTCGTAATGTCGGTACAGGCGATGACGTTGTTTTGTTTGTAGGTGGGAAGTGCGTTGTTCTTGAAATTTCCACCACGGATCATTTGTTCAGTTAGATTTAGAGTATACCCCTCCATTGAAATCGAACTTATCGTATTGGATTGCACTTAGCAGTAGTAAGCACTTAGCAATGAACTCTGCACACAGCAACGTTAGGGTTTAAGAGAGAAGAATATTTTGGAAGTTTAAACGAAATATGATGAAAATTCTCTCTTATTTATACCTTTTCAATGTGAGAGAAAAGTTACCGTTATCGGAGGGTAATAAATATGACCGTTACCGTAAAAAACTTCTACGCAGTTTGTTACAACGGCTAAATTTATTGTTAGTTACCCAAACACACACTGTTATATTGAAAAGATATTTTTATGAAAAACTATATCATAAAAAATTTCTAAACGACTGACGTTTATTTAGCGGAGACACCGTAAATATTTTGGACTTACCATATTGTTCGACATACCATTTGTTAGGACTAACCTAGACATGTGGAACTGACCACACTTTGGAACTGATTACTCAGCTGATCCTTAGTGTTCAGCTTAGATGAAGCACTTAGCTTCAGATGTAGAGTTCAGCTGAGCTTGAGCACTTAGCTCAGATTGAGCACTCAGCTCAGATTTAGACACTTAGTCAAATATAGCACTTAGCAAAAATTAAACAAAGATAAAGAATGGACATACCAATTAAGGGTTGAGCATGCCAAGCTTGCCGAGTAGAGTTGTGAATCTTGTGCCTTCTATTGGTTTAGTGAAGATATCCGCAAGCTGATCTTCAGTCTCAATGAAGACTAACTCTATCTTTCCCTTTTCTACAATATCTCTGATGAAGTGATGTCTTATCTCAATGTGCTTGGTTCTTGAGTGAAACACTGGGTTGTATGTAATGGCAATAGCACTTTGATTGTCACAAAATATAGGAGTCTTTGAATAATGCAAATCAAAGTCTTTAAGCTGATGTTGCATCCACAGTATTTGAGCACAACAGCTCCCTGTAGCTACGTATTCAGCTTCAGCTGTTGAAATTGCCACTGAGTTTTGTTTCTTGCTTATCCATCTAACTAATTTTCCACCCAAAAGTTGACATCCTCCAGTAGTACTCTTTCTATCAAGACCACATCCTATGAAGTCTGAATCGGAGTACCCTATCAGCTAAAATCCTGATCCTTTGGGATACCACAAACCTAAGTTTGGTGTTCCCTTCAGATATTTGAGTATTCTTTTAACAGCTAGCAAGTGTGATTCCTTTGGATCAGCCTGATATCGTGCACAAACACATGTAGCAAACATTATATCAGGTCTGCTTGCTGTTAAATAGAGTAATGAACCTATCATTCCTCTATATGTAGTCTGACATACAGATTTTCCATCAATGTCCTTGTGTAGCTTGGCATTGTATAACATTGGAGACTTTGCGGGATAGCTTGAGTCTAATCCATATTTCTTAATCAGATCAAAGACATACTTGCTCTGGTTAATAAATATACCATCTTCTTTCTGATAGATTTGAAGTCCCAAAAAGTACGTCATCTCACCCATCATGCTCATTCTGTATTGATTAGACATTATCTTGGAGAACCAATCACACAGATCTTGGTTTGTTGATCCAAAGATAATGTCATCCATATAAATTTGAACTAGAATGACATGTCCTCTGCTCTTTCTTATGAAAAGAGTTTTGTCAATACTTCCTCTGACAAAATCAGTTGAGAGCAAATAGGTGGATAGTGTATCATACCAGGCTCTTGGAGCTTGCTTGAGTCCATACAATGCCTTGTCTAACTTATAGACATAATCTAGATGTTTAGCATCAATAAAACCAGGGGGTTGTTTCACATAGACCTCCTCCTGTAGTGCTCCATTTAGGAATGCACTTTTAACATCCATTTGATACACTTTAAAGTTTTTGAATGCTGCATAGGCTAGAAACAACCGTATAGCTTCAATCCTTGCAACAGGGGCAAAGGTCTCATCATAATCAATACCTTCTTCTTGTCGATACCCCTGAGCTACTAGCCTTGCCTTGTTTCTGATCACTACTCCATCATTGTCCATATTATTTCTATAGACCCACTTAGTGCCTATAATTGTTTTTCCTTTAGGGGCAGGGACAAGGGTCCAAACCTTATTTCTTTGAAATTCTGTCAGCTCCTCTTGCATAGCTTCAATCCAATCTTCATCTTTTAGAGCCTCTTCAGTCTTCTTTGGTTCCATTTGAGATAGAAAACTAGCGTAGGCAGCATAGTTTGCATTTGCCTTAGATCTAGTTAACACACCATCTTCAATGTTTCCAATGACATTATCAAGAGAATGATCTTTTAATACTCTGAAGGTTGTAGTAGGAGACTAAGGTTCTGGGTCTGAGTCTGAGTAGTGTCTCTCAGGCTGAATAGGACTTACTTCTTCAGTCTGAGTAGGAATTGAAAGATCACTTAGATCTTTAATCTGACATGTACCTGATGATTCACCGAGACTCTCAGGCTGATTATCATCAATATTGATAATTTCTTTCGATGATGCACATTTGTCAGATTTAGTGTAATCATCAGAATCATCCATAACATACATGGGATTTGATGTGAGATCTTCTTTGCTCCTCTCAAGCTCACTCAGACTAACCGGGTCAGCTTGAGCCCTGTTGGATTCATCAGTACTTGTCTTATCAAACGTAACATGTACTGACTCTTCAATTACCTGTCTTTTAAGATTAAAGACTCTCTAAGCTTTGGAGATTGAAGAATATCCAACAAATATCCCTTGATCAGCTTTGGGTTCCAACTTATGGAGCTGATCTCTTTGGTTTAACACATAGCATATTGAACCAAAAATGTGGTAGTATCCAATGTTGGGTTTTCTGCCATGATACATCTCGTAAGGTGTTTTACCATGTCTTTTAACTATAATCGATCTATTCTGAGTATAGCAGGCTGTACTTACAGCTTCTGCCCAAAAGCTCAGTTTGAACTTTGACTCACATAGCATGGTTCTGGCAGCTTCAATTAAGGTTCTATTTCTCCTTTCTGCAACTCCATGTTGTTGTGGAGTTCTTACAGATGAGAAATTCTGGATAATTCCCTTCTCTTCACAAAAGCCTTCAAGGGCAGAGTTTCTGAACTCAGTCCCATGATCACTTTTGAGTTGTTTAAGAGACTTACCCTTTTGCAACTCTTCTTGTCTTATGAAGCTGATTAACTCATATGCAACTTCACTTTTGGCTAAGAAGATTACCCAAGTGAATCTTGTGAACTCATTAACAATCACTAGAGTATACTTTTTGCCACTTAGGCTTGGGGTGCTAATAGGTCCAAATGCAACATATGCAATGGTTCTTTAATTGAAAAATTCTTCTTGGACTTGAAGGATCCCTTATGATGTTTTCCCATTTCACAAGCTGAGCAGAGTTTGTCTTTAGTAAATATGATCTTAGGCAGACCAGAGACTAACTCTTTGCTAGACAGTTTGTTAATATATTTGAAATTTAAATGTGATAGTCTCTTGTGCCATAACCAACTCAGCTTGGGAGTTAAGTCAGAATACAAGCAGGTTTCAGTTGAAGGATCTGTGGAGCTGAGATCTAACAAATAGATATCTCTCTCTCTTTTTGCCATTAATATTGGTTTTCCCTTCTTATCATTAATTGTCCCTGCATGCTTTTTGAAGGTGACTTCATAATCCTCATCACACAGTTGACTGATACTTATCAGATTGTGTTTAAGGCCTTCAACATATGCTACCTTTTTGAAAGTGACTTTTCCAGCAGTTATCTTTCCATAACCTTTAGTCCTTCCTTGAGAATTATCCCCAAATGTCACCTTGGCTCCTTCATTGTTTTGGAATTCACTTAGAATCCCCTTGCTTCCTGTCATGTGCCTTGAGCATCCACTGTCTAGATACCACTTGTAGGAGCCTTGCACATGATCAACTAAACATATTAGTTTCTTTTTGGAACCCACTGTTTGGTGGGTCCTGAGCATGAGCACTTAGCTGATGCTTTGGAGTTTGATTGATCAGCTCGAACAGATTCTGGGTCTGTTTTGGACTGATCATCCTTTTCATTTTTAGGTCTAAGATTTGTACTTACACAATCTTTGGCCTCATGACCTCTATCACCACACTTATAGCATTTTCTTCTAAAGATGGGTGTTTGGGTGGTTTCTTTGAGTTTTCCAACATTAGATTTGGATTCAGTTTTAGGGTCATAAGATGTAGATAACCTTTCAATCCTCTTCGACAGTTTGTCTACTTGATTTTCACTGACTTTGGAGTTACCATTGTCAGCTTTATGGTTACCTTTATTTGGTGAAGTCTGACTTACAGACAACTTCCTGTTTTTAGACATCCTTTCATATATGGCTTGAGAATTATGTCTTTTTGAGTTAACATGAGATATTCTATCAAAAACAGTTGTTCTCACAGGATTGTAATCCAATCTTTTGAAAACTGACTTATAGTTTCTGTTGGATCTGGAACATTCAGCTTGATGGTTTGAGTGAATAACCTGAGGACTTTGGGTTGGTCTCACAAACTTATTGGTTTTGACCTGTTTCCTTTCCTTGTTCCTTAAGAATGTCCTTGGGAGTATGTCATCTGATTTCATCGTTTTGTCTTCAAGACTGACTTGATCTTCGATGATTTCATCAGCAACAACACTATAATCTCCCCTAGCACTGATTTTACTTGATTTGGTATTTGCTGGTTAATACACTTTTCTGCTTCTCTTGATGACTTACACCAAGATTCACAGATTTTTCTTAGATTGTCAGCTTGTTCTTTTGATTCTTGCAGTTCTTCACTTAGAAGTTTGTTTATATGAAGTTGACATTTATAATCACTTTGAATCTTTTTACCAGCATTTAAGAGAGTTTCAGAGTGTTTAAGTTCATCTTTTAGTTTTAAAATTTCAGTTTTCAAACAAGATTGAACTGTGAGAGAGGTTTTGAAGTCATTCAACAGATAGTTGAACATTAGACATTTTTGTTCATCAGTGTAAGAGCTAAAGTTATTTACCTTATACATTGAGGCAGGATCCCAGTTACTTGTTTGCTTACTCAGCTTAGCCGCTTCTGCTAGATCCTCATCAAAGGAACTGTCTTCTAACTCATAGTCAACTTGTTCCTCTTCATCCTCAATGGCCATCAAACACCTATCTGGCTCATCATCATCTGAAGTAGATGATTCAGTATCCCAAGTCTCAGCAAGAAGACCTTTGGTGTTTTCATCTGGCTTGCCTTTGAGTATTTGATATTTCTTTTTATATTTATCAGCTCTGTAGGCATTCTTGTCAGCTACTGAAGCTGATTCTCCCTTCTTAATTCTGCACTCAGCAGCTATGTGTCCTATCCTCTGACAGTTATAGCACTTAGTTTTCTTAGGATCAAAAGTAGACTTACCACTTTTGCTTCTGTCAGATTGACCCCTTCCCCTTCTGAACTTTCTAAAGTTTCTTGCTAACATTGCCATTTGTTCAGTAAGAGCATCCATCTCTTCATCATCTGAACCAGAGTTAAGACTTACTTCCTCTGATTTAGATTCATAGTTAGTCTCAGCTTGAGACCTTTTAGATCCCTTCATTTTCTTTTCTGCAACTAATGCAGATCCAACATTGTTTATAGATTCTTTTAGTTGTTGCTGGGCCACTTTCTTCTGTTCCATGATCTGTTGATGATTTAGGAGGAAACCATAGATAGATCTGAGATCATATTTTCCTAAGGTTCCTCTAGCATGAAGTGCAATGGTGATCTCATTGAATTGTTCTGGTATCACATCCAAGAACTTGAGTACCAACTCATTCTCATCTTTCTTGACACCTACCAAGATCAGATCATTTATCAAGCATTGAAATCTGGTAAACAAATCTGCCAGAGTTTCATTCTTTTTAGCAAAGAAAGTTTCATAAGAACGACTTAGATTTGTCTTCTTATGTTGCTTGACCAAGTCAGTGCCTTCATACGTGACACTGAGAGTATCCCACATCTCTTTTGTAGTTTGGCACCCAGCCACAGTATGCAGAAGAGGATTTGTTAAAGCATTTGCTATAATGCTTTGTGCCTTGTCATGAAGATTGAACAGTTTACGATCTTCCTCAGTCCAGGATGCTTCAGGCTTGGGAGTTTCTCCAGAGGGAACAGTTTTGTCAGTGGTAGTAAACTTCAGATATAGCATGGCTCTATACTTTTCAATGTTTCAGATATAGCATGGCTTTAAACTTCCACATAGGATAGTTAGTGCCATCAAAGATAGGACAACCTTTTGCCTCCATTGTTGGTATATGACTTGATTGCTTGCTAGTAGACATCTTAGCCTCTTGATAGCGGATCTTGATCTTCAACTTATGAAGAAACTTGGTCTGATACCAGTTGTTGGTCCCAAAGAGAGTGAACAAGCAACCGATACAGTGTAGATGGGGGGGGGGGGTTGAATACACTTTAAACAAGTAAACTAATTAATCAAATGTATATTCAATTATCAACCAGAACAATAACTATTATCACTCTCTAATCAAATCAACAGGATGATTTGATATTACAATGATTATAACCTCAACTCTCTCTAAACACTCTTGAATCACAAACTAATTGATGATCGAATTTCTTGTTAAACTGATTAACAAGAACTCTTGAAAACTCTCTCAAACTTTGAACTTACAAAGTTATCACAACACACGCGTATCAAGTATCAGTCTATAACAAACTTACATAATTCCTAACTCTTAACCTATCATCTATACATATCTATAGTTTGTCTCATCAAATCTAACTATTATAAACATAGGACTAACAGAATACAAGTTAGACTTCCTTGTTCCTGCTAGAAGCACATAACCTGTTTCTGTTTTGACTGAACATGAATTATTCTTACTGGTGACCTCCAAGTCTTTGTCATAGAACTGGCCAATTCTAAACAGGTTGTGGCCTAGTCCTTCTACAAAAGAAACCTTCTTGATTTTGATGCTCTTTTTAATTATATGTCTATACCCAAGAATCGGTGCTACATTGTCATTCACAAATCGAACATTCCCGGAGTACTTGGGAACAAGTTTTTGAGAAGACTCTTGTCACCTGTCATATGTTTGGTGCACCCTAAATCCAGGTACTAGAGATTAGGTTCCTGCACATAGAAAAGAGTGAAGATTTAGGTCCCCATGTGGAAATGGGTCTTTGTGTGTTAGATGATGCATTGGTGTCAACAACCTCTTGAAAGATGCAATGTATTCTTTTCTGTGTTTTCCATTGAATCTTTTGTTCTTCTTTATTAAACTTTGAGGTTTTAATCTAGAATGGATCAGGAACAATTTGAGATTCAGTTTTGAGAGGGATCTATCCTTTTTCAAGAATTACGGACTCCGTTGAGTCGTTGAGATCAAATAGCTGAACCATTTCTTTTCGTCTCCAAACTTGAACCATTTTAGGTTGTGCAATTATTTGAGACTTAGATATTTGTTTGGTTGTTACAGGTTTGTATACTCTAATGGTTGTCTTGGTTGCTTTGTTTTTGGTGGTGTGAACTTTTGAGGTTGATGGTTTTGATGGTTTGGACTTTGTTCTGGAGAGAGAATTGATACGTGGTGATTGGGATTTCCTTGTTTTAGATTCTGTGTTGTTCCATGCCTTTAAGAATTATTCGTACCCTCCTCTCTGATATGCTTCTAACTATTGAATTGTGATTAATCTATTTTCATAGTTCCAATAATTCATGAGGTTGAGAGCATGTTTGGTCACCCATTGATGAATGATTATTCCGTGTGATGTGATAAAGGGTGCATTGATTTGATTTGACCCATGTGGTCTCCAGTTTTCACACGCACGAATTCCTAAGCTTTTTCTCAGCCTATCATACTCACATTTATATTCTCAATGTCCATGTAGACAACCATGACTTGTGCAAAAACAAGTACTTGCTTTCAAATCTGATTCTGAAAAAGAAATACATTGCTTGGAGAAATTTGAAATGTGATGACACTTCTTTGAAATATCAAAACATGGCTTAGAAAAACTAGGTACAAATTTGCCTCTGATATCTTTTGTGCAAAAACTTCTCAGGTTGTTGTCTTTTCTTCTCACATCTGAAACATTTGAACAATGGTTAGTTGTGAACGACTTCAAATTCTTTTTGACAACATTTGTTTGCTTTTTGGGAAGTTGCGTGATTTTGGATCTGAAAATGGCATTTGGTTGCCTTTTGGTGGTTTCAGTAGATTTGTGATGTTTTCTTGGAATCCATGAATCTTCCACCTTCATTTTACCTTTTTCTTCTCTGGTATACTTTCTTGTTGGTTGGGAAGTAGAAGGTGTAGAAGTGCATGTCAAGATTTCCTTTTTACAGTGACCTGAAAGACTCTTTTCTGATTCTTTTATTTCCTTTTCTAAATCATTTGTAATGATGGTTTAAAAATAATAGGCTATGAGTATTCCAAGTTGCCTTTGTAATACCATATGTGGTATGTAAACTAGGGCTTCCAGAACTACTTGTGGCTTCTTAAGATTTTCAGGATATGTAAGCATAGAATCATCATCTAACTCAATGAGCTTGT
Organism: Dittrichia graveolens; assembly: GCA_038502395.1. Taxonomy (NCBI): domain Eukaryota; kingdom Viridiplantae; phylum Streptophyta; class Magnoliopsida; order Asterales; family Asteraceae; genus Dittrichia; species Dittrichia graveolens. Next base: position 55,977,185 of record JARJIL010000003.1, read on the forward strand.
GGGGCTCAGATGTGCTTGACTTGTTTAGTTCCTGATAGTTAAAAGGAATTTCAGATTTTAAGTTTGTCTTTCTTTTGAAATTCTCTTCTACTACTTCCTTCTCCTATCCAACAAATACCATATTTTTTGTGATGCCATCATTCATTAGATTAAAGTCATATAACTGTTTGGCAGTCACCTTTTCACTGATTCTTGGGTTTTCAAATCCAAGACCATCGTAGGTCCATTTAGAGAATTTGCGTTCTTTGGATTTATTCAAAAAGGTTGTTTGTTCTGATGGTCCCCTCTTAATCAGTGTGTCCTGAAGTTCATTAATCTTTGAGTATAGTTCACCCTTTTCTTTTATAACAAATTTAGTGTCATTTTCAGCACTATTTTTCTCTGCTTTGAGATCATGAATTTGGGTACTCATGCTTGCTGTTAACTCAATTAATTCATTTTCCTTTTCAATTATCTTTGTTTTGAGCTCAGCTATTTCTTTGTCAACCTGGAAAGTTTCCATTTGTTGATTTCTTATTATTTCTTTTGACTTTTCTTTGTCTGTCTTGGATTTTTGTACCTTTTGCTCTAACTTTTTCATGCGTGTCATAATGATCTGAACATGTTCCATGCTCAGACCACAACCTGTTAGAGAGTTAGAGTGTACCTCATCATCAGCATCCTCAACATCAAGCACTTCATCTTCTGAATTATCGAAATGTGCTTCTGGCTCTTCATCTTCATCTGAAAATTCGTCCTGAACATCAGCCACTAGACAAAATTATGCTTGTGCTTCCTCATCCAAATCACTATCATCAGTATCTGATAGGAATTGGTCTTCTTCAACAATCATGGCCTTTCCTGCACTTTTCCTTTTGGATAGCCTGAGTTTTTGCTTGTAATACTCAGCATTCTTCTTCTTCTTTTGAGCGCAATCTTTAATGAAATGGCCATTACCCTCACAGTTATAACATTTTCTGTCTTCCTTCTTCTCCTCCTTCACGAATCTTGGTTTCTCAGTAACCTTGAAGTTATCTGGTCTACGGGACCCAGATGTGTATCTTTGACGGTTGTTGGTTTTGGAGTATCGATTTTTGAATGCCTTTGTAATACAAGACATGGCTTTTTATCACTTGTTCCGTCTCTGTACCATCTGACTCATCAGATTCTATGTCAGATAGGGCCACTTGTTTGTATTTTTGAGTTCTAGAGGATTCACGGGGTGATGGTTCAGCAGCTACAAGAGCTAAGGGATCAGTAGACATTCTAGGAGTAGACTTTGAGACCTCATCTTGATATTGTTGGAGGTCCTCAAAGATGTTGTGATATGTAACAATCGTGAGGTTTTGATTGATATGCTTGTATAGTTTCACATGCTCTGCTCCTTCCATTCCGGACCAAGAGCTCTCAAGAACACACAGTTGATATCAAGATCAGTTCTCTCAACCTTGTTGGTTCTCAGCTCATTTTGGAGCTTGCAGAAACGACTGTAAGTGTCGATCAGCAGTTCGTTCTCTTTAGCAGTGAATTCGTGAAACATGTTCACAAGTTGTGTTTGTTTTATATGCTCTCCTTGCTCAGTCTCATGGAGTTGTCTCTTGATTTCATCCCATATTTCTTTGGCTGTTGCTAAGCTATCCACTTTCATGTACATTTCAGAGGATAAACCTTGTTTTAGATAATACTTAGCAAGCCTGTCTGCTATCTTTCTTTCTTTCTTTCTTTCTTTCTCAGCAGCAGTCAATTCATCAGGTTTTTTTCTCTTGCCACTCCAGGAATTGGAGGGTTTTTATCAGGTTGTGCGTTGACGATTCTGTAAATTTTTTTAATCTCCGTTAAGAATAGAGTCTATCATCATCTCGCCATATACCTCATTGTGTTCTAGAAAGTCCATAAACCTCCCTTTCCATACTAGGTAGTCATTGCGGAAGAGAACAGGGGGTTTCGAGTCTGTGCCAATGGCTAGAATCTCATTGGAACTTGACATTTTTGTTCAAATACTTGAAAGTTAGATAACGATCGTTAACTTGAAAAGTTGGTGATTGGGGTTCGAAGTTGTTTTCTTCGAAGTATGTTTTGAATTCAAAGATGGGAATGAATTTGGAAGTATTTGTTTGAAGTGAAACTTTAATTCGAAGTGAACAGTAGGGAATTCGAAGTGAATTATAAAGAATTTGAAGTACACTTTACAGTTGACTTCGAATGGAACTGTTGTGTTTGGAATTCGAACAATTCAAACATGATTCGAACAAATGATGTACGAATTCAAAATGAGGCAAAACTACTAAGTGGATTTAAGTTTTCGAAATGTGTTTGGAATGGAGAACATGCTCGAAGTCAATGAGTTGTGAATTCGAAGTGGATTTGTGAAACGAATGGACATGCTCAAAGTCTGAGTGTTAAAAAGGATTTCGAACTCGAAGTAAACTTAAGGGTTTTAGATTCTGCTCGAAGGTGTCTAGATTGAATTTCGAACTTGAATTTGTAGTATTGGTTTCGAACTCGGAGTGTTAAGACTTCGAATTCGAGATGTGTTGCCTTGGAATTGGAGAATCAGATACTCTCGAAGTGTGCTATGAGAAACAAATTCCGGATTTTTAGGGACCTGTTCTCAACTGCCAAGCTCGAAGTCTTCTAGAGAGTAACTAACCCGCTCGAAATCAACAGTAAAACACCAAAACCTTCGAATTGTAAATCCAAATCAATCAAAAACTCAGATCTAGGCTATTCTTCATGATCTTCAAGTGTTCTAGACTGAAATTTTTAATTCTTATAAAAAACAATGAACAACCACTCGAATTTTATATCCTTCTACTCGCAATTCACTGTAGATCAATAATATCCCAATGATTCCATCATCCTAATGAAATACGATGAACTTTTGAAGCAAAAACCGTAGGAGTTTCCACGAACAACTTCAAAAACTCAATCGATTATGATCCAAATCAAATCATATCAGATTGTTTGCGAACTCAAAAATTGATTTAGAGATGAATGGGATCAAATTCCACACAAAACACACTCAAACCTTCATAACTTCGAATTCTGAATAGTAACTTCTTCAATTCTGCTTGTTCTTCGTCGATTCACCCAATCAAGAGCCAACTTCGATCAAGTTTGGCTCTGATACCAATTGAAAGCTCAATCCCGTGATGAAACCTTCAAGTATTAGTGTAGAGAGAAGATGATATTTGAGAGAAACACACATTACACCCTTTGCTTTGAATATGGATATTGCAATAATGTGCCAAAAGCGTTACAATGCCAAAGGGCCAAAGGCCTATTTATAGGCCACACCTACAAAATAGGCTTTTATACATTTTCTAATATTAACATAAACTGAGTAGGGATAGGATTTCTCAGCAGAAATCCAAATTTGAACAGTATAACACTCAGCAGAGACAGGGTGGCCAGAAGCAGAATAATCAGAAAAGAAAGAACCCACCCACGGCTAAGTGTAGGGCTTTTGAGATGACAGTGGATGATGCCACCACCACGGACGATGTTATTAAGGGTATGTTTTTGATAAACTCTACTCCTGCTAGAGTATTGTTTGATTCTGGAGCTAACCGCTCATTTGTTTCTGTGGAATTTTGTGCTAAATTGAATGTGCCTGTTTCTAAGCTTACTAATTCCTTAGAAATAGAAGTAGCAGATCGTATGATGGTTCCGGTCACGAATGCTGTGGCTAGAGTTAAAATTGATATAGATGGTGCATGCTTTACTGTTTATTTTCTTGTTATGCCATTGTCTTGTTTTGATGTGGTGCTCGGAATGGATTGGCTAAGTCTGAATCAAGCTAGTATTAACTGTCATAAGAAGTTGATCTCATTTCCATTGGCGGATGGTTCATGTGTGGTGGCAAGGGGTGAGAAGGTTGGGTCTGTAATTCTGATTATTTCATGTTTAAAGGCTAAGAAGGCGTTAGACAAGGGATGCGAATCTTATATGCCGTATGTTATTGATGGAAAGAAAGAAAAGTAGACCATGAATGATATTCAGGTGGTAGTGGAATATCCGGATGTGTTTTCAGATGAACTTCCAGGGTTGCCTCATGTTCGTGAGGTAGAGTTTAAGATTGATTTAATTCCTTGATCTCGACTAGTGGCGAAATCTCCGTATAGATTGGCACCATCAGAAATTCGAGAGACGATGACACAGATCCAGGATCTGTTAGATAAAGGTTTTATTCGTCCGAGTTTGTCTCCATGGGGCGTGCCGGTGCTATTTGTAAAGAAGAAAGACGGTACGTTGTGTATGTGTATCGACTACCGTGAGTTGAACAAGAAGACCATAAAGAACAAGTATCCGTTGCCCAGAATTGATGATTTGTTCGATAAATTACATGGTGCTTCGTTCTTTTCTAAAATAGATTTGAGATCCGGCTATCATCAGGTGCGTGTTTTTAATGAAGATGTGTCCAAGACAACTTTTCGCACGCGATATGGCCATTATGAGTTCTTAGTTATGCCATTCGGCTTAACTAATGCACTTGCAATATTCATGGATTTTAATGAACAGGGTCTGTCGACCATTCTTGGATGATTTTGTGATTGTCTTCATCGATGATATTCTGATTTATTCAAAGACTGAGTCGGAGCATGAAATGCACTTGAGACAAGGTTTAGAAACTTTAAAGAAAGAACAATTATATGCGAAGTTCTCAAATTGTGAGTTCTGGTTGAGAGAAGTCCAGTTCTTGGGGCACGTAATTTGTAATGAAGGAGTGAAAGTCGATCCTTCCAGAGTCGAAGCAGTTATAAACTGGAATGCTCAAAGACACCCTCAGAGATAAAGAGTTTTCTTGGATTGGCTGGGTATTACTACAGATTCATCAGAGACTTCTCTATGATTGCTGGTCCGTTGACCAAGTTGACTCGAAAAGACGTGCAGTTTGGGGTAATGATCAGAACAGTGCTTTTCAAGCTTTGAAGCAGTTGTTATGTCAAGCTCCTATCCTTGCTTTACCTAGTGGATCGGATGACTTTATTGTGTATTGCAATGCATCGTTTGCTGGATTGGGATGTGTGTTAATGCAAGGAGATCGAGTAATTACGTATGCTTCAAGACAATTAAAACCAGATGAAAAGAATTACCCGACTCACAACTTGGAATTAGCAGCTGTTGTTTTTGCGCTTAAACTGTGGAGACATTATTTGTATGGTACCAAATGCGTGATTTCTACTAATCATAAGAGTCTTCAGTATGTGTTTACTCAGAAGGAATTGAACACGAGACAGAGGCGATGGCTGGAGCTGATTAGAGATTATGACTGTGAGATCAGATTCCATCCTGGAAAGGCAAACGTGGTGGTGGATGCCTTAATTTGTAAAGGAGCTGGAAGTCATATCCAATTCATGCCCAGTTGGAAGCTCTAAAGGAAGAAAATTTGAAAGCAGAACTGATGAAGAAAAGAAAAGAGGAACTAACTGAAGATTCTCGTGGATTGAAAGTATACAGGACTCGTGTTCGGGTGCCTATGCTTGGAGAATTGAGAAAATTCATTTTAATAGAAGCACACAAGTCAAGACTGTCAATACACCCAGGGAGCACTAAAATGTATAACGACTTGAAAGTGCTTTACTGGTGGCCAACAATGAAAGCAAATGTGGCACATTTTGTGGAATCCTGTCATGTATGTGCACAAGTGAAAGAAGAATATCGGAAGCCATACGGATCATTAAAACAGTTGGAGATCCCTGAGTGGAAGTAGGAACACATAACGATGGATTTTGTAACGAAACTTTCGCGTACTCAGAAGAATCATGATATGATATGGGTGATTGTGGATCGACTAACAAAGATTGCTCATTTCCTAGCTACTTATGAGACAGTATCTTTAAGTAAGTTGGCACAACTGTATATTGACGAGATCGTTTCAAGACATGGCATACCGTTATCTATTGTATCTGACCGAGACTCCGGATTCGTTTTAAACTTCTGGAGGAGTTTATAGAGAGAATTGGGAACGAGAATTAATTTGAGTATAGCTTATCATCCCGAGACTAATTGTCAAACTGAACGAACCATACAAACACTCAAAGATATGTTACATGCCTGTGTAATTGAATATGGTGGCTCTTGGGATTCGCACATGCCGTTGATTGAATTTGCGTACAATAATTCTTACCACTCTAGTATTAGGATGCCTCCGTATGAAATGTTGTACGTTCGTCACTGCCCTACCCCGACTTGTTGGTTAGAGGCTGGTGACAAATAGTTTGCAGGTCCAGAGATTGTTTAGTTAACAACAGATAAGGTTGCTATTGCTAGAGAAAAGTTGAAAGCTGCCAAAGATAGGCAGAGATGTATGTAGATCCGCGTCGTTGTCCTGTATCGTTCGCTGTGGGTGAGCTTGTGTACTTAAAAGTTTTGCCATGGAAAGGCGTTATCCGTTTTGGCAAGCGAGGGAAGGTAGCTCCTCGTCTTATTGGTCCTTTCCGTATTCGGCAAACAATGAATGATCAAACAGTTACATTGGATCTTCTAGTAGAGTTGGTAGGTATTCACGACACGTTCAATGTATGTTGTCTTCAAAAGTGTAAAGTTGAGGATGACAGTCAGATTCTCCTAGTGCATGAATTGAAAGTGGATTCAAAGAAGAGACTAGTAGAATAACCTATTGAATTGTTAGATCGTAAAGTGACCAAACTCCGTAAGAAGCAGATTCCTATGGTATTAACCAAGTGGAAGCACGGTTTGGGTTCTGATTTGAATTGGGAGACTGAGGCTGATATGAGAGGTCGATACCCTTAGTTATTTGAACAGGATGGGATTCTGAGGAAGGAATCTTCTTAAGGAGGGGAGATTTGTAACACCCGCAAACCCGGGCTAGTCATTAGCATGTATATGATCATATTAGTATGTGTTTTTTTTGAGTTACATGGATATATGAAGAAACACCATTGATGGAGCTTGAAGCTCTAACTTGTTTAATGGGTTTTGTTTGATTTGGTGATTTAATTGATTAAAAGGTGTTCTTGATGCATGAAAACATGTTTAATAATGTTTGTATAAGTTTTTAGGAAGTTTGGTAAAATCTGGGTTTGATTCATGGAGTTTTGAATGGCTGTACGATGAAGAAGAAGAAGAAGAATCTGGAAAATTGAAGATCGCGGCGCGACGCAAGTCTAGGTCACGGCGCGATCCATGGATTTCGAGTTTGAAGGGTTCTATTCGAAGAGAAGACTTCACATTCGAAATGGAGCCGCTCAAAGGCTTGTCGCGACGCGACAGGTCCAAGGTTGCGACGCGATGCATTGACTTCAAATTCGAAAGGTGGGCGCTCTAAGTGAACTATGAATTCGAAGGGGGGGGGGGCGCTCGAAGGCACGTCGCGGTGTGACTTGTATATTTCAGCAAAGAGAATTGATTAATGAATTTTAAAAGCTGTGTGATATGTGTATGTTATTGTATGACAAGTTAATACCGAATATATGGGGCATATGTGATATAAATATATGAAGATATATATACATATATTTATGATTCCAAGACTGATTTCGGTATTGTTGTGTTTTCAAGAAACACAAAGGCTCAGTAACATTAGACATCTGAGTACGGATTTTGAGATCACGAGGTGAGTGGATGTTAACTCACGGATGGTAAAGGCTATGATTGATATGAATGATGACGCACGTGTTTGTGATTAGCTAGACTGTTTAGTCTGATGCTCATTGCTTGTTGCTTTTTGATTATTGATTATAACTGTTGCCTAACTATTTGGCCGATACGTGCTTGGGGTATGATATCGAGTATCGTTTAAGGAGTCAGCTATGCGTGGAATTGGGCTGGGCCTGATCGCTATTGGTTAAGCAGTTGTAGACCTTGGAGGGGATCTAACTGTATCAATTGGCGGTGGGCTATCGGTAAACCTTTGCTTTGGCCGGCAATGGTTGTTGGTTCTGCGCCGAACCGCCGATCTTCTGGATTATATGATTACATGCTTTGATATCGATTGTTGATGCTTGCTGTTGTGTTTAAGCTTTCTCTCACTTAGCTTCGTGCTAATTCCCCACTGTTGATTGCTTTTGCAGGTGTGTGAGTTTGAGAAGTTGTTTAAGCAAAGCTTGACTGTCCGTTCTGATATTTGTTTTGAATTTTAAAACGAGCCATGCTTTTACTTTTGTAACATAGACAAGTGATTGTATTTTGTAAATTACTTCTGATTGCAAGTTAATGTAAATATTTTATGTAAAGCTTCTACAGCGCGTGTTTAAAAAAAATATGGCTTAGGATTTTTCTTGTGTTACATCCAGCCTTCAAGATGGTATACTTTTCTCCTCCTTTGTTTTAGTTTTCAGTTTCTATATGCTTTGTAGTCCCGATCCCTACTTAGGAAGTACATGCATGTCGGTTTTGATACCCGAAAAACCGGTTTTATGACCTTGTTGCTTTCGCTGCGTACGGTTGTTGACGTGCATGGATTTCCTACAGTGGTATAGTGTAGATGCAAAAACGAGTAGAATGTAAATTCAAGTTGAGAGCAAAAGGTCAAAACACCTTAAAGTGTGTGTTTCATATATTTGATAATGCAAGAGTTACAATAATGAAAGCCTAAGGTCACTATATATACATATTCGTATATGTGACCATCTAAGTACAAAATCATCTAATAAAGCATAAGTTTTAACTAGAACACAAACATCAAGTCTATTTCTAACAATCTCCCCCTTGTTTGTGTCTAGTCCATATTCCTCTGCCCTGTCTTTCTCTGCCAATGCCTGATCATCTTTCTTTCATCACGTTTGGCATCAAACAATTTAATCACCTCTGTCAGTCTGACTCTTGGTGCTTGATCGATGTTTTGTTTTAAGCTCATGCTGTGCTCCTTAATTTTGATAGACCAAATTTTCAATGAACCATCTGAGTACCCACTCACCTCATCAAACCGTAGAAAGAATTTATCATTTTTGCTATTTAACAGAACAATCCCCTCATCTCCTTCGAACTCGTCATCACAACTCCATATCACCTGAAATATTTCCAGTTGGTCGAGCTTTGCATGATTTGTCTTTGGTTTAAGTACATTGATTTTTTCTTTGTTAGCTTCTGCTCCCAACTGGAGATTAGTCATCTCAGCTATTCGGCTTCTAAATCTGATAAACTCCTAGAGCTTTTGATATCCTGCAGATTCTTCCACATTTTTTTCTAATTTAGTTTCAAGCTGCTCAACCAGGAAGTTTACATCACCAAGGTTTAAGAATTTCAAGTCTACGTGCCCAATAGTATAACTCTTCAGATCCGACCTTGTGACAAGAAAGATGATCATATCATTGAATAGAACTCTTTGAATTGCAACATAGTTCAGCTTGATGATCTGATGTGCTGACTCAATATCCTCTTTCTTCGCGGTGTGCATGCTGAGAAATAATTTTATTCTAGCTTCATCCACATTCTTAGCACCCATCAAGTTAATATCCAGCATCTCTTCAATTTTATCATTGTAGATATTGACAAATTTATCCTTCAGAAAGGCCACGGGTATGTCTTGGTATCTTCAGTTTCTGACTTTCTTTTTCAGGGCCTCTCTGGTCAGCACATAAGTTTTTCTTATATTCGGCAAAGATCCAGTGTGAACTGGATCTATTTGAGCAGTCAAAGGGACTTTCCATTCAGATTCTGTAGATATTTCACTTATTTGAGCTTCTTTCTGTTGTTGTTTGATGATATCAGCAGAAGTTGTTCTGAATTTACCCGGAGATGGTGGAAACTATTCTGTAACTTCTTTGTTTACTTTCAATAAACTTTCCAACTTATATTTTTCAAGATCAGGCTTTTCAACCGTTTGTTTGCTCATCCATAAAACTAGAGTGAAATCCTCATCCTCATCCTCAACACCTGTTGTACCAACATTCTCAAATTCAACCATTTCAGTCTGCTTGCCTTTGTATTTTACTTTGAAAGAAGTTTCCTCCAATCTGGAAGCAACTGCACCGATTCGCTGAGTAGCCGGTGTATCAATCTCCCCCTCAAGACGATCGGTGTTTGAGTCATCGTCGTCATGCTTAGGTCTTTTTGATGACCCGGCAGCTGTTTTGCATGTAGACTCCACTTCTGTTCACAGCAAAGTTAATATATCAAGATCCTTAGAAGAACTATCACTCTTACCAATCTTTTACCAGCAAAAGACTCTTTAGATCATCCACAGTCATAGCATCAGTCACTTTATCTTTTATTTCACTTTCTATTTTCACAATCAACTCATCTAATTTTGCCTCAATACGATCATTTTTCCTTTTCAATTAAGTTAATCTTTCAACTTGCAGCCGTTGTGTATCATCAATCCGGACATGTATGTGTTCAAGGGCATCTTCAAAATCAGCTTTGGAAACAAATTTCTTAACCGATTCTGTTTCAGTTGGGGTAACCTTTCCGGGATCACTTAGATTTCCCGTTGTAGCACCAACACATTCTGAAACAAATTCAGAAGTTGAAGGGCCACCCAAATTCATAGCTGGAGTGGTGGTAACTGTGACAGGACTGCCTACCAATATTTGGATATGGCCTGTAAGGGCTTCACCTACGGTAGTTCCGGCAGGTCTATCTCGGAATAGACTGCTTAGTGCATCTAGTGTATGCTTGTGTTTAGAAAGGAAATCAACCATTTGTTGATAGTTTTCGATGTGCGCAGAATGAATAGGTGTGACATGGAGAGGCGTGTCACTTGTTTCATGTAACACCGGCTTTGCATATACTAGATTTTAGCAACAATTTGCGTTTTTAAACAAACGTGAACTTAATCACGATCATATTACTTTAAGCAGCGGAAATATTTACAATAAACATTGTTTATGTATCTGGTGTTATGCTACAATAACCGACCATAAAGCACATATTACAATATAAGTGTTCCCGCAAAATATCCAGAGGCAGGGACTACGAGAAATTGGGGTCTTTACCAACACATCTTATGTGTGGGTAAAACACAAACATATGTGAGTAATTGTCTTTACCTACACAAAAGACATGTGTTACCATGTGTGGGCTCATGCCTGTAGGTAAAGCTCTGTACCCACACATATATTATGTGTTGGTATAGATAGTATCCTATACCTACACATATATGTGTGTTTAAAAGTAATCGATATGTATTGGTAAAGGTGTTATAATTTAGTTGTTTGGTGACGTGGATGATGACTTGGCCGATGACGTGTCATACATTGATGACATGGCCGATGACGTGGCATGAACATACAAAGTGTTATTGACACGTGTCATTCAATATGTGTGGGTAAATATACTTTTAGGTGTAGGTAAGATGTGTTAGCAAAATCACTTATGTGTGGGTAATAAACACAATATATGTAGGTAATAATATTCACATATATGAAAATAAATAGAAAATCTGTGACCATAAATCATGTTAAATAATACATTATAACTTAATAGTTTTAACCATAAAAATCAAAATTAATCCCAATCATGTAGCACAAATAGTAAACAAAGAAATGAGTAGCTAGTCATAAGTGTGCTAAATATTCGTAGACGATTTTCAAATATTCAATGTTGATTACCAAACTCATCATTACTTTCATTAGACTCGTCATAACGAGACTCTCCGGACCGAGGGTTGTTTGATGCATTATCTTGCACAATGGGAGGCAAGATATTTTCTCGATTAAAAGTTTGTGCATGGTTCCAACGGTTGCTTCTAAGTGTTGAACTCGACCTGCCAATTGATTGTAAGTAGGACGATTTGACTCCATAGTAGTCTTAGAAGTAATAGGATCACGGCCCCACCCAGACAAACGAACATAATTTCGTCCAAGCACTTTCTCCAAAATAGCCTTGTCGCTCATTGAGTCCGTTGAATTTTCGTTTCTCAATTTCAACATCTCTTCCTGAAACAAAAGGTAACCCAAATATAATAAATTAAAAATTAAAAATAAACAACAATATTAAGACATGTAAAACATAAACAAACTTCAAGATTTAATTAGAAAGAAGCAAGTAAACTTACATATTTTGCAGCTGCATCCGTGGATATCCAACCCTTTTCAGCATCCCAATGTGTCAGATGCCAAGTCTCAATTTGACCAGAAGAGGATCCCAAATCAAGGTCACGCTCAATGTGATAGTGTATTGTACTCTTTGAACCATTTCTACTATCCATTTTTCGCTTTTCACGAGCCATTACCCTTTTTTGTGCGGTTTCCTTCAAAGAATACAACAAACAACTCATTTTTTAATGTTATTAATATGAAAGTTAATATATTGTTCACGTATTACCTTGTATTTTGGTTCAGGCCACATGTTACAAAGATATTCCCAGTCTTCTTGGGAAACTAAATCAGAAGGTCTTGTAGTCTTTGCCTTATTCAAATCTTCATGTCCACCAATCTCTTTAAAGTAACGATGCAATTCACCTCGATACCCTCTCCACGCCTTTGCCATGTAAGTATCAATAACCTTGCGAACTTTTGGATCCTCAACAATAATGTCAAAAAGGGTATTCAAGTATCAAATGTAAAAATATTGTTATTAAATGTATATCTTAAAATGATACGAAATGATAAAAGAAAATCTTACAAGTAGCTTGTGGCGCAACGGTGCCCTCACATCATGTGGTACATGCCTCCACTCTTTATACTTCAAACTACAATTTTTACGTAAAATATAACCACACTCATACATGAAAGATGAGGCATTTTCACATGTTACTCGTTGTGCATCAAAGTTGAACTCCACTATTAGTCTAGTCTTTGAAGCCTTCATTGCCTTCCGCGCACCTTTACCACAAGTAATGCCATGTTTTGCTCTCGTGTGACCACTACCACTTTGTTGTTCAACTTCTTCCATTGTGTCTAGGAAAAAAAGTAGATGTTAATTTACCTTGCAATCTATATATATATACGTGTATATAATATTATATACATATGTGTATGTGAACGTAGATGCACACTAATGCTTAACATTTTTACTAACCATGTTGATTTGTTGATCCAGATTGGTTGACATTACTGAATTGGTTTATTTCTATAAACACAATTAAGAATCAGTAAAGATCTTTATACATTTGAGTACTAGAAATATATAAACCGATTACCCATACCCGGGACTGGATCTGAATGACGGCTTGGGATTTGAAGGCTTTCCAAATTTTCATTACCTAATAGATAAACAACAAATGAGTAGAAAAATTATTTTAACATGCAAGTTATATTAAAAGGAACTCTAAATTGACTATAAATGTTACTAAATATGAACTGTTAATCTATTTGTGACATATAAATAATAAGGAATAACAAGACTCAAATGACCCAACTGAAGAAAGGTTAGCAAATAAAATATTACCTAAATTAGTGGCAGTTTCTCCGGCTCGTCCCTCTTGTCTCCCTTGTCCGCCTCGTGTAGTGCGTCCTCCTCTTCTTGTCATTATGCTCTTTGCAAGTTTAAAGAATCAGAAGTATATTTTAACTAAGTGATTATATAATATTTTACAATAAAAAGATCTTTGCTATAAACTAACCAATAATTATCTAGCAAAATCACGCAAAAGAGTCGTCATCATTGGTATTAAGATTTGAAGTATCAGAATCACCATCGGTCTCACAATCAAGAATTGATTCATCATTAAAAAAAATGTCACCCTCGTCATCATCAATATCATGTACGTTATCTACATATGCATTTCCATTATGTATTGCTAGCACTTCCTCGCGTGGTAATGTTTCAGGTTCTATATCATTTCGAACTAACAAAGACATTTGGGGTAACTCTTTAGCCGGTTGAAAAGGTGGCAACTCTCTAGATTCTTCTTCTTGAAATATATCATTCGCGGATATTTCATCTTCATCATGCTCATCTAAATGCTTCCAAGCCTTTCCATCAGCAGGATGACGCAAAACTCCAGGTTCATCTTTGCGAACATCTTTATGCCACCGCATGTCTTTAGATGTGTGGCGTGATGCAAATAGTCGCTTTAAACGAGGCGTGATTGGAAAGTATCTCAACTTCTTATAAGCAATTTTATTACGCACATAACGATATCTTCGACAAATAGGACATACTTCAGCATCTTTATGTTCCCCGTAGAAAATAGCACAATCATATTGACAAACATCGATAAGCTCATAACCTAAACCAGCTTCACAAAGCAACATTCGAACATCATAATAACTCTTTGGGCAATTATTACCATCAGGAAGAACATCATTTAGCAACTTCAGAAACATCTCAAATGAACTATCGGTCCACTTGTTCATCACTTTCAAATTCATTAACTTTACAACAAATGTCAAGGTAGAAGAATTCTTGCATCCTTCGTATAAAGGATTATTTACGGCTTCGTATAGCTTCTCATGATGAGCATGTTCAATAATTGGATGATTAGTTCCACTTAAATCATTGGTAGGGCCAATGTTAAAAAATTGATGACCAATGGCGTCTTCTAATCCTTCTCTCAAGTCATAAAATTCTTCATTTACAAAATCATTAGGTCCCACATCTTCCTCATCTATGTCATCCTCACCAAGGTGTACCCATCATGTATATGATTTAACAATTCCTATATTAATAAGATGGGCATGAATGACACCTATGTTTGCAGTCTTGAATTGAGACAATTAGCACATGGGCATAAGGTTAACCCATTAGAATTCAATGTTTGTTTGGCAACATTTACAAATTCCTTTACCCCCTCTACATACTCTATAGAAGCCCGATCTGTGTTCTTCACCCATTCATGATCCATATTTTGTATCTAACATAATTATCAACAAAAATATGCTCAATTTAAAGCCTGGAGGATTTATAGATATATGATTATGAAAGTACATAGTTTTCATTTTAACTTGCACTAAACTATAATTTATGGACAGATTAAACGAACAACTCCAATTGTTTTCTGAATTGTGAGAGTCATAAGGGGACACAGGTAGTTTGTACTCATGAGCACTTTATTTACTTGATATAGAGTTTAGTTCATGAGTTAGCTTGGTTGGTTATTTTTCTATTTTTGTTCACGTGTATTGATAATCTGTGTTGGTGGTGTCCTGTTATTGTTCACACAGTCAACTAAATGGTCTAATTGGGTTTCTAAATTGTATTGGATTTGGCTTTAGGATTATATAATTTACTGTTCATGGGCTAAATACATATATTAATTGAGAATGAGAGTTTGGATTCATAATTGTTTGAAATTAATTGGGTTGCTTCTAGTTTACCTTTCATGGGCCTGTCAAGTTGCAAGTTGAAACTATAAAAATTGAATTAATTGCTAAAGTGAATAGGAAAATAAAGAATGAATATGGGTTGAATGGTATAGACAACACATGTTGCAAATTTGATTTAAATGGAAAATGCCATGCTGTTTTACTGTTCATGCAGGCAGGTATGAATAGTAAACTGCAATTCTACTGTTGTAAGTGGTAATTGAAGGCTAAATTGAGTGGTTATCAGCTTTGGTATTATCTATTATTGGTTTTAAGGTACTGTTCACAGGTTATTAACCCCGTTGGATATTGTTTCATTGAAATGGATCTAGTTTAAATGTTGTTGTTTCTGTTTTTGTTCACGTGTATTGATAATTTGTGTTGCTAGTGTCATGTTATTGTTCACACAGTCAACTAAATGGTCTAATTGGGTTTCTAAATTGTATTGTATTTGGGTTTAGGATTGTATAATTTACTGTTCATGGGCTAAATACATAAATTAGTTGAGAATGAGTGTTTGGATTCATAATTGTTTGAAATTAATTGGGTTGCTTGTAGTTTACTTGTCATGGGCTTGTCAAGTTGCAAGTTTAAACTTTAAAGATTGAATTAGTTGCTAAAGTGAATAGGCAAAGAAATAATGAATATGGGTTGAATGGTATAGACAACACATGTTGCAAATTTGATTTAAATGGAAAAGGCCATGCTGTTTTACTGTTCATGCAGGCAGGTATGAATAGTAAACTGCAATTCTACTATTGTAAGTGATAATTGAAGGCTAAATTGAGTTGTTAACATCTTTGGTATTATCTATTGTTGGTTTTAAGGTACTGTTCACAGGTTATTAACCCCGTTGGATACTGTTTCATTCAAATGGATCTAGTTTAAATGTTGTTGTTTCGGTTTTTGTTCACATGTATTGATAATCTGTGTTGCTGGTGTCAACTAAATGGTCCAATTGGGTTTGTAAATTGTATTACATTTGGGTTTAGGACTGTATAATTTACTATTCATGGGGTAAATATAGAAATTAATTGAGAATAAGAGTTTGGATTCATAATTGTTTGTAATTAATTGGGTTGCATGTAGTTTACAAGTCATGGGTCTATCAAGTTGATAAGGAAGATGGATTGAATGGTATTATTAGTATAGATTGCAAATTAGAGTCAAATAGTAATGATTGTGTTGTTTTACTATTCACACAGGCTGTGTGAATAGTAATTTGCATTTTTGTTTGGTGCAATTTGAATATGAAGTAATTTGGTTCTGGAGCCGGTATCACTTGATGCTGTTTATGAGATATATGATCTATTGGGTTAAAAATTGGTGGTATAAGATTAGGATTTGGACCAATTGCTACATTATGTATATCAGATCAATTTGACCCCTATAATCAGGAAATTATATTTATATTCCTCTATAATGGGTGTATGTTTTTAACTTGTTGCATTGTTCATGATTTTCATTGTTCTTGATATATTATTATTACCCATATAAAATTATTGAAGAAGATTAAACATAGCTCTTGTTTATTTAATTATTCTTACAGGCAAGTTCCTATTTCTATTTAGACATGGCAACTCAAGGATAAACAAGGTCAAATTCCAATTTGAATTTAGAGTACTATTAATTGTTTGAAATTGGGTTAGGCTTAATTTCATGGACTTGAAAAAACTGCAAGCCTGAAACTTTATTTTTCCAATTTCTTTATAACTCGTACTTAAATTCTTAACGGTAAACTTCTATGTAGCTTCTCTAATTGACTCGAGTTGTTGAATTTCTTTGTTTTTACTCATTATAAGCATACCCAAGAACAAGAAATCAATAGCCAGCAACATCGGATGAAACACATCATATCCAAGGAAACAATACAAAATCATGTATAATCCAAAAATCAAAGATGAACACAGAGAAGAGGAGGCTTAAATTTTGAAGAACTTACCTTGAATCTAGGAGAACTTGACTGTCTTTCTGATGGAGGGTAGTCACGCTCCCTGATGAGATTTTAGAAAAGTCGAGTAAGGTGAAATCAAAGAAACAACAGTCTATATGTGTAGCCATAACAAGTATTTCGGAGGAGATAACCCCTGTGGCTAATTTTTTTGCCATACATCATCTGGTTTTGTTTGGTTTTATATTTTATTTAATTATTAAATTTTTATTCTCATTATCCACTTCATTTTCATTTAAAAAGGTAAAGTAATTTTATGTACACATTTATTATGTGTAAATAACATATTGTTTTAATACCTACACAAATTGTTGAATGGTGGGTGGGTTGGGTGTTGACAGGTTATGATGAAGATACAGCAATCAAACAGTGAAGTTATGATGATTATAGTAGAACTAAAGATATATTAACGAACACGAAGTGCTCTTAATATCAGAGGGTGCTCCAATGATGATGGTGTATCATTTTGAAGTGAGACTGGATGGATATATAATTCATTGTGCGGTTAAAGGTTCGATTAAGGAGGCAATGGTAAAAGTTGAAGGCCAAAAAGGGAGGTGAAGATAGTTTAGTAAAGGTGCAGGAGGCCACAATTCAACAAAAGAGGTCCCATCAAGATCTTTAGCTTATGTTATGAAATAAAAATGGGCTCAAAAGAAAGTATACCCCCATGGTTCAATTATATAAATTAAAGGGTGTTGTTTGAATTGATGGCTTGTGGACTATGGAACTGTGGTCTGAGTTTTGATGGGTTCATCTACAACGGGTAAAAATGGGTAAGAAGAAAGAATATTTAAGAAGAATGCTTTGGGTAGTTTGAAGGATATTGTGGGAAATAGGATCACGAATCTGGGGTTTGGTGGAAACAAAATGTTTGTTACAGGGAAAGATCAGCAATGTGTTGAGGTCTGGAAAAGCTCTGTAAGAAGATTTGGATAATTATAAGTTCCCAATTGTTTGACCATTCCAAGCGTGGGTAAAGGCCCACGGTTCCTTGCGCATGACACTAAGCCTTGAGCTCCATTCCCAGTTATGTTTAAATGCCATTGATATGTTGAATGTTTGCTTATGTACATTGATTATTTCAAGTTATATTATATGGATTAGTTTGAATACATCAAATCTTGAATCTGTTAGGATTGATAATTGTATACACAGACGGATAATTTTGTGCCATATCTACATGATCTTCATTTAGATACATCTATTGTTATACTTGGAATTCTTATATAACAAAAGTACAAAAGCAAATGACGTATACTTATCAGTCACTACAATCTACATTCTTTAGAATATATCACCAATAATTTTCTTCGATCGTTTTCTTGATACATAATTTTCTAAGAGAAAGTGGTTCATGATCTTTTCTATCTTGATTATAGACAAGGTGCTATGTTAGTTTGCTGATACCTTATGCATCATTTTTGTACCATTCTTTTCATGAAGGTAGGTTTCCCTGTTGGATGAACCATTCTGTACATTTTTGTAACAGAGTGGTTCATGATCTTTTCTATCTTTACATAAGGTAGTTGATGCTCAAAAACTATTGCATACTTACTTTCTCATAGTATCACCAATCACCATAATGACCCACGTAAGGTAACAAAATTCTTTCTTGACTAAAAGGTACTATTTTTGTAAAATTATCTATTCCACGGTACCAAAACCAACCGAATAAAGAGATTTTGGGATGTCCAAATTATACCATGAGAGTTGGTATTCTTTTCACAAATTTGTTGATGTACACTTTGAATCTAAGAAAATGTCAAATTGATTTGCAGATTACTAAATGAAGAAGTTGTAGGTTTTCTAAATGGAGAGACTAAGTGAAATGCTACCTAACCACTTATTTGTTTCAATTATTAGTGTAGTAACTAACAACAGATTATGTAATTCACAATTACGAAGCTAGAAGACATACCACAAACTAAATGTAGAACACAGGAAAGACCCAAAAATAGCTATTAAATTAAAACTTATAAAAACCTAATTCTCAATTTCTAAATAGAACAAACTAGAACACAATATAAACCTCAAAATTGATTTCTAAATCAAAAGAAGCAAGTTAATTTTAAGGTTCTTGGATGAGATGAAGGAAGTATATGGAAATATATAAAAGAAATTGATGAAAAATTACATGTGTTCTTCGACTCCTCAACAATCGCTCAAACCGGTTAGAATCCTTCTTCTTCTTCTTCCTCGGTGCATTTGTAGAGATTAGTGGGTGAACTATGGCAACCGTATCCCTTCCCCTCAAGAATTTCGGAACGATCATCCTTATCTCCGGTAAATTTGTTCCCGCTTCTAGACCACGATGTATTTAGGTGTTAAATATTTATCATTCTTATTTCCATGTCATCTTTTATTTTACAAATTAAATTCTTTTTATTTACATATTATACTAAGAAAGATTATGTGTAGTTAATATTAGGTTTTTACCCACACATCTATTACACTTATAAAAATGTGTAGGTATTTATAATGCCGCGTCATATAAAAAAAATCAATTTACAAAATTATTTATTTTATATACCTTCATATTAATAAATAAAAATTATGTGTAGGTATAAGTTTAATAATTACCCACACATAAGTTCATATTTCGTATTTGTGTAGCTAATTTACCCACACATTAATAGATTTTACCTTATGTGTAGGTAACTGAATTTAATATCAATCACAAATTTTAGAGGGAAAATTTCCCCCCAAATTAATGTGTGCTTAAAATGTATCACCCACACATATTAATTGCTAAACACCATTAAAAATTGAAAATTTTAATTACCTACACATACACAAATATGTGTGAATAAATTATGTGTGAGTAAATACCCTAATTTCTTGTAGTCGACCCGGCTCACCAGGAAATCTATCTTTGATCTGCAAAAGCAGTTAACATGGCACTGTTAGCTACACTTAGCTAGTGAGCACAAACTTGGAATAAACTTCATTAGAGTAAGAACATGCATTTCATTTAAGCATACAATGCTATCCTATCACATTGTGGTGTGCTGACACGATCGGTATAAGTTGTTTCTTACAGGATAGCTAGTCCCGCTCAACACCAATACACCCGGGGATCAGACTAAACCCTCCGAGCTGGTGGGGGAGCATAAAGCAGTCCACCAATCATCGTTAACGGAACCAGAGGTTCCTTAGGCAACTCAGTCATTTCTGACATATTAACCCTCATGATATAAGGCACGGCGGTTCTGTAGAACCTACGATCCGGAATGGTACCTCGGATCACCGTTAAATCTCGAATTTCCTGATCAAGGGTCCCTGGGATCCAGCTAACCGGCTGACCTTAACCATGTTTGCTGATGTTCGCGAACAAATACACATAGCTTGTTCATGTACTTAGCATGCATAGTCATTTACTTCTTTTAGCATGCATTTACATTCAATTATTTCGTTATGGATCCAATCTGGATCCCTAGCATACATATCATCATATCTTTACTTAACTGATTCATTCAGAATCAGTATCATGCATAACACTCATTTAACTAAGCGGTTCCAGTACTGGATCCCGCTGGCATACACTTAGCTTATTTGCAACAAGTATTTAGCATGGCATTGTACTTTAAGTAACATGGCAATTCTTATTCATTTACTTATGAGCACAATTGTACTCAATTCACTTAACACATAATTCCTGCTCTACTGAGGCTTATGGAAGTCGGTACTCACCTGCATAGCTTAACAGATAGCTATTTAACTTCCTGTCTGGTCTAGGGTTTTACGTTCACCTAGAACATTAGGACTTACATTAATATCTTAGCATACTTAAAATAGCTACAAAGCCAACATAGGAAATCCCCCAAATCCGGATCCCACGCAAATCCGACAGTCTGTCGGATTTCATGAAATCCGATACTTTTAAGGGAAATCCGATACTTTGCAAAATCCGACACTCATCGGATTTCAACACTTATGAACTTGAAAACTTGGTCACAAAGTTGGAAATCCGAATTTCAATCGGAATCCGATTCTTTTATCGGAATCCGACACTTTTGTCAGAATCCGACACTTACATAGAAATCCGATTCTTTCGGATTTTGACTTGTAACTTACATGGACATTGTGAAATCCGATACTTTCGAATTTAGACCCATAACACGGATCTAAACACTCGGATTTAGACATGCGGATTCCGATACCTTCATGTCTCGGAATCCGACTGTTCTAACATGGAAACTGCCATCTTCAATGGCTTATTTCCAGAGCTTGTTTCTTGTTTGTTTTGACATTTATACATTCTAAACACACTCATTTTTGTTGGTATGGCTTTGAAAACACATCAAACCCACACAATAACACCAAACAACCAAAACCCACTTGCAAAGTAAGCTTTGAATGTTCTAAAGGGTGTTTTGCAAGAATTTGAGTTTCAATCATGCTTTTAATCATTAAAACAGTTTCATATATATTAAATCTTAATAACAAACACATTTTTACCTTTGAGTGTAATCAAAACCACCAAGTTCTTGGCTTCAAGAATTCAAGAGGAAATCCGAGAGAGTAGAGAGAAAGAGAGAATTCCGAGAGTTTGGTTTTGCTTTTGGCAACTTTGACCACATTTGACTTTTTCTATATATATATATATCACAATCTAGAAGCACCGCCTCTGGATTCCTTTAATTCATTTTCTTTTAATCTCATATATTTGTATACATATACACAAAATACTTTACACATAAACACACGTTAATATACAATTAACTTTTCATTACCATAACTAGCTTACAACTTTAATTACACATCTAACAGCTAGGCCCAAATCGAGGATGTTACAAATCTACCCCCCTTAAGAAGATTCCGTCCTCGAAATCTACTTAGTGATAAACAGGTGAGGGTATCTTGTCTTCATATCGTCTTCGACTTCCCATGTCAGGTTCGGACGTAAACTGTGCTTCCACTTAACAAGAACTAGCTTGATCATCTTCTTTCGTAGCTTCTTGACCTTCGTGTCAAGAATCTCAACAGGTTCTTCTACGAGTCGCTTAGAAGAGTCAACCTTCGGTTCTTGTAACGGAACAATCTGTTCCTCTTCAACATTGCACTTACGCAAGTAACATACGTTGAAGGTATCGTGGATTCCAGATAGCTCAGGTGACAGCTCAAGAGTTACCGTCTGATCATTGACTTTACGCACAATCTTGAATGAGCCTATGAAACGTGGACTTAGTTTCCTTTTGCGCCCAAAGCGAATAACGCCCTTCCAAGGGGAAACCTTCAAGAATACACGATCTCCGACATCGAATGTAGAGGGACGACGCTTAGGATCCGCATACATCTTCTGTCGATCTCGGGCTGCTTTAAGCTTTTCTAAAGCCACATTCACCTTATCTGAGGTCATCTGGACAATCTTAGGTCTAGCAAACTGTTTCTCTCCGGGCTCCAACCAGCAAGTCGGAGTGCGACATCGTCTCCCGTAGAGCATTTCGTACGGTGGCATTCCAATACTGGAATGATACGAATTATTATAAGCAAATTCAATCAATGGGAGATGAGAATCCCATGATCCACCGTATTCAAGTACACACGCTCTAAGTATGTCTTCAAGAGTCTCAATCGTTCTTTCTGATTGGCCATCGGTCTGCGGGTGATAGGCAGTGCTTAAATGCACCCGAGTGCCTAACTCACGCTGCAAACTTTGCCAGAAATTAGACACAAATCTGGAGTCACGATCAGAAACAATTGAACAAGGAAGACCGTGACATGTTACTATCTCATCAATGTAAAGTTGTGCCAAATGAGTCAACGAAGCCGACTCGTTGGTTGCCAAGAAATGAGCACTTTTAGTTAGTCGGTCAACAATGACCCAAATCATATCGTGCCCCATGAACGTCTTTGGAAGCTTAGTCACAAAATCCATCGTTATGTGATCCCATTTCCATTCCGGAATGTCAAGCTGTTGCAAATTGCCATAAGGCCTTTGATGCTCTGTCTTGACTTGGGCACATATCTGACATTTCTCCACGCATGAAGAAATGTCTTTCTTCAGAGTGGGCCACCAATACAACCTTTTCAGGTCGTTATACATCTTGGTGGTAACCGGATGGATAGACAGTTTAACTTATGAGCTTCTTGCAGAATCAGCTCACGATTACCTCCTAGAAGAGGTACCCATATCCTGGATTGAAAAGTCTTCAATCCACGATTATCTTCACCCAGTTGGTCTTTCAACTTTTTCATCGTTTCAGATTTCAGATTGTCCTCTTGCAAAGCTAATTGCTGGGCGTCTTTTAACTTTGCAATCAAATCTGATACAACAGTAAGCTTCATGAACTTTGCCTTAGCTACTGGCCCTTTACGGCTAAAAGCATCCGCTACAATATTGGCTTTACCGGGATGGTAGCGAATCTCGCAGCCGTAGTCTTTGATTAACTCCAACCAACGGCGCTGCCGCATATTGAGTTCTTTCTGTGTAAAGACATACTGCAAGCTTTTGTGATCAATGCATATCACACACTTAGTGCCATAAAGGTAGTGTCTCCACAATTTCAGTGCAAAGACAACAGCAGCAAGTTCGAGATCGTGAGTTGGGTAGTTCCTTTCGTGAGATTTCAGTTGCCGAGAGGCATACGCGATTACTTTATCTCTTTGCATAAGAACACAACCCAACCCCGCATAAGAGGCATGACAATAAACAACGAAGTCTTCCGAACCCTCCGGCAAGCTAAGAATCGGAGCTTCGCATAACAATCGCTTTAAGGTCTAGAACGCTTCTTCTTGAGCTTCCGACCAGACAAATGCAACATCTTTACGGGTCAGCTTAGTCAACGGACCCGCAAGTTTCGAGAAATTGCGAATAAATCGCAGATAGTAGCCGGCCAAGCCAAGGAAACTCTTTATTTCAGAGGGAGTTCGAGGAACCTCCCAATTCATTACCGCTTCCACCTTCGCTGGATCTACTTTAACGCCTTCTTGACAGATAACATGGCCAAGGAAATGTACTTCCCGAAGCCAGAATTTACACTTAGAAAACTTGGCGTACAATTGTTCTCGTTTGAGAGTTTCGAGAACCTGGCGAAGATGAAGCTCGTGATTAGCCTCAGTCTTCGAGTGGACAAGAATGTCGTCAATAAAAACAATCACGGACTTATCAAGAAAAGGACGACAGACATGATTCATCAAATCCATAAATATGGCAGGAGCATTGGTCAAGCCGAATGACATAACCAAGAATTCATAATGACCGTAACGAGTCTGGAAAGCCGTCTTCGGAATGTCTTCTTTGTGGACTCGTACTTGATGATACCCCAAACGGAAATCAATATTTGAGAAATACGTAGCTCCTTGCAACTGATCGAAAAGATCGTCGATACGCGGAAGAGGATACTTGTTCTTTACAGTTTGCTTATTCAGCTCCCTGTAATCGATACACATCCTCATGGTTCCATCCTTCTTTTTGACAAACAAGACAGGAGCTCCCCAAGATGAGGAACTAGGACGAATGAAACCTTTTTCGAGTAATTCCTAGATTTGCGTCATCATCTCGCGGATCTCAGAAGGAGCAAGACGATATGGAGATCTAGCTACAGGTGTAGCTCTAGGAATCAGTTCTATCTTATATTCAACATCTCTTACCGGAGGTAAACCCGGTAATTCATCAGGAAAGACCTCAGGGAATTCAGAAACTACCCTGATATCTTGGACTGGTCGCTTTTCCATCACAACATCAATAACATATGCCAGGAAGGAGTTACAACCCTTAGCTATAGATTTCTGAGCTTTAATAACGGAGATAACAGAAATATCAGACTCCCGGCGTTCTCCACGAGCAACTGCGTAAGATCCATCAGCAAGAGGGATATTAATCATTTTCTTGGAACAGAGAATCTTAGCATCACGCTTGCTAAGCCAATCCATTCCAATCACAACATCAAAGCCCACAATAGGCATAACAAAGAATGAGATAGGGATGCTACTCCCATCAATATAAATAACGGCAATGGGAACTTTCTCGGTAACCAAGACTACTTTGCTGTCAAAAACTTCTATATTTAGAGGCTCGTCTAGAGGCATAACAGGTAACTGGAATCTTTTACATCAAGCAACAACAGAAACAAAAGAATATGTTGCTCCAGAATCAAATAGCACACTGACAGGATAATAATTGACAAGAAATGTACCAGTGACGACGTCACCTGCAGCCATTGCCTCCTCTGCAGTCATTTGAAATGCCCGCCCTTTAGCCCACGGGGCATTGTCTTTCTTCTGCCCTCCAGAAGACCCAACTGCTCCGGAGCCTTGTTTCTCAGGGCAATCAATTATCTTGTGACCAGGTTTGCGACACCGGTAACAAACGTCTTCTTTATATCGGCATTCATTCACCGAGTGCCCTCTTTGCCCACACCTGCCGCACCTCCTGGTTGCTGAAGAGCATTCCCCGGAGTGATAGGTACGGCATGAAGAACACCAAGGATCGTTAGGTCTTGGTTTCTTAGGAGCTTCAAATTTTCCACTTCCAGAGGATTGCCCTTTAGAAGAGCCCGATTGGAGAGATGGCTGAAACTTCCTTTTACTCCCACCATTGGCATAATCACCCGGACACTGTATACGATCGCCTTCCATTTGTCAGGCCACTTGAAACGCCCGATCTAGTGTTGGAGCTGCCCGAACATGAGCACGAAATTCCAGTGGCAGAGTCGCCACAAACCTTCTTATCTTGGTCACTTCATCTAGTATCAGGTGTGGAACAAACCTCATCTTATCAGTAAATGAGGTGATGTGTTCTTCGATCGGTCTATCTCCCTTCCGGAGATCTGTAAACTCGTGCTCCATTCGCTCCATATCATATTCAATATAGTACTTCTGGAGCACTTTCTCAGAAAACTGATCTCAAGAGAGAGCACTCAATATATCTTTGGCAACAGAGGCTTTTACTGTATCCCACCAGAATATAGCACACCCTTTTAACATGCGTATCGCATAGTTCACACGATACTCAGGCTCGCATTCACAAGATTCGAAAGCTTGTTCCATTTCACGGAGCCATTGACTAGTCACAGTGGGGTTATCACTCCCCTCATAAGTTGGCGGATGGCACGTCAAGAACTTCTTATACGAGCAGGGCTTGCGTGCTCTGGTGAGAGTGGACTTTAACAAGAGCTCTTTTGTAAGGCGGAGCTCTTCTTCCAGACGCTTTATATAAGCTTGCTGGTCTGGATCAAGTACTGCGCTACCAGCACTAGGCTGAGGGCGTTGATCTTCAGCTTGGTGAGGCATATGAGAAGCCTTATCTTCAAGTTCTTTGAGCGCTTGCTCAGTGTTAGCTTTGTCAGGCCGACATCTTTATCTTAACTCTTCTATATAACACAGAAGAGTAGTCAGTACTTAGTCTTACTTGTCATATCTGACAAGCTATAGCAATTAATACTCATATAACTCTCATACTCAATTCCCCCCCCCCTAAGGAAACACTTATTATGGTCGGGCCTTTGTTTGAGATTGAATACTCTTACAAGTACCCAATTCCCTCAAACTTAGGATCTAATACCCACTTGTAACACCGGCTTTGCATATACTAGATTTTAGCAAAAATTTGTGTTTTTAAACAAACGTGAACTTAATCACGATCATATTACTTTAAGCAGTGGAAATATTTACAATAAACATTGTTTATGTATCTGGTGTTACGCTACAATAACCGACCATAAAGCACATATTACAATATAAGTGTTCCCGCAAAATATCCAGAGGCAGGGGACCCGGCTCACCAGGCAATCTATCTTTGATCTGCAAAAGCAGTTAACATGGCACCGTTAGCTACACTTAGCTAGTGAGCACAAACTTGGCATAAACTTCATTAGAGTAAGAACATGCATTTCATTTAAGCATTCCAATGCTATCCTATCACATTGTGGTGTGCTGACACGATCAGTATAAGTTGTTTCTTGTAGGATAGCTAGTCCCGCTCAACACCAATACAATGGGGGATCAGACTAAACCCTCAGCGTTGGTGGGGGAGCATAAAGCAGTCCACCAATCATCGTTAACGGAACTAGAGGCTCCTTAGGCAACTCAGTCATTTCTGACTGATTAACCCTCATGATATAAGGCACGGCGGTTCTGTAGAACCTACGATCCAGAATGTTACCTCGAATCACCGTTAAATCCTGAATCTCCTGATCAAGGGTCCCTGGGATCCAGCTAACCGGCTGACCTTAACCATGCTTGCCGATGTTCGCGAACAAATACACATAGCTTGTTCATGTACTTAGCATGCATATTCATTTACTTCTTTTAGCATGCATTTACATTCAGTTATTTCGTTATGGATCCAATCTGGATCCCTAGCATACATATCATCATATCATTACTTAACTGATTCATTCAGAATCAGTATCATGCATATCACTCATTTAACTAAGCGGTTCCAGTACTGGATCCCGCTGGCATACACTTAGCTTATTTGCAACAAGTATTTAGCATGGAATTGTACTTTAAGTAACATGTCAATTCTTATTCATTTACTTATGAGCACAATTGTACTCAATTCACTTAACACATAATTCCTGCTCTACTGAGGCTTATGGAAGTCGGTACTCACCTGAATAGCTTAACAGATAGCTATTTAACTTTTTGTCTAGTCTAGGGTTTCAAGTTCACCTAGAACATTAGGATTTACATTAATATCTTAGCATACTTAAAATAGCTACAAAGCCAACATAGGAAATCCCCCAAATCCGCCACGCAAATCCGACAGTCTGTCGGATTTCATGAAATCCGATACTTTTAAGGGAAATCCGATACTTTGCAAAATCCGACACTCATCGGATTTCAACACTTATGAACTTGAAAACTTGGTCACAAAGTTGGAAATCCGACTTTCAATCGGAATCCGACACTTTTGTCGGAATCCGACACTTACATAGAAATCCGATTCTTTCGGATTTTGACTTGTAACTTACATGGACATTGTGAAATCCGATACTTTCGAATTTAGACCCATAACACGGATCTAAACACTCGGATTTAGACATGCGGATTCCGACACCCTAAAGTCTAGGAATCCGACACTTAATCAGATTCTCAACATGCGGATTCCGATACCTTCATGTCTCGGAATCCGACTGTTCTAACATGGAAACTGCCATCTTAAATGGCTTATTTCCAGAGCTTGTTTCTTGTTTGTTTTGACATTTATACATTCTAAAAACACTCATTTTCGTTGGTATGGCTTTGAAAACACATCAAACCCACACAATAACACCAAACAACCAAAACCCACTTGCAAAGTAAGCTTTGAATGTTCTAAAGGGTGTTTTGCAAGAATTTGAGTTTCAATCATGCTTTTAATCATAAAAATAGTTTCATATATATTAAATCTCAATAACAAACACATTTTTACCTTTGAGTGGAATCAAAACCACCAAGTTCTTGGCTTCAAGAATTCAAGAGGAAATCCGAGAAAGTAGAGAGAAAGAGAGAATTCCGAGAGTTTGGTTATTCTTTTGGCAACTTTGACCACATTTGAATTTTTCTATATATATATATATATATATATATATATTACAATCTAGAGGCACCGCCTCTAGATTCCTTTAATTCATTTTCTTTTAATCTCATATATTTGTATACATATACACAAAATACTTTACACATAAACACACATTAATATACAATTAACTTTTCATTATCATAACTAGCTTGCAACTTTAATTACACATCTAACAGCTAGGCCCAAATCGAGGATGTTACATTTCAGTACCAGTACCCTCCGAATGAGGAACCCATAGATTATGTGCTAAATCTCCGTGCAATGAAACAATTTTCTTTTGAGAGAAAATTGAGGGGCTGGGAGGGGTTTGTGCATGCTCTCGTGGGAAGCCAGAGTTTTTTGTCAATGCTAGGTATAGACCCAACAGTAGATGTGGTGTCCCGGCTTAAAATGGTTGGGGAACCCTCAGCCCTCTCTTTTTCTTTTCTCGCTTATCTCTCTCTCCCTAACTTTGTTTTTGCCGCACAAAGTCTTCTTCTACGTTAAGTACATCAATATTTTCATAAAGTTCTTTCGGATCAATACTTTCAAAATCAAAACTAAAGTACATCATTTGATCATCATATGCAGGAAAGATTGGATGAATTTTCTAACCATCAGGACCTAACTCCTCCTCGGCCTCCTCATTAGCCTGCTCAAACATTTTATCAATGTATTTATGAAATGAATCTGTTTCGCTTGATTGGGAACTATGCACTAATTGAATTACTTTTTGAACAATTTCAGAGACGTCCACAACACCTCCCTCACTAGTCTCACCACCTTCACTAGTTTCGCCACCCCTCTCAATAATTTTTTCACTCTTCACATCCCTATCAACTTCTCCCATAGAAGACTGACTCCTAGTAGCACTACTCTCTGGACCTGGCGTTCTCGGGGTAGAATCAGTAGGCTCTTGCCGATTCATAAGAACAAGATTATTATCTCTCACGTACTGCTGGATGTTTTCACTTTCAATATTTAATAACTCAAGTAATTCAACTGGCATCACAAAAGCATCAACATTAGGCATCGCCAGAATTTTATAGAGCTTAATCATCATTTGAATTTGCTGGGCTGGTTCACCATCACGCCTAGAGATCTCAATATCTCTGGCCATCAACCTCTGAATGATCATTGTTAAGAACCACGGGAACGGCAAGAAATTACGTCTTTTCCTTGGAATCACCTTTTCACGGATCACCTTTGAAATTTCAAGAAAGACCAATTCTGCATAATCATAGTAAAAATGCTTAGCCATACCAACCAAAACTTTTAAAGCAAAGGCATTCGCGCCATCAATTCCTTTGGTTACACTTGTTAAACATCGCATTATGATGGCATAAAGTGTTTGCCATTGAGGTACCAAACCAGACCGTTTAAATTTTGACATTCTAGTTAAATCATCTCCGTCCCAGCCAAGATCCATTACATGAAGTAAAATCTGTTTCAGTTGGAGTTGGATCAAAATCAGGTTTTGAAGGATAAGAGTTTTGTTTGGGTAATCGGACAATTCATCTTAAGCTGTCAACTCCCATTTCAAAATCAACTTGGTCAATTCGACTAGCAATTACAGGGTTTCGTTGTTCACTTTCGCTTAATGATAACGAGTCTGATAATTGTTGAACATAGACTTCCGGGACATGTGGTTCAGCCTCAAGCGGGTTAAAAGTGAATATATGGTTTAGTGGGTGTGAGGATATCAACTCAGTTATGATTGGGTATTCTATTTTGGTTATATGAGGTACGAAGTAGGCATTGTTCAATTTGTTAGGAAGGTAATTGGCTTGGGGGAAAAGTGTATTAGAAGGGATTTGCGCCATCTATAAGATCAAAACAGTTAGTACTCAATTCAAAGCAAAAGCCCTTTGTGAAAATTTTCAAACTTCCAAAAATTCATAAGTGTAGAGTGAAATCCGACACACTGTAATCCGACAAAATTTATCGGATTTGGTTGAAAAACCGACCCAATGGAATCCTTTGAAAATCCGACAGTCGCAAATCCTTCAATAATCTAAAAATCCGACATGTTTCAAATCCGACAATCCTATACTTACAAAATCCGATATTTTCTAAATCCGTTAAATCCCAAAATCCGATTATCCATCTATCAAGTTTATCCAATCTATCGGATTTATCTCAAAATCCGACAACCATGAAATCCGACATATGTAGCACTTAAACTTTCGAGTTCTCTGTAAATCCGATAGTTCATCCATTTTTGAACTTATTCATATTTCCGACGAACCGACACATTCAAACTCAACTATAATCATCTAAAAAGTTCGATTATATTGAAATCAAACCTTTTTCCTCATACGTACACTTAATTCCGAGTGTAAAATCATTAAAAACAACACTCGATTGATTTACATTCCGACATTTTCGAAAGTTGAAAGTTACAAAAACCGATTCAAAACCACTTAAACATGCATAAAATTTCACGAAAATTATACCTTTGGAATCAGAAAGAGTGTGCGAACACAGATCTATCAGCGAAACACGTAAACAAACAACTTGAAATTCTTGCTTTTTGAGAGTATTTTTGCAGGTATCGGATTTCCGAAACCGACAATATAATCAGATTTTCCTTATATAGGAAAATGAAAAATCTGATATCAATGGGTTAGAAATCCGCTACCCATGGTATAAAATCTAACCCATTGAAATCTGATAATAAAAGTTTCGGATTTGAAATGAAAACCGACAAACCACTCGGATTTGGTGTGAATCCGACACAAATAGCGGTTTATGAAAGAATCCGACACAATATAGCGGATTTTGACTCAATCCGACAATATTTACGGATTTTGAACACTTAAAACCAAAGTTTTGTTCTTTTAAAGCAACACACTCCCCTCAACTCAACATTTCATTTTTAATATCAAAACTATGATCATGAAAATTTCAAAATTCAAATTCAAAAACATATAAAAACTCTCCCTCAAATCATGCACAAAAGTACATCAATTTGAGATGAAGAAAAATTATTTTTGAATTTTATTGTTTTGTAATATCCGTGATTCATAACTTGTATTTGATGTTTCAATCCTTTGACTCATCAGTTAAAACCTGCACCACTAAGAAATACCGTGTAAAATCTAAAAAAAATGATATGTCAAACAGTCAAAATGAACACTCCTAATCTTGACACCAAAGCATTAAAAGGAGATTCGTCTAACGCTTTTGTGAAAATATCAGCAAGTTGATTCTCAGTTTGGACATATTGTAACTCAATTAATCCTTTTTCTACTTAGTCCTTTATGAAATAATATCTGATGTCTATATGTTTGGTTTTAGAATGATGTACCGGATTACAAGTAATTGCAATAGCACTCTGAGAATCACACATCAATGAGATTTTGTTGTACTCCAGACCAAAATCAGACAGCTGGGTCCTAATCTAGAGACACTGTGAAAAGCAGTTTGCAGCAACAATGTATTCTGCTTCAGCTGTTGATGACAATACACAGTTCTGCTTCTTGGATCCCCATCATACCAGTCTGTCTCCCAGGAAATGTGCACTCCTAGATGTACTCTTTCGATCTAGCATGCATCCGGCATAATCTCCTCAGAATAGGAAATGAGTTCAAATCCTGAATCCCTAGGATACCACAAACCAAGATCTGGGGTACCCTTAAGATATCTAAATATGCGTTTTACCGCCAAAGATGAGATTCTTTCGGATTTGCCTGAAATCTGACAAAAAGACATGTTGAGTACATAATATCAGGCCTACTTGCCGTCAAATACAGCAATGAACCTATCATACCTCTGGAAGTTTTCAAATGTACTGCCTTTCCATCCGGATCAACAAATAGTTTTGTTCTTGAAGCCATGGGTATTGTACTAGAAGAACAACCAGTCATATCAAATCTCTTTAACAGATCTTTGATATACTTAACCTGGTTAATAAAAATTCCATGACTCAATTGTTTGATTTGCAATCCGAGGAAAAAATTAACTTCCCCTATCGTGCTCATTTCAAATTGTTTTTTCATTGTATTTGAAAATTCATTGCCGTATTGAGGATTTGTAGAACCAAATATTATGTCATCGACATATATTTGGACCAACACATGGTCCTTTCCCATTTTCTTCTTGAATAATGTGGTGTCTGTTTTCCCCTTCACGTATCCCTTGTGTAGAAGATGTTCTGACAGCTCATCATACCAAGCTCGTGGGGCTTGTTTTAATCCGTAAAGAGCTTTGTCGAGAATGTAGACGTCATCGGGTCTATTAGGATCTACAAAACCATCTGGTTGACTGACGTACACTTCCTTTTTTAGTTTCCCATTGAGGAATGTAGTCTTTACGTCCATTTGATAAACCGTAAAGTTCTTGTAGAAGGCATAGGCTAGGAAAAGTCTTATTGCTTCTATCCTTGCTACAGGGAAAAAAGTTTCATCATAATCAATCCCTTCGTGTTGATTTTACCCCTTAGCCACTAACCTAGCTTTGTTCCTAACCACTACACCATTCGAATCCTTCTTATTTTTAAAAACCCATTTAGTTCCCACTATTGATTTTCCTTCAAGTCTTGGAACTAACCGCACGACTTTTAATCACTCAAACTGACTCAGTTCATCTTGCATAGCAATTATCCAGTCTGGATTTGCTAGAGCTTCTGATACTCTTGACCATGCTCAGAAAACTAGAATGAAGACATTCATTAGCGGTTGCAGATCACGTTTGAACACCGGCGTTCAAACTCCCTATCACCTGAGTCTCAGGATGACTTTTGAACCAAACAGGTTTAGGTGATTGAACCTGAATGTATTCATTTAAATCCCTAACTTTATGTGAATTAATATCCTCCATTGACTGATCGTATCTTGGACCTCCCTTAGTAGCAGGAATATTCGTAGCTTCAAACTCCGAACTTTCAGAATTGATTGTCTGTTGAATTGTGGACCCACTTGGTGGTTCAGTTAGTGTCACACAGTCTTGAAGTTGTTGATTATCATGTACAACAATAGATAAGTTATCATTCTTTTTAAAGAAATCAAACATGAAGTCCAAGCTAATATCATCCGTGTGACTGAATGGCTCATTAATGTTATTTATTTTCAAAATTGATTCTTTTGATGAGTTAGGTTTACCCGTTAAAGAATTTAGGTTTACTAAATCGTCAAACGTAACATTCATGCTTTCAATAATCATGTTAGTTCTTCGATTCGGAATTCTAAAAGCCTTATTATCCGTTGAGTAACCTAAGAAAACTCCTTCATCTGCTTTTGGATCAAACTTTGACAGTTTGTCCGTCTCATTCAGCACAAAGCACCTATTACCAAATACGTGAAAGTATTTGATATTAGGTACTACTCCATTACATAATTCGTAAGGAGTCTTATTAAATTGTCGATGAATTAATGAACGATTCTAGGTGTAGCATGCTGTGTTCACGACTTCAGCCTAGTATGATGGTGGTAATTTTGAGTACTGTAGCATCGTTCGCGCAGCTTCAACCAATGTTCTGTTTTTCCTTTCTACTACTCCCTTCTGTTCCGGAGTATATGCTGCCGAAAACTGATGCGTAATACCTTCAGAATCCAAATAGAAATCTAATGTCCTGTTTTTGAACTCTGTTCCATTATTAGTTCTAATGCCCTTCACCGGTTGTCCTTTTTAAGTCTTGTGTTTCTTCAGAAACAAGATTACTTGTTGAGGAACTTCACTTTTGTGACTCACAAACTGGACCCATGTATACCGGGAATAGTCATCCACCATCACAA
Organism: Dittrichia graveolens; assembly: GCA_038502395.1. Taxonomy (NCBI): domain Eukaryota; kingdom Viridiplantae; phylum Streptophyta; class Magnoliopsida; order Asterales; family Asteraceae; genus Dittrichia; species Dittrichia graveolens. The sequence continues at coordinate 56,011,496 of JARJIL010000003.1, forward strand.
GAATATATCTTTTTGCATTCCTGGACTCTACCTTCATTGGTCCACAGAGGTCCATGTGTATCAACTGCAAGGGAGCGGTATTTGAAGAAATTTGACTGACTTTATGTGGTACTCTCTTAAGTTTTCCAGACTCACAATCCTTGCACAGATGATCTTTTTCAAACTTTAGCTTTGGTAGACCTCTGACCAAATTACCATTCACCAGCTTGTTTATGTTTTTAAAATTTAGATGAGACAACTTACGATGCCATGACCAATTCAAATCTAACAACGCTTTTGTCAATAGACATACTGGTGCGCCGGAACCTTTTTCAGACAAGTCAATGTATACAAGTTTGACTTTCTGTATCCACCCAAAATTTCAGTTCCTTCTTCCGTCCTTAATGAACATGAACTCTTTTTAAACACGACCTCCATTCTTTTGTCACAAAATTGTCCTATGCTGAATAAATTGTGCCCTAAGCCCTCTACATAAGACACTTTTTCAATTTTTAAATTTCTAGTTTCTATCACTCCATGGCCTAGTATCGGAGAAACTTGATCATTTCCAAACTTTACATTTCCAGACTATTTACCCACAAAGTGTTTGAGAAGATCCTTATTGCCAGTCATGTGCTTCGTACAGCCGGAGTCCATGTACCAAATATGATCTTTCTGCACATGGAAAAGAAACTAGACTGAACTTTAATGTTAGAAACATCCGACTTTATATCATGAATTGAACTTCCTTTGTGAACAGTTTTCTTAACAACCCATTTCTCAGTTGAAATTTTTCTTTTGTTTTGTGACTGAGTTGATTCAAGAATCTTTTGTTTATTCACAGGTGAAAACTATTTTGCTTTTTCAATATACATGCTTTTCACTTTTGGTTTGTTTGAAATGATTGTATTCATCATTTGTTTTTGAATATTCGTGGAATTTATTGCCATTGATGAATATGGAGCTGAATTCCTTTGAAGTTGTTTGATTGGCTTGTAATTTCCTTTTGTTTTAACAACATAATTCAGATGGATTTGTTTTAGAAGAACTTGTGAATATTCGGCCTTTTGATTTGCATTCATTATCAGCAGATGTTCCTTCCATTGTCCTAGGCGGACTAGTATTCTTCTGTTCGCATACTTTTTTTAGAAACCCGATTTTCTCATGTTTGTGAATCCATTGGTGAATGATGTATCCATTTTTGTTTACATATGTAGCATCACCAATGTTAATTGTTTGTTACAACGGAAGCGAATAAAAATATAAAATTTGTTTGACTAGCAATTGAGTTAAAAACATAAAACGCTACGGTCCCCGCCATCATGCCGGAGCCTTGCCCTTGTCCAATCTCGAAGAACCTGAAACATAAAAAAAAGGGGTAAGCACAAAGCTTAGTGAATCACCACTACCTTTACCCTTCGCAGAAATCACAACCTGCCATTTTGTAACACATAACTAGGGACTCGCCCTCGGCCGCATCTCGGGTCCCACCCTTTTGATGCCTAAACCGGGCCTCGCCCGCTATGACTCATCACAGGTCCCACCTTTAGATGAGGTCATCTTCCGCGACCGACCACGAAGGCACGGATGGTTACTAACATTTCATAACGATAACACATAATAAATTACCACATTTAAGCACATACTTGGCAACGATAAACATCATGCATATCACTTACACATTACGGGAACAAAGGAAGTTAGGGTAACTCACCTGAGAGACGACGCAAAAAAGCTAGAAGTATTTCTCGACACTGCTTGACTAACAGATCCTGACGGTAAATCCTACAATACAGTTACTGAGTCAGGCCAAGTACAAGCCTCTAAGTCACACGAGTTTAAAGTCGCATGAACCCTTAAGTCACATGGAACCTTAAGTCGCATCATACCTTAAGTCGCATGAGACAAGAGTCACATGAACCCTCAAGTCGCATGAGACAAGAGTCGCATGAAACCACTACGTCGCATGAGGCAAAAGTTGCATGGACTAATAGGTCGCATGAGGCAAAAGTCGCATGAACTAACAAGTTGCATGAACTTAGAAGTCGCATGAGCTAACAAGTCGCATGAGATAACAAGTCGCATGACCTAACAAGTCGCATGACCTAACAAGTTGCATGAACTAACAAGTAGAATGGAACCATATGTTGCATGGAACAAAGAGTCGCATGAAACCCGTAAGTTGCATGGGGCAAAGAGTCGCATGAACTATCTCCCTTGTCAGACCAAAACCCATTAAAGCCCAGTGTTACTTTAATTTCTGAATTCTTATAAAACTTAATCAATTCATGCCATTATTGTTCCAAAAGCTTCCTAACAGCAAATAACCAAATCCTTTTGAAGATAAACAATTTATATCTCGATTTCCAGGCCTAGGATCTCATTTTTGTTTCTCAAATGGTGCTTCACAAAAACCCCAAGAACAGGGGATAAATCCCTACTAAAACCCTTCTTTAAACAACTTGAATTTGCTTAACTACTCACAAAAGATAGGATACAAATTTTAGAACTGTTACCTGATGATTCCTTGTGGGTTTGGCTCAAAATCTCTACCTTGCTTTCTTCCTCCATCTCTTGAAAGTGAAGCAATATAATAATTTCTCAACCCGTGATATATAATCTACAATAATAATAATAATAATAGTAATAGTAATAATAACTGCGAATTTACATATGGATAGCACAGGGTTCCGTAAATGGACATTACAACTCTCCCCCACTAAAACACGACTTCGTCCTCGAAGTCACTTCTCGAACAGTTCGGGGTAATTCTACTTCATTTCGCTTTCGGGTTCCCAAGTCCATTGCGACCCCTTGCGGTGCTCCCACTGTACCTTGACTATTCCAATTTGTTTGTTTCTAAGAGTCTTGGTTTTTCGTTCTAGTATCGCCACCGGTTTCTCTACATAATTCAGCTTGCCATCCACCATGATATCCCTCATAGGCACGAATGTTGATTCGTCCGCTAGGCACTTCCTTAAGTGTGACACGTGGAAGGTGTTATGAATCCTTGATAGTTCCTCGGGTAGTTCAAGGCTGTACGCTACCTTCCCCAATCGTGCCACTACCTTGAAAGGCCCGATAAACCTTGGGCTCAACTTCCCTCGCTTCCTAAAATGGATGACTCCCTTCCAAGGCGAAACCTTGAGTAGTACGAAGTCCCCGACTTGAAATTCTAGTTCCGAGTGACGCTTATCCGTGTAAATCTTCCGCCTACTCTGTGCCGCACGTAGTCTTTTGCGAATTTTTTTAATGTTCTCAGTCATTTTCTACACCACTTTCGTACTCCCGAGCTCCCTCTGCCTCACCTCACCCCAACAAATAGGGGTTCTACAACGCCTGCCGTACAACATCTCGTACGGAGGCATCCTTATACTTGCGTGGAAGCTATTATTATACGAGAATTCTGCTAATGGAAGGTAAATATCCCAGCTGCCCCCGAAGTCTAACACACATGCCCGGAGTATGTCCTCTAAGGTGTGTATCGTCCGCTCACTCTTTCCATCCGTCTTTGGATGGTAAGCTGTACTAAAGTGCAACCTCGTGCCCTGATCGCTATGAAACTTCCCCCAGAATCTAGCCGTGAATCTCGTATCCCTGACAAACACCACTGACACGAGAACCCCGTGCCTCGAGATCACCTCTTTCATAAATACATCTTCCATATTTTCTGACGAGTACGTCTCACGGATCGGGGTAAAGTGTGCACTTTTCATCAATCTGTCAACAATGACCCATATAGCGTCATAACCTCTCGGGGTTCGGGGCAACTTAGTTATTAAATCCATTATGATATGCTCCCACTTCCACTCTAGTATTTCTAAAGGCCGAACCTTTCCATGGGGTCTTTGGTGCTCGGCCTTAACTCGAAGGCATGTTAAACATCCTTCTACATACTTTGCTACAGAGTGCTTCATCCCCGGCCACCAATAATCAGATTTTAAATCTTGGTACATCTTCGTAGCCCCCAGATGAATTGAGAATTTAGACTTATGAGCCTCGTTGAGTAGCGTAGACCTTGCATCCCCCATACTGGGTACCCAAATTCGTCCATGCCGGGTAAGCAATTCCCGACTATTCCTTACGAGCTTAGTTGCTTGGCCCTTAATTCGTTCTCTGTTCTGGTTCTCGTTCTTGATTGCCTCCTCCCAGGCTGACATTATTAAGTCAAATAAGGAACTTGTTACTATCAACCGCAGACACTCTACTTGAAGCAGCATGCACCCTGCCTTTCTGCTCAAAGCATCCGCCACCACATTGGCCTTACCTGGATGATAGAGTATTTTGCAGTCGTAATCCTTAACGAGGTCTAGCCACCGCCGTTGTCTCACGTTTAAGTTCTTCTGATCTGCTAAGTATTTCAAACTCTTGTGGTCCGTGTAAATCGTACACCTTAATCCGTATAGGTAACGTCTCCTGATTTTTAATGCGAAAACTATTGCCACGAGTTCTAGGTCATGTGTTGGATAGTTGCTCTCGTGCTGTTTCAATTGTCGCGACGCATATGCTACAACTTTTCCTTTTTGCATTAACACACACCCCAACCCACAGTGAGAAGCGTCGAAATAAACCACAAGATCCTCCATTCCCTCGGGTAGTGTTAACACTGGTGCCTCGCATAGTTTGTTACGTAGGGTCTCAAACACCTTTTGTTGGTCAATTCCCCAAACAAAACTCACATTCTTCTTAGTCAGCTTAATTAAGGGTACCGCAATTTTTGAATAATCTTGGATAAATCTCCGGTAGTACCCCGCTAAGCCCAAAAAGCTTCTAATCTCAGTCGGACTCTTAGGCTGTTCCCATTTCAAGACTGCCTCAATCTTAGCCGGATCCACCTTTATGCCATTCTCGTTCACGAGATGCCCCTACTTCTTGTAACCAAATTCGCATTTTGAAAACTTAGCATAGAGCTTTTCTCGCTTTAAGGTCTCTAGAACTTGTCACAGGTGTTGCTCGTGCTCCTGCCGTGTCCTTGAATACACTAAGATGTCATCGATAAACACTATGACTGACTTATCGAGCATCGGTCTACATACCCTGTTCATAAGATCCATAAATGCTGTATGGGTGTTGGTTAGCCCGAACGACATGACAACGAACTCGTAATGGCCATACCATGTTCTGAACGCCGTCTTAGCAATATCTTCTTCTCGTACCTTCAACTGATGGTACCCAGAACGAAGGTCGATCTTCGAAAACCATGCAACTCCCTGAAGTTGATCAAATAATTCGTTGATTCTCGGTAGTGGGTATCGGTTCTTTACGGTGACCTTATTCAACTCCCCGTAGTTGATGCACATCCTGAAAGACACGTCTTTTATCTTGACGAAGAGTATAGGAGCACCCCAAGGCGAACTACTTGGTCTAATGAAACCCTTCTGTAATAGTTCTTGAAGTTGACTCATCAATTCCCTCATCTCGGGTGGAGCTAGTCGGTAGGGTGTTTTGGCTATCGGAGCGGCTCCTGGTACTTGGTCGATTCTGAATTCTACCTGACGGTTGGGAGGCATACATGGCAGATGCTTCGGAAATACTTCTAGGAAATCATTGACTACTGGCACATCCGACACTTCTAACGCGCCCTTCTCCTTTTTACTATCAAGTACATAGGCTAGGAAAGCGGTGCATCCGCGACGGAGGTACTTCCCTGCTTTGGTTACTGTGCAGAATGCTGCTCCCTGTTTCCGGTGTTCCCCCCTGACGACGATCTCTCCCCTACTAGGAGTCTGAATCCTAACTCTCCTCTGGTTACACACGATGGTAGCTTGATGACAGCCCAACCAATCCATCCCCATGATAATATGAAATTCCCTCATAGCAATCGGTATAAGGTCGATAGTAAACTTCTCACCCTTTAGTTCTATTACATTACTCTTATATACAGTAGACACGCTGAAGGCCTTGTCATCAGCTATTTCTACTTCCAAGGTTACTTCTAGTTTCATAGGTTCTTGGTTGAGATTTTTGCAAAATGTAAATGAAACAAACGATCTACTCACGCCAGAATCAAATAAAACTAGTGCAGGTATTGAGTTTACGAGGTGAATATCTGCGACCACATCGGGTTCCACTTTGGCTTCTTCTGCAGTTAGCTCGAAGGGTCGCCCCCTTCCCCGAGTCACCTCACTCTTGTTACCTTGACCTCCTTCAGTAATCCTTAAGGTTTCAGGTGTGGCAACTTTCACTTCTCCTTTGCTCAGCTGGGGACACTCCGACCTCAGCTGGCTGGGCATATAACAGTTAAAGCAGACCTTTACTCCCTCCTTGCAATCTCGGCTCAGGGGGCCTAGTTGGCCACACTTGAAACACCCTATTGATCCCAACTTACACTCCCCTGCATGGTTTGCATTTCTGGCACCGAGGCGCTTCCTTCTTTCCTCCATGCTTGGGCACCGTAAACTTAAACTTCTTTTTGGACCCTGCTGCTGGTTCAACCTTCCTCTTGATCTGCCTTTCTTGTTCTTGCTTTTCCAGTTCGATTTCTCGGGCTCTGGCGGCCCCCATCATCTGCTCTAAAGTTTGGTATTTTGAAGAATCCACAAACTCACGAATTTCAGTCTTCAACACCCCCATATACCCGAACATTTTCATCTTCTCATTGGCCACGTATTCGGGGCAAAAACGGGACCTTGCAAGGAACAGTTCGTTCAATTCCGTAATGGTTTCAGTAGTTTGCTTCATGGCAAGGAACTCACTAGTGATCTTCTCAACCTCAACTTGCGGTGTGAACTTTTCTGTGAACATCTATTTAAAACTCTCCCAAGTAGTGTCAACCAGCAATTCACCCATTTGTAACAAAAGTGACCACCAGTCCTTTGCTGCTCCTCGCAGCAAGTTAACGGCGAAGAGGACCTTACGGTCTGCCGGACAGTATCTAGTACGGAAAGCAGATTCAACCTCGGCTATCCAACGGGTACTCAGGACCGGGTCGGGTTTTCCTTCGAATACAGGCAGGTTGCAAGCTACAAAGTCACGGTAGGTGTACCCGCCTTGGTTGACCCCTAAGTTCTCGGGGCGGTGGTTAGCTTCCTTAGCAGCCAACTCTCTTCTTACTGTCTCTTTAACCATCTTTTCCATCTCCTCAGCCATTTTCTCGAACATGTTAGGGAGGATTGGTTACAAGGCCCTCCCTATAGTTGCTACTAATCCGTCATCCACAGGAGGATTCGCGGTTCCACCCCTGGCGGCTACCACAGGTATTTCCGGCCGGCGTCTCGGCACAGTCTCGGCCGTGTAACTTGCAACCTCCCCATCCCGGGGCACATTCGCAGGACCCCCCGCTAGTGGGTTTGGATTCCTTCTTGTGTTAACCATTCTGAAGTATAGATAACACACTGTAACTTAGGTAGGCGTTACCGCATATAACTTCCTAATGTATACATTACTTCTACACACTTAGCTCATCCATTAGCAGCCCTACGTGAACTAAGGCCACTCTAGCTACGTACACGTCATAACATACAAGTAATCCCTCACCAGATTCACAAGATTCCTCATGATTCTGTCAAGCTCTAATGTGTACCATGTATCTGTAACAAATCTGTAACAATATAGCCCTTCATATTATTACCGCCACACTATACATACTAGATCTTAGCACCACCACTAGGTCTCTTGATTCACGGGCTTGGGTTTTGCATCACTAGGGTTCTAAGAATATAAGCTTCACGTATAAGTTATCATGCAAAGGTCGTTACATCTATACCATATCATCATCAGTCTAACATAGTGTGAAAACGATGTTGTTTCTTTCAATCTATACTTCTCGTTTCATGCGTTGTTTAAGGTGTTCACACTACACTGAATGTTGCTATTATCTGTTCATGACTATAAGAATGACACTCACAATTCATAACTCATCCAATCAAAAAGTGCTTACCAGGACCTTCGGCTCCGGCTGACAGCGCGTTTTAAAATGGTTTAGGAAATTTTATAGTTTGAAAATCTCATTTCGAACAAAGGTTTAAGTCCAAACACACCACTCGCGCGCTTGAATCACTTAAACCGAGTCTCTGATACCAAGTTGTAACCTCCCAAATTTTTTTTTGAACATAATAATTTAATATATACCAGCAATTACCAAAATCAACTTTTACAAATGTAGCATCCACCAATGTTAAATGTTTGTTACAACGGAAGCGAATAAAAATATAAAATTTGTTTGACTGGCAATTGAGTTAAAAACATAAAACGCAACAGTCGCCGCCATCATGCCGGAGCCTTGCCCTTGTCCAATCTCGAAGAACATGAAACATAACAAAAAGGGGTAAGCACAAAGCTTAGTGAATCACCACTACCCTTACCCTTCGCATGAATCACATCCTGCCATCTTGTAACACATAACTAAGGACTCGCCCTCTGCCGCATCTCGAGTCCCACCCGTTTGATGCCTAAACCAGGCCTCACCTACTATGAGTCATCACATGTCCCACCTTTAGATGAGGTCATCTGCCCCGACGGACCATGAAGGCACGTTTGGTTACTAACATTTCACAACGATAACACATAATAACTTACCACATTTAAGCACATACTTGGCAACGATAAACATCATGCATATCACTTACACATTACGGGAACAAAGTAAGTTAGGGTAACTCACCTGAGTGACGACGCAAAAAAGCTAGAAGTATTTCTCGACACTGTTTGACTAACGGATCCTGACGGTAAAACCTACAATACAGTTACTGAGTTAGGCCAAGTACAAGCCTCTAAGTCACACGTGTTTAAAGTCGCATGAACCCTTAAGTCCCATGGAACCTTAAGTCGCATGGAACCTTAAGTCACATGATACCTTAAGTCGCATGAGACAAGAGTCGCATGAAACCACTAGGTCGCATGAGGCAAAAGTCGCATGGACTAATAGGTCGCATGAGGCAAAAGTCGCATGAGCTAACAAGTCGCATGAACTAACAAGTCGCATGGAACAAAGAGTCGCATGAAACCCGTAAGTCGCATGGGGTAAAGAGTCGCATGAACTATATGTCGCATGAAATCATGAGTCGCATGAACTATCTCCCTTGTCAGACCAAAACCCATTAACGCCCAGTCTTACTTTAATTTCTGAATTCTTATAAAACTTAATCAATTCATGCCATTATTGTTCCAAAAGCTTCCTAACAGTAAATAAACAAATCCTTTTGAAGATAAACAATTTGTATCTCGATTTCTAGGCCTAGGATCTCATTTTTGTTTCTCAAATGGTGTTTCATAAAAACCCCAAGAACAGGGGATAAATCCCAACTAAAACCCTTCTTTAAACAACTTGAATTTGCTTAACTACTCACAAAAGATAGGATACAAGTTTTAGAACTGTTACGTGATGATTCCTTGTGGGTTTGGCTCAAAATATCTGCCTTGCTTTCTTCCTCCTTCTTCTTGGTATGACACACGTACACACACACTTTCTCTCTCAAGGTTGAATGAAGAAGATGAATGGAACAGTGACCTCTTCTTGGAGGCTGTGCCCTAGCCACAAATATGTACATGCTCTATCCTGGGCCAAGCCCATTCTTTAAACCTTCTTGGGCCAATCTTAGTTCATCAAGAAATGGGGCTAGTTCACTAGACCCAATACCTAAGTCCACTCATAAATATATATAGAATTCACATCCCCATCTCTTGAAAGTGAAGCAATATAATAATTTCTCAACTTGTGATATATAATCTATAATAATAATAATAATAATAATAATAATAATGATTGCGAATATACATATGGATAGCATAGGGTTCCGAAAATGGACATTACACAAAATCTTCTTTTCTTTTTTCTTTCATATTCCCCTTTGCGATCCACATCATTGAAGCCTTTGTTGCACCACCATTCTTCATGTCTTTCTTGGTTGTTTTTTTCACACTTTTGCTCGAAACTCCTTTTGATTGTGATTGATCTGATTTTAGTTAAGAAAAAGAGGTTTTGTTAGAGACATGAATTGGTTTAACATTTTTGGAAACTGATGACTTTGCAATTTTTGGTACTTGGGAAATTTGTTTTGTTGTTGAAGTTGATCCCTTCTCTCGTACACTGTTGGAATCACAGAATTGATTACACTTATGCGAGACAAACTCCCTACAAGCCTTTGGACACTCTAGTTATACGATATCAAGATACATGTCCAATTCTTTTAGCAAGCGTTCAACCTTCTCTTCAAGCATCCTCTTCTCAATTGCATTTGAAATGAATTGTGGAATTAAGTATTGTGCAATGTTAGAGTTATTTACTTCACCTTCTGTTATTTCAATCTTTATCTTCTCAACTGAATCAGATGCAGCGGAAATGTTTAGATTTTTGTTAAGATTAAATATTGTTTCTTTTAAAGCACCATTCTCCACTTCGAAGAGAATTTTCTGATTTATACATTCTATTTCAAACAATTCTTGCCTTTTCTGCAATTTCATGTGTGGAATATAGATTCTTGCAGTTTGTTTTGATTTTGTTTCATGAATCTTAGAATCTGTTTTCTCTTCTTGTGGGTGAGGAACAAAACACTCTTCATAAGATGAAGAACATCTAACACTTGTGTTACCAACCTCATATGATGCATTGAGTTCATCGTAGTTCAGAGTATTTTGAAGTTTTTTTGTGGTTTTTCTTTTTATTTCTTCTTGTTTTATCCCCTCTTCACCCACAAATATCATCTTTGATGTCCATCCTTGATTCATCCTCTAAAGTTGATATAATTGAGTGCAATTTATTTTAGAGAAGAAATTGTTTTAATCATATCCTAAACCTTTGTATCTATTCTTTACATTTGGTTCAAGGTTTTTAAAAATATTATGACGAGTAGTAACTTTTTTGTGTACTCTTTCTTCTAGAGTCTATACTTTGACATCAAGGTTATTTTTCTCTTTCATGATTAAGTTTAAATTTTTTTCAGTAGTCAGCTTTGCAGCATTTAAGTCATGAACTTTTAATTCAGTTTCTCTTTGTAGTTTAATTAATTCAGTTTCTTTGTCTTTGATGGCTTGTTGAAGTTGTACTATTTTTGATGATTGATTTATAAGTTTCACGTCACTATTTGCTGCTTGATCCATTTTCAGATTTAAATTCTTTTCTTGCAGCTTTTGATTCTTGTTTGTGAGTGATTGATTCTGTGATGTTAAGTGCTCCACATGTTGCATGAGAGTTAGTATGTAATCAGCACGAAAATCAGGATGATCAATCATTACCATTTCTCTAGTTTCCTGTTGATTAGCAACACTTGGGCTTCTACTTTCAGTAGCAACCTCAACCTCTTCTTCTTCTTCTTCTTCCTCATATTCACTCTCATCATTTGATTCATCAAATTTAGCCATAAATCCGGAATCATTCTCTACAATCTCATCATCACTCTCACCATCAGTTTCTTGAAATTCAAATTCCTCAACATTAGCTATCAGTACGAACTGTGCATGTACATTCTTGTCTTCATCACTGTTATCCGTATCTGACAGAAACTGATCTTCCTCAGCAAGTAGAGCTTGTCCACTGTTTCTTTGTTTGCTCAGGTTGAGCTTCGCCTTATAGTATTATGAGTCCTTGACTTTGGGCTTCTTACAATCTTTGATGAAATGGCCAGTGCCACCATAGTTGTAGCACTTTCTCTCCTAAGCATTTTCAACCTTTCTTTCATACCTTCTTTCTAGCCTTTGACCATCCTTTTTCTTGACTTGGTCATCCCTACATCTTGACCCACACGTGAACCTCTGCCTGTTGTTAGTTTTGTTCTTTAGAAACTTGTTTTGCATCATGTTCGACAGATAAGCCATAGCTTGCATGATTTTCTCGTTATCCACCAAACACTCTTCCTCCGAATCTGAAGATTCTGTCTCTTGAACTTGCTTCATCTTGACAGACTTTGTCGAACTCTTCACTCTTTTGTCATTGACCACTAAAGTAAGTGGATCTATATTCTCTTTTTGTGCACCCACACCAACATCATCTTGATATTGGTTCAGTTCTTCAAATATCATATGGTGGGTGACTTTATTCAGACTTTTTTGGTTCATTTGTTTGTAGATTGCCACCTGTGATTTCCATTTAGGCCCTAGAGAATTTAGAAACCGTGTGTTCTTTGTTAAGTTTGAATAATCATCCAGCTTCTGGTTTTTGAGATCATTAAGCAATTTACAGTAACGACTATAAGTTTCAATTAGAGCTTCCCCATCTCTTGATTTAAAGTGATCAAAAGAGTTGACCAAAGTAGTTTCTTTTATCCACACTCCAGATTTGAGAAATCCGACTGTTCTAGAGCACCAAATCCGATTGTTCCTTCACAGAGTAATCCGCCAACTTCAAAAATTCAAATTTCTTCGAATTTTCATTAACTTCAAGAATTTCTCTTTCCTCTAGATTTGTATACTTGCGAATTACACTCAGGAAACAACTTTACAACAAAAATCAAACGATTGAATACATTTTAGATCAAAATTGTTTAGAACTTGCAAAACACAAAAATTACAATTCAATACAATGTGTGAAATGTATGATCATGGATTAATACCGATCGAGTCTAATGATGATTGCGAATCTAAAGATCTACAAACCTCCTATTATCACTTTCGAATTGATTAGAATAAGAAAACTTCAAAAAGTCGACTATGAACACATAAAATCCGACAAATTGCTTCACTTGTTGCTGTTATCTCACAAATGCTTCAATCACGAGCCGTATCTTATCAAAGATCAGACTCTGATACCAATTGTAGATGTGTAAACAAGTAGAATGTAAATCAAGTTGAGTGCAAAAGGTCAAAACACCTTAAAGTGTGTGTTTGATATATTTGATAATGCAAGATTACAATAATGAAAGCCTAAGGTCACTATATATACGTATTCATATATGTGAGCATCTAAGTATAAAATCATCTAATAAAGCATAAGTTTTAACTACAACACAAACATCAAGTCTATTTCTAACAATTAGAGCCTAAGCTACAAGATATAGCATGAAAATGGCTCAAAAAATGATTTTGGAAGATTTATTTTTGTCTAGTAAGCCTTCACGGGCCGTAAAGGTGTCTTCACGAGTCGTGAATGCCACACGACCAGTGTTCATGAGGGGTCTGGTAGTGAGAAGTGTTTTCAGACTTCACGAGTGCTTCTGGTCTGTGACCGGTCGTGGAGCGCTCGGGCTTCACGAGACGTGAGGGGTCGTAAAACGTCTCGTAAGCAGTTTAGTCGTGGAACTTGGTTTTTAGGCTCACGAGCCCTTCTGACCCGTGATGGTCGTGAGTCCCTTGGGTATCACGAGCCGTGGGAGGTTGTGAAGGAGCTCCTGAGCAACTGAAAGAAAATTTTTACGGTTTTTCGGGTCATGGAGGAGTTGTTGGTTTTGTTGCAGATTCCGTTTGTTTGAAAACCCCTTGTATATTTTGGTTCAAATGTGGGTATGAAAGGTATGGTATTGGCTGAGATGCATACATGCATACACATACATTATGTATATTTGAATATGGGTATAAAAATTGGTTTTGTTCCCTAATGCATATGTACAAGAATTTCCTAGATGTTTCTTGAATGTTTATGTTAGAAATTCTTACCAAAATATTCTTTACTCGCGGTTTTGGCACACCGTGCTTGTTTGGTTGTTGTTTGTTGTGTAACACCATAAAATCCTAAATCATTTTTTTAAAATACGCTGCGGAAGCATTAACAAACAATTTACATAAAGTGCGAATATTTACAACCATCAAAATATCAGTTTACAAATACAACATCGTACCCTTCGTGGTGTTACAAAATAAAACATGGCTCGTTTCAAATTAAAATCAATATTAGAGTAGGGTCAACTTTTCCTTTCACAAACTCCACAGACTTACAAACCTACAAAAACAATCAACTATGGGGAATTAGCACAAAGCTAAGTGAGAGGAAGCTAAACACGAAAGCAAACGTCAACAATCAATACAGAAGTAGGTAACCAAACAATCAAGAAGACCGGCGGTTCAGCGCAAAACCTACAACTGGCCAAATAAAGGTTTACCGATAGCCCTCTAATGAATTGGCACAGTCAAAATCCCCTCTAACACAACACATGCATCAGTAGGACTACAACTGTTCAACCAATCAGCAGACGAGGCCAGCCCAATTCTATGAGTAGCTAACTTCTCGAACGCAACTCAATATCATCCAAAGAGTATGTATCGGCCAAATAGTCATACAATAGATATACTAAATCAACAATCACAATCATCAGACTCAATAGTCTATCAATCACAAACGCATGCATCACATCAATCATTACCTTTACCATCCGTGAGTTAACACTCACTCACCTCTTACTTTCAAATGCGGCACTTAGATATCTAATGTTAATGAGCCTTTGTGTTTCCTGAAAACACAACAACACCTAAATCAGTCTTTGATTCATAAATATATACATCCACATATATTTATATATCTATTGCTCATATACAATAGGCTAGATTCAGATATCAATATATATATATAGCATACAACATCAAAGAATTAACAAACAACAATAATTCCTGGAATCCTGCAGACGCGTAGCTTCCAATAAACCGACTCATCGCATTGCGTAATGCGTAAGTCAGATCTATCATACGAAAGTCGGATCAATCATCCTAAGGTCGGATAACCTATCCGAAAGTCGGAACTCAAGAGTCGGACCAATATATCGGATGACCCAAAAGTCGGACGAATCAAGCTCGAAAAGTCAGATCAAACGTGCAAAGGTCGGATCAAAACCGGGAACGCGTCGCGTCCCATAATTCATTAACAGGGTCTGAATTCAAACCAAAACACTTCTAAAACATAAACAAACTTCATATAACATACCAATAATTATCAAGAACACCTTCAAACAATTTAAAACAACAAAACAATCAAACCCACATGCCAAGTTTCTTTAAAAACCCATCAATGGTGTTCTTAGCATATTCAATTATCAAACTCAATTAAAACATAGTAAAACTCGCATGAATCTTCATTTAAACACACAAGGAATAATTACTAACCTTTATATGAAATTAACAACCACCAAATCTTAATTCCAAGTTTTCAAGTTTGTGCTTTTCTTGAGTTTTCTTCAACAGGAGGTAACATACACACACACAACACTTGCAAGACTTTCAAGAAAATGAGGAGGTTTCAACATACACATACACACGTACACCGCCTTATGATTTTATCAAAGCATGTGGTTTCACAATATTAACATACTCACATGCATACATATCTACACATACTTACTTACATACATATCTACACATACTTAAATACATACATATCTACAGATACTTAAATACATACATTATTCATTTAGTTAATTACTTCTAAATAATGAATTAACTTTATTAACATGAAGACATCACTAATTTCATTAGAACAACAAAATCAAATGTTGGTCCTAAATAGGGTAAACAAACAACCGATATAGTGTAGAAGGGGTGTTGAATACACTCAATTAACAATAAAACAATTCCACAAGAATATATTCAATAATCAATCAAGATATTACAATATCACTCTCTAATCAAATCAAAAGAATGATTTGATGTTACACAGATTATAAACTCAACTCTTTCTAAACACTCTTGTATCACAAACTAATTGATGATCGAACTTCTTGTTAACACTGATTAACAAGAACTCTAGAAAACTCTCTTGAACTTCGAACACACAAAGTTATCGCAACACACGCGTATCAAGTATGATGAACACGTACGTCTTGCAACTTATGCAGAACCCTCTGTGTTCTCTCTATGTATAAAACCCATGAGAAGGTTTATATTTATACTTGATTTATCTACGAACAAATCCTAATTTAAAGATAGAACTTATCTTTTCTTTAAAACCGCAACAAACTCCTTAATTAGAATATATCTAATTAACTTCGTTTGAGATCTCTATCCAACTAATAGATAGTTTAAATTAGGTTCAGATATCCTAATTTAAATGTCGTAGATATTGAGAGTTTATAACTGAATTTAAAATTTACTTAAATTCCTAAATTGACTTCTTGCGCTGAACCGACTCACTCAGTCTTGATATCATCAAGCTGAGTTCTTGGATCTTCAAATCTTCAAACCTTCAAATCTTCACTCTTGAAACCAATCTCAGCTTAGAAGTCACTGAGCTATCTAGTACTTACATAGAAAACTCTATATCTGTTTGTACGCTGACTACTCAGCCTAAGCTGACTAGTCAGTCTACAATAGACTTACATAATTCCTATCACCTACTTATCATCTATACATAGCTATGGTTTGTCTCATCAAATCTAAATATTTTAAGCATGGGACTAACAATCTCCCCTAATTTGATGATGACAAAACATTGAATCAAACTAAGCACATGTTAAAGAATTATGTTAAACAACTATGGAACTAACCAAAGTTAATTTTGAATCGAGTATTGAACTTATCTATACTTGTTAACTATGTCTTGAACTTACAAGATTTTCTATGCTACAAATTTTTTATAAGACTTGTAATCTTAGTATTTGAACATACAACTACTTAGATACTGAACTTATCAGATTATACTTGAACATATCAATTCTCAGCTTGAACTTACATAGCTGTTTATTTGAACACATCAAACATAATATTGAACATATCAAACAGTTGAACATATCAAACTTAAATTTTCATTTATGAACATATCATTTACATTTTTGCTTGATCATTATGATCAGCTTGTGCACACTTAGTGCTTACAAAATCATAGAACTAATCTATTTATAATTCTTCTTCTAATTCTAAC
This sequence comes from Dittrichia graveolens, assembly GCA_038502395.1. Taxonomy (NCBI): domain Eukaryota; kingdom Viridiplantae; phylum Streptophyta; class Magnoliopsida; order Asterales; family Asteraceae; genus Dittrichia; species Dittrichia graveolens. Next base: position 56,028,186 of record JARJIL010000003.1, read on the forward strand.
CATTCATTTGATAATTCGAGTTCCCATACTACTGCTTCTTTAATAGCACTGATAAGAGTTTCTTCACCATCTTGATATTCCTTCATTTCATCTCTTCTTGATCTGATTGCTCTGTTTAGTTGATATATGAATGGTGAATTCTGACTTAAGTCATCACATAGAATCCTCAAATACAGAATCAGCTCCAAGCTAGCTAAATGTATACTGGCTTCCTCTAAGAAACACTGATTTCCTTCAATGTCTATGAACATGAAGCCTGATAGGGGTTGATCAATATATGTATTTCCTTGAACTCAACACCCTTGGGAACTTGTAGGCCGAGAACTCTGTTTTTCCTTTTCCTAGCTGCTCTTTCTCTTGCAGCTTTATTTCGATTTAGGAAGACATCAAATTCAGCTGTAAGGATTTCTCTAAGTTGATCAATTCTAAGAAAGATTTTCTTAAGCTCTTGAATGACCTCTTGTTTGATCTGGCTTTGTTTCATTCTTTTTACATTCAAGGCCACTGTCTTCCATTCAAAGAATCCCAACTTATACAATCTTCTCATGTCTAGTCCCACTTCAGCTTTGTTTTTCAACACAAAGTTGATTATTACCAACTCCCCCTTTTTTGCTGAATGTTAAACTTTCAATTTTATGACCAAAATATTTTCTTTTGTAGCAGTATCTTAATTCATTATCAGTATATGGGATTGGTTCAGCTCTTGGTCCAGAATAATCAGCTTTAGCTTCAGCTCTAGCAGCTTCAGCTTTAGCCTGTTTTCTTTACAGCTCAGCTTGTCTTTGTTTCTCTTTCATTTCCTCTACTGTCATGCCCAGTTCCTTGGCCATTTCTTGTAACATTTTCTTAGCTAGCATGTTACTAGCCTTCTATGCTGCATCAGCTTCATCACTTGAGTCAGAGTCATATTCAACAATTTAGGACTGACCTTGTTGCTCTGGCTCGGGTTCAGCAATGATGACTTTTCTCCTCTTGGCGAGAGACACGACACTTGATCTCATTTTTCATTACACAATCTCTAACGCCTTCCTTTTCCCTTTATCAGCTTGTGTTGTTGGAACAAACTCATCTTCAACAATCTTTGGTAGCTCAGCGTGAGGGAAGTTGGTAGGCACAGTTTGAGGTGTTTCTTCATGTGGAACTTGTTATGGAACTGATTGAACTTGTGAAACTGTGATTGTTTAGACTGCTGGAGCTTATGAACCTTTTGCAATTTTCTTTTGTTGAGGAGGTTGATCTACGTACTCATGAACTGACCATGAGCTTCTTCATCTATCTTTACTTCCTCTGTATGCTCCCCCTCAACCACATCTTCTTCTATCTTTGATTCTTCCTCCCCCTTTTTGTCATCATTAATACGGGAGGGTTTGAGCTTAAATACAATACCCTGCAAATCTTCCAAGGACTTGGACAGAGCCTCCAATTTAGCCATCAGCATAGCTTAGTCCTTCTTCCTTTTCTTATGAAGGATCTCAAACTGAGTTTGTAGATACTGCATTTTGATCTGAACATCAGTGGTTGCAGGGACAATGGGTTCCTCCGTCCTCTTTTTAAATTCAAAGCCTTCCTAGCCAGTGGAAGAATGAATTTCCACTGTAGGAGAGGCTCTTGAGTGTGCCTCATGAGGTGAGAATGTGGGCCCCATATCCATATTGTGGACCCTGTAAACATTCCTGGTGTCTAGAAGGGTCATTGACAGGTCGTGCTAGGGTGTGTGAGAAGAGAAGAGAAGAAGAATGACCAAGGTCGTGTAGTTTAGATGTAGGGTGCGCTAGGCTGAGTGGTGAGGAGGGTGGTAATTGACCATGGGGAGAGGCCATATGTTCAATGTAACCTTCATGTGTCTGTGAAGGCACAGAAATGGGTTCTCCCATGGCTAGAGTAAGTATGGGCTGAGTAGACACCATACTTGGTATAGGCTGACTAGGTGAAGTGAGCCTTGAGGTTGGCACCTTAAGAGAAGGTGTCTCCCCCTCAGCACTTGCCGGTGGAGGTGTCAGTGTGACATCAGCTCCATGATCTTTTTTAGGTGAAGGACCACCTTTGGCATTTTTACGAGTATAGGTGTGGGAAATATCCTTGGTAGCAGTGGGCTTACCAAGGTTGGTTTTAGATTTGAGATTATATGGAGATGTTTGTGGTGGGGGAGAGGGGTTAGACTGAGATGGGCTTGACTCAGTCTTATCTTCCTGTTTAGGAGATGGAGAAATACGAGAGAAAGAAGGAGAGGAAGGAAGAGAAGTTATACCTGTGGCACCTATCAGTGGAGACTCTGAGCTAGGAAAGATACTCTCTTGCGCAGAGCTAGAGGTAGAGGAAATCCTTTGAATACGCGATCTGAGCTGAGTCCTTGGAGGTTCAGCTTTGGAGGACTCAACCTCAGAATCATCAGCTTCTTCTACTTCCTCCTCATCGTAATTATCCTCCTCAGCTTCACTTGACTCTGGAGTCGGAAGCTATGCATACACCCTCATCTAAGCACTCATCGTGGGATGCTCAGGGAATATATCATGGGCAAACATTCTAGAGCTGAGAACAGGAGTAGGAGTTGACTCATATTGTGTAGTGTATCTGGTACCCAACCTGTCCTCGATAACCATTTATAAGAATCTTACAAAGGGTAGAATGTTATCCCTCACATTCTTAGTCACTAATGACTTGAGTGCGTCAAAGATCAGCTCAGCATAATCCAATCATTGGTCATAGAATATATTGTATAGTAATTGCATCTCAAAATCATTTACATTATCAAGTCCACCCACTTTGTAGCCAAGTGAGCGAACCACCGTGGACACCATGAATCCCCAAGCTGTTTGGAAAACAGATTTCCTCATCACTCCGATGACTTGAGGATGACCCATCAAAGGTAATACACTCCTTGATGTTTCCCTAGAAACCGTGGCCTCATATTGATTATGAACAGGGAGATGTAGAATTTGTCATAGACAATTTGCATCTATGTCGACCGCCATATCTCCACATAGGACTGTACCCCTTATAAAATTTTGATTGGCATCAAGTCTACACGTGTACCAAAACTCTGTAGAGTTGTGGAATAAGCACGGAAGGACAACTAAGAAAAGCATGTGCCAGGGGTCCCTTTCGAATGTAGGAGACCCACTCCTCATATCCCCTGCCAATCTTTGATTTTGGAATGTCAATACATGCCACGACATTGTTTTGTTTGTAAATGGGGAGTGCATTATTCTTGAAGGTACCACCACGGATCATTTGATCAGTCAAATTGAGAACGAATTTTTTCCATTTGTGTTGTACTGATCGTTTTGGATTGCACTTGGCAGATTTAGTGTTTCGCACTGAGTGATTTGTTCTACGCACAACAAGATTAGGGTTTAGAAAATAGAGAAGGAAGAATGATTTGGAAGCGTAAACTGAATACGTTGAAGAGTCTCTGTATTTATACTTTTTCAATGTGAGAGAAAAGTTACCGTTATTCAATGGTAATAAATATGACCGTTGTAGTAAAACGATTACGCAGTTTGTTACAACGGCTATAATTAATGTAAGTTACCTAAACTCACACTGTCACATTGACCCGGATTCGAACCAAGATTTATAGAATTATTTTTAAGAACATATCTTAAACAAAAAATTTATAAACGACTTACGTTTAATTTTAAAAGGACATACCTTAAAATATTTTGGACTTACCATTATTAGGACTTACCTAGATATGTTGAACTGACCACACACTTTAGAACTGACTACTCAGTGTATGCTGAGAACTCAGCTTACTTTGAGCACTCAGCTTCAAGTTGGACACTTAGTCAGTTTAGCACTTAGCAAATTATGAAGAGAGACAAATGATTAATAGAACATACCAAGCTAAGGGTTGTGTAACACCGTATTTTCACCCATAAAATTTTCAGTTTTTAAATACACTGTGGAAGCATTTACCAAACCATAAAAGTATTTACATCTGAAGATAAACCACTGTTTAACATATCCATTCAGTTTGAAATACAGTATTACAAAAACTACGGCTCGTCACAATTCCAATCAGAGTGCCTGTCAATTATTCCCTAGGCTACACCCCCTCACAACTGAACCGCAGAACTTACCAGCCACCTGTAAAAGTAGTGAGAGGTGGGGGATTAGCACAAAGTGAAGTGAATGGAAGTAAACCACCACAGATACATCAATCAGTAACCGCATGATATCAACAACAGTAAACACATAATCACCCTTTGCCTCACGAGAAGACTGGCGGTTCTGCAGGAACCTACAACCAATGCCGGCCAAAGCAAAGGTTTACCGATAGTTCATTTGCTATTCTCACACAGTATTATCTTAAGTTGCAACAAATGCATCAAAAGATCACAATACTGATTAGCCGATAGCAAACAAACCCAGCCCAATATGCCCAACCGTTAGCTGACTTCACCACAGGCGCAACAATCAATTAACATATCACAGTTAATCAATTAGGAGACAAACAGTTTATCCAATATCATAATTAATCAATCAGCAGACAAACAGTCTATCCATGCATCAATTCACATACAGTTGCAACCAAACTAGTTACAACTAATAGCACCCGTGAGAAAACATCCACTCACCTCAAGTTCTCGAACTCCCACTCAGTGGTCTAATGTTACTGAGCTTTGTCCTTTCCTGAGATCAGAATAAACTGAAAACAGTAACGGATTCATAAATATGTAACACATATATTTATATCTCATACTCATGTAAATGGCTCAATATAATCATATAATTAATCATATAATTAATCATACAATTTTATCCCAAACGAAACACAAACAAAACAAGTAATATTCTGAAACAGGCACTGTTGCGCCGTGACACCCCCTTGCGTCGCGCCGCGATACCCCCTTGTGTCACGCTGCGACACCATGGGATTTCAAATCCGGGATTTAACTATCGGATTTGAGTGTCGGATTTGCAAATAATCGGATTTCAGGGTCGGATTTGCATATTTTTCGGATTTCCAAGGTCGATTTTGGAAACTTGCGGATTCTCAACAATCCGGAACAAAGAATCGGACTCTGGTAGTGTCGCGCCGCTACTCTTCAAAACGTCGCGCCGCGACATCGGATTTCCAGACCACCTTCTTCCTTTTGTCGGATTTTCAGCCAACCAACTCACAAGTTTCATAATCAATCATCCTTATACTCAAATTAAAACACTTCTAACATTCATACAACTTCATATAACATACCATATATCATCTTGAACACTTTTAAATCATTAGAAACATCAAACTAACAAAACCCATTTGTCAAGTATACTCCTAAACTTCATCCATGGCATCTTCATGAAACCAACATAAGTTTAACAACAAAACATAACAAAATGATCAGTATCATACAAAGAACATCAGCATACCTTTGTTTTGAATTAACACCCACAAATCTAATTTCCACTTTTTTCAAGTTTGGTAGTTTTCTTACTTCTTCTCTCAAGAATACACACAGCACACTTTTCACTTTGAGACACAAATGAGCAGGCATCTCATGCATAACCCACGTATGTTTTTCTCAAACAACTAAGCATGAGGTGTCCATGTAATACACAATACATACACATGCAACGTACCCACATATTTACATACATACATACTTTAATACATATATATATATATATATATATATATATCCGTACACACACACACATATATATATGTGGTTGATGAACAAATATCTTATCTTTAATTAATTAACTTAACATTTAATTCAATTAAATCTAATTAGCAAATAATTAAATTTATAATCAATCGCTAATCACGTATAAACGTACCTTGGCCTACGTAACAATTAGGCCCAAAATCAGGATGTAACAAATCCTCCCTCCTTAAAAGGATTCCGTCCTCGGAATCTCACTACACACACATCAACCATGATGTCAACTCTTCGTGTCTTCTTCCGATAGTTTAACTAGATAAACCCCATCGCACTTTCAACGGTTAATATATAACCACACAAGCCTCACAACTTATCTTTCTTTGTTAATCCAATCAGATAAACTCCATCATGTTCTCAATTTATCAAAATCATAGAAATCCGATTCTACCAACTCTTGTCATTACATAACTCCAACAGTCTCATAGTGTATATTTCTGATTTCATCCTTGAATCAACAGTTAACTCTTAAATCCTATCTTCAAGCATCTCCTGAATTTATGTTTAACTTATCACAAATCCCAATAGCTTTCACTCATTTATTATCTATCATGTCAAAGCATTCACATGTAGTTTATCACTTACTTCAAGTCAACAGGTTGAAGTATCTTTACCACATTCTCATAACTTTACACAAAGTATTCTGATATCCCATCGTCAAAATTTAGTTCACTCACACAATCATGGTAAATATGAGTTCGGCAAATCATCGTGTTTCAATCCCACCTTTGGCTATCCATCAGGGAAATCCTGTCACATCGTCCAACTCTCATTTTAATCTTCGTTTGTAAACTCTTCATAAGTTTAAACAAATCTCCCTTTTCCATCACAAGCCATCAAATATGAATTCTCATATCTTCAAATCATCCCTTTCAAACACTCAATTAAATCCATCTATCCAACAAATACCGTCTCACTTATAGTAAAAATACTAAACAGTCAATAACCATTCATAACATATCTTGGGTTCTCTTTACATAGTCAAGGTAAATACAATTTCCATCATGTCTTGTCATCATCACCTCTCAAATATCTCAGAATATCTCAAGGTCTAAAACCATCATTCATCCTCATGAATCAACTGTACTCAGTAGATTAAATATCCACTTATTCTCTCAATCACATCCTTACCTGAACAATACTGCACATCCCAGACTTGCCCACTATGCAGCAATCCATCTCTTTCTTCTATCTTTGCACAATTGAATTCATATAAACACATAATGTATATAAATCTTACGATACACATTATATCATGCAATTCAATTAATCTGAACATATCTCCCTATGGTATATCATGCTCACTTAGCATTTAAGTCAAGTATTACATACTTATCATCATACCACATCTTGCTATATATCATATAACTCATAATAGAAATTCATCTATTATCATTTAGTTCTATTTCTAGAGAATCAATCTCATCTCAAACAAACTCAAACATTTTAGCACATACTATGCATAAATTATTCATAATTAACTTTAAAGTTAATTAACACACACATACAGGTATAAAGTTTGATCAAAACATACCCGTTTCATCTTCATCGGCGGTGGCATTATCACTAGCCATCATATTGTACACCCCACCCTCTCGCATAGTAGGGTTCTTTCTCTTTTGCCCTCTTACTGACGAGGATCTCCCACTTGCCTCTACTCCTGACCCTGATCCCGATCCCTTTTCTTCACAACACTCACCCGCTTGATGACCTTGTTTCTAACAATTCCAACAAACTTGTCGAGGAAAACCACAATCATTACTCTTATGACCAAACAATCCACATCGAATACAACGCAAGGTCTCAAGTGTGCAAGGCCCCAAATGAGAAGATTTGCCTTGACAACACCACTAGAACTTTTGGTTAGATTCATCCATCACTAACTTAGATCTTTGTTTCTTTTCTTTATGACCTTTCACTGACGAAGGCTTTCCAATCGTATACACTCCTGATCCCGACTTGAGTTTTCTTTTAACCCCACAATCCGTTGATCTGTGATCCTCCCCATAACAATTCCAGCAAACCTTCCGAGGGAAGCCACAGACTTTCATCTCATGACCAAACTGACCACATTTAAAACATAGCATAGTCTAGGCTGTACAAAATCCTGTATGGTGAGACTTACATTTTTCATACAGTGACACTTGCTGGTTTAATCCACCAAATATAGGCCTATAATTCAGATTTCCTTGTCCCAGACCACCTTGCTCTATTTGATTTTGGGTATTATTTTGTTCAAAGCTGGATTTCTGTGAAGAAATCCAATCTCGAGCCATTATATCATTAGCTTCCACATTCCTCTTATTCAACTCAGTTAAAGTAAAGGCTTGGGAGGAAACATCATCCCATCTGGTAGTATCTTGATAAGCCAGAAGCACAGTTCCCTGAGGATTAACAGGATAGTAATATGGTTGTCTATATCCCATGTAAGGATATGAAAATGATCCCTGAGGAAACACTGGGTAGGAAAATGGTTGAGACATCGGTTGAGGCATCCGTGGAAACGGTATCGTCACAGGAAGCATCTCTGTTGGTATAATAACGGCCGGAATGGTCGGTGGTATCTCATATATGGTAGAAATAGTTGAATTTACCGGATAAGTCTGCGTTCAAATGTTTTGGGTAATCCTCTCTTGTTCCAAACGTTGAACAGTATCTCTAAGATCTTGCATCTCACTTTCCAATTTATTAATGTACTTACTCTTTTCATCTTCCAGTTCACACCCTGAAGTACCCGTTTGATTTGTTATATCCAAAGCCTTGACTGTTGAAGTTCCAGCCACTTCTTGGGTCACACGAGTATTAGCAAGGGTATATCTGTCAGCCATATCTGTACAATCACAACATCTCACCAACTGATTAGTTTAAAACCGTTAGTATAACACATACTAACCACCAAAACAATACTCTCATTCACCCTGATCCCATACTCAAGGAATTATTGGCCCCAACTCGAGCCAAGATTTGGGAATGCAACACTTCCACTGTGCTTACATCGCCAAACCAAGGCTCTGATACCAAACTTGTAACACCGTATTGTCACCCATAAAATTTTCAGTTTTTAAATACACTACGGAAGCATTTACCAAACCATAAAAGTATTTACATCTGAAGATAAACCACTGTTTAACATATCCAATCAGTTTGAAATACAGTATTACAAAAACTACGGCTCGTCACAATTCCAATCAGAGTGCATGTCAATTATTCCCTAGGCTACACCCCCTCACAATTGAACCGCAGAACTTACCAGCCACCTGTAAAAGTAGTGAGAGGTGGGGGATTAGCACAAAACTAAGTGAATGGAAGTAAACCACCATAGACACATCAATCAGTAACCGCATGATATCAACAACAGTAAACACATAATCACCCTTTGCCTCACAAGAACACCGGCGGTTCTGCAGAAATCTACAACCAATGCCGGCCAAAGCAAAGGTTTACCGATAGTTCATTTCCTATTCTCACAGTATTATCTTAAGTTGCAACAAATGCATCAAAAGATCACAATACTGATTAGCCGATAGCAAACAAACCCAGCCCAATATGCCCAGCCATTAGCTGGCTTCACCACAGGCGCAACAATCAATTAACATATCACTGTTAATCAATTAGTAGACAAACAGTCTATCCAATATCACAGTTAATCAATCAGCAAACAATCAGTCTATCCATGCATCAATTCACATACAGTTGCAACCAAACCAGTTACAACTAATATAACCCATGAGAAAACATCCACTTACCTCGAGTTCTCGAACTCCCACTCAGTGGTCTAATGTTATCGAGCCATGTCCTTTCTTGAGATCAGAATAAACTGAAATCAGTAACCGATTCATAAATATATGCCAAACACATATATTTATATCTCATACTCATGTAAATGGCTCAATATAATCATACAATTAATAATCCAATCTTATCCTAAACGAAACACAAATAAAACAAGTAATATTCTGAAACAGGCCCTGTCGCGCCGCGACACCCCCTTGCGTCGCTCCGTGACACCATCGGATTTCAAATCCGGGATTTAACTATCGGATTTGAGTGTTGGATTTGCAAAGAATCGGATTTCAGGGTCGGATTTGCATATTTGTTGGATTTCCAAGGTCGGTTTTGGAAACTTGCGGATTCTCAACAATCTGGAACAAAGTATCGGATTCTGGTAGTGTCGCGGCACGACGTCGGATTTCCACACCACCTTCTTCCTTTTGTTGGATTTTCAGCCAACCAACTATCAAGTTTAATAATCAATCATCCGTATACTCAAATTAAAACACTTCTAACATTTATTATACTTCATATAACATACCATATATCATCTTGAACACTTTTAAATCATTAGAAACATCAAACTAACAAAACCCATTTGTCAAGTATACTCCTAAACATCATCCATGGCATATTCATGAAACCAACATAAGTTTAACAACAAAACATAACAAAATGATCAGTATCATACAAAGAACATCAGCATACCTTTTATTTTGAATTAACACCCACAAATCTAATCTTCCACTTTTTTCATGTTTTGTAGTTTTCTTGCTTCTTCTCTCAAGAATACACACAGCACGATTTTCACTTTGAGACACAAATGAGCAGGCATCTCATGCATAACCCACGTACGTTTTTCTCAAACAGCTAAGCATGAGGTGTCCATGTAATACACAATACATACACATGCAACATACCCACATAATTGCATACATACATACTTAAATACATATATATATATATCCATACACACACACATATATATATATGAACAAATATATTAACTTTAATTAATTAACTTAACATTTAATTCAATTAAATCTAATTAGAAAATAATTAAATTTATAATCAATCGCTAATCACGTATAAACGTACCTTGGCCTACGTAACAATTAGGCCCAAAATCAGGATGTTACAGGTTGAGCATACCAAGCTTGCCAAGTAGAGTTGTGAACTTGGTGCCATCAATTGGTTTGGTGAAGATATCTACAAGCTGATCCTCGGTTTCAATGAAGACTAGTTCTACTTTTCCATTTTCAACTATGTCTTTGATGAAGTGATGTCTTATCTCAATATGTTTTGTTCTTGGAAGGAAAACTGGATTATGTGTAATTGCAATAGCACTTTGGTTGTCACAAAATATGGGAGTTTTTGAATAATGCAAATCAAAATCCCTAAGCTGATGGTGCATCCATAGTATTTGAGCACAACAGCTTCCTGCTGCGACATACTCAGCTTTAGCTGTTGAGATTGCAACTGAGTTTTGTTTCTTGCTTGTCCAGCTGACTAACTTTCCACCCAACAATTGGCATCCTCCTGTAGTACTCTTTCTATCTAGACCACAACCTGCAAAGTCTGAGTCTGAGTACCCTATTGGGATACCACAAACCTAAGTTAGGTGTTCCTTTCAGATATTTGAGTATTCTTTTCATAGCTTGCAAGTGTGATTCCTTTGGATCAGCCTGATATCGTGCACAAACACATGTAGCAAACATTATATCGGATCTGCTTGCTGTCAAATAGAGTAATGAACCTATCATTCCTCTATATGTAGTCCGACATACAGACTTCCCATCAATGTCCTTGTGCAACTTGACATTGTGTAACATTGGGGACTTTGTAGGATGGCTTGAGTCTAATCCATATTTCTTAATCAGATAAAAAACATACTTTGTCTAATTAATAAATTTACCATCTTCTTTCTGACTAATTTGAAGTCCTAGAAAATAAGTCATCTCACCCATCATGCTCATTCTGTATTGATTAGACATTATCTTTGAGAACCAATCACATAGAACTTGGTTTGTTGAACCAAAGATAATATCATCTACATATATTTGAACTAGAATGACATGTCCTCTGCTTTTTCTTATAAATAGAGTCTTGTCAATGCTTCCTCTTATAAAATTGTTTGAAAGCAGATAGGTAGATTGTGTGTCATACCAAGCTCTTGGTGCTTGCTTGAGTCCATATAGAGCCTTGTCTAACTTATAGACATAATCTGGATGTTTAGAATCAACAAAACCAGGGGGTTGTTTCACGTAGACTTCCTCATATAGTGATCCATTTAGGAATGCACTCTTAACATCCATTTGATACACTTTAAAGTTTTTGAAGGCTACATAGGCTAGAAACAATCTTATAGCTTCAATCGTTGCAACTAGGGCAAAGGTTTCATCATAATCAATACCTTCTTCTTGTATGTACCCCTATGCTACTAGCCTTGCTTTATTTCTAATCACTACTCCCTCCTTGTCCATTTTATTCCTATAGACCCACTTAGTCCAAAATTTGTTTCTTTAAAATTCTGTCAGTTCCTCTTGCATGGCTTCAATCCAATCCTTATATTTTAATGCATCTTCGGTCTTCTTTGGTTCCATCTGAGATAGAAAACCAGAGTAGGCAATATAATTTTCATTAGCCTTTGATCTGGTTAATACACCATCATCAAGAGGATGGTCTTTTAATACTTTGATGGTTGTAGTAGGAGACTGTGGTTCTAAGTCTAGATCTAAGTACTGTCTTTCAGATTGAATAGGACTTACTTATCCAGTCTGGGTAGAGAAATCACTTAGATTTTCAATCTGACTTGTACCTGATGGTTCACCTAGATTCTCAGGCTGAGTATTAGTATCAATAGACTCAGTTATGTGATCATCTTCAATATTGATAGTTTCTTTCGATGATACAAGCTCGTCAGATTTGCCACCATCCTCATCATCAGAATCATCCATAACATACATGGGACTGGATGTGAGATCCTCTTGTCTTCTCTCAAGCTCACTCAGACTAACTGAGTCAGTTTGAGCTTTGTCAGATTTATCAATACTTATCTCCTCAAATGTAACATGTATTGATTCGTCAATTACCTTTCTCTTAAGATTATGGATTCTGAAAGATTTAGAAATTGAAGAATATCCAACAAATATACCTTGATTAGCTTTAGGTTCTAACTTATGGAGCTGATCTCTTTGGTTTAGCACATAGCATGGTGAACCAAAAATGTGGAAGTATCAAATGTTAGGTTTTCTACCATGATACATCTCATAAGGTGTTTTACCATGTCTCTTAACTATTATTGACCTGTTCTGTGTATAGCAAGCTGTACTTACAACTTCTGCCCAAAATCTTAGTTTGAGCTTTGCTTCACATAACATAGTTCTGGCAGCTTCAATTAACGTTCTATTTCTCCTTTCAACAACTCCATTTTGTTGTGGAGTTCATACAGATGAGAAATTTTGGATAATTCCCTTTTCTTCACAAAAGCCTTCTAGGGTTGAGTTTTTCAACTCAGTCCCATGATGACTTGTGAGTTGCTTGATAGACTTACCTTTCTGCAACTCTTCTTGTTTGATGAGGCTGATTAGTTCATTTGCAGCTTCACTTTTGGCTTTTAAGAAAATCACCCAAGTGAATCTTATGAACTCATCAACAATCACTAGGGTATACTTTTTACTTTTTAAGCTTGGGGTGCTTATAGGTCCAAATAAATCCAAATGCAACATATGCAATGGTTCTGTAATTGAGAAATTCTGTTTGGACTTGAAGGATCAGTTATAATGTTTTACCATCTCACAAGCTGAGCAAAGTTTCTCTTTGGCAGCCTAGAGACTAACTCTTTGCTAGATAACTTGTGGATATTTTTAATGTTCAGATGTGACAATCTCTTGTGCCATAACCAACTCAGCTTGGGAGTTGAGTCAGAGTACATGCAAGTTTCTATTGAAGGATCTGCTGAGCTGAGATCTAACAAATAGATATATCTTTCTCTTTTTGCCATTAATATGGGCTTTCCCTTCTTATCATAAATGGTTCCTGCATGCTTTGTAAAGGTGACTTCATATTCCTCATCACACAATTGACTAATACTTATCAGATTGTGTTTAAGGTTTTCAACATATGCAACCTTTTTAAAAGTAACTGTTCTAGCTGTTATCTTTCCATAGCCTTTAGTCCTTCCTTGAGAGTTATCCTCAAATGTCACCTTTGGTCCTTCAATGTTTTGGAATTCACTTAGAATTCATTTACTTCCTGTCATGTGTCTTGAGCATCCACTGTATAAGTACCATTTGTAGGAGCCCTGCACATAATTAACTAAACACATTAGTTTCTTTTGGGAACCAACTTTTTGGTGGGTTCTGAGGATGAGCACTTAGCTAATCCTTTAGAGGTAGACTAGTCAGCTTGAACAGATTCTGAGTCTGTTTTAGACTAATCATCCTTTATTTTTTCAGGACTCAGATTGGAACTTACACAATCCTTGGATTCATGACCTCTGTCACCACACTTATTGCATTTTCTTCTAAAAATAGGTGTTTGGATGATCTCTTTGAGTTTGCAACTTTAAATTTGGATTCTGTTTTTGGATCAAAAGATGTGGATAACTTTCCAATCTTTTTCGACAATTTGTTTACTTGATTTTCTCTGACTTTGGACTTACCTTTTGTCAGATTGATAGTTACCTTTATTTGGTGAGATCTGACTTACAGACATCTTCCTGTATTTGGAAGTCCTCTCAAAACTGACTTGAGAATTTTGTCTTTCTGAGTTTGTATGAGTTATTCTATCAAAGACAGTTGTTCTAACAGGATTATAATCCAATCTTTTGAAGACTGACTTACAGTTTCTGTTAGATTTAGAACACTCAGCTTGATGGTTTGCATTTATAATCTGGGGGCTTTGAGTTGGTATCACAAACTTATTGGTTTTGACCCGCTTACCATCCTTGTTTTTCACAAATGTGTTTCGTAGAATATCAGTGGGTTTCACATCTTGGTTTTCTAAACTGAGTAGATTAACTTCATCAGCAGCAGCACTGTAATGTCCCCCTAGCATTGCTTTTACCTGATTTGGTATCTGCTGGTTAATACATTTCTCTCCCTCTCTTGATGACTTACACCAAGATTCACAGATTTTTCTTAGATTATCAGCTTGCTCCTTCGATTCTTGTAATTCTGCACTTAGAAGTTTGCTGATGTGAAGTTGACACTCATAATCACTTTGAGTCTTTTTACCAGCATTTATGAGAGTTTCAGAGTGTTTAAGTTCATCTTTTAATTTTGAAATTTCAGTTTTCAAATTAGATTGAACTGTAAGAGAGGTTTGGAAGTCATTCCACAAATAGTTGAACATTAAGCATATTTGTTCATCAATGTAAGAGCTAAAGTTGTTTACCTTATACATTGAGGAAGGATCCCAATTATTGGTCTGTTTACTCAGCTTAGCAGCTTCTGCTATATCCTTATCAAAGGAACTTTCTTCTAACTCAAAATCAACCTGTTCCTCTTCATCCTCAATGGCCATCAAACATATATTTGGCTCATCATCATCTGAGGTGGATGATTCAGTGTCCCAGGTCTCAGCACAAAGACCTTTGATGTTTTCATCTGGCTTACCTTTGAGCTTTTGATACTTCTTTTTGTATTTATCAGCTCTGTAGGCATTCTTATCAGCTATTGAGACTGAATCCCTTTTCTTAGCTCTGCACTCAGCAGCTATGTGTCCTATCTTCTGATAGTTGTAGCATTTAGCTTTCTTACGATCAAAAGTAGACTTACCGCTTCTGCTTTTGTCAGATTGAGTCTGAGTTAGAACTCACCTCCTCAGATTCAGATTCAGATTCAAAGCTATTCTCAGCTTGAGACTTTCTAGATCCCTTCTTCTTCTTTTTTGCAATCAATGCAGATCCAACACTATTGATAGATTCTTGTAATTGTTGCTGGGACACTTTCTTCTGTTCCATGATCTGTTGATGATTTAAAAGAAAACCATAGATAGATCTGAGATCATATTTGCCTAAGGTTCCTCCAGCATGAAGGGCAATGGTGATCTCATTGAATTGTTCTGGTAACACATCCAAGAACTTAAGCACCAACTCATTTTCATCTTTCTTGACTACTACCAAGATCTGATAATTGATCAGGCATTGAAACCTGGTAAACAGATCAACCAGGGTTTCATTCTTCTTAGCAAAGAAAGTCTCATAAAAATGACACAGATTTGTCTTCTTATGTTGCTTGACCAGGTCAGTGCCTTCATAAGTGGCACTGAGAGTATCCCACATCTCTTTTGCAGTTTGACACCCAGCCACAGTATGCAAAAGAGGGTTTGTCAAAGCATTCATTATGATGCTCTGTGCCTTGTCATCAAGATTGAACAGCTTACGATCTTCCTCAGTCCAAGATGCTTCAGGCTTAGGTGTTTCTCAAGAGGGAACATTTTTGTCAGTGGTAGTAATATGGATCATGGGTATAATTGGGCCATCTTGAATCACAGTACTCATCCTGTGATCCAAAGACTTCAGATACAACATGGCTCTAAACTTCCAAATAGGATAGTCATTGCCATCAAATATAGGACACCCTTTTGCCGCCATTGTTGGAATATGATTTGATTGCTTGTTAGTAGACATCTTGGCCTCTTGACAGCGGATCTTGATCTTTAGTTAATGAAGAAACTCGCTCTGATACCAGTTGTTGGTCCCAAAGAGGGTAAACAAGCAACCAATATAGTGTAGAAGGGGGGTTGAATACACTCAATTAACAATAAAACAATTCCATAAGAATATATTCAATAATGAATCAAGATTTTACAATATCACTCTCTAATCAAATCAACAGAATGATTTGATGTTACATTGATTATAAACTCAACTCTCTCTAAACACTCTTGTATCACAAACTAATTGATGATCGAACTTCTTGTTAACACTGATTAACAAGAACTCTAGAAAACTCTCTTAAACTTCGAACACTCGAAGTTATCGCAACACACGCGTATCAAGTATAATGAACACGTACGTCTTGCAACTTATGCAGAATCCTCTGTGTTCTCCCTATGTATAAAACCCATGAGAAGGTTTATATTTATACTTGATTTATCTATGAACAAATCGCAATTTAAAGATATAACTTATCTTTTCTTTAAAACCGTAAAAAACTCCTTAATTAGAATATATCTAATTAACTTTGTTTGAGACCTCTATCCAACTAATAGATAGTTTAAATTAGGTTCAGATATCCTAATTTAAATGTCGTAGATATCGAGAGTTTATAACAGAATTTAAAACATACTTAAATTCCTAAACTGACTTCTGGCGATAAGCCGACTCACTCAGTCTTGATATCATCAAGCTGAGTTCTTGGATTTTCAAACCTTCAAATCTTCACTCTTGAAACATATCTCACCTTAGAAGTCACTGAGCTATCTAGTACTTACATAGAAAACTCTATATCTGTTTGTACGCTGACTACTCAGCCTAAGCTGACTAGTCAGTCTACAACAGACTTACATAATTCCTATCACTTAACTTATCATCTATACATAACTATGGTTTGTCTCATCGAATCTAACTATTCTAAGCATGGGACTAACATCAAATACTTAAATATTAAATACACACATAACACACACCGTCAACCCGTTAAACTACTAGCCCGAGTTTGCGGTTGTTATAAATTGTAACACCGGAAAACTCAAGCCATTTTTTTTTAAATTCTACGGAAGCTAATTAAACAACTTCTTTTACATACAAACCAATATTTACAAATTTACAACATCTGTTCACAAGCAACCAACAATATTTGTCTTGATGTTACACAAACAAACTGGCTCATTTCATTTAATACAAAATACATATCAGCGGGGCAACTTCTCCTTCTACAACGCTCACAAACACAAACCTGCAAAAGCAACAATTGAGGGGAATTAGCACAAAGCTAAGTGAGTAGAGGCTAAGCACAAAAGCAAACATCATCAGTCAATATCAAAGCATGTAGTCACATATCCAAGAAGACCCACGGTTCGGTGCAGAACCTACTACCAATGCCGGCTAAAGCAAAGGTTTACCAATAGCCCCCCACTGAGTTGGCACAGTGAAAATTCCCCTCTGATGCAACATATGTACCAATAAGACTATCACTGTACAACCAACCAGTGAATGAGCCTAGCCCAATTCTACGTGTAGCTGACTTCTTAAATGCAACTCAATATCATCCAAAGAGCGCGTATCGGCCAAATAGTCATGCAACAGTTATCATCAATCAATAATCACATTCAAAAATTCAATCAATCAATCTTCCAACCACAATCACATGCATCACATCCATAAAATTAACCATAATCTTTACCATCCGCGATTAACATCCACTCACCTCAAAATCAACGTGAACTCAGATGTCTAATATTACTGAGTCTTTGGATTGCCTGAAAACACGATAACAACCAAATCAGTCTCAATCTCATTAATATATCTGTCCACATATATTTATAAGTTAATCATTCGTAAAATAGAACAAACAACAAACAATTACAAGTTCAATCACAAATGTCGGATTTGTGACTATCGGATTCAAACTATCGGATTTCTAGGAATCCACCGGATTTCAAGTCTATCGGATTCCGGGTTCTCTAGGATTTTACAATGTTCCGTATTTGGGTTGTATCGGATTTCATGTTCTCGGATTCTGGGTATCGGATTTCAAAGCTTTCGGATTTAAAAAGTATTAGATTCTTTGTGTCGGTTTTTAGGTTCCGGATTTTAGGGAATATCGGATTTAAGCTTGTCGGTTTCCCAAATACCGGATTCTACATGAATCGGATTTTAACATCATCTTCCTCAATTTCAAATTCTGCCAACTTCATATCATCATAAATTTAATCCAGAAGTTTATAAAACTCATCAAAATTTTCCAAAAACATTTTTAAACATATACAAACATGTATTCATGCATCATATCATCTTATAAACATATAAATCATAAGAGCAAACAAAAACCCACAAAATCAAGTTTCTACAAAGTTCATACATTGTGATTCTTCATATAATCATGTTATTTCAACAGAAATCATTCCAAGTTAACACTAAAACATATCAAGAACAAAATCTAACCTTTCCTTGATTTTAAGAACACAATCTTCAAATACGATTACTTCTTTGTTCTTGTAGTCTTCCGGCAGAGGATAGCAATACACACACAAACACTTTTCTTTCACTTTGAATTATCAAATGCTAACACCCGTTCAATTATGTTTACACGTATAATACACAAATCGAAGCAGGAGGTGGCTAGCCCACCTCTTGTTTCACAAAGACACATACACATACAGAAATTTATATACATGCATACATACATACAATAAGATACACGCATACATATTAACACATACTTAATATACTTTCATATTTAAGTGATTAACCAATCAAATAACTTCAATTATCATATAATCAAATTAAAATAAATAAACACATACCGCTAACCCGTTAATCTCCTAGCCCAGGTTTGCGGGTGTTACAAATCTCCCCTCCTTAAGATGATTCCGTCCTCGGAATCTCTTCTCCTTCAAACATCTGGGGATATCTGTCTCTCATATCCGCCTCAGTCTCCCATGTCAAATCAGAACCTAAACGGTGCTTCCATTTGACCAACGCCATTGGAATCTGCTTCTTGTAGAGCTTGGTCACCTTTCGATCTAACAGTTTAACAGGTTCCTCTATTAATCTTTTCTTTGAATCCACTTTCAATTCATGCACTGGGAGAATCTGACCTTCATCTTGAACCTTACATTTTCTCAGATAGCAAACATTGAATGTATCATGAATACTCGCAAGTTTTGCACGTAGATCAAGTGTAACTGTCTGATCATTCACTATCTGACGAATGCGGAAAGTACCAATATAACGGGGAGCCAACTTCCCGCGTTTGCCAAAACTGATTACACCTTTCCGCGGTGAAACTTTCAGATAGACTAACTCCCCCACATCAAACGATACTAGACAACGTCGTGGATCTGCATACATTTTCTGTCTATCTCTGGCAGCTTTCAACTTCTCTCTAGCAATAACAACCTTGTCAGTAGTCAACTGAATAATCTCGGGCCCTGCAAACTGTTTCTCACCAGCCTCTAACCAACACGTCGGAGTACGGTAGCGACGACCGTACAACATTTCATACGGAGGCATCCCAATACTAGAGTGGTACGAGTTGTTATATGCAAACTCTATCAATGGCAGGTGTATGTTGGATTATGCCCACTGACACACACGAGTTGGTATCACTGCCGATGAGGAATAGGCCTATTGGGTCACACGCCAAGTATTGATTCTGGCAACACCTTTGAACAAGAGAGAGAGAAAATGCCAAAATGGGTTTTGGTTGGGCCGGGCACGACCGTGCCTTGTGAAGGTACG
Organism: Dittrichia graveolens; assembly: GCA_038502395.1. Lineage (NCBI taxonomy): Eukaryota > Viridiplantae > Streptophyta > Magnoliopsida > Asterales > Asteraceae > Dittrichia > Dittrichia graveolens. The sequence goes on from JARJIL010000003.1 coordinate 56,048,028, forward strand.
GGCCCAAGGCCAGCGTGCCTAAGGCGTACCCATTGGGGCTGGCACGGGTGTGCCTCGTGAAGGTATGGCCATGCCTAGTGCTAAAAGCACGAGCCCAAGTCGGGCGTGACTTGGGTGTGCCCGTGGGCTGGCACGGGCATGCCTTGTGAGGCACGGCCGTGCTTCATGCTGTAAGAGCCTAATTAACTAGTCTTTTAAGGCTAGCTTAATGGTGGACTTATGGCTATTCATGCTAGACTTATTATGGACGTTTTTGGTTGTTAGAATGTGTATATATATATATATATATATATATTGTTCTAGAAGTCTAGTGTGAGTGGTTAGCCAATCTTGATTAACATAGATACATATTGTCAACACATGAACTTGTAACTTACAAGTTAGTTCACACTCTCTCAAACAACACATACTTGGAAGATAGATTGGTGTATCAATCTTTAAGTTAGAGTTTGATCATTGGTGAAGCTTTTGGCGGCGTCCAAACATATCTAGCACGTGGGGATCATCAACACTTGGTGTGGATACCAATAGTGGTACACTACTTTGTGTACAAACCTTCCAAGGCAACAAGGAGAAATTCTTTTCTATGGTATAATTTGTTGTCCTTGTTCTTCTTCTTCTAGTTACATAGCTATTGTTTAGAGTGTAGTACATTGGGTGATGTGATTGGTGGCATAAAATCTAAATTTTTTTATACTCGTTTCTTTCCGCTTTGTTTTTCTAGATGACACCAAAACCCAACAGTGGTATCATAGCCATCTCTAACATGGCTTTGCATTGAAACCGGAATTTTGAGTTTTATGTCAAAATCTAATTTTCCGTTGACCGGGCATGGCCCTACCTCTTGGGCGGGGCGTGCCGGCGGCCGGGGCAAGGCCGTACTAGTGGGGGTACGGGCCGTGCCGGCAGAATCTTTAAAAGACTTAAAGCTGTTTAAACTGTATATTGGCCCATGGGCGGGCACGCCCGTACCCTATAAGGTACGCCCGTGCCTTCTTGTTAGTCCTATGTTTAGAATAGTTGACACAAACTATAGATATGTATAGATGATAGGTTAAGAGTTAGGAATTATGTAAGTCTGTTATATACTGACTGGTAAGCTGAAGCTGAGTAGTCAGCGCATAAACAGATATAGAGTTTTCTATGTAAGTACTAGATAGGTCAGTGACTTCTAAGCTGAGATAGGTTTTAAGAGTGAAAACTTGAAGACTTGAAGATTCAAGATTCAAGAAGTCAGCTTGACAAGGTTAAGACTAGGTATGTCAGCTCAGCGTCAGAATTCAGTACAGAATTTAAGTAAGTTCTAAATTCTGTTATAAACTCTCCATATCTACGACATTTAAATTAGGATATCTAAACCTAATTTAAACTATCTATTAGTTGGATAGAAATCTCAAACGGAATTAATTAGATATGTTCTAATTAAGGAGTTTGTTACGGTTTTAAAGAAAAGTTAAGTTCTATCTTTAAACTGCGATTTGTTCATAGATATATCAAGTATAAATATTAACCTTCTTCTGGGTTTATACACGAATACATACACGAACGAATGCACGAAGATATACGAGAACAAGTACGTGATACTGCATAAGTTGCAAAACGTACACTGTTCGTGATACTTGATACGGGTGTGTTGCATTAACTTTGTAAGTTCAAAGTTCGAGAGTGTTTTCAAGAATTCTTGTTAATCAGTTTTAACAAGAAATTTGATCATCAATTAGTTTGTGATTCAAGAGTGTTTAGAGAGAGTTGAGGTTATAATCATTGTAATATCATATCATCCTGTTGATTTGATTAGAGAGTGATAATAGTTATTATTCTGTTTGATAATTGAATATACGTTTAATTAATTTGTTTAATTGTTTAAAGTGTATTCAACCCCCCTTCTACACTGTATCGGTTGCTTGTTCACCCTCTGTGGGACCAACAACTGGTATTAGAGCAAGTTTCTTCATAAATTGAAGATCAAGATCCGCTATCAAGAGGTTAAGATGTCTACTAGCAAGCAATCAAGTCATATACCAATAATGGCGGCAAAAGGTTGTCCTATCTTTGATGACACTGACTATCCTATGTGGAAGTTTAGAGCCATGCTATATCTGAAATCTGTGGATCACAGGATGAGTACCGTGATTCAAGATGGCCCAATCATACCAATGATCCATATTACTGCCACTGACAAAACTGTTCCCTCTAGAGAAACTCCCAAGCCTGAAGCATCTTGGACTGAGGAAGATCATAAACTGTTCAATCTTGATGACAAGGCACAAAGCATTATAGCAAATGCTTTGACAAATCCTCTTCTGCATACTTTGGCTGGGTGCCAAACTGCAAAAGAGATGTGGGATACTCTCAGTGTCACGTATGAAGGCACTGACTTGGTCAAGCAACATAGGAAGACAAATCTGAGTCGTTCTTATGAAACTTTCTTTGCTAAAAAGAATGACACTCTGGCATATTTGTTTACCAGATTTCAATGCTTGATAAATGATCTCATCTTGGTAGGTGTCAAGAAAGATGAAAATGCGTTGGTACTCAAGTTCTTGGATTTGTTACGAGAACAATTCAATGAGATCACCATTGCACGTCATGCTGGAGGAACCTTAGGAAATTATGATCTTAGATCTATCTATGGTTTCCTTCTAAATCATCAACAGATCATGGAACAGAAGAAAGTGGCCAAGCAACAACTAAAAGAATCTATAAACAATGTTGGATCTGCATTAATTGCATAAATGAAAAAGAAGGGATCTAAAAAGTCTCAAGCTGAGACTGACTCTGAGTCTGAATCTGAGGAAGTAAGTCTTAACTCTGGTTCAGATGATAAAGAGATGGATGCTCTTACTGAACAAATGGTAATTTTAGCAAGAAACTTTAGAAAGTTCAGAAGAGGAAGGGGTCAATCTGATAGAAGCAAAAGTGGTAAGTCTAGTTTTGATCCTAAGAAAGCTAAGTGCTATAACTTTCAGAGGATAGGACACATAGCTACTGAGTGCACAATTAAGAAGGGAGAATACAAGAATGCCTACAGAGCTGATAAATATAAAAAGAAATATCAGAGACTCAAAGGCAAGCCAGATGAAAACACCAAAGGTCTTCTTGCTGAGACATGGGATACTGAATCATCTACTTCAGATGATGATGAGCCAGATAGGTGTTTGATAGCCATTGACGATGTAGAGGAACAAGTCGACTATGAGTTAGAAGACAGTTCCTTTGATGAGGATCTAGCAGAAGTGGCTAAGCTGAGTAAGCAAACCAGTAACTGGGATCCTGCCTCAATGTATAAGGTAAATAACTTTAGCTCTTACACTGATGAACAAAAATGTCTAATGTTCAACTATCTGTTGAATGATTACAAAACCTCCCTCACAGTTCAATCTAGTTTGAAAACTGAAATTTCAAAACTAAAAGATGAACTTAAACACTCTGAAACTCTCTTAAATGCCGGTAAAAAGATTCAAAGTGATTATGAATGTCAGTTTCATATAAACAAACTTCTAAGTGAAGAACTGCAATAATCAAAAGAACAAGCTGGCAATCTAAGAAAAATCTGTGAATCTTGGTGTAAGTCATCAAGAGAAGCAGAAAAGTGTATTAACTAGCAGATACCAAATCAAGTAAAAGCAGTGCTAGGGGGAGATTATAGTGCTGTTGTTGATGAAATCATCGAAGATCAAGTCAGTCTTGAAGACAAAACGATGAAATCACATGACATACTACCAAGAACATTCTTAAGGAACAAGGAAGGGAAACAGGTCAAAACCAATAAGTTTGTGAGACCAACCCAAAGTACTCATGTTATTCACTCAAACCATCAAGCTGAATGTTCCAGATCTAACAGAAACTGTAAGTCAGTTCTCAAAAGATTGGATTACAATCCTGTGAGAACAACTGTCTTTGATAGAATATCTCATGTTAACTCGAAAAGACACAATTCTCAAGCCATATATGAAAGGATGTCTAAAAACAGAAAGTTGTCTATAAGTCAGACTTCACCAAATAAAGGTAACCATAAAGCTGACAAAGGTAAGTCTAAAGTCAGTGAAAATCAAGTAGACAAACTATCGAAGAGGATTGAAAGGTTATCCACATCATATGACCCTAAACTGAATCCAAATTTAATGTTGGAAAACTCAAAGAAATCACCCAAACACCCCTCTTTAGAAGAAAATGTTATAAGTGTGGTGATAGAGGTCATGAGGCCAAAGATTGTGTAAGTACCAATCTTAGACCTGAAAACGAAAAGGATGATCAGTCCAAAACAGACCCAGAATCTGTTCGAGCTGATCAATCAAACTCCAAAGGATCAGCTAAGTGCTCATCCTCAAGACCCACCAAACAGTGGGTTCCAAAAAGAAACTAATATGTTTAGTTGATCATGTGTAGGGCTCCTACAAGTGGTGATGCTCAAGGCACATGACAGGAAGCAAGGGGATTCTAAGTGAATTCCAAAACAATGAAGGACCCAAGGTGACATTTGGGGATAATTCTTTAGGAAGGACTAAAGGTTATGGAAAGATAACTGCTGTAAAAGCCACTTTCAAAAAGGTAGCATATGTTGAAGGCCTTAAACACAATCTGATAAGTATCAGTCAACTGTGTGATGAGAATTATGAAGTCACCTTCAGAAAGCATGCAGGGACAATTTATGATATGAAGGGAAAACCAATATTAATGGAAAAAAGAGAGAGAGATATCTATTTGTTAGATCTCAGCTTCGCAAATCCTTCAACTGAAACCTGGTTGTATTCTGACCTAACTCCCAAGCTGAGTTGGTTATGGCACAAGAGACTGTCTCATTTAAACTTCAAATATATTAACAAGTTGTCTAGCAAAGAGTTAGTCTCTGGTCTGCCTAAGATCACATTTGCTAAAGACAAACTCTACTCAGCTTGTGAAATGGGAAAACATCATAAGGGATCCTTCAAGTCCAATCAGAATTTTTCAATTACAGAACCATTGCATATGTTGCATTTGGACCTATTTGGACCTATTAGCACCCCAAGCCTAAGTGGCAAAAAGTATACTCTAGTGATTGTTGATGAGTTCACAAGATTCACTTGGCTAATATTCTTAAAAGCCAAAAGTGAAGCTGCATATGAGTTAATCAGCTTCATAAGACAAGAATGTTGGATTATGCCCACTGACACACAAACGAGTTGGTATCATGGCTGATGAAGCAAGGGCCTATTTGGGTCACACGCCAAGTATCGATTCCGGCATCACGGATGGTCTAATGAGAGAGAAAACCAGAAACTGGTTCTGGTGGGCCAAGGCACGCCCGTACCTCTATGAGGTACAACCGTCCCTTACGGCCGTGCCCTACGGGCAGGCACGAGCCCAAGTCGGGCGTGACTTGGGTGTGGCTTGTGGCTAGGTACGCCCGTGCCTCAATGAGGCATACCCGTGCCCTATGCCCAATGGACAGGCACGAGCCCAAGTCGGGCGTGACTTGGGCGTGGCCTCTCGGGCTAGCACGCCCGTACCTTATGAGGCACGGCCGTGCCTCAGGCAGTAACACCCTCTTAACTAGGCTTTGAAAGCTAGTTAAGTATGGTGTTAATTGTCATTATTCTAGAAACTGAAAATGACATTAGTGAGCACGAAATTTTAACTGATTTTGAGGTCTATATAAGTGCCATGATGCTAATGTTGTGAAGTTCCAATAATTGGTTTTTCTAGAATATACATATTTGCATAAATTCTCTCAAACACACAAAGTAGTTCCAAGGCTTTTGTTTCATTGTGTAGACATCTTTGTAGTGTTTAGGTTGGCATACCTAACACTCTAGCAAGTAGGAAAAGATCAAGACTTGGTGTGGACTTCAATAGAGGTGTACACATTAGTGCACAAGACTTCCGAACTCCAAACTTGCGCATACAAAGAAGATAGCATCGAGGGTATACTTCTAATTCTTTGTATGTTTTATTTTGTTGCTTAGTCATGTCTAGAGTTTTGGTCCATTTGGTGGGCGTACTCGTGGTCAAATTTTGAAATTATTTTCTACTCGTTTTGCTTCCGTTGCGATTTTAGACCAGGTAAACCCAATAGTGGTATCAGAGCCATCTCTAACATGGCTTTGCACTTTTGGGGTTAAACCGGATTTTCTGAGTTTTCTGTCAAAAATGTTTTTCTGGTGACCGGGCACGGTCGTACCTCTAGGGGTACGGGCTGTGCCGGTGGCCAGGGCACGGGCGTACCAGTGGGTTACGGGCCGTGCCGGCAGAATTCGTAAACTGTTTAAAATTTTTTAAACTATACACTAACAAAATGGAAGGCACACCCGTACCCTTTGGGGTACGCCCGTGCCTAATGGTTTTTTTGTCAGAATTGGGTTTTGAAAGAATATGTTTAAATATATTAAAATCCGGGTTTTAGACTAGTCTTGATTCTGTTGATCCCTACTTAATTTTGATTCCTAATTTTATATGTTTTGTGTGACTTGGCATGAAGTTCACAAAAACATATATCTTTAGGTGTATATATGAATATGCAATTTTAAAGGTGTATTAAAATTGTTAATGCATATGTACAAGGATTGCTTGTTGTGCCTTAAGTGTTTTTCACAATCTTGATCAAAATATATTTCTTTGTTGGACATGGTTTTGTGGTACACCATTGCTTTTGTTTGGTTGTGTTTGTTGTGGTAGCCTGGTAACTTTATTTGCCCATAGCCCTTTGTGTTGTTTGTGTTTGGTTTTGGTTTTGGCCTGCGTGCCGTAATGTTGTAATATTTATATTTGGTGCGACTTGAATGTCGTTTATTTAAATCTTTGTACTCGTAATAGATTATTAGTATCGCGACTTGCATGTCGTTTTCTTATTTTGTGTACTCGTACTTAGATTATTTCAAATATGTAATATTGCATCAAAACCGACCGGGAGACACGGTGTTGGCGTCTTGACGAACCAAGTCCGGGAGATTCGCCGGAGTGGAGATCGTGACGGAGCATCCTTTAGTGTTGTCCCTAGATTGACTATGTTTTCCCCGTTTTGGCTCACGGGGAAAACACTTAGGATTTGGGCATATTACCGGGTCTTTATTTATATTTATGCGTGGTTGTTTTATATTTGAATTCTTTAGGATTTGCATGCTAGAGAATTTTTGAAAATATATAAAACAAAAGATATTTATAAATGAGTTTATATTTCTACGCGCATAAGAATTGGCAAATATTAATACAAAAGTGTTTATATTAAATGGTGAATAACAAGGAGTTTTTGTCACTTAAATTGCTAATTCGTCAAAAGTTGTTAAAATTTTATTTTAACCGGAAAAACAAAAACCCGTTTTTCGAAAAGTAAGTCATGCGCCACCCGTAAAGACGACACCACCCAAATCTAACGAAACTTGGATGATTGTCGAGCACTAGCACGAGTCATGCCTTGTGGAGTTGTGTGGAAGGTGAGTGTGGCAACCCGCAATATTGGTAGTCGAGCTTAAGCACGAACCAATGATTGGGCTAGGGTACCAACGTGTGTCTTGACGGGCGACTTACAAATTCTTTTATGTTGCTTAAATGATGTTGATCTCTAGCCGAGTCATTTAAGAAATAATAAAAGGATTGATGTATGAAGGGATCAAACATGCCTTAGACATTTGATGTCGAAAGGATCCCGCAAGGATCTAAGAGTTGAAATGGTTGCAATTGGTAATTTGTCTACCGGTCTAAATAACTTATTTCATGATCCGCGGTAAACCCGTCATGAGATAGAGTGAAATATGGTTCTTAGCCTTGTTCAAATAATTAATTTATATAACTATTGGGTAATTATTTCTACAAGGATTCAAAACAAAAATTGGTACTCTAAATTTTGTAGAAGGCATCCAACAACGCTTCTACATCTTCATCGAACTCTATTTCCCTAAAGTTGTTCCTCGAAAAGGCCAAACTCGATGGCCAAAACTTCATGGATTGGTTCATGCAACTAAGGATAGCCCTTAGGTATAAACAAAAGATGTGGGCCATCGAGGAGCCTTTGCCGGAGGCACCTGCGGCTAATGCGACTAGGGCGGTCCGAGACGCGTATGACAAGCGTGTCAAGGAAACAAACGAAGTGGCTAGCATTATGCTCTCGTAAATGATTCATGAGCTTCAAAAGCAAATGGAACATTTAGGAGCATATGATATGCTTAACCAGCTGAAGGAAATATTCCAACAGCAGGCGAAGCTAGAGCGCTTCGAGTGCCTAAAGTCCCTTTTCGATTGCCATATGTAGGAGGGCGGAAATGTGAGCGTTCATGTGCTTAAGATGAAAGCATTGGTCGATCGCTTGGAGAGGTTGGGATTCCCGTTAGAAAGGGAGTTGGTGGTGGATGTGATCCTCCGTTCTCTTCCTAGTTCCTTTTCACAATTTGTGTGGAAGTATCATGTCCATGGCATGGACAAGTCCCTAATGGAGCTTCACGGAATGTTAAAGACCGTCGTGTCCCAGATGTCCAAGAAGCCCTCCTCGTCCAAACCCGTGCTAGCCATCCAAGCAGGCGGAACCAAAAGAAAAGGCGCACCCCCTCTAAGGGAAAGGTTAAGGGGATGGTTGCAAAACCTAACCTGAGTCCGGCCCCGAAGGGCAAGGGGAAAGCCGTAATGGTTCTACCGGCCGAGGACCCTGTGGAAGCCGAGTGCTTCCACTGCAAGGAAAAGGGGCATTGGCGGCGTTCTTGCCCAAAGTACCTTGAGGAGCTCAAGCGGGTGAAACCGAAGGGAGCGGGTAACTCAGGTACGTTTATGATTGAACTCCACAATACCACTACTTCTAACGGCTGGGTACTTGATACCGGTTGTGGCACTCATATTTGTAATAATGTGCAGGTGCTAAAAAGAAGTAGGGCGCTGGGTGCTGGAGAGCTTGACTTGATCATGGGAAACAAGGATGTGGTTCCCATGGAACGGATTGGGAGTGTTGGTCTCGCCTTTCCTTCAGGACTTGCTATTACCTTATTGAATGTTTGTTTTTCGCCCTGCGTGGCACGAAACATTATTTCCTTTCACGCTTTGTATGACGATGGATATGATTTTAGTTTTAATAATGGAATTATCTCTTGTTTGAGAAATGATGTTCATTACTTTAAAGCTTATCCATGTCGTGGGATTTATGAAACAAGTGTGTGTTTGGATGGTAATAAATCAATCATGAACATTGATTCTAAGTCCAAAGGTGTATTGGACAAGTTGTCTTTGTGGCATAGTCGTCTTGACCATGTAAGAAAGAAACGTATCGCCAAACTCCAAGTGGATGGGATTTTGGAATCGTTTGACCACGGGTCAAGCGAAGTATGCGATTCTTGTTTATTAGGCAAAATGACTAAAGCGCCCTTCACCGGCGTTAGTGAAAGGGGCAAAAACTTGTTGGACATTGTTCACACTGATGTGTGTGGTCCGTTCAGGTCTGCTACAAGAAACAGCTATAGGTACTTTGTTACTTTTACTGATGATTTCAGTAGGTATGGTTATGTTTATTTGATTAAGCATAAGTCTGAAACCTTTGAGGTGTTTAAGACATACCAAAACGAAGTGTAGAATCAATTGGGCAAGCGGATTAAGATTCTCAGATCCGATAGGGGTGGTGAGTATCTTAGTACCGAGTTTCTTGATCATCTTAGGGGTTGTGGAATTATTTCACAACCTACTCCACCTAGGACACCATAATTAAATGGGGTCGCTGAGAGGAGGAACCGAACTTTATTGGATATGGTTCGGCCCATGATGAGTCGTACAAAGCTACCCGCAAGTTTTTGGGTTATGCTTTGGAAACCGCTGCTAGGACCTTAAACCTTGTACCAACAAAGAAGGTTGCGAGTACACCGTTCGAGATGTGGCATGGAAGGGTTCCTTCGCTAGCCTATCTCAAGGTCTAGGGTTGTGAGGCTTACGTGAGACGTGAAGCTCAAGACAAACTTGAACCCAGAGCCAAGAAGTGTATTTTCATTGGCTACCCAGCTGGTTCTATGGGATATTTGTTTTACAAACCTTCGGAGAACAAGGTGTTTGTTGCTCGAAGGGCGGTCTTCCTTGAAAGGGAGCAGATATCTGTAGAAACCAGTGGGAAGCAAGTCGATCTAGAAGAAATTCTAGATGACACAGATGATCAACCTGATGTCGGCGCACCGGAAGAAGTGAAACCTCAACCAATGGTGGATGAGGTGCCTGATACACAGCCATTAGAGCTCCGTAGATCTGGTAGAGTTCGTAATGAGCCGGAAAGATATGGGTTTCTCATATCTGAGGGTGACGAACTATTGGTAGATCATAGTCAACCGACCAATTACCGGGAAGCCGTAGCGGGCCCTGAGTCTACTAGGTGGAAGGAGGCAATGGACAGTGAGATGCAATCCATGGCGGATAATCAAGTCTAGGACTTGGTTGATCCAGTACCCGGCCACAAGCCTGTAGGGTGCAAATGGGTCTTGAGGAAGAAGACTAACATGGATGGAAAAGTAGACACCTTAGCTAAGAGTTACTGGATATTCTGATGCTAGCTTCCAAACGGACAAGGATGATTGCCGGTCTCAATCGGGATTTGTATTCTTGTTAAATGGTGGAGCAATAAGTTGGAGAAGTTCCAAGCAAGATACCGTGGCCGATTCAACCACGGAGTCAGAGTATATTGCTGCAAGTGAGGCTGCTAAGGAAGCCGTCTGGATGAAGAAATAAATTCAAGACCTTGGAGTTGTTCCTAGCATCACTAAACCTATTGAGATCTTCTTTGACAATGAGGGTGCAGTAGCTCTAGCTAAGGAACCAAGAGCGCATCGTCGTACAAGACACATTACTCGAAAATATCATTTTGTTCATGATATCATCGAGAATGGTGACATTGTGGTTAGTAGAGTACCGACTGAGGGGAACTTGGCAGATCCACTCACCAAACCTTTGTTGCAAGTTAAGCATGATTCTCTTGCTAAGTCTATTGGTATTAGATTTGCTAGTGACTTGGTTTAATTATTTTAGTTGTATTTGTTATTCAGAACATTAAAGCAATAATGTATTTCTTTTTGTAATGACTATTAAATGGGGATTTAATATACGCATGGTGCGATTACTTTATGAAACATTGTTGTGTTCTATCTTTGCATGTTTAATACTTCCATGAATAAACTTGTTGATTCTAAATACTCCACGATCGGTCGTTCTTCATTGGGAGGAAGAAGTGAATTAAAATCGAGGCAAGTGGTTGGTAAAGTTTTCATCTTGGATTGAATACTTGTTTACGCAACACTAGCCTGTACTTAATGGTGATTAAGTAATTGGAGGACCCGTACCTGAGTTTACTTCATGGATATTATCACGAGTAAATCAGGATGATAATATTATTTATCCTTCTACTGGAGATGCACGCGTTGCTTGATTATTAACTTGGACTTGTTTAGATTGCTTTCTAACGCAGTTCGTAACTGGCTGTTATAAGGGAAGTTTTCAGGCAAGAACTTGTTATTATGATAGGACGGTGTAGTCAAAGGTATTCGTTCCTCTTTTGAGAGATATCCTTGGGCCCCTCATTGACTAAGCTGATGACAAATCAAAATGCATGGCCATGCTCAAGTTGAATTGATAGTGGATCAATTGTGCAACTTGTTTTGTTAGTCATAGTTAGTCTATATCGAGAAACATAATCGTAAATGATTTGGGGTTGATCATGTACCATGACCTGCATTCACAATGGATATCGTGAACGAAGGGGTATATAATCACTTATCTATAGGACCTTTCCTTTTGGTTAGGTATTTGTTTTGGGAAGACAAACCATGTGCTGACTTGGGGGCATAGATGCCTTGCTAGAGGCCGCTCTATGTCGGTGACGCCTTTCGTGAGTTTGACATGTGCAAGTGGGAGTCTGTTGGATTATGCCCACTGACACACACACGAGTTGGTATCATGGCTGATGAAGCAATGGCCTATTGGGTCACATGCCAAGTATCGATTCCGGCATCACGGATGATCTAATGAGAGAGAAAACCAGAAAATGGTTCTGGTGGGCCAAGGCACGCCCGTACCTCTATGAGGTACGGCCGTGCCCTACGGGCAGGCACGAGCCCAAGTCGAGCGTGACTTAGGCGTGGCATGTGGCTAGGTACGCCCGTGCCTCTATGAGGCACGCCCGTGCCCTGTGCCCAATGGACAGGCACGAGCCCAAGTCGGGCGTGACTTGGGCATGGCCTCTTGGGCTGGCATGCCCGTACCTTATGAGGCACGGCCGTGCCTCAGGCAGTAACTGCCTCTTAACTAGGCTTTGAAAGCTAGTTAAGATGGTGTTAATTGTAATTATTCTAGAAACTGAAAATGACATTATTGAGCACGGAATTTGAACTAATTTTGAGGTCTATATAAGTGCCATGATGCTAATGTTGTGAAGTTCCAAGAATTGTTTTTTCTAGAATATACATATTTGCATAAATTCTCTCAAACACACAAAGTAGTTCCAAGGCTTTGGTTCCATTGTGTAGACATCTTTGTGGTGTTTAGGTTGGCGTACCTAACACTCTAGCAAGTGGGAAAAGATCAAGACTTGGTGTGGACTTCAATAGAGGTGTACACATTAGTGCACAAGACTTCCGAACTCCAAACTTGCGCGTACAAAGAAGATAGCATCGAAGGTATACTTCTAATTCTTTGTAGGTTTTATTTTGTTGCTTAGTCATGTCTAGAGTTTTGGTCCATTTGGTGGGCGTATTCGTGGTCAAAATTTGAAATTATTTTCAACTCGTTTTGCTTCCGTTGCGATTTTAGACCACGTAAACCCAACAAAGAAGAGTTGCAAAAGGGTAAGTCTCTTAAACAACTCAGAAGTGATCATGGGACTGAGTTCAGAATCTCAACCCTTGAAGGCTTTTGTGAAGAAAAAGGAACTATCCAAAATTTCTCATCTGTAAGAACTCCACAACAAAATGGAGTTGCTAAAAGGAGAAACAGAACCTTAATTGAAGCTGCTAGAACCATGATATGTGAGGTAAAGCTCAAGCTGAGCTTCTGGGTAGAAGCTGTAAGTACAGCTTGCTATTCTCAGAATAGATCGATTATAATTAAAAGACATGGTAAAACACCTTACGTGATGTATCATGGCAGAAAACCCAACATTGGATATTTCCACATTTTTGGTTCAACATGCTATGTGCTAAACTAAAGAGATCAGCTCCATAAGTTGGAACCTAAAGCTGATCAAGGTATATTTGTTGGATATTCTTCAATCTCCAAAGCTTAGAGAGTTTTTAATTTTAAAAGGAAGATAATTGAAGAGTCAGTACATGTTACGTTTGATGAGACAAGTATTGATGAATCCAAAAGTGCTCAAGCTGACCCGGTTAGTCTGAGTGAGCTTGAGAGGAGCAAATAAGATCTCACATCAAATCCCATGTATGTTATGGATGATTCTGATGATGATGATAATAAATCTAACAATTGTGCATCATCAAAAGAAATTATCAATATTTAAGATAATTAGCCTGAGAGTCTCGATGAATCATCAGGTACATGTCAGATTGAAGACCTAAGTGATCTTCCAATTTCTACTCAGACTGAAGAAGTAAGTCCTATTCAACCTGAAAGACACTGCTCTGTCTCAGACCTAGAACCTCAGTCTCCTATTACAACCTTCAGAGTATAAAAAGATCATTCTCTTGATGATGTCATTGGAAACATTGAAGATGGTGTGTTAACTAGATCTAAGGCAAATGCAAACTATGTTGCCTACGCTAGTTTTCTATCTCAAATGGAACCAAAGAAGACTAAAGAGGCTCTAAAAGATGAGGATTGGATTGAAGCTATGCAAGAGGAGCTGACAAAATTTCAAAGAAATAAGGTCTGGACCCTTGTCCCTACCCCCAAAGGAAAAACAATTATAGGCACTAAGTGGGTCTATAGAAATAAAATGGACAAGGATGGAGTAGTGATCAGAAACAAGAAGAGGCTAGTAGCTCAGGGGTATTGACAAGAAGAAGGTATTGATTATGATGAGACCTTTGCCCCTATTGCAATGATTGAAGCTATAAGGTTGTTTCTAGCCTATGCAGCCTTCAAAAACTTTAAAGTGTATCAAATGGATGTTAAAAGTGCATTCCTAAATGGAGCACTACAGGAGGAGGTCTATGTGAAACAACCCCCTGGTTTTATTGATTCTAAACCTCCAGATTATGTCTATAAGTTAGACAAGGCTTTGTATGGACTCAAGCAAGCTCCAAGAGCCTGGTATGATACACTATCCACCTATTTGCTCTCAAATGATTTTGTGAGAGGAAGTATTGACAAAACTCTTTTCATAAGAAAGAGCAGAGGACATGTCATTCTGGTTCAAATCTATGTGGATGACATTATCTTTGGTTCAACAAACCAAGGTCTGTGTGATTGGTTCTCTAAGATAATGTCTAATCAATACAGAATGAGCATGATGGGTGAGATGACGTACTTTTGGGGACTTCAAATCTATCAGAAAGAAGATGGTATATTTATTAATCAGAGCAAGTATGTCTTTGAACTGATTAAGAAATATGGATTAGACTCAAGCCATCCCACAAAGTCTTCAATGTTATACAATGTCAAGCTACACAAGGACATTGATGGAAAATCTGTATGTCAGACTACATATAGAGGAATGATAGGTTCATTACTCTATTTAACAGCAAGCAGACCTGATATAATGTTTGCTACATGTGTTTGTGCACGATATCAGGCTGATCCAAAGGAATCACACTTGATAGCTGTTAAAAGAATACTCAAATATCTGAAGGGAACACCAAACTTAGGTTTGTGGTATCCCAAAGGATCAGGATTTGAGCTGATAGGGTACTCTGATTTAGACTTCGTAGGATGTGGTCTTGATAGAAAGAGTACTACTGGAGGATGTCAACTTTTGGGTGGAAAATTAGTTAGTTGGACAAGCAAGAAACAAAACTTAGTGGCAATTTCAACAGCTGAAGCTGAATACATAGCTGCACGGAGTTGTTGTGCTCAAATACTGTGGATGCAACATCAGCTTCAGGACTTTGATTTGCATTATTCGAAGACTTTTATATTTTGTGACAATCAAAGTGCAATTGCCATTACACACAACCCAGTGTTTCACTCAAGAACCAAGCATATTGAGATAAGACATCACTTCATCAGATATATTGTAGAAAAGGGAAAGATAGAGTTATTCTTCATTGAGATTGAAGATCAGCTTGCGGATATGTTCACTAAACCAATTGAAGGCACAAGATTTACAACTCAACTCAGCAAGCTTGGAATGCTTAACCCTTAAATGGTGTCCACTCTTTATCTCTGTTAAATTTTTGCTATGTGCTACATTTGACTAAGTGTCAAAACTTGAGCTGAGTGCTACATCTGAAGCTGACTGCTTCATCTAAGATGAACATTCAGGATCAACTAAGTGCTTCATCTCAAAGTGTTGGATTTCTTCTAAGTATCGGATTCCGATAACATATCGGATTCCATTGTTGAGACAAGTCAATATGATGACTAAGTGTTGGAATCCGATGATGTATCAGATTTCCTCTAAAATGTCAGATTCTCAAACAGTCGGATTTCATACAATCCGCATGATTGTCGGATTTTCACAATCCGACAGTTTTGTCAGATTTTCTTAAGTGTCGGATTTCCACAATCCGGATTTAGGGATTTCCTTTGTTAATTTTGTAGCTATTCTGTGTATGTTAAGGTAATTAATATACGTAATGCTGCTCTAGGTGAACTTGATATCCTAGACAAAGCAGAAGTAAAATAGCTATTTGTTAAGCCACTCAGGTGAATACCAACTTCCGTAAGCCTCAGTAGAGGAAGACTTATCTGCTAAGTGTTTTAAGTGCACACATGTTTAGAAGTAAATAAATAAGTGTTGCCATGCTACTTTAATATACAAGCCATGCTAAATACTTGTCATAAGTAAGTTTAGTGCATGCCAGCGGAATCTAGAATTGGAACCCTCCTAGTTAAATGAATGATATGCATGATATTGATCCTGAATGGATCAGTAATATGAAAGATGAATGATATGTATGCTAGGGATCCAGATTTGGATCCATAATGATGTAATGAATGATATTGAGTGCTTAAGATGTAAATGAATGTGCATGCTAAGTGAAGGATCCGGGATCAGTATGTGTATTTGAAATGTTCGCGGATAACTGAAGCATGGTTAAGGTCAGCCGGAGAGCTAGATCCCAACAGGACTTCGGTTATTTCGTGGATTTAACGGTGATTCGGCGTGCATCCCGAGTCGAGGTTCTGAAGAACCACCGTGCCTTAACGTGAGATAGTAATCAGCCAGAATCTGGCCGGGATTACTTGGGAACCTTTGGTTCCGTAAACGATGCTTGGTGGACTGCTTTATGCTCCCCCACCAGCGTGGATGGTTGTGTCTGATCCCCCGGTGTATTGGTGTTGAGTGGGACTAGCTATTCTGCAAGAAACAACTTATACCGATCGTGTTAGCACACCGCAATGTGATAGGATAGCATTATATGCTTATTCCTGACATGCATGACTTACTCTAATGATGCTTATGTTAAGTTTGAGCTCACCAGCTAAGTGTAGCTAATGGTACCAGGTTAACTGTTTTTGCAGATTAAAGTTAGATTGCCTCGTGAGCTGGGATGCCTCCTGCTGGATATTTTTGGTGGAACACTTATGTTGTAATATATACATTATGGTCGGTTGTTTGTAGAGTAACACGAGATACTGATACAAAGTTTGGTTGTAAATATTTCTGCTGCTTATATTAATGTCATTTAATCGTGATTAAGTTCGCGTTTGTTTATAAACACAAATTTTTGCTAAAATCTGGTATATGCAAAGTCGGTGTTACACGAAGCATATGGTACTCGCTTCATTACTTCTAGTTCCTCTTGAGAACTAGGACATTGAGTCTTACTCGATATCACTCCATGTGACATAAGGAGATTTCCTTTCTTGGAATCCTCCATCTTGAATCGCTTCAAGACTTTGTCAATGTATGTACTTTGGCTCAACCCAAGAAGTCTTATAGATCTATCTCTATTGATCTTGATACCCAGAATATATGCAGCATTTCCTAAGTCTTTCATTGAGAAACATTTTCCAAGCCAAGTCTTAAGACCTTGCAAGGTTGGAATATCATTTCCAATGAGTAGGATATCATCCACATATAAGACTAAGAAAACAACGGCACTCCCACTAGCCCTAACATATATACATGGCTCATCAATGCTTTTCGAGAAACCAAACTCTTTGATTTTCTAGTCAAAGCATAGATTCCAACTACGAGATGCTTGTTTAAGTCCATAAATGGACTTCTTTAGTCTACAAACTCTATTAGGATGCTTTGGATGTACAAAACCCTCAGGTTGCATCATATACACCTCTTCGGAGAGTTTCCCGTTAAGGAAGGCGGTTTTGACATCCAATTACCATATTTCATAATCATGAAATGTGGCAATTGCCAAAAGTATCCTAATAGATTTCAACATGGCCACTGGGGAGAAAGTTTCATCATAGTTGACACAATGTCTCTGGGTGAAACCTTTAGCCACCAGTCGGGCTTTGAATGTGTTAACTTTTCCATCCATGTCGGTCTTCTTCTTGAAGACCCATTTACACCCTATTGGTTTACAACCAGGTGTAGGATCAACTAGCTCCCAAACCTGGGTATCCGCCATGGATTGCATCTCGTTATCCATTGCCCCATTCCATTTAGCAGACTCGTGGCCCGCTACCGCCTCCCGATAGTTGGTGGGCTCATTATGATCCACCAATAGTTCGTCGCACTCAGATATGAGAAACCCATATCTCTCGGGCACATTACGAACTCTACCGGATCTACAGGGAGGTAATGGATGTACGCTAGTCTCTGCATTTTCATGCTCAGACTCAACCTCACTAGGTTGTTGGCTAGTGCCAACGTCCGGTCTTTCATCCGTTGAACCTTGAACTTTTTCAAGATCAATCTTGTTTCCACCTTGCTGATTGGATACTAATTCTCTTTCTAAAAAGACCGGCCTTCGAGCAACAAATACTTTGTTCTCGGAGGGTTTATAGAATATGTAATCCAATACCCGCAGCTGGATATTCGATGAAATAACACTTTTCGGATCGGGGCTCTAGTTTGTCATCAACCTAATGTCTCAAGTAGGCTAGACAACCCCAAACCTTTAGATAGGAAAGAACGGGAGGTTTCCGATGCCGCATCTCGAAAGGTGTTTTCTCAACCTTCTTCGTGGGTACGAGATTAAGGATCCTTGTCGCCGTTTCAAGAGCATATCCCTAAAATCTTATTGGCACTTGGTTGTGACTCATCATAGACCGAACCATATCTAACAATGTTCGGTTCCTCCTCTCGGCGACACCATTTAATTGCGGCGTCCTAGGAGGTGTAAGTTGTGAGATAATCCCACAACTCTTAAGATGATCATGAAACTCTTGACTAAGTTACTCACCACCCCTATGGGATCTAAGTATCTTAATCTTTTTGCCCAATTAATTCTCTACTTCATTTTGAAAAGTCTTAAAGACCTCGAAGGTCTCGGACTTTTGTCTAACCATGTAGACATACCCATACCTACTATAATCGTCTATAAAAGTAACGAAGTATCTAGAACTGTCTCTTGTGATGTGCTTAAATGGACCACACACATCGGAATGTATGATGTCCAATAAGTCTTTACCCATCTCATTCACGCCGGTAAAGGGTGCTTTAGTCATCTTGCCTAATAAACAAGATTCGCATACTTCATTCGACTCATGGTTGAATGATTCCAAGATCCCAACTGCTTGGAGATTGGCGATACGAGTCTTGTTTATATAACCAAGTCGACCATGCCACAAAGACAATTTATCTAAACCAGTTTTAAACGTTCAATCAATATTCATGATTGCTTGATTATTATTAATGTATGCATCTACTTCATAAATACAATGACAAGGATAAGCTTTGAAATAACAAATATGATTTTTAAAACATGGAATAATTCCATTGTCAAAAGAAAAACCAAACCCATCGTCATGTAACGCATGAAAAGAAATAATATTCCTTGCCACAAGAGGCGAGTAGCATACATTCAATAATAATATAGAAAAACCGGAATTAAAAGATAATTCAACTTTTCCTCGAGCTTTGACCGGGGCAATCCCCTTGTTTCACATTATCAAGTCAAGCTCTCCATTCTCCATCCTCCTACTTGCCTTTAGCACCT
This sequence comes from Dittrichia graveolens, assembly GCA_038502395.1. Taxonomy (NCBI): domain Eukaryota; kingdom Viridiplantae; phylum Streptophyta; class Magnoliopsida; order Asterales; family Asteraceae; genus Dittrichia; species Dittrichia graveolens. Next base: position 56,067,191 of record JARJIL010000003.1, read on the forward strand.
ACACAATGTTCAAACGTGAGTAGCACATCTGGTATCTAACACCCAACTTCCAGATGAAGAAGTATGATGGAGTTCAATCATGTATGTACCTGAATCGGAAGTTCCTCCGATGCTCAACCCCTTGAGCTTCTTAAGTCCTTCTAGGTACCCCGGGCAGTTACGGCGCCAATGGCCCTTCTTCCCGCAGAAGAGACATTCTGCTTCATCCGGAGTCTTGGCTTGAGGAATCAGCTTCCCCTTTCCCTTTCCCTCCGAAGCGGGGCATGGCTTAGGGGTAAAAGCGGACTTCTTCTTCTAGATTCATCCTTCCCTTATAGCAAGAACATGAGTTGGAACGTTGGGCTTGTGTTTGGTCATGCTAGACTCAGTTGTCTTAAGCTAACCATGTAGCTCCATGATGGATTTATCCATACTATGCATATGATAACTCATGACGAATTGATCATACGCGGTGGGCAGGGACCATAGGATTAGATCCACGGCTAGCTCCCTCCCTATGGTAAATCCAAGCTGTTCCATGTGCTCCATGTTTGCTTTCTTACGCAATATGTGAGCACTCATGTTCCCGCCATCGGACATCTTGCTACCAATAACCGTCTTAAGACACTCAAACCTCTCTTGCCTCGCTTGTTGCTGGAACATTTCCTTAAGCTGAGCGATCAAGTCAAAAGTACTTAAATGATCCGTTTGCTTTTGGAGCTTAGGAATCATAGTACTTAAGATGAGGCAAGTGATGTCCTCGGTATCCTTGACACGCTTCTCATAAGCGTCTCGGAGAGCCCGAGTGGCATTAGCAGCAGGAGCCTCGGAACGGCCTCTTGTATAGTAACTAACTTCCCTTCTTGGCGTAAGACAAGTTTGAGTTGCCTAAACCAATCTAGAAAGTTGTTACCATTGAGTTTCTGTTAGTCCCAAGTGGTTCAAGTATGAATGGAGTAATGCAAGAATGTAGTGTGAGAGATGATTAACACCATACAAAACACACACTTAAACTTTGAATATGGCAAAACTCACATATTACAAGGGTCATATCCCTATTTATACTCTATGAGTATTTTCTCAAGCAAACTTCTATTTCTATACAATTTTATACTTTACATTCTCCCCCTTTGTATTGAAATAGGAGTGTAAACACAAGTGACCTAATGATTCCATCTGTCTTCCTTAGATTATATAAGCAGTTTTGGATGTAGTGTCCCACCAAATACATCAGTCTGAAACAATGCTTTATCTTGAGCTTCTGACAGCGAAAGCATAAACACTTTTGATGTGTTGAGAAGAATCTTCTTTTTGTCTCCCCCTATAATGTAGCTCAGATTGTTCCCATGTCTTCATAAGTTTGACTTGACTCTCCCTAGACATGATATAGACTGACGTTTCTTTCTCTCTCTCCCCCTTGAGTAGACACAATAAATTTTCAATATGTTCTTTTACTCTCCCTCAACAACTGAATCAACAATGTAAAATTTCTTTACTTATTTTTTTTATTCTCCCCCTCATGATGATTATGATACATTATGAGCATCATGCATAAAAGACATCACTATGAGATTTAGTTGTAACAAACATGGAAAAGGGATAGGGAGGATCCTACATATTCAAGTCAAAAAGATCTCCAATTGTTGTTCTTACTTAACATAAGCATCAATACAGTGAGTCATGTAGCATATACATCCTACCTATCATATCATACATATCATAACATACATACCGTATCGTACATAAGCAATCATTGCTAGCTTAACACATAGCGGTGTGCTAACAAGATCAGTAAGAGTCATATCTTGCAGGGGAGTCTGTCCTGCTCAATAACTCAGACTGGAGGATCAGACACAACCATCCGCGCTGGTGGGGGAGCATAAAGCAGTCCACAAAGCATCGTTCACGGAGCCAAAGACTCCTCAAGTAATCCAGCCGATTACCACTCATGTTAAGGCACGGCGATTATGAAGAACCTTGATCCGGGATACACCCCGAATCACCGTTAAATCCCGAATTATGACTCAAGTCCCCTTGGGATCCAGCTATCTGGCTGACCTTAACCATGCGTTGGATGTTAGATGGTCTGCAGACCGTGCACAAACACATATACATACATTTGATCCCATAGGGATCTATTTTCCTCATCATATAGTCATATATCGTACATAGGATCCCATAGGGATCCATCATACAATTATTCATTCATACTTTCACATGCATCATCATACAGTTCATCATTCAAGCACATCATCAAATATTAACTAAGCGGTTCCAATCTGGACCCGCTGGCATGCACCTATTATACAACTTACAAGCAATCATAACATCATTAAGAAACATACACTCATCTTCTTAGGCATACCTGCATAGACAGGTTAGACATACATACACATTCACACAGTCATCTTAGCATGCAAGACTTACTCTACCGAGTCTCATGAAAGTAGGCACTCACCTGAGTAGTTTACTACGTACAGGTATCTGGTTTTGACTCCACTAACACGACAAGTTCACCTAGAAACGTCATTACTTACATTAATCATTCGCATCAGCGAGACACAACAAGATCAGGAACCCCTAAAGGAACCATAGACCAATAAAGAAAGACTTAACAATCTTTGAGTTGTTTACAGAGAGACACCCCCTTGCGGTCGCAAGCAAAAATGCTTGCGCCCGTAAGGGCATGCTTGCGCATGTAAGCACAATAAATCCGATAAAACTATCGGATTCCGACACTTCTTGCGGATTCCGACACTTCCATCAGATTCCCACACTTTCAATCGGATTTCGACACTTCCTATCTGACTTCAACATTTCTATCGGATTCCGATACCCCTTACGGCCGCAAGGGTGAGGCCTTGCGCCCGCAAGCACTATCGGATTTCCACACTCAATATGTCGGATTTGGCACTTAACTCATCGGATTTGGGATCCTTGCGGTCGCAAGGAAGGGCCTTGCGCCCGCAAGCAAATCTATTCAAGAACAGGTCGGCTACAACATCCCCTGTTCCAACTGTTTCATTTTCAAACATCATAAATCGAGTTTCTAAATTATTTTTCAACAGTTGTACATCTTAAGGAGCATTCATATGATCCCAAAACATCTCTTTCATTTATTATAACATCTTACATAAGATTTGGGATCAAAATCAACCATTTGTCCCACTTAAATCAACTTTCAAGAACTTCATCAAAATCATAATTTTAATTCAGCAATTAAGTTCTAATCATCTAGTAACTGATATAGAGATCAGCTAAAGTCAATTTCAAAACTCAATTTGAGGTTCATCTTGTTAACATCAAAAACCCACTTAGTAAGAACACTCACCAAATGAAGAACAAAGGTGAAGAAGGTGATGAAGAAGAAGATGAAGATATCAAGAACCTCTATCTTGCTAGGAATCAGTTAGATACAGATGTGAGCATATGAGGCTTAACTACTTTTGGGTTAAAGCCCATCCACAAGGGGGTATTTTGTTCCCCTTTTCAACTTACAACTTGATCTACGATTACCCGTTTTAACTAACGGGGATATTTCTAGAATCCTTACTTAAACCCATTCATATATTAATCATCTTATTTACATTACTACTACTTTTATATTCTAACATACTATTACTTAAAACACATAACAATTAAACACATAATAATAGACGTGCATACTTTATTACTATTTTACTCGACTCTCACACACGTATACACTTAATTATAACTAGGCGCAAATCGAGGATGTTACAGTTCCTCATTCGGAGGGTATTGTTATTGAAACAAGTGGCACATAGTTCCATGCCACGCCTCTTCATTCTGCGCACATCCATAACTATCAACAAAATGTTGATTTTATTTCTAAACACAGGCAGACACTTGAGGAACTAAGCAGTCTATTCAATGATAGACCTGCCAGAACTACCATAGGTGAAGCCCTAACAGGACATATCCAAGGATTGGTTGGAAAGCCTTGCCAGAATGTGGGTGGTCTTTCAACTTCAGAATTCGATTCTTGAGGTGTTGGTACCTCAACGGGTAATCTAGGTGATCCCGGAGTTACCCAAACTGAATCAGAGTCGGCTAAGGAATTTGTTTCCAAGGCTGATTTTGATGTTGCGATTGAACATTTGCATGTTCGTATTGATGATATTCAATGGCTACAACTTGAAATGTTAACTCGAATTGAGGCAATATTGGATGATTTAGTTGAGAAAAGAGACAGTGAATTGAAAGATAAAGTAACTGATGCTTTGACCGTGGATGACTTAAAAAGTCTTTTGATGGTGAAGTTGATTGGTAAAAGTGATAGTACTTCTGAGGATCTGGATATATTATCTTTGCTAAGAACAAAAGTGGAGTGTACGTTGAAATCAGCTGCCGGGTCATCCAAAAGGCCTAGGCATGACGACGATGACTCAGACACCGATCGACCTGAGGGGAGAAAAGATTAAAGTCATATTTTGATACCCCGGCTACTCAGCGAATCGGTGTAGTTGCTGCGAAATTGGAGGAAACATCGTTCAAACAGAAATACAAAGGCAAGCAAAAAGAAATGATTGAATTTGAAAAGACTGGTATGCCTGAGGTTAAGGCTGAGGATGAGGATCTAACGCTAGCTTTGTGGCTAAGCAAACAAACGGTTGAAAAGCCTGCTGAAATTGAAATGGAAAAAATACAACTTAGAAAGTGTCTTGAAAGTGCATAAAGAAGTAACAAAACAATTTGCCACATCTTTAGGAAAATTCAGAAGAACTCCTGCTAACATCATAAAACAACAAAAGAAAGAAGCTCAACTGCATGAATTATCAAAAGAATCTGAATGTGAAATTCCTATGACTGCACAAATAGATCCGGTTCACACTGGGTCTTTGCCTAATGTAAGAAAGAGTTACGTGCTGACTAGGGAGGCCTTAAAAAAGACAGTCTGGAGATACCAAGATATATTTGTGGTCTTCCTGGAAAAAAAGTTTGTCAATATCTACACAGATGAGATCGAAGAAATGTTATATATAAATTTGATGGGTGCAAATAATGCGGATGAAGCCAAACTAAAATTAATTCTCAGCATGCACACCGGAAAGAAAGAGGATATTGTGTAACGACCTGAATATTGTAAAAATATTTATCGAGAAATAAAATATTATTTTTGAAAGTCCAACTTATTAATAATAATAAAGGAATATTATTATTAAAGAAGAAAAGAAAGGAAAAGTGATAGAAAAGAAGGGAAAAAATATAAAAAAAAGAAAAGGAAAATTCTGAAAAAGTCGAGGTCGCGACGCGACGCGTTTAGGCGGCAAGACACGTGTCAGGTTGCGTGTGTCAGTTAAGGTTGCATGTGTCAGTAACGTCGCGACGCGACGCACTCTTGGGTCGCGACGTGACGCGTCGGCCAGGTTCAAGGGTCTATAAATACAAGCTCATTCCATCCGATTTTCACACACACACTTCTACCATTTCGTTACTCTGCCCAAATTTCAAGAGAAATCAAGTTTAGTGAACGTTTAAGGGTGTTGGGTTTCGTTAGAACTCGTATTCAAGGTGCGGGGTGAACGAAGATAGCGTTTCGGGCGTAGTTTCGACCGTGGTTTCGCTTTGGTGACCCGGAGAGGTATATTCCTCTAAACATAAGCTAATATTTCGGTTGTGTGGCTTGATATTCTACATGCATGTCGTTCTAGCATGTTTTAACGGATTATCTACGTTCGCGACGCGTATATCTTTGATCGAAAGTATTATTTTACATATCTAGGTTATTCGAGACGGTTGAGGTCGATTTCTTGACGATCTGAGAGTGTAGTTCGTCGAATCTAGATCGTGTGCTAATTTTCTGGACTAAGGTGAGTTCAGTAGACTTTTACAAAAACCGAGTCCATAGACAAAACCTTATTTTCGAAATAAAGATGATTATACGTATATCTATATATTGATTGATGATACATGTTATGTGTTCTAAGTTAAATACTCGTTGCATGCACGATCAAACACGAAATACGCATGTTACGATTATTCACGATTTTACTACAATTTACATATGACTACTTACGAGTTATTGCATGCATGTGTTTTAATGGCGGGGGTAGTATACGATATTACCATGTTGCGGAATTGCGGGCCTAGTTGGCATGATTGACCTTTTAGGATTAAAGTGCTAGCCAACAAGAGTCATTTGGTCTTTTTAGACGACTATTTTGACACGTGGTATGCGGACACTTCGGTGTTCAAGTAATTGAGTGATGTAGGACAAGGAGGCTAGATCATACATCACGTGAGTGTGAGGAGAAGCTGCAATACGACCGGCCTCGTTTGGACTTGTACTAGAACGACAACGCAGTACTTGTACTCACACCATCGGAGTAGCGAAAGCGGAGTATCGGGATCTATGTTCTCGGGTTGGAGTCGCGCCCCGCTTGAAAACATAGGTTGGCTAGTGAACCTTTGGATTTTCTAGTGTGTGCATAGACTCTACAATAAGATCACCCTATTGATATGATTTATGCGATATGATTTATGAGATTATGATGCGATATGATCCATGAAATATTTCAAAGACTGAGTCAGGGCATGAAATACACTTGAGACAGGTTTTGGAAACTTTAAAGAACAGTTGTATGCAAAGTTCTCAAAGTGTGAGTTCTGGTTGAGAGAAGTCCAGTTCTTGGGGCACGTGATTTGTAATGAAGGAGTGAAAGTGGATCCTTCCAAGTGGATCCACCAGTCGGGCTTTGAAGGTGTCTACCTGTCCATCTATGCCGGTCTTTTTCTTAAAGACCCATTTGCACCCTACGGGTCTACACCCAGGTACCGGATCTACCAAATCCCAGACTTGGTTATCCGACATAGATAGCATCTCGGACTCCATAGCCTCTTTCCACCTAGCGGACTCAGGGCCCACCACGGCGTTCCGATAAGATGATGGTTCATCATGATCCACCACTAGGTCGCAGCCCTCAGACATGAGAAACCCATATCTCTCTGGCTCTTTGCGACTCCTACCGGATCTTCTAAGAGGTAAAGGATCCGTGTCAGGTTTTCCAGCAGCGCCACACTAAGAATCATCTTGTGAACTAGTGCCAACTTCAGGTTGGTCATTGGAAGGTTCTTGAATCTCTTCAAGATCTACCTTTCTCCCACTAGCGTCTTTGGATAGCATCTCCCTTTCGAGGAAGACGGCCCTCCGAGCAACAAATACCTTGTTCTCGGATGGTTTGTAGAACAAATATCCCATAGACCTGGCAGGATATCCAATGAACAAACATCTCTCGGCTTGGGGTTCTAATTTGTCCTCCACCTCACGTCTCACGTAGGCAGGACAACCCCAAACCTTTAGATATGAAAGCGATGGAACCTTTCCATGCCACATCTCAAAGGGTGTCTTCTTGACCTTCTTAGTTGGTACGAGGTTAAGGATTCTAACGGCCGTTTCTAATGCATAGCCCCAAAAGCTAATGGGTACATCCGTACAACTCATCATACACCGAACAATATCCAACAATATCCGGTTTCTCCTCTCGGCGACACCATTTAATTGTGGTGTCCTAGGAGGTGTCAATTGCGAAACAATTCCACTATCTTTTAGATAGTCACGGAATTCCGAACTTAGATACTCACCACCACGATCCGATCTGAGCATCTTAATTCGTTTACCCAATTGGTTCTCAACTTCGTTTTTGAAAGTCTTGAAAACCTCAAAGGTTTCCGACTTTTGTCTCACCAAGTAGACATACCCATACCTACTAAAATCATCGGTAAAGGTTACGAAGTACCTTGAGTTATCCCTAGTGACATGCTTGAATGGACCACACACATCTGTGTGAACGATATCCAACAAGTCTTTGCCCCTCTCACAAACGCCGGTGAAGGGTGCTTTGGTCATTTTGCCCTACAAGCAAGATTCGCATACATCACCCGACCCATGGTCAAATGATTCCAAGATCCCATCTGCTTGGAGCTTGGCGATGCGTTTCTTGTTTATGTGGCCCAAACGACCATGCCATAAAGATAACTTATCCAAATCACATTTAGATTTAGAACCAACATTCATGATTGATCTATTACTTTGCAAGCATACGCTTGTCTCATATATTCCACGACATGGATGTGCTTTAAAATAAAATAAATCATTCTTAAAGCATGAAATAATTCCATTAGAGAAATTAAAGTTAAATCCATCATCAACAAATGCATAAAATGATAAAATGTTTCTTGCCACGCAGGGCGAATAAGATACATTTAATAAAGTAATAAATAAGCCGGATGGAAAGGCGAGGTCCACGCTCCCTATCTTTTCAACCGGGACAACCGCCTTGTTTCCCATGATGAGATCCAGCTCCCCATCAACCAAGTCCCTACTTCTTCTTAGTACCTGCACATTATTAACTATGTGAGTACCACACCCGGTGTCCAAGACCCAAGCGTTAGAAGTAGAAGTGTTATGGAGTTCAATCATATACATACCGGAGGCGCCTTGTCCCTTGGCGCGAAGCCTCTTGAGCTCCTCCGTGTACTTAGGGCAACTACGCCGGTAGTGTCCCTTCTCCCCGCAGAAGAAGCAGGTGGCCTCTTCTGGTGAGGGGGCTATAGGAGCGGGTTCCATCCCCTTCGGCTCCGGTGCCGGGAGTGGCTTGGGCTTGGGTGTTGCTTCCTTCGCCTTCCCCTTTCCCTTGCCCTTGGAGCTTGAAGCGGGCCGCTTCCTCTTAGCACCACCCTCATGGATGGCTAGGACGGGTACGGAGGTCGATGGTTTTGCCTTGGCCATGTTAGACTGGGCGGTCTTCAACATGCCGTGCAACTCCATCAAGGACTTATCCATATTATGCATATGGTAGTTCACAATGAACGGACCATATGCTTGAGGCAAAGATTGGAGGATAATCTCCGTAGCCAACTCTTTCTCCATAGGAAAGCCCAACCTTTCGAGCTGGTCCACGTATTGCTTCATTCGAAGCACATGGGAGCTCATGTTCCCACCCTCCTGCATCCGACACCCTACAAAGGCCTTGACACACTCGTAGAGTTCTTGCGTCGCTTGCTGCTGGAACATTTCCTTTAGCTGCGAGATCATGTCAAATGCACCAACGTCCTCGAATTTCCTTTGCAACTCGGAACTCATGGTCGTCAACATGAGGCAAGTCACATCATTGGTGTCTTTAAGGCGCTTCTCATAAGCATCCTTAATGGCCCGCGTAGCGGTGGTAGCAGGAGCCTCCGGAAGAGGTTCCTCCAGGACGTACAACTTGCTTTCATGGCGCAAGACAATTCTCAATTGCCTAAGCCAGTCCATAAAGTTTACGCCTATGAGTTTCTCTTTCTCCAAAAATGGACGGAGTGATATGTGTGTCACGGTGTTGCTTGTAGATGCCATCTAAAAGAAGGCAAAGCACACAAAAAGGTTAGTTCGACATATTTTAATCCTTGTTAAATAATTACCCAATAGTTTAACACTTAAATTTAACAAGGGCTAAGAACCCAACATAACTTCACTACATGACGGGTTTACCGCGGATCAATCCGTGAAGGTATTTAGGCCGGTAAACGCTTTACCAATTGCAATCCGTGATTACAACTCTTAGGCACTTGCGGGATCCTTTGGTACTCATAGCATCGGTTTGGCATGTTTGATCCCTTCCCACACCGATTCCTCAATAAGCCGCTTTGATAACTCGGTATAGGCACGACAATTATGAAGGCGCATTAAATTGGAATTGCAAATCGTCCAACAAGATACACGATGACGCCCTTGACAATAATTGGCTCGTGCTAAGCTCGACAACCAAAGATTTCAAGACGCCACACGCACCTTCCACACAAGTCCAAATGGAACAGCTCGTGCTAAGCTCGACAATTATCCCATGCTTCATTACATTCGGGTGGTGTCATCTTTTGGATGGCGTGTGATTTACGTTTTTAAGAAAAACGGGACTTTTGTTTTTCCGGTTAAAAACCTTTTTTCGTTTTGATTAACAAATAAGTGACAAAACGCATTTTTTGCCAATTGAACATAAACACTTTATATTCGTTTGTTAATCATGTGAGCGAGCGGGGTTTGTTAACCAATTAAGGAAAACTATATAGTTATATTATTTTCAAAAGATTTTCTAGCATGCGAAGATCCTACAACCACGCAAGAAAAACAAATAAATAAAACTACACAACCACGCATACAAAACCGATTTGAGCCAACCTAAGTGTTCCCCGGTGAGCCAACTGAGGAACTAAGTCTACTAAGGACAAACAATCCAAGACTTCGTGGTGTGCTCCCACTCGATCCCGCACCTCCGGATCCGAGGTAGCCAAGACGTCTCCCAAGACTCCCGTTGGTGTCTCCGGTCTTCTCTTCTCATTACATACATAATTAAAGAGAAATGGCATGCAAGCCACACAATCTATTCTAAGCTAATATACAATTACAAAGAATAAATACTTTGGCGTGCAAGCCACAAATAAATAAATTATTACAAACCGGATTAAATAATTATTACAAACCGGCTCAAACCGGTGCCCACAAAAACGAAACAACCACAAAGCATGGTGTGCCACACCAAACCATGCACAAAACAATATCCCAATTAAGTTTATTCAAAAACTAAAGGCACAAGAATAAACCTTGTACATATGCATTATGATTCCAAACACTTTGAAATCCATATTCATATATACACAATTTACATGTATGCATGTGTGCATTTTATGCCAAAACCACCCAATACATACATATAAAAGAATTAGGATATTATGGGGCTTAAACTACAAGGCTAAACAGCGTAAAATGATTCTGGAAACACCAAAATCATGTGCCAAAATCCATATCAAGTTTTCTTTTTCAAAAGGCCAAAAAGAGCCTGTTCACGACGCCTTCACGAGCTACTGCTCTTTACGGGCCCTCACGGGCCGTGATGGCAGTCCGCTCCACGACTCGTGAAACATATCAAAAACCTTTCACGACCACCACCCCACGAGACTGGTCGTGTGGCCTTCACGACCCGTGAAGCAATCTCCACGCCCCATGAAGACCTTCTGGACAGAATGTCCAAAATCGAAAATATGGATTTTCAAGCCACAAAGGTGCATGCATCTTACAAGTATGGCTCTGATACCACTGTTGGGAATCCATAGGGATCAAAGCACGCAACGGAAGCAACAAAAACACACAAAATGATCCCATGATTTCCCAATGGTGGTGAAAACTTGCAAGAACATGCATGCAACCAAAAACAAGAACAAAGAGAAGAAGGAGATCAAATCATACCCTCGAAGAGTTTGATACTTGGCTGGAACAAATCGGATTTGGGATGTAAGCTTGAAACAAAAGGCTCCAAGCCCTAATGCAAGTCCACACCAAGAAATCTTCAACCTCTTTGTACTAGCAAACCGAAGCACCACCAACACTTGATGGATCTCTTCTGGAACAGCCTTGAAACACTTGTGCACAAATCACCAACACTTGATCTTGCTCTCAATCTCATTGGAAGAACTCACAAGTATATGTATTGCACAAAATGGACCAAAAGTATTGAATGAACAAGCAATGCCCCTTATAAAGACATATCATCTGTTCTTTAGAGTCCAGAGTCATGCTAATTGGCACTCATTCATTGGACCAACAAAATGGTCCAACCAAATTCAAGTGTCACTTAGAATTCTGCCTTCACAACTTCTTCACGGGCTCTCACGGGCCGTGAAGGATAAATGCGCCACGACCAGCCATTAATCCTCCACGAGCCGTGCCGCGCAGTGCAAGAATTGTGAGGGTTGTGCCTTCACGACGTCCTTCACGGGCCGTGTAGGGTCGTGAAGCCCTAGGGTCTCACGAACCATGCGGCCCACGACGGGACTCGTGGACACGAGCTGCTTCACGACCCGTGGAGCATCCTTCACGGTCGTGAAGCCTAGGTCAACTGGAATTTGACCATTTTGACTCTTTCTTCTTATAGTCGGCTGTCCAGATTGAAACTTGGCGTGTGACCCAATAGGCCCGCGCTTCATTGGCAGTGATGCTGGCCTACGTGTGTCGGTGGGTAGATTCCAACACTAAGATGGTGCAGAACTTTGTCCATAAGAACTAAGATAGCATTCATATATGTGTATGCACATGCTTATATGATTTACAGTTTTGTTTTCTCACTAAGCTCTCGTAGCTTATCAGATACTACATATTGTTGTTTTGCAGGGCGTGACAACTACAAAGGCAAGACCCTAGTTTGACGGTTGCTGTTGTATGTGAAAAACAGAATTTTGAAACTTAACGTGTAGTTGTAGTACTTCGAGAAAACATCTTTTGATGTAAATATGTAAATATTACGCTTTTGTATGAACCTAAAGGTTCCAAAACTGCTTTTATGCTTCCGCTCATTTGTTTTTTAAACCGGTTTATCTTTAAAAGGCTTTTATTTAGAGCTTTATTCGTGTTTTAAAATTTGGGGCGTTACAGCGCTCGAAGTGAACTAAGGTTTGAAGGCTCTGGTCGAAGCCTCCATTTGAAGTAGGGCTGCTCGAAGCCAAACGCAACGCGACAGGTTATTGGACTCAACGTGTCTTGCAATTTTAAGGAGTTGGAATCTTTGATTGTTGGTTCTTTTGTATTGCAATTTATGTGTTTATGCTATGTGGGTTTATTATGAGTATTTTGATATAAATATATGTGGGTATATATGTTTATGAATCAAAAACTAAATTTGGTGTTGTTGTGTTTTCAGGCAATACCAAGGCTCAGGGATATTAAATATCTGAGTGTAGCGTTTGAGAACAGGAGGTGAGTACATGTTAACTCACGGATGGTAAGGGTTATGATTGATGTGATGCATGTGTATGTAATAGCTAGACTGTTTAGTCTGATGCTTGTTGCTTATTGCTTGTTGTATATTGTTTATATCTGTTGTGTGATTATCTGGCCGATACGTGCTGGAGGTATGATATCGAGTATAGTTTAAGGAGTCAGCTATACGTGGAATTGGGCCGGGACTAATCGCTATTATTTGAGGAGTTGTAGACCCTCTCATGCATGTGTTGTATTGGAGGGGATCTAACTGTGCCAATTGGCGGTGGACTATCTGTAGACCTTTGTTTTGGCCGGTATTGGTTGTAGGTTATGCTTTGCCAATTGTTGTTTGTTTTCGAAGGTTCGTAAGTTTTGACTTGTTGTTAAAGGAAAGCTTAACCTCCCGCTCTGATATTGACTTTGTTTTGAAACGATCCATGTTTTTATATTGTAACACAAAGGATAATATGGTTGAATTTGTAAACTGATGTTTAAAGTAAATAGTTATGATTTAGCTTCCGCAACATGTTTTTAAAAGAATGGCTTAGGAGTTTTTGGTGTTACACTCGAGTACCTCGAGCTCGAATCGGTTCACATTGGGTCACCTGTTAGTCCCAAGTTGTTCGAGTATGAATATAGTAATGCAAGAATGTAGTGTGAGAGATGATTAACACTATACAAAACACACACTTAAACTTTGATTATGTCAAAACACACATATTACAAGGTTTATATCCCTATTTATAAGTATAGAGTATTTTATCAAGTAAACTCCTATTTCTATACAATTTTATACTTTACATTCTCCCCCTTTGTATTGAAATAGGAGTGTAAACGCCAGTAACCTAAGGATTCTATCTGTCTTCCTTAGATTATATAAGCAGTTTTGGATGTAGCGTCCCACCAAATACACCAGTTTGAAACAATGCTTTATCTTGAGCTTTTGACAGCGGAAGCATAAACACTTTTGATGTGTTGGGAAGAATCTTCTTTTTGTCTCCCCTTACAATGTAAAGAATATGTATAAACACCTTTAAGTGTGTGTATTCTATTTCAATATATGTCAAAGGTTACATTGATGGAAGGCTAATCATACTATTTATACTAAGTACAAAATTAACCATAAAAACACTAAATTGTATCTAGACCATAAACACAAATATAGATCTAACATTCTCCCCCTTGTTTATGTCTAGCTTGTATTTCTCTGCCCCTACTTTCTTTGCCAATGTCTGATCATTTTTCTTTCGTCTCGTTTGGCATCAAATAGTTTGATAACGTCGGTAAGTCTAACTCTAGGCGCTTGATCAATTTCCTCCTTCAAACTCATACTATATTCTAAGATTTTTAAAGTCCAAATTTTAAAGATCCATCTGAGTAAGCATTGACTTCTTTAAACCTTAGGAAGAACTTTTCTCTTTTACTATTGAACAGAACAATCCCTTCATCTCCTTCAAACTCTTCATCATCACCTCAGACAACTTGATACATCTTCAGTTAGTAAATTTTGGAATGATTCGTGTTTGGATTCAATAAATTGATTTTGGCTTTATCAAATTCAGCTCCCAACTAAGATCATTGTATTCTGCTATTTGACATCGATGTCTGATGAACTCCCTGAGCTTTTTATAGCCAGCTAAATCCTCAGCATTCTTTTGCAATTTTACTTCAAGCTCTACTAGCAAAAAGTTGACATCACCAAGGTTTAAAAATTTAGGTCCACATGCCCAATGGTATAACTCTTCATATCTGACCTTGTGACGAGAAAACTGATCATTTCCTTGAATAAGACTCTCTGAATTCCAACAAAGTTAAGCTTAATGATCTGGTGTGCTGATTTGATTTCCTCTTTCTTTCCCGTGTGCAAATTGAGAATCATTTTTGTTTTGACATCTTCTGCATTCTTTGCACCCATCAGATTTATATCCAACATCTCCTCAATTTCATCGGTGTAGATGTTGATAAACTTTTCTTCTAGGAAGGCCACTGGAATATATTGATACCTCCAGTTTCTGTCGGTCTTTTTCAGCGCCTCCCTAGTCAGCACATAACTCTTTTTTACATTTGGTAAAGACCCAGTGTGAACCGGATCTATTTGAGCGGTTTTAGGAATTTTCCATTCAGATTGCTTTGATAGTTTACTGATTTGACTTTCTTTTTGTAGCTGTTTTCTGATGTCTGTAGGAGTGGTTCTGAATTTACCAGGAGACGGCTGAAACTGTTCTGTTACTTCTTCATGTATTTGCATCACACTTTCCAAATTATAATTTTCAACACCAGATTCATCAACAATCTCAGAAGAAGGCTTTTCAACCTCTTGTTTACTCAGCCATAAGGCTAGTGTTAAATCTTCATCATCTGCCTCAACCTCAGGCACATTCGATTCCTCAAACTCAACCATCTCATTCTGCTTGCCCTTATATTTTTGTTTGAAAGAAGTTTTCTCCAATCTTGCAGCAACTGCACTGATTCACTGAGCAGCCGGGGTATCAAAATAAATCTTTAAACGTTTCTCCGCCTCAGGACGATCAGTGTCGGAGTCATCCTCGTCATGCCTAGGTCTTTTTGATGACCCGGCAGTAGTTTTGCAAGTTGACTCCACCTCAGTTCTCAACAATGATAATATATCCAAATACTCTGAACTGTTATCACCTTTCCCAATCAATTTAACCATCAGTAGACTTTTCAGCTTTTCCACAGATAAGGCATCAGTAACCTTATCTTTCAATTCAAAATCTCTCTTTTCAACCAAGTCATCCAATTTCTTTTCAATTATGGTTAGTCTGTCAAGTTGTAATATTTGGATATCATCGATACGTACATGCAAATGCTCGATAGCAGCATCAAAATCAGCCTTGTAAACACATTCCTTAGCCGTTTCAAATTCAGATTGGGTAACACCGGGATCACTTAGATTACCCGTTGAGGTTCCAACACCTCTAAAAACTAATTCTAAAGATGAAGCACCACCCACGTTCACAGCTGGATTGACGTTGGCTGTGGTGGGATTTCCTACTAATCCTCCGATATGGCCTGTTAAGGCTTCACATATAGTAGTTCTAGCTGGTCTGTTTTTGAACAAACCAGTTAGTGCCTCAAGTGTGTTCTTGTGTTTGGAAAGAAAATCAACAATCTGTTGATAATTATCAATGTGCGCAAAAACGACAGGCGTGGCTTGGAGAGGAATGCCACTAGTTTCAATAACAGTTTCCTCCGAATGAGGATCCGTTAGATTATGTGCTTGATCTCCGTGAAATGGAACAGTATCCTTTTGAGAGGATAATGAGTGGCTAAGAGGGGTTTGTGCATGCTCTAGTGGGAAGCCATAGTCTTTTTCAATGCCAGGTATAAACCTGACAGTGGATGTGGTGGCCCGGCTTGAAATGGCTTGGGAACCCTCAGCTCTCACATTTTCTTTTCTCACCTCTCGCACTCCCTCGCTTTGTTTTTGCCTCTCAGCATCTTCGTCTATGTTAAGCGCACTAATATCATCATACAACAATTGTGTATCAACATCCGAAAAGTCCATCATTTGGTCATATTTAGGTAAACTAGGATGTACTTTTTGACCATCAGCACCTAACTCCTCCTCTATTTGATCATCAGTAAATATTTTCTCAATATGCTTTTGAAGCGAATTAGTTTCACTGTCAGAAGTTTATACAGCAACTCCCTCTCTAAACTCACTTACACCTTCACCTTCTTCTCCACCCCTCTCATTTATTTTTCCACTTTGCTCTCCCCTGTCAGCTTCTACCATAAAAGACTGACTCCTAATTTCACTAACACTCGTGGATCCTAACGTTCTCGGGGTAGGATCAATAGGCTCTTGCCGATCCATAAGAACAATTTTATTACTACTCACATACTCCTGGATATCTGCACTTTCTAGATCCAACAAATGAACCAATTTAGAAGGCATCACAAACGGTTGAATATCAGGCATCGCCAGGATTTTGTATAGTTTGATCATCATTTGTATTTGCACTGGTAGCTCTTCATCGCGCCTCGAGATATTAGTATCCCTGGCCATCACTCTTTGTATGATCATTGAAAGAAGCCGTGGAAATGGTAAGAAATTCGGTCTTTTGCCGGGCATCATTTTCTCCCTAACCACCTTGGCTAACTCAATAAATAACAACTCGGCATAATCAATTCCTTTGTCACCGTCAATTCCTTTTGTCACGTCAATAAATAACACCTTCAATGCAAAGGCATTGGCACCGTCAATTCCTTTTGTCACGCTAGTCAAACATCTCATCACATGTGCTAGGATTTGTTTATCGGTGGGTATGGGATCAATATCAACTTTGGTTGGGTAAGTGTTTGGCTTGGGTAGTCTGAGGATTCGGCGTATACATTCCAGGCCCATTTCAAATTCTACTTGTTCAATTTGGCCTGCAAGGACCGGAAGACCTTCTTCACTTTCAGTTAAAGAAAGAGAACTCCACAGTTGTTGTACATATACCTCTGGAACATGAGGTATGGATTCAGTAGGGTTGAAAGTGAAAACATGGTTTAAAGGGTGAGAAGTGATGAGTTCGGTGATGATTGGGTATTCAATCTTGGTTACATCGGGTAGGAAGTAAGCTTTATTGAGTTGGTTTGGAAGGTAATTGGCTTGGGGGTAAAGGGTATTGGAAGGAATTTGCACCATCTGTAAGATAAACAGTTAGTACAAAATTCAAAAATTTGAATTTTTTTGAAAATTCCTAAGTGTTGGCAAAATCCGACACATATGATTTAGGCTAAATCCGACACCCTTTTTCTTCCAAAATCCGATAACTTTCAAAATCCGATAGGATTTACTACTAAAATCCAATAGAAATGAAATTCTGACAGTCATGTTTTTCAAATTCTGATGAATTTGAAAAACCGACACTCATTAACTTCATAATCCGATAGTCATTTGAATCCCAAAATCCGATAAAATTAAAAACCGATAGTTATGTATTTCAAAATCCGATGATATTAAAAATCCGGTATGAACTTGAAATCCGACAAACACTCGGATTTATCAAAATCCGATAAACTTCCCAAATTTATCAAACACTCGGATTTAC
The DNA here is from genome assembly GCA_038502395.1 of Dittrichia graveolens. Classification (NCBI taxonomy): domain Eukaryota; kingdom Viridiplantae; phylum Streptophyta; class Magnoliopsida; order Asterales; family Asteraceae; genus Dittrichia; species Dittrichia graveolens. Next base: position 56,084,981 of record JARJIL010000003.1, read on the forward strand.
ATGAAATCCGACAAACTTCCCATAAACTTGAAATCCGTTTGGTTTTTTTTTAAATCCGACACATCACACTTGGAACAAACACTCGGATTTGAAACAAAATCCGATTAATAATGAAATCCGATAAACTATCGGATTTATAAGAAATCCGACAGTTCATACATAAGAACACAGTTCAAGCTTTTCGACAATCCGATTCTTTCAAAACACCCATTTTTGTTTACTAATCACTTAATACCCAAAACACTTATTCAATTAACCCTAAACTAAGAACTCCTATCGATTCAGACAACACAAATAACAACTAAAAAACTTCGTCGTTAAGTTCAAAAACTCCCGATCAACTTTTTGAAAAACCGACATTCTTAGATCTAAGAAATACACATCTTAAAATTCGATTAACTAGAATTCGAAACATAACCCACTAATCTATAACTAAAACTGAGTCTAACAATGTTAACAAAACACTTGATTACAAAGATTTGAACATCGACATTTTGAAGGTTTTTCAATCGAAAAATTTGATTAAAAACCATGTAATCCTTGATGAAATTTCAAAAGAAGTATACCTTTTGAATCAGAAAAGTATTGCGAACTCAGATCTGTGATTTGTTTGCTCAATCAAACACTTTGAAATTCTTTGTTTCTTTGAAAAAGCTCTCGGATTCTCGTGTGTGGAAAACTGATAATGGAATCGGATTTTCCCTTTTATAGGAAATCCGACACATGAAATCCGAATGGTTAAAATCCGATCGACAAGAAATCCGAAACCCACAAAAATCCGATAAAACACTCTGTTTGTCAAAAATCCGATAAAAGTATCGGAATTTGACAAAAGTATCGGAATCCGACAACTTTAGCGGATTTTTAACACTTGATTATCAAAAATTTGATTTTTCAATGCATTTTCACTCCCCCTAAACATCATATTTCTTCTTAAAAAATAATTCTTTGATTATGAAGATGAAATTTTCAAATTTTGACAAACTTAATTCAAAAACAAAAATAAAAACTCTCCCTCAAATCATGCACAGATGTACAACAATTTGAGATGAAGAAAAAAATATTTTTGAATTTTGTTTGTTTTGTAAATGTTTTTGATTTTTCATTTAATATATACAAAACCTGATTTGTTTTCTCCCGCTACAAGTATGAACCCTCAGTGATTCATAACTTGTATTTGATTTGTGTATCCATCGACTAAATTTGACCTGCACAACTAACACATTCCATGTAAGATCTGTTGATTCAGAATGTTATGTTAAACTGTCAAATTCAACATTCCTAATCTTGATACTAAAGCATTAAAACGAGATTCGTCTAACGCTTTGGTGAAAATATCATCAAGTTGATTATCTGTTTGAACATATTTTAATTCTATTAAACCTTTTTTAGCATAGTCTTTAATAAAGTGGTATCTGATGTCTATATGTTTCTTTTTCGAGTGATGTAGTGGATTGCATGTAATTGAAATGGCACTTTCAGAATCACACATTAAAGGGATTTTGTTATATACTAGACCAAAGTCGGAAAGCTGAGTCTGAATCCAAAGGCATTGTGAACAGCAGCTAGCAGCAGCAATGTACTCTGCTTCAGCCATTGATGATGAAACACAATTCTGCTTCTTGGATCCCCAGCAGACCAGTCTGTCTCCCAAAAAGTGTGCACTCCCAGATGTGCTCTTTTGATCTAGCATGCATCCGGCATAATCTGCATTAGAATAGGAAATTAGCTCAAACCCTGAATCCCTACGATACCACAAACCTAGATCTGGGGTACCTTTAAGATATCTAAATATGCGTTTTACCGCCATAAGATGAGATTCTTTGGGATTTGCTTGGAATCTGGCACAAAGGCATGTAGAATACATAATATCCGGCCTACTAGCTGTTAAATATAGCAATGAACCTATCATCCCTCTATAAGTTTCCAAATCTACTGCTTTTCCTTCCAGATCAGCAAATAGTTTGGTTCTTGAAGCCATGGGTGTTGTTATTGATGAACAGCCAATCATATCAAATCTCTTTAACAGATCTTTGATATACTTAGCTTGATTAATAAAATATCCATAGGTAAATTGTTTAATTTGCAATCTGAGAAAAAATTAACTTCCCCCATCATGCTCATTTCAAATCTCTTTTCATAGTGTTTGAAAATTAATTGCCATACTTAGGGTTCGTAGAGCAAAATATTATGTCATCGACATATATTTGTACCAATACATAATCATTTCCAATTTTCTTTTTAAACAATGTGGTATCCGTTTTCCCTTTGACGTATCCTTCATTTAGCAGATGTTCTGATAGCTCATCGTACCAAGCTCTTTGGGCTTGTTTTAAACCATATAGAGCTTTGTCCAAAATGTAGACGTCATTGGGTCTTTTAGGATCTACAAAACCTTCAAGTTGACTGACATACACTTCCTCTTTCAGTTTGCCATTGAGCAAGGCAGTCTTGACATCCATTTGATAAACCGTGAAGTTTCTGTAGGAGGCATAGGCTAGGAAAAGTCGAATTGCTTCTATCCTTGCTACAGGGGCAAAGGTCTCGTCATAATCAATCCCTTCCTGTTGCTTATACCCCTTAGCCACTAGCCTAGCTTTATTCCTAACCACCACACCATCATAATCCTTTTTGTTCTTAAACACCCACTTCGTTCCGACAATTGATTTTCCTTTTGGTTACGGAACTAGTCTCTAAACTTTAAGACGGTCAAACTGGTTTAGCTCCTCTTGCATAGCTATAATCCAATCAGGATCAACTAGAGCTTCCCACACTCGTGTGGGTTCGACCATGCTTAAGAAGCTTGAGTTTGACATATATTAGTTGTAGCAGATCTAGTTTGAACACCGGAGTTCAAACTTCCTTTTAATTTGTGTCTCCAGATGACTCTTCAGCCAAACAGGTTTGGGGGTTGAACCTGAATGTAGTCATTAAGATTTTTAAGGTCGTTGGAATTAATATCTTCTACTGATTGATCGTATCTTGGACTTTGTTTGGTTGCAGGGATATTTGTAGCTTCAAACTCCGAGGTGTCAGAATTTGTAGTCTGTTGAACTATAGTCACACTAGGCGGCTCAGTTATTGACAAAGACTCCTGCTAAATATCCTGCAAGACAGTAGATGTGTTATCATTCTTTTTAAAGAAATCAAACATAAAATCCAAGCTTATATCATCATGTCTGAATGACTCATCTATTTTGTTAATTGTAAAACTTGAATGTTTAAATGAGCTAGGTTTACTCGTTAAAGAATTTAAATTGACTAAATCGTCAAACGTAACATTCATGCTTTCAACAATCATGTTAGTTCTCCAATTCAGAATTCTAAAAGCATTTTTATCCATTGAGTAACCTAAAAAGACTCCTTCGTCAGCATTCGAATCAAACTTTGACATTTTGTTCGATTCATTCAGCACAAAGCACCTATTACCAAATACATGAAATTATTTGATATTAGGTACTACTCCATTACATAATTCGTATGGAGTTTTATTGAAGCGACGATGGATTAAGGATCTGTTTTGGGTGTAGCATGCAGTGTTCACGGCTTCAGCCAAGTAGGATGCTGGTAGTTTCGAGTATTGTAACATTGTTCTCGCAGCTTCAACCAATGTTCTGTTTTTCCTTTCAACTACTCCATTATGTTCTAGAGTATATTCTGCCAAGAACTAATGAGTAATTCCCTCGGAGTCCAAGTAAGAGTCTAATGTTATGTTTTTGAACTCTGTCCCATTGTCAGTTCTAATACTCTTCCCCGGTTGTCCGTTTTGAGTCTTGTGTTTCTTCAGAAACAGAATCACTTGTTGTGGTACTTCACTCTTGTGACTCAGAAACCAGACCCATGTGTACTGGGAATAATCATCCACCAACACTATAATATATCTCTTCGCGTTTCTGGACTGGACTTTCATTGGCCCATAGAAGTCCATATGGATCAGCTATAAAGGTGTGGTAGTTGAAGTATCTGACTCACTTTATGTGGTACTCTCTTCATTTTTCCCGCTTCGCAGTCCTTACACAGATGATCTTTTTCAAATTTGAGCTTCGGTAGAACTCTAACCAAATTACCATTCACCAGCTTGTTTATATTCTTAAAATTTAGATGCGACAACTTGCGATGCCATGACCAGTTTAGATTTGATGAAGCTTTTGACAGCAGGCATACTGGTGAGCTGGAGCATTTCTCAGACAAGTCAATTGTATACAAATTTGACTTTCTGTTGCCACCCAAAATTTCTGCTCCATCTTCTGTTCTTAGAGAACATGAGCTTTTCTTAAAGACGGCCTGCATTCCTTTATCGCAGAATTGTCCTATGCTAAACAAATTAGGGCCTAAACCTTCAACATAGGACACCTTTTCTATCTTCATATTACTAGTTTCTATTACCCCATGGCCTAGAATCGGTGAAACTTGGTCATTCCCAAACTTTACATTTCCTGTGTACTTGCTCACAAAGTGTTTGAGAAGACCTTTGTTACCCATCATGTGTTTTGTGAAGCCAGAGTCCATGTACCAAAGATGATCCTTCTTCACATGGAAAAGAAACTAGTTTGATATTCGGGTTAGATGCTTCAAATGTTTTAAGAAGATTCAAACTATCATTGGTAACCACTTTCTTTATTATCCATTTCTCAGTTGAAGATTTTCTTTTATTCTGTGAGTGAGTTGATTTGACCACTGGTGAAAACTTCTTGGCTTTCTCAACATTCATGCTTTTCACTTTTGGTTGATATGACAAATTTGTATTCATCATTTGTTTTTTATTCTTCTTTGAATTTGGTATAATCGATAAATATGAAGCAGCTTTATGTTGGAGTTGTTTAATTAGTGTGAATTTGTTATGATTTGATGGAGTTGGTGTAGGTTTTTGATTTTCATTCATTATATTCAGATGTTCTCTCCACTGTCCTGGCTGGACTGGTATCTTTCTTTTAGCATACCTTTTTCAACAATCCAGCTTTTTGATGTTTGTGAATCCATTGGTGAATTATGAATCTATTCTTGTTTACAAACCAAAACAAAATTTTATCATCATTGGGATTCTTCCGGTTTCTGTTAGATTTTAATCCTCTTTTCATTCTATTTTGATGATACTCACACTTGAACTCCCAGTGTCCTTCATGACAACCAACTCCAGCACAACTCATCTTATTATCAGTTATTTTTGCTTTTGAGTTTTCAGTTTTGATTTTCCAAGAAAAAAGTGACTCACAATTCTTATTGCAGTATGATTTATGAATGTTACAAAACGGTTTAACTTTGTTCATTGAAACAGAATTGATTACATGCACTTTCTTTTTCTCTTTTTCTTTCAGATCTTCCTTTGAAATCCACTTCATTGGAGCCTTTGTCGTCTCTCTATTCTTCACACCTTTGGTGATTGCTTTCTTCACTCTTTTGCTTGAAACTTCTTTCCCTTTTGACTGATCTGATTTATTTCAGAAAAAGAAGTTTTGTTAGAGACATGAAGTGGCTTCACAGTCTTTGAATCATGCACAGTTGATGACTTTTTCATTTTCGGCATTTTAGGAATTTGCTTTGTTTTCGATGATGATCCTTCCTATGTAACACTGTTGGGATCACCGAATTTATTGCATTTATGTGACATAAATGCCCTACACGCCTTTGGACACTGAGGATACACAATATCCTCATATCTATCCAATCTAGTTAGCAAGCGTTCAACCTTCTCTTCAAGCATTCTTCGTTCAGTTCCATTTGAAATAAATTGAGGAATTAGGTATTGTGCAATATCAGAATTTAACTTTTTCTTCAGTTATGTCAATCTTAATTTCAGATGCAACGGAATTTAACTTCTTGTTAAGATTGAAGGTTGTTTCTTTTAGTACACAATTTTCCACTTCAAATTGAATTTTCTGATTGATGCATGCTACCTCAACTAATTCCTGCCTTCTCTGCAGTTCCATATGTGGAATATAAACTCTTGCAGTTCCATTGTTTCCTTCTTCAACAACTTTCTTCACTTCAGGTGGGATAGGAATGAAGCATTATTCTGAAGAACAACCACAATGCTTCTCAGCGTCTGCGTATGACGCGTTCAGTTCATTATAATTAAGTGAGTTTTTCATTTTGGTTGTTATTTTTCTTTTCAATTATTCTTCCTGTTTGATTTCTTCCTCTCCCACAAACACCATTTTTGAAGTCTAACCCTAATTCATTCTTTCTAATTGGTACAATTATGTGCAATTAATCTTTGTGAAAAATTTGTTTTCGTCATACCCTAAACCTTTATATCTATTCTTCACGTTTGGTTTAAGGTTTTTAAAGATACTGTGACGAGTAGTGACTTGCTTTTTAACTCTTTCCTCAAGATGTTGAACTTTTTCATCGAGGTTCTTTTTCTGTTTCATAATTAAGTTAAGATTTATTTCTGTAGATAGTTTTTCTGTATTCAAGTGATGCACTTTTAATTCTGTTTCTTTTTGTAACTTGTTGAGTGCATTTTCTTTGTCTGTTATTTCTTGTTGAAGTTGTTCTATTTTTGAGGATTGGGTTGTTAGTCCGACTTTACTTTTTGTTGTTTGTTCCATTTTTAGACTTAAATTCTTTTCATGCAGCTTCTGGTTCTTGTTCATGAGTGATTGATTTTGTGAAGTTAAGATCTCCACCTGTTGCATAAGAGTTAGTATATACTCAGTAGAAAATTCAGAATCATCATTCAATACCTTCTCTCCATTATCTTGTTGACCTGCAACAGATGGGTTGGTGCCTTCAGTAGCAACCTCACCTTCAATCTCTTCTTCTTCTTCAAACTCACTTTCGATATATGACTCATCAAATCTGACCATGAATCCTGAGTCATCTCCCACTATTTCATCTTCGCTTTCCCCATCGGTTTCCTCGAACTCACACTCTTCTACCTCAGCCACTAAAACAAACTGTGCATGGACATTGGGATCTTCATCACTGTTGTCAGTGCCAGAAAGGAATTGATCCTCTTCAGCAAATAATGCCCTCCCACTATTTCTTTGCTTAATGAGTGTAACACCGCTTCTGAGTTCAGTTACTTTAATGGCAAATCAGGTTTTAGCAGCGGAAATTTTTCTTTTTAAAATAACAAACTGTTATTTACATTAATAACTTCTCAAAACAACGTTGGTGTTACCAAGTACAGGAACCAACCATAGTATCTATTTAGATTACAACATAATAAATTCAAGTGTTCCACCCACAAGGGGCAATGTACATCCCAAAACCAACCCGCCACACAAGGCATCTAGTCTTTACCTGAAAAGGGAAACACAACATCATTACCTAACACTTAGCTAGTGAGTACATACAATCATAAGCATCAATATAGCAACTCATGCATCACATCATAAACAATCATTGCTAGCTTAGCACATAGCGGTGTGCTTACAAGATCAGTAAGAGGCGTGTCTTGCAGGGTAATCAATCCTGCTCAACAACTCAAACCGGGGGATCAGACACAACCAATCCGTGCTGGTGGGTGAGCATAAAGCAGTCCACTAAGCATCGTTCACAGAATCAAAGACTCCACAGGTAATCCAGCTACAACCGGCTAATCACCACTCACGTTAAGGCACGGCAGTTCTACAGAACCTATGATCCAGGATGCCTCCTGAATCACCGTGAAATCCCGAGGGATCCAGTTACAATCGACTGACCTTAACCATGCGTCAGATAGTCTGCAGACAGTTCACATACACATATACGTACATTTGATCCCACAGGGATCCATCATCTTACATATAACATCTTTCAGGTAGTCATTCATGCATAGCATCATTCATTAACTAAGTGGTTCCAGTCTGGACCCACTGGCATGCACCTAATATACTTCGTAGCACATAAACTTACCTCCTGGAGTATACCTGCAAAAGCAAGTTAGTCATACACAGTACATTCACATAATCATTTAGCATGCAAGCCTTACTCTACTAAGTCTTATGAAAGCAGGCACTCACCTGACTAGCTTACAATGTCCGTTCACTTAATTCTGGTTCAGCTGATACATTCACCTAAAACATTCGGCATTCGCGTTAAGCGTTTGCATGCATTAAGTTCTATTACTAGAGCACTTACAAGAACCAACTAAGGCCCATAAACACCTTAAAAGAATCTTACGATTTATAGCACAACATGTTCCTTAGGTTTGCTTAGCTTTCAAAATGGACATTTTTGCTTTTCACCCGACGCGTCGCGTTCAAGGGCTGGACGCGTCGCGTCGCGTAGTTTTCATCCGACCTTCGAATCAACTTTAAAAGTCGGATCATACATGCGAAAGTCGGATGACCCATGTGAAAGTCGGATGGCTCATGCGACTTTCGGACCATGAAAGTCGGACCAAGCAAGAGTCGGATGAAAGTGAAAGTCGCACGACAAACACGGGAACGCGTCGCGTCCCCTTCTTCGACGCGTCGCGTCGCGTGCAATTCTGCACTTCATCTTCTTCTTGTTCATAGCTCATGCGACTTTTACTCAATATATTCAAAAACCTAGATTTCAAATATGTTAGTTTTCACTTCTAAAACTTCTTAAAACTTCATATACCACCTATATGAACCTCTTAAACACATTAACACCTTTTAAAAACATCAAACATGAGAAACCAACTTATAAAGTAAGCTCTCATGTTCATCCACGGAGTTTTCAACTCCAACTTAAACTTCCAGCCACCAATACCCCCATATATCTAACATAATACACGTATAACTATACTACAAACACCATACTAACCTAGCTTTAGGTCTAGAACTTCAAATCTCTAAATTTCAAGAATTCTTCTTCAACGAACTTACGAGAGCAGAGAGAAGTGTGTTTGTGTTTGTGTTTGCTTTGAAAGCTTTTGCAAATATTGACTTTGTGAGTCAAATGATACACTTACAAGCATATAAATCTTATCTAGAGGCAAACCGCCTCTGGACAAATATCTATATATATATATATATTATTTTCTTTTCTTTCTTTATTCTTTTCTTTCTTTGTGACTTACACAATTAGTACATATATATTTAATATGTATATATACACATACATAGTTAACACACAACTTAAAACACATAACACAAACATTAAGTCATTTAACTCAACAAGTACATACACAAATAAATACTTTCCTATTACATTAATCACATACGTGTATGTACTATTTACAACTAGGTCCAAGTTGAGGATGTTACAATGAGGTTGAGTTTAGTCTTGTAGTACTCAGAGTCCTTGACCTTAGGCTTTTTGCAATCTTTACTGAAATGCCTAGTGCCGCCATCCTTCTTTTGGGCTTGCGTTCCTAGGCAGTTTCTACTTTGTGTTCATACCTACTTTCAAGCCTCTTACCATCCTTCTTTTGGAATTGGTCATCTCTCCTTCTAGAACCAGAAGTGAACCTTTGCTTGTTGTTTGTTTTGTTCTTCATAAACTTGTTTTGCATCATGTTAGTTAAATAGGCCATAGCCTCCATGATTTTCTCATTGTCTACCACACTTTCTACCTCGGAATCTGAAGATTCTGTCTCTTGAACTTGTTTCATCTTGACAGATTTTGTTGAGCTCTTTACCCTTTTCACATTAACCACCAAGGCTAGTGGATCTATAGTTTCTTTTTGTGTCCCCATACCAACATCATCCTGATATTGGTTTAGTTCCTCAAAGATCATATGGTGAGTAACTTTGTTGAGGTTCTTTTGATTCATTTGTCAGTAGATAGCCACTTGGGATCTCCATTCAGTCCCTAGAGAATTTAGAAACCTAGTGTTCTTTGTGAGATTAGAGTAATCATCAAGCTTCTAGTTTCTAAGGTCATTGAGCAATTTACAGTAGTGACTGTAAGTTTCAATAAATGTTTCCCCATCTCTAGCTTTGAAATGATCAAAGGAGTTAACTAGTGTAGTCTCTTTGACCCAGACCCCATACTCAGTGCCTTCCATCTGACTCTTTATCTCATCCCATATCTCCTTAGCAGTGTTCAGGCCATTAACTTTAATGTAAAATTCTGAAGAAAGACCATGTTTTAGATAGTATTTTGCTTTACGATCTGCTGTGGCTCTGTGCTTTTCTTTAGCTGTATACTCAGATGGAAGCTTTTCCCTGTGGATTTCATCCAAGGGTGGATTATGGTGAGGGTTTGCTTCTTGATCAATTCTGAAGATACCATTACCTTCTAGTATACTTTTCTTTATCTCCTCACCATATTGCTCGTTATTATCAATAAAATACATGAAACGGCCTTTCCAAATATGGTACTCTCCTCTATACAAGATAGGTGACTTAGTGTCGGTTTCACTGTATGTACTCATTCTTGCTTTAGGATCTTTTCTCTGTAAGATATTGATTGAAGAATCCTTGTTTCAACACAAATCCGATACTCACTCTCTTAAATCCGAGAATTCAAAATCCGATACTTCAAATCTGATTATTTGAAATCCGAAACAATTGGAAATCCGATTGCTTGACAATCCGAGTTGGAAATCCCATTGAAAATCCGAGTAATTGAAATCTCAAGTTAGAAATCCGTATAATTCAAATTCCGATAATTTGAATTCCGATTGTAGGAATCCGTGAACTTCAAAATCCAACAATATTGGAAATCCGATTGTTCAAATCCGAGATTTTCCAAATTCTGATTCTTTGGAAATCCGTTTGATGTGAATCCGATCAAATTTCAATTCTTGTTGATTTAGATGAAACTGGAAAACCAATGAAGAAACCAGCACCAAAAACAGATGCTGAAAGAAAAGAGAGGATGCTAGAGATGAAAGCTCTAAGCATTCTTCAGATTGCTATTCCAAATGAGTATCAACATCAGTTTAAGAAGTTTGAAAGTGCTCATGTATTGTGGAATGCTTTAGACAAAAGGTTTGCAGGGAATGCAAGTTCCAAAAGAAATTAAAGGGATCTTCTCAAACAAGCTTATGAGAACTTTTCTAGTGGGAATAATGAGAGTATCACTCAGATCTTTGATAGGTTCTATAAGCTGGTAAGTCAACTTGAGAGTGCAAAGGTTAGAATAGAGCAAGATGAGATCAACAGAAAGTTTCTCGGGTCCTTAGGGGATGAATGGACAGTGTATGTTGCACAATGGAGAACTAAGGATTCTTTGGAAGATATAGAATTAGATGATCTCTACAACAGTTTGATTGTGTTTGAAGGGGAAATTGAAGGAAAAAGGAAGTCAATGACCCCTAGTCACAATGCTGCTCTTCTTTCATCCTTAGGTATGGACTCAAATCTTTCTTTAACTAACTCTGTTGATGGTTGTGTAAGTACTATTACTGGAGTAGATGTGAGTACTTCTGATGCAGTTCTTGAAGCTTTCTTAGCCAGTCATGCACATTCAACCCTTACAAATGAGGATCTTGAACAAGTGCATCCAGATGATCTTGAGGAGATGGATCTCAAATGGTAGATGGCTATGCTAACTGTAAGAGCAAATAGATTCATCAAAAGAACAGGAAGAGAAAACATGAACTTCAGGGCTGATGGTAAGACTGGATTTGACAAATCCAAAGTAAGATGTTTCAAATGTCAACAGCATGGTCACTTTGCTAGGGAATGCAGATCTGGTGGACAAAGCCAGCATCAAGGTCAAAATTCAACTCCTACCTCATCAGCATTGGTCTCTCAAGAAGGTTATGGGTTTGATTGGAGTGATCAAGCTGGGCAAGCTACTCGCAACAAAGCATTGATGGCATTGACTGACTCCTCCATCAACATGGATTCATTAGAAACAGAAGACATTAAGGTATCTTCTAAACTATGTCCTGGTGAATGTAGAGCTATAGTTAAAATGTTTAAAGAGCACAATAGAAAAGTTTGTGCTGCTCTTAGCAAAATGGAAGAAAGAAGGTATGAAACCAGTGCTGTAATTTAAAGATTTGAAAAGAAAATCAAAGATTATCAGGCTAATGAATTGCAAATGGATTATGATAGAAAGTATCATAAGTGGGAGAAAGAGCAACTTCAAGAAGAGATTGATAGTCTTAAGGAGAAGTTGAGTGAGAAAGAGAGTAAGATAGATGAGTTAACCACGAAATTGAATGGTGTGGACATGGATTTGAGCATGTTCAAAGCTTCATCTCTTAAACTGGAAACTGTTTTGAAATCACATATCTCAAACAAAGTAAAAACAGGCATAGGCTATAAATAGACCCCACCTCCATACAATCATAACTATATAACTCCCATGACTGATGTAGCTTAAAGGTATGTCAATGAACCACTAGAAGAAAAATTGAAGTCAGCTGATCCACTACTTGAAAGTGAAGATGAGGGAGTTGTGTATGAGGTGATTGATGAGAAGAAGGAGGGATGTGTGAAGAAAGATGAAGTCATTCCAATTGAAAATCACATCTTTTGTGAACCTAAAGCACCTAAATCCTCTTCACAACATGTGATGTTTGTAAAACCATCCTCTGAACCCTCCACCAGTGAACCAAATCCCTTCAAAACTGTTACTTCTATAAACAGTTTCACTACTGTTGAAAACAGTCCCCACCTTTACACCAACAGTTCCAAAGAAAGCCCAAACAGTCTTCATCCAAAAACCTCAACAGTTGGTATTAAAACCAAAGGAAAGAAGAAGGTGTTGGAACATTATGGTGATATTGACAAAAGAGTTTAGGCAGCGGAAAAAGGTTTTATCACCACAATGTAGAACCAGGGTACGATTTGCACAATCGAATTAGCAACAAACAAAAGGGGAAGGAAGGAAAACGATTACCTTTAGAAATCAGAGCTTGTTGACTAGTCCTTCTTTTGACACCGCAAGAATCTTGGTGCGATCGGGTGCTAGCCCTAAGCCTGCGGGAATTCGGGCAGAACTTCCTCCTTTGAACAAACCACCAATGTGTTTTTCTAGAGTCTCCTTATGAGTTTTTATGTACCAAAACCGGAGCCTAATGACCCCTATATATAGGAGAAGGAGTTATAGTTCAATTAGGAAACTAAATTAGGGTAAATCTCTTAATCAGGCGCCGAACACGGCCCGTGTAGCTTAGGGTACACGCCCGTGTTGGCCCTTTGGGCCTGGACATAAGATAGCCCAATAAGAGGGGTTCGGTGGGTCAACACGGCCTCTTTAGTACAACACGCCCGTGTCACCCAGACATACACGCCCCGTGCCACACAGGGCACGACCGTGTAACCTTATTTGGTTTAATCCCTTGTTCCTGCGAGGTGATCGCGGATGTTCTTGCCGTGTGACTAGAAGGCCCTTGCGTCACCGGCCGTGTTCTTGGATTCACCAATAACAGTGGGCAAATATTCAACAAACTTCCACTTGCACATGGTATGGTGCAATCCAGTGACACTGACAATGAGCGGCATCTAGCAATGCATCATTGCCCCCAGTTAAGGATAGGGTATCTCTTATGCCGACGATAGCCGAAACCACATAATTTGTGTAACAGTCCCATTATTGTCCTATTGTTACCGACGTCCATTTGAACATGAGTCATGGCAAAGTCAACTCCAAATCGTTCAATTGTATTTCTCGATCAAGATTCGTGGTAACCAACTATACAGACTACAATCAAATCTGGTCTGAGCATGGCCATGCATTTATCGTTAGCACAGAATCATCGAGTGGCCTACGGACATCACTCTTTGTTGGAATATGCCCACTGACACACACGAGTTGGTATCACTGCTGATGAGGCATAGGCCTATTGGGTCACACGCCAAGTATTGATTCCGGCAACACCTTTGAACAAGAGAGAAAAAAATACCAAAATGGGTTTTGGTTGGGCCGGGCACGGCCGTACCTTATGAAGCTACGTGCGTGCCCTATGCCGGGTATGGGCCAAAGGCCGGCGTGCCTAGGGCGTACCCATTGGGGCTAGCACGGGCGTGCCTAGTGGAGGTACGGCCGTGCCCAGTGCGAAAGCACGAGCCCAAGTCGGGCGTGACTTGGGTATGCCCGTGGGCTGGCACGGGCGTATTCTTTGAGGCACGACCGTGCCTCACTATGTAACATCCTCTTTAACTAGGTTTTTAAGACTAGTTTAATGTGGCTTTATGGCATTTAATTCCTAGTAATATGAGTTACGATTTGGTGGTCATTTTCTCTATATATGACTAGCTTCTATGTACCATTAAGTTGGTTGGAACCATATTGAAATGATTACTAAAAATGATTATACCAAAAGACATATGAACTTGCAACATTAAGTTGGTTCATATCTCTCTCTCTCTTTCAAGACACACTTGGAAATCTTCAAGTGATGGTAGTTCTATAGTGGTGATGTTCTTGTTGGCATACAAGTTCTTTAGCAAGTGGGAATCAAACCAAGCTTGGTGTGGATACCGATAGAGGAATACATCTTTGTATTCTCAAGTCCATTCCTTTTGAAACATCAAAAAGGAGATATTAACTTGTATGGTATAATTTCTTGTCCTTGTTCTTCTTCTTTGAGTTGCATTGTTATTGTCTAGAGATTGCTCCATTGGGTGGTGTGTTGGTGGCATAAAATGAAATTGTTTTATACTCGTTTTTGTTTCCACTGCGTTCTCTAGATTCCACCAAAATCCAACAGTGGTATCAGAGCCATCTCTTACATGGCTTTGCACTCATGGTTTGAAAACCGGAATTTTCTGTCAAAAATGAGTTTTCCGGTGATCAGGCACGGTCGTACCTTATGGGGTATGGGGCGTGCCGGCTGCCGGGGCATGGCCGTACCGGTGGGGTACGGGCAGTGCCGGCAGATTTCTTTTAACCAGATTAAAAATGTTTAAATCAGTGTACTGGCACACAGAGGGCACGCCCGTACCCTTCATAGGATACGCCCGTGCCCCGTCATATTTTGGCCGGAATCTGGATTTTTGAAACTGTGATATTTGGTGTTCTTAAAATCCGGTTTTTGATTGTGTTGGACCAGTCTTGGATCTGGTCATTCCCCACTATATTTTGATTCCTTGAATTTATATATTTTGTATGGCTTGGCATGAAGTATATAAAAATATATATATTTAAAGGTGTATATATGAATATGTAATTTTAAAGGTGTATTAAAATTACTAATGCATATGTACAAGGATTGCCTTTTGTGCCTTGGGTGTTTTGTTGGCAATCTTAATCAAAATATGTTTGACATGGTTTTGTGGCACGCCATGCTTTTTCTTTGGTTGTGTTTGGTTGTGGTTCGGTAACGAGATGCCCTTTGGACCTATGTGTTGTGGTATTTGGTTTATTTGGTTTTGGTGGCCGGCGTGCCGTATTGTTGTAATTTTTATTCTTATTATTTGGTACGGCTTGCATGCCATTTATTTAAACCTTTGTACTTGTATTAGTAGCATAGGATTGTGGCTTGCATGCCATTTCTTCTTCTATGTATTTGTAGAATAGTATAGAAGTTGATTTAGTATGTAATAAACCAACGGGAATCACGGCGTTGATGTCTCGGCAACATGGAGTCCGGATTGTCTTTTGGAGATGCCGGCTTTAGTGGGAGCACACCCGGCTAGGTGCTTTGGATATTGGATTCCTTAGTTGACCTTGTTTTCCTCGTATGGCTCATGGGGAAAACGCATTGGATTTGGGCATGTTACCGAACTATTATGTATGCGTGGTTGTTTTATATATTTATTATTTTGCATGGATGTGTAGGATATCGCATGCTAGATAATTTTTTCCAAAATATATAAAATACAAAGATTTATAAAATTGGTTTATATTTCTTTCCGCGCGTATAGAATTAACAAGATAATATAAATTTGTATTATATTATAAGTGGATAAAAATTATATTTATCACTTGATTTGTTAATTCGCAAAATGGGTTAAAATTGTTTTAACCAGGAAAAACAAAATCTTGTTTTTAAAATGTAAATCACGCGCCATCCGTAAGATGACACCACCCGAATCTAGTTAAACTTGGATGATTGTCGAGCTTTAGCACGAGTCATGCCGAGTGGAACTGTGTGGAAGGTGAGTATGGTAACCCGCAATATTGGTTGTCGAGCTTAGCACGAGCTAATTATTGGCGAGAGTTCCACCGTGTGTCTCAACGGGCAGTTTACAATTCTTTTTGTGACACTTAGGTGGCGTCGAGCTCTAGCCGAGTCATTTAAAGGGATCAAGTTAGAATTGGTGCGAGAAGGGATCAAACATGCCAAAAGACATTTTGATTGTCAATGGATCCCGCAAGGATCTAGAAGTTGCAAAGTGTTTGAAATCGGTAAAATGGTTACCGGCCTAAATAGGTTTGCTTTGTGATCCGCGGTAAACCCGTCAAAAGGTAAAGTGAAATATGGTTTCTAGCCTTGTTTAAATAATTGGGTTTTAAAACTATTTGGGTAATTATTTATACAAAGATTATATCTAAATTCACTAAAACGTGTACTCTAAAAATTGTAGATGACAAACGTTAACAATGCAACACCGAATTTATCTCTCCGTTCGTTCCTAGAAAAGGAGAAACTCGTAGGTATGAACTTTGTGGATTGGTATAGGGAATTGCGAATTGTCATTCACCATGAATCTAAGTTGCACATCCTCGAGGAACCTCTTCCGAAACCACCTGCTGCCAACACAAGTTGGGCCACTAGATACGCCTTTGAAAAGCGTATCGAGGACGCAAAAGATGTTTCTTCTTTCATGTTATCAACTATAAGCTGCGAGCTGCGAAAGCAACTCGGGCATATGAGTGCGTATGACATGATTAATCGGTTGAAGGACTTGTTCCAACATCAAATTAGAGAGAAACACTTTATGTGTGTCAAGGCCCTTGTCGGTTGCCGGATGCAGGAAGGTGGGAAGGTTAGTGTTCATGTGCTTCGTATGAAGGCATACATTGACCAAATGGAAATACTAGGATTTCCCATTGGGAGGGAGCTTCCGGTGAATATGATTCTCCAATCCCTGCCCACGTCTTATGATGAGTTTATCAAAAACTATCAAAAGGACAAAGTGGTAGAATCCTTAGACGAGTTGCATGGCATGCTTAAGATTTTCGAGTCTAACATGGCCAAACGCAAGTTCATTCCCACCCGGTTATTTGAGGAACGTAAAACCGAGAAAAAGAATACGACTCCTAAGGGAGAAGTTTGCTATTTCTACGGTAAATGTGGAGATTGCCGCCGCCACGCATGTCCTGAGTATTCGGAGGAGTTAAAGCTTCCTATGAGGCAAGGGAATAACTTCTCGTCATCAGGTACATTCATGACTAGCTCCATGGCTTTTCTACTTCTTAGCTAGATTTGTTAAAATGTTGGCTATAACACTCACGTTTGTTGCAAAATTGTTTTGTTACAAAGTGTAGGTGTTAAACGGAAGAAGTAGCTAATAAGGCATGGAGAGCTAGAGCTCAAGATTGGGAAACTTGGACGTTGTCTCGATTCAGAGTATTGGGAGTTTTGATCTCGCCATTTCATCTTGCTATTTTATTACTTTACTAGATTAATATATTATCTTCCCTGCGTGGCAAGAGAAATATTAAGTCTATTATGCATTGGTTGACGATGGATATTACTTTGTATTTGATAAATAAATTGGTGGTTTATTTCAAAGTTTATCCATGTCATGACATTCATAAGCTTTTGCTTAAAAGTAATAAAGTAATCATGAATGATGTGTTTAAATCAAAAAACGGTTTGGATTAGTTATCCAAGTGACAAGATTATTTAGCTATGTAAACAAAACTTACGTCTCACCAAGTTCCGTGTGGTTTGGAATCTTCGATGCATTTGATAATTGATCAAATGTTGAGTGCGAGAATTGTTTATAAAGGCTAAATGACTTGTACATCTTTCATCGGCGTATGTAAGAAGATTGAGAGCTTGTTGTAATTGGTTCACACTTGTTTGTTTAATTCGTTCAAGCAAATCCATGGGGATAACTACATGCACTTCGTTACCTTTACCCGTAGTGGTAGTAGGGATAGGTATAGTTGAAACCTTTGAGGTGTTCCTTGATTACCTTAACGAGGTTGGTGGACAAAAGATGGTTTAGTATGCATCTTAGGAGAAAAGACTAGAAAGAGTGTCTTTGCTTGTCTATCTCAAAACCTAGATTATCCAGCCTACGTGTAGACGTGAGGTGGTAGAATCCGGGGACAAAAGATGCTACTCCATTAGGCATGAGATATTTGTTTCACGAACTTTTGAGGACAAGTTTTGTCACTCAATAGCAAGTGGAAGTCTAATATCTATGGGAGCCAGTGGGAGTAAAACCTGATGTTGGCACTAGCATACAATCAGTAATGATTGGAACTCAGCATGGCGATGCTGGAGTACCTGGCATAATTCGTTACTCTTTCTATTTCTGATATGAGTTGTCGTAAGGCCGGATGGATATATGTTTTATATATAGAGGAAGATAACTCGATGATGGATTAATTGAATTCATCAACTATCGAAAGTCGTAGTGGGCCTATTGTCTACTAGAAGGAGAGAGGTAATGAGAATGGGATGCAATCCATGTAGGATATCCAAGTATTGGACTTGGTTGATCCGATGCCTTGGTGTAAAGCTAAGGGTATGCATGGATTGAGATGTAGACAACTTCAAATGCCGACCAGTGGTAAAAATTCTAATATGATTGACCAGGAAGACGGTATCATAAAAGAGTTTTTCCTTGGTGGTTATGTTGATGCCTACTTGGAGGCTGTGAAAGTATGGAAGTGAATTGTAAAGACCCTATTCCTTTATAGGAATTTTGAGGAAGTTTTTTAACACTATCCGAGAGTCTTGTACACTATAAGTATCCTCGTAAAGTCTACGAGCCAAAGAAATCTTTCCATGGACTTGAACTTCAGATACCAACTAATGATAAATGTTCTGTTATGATTGACCATGAGGATGGTATCATAAGGAAATTTTCCTAGTGGTTATGTTGAAGGTTACTCGGATACATGTGTTTATCACTACAATGTAAAGATCGTGTTCCTCCATGGGAATTTTGAGGAAGGGTGTTTTAACACTTTCCGAAAGTCTTGTACGTTGAAAGTATCCTCGTAGTCTTGGATAAATATCGCACGGTTGTAATCTTCACTTTAATGAGAAAATCATAGATTTGAGTTTTTGAAAAGGGAAGATTAAACTTGGATGTATGCTAGAGCTAGTGGGAGCGCTTGTGTTCCTTAAATTGTGTATCCATAATATACTTCTTATTGAAGATAATATCCTAACTTGGCGGTTCATAAAACCGGAGTTGAGGAATTATTGCTTCATAAGAATAATTGGAAGATACGAACGTGAACTTTTCGGAGTGACAAAACTAAGAGAGTGACATTGAAACATGATGGACTAGTGTGTGAATTTAATTAGCAACTTGGTTTATCACATGGTTTCTTTTCTCTTATTTTGACATACTTGGAAGAACTCTTGGTACATTGTTCTTCAAGTTGATGTTCGGTGGTAACAAGGAACTTTGAGTAGTTTATTATTCTTGGTGAATTGTTATTGTTGTGTTGTTAAGTGGAATGTTATCTACTAGAATGGTTCTTTAACCATCATTGACTCTAATTGGATTCTCTTGAGAAAATAAGAGTATGATGGCTTATATATGAGAACCATAGTCTTGTGCATTGTTGTCACACCCCGCTAAAGCGGAAACACGAGATGTCACAGCACAAGATATCATCGCACAAGGTAAATAGATAATAACCATTAGATTAAATTAACAAAATAAGTAGTTCGGATGAAACATAAATAAAAGTTACACAACCGAATAATATTTAAAGGACATTGTCTTGTACGATGCGTAAATAAAATAGATATTGTTTTTATAAAACGTGACGATGAAGATGAAGATGCCACACATCATGTTTGTAAGCATAAGGTACCTAACGGCGATCACCTGAAAGCACGGGTAAAAGAAAGGAAACGGTCAACTACCAGAGTTGGTGAGTTCATAGGTTTTTAATATATGCACAAAATATCTTTTAAATGAGAAAAGTTTAAATAATTGATGGAAGTTTTTGAATAAAATCCAAGTATGAAATAATGATAGAAGATGTATTATATTGCCCAATACGTTGCAAATGGTAGTAATATACTATGATGATTATTGCTTGAGCCATTATCCAACCTAGCCGACAACCAATTGCCCATGATAAACCTAACGCCTATATTAAATGACGTTAGTAGTGGTAAAGTACATCTATAGTTCGTCAACCATAAATGGGAGACGTCGGAATCTCCAAATAGCGCTACTTACAAATACCATCGGCTCACTAACGGAGTTAAGGAATAATGTCCAACGAAAGGGCCTTACAACGATCACCCAAACACATCAAAGAATAATACCATAAGTGCTCAAAATAATATTTGAAATAAATAAGAAGATAGGCAATAAAATTTTCATGAAATATATACACATGCTTTCACCCCAAAATAATATGAAATACGGTAAAAATGGGCTATGATACTCACTCGGTATGCAAATGTGTTTTCTTGTAAGGATTTCTTGTTCCTACCGAAGCTCCTTTCCTAATATAAAAGGTATGTAGCTCTATTAGACTTATTTTATTTATTATTTTGTATTATTTATTTGTGGTTAACTTATTTATTTAAATAGTTAAAGGTTGTCTCTATTTTTCCATAAATCATAAGTGTTCACTGAAATTTTCAGTTCTTTGAGTTGAACTTTAAAAATTAAAAACTATAATTTAGGAGTCATATTAAGGCTTGATATTTTAATATAATCTTAATAAATGTTTCTAGAATGTCCAGTAAAAATTTAGGAATTTATAATCCATGTTTAGTATTTTTTAATAATTAAAAGTGTATAGGATGTCCACTGATCAGGGTCTGGATGACATGTTGTTACTAAAATGTCTGTTTAGGGGAGTTAAGGAATAATGTCCAACGAAAGGGCCTTACAACGATCACCCAAGCACATCAAAGAATAATACCATAAGTGCTCAAAATAATATTTGAAATAAATAAGAAGATAGGCAATAAACTTTTCATGAAACGTATACACATGCTTTCACCCCAAAATAATATGAAATACGGTAAAAAGGGGCTATGATACTCACTCGGTATGCAAAGGTGTTCACTCGTAAGAATTTCTTGTTCCTACCGAAGCTCCTTTCCTAATATAAGAGGTATGTAGCTCTATTAGACTTATTTTATTTATTATTTTGTATTATATATTTATTGTTAACTTATTTATTAAATAGTTAAAGGTTGTCTCTATTTTTCCATAAATCATAAGTGTTCACTGAAATTTTCAGTTCTTTAAGTTGAATTTTAAAAATTAAAAACTGTATTTTAGGAGTCATATTAAGGTTTGATATTTTAATATAATCTTAATACATGTTTCTAGAATGTCCAGTAAAAATATAGGAATTTATAATCCATGTTTAATATTTTTAATAATTAAAAGTGTATAGGATGTCCACTGATCAGGGTCTGGGTGACATGTTGTTACTAAATCGTCTGTTTAGGGCTCATACGACCTCGTTTCTACATGATTCAAACTGGGAAATAACCACGACTCAAATATTAAACTTTTAAAAAAAACTAGACGTATTTTGACCCAAGAATGAGTTAGTTACACGCGTTTAAAGTGTACCCTTCTAAATCTGCCAGACTTCCAGATTCAACATATGGGTCTTTTTAAATATGTTTGAAGGATCAAACGTTCATGAAAATTAGTGAATCCAGGTTTAAATGAAAGGTAACACTTTAAACTAAGATTAGCAAAAAGAATCAACTGATTTTGATACCTAGAACTCCAGATATAACAAAAACAAGTGAGGAGTTCTAACATCAGATTCTGCCAGATTTGTGATTCTTTTTGCTTATGGTTCATAACTTTAATATAACATATCTACTTATTTTATAAAAACATGTTTTAAAATCAACTAACACTCACGGCTAGGAAAAGAGTCCCCTTACCAACGAGAGTAACATCGTGATCTTTTCATTAGGAGGGAGAGAACTGCTGATTTAGGGAGCACATAGAGGCACCCTGAGTAGTAATGGGAACTATATGATTGAACATGTTTTGCTTAAATCACGTTATGAAATGTATGATTTTAAAATTTTACATGCATTGCTATATGATTGAACGGGAGTGTTAGTTGTTAGACCTTATATCTGGATCACCATAACCTAGCTAAGTAGAATTTGTACAAAGGAGAGACCCGAATGTGATTACTAGTATGTTTCTTCTGAACAATTATAATGCATCAATGCTATCTGACTCTAGAATATATAGAAGCTTCGTACCACTAGTTTTTAGGCCAAAGCTCAATCTAAAATTTCAAATATTGAAAGAGGCCTATATCATGGAATTTGCTAATGGACAAGAAGTCAAGACTAGAGATATAATCACTAAGTGTACCTTGAACTTAGCCAGCAAAAACTTCAACGTAGACCATACCAATCAAATTAGGGAGCTTTGATGTAGTTGTTGGTATGTATTGGCTATCCAAAAATCAAGCTGAAATACTTTGTTCTGCAAAGATCATTCAGATTCCACTATCACAAGATGAAACGCTTGTCGTATAAGGAGAAAAGACCAGGAAGAACGTCAAGGTGGTATCATGCATGAAAATGCAAAAATATTTAGGAAAGGACTATATCGCATTCTTCATGCACGTTGTAGAAACGGAGGTTTAGGAAAAGCACATTCACGATTTTCCAATCGTTTGGGATTCTCCCAAGGTGTTTCCGGATGAATTACCTGGATTACCCTTAGTTAGACAAGACAAATTTGGATTGATTTAATCCCTGTAGCCGCGCCCGTAGCAAAGGCTCCATATCGGTTAGCCCCGTTGGAAATATAGGAATTGTCTGCACATCTTCAAGAGCTACTCGACAAAGGAATTATTTGACCAAGTACCTCACCATAGGGAGCCCTAGTCCTATTCGTCAAAAAAGAAAGATGGATCTCTACGAATGTGTATCGAGTATCGGGAACTCAACAAGTTAACTATCAAGAACCGATACCCTCTCCCTCGAATCGATGACCTGTTCGACCAACTTGAAGGCGCCAACTATTTTTTAACAATCGATCTTCGCTCGGGATATCACCAGTTGAGAGTTCGCGAAGAAGACATCCCTAAGACCGCCTTTATAACCCGCTATGGACATTACGAGTTCTTAGTTCTTAGTTATGCCTTTTGGGTTGACTAATACTCCAGCAGTTTTTATGGACTTAATGAATAGGGTATGTAGACCATATTTAGATAAGTTTGCAATAGTGTTCATAGACGACATTCTCATCTATTCACGACGCAAGGAAGATCATGAGCAACATTTGAAATTAATCTTAACACTACTGAAAGAGCAGAAGTTGTATGCCAAATTCTCCAAGTGTGAATTTTGGATCCGAGAAGTACACTTCCTTGGTCACGTAGTTAATCCAAACGGAATTCATGTCGATCCAGCAAAGATCGAAGCAATCAAAAAGTGGGAAGCACCAAAGACGCCAACTGAGATTCGACAATTCCTGGGTTTGGCAGGATATTATAGGCGATTCATCGAAAACTTTTCACGCGTGGCTCAACCATTAACGACTCTGACTCAGAAGGATAAGAAATTCATTTGGGGAGATAAGCAAGAAGAAGCCTTTCAAACCTTAAAGCAGAAGCTATGCAACGCACCTATCTTGTCATTGCCAACTGGAACAGAAAACTTTGTGGTCTATTGCGACGCATCACACCAAGGGTTGGGATGTGTTTTAATGCTAAAAGATAAAGTTATTGCCTATGCTTCGAGACAATTGAAGGTTCATGAGAAAAACTACACTACTCATTATTTGGAGCTAGGAGCGGTAGTGTTTGCACTCAAAATATGGAGACACTATTTATATCGCACCAAGTGTACCGTCTACAATTACCATAAGAGTCTCCAGCATATTTTTGATCAAAAGATGCTCAATATGAGACAAAGGCGATGGGTAGAACTACTCAATGATTATGATTGCGAAATCAAATATCACCCAGACAAGGCCAATGTGGTAGCCGACGCGTTGAGTAGGAAGGAAAGAGTAAAACCAACAAGAGTACGAGCATTAGGAGCTGTTGTGCAAACAAGTCTGAAAGGAAGGATCCTTGAAGCTCAGGAGCAAGCATTAAAAGCAGAAAATCTAAAAGAGGAAACCCTCCGTCATTTGGAGCACAGGTTCGAGATTGGAACTGATGGAGTACGTTACTTCGAAAAGAAGGTTTGGATACCCAAGGTAAATAACATAAGGTTAACGATATTGGATGAGGCACATAAGTCTAAGTATTCTATTCATCCCGGAGCCGATAAAATGTACAAGGATTTGAAGGAATACTATTGGTGGCCCGGAATGAAGAAGGATGTCGCCCTATACGTGGGGAAATGTTTGACTTGTGCAAGGATTAAGGCAGAACACCAGAAACCCTCTGGATTACTGCAGCAACCCGAAATCCCGGAATGGAAATGGGAACAGATAACTATGGATTTTGTGACTAAGTTACCCCGATCCGCAAAAGGGTACGATTCCATCTGGGTAGTAGTAGACCGGCTTACAAAGTCAGCACATTTCCTACCCATTCGTGAAGATTACAAGATGGAAAAGCTGGCACGAATCTACATCAATGAGATCGTCATGCGTCATGGAGTGCCCATCTCTATCATCTCGGATAGGGATAGTCGCTTCACTTCCCGATTTTGGCAATCACTTCAGAAAGCATTGGGAACGCGAGTCAATTTAAGCACCTCTTACCACCCCCAAACAGACGGACAATCGGAAAGGACTATTCAAACGCTGGAAGATATGTTACGTGCTTGTGTGTTAGATTTTGGTGGGAGCTGGGACTCGCATTTGCCACTGGTTGAATTTTCATACAATAATAGTTATCACACCAGTATCCAGTGTGCACCTTATGAAGCATTGTACGGACGCAAATGTAGATCCCCGCTCAGCTGGTTGGAAATCGGAGACCGACAATTGTCCAGACCAGACGTCGTACAGGAAACCACTGATAAGATAAAGATTATCAGGGAAAGGCTCAAAACCGCTAGGGACCGACAAAAGAGCTACGCCGACAATCGCAGGAAACCCCTAGAGTTTCAAGTTGGCGATAAAGTTCTACTAAAGATATCACCTTGGAAAGGGATAGTGCGTTTTGGTAAAAAGAACAAGTTAAGTCCCAGGTATGTTGGGCCGTTCGAGATAATCGAAAGGATCGGACCGGTAGCCTACAAACTAAAACTGCCACAAGAACTGAGCGCCATCCATGACACGTTCCATGTGTCGAATTTAAAGAAATGCCAAACGGAGGAAACCTTAATCTTACCCTTAAAAGATGTGCAAGTTGATGACCGGTTGCACTTTGTAGAAGAACCAATCGAAATCCTTGACCGGGAGGTCAAAAGACTAAGGAGAAGCAGGATCCCCATCTTAAAAGTTCGTTGGAACTCAAGGCACGGGCCTGAATACACTTGGGAGCGAGAGGATTATATGAAACTCAAATATCCACACCTCTTCGCCAAAAAGCAAGTCCAAGACGTCAACGATTAATTTTGGGACGAAATTCTTTTAATCAGGGGAGACTGTGACATTCGGCAAC
Source organism: Dittrichia graveolens (assembly GCA_038502395.1). NCBI lineage: Eukaryota > Viridiplantae > Streptophyta > Magnoliopsida > Asterales > Asteraceae > Dittrichia > Dittrichia graveolens. The sequence continues at coordinate 56,110,451 of JARJIL010000003.1, forward strand.
AAATTTCCCAGGTTAGCCATTAGAAATTCTAATTTTAAGCCTAGCATGACTAAAAATAGTAATCATGACTTAAATACATCCATAATAATATTAGAATTCGTAGAAATCCCGCCTATATGGTTAGAACCTTCCGGAGCTCGAAAAATCGAATTATTACGAATCAAGAATTACAAATCAGGTACAATAATAAAAATAATATCAATTAAAATAATTAAATAAATTATGATAAATATAAATAAGTTAAAATATAAAACATATAAAAATAAACTCATAAAAGTAATAAAAACTTTGTAATTAAAAGATTTAAACAAAATCAACAATTATACAAAATTCAATTTAAACCAATTACACTTAATAATTCAAAAAAAAATAAATAAAAGAAACCCCCCCCCCATGAGGCCGGCCACCCCTACCCCCCCCCCCCCCCTCAAATTTCTCTTGCCTCCTTCTCTTCCCAAGAACCACCACTTGATCTCCCCCATGCTCTATATAAGCCTCCTACTACTCCTTATCATTTCCTTTACCACCACACTCCATCTCTTCTCTTTTCTCTCTTCTTCTTTCACCTACAAAAAATCTCCCCAAATACATCCAAGTCTTGATCATCTCTTGAAGATCAAAGACAAAATCAAGGAAAAGAGTGGTAAGATGATCATAAAACACCCATCTCTACTCTTCTACCTTTCTTCTCTTCTTCTTTCTTCTTTCTTTTACTTATTTTCTTTGTTGTTCATCTTATTTCCTTTATTTATATATATATAATCATGTAAATATAAACATCCTACCAATGTTGTAAGGAGCACATGAAATGTGCATCATCCTAACGTTGTTGTATGGAACTTAATCAACTAAAAATCAAGAAAATAAGACTTTGATCATGCATGTGTTTCATCTTAACAAATGTTGTAAGGAACACATAAAATGTGTATCATCCTACCATTGTTGTAAGAACACATGGATTATCAAAGCTTATACTCATACAATATGATTATTCATGAATATAAACATGTTATATTAAAGTTATGAACCATAAGCAAAAAGAATCACAAATCTGGCAGAATCTGATGTTAGAACTCCTCACTTGTTTTTGTTATATCTGGAGTTCTAGGTATCAAAATTATTTGATTCTTTTTGCTAATCTTAGTTTAAAGTGTTACCTTTCATTTAAACCTAGATTCACTAATTTTCATGAACGTTTGATCCTTCAAACATATTTAAAAAGACCCATATGTTGAATCTGGAAGTCTGGCAGATTTAGAAGGGTACACTTTACACGCGTGTAACTAACTCATTCTTGGGTCAAATTACGGCCGTGCCTAGTGCGAAAGCACGAGCCCAAGTCGGGCGTGACTTGGGTGTGCCCGTGGGATGGCACGGGTGTGCCGTTTGAGGCACGACCATGCCTCACTATGTAACATCCTCTGTAACTAGCTTTTTAGACTAGTTTAATGTGGCTTTATGGCATTTAATTCCTAGCAACATGAGTTACGATTTGGTGGTCATTTTCTCTATATATGACTAGCTTCTATGTACCATTAAGTTGGTTGGAACCATATTGAAATGATTACTAGAAAGGATTAAACCAAAAGACATATGAACTTGCAACATTAAGTTGGTTCATATCTCTCTCTCAAGACACACTTGGAAATCTTCAAGTGATGGTAGTTCTATAGTGGTGATGTTCTTGTTGGCATACAAGTTCTCTAGCAAGTGGGAATCAAACCAAGCTTGGTGTGGATACCGATAGAGGAATACATCTTTGTATTCTCAAGTCCACTCCTTTTGAAACTTCAACAAGGAGATATTAACTTGTATGGTATAATTTCTTGTCCTTGTTCTTCTTCTTTGAGTTGCATTGTTATTGTCTAGAGTTTGCTCCATTGGGTGGTGTGTTGGTGGCATAAAATGAAATTGTTTTATACTCGTTTTTGTTTCCGCTGCGTTCTCTAGATGCCACCAAAATCCAACACTCTTATCAATCATAAGAGAAACAAATTCCATTGACTACATCATACTTATCTATTTCATCATATCACTCCCAACATTCCCTTTATAGCAGCCATTTACGGACAACGTTTGAGAGATATCAAAGAGTGATAGAATCATAGTAAGTAGGCATGTATCTCAGGTCAGAGGACAAATACTTGGATTTGTTTTTGACATATCCATGATACAATATCCAAGTGTGGTTACCTCTAATACTTAGTACTCTCTCAAGTATTCGTGAGTTTAGTTGCAACTTAATCAACTAACACCATCACAACAATCTTAATTCAATTCTTCCTTCCCAAGCAAAGAATGATAGATTGTGGAGAGTTTAGAGTTTATCAATACAACTCATGGAAGTGTTTTAAACATACAAAAGGGTTTTCAATTTATTGTTAATTAATGTAATTTGCTCTAAGCATTCATTCATTAAATAATAATTACATTAAGTCCGACAATAATTAAAACCAAAATACTCAGGAAAATTTTAAAACTATTACATCAAGCCAATGGCATGTCTAATCTAAGACCGTAAGACCTAGAATGGGTCTCATGCTTGGCCTGAGATAGTGGCTTGGTGAAAGGATCCGCCAAATTTGCATCCGTGTGAACTTTGCTTATTATCACTTCACCACTAGAAACGGAGTCTCTGATGTAGTGATATTTTCTAAGTATGTGTCTTGTTCGTCTATGTGACTGGCGCTCTTTTGCAAGACAAACAGCCTTTCATTATCACAAAAGATCTCAGTAGGTGTTTCAATACTTGGAACGACACCCAGATCTTTGATGAATTTCTTCATCCAGACCGCCTCTTTCACAGCATCGCTTGCCGCAATATACTCAGATTCAGTTGTAGAGTCAGCTACGGTCACTTGCTTGGAGCTTTTCCAACTTACCGCTCCCCCGTTCAGTAGGAATACAAATCCCGATTGAGAACGTGAATCATCCCTATCTGTTTGGAAGCTAGCATCGGTATAACCGGTCACCCGAAGCTCTTTCTCTCCCCCAAATACTAAGAACATTTCTTTAGTCCTTCTCAGATACTTCAGAACATTCTTCACTGCTATCCAATGAGCTTTGCCAGGGTTAGACTGATATCTGCTCGTCATGCTCAAAGCACACGATACATCAGGTCTCGTACATAGCATGACATACATAATTGATCCAACAGCCGAGGCATATGGGATCCTATTCATTTCTTCTAGTTCTTCAGAAGAACTAGGACATTGAGCCCTTCTCAATGTCATGCCATGTTGCATAGGAACGAATCCTTTCTTGGATTCTTCCATCCTGAACCTTTTCAGGACCTTGTCTATGTACGTGCTCTGGCTGAGCCCTATTAGGCGCTTGGACCTATCTCGATAGATCTTTATGCCCAATATATACGACGCCTCTCGCATGTCCTTCATAGAGAAACATGTTCCCAACCAATCCTTAACACTTTTAAGTGTTGGAACATCGTTTCCTATGAGTAGTATGTCATCGACATATAAGACTAGGAATGTTGTGCTGCTCCCACTAGCCTTGACATATACGCATGGTTCATCTTCGCTTTTGTTAAAACCAAAGGTTTTAACCTTCTCATCAAAGCAAAGATTCCAGCTACGTGATGCTTGCTTTAGTCCATAAATGGACTTCTATAGCTTGCACACTTTATCAGGATGTTGTGGGTGCTTAAAACCTTCAAGTTGTGCCATATACACATCCTCATTAAGCTTTCCATTGAGGAATGCAGTTTTGACATCCATTTGCCAGATATCATAGTCATAGTACGCCGTTATTGCTAAGAGAATCCTGATAGACTTTATCATGGCCACTGGGGAAAAGGTTTCCTCATAGTCAACACCATGAGTTTGTGTGAAACCCTTAGCCACCAGTCGTGCCTTAAAGGTGTGCATATTTCCATGCATGTCGGTATTCTTCTTGAAGATCCATTTACACCCAACGGTTTTACAACCTGGTGTAGGATCAACTAAGTCCCAGACTTGGTTATCCTGCATGGATTGCATCTCGCTGTCCATTGCGTCCTTCCATTTAGCGGACTCTTGGGCCGCCATCGCTTCCCGATAGTTTGTAGGTTCATCAAAATCTACTAGTTCATCGTTTCCAGAGACGAATAACCCATATCTCTCCGGTCCTTGACGAATCCTACCAGACCTGCGTGGAGCAGATGGTACAATGTCAGATTCCTCAACTTCCATTGGCTGAGGCTCGCTAGGGTCAACTTCAGGTTCCTTGTTAGTTGTCTCTTGAATTTCATCAAGGACAACTCGGTTCCCACTATCTCCTTTGGATAACATGTTCCTTTCTAAAAAGACAGCCCCTCGAGACACAAATACTTTGTTCTCGGAAGGCTTATAGAACATGAATCCATATGAGGATGCCGGGTATCCGATGAATAGACATTTCTCAGATCTAGATTCTAGCTTGTCTTGAGTCTCACGTCTAACGTAAGCCTCGCAGCCCTAGATTCTTAGATACTGAAGAGATGGCGTTTTACCAAACCACATCTCATAAGGTGTCTTTGAAACCTTTTTAGTTGGAACGCAGTTAAGGATCCTAACCGCAGTTTCTAAGGCATAACCCCAGAAACTTATTGGTAGCGTAGTCCGGCTCATCATGTACCGAACCATATCAAGTAATGTTCGGTTCCTCCTTTCGGCAACCCCATTATGTTGTGGTGTCCTTGGAGGTGTCAATTGTGAGATAATCCCACAATTCTTAAGATGTTCACGGAACTCAAGACTAACATACTCACCACCTCTATCAAATCTGAGTGTTTTAATCTTCTTGCCCAGTTGATTTTCTACTTCGTTTTGAAACATTTTAAACACGTCAAACGTTTCATGTTTATGTCTAACAAGATAAACATAACCATATCTACTGATATCATCAATAAACGACACGAAGTATCTAGCATTGTCTCTTGTGCACGATCTAAAAGGTCCACACACATCCGTGTGCACGATATCCAATAGATCTTTGCCCCGTTCATTTGAACCGGTGAACGGTGCCTTCGTTATCTTGCCTAGTAAGCAAGACTCGCATTCTTCATTAGATCCAAGATCAAATGATTCCAAAATCCCATCCACTTGGAGTTTGGTAATGCAGGTTTTGCTTATGTGACCAAGACGACTATGCCACAAAGACATTTTATCCAAAGTATTGGATTTGCTAGTGACAACATTCATGATTAAATATCTATTATTATTGTTTCAAACATCAGTTTCATAAACACCATGACAAAGATAAGCATTGAATATTAAGATGGAATCTTTAAATACGGATAACTCCTTCATTAAAACTAAAATCAAAACTATCCTTGAATAATGCGTGGAAAGAAATAATGTTTCTACATATACTAGGAGAATAGCAACAATCTAATAATAAAATAGAGGAGCCGGAAGGAAAAGACAGCTCATAGCTTCCAATCCTCTCCACAGCAACAACTTGCTTGTTGCCCATGATGAGGTCCAGCTCTCCTTTCTTCAACTTTCTACTTTCCTTTAGACCCTGCACATTTGTACAAATGTGAGATCTACATCCCGTATCTAGTACCCAGGAGTTAGAAAAAGAAGTTGAATTAAGTTCAATCATGTATATACCTGAAGGCCCAATACCTTTGGCCTTAAGCTTCTTTAGCTCATCCAGATATATAGGACAAGTACGCCTCATATGACCCTTCAGACCGCATTGGTAGCAGGTCGCATCTTCGAGCGTCGTGGCCTTAGGAGTAGGAGCTTTGGAGGTATTCCCTTTGGTAGCAGGCTTAGGCTCAGCAACTGCTTTACCTTTACCCTTGGCCCTGGAAGACCCCTTCTTCTTCTTGACTCCATCCTCAAGGATGGCTAACACAGGAGTGGCACTAGAGGTAGGAGTTTTGTGCTTGGCCATGTTCTCCTCAACATTTTTGATCATGCCATGCAACTCCATTAGGGTTTTGTTCATGTTATGCATGATGTAGTTCGTAACGAACTGCTCATATGCCCTGGTCAATGAACTAAGGATGATGTCAGCAACCATCTCCTTTTGAACTTCAAAACCCAACCTCTGAAGCCGGTCAACATATGACTTGATTTCAAGACGTGTTTGCTGACATTAGTACCCTCTTGCAGCTTGATCGTGAGGAGAGATCTCATCGTCTCAAACCGTTCTTGATGTGCTTGTTGTTGGAACATTTCCTTCAACTGCACAATCATATCATACGCGCTACGACCATCGAAGCCCTTTTGGAGCTCTGGTGTCATTGTGGTAAGCATTAAACAGGCAAACTCGAGAGACTCTTTCTTATGCTTTGCGAAAGCATCCCTCACATTCTGCGCAGCGTTAGCCCTTGGTTCCTGAGGAACGGGCTCATCTAGGACATACTCCTTGTGTTCGTACCTAAGGACGATCCTTAAGTTAGGCAACCAATCAAGGTAGTTGATCCAAGTAAGTTTATCCTTCTCAAGGAAGGATCGTAGTGTTAAATTCGAATGGGATGATGAAGACATCTACAAAAGAATAAGTTCAATACTTTTAGTTTCCACTGAATAAACATCCTCGTTAAAATAATTACCCAAAAAATTGTTTTAACAAGGCTAAGATCCATATTTTGTTTCAAGTTGGTGGAGGTTTGCCGTGCCCACAAAAGTGAAACTATTTAGGTAGGTAACGAATTACCAATCGCGACCATATGTCCGACTCTTAGATCCTTGCAGGGTTCAATACGACAAGCGTGTCAAATGGGATGTTTAACCCCTTCCACGCCGATCCTTTCCCGAAGACGGTTTACCTAACAACGGGTCCGGATCGCAAGTCATCCCTATTAAAACACGTAGTCATCCGGCCCAGGACTCCCGGGAATCGCGAATACTCACCAATCCTAGATTCGGCCCAGGACTCCCGGGTATCGCGAACCTAGATTGATGTGTGTCTTAAAATGGACGGCGTGAGACTTACATTTATGAAAAACGGGTTTTTGTTTTCCGAGTTAAAAGATTTTAACTTTTAAGCAATATCAAACCATATAGTCCTAGAAATTGCTTTGTTTACGCGAGTTGTACTGATTTTATAACACATACATGTTTGACTACCAAAGACAAGTGGCCAGGCAAGTCGATCGGGAGGCAGGATCCTTTCAGTCAAAAGACCTTTCGGAAAATCCAACAACCAAGACGAATGCGACTATTCTAGACACCACTTTCTTGGTTATATCTATTTGTGTAGTGTTCTTTATAAAACGTTTTTATATTTAAGCATCATACGTGATCAACAAGCATATAAAATAAACACAACCACGCAAACAATAATAAAGATTGGTAACCATGCCATATAAACCTATGCGTCTTCTCGCGAGCCAACGAGAAGACATGGTCAATTCTAGGGACAAGAGTAAACCATCGTGGCGCCGGTCGGCTCCCACTGAATCTTGGCACCATTCTTGGTCCTTGACTTCACGCCTCACCGGGACATCATCTTTTTGATTGCATTGCTCTGGTCTTCAGTTAATTACATTTGAATAATTGTAAATAAATAACCTATCTTATCCTATACTAATATACGTTACATAGAAATTAGGAAACGACATGCAAGTCGCGGTTACAATTGCAAATATCCAAAAGAAACGGCACGCAGGCCGCACAAAACCAAAAACCATAATAAAGCAAACACACCACAACAAAGGTCTATGTCAAGGCATAGGGGTTACCAACCAAACGAGCACAACAACTATTTTATTAAAATACCAAACAAAATAATAAACGGTATTTCGTATAAACGTACACCTTTTATGTACCCGTACGAATTTCATGCCAAAATCATCCAGATACATCTCACGTGTATAATAGAATACTTGGCAAAAGAGAATAATACATAAAAACAGAAACGAGACAAAAAAATGAATTTTCTAGACTGTGAATAGTGCAACACGGCCGTGTCTAAGTGACACAGCCCGTGTTCACGTACATGTCCTTCAAAACGGGCTGTGTCGATATTCCAGAATAAAAATTAAAATTTTAAATCAACACGGCCATGTAAAGACCTACACGCCCGTGTTCCGGCACATTGAAGTGGCTTGTAAGCCCAAAGCCCATGTCCAGATCTGGAATCGACCCGACACATAAACGGCCTTGAACACGGGCGTGTCCGAGGCCGTGACAGTGACCGAAAATTGTTAAAGATTCAATTTTTCTTGATCTTGTGCTCAATTATTGTGCAAACTGGCTCTAATACCACTGTTGGAACATTATGGTGATCTTGACAAAAGAGTTTAGGTAACGGAAAAAGGTTTTATCACCACAATGTAGAACCAGGGTACGATTTGCACAATCGAATTAGCAACAAACAAAAGGGGAAGGAAGGAAAACGATTACCTTTAGAAATCAGAGCTTGTTGACTAGTCCTTCTTTTGACACCGCAAGAATCTTGGTGCGATCGGGTGCTAACCGTAAGCCTCCGGGAATTCGGGCAGAACTTCCTCCTTTGAACAAACCACCAATGTGTTTTTCTAGAGTCTCCTTATGAGTTTTTATGTACGAAAACCGGAGCCTAATGACCCCTATATATAGGAGAAGGAGTTAGAGTTCAATTAGGAAACCAAATTAGGGTAAATCTCTTAATCAGGCGCCGAACACGGCCCGTGTAGCTTATGGTACACGCCCGTGTTGGCCCTTTGGGCCTGGACATAAGATAGCCCAATAAGAGGGGTCCGGTGGGTCAACACGGCCCGTGTAGTACAACACGCCCGTGTCACCCAGACATACACGCCCTGTGCCACACAGGGCATGGCCGTGTAACCTTATTTGGTTTAATCCCTTGTTCCTGCGAGGTGATCGCGGATGTTCTTTCCGTGTGACCAGAAGGCCCTTGCGTCACTGGCCGTGTTCCTGGATTCACCAATAACAGTGGGTAAATATCCAACAGAAGGTTGGTGAAGTGGCAATTGCAAAGCAAAAGACTGAAGCTTCAAAAGTGCAATCCAAATACAAACATGTGAAGAAGCATACAAAAGTTCCTATTTGCATATGCAAACAACATGGTGTGCAAAAGTTTCCTCCTTCAGCACCAGTGAGGGGAAATCAAAGAAATAGAAAACAGTTATGGGCACGAAGAAATGGGTTACCTATAGTCAAAACCAAAAAATGTTACATTTGTGGGAAAGCAAATAACTTGGCTCACAACTGTTATCATAACCAACAGTTCTATAGGACCCAGAAACCAAGTACCAGAAAACAGTCTAACAGTTCTTCAACTGTTAAGCCAAAACAGTCTAACAGTTCTTTAACTGTTAAGCGAAAATCAAAGAATGTCTTTTTGGCTTGGGTAAAATTGCAGAAACAAACAGTTTCTGAAGAGGCTAAAGCTGATAATCCTCCTGAAAGTCAAACCAAGTCAAATGTAAATCACAACAGTTGGAAACCACCTGTTCTCACTAAATACTCTTCACACAGAATTGAGAAATATAATTGGAATGAAATTAAGAAAACTCAATCTGTGGTTAAGTATTATGACATGAATGGTGTACCCAAGACCTGCATGGCCTGGGTACTTCCTACTACTAACAGAGTTTATTTTTTGTAGAGCATTCATAGGGCCAATCAAGGAGCAATCTCGCATGTGGATAGTGGATGCTCAATGCACATGACTGGAAATCCACACTGTTTGAAGGAATTCAAAAGAATCAATGGAGGATATGTAGCATTTGGAGGAAATCCAAAGGGAGGAAGAATCACAGGTAAGGGAGCTGTAGATGAAGGTAATCTTACTTTTAATGATGTTTACTTTGTTGAACAACTCAAATACAATCTGTTGAGTGTGTCCTAAATCCGTGACATTGGAAACAAATGATTGTTTACAGATACTGAATGCATTAACTTTTCAAAAGATTTTAAGTTAATTGAAAAGGATATGCTCTTAAGAACACCAAGAAAGGATAATATTTACTGTTTGGATACATTAAAAGTTACTCAGCAGAATGTTTTAAGTTGTTTACTCTCAAAGGCATCTCATGATGAGTCTGCCATTTGGCATAGAAGGATGTGTCGCATGAACTTTAAAACCATGAATTTGTTAGCTAAAAACAGTTTGGTAAGAGGTTTACCTCAAAAGGAATTCTCATGTGATGATCATTGTATTTCTTGTCTCAAAGGCAAGCAACACAAAACTTCTTTTAAGACCAAAGAAGTTTCTTCCATCTCTGCACCTTTACAATTATTGCATATGGATCTTTTTGGTCCTACATCTATGGTTAGTATAGGGAAGAAAGCTTATTGTTTAGTCATAGTTGATGATTTCACCAGATTTACTTGGGTTCAATTTCTTAGATCTAAGGATGAAACTGCTGAATTAGTTAAATCTCTTATTCTTAGAATTGAAAATCAGTCTGATTTAAAGGTGAAAGCCATTAGGTCTGACAATGGTTCTGAGTTCAAGAACTATGAGCAAAACAGTTTCTGTGAAGAGAAAGGGATTGAAAGACAGTTTAGTGCTCCTAGGACTCCATAACAGAATGGAGTGACTGAGATAAGGAATAGGACCTTGATAGAGGCTGCTAGATCAATGCTAGCTGATTCTAGACTCCCAATGACATTTTGGACAGAAGTTGTGAACACTGCTTGCTATGTTCAGAATAGAGTACAAGTTGTCAAGTTCAAAGGGAAAACTCCTTATGAGTGTTTTCTTAACAGAAAGCCATTGATCAACTTTTTGAAACCATTTGGATGTCCCTGCACTATCCTCAATACCAAGTCCCAATTAGGAAAGTTTGAAAGCAAGGCTGAAGAAGGATTCTTTGTAGACTACTCCACTCAAAGCAAAGCATATAGAGTCTTCAACAATGTTTCTAGGATCATAGAAGAGAGCATGCATGTATCTTTCAATGAGAATAGGATCAATGTTGCAGGTAATGGTCCTGAGTGGTTATTTAGTATTGATGCACTAACCAAATCTTTGTCTTTTGAGTTTTCTACAGAAACAGTTGTAGATGTTCCCACAACTGTTGGTACAAACCAACAAACTGTTTCCAACAGTTTTGAGACTGTTAGTTTAAATCCAAGAACTGTTGATGAAAACACAATGCCTAAAGACTTTGTCGTGCTTCCTTTGACTGAAAATAACTCTTCCATTGCTGATTGTCAAATAAATAATGATGCTGACATGGAATCTCATGTTCCTCACCAACACCATGCATCTAGACATCAAACAGTTGTTGATCAAGTGTGTAATACTTTTGGAAATGAAAGAGACTCTGAGGTTGATATGTCAAATTTGGAGAATGTCCTACCTGAAGAGAACATCCCTACATCAAGAGTTCACAAGAATCATCCTACAATACAGATTATAGGTGATCCTACAACCTCCATTCAAACAAGAGCTATGCTGCAAAATGAAAATAGTAGTGTAACTCTTGAACAGTTTGATGTGAATGTCTGCTTTCTATCTCAGATAGAACCAAAGAAAGCAATAGAGGCACTGAAAGACCCTTCATGGGTAGAAGCAATGCAAGAGGAACTTTTACAGTTCCAAATTCAGCAAGTGTGGAAGTTGGTAGAACTCCCTAGAGGCAAAAGAGCAATTAGCACCATGTGGGTGTTCAGAAATAAGAAGGATGAAAGAGGTATAGTCATCAAAAATAAAGCTAGACTTCTTGCACAGGGTTATACTCAAGAGGAGGTATAGATTATGATGATGTCTTTGCACCAGTTGCAAGAATAGAAGCAATTAGATTGTTCCATGCCTTTGCAAGCCTTCTAAGGATTTAAGGTATATTAAATGGATGTCAAATCAGCTTTTCTCTATGGAACTATTGATGAAGAGATATATGTGTGTCAACCACCTGGTTTTGAAGACTCAAAGTATCCTGATAGGGTATATAGGTTGGTTAAAGCCTTGTATGGGTTACATCAGGCTCCTAGAGCTTGGTATGAGACATTGTCATCTCATTTGATTGAGAATGGTTTTAAAAGAGGCATAATTGATAAAACATTGTTTACAAAGATTGTTGAAACAGAGATCTTACTTGTACAGATCTATGTTGATGATATAATCTTTGGATCCAACAATGACAATCTTTGCAAGGACTTTGAAGCCATCATGCATAAGAGATTCTAGATGAGTTCCATGGGAGAACTTACATTCTTCTTGGGGTTACAGGTAAAGCAAAAGCCATCTCGTATCTTTCTCAGTCAGTCAAAGTATGTCAAAGACATTCTGGACAAGTTTGGCTATCAAGATGCAAAGCTGGCAAGCACTCCCATGGAAACACACAAACAGTTAGGAGCAGATCCTGAGGGGGAGGATGTAGACATAAACTTGTATAGTTCTATGATAGGTTCATTAATGTACTTAACTGCTTCTAGACCAGATATAATGTTTGTTGTGTGTGTTTGTGCCAGGTTTCAATGCAATCCCAAGATGTGACATCTCTTTGCTGTAAAAACGATCTTTAGATACCTCAAAGGCCAACAAAAACTAGGTCTTTGGTATCCTAAGGATTCACCATTTGAATTGGTGGCATACTCTGATAGTGACTATGGTGGAGCTAATGTGGATAGAAAATCAACCTCTGGAGGATGTCAATTTTTTGGCTCAAGGCTGGTATCATGGCAGTGCAAGAAACAAACAATAGTGTCCACTTCAACAGCTGAGGCTGAATATATTGTTGCATCAAGTTGCTGTTCACAAGTATTATGGATTCAGAATCAGCTTCTAGATTATGGTATGTCTCTCTTGAATACTCCCATCTATGTTGATAACACAAGTGCTATCAGCATTGTTAACAATCCTGTGAAGCATTCAAAAACAAAGAACATAGAGATCAGGTTTCACTTCATCAGAGATTGCAATGAGAAAAAGTTAATCCAAGTTTTAAAAGTTCATACTGATGATCAGTTAGCTGATCTATTCACTAAAGCATTTGATGTGAGCAGATTTAACTTTCTAATCTCAAATATTGGCATGATTAACTTAGAATAATGGTTTGTTAGCTTTTCTTTCTGTGATTATTGTGTTTTCACACTAACAGTTTGAAACTGTTAGTGTTCAGTCTAACAACTGTTTATGTAAGTATTCAGGGATCTATAGTACAAATTGCAACTAACAGTTTTCAACTGTTAGTACATTGGTGTCACAACTGTTAGGCAAGCTGCATAATCAGTTAAGGGGGAGTGTTACAGTTGAAGTTCATTAACCAAACAGTTTTCCACTGTTAGCTCTATATCTTCCGTCAACTGTTAGTCAAGGGTATTTAAGTCTTTGAAGATATTCTGAGGGATTTTGAATTGCATTTAATATGCATTACATATATATGCCATTCCCTCCTCACGGTTTTCTTTACGCTTACTAAACCTCAATCGAACGCTAAATCCCTAGACTCTCTCTTCGAAATCGCAATGGCTCCCCTTCCGTTTGTCAAAGAACACAACATGCTCGCCTTCCTCTCCAAACCAGTTGAGTTGCATGTCTTTCATGACATGATCGACTACCTTACCCTGTCAAATCTCAACACTGCTCTCACCATCAATCCAACCATCTACATTTCTCATCTCGATCAGTTCTGGAAAAATGCTAAGCTCACTGAAATAGATGGAGTGCAATGGATCACTTCAAATGTAGACAGTCATGATGTTTCAGTCTCTGAGAATACCATCCGTGAACACCTTCACCTTAATGATCTTGAGGGTGAGTATTCTGATTCAGTCTCCTTGGAATTCTTACATGAGAAGTTGGTTAAGCTGGGGTATGAGGGCCCTAGGGGAAAGGGTACCTTCTAGAAAGGGCAATTTTGTGCTCACTGGAAATATTTAATACATACCTTACAACAATGTCTAAGCCCCAAAAGAACTGGCTGGAATGAGTTTGGAAGCAACATTGCTTTGGCCTTAATATGTTTGGCCAACAATCGCCGCTTCAACTTTTCAAAATTAATTTTCAATGGTATGGTAAAGCATCTCGGGACCAAATATGGTCTCTTTTTGATGTACCCCAGATTTTTGCATACATGTTTAAACTTTTTATTGCCAAATCTTCAAACTCACAAGAGGGTTCTGATTCCCTCTTCTCATGTGGCTTCCACATTGAGCAAGCTGTTGATAAATGGGAAGAATTTCTCTAGTAGCATCAATCCACCACTCTCTGCAATGGCGGAGTTTCTTTCATGAAACAGAGCTGCCAGAGTTGAGCATGAAGCCCAAACTATTGCTACACCACCAACTCTGGAACCCACAGCTCACGATACTCAAATATCTCCCTCTGCTACCCTTTCTCGAGCTACAACACAAGCCCCCTCGCTTATAACATTCAGAAAGAGGAAGAGAACTATTGGTGCTCCTTCCACCACAATTCCACCATCCCAAACTGTAAGCCCTGCACAGGTGCATTCACCTGTGAAGAATATCAAAAGGGAACCCATTGTACTGTCTCCCAAGCACACTGAGGAGGTGATCACTCGAATGGAGGGTGATCATGTGGTTCTTGAGGCTGGCACTACTGTTTCATCCGCAATGGGGAGCAGGGCAGTGTCAACATAAGTAAGACCTCAACCACGGCAACAAAGGCTGGTCAAACAGCTTTTGGAAATCCCCAGTACCAAGAACAAAGGGGTACTGGTGAGGGGACTTCTAGGAGTGACCCACCAGTTTTATCTACCAATGATATGTTTGAAGTGGCAACACTTGCTGACATTGAGGCTAGCATGAAACAAAAGGCATTGACGAATCCTGAACTTGTACCATTTCTTGCTGCCTTCCTCTACCTCAAAAATAGGAGCACCTTACAAGACAAGCTGCTTGCCAACCATAATGAACATATTATTCAGCAAGACAATCAAATCAAAGCTTTGTCATCGACTCTAAAGAAGGCTACAGATGTTCTTCAAATCCATGATCAAATGTTCAAACAGATTCATGACACTCCTTCGCAAACAGTTCCAATCAAAAAGGGGGGAGAAGGCAATAATAAAAGAGCAAGTGAAGGATATGCAAGGTACACAAACAGCTGCACCAGGATCACTAACAGTTGCAACTCCACAAACAACAGTTGCTCAAACAGCTGCAAGTGCTCAATCACAAGAAGAAAAATTATCTACTGTTGATAGAGTTTTGATCAATAGGATGATCATGTCTGGGGATTATCCAACAACAGAGGTATTCAAATCATGGTCCAAAGCAAAAAAAATCATTTAATTGAGGTTGGTGCTCAAACACTTAATATTAGAACATTTAAAATGGCTCAAAAGATAGATGATGGGTGGCTGGATGGCAAAGTATCTAAACTAGAGCTACTTGCACCTAAGCCAGGGTTCAAAGGCATTGCAATTCAAGAATCAAAGAAAGATGAGGAAATGCCTCCTGTGCTAGGAAAGGGAAAGGAAGTGGTTGTGAATATTCCAAAGTTAAAACTCTCAAAATAACAACAAGAAGAGCATGACCATGAGCTTGCACAAAGGCTAAATGCTGAGATGGAGCAACAAGAGCAAAAAGATTTTGAATTGGCTCAAGAGATGGCTGCTGAAATCACAAAGAAAATTGATGAGGAAGAAAAGGCAAAGAAGGCAGATAAGGGAGTGAAAAGAAAGAGAGTTGAAAGAAAGAAAACAGTTCCACTTTCAAAGAAAACAGCTGAAAAGAAAAAGCAAATATCTCAACCTAAACAGTCTCAACAATCCCAAACAGTTCAAACATCTAAAGAGAAAGCAAAGGCTGGTATGGTTCAAACTATCTTGCAAGACAGGCTCAGAATGGAGGTTGAACAGAAATTAGACAAGCTGGTGAAAACTCAACTTGGTCAAAAATCCCACATAACTGAGTGGAGATTTGAGTTGTTAAGGATTGAAACAGGGAAACAAGGGGTAACCATTGTGAGAGAGCATGAACCTATTGAGAGCTATGCAAGCTTCTTGCAGTTAATGGAAAGTGTGACCAGAAGAGAAGCTGCTGGTATTGAAATCAGAGTGATGATGAGACATTTAAAAAGCGTATGTGATCCTCTGAGAGTAATGCCGATGATGATAGCTGAGGAGGCATTCCCAATAAGTACTGTCAAGGTGTATGCTAAGTCAAAGACTTATAACATTGTGATGGGAAATGCACTGACTCAATGGTTTGATATTGAATTAATATAGCATAACAAAACAAAGCTCTTGTATTTGATAAAAGCAAAGTTCTTTGGCCCTGCTAAAGTTAAAGAAAATCTTCTTTAGAGGCTCAAAGAAAGGTTGGAATCCCTACAGTCCAAGAAAGGTTAATCTTCATGTTTTGATTGAAACAGTTTTGCATACTTTATTTGCTTATGTTAATTTTTCGGTGGTTGAACCCTATAAAACAACTTGAGTATATTGTTCAATATCTTAAGTTAGGAAGATTGTTGGGAAATTGGCTAAGTAATTTAAAACTGTTAGACATACAAAGACAAAACTGTTAGAGAAATTTTGAGAAAACAGTTTTGAAACTATTAGTACAAAAGGTTCAGAACTGTTAGTTCAATTGTAACAACTGTTGAAAGATATTGAAGAGAAGACTGTTAGAAGAAGATCAGAACTGTTTATTCAACAAACAGTTTCTGTTGAGATATTTATGGAAACGACTATCTTTGTGGATTTGAAAGATATCTTATCAAGATTTGAAGATTATCAAGATTATCTCGAAAGATAGAAGATTAACAAACTTCAACTAATCAAGGAAGACCAAGAGGGATATAAATATTTTGTTTAGAATAGTTTGTTAGTATTGATCGATAGTTTACACTTATTCGTATTGCTTATAGTTTTTTTTAAAAGTGTATTAGCCTCCAAGTTTCTCTGAAACCTAAGAACAGATTGTGTTCTTCGTCTAACAAAAGAGTTAGATTGGAGATGTAGGTGAATATTGTAATCATCCTTGATTATTAATAAACATCTTGTGTTTTAAAGTTATTCTTTGAATTGATTAAACTGTTCTTGTGATTAAAACCTTTATTAATCAATTAAGTGTGATTCCAAAACTTCTTAGTTGATTGTGATCAAACTCAAATATTGTCTTTTTATATAACTCTGGTTTAAATTCATAAAGATAATTCTTGTTATTTATTTTGATTATATTCGATCCTGACAGAGGGATCGGGTGATTGCATATGCTTCCAGACAATTAAAACCTCATGAAAAGAACTACCCGAATCACGACTTGGAGCTAGCAGCTGTGATATTTGCGCTCAAACTGTGGAGACATTACTTGTACGGCACCAAATGCGTAATTTGTACATATCATAAGAGCCTGCGGTATGTGTTTACTCACAAAGAATTGAATACGAGATAGAGGCGATGGGTGGAATTGATAATAGATTATGAATGTGAGATTAAGTATCACCCTAGAAAAGCAAACGTGTAGATGAACAAGTTCACAATCATAATACAAAACATTATCAAGAAATTCAAGTAAATTTACCTTAAATACAAACGAATAAGAAGGTTCTAATATAAAGTGGTGTTTGCCTGAGGCTTCATAAACTCTTGATTGATCTTTAACAGAGCTTCGTAGGATACAAATCAATAATTCGCACATATTTCTATTTAAGGAATCGCCGACAAAAACTAATCGTTTTCCCCTTAACAATTGCAACATATGGCTCCCATCGAACCTACATATGTAATCAAGTATAGATAGTTAATATATTTAACATTAATAAATTCACCACAATAGCAACAACAAAATAAAAATTGACAACATTATACTTGAGTTGAAAGGATGAAGACAAGCAATAGCACATTAGCACACACGAATTATTATTTTAGAAGAAATCTTAATAAAAAGAAAAACTCTGAGTTGAGTGAAAGGGAAGCAAAATCAATCAATTAATGAGCGTGTAAATTAAGAACCCCTGAGACTAGAAGTGGGAAAATATGAAAAGAGGGGTTTTTAGCCCCATATACCTTGGTAAAGTGCAAGCTTTAGGCTTCCATTTAAGCATCTGAAATCATTTATCAGGCCTACCATTGCCGAAACAATTAAATTGATCATTAATCAATGAACATGAACTAGGTTTATACAGTGGATATGTTTAATCTCTCACCCATTCCAAATCAAACAGGTTACAGTTGGACAAATTCTTCACTAAACCAGCAATCCCTTGATCATTCACTCCTTTATTCACTGAAGAAGAAGCTGAATTACCGTTTTGGGGCGCCGATTTTGCTGTGTCTGAACTAGATTTCTGTCCATTTTTGGTAGCATTTGTGGCAGTTACCGAAAAATGTTTTGGCATGGTTTTTGTTGTCTGATTTGAAACTAATTGAGATGGAGAAGAGCTAACCGTTGTCTGATTCGACTTTAGAGCATTAATTTTATCAGGAACAACTTCACTTTGATTTTGATTTGGCTCAATCCGTGGATGATTATTCACTGTCGGTGCTTCACTATTTTCACTTGCAGATCCAGAAACAGTAGTATTTGATACCGTGGAATTCCGAGTCGATTGTGAAGAGTATGTTAGGGTTTAGGGTTTAAGTGTATAAACTATAAAGGACTAAGGGTAAAATAGTGATTTTAAAAAATTTAACCACACACTACAAACAAAATGCCATATAATGGCATACAAAAAGTGCCACAAAAAAACTAAAATGTGCCATTAAAGACCCCTTTGGGAATCAGCGACATACAAAAAAAGTGCCACTAAAGCCTTAGTGGCACTTTTTCGATATGCCGCTACAGACTTTTAGTCTTTTCGTGGTACATTATTTTTGCCACAATATGCTAAAAATCTTTTATGGCACAATTTTTGTGCAGGTAAAAACTATTGCTATTTAAAAATTCATACTACTTTTAGTGGCACATAATTTTCGTCACAAAAGTCGTGTTATCAATTGAATGTCACTAATATTAAAATTAGTTTTCTAACATATTATAAAATAAAAACAAAACTATAAAATATAGAAATCATAACACATGCTCAAATTAAAAAATTAATCATCTTCCCATAATATTCCAAATATTTGAAAACAAATGTCTAATAATTATCAAATTCAAAATAGCCTTAGTAAAGCTCCAACCAATGTTTGATCAGAACAATAACAAGGTAAGAAACCAACTTTTGATTTTTAAACAGGGATTGATAAAGAATATTCCAACTCTTAATCTTTAAAACTGAAATGAAAGAAAAGAGACAAGAATCAGTTTTGCAGTTCATTAAGAAAAGAGATTAGCAAAATATTAATTTCTATTCGAAAAGTGGAGGTGATTTACACTCAGCCAAAACCTGTTAGGGTTGTGATGTTGATATCAAAAGTCGGATGGTTCAACCACAACCCCAAAATTAGAAATAGAAATCAAGAACCAATAAATATTTTTTTTGGAAGATCAAACAAAAAGTAGGCAAATATCAATTGATGAAAGGTTGTAACCAAAGATCAAACAGCTGATACTCTACTTGAAAATCTTGGGTCTTTCAAAGGTGATGACTTGCTACTAAACCAAGGTAGGTTGAAATAATTATAGACTTGTCTTCGTAGAAGTTACCTGGGATGGAAGCAAAAGTTTATTATGAAGAACCAGTAACAAAAGCCCTCAAAAATCGATTTTCAACAACAAGAATCCATCTCCAGTGACAAGAATCAATCATCAAAAGGGAAACCAAAACAATCCGGTCCTCAATTCAACAGCAACAGAGGGAACAAACCTCAAGAAATGATCTTCAACATATCAAAATCAAACTAGATTTGGTATCCAAAAAGAAACCGAGGGAAAAACAACCCTAAAAAATTCGAGACATAGCAACACCCCTCAGTAAGGAATAGAGCCAACGCAAGCGTTATACCAAACAACAAAATTGATACCAAGTAATCACAGAGCACGATTGATCAGGGAAGGAAACCCTAATTGGTCAAGAAGAAACAAAAAATCAAGAACTTGTGACGTGTGGGTTATGGGCCCACGAAAATCAATAAGTCAATTTCTCTGTTCAATGTTAGTCGGTGGTAACTAGTTGAAACTTAGTCGGAGCTAGTGAATCTGAAAGTGGGTCTGTGCAGCCAATCGATTGAACTAGGGACTTGTCTATTGAATGTGAGGGAAGGAGAAGTGGGTATGTGCAGGGAGGTATGTGTTCAAAATGTAGATTTACGGCCTGTTCTCGAGTTATTTTTTGGAAAGAAAGGGAGGGGAAGGGAAGGAACCAATTAGTGGTGGGTGTTCTTAAGTTTTTTTAAGCAGGGAAATGAAGGGGAAGGGAGGGGGAAGGATGAGCAATTTTACCATTTTTATGGTTTAAAACAACCCTCCCACTTTTGGGATGATTGGGAGGGGGGTTTTTCATTCCTTCCCTTCTCTTTCCTCCCCTTCCCTTTCCTTCTCTTTCCTTCATTTAAAAACTCGAGAACAGGCCGTTAGGGTAGAAGTAATTTTTTGATGGAGGGAATGGGATGTAAGGTAGGGAGTGTAAAATTTCTATGGGAGGGAAAAGAAGTAAGGTAGAAATGTTGAATGGAGGGAGAGCCGAGCCAAATTCCAATTTTTTCTTTTTCTTTTTTTTTTGTTTCCAATAGCTGTTTGCAAATTTTTAATGGCATATTTTATATTTATGTCATTATTGACTTTTAAATTAATGGCATAAAACATAAAATGCCATTAAAACTATCTAGTTCTTTTATGGCATATATACAAAGTGTCATTAAAAACATACAATTAGTGGCACAAAAATTAAATGCCATTAAAAATGTGTGCCACTAAATGGTTTTTTTTGTAGTGACAACACTGTTAAAGTTAATGGTCAAAGGACCAATTGTGTACATAAAACTCGTTTAAAGGATTAATATTGCAAGATTTTAGCTTAAAGGACTAAAAGTAAAATAAGTGATATACAAAAAAGACAAATTTTATAATTAACTCTTTTTGAAAGCTAACTATTAAAAGATGGAGTTGATAAGCTAGCACCACCGCCAAACCTAATATGTAAAATAAATAAACAAATTAAAGATGGAGATATGAAAAGGTGTTTCAATGTTTGTATTTTATTCTTTTTAATCCATCGGCCAAAATCCACCTACAAACAAAATAAATCAGATATAAAAAAGTGAAAAAAAAACCCATTCAGAGTGCATGTTCGTAGCGTTCGCATTTAGGAGGCGTTTGTATTTGATCCTTTTACCACAGGGTGAGAAACCAATAAAAACAGTTTTAAAATATGAATGTTAGGAACACCGTATCTTGTCTATAAAATCACTGTATCCAACTTAAAATCATTGTATCTCAGCTAATAAACATAAGTTACCGTTAAAATTACTGTATTTTTATTGAAGAATTTAATAATTTCTGGTTTAAAAAACAAATGCATCTTATTTAAAAAAACACAGCATCTGGCTTAAAATTATTGCTTCTAAAACCTAAGAAATTTTTAAAATTGTATTTATATAATTCAAATTTAGTACATTTGAATTAATAAATTCATTCTAAATTTATTCGGCCGCAAAAGTTGACTAAGTATTACAAGTTGTGATGTGATTTAGCATTTTCCGTTCGCATTTATATGATTTTTTAGGGTAAGAATCCAATAGAAATAATTCTTAAAATAGGAACACTACATCTAGTATATAAAATCACTGCATCCACTTAAAATCATTGCATCTCGGCTAATAAACACTGTATCTTGTCTAAAAACACTGCACATGTGCATATATCGAGAGTCGTGTAAAAAAACCAGGAAACGAGATTTTTTTTTCGAAAAAATATAGCAAGATCGTTCTCAAATTGAAGAGCACAAATTTCACGTTAATTTGGTAAAATTTTTGTAATTTAACACCTTTTCGTTTGATGAATATATAGTTTTAGAAAATGGGGGTAATGTAAAAATGTCCATACTACCCTTTCCCATTTAAAATAAATAAAAAAAGACAGAAAATTAAATGATTGGCTATAAATGGTTCTCGCAGTTCTCGTTTGAACCACTCCACACACACACACACACACACACACACACATATATATATATATATATATATGATCCAATGGGAACAGTCATAAAATAGGAACGCTAGGAACACTAAATCTTGTTTATAATTCACCGCATCTAACTTTAAATCATTAGATCTTATTTAAAAAACATGAAGTTCTCTTAAATCTAGTCCATCATGCGTGAACTAACCCGTGGATTCTCATTTAACAACCAATACATCTTATCTAAAAACGACTGCATCTACTACAAAATCACTACATCTTGTCTGAAAATACTGTATCTTATATTTACTAACAATAATAATAATAATAATAATAATAATAATAATAATAATAATTGTTGTTGTTGTTGTTGTTGTGAATATGGAGAGAACAAGATAAGAGAATGGAGAGGAAGAAGTTCATATTATTCATTAGGTAATCCTATATTTATAGGAGTACAATATATGGGTATTAAGGAAACAAATCTCTAATCTATAGTAACACATATCTCTCATAATCCTTATGATTATCTAACCATAATTAGGAGATATGGACATCTATCCATATATATACTTATAACACTCCCCCTTAGATACACAATTAAAGTATTATGCCTCGTTAAAACCTTATTAGGTAAAACCCAATGGGACAAAAGCCTAGTGAAGAGAAAAGAGTATATAAATACTTCAATACGCTCGGGGTTGTTGTCTCATTAAAAACGTTGTCACGAAAACCAAATGAGATAAAACCATGAGTAAGCGAAAAAGAGAGCAACGCGTAATTTCTCTCCCTGATGATCACATCGTTTGAGTTCTTTAAGTTGGCGGCTTAACGGCCAATATCATGAATTATCTTCTCGAACGTTGAAGTAGAAAATTCCTTAGGTAGATAAATTTGCTATGTCCTTGCTTGATGTTTGAATGTATCATATTGTATTCCTTGGTGAAAACACATACTTTGGTTGCTTCATTGATTACTAAGATATCTACAATATTAGATGGAGCGATTGTAATGTCTGCTTTGAAGAATGCCGCCATTAATTTGTCGTGTTACCAATTATGAAGTTACATATAGTTTCACACCAATCAATATGGGGATCTGACATATATCCTGCATTTACAAAACTAATAAACTTGTTTTGATGGGTCAGTAAAATATAAATACGTATCCTTCGTACCTTGAAAGTATCAAAATATTTGTTTTATTCCTTTATAATATCTCTTTTAGGACACGAACTATATCTTGCTAATAAATTCAATAAAATGTAACATATAATGTCATCTATAACTAGCGAGAAATATTAATGTAACATATAATGTCATCTATAACAAGCGAGAAGTAATATCTCTTTTAAACATGGTACTTCTGGACCAAGAATCTTTTAGCCACTCTTAGAAGTCGTTTACGGACATTCAATACCAAGTGACCTCATAATCATTTGAGTGCTTAGTGATATGATTTATCCATATAAAATCTTGAACACCTTTTTATATATTATTTTTGATGGTGCACAAGGATTTCATCCTTAAGGTGTTCGATTTGTAACCAAAACAAACCTTTTTTTCTAGGATCACTCCTTTTAAATATTTAATTCCCTTTGGAATATCACTAGGGATTCCAATTATATTTCAATCATCAACATACATTGCAATTATATCATATTCGGATCCGATCTATTTACAAAAATCCATGAGCAGATAGAATCATAATATTTTTTCAATAAATATTCACTAAGGCAATTATATCATATACGCTCATTTCGTTTTAGCTTTTATAACAACTTTAATCCAACAGTATTCTCAAGAATTTTTCTTATATGTTTCAAGCATTTTAGATAGTAACATATATGCTTAAACAATTTATATCCTTTAAGGCATTCCAGTATGAATTAATCGAGCTCTAGTAATATTTAATAGACGCAAATCAAGCATTTTTCATATTACTAGGCTATTAATGTAAAACCCGTAATTTTGGTAAAAATTATAAAAAATATATATATGCAAGTTTAAGGTGGATATATAGTAAATTAAGTGATTTGTTTATTTTTATGGCTACTTATTGTGTAGGTATGTGTTACAATTAAAGTGGGTAAGAAATGAAAGTGGTATTACACTTGAGGGACCAAGAGTGTAATTATATGTATATATATATATATACCCCTAGCCTCAATAATTGAGGCAAAAGAAGAGAAAAAAAAGAGGTTTCTCGAATGTGAAGAAGAAATAAAAGAGAGAGAGGGTTCTAGAAATGAGAGGTTTTCAAAGAAAGAAGAAGAAAACAAGGGAATTTGGAAGATTTGGGGGTTGTTCTTCAAACTCATCATCTTTTGAACTTGGATTTTGAGCAAGGAAGAAGATAACAATGGTGGATTTGATAATCAAGTAAGTGAAACCTTGTTTTGTGTTGATTTTAGTTATACATGATGTAATTAGTAATTCATAGTTGAAATTTGTGAATTTTGGTTGAAGTTATGTTTGATCTAGCAAATGGGTCAAAACTATTGAAAATTGATAAAGTTGGGTTTTGATTATGCTCTATGTGTTAAAGTGTTGATATGGAAGTTATGAAGTGGTTAGAGTAGAGTTTTAGAGCTTTTGATGATTGTTATGTGTTTGGAATAAGAAAGAATTGAAAAAGATTTGAGCTGCAGCAAAGAAAAAGAAGCAGATCAGACCTCTACAGGCCCGTCACAGCGCGACAGGCATGGTGTCGCAGTGCGATACAGCTGGGTCGAAGGGGATGGTTTTCCAAAGAATTTCTCGCGGCACGAGCTCCCTTCCTCGCGACGCGAGGCACCCTGAAACCTCCAAATATCATGTTTTTGACCCGATTTGGCTATGTACTTGTTTGA
This sequence comes from Dittrichia graveolens, assembly GCA_038502395.1. Lineage (NCBI taxonomy): Eukaryota > Viridiplantae > Streptophyta > Magnoliopsida > Asterales > Asteraceae > Dittrichia > Dittrichia graveolens. The sequence continues at coordinate 56,135,162 of JARJIL010000003.1, forward strand.
GGTTTGATTCTTAGGTTTTATAAGGGATAAATGAAGTCTTTTTAGACCCGAAAAGGTGTCAAAGTCTAGAATTGAGTCTAGAGACTTTTCTTTTGGTTAACTATGTAAGTTAACCTTGTGTTTTGGTGATCATAGGTTTATGATCAAGTGTTTGAGCCTTGGTTTGGATGGGGTTGTGATCCTCATCACACCCTCAGGTGAGTACACCCTGCAGCTACCCAAAATTGTTAAAGTTTTTCAAGTCATCACTTATGTGTTTTGATTGTTTGGCAATTGTTTGATGAATCTTGATGATTCCAAGGATGTAGATTATGAAATTGTTTTGTAACATGAATTAAATGATTTGAGATTGTTTATGAGCTTTGAACTTCTGAATATGGAACCTATGCATTTGTTTTATAAATGCGGGTTATATGATCTGCAAATGTTTATGAGGCTTTTGGTACTTCAAGAACATGGAAACCATGCATTGTTTAATAATATGGTTTTATGAACTACAAATGCTTTGTGAAGCTCTTGGATTCAAAGAAAGTACAAATTGTGGATTTAATGTAAAAGTGTTTTAGTGATGATTTTCAAAGTAAGGCCATTGCTCCATTTTGGAGATGGTCTATGTTTATGTTATGCTTCAATTAATGGTTTTGAAACATTATACTCCATGTTGGAGTGGACTTTGATTTTGAAACAAAAGACATGGTTTTGACTTAATGAAACTCATGTTTTCACTAAAGATGTTTTTAGGCATTGAGATGCCAAAATAATGTTTTAATGGTTGAGCATTTATGCTCAAGTGATATGAACTGTGACACGTATGTGTTTTGTGATAAGCTGTATGCTCGCATTAATTGGCCTTTATGGCATGTGATTTGTGGCCTTTATGGCATGTAATGTAACACCGTATTTTTAACTCAAAATTTTTCACTTTTAATTACATTGCAGAAGTGTTTATAAACACCAAAGTAATTACAATTAATTACAAACCACTGTTTACAAAAATATCAGTATTACAAACACGGCTCATCACAAATACTTTATCAGAGTCCTGGGTGATTACTCCCCAAGCTAACCACTCTTAGCCGAGTCACTGACTTTCCAAAACCTGTAAAAAGAGTGAGAGGTGGGGGATTAGCACAAAGCAAAGTGAATGGAGTAACACACAACAGATATATCAGCATGAACCGCATGATATCAACAACCACAAATAAGCACCCTCGGAAGACCGGCGGTTCTGTAGGAACCTACAACCAACGCCGTCCAAAGCAAAGGTTTACCGATAGTCCATTTGCTATCCTCACACAGTATCATCCTCTGGTAACAACAAATGCATCCCAAGGTCCTGATACTGCTTAGCCAATAGCAAATGAACCCAACCCATAAGCCCAGTCGTAAACTGACTTCCCTTCCAACATGTATACATATCACATAATACACAATTAACATTCAAAGTTAATTAACCAACAGATATACAATCTATCCAATAATAGTTGCAACCAAACCAGTATAACTAATATCAACCGTGAGCAAACATCCACTCACCTCTGATTCTCAGCTATTCCACTCAGTGATCTAATGTTACTGAGCCTTTTCTGTTCCTGAAAACACAATGAACTGAAATTAGTATTTAATTCATAAATATATATTTATCAATCATATATTTATATCCATTTAATCAAACATAAATATGTAAGATTCACATATGTATGCACATATAACACGTAGCATTAAACAATGCAAAACAACAAGCCAAAACTCTCGGATTTCATGAGAAATCTGACACTACCATCGAAATCCGCAACCCCTATCGGATTTGGAGGAATCCGCAATTTCGGTCGGATTTTCACACTTGATACATTTATCTTGGCATCCACAATCGGGTTTTCCATGCTAATCGGATTTCATGCTTAGGATTCCACCCTCGGATTCAAACCATCGGATTTCAATACATCCGGATTTCACTAGTTTCGGATTTCACAACTACCGGATTCAACACCCGGTTTTCATCATCATCATAATCCGCCACCTTCATCATTTCAAGAATCCGATAACATCAAACTTGCATATATCTCATATCCAGATCATAAACAAGTTCATGAAAACACATATAAACATGTTTAAATACTCAAGCGTTGATCAAAACACCTTTAATACCCCAAGAACACTAAATCCGATAACTTCATATTGTGTTCATATCAAAACCCACTTAAGTATATCAAAAACCGTAGAATTCAAATAAAAATCAATAGCATGTTATCAAGAATCAATAAGAATCAACAACCTTGCTAACTTGAATTCACAATATCAAGAAATCACAGAATTCCGATTGTTTTGTTCTTTCTTGCTTTCTTTGCTCTCGGTTTTACACATAAAAACACACACACATATAATTTCTTCAAAGTGAAGTCATGTAAACATTAACCCACGTATACATACTCAATTGTATACAAAACATGAGGTGTCACGGTTTAAAACACTAAGCACATGCACACACACATCACCATATACATGCATACGGCCCAATATAACTTCGTTACTTTCCGATCCAATAGTTCTACGGGTTCTTCCATCAACCTCTTGCTGGAATCCACTTTAAGGTCATGTAGAGGTAGAATCTGACTCTCATCCTTAACTCTACATTTCCGCAAGTAACACACTTTGAAGGTATTGTGAATACCTGACAATTCTGCTGGAAGATCAAGAGTAACCTTTTGATCATTAACCACCCGTTGGACACGAAACGGCCCAATATAACATGGAGCTAGCTTTCCCCGCTTCCCAAAACGGATAACCTCATTCTACGGAGAAACCTTCAGATATACCAATTCCCCCTCAATGAACTCAACTGACCTACAACGCGGATCAGTATACATCTTTTGTCGATCCCTCGCAGCTTTCAACTTTTCTCGCGCAATAGCCACTTTGTCTGCGGTGATCTGCACAATATAAGGCCCTACATACTGTTTCTCACCCGCCTCTAACCAGCACGTAGGAGTACGGCAGCGGCAACCATATAACATCTGATAAGGTGGCATACCGATACTTGAATGATAAGAATTGTTGTACGCGAATTCAATTAGTGGCAGATGGGAATCCCAAGAACCTCCATATTCTAACACACATGCCCGTAGCATATCCTCGAGTGTTTGAATTGTTTGCTCAGATTGCCCGTCTGTCTAGGGGTGGTAAGCTGTACTCAGATTCACACGTGTACCCAACTCCCGCTGTAAACTGTTCAAGAAGTTCGACGCAAACCTGGAATATCTATCTGACACAATCGAAAGCGGTATACCATGTCGGGAAATAACTTCATCGATATACAACTAAGCCAACTTACTGAGTGATGTCGTCTCACTGGTAGCCAAGAAGTGAGCACTCTTAGTCAATCTGTCAACGATCACCCAAATCATATCATTATTCCTCTGTGTACGTGAAAGTTTTGTTACGAAATCTATCGTTATGTGCTCCAACTTCCACTCTGGAATCTACAACTGTTTAAGGCATCCATGGGGTTTCTGGTGCTCTGCCTTAGCCTATGCACAAATATGGCCAAACTCCACAAACTGTGCAACATCCGTCTTCATTGTAGGCCACCAATACAGCACCTTTAGATCGTATACATTTTTGTGCTACCTGGATGAACAGATAGTCTAGACTTGTGAGCTTCAGTCATAATCAAGTTCCGAAGACCTCCAAGCAAAGGCACCCAAACACGAGATTGATAAACCTTCTATCCCCTAGAATCATTAGTCAAATCATTCTTTTTCTTAGTCATAATCTCAGACTTCAGATTTTCATCCCTCACGCCTTCCAACTGAGCTGCCTTTAATCTGTCGATCAAGTTAGAGACTATTTCAATTCGCATGAATTTAACATGTTCACTAACTCCTTTGCGACTCAAAGCATTGGCTACCACGTTGGCTTTCCCTGGATGATAGCGAATCTCACAATCATAGTCTTTAACAAGTTCCAGCCATCGCCTCTGTCGCATATTGAGTTCTTTCTGCGAAAATACATACTGCAAGTTTTTGTGATCCGTACAAATGACGCAATTTGTACCATAAAGATAGTGTCTCCACAACTTTAATGCAAAAAACACAGCTGCCAGTTCTAAATCATGGGTTGGATAGTTCTTCTCATTAGGTTTCAACTGACGAGAAGCATACGCAATCACTCTATCCCGTTGCATCAACACACAACCCAACCCTCCCAATGACGCGTCACAGTAAACTATGAAGTCATCTGACCCATCCAGTAAAGTAAGAATAGGAGCCTGGCACAAGAGTCGTTTCAACGTCTGAAAAGCTCTCTCCTGTTCATCATTCCATTTAAATGGAACCTCCTTGCGAGTCAGTTTAGTCATGGGATTCGCAATCTTAGAAAAATCTTTAATGAATCTTCTATAATATCCAGCCAATCCCAAGAAGCTTTTAATCTCAGAAGGCGACTTCCGAGCCTCCCAATTCATCACTGCTTCTATCTTTGCTGGATCAACCTTGACTCCATCACTGCAAATGACATGCCCCAGAAAGTGAACTTCCCGCATCCAGAATTCACACTTCGAATACTTGGCATACAATTGCTCCTGTTTCAGAGTTTCAAGAACCTGTCTCAAATGAATTTCGTGATCAGCTTCAGATTTCGAATAAACCAGAATGTCGTCAATAAATACTATCACAGATTTATCCAAAAACGGTCGACAAATCCGGTTCATCAAATCCATAAATACTGCAGGTGCATTAGTCAAACCGAACGACATGACTAAAAACTCATAATGGCCATACCTGGTACGGAAAGCAGTCTTAGCAAAGTCCCCGTCAGAAACTCGTACCTGGTGATAACCCGATCTCAAATCAATCTTCGAGAAATACGAAGCACCCTGCAACTGATCAAACAAATCATCAATCCTGGGCAGAGGGTATTTATTCTTCACTGTCCTCTTAATTAGTTCTCTGTAATCAATACACATTCGCAGAGTACCATCTTTCTTTTTCACGAATAAGACTGGTGCATCCCACGGTGAAGAACTCGGACGAATAAATCCCCGATCCAACAAATCCTGAATCTATGTCATCATCTCCCTTATCTCAGAAGGAGCCAACCGATAAAGAGATCTAGCCACTAGATTAGAACCTGGTATCAAATCAATCTTGTACTCTACCTCTCGAACGGGAGGTAGCCCAGGTAACTCATCCGGAAACGCCTCAGGAAATTCTGATACAACTCGTACCTCAGTAACTGCCCGTTTCTCTTTTCTAGCATCAATCGCATATGCCAGAAAACACTCACATCCCTTACTCAAGGATTTTTTGGCCTTTAACACAGAAATGATAAGAAACACAGACTTGTTCCTTTTCCCTCGAGCTACCACACACGACCCATTAGATAACGGAAGTGAAATCAACTTCCTATGACATTTAATACTCGCCCTGTGCTTACTCAGCCAATCCATCCCCAAAACCACATCAAAACCCGCTAATGGCATCAATAGGAATGATACAGGAAAGCACTTACCATCTATGTCAATTTCAGCACCGTCACAGAAGTCGTAACAGGCACTATCTTACCATCTGCTACTTCTATATCAATCGGCACAGAGATACTAGTAGTATGCAAATTTAACTTAGCACAAAATGCTACAGAAATAAAGGAGCGATTCACTCTAAAATCAAACAATACACGAGCAGGTAAGGAATTTATAAAGAACGTACCGGTGATCACATCATCCGTGGCAGTAGCATCATCTACTGTCATCCGGAAGGCCATACCCTCCGGAGTTGGAGGATTCTTCCTTTCCTACCCTCCCGCTGCAGACGAGCCCCCAACCGCCCCTACCACTGTCCCAGATCTAGTCCCTGACGCTAGTCTTCTCCCTGTAGGGCAATCACCTACCCTATGCTCCTCATGATGACAATTCCAGCATACATTCCGAGGGTACCGACAATCCTTCGATTCATGCCCGTGCGTTCCACATCGCACGCAACGCATAGTCTGAGTAGTACACTGCCCAGAGTGAGAAGATCAGCACCTCGTGCACCATTGTGTTTTAACTCTAGAATCCCTTGAAGATGCCTTCCTATTCTGGTTGCCCTGGGACTGGTTACCCTGCCATTTCTTCTTTTGCAGGCTACCCCCAGCCTGATCATACCTCGGCTTCTACAAAGCTGCCTCATCCTTGCTTTGTTTGTCTTTGGCCCGGATGTCCCCTTCAGCAGATTTTGCCAAGGTGAAGGCCTGGGACAGAGATCCAACCAATCTCGTGGTGCTCCTATACTCTCGCAACAAAGCCCCAATAAAGTGTTGAACCTGGGAAGATTGATCAGGCACCCACTAAGTTACAAACCTCAACTTAGAATTGAACTGTTCAATCAGTTCATCCACCGTCATTTTCCTTGTCATCTTCAGTTCCATGAACTCCTGCCTTATTTTATTCAATTAAAAGGCGTTGCAGTATTGTTCACACAACTTATCCCGAAATTGGTTCCAAGTGATTGAATCCATTTGGGCTCTCGACAAGTGGGTGGTAATGGAATCCCACCAAACCATTGCTTTGCCTTTGAGCATCCGGGTGGCAAAACACACTCTCATCTCATCTTCACAATTGCAAGTATCCAAGATTCTTGCAGTATCCCTTAGCCAGTTCAAAGTAACATTGAGATCCGTGCTGCTGTGGTATTCATCCGCTTTACAATCCAAAAACTTCTTGTAAGTACATGGCTGCCTGTATCCCATACCTGGTGGAAATCCCATAAATGGATAAGAATAAGATCCCTGTGGCATTGACCCCTGTGGAATAGATCCTTTAGGATAGGGTCCTTGCGGAAACAACGGATAATAGAAGGGTTGTGTCATCGGTTGAGTAAACGGTGGTATTGGCATTGACATTGGAGGAACCTCTACCAATGTAGTAATTGCTGGAAAGATAGGGGGTATCGCAACCGTAGTTGAACCTACAGAAATAACTGGTGGTTGTGCTGCAGGAGCCTGCCTCAGCTGCTCTAATTCTGATCTCAAATCTTGCAGCTGACCTTCAAGTTGGAATATGTACTCATCCCTCTCATTAACCGCTGCACCAGATGTACCAGCATTGGTTGGAATCTCAACAGTTGTGATAGGAGCCTCAGCAGTAGTTGGGAAAGTAAGGGTACCGGTTGAGTAATCACATCCAGCCATTGCTATTTGTAACAATCACATCACCTCACGATTTATTAGATAAATCTGTTAGTACACAACATACTAACTCCACCACACTCCAATTCACCCCAATCCCACACCCAAGGAGTAATCGACCTACTACGAGCCAAGATTTGGAAATGTAAGACTTCCACTGTGCCTACACTCCCAAACCAAGGCTCTGATACCAAACTTGTAACACCGTATTTTTAACTCAAAATTTTTCACTTTTAATTACATTGCAGAAGTGTTTATAAACACCAAAGTAATTACAATTAATTACAAACCACTGTTTACAAAAATATCAGTATTACAAACACGGCTCATCACAAATACTTTATCAGAGTCCTGGGTGATTACTCCCCAAGCTAACCACTCTTAGCCGAGTCACTGACTTTCCAAAACCTGTAAAAAGAGTGAGAGGTGGGGGATTAGCACAAAGCAAAGTGAATGGAGTAACACACAACAGATATATCAGCATGAACCGCATGATATCAACAACCACAAATAAGCACCCTCGGAAGACCGGCGGTTCTGTAGGAACCTACAACCAACGCCGTCCAAAGCAAAGGTTTACCGATAGTCCATTTGCTATCCTCACACAGTATCATCCTCTGGTAACAACAAATGCATCCCAAGGTCCTGATACTGCTTAGCCAATAGCAAATGAACCCAACCCATAAGCCCAGTCGTAAACTGACTTCCCTTCCAACATGTATACATATCACATAATACACAATTAACATTCAAAGTTAATTAACCAACAGATATACAATCTATCCAATAATAGTTGCAACCAAACCAGTATAACTAATATCAACCGTGAGCAAACATCCACTCACCTCTGATTCTCAGCTATTCCACTCAGTGATCTAATGTTACTGAGCCTTTTCTGTTCCTGAAAACACAATGAACTGAAATTAGTATTTAATTCATAAATATATATTTATCAATCATATATTTATATCCATTTAATCAAACATAAATATGTAAGATTCACATATGTATGCACATATAACACGTAGCATTAAACAATGCAAAACAACAAGCCAAAACTGTCGGATTTCATGAGAAATCTGACACTACCATCGAAATCCGCAACCCCTATCGGATTTGGAGGAATCCGCAATTTCGGTCGGATTTTCACACTTGATACATTTATCTTGGCATCCACAATCGGATTTTCCATGCTAATCGGATTTCATGCTTAGGATTCCACCCTCGGATTCAAACCATCGGATTTCAATACATCCGGATTTCACTAGTTTCGGATTTCACAACTACCGGATTCAACACCCGGTTTTCATCATCATCATAATCCGCCACCTTCATCATTTCAAGAATCCGATAACATCAAACTTGCATATATCTCATATCCAGATCATAAACAAGTTCATGAAAACACATATAAACATGTTTAAATACTCAAGCGTTGATCAAAACACCTTTAATACCCCAAGAACACTAAATCCGATAACTTCATATTGTGTTCATATCAAAACCCACTTAAGTATATCAAAAACCGTAGCATTCAAATAAAAATCAGTAGCATGTTATCAAGAATCAATAAGAATCAACAACCTTACTAACTTGAATTCACAATATCAAGAAATCACAGAATTCCGATTGTCTTGTTCTTTCTTGCTTTCTTTGCTCTCGGTTTTACACATAAAAACACACACACATATAATTTCTTCAAAGTGAAGTCATGTAAACATTAACCCACGTATACATACTCAATTGTATACAAAACATGAGGTGTCACGGTTTAAAACACTAAGCACATGCACACACACATCACCATATACATGCATACATATATATATATATATATACACATATATATTAATCTAACACAATATTATATGTAATTCCTTTGATTAATTAATTAACTATTAATATTATATGTAATTCCTTTGATTAATTAATTAACTATTAATTAATTAATTCCTTTGATTAATAACTCACCAAAGCCTACGTGTCTACTAGGCCCAATCGCAGGATGTTACAAATCATATTTGGCCTTGATGGCAAGTGATTTTATGACTCTTCGGGGTAAGTGATTTTATGACCCTTCGGGGTAAGTGATTATGTGACCCTTCTGGGTATGTGATTATGTGACCCCTCGGGGTATGTGCTTATGTGACCCTTCGGGGTATATGTGCTATTATGTATGATTTTAAAAGGATATTGATTGCCAAACTTGTGTTTTCAAAAGTGAAAAATGATGACATGGTTTTGATAAAACAAATGTTTTGGTTGTACTCACTAGCTATATATATATAGCTAACCCAGTGTGTGAAAATGTTTTGTATCCGCAGGTTGTATAGATGCCTTGGTGAGGTGGGTAACTGCCTTGGACAAGTCTTGCTTTGGTTAATTTACCGGTAATCTTGGATTTCCTATTCTATGTTTATGTTCGTGAGATTAACTGTGGTAGCACCCAAGGTTTTGAATTATAATTATTGAAAATGTTTATTGTTGAAATATTTACACAAAATGAAAATGCTTCCTCGATTGTGTGAAAAATGTGTGTCAAATTGAGGTTTGAAAAAGTTTAAATTTGGACTGAAAATCAGGGTGTTATAAGTTGGTATCAGAGCCTGGGTTTGAGTGAATCATGCACTCGAGTTAGTGCTTGGTCTCAAACCAGGCCGACCATTACAGGAAATCCATTTAAGCTAGAAGGGGTAACTTGGGTTAGGTTGAGAGTAGCCTGAGTGTTAGGTAACTCCATTGTGATGCTAGCCCTATGTTACTAAGTTGACTTCAGTTGTGAGTTAAGCATGATGTTTTAGCCTACCTTGGGTAGCAGTTTGGAAATGAAATGTACTGTGGAGTACTGAGAATAGTTATCCTGGTTCACATAGAACCTTGGATAGTGATAGAAAGCTGTTTTAGCTTGTGTGCTGAATCCTGTGTTATGGATAAGTTATTGATAAATCCTTTGTAAGGATAGCCTGGTTTAGAAGGAAAGAGTTCCTTGAGGATATATGAGATTCTTTGAGCACTAGAATGAGAAACTAAGTCTTGATTAAGATTAGTTTCGCCAATTGAAACATAAGATTATGATATTAGAAGCTTTGTTTAGTATGCCTTAATGATAAGGTAAGTAAGTGATGAACTTCATGAAATGGAGTTTGATCCGAAATGTGCCAGTTATCCTTGGTTCAAGGAGGGAGGCACCATATGTGAAGTAATATAGAAGATGATTTAGTCTATAGAATGAACCCTTTATGCGACTGTGGTTGCGGGTTCGGATCCTTTATGGATAATTGTTGGAGTATCTGTTAGTGATATTCTATGTGTTTTGACTTTAGAGTTGTTTCTGTATCTAAGCATAAATTGACTAAGATTGTTGGTTAAGTGCAAATTGAAACTAAAGTTATTGTTTCATGTATGACAGACTTACTCTGATGAGTTAAGTTATAAGTGAAATAGTGTTTGTGTGTTTCTCCAAGAGAAACAGGAATTTTCTGTTGAAGTGTATCTTCTATGATAGAAGAATAGATGTTGTGTCACTATCGAAGTGGTGTGGTTTAGTCTAATTGAGTTGGACTTCTCATTGAAATTGTTTATGGATCTTGAAGATCTAAGGAGTCTCCCGTTGAGAGATGATGTAGAATGATTAAGTTTGAATTGGAAAACTTTTAGTCACGTAAGCTCTCAAGTTTTGATTGAAAGCTATAGACCGCTCCTAGCGCTTGATAAGTGCTTAGAGGAAATAAGAAGTGTAAAGTCAGTTGAGTAATCCCAATCGTATCTTGTGAATGAGATAATGTAATGAAAAGTTTGAGTAAGGTTGTACATTGAGTAACCTTGTGATTAAGTTGTTAATTAATCTTATAGATTTTAATTCTCTAGTGGTTGAGATTTTTGAGATTAAGATTGTGATGTTGTTGATTAGTGATGTGATCACTTAAGAATCTGTGTAACCAAATCTCTCTACTTTGATGATTTAGAGAGTTGTGTTAAAGGAAGATGATTGTAGACCATTGAACCTCTTAGGAGGATTGACCAATTGTAAAGTCAGTTTTATGATATGAAAATTTGAATTATGACTTGATGTGACCTTGTGTATCAGTTTATCCTCAATAGTGGGAATGATTAATTGTAAGTTCATTAGAATTGCGATAGGTGCTAATGATTGAGAATTTGATAAGTTGACTAAGTGGCCCGGTTGGGTAATGTTGAAAAGAGTTTCTTATGATTACCGTAAGTTACGATCGGACCCATGACCTAGTTGATGTATATATGAATTCCATTAAGAACATAAAATTTTATGTGATGTGATGTTAGGAGTCTATAGATTTACCTTAGAGGTGAAAATCTTTAGGACCTCATAGCGGTTACTTTTGGAATCACCTATGATTCCTTGGGATTAAATAGTTTGATTATGTAATCATAGAATAATGTGTGGTTGTTACCTAAGGGGTGATTAACTCTGTCTGTGTGATTGGATATCAAAAGAGATTTAGAAATTAGTGGTGCTGAACCCGAAAGTGAAGCTCCTGTTCATGAATTGAGGTAGGTCCTCAGGCTTTGAGATAGAGTTAAGATCCTTCTATTTTGATAATAGATGTCCTTGTGACAAGTAGCTAGCTTACATGTGTTAAGCATAGTGTGGTGCCTTGAGACCACAAGAGTTGACTGAGTATATGACTATCTGGAGCCTACGGCAAGGCCGGTAGCTCTAGTTGGTCGGGAGTTTGACCTTGAGATCTGTTTTATTTGGGCTTGGCATAAGTGGTGACCCAAATTTGGAGTCGCAAGGTTATAGCACTAATAGTGCTGTTGTGGGTCTTTTAGACCAAAAGATGTTTTGAATTTTATAAGGGGACGTAGGGGTGCACGATAAAGGCCTTGTGGGATTAAGATCTTTGAGTAGGGTCTGTGCTTACCGTAGTGATCGTCTTAAGGACGATAAATTATGTCTACTATGGTTGTTGAGCCGATTCGAACTTTAAGGCTTGATGTGAGTTAGGCATTATTGGTGTTTAATGCATACTGGTTCAAGTGAACTTCTCTTTGGTACTATGATAATATTGTGTAAAAGATTTGAGATCATGCATTAGTTATTGAATGATAGTGGCAAGTATAGCCAACAAATTAAGATATGATCTTTGAAACAGATAAGTTATGTAAAGTGCCAAGGTTCTTAAGAACCTTGAAAGGATATGATATGACTTAGGTCAATGTTGGACCAATGCTAAAGAATGATTTTATTGGTGACACTTGTAAGTTTACTTCCTTATTTAGGTGAGTAAACTTATTTTGATATAGAACTATATTTGTGAGAGAGTGTGGAATCATGACAAGTGGTTATGAATAAACACTATGGTGTTACTCCAGTTATTGGGAAAATACTTATGAGGAACACTTACGTTCATGAGTGGGTTGTTTGCCCAAATTGACATGCAAATGTTTTGGGTGATTGAGAATTGTAAAGTGATTGATAGATCACTAATTGGTGCAATCAATTGCTAGACATAAGGTTATATGATTTAAAAGTCATAAAGCTTGAGTTATCAACGTTAAGTCTCTCATAGTCTAATTGAGAGTTACTCATGAACCCTTAGCGGTGAGAAACAAGGCTATTTTAAAGGTCTAGTTAAAGAAATTGATCTGGAGCTAGGACTTGTGAAAGCTATATCGATGAACTATGTTGATGATTGCTCTCATAGAGAGAAAGATTAAGTGAGTATGAATGAGTGAATACTAATAGTTGAGTTAAATGATCCTAGTTAGGATCTTAATGCAAACATGTGGAAATACCTAAGCTTGTGGGTTGTTTCGATTCCGAGGACGGAATCCTGATAAGCAGGGAGGAATTGTAAAACCTTTAATTTTGGTAAAAATTATAAAAAATATATATATGCAAGTTTAAGGTGGATATACTAAAAAATTAAGTGATTTGTTTATTTTTATGGCTACTTATTGTGTAGGTATGTGTTACAATTAAAGTGTGTAAGAAATGAAAGTGGTATTACACTTGACGGACCAAGACTGTTATTATATATATATATATATATATATATACCTCTAGCCTCAATAATTGAGGCAAAAGAAGAGAAAAAAAAGAGGTTTCTGGAACGTGAAGAAGAAAGAAAAGAGAGAGAGGGTTCTAGAAATGAGAGGTTTTCAAAGAAAGAAGAAGAAAGCAAGGGAATTTGGAAGATTTGGGGGTTGTTCTTCAAACTCATCATCTTTTGAACTTGGATTTTGAGCAATGAAGAAGATAACAATGGTGGATTTGATAATCAAGTAAGTGAAACCTTGTTTTGTGTTGATTTTGGTTATACATGATGTAATTAGTAATTCATAGTTGAAATTTATGAATTTTGGTTGAAGTTATGTTCGATCTAGCAAATGGGTCAAAACTATTGAAAATTGATAAAGTTGGGTTTTGATTATGATCTATGTGTTAAAGTGTTAATATGGAAGTTATGAAGTGGTTATAGTAGAGTTTTAGAGCTTTTGATGATTGTTATGTGTTTGGAATAAGAAAGAATTGAAAAAGATGTGAGATGCAGCAAAGAAAAAGAAGCAGATCAAACCTCTACTAGCCAGTCGCGGCGCGACACGCATGGTGTCGCGGAGCGATACAGCTGGGTCGAAGGGGATGGTTTTCTAGAGAATTTCTCGTGGCGCGAGGCACCCTGAAACCTCCAAAATTCATCTTTTTGACCCCATTTGGCTATGTACTTGTTTGGGGTTTGATTCTTAGGTTTTATAAGGGATAAATGGAGTCTTTTTAGACCCGAAAAGGTGTCAAAGTCTAGAATTGAGTCTAGAAACTTTGTTTTTGGTTAACTATGTAAGTTAACCTTGTGTTTTGGTGATCATAGTTTTATGATAAATTGTTTGAGCCTTGGTTTGGATAGGGTTGTGATCCTCATCACACCCTCATGTGAGTACACCCTGCGGATACCCAAAATTGTTAAAGTTTTTCAAGTCATCACTTATGTGTTTTGATTGTTTGGCAATTGTTGGATGAATCTTGATGATTCAAAGGATGTGGATTATGAAATTGTTTTGTAACATGAATTAAATGATTTGAGATTGTTTATGAGCTTTGAACTTCTGAATATGGAACCTATGCATTTGTTTTATAAATGCGGGTTATATGATCTGCAAATGTTTATGAGGCTTTTGGTACTTCAAGAACAAACCATGCATTGTTTAATAATATGGTTTTATGAACTACAAATGCTTTGTGAAGCTCTTGGATTTAAAGAATGTAGAAATTGTGGATTTAATGTAAAAGTGTTTTAGTGACGATTTTCAAAGTAAGGCCATTGCTCCATTTTGGAGATGGTCTATGATTAAGGCTAATCATGTATCAATTGCCATAATCAATGATATGAACTATGTGTTAGTAAAGGTGTAATTAGTATTATCTCATAGTTCTACACATGCAATTGAAGATTAGCTTGATACTTGAATAATCAATTGGTATCAGAGCCTAATCTTTGATAAGATAAGGTTCTTGATTGAAGAATTCAAGCAAAAACAACAACATTTTGAAGCAAATTATCGGATTTGAGAAGGTTTTGGTCGACTTTTTGGCAAATTCTGATTTCTATCAAATCGAGACTGAAAATTGAAGATTAGTGGCTTGTGATACTCACAATCAACATTGTATTAAGTCTGTGTAAGTCCGTGATCGTGTATTACAACAGTTTGTACTGAATTGAAATTTTTGTATTTTTCGAGTTTGAAACCATTTTGATCGAAAATGTATTCTAGTGGTTGATTTTTGTTGTAAAGTTGATTCTAAACTGTACTTCGCTAGTCTATGAACCTTGTGGAAGAAGAAATTCACAAATTTGATCAAAATTCGAAGGAATTTGAAGTTTAGAAGTTGGCGGTTTGTATTGTTGAAGGAACTATCGGATTTCATCTCAAGAACAGTCGGATTTCTAAAAATCCGAAGATTTCTATCGGATTCTGACATTTTTCTAAGTGTCAGATTTTGACTATCGGATTTGGAGTTGCGGATTTGGAATTACAAAGGTTTTGAGTTGCGGAATTAGAGTTGCGGATTTGGATTTGGAGTTGGTTTGTTTGGTTTAAGCTACTATTGGATTGGTTGGATTGATTGCTATCGGATTTTGAGTTCCGGATTTGCTCATTCGGTTTTGAGTATGGGATTTCCAAATCATCGGATTTTGGAAATTATCGTATTTTCAATCGGATTTCCAAGAATTGGAATTTGATCGGATTCACATCAAATGGATTTCCAAGTATCGGATTTTGGAAATTCTCGGATTTCTACAATCGGAATTCAAATTGTCAGAATTTGAATCAATCGGATTTCAATTCAATCGGATTTCAAGTCAACGGATTTGAAGTCTCGGATTTCAGGGATTTGATAAGTATCGGATTTATAGTAAAGTATCGGATTTCAGGGATTTGAAGTCAATTCAAAGTATCGGATTTGTGGTAAAACAAGGATTCTTCAATCAATATCTTACAGAGAAAAGATCCTGAAGCAAGAATGAGTACATACGGTGAAACCATTTCGTTTGGTTCTGACACTAAGTCACCTGACTTGTACAGAGGTGAGTACCATGTCTGGAAAGGACGTTTCATGGACTTTATTGATAACAACGAGCAATATGGTGAGGAGATGAAGAAAAGTATACTAGAAGGAAATGATATCTTCAAAATTGATCAAGAAGCAAACTCTAATCATAATCCACCTTTGGATGACATCCATTGGGAAAAACTTCCATCTGAATATACAGCTGAAGAAACACACAGGGTTACTGCGGATCGAAAAGCAAAATATTATCTGAAACATGGTCTTTCTTTAGAATTCTATATTAAAGTTAATGGCCTGAACACTGCTAAGGAGATATGGGATGAGTTAAAAAGCCAGATGGAAGGCACTGAATTAGGAGTATGGATTAAAGAGACTACATTGGTTAACTCCTTTGACCACTTCAAAGCCAGAGAGGGTGAGGCACTAATTGATACCTACAGTAGATACTGTAAGCTACTGAATGATTTGAGAAACCAGAAGTTAGATGATTACTCAAACCTCACAAAGAACACAAGGTTTCTTAACTCTCTTGGGTCAGAATGGAAGTCCCAAGTGGCCATTTACAGACAGATGAACCAGTAGAACCTCAACAAAATTACTCATTATATGATCTTTGAGGAACTAAACCAATATCAAGATGATGTTGGTCTAGGTGCATAGAAAGAAACTATAGATCCACTAGCTTTGGTGGTGAATGAAAGGAAGGTCAAGAGTTCTTCTAAATCAGTCAAACTGAAACAAATACAAGAAACTAAAAGTTCAGATTTAGAAGAAGAAACTCAAATAGATAATGATAAAATCATGGAGGCTATGGCCTATTTAACTAACATGATGCAAAACCAGTTTCTAAAGAACAAAACAAACAACACGCAAAGGTTCACTTCTGGATCTAGAAGGAGAGATGACCAATTCCAAAAGAAGGATGGTCAAAGACTAGAAAGGAGATATGAACGGACGGTAGAAACTGCCCAATAACGAAAGTCCAAGGTCAAAGACTTTGAATATTACAAGGCTAAACTCAACCTGATCAAGCACAGAAACAATGGGAAGGCATTGCTAGCAGAAGAGGATCAATTCCTTTCTGACACTGACAACAGTGATCAAGATCCCAATGTTCATGCCCAGTTTGTCTTGATGGCTGAGGTAGAAGAGTGTGAGTTCGAGGAAACCGATGGTGAAAGTGAAGATGAAGTTGTGGGAGATCACTCGGGATTCATGGCTAGATTTGATGAGTCAGATATTGAAAGTGGGTATGAAGAAGAAGATAAGATAGAAGCTGAGGTTGCTACTGAAAGCACCAACCCAACTGTTGCTGATCAAGAAGATGTTGGAGAGAAGGTAATGACAGATGATTTTTATTTTCCTACTGAATATGTTCTAACTCTCATGCAACAGGTGGAGCTCTTAACTTCTCAGAATCATTCACTCACGAACAAGAATCAGAAGCTGCATGAAAAGAATTTAAATCTGAAAATGGAACAAGCAACAAAAAGTGAAGTCGAACTAACAACTCAATCCTCAAAAATAGAACAACTTCAACAAGAAATAACAGACAAAGAAAATGCACTCATCAAGTTACAAAACGAAACAGAATTAAAAGTGCATGAGTTGAATGCAGCAAAATTGTCTGCTGAAATTAATCTGAATTTAATTATGAAAGAGAAAAAGAACCTCGACGTAAAAGTTCAACATCTTGAGGAAAGGGTTAAGAAGCAAGTCACTACTCATCACAGTATCTTTAAAAACCTTGAACCAAATGTGAAGAATAGATATAAAGGTCTAGGGTATGACAAAAACAACTTTTTCTCAAAGATTAATTGCACACAACTGTACCAATTAGAAAGAATGAATCAGGGGTGGACATCCAAGATGGTGTTTGTGGGTGAAGAAGAAATAAAACATGAAGAAGAACTCAAAAGAAAAACAACAACGAAAATGCAAAACTCACTTAGTTATGATGAACTGAACACGTCATACCCAGACGCTAAGAAGAGTGGTAGTTGTTCTTCAGAAGAGTGCTTCATTCCTATCCCACCTGAAGTGAAGAAAGTTGTTGAAGAAGAAAACAATGGAACTACAAGAATTTATATTCCACATGTGGAACTGCAGAGAAGGCAGGAATTGCTTGAGGTAGCATGCATTAATCAGAAAATTTAATTTGAAGTGGAAAATTGTGTACTAAAAGAAACAATCTTCAATCTTAACAATAAGTTAAATTCCGCTACATCTGAAATTAAGATTGACATAACTAAAGAAGAAGTTAACAATTCTGACATTGCACAATACCTAATTCCTCAATTTATTTCAAATGAAATTGATAGAAGAATGCTTGAAGAGAAGGTTGAACGCTTGCTAACTGAATTGGATAGATATCTGGATATTGTATATCCTTAGTGTCCAAAGGTGTGTAGGGAATTTATGTCACATAAATGCAATCAATTCTATGATCCCAACAGTGTTACAGAGGAAGGATCATCATCGGAAACAAAGCAAATTTCTAAAATGCCAAAAATAAAAAAATCATCAACTGTGCATGATTCAAAGACTTTTAAACCACTTCATGTCTCTAACAAAACTTCTTTTTCTAAATTAAAATCAGATTAGTCAAAAGGGAAAGAAGTTTCAAGCAAAAGAGTGAAGAAAACAATCACCAAAGGTGTGAAGAATTGAGGGACAACAAAGGCTCCAATGAAGTGGATTCCAAAGGAAGAATTGAAAGAAAAAGAGAAAAAGAGAGTGCATGTAATCAATTCTGTGTCCAAGAACACAGTTAGACCATTTTATAATATTCATAAATCCTACTACAATAAGAATTGTGAGTCACTTTTTTTTGGAAAATCAAAATTGAAAACTCAAAAACAAAAATAACTGATAACAAGATGAGTTATGCTTGAGTTGGCTGTCCTGAAGGACACTGTGAGTTCAAGTGTGAGTATCATCAAAATCGAATGAAAAGAGGATTAAATTTGAACAGAAACTGGAAGAATCCTAATGAAGATAAAATTCTGTTTTGGTTTGTAAACAAGAATGGATTCATCATTCACCAATGGATTCACAAACATCAAAGAGTTGGATTGTTGAAAAGGTATGCTAACAGAAAGATACCAGTCTGGCAAGGACAATGGAAAGAACATCTGAATATAATGAATGTAAATCAAAAACTAGCTCCAGCTCCAACTCTATCAAAACATAACAAGTTCACACCAAGCAAACATGTCCAATTGAAAGATGCTTCATATTCATTAATTACATCAACTTCAAAGAAAAATCAAAAACTAATGATGAATACAAGTTTGTCATACGCACCTAATGTGAAAAGCATGAATGTCGAGAAAACCAAGCAGTTTTCACCGGTGGTCAATTCAATCAAGACACAGAATAAAAGAAAATCATCAACTGAGAAATGGATTATAAAGAAAGTGGCTAACAAAGAAAGTTTGAATCTTGTTAAAACATCTGAAGTATCTAACATAAAAGATCAAACTAGTTTCTTTTCCATGTGTAGAAGGATCATCTCTGGTACATGGACTCTGGCTGCACGAAACATATGACGGGTAACAAAGGTCTTCTCAAACATTTTGTGAGCATGTACACAGGAAATGTTAAGTTTGGGAATGACCAAGTTTTACCGATTCTAGGCCATGGGGTAATAGAGACTGGTAATCTGAATATTGACAAGGTGTCCTATGTTGAAGGCGTAGGGCATAATCTGTTTAGCATAGGACAATTCTTCGATAAAGGAATGGAGGTCGTATTTAAGAAAAGCTCATGTTCTCTAAGAACAGAAGATGGAGCAGAAATTTTGGGTGGCAACAGAAAGTCAAATTTGTATATAATTGACTTATCTGAGAAAGGTTCCGGCGCAGCAGTATGCCTACTGTCAAAAGCTTCATCAGATCTAAACTGGTCATGGCATCGCAAGTTGTCGCATCTAAACTTCAAGAATATGAACAAGCTGGTGAATGGTAATTTGGCCAGAGGTCTACCGAAGCTCAAATTTGAAAAAGATCATCTATGTAAGGACTGCGAATCGGGTAAAATGAAGAGAGTACCACATAAAATGAGTCAGATATCTTCAACTACCGCACCTTTACAGCTGATCCACATGGACCTCTATGGACCAATGAATGTCCAGTCCTGAAACGCGAAGTGATATATTCTGGTGATGGTGGATGATTATTCTCGGTACAGATGGGTCCGGTTTGTGAGTCACAAGAGTGAAGTACCACAACAAGTGATTTTGTTTCTGAAGAAACACAAGACTCCGAACGGACAACCGGTGAAGAGTATTAGAACTGATAATGGAACAGAGTTCAAAAACAGAACATTAGACTATTACTTGGACTCTGAAGGAATTACACATTGGTTCTTGGCATCATATACTCCGGAACAGAATGGAGTAGTTGAAAGGAAAAACAGAACATTGGTTGAAGATGCCAGAACGATGTTACCTAATATCAAATACTTTCATGTATTTGGTAATAGGTGCTTTGTGCTGAATGAATCGAACAAACTGTCAAAGTTTGATTCGAAAGCTTACGAAGGAGTATTTTTAGGTTACTCAATGGACAAAGAGGCTTTAAGAATTCTGAATCTAAGAACTAACATGATTGTCAAAAGTATAAATGTTACGTTTGATGATTTAGTCAATCTAAATTCTTTAACGAGTAAACCTAGCTCATCTAAAAAATCAATTTTCAAAATTAACAAAAACAGAGGAGTCATTTAGTCATGAAGAAGATATTAGTTTGGACTTTATGTTTGATTTCTTTAAAAAGAATGATAACTCCTCTAATGTTTTGTATGATATTGAGCAAGAGTCTGTGTCAATAACTGAGTCACCTAGTGTGTCTACAATTCAACAGACTACAAATTCTAACAAGTCGGAGTTTGAAGCTACGAATTTTCCTTCAACCGAACAAAGTCCAAGATACGACCACTCAACAGAAGATACTAACTCCAACGACCTTCAAAATATAAATGACTACATTCAGGTTCAATCCCCGAACATGTTTTGCTGAAGTGTTAGATATTAAATAGTTTGTTAGCCTTGTGTTCTTTTGTTTGTAATATGTATATCTAGACTAGTTTATTATACGGGCTTGGCTCACTTTCCTTATGTATTATTTAGTCTAGTTAATAGTTAGAATTGGGCTCATAAGGCTTTAGGGTCCATGTGCCTATTTGTATTTAAACCCTTGCAAACCTAGTTTGCAAGGTAACTCTTTGTAATAGAACTTATCTGTACTTCACGTTCAAATATACTCTAGAGAGAATCTTCAAGTTCATGCAAAATGTTCATACTTGCTTATACTAACTTCATCATTCTTACTTAAATTATTGATTGTTTGCTCATCTTTTACACAACAAAGGACTTTCAATTGGTATCAGAGCCAACTCCCTACTGGATTGGTTCAACATTAACTGAAAGAAACATTTGTGTGTGAGAAAGAAAACCCAGAAGCTGCTTCTGTTCTTGTTTACGTGAGGCTTAGAAAGAAGAAAACTCATTTAGCCAACTTGTTTTTCAAGTTATTTGTTGTATCTAAGAAGTATTTAAGAAGGATAAAACCTTTTTAAGTGTTTTTAGGATAAACAAACAACATCTGGGTAGTGTTCTTGAAAATTTAGTGTTCTTCAAGTTCTTAAAGTTTTTCTACTGTTTCATCAAATTTTCACAAATTTGTTGTTGTTTTGGGTTGAAATTAGTAAAGGGAAGTGTTTCTAGTAAAAGGAAAGGTCAAAACAAAAGTTTTGTGAGTTTTTAGTGTGTTTTGGGCAAAATTAGCAGTCTGTTATCGAACAGAGTACATACCTGCAAGTTTTGGATTATTACCCATCCGACAGTCGTGCGACTCTTAGCTCATCCGACTGTCGTGCGACTTTCCCAAAGGTCATGCGACTTTTGTTCTAGGTTCATCCAAACTTGTTTTTGAAAAGCACACAACTTCAGTCTCATCTGACTTTCAGGTTCAAAACTCATCCGGCCTTCATCCGACTTTCGGATCACCAATCGTTCATCCGACTTTCGGACGGAAAATCTCATCCGACTTTCGGATCACACTCAATTTCATCCGACTTTCGGGTCACCTAAAGCTCATCCGACTTTCGGAATTTCATCCGACTTTCGGACCAAAAGTTCATCCGAGTTTAGGATAACAATCAATCTCATCCGACAGTCAAAGAAACAGAAATCCAAGAATCCATAGTCCATCCGACTTTCGGACCATCCGACAGTCGCATCAAATGACACTTGGATAACCTCACTCAATTCTCAAACACTTCAACCGACTTCACAAGTTTTCTCACACACACACACTAACCATTCTATTTCAGGGAGAAAGATCCAAAGTAAAGATGAGTTCAAGCAACGAAATCCTTGCCATAGGAACAGATACTAAACCTCCAGTACTTTTCAGAAATGAGTACAATGTATGGAAAGGAAGGTTTATGGACTTCATAGAGCACAATGAAAAATATGGCGAAATGATGAAAGACAGCATCTTAAACGGTGATGCCATTTTTGAGAAAATTGTCGAGGCAGTTCCAGAAAACAATCCACCAATTCTTGCTGAAAGGAGACGAAAGCTCCCATCAGAATTAACTGTAGAAGAGAAAGACCGTGCACGCGCCGACAAAGATGCAAAATATTACTTGAAACAAGGGCTATGCGCAGAAATCTACTCAAAGATAGACAGTTTGACTTCTACCAAAGAAATTTGGGATGAAGTGAAACAACAGATGCAAGGTACCGAGCAAGGGTCGTTTATCAGGGAAACACAGCTTGTTAACACCTTCAGGGAATTCAAGGCTTGGGAGGGTGAACTGTTGCAGGACACTTACAGTCGCTTCTGTAGACTGCTGAACGAAATGAGGAATCATGGCGTGACGAGATCCGATCTAGATATAAATGTCAACTGGATCAATGCACTTGGTCCTGAATGGAGTGAACATGTTCGCTTGTATAAACATGTTAATCGGAATCTCAAGGAGGTATCCCACCAATCGATTTATGAGGACTTGAATCAGTTTCAAGATGAAGTTTTTACCAAACTTTCAATGAAGCAACCATCTGACCCGGTTGCACTAGTGGCTGAAAGGAGACCGCGGGAATCATCCAGGGGTAGCAAAGGGAAGCTGGTTGTGATTGACTCCGACTCCTCGGAAGGAGAGATGGAGATGTCCGAAAAGGATGCAGTACTGAAAGCTATGTCATTGATTACGAGAGCTTTCTAGAACAAGTACGGAAAGACCAACAACCGACAACGGTACACATGCGGTTCTAGAAAAGGTGAAGGAATGGTGGCTGATGAGAAGAGGAAGACAGACAAACCCGCAGAACCTCAGGAAGAGGAAAAGAAATGCTACAATTGCGGTAGAACAGGGCATTTTATCAAAGACTGTCGAAAACCTAAGACCAAAGATGCCGAATACTAGCGTAACAAACTGCGGTTGACAAAGAAAAAGGAGAGTGGGAGAGCAATGCTTGTTGAAGAAGACCAATTTTTGACCGACACAGATGATTCAGACGAAGATGGTGCTGATCAAGTTCACTTTTGCTTGATGGCTCATGATGTAGTCTCCACAGATGATGAGGATGAGAATGAAGCTGACGGGGCTGATGAATTTGAAGAAACACACACTGATGATGCAGGGGTTTCTGGGAAGGTAAACATTGAGTATGCTCAGACACTGGTTAAACACATCGAACGACAAAACCGTAAAATCTCTAAGTTGGAACACCGAATCAAGAATCAATCTACGTCTAACTTAGACAATCTTCAAACAGAATTAACCGCGAAAGAAAATGAACTAAATACCTTAAGAAGTGAAAACGAGGTAATAATTCATAACCTAAAAGCGGCCAAAGTCTCAGCTAAAGAAGATTTTAAGTTTTTGCAAAAAGAACGATGTTAACTATACTCAAAAATAAAAGATCTCGAAGACCTACTAATTAAAAGAGATCAAACGGCACAAACCATTTTTCTGAAAAAACCTAAGGATGTTAAATTTTCTAAATGGACATACGAATGTTTAGGTTATGTTAATCCTCACATAAGTGACAAGATAAGTGCTAAACAAATATACGACTTTGAATGCATGAATATGGGATTAACCGAGCAAATGGTGTTTGTTGGATAAGTCGACGAACTGGCCGAGGAGGAACACAAGAGACACATCACGAACAGAGCTTCAACCTCGTACGACTACGAAAGCCTAAATCAGTCATACATAACCGAAGTCTTCAAACCCACAATCTCCGATGACTACTTCCGAAGCTACTCCCAAACAGAAATGGAGTCACTACCATCAATCTCGGATTCTCCACCCGAGCCGAGCCTCTATATCCCTCATATGGATCTACAACGATACCTTGAGTTAGTTAAACTTGAGCTTGTCCATAGATCCATTGTCTTTGACTTTGAAAAAGCAATTCTTCATAACCTGATTGATCACCTTGCCACTGAATATACCAAATCACAAAACTCCGCTGCCATAAGCACGTCTAGAATCTCATTTCCATACGTGGAAGAAGGTGAATGTTCAACATCTGGAAACTCAAATTCCGACATACATGCAAGTGATGTATCCCCAATGAATCTTGGTGAAAATTGTGAACAATGCAGAAGATCAGAAAAATCATTATTCACTCTTCATGAGAAACTTAATACACTTGAGAATGATTTTTTCAAAATGCAAACAATTGAATCCAATAACTTTAAAGGAAAAGCCAAGATAATTGATACACCGTTATCACGAAAGAATAGTACATCGAAACCATCTAAATCCAAAACAAAGCTAATCAAGAAACAAACAACACGCTCTCGTCCCGAGAATGATTGTTTGGAAATGTCTACTTCTAACCCAAATGTCCTTCTAGGTGGAAATGTGAAGAGCAAGAGAAAACAGATTTTTGGATGGTGGAAGAAGCCAGAAGAGAAAGGTGGAGGAAGACAAGACGAAGAGTGTTTGATTTACCCAGCTACTTTCAATAAACAAACAACTTTGTTACTTTGTAATGATTCGTCAATCATAAATGTTAAACCTGTTCGAACTCCACTTGATTATGTTAAAACTGAAATATTTTGCTTGAGTGATGGTTGCATGGAAGGTCACTGTACTTTCAAATGTGTGTATGATGATGATAGAAAGAAATGAGGGATCAAACCGACTTCAAACTATAAATCCTTTGAATCCACTCATGAACAAGCTTCCTTCATAAACAAAAGAGGTAACAAAATTACCTATTGGCGAAAGAAACGCTCAACAAGAGCAAAATTACAAATAAGTAACGAAAGTGTGCCTTTTAAACAAAATCCAGAATCAAAATCTACCAATCGGCACACTTCATGGACTCTAAATCGTAGATATCACAACAACTGGAATCACGCCAATCCAAATGCTGCCAAACCAACTGTCACAAATCACTTGAGTAAGCAAACTCAATTCAAACAGCATAAACAACCTACAGTTCTATACAAACCCATCAAAGTGATAACTGAAACAACCAAGGCAAGACTCCCAAAGAAATCAAGTGAATAAATCGACGATGATGTCTCACTACCAAAAGATTGTAATCACGTGGTAATTAAACAATCTGTCACCACATCCAGAACAACCAATTCCCCCGCAATATCCAATGAAAGCATAATACCATCACCAACTCAACCACAAACAGTGTCACAAGTTTGTACTCCCAACATTCTAACAACGAACTCATTAACTGAAACTACATGTGATACTGTTGTTTTTGCTAACAGTCAAGGACCCAATACACAATAGGTACCTCAACAACTTTTATCTTCAATGTGTAGATATCTAGCCGGTGGTACTTGGACTCCGGCTGCTCGAATCATATGACGGGCAAAAAGAGTCTTCTTAAGAACTATGTCCCAAAATACTCGGGAAATGTTCGTTTTGGAAACGACCACGTGGCTCCAATAATGGGAACTGGAGACATTATCAAAGAAAATATAAAAATAAGCAAAGTATCGTATATAGAAGGGTTGGGACACAACTTATTCAGTATTGGGCAATTTTGTGACAAGGGGTTAGAAGTTAACTTCAAGGCCAAAACTTGCTCAGTTAAGACTGAAAACGGTGATGTGGTACTGACTGGGTCCAGAAGGTCAAATCTATATTCTATTGATTTTGCAGATCTGGAAGGAAAACAGTCAGTATGTCTTCTGTCCAAGGCCTCATCGGAACTGACATGGATGTGGCATCGCAAACTATCTCACCTCAACTTCAAGAATATCAACAAATTGGTTAACGGTGATTTGGTTCGCGGACAGCCCAAACTGAAGTTTGAAAAAGAGCACCTCTGTGAGCACTGTGAGAGGGGCAAAATGAAACGGGCATCTCACATAATCAAAAAGGTGTCCAGCATAAAAGCTCCTCTCCAACTGCTGCACATGGACTTGTGCGGGCCAATGAGGGTTTAGTCTCGTAATGGGAAGAAGTACATTCTCGTGATAGTTGATGATTATTCGAGATACACTTGGGTCAAGTTCTTAAGGACGAAGGATTAAGCTCCATCTACAATGATCTCGTTCCTCAAACAGGTGCAGAATCAATCACAAGGAAAGGTTGGAAGCATTCGAACCGACAATGGCACCGAATTCAAGAACAAAGTCTTGGATTCTTTCCTTGAATCCATGGGAATCATGCATCAGCTCTCCGCAGCATACACTCCAGAGCAAAATGGGGTAGTCGAACGAAGAAATCGAATGCTTGTAGAAGCAGCTCGAACCATGCTGTCCTATGCAGATTTGCCACCTTCCTATTGGGCAGAAGCTGTCAACATAGCATGCTACACGCAAAACCGCACAATTTTGCACCGTCGATTTAACAAAACTCCTTATGAACTTGCAAATGGTAGAGTGCCCAATATTAAACACTTTCACGTGTTTGGTAATCGGTGCTTTGTTCTCAATGAGAAGGCTAACCTAGGAAAGTTTGACCCCAAAGCAGATGAGGGAATTTTCCTTGGTTATTCTTCAGAGTCTAAAGCGTTTCGTGTGTTAAATAAACAAACAAATGCTGTGATTGAAAGTATTAATGTGACTTTTGATGACACTTTAACCACTACCTCTTTATCACTTGAGTCACCTGCAATCACTTCTGGACATATCAGTTCAGGACCAGGACTTAATCGACAAGAAATAAATATAACACACGCAAATGAATCTTCTGATTTTAAATATATATTTAATTTTTTAGATACTGATGATTCTGGATCTAATAGTGTACCTATTGACAGGCCTACATATGTTGTTTAGGAATCCTTGAACTCACGCAACAAACTGCCACTACATCCACATCAGGGGCTGTTAATTCATCTGCCGACCCATTCCTTATTTTGGGTGACCGGTACACTGCATCCAACTCCATAGTAAACACTATCAGTGATGCTACCACTAAGGATCACGAAAATAGAACTCCTCAGTCCCTCCCAAAATCATCTACTCCTGAGGGTGAACCATCCATTCAACAACGCCTGGATGAATTCTTCCCCCAGGATGTTACTGATGAAGTCACTGATAACTCTTCCTCATAACACTAGATGGACGGCTGCACATCCGTAGACGCAAATTATTGGAGACAAAGATGCCGGCGTTCAGACCAGATCTGCCACAGCAAATGAGTGTCAGTTCTCCAGCTTTCTTAGTTTGTTAGAACCCACACGAACAACTGACGCACTACAAGACCCAGACTGGATTCTTGCCATGCAAGAAGAGCTGGATCAGTTTACCCGTTTAAAGGTTTGGAGACTGGTGCCCCAACCCCATGACAAGACCATTGTTGGCACCAAATGGGTCTTCAAGAACAAGAAAGATTCCGACGTGTGGTAATTCGGAACAAAGCCAGACTAGTAGCAAAAGGATACAACCAGCAGGAGGGTATTGACTACAATGAAACCTTCGCTCCTGTTGCCCGTATTGAAGCCATCCGAGTTTTTCTCGCGTATGCTTCTTACAGGGACTTCAAAGTATACCAGATGGATGTCAAAACGACATTTCTGAATGGAATCCTTAAGGAGGAAGTCTATGTATCTCAACCAGAAGGCTTTGTTGATCCCAAACGACCGACTGGCGTTTACATTCTTGATAAGGCCCTCTATGGACTGAAACAGGCTCCACGGGCTTGGTATGATGTTCTCTCGGCCTACCTGGTTCGAGAAGGATATTCGAAGGGACGAATTGACACCACACTCTTCACCAAGAAAATTGGGGATGACTATATCTTGGTTTAGATATATGTAGATGATATTATATTTGGCTCTACAAACCCACAGTACAGTCTAGAGTTTTCAAAACTAATGGCGAGCAATTTTGAAATGAGCATGATGGGATAAATGAATTTCTTCCTCGGCTTACAAGTCAAACATATTTCCAATGGCATTTTCATAAATCAGTCTAAATATATTAACGATTTATTAAGAAAATATGAAATGTCGGACTGCTCGTCCAAATCAACCCCCATGTCTTCTAAAACCAAATTGTTTGTTGATTCTGATGGAAAGGCAGTCGATTTGAAAACTTATCGGGGTATGATCGGCTCTCTACTATATCTCACGGCTAGTAGACCGGATATAATGTTTTCTACCTGTCTCTGTGTTCGTTTTCAGGCAAATCCCAAAGAATCACATTTACTTGCCATGAAACGTATCCTCAAATACCTGAAAGAGACCCCTGACCTTGGTATGTGGTATCCCCGCAACTCATCATTTGAACTGCTTGCGTATTCTGACTCGGATTATGCCGGGTGTATGTTGGACAGGAAAAGCATGTCAGGGAGTGCGCACTTCTTGGGCGATCGTTTGGTCTGCTGGAGTTCAAATAAACAAAATTATGTCTCTACATCAACTGCGGAAGCTGAATTTGTGGCTGCTGCAAGTTGCTGCTCTCAGAGTCTGTGGATGCGAACTCAGCTACGGGACTTTGGTCTTACCTACTCCAATATTCCCCTGTTGTGTGATTCTAAGAGTACCATTGCCATTTCCTGCAATCCTGTCTATCACTCTAAAACCAAGCATATCGATATCAGGTATCACTTCTGAAATCCTGCAATCCTGCAATCCTGTACCATTGCCACTTGACGAAGCCCGATTCTCATTTATGGTATCCAAGATAGGCATGCTGAACCTCCAACTCTAATTCCTTACTGTTTTCATGTCTTGAACAGATTTACGCGTTCTTTTATTCTCTGTACAGCCATACAGGTCCTCCTGTCTAGGGGGAGCGTTGCGGATTCACTGGTTAACACGAATGTTTTCCGTGCATTCGTGTACGGGGAGAAATGTGCAGAATTTATCGTCACATATGATTCTTCGTCAGATGTTTATTTTATTGTTTTGTTTGGTTTATGTCACCAAAATGAAGTAGAAAATCACAAAAAGAATGAAAAATAATTTTGGGCTTAAATAATGCTACAATTTAAGTCATGGGCCTAACCAGAATAGATTGGTCCAAGAATCAAGTTTGGTCCAAACCGGGTCGATCCGACAGTCGGATTAAAGTCCCGATCCATCCAACCGTCGGATAGTCTATAAATAGAACTATCCGACTGTTCCTTTCCTATCACGCTTTTGAGAATTCAAAAAGCAAAAACACTATTCATCTTCTTCCCTCTTAACTGCTTTCGATCGAACTCACCTATAGTGAAATCTGTTGTGTTTAAACAACACAAAACTGAACGGTAAGAGGATTGAAACAAGGAATTGTGAATCTTCTATGGTTTACATGTCTAAAATCGCTTTCTTTTTTGGCATTTCAACCCCTGGTTTACATGTCCAAAATCGCTTTCTTTCTTGAATCAAAACACCATTAATGGTATTGTTTGTAATGTCTGAACAATATAAAGTGATTCTTGAGTGTATGCAAACACAAAGGCACTATTTCATGTTCTAGGTCACACAAAATCGAGTCATTTGTAAGTCTATTGTTTGGGTTTTGGGCACTGTTCTCCGCTTTGAAGAACAGAGAGTTTCGAGTTCAAATGTGCACAAAATAGAGTTGTTTAGGCTTGGTTGAGAGTACAAACTTGTTTGGGTTAAATTCCGAGTCATTTGGTACCAACTTTGAGTCCATAAACTTAGTTTATGTCAAAAATCGTTTTGGACTTAATATGAACTAACTAGGTGTTCTTAACAGTCGGATGAAGGGAATGGAATTTCATCCGACAGTCGGATGAAATTGGTCTATCCGACTTTCGGATGAAGTTTGGTCTACGCGACTTTCGAATGGCTAACTTTACACCATGCGACTTTTGAAATAAAACAACTCTGAAAAGACTAAGTCTTATGCCATCCGACTTTCGGATGAAACAAGTCCATGCGACTTTCGGATGAAACAAGTCCATCCGACTTTCGGATGAAACAAGTTCATCCAACTTTCACTTGAAACAAGTTCATCCGACTTTCACTTGAAACAAATCCATCCGACTTTCGTATGAAACCAAAACCATTTGACATTCACATAACTGTTAAATTCATGTGACTTTCATGCGACTTTCGGATGAAATTAGTCCATCCGACTGTCAAGTTAACCTTCATGCGACTTCAAGATTAACACTCATGCGACTTTCACCTTATCCGACTGTCGCACTACTTAAGCTCATCCGACTTTCAATACTTAGAAATTTTTTTTTTGCTTCAAATTTCATAAGTCACAAATTCAAAGTCAAAGTCAAAACCCAACACTCACATGTGCATTGAACTATGATACACATATTCATTCATGGGTTCACATGTGAATCAGCAAATATCTGTTTTTTCTCTTATGCTAATATGATCTATCTTATCTGTGACACATGGCTGCTAACCAACCCCTTCCCGAGGAAAGCATAGCCCCGGCTGCTGACAGGCTTGAAACTCTGAGCAACAATGTGTACTTTGACCTAGCCACAAATACCAAAATCCCTATCATCACTGAGATAATCCGTGCCCATCCTCTCCGCCAGGCAATCACTAAAAACCTAAACACATCACCCACCCACGTACCTGAAATCTATCTGCAGCAACTGTGGTATACCTTTTCTGAGGGTGTCACCTGCTTGTGACACAAGTGCCTCCGGGGTCGAATTGAGAATATCCGCACAACTCTTTCTGCCGTTAGACTGAGAAACCTACTGGACCTACCTGCTGCTGATCACTATCCAGGAAGAGCTGACTTTGATGAAAATCCAGGTGTTGATGCGGTACTAGACCTAATCAGACGTCTTGGATATCAGGGAGAATTGAACCAAATTCATCAGTTCAGACGAACAAATCTTGCGCCTCTCTAGCAGACGCTAGCCACTATCATCTCCCGTACCCTGACTAGTATTCACCGAGGCACAGATGGCGGCTCCTACTACTCCCTACTACTGTTGGTTGGTGTTGCTTACCACCGCCACTTGGACTATGCCACCATCATATTTGAGGAGATCGTCCGCATGGTCAAGGAAAAGAAAACCTCTCGCTAGAAAACCTTTATACCCTTTCAACGATTCCTGACCATCTTCATCGCCACCGACCTGGAAACCTACCACACCATCCCTTGGAGACTCAATAGCCCACAAGTCCAAGGACAACGCATCGCTAGATTCCTACGAATCAGAGACCTTCCCGATGTCGTAGCCATGACCGTGCCTGTTGCCCTTCTTCGAATGCTGAATTAGGAAAGTGAGGTAGCGCGAGTACATGAGGGTTAATAGGATTGCTCCTCCGGCACAACCAGAGCCGGTTGTGCCTGCCCCGGGAGCAGTAGTACCTGGTGAGGGTCCTAGTGGTATTAGGGCTCGGGTGCGTAGGGGTGCCCCGAGCAGGGTTGTGATTGAGAGAGAAGAATCTGTAGAGAGGGGCGGTGGAAGTGGTGAGGGAGGAGAGATACAAGAGAGCGAGGGTGTTGTAATGAGTGACTCCGAGGCCTCCACCCATGCTGAATCAGAGAATAAGTCCTCCACAGAAAGGACTCAAACCGAATCCTCCTCCTCAGGACAATCTATCTCGTTTGGTCCACGACCTTCTCCGGTCCGTGTCGAGTCCACTGGCATGCGACATGTATCTGATCATCCCGAGGACATCCATCATGATCTATCATACATATCTGCCACCTTTTGTGATGTACCAGTAATGGAAAGAGAAGATGAAGAAGTAGAGGTTGTAGTGAGTGATAGTGCAAGTGAGAAAGAAAATGATGAGGGTGAGAGTACCCCAGACCAAGAAAGCCGGGAAGCCTCATCCACTACCGGTCGGGACACTATTCCGGCTGGTATTGAAATAGACACTAGCATCCCACCAGTGCATGTATCTCACCCCACCAGCCACTCTGCTTCCACTCAAATGTAAGTGGTTTCATTGAACGGGGATCTATCACATACACAGTCGGCAACTCGTTCAGAGTTTGCTGGCTTTGAATTCAGTGGACCACCTCCCCCGTCCACTTCTTCTTTCAGAGCACCATCGAGTCTAGCGCCACCCTTAACTGGTTTCCAATCATTCGCTAGGACACAATCAGCATTAGCACGTCTTCGTGTCGTTGCCGGAACGCCCGTAGCGGCCTCTACTGCAGAGGTCACGCGAGGATCAAGCGGAACTCCCTCCAGTGCTACAATTTTGCCAACACTGCGTGAGGGCCACGGCTCTGAAAGACCTGTGCCAACCGAGCCTCTTAGTGAGGTCGGGGTTACACCAGGACTTAGATCTTTCCTAAACTCTAAGTTCTCTTCTCTTGACTCTAGCCTGAGGGAGTATGTCAACACACAACTCCACTCTGAAATCGACTCCCTCAGAGCCCAAATATGAGCCCTGGAAAACCGCCCACCTACTGTCATTGAGCGAGATTATTCAATCGATGAACTCAAGGAACTCCTTCATGCTAAACTGAACAGTGTTGCCAATCCTACACCCGAACAATCAACTATACTAGTAGCATTGCAACACCAACCCCAGCCCTCCTCCTCCACCTCCACCACCTTTCAAGATACTGTCCTACAAGCCTTAAATGCCTTAACCTCCACCGTCTCAAATATAAGCAAAAGGCTGGAAGTCATGGAGGAGTCATGTGAAGCTCAATCTGAAACACGCAAGCGTAGGCATGATGATCCTGAGGATCCAGGACATCATGAGGGGGAGATGCGGCAGCAGCGTTACATTGGGGCTCAAAGCATAATACTCCGAATTGAAGTCGCCCTAGTGTCAAAGCCGTCAGAGGGTCAAAGCGGCAGTGGGAGTGGTGGTAAACAACAACAAACTGAGCCTGCTACTGAGCCTACAATGGCAGATTTTGAGTTTGAAGCAGGTCAGGGGGTAGAGTCAGAGAAAGAAAGACAAGAAACCCCAACAATCCTTCCAACAATCCAAACTCCTTCAATCCAAATCCCACAAATCCAAACACATTCAAAAGAGCCAGAATCCTCTCTTCCTGAATCCTCAACAGAAAAATCCAAAGGCAAAAGGCCAATTACATAGGAAGTAGAAGAGACTTCACTGATCAACATCCGCAAAGTCTTGACAACGGTAAACAGGGAGCTACTTGATATCTTTCCACCTGAACAGGGGCAATTCAACATTGCGCCCATCGATCTTATAAGTCAGCAGCAACCTCAAGAATCTGAACAGAAAGAGGGTGAGTGGCCGGTACCTGTAACTTACCATGGAGGACCTATGCCCATGGCCACTCACGAGAGAGTAATAGCATAAAGGCCAAACATCAGAAACATCAGGCCTAGAGAATCTCTGGCAAAAGACCAACCTCGATGGCCCACTCAATGGTTAAATACTCCGTATCTTGAAGAAATAATTCCTGGTATCTTCTCAGATATTGTCAGAGAGGTTGACGATCTATATGTGCTAAACTCAGAAGAACAAGAAAAGGCCGTCAGATTCGCCGCCACCTTCCATACAAGTGAGAAACAACAAGTAGCCTCCAAATATCCAATCGTCAAGATCGAGTTCGTGTACTTGCGTAACTTCCTCAACTACCAAATGGTTCACTTCCATGTAACCAGAGCAGATGGGAAAAGGTATACATTTCACGAGGTTGAGCTTAGATTCTTGAATTTGGGAGACATAACACATATGGAAGATGAGCTGGCCTGCAAGCTTGAAAAGACCCGAGAAGAACAATGGGCTCTCCAAGTCATTAGAGACTTCATGAGAAAGAAAATCATTCTGTGTAGAACTCACGATCTACAGCTTGGTGCTGAGGCTGATCTTGCAAAAATAAATCTTCAAAGGCCTAACCAACATCATTGAAAGCTAGACAAACACAAAAAATACACTATTATAGAAGAATTTGATGAAGACTACGAAGGAGCGGATGGATTCGTCATGCCAAATCTTAACGGAGACAAAGCATTCCTTCGACTTTCGGAGCACAGTGCATATTCTGACGGTACACTTCAAAGATGCATATCTAAATTCTGCAGAACATCCTTCAGAAACCGTCACTTGCCTGATCAATCAGAATTGGTAAAAATGACCAGAATAGCAGATTAGTTGAAGGACAAGATTCAAGAAAGAAAGCCCATCCGGAGTTGGGAAAGACTGCTAGGTCAGAGGAGCAGATGAAAACAAATTACCTACTTCAGCACAAGGCAACAAAAGGGGGAGATTGCTAGATATTAAATAGTTTGTTAGCCTTGTGTTCTTTTGTTTGTAATATGCATATCTAGACTAGTTTATTATATGGGCTTGGCCCACTTTCCTTATTTATTATTTAGTCTAGTTAATGGTTAGAATTGGGCCCATAAGGCTTTAGGGCCCATGTGCCTATTTGTATTTAAACCCTTGCAAACCTAGTTTGCAAGGTAACTCTTTGTAATAGAACTTATGTACACTTCACGTTCAAATATACTCTAGAGAGAATCTTCAAGTTCATGCAAAGTGTTCAGACTTGCTTATACTAACTTCATCATTCTTACTTCAAGTATTGATTGTTTGCTCATCTTTTACACAACAAAGGACTTTCATGAAGAGTCATCCTGAGACACGAATCATAGGCAGTTTGAACTCTGGTATTCAAACTAGATCTGCTACTGCTAATATATGCCAACACTCAAGCTTTTTAAGCATGGTCGAACCCACGAGAGTGTCGGAAGCTCTAGCTGATCCTGATTGGATTATAGCTATGTAAGAAGAGCTAAACCAATTTGACCAACTCAAAGTTTGGAGACTAGTTCCGCGACTAGAAGGCAAATCAATTATTGGAACGAAGTGGGTTTTCAAAAACAAAAAGGTTTCTGATGGTGTGATGGTTAGGAATAAGTCAAGGTTAGTGGCTAAGGGGTATAATTAACAAGAAAGGATTGATTATGCCTCATACAGAAACTTCACGGTTTACAAAATGGATATGAAGACTGCCTTCCTCAATGGCAAATTAAAAGAGGAAGTGTATGTTAGTCAACATGAAGGTTTTGTAGATCCTAAAAGACCCAATGACGTCTATATTCTGGACAAAGCTCTATATGGATTAAAACAAGCCTAGAGAGCTTAATACGATGAGTTGTCAGAACATCTGCTAAACGAAGGATACGTCAAAGGGAAAACGGATACCACACTGTTTAAAAAGGAAATGGGAAATGATTACATGTTGGTACAAATATATGTCGATGACATAATACTTGGCTCAACGAACCCTAAGTATGGTAATGAATTTTCAAACACTATGAAAAAGAGATTTGAAATGAGCATGATGGGGGAAGTTAATTTTTTCCTCAGATTGCAAATCAAACAATTTAGCCATGGAATTTTTATTAATCAAGCTAAATATATAAAAGATCTGTTAAAAAGATTTGATACAGCTGACTGTTCATCAATAACAACACCCATGGCTTCAAGAACTAAACTATTTGCTGATCCGGAAGGAAAAGCAGTAGATTTGAAAACTTATAGAGGGATGATAGGTTCATTGCTATATTTAACAGCTAGTAGGCCTGATATTATGTATTCTACATGTCTTTGTGCCAGATTTCAGGCAAATCCCAAAGAATCCCATCTTTTAGTGGTAAAACTCATTTTCCGATATCTTAAGGGTACCCCAGATCTTGGTTTGTGGTATCCTAGGGATTCGGGATTTGAGCTAATTTCCTATTCTGATGCATATTATGCCGGATGCATGATAGATCGAAAGAGTACATCTGGGAGTGCACACTTTTTGGGAGACAGACTTGTCTGCTGGGGATCCAAGAAGCGAAATTGTGTTTCATCATCGATGGCTGAAGCAGAATACATTGTTGCTGCTACCTGCTACTCACAATGCCTTTGGATTCGGACTCAGCTTTTTGACTTTGGTCTGGTATACAACAAAATCCCTTTAATGTGTGATTTTCAGAGTGCCATTGCAATTACATGCAATCCGGTACATCATTCAAAGACAAAACATATAGACATCGGATACCATTTTATTAAAGACTATGCAGAAAAAGGCCTAATAGAATTAAAATATGTTCAAATAGATAATCAACTTGCTGATATTTTCACGAAAGCGTTAGACGAATCTCGTTTTAATGCTTTAGTGTCAAGATTAGGAATGTTGAATTTGACAGTTTAACAGAACATTCTCATTCAACAGATCTTACACGGTATGTGTTAGTTGTGCAGGTCAAATTTAGTCGAAGGATAGACAAATCAAATACAAGTTATGAATCACTGAGGGTTTATACTTGTAGGGGGAGAAATCAAGTCAGATTTGTATATATTAAATAAAAAATCAAAAATATTTACAAAACAAATAAAATTCAAAAATATTTTTTCTTCATCTCAAATTGATGTACATTTGTGCATGATTTGAGGGGGAGTTTTATTTTTGTTTTTGAATTAAAATTTCAAATTTTGAAAATTTCATCTTCATGATCAAGGAATTATTTTTTAAGATGAAGTGTGGTGTTTAGGGGGAGTGAAATGCTTTGAAAAATTAAAATTTTGATATCAAGTGTTAAAAATCCGCAAAAGTTGTCGGATTAAGTCAAAATCCGCTACCTTTATCGGATTCCGATACTTTTGTCAGATTCCGATAGTTTTATTGGATTTAGACAAACCGAGTGTTTTGTCAGTTTTTTTGTGGTTTTCGGATTTGTGTGGATCGGATTTTAAGTATTCGGATATCAATGGGTCGGATTTTAACATTTGTCTATAAAAACAAAATCCGACTACATTGTCGGTTTTCCGAAAAATCCGAGAGTTTCATCAAAGAAATCAAGATTTTCAAAGTGTTTGTTTGTGCGAACAAATTACAGATCTGTGATCGCAATTCTTTCCTCATTCTAACGGTATAATCCTTTTGTGATTTCATCAACATTTGCATGTGTTTTAATCGGATTCTTTGACTGTTAAACCCTCAAAATGTTCGATATACAAATCCATGAAATCAAGTGTTTTTGTTTACATTGATATACTCGGTTTTGGATTTAGATTAATGGGATGTGTTTCGATATCTAGTTAATCAACTTTTAGGATGTGCATTTCTTAGATCTGAGACTGTCGATTTTCAAAAATTTGATCGGGAATATTAAACACAACGACGAAGGTTTTTAGTTGTTAATCGTGTTGTTTGAGTTGAAAGGAAGTCTTAGTTTAGTGTTAATTGCATAAACATTTTGAGTATTAAGTGTTAAGTGAATGAAATGAGTGTTTTTGAAAGAATCGGATTGTCGAAAATCTTTGAAGTGTGTTCATATGCATGAACTGTCGGATTTCATAATTAATCGGATTTTGTTTTAAATCCGAGTGTCTGTTCAAATTGTGAAGTGTCGGGTTTTTAGAACAAATGGATTTCATCTCGGATTTTGACTTGTCGGATTCCTAAAATATCGGATTTTCACTTGTTGGATTTTGAGAATACCGGATTTTCGATATTATCGGATTTTGAAAATACATGATTGTCGGATTTTCAATTTCATCGGATTTTGAAAATACATGATTGTCGGATTTTCAATATCATCGTATTTTGAATATACATGGTTGTCAGATTTTAATTTCATCTGATTTTGAAAAACATGAGTGTCGGAATATCATTTTTATCGGATTTTGATATATGTGTCGGATTTCTAAGTGTCGGATTTTGCCAACACTTAGGAATTTTCAAAAAAAATTCAAAATTTTGAATTTTGGACTAACTGTTTATCTTACAGATGGCGCAAATTCCTTCCAATACCCTTTACCCCCAAGGCAATTACCTTCCAAACCAACTCAATAACGCTTATTTCTTACCTGATGTTACCAAGATTGAATACCCAATAATCACCGAACTCATTACTTCTCACCCACTTAACCATGTCTTTACCTTCAACCCTACTGAATCCACACCTCATGTCCCAGAGGTTTGTGTACAACAACTATGGAGTGTTCTCTTACTTTAACTGAAAGTGCAGAAGGTCTTCCAGTCCTTGCAGGCCAAATTGAACAAGTTGAATTTGAAATGGGCCTGAAAGCATAAGACGTATTCTCAGACTACCCAAACCAAACACTTACCCATCCAAAACTGATTTTGATCCTATACCCACTGATAAATAAATTCTAATACATGTTATGGACCTCGGATGGAGGGGAGATGAACTAGCGGGGATGTCCAAATTCAAACGTTCTGGATTGGGTCCCCTGTGGCAAACTCTTTACGCGATTATCATGAGATATTTGACAAGTGTGACGAAAGGAATTGACGATGCCAGTGCCTTTGCATTGAAGGTTTTGGTTGGAATGGCTAAACACTTGCATTTTGATTATGTAGAGTTGATATTTATTGAGATAGCAAAGGTGGTTAGGGAGAAGGTGATGCCACGCAAAAGACGTAATTTTCTACCGTTTCCACGGTTTCTTTCAATGATTATCCAAAGGGTGATGGCAAGGGATACTGATTTCCCGATGCGCGATGATGAGCCACTAGTGCAAATTCATATGATGATCAAACTGTACAAAATCCCGGCGATGCCAGATGTTCAAACCTTTGTGATGCCTGCAGAAATGGTACATTTATTGGATCTAGAAAGTTTAGTTGTCCAGGAGTATGTGAGAAGTAATAATATTGTTCTTATGGTTTGGCAAGCACTTTCTGATCCTACCCCGTGAACGCTAGGATCCCTGAGTGATAGTGTATCTAAGAGTCAGCCTTCTCAGGGAGAAGCTGACAGGGGAGAGCAAAGTGAAAATATTAATGAGAGGGGTGGAGAAGAAGGTGAAGGTGTAAGTGAGTTTAGAGAGGGAGTTGCTCTAGACAATTCTGAAAGTGAAACTGATTCATTTCAAAAAGATATTCAACAAATGTTTAAAAATCAGGATGAACAGTTTGAGGAGGAGTTGGCTCCTGATGGTCAAAGAATACATCCTAGTATACCTGAATATGACCAAATGATGGATTTTTTGGATGAATTTGAAAATATTGATACTCAACTATTGTTTGGTGCTGTTAGCATGCTTAACGTAGAAGAAGATGTTTAG
Source organism: Dittrichia graveolens (assembly GCA_038502395.1). Lineage (NCBI taxonomy): Eukaryota > Viridiplantae > Streptophyta > Magnoliopsida > Asterales > Asteraceae > Dittrichia > Dittrichia graveolens. Next base: position 56,174,296 of record JARJIL010000003.1, read on the forward strand.
CGGCAAAAACAAAGCGAGGGAGTGACAGAGGTGAGAAAAGAAAATGTGAGTGTTGAGATTCCTCCAGCCACTTCAAGCCGGGACACCACATCTATTGTCGGGTTTATACCTGGCATTGAAAAATACTCTTGCTTCCCACCAGAGCATGCACAAACCGCTCCTAGCCACTCAGTATTCTCTCAAAAGAATATTGTTTCATTTCACAAAGATATAGCACATACTCTAACGGTTCCTCATTCGGAGGGTACTGTTATTTAAACCAGTGGCATTCCTCTCCACGCCACGCCTGTTGTTTCTGCGCACATTGATAACTATCAACAGATTGTTGATTTTATTTCTAAACACAAGCAAACACTCGAGGCTCTAACTGGTTTATTCAAAGATAGACTAGCTGAAACTACTATAGGTGAAGCCTTAACAGGCCATATCTGAGGAATAGTAGGAAATCCCACCACAGCCAAAGTCAATCCAACTGTGAATGTGGGTGGTCCTTCATCTTCAGAATTCGTTTCTGGAGGTGATGGAACCTCAATAGGTAATCTAAGTGATCCTGGTGTTACACATACTGAATCTCAATCGTCTAAGGAAGTTGTTTCCAAGGTTGATTTCGATGCTGCTATTGAGCACCTTCATGTACGAATTGACGATACCCAAAGATTACAACTTGACAGATTAACCAGATTTTAAAAGAAATTGGATGATTTAGTTGAAAAGAGAGACATTGAAATGAAAGATAAGGTTACTGATGAGCTATCCGTGGATGAGTTGAAAAGTTTGTTAATGGTTAAATTGATTGGGAAAAGTGATACTTCTTTATAGGATTTGGATATTCTATCATTGTTGAGAATAGAAGTCGAGTTAACTTGCAAAACTGCTGTCGGGTCATCAAGAAGGCCTAGGCATGACGACGATGACTCCGACACCGATCGTCCTGAGGGGGAGAAAAGATTAAAGACTTATTTTGATACCCCGGCTTCTCAGCGAATCGGTGCAGTTGCTGCCAGATTGGAGAAAACTTCTTTCAAACAGAAATATAAGGGCAGGCAAACTGAGATGGTTGATTTTTAGGAAACGAATGTGCCTGAGGTTGAGGCGGAGGATGAGGATGAGGATGAGGATTTGACGCTAGCCTTATGGTTGAGCAAAGAAGAGGTTGAAAAGCCCGTAGAAATTGAAATTGAAAAGTATAATTTGGAAAGTGTGATGCAAGTTAATGAAGAAGTAATAGAACAGTTTCCGCCGTCTCCTGGTAAATTCAGAACAACTCCTGCTGACATCAGAAAACAACAACAAAAAGAAAGTCAAATAAGTGAACTGTCAAAACAATCTGAATGGAAAATTCCTAAAACCGCTCAAATAGATCCGGTTCACACTGGGTCTCTACCGAATGTAAAGAAAAGTTATGTGCTGACTAGGGAGGCCCTGAAAAAGTCTGTTAGAAACCGGAGGTACCAAGATATTCCAGTGGCCTTCCTAGAAGAAAAGTTTGTCAACATCTACACCCATGAAATTAAAGAGATGTTGGATATAAATCTGATGGGTGCAAAAATACAAAAGAAGTCAAAACAAAAATGATTCTCAATATGCACACCGGAAAGAAAGAGGAAATCAAATCAGCACACCAGATCATAAAGCTTAGCTATGTTGGAATTCAGAAAGTCTTATTCAAAGATATGATCAGCTTTCTTGTCACAAGGTCAGATATGAAGAGTTATACCATTGGGCATGTGGACCTAAAATTTGTTAACCTTGGTGACGTCAACTTTCTGGTAGAGCAACTCGAAGTAAAGTTAGAAAAGAATGCTGAGGATTCAGCTGGCTATCAAAAGCTCAGGGAGTTTATCAGACATCGATGTCAAATAGCAGAGTATACCGATCTTTAGTTGGGAGCTGAATCTGATAAAGCTAAAATCAATCTGTTAAATCCGAACACGAATCATTCTAAAATTGACCAACTGGAGATGTATCAAGTTGTCTAGAGTTGCGATGAAGAGTTTGAAGGAGATGAGCGGATTGTTCTGTTCAACAGTAAAGAAGAAAAGTTTTTCTTGAGATTAAAAGAAGTCAATGCTTACTCAGATGGATCTTTAAGAGTTTGGACGATTAAAATCAAAGAGTTTAGTATGAGTTTGAAAGAAGAAGTACATTAGGCGTCCAGAGTTAGACTCACTGAAGTTATCAAACTATTTGATGCCAAACGCGACGAACGAAAGATGATAAGACATTGGCAGAGAAAGATTGGGCAGAGGAATACAAGCTAGACACAATCAAGGGGGAGATTGTTAGAACTATATTTGTGTTTGTCTTCTAGATATATTATAATGCTTATCTAGTTAATTTTGTACTTAGAATGTCACCTTTAATGTTATGTATATAAGGTGACTTAGGCCTTGTTTCAATGTAACCTTTGGCATATATTCAAATATATTACACACACTTAAAGGTGTTTCTACCATATTCTCTCATCTTGATTCTACTTGTACTCGTTTATTGCTCTACAGAACTGAGTAACGAGAACTCCTAACGGGTGAGTATTCTCACTTACGATCTAAATAGACTACGAATGTGAAGGAATGCATACACATACGTGAATATTTATGAATTATGAGATGAACATGATTAGACCGTTTACATTGGTAACGGGTATGATTAGACCGTTCACTATGGTGACGGGTACGAGTATACCACTTACTTCGGTAACGGGTAGGTGACCTACACTTCGGTGTGACGACAACGGGTGAGATGAGTCCGTCGTAGTAGACGGTCATGAAGAGACCACTTACTACGATAGTGGGTATGAGTTATGTGCCATATTATATAAATTATTTGGTTTGTAAGTAGTGTACTCGCTAAGCTTTGGGCTTACAGTTGTTGTTTCAACTCTTTTCAGGGGATGACCACGGCGGGGCTCGAGTTCGGCATTGATAGCTCATTACAAAATGCTTCTGTAGCCTTAATGATTTAGTTTTAATATTAATAGTTAAAGTGGCAAACAAGTTGAAGATTGTAACTCTGAGAATGTTGTGTACTTATTTTAATTAACAGTCGTCACGCGATTACTTTATTAATATCCATTTATGGATGAAGTGATGTGTTTTAAAGATTTTTTAGGGACATTGCAACTTGGTATCATAGCCTAGGTTTAAGGGATCTAGACACGTTTCGGCGTGTTTGGACTTAAACCTTGGTTCATAAAGAATTTTCAAATGTTGTTTTATAAACTCTTAAGTGTCAAGAATTGCGATGAGCTATTGGCTGGAGCTAGCCAGGGTGGTCGTATGCGAGATACAAGGTAAATATAGTATTCGATAATGTATTAGTTTATATGATTTCTGATAGTAAGCTACTGTAGAAGGGTAAGAAGGAGGTAGTACAACCTCTAAATTATTGTTACACGTGAAAACCAGATGTTATAGAAGGTGATGATACATGGCCCAAGCTAGTGAATTGGGATTTTTAAGGGTAATGCCAGGATCCCGTACATGTAGTGTGTTGGTAATAATAGGGCCTATATTATTATTATCTCCACACGATACTTATTGGAACCTATTAGCATCTAGGGGAATCTTGTGATTTCGGTGAGGTGTACTTGTAGAAGTAAGATGCTTGTAGCTAGAGTGCCTTAAAATGTCTAGGGTTGTCTACTAGCTAGGTTTGACATGTGATACATTATGAATGAAGTAATATATTACTCAAGACTGTATGGCAATGCCACCTATTGTTTAGTGCATTGTCTATACATCCAGTATGGTGAACACGAGGAACAGAAGGGTAATTCCGGAAGATAGGGTTTTCAGAAACCTACCCGATAGGGAAAACGCCACAAGGGAAAGTGACCCTCACATGCAACCAGTTTTGAGCCAGCCACTTCCTGAAAATGTGGCTTGTAAGAACTTTGTGCCAGAAAACCTTGAAAGTAAAGAGTATGGGGAAAGAAACATGACAAAACTGGTAGCCATAGAGATAACTAATTGAAAGAACTTTGCCAAAGGTGGTGGAAGACCTGAAACAGGACATGAGCACGATGATAGACCAAAAACTGGGTGCTCTGTGGGCCGCAAAGGAAGCTACTACAACAGCGGCAAACACCTAGCTAGTAATGCCAGCTACTAACTAGGTAACTCCAGAAGTGTTACACCCGCAAACCCAGGCTAGTCGATTATCGGGTTAATTGAATTGAAATATATTTATAGGAAAGTATATTAGTTACCGGATAAAAGAAAGAAATTAGATATGCATGACATGTTTGTGTGTGTTAGTATGTATGTAAGTATGTCATGTATGTATGCATGAAAATTATAGATAAGCTTTAATTAGCCACCTCCTGCTTTGGAAAAATGAAGATATATGTATACGTGTACAACATAGAAATTCATTTGGTCATTATTTTCAAAGAAAGAAGAAAAAGTGTAGTGTGTGTATTGAGAGTAAAACCTCTTGTGAAGAAACCTCAAGCTTGCAAACTTGAAATTTGGTTTGAAAATTTATGATTTTATAAATCAAAGTTAAGGTTAGTATATGTTTATACCATGTTATTCATTCATCTTGATATGTTTCCTGTTGAATAACATACATATATGGTAAATCACCATAATTGACTATGAAGCTTGTTTGGTAAATGGGTTTTGTATGTTTTAAATGATTCATGTGATTAAAAGATGTTTGTGATGCATGAATGCATGTTTATATATGATTGCTGGGTGAAGAGGAGGATATGAAAGCCGATATAAAGGATTCCAATAGATCAAAATCCGATACCCAGAATCCTACACTTGAAATCCGACATTGTGAATCGGGGCTAGTAAGTGAGTTGTTGATTCTGGGGCTAGTAAGTCCTTTGTATCGTCGTCATTTTGTAAAAGTTTTGTTAGAAGGACTAGTAAAACTAGAAACACCGCTAGAGGTAGAAATAGCCGATGATAAGGCTTTGAGTGTAGCTGTCATCTATACGGATAATGTAACAGTGTTAGACAATGTAAAGTTTCCTATAGACTTACTGCCAACTCTGATGAGGGAATTCCAAGTGATTGTGGGCATGGACTGGCTGGGGCATCACCAGGCCAATATCTTGTGCAAGCAAGGCATCATTCGGATCCAGAGTCTAATTGGGGGAGAGATCTCCATTTACGGCCAATGGTAGAAACTACTAACAACATGCTCACCGTAACCAAAGCTGTAAAGTAATTATGCAAGGGGTGCACTGCCTTTATCGCTCACGTTATTGACTCAAGGATAGAGAAGAAGAAGTTGGAAGTGTCTGAAGTACTAGTGGTATGTGAGTACCCCGGAGTATTCCCAGAGGATCTGCCGGGGGTACTTCCGGACCGGCAAGTGGACTTCCGTATAGATCTAGTGCAAGGGACAGCACCTATCGCTAAAGCGCCGTACCGATTAGCCCCGCCCGAGATGCAAGAGTTAATGTCGCAACTACAGGAATTACTTGATAAGGGTTTCATCCGTCCTAGTAGCTCTCCTTGGGTAGCTCCGATATTATTCGTAAAGAAAAAGGATGGAACGTTCAGGATGTGCATCGACTATCGAGAACTCAACAAGGTGACGGTGAAAAACAGATACCCGTTGCCTAGAATTGACCATCTGATCGACCAGTTGCAATGTGCATCTTGATTTTCAAAGATAGACTTATGGTCGGGTTATCATCAGCTCAAGGTCCGAAAGGAAGATGTAGCAAAGACGGCTTTTTGAACAAGACACGGGCATTTCGAGTTCGTGGTGATGCCGATCGGCCTCACAAACACGCCAGCAGCTTTCATGGATCTAATGAATCAGGTTTATAGATAGATGCTTGATAATTCAGTGATCGTATTCATCGATGACATTCTAGTCTATTCAAAGACCGAGGTGGAGCATGAGAAACACCTTCGGGATGTACATGAAACATTGAAAAGGGAGAGACTGTACGTGAAATTTTCAAAACGCGAGTTCTAGCTGAAGGAACAAGCCTTGTGTAATCTCCTTGTACTAGCAAGTCTTGATGATCTTTAAAGGCTTGAAATCACCAAAGAAACAACAACAAGATGATCTCCCTTGAACTCCTCTGGAAATACTCTCAAGAACACCAAGAACACTCTATGTAAGAACCTCACAAATGATTTCTAAGTGTTTGGGTGTTAGTTGTAGCACAAGTATATTAGGACCTAATGCATGGCTCTTTCATAAGCCTCAACATGACCCTTTAGTGCCCCAATGTCGGCCATAAGGTCATCTTTGAGCTTGACATGCATTGGTGGAGAGTGGAGGCAAACAAAAAGTGATCTGCACTCTGACACGAGTTCACGCTGTGATCTCCAAGGAGTTCATGCCGTCAACTCCACCTTGCCAGACTCATTTTGTATCTTTAACAATTTAAGTCCCTTTTACCCCTTTGACTTTGGTTGTTGTCGAGATTAACCCTTGGTGTGTGACCCAATAGGCCTATGTTTCATCGGTAGTGATATTGGCGTACGTATGTCAGTGGACATACTCCAACAGACTACCACTTGCACATGACATACCATACCCATGCTACCACAAACAAAGAGGGGCCTCTAGCTAGGCATCTTTGCCCCCAAGTCAACATAGGTTTTGTCATCCTGGACAAATGCCAAATCTCAAATATAGGTAAGAAATGGTCCTAAAGATAAGTGATCAAACTTCCCTTTGTTCGGGATATCCATGTAAACACGAAACATGGTTAGATGTCAATCTCCATATCGTTCACGATTATGTTTCTCGATCAAGATTGATGGTGACCAAAATTCTAGTTACAATCAATCAAACATCATTGCAACTTGTGCACGACCATGCATTTTGATGTCAGTTCTCAATCATCGAGGGGCCTATGGATATCTCTCTAAAACTAGAGGAACAAATCATTTCGACTACATTGTTCTGCCACATACACCATACTTTACCCAAAAGTTCCCTTTGTAGCAGCCAGTTACAAACTGCGTTTGAAAACAATCAAAGCATAGCAGGTACATACTTTGACACACATGTATCTCTGGTCTAAGGATGAAATGATATTATCATCCTGAGTTACTTGTGACAAAAACCATGAAGTAACGTCAGGTGTAGGTCATCCACTCCCTTGAATAATTCAAGCATAGGAGAAGTGTTGTGTCTCTTGTATCCAATCTATTATTGAATATGCGATCAACCCCTTCCCTCAGTCTTAATTCAAACTTCCTCCCCTAGAAGAGTGACTGACTGTTGACATTTAGAATGATAAAGCATTCTGGGAAGTGATTATACATGATAAGATGGAACACAGTATGGATTCAAGAAAATACCTGCCCAAGGCGTATCATAAAATATCCATTTAATAATCGATATAATATGAAATACAATACTGTTTAATGTTCCCAAGAATAAGTACATATCAAACTTAAACCAAAATATACTCAAGCCAAGTCACTAGCGAATCTAACACCTATAGATCTAGTGTGATAATCATGAATGGCTTGTGACAATGGCTTCATGAACAGATCAGCCAAGTTGCTCTCCAATGTTACTCTGCTGATGACAATATCACCACTTTCTATTACATCTCTCATGAAGTGATATTTGTGAGGAATGTGCCTTGTCCGCTTGTGAGCTCTTGGTTCCTTTGCCAATGTAACCGCACCCTCATCATCGTAGAAAAGCTCTATGGGGTCGGTAATGCTAAAAACCACTCCAAGATCTTGGATGAACTTCCTCATCCATACAGGTTCCTTTGTTGCTTCACTTGCCGCAATGTATTCAGATTCGGTAGTTGAATTAGCAACCATGTCTTGTTTAGAGCTCCTCCAGCTGATAGCACTACTATTTAAAAAGAACACAAACCCCGATTATGATCAGCAGTCGTCCTTGTCCGTTTGGAAGCTTGCATCAGAGTACCCACGTACTCTCAGCTTTTCCTCACCACCATATACCAAGAACATCACCTTTGTCCTTCGAAGATACTTGAGAATGTTCTTGACTGCGGTCCAATGGGCTTGCCCGGGATTTGCCTGATATCTACTTGTCATGCTCAATGCACACGATACATTAGGACGAGTGCATAACATGGCGTACATGATTGATCCTACCGCCGAAGCATAAGGAATCCTCTTCATTACATCTAGTTCCTCCTTGGAACTAGGACATTGAGTCTTGCTCAATGCAATTCCATGCATCATAGGGGTGTTACCCCTCTTAGAGTCCTCCATCTTAAATCACTTCAAGACTTTGTCCACATATGCACTTTGGCTTAGCCCAATAAGCCTTTTAGATCTATCTCTATATATCTTTATGCCCAAGATATAAGCCGCCTCTCCCAAGTCCTTCATAGAGAAACAATTCCCAAAAAAAGATTTAACATCTTGTAAGGTTGGGACATCGTTTCCAATAAGTATAATATCATCTACATATAGGACTAGAAATACTACAATGCTCTCACTAGCCCTGACATATATGCATGGTTCATCCTTGCCTTTCAAAAATCCAAATTCTTTGATTTTATCATCAAAGCATATGTTCCAGTTGCGAGATGCTTGTTTAAGTTCATAAATAGACTTCTTCAGTTTGCAGACTCTATTAGGATACTCAGGATGTACAAAACCCTCGGGTTGTGTCATAAACACCTTTTCATTTAGCTTCCCATTAAGGAAGGCGGTTTTACATCCATTTGCTAGATTTCATAATCATAAAATGCAGCAATGGCCATGAGTATTCTTATAGACTTCAACATAGCCATTGGAGAAAAGGTTTCCTCATAATCAATACCATAAGTTTATGTGAAACCTTTATCCACCAGTCGGGCTTTGAAAGTATCTACAGTTCCATCCACGCTGGTCTTCTTCTTGAAGACCCATTTACACCCTACCGTCTTAAACCTAGGTGTGGGATCAACCAATTCCCATACTTGGTTGTCCGACATGGACTCCATCTCGCTTTCCATAGCCTCCTTCTACCTAGCATAAGTCTGAAACCTTTGAGGTGTTTAAGACATACCAAAATGAAGTGCAGAATCAATTGGGTAAGCGGATTAATATTCTCAGATCCGATAGGGGTTGTGAGTATCTTAGTACCGAGTTCCTTGATCATCTTAGGGATTGTGGAATTATTTCACAACTTACTCCACCCAGGACACCGTAATTAAATGGGGTCGTTGAAAGGAGGAACCGAACTTTATTGGATATGGTTCGGCCCATGATGAGTGTTACAAAGTTACCCGCAAGTTTTTGGAGCTATGCTTTGGAAACTGCTGCTAGGACCTTAAACCTTGTACCAACAAAGAATGTTGCAAGTACACCGTTCGAGATGTGGCATGGAAGGGTTTCTTTGCTAGCCTATCTGAAGGTCTGGGGTTGTGAAGTTTACGTGAGACGTGAAGCTCAAGACAAACTTGAACCTAGAGCCGAGAAGTGTATTTTCATTGGCTACCAAGCTGGCTCTATGGGATATTTGTTTTACAAACTTTCTGAGAACAAGGTATTTGTTGCTCGAAGGGCGGTCTTCCTTGAAAGGGAGCTGATATCTGCAGAAGCCAGTGGGAGGCAAGTCGATCTAGAAGAAATCTAGATGACACCAACGTTCAACCTGATGTTGGCACTAGTATCGCTTCTAAGGTCGGCGTACTAGAAGAAGTAGAACCTCAACCAATGGAGGATGAGGTACCTGACACACAGCCATTAGAGCTCCGTAGATCTGGTAGAGTTCGTAATAAGCCGGAAAGATATGGGTTCCTCATATCCGAGGGCGACGAACTATTGGTGGATCATAGTGAACCAACCAACTACCGGGAAGCCGTAGCGGGCCCCGAGTCTGATAGGTGGAAGGAGTCAATGGATAGTGAGATGCAATCCATGGTGGATAATCAAGTCTAGAACTTAGTTGATCCAGTACCCGGCCACAAGCCAGTAGGGTGGAAGTGCGTCTTCAGGAAGAAGACCAACATGGATGGAAATATAGATACTTTCAAAGCCTAACCGGTAGCAAAGTGTTTCACACAAACTCATGGTGTAGACTATGATGAAACCGTTTCTCCAGTGGCTATGTTTAAGTCTATTAGGGTATTAATGGCTATCGCTGCATATTACGATTACGAAATATGGCAGATGGATGTCAAGACTGCCTTCCTTAACGGGAAGTTGGTAGAGGAGGAGTACATGGCACAACCTGACGGTTACGTAGACCCCAAATATCCTAATAAAGTATCCAAGCTTAAGAGGTCCATTTATGGACTTAAGCAAGCATCTCGGAGTTAGAACATTTGATTTGATGAAAAGGTCAAAGAGTTTGGCTTTTCTAAAAGCAAGGATGAACCTTGTGTATATGTCAGGGTTAGTGGGAGTGCTGTAGTTTTCTTAGTCTCGTATGTAGATGACATACTACTCATAGGAAGTGACGTGACTACCTTGCAGGAAGTGAAAACCTGGTTTGTGAGTTGCTTCTCTATGAAAGATATGGGAGAAGCAGAATATATTTTGGGGATAAAGATCTATAGAGATAGATCTAAAAGACTCATTGGTTTGAGCTAGAGTATGTACATAGATAAAGTCTTGAAGAGGTTCACGATGCAAGATTCCAAGAAAGGGAATTTGCCTATGTTGCATGGTATGGCATTGAGCAAGTCTCAATGTCCTAGTTCTCAAAAGTAACTAGAGGAAATGAGTCGAATCCCGTATGCTTCGGCGGTGGGATCGATCATGTATGTTATGCTATGTACTCGGCCTGATGTGTCGTATGCTTTGAGCAAGACGAGCTTGTTGGTCGCAAAGTGGGTAAACAAGCAACCGATATAGTGTAGAAGGGGGGTTGAATACACTTTAAAACAATCAATCAAATTAATCAAATGTATATTCAAGGAACAAATAGAATGATAACAACTATTACTTTCTAATCAAATCAACAGGATGATTTGATGTTTACACTGATTATAAACTCAACTCTCTCTAAACACTCTCGTATTAGAAACTAATTGATGATCGAACTTCTTGTTAAAAATGATTAACAAAAACTCTTGAAAACTCTCTCTCAAACTTTGAACTCACAAAGTTATCGCAACACACGCGTATCAAATATGACGAACACACGTACGTTTTGCAACTTATGCAGTACTCTCTAATCGGTGTTCTGTGTTCTGTATATATTGAAACCCATAAGAAGGTTTATACTCATACTTGATATATCTACAAACAAATCGCAGTTTAAATATAGAACTTATCTTTTCTTTAAAACCGTATCAAACTCCTTAATTAGAACATATCTTACTAATTCCGTTTGAGATCTATATCCAACTAATAGATAGTTTAAATTATGTTCAGATATCATAATTTAAGTGTCGTAGATATGGAGAGTTTATAATAGAATTTAGAACCTACATAAATTCTTGAACTGACCTCTGACGCTGAGCTGACTCACTCAGTCTTGACATTATCAAGCTAAGTTCTTGACTTCTTGATTCTTCAAATCTTCAAGTCTTCATTCTAGAAACCTATCTTAGCTTTGAAGTCACTGAGCTATCTAGTACTTACATAGAAAACTCTATATCTGTTTATACGCTGACTACTCAGCCTAAGCTGACTAGTCAGTCTATAACAGACTTAAATAATTCCTAACACTTAACTTATCATCTATACATAGCTATGGTTTGTCTCATCAAATCTAACTATTCTAAACATGAGACTAACAATCTCCCCTTATTTGATGATGACAAAATATTGAATCAACGTACGTATAGGTTAACAGAATTATGTTGAACCACTCTGGAACTCACCAAAGTTAGTTCTTGAAATAGGTATTAAACTGATCTATACCTATTCATCATTTTTTGAACCTACAAGATTTTAGGTTACAAATCTGTTCTAAGACTTGTATTCTAAGCATTTAAACATACCAATACTTAGATACTGAACTTATCAGAATTGATTTAAGTTCTAAACTTACAACACTTGTATTACTAAACTTATCAGTTTATACTTGAACATATCAATAGTCAGCTTAAATTTACAAAGCTGTTTATTTGGACACACCAAAACAGTTGAACATATCAAACTTAACTTTTCATTAATGAACATACCATTTACATTTTAGCTTGATCATTTTGATTAGCTTATGTACACTTACTGCTTACAAAATTATAGAACTAATCTATTTAATCTATAGGATCTCCAGCTTCTAACCACATATCGTAAACCTTAAGCTCCTATATGGCTGCTTCTTTGATAGCACTGATAAGAGTTTCTTCATCATCTTGATATTCTTTTATTTCATCTCTTCTTGATCTGATTGCTCTGTTTATTTGATATCTGAATGGTGAATTTTGACTTGAGTCATCACATAGAATTCTCAAATATAGAATTTGCTCTAAGCTAGCCAAGTGCATACTGGCTTCCTCCAAGAAACATTGATTTCCTTCAATGTCTAAGTACATAAAGCCTGATAGGGGATGATCAATATATGTATTCTCTTTGAATTCAACACCCTTGGGAACTTGTAAGTTGAGAACTCTATTCTTCCTCTGCCTAGCTGCTCTTTCTCTTGCAGGTTTGTTACGATTTAAGAAGACATCAAATTCAGCTGTTGGAATTTCTCCAAGCTGATCAATCCTAAGAAAAATTCTTTTAAGCTCTTGAATGACCTCTTATTTAATCTGACTTTGTTTTATTCTTTTAACATTCAAGGCCACTGTCTTCCATTCAGAGAATCCCAATTTATATAATCTTCTCATATCTAGCCCCACTAAAGCTTTGTTTTTCAACAAAAAGTTGATTATCACCAACTCCCCTTTTCTGCTTAACGTTAAACTTTCAATTTCATGACCAAGATATTTTCTTTTGTAGCAGTATCTTAGATCATCATCAGTGTATGGAATTGGTTCAGTTCTTGGTCTAGAGTAATCACCTTCAGCTCTAGCAGCTTCAGCTTTAGCCTTTTCTCTCTGCAGCTCAGCTTATCGTTGCTGCTCTTTCATTTGCTCCACTGTCATGCCCAGTTCTTTAGCCATTTCTTGTAGCATTTGCTCAGCAAGCATGTCACTAGCTTTCTGTGCTGCATCAGCTTCATCACTCAAGTCAGATTCATATGCAAGTAGTTGAGACTTACCTTGTTGCTCTGGCTCAGGTTCATCAATTATTACTTTTCTCCTCTTGGCTACAGACACAATACTTGATCTTCTTTTTCTTTTTACCGTCTCTATAGCCTTCCCTTTTCATTTATCCATTTGTGAAGCTAGAACAGACTCAGCTTCAACAACTTTTGACAATTCAGCTTGAGGGAAACTTGTAGGCACAATCTGAAGTGTTTCTTTATGTGGAGTTTCTGGTTGAGCTGATTGGACCACCAAAGCTATGAGTATTTGAACTACTGGAGCTTGTTACTTTTGTTGAGAAGGCTGATCTACAATACACATAAACTGATCATGAGTTTCTTCTTCAATATGTATTTCCTCAGTATGCTCCCCCTCAACTATATCATCATCTTTCTTTGATTCTTCCTCCCCCTTTTTGTCATCATCAATAGGGGAGGGTCTTGATCTAAGCACAATATTTTCCAAGTAGGCCACAGAGTTTGACAGATCATTCATCTTGCGCATCAACTTGGCTTTGTCACTTTTTCGCTTCTTGTGCAGGAGCTCAAATTGAGTTTGTAGGTACTCCATAATGGATTGGGCATCATTTGCCATTAGTTTGGACTCCTCGTGTCGTTGCTTAACCTCAAAGTCCTCCTGGCCAGTGGAGGAATGAATTTCCACTGTAGGAGAGGCTGTTGAGTGTGCCTCATGAGGTGAGAATGTGGGCCCCATATCCAAAGGTTGGTGTTGACCTAAAGAATCAAAGGGGCCAGAATGGGGACCATGTAAACCTTCCTGGTGTATGAAAGTTTCATTGACAGGTCGTGATTGAGTGTGTAAGAATGGAAGAGAAGAATGACCAATGTCGTGAACTATGGTAGTGGGGTAGGCTGAGCTTAGTGGTGTGGAGGGGGGTAGTTGACCATGGGGAGAGGTCATATGTTAAATGTAACCTTCATGTGTCTGTGAAGGTATATAAATAGGTTCTCCCATGGCTAGGATAGGTGTGGGCTGAGTAGACACCATACCCTGCTTAGGCTGACTTGATACAATAAGCCTTGAGGTTGGCACCTTAAGAGAAGGTGTCTCCCCCTCAGCTCCTGCCGGTGGAGGTGTCAGTGTGACATCAGCTCCAAGGTCCTGTTGAGGTGAAGGACCACCCTTGGCAGATTTGCGTGTATAGGTGTAGGATATATCCTTGGTAGTAGTGGGCTGACCAAGGTTGGTTGGAGAGTGGAGAATATATGGAGATGTGTGTGGTGGGGGGCTTGACTCAGTCTTATCTCCCTGTATAGGAGATGGAAAAATGAGAGAGAAGGAAGGAGATGAAGGAAGAGATGTTATACCAGTGGAAATTACTGGGGACTCTGAGCTAGGAAACATACTCGCTTGCTCAGAGCTTGAGGTAGAGGAAATCCTTCGAGGCACAAATTTGGAGGACTCAACCTCAGAATTATTGATGCCTTCAGCTTCCTCCTCATCATTTGCACTTTCCTCAGCTTCACTTGACTTTGAAGTCGGAAGCTGTGCATACACCCTCATCTGAGCACTCATGGTGGGGTGCTCAGGGAAAATATCATGACAAACATCGTTAAGCTGAGAACAGGAGTAGGAGTTGACTCATATCGAGCAACATATCTTCTACCCAACATGTCCTCTATCACCATAGATAAGAATCTTACAAAGGGCACGATGGTATCCCTCATATTCTTGGTCACCAACGACTTGAGTGCCTCAAAGATTAACTCAGCGTAGTCCAATCTTCGATCATAGAATATGTTATATAGCAGTTGCATTTCGAAGTCATTAACATTATCCAGACCACTCACCTTGTATCCAATTGAACGGACCACCGTGGACACCATGAATCCCGATGCTGTCTGGAAAACGGATTTCCTTATCACCCCCACGACTTGAAGATGACCCATTAAAGGTAATACGCTCCTTGAGGTTTCCCTAGAGATCGTGGCTTTGTATTGATTGTGAACATGGAGATAAAGAATTCATCTGAGACAGTTTGCATCTATGCCAATCGCCACTTGTCCACTTAGGACTGTACCTCACTTGTTGATTTGCATCCAGTTTGCATGTGTACCAATACTCGGTGAGGACTTGTGGGATGAGCACCGTAGGACCACAAAGAAAAGCATGTGCCAGGGGTCCCTTTCGAATGTATGAGACCCAGTCCCCATAGCCCCTGCCAATCTTGGACTTCGGTATGTCGATACAGGCTACGACATTGTTTTGCTTGTAAATAGGGAGCGCATTGTTCTTGAAGGAACCACCTCGGATCATTTGATCATACAAATTAAGAGTGTAACCCTCCATTGAATTCAAACTTAGCGTATCAGATTGCACGTAGAAGTAGTAGGGTATTGCACTTAGCGATTGATTCTTCACAAAGCAAGGTTAGGGTTTTAAAGAATAGAGAAGGAGGTATAAGATTTGGAAGAGTAAACGAAATATGATGAGGGGTCTCTCTTATTTATACCTTTTCAATGTGAGAGAAAAGTTACCGTTGTCGAACGGTAATAAATATGACCGTTACAGTAACAACCGGCTACGCAGTTTGTTATAATGGCTATATTTAATGTAACTTACTTAGACTTACACTGTTACACTGATCCGAATTCTTTCAAGATGAAATAAATTATCACCAAGATTCTTTTAAATAATTAATTTGAAAACGACTTACGTTTATTTTAAACAGGACACACCTTATATATTTGATACTATAAGGTTGGACTGACCATTTGTTAGGACTAACTTAGACCTGTGGAACTGACCACAGATTAGAGCTGATTACTCAGCTCAGATTGAGCACTAAGCTCAGATCGAGCACTCAGACGAGGTTAGCACTTTGCATATATTTAACAGAGATAACGCATGGAACATACCAAATTAAGGGTTGAGCATGCCAAGCTTTCCAAGTAGATTTGTAAATCTTGTGCCTTCAATTGGTTTAGTGAAGATATCTGCAAGTTGATCTTCGGTCTCAATGAAGATTAACTCTATCTTTCCCTTTTTCACAGTGTCTCTGATGAAGTGATGTCTTATCTCAATGTGCTTGGTTCTTGAGTGAAACACTGGGTTGTGTGTGATGGCAATAGCACTTTGATTGTCACAGAATATGGGAGTCTTTGAATAATGCAAGTCAAAGTCCTTAAGTTGATGTTGCATCCATAGTATTTGAGCACAACAACTCCCTGCAGCCATATACTCAGCTTCAGCTGTGGAAATTGCCACTGAGTTTTGTTTCTTGCTTGTCCAGCTAACTAATTTTCCACCCAATAATTGACATCCTCTGGTAGTACTCTTTCTATCTAGGCCACAACCTGCGAAGTCTGAATCTGAGTACCCTATCAGCTCAAATCCTGATCCTTTGGGATACCACAAACCTATATTTGGTGTTCCCTTAAGATATTTGAGAATTCTTATAACAGATAGCAAGTGTGATTTCTTAGGATCAGCCTGATATCGTGCACAAACACATGTAGCAAACATTATATCAGTTATGCTTGCTGTCAAGTAGAGTAATGAACTTATCATTCCTCTATACGTAGTCTGACATACAGATTTTCCATCAATTTCCTTGTGTAACTTGACATTGTGTAACATTAGAGACTTTGCAGGATGGCTTGAGTCTAATGCATATTTCTTAATCAGATAAAAAACATACTTGCCCTGATTAATAAATATACCATCTTCTTTCTGATTGCTTTGAAGTCCCAAAAAGTAAGTCATCTCACCCATCATGCTCATTCTGTATTGATTGGACATTATCTTAGAAAACCAATCACACAGACCTTGGTTTGTTGAACCGACGATAATATCATCCACATAAATTTGAACCAGAATGACATGACCTCTGCGTTTTCTTATAAATAGTGCCTATAATTGTTTTTACTTTGGGAGCAGGGACAAGGTTCTAGACCTTATTTCTTTGAAATTCTATCAACTTCTCTTACATAGCTTCAATCCAATCTTCATCCTTTAGAGCCTCTTCAGTCTTCTTTGGTTCCATTTGAGATAGAAAACTAGAGTAGGAAACATAGTTTGCGTTTGCCTTAGATGTAGTTAACACACCATATTCAATGTCACCTATAATGTCATTAAGGGGATGATCTTTTAATACTTTGAAGGTTGTAGTGGGAGACTGTGGTTCTGGGTCTGAATTTGAGTAGTGTCTCTGAGGCTGAATAGGACTTACTTCTTCAGTCTGAGTAGAAATTGAGAGATCACTTAGATTTTCAATCTGACTTTTACCTGATGATTCACCTAGATTCTCAGGCTGAGTATCTTCAACGTTGATAGTTTCTTTTGATGATGCACATTTGTAAGATTTACCACCATCCGCATCATCAGAATCATCCATAACATACATGGGATTTGATGTGAGATCTTCTTTGCTCCTTTCAAGCTCACTCAGACTAACTGGGTCAGCTTGAGCTTTGTCAGATTTGTCAAGACTTGTCTCATCAAAAGTAACATGTACCGACTCATCAATTACCTTTCTTTTAAGATTATAGACTCTGTAAGCTTTGGAGATTGAAGAATATCCAACAAATAGACCTTGATCAGCTTTAGGTTCCAACTTGTGGAGCTAATCTATTTGGTTTAGCACATAGCATGTTGAACCAAAGATATGGAAGTATCCAATATTAGGTTTTCTGCCATGATACATCTCATAAGGTGTTTTACCATGTCTTTTAACTATCATTGATTTGTTCTGTGTGTAGCAAGCTGTGCTTAGAACTTCTGTCCAAAAGTTCAGCTTGAGCTTTGCTTCACATAGCATGGTTCTGGCAGCTTCAATTAAGGTTCTATTTCTCCTTTCAGCAACTCCATTTTGTTGTGGAGTTCTCACAGGTGAAAAATTCTGGATAATTCCCTTCTCTTCACAAAAGCCTTCAAGGGTTGAGTTTCTAAACTCAGTCCCATGATCACTTCTGAGCTGCTTAATAGACTTACCCTTTTGCAACTCTTCTTGTCTTATAAAGCTGATTAACTCATATGCAGCTTCACTTTTAGCTTTTTAGAAGACCAACCAAGTGAATCTTATGAACTCATCAACAATCACTAGAGTATACTTTTTGCCACTTGGGCTTGGGGTGCTTATAGAACCAAATAAATCCAAATGCAACATATGCAATGGTTCTGTAATTGAAAATTTCTGTTTGGACTTGAAGGATCCCTTATGATGTTTTCCCATTTCACAAGCTGAGCAAAGTTTATCTTTAGCAAATGTGATATTTGGCAGACCAGAGACTAACTCTTTGCTAGACAATTTGTTAATATATTTGAAATTTAGGTGTGACAGTCTTTTGTGCCACAACCAACTCAGCTTGAGAGTTGAGTCAGAATACAAATAGGATTCGGTTGAAAGATCTACGAAGCTGAGATCTAACAAATAGATATCTCTCTCTCTCTCTCTCCTTTTGCCATTAGTATTGGCTTTCCCTTCTTATCATAAATTGTTCCTGCATGCTTTCTGAAGGTGACTTCATAATCCTGATCACACAATTGACTGATACTTATCAGATTGTGTTTAAGGCCTTCAACATATGCTACCTTTTTGAAAGTGACTGTTCCAGTAATTATCCTGTTGGATTATGCCCACTGACACACACGAGTTGGTATCATGGCTGATGAAGCAAGGGCCTATTGGGTCACACGCCAAGTACCGATTCTGGCATCACAGATGGTCTAATGAGAGAGAAAACTAGAAACTGGTTCTAGTGGGCCAAGGCACGCCCGTGCCCTACGGGCAGGCACGAGCCCAAGTCGGGCGTGACTTGGGCGTGGCCTGTGGCTAGGTACGCCCGTGCCTTGTGCCCAATGGGCAGGCACGAGCCTAAGTCAGGCGTGGTAATTTGGGCTGGTACGCCCGTGCCTTGTGAGGCACGGCCGTGCCCCGTGTAGTTACACTCTTATTAAACAGCTTTCAAGGCTGTTTATGAAGGAGATTATGGTGTTTTAATTGGTAACTGATGGATTATCAATGCATGCACGTTTTTATTCTCTTTTGTGGAGTCTATATAATGTGGTGCTAGATTCCATTGTGAGGTTGCTAGCTTTTGAAAGGCATACAAACACATATTGCACACTTCTCTCTCTCAAGCACACAAAAGACATCCAAGGCTTTGGTTCTTTGTGTTGATCATATTTGTGGTGTATAGGTTGGCACACCTAACACTCTAGCAAGTGGGAAACGATCAAGACATGGTATGAATTTCGATAGAGGTGTACACGTTAGTGCACGAGACTTCCAAACTCCAAACCCGCGCGTACAAAGAAGATAGCTTCAAGGGTATGATTCTATTCCTTTGTATGTTTATTTTGTTGCTTATCCTTGTTTAGAGTTTTGGTCCATTTGGTGGGCGTGTTCGTGGTCAAATTTTGAAACCTTTTTCCTACTCGTTTTGCTTCCGTTGCGATTTTAGACCACGAAAACCCAAAAGTGGTATTAGAGCCATCTCTAACATGGCTTTGCACTTTTGGAGTTAAACCGGATTTTCTGAGTTTTCTATCAAAAATGGTTTTCCGATGACCGGGCACGGTCGTACCTCTAGGGGTACGGGCCGTGCCGGTGACCGGAGCACGGGCGTACCAGTGGGGGTACGGGCCGTGCCAGCAGAATTCGTAAACTGTTTAAAATTTTTTAAACTGTACTATGACAAAATTTGACAGGCACGCCCGTACCCTCTGGGGTACGCCCGTGCCTTATGATTTTTTGGTCATAATTGGTTTTTGAAACAATGTGTTTAAATATATTAAAATCCAGTTGCTAGAATAGTCTTGATTCTGTTGATCCCCACTATATTTTGGTTCCTAATTCTATATGTTTTGTGTGACTTGGCATGAAGTTCACAAAAACATATATTTTGAGGTGTATATATGAATATGCAATTTTAAAGGTGTATTAAAATTGCTAATGCATATGTACAAGGATTGCTTGTTGTGCCTTAAGTGTTGTTTTGCAATCTTGATCAAAATATATCTTTGTTGGACATGGGTTTGTGGCACACCATTGCTTTCATTTGGTTTTGTTTGTTATGGTAGCCCGGTAACTTGATATGCCAGTAGACTTTGTGATGTTTGTGGTTGGTTTTGGTTTTGGCCTGCGTGCCGTAATGTTGTAATATTTATATTTGGTGCGACTTACATGTCGTTTATTTAAATCTTTATACTCGTAATAGATTATTAGGATTGCGGCTTGCATGTCGTTTTCTTATTATTATGTACTCGTACTTAGATTATTTCAAATATGTAAATGTTGATTCAAACCAACCGGGAGACACGGTGTTGGCGTCTTGACAAACCAAATCCGGGAGATTCGCCGGTGTTGTCCCTAGATTGACTATGTTTTCCCCGTTTAGGCTCACGGGGAAAGCACTTAGGATTTGGGCATGCTACCGGGTCTTTATTTATATTTATGTGTGGTTGTTTTATATTTGAATTATTTAGGATTTGCATGCTAGAGAATTTTTGAAAATATATAAAACAAAGAGATTTATAAATGTGTTTATATTTCTACGCGCATAAGAATTGGAAAACATTAATATAAAAGGTGTTTATATTAAATGGTGATTAAAAAGGAGTTTTTGTCACCTAAATTGCTAATTCGTCAAAATTGTTAAAATATTATTTTAACCGGAAAACAAAAACCTGTTTTTGAAAAGGTAAGTCACGCGCCACCCGTAAGACGACACCACCCAAATCAAACGAAACTTGGATGATTGTCGAGCATTAGTAGGAGTCATGCCTTGTGGAGTTTTGTGGAAGGTGAGTGTGGCAACCCGCAATATTGGTAGTCGAGCTTAAGCACGAACCAATGATTGGGCTAGGGTACCAACGTGTGTCTTGATGGGCGACTTACAAATTCTTTTATATTGCTTAAATGATGTTGATCTCTAGCCGAGTCATTTAAGAAGTAATAAAAGGATTGGTGTATGAAGGGATCAAACATGCCTTAGACATTTGACGTCGAAAGGATCCCGTAAGGATCTAAGAGTTGCAATGGTTGCAATTGGTAATTTGTCTACCGGCCTAAATAACTTATTTCATAATCCGCGGTAAACCCGTCATGAGATAGACTGAAATATGGTTTTTAGCCTTGTTCAAATAATTAAGTTTTATAACTATTGGGTAATTATTTCTACAAGGATTTGACAACTAAAATTGCTACAATAATTTTTGTAGATGGCATCCAACAACGCTTCTACATCTTCATCGAACTCTATTTCCCTAAAATTGTTCCTCGAAAAGGCCAAACTCGATGGCCAAAACTTCATGGATTGGTTCATGCAACTAAGGATAGCCCTTAGGTATGAACAAAAGATGTGGGCCATCGAGGAGCCTTTTCCAGAAGCACCTGCAGCGAATGCGACTAGGGCGGTCCGAGACAAGTATGATAAGCGCGTCAAGGAAACGAACGAGGTGGCTTGCATTATGCTCTCATCAATGAATCCTGAGCTTCAAAAGCAAATGGAACATTTAGGAGCATATGACATGCTTAACCAGCTGAATGAAATGTTCCAACAGCAGGCTAAGCTAGAGCGCTTCGAGTGCCTAAAGTCCCTTTTCGATTGCCATATGCAGGAGGGCGGAAATGTGAGCGTTCACGTGCTTAAGATGAAAGCACTGGTTGATCGCTTGGAGAGGTTGGGATTCCCGTTGGGGAGGGAGTTGGCGGTGGATGTGCCTCCGTTCTCTTCCTAGTTCCTTTTCACAATTTGTGTGGAACTATCATGTCCATGGCATGGACAAGTCCCTAATGAAGCTTCACGGAATGTTAAAGACCGTCGAGTCCGACATGTCCAAGAAGCCCTCCTCGTCCAAACCCGTCCTAGCTATCCAGGGAGGCGGAACCAAAAGAAAAGGCGCTCCCCCTCTAAGGGAAAGGGCAAGAGGAAGGTTGCAAAACCTAACCCGAGTCCGGCCCCGAAGGGCAAGGGGAAAGCCGTGATGGTTCCACTAGCCGAGGATCCTGCGGAAGCTGAGTGCTTCCACTACAAAGAAAAGGGGCATTGGCGGCGTTCTTGCCCAAAGTACCTTGAGGAGCTCAAGCGGGTATAACCGAAGGAAGCGGGTAACTCAGGTACGTTTATGATTGAACTCCACAATACCGCTACTTCTAACGGCTAGGTACTTGATACCGGTTGTGGCACTCATATTTGTAATAATGTGCAGGTGCTAAAAAGTAGTAGGGCGCTGGGTGCTGGAGAGCTTGACCTGATCATGGGAAACAAGAATGTGGTTCCGGTGGAGCGGATAGGGAGTGTTGATCTCGCCTTTCCTTCAGGACTTGCTATTACCTTGTTAAATGTTTGTTTTTCGCCCTGCGTGGCACGAAACATATTTCCTTTCACGCTTTGTATGACGACGGTTATGAGTTTAATTTTAATAATGGAATTATTTCTTGTTTGAGAAATGATGTTCATTACTTTAAAACTTATCCATGTTGTGGAATTTATGAAACAAGTGTGTGTTTGGATGGTAATAAATCAATCATGAACATTGATTCTCTAAGTCCAAAGGTGTATTGGACAAGTTGTCTTTGTGGCATAGTCGTCTTGGCCATATAAGCAAGAAACGTATCACCAAACTCTAAGTGGATGGGATTTTGGAATCGTTTGACCACGGGTCAAGCGAAGTATGCGATTCTTGTTTATTAGGCAAAATGACTAAAGCGCCCTTCACTGGCGTTAGTGAAAGGGTCAAAGAGTTGTTGGACATTGTTCACACGGATGTGTGTGGTCCGTTCAGGTTTGCTACAAGAAACAACTGTATGTACTTCGTTACTTTTACTGATGATTTCAGTAGGTATGGTTATGTTTATTTAATTAAGCATAAGCCTGAAACCTTTAAGGTGTTTAAGACATACCAAAACGAAGTGCAGAATCAATTGGGCAAGCAGATTAAGATTCTCAGATCCGATAGGGGTGGTGAGTATCTTAGTACCGAGTTTCTTGATCATCTTAGGGGTTGTGGAATTATTTCACAACTTACTCCACCCAGGACACCATAATTAAATGCGGTCGCTGAGAGGAGGAACCAAACTTTATTGGATATGGTTCGGCCCATGATGAGTCATACAAAGCTACCCACAAGTTTTTGGGGTTATGCTTTGGAAACCGCTGCTAGGACCTTAAACCTTGTACCAACAAAGAAGGTTGTAAGTACACCATTCAAGATGTGGCATGGAAGGGTTCCTTCACTGGCCTATCTCAAGGTCTGGGGTTGTGAGGCTTACGTGAGACGTGAAGCTCAAGATAAACTTGAACCCAGAGCCGAAAAGTGTATTTTCATTGGCTACCCAGCTGGTTCTATGGGATATTTGTTTTACAAACATTCGGAGAACAAAGTGTTTGTTGCTCGAAGGGCGGTCTTCATTGAAAGGGAGCTAATATATGCAGAAGCCAGTGGGAGGCAAGTTGATCTAGAAGAAATTCTAGATGACACCAATGGTCAACCTGATGTTGGCACTAGTACCGCTTCTGAGGTCGGCGTACCGAAAGAAGTGGAACCTCAACCAGTGGTGGATGAGGTGCCTGATACACAACCATTAGAGCTCCGTAGATCTGGTAGAGTTTGTAATGAGCCGGAAAGATATGGGTTTCTCATATCCGAGGGCAACGAACTATTGGTGGATCATAGTGAACCGACCAACTACCGGGAAGCCGTAGTGGGCCCTTAGTCTGCTAGGTGGAAGGAGGCAATGGACAGTGAGATGCAATCCATGGCGGATAATCAAGTCTATGACCTAGTTGATCCAGTACCCAGCAACAAGCCAGTAGGGTGCAAATGGTTCTTCAGGAAGAAGACTAATATGGATGGAAAAGTAGACACCTTCAAAGCCCGACCGGTAGCAAAGGGTTTCACTCAAACTCATGGTGTAGACTATGATGAAAGTTTTTCTCCGGTGGCTATGTTGAATTCTATTAGGATACTAATGGCTATCGCTACATATTACGATTACGAATTATGGTAGATGGATGTCAAGACTGCCTTCCTTAATGGGAAGTTGGCAGAGGAGGTTTACATGGCACAACCTGATGGTCACGTAAACTCCAAACATCCTAATAATATCTGCAAGCTTAAGAGGTCCATTTATGGACTTAAGCAAGCATCTCGGAGTTGGAACATTTAGTTTGATGAAAAGGTCAAAGAGTTTGGCTTTTCTAAATGCAAGGATGAACCTTGTGTATATGTGAGGGCTAGTGGGAGTTCTATAGTTTTTCAAGTCTTGTATGTAGATGACATACTACTCATAGGAAGTGACGTGACTACCTTGCAGGAAGTGAAAACCTGGCTTGGGAGTTGCTTCTCTATGAAAGACATGGGAGAAGCAACATATATTTTGGGGATAAAGATCTATAGAGATAGATCTAAAAGACTCATTGGTTTGAGCCATAGTACGTACACAAATAAAGTCTTGAAGAGGTTCAAGATGCAAGATTTCAAGAAAGGGAATTTGCCTATGTTGCATGGTATGGCATTGAGCAAGTCTCAATGTCCTAGTTCTCAAAAGGAACTAGAGGAAATGAGTCAAGTCCCGTATGCTTCGATAGTCGGATCGATCATGTATGATATGCTATGTACTCGCCCTGATATGTCGTATGCCTTGAGCATGATGAGCAGATATCAGGCTAACCCTAGTCAAAGTCATTGGGTTGCGGTTAAAAACATCCTTAAATATCTTCGGAGAACTAAGGAAATGTTTTTAGTGTTCGGTGGATCGGAGGAGCTTAGAGTTACTGGATATTTTGATGCTAGCTTCCAAACGAACAAGGATGATTACCGGTCTCAATCGGGATTTGTATTCTTTTTAAATGGTGGAGCAATAAGTTGGAGAAGTTCCAAGCAAGATACCGTGGCCGATTCAACCACGAAGTCAGAGTATATTGCTGCAAGTGAGGCTGCTAAGGAAGCCGTCTGGATGAAGAAATTCATTCAAGACCTTGGAGTTGTTCCTAGCATCGCTTACCCTATTGAGATCTTTTGTGACAATGAGGGTGCAGTAGCTCTAGCTAAGGAACCAAGAGCGCATCGACGTACGAGACACATTTCTCGGAAATATCATTTTATTTGTGATATCATCGAGAATGGTGACATTGTGGTTAGTAGCGTACCGACTGAGGGGAACTTGGCAGATCCACTCACCAAACCTTTGTCACAAGTTATGCATGATTCTCATGCTAAATCTATTGGTATTAGGTTTGCTAGTGACATGTTTTAATTGTTTTAGTTGTATTTGTTATTGAGAACATTAAAGCAATAATTTATTTCTTATTGTAATGACTATTAAATGGGGATTTAATACACACATGGTAAGGTTACTTTATGAAACATTATTGTGTTCTATCTTTTCATGTTTAATACTTCCATGAATAAACTTGTTTATTCTAAATACTCCACGATTGGTCGTTCTTCATTGGAAGGAAGAAGTGAATTAAGATCGAGGCGAGTGGTTGGTAAATTTTTCATCTTGGATTGAATACTTGTTTACACAACACTAGCCAATACTTAATGGTGATTAAGTAATTGGAGGACCCGTACCTAAGTTTACTTCATGGATATTATCACGAGTAAGTCAGGATGATAATATTATTTATCCTTCTACTAGAGATGCACGCATTGCTTGATTATTAACTTGGACTTATTTAGACTGCTTTCTAACGCAGTTCGTAATTGGCTGTTATAAGGGAAGTTTTCAGGCAAGAACTTGTTATTATGATAGGACGGTGTAGTCAAAAGTATTTGTTTCTCTTTTGAGAGATATCCTTGGGCCCCTCGTTGACTAAGCTGATGACAAATCAAAATGCATGGCCGTGCTAAAGTTGAATTGATAATGGATCAATTGTGCAACTTGTATTGTTAGTTATAGTTAGTCTATATCGAGAAACATAATCGTGAATGATTTGGGGTTGATCATGTTCCATGACCTGCATTCACAACGGATATCGTGAATGAAGGGGTATATAATCACTTATCTATAGGACCTTTCCTTTTGGTTAGGTATTTGTTTTGGGAAGACAAACCCTGTGCTAACATGGGGGCGTAGATGCCTTGCTAGAGGCCGCTCTATGTCGGTGACGCCTTTCATGAAAGATACTCAGGTGTACTTGAAGATGATCCGGTTTATGACGGGCCAAGAATGTGTGTCCCATTTGTTGGAATATTCATTTACCATTGTGACTTAGTCCTCAAATCCAAATTCAATTGATAGTCTATTTAGCATTTATTAAGATACGACTAGAAAGGTTCTTTGCATGTCTATCTTATAGTACAAAGTCATCCATTCTACCTTCAGTGGGAGATGGATAAACTTGAAATAAAGAAGTGCTAATACATTTGAGGAGTTCTTCAAAGTTTTAGTTATTTAACCTTTTGAGAACAATGCTTCTTGCTTAAAAGGGGAAGAAGAAAGAAACTAAAACTGAGGCATTCCAGTGGAAGAACGTGGAACTTAAAGGAAAGACTTGATGATGATACTAGCATATAATCTGGTATCTTTGATAGATGATCAGCATGGATATGCTGGTATGCCTGACTAAGATTCATTAATTCTGATAAGAGTCATATAGAGTCAAAGAGATATGGGTTTCTCATATCTAAGTGGCAGTGACTTGATGGTGAGTCATGTTGAGTTCACCACCTATCGGAAGATGTAGTGGGTCCAGAATTCACGAGGTAAACGAGAAAGAGATGCAATCCATTTGAAATGTCCAAGTACTTAACTTGGCTTGATCCCGTACCTAGGTGTATACCAAGGTGGTAGTGATGGGATTAACATGGATGGGGTTGTAGACAACTTCAAATACCGACTAGTGGTAAAGTTTTCATGATGGTTATGGAGAAACTTGTCCTAGTGGCTATGTTGAAGAATGTTTGATACTCGTGGATATTAATGACCGCGTTCCACCATGGAACAATATGATGAGGAAGTGCTTATAACACTCTCCGACGGTCTTAATATACACCCGCCTAATTCGTATTATGTCTACAAAAGTAAATATGTTCAATATGGACTTATGCTAGCATCTTAAAGGAAATATCTTTGCTTACTATTAGAAAATCAAAGTGATGAGTTTTCTAGAAGCATAGATAAAACCTTTTATATGTCTCAGGGCTAGTGGGAGCTTTGTTGTATTCCTAGTGTTAAATGTCTATTGAGGATAATGTCCCGATATTAGTTTATCTTTAAACCTAATTCAGGAATCACTGCTTCATAAGGGCATTTAGGAGATACAAAATTGGATAGTATTTAGTTCAAGAAATATAGAGATATGTTCTTTATGTTTGACGACTAGTATAGGCTTGGAGTAAGTAGTTACTCTAATGCGTGTTTCTATTCGGATAACTGTTGATTTTGATCAATGTTTATTATCCTAACTTGGGGTGTTGATTGTTGGTTCTTAAGTGTCACTAACCCTATTGTGGGCTTTTGAGACAACGAGGGTGTGTTTACTTTAACTTTTTAAAAAATGAGATTTCTTTGACGCATACTTTTGAAGTAG
Organism: Dittrichia graveolens; assembly: GCA_038502395.1. Taxonomy (NCBI): domain Eukaryota; kingdom Viridiplantae; phylum Streptophyta; class Magnoliopsida; order Asterales; family Asteraceae; genus Dittrichia; species Dittrichia graveolens. The sequence continues at coordinate 56,201,854 of JARJIL010000003.1, forward strand.
TCTTGTCAAAAGAGATATAATTGAATAACAAAAGAACTTTTGGATTTTGTGGGACAAATCCACAAGTTAAGCCGTTGTTATGATCTAGTGATGTTTATCATACTAGGTCAATTAGTATTTCTACTGCATATAACTTGGCTTGAATATGTTTTGGTTTATGTTTGATTTGCACTTATATTTTGGGGACGTTAGGCAGTATTGCAATTCATACTCTATCGATTATTAAATGGAGATTTAATAATACGCCAAGGGCGGGTATTTTATGAATCCTTATTGTGTTCCATCTTAGCATGTTTAAACACTTCCGAGAATGTTTTCCATTCTAAAATCTCCACAATCGGTTATACTTTATGGGAGGGAAGTATAAATTAAGATTGAGGTAAACAATTGGTTTTGTTAAACGTGATTCTTGCCTATACTTGAAAGGGGTTTCAAGTGATTGGAGGACCCGCACCCGAGTTCACTTCATGGTTTTGGTCATAAGTAACTCGGGATGATGATGGCATTTCATCCTTGAACTAGAGATACATGTGATTCCAAAGCATATGTCTGCTTTGCTTTGATCGTTTTCTAACGCGGTCCGTAACTGGTCGTTATAAGGGAGATGATTGGGTAAAGTATTATCTATGTGGCGGGACTATGTAGTTGAAAGGTATTTGTTCCTCTATGTATAGAGAAGATATCCATGGGTCCCTCGATGATTAAGTGCTGACATTGATATGCATGGCCATGCTCAAGTTATATTGATGATGGATCAATGTTAACTTGGTTTGTTGGTCACCACTAATCTAGGATCAAGAAACATAATCGTGAACGATCTGAAGGTTGACTTTATTCCATTCCTTGTGTTCACATAGGATATCGCGAACAAAGGGATGTACATGTGCATTTGTCTTTAGGACAATCATTTTATGATTGGGTTCTTGTCAAGAGTGGCATACCCCATACTGACTTGGAAGCATAGATGTCTTGCTAGAGGCCGCTCTATGTTTGTGTCATTTTTCGTAGTCGTGCCACGTGTAAGTGGGAGTCTGTTGGAATATGCCCGCTGACATGAACGAGTTAATAACACTGCTGATGAAGTATAGGCCTATTGGGTCACATACAAAGTAATGATTCCGGTAACACGATCAAGCAAAAGAGAGAAAAGGCCAAAATGGGTTTTGGCAGAATGGTACGCGGGCCGTGTTCTTGAACACGGGCCGTGTCTAGCCCAACTAGCATGGGGTGTTTTGGCCCAAGTAGAGGTCGTGTGCTTTGGGCCTACATGGCCGTGTAGGTGAACACGGGCCGTGTTGAGCCTATTAGACACGAGCTATCTTGGCCCGATTGAGGCCGTGGGCTTTGGGCCTACACGGCCGTGTTGACCAACACGGGCTATGTACGGTCCCTGTAATAGCAGAATAAACAGCTTTAAACACTCATTTTAATGGGATTAATGTGAGTGAATGCTAGGCCATGATTCATATGTCTCTTAAACAGAACTTTGGGAGTTCTAGAGTCTTATGCATGTGTTCATACTCTCTCCAATTGTTCTTCTTCTTTGTAATTAAGTTTGAAGCACAAGAAAAGGTGATATACACTTTGTGATCTAGCTTTGATGCACAAAGGTGTTTTCTTGTTCTTGAATTGTGTTGTTTTGGTGGCTACTCCAACCTACTAGCATTGGGGAATCAAGTGTGCTTGGGGTGGACTTCATTAGAGGAATTCTCTTGTTGAATTCTTTACACTTGACAAGAAGAAATAGATATTGTGTTCTTCCTTAAAGGTATAACTATTTCTTGCTTCTTGTTTCTTTATTTTAGTTGCAATTCCATGTCTAGATGTTGGTCCATGGGAAGTGTTTGTTTGGCTAGTTTAGTTTTTGTATTATATCTTGCTTCCGTTGCTACTCGATTATGTCAAACAAATACCTTCACATAGATGCCTTGCTAGAGGCCGCTCTATGTCGGTGACGCCTTTCGTGAGTTTGTCATGTGCAAGTGGGAGTCTTGGATTATGCCCACTTACACATACACGAGTTGGTATCATGGCTAATAAAGCAAGGGCTTATTTGTTGGGTTTTCGTGGTCCAAAAACACAGCGGAAGCAAAACGAGTAGAAAATATGTTTCAAAATTTGACCACGCATATACCCACCACATGGACCAAAACTCAAAAATGTCAAAGCAACTAAAGAAAAGAACAAAGAGGTAGAGTTATACCCTTGAAGCTCTTTGTGCAAATCCGGTTGGAGTTTGGAAGATGTATACACTAACTTGTGTATCTCTAGTGAAGTCCACACCATGGTTCTATCGGTTCCCACTTGATAGAGTGTGAGATAAGCTAATCTCTACACCACCAAGATCTCCAACACAAGAGTATCAAAGCCTTTAGTACTTCTTTGTGTACTTGAGAGAATTGTGTATGCAATATGTGTTAGTTTGTATTTCAAGAACTTGGAACCAAACAATTAAGATATGTAGCACATTATATAGGCTCAACATTTGAGTTCAAATTCGTGCATACCATTAATATACATTAGTTAGAAGATCAAACACCATAAACACCTTCATAAACAGATTTGTAAGCTATTTAAGAAGATTGTTACTGCACTGGGCACGACCGTGCCTTACAAGGCACGAGCGTTCTAGCCCAAAAGGCCATGCCTAAGTCACGCCTGACTTAGGCTCGTGCTTGTCCACTTGGCATAGGGCACGGGCGTACCTCGCCACAGGCTACGGCCAAGTCACGCCCGACATGGGCTCGTGCCTGCCCGTAGGGCACGGCCGTACCTCATAGAGGCACGGGCGTGCTTTAGCCCACCAGAACCAGTTTCTGGTTTTTTCTCTCATTTGACCATCTGTGATGTCAGAATCGATACAAGGCATGTGACCTAATAGGCCCTGGCTTCATTAGCCATGATACCAACTCGTGTGTGTGTCAGCGGGCATAATCCAACAGACTCCCACTTGCACATGACATACTCACGAAAGGCATCACCAACATAGAGCGGCCTCTAGCAAGGCATCTATACCCCCAAGTCAGCATAGGGTTTGTCTTCCCAAAACAAATACCTAACCAAAAGGAAAGGTCCTACAGATAAGTGATTACTTACCCCTTCGTTCACGATATCCGTTATGAATGCAGGTCATGGAACATGGTCAACCCCAAAATATTCACGATTATGTTTCTCGATATAGACTAACTATGACTAAAAACACAAGTTGCACAATTGATCCATCATCAATTCAACTTGAGTAGGACCATGCTTTTTGATTGTCATCAGCTTAGTCAACGAGGGTCCTAAGGATATCTCTGTAAAGAGGAACGAATACCTTTGACTACATCGCCCTATCATAATAACAAGTTCTTGCCTGAGAACTTCCCTTATAACAGCTAGTTACGAACTTCATTAGAATGCAATCTACACAAGTCCATGTTAATAGTCAAGCGACACATGCATCACAAGTAAAAGGATAAATAATATTATCATCCTGATCTACTCGTGATTAAATCCATGATGTAAATGTTGGAATATGCCCAATGACACACACGAGTTGGTATCACTGCCGATGAGGCATAGGCCTATTGGATCACACACCAAGTATTGATTCTCGCAACACCTTTGAACGAGAGAGAGAAAAATGCTGAAAATGGGTTTGGGTAGGGCCGGGCACGGCCGTGCCTTGTGAAGGTACGGGCGTGCCTTATGCAAGGTACGGGCCCAAGGCCGGCATGCCTAGGGCATACCCATTGGGGCTGGCACGTGCGTGCCTAGTGGAGGCACGGCCGTGCCCAGTGCCAAAGTACGAGCCCAAGTCGGGCGTGACTTGGGTGTGCCCGTGGGCTGGCACGGGAGGGCCCTGTGAGGCATGGTCGTGCCTCACTATGTAACATCCTATTTAACTAGCCATTTAAGACTAGTTTAATATGTCTTTATGGCAATTAATTGCTAGTGATATGAGTTACGATTTGGTGGTCTAATTCCCTATATATTACTAGTTTGTATGTACCATGAGGTGGTTGGAACCATATATTGGAATGATTACTAGAAAGGATTAAACAAAAGGAAAAAAACATATGAACTTGCAACATTGAGTTGGTTCATATCTCTCTCTCATGACACACTTGGAAATCTTCAAGTGATGTTAGTTCTATAGTGGTGGTGTTCTTGTTGGCATACAAGTTATCTAGCAAGTGGGAATCAAACCAAGCTTGGTGTGGATACCGATAGAGGTGCACTATTTTGTGCATGCGTCTTTCAAAGGCTACAAGGAGAAGCTACATGTATGGTATACTTTCTCCCTTTTGTTTCTTTTGAGTTGCATTGCTGTTGTTTTAGAGTGTGGTCCATTGGTGGTGTGATTGGTGGCATAAAATCTAAATTGTTTTATACTCGTTTCTTTCCGCTGCGTTTTTTTCTAGATGTCACCAAAACCCAACAGTGGTATCAGAGCCATCTCTAACATGGCTTTGCACTATTGGTTTGAAAATCGGAATTTTCTATCAAAAATGTGTTTTCCGGTGACCGGGCACGGCCGTACCTTTTTGGGTACGGGGTATGCCGATGGCCAGGGCACGGCCGTACCGGTGGGGGTACGGGCCGTGCCGGCAGAATATTTGTATGGTTAAAACTGTTTAAACTATACATTGACAAAAGGGTAGGCACGCTCGTACCCTTTGGGGTACGCCCGTGCCTTTTCGTTTTTGGTCAGAATTTTGTTTCGGAAATAGTAAGTTTGATTTGAAATTGAAATTATATTGAAATTTCGGATTTGTTGGTTGGACTAGTCTTTGATCTGGTTTTCCCCACTATATTTTGATTCCTTGAATTTATCTATTTTATATGGCTTGGCATGAAGCACATAAATATATATATATATATATATATATATTTAAAGGTGTATATATGAATATGTAATTTTAAAGGTGTATTAAAATTACTAATGCATATGTACAAGCATTGCCTTTTCTAGCTTGGGTGTCTTGTTGGCAATCTTAATCAAAATATGTTTGACATGGTTTTCTGGCACACCATGGTTTTCCTTTGGTTGTGTTTGATTGTGTTTCTGTAACTAGATGCCCTTTAGACTTATGTGTTGTGGTGGTTGGTTTATTTGGTTTTAGTGGCCTGCGTGCCGTATTGTTGTAATTTGTATTATTATTATTTGGTGTGGCTTGCATGCCGTTTATTTATTCCTTTGTACTTGTATTAGTAGCATAGGATTGTGGCTTGCTTGTCATTTCTTCTTCTATGTATTTGTAAAATAGTATAGAATTTGATTTTGTATGTAATAAACCAACGGGAATCACGGCGTTGATGTCTCGGCGACGTGGAGTCCGGATTGCTTTTTGAAGATGCCGGCTTCAGTGGGAGCACACCCGACTGGGTACTTTGGATCTTGGATTCCTTAGTTGACCTTGTTTTCCCCCTGTGGCTCGTGGGAAAAACGCATAGGATTTGGGCATGTTACCGAACTATTGTGTATGAGTTGCTGTTTTATATATTTATTATTTTCCATGGATGTGTAGGATATCGCATGCTAGATAATTTTTCCAAAATATATAAAAACACAAAGATTTACAAAATTGGTTTATATTTCTTTCCGCGCGTATAGAATTAACAAGATAATATAAATTTGTATTATATTATAAGTGGATAAAAATTATATTTATCACTTGATTTGTTAATTTGCAAAATGGGTTAAAATTGTTTTAATCGGAAAAACGAAATCCTGTTTTTAAAATTTAAATCACGCGTCATCCGTAATACGACACCACCCGAATCTAGTGAAACTTGGATGATTGTCGAGCTTTAGCACAAGTCATGCCGAGTGAAACTATGTGGAAGGCGAGTGTGGTAACTTGCAATAGTTGTTGTCGAGCTTAGCACGAGCAAATTTTTGGCGAGAGTTCCACCGTGTGTCTTGATGCCCGGTTTACAATTCTTTTTGTGACACTTAGGTGGCGTCGAGCTCTAGCGGAGTCATTTAAAGGGATCAAGTTAGAACTGGTTTGAAAAGGGATCAAACATGCCAAAAGACATTTTGATTGTCAATGGATCCTGCAAGGATCTAGAAGTTGCAAAGTGTTTGCAACTGGTAAAATGGCTATCGGCCTAAATAGATTTGTTTTGTGATCCGCAGTAAACCTGTCATAAGGTAAAGTGAAATATGGTTTCTAGCCTTATTTAAATGATTGGTTTAGAAAACTATTTGGGTAATTATTTCTACAAAGGATTATATCTAAATTCACTAAAACGTGCACTCTAAAAGTTGTAGATGACAAACGTTAACAACGCAACACCGAATTTATCACTCCGTTCATTCTTAGAAAGGGAAAAACTCGAAGGCGTGAACTTTGTGGATTGGTATAGGCAATTGCGAATTGTCCTTAGCCATGAATCTAAGTTGCACATCCTCAAGGAACCTCTTCCGTAACCACCTGCTACCAACACAAGTTGGGCCACTAGATACGCCTTTGAAAAGTGTATCGAGGACACAAAAGATGTTTCTTCCTTCTGTTGGAACTCGTGGTGGGCACAAACGCAGTGGAAGCAAACAAGAAAGTAGCATGCAAGACATAAAACAAAAGCACACACAAAGCCCACAACTAGTTCTAATGGTGGAACACACTACAAAGCAAATTGCAACAAAAGAACAAGAAGAAGGAGTAGAAAGTACCTCCTTACCATGGCTGGAATTTGAGCTCTTCAAATGCGGGATGAACTTGAGGAAACAAAAGGCTTCCTCCTCCATTGCTAGTCCACACCAAGTATGCTTAATCCCATTGTACTAGCAACCCATAGATGAACGTCCACCATGACTCCATTATCTGGAACAGCCCATGTAGATCTCCTCTTGCGCCATGAAAGCCTCACATGAACACTCAAGATCATCTTAGTGTATGTATGTGTTACTATTGCACCAAGAGAGAGCTACAAGTAAAGAGAGAAATGTTGTGATATGTTCTATGCACCTTACAGCCTCAAATGACCAGATTAGGAGTCAAAACTCGGCCATCTTGCATGTGAATTGATTGGACCATCAAATGGTCCAATAAAACACAACTGTCACTGCAACTACCCTCTTCACGACCCCTAACGGGCTCTCACGGGTCGTGAAACCTAAGTGCGCCACGAGGAGACTTAGAACTCCACGAGCCGTGCCGCCCGGTCGAGACTTGTGAGGGCATCTCCTTCACGACCCCTCATGACCTCGTCACGGGTCGTGAATCCCAAATGCGTCAGGACGCGTGGCGGCCGTCGAAGAATCGTTAGGGCAGCCTGCTTCACGACCCGTGGAGCACCCTTCACGGTCGTGAAGCCCCGAATCAAAACACTTTTGATTCTTTGACTTTCTCCATCCACATAAAGCTGTCGGGATCAATCCTTGGCGTGTGACCCAATAGGCTCGCGCTTCATTAGCAGTGATACCGGCGTACATGTGTCAATGGCAGATCTCCAACAAACTCCCACTTGCACATGACACACCATACCCATATGCATCACAGACAGGGAGCGGCCTCTAGCAAGACATCCCTGCCCCCAAATCAACACGAGGTATGTCATCCCTGACAAGTACCTGATCACAATCCAAACGGGTTTGAAAAAGGTCCTATAGATAAGTGATCAATCATCCTATTGTTCGCGATATCCGGGTGAACACGAGACATGGTACAAAGTCATTCTCCGATCGTTCATGATTATGTTTCTCGATCAAGATTGGTGGTGACCAAAATATGCAAGTTGCAACTGATCAACTCTCATTGCAAGCATGAGCACGGCCGTGCATTTTGGTGTCAGCGCCCAATCATCGAGGGGCCCAGGGATATCTCTCTAAGCAGAGGAACAAATTCCTTCGACTACATTGCCCCATTACATCGGTAATACCTTCCCCAAAAGCTTCCTTTATAACAACCAGTTACGGACTGCGTTTGAAAGCAATCAGAACAAGGCAGACCAATGTCATAGAAACACATGTATCTCCGGTCTAAAGACGAAATGATATTATCATCCTGAGTTACTCTTGACATGTACCATGAAGTAAACTCAGGTGTGGGTCGTCCAATCACTTGAAACTCTTTTCAAGTATAGGTAAACTATTGCGTCTCTCGTATCCAACCCCTATTGAATACACGACCAATGCTTTCCCTCAGTGTTCGTTCAAACTTCCTTCCGTTGAAGAGTGACTGACTGTGGACATGTAGAATGTAAAACATTCAGGGAAGTGGTAAACATGCTAAGATGGAACACAATAAAGGCAACTGAGAGTACCCGCTACACGCGTATTAACAAATCCCCATTTGATAATCGATACTAGCAGAAGCACAATGTTGCTTAACGTTCCCAAAATCAGCATATCAAAATTTCAACTAAAACAAACTCAAGCCAAGTCTTTGCAAGTACTAGTATGACAATCATCACTATCTTGCAACTATGGCTTTAGCAAAACGGATCCGCCACCATGCTATCCGTGTGTATTCGTAAGATGACCATATCTCTACCTCAACCAATCACTCAAAAGTGTGCGTTGGTGAGATAATGGTCTTTTGTCAAGCTATCGCACCTTCATTGATTCATCAGAACTCAATAAGATCAAAGATGCTTGAGATAACGGTTATCTTTCATAAGCCATCGTACTCTCATTGTCTCATAAGATCCCAATAGAGTCATCGATGCTTTGAGAAGCATACTTATTAACACCATATTTAGTAGGATCACGAACCCCGATAAAGATCGGCAGTTATCCTAAGAAGTATATAAGCAAGCATTTGAATAACAACTTATTCTATGTTGTTTCTTACTATAGATCAACAAGAACATATTTCAATATTCCTTTAACTCCTTCCATAGGTTTTGTATATCCTATAATCGTTATGGATGCATAATTCTTGATTTAAGCTTTTCCAAGCAAGATCAGGACATTATCTCCAATATGTTGTATGTGCTAGACATATTTAGAATAGGATTACAAAATGCTCCCACTAGCTCTGGCATTCTTCCATGTTTCATCATTGTTATTTGAAAACTCAAACAAATGATTTTCATATCAACGCAAAGATTCTGACATTGAGATGGCAACATAAGTCCACAAGTGGACTACTTAGGGTTTGTAGATTTCATTAGGACACTTATTAATAGTGGAAGACCCTCGAAAATGTTGTGAGCATTTCCTCAGAAATTCCTATTAAGGAATGTAGTCTTCACTTCTATCCAATATAGCCTAAAAGGCACTTATAAAATAAGTATCCGTGTGGACTTCAACATAACCACCGGGAGAATGTTTCTAGATGATACCTTCCTCATGGTCAATCATCGTGAAACCATTCCTACCGGTCGGTATTTGAAGTAGTCTACAAACTTATCCATGTTTGGTCTATTTGCTCAAATAACCAATCACACCCGCGGGTTCACACCCAGGTGTAGGATCAACCAAGTCGAAACCTTGGATATCCGTCATGGATAGCATCTCATCTTATCATTTCCTCCTTTCTCCTAGTGGACTCCAAGCCCACTACGCTTTCCGGTAGTTGACGCATTCATCATGAATCATCATTAAGTTGTCTTCCTCAGATATAACGAGTTATATCTTTCTGGTCTTATGACAACTTCTACCAAGAGGTAACGATTTTATGCCAGGTTCACCAGCATTGCCATGCTGAGTTTCAATCATTTCTGATTGGATTCTAGTGTCAACATCAGGTTCTTCCATTCAAGGTATACTTTACTCTCACTGGCATCCATGGATATTAATTTCTTAAGAGGCTCTACCTTTGAGCAACTTACAAGTTCTCACAAGGTTTGTCAAGACAAATATCCCATGGTCTTAGTAGAGTACCTAATGGAGTAAATACCTCTAGATCCTGGGTTCCTCCACCTTACGTCTAAACGTAGGCTAGACAATCCAGACTTTGGAATAGACAAACAAGGATCCTCCTTTTCGTCATATCCTCTAAGGCGTTTACATGACCATCTTTGTTGTTTATAAGATTTAGAACTCATGCCCACCATTTGGAGAATGATCCAAAACAATTTTGGACATAAAAGTGTAACCTATCACTTGTCGGACCATATCAAAATGTCCGGTTCCTCCTTTAGACGACCACATGTAACAATGTGTCTTAAGAGGAATGAATTGTGAGACAATCCCATAATTCTTATGATAGTCACATAATATATAAACTAAGGTACTCAGCATCTTAACTAGATCCAAGTATCATAGTTGCATTGCCCTCTCTATCATGTACCTCGTTATGGTGAGTTTTGAACACCTCTAAGGTTTCAAAACTAGTCCATTAAAATAGACTTACCATCCCTTTTACCATCACCGGTAAAGGTAACAAGGTATCTAAAGTTACTCCTTAATGTTTGCTTGAACGGTCAACACACTAAAAGTGTGAACGAAATCCAACAAGCTTTCAATCCTCTCACATACTCAAGTGAAGGATGTTTAAGTCATCTAGCATAACAAACAAGATATGCATTCAACATTTGACCCATGGTCAAAGGGTTCCAAGTTCCTAAACCTCACGGATCTTGGTGAAGCAAGTCTTGTTTATATAGCTAAATTGACTTCTACATAAGGATAACTTATTAGTACATTTATGATCGTTCTATTACTCCTTAAGCAAAAGCTTACTTTAAATGCCACGACATGGATAAACTTTGAAATAAATCACCACTAATTTCAAAAGTCAAAGTAATATCCATCGTCAACAAAGGCGTTTAGATATAATGTTTCTACCCATACATGGCATAAACATACATCCAATAAAGTAATAGAATAGTTGGAAGGAAAGGCAAGATACAAACTTCCAATCCTCTCAATAGGGACAACAACTATGTTTCCCTTTTAGAATTCCAACTCTCCATGCCTCATCCGCCTACTTCTCTTTTAACACCTTCACTTTGTGACAAACAAATTTGTGACAAAAGTGAGCGTTATTGCTAGCGTTTAAAACCTAGCCTTTAGAAGTAGAAGAGCAATGGAGTTTGATCATGAATGTTCCTGAAGTCAAGGAGCTAATTTCTCTTACTCATAAGTGATTTTAGCTCTTTCAGGCTCATAGGGCAGGCGTGGTGGCGCCAATTTTCCAATCTTTCCGTAGAAGTAGCAAATTACCTCTTGTGAAGTCTTATCTTGTGGCGTAATCTCATTGCTCTCTGACTTCACATATAAGATAGGCTTGGTAAAACCAAACTTTCGGTTTGAGGTCAATTTCTTCTTCTCGGTTTCTTGTTCCTTTATAATGTTAGCGGGAGTCGGTGAGGCGAGCCATAATTTGGCCATGCAAGACTTAGCAGTCCACAACATGCCATAATGCTTTATCAAGGATTTCTCCATATTGTGCATGTGATAGTTCACAATAAACCATTTACATCACTTGGGCAGAGACTTTGGAGAATTTTCATTCACCACAAGCTCCCTCCCTATGGCGAATCCATGCCTCTCCTTTAGGTCCACGTACCTCTCTAACTCAAGGATATGGACACTAATTTTCCCGCCTTCATGCATCCTTCAACCGATCAAGACAACGATGCACTTTTACATGCATATAGAGGTCTAGGTCGCGTTGGTAGCATTTTGGCTCTAGAAGGGATTTCTCTAAAATGTGCAACTTTGACTCATGGTGGAAGACAATCCTCAACAACCAATCCTAGTCCACGAAGTCCACATTGGTGAGTCTCACCTTCTTTAGGAACGAACGGAGTTTTAAGTTGAAGCGGTGTCGTTAACGTTTGCCAATTAAAGATATAAGAATACACGTTTTAGTTAGTTTTGATACAATCCTCGTTACGATAATTACCCATTTAGTTTTAAGAAAAACCAATTATCTTAACAAGGGCTATGAACCTTATTTCACTTCACTACATGACGGGTTTGCCGCGGATCACTTCATGAAGTTATTTAGGCCGGTAAACGCTTTACCAATTGCAATCCGAGATTACAACTCTTAGACTCTTGCGGGATCCATCAACACTCATAGCGTCGGTTTGGCATGTTTGATCCCTTCTCACACCAATTCCTCGTTAAGCCGCTTTGGCAACTCGGTATAGGCACAACAATTACCAAGGCGTATTAAGTTGGAATTGTAAATCGTCCGTCAAGATACACGGTGACAACCTTGACAATCATTGGCTCGTGCTTAGCTCGACAACCATTAATTTCAAGTCGCCACACTCACCTTCCACACAGATCCACATGGAACAACTCGTGCTTAGCTCGACAATCATCCCATGCATCACTAGATTCGGGTGGTGTCATCTTATGGGTGGCGTGTGATTTACGTTTGAGAAAAACGGGACTTTTGTCTTTCCGGTTTAAAAAACCTCTTTTCAAGTTGATTAACAAACAAGTGACAAAACGCATTTTTCACTTTAATATAAACCAATTTATATTTATTTTTTAATCGTGAGCGCGCGGGATTTGTTAAACAATTTAACAACTCTTGTGATTTTATTATTTTGAAAAGTTTTCTAGCATGTGAATATCCTAACAACCACGCAGGAAAATAACAAAATAAATCACAACCAAGCACAAAGAAAATATCAGGTAACACACCCCTAAACCCTATGCGCCCTCCCCGTGAGCCAAACGGAGAAAGCAATGCCAAACTAAGGACACAACCAAATGGCCTCGCCGGAAGTGCTCCCACTGAATCCGTCATCTCCAAATGATCCACCAGATCCAATATAGCCGAGACGTCTCTCCACGACTCTCGATGGTTGTCTTCGGTCTTCTTTTCACAATTACAAACAATTTGAAAAGAAACGGCGTGCAAGCCGCGATTGCTATTCTAAGCTACTTACAACAAGTACAAAGGAAAGCAATGGCATGCAAGCCATAATAAATTTACAAATTTACAAACTGAATTAAATATTATTACAAACCATTGTGAGTAAAAGTCACCAAATGAATGAAAATATAAATAAACAACCAAACAACCAAGACATAGGTCTAACGGGCAAGGCGTTACCGGACAAAACAACAACCACAAACAAAACATGGTGTGCCACAACAAAACCATGCAAAATGTATCTCAATTAAGATTGTTCAAACAAGCAAAGCACTCAAGGCACAAAAGGAACAATCCTTGTACATATGCATTAGTATCCCAAACACTTTGAGAACACATATTCATATATACATAATATAAGTATATGCATGTGTGCATTTTATGCCAAAACCACCCAATACATATAAATATATGAATCTAGACACATAAACGGGGCTTTTTGAATGTCCAAACAACAAGGACAGATTCTGGAAAAACAGAATCACACGGTGCTAAAACCGAAAATTTATTTCTTTTTAAAAACAAGGATTAAAACACTGTTCACGAGACCTTCACAGCCCAGAAGCCTTCACGGGCCCTCAAGAGCGACACCCCATGAAGCCACTCGTGTAGGCTTTACGACCCGTGAAGCTCATCTGGACAGAATGTCCATTTTCGGTTTTCAAGCCATCAAAGTGAAATTTCTTTGTAGAGATGGCTCTGATACCACTGTTGGAACTCGTGGTGGGCACAAACGCAGCGGAAGCAAACAAGAAAGTAGCACGCAAGACATAAAACAAAAGCACACACAAAGCCCACAACTAGTTCCAATGGTGGAACACACTACAAAGCAAATTGCAACAAAAGAACAAGAAGAGGAGTAGAAAGTACATCCTTACCATGGCTGGAATTCGAGCTCTTCAAATGCGGGATGAACTTGAGGAAACAAAAGGCTTCCTCCTCCATTGCTAGTCCACACCAAGTATGCTTAATCCCATTGTACTAGCAACCCATAGATGAACGTGCACCATGACTCCATCATCTGGAACAGCCCATGTAGATCTCCTCTTGCGCCATGAAAGCCTCACATGAACACTCAAGATCATTTTAGTGTATGTATGTGTTACTATTGCACCAAGAGAGAGCTACAAGTAAAGAGAGAAATGTTGTGATATGTTCTATGCACCTTACAGCCTCAAATGACCAGATTAGGAGTCAAAACTCGGCCATCTTGCATGTGAATTGATTGGACCATCAAATGGTCCAATAAAACATAACTGTCACTGCAGCTACCGTCTTCACGACCCCTAATGGGCTCTCACGGGTTGTGAAGCCAAAGTGCGCCACGAGGGGACTTAGAACTCCACGAGCCGTGCCGCCCGGTTGAGACTCGTGAGGGCATCTCCTTCACGACCCCTCACGACCTCGTCACGGGTCGTGAATCCCAAATGCGTCACGACGTGTGGCGGCCGTCGAACAATCGTTAGGGCAGCCTGCTTCACGACCCGTGGAGCACCCTTCACGGTCGTGAAGCCCCGAATCAAAACACTTTTGATTCTTTGACTTTCTCCATCCACATAAAGCTGTCGGGATCAATCCTTGGCGTGTGACCCAATAGGCTCGCGCTTCATTAGCAGTGATACCGGCATACGTGTGTCAGTGGGCAGATCTCCAACACCTTCATGTTATCGACTATGAGCTGCGAGAGCAACTCGGGCTTATGAGTGCGTATGACATGATTAATCGGTTGAAGGACATGTTCCAACATCAGATTAGAGAGGAATACTTTATTTGTGTCAAGGCCCTTGTCGGTGGCCGGATGCAGGATGGTGGGAAGGTTAGTGTTCATGTGCTTCGTATGAAGGCATACATTGACCAAATGGAAATACTAGGATTTCTCATTGGGAGGGAGCTTACGGTAAATATGATTCTCTAGTCCCTGCCCGCGTCTTATGATGAGTTTATCAAAAACTATTAAAAAGACAAAATGGCCGAGTTACATGGCATGCTTAAGACTTTCAAATCTAACATGGCCAAACACAAGTTCGTTTCCACCCGGTTACTTGAGGAACGTAAAACCGAGAAAAAGAATACAACTCCTAAGGGAGAAGTTTGCTATTTCAGCGGTAAATATGGAGATTAGCGCCGCCACGCTTGTCCTGAGTGTTCGGAGGAGTTAAAGATTCCTATGAGGCAAGGAAATAGCTCCTCGTCATCAGGTACATTCATGATTAACTCCATTGCTTTTCTACTTCTTAGCTAGATTTATTGAAATGCTAGTTATAACACTCACGTTTGATGCAAAAATGTTTTGTTACAATGTGTAGGTGTTAAACAAAAGAAGTAGCTGATAAGGCATGGAGAGCTAGAGCTCAAGATTGAGAAACTTGGATGTTGTCTCGATTGAGAGGATTGGGAGTTTGGATCTCGCCATTCTATCTAGCTATTTTATTACTTTACTAGATTAATATATTTTCTACCCTGCATGGCGAGAGAAATATTAAGTCCATTTATGCATTGGTTGACGATGTATATTACTTTGTATTTGACATATATATATATATATATATATTAGTGGTTTATGTCAAAGTTTATCCATGTCATGGCATTTATAAGCTCTTGCTTAATGGTAATAAAATAATCATGAATAATATGTTTAAATCCAAAAATTGGTTTGGATAAATTATCCAAATGACAAGGTTATTTAAGTTATGTAAACAAGACTTGCTTCACCAAGGTACGTGTGGTTTGGAATCTTGGATGCATTTGATAGTTGATCAAATGTTGAGTGTGAGAATTTTTATTAGGCTAAATGACTTGTACATCTCTCATCGGCATATGTGAGAGGATTAAGAGCTTGTTGTAATTAGTTCACACTTGTGTGTTTAATTCGTTCAAGCAAATCCATGGGGATAACTACATGCACTTCGTTACCTTTACCCATAGTGGTAGTAGGGATGGGTATATTTTGAAACCTTTGAGGTGTTCGATAATTACCATAACGAGGTTTGTGGGAAATGGTTAAGTTACTTAAATCTTGTAAAGATGTTGAGCATGTTAATTTATGAATTTTGTGATCATCATAAGAATTGTGGGTTTTATCTCATAATTTATTTCTTCTATGACACATTGGCATATGGGTCGCATAGAGGAGGAACCGAACATACCCAAGAATGTTCGGGTCTTGATGGATAAATTCATACCCAAAGTGTTGGGATGCTTAAATATGGCGGGCAATGTTCTATATACAAAATCAGCAAAGATGGTTAAAGTACGCATCTCAGGAGAAAAGACTAGAAAGAGTGTCTTTTCTTGTCTATCTCAAAACCTAGATTATCCAGCCTACGTGTAGACGTGAGGTGGTAGAATCCGGCGAATAAAGATGCTACTCCATTAGGCATTCTGCTGATACCATGAGATATTTGTTTCATAAACTTTTAAGGACAAGATTTGTCGCTCAGTAGCAAGTGGAAATATCTATGGGAGTCAGTGGGAGTAAACGGAGCCTAGAATGGTAAAACCTTATGTTGACACTAGCATACAATCAGTAATGATTGGAACTCAGCATGGTGATGCTGGAGTACTTGGCATAATTTTTTACTCTTCCTATTTCTGATAGGAGTTGTCGTAAGGCCGGATGGATATATGTTTTATATCTAGAGGAAGATAACTCGATGATGGATTAGTTTAATTCATCAACTATCGGAAGTCGTAGTGGGCCTAGTGTCTACTAGAAGGAGAGAGGTAATGAGAATGGGATGCAATCCATGTAGGATGTCCAAGTATTGAACTTGGTTGATCCGATGCCTTGGTGTAAACCTAAGGGTATACATGAATTGAGATATAGAAAACTTCAAATACCGACTAGTAGTAAAAGTTCTAATATGATTGACCATGAGGATGGTATCATGAAAAAAAATTTCCTAGTGGTTATGTTGAAGTCTACTTGGATGACTTAGGGTGTATCACTGCCTTTTTCTTGATTATGAAGGTATGATAGTGAAATGAAAAGACTGTATTCCTTTATAGGAATTTTGAGGAAGTGTTTTAATAGTCTCTGAGATTCTTGTACATTATTAGTATTCTCGTATGGTCTTCAAGCCCAAGAAGTCTATTCATGGACTTGAACTTCAAATACCAACTAATGATAAATGTTCCGTTATGATTGACCATGGGATGGTATCATAAGGAAATCTTCTTAGCGGTTATGTTGAAGGTTACTCGGATATATGTGTTTATCAATACAATGTAAAGATTGTATTCCTTCATGGGAATTTTGAGGAAGAGTGTTTTAAGACTTTCTGAAGGTCTTGTACGTTGAAAGTATCCTCATAGACTTGAATAAACATTGCAAGGTTGTAATCTTCACTTTAATGAGAAAATCATATATTTGAGTTTTCAAAAGGGAAGATTAAACTTGGATGTATGCTAGAGCTAGTGGGAGTGCTTGTGTTACTTTTATTGTGTATCCATGATATACTTATTATTTAAGATAATCTCCTAACTTGGCGGTTCATAAAACCGTGGTTGAGGAATTATTTCTTTATAAGAAGAACTGGGAGGATACAAATGTGGATTTTTCAGAGTGACAAAGCTAAGAGAGTGATATTGAAACATGATTTCACATGGTTTCTTTTCTCTCATTTTGACATACTTGGAAGAACTCTTGGTATATTGTTCTTCAAGGTGATGTTTGGTGGTAACAAGGAAATTTGGGTGATATATTGCTCTTGGTGAATTGTTATTTTTGTGTTGTTAACTGGAACGTTATCCACTATAATGGTTTATTTAAGCATCATTGATTCTATTTGGGTTCTTTTGAGAAAATAAGAGTATGATGGCTGATATATATGAACCATAGTCTTGTGCATTGTGACTTTATTAGGTTCTTTGAAACAATGAAAATACAATGGCTCATAGACGAGAACTATTGTACGCATGGATGTCACTTTGTGAGTCCGCTTACTAAGCTTTAGTCACAAGCTAGTGATGAACTTTCATACTAGGCTTGTGTACACTTGGTTTACAAGTGGCTTTGGCTTGAGTTTGTTTTAGTTGAATTTAATGTGTTTTGAGTTGGGAACATTAAAGCAATAATGTGCTTTGATTGTATCGATTATCAAATGGAGATTTGATAATGCGCACGGAGAGGATACTTTCGTTAGCCTTTATTGTGTTCCATCTTAGCATGTTTAACTACTTCATTTAATAAATTTATTTATTCTAAATGCTCCATGATCAGTCGTTCTTCATTGGAAGGAAGAAGTGAATTAAGATCGAGGCAAGTGGTTGGTAAAGTATTCATAGTTAATTGAATACATGTTTTCGCAACACTAGCCTGTACTTGATAGTGATCAAGTAATTGAAGGACTCGCACCTGAGTTTACTTCATGGGCATGATCACAAGTAAATCAGGATGATAATATTGTTTGTCCTTTTACTGGAGATACATGCGCTTCTTGATTAATAATATGGTCTTGTTTAGATTGCTTTGTAACGTGGTTCGTAACTGGCCGTTATAAGGGAAATTTTAAGGCAAGAACTTATTATTATGACGGAATGATGTAGTCAAAGGTATTCGTTCCTCTTTAGAGAGATATCCCTCGGCCCCTCGTTGACTGAACTAATGACATCAAAATGCATGGTTGTGCTCAAGTTGAATTGATAGTGGATCAATTTTGCAACTTGTATTGTTCGTCACAGTTAGTCTAGATCGAGAAACATAATCGTGGATGTTTTGGGGTTGATGATGTTCCATGACATGCATTCACAATGGATATCGTGAACACTTATCTGAAGGACCATTCTTTACAGGTTGGTAATTGTCATGGGCGATATACCATATGCTTACTTGGGGCATAGATGCCTTGCTAGAGGACGCTCTATGTCGGTGTTAACTTTCGTGGGTGTGTCATGTTCAAGTGGGAGTTTGTTGGAATATGCCCACTGACACACATGAGTTGGTATCACTGCCGATGAGGCATAGGCCTATTGGGTCACACACCAAGTATTGATTCTGGACGAGAGAGAGAAAAATGTCGAAACTGGGTTTTGGTAGGGCCGGGCACGACCGTGCCTTGTGAAGGTACGGGCGTGCCCTATGCAAGGTATAGGCCCAAGGCCGGCGTGCCTAGGTCGTACCCATTGGGGCCGGCACGGTTGTGCCTAGTGGAGGTATGGCCGTGCCTAGTGCGAAAGCACGAGCCCAAGTCGGGCATCACTTGGGTGTGCCCGTGGGCTGGCACGGGCGTGCCATGTGAGGCACGGCCGTGCCTCACTATGTAACATCCTCTTTAACTAGCCTTTTAAGACTAGTTTAATATGGCTTTATGGAAATTAATTGCTAGTGATATGAGTTACGATTTGGTGGTCTTATTCCCTATATATTAGTAGTTTGTATGTACCATGAGGTGATTGGAACCATATATTGGAATGATTACTAGAAAGGATTAAACAAAAGGAAAAAAACATATGAACTTGCAACATTGAGTTGGTTCATATCTCTCTCTCAAGACACACTTGGAAATCTTCAAGTGATGTTAGTTCTATAGTGGTGGTGTTCTTGTTGGCATACAAGTTCTCTAGCAAGTGGGAATCAAACCAAGCTTGGTGTGGATACCGATAGAGGTGCACTATTTTGTGTACGAGTCTTTCAAAGGCTATAAGGAGAAGCTACATGTATGGTATACTTTCTCCATCTTGTTTCTTTTGAATTGCATTGTTGTTTTTTAGAGTGTGGTCCATTGGGTGGTGTGATTGGTGCCATAAAATTTAAATTGTCTTATACTCATTTCTTTCCGCTGCGTTTTTTTCTAGATGCCACCAAAACCCAACAGTAAACTCTGGTACGGGTCCTCCAATTACTTAATCACCATTAAGTATAGGCAAGTGTTGCATAAACAAATATTCAATCCAAGATAAATACTTTAACAACCACTTCCCTCGATCTTAATTCACTTGTTCCTTCCAATGAAGAACGACTGATCGTGGAGTATTCATAAAGTAATCGCATCACGCGTATATTAAATCCTCATTTAATAATCATTACAATAAGAAATACATTATTGCTTTAATGTCCTCAATAACAAATACAACTAAAATGATTAAACCAAGTCACTAGCAAATATAATACCAATAGACTTAGCATGAGAATCATTCTTAACTTGTGACAAAGGTTTGGTGAGTGGATCTGCCAAGTTCCCCTCAGTCGATACTCTACTAACCACACTGTCTCCATTCTCGATGATATCACGAATAAAACGATATGTCCGAGCAATGTGTCTCGTACGTCGATGCGCTCTTGGTTCCTTAGCTAGAGCTACTGCACCCTCATTGTCACAGAAGATCCCAATAGGGTTAGCGATGCTAGAAACCACTCCAAGGTCTTGGATGAATTTCTTCATCCAAACAGCTTCCTTAGCAGCCTCGCTTGCAGCAATATACTCTGACTCCGTGGTTGAATCGGCCACGGTATCTTGCTTGGAACTTCTCCAACTTATTGCCCCACCATTTAACAAGAACACAAATCCTGATTTAGACCGGCAATCATCCTTGTCCGTTTGGAAGCTAGCATTAGAATATCAAGTGACTCTAAGCTCCTCCGATCCACCGAACACTAAAAAAATTTCCATAGTTCTCCGAAGATATTTAAGGATGTTTTTAACCGCAACCCAATGACTTTGACCAGGGTTAGCCTGATATCGACTCGTCATGCTCAAGGCATAAAACACATCAGGCCGAGTACATAGCATAGCATACATGATCGATCCCACTGCCGAAGCATACGGGACTCGACTCATTTCCTCTAGTTCCTTTTGAGAACTAGGATATTGAGACTTTCTCAACGCCATACCATGAAACATAGGGAAATTCCCTTTCTTGGAATCTTGCATATCGAACATCTTCAAGACTTTATCTATGTACGTACTCGGGCTCAAACCAATGAGTCTCTTAGATCTATCTCTATAGATCTTATCCCCAAAATATATGTTGCTTCTCCAATGTCTTTCATAGAGAAGCAACTCCCAAGCCAAGTTTTCACTTCCTACAAGGTAGTCACGTCACTTCCTATGAGTAGTATGTCATCTACATACAAGACTAGGAAAACTACAGCACTCCTAGTAGCACTGACATATACACAAGGTTCATCCTTGCTTTTAGAAAAGCCAAACTCTTTGACCTTTTCATCAAAGCAAATGTTCCAACTCTGAGATGCTTGCTTAAGTCCATAAATGGACCTCTTAAGCTTGCAGACTTTATTAGGATATTTGGGGTTTACGTAACCATCAGGTTGTGCCATGTATACCTCCTCTTGCAACTTCCCATTAAGGAAGGTAGTCTTGACATCCATCTGTCATATTACGTAATCGTAATATGCAGTAATAGCCATTAATATCCTAATAGACTTTAGCATAGCCACTGGAGAAAAGGTTTCATCATAGTCTACATCATGAGTTTGAGTGAAACCCTTTGCTACCAGTCGGGCTTTGAAAGTGTCTACTTTTCCATCCATGTTAGTCTTCTTCCTGAAGACCCACTTGCACCCTACTGGCTTGTGGCCGGGTACTGGATCAACCAAGTCCCAGACTTGATTATCCACCATGGATTGCATCTCACTTGTCCATTGTCTCCTTCCACCTAGCAGACTCAGGGCCTGCTATGGCTTCCTGGTAGTTGTTTGGTTCACTATGATCCACCAATAGTTCGTCGCCCTCGGATATGAGGAACCCATATCTTTCTGGTTCATTACGAACTCTACCATATCTACGGAGCTCTAATGGCTGTGTGTCAGGTACCTCATCCTCCATTGGTTGAGATTCCACTTCTTCTAGTACGCCGACCTCAAAAGCGGTACTAGGGCCAACATCAGGTTGATCATTGGTGTCATCTAGAATTTCTTCTAGATCGACATGCCTCCCACTGGCTTCTTCAGATATTAGCTCCCTTTCAAGGAAGACCGCCCTTCGAGCAACAAACACCTTGTTCTCAAAAGGTTTGTAAAACAAATATCCTATAGAACCAGCTGGTAGCCAATGAAAATACACTTCTCGGCTCTAGGTTCAAGTTTGTCTTGAGCTTCACGTCTCAGGTAAGCTTCACAACCCCAGACGTTGAGATAGGCTAGCGAAGAAACCCTTCCATGCCACATCTCGAACGGTGTACTTGCAACCTTCTTTGTTGGTACAAGGTTTAGGTCCTAGTAGTAGTTTCCAAAGAATAACCCCAAAAACTTGCGGCTAGCTTTGTACGACTCATCATGGGCCGAACCATATCCAATAAAGTTCGGTTCCTTCTTTCAGCGACCCCATTTAATTGCGGTGTCCTGGGTGGAGTAAGTTGTTAAATAATTCCACAACCCCTAAGATGATCAAGAAACTCGGTACTAAAATACTCACCACCCCTATCGGATCTGAGAATCTTAATCCGCTTACCCAATTGATTCTGCATTTCGTTTTGGTATGTCTTAAACACCTCAAAGGTTTCAGACTTATGCTTAATCAAATAAAAATAACCATACCTACTGAAATCATCAGTAAAAGTAACGATGTATCTACAGTTGTTTCTTGTAGCAGACCTGAACGGACCACACACATCCCTGTGAACGATGTCTAACAAGTCTTTGCCCCTCTCACTAACGCCTGTGAAGGTGCTTTAGTCATTTTGCCTAATAAACAAGAATTGCATATTTCGCTTGACCCGTGATCAAACGATTCCAAAATCCATCCACTTGGAGTTTGGCGATACGTTTCTTGTTTATATGGCCAAGACGACTATGCCACAAAGACAACTTGTCCAATATAGCTTTGGACTGAGAATCAATGTTCATGATTGATTTATTACCATCCAAACATACACTTGTTTCATAAATTTCACGACATGGATAAGCTTTAAAATAATGAATACCATCTCTTAAACAAGAAATAATTCCATTACCAAAATTAAACATAAAACCATCGTCAAACAATGCATGAAAGGAAGTAATGTACGTGCCACGCAAGGCGAAAAACAAACATTTAACAAAGTAGTAGCAAGGCCTGAAGGAAAGGTGAGATCAACACTCCCTATCTGCTCCATAGGAACCACATCCTTGTTTCCCATGATCAGGTCAAGCTCTCCAGCACGCAGAGCCCTACTTCTGTTTAGCACCTGCACATTATTACAAATATGAGTGCCACAACCGGTATCAAGTACCCAGCCATTAGTCGTAGCGGTATTGTGGAGTTTAATCATTAACGTACATGAGTTACCAGCTCCCTTCGGTTTTACCAGCTTAATCACCTCAAGGTACTTTGGGCAAGAACGCCGCCAATGCCCATTTTCCTTGCAGTGGAAGCACTCGGCTTTCCCCTTGCCCTTCGGGGCCGGACTCGGGTTAGGTTAGACAACCTTCCCCTTACCCTTTCCCTTGGAGGGGGAGCGCCTTTCCTTTTGGGTCCGTCTCCCTGGATAGCTAGGACGGGTTTGGACGAGGAGGACTTCTTGGACATGCCAGACTCGACAGTCTTCAACATTCCGTGAAGCTCCATTAGGGACTTGTCCATGCCATGGACATGATATTTCAACACAAATTGTGAAAAGGAACTAGGCAGAGAACGGAGGATCACATCCACCGCTAACTCCCTCCCTAACAGGAATCCCAACCTCTCCAAGCGATCAACCAATGTTTTCATATTAAGCACGTGAACGCTCACATTTTCGCCCTCCTACATGTGGCAATCGAAAAGGGACTTTAGGCATTCGAAGCGCTCTAGCTTAGCCTGTTGTTGGAACATTTCCTTCAGCTGGTTAAGCATATCATATGCCCCTAAATGTTCCATTTGCTTTTGAAGCTCAGGAATCATTAACGAGAGCATAATACAAGCCACTTCGTTCGTTTCCATGACGCGCTTTTCATACACGTCTCGGACCGCCCTAGTCGCATTGGCCGCAGGTGCTTCCGGCAAAGGCTCCTCGATGACCCACATCTTTTGTTCATACCTAAGGGCTATCCTTAGTTGCAAGAACCAATCCATAAAGTTTTGGCCATCGAGTTTGGCCTTTTTGAGGAACAATTTTAGGGAAATTGAGTTCGATGATGTAGAAGCGTTGCTGGATGCCATCTACAAAATTAGAGTACCAATTTTAGTTGTCAAATCCTTGTAGAAATAATTACCCAATAGTTATAAAACTCAATTATTTGAAAAAGGCTAAGAACCGTATTTCACTCTATCCCATGACGGGTTTACCGCAGATCACGAAATAAGTTATTTAGGCTGGTAACCATTTTACCCTTTGCAACCATCACAACTCTTATATTCTTGTGGGATCCTTTTGACATCAAATGTCTAAGGCATGTTTGATCCCTTCATTCACCAATACTTTTATTATTCTTAAATGACTTGGCTAGAGATCAACATCATTTAAGTGTTATAAAAGAATTTGTAAGTCGTCCGTCAAGACACATGTTGGTAACCTAGCCCAATCATTGGTTCGTGCTTAAGCTCGACTACCAATACTGCGGGTTGCCACTCTCACCTTCCACGCAAATCCAAAAGGCAGGATTCGTGCTAATGCTCGACAATCATCCAAGTTTTGTTAGATTTGAGTGGTGTCGTCTTACGGGTGGTGCGTGACTTACTTTTGAAAAACGGGTTTTTGTTTTCCGGTTAAAATAATATTCAAACAATTTTGAGAATTAACAATTTAAGTGACAAAAACTCCTTTTTAATCTCCATTTAATATAATCAACTTTTATATTAATATTGCCAATTCTTATGCGCGTAAAAACATAAACACATTTATAAATCTCTTTGTTTTATATATTTTTCAAAAATTCTCTAGCATGCAAATCCAAAATAATTAAATATAAAACAACCACACATAAAAGATAAACAAAGACACGGTAACATGCCCAAATCCTAAGTTTTTTCCCCGTGAGCCAAAATGGGGAAAACATGGTTATTTTAAGGACAACATAGAATGCTCCGTCACGATCTCCACACCGGCGAATCTCCCGGATTTGGTTCGTCAAGACGCCAACACTGTGTCTCCCGATTGGTTTGATACTATATATATATATATTAATCTAAGTACGAGTACATAATAATAAGAAAACGACATGCAAGTCGCAATCCTAATAAGCTATTACGAGTACAAAGTTTTAAACAAACGACATGCAAGTCGCACTAAATATAAATATTACAACAATACGGCACGCAGGCGAAAACCAAAACCAATCACAAACATCACAATGGCTATGGGCATATCAAGTTACCGGGCGACCACAACAAACACAACCAAACGAAACAATGGTGTGCCACAAAACCATGTCAAACAAATATATTTTGATCAAGATTGCAAAACAACATTTAAGGCACAACAAGGAATCCTTGTACATATGCATTAGCAATTTTAATACACCTTTAAAATTGCATATTCATATATACACCTAAAAATATAAGTTTTTATGAACTTCATGCCAAGTCATACAAAACATATAGAATTTGGAATCAAAATATAGTGGGGATAACCAGAATCAAGACTAGTCCAAAACGTGGATTTTAATATATTTAAACATACTGTTTCAAAAACAAATTCTAACCAAAAAACTAGAAGGCACGGGCGTACCCCAAAGGGTACGGGCATGCCTCCCCTTTTGTTAGTGTACAGTTTAAACAATTTTAAACACTAAACGAATTCTGCCGGCACGGCCCATACCCCCGCTGGTACGCCCGTGCCCCTGTCACTGGCACGGCCCGTACCCCTAGAGGTACGGCCATGCCCGGTTGCCGGAAAAACCATTTTTGATAGAAAACAGAAAAATCTGGTTTAACTCCAAAAGTGCAAAGTCATGTTAGAAATAGCTCTGATACCACTGTTGGGTTTTCGTGATCCAAAAACACAACGGAAGCAAAACGAGTAGAAAATATGTTTCAAAATTTGACCACGCATATACCCACCACATGGACCAAAACTTTAAACATGTCAAAGCAACTAAAGAAAAGAACAAAGAAGTAGAGTTATACACTTGAAGCTCTTTGTTCAAATCCGGTTGGAGTTTGGAAGATGTATACACTAACTTGTGTATCTCTATTGATGTCCACACCAAGGTTCTATTGGTTCACACTTTCTAGAGCGTGAGATAAGGTAATATCTACACCAGCAAGATGTCCAACACAAGCGTATCAAAGGCTTGAGTACTCCTTTGTGTACTCGAGAGAATTCTGTATGCAATATGTGTTAGTTTGTATTTCAAGAACTTGGAACCAAACAATGTAGATATGTAGCACATTATATAGGCTCAACATTTGAGTTCAAATTCGTTCATACCATTAATCTACATCAGTTACAAGATCAAACACCATAAACACCTTCATAAACAGCTTTGAAAGTTATTTAAGAAGACTGTTACTTCACGGGGCACGGGCATGCCAGCCCAAAAGGCCACGCCCAAGTCACGCCTGACTTGGGCTCGTGCCTGTCCACTGGGCACTGGGCACGGGCGTACCTAGCCACAGGTCACGCCCAAGTCACGCCCGACTTGGGCTAGTGCCTGCCCGTAGGGCACGACCCTACCTCATAGAGGCACGGGCGTGCTTCAGCCCACCAGAACCAGTTTCTGGTTTTCTCTCTCATTTGACCATCTATGAAGTCGGAATCGATACTTGGCGTGTTACCCAATAGGCCCTTGCTTCATTAGTCATGATACCAACTCGTGTGTCTGTCACTGGGCATAATCCAACACTATTGGGTCACACGCCAAGTATCGATTCCGATATCACATATGGTCAAATGAGACAGAAAAACTAGAAACAGGTTCTTGTGGGCCAAGGCACGCCAGTGCCTCTATGAGGTATAGCCGTACCCTACGGGGAAGCACGAGCCCAAGTCGGGCGTTACTTGGGGCGTGGCCTAGGCTAGGTATGCCCGTGTCTCTTGGAGGTCCATGCCTCTCCTTTAGGTCTACGTACCTCTCTAACTCAAGGATATGGACACTAATTTTCCCGCCTTCATGCATCCTTCAACCGATCAAGACAACGATGCACTTTTACATGCATATAGAGGTCTAGGTCGCGTTGGTAGCATTTTGGCTCTAGAAGGGATTTCTCTAAAATGTGCAACTTTGACTCATGGTGGAAGACAATCCTCAACAACCAATCCTAGTCCACGAAGTCCACATTGGTGAGTCTCACCTTCTTTAGGAACGAACGGAGTTTTAAGTTGAAGTGGTGTCGTTAACGTTTGCCAATTAAAGATATAAAAATACACGTTTTAGTTAGTTTTGATACAATCCTCGTTACGATAATTACCCATTTAGTTTTAAGAAAAACCAATTATCTTAACAAGGGCTATGAACCTTATTTCACTTCACTACATGACGGGTTTGCCGCGGATCACTTCATGAAGTTATTTAGGCCGGTAAACGCTTTACCAATTGCAATCCGAGATTACAACTCTTAGACTCTTGCGGGATCCATCAACACTCATAGCGTCGGTTTGGCATGTTTGATCCCTTCTCACACCAATTCCTCGTTAAGCCGCTTTGGCAACTCGGTATAGGCACAACAATTACCAAGGCGTATTAAGTTGGAATTGTAAATCGTCCGTCAAGATACACGGTGACAACCTTGACAATCATTGGCTCGTGCTTAGCTCGACAACCATTAATTTCAAGTCGCCACACTCACCTTCCACACAGATCCACATGGAACAACTCGTGCTTAGCTCGACAATCATCCCATGCATCACTAGATTCGGGTGGTGTCATCTTATGGGTGGCGTGTGATTTACGTTTGAGAAAAACGGGACTTTTGTCTTTCCGGTTTAAAAAACCTCTTTTCAAATTGATTAACAAACAAGTGACAAAACGCATTTTTCACTTTAATATAAACCAATTTATATTTATTTGTTAATCGTGAGCGCGCGGGATTTGTTAAACAATTTAACAACTCTTGTGATTTTATTATTTTGAAAAGTTTTCTAGCATGTGAAGATCCTAACAACCACGCAGGAAAATAACAAAATAAATCACAACCAAGCACAAAGAAAATATCAGGTAACACACCCCTATACCCTATGCGCCCTCCCCGTGAGCCAAACGGAGAAAGCAATGCCAAACTAAGGACACAACCAAATGGCCTCGCCGGAAGTGCTCCCACTGAATCCGTCATCTCCAAATGATCCACCAGATCCAATATAGCCGAGACGTCTCTCCACGACTCTCGATGGTTTTCTTCGGTCTTCTTTTCTCAATTACAAACAATTTGAAAAGAAACGGCGTGCAAGCCGCGATTGCTATTCTAAGCTACTTACAACAAGTACAAAGGAAAGCA
Organism: Dittrichia graveolens; assembly: GCA_038502395.1. Classification (NCBI taxonomy): domain Eukaryota; kingdom Viridiplantae; phylum Streptophyta; class Magnoliopsida; order Asterales; family Asteraceae; genus Dittrichia; species Dittrichia graveolens. Next base: position 56,229,923 of record JARJIL010000003.1, read on the forward strand.
ATGGCATGCAAGCCATAATAAATTTACAAATTTACAAACTGAATTAAATATTATTACAAACCATTGTGAGTAAAAGTCACCAAATGAATGAAAATATAAATAAACAACCAAACAACCAAGACATAGGTCTAACGGGCAAGGCGTTACCGGACAAAACAACAACCACAAACAAAACATGGTGTGCCACAACAAAACCATGCAAAATGTATCTCAATTAAGATTGTTTAAACAAGCAAAGCACTCAAGGCACAAAAGGAACAATCCTTGTACATATGCATTAGTATCCCAAACACTTTGAGAACACATATTCATATATACATAATATAAGTATATGCATGTGTGCATTTTATGCCAAAACCACCCAATACATATAAATATATGAATCTAGACACATAAACGGGGCTTTTTGAATGTCCAAACAACAAGGACAGATTCTGGAAAAACAGAATCACACGGTGCTAAAACCGAAAATTTATTTCTTTTTAAAAACAAGGATTAAAACACTGTTCACGAGACCTTCACGGCCCAGAAGCCTTCACGGGCCCTCAAGAGCGACACCCCATGAAGCCACTCGTGTAGGCTTTACGACCCGTGAAGCTCATCTGGACAGAATGTCCATTTTCGGTTTTCAAGCCATCAAAGTGAAATTTCTTTGTAGAGATGGCTCTGATACCACTGTTGGAACTCGTGGTGGGCACAAACGCAGCGGAAGCAAACAAGAAAGTAGCATGCAAGACATAAAACAAAAGCACACACAAAGCCCACAACTAGTTCCAATGGTGGAACACACTACAAAGCAAATTGCAGCAAAAGAACAAGAAGAGGAGTAGAAAGTACATCCTTACCATGGCTGGAATTCGAGCTCTTCAAATGCGGGATGAACTTGAGGAAACAAAAGGCTTCCTCCTCCAATGCTAGTCCACACCAAGTATGCTTAATCCCATTGTACTAGCAACCCATAGATGAACGTGCACCATGACTCCATCATCTGGAACAGCCCATGTAGATCTCCTCTTGCGCCATGAAAGCCTCACATGAACACTCAAGATCATCTTAGTGTATGTATGTGTTACTATTGCACCAAGAGAGAGCTACAAGTAAAGAGAGATATGTTGTGATATGTTCTATGCACCTTACAGCCTCAAATGACCAGATTAGGAGTCAAAACTCGGCCATCTTGCATGTGAATTGATTGGACCATCAAATGGTCCAATAAAACATAACTTTCACTGCAGCTACCGTCTTCACGACCCCTAATAGGCTCTCACGGGTTGTGAAGCCTAAGTGCGCCACGAGGGGACTTAGAACTCCACGAGCCGTGCCGCCCGGTTGAGACTCGTGAGGGCATCTTCTTCACGACCCCTCACGACCTCGTCACGGGTCGTGAATCCCAAATGCGTCACGACGTGTGGCGGCCGTCGAACAATCGTTAGGGCAGCCTGCTTCACGACCCGTGGAGCACCCTTCACGGTCGTGAAGCCCCGAATCAAAACACTTTTGATTCTTTGACTTTCTCCATCCACATAAAGCTGTCGGGATCAATCCTTGGCGTGTGACCCAATAGGCTCGCGCTTCATTAGCAGTGATACCGGCATACGTGTGTCAGTGGGCAGATCTCCAACACCTTCATGTTATCGACTATGAGCTGCGAGAGCAACTCGGGCTTATGAGTGCGTATGACATGATTAATCGGTTGAAGGACATGTTCCAACATCAGATTAGAGAGGAATACTTTATTTGTGTCAAGGCCCTTGTCGGTGGCCGGATGCAGGATGGTGGGAAGGTTAGTGTTCATGTGCTTCGTATGAAGGCATACATTGACCAAATGGAAATACTAGGATTTCTGATTGGGAGGGAGCTTACGGTAAATATGATTCTCTAGTCCCTGCCCGCGTCTTATGATGAGTTTATCAAAAACTATTAAAAAGACAAAATGGCCGAGTTGCATGGCATGCTTAAGACTTTCAAATCTAACATGGCCAAACACAAGTTCGTTTCCACCCGGTTACTTGAGGAACGTAAAACCGAGAAAAAGAATACAACTCCTAAGGGAGAAGTTTGCTATTTCAGCGGTAGATATGGAGATTAGCGCCGCCACGCTTGTCCTGAGTGTTCGGAGGAGTTAAAGATTCCTATGAGGCAAGGAAATAGCTCCTCGTCATCAGGTACATTCATGATTAACTCCATTGCTTTTCTACTTCTTAGCTAGATTTATTGAAATGCTAGTTATAACACTCACGTTTGATGCAAAAATGTTTTGTTACAATGTGTAGGTGTTAAACAAAAGAAGTAGCTGATAAGGCATGGAGAGCTAGAGCTCAAGATTGAGAAACTTGGATGTTGTCTCGATTGAGAGGATTGGGAGTTTGGATCTCGCCATTCTATCTAGCTATTTTATTACTTTACTAGATTAATATATTTTCTACCCTGCATGGCGAGAGAAATATTAAGTCCATTTATGCATTGGTTGACGATGTATATTACTTTGTATTTGACATATATATATATATATATTAGTGGTTTATGTCAAAGTTTATCCATGTCATGGCATTTATAAGCTCTTGCTTAATGGTAATAAAATAATCATGAATAATATGTTTAAATCCAAAAATTGGTTTGGATAAATTATCCAAATGACAAGGTTATTTAAGTTATGTAAACAAGACTTGCTTCACCAAGGTACGTGTGGTTTGGAATCTTGGATGCATTTGATAGTTGATCAAATGTTGAGTGTGAGAATTTTTATTAGGCTAAATGACTTGTACATCTCTCATCGGCATATGTGAGAGGATTAAGAGCTTGTTGTAATTAGTTCACACTTGTGTGTTTAATTCGTTCAAGCAAATCCATGGGGATAACTACATGCACTTCGTTACCTTTACCCATAGTGGTAGTAGGGATGGGTATATTTTGAAACCTTTGAGGTGTTCGATAATTACCATAACGAGGTTTGTGGGAAATGGTTAAGTTACTTAAATCTTGTAAAGATGTTGAGCATGTTAATTTATGAATTTTGTGATCATCATAAGAATTGTGGGTTTTATCTCATAATTTATTTCTTCTATGACACATTGGCATATGGGTCGCATAGAGGAGGAACCGAACATACCCAAGAATGTTCGGGTCTTGATGGATAAATTCATACCCAAAGTGTTGGGAAGCTTAAATATGGCGGGCAATGTTCTATATACAAAATCAGCAAAGATGGTTAAAGTACGCATCTCAGGAGAAAAGACTAGAAAGAGTGTCTTTTCTTGTCTATCTCAAAACCTAGATTATCCAGCCTACGTGTAGACGTGAGGTGGTAGAATCCGGCGAATAAAGATGCTACTCCATTAGGCATTCTGCTGATACCATGAGATATTTGTTTCATAAACTTTTAAGGACAAGATTTGTCGCTCAGTAGCAAGTGGAAATATCTATGGGAGTCAGTGGGAGTAAACGGAGCCTAGAATGGTAAAACCTTATGTTGACACTAGCATACAATCAGTAATGATTGGAACTCAGCATGGTGATGCTGGAGTACTTGGCATAATTTTTTACTCTTCCTATTTCTGATAGGAGTTGTCGTAAGGCCGGATGGATATATGTTTTATATCTAGAGGAAGATAACTCGATGATGGATTAGTTTAATTCATCAACTATCGGAAGTCGTAGTGGGCCTAGTGTCTACTAGAAGGAGAGAGGTAATGAGAATGGGATGCAATCCATGTAGGATGTCCAAGTATTGAACTTGGTTGATCCGATGCCTTGGTGTAAACCTAAGGGTATACATGAATTGAGATATAGAAAACTTCAAATACTGACTAGTAGTAAAAGTTCTAATATGATTGACCATGAGGATGGTATCATGAAAAAAAATTTCCTAGTGGTTATGTTGAAGTCTACTTGGATGACTTAGGGTGTATCACTGCCTTTTTCTTGATTATGAAGGTATGATAGTGAAATGAAAAGACTGTATTCCTTTATAGGAATTTTGAGGAAGTGTTTTAATACTCTCTGAGATTCTTGTACATTATTAGTATTCTCGTATGGTCTTCAAGCCCAAGAAGTCTATTCATGGACTTGAACTTCAAATACCAACTAATGATAAATGTTCCGTTATGATTGACCATGGGATGGTATCATAAGGAAATCTTCTTAGTGGTTATGTTGAAGGTTACTCGGATATATGTGTTTATCAATACAATGTAAAGATTGTATTCCTTCATGGGAATTTTGAGGAAGAGTGTTTTAAGACTTTCTGAAGGTCTTGTACATTGAAAGTATCCTCATAGACTTGAATAAACATTGCAAGGTTGTAATCTTCACTTTAATGAGAAAATCATATATTTGAGTTTTCAAAAGGGAAGATTAAACTTGAATGTATGCTAGAGCTAGTGGGAGTGCTTGTGTTACTTTTATTGTGTATCCATGATATACTTATTATTTAAGATAATCTCCTAACTTGGCGGTTCATAAAACCGTGGTTGAGGAATTATTTCTTTATAAGAAGAACTGGGAGGATACAAATGTGGACTTTTCGGAGTGACAAAGCTAAGAGAGTGATATTGAAACATGATTTCACATGGTTTCTTTTCTCTCATTTTGACATACTTGGAAGAACTCTTGGTATATTGTTCTTCAAGGTGATGTTTGGTGGTAACAAGGAAATTTGGGTGATATATTGCTCTTGGTGAATTGTTATTTTTGTGTTGTTAACTGGAACGTTATCCACTATAATGGTTTATTTAAGCATCATTGATTCTATTTGGGTTCTTTTGAGAAAATAAGAGTATGATGGCTGATATATATGAACCATAGTCTTGTGCATTGTGACTTTATTAGGTTCTTTGAAACAATGAAAATACAATGGCTCATAGACGAGAACTATTGTACGCATGGATGTCACTTTGTGAGTCCGCTTACTAAGCTTTAGTCACAAGCTAGTGATGAACTTTCATACTAGGCTTGTGTACACTTGGTTTACAAGTGGCTTTGGCTTGAGTTTGTTTTAGTTGAATTTAATGTGTTTTGAGTTGGGAACATTAAAGCAATAATGTGCTTTGATTGTATCGATTATCAAATGGAGATTTGATAATGCGCACGGAGAGGATACTTTCGTTAGCCTTTATTGTGTTCCATCTTAGCATGTTTAACTACTTCATTTAATAAATTTATTTATTCTAAATGCTCCATGATCAGTCGTTCTTCATTGGAAGGAAGAAGTGAATTAAGATCGAGGCAAGTGGTTGGTAAAGTATTCATAGTTAATTGAATACATGCTTTCGCAACACTAGCCTGTACTTGATAGTGATCAAGTAATTGAAGGACTCGCACCTGAGTTTACTTCATGGGCATGATCACAAGTAAATCAGGATGATAATATTGTTTGTCCTTTTACTGGAGATACATGCGCTTTTTGATTAATAATATGGTCTTGTTTAGATTGCTTTGTAACGTGGTTCGTAACTGGCCGTTATAAGGGAAATTTTAAGGCAAGAACTTATTATTATGACGGAATGATGTAGTCAAAGGTATTCGTTCCTCTTTAGAGAGATATCCCTGGGCCCCTCGTTGACTGAACTAATGACATCAAAATGCATGGTTGTGCTCAAGTTGAATTGATAGTGGATCAATTTTGCAACTTGTATTGTTCGTCACAGTTAGTCTAGATCGAGAAACATAATCATGGATGTTTTGGGGTTGATGATGTTCCATGACATGCATTCACAACGGATATCGTGAACACTTATCTGAAGGACCATTCTTTACAGGTTGGTAATTGTCATGGGCGATATACCATATGCTTACTTGGGGCATAGATGCCTTGCTAGAGGACGCTCTATGTCGGTATTAACTTTCGTGGGTGTGTCATGTTCAAGTGGGAGTTTGTTGGAATATGCCCACTGACACACATGAGTTGGTATCACTGCCGATGAGGCATAGGCCTATTGGGTCACACACCAAGTATTGATTCTGGCAGCCCCTTTGAACGAGAGAGAGAAAAATGTCGAAACTGGGTTTTGGTAGGGCCGGGCACGACCGTGCCTTGTGAAGGTACGGGCGTGCCCTATGCAAGGTATAGGCCCAAGGCCGGCGTGCCTAGGTCGTACCCATTGGGGCCGGCACGGTTGTGCCTAGTGGAGGTATGGCCGTGCCTAGTGCGAAAGCACGAGCCCAAGTCGGGCATCACTTGGGTGTGCCCGTGGGCTGGCACGGGCGTGCCATGTGAGGCACGGCCGTGCCTCACTATGTAACATCCTCTTTAACTAGCCTTTTAAGACTAGTTTAATATGGCTTTATGGAAATTAATTGCTAGTGATATGAGTTACGATTTGGTGGTCTTATTCCCTATATATTAGTAGTTTGTATGTACCATGAGGTGATTGGAACCATATATTGGAATGATTACTAGAAAGGATTAAACAAAAGGAAAAAAACATATGAACTTGCAACATTGAGTTGGTTCATATCTCTCTCTCAAGACACACTTGGAAATCTTCAAGTGATGTTAGTTCTATAGTGGTGGTGTTCTTGTTGGCATACAAGTTCTCTAGCAAGTGGGAATCAAACCAAGCTTGGTGTGGATACCGATAGAGGTGCACTATTTTGTGTACGAGTCTTTCAAAGGCTATAAGGAGAAGCTACATGTATGGTATACTTTCTCCATCTTGTTTCTTTTGAATTGCATTGTTGTTTTTTAGAGTGTGGTCCATTGGGTGGTGTGATTGGTGCCATAAAATTTAAATTGTCTTATACTCATTTCTTTCCGCTGCGTTTTTTTCTAGATGCCACCAAAACCCAACAGTAAACTCTGGTACGGGTCCTCCAATTACTTAATCACCATTAAGTATAGGCAAGTGTTGCATAAACAAATATTCAATCCAAGATAAATACTTTACCAACCACTTCCCTGGATCTTAATTCACTTGTTCCTTCCAATGAAGAACGACTGATCGTGGAGTATTCATAAAGTAATCGCATCACGCGTATATTAAATCCTCATTTAATAATCATTACAATAAGAAATACATTATTGCTTTAATGTCCTCAATAACAAATACAACTAAAATGATTAAACCAAGTCACTAGCAAATCTAATACCAATAGACTTAGCATGAGAATCATTCTTAACTTGTGACAAAGGTTTGGTGAGTGGATCTGCCAAGTTCCCCTCAGTAGATACTCTACTAACCACACTGTCTCCATTCTCGATGATATCACGAATAAAACGATATGTCCGAGCAATGTGTCTCGTACGTCGATGCGCTCTTGGTTCCTTAGCTAGAGCTACTGCACCCTTATTGTCACAGAAGATCCCAATAGGGTTAGCGATGTTAGAAACCACTCCAAGGTCTTGGATGAATTTCTTCATCCAAACAGCTTCCTTAGCAGCCTCGCTTGCAGCAATATACTCTGACTCCGTGGTTGAATCGGCCACGGTATCTTGCTTGGAACTTCTCCAACTTATTGCCCCACCATTTAACAAGAACACAAATCCTGATTTAGACCGGCAATCATCCTTGTCCGTTTGGAAGCTAGCATTAGAATATCAAGTGACTCTAAGCAAATGTTCCAACTCTGAGATGCTTGCTTAAGTCCATAAATGGACCTCTTAAGCTTGCAGACTTTATTAGGATATTTGGGGTTTACGTAACCATCAGGTTGTGCCATGTATACCTCCTCTTGCAACTTCCCATTAAGGAAGGTAGTCTTGACATCCATCTGCCATATTACGTAATCGTAATATGCAGTAATAGCCATTAATATCCTAATAGACTTTAGCATAGCCACTGGAGAAAAGGTTTCATCATAGTCTACATCATGAGTTTGAGTGAAACCCTTTACTACCAGTCGGGCTTTGAAAGTGTCTACTTTTCCATCCATGTTAGTCTTCTTCCTGAAGACCCACTTGCACCCTACTGGCTTGTGGCCGGGTACTGGATCAACCAAGTCCCAGACTTGATTATCCACCATGGATTGCATCTCACTTGTCCATTGTCTCCTTCCACCTAGCAGACTCAGGGCCTGCTATGGCTTCCCGGTAGTTGTTTGGTTCACTATGATCCACCAATAGTTCGTCGCCCTCGGATATGAGGAACCCATATCTTTCTGGTTCATTACGAACTCTACCATATCTACGGAGCTCTAATGGCTGTGTGTCAGGTACCTCATCCTCCATTGGTTGAGATTCCACTTCTTCTAGTACGCTGACCTCAAAAGCGGTACTAGGGCCAACATCAGGTTGATCATTGGTGTCATCTAGAATTTCTTCTAGATCGACATGCCTCCCACTGGCTTCTTCAGATATTAGATCCCTTTCAAGGAAGACCGCCCTTCGAGCAACAAACACCTTGTTCTCAAAAGGTTTGTAAAACAAATATCCTATAGAACCAGCTGGGTAGCCAATGAAAATACACTTCTCGGCTCTAGGTTCAAGTTTGTCTTGAGCTTCACGTCTCAGGTAAGCTTCACAACCCCAGACGTTGAGATAGGCTAGCGAAGAAACCCTTCCATGCCACATCTCGAACGGTGTACTTGCAACCTTCTTTGTTGGTACAAGGTTTAGGTCCTAGTAGTAGTTTCCAAAGAATAACCCCAAAAACTTGCGGCTAGCTTTGTACGACTCATCATGGGCCGAACCATATCCAATAAAGTTCGGTTCCTTCTTTCAGCGACCCCATTTAATTGCGGTGTCCTGGGTGGAGTAAGTTGTTAAATAATTCCACAACCCCTAAGATGATCAAGAAACTCGGTACTAAAATACTCACCACCCCTATCGGATCTGAGAATCTTAATCCGCTTACCCAATTGATTCTGCATTTCGTTTTGGTATGTCTTAAACACCTCAAAGGTTTCAGACTTATGCTTAATCAAATAAAAATAACCATACCTACTGAAATCATTAGTAAAAGTAACGATGTATCTACAGTTGTTTCTTGTAGCAGACCTGAACGGACCACACACATCCCTGTGAACGATGTCTAACAAGTCTTTGCCCCTCTCACTAACGCCTGTGAAGGTGCTTTAGTCATTTTGCCTAATAAACAAGAATTGCATATTTCGCTTGACCCGTGATCAAACGATTCCAAAATCCATCCACTTGGAGTTTGGCGATACGTTTCTTATTTATATGGCCAAGACGACTATGCCACAAAGACAACTTGTCCAATATAGCTTTGGACTGAGAATCAATGTTCATGATTGATTTATTACCATCCAAACATACACTTGTTTCATAAATTTCACGACATGGATAAGCTTTAAAATAATGAATACCATCTCTTAAACAAGAAATAATTCCATTACCAAAATTAAACATAAAACCATCGTCAAACAATGCATGAAAGGAAGTAATGTACGTGCCACGCAAGGCGAAAAACAAACATTTAACAAAGTAGTAGCAAGGCCTGAAGGAAAGGTGAGATCAACACTCCCTATCTGCTCCATAGGAACCACATCCTTGTTTCCCATGATCAGGTCAAGCTCTCCAGCACGCAGAGCCCTACTTCTGTTTAGCACCTGCACATTATTACAAATATGAGTGCCACAACCGGTATCAAGTACCCAGCCATTAGTAGTAGCGGTATTGTGGAGTTTAATCATTAACGTACATGAGTTACCAGCTCCCTTCGGTTTTACCAGCTTAATCACCTCAAGGTACTTTGGGCAAGAACGCCGCCAATGCCCATTTTCCTTGCAGTGGAAGCACTCGGCTTTCCCCTTGCCCTTCGGGGCCGGACTCGGGTTAGGTTAGACAACCTTCCCCTTACCCTTTCCCTTGGAGGGGGAGCGCCTTTCCTTTTGGGTCCGTCTCCCTGGATAGCTAGGACGGGTTTGGACGAGGAGGGCTTCTTGGACATGCCAGACTCGACAGTCTTCAACATTCCGTGAAGCTCCATTAGGGACTTGTCCATGCCATGGACATGATATTTCAACACAAATTGTGAAAAGGAACTAGGCAGAGAACGGAGGATCACATCCACCGCTAACTCCCTCCCTAACAGGAATCCCAACCTCTCCAAGCGATCAACCAATGTTTTCATATTAAGCACGTGAACGCTCACATTTTCGCCCTCCTACATGTGGCAATCGAAAAGGGACTTTAGGCATTCGAAGCGCTCTAGCTTAGCCTGTTGTTGGAACATTTCCTTCAGCTGGTTAAGCATATCATATGCCCCTAAATGTTCCATTTGCTTTTGAAGCTCAGGAATCATTAACGAGAGCATAATACAAGCCACTTCGTTCGTTTCCATGACGCGCTTTTCATACACGTCTCGGACCGCCCTAGTCGCATTGGCCGCAGGTGCTTCCGGCAAAGGCTCCTCGATGACCCACATCTTTTGTTCATACCTAAGGGCTATCCTTAGTTGCAAGAACCAATCCATAAAGTTTTGGCCATCGAGTTTGGCCTTTTTGAGGAACAATTTTAGGGAAATTGAGTTCGATGATGTAGAAGCGTTGCTGGATGCCATCTACAAAATTAGAGTACCAATTTTAGTTGTCAAATCCTTGTAGAAATAATTACCCAATAGTTATAAAACTCAATTATTTGAAAAAGGCTAAGAACCGTATTTCACTCTATCCCATGACGGGTTTACCGCGGATCACGAAATAAGTTATTTAGACCGGTTACCATTTTACCCTTTGCAACCATCACAACTCTTATATTCTTATGGGATCCTTTTGACATCAAATGTCTAAGGCATGTTTGATCCCTTCATTCACCAATACTTTTATTATTCTTAAATGACTCGGCTAGAGATCAACATCATTTAAGTGTTATAAAAGAATTTGTAAGTCGTCCGTCAAGACACATGTTGGTAACCTAGCCCAATCATTGGTTCGTGCTTAAGCTCGACTACCAATACTGCGGGTTGCCACTCTCACCTTCCACGCAAATCCAAAAGGCAGGATTCGTGCTAATGCTCGACAATCATCCAAGTTTTGTTAGATTTGAGTGGTGTCGTCTTACGGGTGGTGCGTGACTTACTTTTGAAAAACGGGTTTTTGTTTTCCGGTTAAAATAATATTCAAACAATTTTGAGAATTAACAATTTAAGTGACAAAAACTCCTTTTTAATCTCCATTTAATATAATCAACTTTTATATTAATATTGCCAATTCTTATGCGCGTAAAAATATAAACACATTTATAAATCTCTTTGTTTTATATATTTTTCAAAAATTCTCTAGCATGCAAATCCAAAATAATTAAATATAAAACAACCACACATAAAAGATAAACAAAGACACGGTAACATGCCCAAATCCTAAGTTTTTTCCCCGTGAGCCAAAATGGGGAAAACATGGTTATTTTAAGGACAACATAGAATGCTCCGTCACGATCTCCACACCGGCGAATCTCCCGGATTTGGTTCGTCAAGACGCCAACACTGTGTCTCCCGATTGGTTTGATACTATATATATATATATATATAAATTAATCTAAGTACGAGTACATAATAATAAGAAAACGACATGCAAGTCGCAATCCTAATAAGCTATTACGAGTACAAAGTTTTAAACAAACGACATGCAAGTCGCACTAAATATAAATATTACAACAATACGGCACGCAGGCCAAAACCAAAACCAATCACAAACATCACAATGGCTATGGGCATATCAAGTTACCGGGCGACCACAACAAACACAACCAAACGAAACAATGGTGTGCCACAAAACCATGTCAAACAAATATATTTTGATCAAGATTGCAAAACAACATTTAAGGCACAACAAGGAATCCTTGTACATATGCATTAGCAATTTTAATACACCTTTAAAATTGCATATTCATATATACACCTAAAAATATAAGTTTTTATGAACTTCATGCCAAGTCATACAAAACATATAGAATTTGGAATCAAAATATAGTGGGGATAACCAGAATCAAGACTAGTCCAAAACGTGGATTTTAATATATTTAAACATATTGTTTCAAAAACAAATTCTAACCAAAAAACTAGAAGGCACGGGCGTACCCCAAAGGGTACGGGCGTGCCTCCCCTTTTGTTAGTGTACAGTTTAAACAATTTTAAACACTAAACGAATTCTGCCGGCACGGCCCATACCCCCGCTGGTACGCCCGTGCCCCTGTCACTGGCACGGCCCGTACCCTTAGAGGTACGGCCATGCCAGGTTGCCGGAAAAACCATTTTTGATAGAAAACAGAAAAATCTGGTTTAACTCCAAAAGTGCAAAGTCATGTTAGAAACAGCTCTGATACCACTGTTGGGTTTTCGTGATCCAAAAACACAACGGAAGCAAAACGAGTAGAAAATATGTTTCAAAATTTGACCACGCATATACCCACCACATGGACCAAAACTCTAAACATGTCAAAGCAACTAAAGAAAAGAACAAAGAAGTAGAGTTATACACTTGAAGCTCTTTGTTCAAATCCGGTTGGAGTTTGGAAGATGTATACACTAACTTGTGTATCTCTATTGATGTCCACACCAAGGTTCTATTGGTTCACACTTTCTAGAGCGTGAGATAAGGTAATCTCTACACCACCAAGATGTCCAACACAAGCGTATCAAAGGCTTGAGTACTCCTTTGTGTACTCGAGAGAATTCTGTATGCAATATGTGTTAGTTTGTATTTCAAGAACTTGGAACCAAACAATGTAGATATGTAGCACATTATATAGGCTCAACATTTGAGTTCAAATTCGTTCATACCATTAATCTACATCAGTTACAAGATCAAACACCATAAACACCTTCATAAACAGCTTTGAAAGTTATTTAAGAAGTCTGTTACTTCACGGGGCACGGGCATGCCAGCCCAAAAGGCCACGCCCAAGTCACGCCTAACTTGGGCTCGTGCCTGTCCACTGGGCACTGGGCACGGGCGTACCTAGCCACAGGTCACGCCCAAGTCACGCCCGACTTGGGCTAGTGCCTGCCCGTAGGGCACGACCCTACCTCATAGAGGCACGGGCGTGCTTCAGCCCACCAGAACCAGTTTCTGGTTTTCTCTCTCATTTGACCATCTATGAAGTCGGAATCGATACTTGGCGTGTTACCCAATAGGCCCTTGCTTCATTAGTCATGATACCAACTCGTGTGTCTGTCACTGGGCATAATCCAACACTATTGGGTCACACGCCAAGTATCGATTCCGATATCACATATGGTCAAATGAGACAGAAAAACTAGAAACAGGTTCTTGTGGGCCAAGGCACGCCAGTGCCTCTATGAGGTATAGCCGTACCCTACGGGCAAGCACGAGCCCAAGTCGGGCGTTACTTGGGGCGTGGCCTAGGCTAGGTATGCCCGTGTCTCTTGGAGGTCCATGCCTCTCCTTTAGGTCCACGTACCTCTCTAACTCAAGGATATGGACACTAATTTTCCCGCCTTCATGCATCCTTCAACCGATCAAGACAACGATGCACTTTTACATGCATATAGAGGTCTAGGTCGCGTTGGTAGCATTTTGGCTCTAGAAGGGATTTCTCTAAAATGTGCAACTTTGACTCATGGTGGAAGACAATCCTCAACAACCAATCCTAGTCCACGAAGTCCACATTGGTGAGTCTCACCTTCTTTAGGAACGAACGGAGTTTTAAGTTGAAGCGGTGTCGTTAACGTTTGCCAATTAAAGATATAAAAATACACGTTTTAGTTAGTTTTGATACAATCCTCGTTACGATAATTACCCATTTAGTTTTAAGAAAAACCAATTATCTTAACAAGGGCTATGAACCTTATTTCACTTCACTACATGACGGGTTTGCCGCGGATCACTTCATGAATTTATTTAGGCCGGTAAACGCTTTACCAATTGCAATCCGAGATTACAACTCTTAGACTCTTGCGGGATCCATCAACACTCACAGCGTCGGTTTGGCATGTTTGATCCCTTCTCACACCAATTCCTCGTTAAGCCGCTTTGGCAACTCGGTATAGGCACAACAATTACCAAGGCGTATTAAGCTGGAATTGTAAATCGTCCGTCAAGATACACGGTGACAACCTTGACAATCATTGGCTCGTGCTTAGCTCGACAACCATTAATTTCAAGTCGCCACACTCACCTTCCACACAGATCCACATGGAACAACTCGTGCTTAGCTCGACAATCATCCCATGCATCACTAGATTCGGGTGGTGTCATCTTATGGGTGGCGTGTGATTTACGTTTGAGAAAAACGGGACTTTTGTCTTTCCGGTTTAAAAAACCTCTTTTCAAATTGATTAACAAACAAGTGACAAAACGCATTTTTCACTTTAATATAAACCAATTTATATTTATTTGTTAATCGTGAGCGCGCGGGATTTGTTAAACAATTTAACAACTCTTGTGATTTTATTATTTTGAAAAGTTTTCTAGCATGTGAAGATCCTAACAACCACGCAGGAAAATAACAAAATAAATCACAACCAAGCACAAAGAAAATATCAGGTAACACACCCCTAAACCCTATGCGCCCTCCCCGTGAGCCAAACGGAGAAAGCAATGCCAAACTAAGGACACAACCAAATGGCCTCGCCGGAAGTGCTCCCACTGAATCCGTCATCTCCAAATATAGCCGAGACGTCTCTCCACGACTCTCGATGGTTGTCTTCGGTCTTCTTTTCACAATTACAAACAATTTGAAAAGAAACGGCGTGCAAGCCGCGATTGCTATTCTAAGCTACTTACAACAAGTACAAAGGAAAGCAATCGCATGCAAGCCATAATAAATTTACAAATTTACAAACTGAATTAAATATTATTACAAACCATTGTGAGTAAAAGTCACCAAATGAATGAAAATATAAATAAACAACCAAACAACCAAGACATAGGTCTAACGGGCAAGGCGTTACCGGACAAAACAACAACCACAAACAAAACATGGTGTGCCACAACAAAACCATGCAAAATGTATCTCAATTAAGATTGTTCAAACAAGCAAAGCACTCAAGGCACAAAAGGAACAATCCTTGTACATATGCATTAGTATCCCAAACACTTTGAGAACACATATTCATATATACATAATATAAGTATATGCATGTGTGCATTTTATGCCAAAACCACCCAATACATATAAATATATGAATCTAGACACATAAACGGGGCTTTTTGAATGTCCAAACAACAAGGACAGATTCTGGAAAAACAGAATCACACGGTGCTAAAACCGAAAATTTATTTCTTTTTAAAAACAAGGATTAAAACACTGTTCACGAGACCTTCACGGCCCAGAAGCCTTCACGGGCCCTCAAGAGCGACACCCCATGAAGCCACTCGTGTAGGCTTTACGACCCGTGAAGCTCATCTGGACAGAATGTCCATTTTCGGTTTTCAAGCCATCAAAGTGAAATTTCTTTGTAGAGATGGCTCTGATACCACTGTTGGAACTCGTGGTGGGCACAAACGCAGCGGAAGCAAACAAGAAAGTAGCATGCAAGACATAAAACAAAAGCACACACAAAGCCCACAACTAGTTCCAATGGTGGAACACACTACAAAGCAAATTGCAGCAAAAGAACAAGAAGAGGAGTAGAAAGTACATCCTTACCATGGCTGGAATTCGAGCTCTTCAAATGCGGGATGAACTTGAGGAAACAAAAGGCTTCCTCCTCCATTGCTAGTCCACACCAAGTATGCTTAATCCCATTGTACTAGCAACCCATAGATGAACGTGCACCATGACTCCATCATCTGGAACAGCCCATGTAGATCTCCTCTTGCGCCATGAAAGCCTCACATGAACACTCAAGATCATCTTAGTGTATGTATGTGTTACTATTGCACCAAGAGAGAGCTACAAGTAAAGAGAGATATGTTGTGATATGTTCTATGCACCTTACAGCCTCAAATGACCAGATTAGGAGTCAAAACTCGGCCATCTTGCATGTGAATTGATTGGACCATCAAATGGTCCAATAAAACATAACTGTCACTGCAGCTACCGTCTTCACGACCCCTAATGGGCTCTCACGGGTTGTGAAGCCTAAGTGCGCCACGAGGGGACTTAGAACTCCACGAGCCGTGCCGCCCGGTTGAGACTCGTGAGGGCATCTCCTTCACGACCCCTCACGACCTCGTCACGGGTCGTGAATCCCAAATGCGTCACGACGTGTGGCGGCCGTCGAACAATCGTTAGGGCAGCCTGCTTCACGACCCGTGGAGCACCCTTCACGGTCGTGAAGCCCCGAATCAAAACACTTTTGATTCTTTGACTTTCTCCATCCATATAAAGCTGTCGGGATCAATCCTTGGCGTGTGACCCAATAGGCTCGCGCTTCATTAGCAGTGATACCGGCATACGTGTGTCAGTGGGCAGATCTCCAACACCTTCATGTTATCGACTATGAGCTGCGAGAGCAACTCGGGCTTATGAGTGCGTATGACATGATTAATCGGTTGAAGGACATGTTCCAACATCAGATTAGAGAGGAATACTTTATTTGTGTCAAGGCCCTTGTCGGTGGCCGGATGCAGGATGGTGGGAAGGTTAGTGTTCATGTGCTTCGTATGAAGGCATACATTGACCAAATGGAAATACTAGGATTTCTGATTGGGAGGGAGCTTACGGTAAATATGATTCTCTAGTCCCTGCCCGCGTCTTATGATGAGTTTATCAAAAACTATTAAAAAGACAAAATGGCCGAGTTGCATGGCATGCTTAAGACTTTCAAATCTAACATGGCCAAACACAAGTTCGTTTCCACCCAGTTACTTGAGGAACGTAAAACCGAGAAAAAGAATACAACTCCTAAGGGAGAAGTTTGCTATTTCAGCGGTAGATATGGAGATTAGCGCCGCCACGCTTGTCCTGAGTGTTCGGAGGAGTTAAAGATTCCTATGAGGCAAGGAAATAGCTCCTCGTCATCAGGTACATTCATGATTAACTCCATTGCTTTTCTACTTCTTAGCTAGATTTATTGAAATGCTAGTTATAACACTCACGTTTGATGCAAAAATGTTTTGTTACAATGTGTAGGTGTTAAACAAAAGAAGTAGCTGATAAGGCATGGAGAGCTAGAGCTCAAGATTGAGAAACTTGGATGTTGTCTCGATTGAGAGGATTGGGAGTTTGGATCTCGCCATTCTATCTAGCTATTTTATTACTTTACTAGATTAATATATTTTCTACCCTGCATGGCGAGAGAAATATTAAGTCCATTTATGCATTGGTTGACGATGTATATTACTTTGTATTTGACATATATATATATATATATATATATTAGTGGTTTATGTCAAAGTTTATCCATGTCATGGCATTTATAAGCTCTTGCTTAATGGTAATAAAATAATCATGAATAATATGTTTAAATCCAAAAATTGGTTTGGATAAATTATCCAAATGACAAGGTTATTTAAGTTATGTAAACAAGACTTGCTTCACCAAGGTACGTGTGGTTTGGAATCTTGGATGCATTTGATAGTTGATCAAATGTTGAGTGTGAGAATTTTTATTAGGCTAAATGACTTGTACATCTCTCATCGGCATATGTGAGAGGATTAAGAGCTTGTTGTAATTAGTTCACACTTGTGTGTTTAATTCGTTCAAGCAAATCCATGGGGATAACTACATGCACTTCGTTACCTTTACCCATAGTGGTAGTAGGGATGGGTATATTTTGAAACCTTTGAGGTGTTCGATAATTACCATAACGAGGTTTGTGGGAAATGGTTAAGTTACTTAAATCTTGTAAAGATGTTGAGCATGTTAATTTATGAATTTTGTGATCATCATAAGAATTGTGGGTTTTATCTCATAATTTATTTCTTCTATGACACATTGGCATATGGGTCGCATAGAGGAGGAACCGAACATACCCAAGAATGTTCGGGTCTTGATGGATAAATTCATACCCAAAGTGTTGGGAAGCTTAAATATGGCGGGCAATGTTCTATATACAAAATCAGCAAAGATGGTTAAAGTACGCATCTCAGGAGAAAAGACTAGAAAAAGTGTCTTTTCTTGTCTATCTCAAAACCTAGATTATCCAGCCTACGTGTAGACGTGAGGTGGTAGAATCCGGCGAATAAAGATGCTACTCCATTAGGCATTCTGCTGATACCATGAGATATTTGTTTCATAAACTTTTAAGGACAAGATTTGTCGCTCAGTAGCAAGTGGAAATATCTATGGGAGTCAGTGGGAGTAAACGGAGCCTAGAATGGTAAAACCTTATGTTGACACTAGCATACAATCAGTAATGATTGGAACTCATCATGGTGATGCTGGAGTACTTGGCATAATTTGTTACTCTTCCTATTTCTGATAGGAGTTGTCGTAAGGCCGGATGGATATATGTTTTATATCTAGAGGAAGATAACTCGATGATGGATTAGTTTAATTCATCAACTATCGGAAGTCGTAGTGGGCCTAGTGTCTACTAGAAGGAGAGAGGTAATGAGAATGGTATGCAATCCATGTAGGATGTCCAAGTATTGAACTTGGTTGATCCGATGCCTTGGTGTAAACCTAAGGGTATACATGAATTGAGATATAGAAAACTTCAAATACCGACTAGTAGTAAAAGTTCTAATATGATTGACCATGAGGATGGTATCATGAAAAAAAATTTCCTAGTGGTTATGTTGAAGTCTACTTGGATGACTTAGGGTGTATCACTGCCTTTTTCTTGATTATGAAGGTATGATAGTGAAATGAAAAGACTGTATTCCTTTATAGGAATTTTGATGAAGTGTTTTAATACTCTCTGAGATTCTTGTACATTATTAGTATTCTCGTATGGTCTTCAAGCCCAAGAAGTCTATTCATGGACTTGAACTTCAAATACCAACTAATGATAAATGTTCCGTTATGATTGACCATGGGATGGTATCATAAGGAAATCTTCTTAGTGGTTATGTTGAAGGTTACTCGGATATATGTGTTTATCAATACAATGTAAAGATTGTATTCCTTCATGGGAATTTTGAGGAAGAGTGTTTTAAGACTTTCTGAAGGTCTTGTACATTGAAAGTATCCTCATAGACTTGAATAAACATTGCAAGGTTGTAATCTTCACTTTAATGAGAAAATCATATATTTGAGTTTTCAAAAGGGAAGATTAAACTTGAATGTATGCTAGAGCTAGTGGGAGTGCTTGTGTTACTTTTATTGTGTATCCATGATATACTTATTATTTAAGATAATCTCCTAACTTGGCGGTTCATAAAACCGTGGTTGAGGAATTATTTCTTTATAAGAAGAACTGGGAGGATACAAATGTGGATTTTTCGGAGTGACAAAGCTAAGAGAGTGATATTGAAACATGATTTCACATGGTTTCTTTTCTCTCATTTTGACATACTTGGAAGAACTCTTGGTATATTGTTCTTCAAGGTGATGTTTGGTGGTAACAAGGAAATTTGGGTGATATATTGCTCTTGGTGAATTGTTATTTTTGTGTTGTTAACTGGAACGTTATCCACTATAATGGTTTATTTAAGCATCATTGATTCTATTTGGGTTCTTTTGAGAAAATAAGAGTATGATGGCTTATATATATGAACCATAGTCTTGTGCATTGTGACTTTATTATGTTCTTTGAAACAATGAAAATACAATGGCTCATAGACGAGAACTATTGTACGCATGGATGTCACTTTGTGAGTCCGCTTACTAAGCTTTAGTCACAAGCTAGTGATGAACTTTCATACTAGGCTTGTGTACACTTGGTTTACAAGTGGCTTTGGCTTGAGTTTGTTTTAGTTGAATTTAATGTGTTTTGAGTTGGGAACATTAAAGCAATAATGTGCTTTGATTGTATCGATTATCAAATGGAGATTTGATAATGCGCACGGAGAGGATACTTTCGTTAGCCTTTATTGTGTTCCATCTTAGCATGTTTAACTACTTCATTTAATAAATTTATTTATTCTAAATGCTCCATGATCAGTCGTTCTTCATTGGAAGGAAGAAGTGAATTAAGATCGAGGCAAGTGGTTGGTAAAGTATTCATAGTTAATTGAATACATGTTTTCGCAACACTAGCCTGTACTTGATAGTGATCAAGTAATTGAAGGACTCGCACCTGAGTTTACTTCATGGGCATGATCACAAGTAAATCAGGATGATAATATTGTTTGTCCTTTTACTGGAGATACATGCGCTTCATGATTAATAATATGGTCTTGTTTAGATTGCTTTGTAACGTGGTTCGTAACTGGCCGTTATAAGGGAAATTTTAAGGCAAGAACTTATTATTATGACGGAATGATGTAGTCAAAGGTATTCGTTCCTATTTAGAGAGATATCCCTGGGCCCCTCGTTGACTGAACTAATGACATCAAAATGCATGGTTGTGCTCAAGTTGAATTGATAGTGGATCAATTTTGCAACTTGTATTGTTCGTCATAGTTAGTCTAGATCGAGAAACATAATCGTGGATGTTTTGGGGTTGATGATGTTCCATGACATGCATTCACAACGGATATCGTGAACACTTATCTGAAGGACCATTCTTTACAGGTTGGTAATTGTCATGGGCGATATCGTGAACACTTATCTGAAGGACCATTCTTTACGGGTTCGTCATAGTAGTTTGTATGTACCATGAGGTGATTGGAACCATATATTGGAATGATTACTAGAAAGGATTAAACAAAAGGAAAAAAACATATGAACTTGCAACATTGAGTTGGTTCATATCTCTCTCTCAAGACACACTTGGAAATCTTCAAGTGATGTTAGTTCTATAGTGGTGGTGTTCTTGTTGGCATACAAGTTCTCTAGCAAGTGGGAATCAAACCAAGCTTGGTGTGGATACCGATAGAGGTGCACTATTTTGTGTACGAGTCTTTCAAAGGCTATAAGGAGAAGCTACATGTATGGTATACTTTCTCCATCTTGTTTCTTTTGAATTGCATTGTTGTTTTTTAGAGTGTGGTCCATTGGGTGGTGTGATTGGTGCCATAAAATTTAAATTGTCTTATACTCATTTATTTCCGCTGCGTTTTTTTCTAGATGCCACCAAAACCCAACAGTAAACTCTGGTACGGGTCCTCCATTTACTTAATCACCATTAAGTATAGGCAAGTGTTGCATAAACAAATATTCAATCCAAGATAAATACTTTACCAACCACTTCCCTCGATCTTAATTCACTTGTTCCTTCCAATGAAGAACGACCGATCGTGGAGTATTCATAAAGTAATCGCATCACGCGTATATTAAATCCTCATTTAATAATCATTACAATAAGAAATACATTATTGCTTTAATGTCCTCAATAACAAATACAACTAAAATGATTAAACCAAGTCACTAGCAAATCTAATACCAATAGACTTAGCATGAGAATCATTCTTAACTTGTGACAAAGGTTTGGCGAGTGGATCTGCCAAGTTCCCCTCAGTCGATACTCTACTAACCACAATGTCTCCATTCTCGATGATATCACGAATAAAACGATATGTCCGAGCAATGTGTCTCGTACGTTGATGCGCTCTTGGTTCCTTAGCTAGAGCTACTGCACCCTCATTGTCACAGAAGATCCCAATAGGGTTAGCGATGCTAGAAACCACTCCAAGGTCTTGGATGAATTTCTTCATCCAAATAGCTTCCTTAGCAGCCTCGCTTGCAGCAATATACTCTGACTCCGTGGTTGAATCGGCCACGGTATCTTGCTTGGAACTTCTCCAACTTATTGCCCCACCATTTAACAAGAACACAAATCCTGATTGAGACCGGCAATCATCCTTGTCCGTTTGGAAGCTAGCATTAGAATATCAAGTGACTCTAAGCTCCTTCGATCCACCGAACACTAAAAACATTTCCATAGTTCTCCGAAGATATTTAAGGATGTTTTTAACCGCAACCCAATGACTTTGACCAGGGTTAGCCTGATATCGACTCGTCATGCTCAAGGCATAAAACACATCAGGCCGAGTACATAGCATAGCATACATGATCGATCCCACTGCCGAAGCATACGGGACTCGACTCATTTCCTCTAGTTCCTTTTGAGAACTAGGATATTGAGACTTTCTCAACGCCATAGCATGAAACATAGGGAAATTCCCTTTCTTGGAATCTTGCATATCGAACCTCTTCAAGACTTTATCTATGTACGTACTCGGGCTCAAACCAATGAGTCTCTTAGATCTATCTCTATAGATCTTATCCCCAAAATATATGTTGCTTCTCCAATGTCTTTCATAGAGAAGCAACTCCCAAGCCAAGTTTTCACTTCCTACAAGGTAGTCACGTCACTTCCTATGAGTAGTATGTCATCTAAATACAAGACTAGGAAAACTACAGCACTCCTAGTAGCACTGACATATACACAAGGTTCATCCTTGCTTTTAGAAAAGCCAAACTCTTTGACCTTTTCATCAAAGCAAATGTTCCAACTCTGAGATGCTTGCTTAAGTCCATAAATGGACCTCTTAAGCTTGCAGACTTTATTAGGATATTTGGGGTTTACGTAACCATCAGGTTGTGCCATGTATACCTCCTCTTGCACCTTCCCATTAAGGAAGGTAGTCTTGACATCCATCTGCCATATTACGTAATCGTAATATGCAGTAATAGCCATTAATATCCTAATAGACTTTAGCATAGCCACTGGAGAAAAGGTTTCATCATAGTCTACATCATGAGTTTGAGTGAAACCCTTTGCTACCAGTCGGGCTTTGAAAGTGTCTACTTTTCCATCCATGTTAGTCTTCTTCCTGAAGACCCACTTGCACCCTACTGGCTTGTGGCCGGGTACTGGATCAACCAAGTCCCAGACTTGATTATCCACCATGGATTGCATCTCACTTGTCCATTGTCTCCTTCCACCTAGCAGACTCAGGGCCTGCTATGGCTTCCCGGTAGTTGTTTGGTTCACTATGATCCACCAATAGTTCGTCGCCCTCGGATATGAGGAACCCATATCTTTCTGGTTCATTACGAACTCTACCATATCTACGGAGATCTAATGGCTGCGTGTCAGGTACCTCATCCTCCATTGGTTGAGATTCCACTTCTTCTAGTACGCCGACCTCAAAAGCGGTACTAGGGCCAACATCAGGTTGATCATTGGTGTCATCTAGAATTTCTTCTAGATCGACATGCCTCCCACTGGCTTCTTCAGATATTAGCTCCCTTTCAAGGAAGACCGCCCTTCGAGCAACAAACACCTTGTTCTCAAAAGGTTTGTAAAACAAATATCCTATAGAACCAGCTGGGTAGCCAATGAAAATACACTTCTCGGCTCTAGGTTCAAGTTTGTCTTGAGCTTCACGTCTCAGGTAAGCTTCACAACCCCAGACGTTGAGATAGGCTAGCGAAGAAACCCTTCCATGCCACATCTCGAACGGTGTACTTGCAACCTTCTTTGTTGGTACAAGGTTTGGGTCCTAGTAGTAGTTTCCAAAGAATAACCCCAAAAACTTGCGGCTAGCTTTGTACGACTCATCATGGGCCGAACCATATCCAATAAAGTTCGGTTCCTTCTTTCAGCGACCCCATTTAATTGCGGTGTCCTGGGTGGAGTAAGTTGTTAAATAATTCCACAACCCCTAAGATGATCAAGAAACTCGGTACTAAAATACTCACCACCCCTATCGGATCTGAGAATCTTAATCCGCTTACCCAATTGATTCTGCATTTCGTTTTGGTATGTCTTAAACACCTCAAAGGTTTCAAACTTATGCTTAATCAAATAAAAATAACCATACCTACTGAAATCATTAGTAAAAGTAACGATGTATCTACAGTTGTTTCTTGTAGCAGACCTGAACGGACCACACACATCCCTGTGAACGATGTCTAACAAGTCTTTGCCCCTCTCACTAACGCCTGTGAAGGTGCTTTAGTCATTTTGCCTAATAAACAAGAATTGCATATTTCGCTTGACCCGTGATCAAACGATTCCAAAATCCATCCACTTGGAGTTTGGCGATACGTTTCTTGTTTATATGGCCAAGACGACTATGCCACAAAGAAAACTTGTCCAATATAGCTTTGGACTGAGAATCAATGTTCATGATTGATTTATTACCATCCAAACATACACTTTTTTCATAAATTTCACGACATGGATAAGCTTTAAAATAATGAATACCATCTCTTAAACAAGAAATAATTCCATTACCAAAATTAAACATAAAACCATCGTCAAACAATGCATGAAAGGAAATAATGTACGTGCCACGCAAGGCGAAAAACAAACATTTAACAAAGTAGTAGCAAGGCCTGAAGGAAAGGTGAGATCAACACTCCCTATCTGCTCCATAGGAACCACATCCTTGTTTCCCATGATCAGGTCAAGCTCTCCAGCACGCAGAGCCCTACTTCTGTTTAGCACCTGCACATTATTACAAATATGAGTGCCACAACCGGTATCAAGTACCCAGCCATTAGTAGTAGCGGTATTGTGGAGTTTAATCATTAACGTACATGAGTTTCCAGCTCCCTTCGGTTTTACCAGCTTAATCACCTCAAGGTACTTTGGGCAAGAACGCCGCCAATGCCCATTTTCCTTGCAGTGGAAGCACTCGGCTTTCCCCTTGCCCTTCGGGGCCGGACTCGGGTTAGGTTAGACAACCTTCCCCTTACCCTTTCCCTTGGAGGGGGAGCGCCTTTCCTTTTGGGTCTGTCTCCCTGGATAGCTAGGACGGGTTTGGACGAGGAGGGCTTCTTGGACATGCCAGACTCGACAGTCTTCAACATTCCGTGAAGCTCCATTAGGGACTTGTCCATGCCATGGACATGATATTTCAACACAAAGCGCGTTGTCGCATAAGAAACATGTATAAATTAGGGACTCGAAGCGCGTTGGCTTAGCCTGCTGTTGGAACATTTCCATCAGCTGGTTAAGCATGTCATATGCCCCTAAATGTTACATTTGCTTTTGAAGCTCAGGAATCATTGACGAGAGCATAATGCAAGCCACTTTGTTCGTTTCCTTAACGCGCTTATCATACGCGTCTCAGACCGCCCTAGTCGCATTAGCCGCACGTGCTTCCATGATATGATTGAGGATTGTGTTGAGGTGTTCATGGATGACTTTTCAGTCTTCGGTAACTCCTTCGATGCGTGTCTTCATAATTTAGAGAGGATGCTGTCTCGTTGTGAAGAAACTAACCTCGTGCTCAATTGGGAAAAATGCCACTTCATGGTGTGCGAAGGTATAGTTTTGGGACCTAAAATCTCAAATGAGGGGATTGAGGTAGACAGAGCTAAAATTGATGTTATTTCAAAACTACCTCCCCCCACAAATGTCAAGGCTATTCGGAGCTTTCTTGGACACGCAGGGTTTTACCGGCGCTTCATAAAGGATTTTTCAAAAATCACTCGGCCGTTAACCCATCTGCTTGAAAAAGATGCTCCTTTTGTTTTCTCTCCTGAATGTGATCATGCATTCAACTTTCTGAAGGAGAAATTAACCAATGCCCCTATTCCGACGAGCCCGGATTGGTCACAGCCATTCGAGCTAATGTGTGACGCAAGTGATTACGCGGTTGGTGCCGTCTTGGGCCAAAGGATAAATAATCACTTTCAGCCTATTTATTATGCCAGCAAGACTCTAGCTGACGCTTAAGAGAACTACACAGTTACTAAAAAAGAGTTGTTGGCAGTTGTCTTTGCATTCGACAAGTTCAGGTCCTTTGATTAGAATTCTGTTATGCCTTTAGATCTTTAATTTGTCGGAAGGCTACCTTTTTGCACTAATTGAGGTTACTTGATATCTTTTGAGTTGATTCTTGCATCAAAGTTTGCTTGAGGACAAGCAACGTTTAAGTGTGGGGAATTTTGATATACTCTAATTTATACATGTTTCTTATGCGAATTTCCCTGCATTTTGCCTAGATTTATGGTGAAAATCTTTGTATAAGCTACTTAATCACGAGCCGTGAAGATCACATGCTACACGAACCGGATAGCTTTTCACAAGCCATGTGGAGCCAGTTCCTTCACGACCTTCTCATGACCCGTGAGAAGCCTTATCTTTAATTGCAGAGGCACTTGTCCCACTTGGTCCACTAGCCTTTCACGACCCCGGTCACGACCCGTGTAGGGTCGTGAAGCCTTCATATTTCACGGGCCGTGAAGGACCTTCATGGTCGTGAAGACGGCCCTGTGCGTCTTTAAATATTTGTTCGAAAAACAGAATAGAGAGTCGACTTTTTACACAATTTCTCTCAAATTCCCGGTCCAAAACACATCCAAACACGTCCGGGGAATCCTTGGAGCATTGGAGAAGCAAAGGAGAAGGCATTTCAAGCTTGTGGAGCTTCCATCTTCATCACCATTGATTGTTGTTCTTCATTTTGGTAAACTCTAATCTGATTTCCAGAATGCTAGGTATCAAATTAGTGTACTTTATGATGGATATTGTAATTATGTGCTTCTAAACTCATTTATTCACTTGAATCAATATGATTCCAATGTAGCATTTTGGTAATATATATATGTTATTATGCTTTGATCATACGAATTTCTAGAAGTTATTGATGATGATGATTCAATGAATGCATGATTTGGCTGTGTTTATTGATAATTTCAGTCCTTGTGAGTTGTATGAACATATATGATAGGTTTGTCTACATGGTTGTTCAATTTATCTTCAAAATTGCATATATTCAAACAAGTATGTTCATGTTAGATTCATGCTAGGTTTGGTGGTTTTTGATATGTTTCATGTTTGGTATGCATTTTTGGGGCTTCACATTAGGTTAATGGGAGATGGATTGATATATTGATTTATGCACCTTGTTGTGTTTCCTAGTGGTTGAGAAGTTATGTTCATGAAACTTGGTGTGTTTAGACAAATCATTTTGTAATTAAAGATTTGGGGTTACAAAGGTTTTTGAATCTTGAATTTCTACAAACTTACGATTTGTATGAACACGGGTTGAAACATCATTATTTATAACTCTTTACATGTTGATTTCGTTATTTTGGCATGTTTAAAGAAATCTACTTGATCAATGTTATGATGATATATATATATATATATATATATATATATATATATATATATATATATTTGCACTAGCCATGGCTATGATGGATGATTGGAGATTTGAGTGAATATCTTTATAAATTGATTGTTATTTCGTGCTCATCCCGTTTGATTGTGTGAGAGTTGACACCATCTTTAGTTGTTTGAGAATTATTGCTCATTTTCTACGATCTCTGATGTTTGTTTGACTAAACAATGGTAATGGTTGAGTATTGGTAGCTGTTGTTCCCTGAGTTAGATATGCGGTTTTACAATAGCCTATACTACATGCGTGGGTTCACTGCCCGTGTGTGTTGTGTTTCTAGGGTAATTCCATCTTTAAAACAGCGTGGTAATAAGCTTTTAAATCGTTAAAAATATAGTACACCTAAGGCACTACCAAACTCCAACCAACGGCGTTGCCGCATGTTGAGTTCTTTCTGAGTAAGGACATACTGTAAGCTTTTATGATCAGTGCATATCACACACTTTGTGCCATAGAGGTAATGCCGCTAGAATTTCAGTGCGAAGACAACAACAACTAGTTCGAGATCGTGAGTTGGGTCGTTCATTTTGTGAGATTTCAGTTGCCGAGAGACATAAGCAATTACTTTTTCTCTCTGCATGAGGACACAACTCAAACCCCCATAAGAGGCATCACAATAGATGACGAAGTCCTCCGAACACTCCTATAAGGCGAGAATCGGAGCTTCGCACAACAATCGCTTTAAGGTCTGGAACACTTCTTCTTGAGCTTCTGACTAGACAAATGCAACATCCTTACGAGTCATCTTAGTCAACGGACCCGCAAGTTTCGAAAAGTTGCGAATAAATCGCTGATAGTAGCCGGCCAAGCCAAGGAAACTCTTTATTTCAGAAGGAGTTCGAGGAACCCCGTAATTTATCACCGCTTCCACCTTAGCCGGATCTACCTTGACGCCTTCTTGACAGATAACATTATAAAGGAAATGTACTTCCCAAAGCAAAAATTCACTTTTAGAGATTTTGGCGTACAGTTGTTCTCGTTTGAGAGTGTCGAGAACCTAACGAAGATGAAGCTTGTGATCAGTGTTGGTCCCAAAGAGGGTAAACAAGCAACCGATATAGTGTAGAAAGGGGGGTTGAATACACTTTAAAACAATCAATCAAATTAATCAAAATTATATTCAATGATCAAATAGAATGATTATAACTTCACTTTCTAATCAAATCAATAGGATGATTTGATGTTTACACTAATTATAAACTCAATTCTCTCTAAACACTCTTGTATCACAAACTAATTGATGATCGAACTTCTTGTTAAAACTGAATAACAAGAACTCTTGAAAACTCTCTCTCGAACTTTGAACTCACAAAGTTATCGCAACACACGCGTATCAAGTATGACGAACATACGTACGTTTTGCAACTTATGTAGAACTTTCTATTTGGTATTGTGTGTCTTGAAACCCATAAAAAGGTTTATACCTTGATATACCTACGAACAAATCACAGTTTAAAGATAGAACTTATCTTTTCTTTAAAACCGTAACAAACTCATTAATTAGAACATATCTAACTAATTCCATTTGAGATCTCTATCCAACTAATTGATAGTTTAAATTAGGTTCACATATTCTAATTTAAATGTCATAGATATGGAGAGTTTATAACAGAATTTAGAACTTACTTAAATTCTTGAACTGACTTCTGACGCTGAGCTGACTCACTCAGTCTTGATGTTATTAAACTGATTTCTTGAGTTCTTAGAACTCTAAATCTTCTAGTCTTCATTCTAGAAACCTATCTCAGCTTAGAAGTCACTGAGCTATCTAGTACTTACATAGAAAACTCTATATATGTTTATACGGTAACTACTCAGCCTAAGCTGACTAGTCAGTCTATAACAAACTTACATAATTCCTAATGTTTAACCTATCATCTATACATAGCTATGGTTTGTCTCATCAAATCTAACTATTCTAAACATGGGGCTAACAATCTCCCCCTATTTGATGATAACAAAATATTGAATCAAAGTATAGGTTAACAGAATTATGTTGAACAACTTCGGGACTGACCAAAGTTAATTCTTGAAATAAGTATTGAACTGATCTATACCTATTCATCATTTCTTGAACTTACAAGATTTTAGTTTACAAATCTATTCTAAGACTTGTATTCTAAGTATTTGGACATACAATTTCTTATATACTGAACTTTTCAGCTTATACTTGACCATATCAATAGTCAGCTTAAACTTACAAAGCTGTTTATTTGAACACATCAAACAGTTGAACATATCAAACTTAACTTTTCATTAATGAACATATCATTTACATTTAGCTTGATCATTTTGATCAACTTATGCACACTTAGTGCTTACAAAATTATAGAACTAATCTATTTCATCAATAGGATCTCCAATTTCTAACCACATATCAGAACACTTAAGCTCCTAGATTGCTGCTTCTGTGATATCATCATTCAAAATTTCTTCACCCTCTAGAAGCTCTCTCATCTTAGCTTTTCTTGATCTGATTTCTTTGTTGAGATGGTATCTAAAAACTAAGATCTGAATTGAGTTATCACATAGAATCCTCAAGTACAAAATCAATTCCAGATTTGCCAAGTGAAGATTTGCTATCTTCATGAAACACTGGTTGCCTTCCATAGCCAAATACAAAAATCCTTCCAAAGGTTGAGTGATAAAAGTATATTATCTAAATTCAACTTCCTCTGGAACTTGTAGACTGATGTTTCGTTTAGCTCGCTGACTTGCTGCTCTGACTCTTGCAGCTTTGTTTCTGTTTAGGAAGGTATCAAATTCATCAGCTGGAATTTCTCCTAATTGATCAATTCTAATGAAGAGAGTCTTGAGCACATCAACTATCTCTTGTCTGATTTGACTCTTTTTCATTCTTTTGATAGTTGTGGCTACTACCTTTACCTCTGAAAAGCCCAACTTTTACAGACATCACATATCCAGACCAATTTCATGTTTGTTGTCTAGTACAAAGTTGATTATCACCAATTCTCCTTTTCTACTCAGTGTGATGGATTCAATCTTGTGCTCAAAATGTGTTCTTTTGTAGCAATGCCTTAGATCAACATCTGAGTAGGGAATTAAGGCAACTCTTGGACCAGAATAATCAGCTTCAGCTTCAGCTCTGGTAGCCTCATCTTTAGCCTTTTTTCTTTGAAGTTCAGCTTGTCTTTGCTGCTCTTTCATCTCCTCCACAGTCATACCCAGTTCCATGGCCATTTCTTGTAGCATTTGTTTAGCAAGCATGTCACTGACCTTTTGTGCTGCATCAGCTTCATCACTTGAGTCAGATTCATAAGCAACTAGTTTAGACTGACCTTGTTGCTCTGGCTCAAGCTCAGCAATGATGACTTTTCTTCTCTTTGCTAGAGACACAACACTTGTTCTTTTCTTTCTTTTTACCGTCTCAAACACCTTGCCTTTCCCTTTATCCATTTGTGAAGCTGGAACAGACTCAGCTTCATCCATCTTTGGTAGCTTAGCTTGTAGCACTTGGAGAGGTTTAGCTTGAGGGAAATTTGTATGCACAATTTGAAATGGTTCTTCATGTGGAACTTGTTGTAGAACTGATTGAGCTTGTGAAGCTTTGATAATTTGGACTGTTGGAGCTTGTGGACCTTTTGCAATTTCCTTTTTTTGAGGAGGTTGATCTATAGTACTCATGAACTGATCATGAGCTTCTTCTTCGATTTGCACTTCCTCTGTATGCTCCCCCTCAACCACATCATCACTCTTCTTTGATTCTTCCTCCCCCTTTTTGTCTTCATCAAAAGGGGAGGGTCGTGATTTAAGCACAAAGCTTTCCTAGTTGGCCATAGTGTTTGACAGATCATTGAGCTTGCGCATCAACTTGGCTTTATCATTTTTCCTCTTCTTGTGGAGGAGCTCAAAATGTGTTTGAAGATATAGCATAATTGATTGGGCTTAGTGGTCATCATCTTGGGCTCCTTTGGTCTCCGCTTGACCTTAAAGTCCTCCTGACTAGTGGAGGAATGAATTCCCACTATAGGAGTGGCTGTTGAGTGTTCTTCAATAGATGAGATTGTGGGCCCCATATCCAAAGGTTGGTGCTGACCAATGGAATCAAGGGGGCCAGATTGGGGACCCTTTAAAGCTTCCTAGTGTAAGAAAGTTTCATTGATAGGTCCTGCTAGAGTGTGTAGGAATGGAAGAGAAGAAGAATTACCAATGTCGTGAATTTTGGTAGTAGGGTGGGTTGGGCTGAGTGGTGAGGAGGGGGTAGTTGACTCTTGGGAGAGGTCATATGTTCAATGTGACCTTCATGTGTCTGTGAAGGCACAGAAATAGGTTCTCTCATGGCTATAATAGGTATGGGCTAAGTAGACACCGTACCTGGCTTGGGCTGACTAGGTAAATTAAGCTTTGAGGTTGGCACCTTAAGAGAAGGTGTCTCCCCCTTAGCTCCTTCCGGTGGAGGTGTCAATGTGACACCAGCTCCATGATCCTTTTTAGGTGAAGGACCACCTTTGGCAGCTTTGCGAGTATAGGTATGGGATATATTCTTGGTAGCAGTGGGCTTACCAAGGTTGGTTGTAGAGTGGATAGAATATGTTTGTGGTGGGGGAGAGGGGTAAGACTGAGATGGACTTGACTCTGTCTTATCTTCCTATTTAGGAGGTGGAGAAGTAAAAGATAGAGAAAGAGATAAAGGATGAGAAGTTATATCTGCTGCACCTAGCAGTGGTGACTCAGAGTTAGGAAACAGACTCCTTTGCTCAAAACTCGAAGTGGTGGAGGAAATTCTTAGTGCATGAGGTCTGAACTGAGGCCTAGATTGTTCAGCTTGAGAGGACTCAGCCTAAGAATCCACAACATCACCCTCTTCTTCCTTAGCTTCTTCCTCCTCCTCAGCTTCACTTGACCCAGGAGTTGGAAGCTGTGTAGACACCCTCATCTGAGCACTCATTATTGGGTGCTCAAGGAAAATATCATGAGCAAACATCCTTGGGCTGAGAACAGGAGTAGGGGTTGACTCATATTGGGTATTGTATCTTCTACCCAACCTGTACTCGATCACCATTGATTAAAATCATACAAAGGGCACAATGGTATCCCTCAAATTCTTGGTCACTAGAGACTTTAGTGCCTCAAAGATGAACTCAGCATAGTCTAATCGTCGATCATAGAATAAATTATGCAGCAGTTGCATTTCAATATCATTAACATTATCCAAACCACCTACTTTGTATCTAAGGGAACGAACCACAGTGGACACCATGAACCCCCATGTTGTCTGGAAAACGGATTTCCTTATCACTCCAATGACTTGAGGATGACCCATTAAGGGTAATACGCTCCTTGATGTTTCCCTAGAAACTGACGCCTCATACTGATTGTGAACCGGGAGATGTAGAATTCGTCGGAGACAATTTGCATCTACGTCTATCGCCACTTGTCCACTTAGAACTATACCCCTTATCACTTTTTGATTCGCATCTAGTTTGCACGTGTACCAAAACTCTGTGAGGAGTTGTGGGATGAGCACACAAGGACCACGAAGAAAAACATGTGCCAAGGGTCCCTTTCGAATGTATGAGACCCAGTCCTCATAACCCCTGCCAATCTTGGACTTTGGAATGTTGATGTAGGCGATGACATTGTTTTGTTTATAGATGGGGAGCGCGTTGTTTTTGAAAGTGCCACCACGGATCATTTGATCAGTCAAATTTAGAGTGTAACCCTCCATTGAATTCGAACTTATCGTTTTAGATTGCACTTAGTAGTAGGGTTTAGCACTGAACGATTGATTCTTCACAAAGCAAGGGTAAGGTTTTAGAGAATAGAGAAGGAGGTATAAGATTTGGAAGAGTAAACGAAATATGATAAGGAGTCTCTTATTTATAGCTTTTCAATGTGAGAGAAAAGTTACCGTTATCGGATGGTAATAAATATGACCGTAACAGTAACAACTGACTACATAGTTTGTTATAACGGCTATATTTAATGTAACTTACTTAAACTCACACTGTTACATTAACACGAATTCTCTGAAGATGAAATAAATTATCACCAAGAATCTCTTTTAAATAATTAATTTGAAGACGACTTACGTTTATTTTAAACAGGACACACCTTACATATTTTATACTTACTATAAGGTTAGACTGACCATTTGTTAGGACTAACCTAGACACACTCAGCTCAGATTGAGCACTCAGCTCAGATTAAGCACTCAGCTCAGATTGAGCACTCACCTTATATTAAACAGAGATAGAGAAATAGTGGGACATACCAAGTTAAGGGTTGAGCATGCCAATCTGACCAAGTAGAGTTGTGAATCTTGTGCCGTCAATTGGTTTAGTGAAGATATTTTCAAGTTGATCTTCAGTCTTAAGGAAGACTAACTCTATCTTTCCCTTTTCTACTATGTCTTTGATGAAGTAATGTATTATCTCAATGTGCTTTGTTCTTGAGTGAAAAACTGGGTTGTGTGTGACGGCAATAGCACTTTGATTGTCACAGGACATGGGAGTATTTGAATATGTAAATCAAAGTCCTTAAGCCGATGTTACATCCACAATATTTGAGCACAACAACTCCCTTCTACAACATACTCAGCTTCAGCTATGGAAATTGTCCCTGAGTTTTATTTCTTGCTTGTCCAGTTAACTAATTTTCCACCCAATAATTGACATCCTCTAGTAGTACTATTTCTATCTAGACCACAATCTACGAAGTTTGAATCTGAGTACCCTATTAGCTCAAATCCTGATCCTTTGGGATACCACAAACCTAAATATTATGCCCCCTTTAGATATTTGAGAATTCTTTTAACAGCTTGCAAGTGTGATTCCTTTGGATTAGCCTAATATCGTGCACAAACACATGTAGGAAACATTATATCAGTTCTGCTTGCTGTCAAGTAGAGTAATGAACCTATCATTCCTCTATATGTAGTCTGACATACAGACTTTCCATCAATGTCCTTGTGCAACTTGACATTGTGTAACATTGGAGACTTTGCTGGATGGCTTGAGTCTAATCCATATTTCTTAATCAGATCAAAAACATACTTGCTCTAATTAATAAATATACCATCTTCTTTCTGGTTTATTTGAAGTCCTAAAAAGTAAGTCATCTCACCCATCATGCTCATTCTGTATTGATTAGACATTATCCTAGAGAACCAGTCACATAGACCTTGGTTTGTTGAACCAAAGATAATATCATCCACATAGATTTGAACCAGAATGACATGTCCTCTTCTTTTTCTTATAAATAGAGTTTTTTCAATACTTCCTCTAATAAAATCATTTGAAAGCAGATAGGTGGATAGTGTATCATACCATGCTCTTGGAGCTTGCTTGAGTCCATATAGAGCTTTGTCCAACTTATAGACATAATCTGGATGTTTAGGATCAACAAAACCAGGGGGTTGTTTCACATAGACTTCCTCCTGTAGTGATCCATTTAGGAAATCACTTTGAACATCCATTTGATACACTTTAAATTTTTTTAAGGCTGCATAGGCTAGAAACAATCTTATTGCTTCAATTCTTGCAACAGGGGCAAAGGTCTCATCATAGTCAATACCTTCTTCTTGTATATACCCCTGAGCTACTAGCCTTGCCTTATTTCTGATCACTACTGCATCCTTGTCCATTTTATTTCTATAGGCCCACTTAGTGCCTATAATTGTTTTTCCTTTGGAAGCAGGGACAAGAGTCCAGACCTTATTTCTTAGAAATTCTGTCAGCTCCTCTTGCATAGCTTCAATCCAATCTTCATCCTTTAGAGCATCTTCAGTCTTCTTTGGTTCCATTTGAGATAGAAAACTAGAGTAGGCAACATACTTTGCATTTGCCTTAGATCTAGTCAACACTCCATATTCAATGTTACCAATAATGTCATCAAGGGGGTGATCTTTTAATACTTTGAAAGTTGTAGTAGGAGACTATGGTTTTGTATCTGAATCTGAGCAGTCTCTCTCACGCTGAATAGGACTTACTTCTTCAGTCTGAGTAGGGATTGAGAGATCACTTAGATTTTCAATCTGACTTGTAACTGATGATTCACCTAGATTATCAGACTGAGTGTTAGTTATGTGATCATCTTCAATGTTGATAGCTTCTTTTGTTGAAACAAGCTTGTGAATTTTGCCACCATCCTTATCATCAGAATCATCCATAACATACATTGGATTCGATGTGAGATCTTCTTTGCTTCTTTCAAGCTTACTCAGACTAACTGGGTCAGCTTGAGCTTTGTCAGATTTATCAATACTTGTCTCATCAAACGTAACATGTACTGACTCTTCAATTACTTTTCTTTTGAGATTATAGACTCTCAAAGCTTTCAAAATTGAATAATATCCAACAAATAGACTTTGATCAGCTTTAGATTCCAACTTATGGAGCTGATCTCTTTGGTTTAGCACATAGCATGTTGAATCAAAGATATGGAAGTATCCAATATTAGGTTTCTGCCATGATACATCTCATAAGGTGTTTTACCATGTCTTTTATCTATCATGGATCTGTTATGTGTGTAGCAAGCTGTACTTACAGCTTCTGCCCAAAAGTTCAGCTTGAGCTTTGCTTCACATAACATGGTTCTGGCAGCTTCAATTAAGGTTATATTTCTCCTTTCAGCAACTCCATTTTGTTGTGGAGTTCTTACAGATGAGAAATTCTGGATAATTCCCTTCTCTTCACAAAAGCCTTCAAGGGTTGAGTTCCTAAACTCAGTCCCATGATCACTCCTGAGTTGCTTGATGGACTTACCTTTTTGCAACTCTTTTTGTCTTATAAAGCTAATTAACTAACATGCAGCTTCACTTTTGGCTTTTAAGAAGACCACCCAAGTAAATCTTGTGAACTCATCAACAATCACTAGAGTATACTTTTTACCACTTAGGCTTGAGGTGCTTATAGGTCTTAATAAATCCAAATGCAACATATGCAATGGTTCTGTAATCGAAAAGTTCTGTTTGGACTTGAAGGATCCTTTATGATGTTTTCCCATTTCATAAGCTGAGCAAAGTTTGTCTTTAGCAAATGCGATTTTTGGCAGACAAGAGACTAACTCTTTGCTAGACAGTTTGTTAATATATTTGAAATTTAGGTGTGACAGTCTTTTGTGCCACAACCAACTCAGCTTGGGAGTTGAGTCAGAATACAAGCAGGTTTCAGTTGAAGGATCTGCGGAGCTGAGATCTAAAATATAGATATCTCTCTCTCTCTCTCTCTTTTTGCCATTAGTATTGGCTTTCCCTTCTTATCATAAATTTTTCCTGCATGCTTTATGAAGGTGACTTCATAATCCTCATCACACAATTTACTGATACTTATCAGATTCTGTTTAAGGCCTTCAACATATGCTAGCTTTTTGAAAGTGACTGTTCCAGCATTTATCTTTCCATATCCTTTAGTCCTTCCTTGAGAATTATCCCCAAATATCACCTAGGGTCCTTTATTGTTTTGGAATCCACTTAGAATCCCTTTGATTCCTGTCAGGTGTCTTGAGCATCCACTGTCTAAGTACCCACTGTTTAGGAACCCACTGTTTAGTGGGTTCTGAGGATGAGCACTTAGCTAATCCTTTAGAGGCTGACTGATCAGCTTGAACAGATTCTGAGTCTGTTTTGGACTGATCATCTTTTAATTTTTCAGGGCTTAGATTGGTACTTACACAATCCTTGGCTTCATGACCTCTGTCACCACACTTGTAGAATTTTCTTCTAAAGATAGGTGTTTAGGTGACTTCTTTGAGTTTTCCAACATTAAATTTGGATTCAGTTTTAGGGTCATAAGATGTGGATAACCTTTCGATCCTTTTAGACAGTTTGTCTACTTGATTTTCTTTGACTTTGGACTTACCTTTGTCAGCTTTATGGTTACCCTAATTTGGTGAAGTCTGACTTACAGACAACTTCCTGTTCTTAGACATCCTTTCATATTTGGCTTGAGAGTTATGTCTCTTTGAGTTGATGTGAGTTATTCTATCAAAGACAGTTGTTCTCACAGGATTGTAATCCAATCTTTTGAAAACTGACTTACAATTTCTGTTGGATCTAGAACACTCAGCTTGATGGTTTGTATGAATAACCTGGGGGCTTTGAGTTGGTCTCACTAACTTATTAGTTTTGACCTGTTTTCCATCCTTGTTTCATAAAAATGTCTTTGGAAGTATATCATCATATTCCACGTTTTTATCTTCAAGAATGACTTGTTCTTTGTTGATTTCATCAGCAGCAGCACTATAATCTCTCCCTAGCACTGCTTTTATTTGTTTTGGTATCTGCTGGTTGATACATTTTTCTGCTTCCCTTGATGACTTACACCAAAATTCACAGATCTTTCTTAGATTGTCAGCTTGTTCTTTTGATTCTTGTAATTCTTCACTTAGAAGTTTGTTTATGTGAAGCTGACACTCATAATCACTTTGAGTCTTTTTACCAACATTTATGAGAGTTTCGGAGTGTTTAAGTTCATCTTTTAATTTTGAAATTTCAGTTTTCAAATTGGATTGAACTGTGAGAGAGGTTTTGAAGTCATTCAACAAATAATTGAACATTAAACATTTTTCTTTATCAGTGTAAGAGCTTAAGTTATTTACCTTATACAATGAGGCAGGATCCCAGTTGTTGGTTTGCTTACTCAGCTTAGCCGCTTCTGCTAGATCCTCATCAAAGGAACTTTCTTCTAACTCATAATCAACCTGTTCCTCTTCATCCTCAATGGCCATCAAACACCTATTTGGCTCATCATCATCTGAGGTAGATGATTCAGTATCCCAAGTCTCAGCAAGAAGACCTTTGGTGTTTTAATCTAGATTGGCTTTGAGTCTCTGATATTTCTTTTTATATTTATCAGCTCTGTATGCATTATTGTCAGCCACTGAAGCTGATTCTCCCTTCTTAACTCTACACTCAGTAGCTAGGTGTCCTATCTTCTGACAGTTGTAGCACTTAGCTTTCTTAGGATCAAAAGTAGACTTACCACTTTTTCTTTTGTCAGATTGACCCCTTCCTCTTCTGAACTTTCTAAAGTTTCTTACTAATATTGCCATTTGTTTAGTAAGAGCATCCATCTCTTCATCATCTGGGTCTGAGTTAGGACTTACCTCCTCAGATTCAGATTTAGAGTCAGTCTCAGCTTGAGACTTTTTAGATCCCTTCTTCTTCTTTTCTATAATTAATGCAGATCCAACATTATTGATAGATTCTTTTAGTTGTTGCTTGGCCACTTTCTTCTGTTCCATGATTTGTTGATGATTTAGAAGAAAACTATAGATAGATCTGAGATCATATTTTCCTAAGGTTCCTCCAGCATGAAGTGCAATGGTAATCTCATTGAATTGTTCAGGTAACACATCAAAGAACTTGAGTACCAACTCATTTTCATCTTTCTTGACACCTACCAAGAGTAGATCATTAATCAAGCATTGAAATCTGGTAAACAGATCAGCCAGAGTTTCATTCTTTTTAGCAAATAAAGTCTCATAAGAACGACTCAGATTTGTCTTCTTATGTTGCTTGACCAGGTTAGTGCCTTCATACATGACACTTAGAGTATCCCAAATCTCTTTTGCAGTTTGGCACCCAGCCACAGTATGCAGAAGAGGGTTTGTCAAAGCATTTGCTATAATGCTTTGTGCCTTATCATCAAGATTGAATAGTTTGCGATCTTCCTCAGTCCAAGATGCTTCAGGCTTGGGAGTTTCTCTAGAGGGAACAGTTTTGTCAGTGGCAGTAATATGGATCATGGGTATGATTGGGCCATCTTGAATCACGGTACTCATCCTATGATCCACTGACTTCAGATACAACATGGCTCTGAACTTCCACATAGGATAGTCATTGCCATCAAAAATAGGACACCCTTTTGCCGCCATTGTTGGAATATGATTTGATTGCTTGTTAGTAGACATCTTGATCTCTTGACAGCGGATATTGATCTTCAGTTAATGAAGAAACTTGCTCTGATACCAGTTGTTGGTCCAAAGAGGGTAAATAAGCAACCGATATAGTGTAGAAGGGGGGGGGGTTTAATACACTTTAAAACAACCAATCAAATTAATCAAATGTATATTCAATGATCAAACAGAATGATTACAACTTCACTTTCTAATCAAATCAACAGGATGATTTGATGTTTACACTGATTATAAACTCAATTCTCCTTAAACACACTTGTATCACAAACTAATTGATGATCGAACTTCTTGTTAAAACTGATTAACAAGAACTCTTGAAAACTCTCTCTCGAACTTTGAACTCACAAAGTTATCGCAACACACGCGTATCAAGTATGACGAACACATGTACGTTTTGCAAATTATACAAAACTCTCTATTCGGTATTGTGTGTCTTGAAAACCATAAAAAGGTTTATACTTATACTTGATATATCTACGAACAAATCGCAGTTTAAAGATAGAACTTATCTTTTCTTTAAAACCGCAACAAACTCCTTAATTAGAACATATCTAACAAATTCCGTTTGAGATCTCTATCCAACTAATAGATAGTTTAAATTAGGTTCACATATTTTAATTTAAATGTCGTAGATATGGAGAGTTTATAACAGAATTTAGAACTTACTTAAATTCTTGAACTGACTTCTGACGCTGAGCTAACTCACTCAGTCTTGATGTTGTCAAATTGAGTTCTTGAGTTCTTAGATCTCCAAATCTTCAAGTCTTCATTCTAGAAACCTATCTCAGCTTAGAAGTCACTGAGCTATCTAGTACCTACATAGAAAACTCTATATCTGTTTATACGCTAACTACTCAGCCTAAGCTGACTAGTCAGTTTATAACAGACTTACATAATTCCTAATGTTTAACCTATCATCTATACATAGTTATGGTTTGTCTTATCAAATCTAACTATTCTAAACATGGGACTAACAATCAGCCTCAGTCTTCGAGTAGACAAGAATATCATCAATGAAAAAAATCATGGATCTATCCAGAAAGGGATGACAGACGCTATTCATTAGATCCATGAATATAGCAGGAGCATTAGTTAAGCCGAACGGCATAAAAAAGAATTCTTAATGACCATAGCAAGTTTGAATAGCCATCTTCTGAATGTCTTCTTCGTGGAGTCGTACTTGATGATATGCTGAACGGAGATCAATTTTTGAGAAATACATAGTCCACTGCAACTAATCGAAGAGATCGTAGATTCGAGGGAGAGGATATTTATTCTTTATAGTTCGCTTATTCAGCTCCCTGTAATCAATGCACATACGCATGGTTTCATCCTTCATTTTAACGAATAATAAAGGAGCTCCCCAAGGTGAGGAACTTGGTCGAATGAAACCCTTTTCA
Organism: Dittrichia graveolens; assembly: GCA_038502395.1. Taxonomy (NCBI): domain Eukaryota; kingdom Viridiplantae; phylum Streptophyta; class Magnoliopsida; order Asterales; family Asteraceae; genus Dittrichia; species Dittrichia graveolens. The sequence goes on from JARJIL010000003.1 coordinate 56,270,137, forward strand.
AGTAATTCTTGGTTTTGAGTCATCATCTCGCGAATTTCAGAAGGAGCGAGACGATATGGAGATCTAGCTACAGGTGTAGCTCCAGGAATCAGTTCGATTTTATATTCAACGTCTCTTACCGGAGGTAAACCCGGTAATTCATCAGGAAAGATCTCAGGGAATTCAGATACTACCCTGATATCTCGAACTGGTCGCTTTTCCATCGTAGCATCAACAACATGTGCTAGGAAAGAATCACAACATTTGGAAATAGACTTTTGGGCTTTTATAACAGAGATAACAGGAATGTCAGACTCCCGTCGTTCTCCTTGAGCCACTTCATAAGACCCATCAGCAAGAGGGATCTTAATCATCTTCTTGGAACAGAGAATCTCAGCATCACGCTTGCTAAGCCAATCCATTCCAATTACAACATCGAAGCCCGCAATAGGCATTATAAAGAAAGAAATAGGGATACTAGTGTCGTCAATATAAATCATAGCTATCGGAACTTTCTCTGTAACAACGACTACTTTCCGTCAGCAACCTCAACTCTAAGCGGCTCAGTTAACGAAACGACAGACAATTGTAATCTTCTACGACACGCCACAGATACAAAGGAGTAGGTAGCTCCAGAGTCAAATAAAACAAAAGCAGGGATATAGTTTATAAGAAAAATAACCGTGATGACATCCCCCGCTGCTTTGGCCTCATCCACCGTCATCTGAAATGCCCTCCCCTTAGCACGTGGTGCATCTTTTCGTTTCTAGCCTCTAGAAGAAGAAGACCCTTTGTTTCCAGCACCTTGTCTTTCCGGGTAATCCGTTATCTTGTGCCCGGGCTTGTGGCACCGATAGCAGACATTTTCCTTGAAACCACACTCAGTAGTAGCGTGGCCTTTCTGCCCGCACCTCCAACATCGTCTGTTAGAGTTCGAACACTCACAAGAATGGTAAGTACGACACTGAGAACACCAAGGAGAATCAGGCCTCGGCTTCTTTAATGAATCAGTCTTTCCACCTGTTGAGGATTGTCCTTTGGAAGGACCCAATTTTTCAGATTGTTGAAACTTTCGCTTTAACCCTCCACTTGTAGATTCGCCCTTGTAGTGGATGCGGTATCCCTCCATTTGTCGAGCTATTTCAAAAGCCGGATCAAGATTAGCAGCAGCTCATACGTGAGGGCGAAATTCCAGTGGCAGAGTTGCCACAAACCTCCTTATCTTGGTGGTCTCATCAGGGATCAGATGGGGAACAAACCTCATTTTATTAGTGAACGAGGTAATGTGTTCTTCTATTGGCTTATCCCCTTTCTAGAGATCAGTGAATTCCCTCTCCATCCATTCCATATCGTACTCTGTGCAATATTTCTTCAATACCTTCTCAGGATATTGCTCCCAAGAAAGAGCACTCAGCACCTCCTTACTAACAGAGGCTTTCGTCATATCCCACAAGAAGATGGCACGGCCTTTTAACATGTGTACTACGTATTTCACACAATACTCCGCTTCGCATTCACATGATTCAAATACCTTCTCCATTTCCTGGAGCCACTGCATGGTAACTGTGGGGTTATCACTCCCCTGGAATGTTGGAGGCTTGCAAGACAGAAACTTCTTGTATGAACAAGTCTTGTGGGGCTTGTTCAACATTGCTTGCAATAAGAGCTCTTTAGCGATTCTCAGCTCTTCCTCCAAACGCCTAATATAGGCAGCCTGATCTGACTCAGGTCTGCCATCTCCAGCATTGTGCTGAAATCTTTCATCTTTAGCTTGATGAGGCATATGTGAAGCCTCATCCTCCATCTCTTTTAGTGCTTGTTCAGTGTTGCCACGTCCGTCAGACATTTTATCTCAACTTTCTATATGAAAGAGAAAGAGCAGTTAATACTCTATCTCACTTATTTAACTTACTAGCAAGTCATCTTACAATACTAGCATACATATAACACTCTAACTCAACCCCCCATAGGAACACTTATTTATGGGCGGGCCCGAGTTTGAGATCGAATACTCTTACAAGTACCCAATTCACTCAAACTTAGGCTTTGATACCTAATTGTAACACCGCTTCTGAAAACAGCTACTTTTCATGATAATCAGATTTAGCAGCGGAAATTTTTCTTTTTAAAACAACAATAACAACTTTTATTTACATTATCGTCTTTCAAAACATACATCGGTGTTACCTATCACAGGAACCGACCAATGTATCAAATTACATTACAACATAATAAAGTCAAGTTTTCCACCCACAAGGGTTATCTACATCCAAAAGCCACCCATCTCACAGGACTTCTAGTCTTTACGTAAAAGGGGAAATCATAGCACCATTAGCTAACATTTAGCTAGTGAGTACATACTATCATAAGCATCAATACAGTAATTCATGCACCATACATATCATACATAAACAATCATTGCTAGCTTAACACATAGCGGTGTGCTGACAAGATCAGTAAGAGTCATGTCTTGCAGGGTAATCAATCCCACTCAATAACTCAGACTTGGGAGTCAGACACAACCAACCGCGCTGGTGAGGAGTGTAAAGCAGTCCACCAAACATCTTTCACAGAGTCAAAGGCTCCACAGGTAATCTAGCTACAACCGGATGATCACCACTCACGTTAAGGCACAGCGGTTCTGCAGAACCTAGAATCTGGGATGCCTCTCTAATCACCGTGAATTCCCGAAGTACTCATGGGATCCAGTTACAACCGACTGACCTTAACCATGCTTCAGATAGTCTGCAGACAGTGCACATACACATACATACATATGATCCTACAGGGATCCATCATCTTACATATAACATCTTTCAGGTAGTCATTCATGCATAACATCGGGTATTAACTAAGTGGTTTCATTCTGGACCAACTAGCATGCAACTAATATACATGTTAACATCATGTAAGTCATACACTTACCTCCTTGAGCATACCTGCAAAAACAAGTCAGACATACATAACATAATCACATAGTCATCTAGCATGCAAGCCTTACTCTACTGAGTCTCACGAAAGCATGCACTCACCTGGCTAGCTCACAACGTACAGGTATTTGGTTTTGAGTCCACAAATACAACAAGTTTACCTAGAAAGTCATCACTTACATCAATCATTCACTGTCGGATTTGGGAAAATCCGATGGTTCTGTCGGATTTATGAAATCCGATACACATGAATCATGAAATCCGACACTCTTCTATGGGGTTCCAGCACTTAGGAATCCAACCATGCACACGGAATCCGACACTTGCGGATTCCGATACATAGAAGGAAATCCGAGACATGGAAATCCGGCACTTGCAATTAAATCCGATACTATCAGATTCCGTCACTTGAAATCCGACAACTTACGGATTCCAATACTTAAGATATCTTTGACTTAATTGGATCCAATACATGAAATCCGATACATGTGAAAATCCGATACTTTTATCGGATTCCAACCTTAAAGCGATTTTTATGTGAAGCTCCGATTCATACCTTACCGGAGGGTTCGGAGGACTTCGTTGTTTATTGTAACGCCTCTTATGCGGGGTTGGGTTGTGTTCTTATGCAAAGAGATAAAGTAATCACTTATACCTCTCGGCAACTGAAATCTCATGAAAGGAACTACCCAACTTACGATCTCGAACTTGCTGCCGTTGTCTTCGCACTGAAATTGTGGAGGCACTACCTTTATGGCACTAAGTGTGTGATATGCACATATCACAAAAGCTTGCAATATGTCTTTACACAGAAAGAACATAACATGCGGCAGCGCCGTTGGTTGGAGTTAATCAAAGACTACGACTGTGAGATTCCCTACCATCCCGGTAAAGCCAATATTGTAGCGGATGCTTTAAGCCGTAAGGGTCCAGTAGCAGAGGAAAAGTTCATGAAGCTTACAGTTGTATCAGATTTGATTGCAAAATTAAAAGACGCCCAACAATTCGCTTTGCAAGAGGACATTCTAAAATCTGAAACGATGAAGAAGTTAAAAGACCAACTGGGTGAAGATAATCATGGATTGAAGACTTTTCAATCCAGGATTTGGGTACCTCTTCTCGGAGGTAATCGTGAGCTGATTCTGCAAGAAGCTCACAAGTCTTAATTGTCTATCCATCAGGGTACCACCAAGATGTATAACGACCTAAAAAGGTTGTATTGGTGACCCACTCTAAAGAAAGACATTACTTCATTTGTGGAGAAATGTCAATAAAGTGCCCAAGTCAAGACAGAGCATCAAAAGCCTTATGGCAATTTGCAACAGCTTGACATTCGGGAATGGAAATGGGATCACATCATGATGGATTTCGTGACAAAGTTGCCAAAGACGTTCAGAGGGCATGATATGATTTGGGTCATTGTTGACCGATTGACTAAAAGTGCTCATTTCTTAGCAACCAACGAGTCGGCTTCGTTGACTCCTTTAGCACAGTTGTATATTGATGAGATAGTAACACGTCACGGTCTTCCTTGTTCAATTGTTTCTGATCGTGACTCCAGATTTGTATCTAATTTCTGGCAAAGTTTGCAATGTGAGTTAGGCACTCGTGTGCATCTGAGCACTACCTATCACCCGCACACCGATGGCCAATCAGAAAGAACGATTCAGACTCTTGAAGACATGCTTCGAGCGTGTGTACTTGAATACGGTGGATCATGGGATTCTCATCTCCCACTGATTGAATTTACTTATAATAATTCGTACTTGAATACGATGTCGTAATCCGACTTGCTGGTTGGAGCCCGGAGAGAAACAGTTTGCTAGACCTGAGATTGTCCAGATGAGCTCAGATAAAGTGAATGTGGCTTTAGAAAAGCATTAAGTAGCCCGAGACCGAAAGAAAATGTATGCGGATCCTAAGCGTCGTCCCGCTACATTCGATGTCGGTGATCGTGTATTCTTGAAGGTTTCCCCTTGGAAGGGCGTTATTCACTTTGGGCGCAAAGGGAAACTAAGTCAACGTTTCATAGGCCCATTCAAGATTGTGCGAAAAGTCAATGATCAGACGGTAACTCTAGAGCTGCCGCCTGAGCTATCTGGAATTCATGATACCTTCAACGTATGTTACTTGCGTAAGTGCAATGTTGAAGAGGAACAGATTGTTCCGTTACAAGAACTGAAGGTTGACTCTTCTAAGCGACTCATAGAAGAACATGTTGAAATTCTTGACACAAAGCTCAAGAAACTACGAAAGAAGATGATCAAGCTAGTTCTTGTTAAGTGGAAACACAGTTTAGGTCCGAACCTGACATGGGAAGTCGAGGACGAGATGAAGACAAGATACCCTCGCCTGTTTATCACTGAGTAGATTCCGAGGATGGAATCTTCTTAAGGGGGTAGATTTATAACATACTCGATTTGGGCCTAGCTGTTAGATGTGTAATTAAAGTTGTAAGATAGTTATGATAATGAAAAGTTAATTCTATATTAATGTGTGTTTATGTGTAAAGTGTCTTATGTATATGTATACAAATATATGAGATTAAAAGAAAAAGAATGAAAAAAAGAATTAAAAGAATCTAGAGGCGGTGCCTCTGGATTGTGAAGTATATATTTGAAAAAGTCAAATGTGGTCAAAGACCACAAGAAGCAAACCCAAGTACAAAGCTCTCGGATTCTCTCTACTTCCTTCTCTCGGTTTCTTGAAGAATAGGATTTTGGTGGTTTTGATTCCAAGTAAAGGTGAATTCTTGTTTGTTGTTAAGATTCAATACATATGAAACTGTTTTTATGATTGAAACTCAAATCCTTGCAAAACATCACTTAGATCATTCAAAGCTTACTTTGCAAGTGGGTTTTGGTTGTTTGGTGTTATTGTGTGGATTTGATGTGTTTTCAAAGTGATACCAACGAAAATGAGTGTTTTCAGAATGTATAAATGTCAAAACAAACAAGAAACAAGCTCTAGAAATAAGCCAATGAAGATGGCGGTTTCCATGTTAGAATAGTCGGATTCCGAGACATGAAGGTGTCGGAATCCGCATGTTGCCCAAATCCGATAAAGTGTCGGATTCCGAGACTTAGGGTGTCAGAATCCGCATCAAGTTTAAATCCGCATCAAATTTAATTCCGTGCTATGGGTCTAAATCCGATAAGTATCGGACTTCCCAAAGACCACATGTAAATTGCAAGTCAAAATCCGAAAGTATCGGATTTCTTTGAAAGTGTCGGATTCCGATAGAAGTATCGGATTCCGGTTGAAGGTTGGATTTCCAATTGTATGTCAAAGTTTCTAAGTTCATAAGTCTTGAAATCCGATAAGTATCGGATTTCGCAATGTATCGGATTTCCCTTAAAGTGTCGGATTTCATGAAATCCGACAGTCTGTCGGATTTGCGTGGAATCCGGATTTGGGGATTTCCTTTGTTGGCTTTGTAGCTATTTTAACTATGCTAAGATGATTAATGTAAATCCTAATGTTCTAGGTGAACTGAAACCCTAGACAAGGCAAGAAGTTAAATAACTACCTGTTAAGTTACTCAGGTGAGTACCGACTTCCATAAGCCTTAGTAGAGGAAGAATTATGTGTTAAGTGATTTGAGTACGATTGTGCTCATAAGTTAATAAGTAAGAATTGCCATGTTACTTAAAGTACAATGCCATGCTAAATACTTGTTGTATGTAAGTTAAGTGCATGCCAGCGGGATCCAGTACTGGAACCGCTTAGTTATATGAATGCTATGCCCGATACTGATTCTGCATGAATCGGTTAAGTAAAGATATGATGATATACATGCTAGGGATCCAGATTGGATCCATAAAGAAGTAAATGAAAGTGAATGCATGCTAAAAGAAGTAAATGAATATGCATGCTAAGTAAATGAACAAGATATGTGTATGTGTTCGCGAACATCAGCAAGCATAGTTAAGGTCAGCCGGTTAGCTGGATCCCAGGGACCCTTGATCATGAGATTCGGGATTTAACGGTGATTCGAGGTAACATTCCGGATCGTAGGTTCTGCAGAACCGCCATGCCTTATATCATGAGGGTTAATCCGTCAGAAATGGCTGAGTTACCTAAGGAGCCTCTGGTTTCGTTAACGATGCTTGGTGGACTGCTTTATGCTCCCCCACCAGGGCGGAGGGTTGTGTCTGATCCCCCGGTGTATTGGTGTTGAGTAGGACTAGCTATCCTTCAAGAAACAACTTATACCGATCGTGTCAGCGCACCACAATGTGATAGGATAGCATTGTATGCTTATTCCTTATATGCATGTTTTACTCTAATGAAGTTTATACTAAGTTTGTGCTCACTAGCTAAGTGTAGCTAATGGTGCCATGTTAACTGCTTTTGCAGATCAAAGATAGATTGTCTGGTGAGCCGGGTCCCCTGCCTCTGGATATGTTGTTGGAACACTTATATTGTAATATGTACATTATGGTCGGTTGTTTGTAGAGTAACACTAGATACAGAAACAAAGTTTATTGTAAATATTCTGTTGCTTAATGATATATGATCATGATTAAGTTCACATTTGTTTAAAAACGCAAATTTTTGCTAAAATCTAGTATATGCAACGCCGGTGTTACAAGAAGTTATACCTGTTGCACCTATTAGTGGAGAGTCTGAGCTAGGAAGGATACTCTTTTGCTCAGAGCTGGAGGAGGAGGAAATCCTTTGAATACGAGATCTGAGCTGAGTCCTTGGAGGTTCAGCTTTGGAGGACTCACCCTCAGAATCATCAGCTCCTTCTACTTCCTCCTCATCGTCATCATCCTCCTCAGCTTCACTTGACTCTGGAGTCAGAAGCTGTGCATACACCCTCATCTAAGCACTCGTCGTGGGATGCTTTAGGAATATATCATGGGCAAACATTCTGGAGCTGAGAACAGGAGTAGGAGTTGACTCATATTGTGCAGTGTATCTCTTACACAACTTGTCCTCGATAACCATTGATAAGAATCTTACAAAGAGCACAATGTTATCCCTCACATTCTTAGTCACTAATGACCTGAGTGCCTCAAAGATTAGCTCAGCATAGTCCAATCTTCAGTCATAGAATATATTATATAGCAGTTGCATCTCAAAATCATTGACATTATCAAGTCCACCCACTTTGTAGCCAAGTGAACAAACCACCGAGGACAACATGAATCCCCATGCTGTTTGGAAAATAGATTTCCTTATCACTCCAACAAGTTGAGGATGACCCATAAATGGTAATACACTTCTTGAAATTTCCCTTATACCATGGCCTCATATTGATTATGAACGGGAAGATGTAGTATTCTTTGTAGACAATTTGCGTCTATGTCGACCACCATTCGTCCACTTAGGAAAGTACCCCTTATGACATTTTGATTGGCATCAAGTCTGCACGTGTACCAAAACTCTGTAAGGAGTTGTGGAATAAGCACTGCATGACCACTAAGGAAAGCGTGTGGCAGGGATTCCTTTCGAATGTAGGAGACCCACTCATCATATCCCCTGCCAACCTTTGATTTTGTAATGTCGATACATGCCACGACATGGTTTTGTTTGTAGATGGGAAGCACATTATTTTTGAAGGTACCACCACTGATCATCTGATCAGTCAGATTGAGAATAAATCCCTCCATTTGTGTTGTACTGATCGGTTTGTATTGCACGTAGCAGATTTAGGGTTTCACACTGAGTGATTTGTTCTACACACAACAAGAATAAGGTTTAGAAATTAGAGAGCGAAGAAGGATTTGGAAGCGAAAACCAAATACGATGAAGAGTCTCTCTATTTATACCTTTTTAATGAGAGAGAAAAGTTACCGTTAGGCAATGGTAATAAATATGACCGTTATAGTAAAACCGATTATGCAATTTGTTACAACGTCTATAATGAATACAAGCTACCTAAACTTACACTGTTACATTAATCTGGACATTACCAAGATGAATAAAATTCCCTTTAAAACAATTTATTAAAGACTTACGTTTATTTAAAAAGGACATACCTTAAAATTTTGGACTTACAAGAATTTTGGACTTACCATTTATTAGGAGTTACCTAGATATGTGGAACTGACGACACACTTTAGAACTGATTACTCAGTGTATGCTGAGAACTCAGCTTACTTTGAGCACTTAGCTCCAAGTTGGACACTTAGTTAGTTTAGCACTTAGCAAATTATGAACAGGGACGAACGATTAATCGACCATACTAAGCTAAGGGTTGAGCATACCAAGCTTGCCAAATAGAGTTGTGAACATGGTGCCTTCAATTGGTTTGGTGAAGATATCTGCAAGCTGATCCTTAGTTTCAATGAAGACTAATTCAACTTTTCCTTTTTCAACTATGTCTCTGATGAAGTGATGTCTTATCTCAATATGTTTTGTTCTTAAATGGAAAACTGGATTATGTGTAATTGCAGTAGCACTTTGGTTGTCACAAAATATGGGAGATTTTGAATAATGCAAATCAAAATCCCTAAGCTGATGATGCATCCATAGTATTTGAGCACAAAAGCTTCCTGCTGCAACATACTCAGCTTCAGCTATGGAGATTGCGACTGAGTTTTGTTTTTGCTCGTCCAGCTGACTAACTTTCCACCCAACAATTGACATCCTCCTGTAGTACTCTTTCTGTCTAGACCACAACCTGCGAAGTCTAAGTCTGAGTACCCTATTAACTCAAATCCTGATTCTTTGGGATACCACAAACCTAACTTAGGTGTTCCTTTCAGATATTTGAGTATTCTTTTAACAACTTGCAAGTGTGATTCCTTTAGATCAGCCTGATATCGTGCACAAACACATGTAGAAAACATTATATCAGGTCTGCTTGCTGTTAGATAGAGTAATGAACATATCATTCCTCTATATGTAGTCTGACATACAGACTTCCCATCAATGTCCTTGTGCAACTTGACATTGTGTAACATTGGGGACTTTGTAGGATGGCTGGAGTCTAAACCATATTTTTTAATCAGATCAAAAACATACTTGCTCTGGTTAATAAATATATCATCTTATTTCTGACTAATTTGAAGTCCTTAAAAATAAGTCATCTCACACATCATGCTCATTCTGTATTGATTAGACATTATCTTAGAGAACCAATCACATAGACCTTGGTTTGTTGAACCAAAGATTATATCATCAACATATATTTGAACTAGAATGACATGTCCTCTGATTTTTCTTATAAATAGAGTCTTGTCAATGCTTCCTCTTATAAAATTGTTTGAAAGCAGATATGTAGATAGTGTGTCATACCAGGCTCTTGGTGCTTGCTCTAGTCCATACAGAGCTTTGTCTAACTTATAGACATAATCTGGATGTTTAGGATCAACAAAACTAGGGGGTTGCTTCACATAGACTTCCTGCTGTTGTGATCCATTTAGGAAATCACTCTTAACATCCATTTGATACACTTTAAAGTTGTTGAAGGCTGCATAGACTAGAAACAATCTTATAGCCTCAATCCTTGCAACAGGGGCAAAGGTTTCATCATAATCAATACCTTCTTCTTGTCAATACCCCTGTGCTACTAGCCTTGCTTTATTTCTAATCACTACTCCCTCCTTTTCCATTTTATTCCTATAGACCCACTTAGTGCCTATAATCGTTTTTCCTTCAGAGGCAGGTACAAGGGTGCAAACTTTGTTCCGTTGGAATTCTGTCAGTTCCTCTTGCATGGCTTCAATGTAATCCTCATCTTTTAGTGCACCTTTAGTCTTCTTTAGTTCCATCTGAGATAGAAAACCAGAGTAGGCAATATAATTTGCATTAGCCTTTGATCTAGTTAATACACCATCTTCAATGTTCCCAATGACATCATCAAGAGAATGGTCTTTTAATACTTTGAAGTTTGTAGTAGGAGACTGTGGTTCTAAGTCTGGATCTGAGTAGTGTCTTTAAGGCTGAATAGGACTTACTTCTTCAATATGGGTGGAGAAATCACTTAGATTTCCAACCTGACTTGTACCTGATGGTTCACCTAGATTCCCAGGCTGAGTATTCGTATCAATAGACTCAGTTATGTGATCATCTTCAATATTGATAGCTTCTTTCGATGATACAAGCTTGTTAGATTTGCCACCATCCTCATAATCTTAATCATCCATAACATACATGGGATTTGATGTGAGATCCTCTTGTCTTCTCTCAAGCTCACTCAGACTAACTGAGTCAGATTGAGATTTGTCAGATTTATCAATACTTATCTCATCAAATGTAACATGTATTGATTCTTCAATTACCTTTCTCTTAAGATTATAGATTCTGAAAGATTTATAAATTGAAGAATATCCAATAAATATACCTTGATCAGCTTTAGGTTCCAACTTATGGAGCTGATCTCTTTGGTTTAGCACATAGCATGTTGAACCAAAAATGTGGAAGTATCCAATGTTAGGTTTTCTGCCATGATACATCTCATAAGATGTTTTACCATGTCTCTTAACTATTATAGACCTATTCTGTGTATAGAAAGTTATACTTATAGCTTCTGCCCAAAAGCTTAGTTTGAGCTTTGCTTCACATAACATAGTTCTGGAAGCTTCAATTGAAGTTCTATTTTTCCTTTCAGCAACTCCATTTTGTTGTGGAGTTCTTACAGATGAGAAATTTTGGACAATTCCCTTTTCTTCACAAAAGCCTTCCAGGATTGTGTTTCTAAACTCAATCCCATGAACACTTCTGAGTTGCTTGATAGACTTACCTTTCTGCAACTCTTCTTGTTTGATGAGGCTGATTAGTTCATTTGCAGCTTCACTTTTGTCTTTTAAGAAAATCACCCATGTGAATCTTGTGAACTCATCAACAATCACTAGGGTATACTTTTTACCTTTTAAGCTTGGGGTGCTTATAGGTCCAAATAAATCCAAATGCAACATGTGCAATGGTTCTGTAATTGAGAAATTCTGTTTGGACTTAAAGGATCCTTTATGATGTTTTCCCATCTCACAAGCTGAGCAAAGTTTATCATTGGCAAATGATATCTTTGGCAGCCTAGAGACTAACTCTTTGCTAGATAACTTGTTGATATTTTTAAAGTTTAGATGTGACAATCTCTTGTGCCATAACCAACTCAGCTTGGGAGTTGAGTCAGAATACAGACAGGTTTTTATTGAAGGATCTGCTAAGCTGAGATCTAACAAATAGATATCTCTTTCTCTTTTTACCATTAATATGGGCTTTCCCTTCTTGTCATAAATGGTTCCTGCATGCTTTGTGAAGGTGACTTCATAGTCTTCATCACACAATTGACTAATACTTATCAGATTGTATTTAAGCTTTTCAACATATGCAACCTTTTTTAAAGTAACTGTTCCAGCTGTTATCTTTCCATGGCCTTTAGTTCTTCCTTGAGAGTTATCCCCAAATGTCACCTTGGATCCTTCCATGTTCTGGAATTCACTTAGAATTCCTTTACTTCCTGTCATGTGCCTTGAGTATACACTGTCTAAGTACCATTTGTAGGAGCCCTGCACATAATTAACTAAACATATTAGTTTCTTTTGGGAACCCACTTTTTGGTGGGTTCTAAGGATGAGCACTTAGCTAATCCTTTAGAGGCTGACTGATCAGCTTGAACAGATTCTGAGTTTGTTTTGGACTGATCTGTTGGAATATGCCCGCTGACACGAACGAGTTAATGGCACTACCGATGAGGTATAGGCCTATTGGGTCGCACACCAAGTATTAATTCCGGCAACGCGATCAAGCAAAAGACAGGAAAAAGGCCAAAATGGGTTTTGACAGGATGGTACACAGGTCGTGTTCCTGAACACTGGCCGTGTCCAGTCCAACATACACGAAGCGTATTAGCCCAGTTCAAGGTCGTGTAGATTGGGCCTACACGGGCCGTGTAGTGCTTGATAGACACGGGCCGTCTTAGTCCAATTAGGGCCGTGGACTTTGGGCCTACACGGCTGTGTAGACCTACACGGGCCGTGTACGTTCCCTGTAACACCAGAATTAACAGCCTTAAACACTTGGTTTAATGGGGTTAACTTCTCATAATTGTGGTAGACAAAGAGACCACGAGTTATCTGCTCTAGTAGAGGCTTTTGGTTAACACTTGGTCTCTTGGTTGATACTTGAACTCTCTCTCTCTCTTGTTCATCTTGTTCTTGGTGTTCTTGAGCATAAAAAGCAAGAAACACATAGTCTTGGGTGTTGTTTTGGTGGCTACACCAACCTACTAGCATTGGGTAATCAAGTGTGCTTGGAGTGGACTTCACTAGAGGAATCCTAGTTTGGATTCTTGAAGCTTGACAAGAGGAAGATTGTAGTGTTTTCACATTGGTACATTTCTATCCATCTTGTTCTTTTATTTAGTTGCAATTCCATGTCTAGATTTTGGTCCATGGCATGTGTGTTTGTTTGGCTTGTTATGGTTTTGTATTGTATCTTGCTTCCGTTGCTAATTGATTATGCCAAACAAATACCTTCAGTGGTATTAGAGCCATATCTAACATGGCTTTGCACTAATGAGTCTAGAAAAACCATATGAATATTTTATAAAAGAAAATTGTTTTCTTGAAAGTTTTTTGTGTAGATCTTTGTTAGGCTAAAATTGATATATTTGTAGCCTACACAATATTCATATAAGTATTTTTATGTTAGAAAATTGTTTTCTAGAAATGGTTTTTCATGTAGATCTTTGTTAGGCTAAAATTGGTATATTTGTAGCCTACTTAATATGTTAGCTTTACATCGAGTCTAGAAAAGCCATAAAAATACTTTTATATAAGAAAAATTGTTTTCTTAAAATTGGTTTTCATTGAGACTCTTGTTGTACTAGAATTGTTATATTTGTAGCCTTGTTAATATTTTAGTTTTATATTTATATATTTTTTGTAACTTGGCATGAAGTGTACACAAATATATACTTATAAATGTATATATGAATATGTGTCACAAAAATGGTTTGGTACACTAATGCATATGTACAAGGATTGTCATTTTGATGCCTTTGATGTTGTTGACAATCTTGACTAAAATATAGATATATATATATATATATATTAATATCATGGTTTTGTGTGGCACACAATGTTTCACTTATGTTGCGTTTGGTTAATTCGGTAACACGATATGCCCTTAGACCTATGTGTTGTGGTGGTTGATTGATTCGGTTTTTTGGTGGCCTGCGTGCCGTATTGATGTAAATATTTATTTATATATTTGTTGGTGCGGCTTGAACGCCGTTTATTTTATTCCGTGTATTTGTATAAATAGTGTAGGAATGCGACCTGCGTGTCGTATATATATATATATATTCTTTGTATTTGTAAATAGTATAGAATTAGAACCAGAGAAGTCAACGGGTGTCTTGGCGAGAAGGAATCAACACACTATTGGAGGTGTTGGATTCGGTGGGAGCTCACCCAACGAGAATTTACCTTGTCCTTAGGTTTTGGCCTCGTTTTCCCCGTTGTGGCTCACGGGGGAAACGCATAGGATTTTTGGGCATGTTTCCGAATTATTCATATATATATTTGCGTGGTTGTGTTTTATTTTTCTATGCATGGATTAGGATTCGCATGCTAGATAATTTTTCTATAAAATTAAATAAAATACAACGTTTGTTAAAATGGTTAACAATCTCACGCGAATAGAATTGACAAAGAAAATATAAACTTGGTATTATATTTAAGTAGTGCTTAAAATCATTTTGACACTTACTTTGTTAATTCACAAAAAGGTTTTTATAAACCGGAAACAAAATCCCGTTTTTAAAATGTAAATCACGCACCATCCGTAAGATGACACCACCCGAATGTAACAAAACAAGGATGATTGTCGAGCTAAACACGAGTCATTCCTTGCGTAGTTGTGTGGAAGGTGAGTGGGGTAACTCGCATGATTGGTTGTCGAGCTAAGCACAAGCCAATTGATGGTCGGGAGTGCCATCCGTGTGTCTTGTCGGACAGTTTACAATTTTAGTATATAATTCTTGATAAGTTGTCGAGCTAAGCACGAGCTAAACAAAAATTATATATTAAGATTGGTGTAAGGAAGGGATCAAACATGCCAACCGACATAATGAATGTCAACGGATCCCGCAAGTGTCTAAGAGTTGTAATAGAGATTACAATTGGTAAAATGGTTGCCAGCCTAAATAGCTTCGTCACGTGATCCGCGGCAAACCCGTCACGGTGCGAGGTGAAATAAGGTTCTTAGCCCTTGTTACGAATAATTGTTTTTATCTAAAACTATGGGGTAATTATTTTTAACAAGGTTTATCTAAACTAACCAAAACTCGTATTAATGTTATTTATAGATGTCAAACCAAAACAACACAACGTCAAACATCTCACTTCGTGTGTTCCTAGAAAGGGAGAAACTAACGGGGGTGAACTTTATTGCATGGCTTAGGCAATTGAGAATTGTCCTACGCCATGAATCAAAGTTGCACATCCTTGAGGAACCCCTTCCGGAGCCACCTACTACCAACGCGACTTGGGCCATCCGATACAGGTATGAAAAACGTGTTGAGGACACGCACGATGTTTCCTGCCTCATGTTGTCAACTATGAGCTCGGATTTGCGAAAGCAGCTCGAGCACATGAGTGTATACAATATGTTAAACAAGCTCAAGGACATGTTCCGACAGCAAGTTAGGCAGGAACACTATGAGTGTGTTAAAAGCCTAGTCGGTTGTAGGTTGTAGGAAGGCGGGAATGTTGGTCTTCATGTCCTTAAGATGAAGGAAAACGTGGACCAAATGGGGAGGTTAGGATTTTCTATTGGGAGAGAGCTCGCTATGGATATTGTACTCCAGTCTCTGCCCGCATCATATGGTCAGTTTGTTACAAACTATCATATGCAAGGAATGGAGAAGTCCTTAAGCGAATTGCATGGCATGTTGAAGTCTGCGGAATCTAACTTGGCCAAGCATAATTCCACCTCAACCACTCCCGTCTTGGGCTTAAAGAAACAAAAGAAAAGGAAGAAGAAACCGACCCTTAAAGGAAAGGTTGGAGTTTCCAAGCCTATCCTTAATATTGAGTCGAAGGATATAGAGAATGTGCCTCAACAATAGACTCAAGAAAAGGTGGTTTGCTACTTCTGTGGAAGATTTGGAAATTAGGGCCGTCACGCCTGCCCTACGTGCCGAGAGGATATAAAACTTCTCACAAAAGCGAGAGTTACCTTTCCATCTTCAGGTACGTTCATGATTCATTGCTATTCTTATATAAGCTGGGTAGTTGACCCGAGCTGATTGACTCACGTTTGTCACAAATTTGTTTGTTACAAAGTGTAGGTCCTTTGGTGAAAGAAAAGCGTGAAGAACTGGATCTCGAACGAGGAAACAATGGTGATTGTCCTCCAAGAGAAGATAAGGAGACTTGATCTCGCTTGTGTCGCCGGTTTATTTGTTACTTTATTTTATTGCTCTGCGTGGCTATTAACATCACTTTGTATGCTCGCTTTAATTACGGTGAACAAAAATTTTGAAGTTTTAAGAATTGATGTAAAACCTTTTAAGCGTTGGTTATTTAAGGTTTTTTTATGTCATAGCTCATGTGTTGTTTTGCCCTGCGTGGCGTACAACTTTACATGTGGTGACGATGAGTTTATTCTTAAAATACGAAATTTATTATGAAAATCTATTGTGAGATATTTTGTTCAAAATTTCCCATGTCATGGCATACACAAGGTTTTGTTACACGTAATAGAATATTCATGAATCATTGGTTCTGAATCCAAAATAGTTTGTATGAGTTATCTTTGTGTAATAATCAACTTAACCACATAAACAAGAGATATATCGCCTAGATCCATGTGGTTAGGATCTGGGAATAGTTTAGTCTCGGGCTAAACGCTTTGATGTTGATCTTGTTTATTAGGCTAAGATGATTATGAGACCCTTCACCAGAGTTTGTGAGAGGATTATAAGCTTGTTGGATATTGATCACATTGTGTGGATAATCCGTTCAAGCACACGACAAAGAATAACGAAAGCGAAACTTCTTCGTCACTACCTTGATGGTAGTAGTTGCGAGACGTTTATTAGTTTGGATATATGTCTGAAACCTTGTTGGTGTTCAGAATTAACCAAGACAAATTTTAGAATCAATAGGGCATATAGATTAAGGTACTTAGATCTAGTGGAGATGCTAAGCTACTTACTATATATATATTGGATGACCATATTGTGAATTGTGGAATTGTTTCACAATTCATATCCTACTAAGACGCATTGGTACATGGTGTTATGGAGTATGAAACCGGGTGTTATTAATAATGATTCGGTTTATGACGGGTCAAGAGTGTGTGTCCGATTTGTTGGGACATTCATTCACCATTGTGACTAAGTCCTCAAATCTAAATTCAATTGATATTCTATTTAGCATTTATTGAGATACGACTAGAAAGGTTCTTTGCTTGTCTATCTTATAGTTCAAAGTTATCCATTCTACATTCAGTGGGAGATGGATAAACTTGAAATAAAAGAAGTGCTAATACATTTGAGGAGTTATTCTAACTTTTAGTTATTTAGCCTTTTGAGAACAATGTTTATTGCTTAAAAGGGGAAGAAGAAAGGAACTAAAACTAAGGCATTCAAGTGGAAGAACGTGGAGCTTAAATGAAGACTTGATGATGATACTAGCATATAATCGGATGTCTTTGATAGATGATCAACATGGTTATGCTGGTATGCTTGACTAAGAGTCATTACTTCTTTGAATTCTGATAAGGGTCATATAGAGCCAAAGAGATATGGGTTTGTCATATCTAAGTGGCAATGACTTGATGGTGAGTCATGTTGAGTTCACCACCTATCGGAAGACGTAGTGGATCCAGAATTCGCTAAAAATAAAAGAAGTAAATGATAAAGAGATGCAATTCATTTGAAATGTCCAAGTACTTGACTTGACTTGATCCCATACCTAGGTATAAACCAAGGTGGTAATGATGGGATTAACATGGATGGAATTGTAGACAACTTCAAATACCGACTAGTGGTGAAGTTTTCATGATGGTTATGGAGAAACTTGTCCTAGTGGCTATGTTGAAGAATGTTTGGTACTCGTGGATATTAATGACAGCGTTCCGTCATGGAACAATATGATGAGGAAGTGCTTATAACACTCTCTGAGGGTCTTAATATATGTCCGTAGTATCCGAATTATGTCTACAAAAGTGGATAAGAGTCGGCCGCTTTTCCCCCATTATTGTCATTATCTTTTCTATTCTTTCCATTCTTTCATTCTT
The DNA here is from genome assembly GCA_038502395.1 of Dittrichia graveolens. Lineage (NCBI taxonomy): Eukaryota > Viridiplantae > Streptophyta > Magnoliopsida > Asterales > Asteraceae > Dittrichia > Dittrichia graveolens. Next base: position 56,288,253 of record JARJIL010000003.1, read on the forward strand.
TCTCATTCTTACTTTCTTTCTTTTTTTTTCTTTCAAGCACACAAACACTTATATCATTTAATTAAAAGGAAGTCATGGTTTATTTCAAGATCTTAAATCATGTTCATCATGTCCTTGATTAGTAAGTATTCCTATCTATTCTTTTATTATTATTGTTTTAGAAGATTTGAAGTGTTAATGGATAATTAACCCAAACATTTAAAGTATTGTTAAAATAAATTTTAGTATATGTTAGTAGACTCCTTAAGAGGATAGGAGAGTGTACAAATGATTAAGTTTCAATTATGAACTGATTGGAGTTCTTGAATAAAATATTGATTCTTGCAATTAAGTAATGTTAGGAGGTCTCCTATTGGTCCCTATAACTTAGATAGACTATCTTTATGTAAATAAGTGTATATAAGATCAAAACTGATGTTTTGAGTCTAAACTATTTTAATGGGATTATTTGATTTTAATATAATAAGTGCCTAAATAGTCCCAAACAAGCTTTGTAAGTGTTAGGAGATGTTTGGGATTGATTTAGATGATATTTAGTTGAGTTTTTATCTACAGAAAATAAATGGCGGTTTTGGGTGTTTTTGCGTAGCGCCGCGACATTTTAAAGAGTAGCGCCGCGACTGACGTTTCTAGCATGACACGACGCGTCAGTAATTGGGACGCGACGCGTTAGGGCGTCAGTTAGCAGTTTTACTGTTTTTCGCGTACCGATGCTTGGGCTATTATTATAGGTTTATATATGGACTAAAAGGCATCGTTAGAAGATTAATACGAGCATCCTGGACTCAGGTGAGTACCGACTTAACTTGTAACTATTATGCAGTATATATGGATTTATTTGTTACCGTTAGGTATATACAAGATATGATAATTACGATTATGATCAGTAAGATTGTAGAGTGACTTTAAACTGATGTATATAGAAACGAGAAGTATAGATGCCTGTACGGTTTAAGTTTACAATGATAATGAACGATTATGTATTATATGATATGTATGCATGTTGATGGATCTAGATTTGATCCGCCTTGTTAAATTGTTAGTTATTGTAGAGTGCATGCCAGCGGATCCAAATTTGGAGCCGCCTAGTTAGAACTTGTTATTATGTATGCAATGGATCCTGATTTGGATCAACCATGTGGAATTATTGTTATATAAGCTATTGGACCCTGATGGGATCCCCATGTTGAAACGAGTATTGCCATGATAAATGATATGCCAGACATGTATTTAAGTACATGTGTATATATTGTTGAATATGAGTTATATGTAAATGCATGCATGCAATTGTTCCTGAAAAGGATTTTTGAGGAGCTATATGTATGTCCGGACAGTTCTTGATTGAGGTCAGCTTCGGCTGGGTCCTGGGCCTTCGGGAATAATGTTCTGGACTAACGGTACTCGAGTGCCGTTCCTTAGATTATCTGGGAGGTGAGTGCCTTAAGTGGCTAAGCCTATGAGCCTTTGGCTCCTTAACGAGCAGGTAGATTCACTTATGTGATGAAACCAGCACAGATGGTAGTGGTCTGATTCCTCGGTGGAAAATTGTTGAGCTGGATTAGCTACCCGGCAAGATATGATGCCTGCTGGTAGGATTAGTACTACGCTATGTGATAGGATAGCATTGTTTGCTTAATCATGTGTTATATGACTCGCATGTATCTATGTTGCCATATTGCCATGCTTATGATTAGGGTTAAGTTTGTATTCACTAGCTTTTAAAGCTAACCCCCTCCCAGTATATATGTATGGCTTTGCAGATGAACGCTTAGCATGTGCCTGGGACTGCTAATTCGTGTTCGGACATTTGTTGCTTATTACAGGTATGATGGTCGGTCGGTATTAATGTTGGTAACACACGTTTGTAAATAAAGAAAATGTTTTAAGACTTCCGCTATTTTGTTATCAAACTAAAATATGTTTGAAATTAGGTTTTTAAAAGTTAAAACTTTTACTCTGAAATTGCGGTGTTACAATTAGGTATCAGAGCCAAAGTTTGAGTGAATTGGACATCTAATGGGTGTTCAGTCTCAAAATCGGGCCCGACCATCATAGTGTCCCAAAGTTATTATGAGTATGTTTTGCATTATATGCAGATAGTAGTGAGGTAACAATGATTCTTGCTTCAGTATTGATAAACTAGGTTGCCTAGAGATAGGATGGCCTAGTAGAATGAAAGTGATAGCTTGATGTTGGGTCACAAGAAGTGAATTAGAAGCAAGAAAGAATAGAACCATGAGGCTAAGTAAATATGTAAAATTTAAGATAAGTGCCTTAATGGTACAAATTGGTAGAGTTATGTAAGGTAACACAAAACGATAACGGTAAAGGTTTTAAAATATGACTACCGATACATTCATTGGTAACGTAATAAAGCGATGTTTAGATCAATCTGATGTAATCAGATTGAAAATGATAGATTATAAGTGATGCCAAAGTAATAATCAGAATCATAGGAATCTTGTTGCTACTAGTAATATGATAAACAGGAAACTGTCCTCAGTTTCTATGAAAGGTAACATATAGTAAATGATGAAGTCTAATCACGGATTTTATTTGAATCCAAGTGTATGAGGAAGAATTTTGATGAATAGCTATGTTAAGATAAATGTTGATTAAAGTCAAGTGTTGATTAAATACAATCGTTCTAATTTTAAATAATTAGAATGATTGATGATGAAATGTTAAACAAACATGAGTTGATAAGAGTTGAATTTGGAATACAAAGATGTTAAAGAAATATACCTTAGATATGATGTGAAACCTTAACGGTACATGATGTTTTATGATAATGAAATTTTGATGACATGTAAAACGTTATAAAGGTGTACATGAAATCGAAAGTGATTAATAAAAGAAGAATTGTGGGTTCACGATTTGGTTAACCCAAAATGTTGAATGAAATTGAACAGAAGTAAGATTAACTCTATTGAGTTAGCAGTTTTCTTTGGTATTGGAAAGAAAGTCGTAAGTTGTTCGAATTAAGATGTGTAAGTGTAATTAACACTTCACACTTGAACCATTCGTGAGATCGAACGTGAGAACAAATTGTAGTCATAAAATCGTTGTTAGGATTTAATGTAATGAGCTCAAAGCTCGATTGTTGATTGTGTGTTTAACTAATCAAACGTGTGTGATTTCCAAAAAGTATAAGTAATGATATGTCATGGTTCAAATGAACAATGACATAAGGACATAAAAGTCCAAATGTATAAGTAAAGAGATGATAATTTCTAAAAGTTGAGAGTGAAATGAACATGAAGGTAACCCAGAATAACCGGTGGTTACAAGTAAATGAGTGAATTTTGTGAGACAAAAATGGGAACACATAGTCCCATTTGGTAGTAAATGAAATATGAGATTATGAGGTGTATAAGGTAGTGCATATGTGTAAAATTGGCAATGGTACATGGGAATTCATGTATGGTATGAATTTCCAGAAATAATAATTCACCTACGGGTGTAGCTATGATTATAAGAGTAGAGACCCTTATGAGGTAAGTTAAGAAAGATTAAGTGTGTTTGAAAATAAGTGGTAAAGTCACAAGTGGTGATTTACTAAAGTGAAGTATATGTATACGAATGAAATTTAGTTAATGTTATGAATGGGTAGTGTTTTGGTAAACAACATTCTTAACATAAGAAGAAATATGAGAAATTGTTTAGAAAGATATGATGTTTGAGTGATTCGAAAGAATTAAGATTGACGTTGTAAAAGACTCGTAAATAACATTAAGTACATGTGAAAGATGACTGTTAGGTAAAGTGTTTAATAGACAACAGGTTTGTTGAACACTGCCTCAGATGGAAGATGTAAAGTTTCCATAGGTATAATGTAAGTGTTAATGATGCTAATATGATAATAAAGTGTTTAACTACTGAATATGTGACTGATGTTACACAATCAGTTGTAAGATTGTATGATATACAGACGTTGTAAGTGTATAGTGTGATAAGAGATGATTAAATTTATCATGCTAGTATGTGAATCCAATGATGAAAGAGAATGATTAAAAAGTAATGTGAATAATGGATTGGCTAGAATCTATTAATTCAATTGAGATAATACTTGTCTAAGGATATGTACTTAAACAAGAGTGTACTTGTGAATAGGATTTAACCTTTTGAGGTAAAGTGGTTATGTATAAATGATTGAAGATGTTAACCAAAGATCCATAAGTGAAACTGATGTTAAACATCAGTGATCAGAGTATAGAAATGTATGTAAAGTAATGAGATAAAACCATGAGAGTATGTATCTGTACATGTACGTTTGCATGTATGGATTAGAGAAATAAGTGTTTAAAATCTAGTTAAGTTGTTAATGATAACTACAGACAGGAACATTTGTATTGTGATAGATGAAGTAGATACCGTGTAAAGTTTGAATGTAAGATGAATGGTGACCCATTCGTAAGATTTTACTGACTCTATAATGTGAAATAGATGTCATGATGAATGTAGAAACTCAAAGTGATGTATTCGATGTTTCTTGGTGATATTAAGTTTAATTGTAAGTGTTGCTTATTATTCGATGATAAATGTGGTTTATAACTACATAGATAGCTGTGGTAGGATTCCGAGGACGAAATCCTCTTTAAGGGGGGTAGATTTGTAACACCCTAAAATAGGGCCTAGTTGTACCCCTTGTATTTAGGGTTGTACCCTTGTTAAATAAATAAGAATTCTAAGTTTATAGGAAGACAATATATATATATATATATATATTGTTATTACTAAATGAGGTGTTGATAAAAGTTGATGAAAACGAAAAATAGTTATTAATTATTAAATGCTTTGAAATAAGGATTTCAGGTATATCCTCGTTAGAATTTATGGATAGTGTTTAGATGAGTTGTAAGTTAAAAAGGGGAGCGAGATACCCGCTAATAAAACAAAAAAAATAAGCTAACCGACTTGAAAGAGTCGGCCGCTTTTCCCCATTATTGTCATTATCTTTTCTATTCTTTCCATTCTTTCATTCTTTCTCATTCTTACTTTCTTTCTATTTTTTTTCTTTCAAGCACACAAACACTTATATCAATTAATTAGAAGGAAGTCATGGTTTATTTCAAGATCTTAAATCATGTTCATCATGTCCTTGATTAGTAAGTATTCCAATCTATTCTTTTATTATTATTGTTTTAGAAGATTTGAAGTGTTAATGGATAATTAACCCAAATATTGAATGGATTGTTAAAATAAGTTTTAGTATATGTTAGTAGACTCCTTAAAAGGATAGGAGAGTGTACAAATGATTAAGTTTCAATTATGAACTGATTGGAGTTCTTGAATCAAATATTGATTGTTGCAATTAAGTGATGTTAGGAGGTCTCCTATTGGTCCCTATAACTTAGATAGACTATCTTTATGTAAATAAGTGTATATAAGATCAAAACTGATGGTTTTAGTCTAAACTATTTTAATGGGATTATTTGATTTTAATATAATAAAGTGCCTAAATAGTCCCAAACAAGCTTTGTAAGTGTTAGGAGATGTTTGGGATTGATTTAGATGATATTTAGTCGAGTTTTTATCTACAGAAAATAAATGGCGGTTTTGGGTGTTTTTGCATCGCCCCGCAACATTTTAAAGAGTAGCGCCGCGACCGACGTGTCTAGCATGACACGACGCGTCAGTAATTGGGACGCGACGCGTCAGGGCATTAGTTAGCAGTTTTACTGTTTTTCGCGTACCGATGCTTGGGCTATTATTATAGGTTTATATATGGACTAAAAGGCATTGTTAGAAGATTAATACGAGCATCCTGGACTCAGGTGAGTACCGACTTAACTTGTAACTATTATGCAGTATATATGGATTTATTGGTTACCGTTAGGTATATACGAGATATGATAATTACGATTATGATCAGTAAGATTGTAGTGTGACTTTAAACTGGTGTATATAGAAACGAGAAGTATAGATGCCTGTACGGTTTAAGTATACAATAATAATGAACGATTATGTATTATATGATATGTATGCATGTTGATGGATCTAGATTTGATCCGCCTTGTTAAGTTGTTAGTTATTGTAGAGTGCATGCCAGCGGATCCAAATTTGGAGCCGCCTAGTTAGAACTTGTTATTATGTATGCAATGGATCCTGATTTGGATCAACCTTGTGGAATTATTGTTATATAAGCTATTAGACCCTGATGGGATCCCCATGTTGAAACGAGTATTGCCATGCTAAATGATATGCCAGACATGTATTTAAGTACATGTGCATATATTGTTGAATATGAGTTATATGTAAATGCATGCATGCAATTGTTCCTGAAAAGGATTTCAGATGAGCTATACGTATGTCCGGACAGTTCTTGATTGAGGTCAGCTTCGGCTGGGTCCTGGGCCTTTGGGAATAATGTTCTGGACTAACGGTACTCGAGTGCCGTTCCTTAGATTATCTGGGAGGTGAGTGCCTTAAGTGGCTAAGCCTATGAGCCTTTGGCTCCTTAACGAGCAGGTAGATTCACTTATGTGATGAAACCAGCACAGATGGTAGTGGTCTGATTCCTCGGTGGAAAATTGTTGAGCTGGATTAGCTACCCGGCAAGATATGATGCCTGCTGGTAGGATCAGCAGTACGCTATGTGATAGGATATCATTGTTTGCTTAATCCTGTGTTATATGACTCGCATGTATCTATGTTGCCATATTGCCATGCTTATGATAATGTGAAGTACATGATGCCCTATGTGTTGCATGATGCTTAGGGTTAACTTTGTATTCACTAGCTTTTAAAGCTAACCCCCTCCCAGTATATATGTATGGCTTTGCATATGAACGCTTAGCATGTGCCTGGGACTGCTAATTCGTGTTGGGACATTTGTTGCTTATTACAGGTATGATGGTCGGTCAGTATTAATATTGGTAACACGCGTTTGTAAATAAAGAAAATCTTTTAAGACTTCCGCTATTTTGTTATCAAACTAAAATATGTTTGAAATTAGGTTTTTAAAAGTTAAAATTTTTACTCTGAAATTGCGGTGTTACATTGAAGGAAAGATATCTTTGCTTACTATTAGAAGATCATAGTGATGAGTTTTCTAAAAGCATAGATAAAAGCCTTTTACGTATGTTAGTGCTAGTGGGAGCTTTGTTGTATTCCTAGTGTCAAAAGTCTATGGAAGATAATGTCCCGATATTAGGTTATTTGCAAACCTAATTCAGGAATTACTACTTCATAGGGGCATTTAAGAGATACAAAATTGTATAGTATTTAGTTCAAGAAAATAGAGATATGTTCTTGATGTTTGACGACTTGAATAGGCTTGGAGTAAGTAGTTACTCTAATGCGTGTTTCTGCTAGGATAACGGTTGATCTTTGATCAAAGTTTATGATTCTAACTTCTGGTGTTGTTTGTTGATTCTTAAGTATCACTAACCCTATTGTGGGCTTTTGAGACAATGAGGGTGTGATTACTTTAACCTTTTTGAAAAGCAAGATCTCTTTGATGCATACTTTTGAAGTAGTCTTGTCAAAAGAGATATAATTGAATAACAAAAGAACTTGTGGATGTTGTGGGACAAATCCACTAGTTAAGCCGTTGTTATGGACTAGTGGTGTTTGTCATACTAGGTCCATTAGCATGTCTAATGCGTATAACTTGGCTTGAATATGTTTTGGTTCATGTTTGATTTGTACTTATGTTTTGGGGACGTTAAGCAATATTGCAATTCATAATATATCGATTATTGAATGGAGATTTTATAATACGCCGAGGGCGGGTATTTTATGAATCCTTATTGTGTTCCGTCTTAGCATGTTTAAACACTTCCGAGAATTTTTTTTATTCTAAATCTCCACAATCGGTTATACTTTATGGGAAGAAAGTATAAATTAAGATTGAGGTAAAGAGTTGGGTTTGTTAAACGTGATTCTTGCCTATACTTGAAAGGGGTTTCAAGTGATTGGAGGACCCGCACCCGAGTTCGCTTCATGGTTCTAGTCATAAGAAACTCAGGATGATGATGATGTTTCATCCTTAAACTAGAGATGCATGTGATTCCAAAGCATAGATCTGCTTTGCTTTGATCGTTTTCTAACGCGGTCCGTAACTGATCGTTATAAGGGAGATGATGGGGTAGAGTATTATCTATGTGGCGGGACTATGTAGTCGAAAGGAATTTGTTCCTCTATGTATAGAGAAGATATCCATGGGCCCCTGATGATTGAGTGATGACGTTCATATGCATGGCCGTGCTCAAGTTATATTGATGATGGATCAATGTTAACTTGGTTTGTTGGTCCTCACTAATCTAGAATCGAGAAACATAATCGTGAACAATCTGAAGGTTGACTTTATTCCATGCCTTATGTTCACATAGGATATCGCGAACAAAGTGATGTACATGTTCATTTGTCTTTATGACAATCATTTCATGATTGGGTTCTTGTCAAGAGTGGCATACCCTATAATGACTTGGGAGCATAGATGTCTTGCTAGAGGCCGCTCTATGTTTGTGTTATTTTTCGTAGTCGTGCCACGTTCAAGTGGGAGTCTGTTAGAATATGCCCGTTAACACGAACGAGTTAATGGCACTACCGATGAGGTATAGGCCTATGGGTCGCACACCAAGTATTGATTCCGGCAACGCGATCAAGCAAAAGAGAGGAAAAAGGCCAAAATGGGTTTTGGCAGGATGGTACACAGGCCGTGTTCCTGAACACGGGCCGTGTCCAGTCCAACATACACGAGGCGTATTAGCCCAGTTCCAGGTTGTGTAGATTGGGTCTTCACGGGCCGTGTAGATGAACACGGGCCGTGTAGTGCTTGATAGACACGGGCCGTCTTAGCCCAATTGGGGCTGTGGACTTTGGGCCTACACGGCCGTGTACGTTCGCTGTAACAGCAGAATTAACAACCTTAAACACTTGGTTTAATGGGGTTAACTTCTCATAATTGTGGTAGACAAAGAGACCACGAGTTATCTGCTCCAGTAGAGGCTTTTGGTTAACACTTGGTCTCTTGGTTGATACTTGAACTCTCTCTCTCTCTTGTCTATCTTGTTCTTGGTGTTCTTGAGCACAAGAAGCAAGAAACACATAGTCTTGGGTGTTGTTTTGGTGGCTACACCAACCTACTAGCATTGGGGAATCAAGTGTGCTTGGGGTGGACTTCACTAGAGGAATCCTAGTTTGGATTCTTGAAGCTTGACAAGAGGAAGATTGTAGTGTTTGCACATTGGTACATTTCTATCCATCTTGTTCTTTTATTTAGTTGCAATTCCATGTCTAGATTTTGGTCCATGGCATGTGTGTCTGTTTGGCTTGTTATGGTTTTGTATTGTATCTTGCTTCTGTTGCTAATTGATTATGCCAAACAAATACCTTCATGATCATCTTTAAATTTTTCAGGGCTTTGAATGGTACTTACACAATCCTTGGCTTCATGACCTCTATCACCACACTTATAGCATTTTCTTGTAAAAATAGGTGTTTGGGTGATCTCTTTGAGTTTTCCAACATTATATTTGGATTCTATTTTAGGATCATAAGATGTGGATAACTTTTCAATCTTTTTCGACAATTTGTCTACTTTATTTTCTCTGACCTTGAACTTACTTTTTTCAGATTTATAGTTACCCTTATTTGGTGAGGTCTGACTTACAGACATCTTCCTGTTTTTGGAAGTCCTCTCAAAGCTGACTTGAGAATTTTGTCTTTTTGAGTTTGCATGAGTTATTCTATTAAAGACAGTTGTTCTAATAGGATTATAATCTAATCTCTTGAAAACTGACTTACAGTTTCCTGTTGGATTTAGAACCCTCAGCTTGATGGTTTGCATTTATAATATGGGGGCTTTGAGTTGGTCTCACAAACTTATTGGTTTTGACCTGCTTACCATCCTTGTTTTTCACAAATGTGTTTGGTCTCACAAACTAATTATATTAACTTCATCAGCAGCACCACTGAAATCTCCCCCTAGCACTGCTTTTACCTGATTTGGTATCTGCTGGTTGATACATTTTTCTGCCTCTCTTGATGACTTACACCAAGATTCACAGATTTTTCTCAGATTGATAGCTTGCTCCTTCGATTCTTGTAATTCTTCACTTAGAAGTTTGTTGATTTGAAGCTGACACTCATAATCACTTTGAGTCTTTTTACCAACATTTATGAGAGTTTCAGAGTGTTTAAGTTCATCTTTTAATTTTGAAATTTTAGTTTTCAAATTAGATTGAACTGTAAGTGAGTTTTTGAAGTCATTCAACAAATGGTTGAACATTAAGCATTTATGTTCATCAGTGTAAGAGCTAAAGTTGTTTACCTTATACATTGAGGAAGGATCCCAATTATTGGTCAGTTTACTCAGCTTAGTAGCTTCTGCTAGATCCTCATCAAAGGAACTTTCTTCTAACTCGAAATCAACCTGTTCCTCTTCATCCTCAATGGCCATCAAACATTTATTTGGTTCGTCATCATCTGAGGTAGATGATTCAGTGTCCCAGGTCTCAGCACAAAGACCTTTGATGTTTTCATTTGGCTTACCTTTGAGCATTTGATATTTCTTTTTGTATTTATCAGCTCTATAGGCATTCTTATCAGCTATTAAGACTGAATCCCCTTTCTTAGCTCTGCACTCAGCAGCTATGTGCCCTATCTTCAGACAGTTGTAACATTTAGCTTTCTTAAGATCAAAAGTAAACTTACCACTTTTGCTTTTGTTAGATTGACACCTTCCTCTTCTAAACTTTATAAAATTTCTATCTAGCATTGACATTTGTTCTGTAAGAGCATTCATCTCTTCATCATCTGAGTCTGAGTTAGAACTTACCTCCTCGGATTCAGATTCAGAGTTAATCTCAGCTTGAGACTTTCTAGATCCCTTCTTCTTCTTTTCTGCATTCAATGCATATCCAGCACTATTGATAGATTCTTTTAGTTGTTGCTAGGCCACTTTCTTCTTTTCCATGATCTGTTGATGATTTAAAAGAAAACCATAGATAGATCTGAGATCATATTTGCCTAAGGTCCTCCAGCATGAAGAGCAATGGTGATCTCATTGAATTGTTCTAGTAACACATCCAAGAACTTGAGCACTAACTCATTTTCATCTTTCTTGATTCCTACCAAGATTAGATCATTAATCAAGCACTGAAACCTGCTAAACAGATCAGCCAGGGTTTCACTCTTTTTAGTAAAGAAAGTCTCATAAGAACGACTCAAATTTGTCTTCCTATGTTGCTTAACTAGGTTAGTGCCTTCATAAGTAACACTTAGAGTATCCCACATTTCTTTTGCAGTTTGGCACCCAGCCACAGTATGCAAAAGAGGGTTTTTCAAAGCATTTGCTATGATGCTCTATGCCTTGTCATCAAGATTGAATAGTTTACTATCTTCCTCAGTCCAAGATGCTTCAGGCTTGGGAGTTTCTATAGAGGGAACAGTTTTGTCATTGGCAGTAATATGGATCATGGGTATAATTGGGCCATCTTGAATCACAGTACTCATCCTGTGATCCACGGACTTCAGATACAACATGGCTATGAACTTCCACATACGATAGTCATTGGCATAAAAAATAGGACACCCTTTTGCCGCCATTGTTGGAATATGATTTGATTGCTTGTTAGTAGACATCTTGGCCTCTTGACAGCAGATCTTGATCTTCAGTTAATGAAGAAACTTGCTCTGATACTAGTTGTTGATCCCAAAGAGGGTAAACAAGCAACCGATATAATGTAGAAGGGGGGTGAATACACTCAATTAATAATAAAACAATTCCACAAGAATATATTCAATAATCAATCAAGATATTACAATATCACTCTCTAATCCAATCAACCGAAATAATTTGATGCTACACTGATTATAAACTTAACTCTCTCTAAACACTCTTGTATCACAAACTAATTGATGATCAAACTTCTTGTTAACACTGATTAACAAGAACTCTGGAAAACTCTCTTGAACTTCGAATACACAAAGTTATCGCAACACACGCGTATCAAGTATGATGAACACGTACGTCTTGCAACTTATACAGAACCTTCTCTATATTTAAAACCCATGAGAAGGTTTATATTTATACTTGATTTATCTATGAACAAATCGCGATTTAAAGATAGAACTTATCTTTTCTTTAAAACCGTAACAAACTCCTTAATTCTCACATATCTAATTAACTTCGTTTGAGATCTCTGTCCAACTAATAGATAGTTTAAATTAGGTTCAGATATCCTAAATTAAATGTCGTAGATATCGAGAGTTTATAACAGAATTTAAAACTTACTTAAATTCTTGCACTGACTTCTGGCACTGAGCTGACACAATCTTAATATCATCAAGCTGAGTTCATGGATCTTCAAATCTTCAAGTCTTTACTCTTGAAACCTATCTCAGCTTAGAAGTCACTGAGCTATCTAGTACTTACATAGAAAACTCTATATCTGTTTGTACGCTGACTACTCAGCCTAAGCTAACTAGTCAGTCTACAACAGACTTACATAATTCTTATCACTTAACTTATCATCTATACATAGCTATGGTTTGTCTCATCAAATCTAACTATTCTAGGCATGGGACTAACATCACTAGTGGTGTACAAGTTAGTACACGGAACTTCCAAAAGCTCTAGCTCGGTTGCACAAAGAAGATAGCTTCAAGTGTATGAATCTATTTCTTTGTCTCTTTATTTACTTGCTTAGACATGTTTAGAGTTTTGGTTCATTTGTGGGCTTTGCGTGGTCATGAATGTAAAATCTATTTTCCACTTGCTTTTGCCTCTACTGTTTTTGGACCACGAAAACCCAACATGTTTAACCTGTCTACGGGTAACAGCCGAGCACAAGAGACCACATGGTAAGCTACAACTGTTAGAGATGCCATTATGGAAATGGGAACACGTAACCATGGATTTGATAACGAAACTGCCCAAGACTCCAAGGAATTTCGATGCAATCTGGGTTATTGTGGATCGAATGACCAAAAGCACGCATTTCATACCCATACGAGAAGGTAGTTCAGCAGAGAAATATGTAGATATTTATGTGAAGGAGATAATCTCAAGACACGGAGTGCCGGTTACTATCATTTTGGACCGGGATGTACGGTTCACGTTAGGTTCCGGAACAAATTTCACGAGAATTTGGGCACAAGGATTAATCTCAGCACGGCATATCACCCTCAAACTGACGTACATAGCGAAAGAACAATACAGACCCTTGACAATATGTTAAGGGCTTGCGTGATTGACTTTGGGGGAAGTTGGGGTTAGTACTTACCCCTCGCAGAGTTCTCATACATAATAGTTGCCACGCCAGCATCGGGATGCCGCCTTATGGGATGTTGAACGGAAGGAAGTGTAAAACCCCGATCTGTTGGGGTGAAGTAGGTTAGAAAAAGCTTGGTAACACCAAGATAGTGCAAAGGACCTCGGACTACGTGCAACAAGTTCAGGAACGATTATAAGCCGCTCAGAGCCGACAAAAAAGCTATGCGGATAAACGAAGATCGTTGCTAGAATTTCAAGTGGGTGACTACGTGGTGCTCAAAGCATCTCCATGTAAAGGAGTGATCCGATTCAGAAAACGTGGAAAGTTGAACCCTAGATGCATCGGACCGTTCAAGATCACTACAAGGGTCGGCAAGGTGGCCTATAATTTAGAGATACCGGAAGAGTTATAAAAAATACACAACACCTTCCATGTATCCCATTTTATTAAATGCTTAGCTGATGATTCGGCATCTATGCCATTGGAAGACATCATAGTGGATGAGAAGTTGAATTACGTCGAGAAGCCAGTTGCGGTCATTGAAAGAAAAATCAAGCAGCTATGCAACAAACAAGTAGAGATAGTCAAGGTGCAGTGAGAGCACCACAAGGGATTAGAATGTACATGGGAGTCCGAAGACGAGATGAAGAGAAACTACCCGGCGTTGTTTGAGTAAAGATTTCGAGGACAAAATCCTGGTTAAATGGGGGAGAGTTGTAATACCCGAATTTCGAAATTTAATAAAAAGCATTTTATTGGAATATTTATTGTGACTTTAACTATAAAATAATGAGTGGGAAATTTATTAAAGTTGTTTGGGCTTATATGTTTAAACTAATGAGAGTTTTAGTTATGAATTTGGTCTTGAGAATGTGAATTGGCCTTAGGCCCCACAAGGTGTATGCACATGGGTATAAATAGGAAATTAGGACGCAGCCCTCAACATCAACAATCAAATCACTGTTCCATTCATTCAAAGAGTGTGTGTGTTGTGTGCTGCTCTCGAAGAGACAGAGGACGAAGGGAGCCAGGATCATTTTGGAACTTAAGAATTATCAAGGAAACTAGCAGGTAATGTTTCTCACCTTATTGAAATATGGTAAATAACCACTTTGTCTTGATATGAGGTGATTTCTTAGTTGATGTTAAGTTTTGGGTTTCTTGTTATGGTTTGAATGAACTGAGAAAAATGGGCGAGACTAGACCTTTTAAAGGAAGGATTTATACAAGGGGAGAAATGATTACAACAAGAATGAGTTAATTTGACTGAGTTTTGAGAGAGTTTGATTTTGTCCATGGAGTTTGTGTTCTTTAGTAATGAACTGACAGGACTTTAATCCATGCGACTTATGTATATGTATATACATTCATATGACTTACATATATAGTGATCCATGCGACTTACGTATATGTATATGCACCCATGCGGCTTACATATAGTAATACATGCGACTTATGTATGTAACTATATATCCATGCGACTTGCCTATATGTTAGTCCATACATATTTATATTACAAGTTATTAAACATAATTTAAAACAACCTACAATTAATTACGTTAATATATAATTTTTTTAAAACCCCCTCATATATTTCATAGAACCCCCTCATAATTTGCATATAAACCCTCCCAATTAATTTGAATTAAAACCGTTTCCTCCTTTTTCTACCAATCAAATATTTTTATTTGTCCATGTCACATTTACATGTCATCAATTACATTATCATTTTTTTGGCACATCATACTTTCTCTCTACTCCGTAAATAATATATATATTAAATTTATACACTAATATTCAATAAACACGTGTG
Source organism: Dittrichia graveolens (assembly GCA_038502395.1). Lineage (NCBI taxonomy): Eukaryota > Viridiplantae > Streptophyta > Magnoliopsida > Asterales > Asteraceae > Dittrichia > Dittrichia graveolens. The sequence goes on from JARJIL010000003.1 coordinate 56,303,292, forward strand.
TTCATTAGGGGATGGTTCATTTGAGAACCAATTTTATTGTGAAAACCGCGATAACCAATCTTAGTTGTTTATTTTGGATAATAGAATTCATGGATGAAGAGCGTGGGGGGATTGAGTGTGGCAAGGTGCATGTAAAGAATTCATAGGTGGGCAATCCAATTGAAGAAGGGGAATTGGATGGCCAAGTTTGGTTCTCGTGGTTCTCGTAATAAAATTGATTCTTAAATGAACTTTTTATTTTATATATATATATATATATATATATATAGGGGAGAGTTCAAACGAGAACTGTTTTTATACGAGAACTGCGAGAATCAATCTTGGCCGTTTATTTTGGATAATGAAATTCATGGATGAAAATCGTGGGCGGATTAAGTGTGACAGAGTGCATGTAAGGAATTCATAGGTTGGCAATCCAATTGAAGGAGAGGGAATTGGACAACTAAGATAGGTTCTCATACGAATAACAGTTCTCGTTTGAAATTTTGCCTTATGAAAATTAGGGCCGCTGTAGATACTCCCATTTCCATAATTTATATGTCCATGAAAAAAAATATCAGGGCTGCAACATATTGAACTGTAGAACGGTAGAGCATTAAGCATATCATTGTAAATGCTTTATTGTCTCCATGTTGAATTGATGGCTGATGGGCTATATAGGTTAGTATTTGTGAATCAGTATCCTTTTCTTTTATCATATTAGTTAAAGGTAAATTACATAAAAATATGGCTAAAGTTACAGTTTATTATTTTGACCTGAGTAATCTTGAACATGGTATTAAATCCGTTAATTCAGTATCCCGACTCAGTGAGCCAGGGAAACTGACTGGGTTTCGGAATGAGTTTTAGTGAGTCAGGGTATTAAACTGACCGAGTTAATAAAATTAGAGTAAAATAATAATAAACTTTTGATACTTTAGATTCTTATTTAACCACTTGATCATGTTCAAGATAGTAAACTATACTTTAGCTTAAGAATATAATAAATTTTAACTTAGTTATTATTATGTAGTAAACTTTTTTTTAAAACAATGCAACAACCTTTCATAGTCCTATTAATGTATTTTACGTTCTTAAATAGTTAATGAGATTATTTGTTTTCTTTCTCGTATTCTTAGCAATTAGGTTTGATCACTGATTTTTATATTTTTATCTTGGAATTTTAAAAAACTGGATTGTTGTTATCATGTTAAATTAAATATTTGTATTATTGTATTATACGTTTCAAGTAGTATTGTATTGCATATAAAATTTTAAGTTTGTATGGTTTCAACTCGAAATTAATTGGCTATTAGAGAAATAGCCTATGGTCTTTATTAAACACATTCCAAATTCATTGTTCGTCTGATATTGGACATAATATAGCTTAACATGCCCCATCATGTAACACCGCAACTTTAACATAGATTTTCATTTTTAAAATACAACGGAAGCGATAAATATTTACAATCGAGTATAAGAAAATAGTTTTCCAAGTCATCAGTATCTAAAATGTAACACCACTTTTCAGTTTTTAATTTAAATTCATTATCTTACAAATTAGCATCAAAAGATATCAGAATTTCACAAAAAATATTGTTTCTAGACATACACGTGCTAACATTTAGTAAAGTAGTGCCAAAGTATGCTTCTTGAAAACCAGGAGCTATCTGGCTGAACACCGCACTGGGGCCTCACCTTGCTGGATTGCCACCTTCAAACATGAAACACTGAAACATAAGCTAACGGTTAGTGAGCATACTAACTGAACATAAATAACCTAAACAGAAGTAAAGTCTCCCAGATGTCTTGCATCCAAGCTGTAGCACGTGCAACCTGCATAAACTGTTACTGTTCTTGGTATACAGCGTAGCTGTACACCCTGTCTCTGCTCTGGAACATAACTATGTACCCTGATACTGATTTTGTGCATAGCTACACCACCTGGTTAGCTATACACCTATGCTATACAACATATATACATATCAAAGTTGTGTCTCATAACAAGGATATCATGCTATTCATTTGTATCATAGTAATATGCTAAAGATGATAAAGGACTAGTACCCTCACTTGGTTACTAAGAGTAATATACTAAACAAGTAACGTGTGTTGTCGAGTATCCAGACATCTTCCTGTATCAGAGAAAGAGCTAAACATTACTAACTGCTCAAACTGTGCTAAAAATCGGCCTACACGGGCCGTGTACCCTGTACACTACACGACCTCTCTTGGCCACATGGCCTGTGCTGACACATCACTTCTACACGGGCCGTGTACCTATACACAGGCCGTGTACCCTTTATGTTACACGACCATATATCCCTACATGGCCTGTCACCGCCTTTGACCTCTACACGGACCGTATATCCCTACACGGGCCGTGTACCGTACATACTACACGACCATGTTTACCTACATGGCCTGACATCGTCTCAAAAGCATGTACACGGGCCGTGTACCCCTACACGGGCCATGTACATGACCGACCTGTAACTTTCTGTCAAGAACACAATTGCTGTTCTTGATTCAAATCCCACTTTAAACATTTCCAAAACTTACAATTCATGTTATAACAATCTGAAACTGCTAAATATCAACTAAAAACACTATAACCAACATCAATCAATGATTTCAACTTTGAATCACCTTTCTTAACTCAAAACACTAAAAACCATAACAAGAACACATACCTTGCTTCTAAGATTTATTAGATAATGTAATCTCATCTAGATCTTGCTGTTCATGGTCCAAATCATCAGAGGAAAGGATTGCTAGAAAAGTGGCTGAAGGAAAATGACTAAGTTGACTACCACTAGTCATCTTACTAACACACATATATATAAGCACTTTTCAAGAATTACCAAACATCCCCTGAACTTATCAATTTTTAAAATGGAAACTTTAACCCCTGTAGTTTTATAAATACCTCTATTCTGTTATAACACTTGGTCACAATTATTTTTGAACTTTGGGATGTTACAACTCTTCCCCACTTGGAACGATTTCGTCCCTGAAATCTACAGTACAAATAACTCTGCACCATACCAGATTGAATGCTACCGTAGCGCACTTGCGGTAGTCTTACATCTCAAACTATCCACTACTGTAGTATACATACTAATCAAGAAACATGTATCATACATATCATGACGCTCATACACCTAAGTGTATTCTAAACTCATTCTGTACTTTTACTGTGTTTCTTCAAGTTCCATCCATCTGTTACATAAACTCTTAACCTTTTTTTCTAAAATAGCTACAGGCTATTCTTCTACATAACTAAAGTTCTGGATCTGTGACATTTCATCTAGTAATTATAGTATGTAAACTACTTTCTCGCCCTTGCAATAATCTAAAATGGACTACTAACACATGGACAGGCTTGCCCCTCTTCTTGAGTTTGCGAGCTCTCTACCATGATGATATTTTTAACAACTCATAGTCCCCAACCTAGGATTCTAACAATGATTTTCTCTTGCCTACATATCTATTATGTCTATCCTGGCCTGCTTAAAACTGCTCACGTATTTACTGTATATACTCGGTTTATCGTTGTACTGTCTCTGCACTGTTCCACTTTTCTGACTAGCTTTATCCCAACAAACAGGGGTCTTACACTTTCTATTACACAACATCTCGTATGGTAACACACCAACATTCAAAAATGTATCTGTTAACTAAAGAGCTCTGCTAGCGATAGACAAATGTCCTAACTACCACTGAAATCATCAACACATGATTCACGTATGTCCTCTAGTATCTATATCTTTCTCTCACTCTGTTCTTCCTCCCGAGGGTGGATTACTGAACTGAGGTGTAACAGGACCTCCACATCTGACTATTATCTTTTCCAACTAAACATCTGTCAATCTTTCTAAAGAATATACTTCCTTTACTAGAACATAATATATATATATATATATATATATATATTCTTGTGAATCTACTTACTACTTCTTATATAACATCAAACCCCCGAGGAGTTCTATGTAATTTGACAACTAGATTTACTTACATTCTCTTATTTCCATACTAATATCTTCGGCAACTATAACTTCCCACATAATTTATGGTGCTCTGCTTTTATCTCAATACGAGTTAAACGTATTCAATATACCTTGCTATATCACGTTTCATTCTTGATGACCATCTCTTACTAATTCTAACACTGAGCCTTCAATACACTAGTACTAATTGTGTCCTTTATCTGCTTCAATTGAACTACTTTAAACTTATGAAATTTGAGACTAACGGTTTCCATTCTTGTTCTATACTTATGAATCCATATAGTTTCTGTCTTTCTGCTTAAAATATCTGTAACCACATTAACTTTACTCAGGAGATTTAAATTCCCACAATCACCATCTTTAAAAGCTCTACTCACTATCACTGACACACACTTATATTCTACTGTTCTGGGAAATACCTGAGGCTGCTATAATCTGAATAGCTAGTACACTTAACTTCATACGGACAATGTCATCCTATCTTAATAATAAAAACATCAACTATCTGTTCCATATCATGAGTTAGGGAGTTGCTTTCATTTATCTTTAACAAGAAGTTAACATATACCATAACCTTTTCTCTTTACAATCTAACCTCCACCAAAGGACATCACTATTAACCACCATGCCTTCCATTTCATCCGGTAATGCTGATTGTTGAGTATTATATCAATCATACTATAACATATCTTCCACTTTCTGCTGATCCTCCTTTCTTCTGAATTCTTCGCTCTCTCTAGTCAACTAGACTTGGGATACTGCTATCTTAGAAAAGTCTAGTATAATTCATCTGTAGTATTCTGCAAGCTCATATAAACTTCTTACTTCTGTAGGATTCTGTGGTGGTTTTCACTTCATCACTGCTTTCACTTTGGCTGAATCTGTTTCAATCTTTTCTAATTAAAGAAGCAACCTAAGGATTTCACTTCTTATAACTACACTTTACACTTGGAGAATTTCACATACCATTTCTCCGAGCATAATTTGTCTAATACTCCTCTGAAACTAACACCATGTACTTCTGAAATCTTAGAGTAAATAGTTGATCATCACAATCACAATCACTAATCTATCGAGCATAGTTCAATAAACTATACTCAATAACTCTGTAATCTATACATATTCTGAACATGTCATCTTTCCCTATTTTGCAACTAAACTCAATATACCTCACGGTAAGCTACTGGGTTGGATAAAACTTTTATCCATCAACTCTTGCACTGACTTCAACAATTGTAGTATATCTGAAATCTGCTTTGTCTTTCTCTCTCCTTGCTAGAATCTCTCACAAAAGCTGATAATGTTTAACAATCAAAGACTAGCTATTTTCTTTCTTTTGCTAATAAACAAGCATACTAGCTCTTATATATTTATCTTTATTAAACACTTCTTCCCCACTTGGGGTCTAAGGTCGTACTGTTCTCTAATTACATGCTATCTAAACTTGATACTGACTCAACCAAATCATACCAATAACTGCTTAAAACTCTTTAATCATGATTGGTATAAGATCAATGGGAAACTGGCAATCATATCTCTTATCACATGATTCTTAAACCTACTATTCTCAATAGTAGTCTCATCAACTACTTCTTCTTCCTAAAAAAGAAATTTTGTTATACTATGTGGAACACTCAACTTAACATAACGTGGAACAGCGACAAAGATCTACTTTAACAGAGTCAAATAATACTAGGGCAGGTGTACTATTAGCAACAAAAGGTACCTGCCACTACACTCGGTTCCAACATTTCCTTCACAGCCATTAGCCGCCCTTTCACTTACTCATCCCTACCCTTGCTTAACCATAGTGGGGTAGAGGATCCACTATGCTTTTCTCTAGAACTATCAAGTTAGGGCAATAAGCTCAATATGCCCAACTGGTAATAATGGTAACATCCTTAGAGAGAACTCTAACAATCTCCAGGCACATGCCTCTACTTCTCATACTTTCATACATCTAAGTAACGAACTAACCTTCCTTACTGTAGTACAAATACTGATCTCTTGCTTGACGTATTTGATGGCTCTACCTTTCACTTTTCCACTTACTAATCCCTATCTTATCAACTATTGCTCTCTCTTTTATACAAAACTCACCTTCTCTTTTGTTGTGTCACCGATAACTATCACTAAACTTTTCAGATATTACTTTTAAGTATCGAAATGTGTCACTACATTTCATATGCTTAATAACAATACATTCTGGACAAAACGAGCTACTTCTATCAACTTATTGGTGATATTATTCACCACTTCTGTCATCCGTCATAGAGCTAAAAACTCTTCTGCAATCTTACCTATTCAAGTTGATTGGTGCAAATGGCACCTCTAACATTTCTTTAAACTAAGGCCTAATCGTTGTCTCCATCTATACATTTTCTTTCCCTGGTAACAATAAAGTCTACTGATCTTTTGCTGTTCCATACAACAAGCTCAAAACATGCATAACTTTTCATTCTACTAGACATCCAACTGTATGGAACACCCCTTCCATTTCTGCTAGTCAACAATTGTTCACAATCGGATCTACAACCCCCTTCCAAAAGGAGATGATTTACCTGCCGAAAATCTCTTTAAATATACCCCTTTAAACTCGTATAACTGATATATTCTAGCCTTGGTTCTCCCAACCCTCTGAAGCTACATCACTGCAGTCTATACCGCTACATTTACTCGTTTCTATAACGTCACCTCCTGTCTCTCTAACACTTGCTCAACCACCTTGTTGTTTGTACAAGGGATGTTCATCTGCAATGCATTACTCAACTCTATAGCTACTGTCTATCTCAATGTACTATTCTCATACTCTTGCAATTCCTCTGTATCTAAAATCTTACTAGTAACATTACCCGAAGGTCTAACGGTTGGGATAAGAATTGCATTCTAAATCATACCTGTCTCTAGCTTCTCGAGGCCTACTTGCCTTAGACTACTGTGTCTGACACATTCTAGCTCTTTCTTCATCAAAACTGTACTGAGCTTGCTATATAAACGTGCTATCACACATAATCCACAGGATTCATCATGATCTTGCCAAGCTTAAGTATGTACCATGTGTTTATAACAATATGGGCCCTATATTATTATGAACACATTATACCTTACTTATGCTTAACTTAACCAATCTGGTTCCTACTTCATAAAACAATACTAAACACTTATTCACATAACTGTGTTGCTCAAGCATATACAAGATATCTCATGCTCAAACTACTAAAACATATAATAATTAAAACTTCTACTGCTCGTATGCTCACCAAGGTTTACTGCCCCAGGGATAGCTCCACTTAATCTAAAAACCATGGTTTAAGTTCAGACATCACACTCATGTGTGACATTCGGCAACAAATTTCCCAGGTTAGCCATTAGAAATTCTAATTTTAAGCCTAGCATGACTAAAAATAGTAATCATGACTTAAATACATCCATAATAATATTAGAATTCGTAGAAATCCCGCCTATATGGTTAGAACCTTCCGGAGCTTGAAAAATCGAATTATTACGAGTCAAGAATTACAAATCAGGTACAATAATAAAAATAATATCAATTAAAATAATTAAATAAATTATGATAAATATAAATAAGTTAAAATATAAAACATATAAAAATAAACTCATAAAAGTAATAAAAACTTTGTAATTAAAAGATTTAAACAAAATCAACAATTATACAAAATTCAATTTAAACCAATTACACTTAATAATTCAAAAAAAATAAAATAAAAGAAACCCCCCCCCCCCATGAGGCCGGCCACCCCTACCCCCCCCCCCCCCCCCCTCAAATTTCTCTTGCCTCCTTCTCTTCCCAAGAACCACCACTTGATCTCCCCCATGCTCTATATAAGCCTCCTACTACTCCTTATCATTTCCTTTACCACCACACTCCATCTCTTCTCTTTTCTCTCTTCTTCTTTCACCTACAAAAAATCTCCCCAAATACATCCAAGTCTTGATCATCTCTTGAAGATCAAAGACAAAATCAAGGAAAAGAGTGGTAAGATGATCATAAAACACCCATCTCTACTCTTCTACCTTTCTTCTCTTCTTCTTTCTTCTTTCTTTTACTTATTTTCTTTGTTGTTCATCTTATTTCCTTTATTTATATATATATAATCATGTAAATATAAACATCCTACCAATGTTGTAAGGAGCACATGAAATGTGCATCATCCTACCGTTGTTGTATGGAACTTAATCAACTAAAAATCAAGAAAATAATACTTTGATCATGCATGTGTTTCATCTTAACAAATGTTGTAAGGAACACATAAAATGTGTATCATCCTACCAATGTTGTAAGAACACATGGATTATCAAAGCTTATACTCATACAATATGATTATTCATGAATATAAACATGCTATACTAAAGTTATGACCCATAAGCAAAAAGAATCACAAATCTGGCAGAATCTGATGTTAGAACTCCCTACTTGTTTTTGTTATATCTGGAGTTCTAGGTATCAAAATCAGTTGATTCTTTTTGCTAATCTTAGTTTAATGTGTTACCTTTCATTTAAACCTGGATTCACTAATTTTCATGAACGTTTGATCCTTCAAACATATCTAAAAAGACCCATATGTTGAATCTGGAAGTCTGGCAGATTTAGAAGGGTACACTTTAAACGCGTGTAACTTACTCATTCTTGGGTAAAATTACGTCAAGTTTTTTTTAAAAGTTTAATCTTTGAGTCTTGGTTATTTCCCAGTTTGAATCATGTAAAAAGGAGGTCGTATGAGCCCTAAACAGACGTTTTAGTAACAACATGTCATCCAGACACTGATCAGTGGACATCCTATACACTTTTAATTATTAAAAATACCAAAAATGGATTATAAATTCCTATATTTTTACTGGACATTCTAGAAACATGTAGTAAGATTATATTAAAATATCAAGCCTTAATATGACTCCTAAATTATTGTTATTAATTTTTAAAATTCAACTCAAAGAACTGAAAATTTCAGTAAACACTTATGATTTATGGAAAAATAGAGACAACCTTTAACTATTTAAATAAATAAGTTAACCACAAATAAATAATATAAAATAATAAATAAAATAAGTCTAATAGAGCTACATACCTTTTATATTAGGAAAGGAGCTTCGGTAGGAACAAGAAATCCTTACAAGAAAACACCTTTGCATACCGAGTGAGTATCATAGCCCCTTTTTACCGTATTTCATATTATTTTTGGGGTGAAAGCATGTGTATACGTTTCATGAAAAGTTTATTGCCTATCTTCTTATTTATTTCAAATATTATTTTGAGCACTTATGGTATTATTCTTTGATGTGCTTGGGTGATCGTTGTAAGGCCCTTTCATTGGACATTATTCCTTAACTCCGCTAGTGAGCCGATGGTATTTGTAAGTAGCGCTATTTGGAGATTCCGACGTCTCCCATTTATGGTTGACGAACTATAGATGTACTTTACCACTACTAACGTCATTTAATATAGGCGTTAGGTTTATCATGGGCAATTGGTTGTCGGCTAGGTTGGATAATGGCTCAAGAAATAATCATCATAGTCTATTACTACCATGTGCAACGTATTGGGCAATATAATACATCTTCTATCATTATTTCATACTTGGATTTTTATCCAAAAACTTCCATCAATTATTTAAACTTTTCTCATTTAAAAGATGTTTTGTGCATACATTAAAACCTATGAACTCACCAACTCTAGTAGTTGACCCTTTTCTTTTACCCGTGCTTTCAGGTGACCGCCGTTAGGTATCTTATGCTTACAAACATGATGTGTGGCATCTTCATCTTCATCGTCACATTTTATAAAAACAATATCTATTTTATTTACGCATCGTACAAGACAATGTCCTTTAAACATTATTCGGTTATGTAACCTTTATTTATGTTTCATCCGAACTACTTATTTTGTTAATTTAATCTAATGGTTATTATCTATTTACCTTGTGCGATGATATCTTGTGCTGTGACACCTCGTGTTTCCGCTTTAGCGGGGTGTGACATCATGCGTGTCCAAATCCCTTAAACCTTGGCTCTGATACCAAATTGTAACACCACTTTTCAGTTTTTAACTTAAAAACATTATCTTACAAATTAGCACCAAAAGATATCAGAGTTTCACAAAAACACTGTTTCTAGACATACACGTGCTAACATTTAGTAAAGTAGTGTCAAAGTATGCTTCTTGAAAAGAAGGAACTATCTGGCTGAACACCGCACTTGGGCCTCACCTTGTTGGATTGCCACCTACAAACATGAAACACTGAAACATAAGCTAATGTTTAGTGAGCATACTAACTGAACATAAATAACCTAAACAGAAGTAAAGTCCCCCATATGTCTTGCATCCAAGTTGTAGCACCTGCAACCTACATAAACAGTTACTGTTCTTGGTATACAGCGTAGCTGTACACCCTGTCTCTACTCTGGTACATAACAATGTACCCTGATACTGATTTTGTGCATAGCTACACCACCTGGTTAGCTATACACTTATGTTATACAACATATATACATATCAAAGTTGTGTCTAATAACAAGGATATCATGCTATTCATCTGTATCATAGTAATATGCTAAAGATGCTAAAGGATTAGTACACTCACCTAGTTATTGAGAGTAATATGCTAAACAAGTAATGTGTGCTATCGAGTATCCAGACATCTTCCTATATCAGAGAAATAGCTAAACATTACTAACTGCTCAAACTGTGCCAAAAATGGGCCTACACGGGCCGTGTACCCTGTACACTACACGACCTCTCTTCGCCACATGGCATGTGCTGACACATCACCTCTACACGGGCAGTGTACCTATACACGGGCCGTGTACCCTTTATGCTACACGACCATGTATCCCTACATGGCTTGTCACCGCCTTTGACCTATACACGGGCCGTGTTGTTGGGTTTTCGTGGTCCAAAATCACAGCGGAAGCAAAACAAGTAGAAAAAGAGTTTCAAAATTTGACCACGAATGTGCCCACCATATGGACCAAAACTCTAAACATGGATACACGACAAAATAAAGACAAGAAGGAATAGATTCATACCCTTGAAGCTATGTTCCTTAACCAAATGGATTTGGTGTTTGGAAGCTCGTGAATTAACGTGTACACCTCTATTGAAGTCCACACCAAGTCTTGATCGTTTCCCACTTGCTAGAGTGTTAGGTATGCCAACTCAAAAATCATTTCAAATTCGTGCATACTAATGTCATATTCAGTTATTAGATTAATGACAATAAACACCACCTTTAAATAGCTTTTAAAGCCTGGTTAAGTGGCTGTTACTGCATAAGGCACGGCCGTGCCTCACAAGGAACGGGCGTGCCAGCCCAAAAAGCCACGCCCAAGTCACGCCTGATTTGGGCTCGTGTTTGTCCATTAGGCACAGGGCACGGGCGTGCCTCCCAGAGGCACGGGCGTACCTAGCCACAGGCCACGCCCAAGTCACGCCCGACTTGGGCTCGTGCCTGCCCGTAGGGCACGGCCGTACCTCAAAGAGGCACGGGCATGCCTTGGACCACCAGAACCAGTTTCTGGTTTTCTCTCTCATTCGACCATCCGTGATGCCAGAATCGATACTTGGCGTGTGACCCAGTAGGCCCTTGCTTCATCAGCCATGATACCAACTCGTGTGTGTGTCAGTGGGCATAATCCAACAGACTCCCACTTGCACTTGACAAACTCACGAAAGGCGTCACCGACATAAAGCGGCCTCTAGCAAGGCATCTATGCCCCCAAGTCAGCATAGGGTTTGTCTTCCGGAAACAAATACCTCACCAAAAGGAAAGGTCCTACATATAAGTGATTACTTATCCCTTCGTTCACGATATCCGATGTGAATGAAGGTCATGGAGCATAATCAACCCCAAATCATTCACAATTATGTTTCTCGATATAGACTAACTATGACTAACAATACAAGTTGCACAATTGATCCATTATCAATTCAACTTGAGCACGGCCATGCCTTTTGATTTGTCATCAGCTTAGTCAACGAGGGGCCCAAGGATATCTCTCCAAGGAGGAACGAATACCTTTGACTACATCGCCCAATCATAATAACAAGTTCTTGCCTGAAAACTTCCCTTATAACAACCAGTTACGAACTGCGTTAGAAAGCAATCTAAACAAGTCCGTGTTAATAATCAAGCAACACATGCATCTCCAGTAAAAGGATAAATAATATTGTCATCCTGATTTACTCGTGATAATACCCATGAAGTAAACTCACGTACGGGTCCTCCAATTACTTAATCACCATTAAGTACAGGCTAGTGTTGCGTAAACAAGTATTCAATCCAAGATGAAAACTTTACCAACCACTCGCCTCGATCTTAGTTCATTTCTTCCTTGCAATGAAGAACAACCGATCGTGGAGTATTTAGAATAAACAAGTTTATTCAAGGAAGTATTAAACATGCAAAGATAGAATACAATAATGTTTCATAAAGTAATCGCATCACACGTATATTAAATCCCCATTTAATTGTCATTACAATAAGAAATAAATTATTGCTTTAATGTTCTCAATAACAAATACAACCAAAATAATTAAACCAAGTCACCAGCTAATCTAATACCAATAGACTTAGCATGAGAATCATGCTTAACTTGTGACAAAGGTTTGGTGAGTGGATGTGCCAAGTTCCCCTCAGATGGTACTCTACTAACCATAATGTCTCAATTCTCTATAATATCATGGGTAAAATGATATTTTCAAGCAATGTGTCTCATACGTCGATGCGCTCTTGGTTCCTTAGCTAGAGCTACTGCACCCTCATTGTCATAGAAGATCTCAATAGGGTTAGCGATGCTAGGATCAACTCCAAGGTCTTGAATGAATTTCTTCATCCATATGGCTTCCTTAGCAGCCTCGCTTGTAGCAATATACTCTAACTCCGTGGTTGAATCGGCCACGGTATCTTGCTTGGAACTTCTCTAACTTATTACTCCACCATTTAAAAATAATACAAATCCCGATTGAGAACGGCAATCATCCTTGTCCGTTTGGAAGCTAGCATCATAATATCCAGTAACTTTGAGCTCCTACGATTCACCGAACATTAAAAACATTTCCTTAGTTCTCCGAAGATATTTAAGGATGTTTTTAACCGCAACCCAATGACTTTGACCAGGGTTAGCGTGATAACGGCTCGTCATGCTCAAGGCATACGACACATCAGGCTGAGTACATAGCATAACATACATGATCGATCCTACTGCCGAAGCATACGGGACTCGACTCATTTCCTCTTGTTCCTTTTGAGAACTAGGACATTGAGACTTGCTCAATGCCATACCATGAAACATAGGCAAATTCCCTTTCTTGAAATCTTGCATCTTGAACCTCTTCAAGACTTTATCTACGTACGTACTCTAGCTCAAACCAATGAGTCTCTTAGATCTATCTCTATAGATCTTTATCCCCAAAATATACACTGCTTCTCCCATGTCTTTCATAGAGAAGCAACTCCCAAGCCAGGTTTTCACTTCCTGCAAGATAGTAACGTCACTTCCTATGAGAAGTATGTGATATCGCCAAATTTAGATATATATTTTAAGCGATATCTGTTTTATTTTAGCCTGTTATCGTTTGTAATAAGTAAAAGACACTTAATTATCTTCATTTATTGAATTAAAGGTTAAAAGTGCGGAATATAAAAAGTTTTGAGCAAAAAACCGGAGAAACAGAAGAAATATGAAAAGCTGTCCGCGCCGACACACCTCCACTGTTTTGATCATATCTCACTCATACAAACTCAGATTGAGGTGATTCAAAAATCCATGGAAACTAGACTTAGAGGGCTACAATTTCACTTTTATGGTCAAACTCTAAAAAAGCGATGTCGAGGTGCGACACGACCTGATAAGAAAATTTTCAAATTTTGAAAGAGATTTGGATCGTGCCAAACTCACCCGTCGCAACGCGACACTTACTCATCGCGAAGCGACGCCCCTGTTTTCAGTTTTCTATGTAAACGAATGTCCAGATCGATTTTGGGGTGAACAATCCAACTTATACTACCCAAATACTGCCAAAACTCGTCCAAAAGCATTCTAGGGGCTATGGAGCTCAACTTTTAAGGATTGGAGCTTATTATTTGAAGATTTCGGCTTAGATTCATCACGGTTCTCTCATTCTTATTATTTATCTTTTGTGTTTATGTTGTTCTTGTTAGTCCTTTTATTTGTATATATTCCATTCCTGAAGAAGCTTTCAAAGAAAGTGACTGAAGGTGTAACATATCATTCTTTTGTAAACTGTTTTGACGACATCTGAAGAAAGAATCCCGTAGTTCATCTGAAGATTAGTTCTGAAGAGAACGTCAACTGAAGTTTGTCTTCAGTCATCAAGGGTCTTCTGAACTGAAGATACATCTGATAACCAGGATCTTCCTGTTATGTAAAGTGCACGATCTGCGCATTCTGAAGGAGCTCGAAGTGACAATCTTGTTTTTTGTTCCTAATTAAGTGTAGAATGGTACACGTGTAAATAAATTAGATAGTCAGCATTAGTTTACTTAGTCTATAAATACCTGCTCGATTAACGAGAAAGGAAAAAGCGTTTGTTCGCTAATTTGTATTCAAGTTTGTTCTTGTTTAGTTTGTACTCGGTGCTCAAGTTTGTTCTTGTGCACTCTTTGAAGTTTGGTTATTAATATAATCTTACTTTGAAAACTTTCGTGTGTTCGTTGCTTTAAAACTATTTCCGCACTTTGATTTTATTCATAGTTAGTTTTATTCATCGATAATGGCTCCTCTGCCAAACCACCAAAGTTTTCAATCGAACATTTTTCCAGTTGGAAAAATAGAATGCTTTTGTATTTAGAAAACCCTGACTGCAATTAACTTGTTGTTTTGGAGGAAGGTCCTTATGTTCCTTAAACCATCTCCATGGAGATTGGTTCTGCTGAAACCTCCATTCCCTCTCGTCCTAAACCAAGATCTCAATGGACAGAGGAGGAGAAGAAACTTGTAGGTTTGGATGCTAAAATACGAAACAATATTGTTATTGCATTACCTAACGAAATATTTCATACTGTTTGTAATCTGAAAACAGAAAAAGATATGTGGGAGAGCATCTACATATCGTTCGAAGGAACTGTTGAAGTTCGTGAGAACAAGAAGACAAACATCATACACAAGTATGAAAGTTTCTGTGCTAAAGACTCAGAGTCTCTCACTGAGGTCTACACAAGGTTCACATGTCTATTGAACGACATGACTGAAGTTGGAGTTGTCAGAGAGCAATTCCAAATACTCAACAGATTTCTGGATTCCCTCCCATCTGAATGGGACACCATGTGCATGATCCTAAGAACCAATAATATGCTCAGGGACATGAACATGCGTAAGTTATATGGAATCTTGATGAATGATGAACAGACTCGCATTTAGAAAACTGATCTGATGAAGGCCTTCAAGAATACTCTGGCTCTTGTTGCTGAAAATCCTCAAAGAACTAAGTACAAGCAAACTGAGGACTCAGATTCTGATGATGAGTCTCAGGGTAATGAAGCTGCGGAGGAGGAAAGGTCTGATGATGAAGGTACTGAAAAAGCCTTCATTATGAAAAATTACAAAAAGTTTCAGAAGTTCAAATCTGAAGGGAAGAGAAGATTTAATAAGAAGTTATCTTCAGAGAAAAAGGGCTCATCTGAAGGGGCCAAGAATGAGTGCTTCAAGTGTGGGAAGCTTGGTCATTATGCAGCTGACTGCTATGTAAAGGAGACTTCCTCAAATCCTAAGAAAGGGTTTCCTTCTAAGGTTGATAAGTATAAAGCCAAATATAAAGCCCTCAAAGCCTCAAATGAAAGGAAGAAGGAAAAGGCCATGATAGCTGATTACCTGGGCTGGACTGATTCTGAATCTTCATCAGATGAAGAAGAAGAAAATGAAGTCAGGGGTAAATGTCTGGTGGCTGAAGAAATATGTGGAACTGCACATCCTAAAATATGTTTAATGGCCACTGAAAGCAAATTCAGCAAAGATCTGGCTAAAGCTGAAAAACTCAACTCAGCTGAAGGATGGAACCCCACGATGATGTATAAGGGCGGTCAGCATGATAACACTTGGTACCTTGATAGTGGATGCTCAAGGCACATGACCAGATGTAAGTCCCTACTAAATGGGGTTCAAGAAGCTCATGGCCCCAAGGTCACTTTTGGTGGAGGAAAATGTGGCAAAACTGATGGCTATGGTTATCTCAACCAAGGTTCAGTCAACATCATGAATGTTGCCCATGTGACAGGACTTGAATACAACCTGATCAACATCAGTCAGTTGTGTGATGCTGATTATGAAGTACATTTTAAGAAGACCAAAGGTTCAATCTTTAACAAGAAAGAAAAAGAGGTCTTACAAGCAAAAAGGCAGGGTAACATGTATGTTGTTGATTTCAACTCTGCCACCTCTGAAAAAGATGCTTGCTTCTTTTCAGAAGCTGATTCAAAAGTTTATTGGTTATGGCACAAAAGGCTTTCTCATCTCAACTTCAAAAACATCAGCAAACTCTCTAAGCTTAAGCTTACCAAAGGTCTACCGTCAGTTCGGTTTCAGAAAGACAAGCTGTGTCATGCATGTGAGAAGAGAAAGCAAATGAAATCAGTCTTTAAATCAAAACATTGCAACCAAGTTAACTCTGCATTTCATCTTTTACATATGGATCTATTTGGTCCTGTCAGTTCTCCAAGCATGGTAGGTAAGAAGTATAATCTGGTTGTAATTGATGAATACACCAGGTTTACATGGGTATTCTTCTTGCGTAACAAAAGTGACACTGCTAAAGTTTTGATGAGCTTAATTCGTCGTGTTCAAAGACAGTTTGACACACATATAAAACAGCTTCGCAGTGATCATAGGACAGAGTTCAGATTCTCTACCCTCCAAGATTTTGTGATGAAAATGGCATCATCCAAAACTTCTCAGCTTGTAACAACCAAGGTTCAAAAATTCCTTTAATGAGTAACTCTACAATAGGATGTGTTTTAGTATTGCCTAATTGAGATTAGGAGGTATTTAGAAACTGGAGGGACTTATGTTGTCATTTTGTAACTAGGAAAGTTGAGGAACTAGTAGTGCCAATTCTCAAAGTTATTTATATAAATAAGCCAACTTTGACTTGGTTAGTCAAAGTCTTCACAAAACCATATATCATTCACGTAAGAAAGCTCTAGCCATTTTATTTTCTGAAATTGGATCAAGAACAGTAAGAACAAGTGGTTCTATCTGATCATAGAAGTCATACATAGCTAAGGTAAGGATTCTTGATCATATCTTTGAAGTTTTTATGGGTTTAAGTTGATTTATGGTGAATCAAGGATTTGGTGATGTTATGATTGTTGTTTATAGCTTAGTAGCCGTTAGGGGTGTAGGAAAACACTCCTATGAGGTTAAAAATTGATTAGAAATGGGTTTGTTTGAGTTTTGGTTGGAAAAACAGTGTTCTGGCTGACTTACTACTGCAGACCATGAGAGGCATGGGCGTGCCTAAGGAGGGTACGGGCGTGCCTTACTTTCCCGTGGCAAAACCTAGTTCATACGGTACATCCCGTGCGTTTTGACTGAGGCATAGGCGTGCCTGAGAAAGGCATGGGCGTGCCTAAGGGAAAGGCACAACAATGCCCGGGGGAAGGCATAACCATGCCTAGGGTGTGCCTAGGGGGTGCCCAGCTTGCAATACTTAGAATTTGTATGATTTCTATATATTGCTTGTAGGTACTATTTGTCGACATATGCGGTGACTTTATTATCGATATTGGAGCTGTTGTTTGAACCATCCTCGTTATTGAGGTGAGTATACTATTCCTTCAGCAGGTTTAGCATATGAGTATGCATTAAATGAACAACATGATATATGTGTTATAAGATACAAATGTTATAGATATTCGATAAAGCAGCAGGCTACAAAGTACACGCGAGGCGTAACTTGTTGGAATCTGCCCACTGACACACGTATGCCGGTATCACTACTAATGAAGCGTGGGCCTATTGGGTCACACGCCAAGGATTGATCCCGATAGCTTAATGTGGAAGGAGAATGTCAAAGAATCAAAAGTGTTTTGATTCGGGGCTTCACAACCGTGAAGGATGCTCCACAGGTCGTGAAGCAGGCTACACTAACGATTGTTCGACCGCCGCCACGCGTCGTGATGCCTTTGGGCTTCACGACCCGTGACGAGGTCGTGAGGGGTCGTGAAGGAGATTCCCTCAGGAGTCTCGACCGGGCAGCTCGGCTCGTGGAGTTCTAAGTTCCCTCGTGGCGCACATAGGCTTCACGGCCCGTGAGAGCCCGTGAAGGGTCGTGAAAAAGGTAGCTGTTATGACACTTGTGTTTTATTGGACCATTTGATGGTCCAATCAAAATCCATGCTTTATGGCCAGGTTTTTGAGGTTAGATGCTGGTCATTGAGGCATAGAAACTAAGAGAACAGATGAAGAACTCTCTCTTGAAACTAGCTCTCTCTTGCCTCCAAAGGAAAAGATACACATACACTAAGTGAGGTATTCTTGAGTGTGGTAAGTGTTTCATGGTGCAAGAGGAGATCTACATGGTCTGTTCCAGATGATGGAGTCATGGTGGACGTTCATCTATGGGTTGCTAGTACAATGGGATTAAGCATACTTGGTGTTGACTTGCAATGGAGAAGAAGCCTTTTGTTTCTTCATCTTCATCCCAATCCACATGTCGAGCTCGAATTCCAGCCATGGTAAGGAGGTACTTTCTACTCCTTCTTCTTGTTCTTTAATTGCAATTTACTTTGTAGTGTGTTCCACCATTGGAACTAGTTGTGGGCTTTGTGTGTGCTTTCATTTTATGTCTTGCATGCTACTTTCTTGTTTGCTTCCGCTGCGTTTGTGCCCACCACGAGTTCAAACAGTGGTATCAGAGTGATCTCTACAAAGAAAACTGAAAATGGACATTCTGTCCAGAAGTGCTTCACGGGCCATGGAGCTTTTGGCTTCACGGGTCGTGAAGCCTACACGAGTGGCTTCATGGGGTGTCGCTCGTGAAAGGTTTTGACTGTGTCAGAGTCTTGGAGCTCATGGGCTTCACGGGCCGTGAGGGCCCGTGAAGGCTTCTGGGCCGTGAAGGTCTCGTGAACAGTGTTTTTATCCTTGTTTATAAAAGAAATAAATTTTTGGTTTTAGCACCTATCGATTCTGTTTTTTCCAGAATCTGTCCTTTTGTTTGGACACTTGAAAAGCCCTGTTTATGTGTCTTGATTCATATATTTATATGTATTGGGTGGTTTTGGCTTAAAATGCACACATGCATATACTTATATTGTGTATATATGAATATGTGTTCTCAAAGTGTTTGGGATACTAATGCATAAATACAAGGATTGTTCCTTTTGTGCCTTGAGTGCTTTGCTTGTTTGAACAATCTTAATTGAGATACATTTTGCATGGTTTTGTTGTGGCACACCATGTTTTGTTTGTGGTTGTTGTTATGTCCGGTAACGCCTTGCCCGTTAGACCTATGTGTTGGTTGTCTGGTTGTTCATTTATGTATTCATTCATTTGGTGACTATTAGTCACAATGGTTTGTAATAATATTTAATTCGGTTTGTAAATTTGTAAATTTATTATGGATTGCATGCCATTGCTTTCCTTTGTACTTGTTGTAAGTAGCTTAGAATAGCAATCGCGGCTTGCATGCCGTTTCTTTTCAAATTGTTTGTAATTGTGAAAAGAAGACCGAAGACAACCATCGAGAGTCGTGGAGGAGACGTCTCGGCTATATTGGATTCGGTGGATCATTTGGAGATGACGGATTCAGTGGGAGCACATCCGGCGAGGCGTTTTGGTTGTGTCCTTAGTTTGGCCTTGCTCTCTCCGTTTGGCTCACGGGGAGGGCGCATAGGGTTTAGGGGCGTGTTACCGGATATTTGCTTTGTGCGTGGTTGTGATTTATTTTGTTATTTTCTTGCGTGGTTGTTTAGGATCTTCGCATGCTAGAAAACTTTTCAAAATAATAAAATCACAAGAGTTGTTAAATTGTTTAACAAACTCCGCACACTCACGATTAACAAATAAATATAAATTGGTTTATATTAAAGTGAAAAATGCGTTTTGTCACTTGTTTGTTAATCAACTTGAAAAGAGGTTTTTTAAGCCGGAAAGACAAAAGTCCCGTTTTTCTCAAATGTAAATCACACGCCACCCGTAAGATGACACCACCCGAATCTAGTGATGCATGGGATGATTGTCGAGCTAATCACGAGTTGTTCCATGTGGATCTGTGTGGAAGGTGAGTGTGGTGACTTGAAATTATTGGTTGTCGAGCTAAGCACGAGCCAATGTTTGTCAAGGGTGTCACTGTGTATCTTGACAGACGATTTACAATTCCAACTTAATACGCCTTGGTAATTTTCGTGCCTATACCGAGTTTCCAAAGAGGCTTAACGAGGAATTGGTGTGAGAAGGGATCAAACATGCCAAACCGACGCTATGAGTGTTGTTGGATCCCGCAAGTGTCTAAGATTTGTAATCTCGGATTGCAAATGGTAAAGCGTTTACCGGCCTAAATAACTTCATGAAGTGATCCGCGGCAAACCCGTCATGTAGTGAAGTGAAATAAGGTTCTTAGCCCTTGTTAAGATAATTGGGTTTCTTAAAACTAAATGGGTAATTATCGTAACGAGGATTGTATCAAAACTAACTAAAACGTGTATTCTTATATCTTTAATTGGCAAACGTTAATGACACCGCTTCAACTTAAAACTCCATTCGTTCCTAAAGAAGGAGATACTCATTAGTGTGGACTTCGTGGACTAGGATTGGTCGTTGAGGCTTGTCCTCCACCATGAGTCAAAGTTGCACATTTTAGAGAAATCCCTTCTAGAGCCAAAATGCTACCAACGCGACCTAGACCTCTATATGCATGTAAAAGTGCTTCGTGGCCTTGATCGGTTGAAGGATGCATGAAAGCGGGAATATTAGTGTCCATATCCTTGATATGAAGGCGTATGTGGACCTAAAGGAGAGGCATGAATTGTCCATAGGGAGGGAGCTTGTGGTGAATGAAAATTCTCCAAAGTCCCTGCCCACGTGATGTAAATAGTTCATTGTGAACTATCACATGCACAATATGGAGAAGATAGAGCATTATAGCATGTTGTGGACTGCTAAGTCTTGCATGGCCAAAGTATGGCTCGCCTCACCGACTCCCGCTTACACTATAAAGGAACAAGAAACCGAGAAGAAGAAATTGACCTCAAAAGGAAAGTTTGGTTTTACTAAACCTACCTTATTTGTGAAGTTCGAGGGCAATGACGTTGCGCCTCAAGATAAGACTCCACAAGGGGTAATTTGCTACTTCTACGGAAAGATTGGAAAATTGGCGCCACCACGCCTGCCCTATGAGCCTGAAAGAGCTAAAATCACTTATAAGTATGAGAAATTAGCTCCTTGACTTCAGGAACATTCATGATCAAACTCCATTGCTCTTCTACTTCTAAAGGCTAGGTTTTAAACGCTAGCAATAACGCTCACGTTTGTCACAAATTTGTTTATTACAAAGTGAAGGTGTTAAAAGAGAAGTAGGTGGATGAGGCATGGAGAGTTGGAATTCGAAAAGGGAAACATAGTTGTTGTCCCTATTGAGAGGATTGGAAGTTTGTATCTTGCCATTCCTTCCAGCTATTCTATTACTTTATTGGATGTATGTTTATGTCGTGTATGGCTAGAAACATTATATCTAAACGCCTTTGTTGACGATGGATATTACTTTGAATTTTGAAATTAGTGGTGATTTATTTCAAAGTTTATCCATGTCGTGGCATTTAAAGTAAGCTTTTGCTTAAGGAGTAATAGAACGATCATAAATGTACTGATAAGTTATCCTTGTGTAGAAGTCGATTTAGCTATATAAACAAGACTTGCTTCACCAAGATCCGTGAGGTTTAGGTACTTGGAACCCTTTGACCATGGGTCAAATGTTGAATGCATATCTTGTTTATTAGGTTAAATGACTTAAACATCCTTCACTTGAGTATGTGAGAAGATTGAAAGCTTGTTGGATTTCGTTCACACTTTTAGTGTGTTGACCGTTCAAGCAAACATTAAGGAGTAAATTTAGATACCTTGTTACCTTTAGCGGTCTATTTTTAATGGACCAGTTTTTAAAACCTTAGAGGTGTTCAAAACTCACCATAACGAGGTACATGATAGAGAGGGCAATGCAACTATGATACTCAGATCTAGTTAA
This sequence comes from Dittrichia graveolens, assembly GCA_038502395.1. Lineage (NCBI taxonomy): Eukaryota > Viridiplantae > Streptophyta > Magnoliopsida > Asterales > Asteraceae > Dittrichia > Dittrichia graveolens. The sequence goes on from JARJIL010000003.1 coordinate 56,325,495, forward strand.
GATGCTGAATACCTTAGTTTTATATTTTATGTGACTATCATAAAAATTATGGGAATGTCTCACAATTCATTTCTCTTAAGATACATTGTTACATGTGGTCGTCTAAAGGAGGAACCGGACATTTTGATATGGTCCAACAAGTGATAGGTTACACTTTTATGTCCAAAATTGTTTTGGGTCATTCTCCAAATGGTGGGCATGAGTTCTAAAGTTTATGAACAACAAAGATGGTCATGTAAACGCCTTAGAGGATATGACGAAAAGGAGGATCCTTGTTTGTCTATTCCAAAGTCTGGATTGTCTAGCCTACGTTTAGACGTGAGGTGGAGGAACCCAGGATCTAGAGGTATTTACTCCATTAGGTACTCTACTAAGACCATTGGATATTTGTCTTGACAAAACTTGTAAGTTGCTCAAAGGTAGAGTCTCTTAAGAAATTAATATCCATTGATGCCAGTGACAGTAAAGTATACCTTGAATGGAAGAACCTAATGTTCACACTAGAATCCAATCAAAAATGATTGAAACTCAGCATGGCAATGCTGGAGAACCTAACATAAAATGATTACCTCTTGGTAGAAGTTTTCATAAGAACAGAAAGATATAACTCGTTATATCTGAGGAAGACAACTTAATGATGATTCATGATGAATGCGTCAACTACCCGAAAGTGTAGTGGGCTTGGAGTCTGCTAGGAGAAAGGAGGAAATGATAAGATGAGATTCTATCCATGACGGATATCCAAGGTTTCGATTAGGTTGATCCTACACCTGGGTGTGAACCCGCGAGGTGTGATTGGTTATTCGAGGAAATAGACCAAACATGGATAAGTTTGTAGACTACTTCAAATACCGACTGGTAGGAATGGTTTCACGATGATTGACCTTGAGGAAGGTATCATCTAGAAACATTCTCCCGGTGGTTATGTTGAAGTCCACACGGATACTTATTTTATAAGTGCCTTTTAGGCTATATTGGATAGAAGTGAAGACTACACTCCTTAATAGGAATTTCTGAGGAAATGCTCACAACATTTTCGAGGGTCTTTCACTATCAATAAGTATCCTAATGAAATCTACAAACCCTAAGTAGTCCACTTGTGGACTTATGTTGCCATCTCAATGTTAGAGTCTTTGCTTTGATATGAAAATCATTTGTTTGAGTTTTCAAAAGGCAATGATAAAACATGGATGAATGCCAGAGCTAGTGGGAGCATTTTGTAATCCTATTCTAAATATGTCTTGCACATACAACGTATTGGAGATAATGTCCTGATCTTGCTTGGAAAAGCTTAGATCAAGAATTATGCATCCAGAACGATTATAGGATATACAAAACCTATGAAATGAGTTAAAGAAATATTGAAATATGTTCTTGTTGATCTATAGTAAGAAGCAACATAGAATAAGCTGTTATTCAAATGCTTTCTTATATACTTCTTAGGATAACTGCCGATATTTATCGGGGTTCGTGATCCTACTAAATATGGAGTTGTTAATAAGTATGATTCTTAAAGCATCGCTGACTCTATTGGGATCTTATGAGACAATGAGAGTACGATGGCTTGTGCAAGATAACCTTTATCTCAAGCATCCTTGATCTTATTGAGTTCTAATGAATCAATGAAGGTGCGATAGCTTGACAAAAGACCATTATCTCACCAATGCACACTTTTAAGTGATTGGTTGAGGTAGAGATATGGTCATCTTACGAATAAACATGGATAGCATGGTGGTGGATCCGTTTTTCTAAAGCCGTAGTTGCAAGATAGTGATGATTGACATACTAATGCTTGCAAAGACTTGGCTTGAGTTTGTTTTAGTTGAAATTTTGATATGCTGATTATGGGAACGTTAAGCAACATTGTGCTTCTTCTAGTATCGATTATCAAATGGGGATTTGTTAATACGCGTGTAGCGGGTACTCTCAGTTGCCTTTATTGTGTTCCATCTTAGCATGTTTACCACTTCCCTAAATGTTTTTTACATTCTAAATGTCCACAGTCAGTCACTCTTCATCGGAAGGAAATTTGAACGAAGACTGAGGGAAAGTATTGGTCGTGTATTCAATGGGGATTGGATACGAGAGACGTAATACTTTACCTATACTTGAAAAGAGCTTCAAGTGATTGGACGACCAACACCTGAGTTTACTTCATGGTACATGTCAAGAGTAACTCAGGATGATAATATCATTTCGTCCTTAGACCGGAGATACATGTGTTTTCACGACATTGGTTTGCCTTGTTCTGATTGCTTTCAAACGCAGTCCGTAACTGGTTGTTATAAAGGAAGCTTTTGGGGAAGGTATTACCGATGTAATGGGGAAATGTATTCGAAGGAATTTGTTCCTCTGCTTAGAGAGATATCCCTGGGCCCCTCGATGATTGGGCGCTGACACCAAAATGCACGGCCGTGCTCATGCTTGCAATGATAGTTTATTAGTTGCAAACTTGCATATTTTGGTCACCACCAATCTTGATCGAGAAACATAATCGTGAACGATCGGAGAATGACTTTGTACCATGTCTCGTGTTCACCCGGATATCGCGAACAATAGGATGATTGATCACTTGTACCATGTCTCGTGTTCACCCGGATATTGCGAACAATAGGATGATTGATCACTTATCTGTAGGACCTTTTCAAACCCGTTTGGATTGTGATTAGGTACTTGTCAGGGATGACATACCTCGCGTTGATTTGGGGGAAGGGATGTCTTGCTAGAGGCTGCTCTCCGTCTGTGATGCATATGGGTATGGTGTGTCATGTGCAAGTGGGAGTTTGTTGGAATCTGCCCACTGACACACGTATGCCGGTATCACTACTAATGAAGCGCGGGCCTATTGGGTCACACGTCAAGGATTGATCCCGACAGCTTAATGTGGAAGAAGAATGACAAAGAATCAAAAGTGTTTTGATTCGGGGCTTCACGACCGTGAAGGATGCTCCACGGGTCGTGAAGCAGGCTACCCTAACGATTGTTCGACCGCCGCCACGCGTCGTGATGCCTTTGGGCTTCACGGCCCGTGATGAGGTCGTGAGGGGTTGTGAAGGAGATGCCCTCACGAGTCTCGACCGGGCGGCACGGCTCGTGGAGTTCTAAGTCCCCTCGTGGCGCACTTAGGCTTCACGGCCTGTGAGAGCCCGTGAGGGGTCGTGAAGAGGGTAGCTGTTATGACACTTGTGTTTTATTGGACTATTTGATGGTCCAATCAAAATCCATGCTTTATGGCCGGGTTTTTGAGGTTAGATGCTGGTCATTGAGGCATATAAACTAAGAGAACAGATGAAGAACTCTCTCTTGACACTAGCTCTCTTTTGGATCCAAAGGAAAAGATACACGTACACTAAATGAGGTATTCTTGAGTGTGGTAAGTGTTTCATGGTGCAAGAGGAGATCTACATGGGCTTTTCCAGATGATGGAGTCATGGTGGAAGTTCATCTATGGGTTGCTAGTACAATGGGATTAAGCATACTTGGTGTGGACTTCCAATGGAGAAGATGCCTTTTGTTTCTTCATCTTCATCCCAATCCACATGTAGAGCTCGAATTCCAGCCATGGTAAGGAGGTACTTTATACTCCTTCTTCTTGTTCTTTAGTTGTAATTTGCTTTGTAGTGTGTTCCACCATTGGAACTAGTTGTGGGCTTTGTGTGTGCTTTCATTTTATGTCTTGCATGCTACTTTCTTGTTTGCTTCCGCTGCGTTTGTGCCCACCACGAGTTCCAACATAACTTTGTACCAAGAACAGTGTTATGGTATACAACCACGCAGGTGGTGTAGCTGTATACTAAAGCAGAGTAAGTACCTGTGAGTAGTATATGTATATGTATAACAGACGATATGATATGATATCGTATGATGTGATATGATGTATGATATGTATATATGACGCAAGTACATGCGTATAGCCATGCGGTGAGTATACTATTCTTTAGAATGAGCAATACATGATTATAATTATTGAACTGTATGATAAAAGTATTATGTGTTTTATCTATGAGTCGGATGCGAGACATCCTGGGGAGTTGGTACTCCTGTGAGTCGGATGCGAGGCATCCTGGGGAGTTGTTACTCCTATTTAAACAGGGTATACAATGATCTGTATACCAAGAGAAACTGGGATAGGCTACACCAACGAGGTGTAGATAAGCCCGGTACAGAGGATACTCAGTATGTGCAAGCGTACCTGTGTATCCCAGTAAGTGGAAAGGGGTATATCAAGCTCTTTATACCCAAGTAAAGCGCTGGGGAAATTCCACCCTGAGGTGTGGATAAACCCTAGTATAGTAACAGTTGTGCAGGTTTGCAGGTATTACAGCTTAGATGCGAGACATCCTCAGGAGACTATACTCCTGTTGTTACAGTTTGGATGCGATACATCCTGGGGAGATTTTACTCCTGATTTATGTTGTTATGTTCAGCTAGTATGCTCACTAAGCGTTAGCTTATGTTTCAGTATTGCATGTTGCAGGTGATGCAGGTTCCAGCAAGGGTAGGCCCCAGTGTAGAGATCAGCTGGATAGCTCCTGATTTTCAAGAGGCAAACATTGACACTACTTTTGAAAATGTTAGCACGTGTATGTTTAAAACTGTCTTTTTGTGAAACTTTGATATCTTTTTAGTGCTAACTCGTAAGATAATGTTTTTAAATCTAATTTGGAAAAGTGGTGTTACAACTTGGTATTAGAGCCAAGGTTTAAGGGATTTGGGCACACATGAGTGTGATGCCTGAACTTAAACCATGGTTTTGAAATTAAGTGGAGCTATCCCTGGGACAGTAAACCTTGGTGAGCATACAGTTAGTAGAAGATTATGATTGATATTTATTTTATAGATTGAGTATGAGTTAGCCTGTTTATGCATGTGTAGCAGCTATGTGGCTAAGTGTTAAATGTTATGAAGCGGGAATCTGATTGGTTAAGTTGAGAACAGGTAAAGTATAGTGTGTTCATAATAATGTAGGGCCCATATTATTATAAACACATGGTACATACTTAAACTCAACAAGATCATGATGGACCCTGCGGATTATGTGTTTGATAGTATGTGTACGTAGATCAGTATACCTGTGATGGTAGAGAGAAAGTTGTTATTGTATTATATGTTAATGATTTCTGATATTTAGAAGAAAGTATGTAGAAAAGTTAGAGACATGTATAATTCATATGCAATTCCTATCCTAACCATTAGACCTGCGGGTAGTGAGTGAAAGATTCCAATTATAGAGGAATTGCAAGAATATGAGAACAGTATGGTAAGAGAGACAATAGCTGCAGAGTTGGGTAAAGCCCTACAGATAAATGTTCCTTGAATAAGAAACCAAGTGGTTGAGCAAGTGTAAGAAAGACTAGAAATGATGTTACAAAACGAGTACATGCAGCGGTGTAGGTTGCAATGATGTATGTTCAAAGAATTAAGAGAGTCAAGGCCAAAATGGATTAGTTGTAAGAGATAGGGTGTACTTACAGAGATTTCTAGAAGGCAAAGTACCTCTTCTTGGAGGAGGTTACAGATTTGATTGTGAATAATAAGTAGCAAGCAGAGACGTAAGAGGCATACCGTATAGTTGGGTATCTAGTAAAATGAAAAGTTATGTACGATTTAAAGTTATTATGTGGAACAGCAAATGGAGGAAACGATTAGGCCTCAGTATAAAGAAGTGTTAGAGGTGCAATTTGCACCAATCAGCTTGAAAAGATAAGATTACAGAAGAGTTTTTAGCCCAACGACAGATGATAGAAGTGGTGAATGATATTACCAGAAGGTTGATAGAAGTAACTAGTTTTGTCCAAAATATACTATTATTGAGCTTATGAAATGTAGTGACACATTTTGATACAAATAAGTATTATCTGAAAAAGTTAAGTTATGGTTATTGGTAACACAGGGGAAAGAGAAGATATTTCTTTTTTATTTAACAGAAAGATCAGTAGTTGATCAGGTAGGGAATAGTAAATGCAAAGTGAAAGGTTGAGCCAGCAAATATGTTAAGCATGAGATCGGTGTTTGTATTAAAGTGAGGAGGTCTAGTTCCTTACTCAAATGTGTGAACGTGTGAAAAGCAGAGGCATGTGCCTAGAAATTGTTAGAATTCGCATTAAGGATGTTATCATTTTACCGGTTGGGCATATTGAGCTTATTGCCGTAAGTTAATAGCTTTAGAGAAAAGCACAGGAATCCTCTACCACCACTCTCTTTTAGCAAGGGTAGGGATGAGTAAATGAAAGTGCAGCTAATGGCTGTGGAGAGAAGTAGAACTGGATGTAGTGGCAGTTGAGTGTTCCATTCCGTTTCACGGAATCCGCTCTTGAGGAAGAAGCAGAACTTGATAAGACTACTATTGAGAATAGTACGTGTAAGGATGATGTAATAAAGATAGACAATTGCTAGTTTTCCCATCAAACTTGTGCCAATCGTGATGAAAGAGTTTCAAGCAGATGTTGGTATGCATTGGATGAGCCAGTATCAAGTCAAGGTAGCCAATGAATAGAGAACAGTACTGGTTCAGACCCTAAGTGGGGAAGAACGGTTTAGTAAAGGTAAAACTATAAGAGCCAATATCTTTTATTGTTAGTGGAAGTAAGGAAGTACCTAGTCCCTTGTGGTACAACATTATCAACTATTGTGGGAGATCCTAGCAGGAAGAGTAAAAATAGTATCAGATTTCAGATATACAGCAATTGTTGAAGCAATTGCAAGAATTGCTGGATAACGGTTTTATTCGGCCCAGCACTTCACCGTGGGGTGCACAGGTTCTATTTGTGAAAAAGAAAGATGGCAAATTTAGAAGGTGTATAGACTACAGAAAGCTTAACAAGGTGACAATTAAAAACAAGTACCCACTTCCTATAATAGATGATTTGTTCAATTAGCTCCAGGATGCATCATGGTTTTCAAAGGATAGATTTACGGCTATGCTATCATCATCTCAGGATTAGAAATGAATATGTATCCAAGACAGCTTTCAGAAGTACATGGTGCTTATATTCAAGTGTGAGTTTTGGTTAAGAGAGGTGCAGTTTTTGGGCCATCTTATCAATCAAACAGGGATTAAAAATAGATCCTACTAAAGTGGAAGCCGTGATGAAGTGGGAACCGCCTTAGAACCCTACAGAAGTTAGAAGTTTCCTCGGGCTTGCTGAATACTATAGACGCTTTATCCAAAATTTCGCTAAGATAGTAGTACCCGAACCCGGTTGATTAGAGAAAGCATAGAATTCAAGAGAAATGAGGATCGGTGGTATGTGGTTGGTAGGTTAAAACATGAATGATATAAAGCTTTAGTATTAACCTTGTTAAATGAAATGAAAGGTGGGGTAGTCTAGAATGATGCCTTTTAATGGGGGTTGGGTTATACAAAAAGAGAAAGTTAAAGTATATGTTTCCCAATAGTTAAAGAATCATGAAAGCAACTTCCCCAACTCATGATTCAAAATTAACAGCAGTTGTACGGCTAAAGCCAATATAGTAGCACATGTTCTAAACAGAAAGATAGAAGCTATGCAGAAATAGTGAGGAAGTTATAGTAAATTTAATTGTCATATTACATGGAACTCCTTGGAGGCTTGATGTTATATGAGAAGTAATTGATAGACTCGGAAAAAAATGTAAACTCTATTCTAGTAAAGGAAGTGTATTCTTCATAAAGAATGATAGACATTTATTTGAAAGAGATAGTGGTAATGTTAGTGGTAGTTGGGATACCTATTAGAGGACATACAGATATTAGAATAGAGTAAGAGAAAGATACAGATATTAGAGGACAGACTTGGGTCATGTGTTGTTAATGTTAGTGGTAGTTGGGATACCTATCTACCATTAGCAGAGTTCTTTTATAGTAACGGTTACTATTCAGGTGTTGGTATGTTACCATATGAGCTAAAGTGTAAGACCTAGGTTTGTTGGGGTAGAGTTGGTTAAAGAGAGTTGAGTAGTACATAAATAGTACAGTAAATGACTTGAGTATATATAATAGATGTGTGAGCAGTGTAAAGTAGTTCAGAATATATAGAAAAGATATGTAGATAAGAGGAAATCACTGTTAAAGTTCCAAATTGAGGACTATGAATTGTTAAGAGTGGCACCATGGTAGGGAGTTAGTCGAATCATCGCAAGATGAGGTAAACTAGCATACAGACTGGAATTACGAGAGATGTTCCACCTTTGTGGGTGGTTAGCAGATGAATCAGCAGTTGTTCCCCTATATGATGTGTTAGTGGATGAGATGATCAGTTATATAAAACAGCCAATGGCTATTTTAGAGAAAAAGGGTTAAGAGTTTATGTGAGGAATGGCTAAAACTTGTAAAGGTACAACATAGAAAGGGTTCAGATTACACTCGTAGGTATAGGTGTCATGTTGTGTGTGGTATGTGTTTCATGATCAGAATGTGGCAGACCGTCTACTATGGTAGCGGATAGTATGTGATGTAAAACTATCATCAGCGCACTGCGATAGCATTCAGAGATGAGGAGATGTAAGACTACCGCTAGTGTGCTACGGTAGCATTTAGCTTCTTAATGTTATGTCAATTGTACAGTAGATTTCGGGGACGAAATCGTTTTCAAGTGGGGAAGAGTTTTAACACCCAATGTTCAAAAATTCCTTTAATGAGTAACTCTACGATAGGATGTGTTTTAGTATTGTCTAATTGAGATTAGGAGGTATGTAGAAACTGGAGGGACTTATGTTGTCATTTTGTAACTAGGAAAGTTGAGGGACTAGTAGTGCCAATTCTCAAAGTTATTTATATAAATAAGCCAACTTTGACTTGGTTAGTCAAAGTCTTCACAAAACCATATATCATTCACGTAAGAAAGCTCTAGCCATTTTATTTTCTGAAGTTGGATCAAGAACAGTATGAACAAGTGGTTCTATCTAATCATAGCAGTCATACATAGCTAAGGTAAGGATTCTTGATCATATCTTTGAATTTTTTATGGGTTTTAAGTTGATTCATGGTGAATCAAGGATTTAGTGATGTTATGATTGTTGTTTATATCTTAGTAGCTGTTAGGGGTGTAGGAAAACACTCCTATGAGGTTAAAAACTAATTAGAAATGGGTTTGTTTGAGTTTTGGTCGGAAAAACAGTGTTCTGGCCAACTTACTAGTGCAGACAAGGGGAGGCACGGGCGTGCCTAAGGAGGGTACGGGCGTGCCTTTCTTCCCCGTGGCAAAACCTAGTTCATACGGTATTTCCCGTGCTTTTTGACTGTGGCACGGGCGTGCCTGAGAAAGGCATGGGCGTGCCTAAGGGAAAGGCACAGCCATGCCTGAGGGAGGAAGGAGCGTGCCTGAGGAAGGCATGGGCGTGCCTGAGGGAAAGGCACAACCATGCCTAGGAAAGGCACAACCATGCCCGGGGGAAGGCACAGCCATGCCTAGGGTGTGCCTAGGGGGTGCCCAGCTTGCAATACTTAGAATTTGTATGATTTCTATATATTGCTTGTAGCTACTATTTGTCAACGTATGCGGTGACTTTATTATCGATATTGGAGCTGTTGTTTGAACCATCCTCGTTACTAAGGTGAGTATACTATTCCTTCAGCAGGTTTAGCATATGTGTATGCATTAAATGAACAACATGATATCCGTGTTATAAGATACAAATGTTATAGATATTTGATAAAGCAGCAGGCTACAGAGTACGCGCGAGGCGTAACTTTGTACCAAGAACAGTGTTATGGTATACAGCCACGCGGGTGGTGTAGCTGTATACTAAAGTAGAGTAAGTACCTGTGAGTAGTATATGTATATGTATAACAGATGATATGATATGATATGGTATGATGTGATATGATATATGATGTGTATATATGATGCAAGTACATGGGTATAGCCATGCCGTGAGTATACAATTCTTTAGAATGAGCAATACATGATTATAATTATTGAACTGTATGATAAAACTATTATGTGTTTTATCTATGAGTCGGATGCGAGACATCCTGGGGAGTTGTTACTCCTGCGAGTCGGATGCGAGGCATCGTGGGGAGTTGTTACTCCTATTTAAACAGGGTATACAGTGATCTGTATACCAAGAGAAACTGGGATAGGCTACACCTGCGAGGTGTAGATAAGCCCGGTACAGAGGATACTCAATATGTGGAAGCGTAGATGTGTATCCCAGCAAGTGGAAAGTGGTATATCGAGCTCTTTATACCCAAGTAAAGCGCTGGGGATATTCCACCCTGAGGTGTGGATAAACCCTAGCATAGAAACAGTTGTGCAGGTTTGCAGCTATTACAGCTTGGATGCGAGACATCATGAGGAGACTTTATTCCTGTTGTTACAGTTTGAATGCGATACATCCTGGGGAGATTTTACTCCTGATTTATGTTGATATGTTCATCTAGTATGCTCACTAAGCGTTAGCTTATGTTTCAGTATTGCATGTTGCAGGTGATGTAGGTTCCAGCAAGGGTAGGCCCCAGTGAAGAGATCAGTTGGATAGCTCCTGATTTTCAAGAGGCAAACTTTGACACTACTTTTGAAAATTGTAGCACGTGTATGTTTAAAAACTGTCTTTTTGTGAAACTCTGATATCTTTTTAGTGCTAACTCATAAGATAATGTTTTTAAATCTAATTTGGAAAAGTTGTAACGCCCCAAATTCTAAAGTAAAGTAAAACTCTAATAATAGAAGTATTTTAGAAATAAAAGGAGTTTACACAAAGCGGAAGGTAAAGTTAACAGTGAACCCTCTAGTTCAGTTACAAAAGTAATACTAAATATTTACAACAAAGATTTGTTTAACAAAATTCAACCGGGCATTATTTTTAAAATACAGATTTACTCCCAAATTACAACCTCTGTCAAACTGGGGCCTTGCCCTTGGAGGAATCACGCCCTACAAAACAACAGTAAGCAGCATCTGATAAGCCACAAGGCTTAGTGAGACAACTAAACTGTAAATCATATAAGCATACGCATACACATATATGAATGCGGTAACAGTTCTTATGGACACAGTACTGCACCATCTTAGCATCCGCCAAGAAGGCTAAAATGCTGCCCGTAGCAACTACTACACAAAGCAGCGTGCTACAGCTCTCTCTCTGGTGATCCTCTAATCAATAATATATCACATTGCAATGTACCACACACATATCACAGATATGAATCAGAGTTTAGAAAACTCACCTCAGTTATAAATATCACACAGAGATATATCACGCAAACTCAAAATACTTCAGATAGTGATCCCTACAATCATACACAGTTATAGTATCAAGATACTCTTGAATCAGCACTTAAACAAACTGACCAGGGGTAGGGCACGCCCGTACCCCCGCAGGGTACGCCCGTGCCCCCAGGCCCAAGGCCCAAAAGCAGGCCCTAACAAGCATGGGCGTACCGGGTCAGGCACACCCTGAACCGGTCCCAGGCACGCCCGTACCCTATCCAGGTACGCCCGTGCTTAGGTACGCCCGGACCTCAAGAACAGAGGCGGTCACGGCCATGAGGTACGGTCGTACCCCTCAAAGGCACGCCCGTGCCTTTCTACCTACAGCTCCAGTTCGCCGACTATCTATTGTGTACTCGATTAAAACCTCAAAAACTCTTACTAAGAATTCGTAAAAACACTACTAGGGTGTTTTCCTACACCCGAAATAACCTATAAACCAATAAAAACAACCATAACATGCTTTAATCTTGATTCACCATGAATCAACCTTAAAGCTCAACTTAAACCTCAAGAACAACCAACAAGAAGCCTTACCTCAACTTGTATACACTAGAATCAGATGTAAATCACTTGTACTCTGCTTTTCTTGCTCAAAAACTCAAAGAACACTCTGCTCTATGTCTCTCTCGATGGCAACAGATTGAAGAAAATGTATTGTTTGACTCTTCAAAGTCAAAAATGCATATATATATATATATATACAACTTTGAAAGTTGTCACAAATGGCCCCTAGACTTTTCTAGTTCCAAAAATTACAACACAAGTCCCCCAAGTTTCTAAACGCCTCCTAATCTCAATTAGGAAAAACTAAAACACGTTAAATCGAAATGTTACTAATTACAGAAATTTCCGAAACTTGAGTGTTACAACTCTTCCCCACTTGAAAACCATTTCGTCCCCGAAATCAACTGCTGAAGAGTTCTGGGTAGTTACGTATCATCTCATCCTTTGGTTCCCAAGTATAATCCGACCCTATACGGTGTTTCCACTACACTTTAACCAACACAATCTGTTTATTACGTAGAGCTTTAACTTTTCTTTCTAGTATAGCAACAGGTTGGTCGACATAATTCAACTTTTCATCAACGCATACATCCTCCAGTGGCACAAATCCAGACTCGTCTGCTAAACATTTCCGAAGATGGGACACACGAAAGGTATTGTGTATCTTGGATAACTCTTCTTGTAGTTCCCGTCTGTATACAACTTTCCCCACACGAGCACTAACTCTGAACGGTCCAATAAACCTCGGACCCAGTTTACCTCTTTCTGAATCTAATAACCCCCTTCCACAGTGACACCTTTAACAGCACATAATCACCCATTTTGGAACTCTAGTGGTGATCTTCTTTTATCCGTGTAGCTCTTTTGTCTGCTCTGAGCTGCTAGCAATCTATCTCTGATCTGCTGAATCTGCTCTTTCGTACGTTGTACCACCTCAGTACTTCCCAACTCTCTCTGTCCCACTTCACCCCAACAAACCGGAGTCCGACACTTTCTACCATACATCATTTCATAAGGCGGCATTCCCAAACTAGAATGATAACTATTATTATAAGAAAACTCTACAAGCGGCAGATAAGAATCCCAACTCCCTCGAAAATCAATAATACACGCGCGTAGCATATCTTCCAGGGTTTGAATCGTCCTCTCACTTTGACCATCAGTCTGCGGATGAAATGCGGTACTAAGATGAAGCTTAGTCCCTATTTCGCCATGAAATTTATTCCAAAACCTGGAAGTAAATCGAGTATCTCTATCTGACACAATAGACACTGGCACACCATGACGAGATACTATTTCTTTCATATACACCTCTGATAGCTTGTGTGATGAGTAAGTCTCTTTAATGGGAATAAAATGCGCGCTCTTAGTCAATCTATCCACAATTCCCCAAATAGCATCATAACCTCTAGGGGTCTTAGGTAATTTAGTGATTAGATCCATAGTAATGTTCTCCCACTTCCGTACTGGTATATCCAGAGGTTGTAATTTCCCATGCGGTTTCTGGTGTTCAGCTTTCACTTGTAGACACGTAAGACACCTCCCACATACCTAGCCACATCTCGCTTCATACCTGGCCACCAATACTCTACCTTTAGATCTTTATACATTTTTGTATCCCTCGGGTGAATAGAGAATTTAGATCTATGAGCGTCACTCAAAAGAGTCTGTCTGACTTCTCCATGATTAGGTACCCACACTCGTCCACAGCATAAGAATAGATCACGACTATCCTTAACAAAATTAGTTACCTGCCCCATTATCCGCTCTTTATTATGGTTTTCTTCTTTAACTGCTTCTAGCTGAGCATCTCTGATAACATCCAACAATGGCATAGTCACTGTCATCCGTAACGATTCATTCTTCCAAAGTACCGACCCCGGCTTCCTGCTCAAAGCATCTGCCACAACATTGGCTTTCCCCGGGTGATAAAGTATTTCACAATCGTAATCCTTCAGAAGCTCTAACCACCTTCTCTGTCTCATATTAAGATTCTTCTGATCCACAAAATATTTCAGACTTTTGCGATCAGTATAAATAGTACACTTCACTCCATATAAATAATGTCTCCAGATCTTCAATGCAAAAATCACCGCTGCTAACTCCAAATCATGAGTTGGGTAATTAATCTCATTCGGCTTCAGCTGTCGCGAAGCATAAGCAATCACTCTACCTCTCTACATCAAAACACATCCCAACCCCAAATAAGAAGCATCACAAAACACGATCATGTCTTTCACTCCTTCTATCAAAGCAAGAACAGGTGCCTCACATAACCTTTGCTTGAGAGTTGAAAACGCAGCCTCTTGTTCATCTCCCCATACAAACTCTGCATTCTTCCTGGTTAGCTTGGTCAATGGAACGGCAGTCTTTGAAAAATTCTGAATGAATCTCCTGTAATAACCTGCTAACCCTAAAAAGCTTCTGATTTCAGTAGGGTTCCTCAGAGGTTCCCACTTCATTACTTCATCAACCTTCGTAGGATCAACTTTAATTCCTTCCTAATTAATCAGATGACCCAAGAATTGCACCTCTTGAATCAAGAAATCACAATTGGCGAATTTAGCATATAGCTTCTCTCTTCGCAACGTCTCCAAAACCTCTTTCAAATGCCTTTCGTGTTCTGTCGGGTTTCTTGAGTAAACGAGAATATCATCAATAAACACAATCATAGATTTGTCCAACATTGGACGATAAACTCTATTCATAAGATCCATAAATGCTACAGGTGCATTTGTAAGACCAAATGGCATAACCACAAATTCAAAATGCCCGTACCGCGTCTTAAACGCCGTTTTAGGAATATCTTCCTCCCGAAATTTCAACTGATGATAACCCGACCTTAGATCAATCTTTGAAAACCACGACGCCCCTTGCAACTAATCAAACAAATCGTCTATTCTGGGCAAAGGATACTTATTCTTCACAGTCACTTTATTAAGTTCACGATAATCAATACACATACTTATTCTTCATAGTCACTGTTTTATGGAGAAAGCTCGTTTTTGCCCAAACTATGTGGCAAATGAAAAGATGAAGACGTATAGGTACATGATGGTGCTCAAGCTTAGCATTCGAGAGTTTATTGATGCTAGTAAGCATCAAACAGTGAAATCTATGATGGATGCTGCAAGGGCTAGAGAGTTAGAATTGGTCAGACAGGAAGCAGAAAGAAAGTCAGTGGAGAAGGCGACGCCAGTGTATAAGAAACCGAGAGTTGAGATTGCAAGAATCCGATCAAAGTGTGTTACAAATGTTATTAGTCAGGTCATCAGAGGTCTGAATGTCCCAATCCAACTGCAATAACGGCGCTTACCGATTTCAAGTCTACTTCAACTTTACCGTCCACGCATATTCTGAGATGAAGAGGGAGAAGGAGTATAAACAAAGCTAGGTGTAGTTCCAGGTATATATCTTGTCAACAGTTTGTTTGCTCGTATGTTATTTGATTCTGCTACAAGTAAATTATTAGTAATTATCTATTCAGTAAAGATTTCAGTCAAGTGTGTTAGAACTAGATACAGTTAGATTCCTTGTTGAAACTATAACCATGATTATGAGAGAATTCCAAACAGTAATTGGAATAGACTGGTTTGATAGTAACCAGGTTACAGTATTATGTGAACAGAAAGTGATATGAGTTCATATCCCAAGTGGGGAAGAACTAAATATATGTGTTAGTACCAAAAAGTGATATGTGTGGTTAGTTATAGAAATAGGGAGTATCCTCAGTGTGGATATACTATTTCTTTATATTGTGTTATGAGTAATAGTTAGAGAAGAAACAAATGAGTTTTAAAGATGTGAATGTAGTATACAAATATTTGACGTGTAAACCGAGGAAGTACCCAGGGTTACCATCAGACAGGCAGATTGTGGTCAGTATCGTTATGGGATTACTAACAGGAATTTTGTGAAAACGACAATTTTTGCGCTACCTGAATTGATTGAAGAAATGACAGTAGTTTGAGTTTGCTTTGTATAGTGGCAGGGATTGTGTCTTAATGCAGAGGGGCAGAATTATTGCTTTGTACAGTGGTAGAATTATTGTACAGTCGTATATGAGTATCAGGTTGTGGGGGTGCGTGTAAGACACACCTATATGAAATTCATAAGTTTATAATGGTGATGTAGCTAGAAGTTACTAAGGGTATGAATACCTAAGAGAGAATTATTGATAGCTGGAGGTGAAATGAGAATAGTCAGACAAGTGGGAATATATCATTAAAGATATATAATTTGTTTTCATTAGAGAAAACTTATTATTCAGATAATGTAACAGAGGTATGTGTGAAAGAAATTGTATCTTGTGGTAGTACATCAGTTTCTACTGAATCAGACAGAGATGCCAGTTGTGTTTTCAGAATTTGGAACAAATTTCATATTGAGTTGAGGGATAAGTCTTATCTCAGTACAGTTAGAATGAATGGAATATACAGTTGATGGAAAGCATATGTTATGATTGTGTTATTGATTCAGAAGGAAAATCGGGGGTGTAAATTTGTTTGACAGAAATTAGTGTTATAATAGATACCAGTCTAGCACCAGGATGTCAATGTATGATATTAATATTGAACATCTGTGTATTGGATGATGTGAGTCACACAGAGTGGGGTAGTACATAAATGGTACAGCGAAAGACAGAACAGATTCAGAAAGTATTTAATAGATTGTCAGATGTTAAGGATAGACAGAGGGGTTATACAGATAAACAGAGATCATCACATCGGTTCCAGTGAAGAAGTATGTATTATTGACAGTGGTACTGTGGAAGAGATGATCAGATTCAGAAAGGAGAGAAAACTAAGCCCAGAATTCAATCAGTTATTCATAATTATTGTACATGTGGGGAAAAGCAGTTTATAGATCAGAGTTGTTAGAACAGTTGTTATAAATTCAGAACACCTTTCGTGTGTTATATTTCAGCAGATGTTAGCAGTTGAATCTAATAAACAGAGTATAAGGGTCAAGGAACCGGTAAAAGTATAAAAGAGGGGTCAGTATATGCATGAGGGCCTGTACAGGAAATGATGATATTATTCAGAACTTTACAGCAGTTGATTTCGGGGACGAAATCATTTCCAGTGGGGAAGAGTACAAAGTGGTATATGAATTACTAATTGATATATGAGATAGTATGTGGTTATAAACCAGAGGGGCTAAAACCGTCAAAACGGAACTTGGAAAGGTTGAGGGACTAATTATGTAATTAGTCCATAGATATTTATATAAATAGTCATCTTTGACTATTTTGTGTCAAAGTATTCATTTTGCAAGAACTAAACTCCCGTATGCTCTAAACATCAACATTCTCTGGAGGTTTTGATCAAGATCAGTGGAAGCAAGGGGGAACAACAGAAGCTAGTGATCAAACAACTTGGAGGTAAGAGTTATTGGTTTTGTTCTTGAAGTTTTAATGGGTTTTAGTTGATTCTATGGTGAATCAAAGATTTCAGATTGTTATTGTTGTTATTTATGGATTAGAAGTGGTTTGGGATGTAGGAAAACATCCCAGAAGTGTTTTTATGAATTAAAGTTGGGTTTTTGGGGTGTTTTGGCCGGAGACAGCAAGTAAGTCGGCCAAACTGCTGCTACCAGTTGAAGGGCACGGGTGTGACCTTCAAGATCCAACCGTACCCTTGGCCGTACCTAAGGAGGTACGGGCGTGCCCCGTTTTAGAAAGGCCCAGAGGATGCCTAGAGACCACGGGGTTGTCTGGGTGTAAGGCACGGGAGTACCTTGTGTAAGGCACGGGCGTGCCTAGTGTTTTGTTCAGTTGTTTAGTTCAGCAGATGCATGTGTTGATGTATAATCAGTATTATTTCATGTAGAGACTTATCAGAGGCGCGTGCGCTAGATTATTATTGATTGTGGACTGTTAAACCATCATAGACTATAAGGTGTGTCTTCTAGACTACTAGTCATATTTACGGCATGTATGTTATTATATCAGGTTATTGATATGTTAGATCACTCAGATTTGGGTGCTATGTTCAGTAAGGTTCAGTACTGTTATAGTAATGTTACAGTATATATGTTTATGTGTATTAAGCTTACTGCCATGTACAGTAAGGCTCAGTTAGTATAAGCATGTTGCTTTGTGCAGTAGTGGCTCAGAAATAGCATAGTACTGGGGCTCAGTTAATTAATCAGATATCAGAAAGCATACAGCATTGTGCAGTAGTGGCTCAGTTAATTAATCATGTGAATCAATAACCATACTGCCTTGGGCAGTAGTGGCACAGTTAATTACTTAGAGATTTATTATCAGTTATTATCAGTGTATATCATATGATTATATTCATGTGTTTATATGATTGGCAGTCTAGTTTACTCACTAAGCTCTCGCAGCTTATCAGATATTATTTTCTAAAATGTTTTGTAGGTTTTATCAAAGACAAGGGCAAAGCTTCAGTTTGACGGTTGTTATGTTTATAAAGAAAACAGTGTTTTGAAACTTAACGCCCGGTTGTTTAGCGAGAAAGCATCTTTTGATGTAAATATGTAATTTTCAGGTTTTTTTTTATGAACCCGAGGGTTCAAAATAGTTTTGTAGCTTCCGCTTATTTGTAAAATAACTCTTTTATTTCTAAAGGAACTTGAGATATGGTTTTATTTATGTTTTAAAAATTGGGGCGTTACAACTTGGTCCATATACCCCTCAACAAAATGGGGTTGCTGGAAGAAGAAACATGACCCTGATAGAAGCAGCTAGAACGATGCTGGCTGAAGCATCTCTGAAAGGCCATTTCTGGGCTGAAGCTGTTAATGCTGCGTGCTATACATAGAACAGGTCCATCATTGTAAAGCGCCACAGCAAAAATCCCTACGAGTTACTCTATCTGAAGTCACCCAATGCCGGATAGTTCAAAGTCTTTGGAAGTACTTGCTTCATCCTGAACACCAAAGATCAGAAAAGCAAGTTTGATCCCAAAGGAGAACAAGGAGTGTTCTTAGGCTATTCTGATATTTCTAAAGCATATCGAGTTTTTCTTCCCAAAAAGAACTCTGTGGTTGAAACAATAAATGTTACCTTTGATGAATTCAATGCAGAGTCAACCTCCAATCATACTGATCGAATTGTGTCCGATGAATTTGATGCTCTTCTACAAGAGTCATTTAATGATGATTTGGATGACTACTCTTAGGAGGTAAATACTAACAATGATATTGTTTCTATTAATATGAATCAGGTCACTTATGATCTCTTAGAAACAAATAATCTCTCTACTGATGAACAACAGGATCAACCACAACGGGTCACAAAATGGACTCGAGCTCATCCCATCACTAATGTAATTGGTGATCCAAACACTGGTGTGCAAACCCGAAATGCAACCATGTCTGCTTTCTGCATGTTCTCTGAATTTATATCACAAGTCGAGCCAAAGAAAGTCGATGAAGCTCTGAAGGATCCTAACTTGGTGGTCGCTATGCAAGACGAGCTTAATGAATTTGAAAGGAACAAAGTGTGGACGCTGATTGACCCACCTGAAAACAAGTCTATTATTGGCACAAAATGGGTCTTCAGGAACAAACGTGTTAAAACCGGCTCGGTTGTGAGAAATAAAGCTAGACTAGTTGCAAAAGGCTACTGTCAAGAGGAAGGGATAGATTATGATGAAACGTTTGCTCTTGTTGCTCGTTTGGAGGCAATACGTATGTTCTTAGCCTTTGCTGCCTCAAGGGATTCAAGGTCTTTCAGATGGACGTCAAAAGCGCCTTTCTAAATGGAGAACTCCAAGAAGAAGTATTTGATCAGCAACCCCCTGGATTCGAAAATCCCACGTTTCCACACCACGTTTATAAGCTCGACAAAGCCCTTTATGGACTGAAACAGGCTCCACGTGCCTGGTATGATACTTTGTCCACTCATCTTCTGAAAAATGGATTTTAGAGAGGGAACATCGATAAAACTCTATTTCAGTGTAGAGAAAAAGGTGAACTCATTCTAGTTCAGATTTATGTCGATGATATTATATTTGGCTCTCCTGACAATCGCTTATGCAAGAAATTTGAGAAAATAATGTCAGAAAAGTTCAAGATGAGCATGATGGGAGAACTGAACTTCTTCCTTGGGCTTCAGATAAATCAATCTGACCAAGGCATCTTTATTAATCAAGGGAAGTACGTCAAAGACTTACTCAAGAAATTCAACTTTTCAGACTCTTCCCCAACGAAGACTCCCATTGTTCCGAAGACCAAGCTTACTACTGATCTGAACGGGAAATCAGTTGATCTTCCTACCTCAGAGGAATGATAGGATCCTTACTTTATCTGACAACCAGTTGCCCTGATATAATGTTCTCCACATGTCTATGTGCAAGATTTCAGGCGAACCCAAAAGAGTCACATCTGACGGCTGTAAGACGTATTTTCAGATACCTGAAAGGTACTCCTGAACTTGGGCTATGGTACTCCAGAGACTCCAGCTTTGAATTAATTAGATTTTCATATTCAGACTATGCCGAATGTCAGATTGATTGGAAGAGTACTACAGGTGGATGTCAGTTACTGGGTGGAAAACTAGTGAGTTGGCAAAGCAAGAAGCAGAACTCCATTTGTCTATCCACCGCTGAAGCTGAATACATTTCAGCTGGGAGTTGTTGCGCACAAGTTTTATGGATGCAATATCAGCTTGCTGACTATGGCATCTCCTTTCAGCGAACTCCTATCTGTTGTGATAACACAAGTGCTATTGCCATCTCCAACAATCCTGTACTTCATTCTCGCACAAAGCACATTGATGTTCGCCATCACTTTATTCGCGATCACATAGCCAAAAATGAAATTGAGCTTCGGTTCATCTCCACTTAACATCAGCTGGCTGACATCTTCACAAAAGCCTTAGATGAACAACGGTTCAATCAGTTGATTGCAGAAATAGGAATGCTAAATACTTCCACAATATAGCTACTTCTGGTAAGTTTGATTGTTACTGTTCATTCTTTCTTATCACATTTAATGCCAGCCACCCTAATAGCTAAGCTTGAATAATTACTTTTACCCCGCCTCTCTCCGACTATGAAATCACCTCTGAAGCGTAATCATGAGTAAATTTATTTATAAACAACCAAATATTTTCTTTCCTTTTTCATCTTCTTCAAATCAAAGACACGATTCAAAGAACATCTTTCACTTTCTTGAATACTCATGGAATTCACGATCACTTTCGTTTTCTTCCCGGTATGCTATGTGATCACCGTTCGCATCCCTGATGTAGGGATTGGGATAGAAGTTTCATCTCAAATATTTGTGTTATCTTAAACATGAATGCATTTTTTTTCTTTTGGTAGTCTATGTAAATCATGATTAACTTCATGTAATCATCTTTTGTTCATATATCGAATTAGTAATTTCCAAGCTTAACTATTATTCTTGTTGGCATTGTGTTCTTCTTTATTTTTTTTCTTTCTTTCGTCTATTTTTTTAAGATGAAAATTTCAAATGCAAAGTTTGGATTTTTTTTTCCTTTGCATAGTGAAATTTTTATCTTCCTGCTAATGGTTTGTTGATGAAGTTTAGCTAGTTCCAAGATAACTCTGGGTAAATTGGTTTACCAATAACTGTTTGACATCACAAAAGTTATCCTTGCGTAATTTCCGGCTTCACGCGCTTATTTTCACCATAGATTTACTCAACCGCCAAGATTGATTCAGTTTAAACGCCTTTAAAACCCAATATCACCTCTGCAAGTCTTTACGTGCAACTAATATTCTCCGGCGATCTCTCTTGTTCAAAAGTAAAATCACCTCTTGTCCTCGAATCAATGGCTCCCAAAATTGCTTCTGCAAAGGTAACCCTTCCTTCTGATGTTGCCCCAAAATCCCCCTAGAATCCATCTGTTTCAAAGACAACAACTTCGCCGCTGACCTAGCCATCCCTTCATCTTCCTCACCTCTTCACCAAATAATGATCTATATTCGCAACTGCCTATTGAACTTTGCTCTTTCTGCAAAGGTTCCAATGTTTGAAGAACATCTCTGTGACTTCTGGATGACCGCTGAAATCATCAAGCCCAAAACCTCCGGCCAAAGTATTCGTTTCAGTAAGCTCTCTGGTAGCAAGTTTGTTGAACGTACCACGAAGTATCTTGCATCTGTTCTTCATCTTCCTTGCCGGGAACTCACCTCATTCACTGCTAACGCTAAGGAGCTGCTCTTCTCCTTCTTTCAATATGCTGATGAGCACTAGGTCAAAGGAAACTCTATGGTTCGCACTCGTCTCCCAAAGGAGTAGAACTGTCTGATTGCTCATCTGAATTTCCGTATGACGAGCAAAACTGCTGGTCTTGACCAAGTCAATGAAGCTGTTCTGAAAATGGCATATGCCTTAATCCATGGTCATAACATTGACTTCGCAGAACTTATCATGGAAAGTCTCGTGGTCTCACTGACATCAAAAGCTAGGTCTCAACACATCCCTTTTCCAAGGTTTGTTTCATTGGTTATCTACTCGCTAATAACACCTGAAGCATACAAGTCTGCTTCGGTCCTACTTCCATCTCCTTCCCTACCAGGTTCAGTATGGACCGGCTCCTCATCTGCCTTCAACCCAGCGCTGACTGCTCCAATGCTTGCAATCGTCTCGCTAAAGCCTTCTCCTACTATTCCACCACAATATTCAGGTCTATCTTCTGAAGTTGCCCCTTCCAAACCTCAACCTCAAACACCTCAGTATTCTCCATCAAAGACAAAGAAAAGGAAGTTACTATCCACCACATCCAAGTCATCCACCAACCCTTTAGCAATACCCAAATCCACCTCTAAACAACCTACTACCACTCACCCGCTAAGATCACTCTCTAAACACCATAAACCCACTTTGCCCTCCAGTCCCATCATATCTCACTATGCTTCCAGTGAGGATTCGCCTGACGACACCCCGTTGATTCTTCGCAAGACTCAACTTCACTCATCCACATCAACAGCCACTGTTCAGGTAAGCTCTCCTTTACTCAAGGTCTCTAAACCTAGTCTGACTGATGAAGAGACAGCTCAAAACCAGGCTGTCCCTGAAGTCCCTCCTCCACATTCACAAGTTCAAGACACTGAGTCTACCAACAAACCCACTGCAACTCAGATACCACCAGAACAGGGAACACCCATTCCTGTCTCTACTGATCTTCCCCCTCTATCCCTTAATGTATCAGTAAACCCAACTGACACTATGGATATTGACCAAGCACATGATGAGTCAGCACCCAAACCGGCTGACACTGATGCTCAGCCAGTCCCCAATAATGAAACTACAATACCCCTAGTTTCGGAGGTTCAAGAAGTTGATGACTCTTCAGCTCACTCTGAAGATGAGACTGCACCCAACTCCCTTGATGTGTCACCAATCCCCATTGACACTATGGATTCTACCAGGGAAAATGATTTATCAGTTTCAAACCAAACTGAGAGTGATACCCAACCTTCCCTCATCAATGAAACTGAAGTTCAACCTCCTTCAGTCGAGATTCCTAATGCTAATGAAGACACGGTCTTAAACCTGACTGTAACTGAAGCAAATGAGCCTCAGGCCCCTGATGCATCAGTTACTCCTCCTGATGCTATGGCCTCCCCATATCTCCTAAACACATTGTTTGATATTCCTTCTCCAGATACAACTGTCAATCCTTTTGATGACAGTGATGCTTTTGATTTTCTTCAATCCCCCAAGTCTGTACATTCTCAAACCTCTGAGCCTCCAATAGACATTTCTTCCTCTTTGGAAAGTCTATCTGAACTTGTTCTTTCTGTTTCCACTTTTGTTAAGTTCAATACCTTTCAAGGTCAGTGTGTAGCCAATAATCAAGCAAAGCTTGAATCTAAGCTAAAGTCTCTTGTTGAATCTATCAACAATCAGTTCATCACCCTCACCAAAACCATTGATTGTAAAAATCTGATTTTTCATGAGATGTATAAAACTTTTCACCATCTTATCAAAAGTATAGCTAACTCTGCCACTCTTGAGTTTTCCAAGTTGAACTCTCAAATCTCTTCTCTCTCCTCCACTATAAATTCCCTTTCCTCTAAAGTTGACAACATCCATGCTGTCAATCTTTCTGAGACTGCAACTCGTCAGTTGCAAGATTTATTTGCTCCCTCCTTCTCTAGACTTTCGAGGGAGATTTCGGCCTTGTCTTACTCAGTAGAAGCTTCAGGTATCTCTGCAGCTTCTAAGGGGGAGAAAATAAGAAGACAGTCCAAAATCTGTCAGATCATAAGAAGAAAGGCCACCACTGATCAGAAAATAATCAAATGGGATAAAAAGTATTCACGTGTTGAATACCGACAAAGATTGGAAGAAGAAGTGGCACACCTCAAAGCCACTGAAGAAGTCAAGAATAAGGCCTTGGTCGATTTCGAGGCCAAATTAGCCAAAGCTGAGGAAGCTAAGGCATTTGCTGAGGGGGAGCTCAAAAGTCTCCTTGATCAAAGAAAAGCTGAAGCTGATATGTTCATATCAGAACTTGATGGAGCTGAATGTTAGCAAATAATCACTGAAGCTAAAGCCTCTCAGATTCCTATTCAATCAGCTGCTCCTTCATCCAGTGGTCAGCCAAGCCAAGATGACAAAGGTAAAGGAAAAATGGTGATAGTCTCTTCGGATGAGCAGGTGAGTAAGGGTATATATGATCTAAGTGACTAAGATGACGAGAATCCAAGAATAAAAGACTTGAAAGTGGCTGATGAACTTGGCAGAATAGCAGCATAGAAATTTGCACTTGAAGAGCTTGCTGCTAACAAAATTGACTTAGATCCTTTCGATCTTCAAAAACAGATTCATGCAAACATTGAAGCTGAAACAGCTTCAGTTGAGGAGAAGAAAAGAATCATGGAACAAAAGGCAGAAAAGTGGTTAAGCTCTCGACATCAAAGAAGGCATCCTGATAAAATCACTACAATCAAGCTGAAGAAGGTAAACATTGAAACCTGTCTGACGGTTCAGCGCAAAAATCTTCCTATCTTCAGCATACTATCGATCAAGGACGTTCAGCAAAACTATGCGGTGTTTGAATGGAATAAAATACTTGATTGTTTATCAAAACGTAAACAAACTTATGAGGTCAAGTTCATTCAGAGAGAAATCACCAAAGTTATTGAATATTATGAGGAGGAAGTAAAGAAGAGAGGAACTGATGCAACTGTCACGCCCCAAAAGGAGAAACCCACTCGAGCAGAAAACTTAAAATTTCAAAGAAGGAGGCTTACTCTCAAGAAATCACAGAAACAAATTTTGGAGCTGATATCTCTTGGATAGCTTCCAAATTGCAAAGGCTTCGATACCTCGTTGCCTCCTTGTCTCATTCTTGAAGTGGGTAAAGTTCTCTCAAACCCTATGGGATTTTATTTCTCGATGCTTATGACAAGATTCGCTTTCAGAGAGTTTCAGATTTTGCCATGGCTGACTGGCTTCATCTGAGATCTCTTCGATTTTTCATAGACAATAAAGATCCGAATGTCAAAAACATTTTGGTGGAATACTTAAAGTAATTGAAGCTTAAAACTCCAAAGGAATCCTCTCCTAAAGAATTCAAACCTGATTTGTAGAATAGTAATTCTTTATTCTTTATTCTTTTTGTACATAGTCAAGGATTATAAACAAATAGGGGGAGATTGTTAGTCCTTTTATTTGTATATATTCCATTCATGAAGAAGCTTTCAAAGCAAGCGACTGAAGGTGTAATATATCATTCTTTTGTAAACTGTTCTGACGACATCCGAAGAAAGAAGCCCGTAGTTCATCTGAAGATTAGTTCTGAAGAGAACGTCAGCTGAAGTTTGTCTTCAGTCATCAAGGGTCTTCTGAACTGAAGATACATCTGATAACCAGGATCTTCCTGTTATGTAAAGTACCCGATCTGCGCATTCTGAAGGTGCTCGAAACGGCAATCTTGTTTTCTGTTCCTAATCAAGTGTAGAACAGTACACGTGTAAATAAATTAGATGGTTAGGATTAGTTTACTTAGTTTATAAATACCTAATCGATTAACAAGTAAAGGAAAAAGCGTTTGTTCGCTAATTTGTAATCAAGTTTGTTTTTGTTTAGTTTGTACTCGGTGCTCAAGTTTGTTCTTGTGCACTCTTTGCAGTTTGGTTATTAATATAATATTACTTTGAAAACTTTCGTGTGTTCGTTGCTTTAAAACTATTTCCGCACTTTGATTTTATTCATAGTTATTTTTATTCACTTTTGGGAAAAATAGTTCATAATTTCTAGAAGCTATTTTATGGTGTTTCTAGGCTAGAATTTCATGTATTCCTCCCTAGAGGAGATGAACCTCAATAAAGTTGATTAATTTATGTTAATTTGGACATGTTTGCTATATAATTTGTCTTGTATTGCTTAATTGATGATCCACATGTGTTTTGGTTTCTGTTTTTAGAGTTTATTTACCGAGTTTGCACAAGTTGGAGGACCAATCCACTTGTGTGACTTGAATCTTGATTGTTTAGGACCAATAGACAATCTAGACTAGTGATAGACCAATACTAGGTTAAACTTCTAAAAAAGGAAACTTTAATGTGTGTGATTAATATATATAATGACCATTTATATGTTAATACATGTTTTGTTAACCTAAACAGACATAAAGATTAAGTCTTTCTTGACACGAACTTAAAATCGGCCAATTATGTGTTTTGATCAATCTCATAACCATAAGGTTTCTTAAAACCATAATTATAGAGGTATATAATCTGACCATGATTATAACCAATATAGGAATTGGTATATAGTAATTACATGTTCATTGCACGAGTTAATTGAATTAATCATTTTAAAAGAGGTGAAATCAAATCTAGGCAGGGAGTCTTCACATTATAAGCTTAATTCTAGTAAAGTTTGTTGCTTTTCACTTTATTTCGTTTATTCTTGGTTCGTGATATTATTATTTAGTAATTTGGATAATAAAGTTTGAATCTTTATTGATAAGATTTTAATTCCCTATTTAGTTGTTTTAGTTAGTTTAATATTTAATTAGTATAGTTATATTTAAAATCATACTCGTTCCCCTTGTGTTCGACACCCGTACTTATTTACTATACTACCATATGATTATGTTCTCTTGCCTTTTTGTGTTGTAGTCGTGCTAAATAACTCGGATTTATAAATTTAAAACTGGTACGCTACACCCACATCAAGTTTTTGACGCCGTTGCCGAGGAACGGTTTTATTTTAGTATAACTTGAGTAATTCTTTATTAAACGATCCTTCCCGCGAGTTTTGGCTCAAAAGGAAATTACTTTTTGTGTTTATTATTTAGTGTCTAGTCTAGACGTTTCGCTCGCTATTTTGGTTTTCTATCGATGTCTCTTTTGTGATTATGTATTGGCCCGAGGATCATCTGATCTGTTGGAATTCCTTCCTTAAAGATTTGTTGAATGAATTTTACGACGATGGCATCGAACGGGATGATTACGATTTTATCCCAAAAGATGATGAGAATGACCACCCGATTAGCTCGTCTGATGAACCACAATTTAGTCCTGAACCATACTACTTAGATGACTCCGATTTTGATGATAGTATACATTTTAAGCCTTGTGTGGAGGTGGAGTCGAGAGAAGATGTTCAGTCTGATGGAGATGTTCTAGAGTGTCTCGCTGACATGCTTACGGCACCAGAAGATCATTCAAAGGATGAACCGTCAACCCTCGTCCAACTAACACCCACGTTAGGTTTAGAACCAAAACCCGTATGGGGACCTTGCCTTCTTGAGAGAGAAGACGTGGAGAATTGTGCAGATGAAATCTTGGACTATCTAGAATTCTTGCTCTTCGATGTGGACGCTCTGAAATCAGAAAAGGAGGTAACCACAGGATCGAATGAGGAGTTGGAGTCACATTATGGAATTCCCTTGGCGCCGGGAATTCTGTCGGGTACTTCGTGTGCAGAGAAGGATTAGGGAGATAAGTTAGACAACATAAGGAGCCGGTTGGAGTCTTTGCTTGAGTCACAATTGAGTTCACAATCACGGGGAAGAACCAAGATTCAGAAAGCAGGAGAGATGTTTGTAGAGATTAAGATGGCGTTGTGGGACGCAACACTAGCTTCAGCATTCCAAATTGGTAACAAATATACATCACCCGGTATGTATAAATATTACCACCCTCACTTGATTGAGAGTGTGGGGTCATTCGTTCAAAGTAAAGATAAATAAATCTGGAGTCAAGCTAGAGACTCGGACAAAAACAAGCGCTTCTCGGGAGGCAACCCGTGGTTAGTTTAGGTTTTCCTTTCTTATTTATTTTTGTATTTCGTTTCCTTTATGTTCCAACTTTGTGGGTGTGTTTCCTAGAAACCCTCACGAGACTACAACTCGTCCACTCGGGCTACCGAGGGGTTTAAAGGCTTGTTGCATACGCTAAATGTAACCGTGATTCCTACGAAAGTGAGTTAGGTTTTTCTTTTTGTTTTTGTTTAAGGAAGTCCTAGCCTAGATAATTCTTCATATATGCTTCTGGAATCCTTCATATACAATCATATTCAAACACCCACTATCATTTGATGTTTATATTTTTCTGTGTCTGACGATATGCTTTGAGTGATTTATATTTCAACTATGGCTTTTAATTTATGGAGTACGCGTATATGCTGACATCTATCTGCTCCAATCGCCTAATTATACCCAGGGAGTTTTTCTAACCTTGTTCTACCTTGTGATAATTTTCTTTTATGTACAATGAGGACATTGTACAATTTGAGTGTGGGGTAAGGGTTAGAAAATATTTCCTTGCTTGAAATTTATTTGTCCTCATGTTAAATTATAATTGTATTTGGGCTTTAAATTTAAAATTTTTAATATCATTCGAGTTAAAAGTTAGATATTAATTAAAAATGTCAAGGTTGTTGACTTTTAAACAATTCATAGTTATATCTAGCTGTTATGCATAGTATTCGTGACTTTTCGTCAATTCCTTAGAAATTTGTGTTTATAGTATCCAAATTTTAATTTTTGAATTGCAGCAATAATTGTAAGGTTAAGCCTTTTTTGAGTCTAAGTTTGACAAAAATACACTGAGTTGAATTTTCAATTTTTATAAACATATGTTTGAAAAGAAAAAGTTAAAAAAGTCAATGTGCAAAATGAAAAAAATATATAAAAGAGCTAGAAAAATATATACAAGTCAAATAAATGGCCTTTGAAACTCGAATTACTTAACTCTGAGGGGTGTTCGACATCTAGCCACCTAAAGCCAACTGGTTTGGGATCGATTGAGTTGAGGATTCGCTACATGGGTTCGATAGAAAGTCAAAGACTTATAAAAAAAGAGATGAAAAGATGAAAAACATATGTAAAAATAAAGTTGGAAAATCTGCAATAAGTCTTGAGGTTGGGGGATTCCTAAAAACTTAATTAACCAAATTAAATATGAATGCAATTCTTAAATTAAGGTTTGGATATGTATAAATAGAAAAATTATTTGGAGTGTTGAAAAGTTAAATATGGATCAAATCATGAGTATGTGCATAATTCTAGGTATAGCCGGTCTTGTATTTTTAATCAACCTTTTTGACATTTGTAAGTTATATTTAATTTTTCAAAGAATAGTATTGATTATTTAAGATTTATAGCCTGGATAGAGTTGTAGTTTGCTTGGGGACAAGCAAAGTTCAAGTGTGGGGTATTTTGATATCGCCAAATTTAGATATATATTTTACGCGATATCGGTTTTATTTTAGGCTGTTATTGTTTGTAAATAAGTAAAAGACACTTAATTATCTTCATTTATTGAATTACAGGTTAAAAGGCGTAATATGAAAAGTTTTGAGCAAAAAACCGGAGAAACGGAAGAAATATGAAAAGCTGTCCGAGCCGACACACCTCCACTGTTTTAATCATATCTCACTCAAACGAACTCAGATTGAGGTGATTCAAAAGGCCACGGAAACTAGACTCGGAGGGCTACAATTTAACTTTTATGGTAAAACTCTAAAAAAGCGATGTCGCGGCGCGACGCGACCTGATAAGAAAATTTTCAAATTTTGAAAGAGTTTTGGATCGTGCCAAACTCACCCGTTACGATGCGACACTTACCCGTCGTGACGCGACGCCCCTGTTTTCAGTTTTCTATATAAACGAATGTCCAGATCAATTTTGGGGTGAACAACCCAACTTATACTACCCAAATACTACCAAAACTCGTCTAAAACCATTCTAGGGGCGGTGGAGCTCAATTTTTAAGGATTGGAGCTTATTATTTGAAGATTTCGGCTTAGATTCATCATGGTTTTATCATTCTAATTTCCAGAAGCTATTTTATGGTGTTTCTAGGCTAGAATTTCATGAATTCCTCCCTATAGGAGATGAACCTCAATAAAGTTGATTAATTTATGTTAATTTGGACATGTTTGCTATATAATTTGTCTTGTATTGCTTAATTGATGATCCACATGTGTTTTGGTTTCTGTTTTTAGAGTTTATTTACCGAGTTTGCACAAGTTGGAGGACCAATCCACTTGTGTGACTTGAATCTTGATTGTTTAGGACCAATAGACAATCTAGACTAGTGATAGACCAATACTAGGTTAAACTTCTAAAAAGGAAACTTTAATGTGTGTGATTAATATATATAATGACCATTTATATGTTAATACATGTTTTGTTAACCTAAACAGATATAAAGATTAAGTCTTTCTTGACACGAACTTAAAATCGGCCAATTATGTGTTTTGATCAATCTCATAACCATAAGGTTTCTTAAAACCATAATTATAGAGGTATATAATCTGACCATGATTATAACCAATATAGGAATTGGTATATAGTAATTACATGTTCATTGCACGAGTTAATTGAATTAATCATTTTAAAAGAGGTGAAATCAAATCTAGGCAGGGAGTCTTCACATTATAAGCTTAATTCTAGTAAAGTTTGTTGCTTTTCACTTTATTTCGTTTATTCTTGGTTCGTGATATTATTATTTAGTAATTTGGATAATAAAGTTTGAATCTTTATTGATAAGATTCTAATTCCCTATTTAGTTGTTTTAGTTAGTTTAATATTTAATTAGTATAGTTATATTTAAAATCATACTCGTTCCCCTTGTGTTCGACACCCGTACTTATTTACTATACTACCATACGATTAGGTTCTTTTGCCTATTTGTGTTATAGTCGTGCTAAATAACTCGGATTTATAAATATAAAACTCGTACGCTACACGCATATCAGTATGTCATCTACATACAAGACTAGGAAAACTACAACACACCCACTAGCCCTAACATATATACAAGGTTCATCCTTGCTTTTCGAAAAGACAAACTATTTGACCTTTTCATCAAAGAAAATGTTCCAACTCCGAGATGCTTGCTTAAGTCCATAAATGGACCTCTTAATCTTGCAAACTTTATTAGGATATTTGGGGTTTACATAACCATCAGGTTGTGCCATGTAAACCTCCTCTGCTAACTTCCCGTTAAGGAAGACAGTCTTTGTTTTTCCTGAAAGTGAATAAAACTAACTATGAATAAAATCAAAGTGCGGAAATAGTTTTAAAGCAACGAACACACGAAAGTTTTCAAAGTAAGATTATATTAATAACCAAACTTCAAAGAGTACACAAGAACAAACTTGAGCACCGAGTACAAACTAAACAAGAACAAACATGAATACAAATTAGCGAACAAACGCTTAACCTTTACACGTTAATTGAGCAGGTATTTATAGGCTAAGTAAACTAATCCTGACCATCTAATTTATTTACACGTGTACCATTCTACAATTAATTAGGAACAGAAAACAAGATTGCCGTTTCGAGCTCCTTTAGAATGCGTAGATCGTGTACTTTACATAACAGGAAGATCCTGGTTATCAGATGTATCTTCAGTTCAGAAGTCCCTTGATGACTGAAGACAAACTTCAGCTAACGTTCACTTCAGAACTAATCTTCAGATGAACTACCGGCTTCTTTCTTCAGATGTCGTCAGAACAGTTTACAAAAGAATGATATATTACACCTGTAGTCGCTTTCTTCAAAAGCTTCTTCAGGAATGGAATATATACAAATAAAGGACCAACAATCTCCTCCTATTTGTTTATAATCCATGACTATGTACAAAAAGAATAAACAATTACTATTGTACATGTCAGGTTTGAATTCTTCAGGAGAGGACTCCTTTGGAGCTTTAAGCTTCAATTGCTTTAAGTATTCCACCAAAATGTCTTTGACATTTGGATATTTATTATATATGAAGTATCGAAGAGATGTCAGATGAAGCCAGTCAGCCTTGGCGAAGTCTGAAACTCTCTGAAAACGAATCTTGTCATATGCATCGAGAAAATAAAATCCCCTCGGATTTGAGAGAACTTTACCCACTTCAGGAATGAGACCAGGAGGCAACGTGGTATCGAAACCTTTGAAATTTGGAAGCTCTCCAATAGATATCAGCTCCAAAACTTGTTGCTGAGATTTCTTGAGAGTAAGCCTCCTTCTTTGAAATTTTAACTTCTCAGCTCGAGTAGGTTTCTCCTTTTGAGGCATGACAGTTGCATCAGATCCCCTCTTCTTTACTTCCTCCTCATAATATTCAATAACTTTGGTGATTTCTCTCTGAATGAACTTAACATCATCAGTTTGCTTGCATTTTGATAAGCAAGTAAGTATTTCATTCCATTCAGACACAACATAGTTGAGCTAAACATCCTTGATAGATTGTATGCTGAAGATAAGAAGATTTTTACACTGAACCATTAGAAAGGTTTCATTATTTACCTTCTTCAGCTTGATTGCAGTGATTTTATCATGCCTTCTTTGATGTTGAGAGCTTAGCCACTTTTCAGCCTTTTGTTCCATGATCCTTTTCTTCTCCTCCATTAAAGCTTTTTCTGCTTCAATGTTTTCATGAATATGCTATTGGAGATCGAAAGGATCTAGATCAATTTTGTTAGCAGCAAGCTCTTCGAGCGCAACTTTTTCTTCTTCTATTCTGCCAAGTTCATCAGCCACTTTCAAGTCTTTTATTCTTGGATTCTTGTCATCTGAGTCACTTAAATCATATATACCCTTACTCATCTTATCATCCGAAGAGACTATCACCATTTTTCCTTTACCTTTGTCAGCTTGGCTTGGCTGACCACTAGATGAAGGAGCAGCTGATTGAATGGGAATCTGAGAGGCTTTGGCTTCAATAATTATTTGTTGACATTCAGCTCCATCAAGTTCTGATATGAAGAGTTCAGCTTCAGCTTTTCTTTGATCAAGGAGAGTTTTGAGCTCTCCCTCAGCAAGTGCCTTAGCTTCCTCAGCTTTGGCTAGTTTGGCCTCGAAGTCGATCAAGGCCTTATTCTTGTCTTCTTCAGTGGCTTTGAGGTGTGCCACTTCTTCTTCCAATCTTTGTAGGTATTCAACGCATGAATACTTTTTATCCCATTTGATTATTTTCTGATTGGCGGTGGCCTTCCTTCTTATGATCTGACAGATTTTGGACTGTCTTCTTATTTTCTCCCCCTTAGAAGCTGTAGAGAGACCTGAAGCTTCTACCGAGTGAGACAAGTCCGAGATCTCCCTCGAAAGTCTAGAGAAGGAGGGAGCAAATAAATCTTGCAAATGACGAGTTGTAGTCTCAGAAAGATTGACAACATGGATATTGTCAACCTTGGAGCAAAGGGAATTTACAGTGGTGGAGAGAGAAGAGAGTTGAGTGTTCAGCCTGGAAAACTCAAGAGTGGCGGAGTCAGCTATAGTTTTGATAAGATGGTTAAGAGTCTTATACATCTCATGAAAAATCAGATTTTTACGATCAATGGTTTTGGTGAGGGTGGTGAACTGAGTGCTAATAGACTCAACAAGAGACTTTAGCTCATAATCAAGCTTTGCTTGATTATTGGCTACACACTGTCCCTGAAAGGTATTGGACTTAACCGAGTTAGATACAGAAAGAAAGAGTTTAGATAGACTTTCCAAAGAGGAAGCAATGTCTATTGAAGGCTCAGAGGTTTGAGAATGTACAGACTTGGGGGATTAAAGAAAATCAAAAGCATCACTGTCATCAAAAGGATTGACAGTTGTATCAGGAGAAGGAATATCAAACAAGGTGTTTAGGAGAGATGGGGAGGCCATAGCATCATGAGGAGTGACTGATGCATCTGGGGCCTGAGGCTCATTTGCTTTAGTTAGAGTCTGGTTTAAGACTATGTCTTCATTAGCATTAGGAATCTCAACTGAAGGAGGTTGAACTTCAGTTTCATTGATGAGGGAAGGTTAGGCATCACTCTCAGTTTGGTGTGAAACTGATAAATCATTTGCCTTGGTAGAATCCATAGTGTCAATGGGGATTGGTGACACATCAAGGGATTTGGGTGTAGTCTCATCTTCAGGGTGAACTGAAGAGTCATTAACTTGTTGGACTTCCGAAACTAGGGGTATTCTAGTTTCATCATTGGTGATAGGTAGAGCATCAGTGTCAGCCGTTTTGGGTGCCAACTCATCATGTGCTTGGTCAATATCCATAGTGTCAGTTAGGTTTACTGATACATCAAGGGATAGAGGGGGAAGATCAGTAGAGACATGGAAGGATGTTCCCTGTTCTGGTGGTACCGGAGTTGTAGTAGGTTTGCTGGCAGACTCAATAGTGGGTAAGGAAGAAGTCTCGGCTGACTGGTGTTTGTAAGTGTCCTGAACTTGTGATTGTAGAGGAGGGACTTCAGGGACAGCTTGTTTTTGAGTTGTCTCTTCATTAGTCAGACTACGTTTAGAGACTTTGAGTAAAGGAGATCTTACCTGAACAGTGGCTGTTGATGTGGATGAATGAAGCTGAGTCTTGCGAAGAATCAGCGGGGTATCGTCAGGCGAATCCTCACTTGAAGCATAGTGAGATATGATGGGACTGGAGGGCATGGAGGGTTTGTGGCGTTTAGAGAGTGATCTTAGCGGGTGAGTGGTAGTTGGTTGTTTAGAGGTGGATTTGGGTATTGCTGAAGGGTTGGTGGATGGCTTAGATATGGTGGACAGTAACTTCCTTTTCTTTGTCTTTGATGGAGAAGACTGAGGGATTTGAGGTTGAGGTTTGGTAGGGGCAGCTTTAGAAGATAGACCTAAATATGCTGGTGAATAGCAAGAGAAGGCTTCAGCGAGACGATTGCAAGCATCGGAGCAGTCAGCGCTGGGTTGAGGGCAGATGAGGAGCCGGTCCATACTGAACCCGGTAGGGAAGGAGATGGAAGTAGAACCGAAGCAGAGTTGTATGCTTCAGGTGTTAATAGTGAGTAGATAACCAATGATACAAACCTTGGAAAAGGAATGTGCTGAGACCTAGTCTTTGCTGTCAGTGAGACCACAAGACTCTCCATGATAAGTTTAGCGAAGTCAATGTTATGACCATGGATTATGGCATAGGCCATTTTCAGAACAACTTCATTGACTTGGTCAAGACGACCAATTTTTCTCGTCATACAGAAATTCAGATGAGCAATCAGACAGTTCCAATCCTTTGGGAGACGCGCGCGAACCATACCTTGTGCTCATCAGCATATTGAAAGAAGGAGAAGAGCAGCTCCTTAGCATTAGCAGTGAATGAGGTGAGTTCCCGGCGAGGAAGATGAAGAACAGATGCAAGAAACTTCGTGGTAATTTCAGCAAACTTGCTACGAGAGAGCATACTGAAGTGAATGCTTTGGCCGGAGGTTTTTGGAATGATGACTTCAGCGGCCATCCAGAACTCACTGAGATGTTCTTCAAACATTGGAACCTTTGCAGAGAGAGCAAAGTTCAATGGGCAGTTGCGAAGATAGGTCATGATTTGGTGAAATGGTGAGGAAGATGAAGGGATGGCTAGGTCAGCGGCAAAGTTGTTGTCTTTGAAACAGATGGATTCCAGTGGGATTTTGGGGACAACATCAGAAGGAAGTGTTACCTTTGTAGAAGCAATTTTGGGAGCCATTGATTCAAGCACAAGAGTTGATTTTTCTTTTGAACAAAGGAGATCGTCGGAGAAGATGAGTTGCAGGTAAAGAACTTGGAGAGGCGATATTGGGTTTTAAAGGGGTTTAAACTGAATCAATCTTGGCGGTTGAGTAAATCTAGGGTGAAAATAAGCGCGTGAAGCCGGAAATTACGCAAGGATAACTTTTGTGATGTCAAACAGTTATTGGGTAAACTAATTTACCCAGAGTTATCTGCGAACTTGCTATACTTCAACAACACACCACTAGCAGGAAGATAAAAATTTCACAATACAAAGGAACAAAAATTATCCAAACTTTGCATTTGAATTTTTTTATCTAAATAAACAAAAGAAACGAAAGAAAAAAAATAAAGAAGAACACAATCCAACAAGAATAATAGTCAAGCTTGGAAATTTCTAATACCATATCTGAACAAAAGATTACATGATGTGAATCATAAGTTACATGGACTGCCAAAAGAAAAATTACATCATGTTTATGATAACACAAAGATTTGAGACGAAACTTCAATCCCAATCCCTTCATCAGGGATGCATACTGTGATGACATAGCATACTGGGAAGAAAACGAAGGTAATTATGAATTCCATGAGTTGTTGAGAAAGTGAAAGATTTTCTTTGAATCGGATTTTGATTTGTAGAAGATGAAAAAGGAAAGAAAATATTTGGATGTTTATAAATAAATTAACTCATGATTACGCTTGAGAGATGATTTGAAAGTCAGAGAGAGGCAGGGTAAAAGTAATTATTCAAGCTTAGTTATTAGGGTGGCTGACATTAAATGTGATAAGAAAGAATGAACAGTAACAATCAAACTTACCTGAAATAGCTATATTGTTGAAGGATTTAGCATTCCTATTTCTTCAATCAGCTGATTGAACCGGTGTTCTTCTAAGGCTTTTGTGAAGATGTCAGGCAGCTGATGTTCAGTGGAGATGAAACGAAACTCAATTTCATTTTTGGCAATATGATCGCGAATAAAGTGATGGCGAACATCAATGTGCTTTGTGCGAGAATGAAGCATAGGATTGTTGGAGATGGCAATAGCACTTGTGTTATCACAATAGATGGGAGTGCGCTGAAAGGAGATGCCATACTCAGCAAGCTGATGTTGCATCCATAAAACTTGTGCGCAACAGCTCCCAGCTGAGATGTATTCAGCTGCAGCGGTGGATAGAGAAATGGAGTTTTGTTTTTTGCTTTGCCAACTGACTAGTTTTCCACCTAGTAACTGACATCCACCGGTAGTACTCTTCCTATCAATCTGACATCCGACATAGTCTGAATCTGAAAATCCAATTAATTCGAAGCCGGAGTCTCTGGAGTACCATAGCCCAAGTTCAGGAGTACCTTTTAGGTATCTGAAAATACGTCTGACAGCCGTCAGATGTGATTCTTTTGGGTTCGCCTGAAATCTTGCACATAGACATGTGGAGAACATTATATCAGGGCGACTGGCTGTCAGATAAAGTAAGGATCCTATCATCCCTCTGATGGTAGGAAGATCAACTGATTTCCCGTTCGGATTAGCAGTAAGCTTGGTCTTTAGAACAATGGGAGTCTTCATTGGGGAAGAGTCTGAAAAATTGAATTTATTGAGTAAGTCTTTGACATATTTCCCTTGATTAATAAAGAAGCCTTGGTAAGATTGCTTTATCTGAAGCCCAAGAAAGAAGTATAGTTCTCCCATCATGCTCATTTTGAACTTTTCTGACATTATTTTCTCAAATTCTTGCATAAGCGATTGTCAATAGAGCCAAATATAATATCATCGACATAAATCTGAACAAGAATGAGTTCACCTTTTTCTCTACACTGAAATAGAGTTTTATCGATGTTCCCTCTTTGAAATCCATTTTTTAGAAGATGAGTGGACAAAGTGTCATACCAGGCATGCGGAGCCTGTTTCAGTCCATAAAGGGCTTTGTCGAGCTTATAAACGTGGTGTAGAAACTTGGGATTTTCGAATCCAGGTGGTTGTTGAACAAATACTTCTTCTTGGAGTTCCCCATTCAGAAAGGCGCTTTTGGCGTCCACTTGAAAGACCTTGAATCCCTTGAAGGCTTCAACGGCTAAAAACATACGTATTGCCTCCAAACAAGCAACAGGAGCAAACATTTCATCATAGTCTATTCCTTCCTCTTGACATTAGCCTTTTGCAACTAGTCTAGCTTTATTTCGCACAACTGACCTAGTTTTATCACGTTTGTTCCTGAATACCCATTTTGTGCCAATAATAGTCTTGTTTTCAAGTGGGTCAATCAGCGTCCACACTTTGTTCCTTTCAAATTCATTAAGCTCGTCTTGCATAGCGATCACCCAGTTAGGATCCTTCAGAGCTTCATTGACTTTCTTTGGCTTGACTTGTGATATAAATTCAGAGAACATGCAGAAAGTAGACGTGGTTGCATTTCGGGTTTGCACACCAGTGTTTGGATCACCAATTACATTAGTGATGGGATGAGCTAGAGTCTATTTTGTGACCCTTTGTGGTTGATCATGTTGTTCATCAGCAGAAGGATTATTTGTTTCCAAGAGATCTTCAGTGACTTGATTCACATTAATAGAAACAATATTATTGTCAGTATTTACCTCCTGAGAGTAGTCATCCAAATTATCATTAAATGACTCTTGTAGAAGAGCATCAAATTCATCGGAAACAATTTGATCAGTATGATTGGAGGTTAACTCTGCATTGAATTCATCAAAAGTAACATTTATTGTTTCAACCACAGAGTTCGTTTTGGGAAGAAAAACTCGATATGCTTTAGAGATATTAGAATAGCCTAAGAACACTCCTTGTTCTCCTTTAGAATCAAACTTGCTTTTCTGATCTTTGGTGTTCAGGATGAAGCATGTACTTCCAAAGACTTTGAAGTATCCAATAGTGGGTGACTTCAGATAGAGTAACTCGTAGGGAGTTTTTCTATGGTGCTTTACAATGATAGACCTGTTTTGTGTATAGCACGCAACATTAATTGCTTCAGCCTAGAAATGGCCTTTCAAAGATGCTTCAGCTAGCATCGTTCTAGCTGCTTCTATCAGGGTCCTATTTCTTCTTTCAGCAACCCCATTTTGTCGAGGGGTATATGGAGCTGAGAAGTTTTGGATGATGCCATTTTCATGACAAAAATCTTGGAGGGTAGAGTTTCTGAACTCTGTCCCATGATCACTGTGAAGCTGTTTAACATGTGTGTCAAACTGTCTTTGAACACGACGAATAAAGCTCATCAGAACTTCAGTAGTGTCACTTTTATTACGCAAGAAGAATACCCATGTAAACCTAGTGTATTCATCAACTACAACCAGAGTATACTTCTTGCCTCCCATGCTTGGAGAACTGACAGGACCAAAGAGATCCATATGTAAGAGATGAAAGGCGAAGTTAACTTGGTTGCAATATTTTGATTTAAAAACTGACTTCTTTTGCTTTCCCTTCTCACATGCATGACACAGCTTGTCTTTCTGAAACCGAACTGACGGTAGACCTCTGGTAATGTTAAGCTTAGAGAGTTTGCTGATGTTTTTGAAGTTGAGACGAGAAAGCCTTTTGTGCCATAAACAGTTAACTTTTGAATCGGCTTCTAAAAAGAAGCAAGCATCTCTTTCAGAGGTAGCAGAGTTGAAATCAACAACATACATGTTACCCTGCCTTTTTGCTTGTAAGACCTCTTTTCCTTTCTTGTTAAAGATTCAACCTTTGGTCTTCTTAAAATGTACTTCATAATCTGCATCACACAACTGACTGATGCTAATCAGGTTGTGTTCAAGTCCTGTCACATGGGCAACATTCTTGATGTTGACTGAGCCTTGGTTGAGATAACTATAGCCATCAGTTTTGCCACATTTTCCTCCACCAAAAGTGACCTTGGGGCCATTAGCTTCTTGAACCCCATTCAGTAGGGACTTACATCCGGTCATATGCCTTGAGCATCCACTATCAAGGTACCAAATGTTATCATGCTGACCGCCCTGCACAGATAATCGAAGAGATTAGTTCATTTGAAGAGCCCAAACTTTACTGGGCTCCAAGACACACTTCTTAGAAGAGCAACTCGAGATCTTGTTTTCATTAGAACACGAAGTATCTTCATAACCTCTTACTCCACATTTATAACATTTACGAGTGGATTTTGAATTCTTTGCCTTAATCTTTTTCTTTTTCTTTTTCTTTTTCACCGATTAATTTTAAAACTCTGAAAGAGAATCCCTAACTTCTTTGAGTTTGGATACGGTCAAAGCAAAGGTTTCATCATTATTTTTTATTTTGGAGGATTTTGAATTTTCAGCTTTGGATGGTAAGATTTCAACTGATGATTCTTCAGTTGATGAAACCATGGGAATAATAATGTCGTAAAAGACACTGGCTTCAGGAAGAAAGCTTGAGTTGGATGACTCAGCTATTTTGATTTCAGAAGATATTTCACCAACTGAATCAGTACAGGTTTCATTCACGACTATAGGTTGGGTTTCAGTTGGGGTTACAGATATAACTTCAGGATGGGTTTTGGTAGGACTTGATGTAATGGGTATTTCAGTGATTGGTTCAGTAGTTTCATTGGCAGGAGTATCATACTCAGTAGGAAGTTGAAGATTTCTAATTTCAGAATTTGTTCTTTCAGAGAATCTTGGATTAACAACTTCAGATTTGGTAAATCTCTTTTTGAGAAGATTTTGATTTCCAATGTCATTAAAAATCATTTCATCGACATTTTTACACTTTTTGCTGAAATCAGCAGCTTGTTTAATGTGTCCTATGCCCACTCTTTCTCTTTGAATAACCATCTGATGATTGATACTCTCAAATGCTAGTTTATTTTACTCAACCAAAGATTAATAATCGACTGACGATATTTCACTTTTTCGTTAGAGTCTTGCAAATCTATTTTCACATTCTTGAGTTCATTTGTTAAAAATTCGAGATGATTCTTTAAGGCATAAGACTCTTGAAGAAATTGCTCATTTTCTTTTTCGATGACATTTATATCAGAGGTGAGCTTGGTGATAGTTTGTTTAGATTTCTTTTGATTGTTATGTGTAATTGTCAGATCAGAACACAAATAAGCAAACATATCATCCTTCTCATTCATTGAATAATCTTTGAAATTTGATACCTTATGCATCATGGTGGGGTTCCATCGTTCTGCTGAGCTTAGTTTCTCAGCTTCAGCCAGATCTTTGCTGAACTTGTTTTCAGTAGCCATCAAACACATTTCAGGATGTGCAGTTCCAAGGATTTCTTCAGCCACCAGACATTTACCTCTGACTTCATTTTCTTCTTCTTCATTTAGTGACGTTTCAGAATCAGTTCAGTACAGTTCATCAGCTATCATTGCCTTTTCCTTTTTCCTTTCATTTGAGGCTTTGAGGGCTTTATATTTAGCTTTATACTTATCAGCCTTAGAAGGAAACCCTTTCTTAGGATTTGAGGAGGTTTCCTTCACATAGCAGTCGGCTGCATAATGACCAGGCTTCCCACACTTGAAGCATTCATTCTTGGACCCTTCAGATGAGCCCTTTTTCTCTGAAGAGAACTTCTTATCAAATCTTCTCTTCCCATCAGACTTGAACTTCTGAAACTTTTTGTAATTTTTAATGATGAAGGCTTTTTCGGTACCTTCATCATCAGACCTTTCCTCCTCCTCAGCTTCATTAACCTGAGACTCATCATCAGAATCTGAGTCTTCAGTTTGCTTGTACTTAGCTCTTTGAGGATTTTCAGCAACAAGAGCCAGAGTTTTCTTGAAGGCCTTCTTCAGATCAGTTTTCTGAATGCGAGTCTGTTCATCATTCAGCAAGATTCCATATAACTTACGCATGTTCATGTCCCTGAGCATATTATTGGTTCTCAGGATCATGCACATGGTGTCACATTCAGATGGGAGGGAATCCAGAAATCTGTTGAGTATTTGGAATTGCTCTCTGACAAGTCCAACTTCAGTCATGTCGTTTAGTAGACATGTGAACCTTGTGTCGACCTCAGTGAGAGACTCTGAGTCTTTAGCACAGAAACTTTCGTACTTGCGTACGA
Organism: Dittrichia graveolens; assembly: GCA_038502395.1. NCBI lineage: Eukaryota > Viridiplantae > Streptophyta > Magnoliopsida > Asterales > Asteraceae > Dittrichia > Dittrichia graveolens. Next base: position 56,367,125 of record JARJIL010000003.1, read on the forward strand.
TGTTTGTCTTCTTGTTCTCACAAACTTCAACAGTTCCTTCGAACGATATGCAGATGCTCTCCCACATATCCTTTGTTGTTTTCATATTACAAACGGTATGAAATATTTCGTTAGGTAATGCAATGACAATACTGTTTCGTATCTTAGCATCCAGACCCACAAGTTTCTTCTCCTCCTCTGTCCATTGAGATCTTGGTTTAGGACGAGAGGGAATGGAGGTTTCAGCAGAACCAGTCTCCATTGAGATGGTTTGAGGAACATAAGGACCTTCCTCCAAAACAAGTGAATTGCAGTCAAGATTTTCTAAATACAAAAGCATTCTATTTTTCCAACTGAAAAAATGTTCGATTGAAAACTTTGGTGGTTTGGCAGAGGAGCCATTATCGATGTAATCAAACTTCGACATGTTGAACAGATCACTAATTTATAGATAAAATTAGAACCTGCTCTAATACCAATTATTTTTCCCGAAAGTGAATAAAACTAACTATGAATAAAATCAAAGTGCGGAAATAGTTTTAAAGCAACGAACACATGAAAGTTTTCAAAGTAAGATTATATTAATAACCAAATTTCAAAGAGTACGGTCACACCCCGCTAAAGCGGAAACACGAGGTGTCACAGCACAAGATATCATCGCACAAGGTATATAGACAATAACCATTATATTAACTTAACAAAAATAAATAGTTCGGGTAAAACATAAATAAAAGTTACATAATCGAATAAAAATTAAATGACTTTGTCTTGTACGATGCGAAAATAAAATAGATATTGTTTTTATAAAACGTGACGATGAAGATGAAGATGAAGATGCCACACATCATGTTTGTATGCATAAGGTACCTAACGACGATCACCTGAAAGCACGGGTAAAAGAAAGAAAACGGTCAACTACTTGAGTTGGTGAGTTCATAGGTTTTTAATATATGCACAAAATATCTTTTAAATGAGAAAAGTTTAAATAATTGATGGAAGTTTTTGGAATAAAATAAAAGTATGCATAAATGATAGAAGATGTATTATATTGCCCAATACGTTGCACATGGTAGTAATAGACTATGATGATTGTTGCTTGAGCCATTATCCAACCTAGCCGACAACCAATTGCCCATGATAAACCTAACGCCTATATTAAATGACGTTAGTAGTGGTAAAGTACATCTATAGTTCGTCAACCATAAATGGGAGATGTCGGAATCTCCAAATAGCGCTACTTACAAATACCATCGGCTCTCTAGCGGAGTTAAGGGATAATGTCCAACGAAAGGGCCTTACAACGATCACCCAAGCACATCAAAGAATAATACCATATGTTCTCAAAATAATATTTGAAATAAATAAGAAGATAGGCAATAAACTTTTCATGAAATATATACACATGCTTTCACCCCAAAATAATATGAAATACGGTAAAAAGGGGCTATGATACTCACTCGGTATGCAAAGGTGTTCACTCGTAAGGATTTCTTGTTCCTACCAAAGCTCATTTCCTAATATAAGAGGTATGTAGCTCTATTAGACTTATTTTATTTATTTATTTGTTGTTAACTTATTTATTAAATATTTAAAGGTTTTCTTTATTTTTCTATAAATCATAAGTGTTCACTGGAATTTTTTCAGTTCTTTAAGTTGAACTTTAAAATTTAAAAACTGCGTTTTAGGGGTCATATTAAGGCTTGATATTTTAATATAATCTTAATACATGTTTCTAGAATGTCCAGTGAAAACATAGGAATTTATAATCCATGTTTAATATTTTTAATAATTAAAAGTGTATAAGATGTCCACTGATCAGTGTCTGGATGACATGTTGTTACTAAAACGTCTGTTTAGGGCTCATACGACCTCATTTTTACATGATTAAAACTGGGAATTAACCACGACTCAAAGATTAAACTTTTAAAAAAACTAGACGTATTTTGACCCAAGAATGAGTAAGTTACACGCGTTTAAAGTGTACCTTTTTAAATCTGTCAGATTTCCAGATTCAACATATGGGTCTTTTTAAATATTTTTGAAGGATCAAACGTTGATGAAAATTAGTGAATCCAGGTTTAAATGAAAGGTAACACCTTAAACTAAGATTAGCAAAAAGAATCAACTGATTTTGATACCTAGAACTCCAGAAATAACAAAAACAAGTGGGGAGTTCTAGCATCAGAATCTGCTAGCTTTATTATTCTTTTTGCTTATGGGTCATAACTTTAATATAACATGTTTATATTCATGATTAATCATATTGTATGAGTATAAACTTTGATAATCCATTAGTTCTTACAAAAATGGTAGGATGATACACATTTTATGTGTTCCTTACAACATTTGTTAAGATGAAACACATGCATGATCAAAGTCTTATTTCTTGATTTTTAGTTGATTAAGTTCCATACAACAATGGTAGGATGATGCACATTTCATGTGCTCCTTATAACATTGGTAGGATGTTTATAATTACATGATTATATATATATATATATATATATATATATATAAAGGAAATAAGATGAACAACAAAGAAAATAAATAAAAGAAAGAAGAAAGAAGAAAAGAAGAAAGGTAGAAGAGTAGAGATGAGTGTTTTATGATCATCTTACCAACTATTTTTCTTTGATTTTTCTTTGATCTTCACAAGATGAATAAGGGTTTGATGTTCTTGGGAGATTTTGTTGGTGAAAGAAGAAGAGTGAAAAGAAAAGAGATGGAGTGTAAGAAAATGAGAGGGAGAGTAAGTTGGTTGAAGGTAGTGTGAAAAATGAATGAAAAGGGTTGGTATTTATAGAAAAAAAAGAAGAAGAGAGTGAGGGGGGGGGGGTGAAGTGGTGATGATGGTTGAGTGTGTAAGTAAAATAAATGATTGTGTTGTGTTGGGTTGATTTCTATTTTCTTTTTCTTTTTCTTTTTCTTTTTCTTTTTGTTTATTATATACAATATATATATATATATATAATTATATACATGTTTTTATATATAAATGTATATAATTTTATTTATTTACTTATTATTATTATAATATTTTTTTTATTATTTATTATTTTTTTATATAAATATAAATAAATAAATAACTATATATATATATATACATTTGCTTTTGGTGACGGTTGTCACAGTCTCCCCTAGTTAGAGAAATTTCGTCCCGAAATTTACTTTGTACTAACGTTATTAAAGAGGTGAGGATATTTATGTTTCATGTAGTCTTCGCGTTCCCATGTGTATTCGGGTCCGTACTTGAATTCCAATCGAACTTTTATAATTTGAATCTTACTTTTTCTAAGCTTTTTGACCTTACGGTCAAGAATTTCAATTGGTTTATGTACGAAATTTAACCGATCATCTGAACATACTTTAGGAGTAGTACTAGAGTTTCATCAGCTAATAATTTATCTAGGTTTGACACATGGTAGGTATCGTGTATGGAATTTAGTTCTTGTGGCAATTTAAGCATATACGCCCCTCGCCTATTTCTTCTAATTATATCAAATGGTCTAAAGAATCTGGGATAGAGTTTTCCTCTTTTCCTAAAATGTACTATTTTCTTCCACGGCAATACCTTTATAAGCACTTTTATCGCCCACTTGAAACTCTAAAGGCTTACGGAGATTATCAGCGTAAATTTTCTAATGATCTTTGGCAGTCTTAAGCCTATCGTTCATAATTGTATTCTTGTCGATGACCGCTTGCATGATATCAGGTCTAGTCAATTTCCTATCGCTAATTTCCAACAAATTAAGTGGGGATCTACACTTGCACCCATACAAGACTTTATATGGTGCACACTGGATGCTAGTGTGACACCTATTATTCTAAGAAAACTTAACTAATAGTATATGTGAATCTCAAGTTCCACTAAAATTTATTACGCATGCACACAACATGTCTTCTAGTGTCTAAATCGTTCTCTCCGATTTCCCATCCGTTTGAGGGTGGTAGGTGCTGCTCAGGTTTACTTGCGTACCTAACGCCCTTTGTGACGATTGCCAAAATCGGGATGTGAACCGACTACCTCTATCGGATATTATTGCAATTGGTACTGTGTGTCGGGCAACAACTTCGTCAATATAATTCTGAGCCAGTTTTCCACTTTGTAATCTTCCCGTATAGGGAGAAAAGGTGCCGATTTCGTGAGTCGATCTACTATAACCCAAATGGAATCGTACCGTTTTGCAGATCGGAGTAATTTAGATACGAAATCCATGCTTATATGTTCCCATTCCATTCTGGCTGTTGCAACAAACCGGATGGCTTCTGGTGTTCTGTTTTAACCCTTGCGCAAGTTAAACATTTCCCACGAACAAGGAGGCGTCTTTCTTTATTCCAGGCCTACCAATAGTATTCCTTGAGAACATTTTGTCGGCTCCAGGGTGGATTGAATATTATAAGCCTCGTCTAAAATTGTTGATTAACGGTTATTAAACTTAGCTATCCAATTCTTGTTTTCGAAGTGGTGCACTCCATCTGGCCTGTTTTGAATCATCGCTCCAAGTGACATAGGGTCTCGTTCTTCAAATTTTCCGTCTTTGATGCTTCTTTTTGAGCTTCAACTATTCTTTCCTTTAGGCTTGTTTGAATGGTTGCTCCTAAAGCTTGTACCCTAGATGGATTCACTCTATTGTTTCTTCATAGAGCATGAGCGACCATATTGGCCTTGCTAGTATGGTATTTGATTTCACAATCGTAGTCACTAAGCCATTCCACTCATCTTCTACTCCTCATATCGAGCATCTTTGGATCAAGAATATGCTGAAGACTCTTGTGGTCTGTATAAATAGTTCGCTTAGTACTATAAAGGTAATATCTCCATTTTTTTAAGGGCATATACTACGGCTCCTAACTCTAAGTTGTGGGTAGTAAATTTCTTCTCATGCACTTTGAGTTGTCTCGAATCATATCAATGACTTTCTCTTTTTGCAACAACACACAACCCAATCCTTGGTGTGACGCATCGCAATATACCACGAAGTTATATGTTCCTTCGGGTAACGCCAAAATTGGTGCATTGCTAACTTATTCTTAAGCGTAGAAAATGTTTTTTCTTCACCAAACAATCTTCTTATCCTCTTGAGTTAATGCCGCGAGTGGTTGCGCAAATTTTGAGAAATTTGCTATAAATAAATGTACTTAACCGAGAAATTTACAATTTCAGTCGGGATATATGGGGTTCCTATTTATTTATGGCTTCGATCTTTGTTGGGTCAACATGAATTCCTATTAATTACGTGGCCTAGAATACGTAATTCCCGGCATACAACTTCTGATCCTTAAGTAACTTTAGTATCAACCTTAAATGCTTTTCATGGTTGCTCTTGTGTCGTATGTGAATGAGTATATCATCAACAAACACAATCACAACTTATCTAAGTATAGTCTGCATACTCGGTTCATTATGTCCATGAAGACAATTGGTGCGTTTGTCAATCAAAAGGGCATAACTATAACGTGTTCTAAACGCGGTTTTAGGCACGTCCTCTTCACAGATTCTTAATTGATGATATCCAGATTGAATATCGATTTTAGAAAATAGGTAGCACCTTGAAGTTGATCGAAAAGGTCATCGATTCGAGGAAGTGGGTATTGATTTTTGATGGTCAATATGTTGAGTTCCCTATAGTCTATGCACATTAGCAGCAATCCATCTTTCTTTTTGACGAATAGGACTACGGCTCCCCATGGTGAGGTACTTGGTCGAATAATTCCTTTGTCGAGTAGCTCTTGAAGATGTGCAGGCAATTTCCTACATTTCCAACGGGGCTAACCGATATGGTGCCTTTGCTACGGGCGCGGCTCCAGGGATTAAATCAATCCAAATTTGTCTTGTCTAACTGAGGGTAATCCAAGTAATTTATCCGGAAACACCTTGGGAGAATCCCGAACGATTGGAAAATCGTGAATGTGCTTTTCCTAAACCTCCGTTTCTACAACGTGAGCGAAGAATGCGATATAGTCCTTTCTTAAATATTTTTGCATTTTCATGCATGATACCACCTTGATGTTCTTCCTGGTCTTTTCTCCTTATATGACAAGCGTTTCATCTTGTGATAGTGGAATTTGAATGATCTTTGTAGAACAAAGTATTTCTGCTTCATTTTTGGATAGCCAATACATACCAACAACTACATCAAAGCTCCCTAATTTGATTGGTATGGTCTACGTTGAAGTTTTTGCTGGCTAAGTTCAAGGTACACTTAGTGATTATATCTCTAGTCTTGACTTCTTGTCCATTTGCAAATTCCATGATATAGGCCTCTTTCAATATTTGAAATTTTAGATTGAGCTTTGGCCTAAAAACTTGTGGTACGAAGCTTCTATATATTCTAGAGTCAGATAGCATTGATGAATTATAATTGTTCAGAAGAAACATACTAGTAATCACATTCGGGTCTCTCCTTTGTACAAATTCTACTTAGATAGGTTATGGTGATCCTAAGATATAAGGTCTAACAACTAACACTCCTGTTCAATCATATAGCAATGCATGTAAAATTTTAAAATCATACATTTCATAATGTGATTTAAGCAAAACATGTTCAATCATATAGTTCCCGTTACTACTCAGGGTGCCTCTATGTGCTCCCTAAATCAGCAGTTCTCTCCCTCCTAATGAAAAGGTCACGATATTACTCTCGTTGGTAAGGGGACTCTTTTCCTAGCCTTGAGCCTAGCACATGCTTCACAGGAAGTTGGTGTTGATAATACACTAGGTCGTGAAACTCGGGGACTCTCCTACTAAGTTTCTATTCTAACCTCCATGGGTAAAGAATATGTAATCTTAGTGCGTCAACCTAATGATGACATTACAGACTTCGATATATATAAAATTGGTTACTAAGTGTGCTAATATATGCAAGTACTTATGATATGCCATGCTTATGCACACACACAATAATCGTGCTCCAGAAAGAAAATAAATGAAAAATGTTTCTTAGTATATTTTTATTATAACTAACCTAAGTCCAATATCGTACATAGCTAAATTAGACATAGGTGATCAAGCTTTGTCTAATTGAGGTATAACAATGTGGTACTCAACTTAATTATATTATCAATACACTTGATGCATTTTAAACAAAATTATTTTGAAAATCATTTTTATAAACCTTTGGTTATAGTTGGTGTTTCCCCCCCATAAGGAAAACAACATTCTCTATAACCTTAGGCTCTGATACCAAATCTGTCACACCCCGCTAAAGCGGAAACACGAGGTGTCACAACACAAGATATCATCGCACAAGGCATATACACAATAACCATTATATTAACTTAACAAAAATAAATAGTTCGGGTAAAACATAAATAAAAGTTACATAATCGAATAAAAATTAAATGACATTGTCTTGTACGATGCGAAAATAAAATAGATATTGTTTTTATAAAACGTGACGATGAAGATGAAGATGCCACACATCATGTTTGTATGCATAAGGTACCTAACGACGATCACCTGAAAGCATGGGTAAAAGAAAGAAAACGGTCAACTACTAAAGTTGGTGAGTTCATAGGTTTTTAATATATGCACAAAATATCTTTTAAATGAGAAAAGTTTAAATAATTGATGGAGGTTTTTGGAATAAAATAAAAGTATGCATGAATGATAGAAGATGTATTATATTGCCCAATACGTTGCACATGGTAGTAATAGACTATGATGATTGTTGCTTGAGCCATTATCCAACCTAGCCGACAACCAATTGCCCATGATAAACCTAACGCCTATATTAAATGACGTTAGTAGTGGTAAAGTACATCTATAGTTCGTCAACCATAAATGGGAGATGTCGGAATCTCCAAATAGCGCTACTTACAAATACTATCGGCTCACTAGCGGAGTTAAGGGATAATGTCCAACGAAAGGGCCTTACAACGATCACCCAAGCACATCAAAGAATAATACCATAAGTGCTCAAAATAATATTTGAAATAAATAAGAAGATAGGCAATAAACTTTTCATGAAATATATACACATGCTTTCACCGCAAAATAATATGAAATACGGTAAAAAGGGGCTATGATACTCACTCGGTATGCAAAGGTGTTCACTCGTAAGGATTTCTTGTTCCTACCAAAGCTCCTTTCCTAATATAAGAGGTATGTAGCTCTATTAGACTTATTTTATTTATTATTTTGTATTATTTATTTGTTGTTAACTTATTTATTAAATATTTAAAGGTTGTCTTTATTTTTCCATAAATCATAAGTGTTCACTGGAATTTTTCAGTTCTTTAAGTTGAACTTTAAAAATTAAAAACTGCGTTTTAGGGGTCATATTAAGGCTTGATATTTTAATATAATCTTAATACATGTTTCTAGAATGTCTAGTGAAAACATAGGAATTTATAATCCATGTTTAATATTTTTAATAATTAAAAGTGTATAAGATGTCCACTGATCAGTATCTGGATGACATGTTTTTACTAAAACGTCTATTTAGGGCTCATACGATCTCGTTTTTACATGATTCAAACTGGGAATTAACCACGACTCAAATATTAAACTTTTAAAAAAAACTAGACGTATTTTGATCCAAGAATGAGTAAGTTACACGTGTTTAAAGTGCACCTTTTTAAATCTGTCAGATTTCCAGATTCAACATATGGGTCTTTTTAAATATGTTTGAAGGATCAAACGTTGATGAAAATTAGTGAATCCAGGTTTAAATGAAAGGTAACACCTTAAACTAAGATTAGCAAAAAGAATCAACTGATTTTGATACCTAGAACTCCAGAAATAACAAAAACAAGTGGGGAGTTCTAGCATCAGAATCTGACAGCTTTATTATTCTTTTTGCTTATGGGTCATAACTTTAATATAACATGTTTATATTCATGATTAATCATCTTGTATGAGTATAAGCTTTGATAATCCATGTGTTCTTACAACAATGGTAGGATGATACACATTTTATGTGTTCCTTACAACATTTGTTATGATGAAACACATGCAGGATCAAAGTTTTATTTTCTTGATTTTTAGTTGATTAAGTTCCATACAACAATGGTAGGATGATGCACATTTTATGTGATCCTTACAACATTGGTAGGATGTTTATAATTACATGATTATATATATATATATATATATATAAAGGAAATAAGATGAACAACAAAGAAAATAAATAAAAGAAAGAAGAAAGAAGAAAAGAATAAAGGTAGAAGAGTAGAGATGAGTGTTTTATGATCATATTACCAACTCTTTTTCTTTGATTTTTCTGTGATCTTCACAAGATGAACAAGGGTTTGATGTTCTTGGGAGATTTTGTTGGTGAAAGAAGAAGAGAGAAAGGAGAAGAGATGGAGTGTAAGAAAATGAGAGAGAGAGAGAGTAAGTTGGTTGAAGGTAGTGTGAAAAATGAATGAAAAGGATTGGTATTTATAGAAAAAAAAGAAGAAGAGAGTGAGGGGGGGTGAAGTGGTGATGATGGTTGAGTGTGTAAGTAAAATAAATGATTGTGTTATGTTGGGTTGATTTCTATTTTCTATTTTCTTTTTCTTTTTGTTTATTATATACAATATATATATATATATATACATGTTTTTATATATAAATGTATATAATTTTATTTTTTTATTTATTATTATTATTATATTTTTTATTATTTATTATTTTTTATATAAATATAAATAAATATATATATATATATATACATTTGCTTTTGGTGACGGTTGTCACAAGTACACAAGAACAAACTTGAGCACCGAGTACAAACTAAACAAGAACAAACTTGATTACAAATTAGCGAACAAATGCTTAACCTTTACTCGTTAATTGAGTAGGTATTTATAGGCTAAGTAAACTAATCCTGACCATCTAATTTATTTACACGTGTACCGTTCTACACTTAATTAGGAACAGAAAACAAGATTGCCGTTTCGAGCTCCTTCAGAATGCGCAGATCGTGCACTTTACATAACAGGAAGATCCTGGTTATCAGATGTATCTTGAGTTCAGAAGTCCCTTGATGACTGAAGACAAACCTCAGCTAACGTTCACTTCAGAACTAATCTTCAGATGAACTACGGGCTTCTTTCTTCAGATGTCGTCAGAACAGTTTACAAAAGAATGATATATTACACCTTTAGTCGCTTTCTTCGAAAGCTTCTTCAGGAATGGAATATATACAAATAAAGGACTAACAGTCTTGACATCCATCTGCCATATTTCTTAATCGTAATATGCAATGATAGCCATTAATTGTTGGAGATCTCCCCACTGACACACGTATGCCTGTATCACTGCTAATGAAGCGCGCGCCTATTGGGTTACACGCCAAGGATTGATCCCGACAGCTTTATGTGGATGGAGAAAGTCAAAGAATCAAAGTGTTTTGATTTGGGGCTTCAAGACCGTGAAGGGTGCTCCACGGGTCGTGAAGCAGGCTGCCCTAACGATTGTTCGACGGCCGCCACGTGTTGTGATGCCTTTGTGCTCTACGGCCCGTGACGAGGTCGTGAGGGGTCGTGAAGGAGATGCTCTCACGGGTCTCGACCGGGCGGCACGGCTCGTAGAGTTCTAAGTCCCCTCGTGGCACACTTAGGCTTCACGACCCGTGAGAGCCCGTGAGGGGTCGTGAAGAGGGTAGCTGCAGTGACAGTTGTGTTTTATTGGACTATTTGATGGTCCAATCAAGATCCATGCTTTATGACCGGGTTTTGAGGTTAGATGCTCGTCATTGAGGCATGGAGACTATGAGAACACATGAAGAACTCTCTCTTGATACTAGCTCTCTCTTGGCTCCAAAGATTTCATGCTTCTAACACTAAGTTGGTGATCTTGAGTGTGATGATGAAGATCAATGGTGCAAGAGGAGATGCTTCATGGGCTGTTCCAGAAGGTAGAATCATGATGGATGTCTACATGATGGTTTACTAGCATTTGGGGATCAAATTCTTCTTGGTGTGGACTAGCAATGGAGGAGGAAGCCTTTTGTTTCCTCAAGTTCATCCCACATTTGAAGAGCTCGAATTCCAGCCATGGTAAGGAGGTACTTTCTACTCCTTCTTCTTGTTCTTTTGTTGCAATTTGCTTTGTAGTGTGTTCCACCATTGGAACTAGTTGTGGGCTTTGTGTGTGCTTTTGTTTTTGTCTTGCATGCTACTTTCTTGTTTGCTTCCGCTGCGTTTCTGCCCACCACGAGTTCCAACAGTGGTATCAGAGCCATCTCTACAAAGAAATTGCACTTTGATGGCTTGAAAACCGAAAATGGACATTCTGTCTAGATGAGCTTCACGGGCCGTGGAGGTTTTGGCTGCACGGGTCGTGAAGCCTACACGAGTGGCTTCATGGGGTGTCGCTCGTGAAAGGTTTTTACTGTGTCAGAGTCGTGGAGATCATGGGCTTCATGGGCTGTGATGGCCCGTGAAGCCTTCTGGGCCGTGAAGGTCTCGTGAACACTGTTTTTATCCTTGTTTTTAAAAAGAAATAAATTTTCGGTTTTAGCACCTTGTGATTCTGTTTTTCCAGAATGTGTCCTTGTTGTTTGGACATTCGAAAAGCCCTGTTTATGTGTCTTGATTCATATATTTATATGTATTGGGTGGTTTTGGCATAAAATGCACACATGCATATAGTTATATTGTGTATATATGAATATGTGTTCTCAAAGTCTTTGGGATACGAATGCATATGTACAAGGATTGTTCCTTTTGTGCCTTGAGTGCTTTGCTTGTTTGAACAATCTTAATTGAGATACATTTTGCATGGTTTTGTTGTGGCACACCATGTTTTGTTTGTGGTTGTTGTTGTGTCCGGTAACTCCTTGCCCGTTAGACCTATGTGTTGGTTGTTTGGTTGTTTATTTATGTATTCATTCATTTGGTGACTTTTAGTCACAATGGTTTGTAATAATATTTAATTCGGTTTGTAAATTTGTAAATTTATTTACGGCTTGCACGCCGTTTCTTTTCAAATTGTTTGTAATTGTGAAAAGAAGACCGAAGACAACCATCCAGAGTCGTGGAGAGACGTCTCGGCTATATTGGATCTGGTGGATCATTTGGAGATGACGGATTCAGCGGGAGCACTTCCGGTGAGGCCATTTGGTTGTGTCCTTAGTTTGGCCTTGCTCTCTCCGTTTGGCTCACGGGGAGGGCACATAGGGTTTAGGGGCGTGTTACCGGATATTTGCTTTGTGCGTGGTTGTGATTTATTTTGCTATTTTCTTGCGTGGTTGTTAGGATCTTCGCATGCTAGAAAACTTTTCAAAATAATAAAATCACAAGAGTTGTTAAATTGTTTAGCAAACCCCGCGCGCTCACGATTAACAAATAAATATAAATTTGTTTATATTAAAGTGAAAAATGTGTTTTGTCACTTGTTTGTTAATCAACTTAAAAAGAGGTTTTTAAACCGGAAAGACAAAAGTCCCGTTTTTCTCAAACGTAAATCACAAGCCACCCGTAAGATGACACCACCCGAATCTAGTGATGCATGGGATGATTGTCGAGCTAAGCACGAGTTGTTCCATGTGGATCTGTGTGGAAGGTGAGTGTGGCGACTTGAATTTATTGGTTGTCGAGCTAAGCACGAGCCAGTGATTGTCAAGGGTGTCACCGTCTATCTTGACGGACGATTTACAATTCCAACTTAATACGCCTTGGTAATTTTCGTGCCTATACCGAGTTGCCAAAGCGGCTTAACGAGGAATTGGTGTGAGAAGGGATCAAACATGCCAAACCGACGCTATGAGTGTTGATGGATCCCGCAAGTGTCTAAGAGTTGTAATCTCGGATTGCAATTGGTAAAGCGTTTACCGGCCTAAATAACTTCATGAAGTGATCCGCGGCAAACCCGTCATGTAGTGAAGTGAAATAAGGTTCTTAGCCCTTATTAAGATAATTGGTTTTCTTGAAACTAAATGGGCAATTATCGTAACGAGGATTGTATCAAAACTAGCTAAAACGTGTATTCTTATATCTTTTATTGGCAAACGTTAAAGACACCACTTCAACTTAAAACTCCGTTCGTTCCTAAAGAAGGTGAGACTCACTAATGTGGACTTCGTGGACTAGGATTGGTTGTTGAGGATTGTCTTCCACCATGAGTCAAAGTTGCACATTATAGAGAAATCCCTTCTAGAGCCAAAATGCTACCAACGCGACCTAGACCTCTATATGCATGTAAAAGTGCATCGTGGCCTTGATCGGTTGAAGGATGCATGAAGGCGGGAATATTAGTGTCCATATCCTTGAGATGAAGGCATATGTGGACCTAAAGGAGAGGCATGGATTCGCCAAAGGGAGGGAGCTTGTGGTGAATGAAAATTCTCCAAAGTCCCTGCCCACGTGATGTAAATAGTTCATTGTGAACTATCACATGCACAATATGGAGAAGTCCGTGATAAAGCATTATGGCATGTTGTGGACTGCTAAGTCTTGCATGGCCAAAGTATGACTCGCCTCACCAACTCCCCCTAACATTATAAAGGAACAAGAAACCGATAAGAAGAAATTGACCTCAAACGGAAAGTTTGGTTTTACCAAGCCTATCTTATATGTGAAGTCAGAGGGCAATAAGATTGCGCCTCAAGATAAGACTCCACAAGGGGTAATTTGCTACTTCTGCGGAAAGATTGGAAAATTGGCGCCACCACGCCTGCCCTATGAGTCTGGAAGAGCTAAAATCACTTATGAGTAAGAGAAATTAGCTACTTGACTTTAAGAACATTCATGATCAAACTCCATTGCTCTTCTACTTCCAAAGGCTAGGTTTTGAACACTAGGAATAACGCTCACGTTTGTCATAAATTTGTTTGTTACAAAGTGAAGGTGTTAAAAGAGAAGTGGGCGGATGAGGCATGGAGAGTTGGAATTCGAAAAAGGGAAACATAGTTTTTGTCCTTATTGAGAGGATTGGAAGTTTGTATCTTGCCTTTCTTTCCAGCTATTCTATTACTTTATTGGATGTATGTTTATGCCATGTATGGCTAGAAACATTATATCTAAACGCCTTTGTTGACGATGGATATTACTTTGACTTTTGAAATTAGTGGTGATTTATTTCAAAGTTTATCCATGTCATGGCATTTAAAATAAGCTTATGCTTAAGGAGTAATAGAACGATCATAAATGTACTAATAAGTTATCCTTATGTAGAAGTCGATTTAGCTATATAAACAAGACTTGCTTCACCAAGATCCGTGAGGTTTTGGAACTTGGAACCCTTTGACCATTGGTCAAATGTTGAATGCATATCTTGTTTGTTATGCTAGATGACTTAAACATCCTTCACTTGAGTATGTGAGAGGATTGAAAGCTTGTTGGATTTCGTTCACACTTTTAGTGTGTTGACCGTTCAAGCAAACATTAAGGATTAACTTTAGATACCTTGTTACCTTTAACGGCGATGGTAAGTCTATTTTAATGGACTAGTTTTGAAACCTTAGAGGTGTTCAAAACTCACCATAACGAGGTACATGATAGAGAGGGCAATGCAACTATGATACTTGGATCTAGTTAAGATGTTGAGTACCTTAGTTTTTTATATTATGTGACTATCATAAGAATTTTGGGATTGTCTCACAATTCATTCCTCTTAAGACACATTGTTACATGTGGTCGTCTAAAGGAGGAACCGGACATTTTGATATAGTCCGACAAGTGATAGGTTACACTTTTATGTCCAAAATTGTTTTGGGTCATTCTCCAAATGGTGGGCATGAGTTCTAAATCTTATAAACAACAAAGATGGTCATGTAAACACCTTAGAGGATATGACAAAAAGGAGGATCCTTGTTTGTCTATTCCAAAGTCTGGATTGTCTAGCCTACGTTTAGACGTGAGGTGGTGGAACCCAGGATCTAGAGGTATTTACTCCATTAGGTACTCTACTAAGACCATGGGATATTTGTCTTGACAAACCTTGTGATAACTTGTAAGTTGCTCAAAGGTACAGTCTCTTAAGAAATTAATATCCATGGATGCAAGTGAGAGTAAAGTATACCTTGAATGGAAGAACCTGATTTTGACACTAGAATCCAATAAGAAATGATTGAAACTCAGCATGGCAATGCTGTAGAACCTGGCATAAAATCATTACCTCTTGGTAGAAGTTGTCATAAGACCAGAAAGATATAACTCGTTATATCTGAGGAAGACAACTTAATGATGATTCATGATGAATGCGTCAACTACCGGAAAGCGTAGTGGGCTTGGAGTCCGCTAGGAGAAAGGAGGAAATGATAAGATGAGATGCTATCCATGATGGATATCCAAGGTTTCGACCTGGTTGATCCTACACCTGGGTGTGAACCCGCGAGGTGTGATTGGTTATTTGAGGAAATAGACCAAACATGGATAAGTTTGTAGACTACTTCAAATACCGACTGGTAGGAATGGTTTCACAATGATTGACCATGAGGAAGGTATCATCTAGAAACATTCTCCCGGTGGTTATGTTGAAGTCCACACGAATACTTATCTTATAAGTGCCTTTTAGGCTATATTGGATAGAAGTGAAGACTACATTCCTTAATAGGAATTTCTGAGGAAATGCTCACAACATTTTCAAGGGTCTTTTACTATCAATAAGTATCCTAATGAAATCTACAAACCCTAAGTAGTCCACTTGCGGACTTATGTTGCCATCTCAATGTTAGAATCTTTGCGTTGATAAGAAAATCATTTGTTTGAATTTTCAAATAGCAATGATGAAACATGGAAGAATGCCAAAGCTAGTGGGAGCAGTTTGTAATCCTATTCTAAATATGTCTAGCACATACAACGTATTGGAGATAATATCCTGATCTTCCTTGAAAAAGCTTAAATCAAGAATTATGCATCCATAACGATTATAGGATATACAAAACCTATGAAGGAGTTAAAGAAATATTGAAATATGTTCTTGTTGATCTATATTAAGAAGCAACATAGAATAAGTTGTTATTCAAATGCTTGCTTAGGACAACTGCCGATCTTTATCGGGGTTCGTGATCCTACTAAATATGGTGTTAATAAGTATGCTTCTCAAAGCATCGCTCACTCTATTGGGATCTTATGAGACAATGAGAGTACGATGGCTTATGAAAGATAACCTTTACCTCAAGCATCCTTGATCTTATTGAGTTCTGATGAATCAATGAAGGTTCGATAGCTTGACAAAAGACTGTTATCTCACCAACGCACACTTTTGAGTGATTGGTTGAGGTAGAGATATGGTCATCTTACGAATACACACGGATAGCATGGTGGAGGATCCGTTTGCTAAAGCCGTAGTTGCAAGATAGTGATGATTGTCATACTAGTGCTTGCAATGACTTGGCTTGAGTTTGTTTTAGTTGAAATTTTGATATGTTGATTTTGGGAACGTTAAGCAACATTGTGCTTCTGCTAGTATCAATTATCAAATGGGGATTTGTTAATACGCGTGTAGCGGGTACTCTCAGTTGCCTTTATTGTGTTCCATCTTAGCATGTTTACCACTTCCCTGAATGTTTTACATTCTAAATGTCCACAGTCAGTCACTCTTCATCGGAAGGAAGTTTGAACGAAGACTGCGGGAAAGCATTAGTCGTGTATTCAATAGGGATTGGATACGAGAGACTCAATACTTTACCTATACTTGAAAAGAGTTTCAAGTGATTGGACGACCCACACCTGAGTTTACTTCATGGTACATGTCAACAGTAACTCAGGATGATAATATCATTTCGTCCTTAGACCGGAGATACATGTGTTTCCACGACATTGGTCTGCCTTGTTCTGATTGCTTTCAAACGCAGTCCGTAACTGGTTGTTATAAAGGAAGCTTTTGGGAAAGGTATTACCGATGTAATGGGGCAATGTAGTCGAAGGAATTTGTTCCTCTGCTTAGAGAGATATCCCTGGGCCCCTCGATGATTGGGCGCTGACACCAAAATGCACGGCCGTGCTCATGCTTGCAATGATAGTTGATCAGTTGCAACTTGTACATTTTGGTCACCACCAATCTTGATCGAGAAACATAATCGTGAACGATCGGAGAATGACTTTGTACCATGTCTCGTGTTGACCCGGATATCGCGAACAATAGGATGATTGATCACTTATCTATAGGACCTTTTCAAACCCGTTTGGATTGTGATTAGGTACTTGTCAGGGATGACATACCTCGTGTTGATTTGGGGGCAGGGATGTCTTGCTAGAGGCCGCTCCCTGTCTGTGATGCATATGGGTACGGTGTGTCATGTGCAAGTGGGAGTTTGTTGGAGATCTGCCTACTGACACACGTATGCCGGTATCACTGCTAATGAAGCGCGAGCCTATTGGGTCACACACCAAGGATTGATCCCGACAGCTTTATGTGGATGGAGAAAGTCAAAGAATCAAAAGTGTTTTGATTCGGTGCTTCACGGCCGTGAAGGGTGCTCCACGGGTCGTGAAGCAAGCTGCCCTAACGATTGTTCGACGGCCGCCACGCGTCGTGATGCCTTTGTGCTCCACGGCCTGTGACGAGGTCGTAATGGGTCGTGAAGGAGATGCCATCACAAGTCTTGACCGGGCGGCACGGCTCGTGGAGTTCTAAGTCCCCTCGTGGCGCACTTAGGCTTCACGACCCGTGAGACCCCGTCAGGGGTCGTGAAGAGGGTAGCTGCAGTGACAGTTGTGTTTTATTGGACCATTTGATGGTCCAATCAAGATCCATGCTTTATGGCCGGGTTTTTGAGGTTAGATGCTGGTCATTGAGGCATGGAGACTATGAGAACACATGAAGAACTCTCTCTTGATACTAGTTCTCTCTTGGCTCCAAAGATTTCATGCTTCTAACACTAAGTTGGTGATCTTGAGTGTGATGATGAAGATCAATGGTGCAAGAGGAGATGCTTCATGGGCTGTTCCAGAAGGTAGAATCATGATGGATGTCTACATGATGGTTTACTAGCATTTGGGGATCAAATTCTTCTTGGTGTGGACTAGCAATGGAGGAGGAAGCCTTTTGTTTCCTCAAGTTCATCCCACATTTGAAGAGCTCGATTTCCAGCGATGGTAAGGAGGTACTTTCTACTCCTTCTTCTTGTTCTTTTGTTGCAATTTGCTTTGTAGTGTGTTCCACCATTGGAACTAGTTGTGGGCTTTGTGTGTGCTTTTGTTTTATGTCTTGCATGGTACTTTCTTGTTTGCTTCCGCTGCGTTTGTGCCCACCACGAGTTCCAACATTAATATCCTAATAGACTTCAACATAGCCACTGGAGAAAAGGTTTCATCATAGTCTACACCATGAGTTTGAGTGAAACCCTTTGCTACCAGTCGGGCTTTGAAAGTATCTACTTTTCCATCCATGTTAGTCTTCTTCCTAAAGACCCATGTGCACCCTACTGGTTTGTGGTCGGGTTTCGGATCAACCAAGTCCCTGACTTGATTATCCGCCATGGATTGCATCTCACTGTCCATTGTCTCCTTCAACCTAGCAGACTCAGGGCCCGCTACGGCTTCCCGGTAGTTGGTCGGGTCACTATGATCCACCAATAGTTTGTTGCCTCGGATATGAGAAACCCATATCTTTCCGAATCATTACGAACTCTACCAGATATACGCAGCTCTAATGGTTGTGTGTCAGGTACCTCATCCTTCACTGGTTGAGGTTCCACTTCTTCTAGTACGCCGACCTCAGAAGTAGTACTAGTGCCAACATCAGGTTGAACATTGGTGTGTTCTAGAATTTCTTCTAGATCGACTTGCCTCCCACTGGCTTCTGAAGATATCAGCTCCCTTTCAAGGAAGACCGCCTTTCGAGCAACAAACACCTTGTTCTCTGAAGGTTTGTAAAACAAATAATCCATAGAACCAGCTAGGTAGCCAATGAAAATAACTTCTCGGATTTGGGTTCAAGTTTGTCTTGAGCTTCACGTCTCACGTAAGCTTCACAACCCTAGACCTTGAGATAGGCTAGAGAAGGAACCCTTCCATGCCACATCTCAAACGGTGTACATGCAACCTTCTTTGTTGGTATAAGGTTCAAGGTCCTAGTAGCGGTTTCCAAAGCATAACTCCAAAAACTTGCGGGTAGCTTTGTACGACTCATCATGGGCCGAACCATATCTAATAAAGTTCGGTTCCTCCTTTCAGCGACCCCATTTAATTGTGATGTCCTGGGTGGAGTAAGTTGTGAAATAATTCCACAACCCCTAAGATGATCAAGAAACTCGGTACTAAGATACTCACTACCCCTATCGGATCTGAGAATCTTAATCCACTTGCCCAATTGATTTTGTAATTCGTTTTGGTATGTCTTAAACACCTCAAAGGTTTCAGACTTATGCTTAATCAAATAAACACAACCATACCTACTAAAATCATCAGTAAAAGTAACGAAGTACCTACAGTTGTTTCTTGTAGCAGACCTGAACGGACCACACACATCCGTGTGAACAATGTCCAACAAGTCTTTGCCCCTCTCACTTGTCATGATCAAACGATTCCAAAATCATCGCATACTTCGCTTGTCCCGTGATCAAACGATTCCAAAATCCCATCCACTTGGAGTTTGGCAATACGTTTCTTGTTTATATGCCCAAGACGACTATGCCACAAAGACAAATTGTCCAATACACCTTTGGACTTAGAATCAATGTTCATGATTGATTTATTACTATCCAAACACACACTTGTTTCATAAATCCCACGACATGGATAAGCTTTAAAGTAATGAACATCATCTCTCAAACAAGAAATAATTCCATTATCAAAATTAAACTTATAACCATCGTCAAACAAAGCGTGAAAGGAAATAATTTTTCGTACCACGCAGGGCGAAAAACAAACATTTAACAAGGTATAGCAAGTCCTGGAGGAAAGGCGAGATCAACACTCCTTATCCGCTCCACGGGAACCACATCCTTGTTTCCCATGATCAGGTCAAGCTCTCCAGCACCCAGCGCCCTACTTCTTTTTAGCACCTACACCTTATTACAAATATGAGTGCCATAACTGGTATCAAGTACCCAGCCGTTAGAAGTATTGTGGAGTTCAATCATAAACGTACCTGAGTTACCCGCTCCGTTCGATTTTACCCGCTTGAGCTCATCAAGGTGCTTCGGGCAAGAACGCCGCCAATGCCCCTTTTCCTTGCAGTGGAAGCACTCGGCTTCCGCAGGGTCTTCGGCCAGTGGAACCATCACGGCTTTCCCCTTGCCTTTCGGGGCCGGACTTGGGTTGGGTTTTGCAACCTTCCCCTTACCCTTTCCCTTGGAGGGGGAGCGCCTTTCCTTTTGGTTCCGCCTCCCTGGATAGCTAGGACGGGTTTGGACGAGGAGGGCTTCTTGGACATGTTAGACTCGACGGTCTTCAACATTCCATGAAGCTCCATAGGGACTTGTCCATGCCATGAACATGATAGTTCCACACAAATTGTGAAAAGGAACTAGGAAGAGAACGGAGGATCACATCCACCGCCAACTCCCTCCCCAACGGGAATCCCAACCTTTCCGAGCGATCAACCAATGCTTTCATCTTAATCACGTGAACGCTCACATTTCCGCCCTCCTGTATGTGGCAGTCGAAAAGGGATTTTAGGCACTCGAAGTGCTCTAGCTTAGCCTTCTATTGGAACATTTCCTTCAGCTGGTTAAGCATGTCATATGCCCCTAAATGTTCCATTTGCTTTTAAAGCTCAGGAATCATTGACGAGAGCATAATGCAAGCCACTTCGTTCGTTTCCTTGACGCGCTTATCATACGCGTCTCGGACCTCCCTAGTCGCACTAGCCGCAGGTGCATCCGGAAAAGGCTCCTCGATGGCCCACATCTTTTGTTCATACCTAAGGGCTATCCTTAGTTGCATGAACCAATCCATAAAGTTTTGGCCATCGAGTTTGGCCTTTTCGAGGAACAATTTTAGGGAAATTGAGTTCGATGATGATGTAGAAGCGTTGTTGGATGCCATCCACAAAATTAGAGTACCGATTTTAGGTGTCAAATCCTTGTAGAAATAACTACCCAATAGTTATAAAAACTCAATTATTTGAACAAGGCTAAGAACCGTATTTCACTCTATCTCGTGACGGGTTTACCGCAGATCACGAAATAAGTTATTTAGGCCGGTAGACAATTTACCGATTGCAACCATTGCAACTCTTAGATCCTTGCAGGATCCTTTTTGACATCAAATGTCTAAGGCATGTTTGATCCCTTCATGCACCAATCCTTTTATTTTTTCTTAAATGACTTGGCTAGAGATCGACATCATTTAAGCTTTATAAAAGAACTTATAAGTCGCCCGTCAAGACACACGTTGGTACCCTAGCCTAATCATTGGTTCGTGCTTAAGCTCGACTACCAATATTGCTGGTTGCCACACTCACCTTCCACACAACTCCACAAGGCATGACTCGTGCTAAAGCTCGACAATCATCCAAGTTTCGTTAGATTTGGGTGGTGTCGTCTTACGGGTGGCGCGTGACTTGCTTTTGAAAAACGGGTTTTTGTTTTTCCGGTTAAATAATATTTTAACAACTTTACGAATTAGCAATTTTAAGTGACAAAAACTCCTTTTTAATCACCGTTTAATATAAACACCTTTTATATTAATGTTCTCAATTCTAATGCGCGTAGAAATATAAACTCATTTATAAATCTCTTTGTTTTATATATTTTCAAAATTTCTCTAGCATGCAAATCCTAAAGAATTCAAATATAAAACAACCACACATAAATATAAACATAGACCCAGTAACATGCCCAAATTGTAAGTGTTCTCCCCGTGAGCCAAAACGGGGAAAACCTAGTCAATCAAGGGACAACACCAAGGGATGCTCCGTCACGATCTCTACACCGGCGAATCTCCCGGATTTGGTTCGTCAAAACGCCAACACCATGTCTCCCGGTTGATTTTGTTGAAACTCGTGGTGGGCACAAACGCAGCGGAAGGAAACAAGAAAAAAGCTTGCAAGACAAAAACAAAAGCACACACAAAGCCCACAACTAGTTCCAATGGTTGAACACACTACAAAGCAAATTGCAACAAAAGAACAAGAAGAAGGAGTAGAAAGTACCTCCTTACCATGGCTGGAATTCGAGCTCTTCAAATGTGGGATGAACTTGAGGAAACAAAAGGCTTCCTCCTCCATTGCTAGTCCACACCAAGAAGAATTTGATCCCCAAATGCTAGTAAACCATCATGTAGACATCCATCATGATTCTACCTTCTGGAACAGCCCATGAAGCATCTCCTCTTGCACCATTGATCTTCATCATCACACTCAAGATCACCAACTTAGTGTTAGAAGCATGAAATCTTTGGAGCCAAGAGAGAGCTAGTATCAAGAGAGAGTTCTTCATGTGTTCTCATAGTCTCCATGCCTCAATGACCAGCATCTAACCTCAAAACCCGGTCATAAAGCATGGATCTTGATTGGACAATCAAATGGTCCAATAAAACACAACTGTCACTGCAGCTACCCTCTTCACGACCCCTCATGGGCTCTCACGGGTCGTGAAACCTAAGTGCGCCACGAGGGGACTTAGAACTCCACGAGCCGTGCCACCCGGTCGAGACTCGTGAGGGCATCTCCTTCACGACCCCTCACGACCTCGTCACTGGCGGCCGTCGAACAATCGTTAGGGCAGCCTGCTTCACGACCCGTGGAGCACCCTTCACGGTCATGAAGCCCCGAATCAAAACACTTTGATTCTTTGACTTTCTCCATCCACATAAAGTTGTCGGGATCAATCCTTGGCGTGTGACCCAATAGGCTCGCGCTTCATTAGCAGTGATACCGGCATACATGTGTTAGTGGGCAGATCTCCAACAGATTTGATGCAATAATTACATATTTGATATAATCTAAGTACGAGTACAAAATAATAAGAAAACGACATGCAAGTCGCGATCCTAATAATCTATTACGAGTACAAAGATTCAAATAAACGACATGCAAGTCCCACCAAATATAAATATTACAACAATATGGCACGCAGGCCAAAACCAAAACCAACCACAAACATCACAAAGGCTATGGGCATAACAAGTTACCGGGCTATCACAACAAACACAACCAAATGAGAACAATGGTGTGCCACAAAACCATGTCCAACAAATATATATTTTGATCAAGATTGCAAAACAACATAACACCTAAAAATATAGGTTTTTATGAACTTCATGCCAAGCCATACAAAACATATAGAATTAGGAATCAAAATATAGTGGGGATCAACAGAATCAAGACTAGTCCAAAACCCGGATTTTAATATATTTAAACATATTATTTCAAAAACCAATTCTAACCAAAAAACCAGAAGGCACGGGCGTACCCTAGAGGGTACGGGCGTGCCTGCCCTTTTGTCAGTGTACAGTTTAAACAATTTTAAACAATTTATGAATTCTGCCGGCACGGCCTGTACCCCCACTGGTATGCCCGTGCCCCGGTCGCCGGCACGGCCCGTACCCCTAGAGGTACGACCGTGCCTGGTCACCGGAAAACCGATTTTGGCAGAAAACTTAAAAAATCCGGTTTAACTCCAAAAGTGGAAAGCCATGTTAGAGATGGCTCTGATACCACTGTTGATTTTTCGTGGTCCAAAATCACAGCGGAAGCAAAACGAGTAGAAAAAGAGTTTCAAAATTTGACCACGAATGTGCCCACTATATGGACCAAAACTCTAAACATGGATAAGCGACAAAATAAAGACAAGAAGGAATAGATTCATACCCTTGAAGCTATGTTCCTTAGCCATATGGATTTGGAGTTTGGAAGCGTGTGCACTAACGTGGACACCTTTATCGAAGTCCACACCAAGTCTTGATCGTTTCCCACTTGCTAGAGTGTTAGGTATGCCAACCTAAACACCACAAAAGGTCTAACACAAGAACACCAATGCCTTAGTACCTCTAGTGCTTGAGATATATATATATATGCAAATTCTATATTCTACTAAAACAATTCTTGGAACATGACCAAATTAGCTTCATGACACTTATATAGAACTCAAAAATTAGTTCAAATTCGTGCATACTAATGTCATATTCAGTTACTAGATTAATGACAATAAACACCACCTTTAACTAGCTTTGAAAGCCTAGTTAAATGGTTGTTACTACATAAGGCACAGACGTGCTAGACCAAAAAGCCACGCCCAAGTCACGCCTGACTTGGGCTCGTGCCTGTGCATTGGGCACAGGGCACAGGTGTGCCTCCCAAAGGCACGGGTGTACCTAATCACAGGCCACGCCCGACTTGGGCTCGTGACTTGTCAGGAACGTATATTACCAAAACTAATAACAAGAATTATCTTTTGAATTTAAATCAGAGTTGTATAATAGACAATCTTTAAGTTTGATCACAATCAATTAAGAAGTTGATGAATCACACTTAATTGATTAATAAAGGTTTTTAATCACAAGAACAATTCAATCAACTCAATGAATTACTTCAAAACACAAGATGTTTATTAATAACCAAAGATGATTACAATATTCACCTACACCTCCAATCTAACTCTTTTGTTAGACGAAGAACACACTTTGTTCTTAGGTTTCAAAGAAATTTGGAGGCTAACACACTTTCTGAAAACAATAAACAATACGAATGAGTGCAAACTCTGACAGAGTTGAATTACAAAACTATCTATGCTAACATAATATTTTAAAAGAAGTATTTATAAACTCTTGATCTCCCTTGAATAGTTGACAGTTGGTTAATCTTCTATCTTGCGAGATAATCTTGATAATCTTCCAAATTGATAAGATATCCTTCAAATCCACAAAGATAGCAGTTTCCATAAATAGCTCAACAGAAACTGTTCATTGAATGAGATTCTTCTAACAGTCTTCTCTTTCATGTCTTTTCAACAATTGTTATAATCATACTAACAGTTCTGAGTTCTTTGTACTAACAGTTGCAACATTCACCACAATTATTAGTTACAACTGTTTTCACAAATCAAAATAACAACATTCAACTGTTTCTCCAAAAACACATTAACAGTTTTACCTTTGCATGTCCAACAGTTTCAATTACTTAGCAAATTTTCCAACAATCTCCCCCTAACATAAAGTATTGAAAAATACACTTCAGTTATCTTATAGGGTTCAACCACAGAAAAATTAACATAAGCAAAGAAAACATGAAGTATGCAAAGTCAAACTGTTAAAATCAAAACACAGAGAAAGAAAGTTATACTTTCTTTGACTGTAAAGATTCCAACCTTTCTTTTAACCTCTGAATAAGATCTTCCTTAACTTTAGCAGGGCCAAAGAAATTTGCTTTCATCAAATATAAGAGCATTGTTTTGTTATGCTCTATAAACTCAATATCAAACCATTGAATAATCGCCTTTCTCATTACTAGGTGATAAGTCCTTGACTTAACATACACCTTTACAATACTGATTGGGAATGCTTCCTCAGCTATCAGCATGGGCATAACTTTCAGAGGATAACATATGCTTGTTAAATGCCTCATTAGCACTCTTATTTCAATCCCAACAGCTTCTCCATAGTGACTTATGCCATATTCATACATTTCTTGCACATCCCTTCTTGTCACACTTTCCATTAGCTGTAAGAAGCTAGCATAGCTTTCAATTGGTTCAAGTTCTCTCACTATTATCACCCCTTGCTTTCCTGTTTCAATTCTCAACATTTCAAATTTCTTTTTACCCTCCACTATGAGTCTATCTTGTAAAATAGTTTGAACCATACCAGCTTTTGCCTTTTCTGAAGACTTCTGAATTGTTTGAGACTATTGAGTCTGAATTGTTGGCTTTTTCGTTTCAACTCTTTTTCTCTTAACTCCCTTATCAACCTTCTTTCCTCTTTCCTCTTCATCAATTTCCTTTGTAAACTCAGCTGCCATCTTTTGAGGTAGTTCAAAATCTCCCTTTTCTTGTTGCTCAATCTCAGCATTTAATCTTTGTGCTAGGTCATGATCTTGCTCTTCTTGTTGTTCTTTTGACAGTTTGAGCTTTGGAATATTAACCACAATCTCCTTTCCCTTACCTAGCACAGGAGGCATCTTCACATCCTTCTTTGATTCTACAATTGAAATACCTTTGAACCCTGGCTTAGGTGCAATTGGCTTTAGTTTTGAGACTTTACCATCTAACCACCCATCATCTATCTTTTGAGCCATCTTGAATGTGCTGATGTTGAGAGTTTGAGCACCCACTACAATCAAATGATCTTGTTTTACTTTGGACCATGATTTGAATACATCTTTTGTTGGATAATCCCCAGACATGATCATCCTATTGATCAAAACTCTATCAACTGCAGTCAACTTAAGATAGAGGAAGGCAGCAAGAAATGGTACATGTTCTGGATTCGTTAATGCCTTTTGTTACATACTTGCCTCAATGTCAGCCAGTGTTGCCACCTCAAACATATCATCGGCAGATAGAACTGGTGGGTCACTCCTAGAAGGTCCCTCACCAGTACCCCTTTGTTCTTGGTACTGGGGATTTCCAAAAGCTGTTTGACCAGCCTTTGTTGCCGTGGTTGAGGTCTTACTTATGTTGACACTACCCTGCTCACCCCTTGCGGATGGAATAATAGTGTCAGCCTCAAGAACCACATGATCACTCTCCCTTAGAGTGATCACCTCCTTAGTGTGCTTAGGAGACAGCAAAGTGGGTTCCCTTTGGATATTCTGCAAAGGTGAATGCACCTGTGCAGGGCTTACAGTTTAGGATGTTGGGACTGTGGTGGAAGGAGCACCAATAGTTCTCTTCCTCTTTTTGAATGTTATTAGAGAGCGGGCTGGTGTTATAGCTTGAGAAATGGTAGCAGAGGGGGATATTTGAGTATCATGAGTTATGGGTTCAAGATTTGGTGGTGTAGCAATAATCTGGACTTCATGCTCAACTCTAGCAGCTCTGTTTCTTGAAAGAAACTCCACCATTGCAGAGAGTGGTGGAGTGATGGCACAAGAAAAATTCTTGCCATTGATCAACAGTTTGCTCAATGTGGAGGCCACATGAGCAGAGGGAATCAAGACCCTCTT
This sequence comes from Dittrichia graveolens, assembly GCA_038502395.1. Lineage (NCBI taxonomy): Eukaryota > Viridiplantae > Streptophyta > Magnoliopsida > Asterales > Asteraceae > Dittrichia > Dittrichia graveolens. Next base: position 56,394,030 of record JARJIL010000003.1, read on the forward strand.
GTGAGTTTGAAGATTTGGCAATAAAGAGTTTAAACAAGTTTGCACAAATCGGGGGTACATAAAAAAGAGACCATATTTGGTCCCGAGATGTTTTACCATGCCATTAAAAATTAATTTAGAAAAGTTGAAGCAATGATTGTTGGCCAAACAGATTAAGGGGAAAGTAATGTTACTTCCAAACTCATTCCAACCAGTTCTTTTGGGGCTGATGCATTGTTGGAAAGTGTGAATCAAATATTTCCAGTGTGCACAAAATTTCCCTTTGTAGAAGGTACCCTTTCCCCTATGGCCCTCATACCCCAGCTTAACCAACTCATCGTGCAAGAATTCCAATGAAACAGAATCCTAATACTTACCCTCAAGATCATCAAGGTGAAGGTGTTCCCGAATGGTATTCTCAGAGAGTGAAATAGCATGATTATCAAGATTTGAAGTGATCCATTTCACTCCATCCACTTCTGTGATTTTAGCATTTTTCCAGAATTGATCGATATGAGAAGTGTAGATGGTTGGATAGATGGTGAGAACGGTGTTAAGGTTTGAAAGCACAAGGTAGTCAATCATATCATAAAAGACATGCAACTCAGCAGGTTTTGAGAGAAATGCTAGCATGTTGTGTTCTTTGACAAACGGAAAAGGAGCCATGGCGATTTCGAAGAGAAAGTCTAGGGTTTTGCGTTCGATTGAAGCTTAGTAAGCGTAATGAAAATTGCGAGGAGGGAATGGCTTATATATGTAATGCATATTAAATGCAATTCAAAATGCCTCAGAATTTCTGCAAAGACTGAAATGCCCTTGACTAACAGTTGAAGGAAAACTAAGAATTAACATCTGAGAACTGTTTGGTTAATGAACTTCAACTGTAACACTCCCGCTTAAATGAACAGGCAGCTTGCCTAATAGTTGTGACCCCCATGTACTAACAGTTGAGAACTGTTAGTTGCAATTTGCACTATAGTTCCCTAAACACTTACATAAACAATTGTTAGAATTAAGACTAATAGTTTCAAACTGTTAGTGTGAAAACACAGAAACAAAAAAAATAAATAAGCTGACAAACCATTATTCTAAGTTAATCAATCCAATATTTGAGATCAGAAAGTTAAATCTACTCACATCAAATGCTTGAGTGAACAGATCAGCTAACTGATCAGCAGTATGAATTTTCATAACTTGGATTAACTTTTTCTCATTGCAATCTCTGATGAAGTGAAACCTGATCTCTATATGCTTTGTTTTTGAATGCTTCATAGGATTGTTAACAACGCTGATAGCACTTGTGTTATCAACATAGATAGGTGTATTCAAGAAAGTCATACCATAATCCAGAAGCTGATTCTGGATCCACAACACTTGTGAACAACAACTTGATGTAGCAATATATTCAGCCTCAGCTGTTGAAGTTGAAACTGTTGTTTGTTTCTTGCACCGCCAAGATACCAACCTGGAGCCAAAGAATTGACATCCTCCAGAAGTTGATTTCCTATCCACATTAGCTCCACCATAGTCACTATCAGAGTATGCCACCAATTCAAATGGTGAATCCTTAGGATACCAAAGACCCAGTTTTTGTTGGCCTTTGAGATACCTAAAGATCCTCTTTACAGCAAATAGATGTGACATCTTGGGATTGCATTGAAACCTGGCACAAACACATACAGTAAACATTATAACTGGTCTAGAAGCAGTTAAGTACATTAATGAACCTATCATAGACCTTTACAAGTGTAGCTCTACATCCTCTCCCTCAGGATCTACTCCCAACTGTTTGTGTGTTTCCATTGGAGTACTTGCCAGCTTCACATATTGATAGCCAAACTTGTCCAAAATGTCTTTGACATATTTTGACTGACTAAGAAAGATACCGGATGGCTCTGATACCACTTGTCAGGAACGTATATTACCAAAATCAATAACAAGAATTATCTTTTGAATTTAAATCAGAGTTGTATAAAAGACAATCTTTAAGTTTGATCACAATCAATTAAGAAGTTGCGGAATCACACTTAATTGATTAATGAAGGTTTTTACTCACAAGAACAATTCAATCAACTCAATGAATTACTTCAAAACACAAGATGTTTATTAATAACCAAAGATGATTACAATATTCATCTACACCTCCAATCTAACTCTTTTGTTAGACGAAGAACATACTTGGTTCTTAGGTTTCAAAGAAACTTGGAGGCTAACACACTTTCTGAAAACAATAAACAATACGAATGAGTGCAAACTCTGACAGAGTTGAATTACAAAACTACCGATGCTAACATAATATTCTAAAAGAAGTATTTATAAACTCTTGATCTTCCTTGAATAGTTGATAGTTGATAGTTGGTTAATTTTCTATCTTGCGAGATAATCTTGAAAATCTTCCAAATTGATAAGATATCCTTCAAATCCACAAAGATATCAGTTTCCATAAATAGCTCAACAGAAACTTTTCATTAAATGAGATTCTTCTAACAGTCTTCTCTTTCATGCCTTTTCAACTGTTGTTATAATCATACTAACAGTTCTGAGCTATTTGTACTAACAGTTGCAACATTCACCACAACTGTTAGTTACAACTGTTTTCACAAATCAAAATAAAAGCTTTCAACAGTTTCTCCAAAAAACATTAACAGTTTTACCTTTGCATGTCCAACAGTTTCAATTACTTAGCAAATTTCCCAACTTGCCTGCCCGTAGGGCACGGCCGTGCCTCATAGAGGCTTGAAAAAACTAAGTAGGAGGTGGCATAAACAAGTGATTTCTCATGTACTCACATTAACATGCATACTTACATATGTTAATATATATATAATCACATACATACATACTCTTACACATACATACATTTTCCTAATCAATTTATTAATGGATTTATTCAAATTATATATCATCATTATCATGACTAGTTAATCTCAATTAATTAATTATCTAAAACTAATTAACGCATAACGAGGTATTATCTTTAATCTTCATTCTAAACCTAACTTTATCTAATTCATAAAATCATGCGATATCAAATATCTATTCTTTCCATTTAACTTATACTCACAAAATTATCAATCCAATACTTAAACATGTGTAATTAAACACAATTACCTATCACCGACCCGCTCATGACTAGGCCGGGTTTTCGGATGTTACAAATCTTCCATCCTTTAGAGGATTCCGTCCTCGGAATCTCGAAGTGTATATTCAAATGAAAGTATCCATCCTTCATATCCATTGATAGTAAAGTTAATTAAAACTCAATTGTATTTTCATTTACCAATATCTTAAAAATTAGTTTCTACACATCCTGTTATCTTACAACTACAAGAGTCTCACAGGTTTTCTTTCTGATCTCATCTTCAAATCAACCATTAGCTCACGAATTAGGAAAATCTATCTTCCAACATCTGTCAAATACTTGTTTAACTCAGTAAAAGGATTCCAATAACTTTTACTCATTCACTGTCTGTCATATAGAAGTATCCACATATTATTTCTCACTTACTTCAAGTCAACATGTTAGAGTATTATCACAATAGTCCATAACATTTCACAAATAGTATTCTGATATTCCATTGACATAATCTACTTCACACAAATCCAATCAAGGTAGTTATAATTCCATAAGGCATCATATTCTAATCGTACATGATCAAAATGTATATATTCTCAAACATCTGTATAGCTTGTTTCCTTCGACGATCCAACAGCAATTTAATTGTAACATTCAACTCACGTTCCAACTCTTGTTATAAATTCTTCTAAAGGTTTAAAAAAATCTTTAATTTCCATCGGAAATCATTAAATATGAATCATCATATCTTCGAATCATCACAATAACATTCAATCAGGTTAGTCTGCCCGAAAGATGTCGTCTCACCGGTGGCAAGAATACGGTTGCTTTTCATTGAATGATCAACAACCACTCATAATTTATCCGGATCTCTTTATATACAATAAAGTTATGTACAAACTCCATCATGGCTTGTCATCATCACCACTCTATAATATCTAATCATCTCAAAGATTCATAAGTTTCTGGTACTCTAGTTTAGCTCGCACACAATATGTCAAAGTTCCACGATATGTGTTATGAAGGTATTCGTTTGGCATAATCAAGTAGCAACGGAAGCAATATATAATACAAAAAATAATAAGCTAACCAAACAAATACTTCCCATGGACCAATATCTAGACATGGAATTGCAACTAAAATATAATAAACAAGATAGAAGAAAAGTTATACCACAACTCAAGGATGCAACGATCTTCCTCTTGTTAATCTTCAAGAACTCAAACAAGTCAAGGCTTCAAGAATCCAAACAAGGATTCCTCTAATGAAGTCCACCCAAGCAACTTTTGATTCCCAAATGCTAGTAAGTTGGTGTTATACATCAAAACAACAAGAACAAAGTATATCTAACCACTTTGTGCATCAAAACATGATCACAAAGTGTATGAACTCTAGATAGAAAGCGTGTATATTCTTCATGTGTTCTTCATAGCCATTTTTCTCCAAAGAACACAGAGAATTCGTGATCCTTGAATCGCCAAATTAATTGAATACTTAATCCCATTAAAATGAGCTTTAAACCCAATCAATTCTACTGTTACAGCATCTGTACACGGCCCGTGTTGATCAACACGGCCGTGTAGGCCCAAAGCCCACGGCCTCAATTGGGCCAAGTTAGCCCGCGTCTAACAGACCCAACACGGCCCCTGTTCATCTACACGGCCGTGTAGGCCCAAAGCACACGGTCTCTAATTGGGCCAAAACGCCCCGTGCTAGTTGGGCTGGACACGGCCCGTGTTTAGGAACACGGCCCGTGTACCATCTTGCCAAAACTTATTTTGGCCTTTTCTCTCTTTCGCTTGATCGTGTTGCCGGAATCAATACTTGGTGTGTGACCCAATAGGCCTATACTTCATCAGCAGTGCTATTAACTCGTTCGTGTCAGCGGGCATATTCCAACAGACTCCCACTTGCACGTGGCACGACTACGAAAAATAACACAAACATAGAGCGGCCTCTAGCAAGACATATATGCTCCCAAGTCAGTATAGGGTATACCACTCTTGATAAGAACCCAATCATGAAATGATTGTCCTAAAGACAAATAAACATGTACATCCCTTTGTTCGCGATATCCTATGTGAACACAAGGCATGGAATAGTCAACCTTCAGATCGTTCACGATTATGTTTCTCAATTCTAGATTAGTGGTGACCAACAAACCAAGTTAACGTTGATCCATCATCAATATAACTTGAGAACAACCATGCATATGAACGTCAACACTCAATCATCGAGGGGCCCATGGATATCTTCTCTATACATAGAGGAACAAATTCCTTTCGACTACATAGTCCCGCCACATAGATAATACTCTACCCAATCATCTCCCTTATAACGATTAGTTACGGACCGCGTTAGAAAACGATCAAAGCAAAGCAGATCTATGATTTGGAATCACATGCATCTCTAGTTTAAGGATGAAACGTCATCATCATCCCGAGTTTCTTATGACTAGAACCATGAAGCGAACTCGGGTGCGGGTCCTCCAATCACTTGAAACCCCTTTCAAGTCTAGGCAAGAATCACGTTTAACAAAAACAACGGCTTAACTAGTGGATTTGTCCCACAACATCCACAAGTTCTTTTGTTATTCAATTATATCTCTTTTGACAAGACTACTTCAAAAGTATGCATCAAAGAGATCTTACTTTTCAAAAAGGTTAAAGTAATCACACCCTTATTGTCTCAAAAGCCCACAATAGGGTTAGTGATACTTAAGAATCAAAAAACAACACCACAAGTTAGGATCATCAACTTTGATCAAAGATCAACCGTTATCCTAGCAGAAACACGCATTAGAGTAACTACTTACTCCAAGCCTATTCAAGTCGTCAAACATCAAGAACATATCTATATATTTCTTGAACTAAATACTATCCAATTTTGTATCTCTTAAATGCCCCTATGAAGCAGTAATTCCTGAATTAGGTTTGCAGATAACCTAATATCGGGACATTATCTTCCATAGACATTTAACACTAGGAATACAACAAAGCTCCCACTAGCCCTGACATACGTAAAAGGATTTTATCTATGCTTTTAGAAAACTCATCACTATGATCTTCTAATAGTAAGCAAAGATATCTTTCCATCAAGATGCAAGAATAAGCCCGAAGTGGTCTTATCCACTTTTGTAGACATAATTCGGATACCACGGACGTATATTAAGACCCTCAGAGAGTGTTATAAGCACTTCCTCATCATATTGTTCCATGACGGAACGCGGTCATTAATATCCATGAGTACCAAACATTCTTCAACATAGCCACTAGGACAAGTTTCTCCATAACCATCATGTAAACTTTACCACTAGTCGGTATTTGAAGTTGTCTACAATTCCATCCATGTTAATCCCATCACTACCACCTTGGTTTATACCTAGGTATGGGATCAAGTAAAGTAAAGTACTTGGACATTTCAAATGAATTGCATCTCTTTATCATTTACTTCTTTTATTTTTAGCGAATTCGGGATACACTACGTCTTCCCATAGGTGGTGAACTCAACATGACTTACCATCAAGTCATTGCCACTTAGATATGAGAAACCCATATCTCCTTGGCTCTATATAACACTTATCAGAATTCAAAGAAGTAATGACTCTTATTCAGGCATACCAGCATAACCATGCTGATCATCTATCAAAGACATAGATTATATGCTAGTATCATAATCAAGTCTTCATTTAAGTTCCGCATTCTTCCACTGGAGTGCCTTAGTTTAGGTTCTTTCTTCTTCCCCTTTTAAGCAATAAACATTGTTCTCAAAAGGTTAAATAACTAAAACTTTGAAGAACTCTCCAAATGTATTAGAACTTCTTGATTTCAAGTTTATCCATTTCCCACTGAATGTAGAATGGATATCTTTGAACTATAAGATAGACAAGCAAAGAACCTTTCTAGTCGTATCTCAATAAATGCTAAATAGACTAACAATTGAATTTAGATTTGAGGACTTAGTCACAATGGTGAATGAATGTCCCAACAAATCGGGCACACACTCTTGACCCGTCATAAACCGAATCATTATCAATAACACCCGGTTTCCTACTCCATGACACCATGTACCAATGTGTCTTAGTAGGATATGAATTGTGAAACAATTCCACAATTCACAATATGGTCATCCAATATATATATAGTAAGTAGCTTAGCATCTCCACTAGATCTAAGTACCTTAATCTATATACCCTATTGATTCTGAAATTTTTCTTGGTTAATTCTGAACACCAACAAGGTTTCAGACATATATCCAAACTAATAAACGTCTCGCAACTACTACCATCAAGGTAGTGACGAAGAAGTTTCGCTTTCGTTATTCTTTGTGGTGTGCTTGAACGGATTATCCACACAATGTGATCAATATCCAACTAGCTTATAATCCTCTCACAAACTCCGGTGAAGGGTCTCATAATCATCTTAGACTAATAAACAAGATCAACATCAAAGCATTTACCCCAAGACTAAACTATTCCGAGATCCTAACCACATGGATCTAGGCGATATATCTCTTGTTTATGTGGTTAAGTTGATTATTACACAAAGATAACTCATCCAAACTATTTTGGATTCAGAACCAATGATTCATGAATATTCTATTACTTGTAACAAAACCTTGTGTATGCCATGACATGGGAAATTTTGAACAAAATATCTCACAATAGATTTTCATAATAAATTTCGTATTTTAAGAATAAACTCATCTTCACCACGTGTAAAGTTGTACGCCACGCTGGGCAAAACAACACATGAGCTATGACATAAAAAAACCTTAAATAACCAACGCTTAAAAGGTTTTACATCAATTCTTAAAACTTCAAAATTTTTGTTCACCGTAATTAAAGCGAGCATACAAAGAGATGTTACTAGCCACGCAGGGCAATAAAATAAAGTAACAAATAAACCGGCGACACAAGCAAGATCAAGTCTCCTTATATTCTCTAGGAGGACAATCACCATGGTTTCCTCGTTCGAGATCCGGTTCTTCACGCTTTTCTTTCACCAAAGGACCTACACTTTGTAACAAACAAATTTGTGACAAACGTGAGTCAATCAGCTCGGGTCAACTACCCAGCTTATATAAGAATAGCAATGAATCATGAACGTACCTGAAGATGGAAAGGTAACTCTCTCTTTTCTGAGAAGTTTTATATCCTCTCGGCACGTAGGGCAGGCGTGACGGCCCCAATTTCCAAATCTTCCACAGAAGTAGCAAACCAGCTTCTCTTAAGTCTCTTCATGAGGCACATCCTCTATGCCCTTTGACTCAACATCAAGGATAGGCTTGGAAACTCCAACCTTTCCTTTTAGGGTCGGTTTCTTCTTCCTTTTCTTTTGTTTCTTTAAGCCCAAGACGGGAGTGGTTGAGGTGGAATTATGCTTGGCCATGTCAGACTCCACAGACTTCAAGATGCCATGCAATTCGCTTAAGGACTTCTCCATTCCTTGCATATTATAGTTTGTGACAAACTGACCATATGATGCGGGTAGAGACTGGAGTACAATATCCACAGCAAGCTCTCTCCCAATAGGAAATCCTAACCTCTCCATTTGGTCCACGTTTGCCTTCATCTTAAGGACGTCAAGACCAACATTCCCGCCTTCCTGCAGCCTACAACCGACTAGGCTTTTAACACACTCATAGTGTTCCTGCCTAACTTGCTGCCGGAACATGTCCTTGAGCTTGTATAACATATTGTACACACTCATGTGCTCAAGCTGCTTTCGTAACTCCGAGCTCATAGTTGACAACATGAGGCAGGCAATATTGTGTGTGTCCTCAATACGTTTTTCATACCCGTATCGGATGGCCCAAGTCGCGTTGGTAGCAGGTGGCTCCGGAAGGGGTTCCTCAAGGATGTGCAACTTTGACTCATGGTGTAGGACAACTCTCAATTGCCTAAGCCATGCAATAAAGTTCACCCCCGTAAGTTTCTCCCTTTCTAGGAACACACGAAGTGAGATGTTTGACGTGGTATTGTTATGGTTTGACATCTATAAATAACAATAATACGAGTTTTGGTTAGTTTAGATAAACCTTGTTAAAAATAATTACCCCATAGTTTTAGACAAAAACAACTATTTATAACAAGGGCTAAGAACCAACCTTATTTCACCTCTCACCATGACGGGTTTACCGCGGATCACGTGGCGAAGCTATTTAGGCCGGCAACCATTTTACCAATTGTAATCTCTATTACAACTCTTAGACACTTGCGGGATCCGTTGACATCCATTATGTCGGTTGGCATGTTTGATCCCTTCCTTACACCAATCTTAATATATAACTTTTGTTTAGCTCGTGCTTAGCTCGACAACTAATCAAGAATTATATACTAAAATTGTAAACCTTGCGACAGGACACACGGGTGGCACTCCCAACCATCAATTGGCTCGTGCTTAGCTCGACAACCAATCATGCGAGTTACCCCTCTCACCTTCCACACAACTACACAAGGAATGACTCGTGCTTGGCTCGACAATCATCCTTGTTTCGTTAGATTCGGGTGGTGTCGTCTTACGGATGGTGCGTGATTTACATTTTGAAAAACGGGATTTTATTTCCGGTTTCTAAAAACCATTTTGTAAATTAACAAAGTAAGTGCCAAAACGATTTTGAGCACTACTCAAATATAATACCAAGTTTATATTTTCTTTGTCAATTATATTCGCGCGAGATTGTTAACAATTTTAACAAACGTTGTATTTTATTTAATTTTATAGAAAAATTGTCTAGCATGCGAATCCTAATCCATGCATAGAAAAATAAAACACAACCACGCAAATATATATATATATATAATTTGGTAACATGCCCAAAAAATCCTATGCATTTTCCCTGTGAGCCACAACGGGGAAAACGAGCCCAAAACCTAAGGACAAGGTAAAGTCTCGTTGGGTGAGCTCCCAGCGAATCCATCACCTCCAATAGCGGGTTGATTCCTTCTCGCCAAGATGTGATCACCATGACTCCCGTTGACTTCTCCGGCTCTAATTCTATACTACTTACAACTACATAGAATATATATAAATATATATATTAAAACGACACGCAGGTCGCATTCCTACACTATTTATACAAATACACGGAATAAAATAAACGGCGTGCAAGCCGCACCAACAAATATATAAATAAATATTTACATCAATACGGCACACAGTCCACCAAAAACCTGAATCAATCAACCACCACAACACATAGGTCTAAGGGCATATCGTGTTACCGAATTAACCAAACACAACATAAGTGAAACATGGTGTGCCACACAAAACCATGATATAAATATATATCTATATTTTAGTCAAGATTGTCAACAACATCAAAGGCACCAAAATGACAATCCTTGTACATATGCATTAGTGTACCAAACCATTTTTGTGACACGTATTCATATATACATTTATAAGTATATATTTGTGTACACTTCATGCCAAGTTACAACAAATATATAAATATAAAAAACTAAAATATTAACAAGGCTACAAATGTACCAATTTTAGCCTAACAAGAATCTTCATGAAAAACCATTTCTAGAAAACAATTTTCTAATATCAAAAATATTTATATGAATATTATGTAGGTTACAAACATATCAATTTTAGCCTAGCAACAGTCTACATGAAAAATCATTTCAAGAAAACAATTTCTTGTATAAAATATTTATATGGTTTTTTTAGACTCGCTAGTACAAAGCCATGTTAGATATGGCTCTGATACCACTCAAGGTATTTGTTTGGCATAATCAAGTAGCAACGGAAGCAATATATAATAAAAAAATAATAAGCTAACCAAACAAACACTTCCCATGGACCAATATCTAGACATGGAATTGCAACTAAAATATAATAAACAAGAAAGAAGAAAAGTTATACCACAACTCAAGGATGCAACGATCTTCCTCTTGTTAATCTTCAAGAACTCAAACAAGTCACGGCTTCAAGAATCCAAACAAGGATTCCTCTAATGAAGTCCACCCCAATCAACTTTTGATCCCAAATGCTAGTAAGTTGGTGTTATACAACAAAACAACAAGAACAAAGTATATCTAACCACTTTGTGCATCAAAACATGATCACAAAGTGTATGAACCCTAGAGAGAAAGCGTGTATATTCTTCATGTGTTCTTCATAGCCATTTTTCTCCAAAGAAAACAGAGAATTCGTGATCCTTGAACCGCCCAAATTATTTGAATACTTAATCCCATTAAAATGAGCTTTAAAACCAATTAATTCTACTATTACAGCATCTGTACACGGCCCGTGTTGGTCAACATGGCCGTCTAGGCCCAAAGCCCACGGCCTCAATTGGGCCAAGTTAGCCCGTGTCTAACATACCCAACACGGCCCGTGTTCATCTACATGGCCGTGTAGGCCCAAAGCACACGGTCTCTACTTGGGCCAAAACGCCCCGTGCTAGTTGGGCTGGACACGGCCCGTGTACCATCCTGCCAAAACCCATTTTGGCCTTTTCTCTCTTTTGTTTGATCGTGTTGCCGGAATCAATTTTGGCCTTTTCTCTCTTTTGCTTGATCGTGTTGGTCTGGACACGGCCCTCGTTCGTGTCAGCGGGCATATTCCAACATGTTATATCTGTTCGCGTAGTAGGTCATCCATATAATACTTTCCTGTCATTATACAATTTTAGTCCTTCCAAATTGCACTGGCAATCTAGATTTGTAAGTCTTTGTCAAAATCAATCTCCAATTTCCAAGCAAAGGCACTCATAAACATGATATACAAGTCCTTAATCCGTATGTTTCGGAAAATAATTCCTCTTTTCTCTTTCTCATAATTGATAAGTTCAATCATTAATCCATCAAACTTCCAGTAAAGAAAATCCCAATTAATCCACTAACTCAAATACCTCTAAAATTCATACAAAACTATTGTCATCATCATCATTAGCTCGATTGCATCTCAATACACCTTGTCACCAAAACTAACTTTCCAAGATGATATCAAACCTCTCAATCATCTTCTTTGATTTATCCCAATCACCGTCTCAATCATATTTTCAACTCTTTATATAAGCATTGTTTACACCTTTTATTAACCAAGTAAATCACACATGTCCTTCCTTATAGTTAATATTTCCATAATGTTACTACAAACACATCTGCTACAACTTCCAAGTCTTGGTTTAAAATTTCCTCTCATGATATATAATTGTCACAAGACATCAATAATACATTCAATCTCACTGCATAACATCATATTTTAAACCGACAAATACCATATTGCATCGTACTACAGAATTCTTCAAGTCCGTCAAGTAGTATTACAAAGAAAATTTGATTCTTAACAACTGTTTCATAGGTTGACATATCATTTTATGTTCATCATTCATCATCATTGAATCTCTTCGTTCATTAGATTTAATAACATATTGTAATCTCAATTATATCTTTATCAAAACATTACTGTGTTTCTCAAATCCACCCAATCTTCAGTAATTAATCACTTTTCTCTTTCCTTCTTCTCTTTGCATAATTTGAATAAACATAAACACAGAATGCAAGACAAATCTTGCAATACATAATAAAACATGTAATTCAATTAATCTGAAAACATCTCCCTATCGTATTTCATATCCATTTTGCATCAGCTTATCATATACTTAACATCATATCACTTTCTAACATAAACATCATATAAATCAAGATTTAGAAAACATTTACTATCACCTACCTCTACTTCTAGAGAATCATCCTCATCAAAAGTAAGCAAAATCACTTAACACACAAAGGCATAACATATCAATAATTAACTCTGAAGTTAATAAACACAAGTACAGGTATAGAGTTTATCAAAACACACCTGTTACATCCTCATGGGTAGTGGTAATTGTTGGGTTTTCGTGGTTCAAATATATATAGCTAAAGCAAAAAGGTAGAAAATATTTTATTTTGTGAACCACGCAACACTCACCAAGGGGACCAAAACTCTAGACATGACAAAGCAACAAAAGAGAGTGAAGAAGATATAGAGTTATACCCTTGAAGCTTATCTCTTCTTGTCCTCGGGATTGTGACTTGGAAGATACATGTACTAACGTGTACACCTCTAATGAAGTCCACACCAAGAAGCAATCAACTCCCACTTGCTAGAGTGTTATATGCCAATCTAAACACCACGATATGTCTAACACAAATGTATCACAAAGCCTTGTATACCTTTTGTGTATTTGAGAGTATATACTGCAATATGTATATATTATTATCACCAAGATCAAGCAACCAAAGCATGTAGACTTTTATAACTATTTATAGACCTCGTTTTTTAGTTCAAATTTGTACATCATCAAGTCTAGCATCAGTTACATGATCAATGCCATAATCATCACTTTAACTACATTTGAAAGCCTAGTAAAGAGGCTGTTATTACACAGGGCACGGCTGTGCCTTTGACTAGGCACGGGCATGCCACCCCAAAAGGCCACACCCAAGTCACGCCTTACTTGGGCTCATGCCTGTCCACTAGCCATCGGCCACAGGCGTGCCTCTAAGAGGCACGAGCGTACCTAGCCACAGGCCACGCCTGACTTGGGCTCGTACCCGCCCGTAGGTCAGGGCCATAATTGTAAAAGACACGGGCGTGCCTCGGCCTACCAGAACCAGTTTATGGCTTTCTATCTCATTTGACCATCTGTGATGTCGGAATTGATACTTGTCATTTGACCCAATAGGCCCTTGCTTCATTAGCCATGATACCAACTCGTCTGTCGGTGGGCATAATCTAACAGACTTCCACTTGCACATGACACACCTACGAAAGTCGTCACTGACATAAAGCGACCTCTAGCAAGGGATCTATGCCCCCAAGTTAGCATAGGATTTGTCTTCCAAAAAAATACCTAACCAAAAGGAAAGGTCCTACATATAAGTGATTACTCATCCCTTTGTTCACGATATCCGATGTAAATGCAGGTCATGGAACACCGTCAACCCCAAATCATTCACGATTATGTTTCTCAATCTAGATTAACTGTGACTAACAACACAGGTTGCATAATTGATCTATCATCAATTCAACTTAAGCACGACCATGCATTTTGATTGTCATCAGTTTAGTCAACAAAGGCCCCAGGGATATCTCTTTAAAGAGGAACTAAATCCTTTGATTACATCGCACTATCATAATAACAAATTCATGCCTGAAAACATCCATTATGATAGCCAGTTACGAACTGCGTTATAAAGCAATCTAAACAAGTCTATATTATTAGTCAAGAAGCCCATGCACCACCAGTAAAAGGATAAATAATATTATCATACTACTTTACTTGTGATCATGTCCATGAAGTAAGCTCAGGTACGGGTCCTCCAATTACTTAATCACCATTAAGTACAGGCTAGTATTGTGTAAACTTGTATTCAATCCATGATGAATACTTTACCAACCACTTGCCTCGATCTTAATTCAGTTCTTCCTTCCAATGAAGAACGACGGATCGTGGAGCGTATGTTAAATCCAATTTAATAATCATCACAATAAGAAATACATTATTGCTTTAACGTTCTCAATAATAAGTACAACTAAAATAATTAATCCAAGTCACTAGCAAATCCAATGCCTATAGAATAGCATGAGAGTAATGTTTAGCTTGTGACAAAGGTTTAGTGAGTTGATCTGCCAAGTTCCCCTCAGTCGGTACTCTACTGACCATAATGTCTCCATTCTCGATGATATCACGGATAAAATGATATTTTCGAAGCGCTCTTGGTTCCTTAGCTAGAGCTACTGCACCCTCATAGTCACAGAAGATCTTAATAGGGTTAGTGATGCTAGGAACTACTCTAAGATCTTGAATGAATTTGTTCATCCGGACAGCTTCCTTAGCAGCCTCGCTTGCAGCAATATACTCTGACTCCGTGGTTGAATCAGCCGCAGTATCTTGCTTGGAACTCCTCCAACTTATTCTTCCACCATTTAACAATAATACAAATCCCGAATGAGACCGGCAATCATCCTTGTCCGTCTGGAAGCTAGCCTAAGAATATCCAGTAACTCTTAGCACCTCTGATCCACCGAACACTAAAAACATCTCGTTACGTCTCTGAAGATATTTAAGGATGTTTTTAACAGTAACACAATGACTTTGACCAAGGTTAGCCTGATATCGGCTCGTCATGCTCATGACATACGACACATCAGGACGAGTACATAACATATCATACATGATCGATCCCACCGCCAAAGCATACGAGACTTGACTCATTTTTCTAGTTCCTTTGGAGAACTAGGACATTGAGATTTGCTCAATTCCTTACCATGCAACATAGGCAAATTCCCATTCTTGGAATCTTGCATCTTGAATCTCTACAAGACTTTATCTATGTACGTACTCTTGCTCAAACCAATGAGTCTTTTAGATCTATCTCTATAGATATTTATCCCCAAAATATATGCTGCTTCTCCCATGTTTTTCATAGAGAAGTAACTCCCAAGCCAGGTTTTTGAAGGAATCTCATGCATGCCAAAAGCCCAAGAGCAACAAAAGCAATAATAAAAAATAAAGAGATTTCGGGTTTACAAAGCACATGCACGGAATTCTTTTAGTGAGATCTAGCTACAAAGAATAATAGCAACAAGAAGAACATTAAGAAACCAACAGTGAGACCATACCCTAGATGTCTCTGGTGGTTGTGGTGTTGAAGATGTAGTAATTGAACTCGAAAAGGAGCTCCTCTATTAGTATCCACACAAAGAACTTTTGAAACTCCTTTTGCTAAAGCTTGAAGCTCGATCTCCACAACTTGAATGAGGCTTCAAGAACAGCACTAGAACTATTGCCTTTGATAACTCTCCCTTGAACTCTCCAAAAGCTCTAAGTAGGTGTTATAATGTGTATATTTGATCAAGTGGCAAAAGGTTCCTCCAAGTAAAGAGAGCTAGGCTTATATAAGCTGTGTGGAAGCTCAAATGGCATAAGTCTCAGCCATAAGGGCCAGCTTTGATTGGACCAACCAAAAAGGTCCAATAAAATTAAAGTGCTACTTTGACTTCTGTCTTCACGAGCACTCACGGGCCGTGAAGGAAGTCGTGAAGGTGGCGCCCCTACGATTCCTTACCCATCTCATGAGGCATCGTGAAGGATTTCTATTCACGACCTATTCACGACCCGTGACGGCAGCCCATGAAGGTCGAAAGAAACAATAATTCAGCTATTTGACTCTCTAGACTTGTGCTGTTGGATTCCACGCCTAGTGTGTGACCCAATAGGCCCATGCCTCATCGGTAGTGATCTAAATGCACGTGTATTAGTGGGCAGATAACCAACATACTCCCACTTGCACATGATACAATGTCATACTCAGTCACAGACGAAGAGTGGCTCTAGCTAAGCATTAATGCCCCCTAGTCGGCACAAGTTGTCATCCTCGACAAAAACCTAATAGCCTTTACAAGGCTGAAGAGGTTCTATAGATAAGTGATCATGCGCATCCTTTGTTCACGACATCCATGTGAACACGAGACATGAAAGATGTCAATCTCCAGATCGTCCACTATTATGTTTCTCAATCATAGATTGGTGGTGACCAAATAAACAAGTTGGATCTGATCTAAAATCAATGCAACCTGAGCATCGCCATGCATATTTGTTGTCAGCTCCCAATCATCGAGGGGCCAGGGATATCTCTCTAACTAGAGGATCAAATCCTTTTGACTACATAATCCCATCATATGTTTCATACTTTACCCAATTATTCCCTTTATAATAGCAAGTTACGAACTGCGTTTAAGAATAATTAGAGTAAGGCAGATTCATACTCAGGTAACCCATGCATCTCAAGTCTTAGGATGAAATGATATTATCATTCTGAGTTACTTTCGACTTTAAATCCATGAAGTAAACTCATGTGCGGGTCTTCTGGTTACTTGAAATACCTTTCAAGCATATGTAAGTGTTGCCTCCTTACTCAACCAATTTAAATGTCGGGTCAACCACTTACTTCAATCTTATTTCATTATTTCTTCCATGTGAAGGATGACCAATTGCAGAAGGTTTTAGAATGTTAAACATTCAAGGAAGTGTTTAACCATGTTAAGATTGAACACAGTATAGACTATACGATTGTGACCGCAACACGCGTATATATAAATCTCCATTCATATATCGAAAAAAACATAAGTAACAATACCGCTTTAATGTTCCCAAAATAAAAATACAAAACAAATAAAACAAACCATATAAATAAATTAAGCCAAATCACTAGCGAATCTAACACCTATAGCTCTAGCATGAGAATCATGAGCAACTTGTGATAATGGCTTAGTGAATGGGTCCGCTAGGTTCCCATCCGTCGGTACTCTGCTAATGGCAATGTCACCATTCTCGATTACTTCTCTAATGAAGTGATATTTTTGAAGAGTGTGTCTTGTCCTCATGTGATCTCTTGGTTCCTTCGCCAAGGCCACCGCACCCTCATCATCACAAAATATCTCAATAGGGTCGGCGATGTTTGGAACTACTCCTAGATCTTGGATTTATTTCTTCAGCCACACAACTTTTTTAGCAGCTTCACTTGCTGCAATATATTCTGATCCAGTCATTGAATCAGTAACCGTGTTTTGCTTTGAGCTCCTCCAACTTACTGCACCAGCATCCAATAGGAACACAAACCCTGATTGAGATCGGTAGTCGTCTCTATCGGTTTAGAAGTTAGCATCAGAATAACCCTTCACTCTAAGCTCGTCCTCACCACCGAATACTAAGAACATTTCTTTAGTACACCTAAGGTACTTGAGAATGTTCTTTACAGCCCTCCAGTGGGCTTCTCCCGGATTCTCCTGATATCTACTAGTCATGCTTAAGGCGCATGGACATCTGGGCGAGTGCATAACATGGTATACATGATCGATCCCACAGCCAAGGCATATGGGACTCGCTTCATTATGTCCAACTCCTATTGAGGGTTAGGGCATTGAGCCTTGCTTAATGTGAATCCATGCATGATGGGGAGATTCCCTTTCTTAGAATCCTCCATCTTAAATCGTTTAATGACTTTATCCACGTATGCACTTTGGCTCAAACCAATGAGCCTCCTAAATCTATCCCTGTAGATCTTGCTTCCGAGAATCCATCCCTCATTTCCCTAAGTCTTTCATAGAAAAAAAATTCCTAAGCCAAGCCTTGACACTACGCATGGTTGGGATATGATTTCCTATGAGTAGAATGTCATCTACTTATAGAACTAGGAAAACTACTGAACTCCCACTAGCCCTGACATATACACATGGTTCATCTTCATTTAAAAAAAAAATCCAAATTCCTTGATCTTTTCATCAAAATAAAGATTCCAACTACGATAGGCTTGCTTAAGTCCATAAATGGACTTCTTAAGCCTACATACCTTGTTTAGATACTCTGGATGTACGAAACCTTTAGGTTGTGTCATATACACCTCTTTTGAAAGCTTCCCGTTAAGAAAGGTGGTTTTTACATCCATTTGTCATATCTCATAATCATGAAAAGCAGCTATGGCAAGAAGGATCCTAATGGACTTCAACATGGTCACTTGTTAAAGGTTTCATCATAGTCAACACCCGGTGTTTGTGTGAAGCCTTACGCCACCAGTCGGGCTTTGAAAGTGTCCAAGGTATTATCCACACTGGTTTTCTCTTGAAAATCCAGTTACACCCAACGGGTCGAAACCCGGGTATTGGATCAACCAGTTCCCAAACCTGGTTATCCGACATGGAGTCTATCTCGCTTTCCATTGCCTCTCTTCACTTGGCAGACTCAGGGCCCGCCATTGCTTCTCGATAGCTGGTGGGTTCATCATGATCCACCAATAGCTCATTGCCCTCAGATATGAGAAATCCATATCTCTCTGGCTCTTGATGAGCTCTACTAGATCTACGTGGAGTAGATAATGGAAGTGTGTCAGGTACCACAGCTTTTCCTTGCTCGGTTTCAACCATTGATGGCTGTATGCTAGTGCCAACATGAAGTTCCTTATCGGGTGATCGTTGAACTTCTTCAAGATGGATTTCATTTTGCCTCTGTACATTGGATATAATTTCCCTTTCAAGGAAAACCGCCCTTCGAGCAACAAAAACTTTGTTCTTAGAAGGTTTGTAGAAAATATATCCAATACCGGCGGCAGGAGGAAATCCAATAAATTAACACCTTTCGGAACGGGGTTCTAGTTTGTCATTAGCCTCACGTCTCACGCAGGCTTGACATCCCCATACTCGAAGATATGAGAGAGTGGGCTTTCTCTTGTGCCACAACTCATATGGTGTTGTTTCAACTTTCTTTTGGTACGAGGTTAAGGATTCTTACCGGCATTTCTATAGCGTAACCCCAAAAACTAATGGGTACCTCCGTTTGACTCATCATAGAATGGACCATATCTAACAATGCCTGATTTCTCCTTTCTGCAACTCCATTTAACTGTGGAGTCCTAGGAGGTGTCAATTGTGAGATAATCCCACAACTTCAAAGATGGTCTAGAAACTAGGAACTAAGATACTCACCGCCTCTATCTGATCATTGTATATTAATTCTTTTGCCCAATTGATTCTCTACTTGATTTTGGAATGTCTAAAACACCTCAAAGGTTTCAGACTTTTGTCTAATCAAGTAGACATATCTATACCTACTATAATCATCCGTAAAGGTAACAAAGTATCTTGTGTTGTTCCTTGTGACATTTTTGAAAGGACCACACACATCGGTGTGAATAATATCTAATAGATCCTTTCCCCTCTCACTAACTCTGTTGAAGGGTTCTTTGGTTATTTTGCCTTGTAAACAAGATTCGCATACTTCATTTGACCCAAGGTCAAATGATTCCAAGATCCCATCCGCTTGGAGCTTGGTGATGCGAGTCTTGTTCACATGTGCAAGACGACCATGCCATAAGGAATATTTATCTAAACAAGTTTTGGATTGAGAATCAATATTCATTATAGATTTTTTATTCTCAATGTATGCCTCAACTTCATATATTCCACGACATGGTAAAGCTTTAAAATAACAGACATCATTTTTATAACATAAAATAGATCCATTCATAAATTTAAAAGTAAAACCATCGTCATACAAGGCATGTAGAGAAATAATGTTTCTTGCCATGCAGGGTAAACAAGATACATTAATAAGAACAATGGAAAGTCTGGTTCTACAAGATATCTCAACAATCCCTTTTGCTTCTACGGGCACAACCTCCGGTTCCCCATAATTAGATCCAGCTCTCCATGCTCCAAGCCTCTACTTTCCCTTAGCACCTGCACCATATTACAAATGTGAGTGTCGCAGCCGGTATCTAAAACCCAGCCCTTTGAAATAGAAGTTTGATGAAGCTCAATCATGAATGTTCCTTGGTTTGAAGGTCCTGAGATGCTCATTGCATTGAGCTTCTTCAGGTCATCTAGGTACTTCTGGCATCTTTAGTGATAATGCCCCTTGTCCCTGCAAAATAAGCATTCCACCTCCTCCGGGGCCTTGGCTTGGGGAGCTTTCCCTTTGCCCTTTGCCACCGGGGTAGGGGTAGTCTTGGTTTCACCAACCTTACCCTTACCCTTTCCCTTATGGGAAGGAGTCGACGTTTTCTTTTGGATGCAGCCCTCCCGGATAGCCAAGACGAGATTGGAAAAGGTGGGCTTGGGGCTTCAAGATGCTTGATTCGACGGTCCTGAGCATCCCGTGTAGCTCCATGAGGGTCTTATCCATGCTATGCATATGATAACTGTTAGACTAAATGTTGTGTTCATTATATTTGTTTACCTATTTGACAATTAGTCTTTGTAGAGGGTAGGTTTAGTAAATACCTTATGGGTATACGTACTTGTCTACCTACCCCAAATCAATTTAGCATTTCATTATTCTAAAACTGTATGTGTATTTCTTAGTTCTCTCTCATCATTTCATACTAAGATCATACACCATCATTATGGATTTTCTCCAATATCATTGATCCTTGTTAAAGAATGGGAGCAACCAGTGGTATCAGAGCCAAGCTTGATAAAAGTAAGGCTCGTGATTGTGTATTCATCGTCAAAGATCAGAACTCGAAGATTAAGGTTTGATTGTTCACTAATTTTATTCTACTCGAAAACCATATTTGAGTCAAGTACAATCAACATGGAGTAATTTGAAGATGTTTAGATTTGGATTTTAAAGGTTTCTCCTAATCTGTTCTTACGATTTTTGCCTTTAAATTCCATTTTAAAACAAGTTGATGATTGAATTGATTGGTTATTAATTGAGATCAGAGATTTGCGAATCCAAAGGGATGAATTTCGAGGCAATTATTCAAAAGTTTCGTCAATATTCAAATTTTATTGAAGAACACTTGAAGAAATTGAAGAACGGTGAAGAAATATTATTTTGATCGATAATTCTTCTAAAAAACAAATGAAAGGGTTTGCTAGACAACTTCGAGCTTGTTAGTCACGCGCCTATACACTTTGAGGTTGTTAAATACACACAAAATCCCTAAAAATCCGGAAACCGTTTTATGTGAAGACATCGAGCAGAAAATTCCTTTGAATTCGAAGTCCAAGTTTGAATTTTAGGATTCACTTTGAGCGCCTAATTATTTTTTTTTCAAGTCTTCGAAGTCCAAATTTTTAATAGCCATTAATCTCCATTCGAAGGCCAATACACTTTTACACTTCGAGCCATTAAATTACATGCACAATTCGAAGTCCATGTTTTGAATTTATAAGAACACTTCGAGCTCCTCTTAATTAAACCACATGCTCACTTCGAATTCCTTTTTTTAATCATTCACACTTAAAGCACATGCAAAATTCATCAGCCCATGCACACTTCGAACCCATTAATCCATGCACACTTCGAGCTTGTATAATCGATGCACACGTCAAGCTTGTATATTGCATGCACACATCGAGCTTGACAACCATGCACAATTAATCCATGCACACTTCGAGCTTGTATAATCCATGCACAAATCGAGCTTGTAAATTCCATGCATACTTCGAGCCATTAAATCCAATGCACACTTTGAGCTCCTTTTTAATAGATATTCACTTCGAGCTCCTCTTTATTAATCATTCACTTCAAGTTCATTTTTATTAGACATTCACTTCGAATTCGAAGCGAACACTCTTTGAACGAAACAGTATTTGCAATTCACTTCGAGCACCAAATCCTTCGAAATCTTTGTTTAACTTCAAACAAACTTTTAAATCAACTCCGAACTCTTTCATATCTTGGTTGATCACTTCAAATTTCAACCTCAAACACAATCACAACCCTTCTTCTCAAGTTAACGATAATTTCAAATCAAGTGTGTGTTCATCTCTTGAAGCTTTCATCATAAATCTTGCTTACAACACTTGAATACAATCATGGTGCAAACCAAAGAAGAAGAAACTAAACAATTGAAGGAAAAGATAAATAGACTTTATCTTTGTGTAGATTTTGCCGAGAAACAGAAAAAAGGGTAGATGATTTAGAACAGGAAAATGCAAAACATACCCTACAACTTTCTGAATAGACTGAACTTCACATGTCAAAGAGCAAATTTCAAGAGTTTGAGATTGAAGAATGTGCCAAGAGAAGAAATCTTGAGCGACAATTGTTGGATATTCAAAACAAGTTATCTTTAGAAAGAATGAATCAATTTGAGCTTAAAATTCAGAAATTGGAGCAAGACTTACAAAATTGTGTAGAAGAAAAGGTCACGACATCTTCTAATTTTCAAAAAGTTCAAAAGTGTAAGTTTTCCAAAAGAAAGGAAATCAAGGTGGTAACTGTAAGAGTCCTTGCAGGTGAATCATCAAAAGGTCATGTGCATCTAAACTCCAAATGCTCTAAGGATCATTATTCTAGTTCCAAGTCATACACAAAGCAGTTCATAAACAGGGTCAAGCTTCGGAGAAAGCTTTGGAGTGAAAGAAAAGATATTTTTTAAGAAATGAAAGAGAAAACACTTCTTCAAAAGAATTGTGGTTATGTTTCTCATGCTACACCTCATCATGCTGCTTATCCATTTGCACGTGTTAGTCAAACAAGATCATTCTCGAATGCTTACACGAATGCACGTCTTCCCACCTTGCTAGAGCTTAAATATCCATGTGCGGTTCGTTCCGTCAAACATCTCTTAAGACTTTCTAAAGAGAAGATTTTCATAAAACCATGATATTTTTCAATGGATGTTTATCATAAGAATATATATGTTTAAAAGATCAAGGGGGAGCAAAGTAATGAAAAGATCTCAAGTCATTAATGAAGATTAAGAGCTTCATTCAAGGGGGAGTGTATTTTTCACTTGAAGAATAACCAGGATGCTAAAACTGAAGATTCCCTCAACAATCATACTATGTTCATGCTCAAGACCAACTGCTCCAGTAAGGAAGATATTTTTCGTTTATTAAGCTTTATCTGTATAATGAACACAAAGGGGGAGATTGTTAGACTAAATGTTGTGTTCATTATATTTATTTACCTATTTGACAATTAGTCTTTGTAGAGGGTAGGTTTAGAAAATACCTTATGGGTATATGTACTTGTCTACCTACCCTAAATCAATTGAGCATGTAACACCGGCAAACCTAGGCTAGTAGATTATCGGGTTTACGGTATGTGTTTATTTATGTTTTAAATGATTATTTGATTTTATGAGTTATTTAATTGATTAAATTGATTAAGTAATTAGATTTTTAATGGGTGTTAATTAGTTATATGTTATCAGGTGAAAATAATAGTATGTATGTATGTATGTATGTATGAACGTGAGTATGTATGCATGCATAATTGTGGGTTGTACACGTGTGGGTGTGTGGTTTAATTTAAAAAGAAAAGTGGACACCTAACTTGCATGTATACATGTGGATGTTTAAACCATTTGTCCATTTTACAAAGAAGAAGAAAGTGTGTGTGTGTGTGTGTTTTGCTCTCTCTCTCTCTCTCTCTCTCTGCCAAGAAAACCGAGGAAAAGAAAAGAAGAAGAAAAGAATCAGGATTGAACATAGTGTTTTTTTATAAATCAAGATTAAAGGTTGGTGTGTTTAATTTAACATGTTATTATTCTTCTTAGATGTTTTATCTGATTTAAAGATATGATTTCGGTTTACTTTGAACATTGCATGCTAAGAACACTATAATCGGTTTTGAAAGAATATGATTTTGATGTTTTCGTGTGTTCATATGATTCATATGATTAGATGATGTTTCAATGCATGATAATGTGTTTTACTATGTTAAATTATGTTTCTGGAATGATTTGAATGAGTTTATGAATTCTGGGTTTTTGAGTTTTGATGATAATATGAAGTTATCGGATTGTTAGGAAGAAGATGATAGAAATCCGATTGTGCCTAAAAAACCGCTAGTTGAGGAAATCCGGAAGTTTAAAAAAACCGACACTCGCAATCCTATACTAGAAATCCGATACTTGGAATATGAAAACCCCAAATCCAATTGTTATATATAAATATGAAATCCTATACATGGAAAGTGATAACTCAGAATCTAAAACATGAAATACGATACCCAAATCCGGAATTTCAAATCCGGGAATGATGTAATCCGACACTCCTAAATCCGGGATTAAAGAATCCGATACTTTGATAGAATCCAACTAAGGTGAAATCCGACAGTTATGAAATCCAATACTCAAGTTGCGGATTTTTAGAAATCCGAGTACCAAATCCGATAGTCTAGGAAATCCGACACTTTGTTTTTGGATTTGTATTTGTTTATTGTTTCTGCTTATTTCATAAATGAATTATAAATATATATGGTCATATATATATTTATGAAATTGAAACTGATTTGTTGTTATTGTGTTTTCAGGCAATCCAAAGGCTTAGTAACATTAGACTTCTCAGTACTTCATCTAAGATTGAAAGGTGAGTGGATGTTGAACGTGAATGGTAAAGATTATGGTTAATGTTATTGATGTGATGCATGATTGTGTTGATGGATTAATATTGGAACCGTTGATTGTGAATGTTATTTATTGATGTCTGTTGCATGACTATTTGATTGATATGCACTCATAGTATGTTTTTGAGTTGCGTTTGGGAAGTCAGCTACACGTGGAATTGGGCTGGGCTCGTCTAGTGGTTGGTTGCACAGTAGTAGCCTTACTGATGCATATGTTGCATCAGAGTGGGATTTCACTATGCCGATTCAGTAGAGGGATATCGGTAAACCTTTGCTTTGGCCGGTATTAGTTGTAGGTTCAGCGCCGAACCGCCTGTCTTCTTAGATTTGTGATTACACGTTTAGTATTGGCTTGATGTTTGCTTTTGGGTTTAGCCTCTACCCACTTAGCTTTGTGCTAATTCCCCACAGTTGTTGTTTTTTGAAGGTTTGTGTTTGTGAGTGTTTGTTGAAGGAGAAGTTAACCTAACTCTGACGTCAAGATTTAAAAACGAAACGAGCCAGCCTATTTTGTAACACAGAGTTTATGTTTGTTGGATTTAAAGAACAGTTATTTTGTTATGTAAATGTTTGTGAATTAAATGTATGTTTGATTAATTAAAGCTTCCGCAACGCAATTAAAAAAATGTCTTAGAGTGTTGCATTCGCAAATCTTGGCTCGTGACAGGTCAAGCCTTCCTTCAGGTGGAATTAGACTGAGTTAGAGTTGTTTGTAGTAGTTAGTATTTTGAGTACTAACGGTTTATGCTAATGAGTTGTGAGATGATGTGATTGTAACAGATATGGCTGATAGAGAGACCCTTATCCTCCCTCCTGTGACCCAATCATCAGCAGAGGCACCTGTAATAGAAGATTTGGATGCCACTAACCGAGCAGGAACATCTGGACAGGAACAAGAAGATCAAAGCGAATATATCTTCAAACTGGAAAATGAATTACTGGATCTTAGAAATAAGCTCCATAGCTTGGAACAAAGATTAACTCAACCTGAACCAACCCCAGTGCCAACTCCGATGTCATACCCCGCTAAAGCGGAAGCACGAGGTGTCACAGCACAAGATATCATCGCACAAGGTATATAGACAATAACCATTATATTAACTTAACAAAAAATAAATAGTTCGGGTAAAACATAAATAAAAGTTACATAACCGAGTAATAATTAAATGACATTATCTTGTACTATGCGTAAATAAAATAGATAGTGTTTTCATAAAATGTGACGATGAAGATGGAAATGCCACACATCATGCTTGTATGCATAAGGTACCTAACGTCGATCACCTGAAAGCACGGATAAAAGAAAGAAAAGGTCAACTACTATAGTTGGTGAGTTCATATGTTTTCTTAATATATGCAGAAAATAACTTTTAAATGAGAAAAGTTTAAATAATTGATGGAGGTTTTTGGAATAAAATAATAGTATGCATGAATGATAGAAGATGTGTTATACTGCCCAATACATTGCACATGGTAGTAATATACTATGATGATTGTTGCTTGAGCCATTATACAACCTAGCTGACAACCAATTGCCCATGATAAACCTAACGACTATATTAAATGACGTTAGTAGTGGTAAAGTACATCTATAGTTCTTCAACCATAAATGGGAGACGTCGGAATCTCCAAATAGCGCTACTTACTAATACTATCAGCTCACTAGCGGAGTTAAGGGATAATGTCCAACGAAAGGGCTTTACAACGATCACCCAAGCACATCAAAGAATAATACCATAAGTGCTCAAAATAATAATTGAAATAAATAAGAAGATACGCAATAAACTTTTCATGAAACGTATACACATGCTTTCACCCCAAAATATTATGAAATACGGTAAAAAGGGGCTATGATACTCACTCGGTATGTAAAGGTGTTCACTCGTAAGGATTTCTTGTTCCTACCCAAGGTCCTTTCCTAATATAAGAGGTATGTAGCTCTATTAGACTTATTTTATTTATTATTTTGTATTATTTATTTGTTGTTAACTTATTTATTAAATAGTTAAAGGTTGTCTTTATTTTTCCATAAATCATAAGTGTTCACTAGAATTTTTCAGTTCTTTAAGTTGAACTTTAAAAATTAAAAACTGTGTTTTAGGGGTCATATTAAGGCATGATATTTTAATATAATCTTAATACATGTTTCTAGAATGTCCAGTGAAAATATAGGAATTTATAATCCATGTTTAATATTTTTAATAATTAAAAGTGTATAAGATGTCCACTGATCAGTGTCTGGATGACATGTTGTTACTAAAACGTCTGTTTAGGGCCCATACGACCTCATTTTTACATGATTCAAAATGGGAATTCACCATGGGTCAAGGATGAAACTTAAAAAAAAACTAGACGTATTTTGACCCAAGAATGAGTAAGTTACACGCGTTTAAAGTGTACCCTTCTAAATCTGTCAAATTTCCAGATTCAACATATGGGTTTTTTTAAATATGCTTGAAGGATCAGACGTTGATGAAAATTAATGAATCCAGATTTAAATGAAAGGTAACACTTTAAACTAAGATTAGCAAAAAGAATCAACTGATTTTGATAACTAGAACTCCAGATATAACAAAAATAAATGGGGAGTTCTAGCATCAGAATCTGCCAGATTGTTATTCTTTTTGTTTATGGGTCATAACTTTAATATAACATGTTTATATTCATGAATAATCATATTGTATGAGTATAAGCTTTGATAATCCATGTGTTCTTACAATAATGGTAGGATGATACACATTTTATCTGTTTCTTACAACATTTGTTAAGATGAAACACATGCATGATCAAAGTCTTATTTTCTTGAGTTTTAGTTGATTAAGTTTGATACAACAATGGTAGGGTGATGCACATTTCATGTGCTCCTTACAACATTGGTAGGATGTTTATATTTACATGATATATATATATATATATATATAAAGGAAATAAGATGAACAACAAAGAAGATAAATAAAAGAAAGAAGAAAGAAGAAAAATAGAAGAGTAGAATAGTAGAGTTGAGTGTTATATGATTATCTTACCAACTCTTGCCTTTGATTTGGTGTTGGATCTTCACAAGATGAAAAATTCTTGTTGTTCTTGGAGATTTTTGGTGGTGAAAGAGAAGAGAGAAAAGAGAAGAGATTGAGTGTGGTGGTAAAGGAAATGATGAGTTTATATTTATATGTTTTAGGGGGGGGGGGGGGAGATTTTCTTTTATTTATTTTTGAATAATTAAGTGTAATTTGTTTAAATAAATTTTGTATAATTGGTGATTTTGTTTAAATCTTTTAATTACAAAGTTTTAATTACTTTTATGAGTTTATAATTATATGTTTTATATTTTAACTTATTTATATTTATTATGATTTATTTAATTATTTTTATTGATATTATTTTTATTATTGTACATAATTTGTAATTCTTGACTTTTAATAATTTGATTTTTCGAGCTTCGGAAGGTTCTAACCATATAGGCGGGATTTCTATGAAATCTAATATTATTATGGATGTATTTAAATCATAAATACTATTTTTAGTCATACTAGGCTTAAAAATTAGAATTTCTAATGGATAACCTGGGAAATTTGTTGCCGAATGTCACAGTCTCCCCTGATTAAAAGAATTTCGTCCCAAAATTAATCGTTGATGTCCTGGACTTGCTTTTTGATGAAGAGGTGCGGATATTTGAGTTTCATATAATCCTCTCGCTCCCAAGTGTATTCAAGCCCGTGCCTTGAGTTCCAAGGAATTTTTAAGATGGGGATCTTACTTCTCCTTAGTCTTTTGACATCCCGGTCAAGGATTTATATTGGTTCTTCAACAAAGTGCAACCGGTCATCAACTTGCATATCTTTTAAGGGTAAGACTAAGGTTTCCTCCGTTTGGCATTTCTTTAAATTCGACACATGGAACGTGTCATGGACGGCGCTCAGTTCTTTCCAAGGTGATATCTTTAGTAGAACTTTATCGCCAACTTGAAACTCTAGGGGTTTCCTGCGATTGTCGGCGTAGCTCTTTTGTCGGTCCCTAGCGGTTTTGAGCCTTTCCCTAATAATTTTTATCTTATCAGTGGTTTCCTGTGCGACGTCTGGTCTGGACAATTGTCGGTCTCTGATTTCCAACCAGCTGAGCGGGGATCTACATTTGCGTCCGTACAATGCTTCATAGGGTGCACACTGGATACTGGTGTGATAACTACTATTGTATGAAAATTCAACCAGTGGCAAATGCGAGTCCCAGCTCCCACAAAAATCTAACACACAAGCACGTAACATATCTTCCAGCGTTTGAATAGTCCTTTCCGATTGACCGTCTGTTTGGGGGTGGTAAGAGGTGCTTAAATTGACTCGCGTTCCCAGTGCTTTCTGAAGTGATTGCCAAAATCGGGAAGTGAAGCGACTATCCCTATCCGAGATGATAGAGATGGGCACTCCATGACGCATGACGATCTCATTTATGTAGATTCGTGCCAACTTTTCCATCTTGTAATCTTCACGAATGGGTAGGAAATGTGCTGACTTTGTAAGCCGGTCTACTACTACCTAGATGGAATCGTACTCTTTAGCGGATCGGGGTAACTTAGTCACAAAATCCATAGTTATCTATTCCCATTTCCATTCCGGGATTTCTGGTTGCTGGAGTAATCCAGAGGGTTTCTAGTGTTCTGCCTTAATTCTTGCACAAGTCAAACATTTCCCCACGTATAGGGCGACATCCTTCTTCATTCCCGGCGACCAATAGTATTCCTTTAAATCCTTGTACATTTTATCGGCTCCAGGATGAATAGAATACTTAGACTTATGTGCCTCATCCAATATCGTTAACCTTATGTTATTCGCCTTGGGTATCCAAACCTTCTTTTCGAAGTAACGTACTCTATCAGTTCCAATCTCGAATCTGTGCTCCAAATGACGGAGGTTTTCCTCTTTTAGATTTTCTGTTTTTAATGCTTGCTCCTGAGCTTCGAGGATCCTTCCTTTCAGACTGGTTTGCACAACAACTCCTAATGCTCGTACTCGCGTTGGTTTTACTCTTTCCTTCCTACTCAACACGTCGCCAACCACATTGGCCTTGCTTGGATGATATTTGATTTCTCAATCATAATCATGAGTAGTTCCACCGATCGCCTTGGTCTCATATTGAGCATCTTTTGATCAAAAATATGCTGGAGACTCTTATGGTCAGTGTAGACGGTGCACTTGGTGCCATATAAATAGTGTCTCCATAATTTGACTGCAAACACTACCGCTCCTAACTCCAAATCATGAGTAGTGTAGTTTTTCTCATGAACCTTCAATTGTCTCGAAGCGTAGGCGATAACTTTGTCTTTTTGCATTAAAACACATCCCAACCCTTGGTGTGATGTGTTGCAATAGACCACAAAGTTTT
The DNA here is from genome assembly GCA_038502395.1 of Dittrichia graveolens. Classification (NCBI taxonomy): domain Eukaryota; kingdom Viridiplantae; phylum Streptophyta; class Magnoliopsida; order Asterales; family Asteraceae; genus Dittrichia; species Dittrichia graveolens. Next base: position 56,424,325 of record JARJIL010000003.1, read on the forward strand.
TTGTTCCAGTTGGCAATGACAAGATAGGTGCGTTGCATAACTTCTGCTTTAAGGTTTGAAAGGCTTCTTCTTGCTTATCTCCCCAAATGAATTTCTTATCCTTCTGAGTCAGAGTCGTTAATGGTTGAGCCACGCGTGAAAAGTTTTCGATGAATCGCCTATAATATCCTGCCAAACCAAGAAATTGTCGAATCTCAGTTGGCGTCTTTGGTGCTTCCCACTTTTTGATTGCCTCAATCTTTACTGGATCGACATGAATTCCATTTGAATTAACTACGTGACCAAGGAAGTGTACTTCTTGGATCCAAAATTCAGACTTGGAGAATTTGGCATACAACTTCTGGTCCTTGAGTAGTGTTAAGATTAATTTCAAATGCTGCTCATGATCTTCCTTGCTTCGCGAATAGATGAGAATGTCGTCTATGAACACTATAGCAAACTTATCTAAATATGGCCTACAGACCCTATTCATTAAGTCCATAAATACTGCTGGAGCGTTAGTCAACCCAAAAGGCATAACTAAGAACTCGTAATGTCCATAGCGGGTTCTAAAGGTGGTCTTAGGGACGTCTTCTTCGCGAACACTCAATTGGTGATATCCCGAGCGAAGATCGATTTTTGAAAAATATTTGGCGCCTTCAAGTTGGTCGAACAGATCATCGATTCGAGGGAGAGGGTATCGGTTCTTGATAGTTAACTTGTTGAGTTCCCGATAGTCGATACACATTCGTAGCGACCCGTCCTTCTTTTTGACGAAAAGAACTAGGGCTCCCCAAGGGGATGAACTTGGTTAAATGAAACCTTTGTCGAGTAGTTCTTGTAGTTGTGCCGACAGCTCTTGCATTTCTGATGGGGCCAGTCGATATGGTGCTTTCGCCATGGGAGCTGCTCTAGGGACTAGATCGATATGGAATTCGACTTGCCGATTCGGGGGTAATCCTGGCAAATCTTCCGGAAATACTTCAAGAAAGTCTCGTACGACGGGAATTTCTTGAATGTTTTTCTCACAGGTTTTCTTATTGATTATATGTGCTAGGAATGCCTCGTTTCCTTTCTTTAAGCATTTTCTCATTTTGATGGATGAGATTATATTGAAATCCCTTCCGGATTTTTCTCCATTCACATTAAGTGTCTCACCATCAGGCGTCGGAATTTGGACGATCTTTTCGAAGCAACAGATTTCCGCTCGATGTCTAGAAAGCCAATCCATCCCAACAACTATGTCAAAACTTCCCATTTCAAGTGGGATTAAATCTATGGTATATGTTTTATCGGCTAAGCCCAAGGTACAACCAGGGATTACGTCCTTAACGCTAGTTTTCTGACCATTAGCAAATTCAATGGTGTAAGGCTCTTTCATTTCTATGGTTTAAAATTTAGCCTTAACTTAAATCTTAATGATATGAAGCTCTTATCGGCCCCTGAATCAAATAGTACTGATGCATAATAACCGTTTAGAGGAAACGTACATGTAACGACATCGGGGTTTTGTCTAGCTTCATTTGCTCCAATCTCAAACACCCTGCCTCGTGCTTGATTTCCTTGGTTACTTTAGCTTGCAGGACGTGCTTGATTATAATTAGACCCTTGAGTTGGCCGCGAGCAGACGGTGCCATGCTGCTCCAGACTTCCACACTTAAAGCATGGCTTTACACGGCAAGTTTTGCTGAGGTATCCTAGCCGCTTACACCTAAAGCACACCATGCACTTCCCTTCATGGTGTTCGTGGCACTTGTCACATTTGGGGTAGGATCTCTATCCTTCATCGGCTGCTTGCGTCTGAGCTCCGAAGTTTCTAGCCTTTTTCTGAGTCCTGGCAGCTTCTCCACCGGATGGCTTCCTTGGCACCTCCTCAAGCTTCCTCTTACCCTTTTCCTTGTCGCTCCAAGCGATCCCGAACGGATAGCATTGTGGGTAAGTCTTGTAGCTAGATTTACCGCACTTTGGATGGTGTTGGGGTTTGCAGCTGTGACATTTGCCCGGATCTCAGGGGCTAGACCCCAAATGTATCTATCAATACGGTTTTCTTCCGGGGTCACCAAGTGCGGCACCAGCTTGGCCAAATCATGAAATCGGGTGGTGTAGGAGTTGATGTCGCCCCCGATCATTTCATGATTCCACAGCTCGGCTTCCAGCTTTTGAATTTCACTCTTCGAGCAAAATTCCTCCCTTAATAGCCTGAGGAATGCATCCCAGGTGAGTTGGTGCGCGACATTTCTTCCAAGCATTTGTACTTGGAAATTCCACCACGATAGGGCTCGCCCTTGCAGAAGACATGTTGCAAACTCCACCTTGTTTGCTTCCGTACATTTACTGATGCTAAGCATTGATTCCGTGCTTTCAATCCAGTTTAGTAGACCCACACCTCCTTCCGTTCCAAATAATTCTTTAGGGTTGCAAGCCCTAAAGGTTTTGTAGTTGCAATCTTGGGTTGGGGTTGGTGCTCCTTGGTTTGTTTGAAGCCCAGCAGCAACTTGGCTAACTATGTTGGGTAATGTTGCAATCACTTGTTCCATGACAAGTTGATCTAACTCGGGGTTTGCTCTTCGTGGAGGCATCGTTCTAGAGCATAATCACACGAAGATTTTTAGTCACTCAATCTAACCAGTTTTATCATACTACTCTACGTGTAACGTGTTTAATTCATTCATGGCATTAAATATGACTAATAGTACGAGATTTAATTAAATAATCAATCATTCACTTGGCACAAATAATTACCAAAATCGGCTCTTTAAAAGATGCCATATATATTAATAGAGTGTTAATAATAGCCATACAATCATACATCCTTTAAACCAACATAGGATGTTTTAGTTCATAATCAACAAAAAAGAGACATTAAAACCCAAAGTAAATCCACTCCAACCCATCTAGCGCCCAAATCCAATGTAAGCTAGCCCCACTAACATCATCAACACAACCCCTGAAACTAGGCAAGTATGCACTAGCCTAATTAGTCTTCAGGCTTCTTGAGTCGCCTCTAAGGCTTGCATTGTGCGATGGTGGTTAAGGTCCGCCATGTCTAAGCACGAACTAACCCTGTAGGTCTGGTATTCTAACATGCCTCTCATGTTATATAGCTCCAAAGACATGTGGTGGAATCTCCTCTTTTCCTCGTCGGTCATCCCGGATGAAGGTATCATCGGGATTCCCGTGAGGACGGGGGCTGTTACTGGCTCGTTCACCTGCCGGGAAGGTTCTCCCACGGTAGGCTGGGGTGGTGCTACGGTTGCTCATACTGGAATGGCCACCCTCTTTCGGGCAGTTTGTCTAACCCGAGGCCCGGTGGTTCCGGGGTTTGTGTTTTGGTTTGGTTGGGGTGCTGATGCTAACTCTGCTGGAGACCTAAAGATTCTTACGTGCCTATGTAGGGGTTCTAAGAACCCTTCAGGCAGCTGGTATTGCGGGGATTGGTTACTATCGGTGGATGATCTTTGGCCGTTCTCGGTAGGTTCACTTTCGCTTGACATGATCTGCAAGGTTTGAATAGATTTATTCACTAAATTCATAACTTAAATTGTCTATATATGAATGTTATGCTCATGCACACAGACAATGATCATGATCTAGAAAGAAACGGGTATGTTTTGATAAAACTTTATACCTGTGTGTGTTAATTAACTTTAAAGTTAATTGTGGATATTTTTTGCATATTATGTGCTAAAATGTGTGAGATTATTTCTGATGAGATTGATTCTCTAGAAATAGAACTAAATGATAATAGATAATTTTCTATTATGCGTTATGTTTTATATATCAAGAAATGGTATGATGATAAGTATGTGTGATACTTGATTTAAATGCTAAGTGAGCATGATAAACCATAGAGATATATGTGTAGATAAATTGAATTACATGATATAATGTGTATGGTATGATTTATATACATTATGTGTTTATGTAAATTCAATTGTGTAAAGAAAGAAGACAGAGATGAGTTACTGCATATTGGGCGAGTCTGGGGTGTGCAGTATTGTTAAGGTATAAGGTGTGCTGGAGATTATAAGTGAATGTATAATCTACTGAGTACAGTTGATTCTTGAAGATGAATGATGATTTTAAACAAATTTTGTGATATGACAGGAAATCGCATTTGTTGGTGTGAAATGTGACGTTATGCTTTGAGATTGGATGTATAGTGGATATCTTGTGTTATTTGCGATATCGCAAGATGAAATTTTACCATGACTTGGAAGTTGCAGCTGATATAAGTGTAGTGATGTTATATTAACTGTAAGGGAAGACATGTGTGATTGACTTGGTCAATGAGAGATATATTAAATGGCTAACTATAAGAAGTTATCCGAACGATTGAGACGGTGATCGGATTAAATCAGAGAAAGTGATAGCGGAATTTGATGTTATCTTGAAAGAGGGCGTGATGATAGATGTGTTAATCTGTGAAAGAGCTAGTGATGATAACATTTTGTATACAAGGTGGAAGTATCTATGACTTAGTGGATGAATCAAGATTTCCTTTGCAAGAAAGTCTTGAAGAATGAAAAGGTTGAAACCTTTGAGATAGAGAAAGAGAGAAGAGGATTACAATGGCCTGAACTTATGGAGTGACAACTGGTGGATCTTGTGTGTGAAGATGTCTTTGCTTGGAGATGCCTTTGCTTGGAGATTGCCTTTGCTAGGAAGAGCCTTTGCTAAAACACTAGAGTTGAACTTTACAGGGATTTATAAATTTAACTGCCAATGCTATATTGTGGAATAATAACCTAAGGGTTGAGTACTGATGGTGTATTATGAGAACAGAGATATTATGTGATATGAGATACGACATATGGAGTGTAAATAGAAGGGGTATACCAGAAACTTATGTAACCTTGAGGTATTTGAGATATCTGAGAAGTGATGATGATAAGACGGGTTGGGAATTGTATTTGACTTGATCAAATTAGGAGAAATCTGGATATGTTTTGAGTGATTATTGACTGTTCAGTAATTTTATTACCAGTGAGACGGTAATTGTTGGATAGATGGACTTGATTAAGTGTTTAAAAGAGATGAATTGAAGAGATGATAATTCATATTTTGATGGCTTGTGATGAAAATTGGAGATTTGTTTAACTTATGAAGAGTTTACAAACGAGAGTTGGACGATGTGAGAGGATTTTCTTGATGGATAGCCAAAGGTGGGATTAAAACACGATGGTTGGCTGAACTCATATCTGTTATGCTTGTGTGGGTGAACTAAATTCTAAAGATAGGATATCAGAATACTTTGTGTGAAGTTATGAAAATGTGGTAGTGATACTTCAAGCTGTTGATTTGAAGTAAGTGATAAAACGGTATGTGAATGCTCTTGCATGACGTATGATAAATGATTGGAAGCTATTGGGATTTATAGTTGAGTTAGACATAAATTCAGAGAATGCTTGAAGACAGGATTTGTGAACTAACTGTTGGTTTGAGGATAAGCTGCAAGGCTTGTGTGGTTATATATTAATAGTTGAAAGTGCGATGGAGTTGTCTAATTAAACTATCAGAAGAGGACACGAGGAGTTGACATCATGGTTGATGTTTGTGTAGTGAGATTCCGAGGATGGAATCCTTTTGAGGAGGGAGGATTTGTAACATCCTGATCTTGGGCCTAGTGGTTACGTAGGCCAAGGTACGTTTTTACGTGATTAATATATGAATAAATACTTGTTTAGTATTCTAAGATTCTAATTAGTATGATTTAATTAGAATTGATAATATATATATATATATAAATATGGGTGTATGTGTACGGATATATAGATATATATCTATCTGTGCATGATTTTGGTTAAGAGAAAAGTTGACACCTCATGCTTTATTGAAAACCTATGTGGGCTTTATAGAATTCAACTTCTGAAATGCTTTACCATTTGAAAACCGACATAGTGTGTGTGTACTATGTGTTCTTGAGAGAAAAGCAAGAAAAGTTGTATACTTGAAAAGTGAAAGTCAAGATTTGTGGCTTGTTAATTCAAACAAAAGTATGGTGATGCTCTTTGCATGATTCTAATCATATTGGTATGCTTTTCTGATGAAATACATGTTTATATAGTGAAACACCATGAATGGAGCTTGAAGCTCCATACTTGACAAATGAGTTTTGTTTGAATTGGTGTTTTAATTGTTATGGATGTGTTCTTGATGTTAGCTACATGTCATAAGATGTTTATACAAGTCTTAGAAGTGTTTATATTGGATTTCAAGTGAAAATATGTGAATTTGGAAAAGTTAAGTCGGCTGGAAAATGAAGAAGATGATGTAGGTTCTCGAAGAACGCGACGCGTCATGTGCTTGGACGCGACGTGTCCGTGAAACTTGGTGGATTCTTGAGAATCCAGAAATGAAATCCGATGGTGGAATCCGGATGTTTGAATCCGACATTTTAGAAATCCGACAACAGGAATCCGACACTTTGGAATCCGGGAACGTGAAATCCGACAAATGGGAATCGGATTTTGGAAATACGATAGGATGCATCGACGCTACGCGTCGGGTGTTTGGACGCGACGCATCCACAGTATTGAGGATTTTCTTGCTTGTTTGCTTTGTTTAAAGCTATGGGTTATATGTTGCTATATATGTGAATCTTACATGTGGTGTTTGATTTAAAAAGATATAAATATATGTGTTTGGTATATATATATATATATATATGAATCGGTTACTAATTTCAGTTTATTCTGATCTCAGGAAAAGACAAGGCTCAGTAATATTAGACCACTGAATGGGAGTTCGAGAACTCGAGGTGAGTGGATGTTTACTCACGGGTGATGTTAGTTGTAACTGGTTTGGTTGCAACTTTTTATTGATGGAATGACGCATGGGTAGATTGTATATCTGATAATTGATTAACTGGTGGTTTCTTAATCAATTGTTGCGTCAGTGATATGTATACATGTTAGTTGGGGGGTCAGCTTGGCAAGGCTGAAGGCTGGGCTGGTTTGCTATCGGCTAATCAGTATTGAGATCGTTGGATGCATTTGTCGCAACCTAAGATAATACTGTGTGAGAATAGCAAATAAGCTAACGGTAAACCTTTGCTTTGGCCGGCATTGGTTGAAGGATCTGCAGATCCGCCATTCTTCCTAGGGTGATTATGTGAATGTGGTTGTTGATATCTACGGTTATTTGCTGATATATCTGTGGTGGTTTACTTTCATTCACTTAGCTTTGTGCTAATCCCCCACCTCTCACTACTTTTACAGGTGGCTGGTAAGTTCTGCAGTTCAGTTGTGAGGGGGTGTGGTGTGGGAAATAATTGACAAGCACTCTGATTGGAATTGTGACGAGCCGTAGTTTTTGTAATACTGTATTTTAAACTTAATAGTGTTGTAAAACCTGGTTTATGTACTGTTGTAAATACTTTTAGTATTTAATTCGCTTCCATAGTGTATTTAAAAGTGAAAATTTTATGGGTGAAAATACGGTGTTACAGTTGCGTTTGGGAAGTCAGCTACACGTGGAATTGGGCTGGGCTCGTCTACTGGTTAGTTGAACAGTGGTAGTCTTACTGATACATATGTTGCATCAGAGTGGGATTTCACTGTGCCGATTCAGTAGAGGGCTATCGGTAGACCTTTGCTTTGGCCGGCATTGGTTGTAGGTTCTACGCCGAACTGCCGGTCTTCTTAGATTTCTGATTACATGTTTAGTATTGGCTTGATGTTTGATTTTGGGTTTAGCCCCTACCCACTTAGCTTTGTGCTAATTCCGCACAGTTGTTGCTTTTTGCAGGTTGGTGTTTTTCAGTGTTTGTTGAAGTTTGGAAGGGGCAATGCCCTAGAAAAGCCCAGCCGCCCTCTTGTTTGTGTGCGTGGATCTTCATCGGCAAAAGAAAAAAAAGGAGCAGGAAACGTAGGTGTCTCATCTTCGCATCGGCGATAAGCAGGAAAGTTGTAAGTGAATTCCCGAACTCCATCCAAGTCGAGTAGTACCTGCTATTGTGTTAATCTTCGGTTTTATTTTGTGGGGTGAAGCTCTGCAGTCGACGTAAGGAGCTGCCGAGAACAAGAAGGGACTAAGCTACATCAATCAAAACCATAAGCAGCCATCGACCGGAATCTTCAAAGGTGAGTACTCCACAATCATGGTAATTGTTGGCTTTGGATTCATGGATCTCTAAACGGGTTTTCGGGAGCACCAGCGATGTCTCATGGCTGACGATTTCTAGTCCAAATAACTGGACACAGAAATGGGATTTTGGTGAAGTGAAACTTATAGAATGCTATTAACTGTTAGGATTAGATCTAGGTAAGTTTATAAGATCATAAGATCGAGAATCAAATAGAGTTTGTTCCGGTGAAGCTCTGCATGTGTTGGTCGCGGCGCGACAAGGCCTGTTTCAGAATAATTATTTATTTTAATTGTGTTTTTTTGGGATAAGTTGGAGTGTCAATTGTATGATTAAGTTAAATTGTTTACATGAATATAAGATATAAATATATGTGGAAAGATATATTTTTATATTCGAGGCTGATTCGGTTGTTGTTGTGTTTTTAGGCAATCCATAGACTCAGTGATATTAGACAACTTAGCACACGTGATTCGAGGACCAAGGTGAGTGGAAGTTTACTCACGGGTGGTATTGATGGTAATGTTATTGTTTGTTTGATTTGAGGAATGTTTGAATGCAATGATGATTTGCTGTTTTGAAAATGCGATCATTGACTGATGAGTTTGATATGCAGAGATAGGTTGTTTTGTTTGGATATGCCATGATAGACTGTTAGTCTGCTAAATGTCGATCAAGAGTTATATGTTCGTATACGTTTTTTTTGTGTTAGAGTTTTGATTGTGATTATGATTGAAAGTGTATATGGATTTTTTGAGAACTAACTTCTGTGTAACGGGTTGGTAGAGATCAGCTTCTGTGAAAGGGCTGGTTGGGGTCAGCTGCTGTTGCAAGAGCTGGGCTCGTCTGCGGTTGGTTAAGCAGTGGTAGTCCTCATGATACATGCATTGTATAAGAGGGCGAATTTCACTGTGCCAATCGGCAAGGAGCTATCGGCAAACCTTTGCTTTGGCCGGCATTGGTTGTAGGTTCGGCAGAACCGACGGTCCTCGGGATTGAAGAGGTTGTTGTATTGTCGGAATGATTGATGATTGATGTTCAGAGGTTCAATTATGAACTGTGTTTCTGGTTAGCTTGTTTGTTGCTTCCATTCACTTAGCTTTGTGCTAACCCCCATGGTTGATTGCTTTTTGAAGGATTATGTGAGTAGCTATTTAGCTTAGTTTGTGGAAAGGGAAATTTGACCAATACCCTAATATTGTGTTTGAGAAGAGACGAGCCATGTTTTTTTTATAATCCTTTGTAACACAAACCGATGATGTAATTTGTAAAAGTATTTTGTACTTTGTGGATGTTTATGTTAAATGAAAGTAGAATATTCTTCTGCAGCGTTTTAAAAAAAATGGGTTAAGATTTACGGTGTTACAAGTTGGTATCAGAGCCTTGGTTTGGTGATGCAGGCACGCCTAGAGTGTTGCATTCCCAAATCTTGGCTCGTGTTGGGTCAAACTTTCCTTTGGGGGATTTAGAGTTAATTGGAATTGGTGTGTAATAGTTAGTATGTTATGTAACGGTTTATCTAATGAGCTTGTGAGTTGATGTGATTGTACAGATATGGCTGATAGAGATACCCCTGCTGACACTACTGTGACCCAAGAAGTGGCTGGAATTTCATCAGTGGATATTTTGAATGTAACAGATCAAGTTGGTACCTTAGGTTTTGAATCTGGAACGGATCAGAGGGAATATATTTCCAAGTTGGAGAATGAACTATGGGAACTCAGAAATGCTATGGGCAACATGGAACGAGAGAGAATTATTCATAATGAACGAATTCAGATTCCCATGTCTATTACAACTCAAGCTACAACTGTGCCAGTAACGATTCCGTTTCCTTCTATATCACAAGTGACACAACCATCCAGCTTTCATCCTTTTATCACCCAAGGAGCTTATCCTTTTGCGTATCAAGGATTTAAATCACCATGTACGTATAAGCAATTCTTGGATTGTAAGCCTTCAGAATACTATGGAAGTACAAACCCCAATATAACTTTGAATTGGTTGCGAGAAATGCTAAAGGCTTTTGAAGCATGCAATTGCGAGGATGAATTGAGAGTTTGTTTTGCGACTCGTATGCTTAAACGAGATGCAATGGTTTGGTGGGATTCCCTTACCGGGCATTTTTCCAAACAATAGCAAGGTAGTATAACTTGGGATCAATTTCAGGAGAAATTGTATGAGCAATATTGCAACACTTTTGAGATAGCTCGTATCAAAAGAGAGTTCATGGAGTTGCGTATGACTAGAGAAATGACTGTGGATGAAGTAATCAAAAAATTTAACGAGAGATTGTGATTTGTGAAGCAATGGGTACCTGATGAGGCGTCAAAGTATTACTAGATGGGCTGGTACACTGTCGCAATCATTTACCCTAGCCAAGTCAGCTGAAGATGATTTGAAGGCTGAAGATAGAACGAATCGAAATCAGATTTCTGAATAGAAATTTCGATTGGAACAGTATAATGTTGAAAAGCAAAGAGGGCAGGGTAGCCATAGTAAGAGAAATTTGAAACATGGACCTGCGTTTGATGTATCTAATCAACGAGTATCACGGTGTGGAAAGTGTAAGTCTCACCACACGGGACCATGTACGTCTCAGACTATGCGGTGTCTGACTTGTGGGTAGTTTGGCCATGAAATGAAGGAATGTCGTTTCTCCCGAAAAGTGTGTTGGATCTGTTTTGAGGAAGATCATCAGGCAAGAGATTGTAACGTTAGCAAGGAATTAGAGTCAGGGCCAGGAGCTGGGGTAGGTGGGGGATCCTCGTCAGCAAGTGGAAAAAAGAGAAAGAACCCTTCTGAGCAAGAGGGTGGAATTTTCTATATGATGGGTGATGATATTGCCACTACTGAGGGTGATGTAACGGGTACGTTTTGATAACCTTTATATTCGTACATGTGTTAATTAACTTTAGAGTTAATTGAGAATGTTTGTTGCTTATGTGTGCTAAGTATGTTTGCTTACTTCTAAAGAGTAAGATTCTTTGAGAAGTAGAGACAATTGATATATATATATATATATATATATATATATATATATATTCTAAATCTTGAAGTATTTGATGCATGTGACAGTATGTGATGCTTGAAATGACGTGAATTGGGTATGAAGTACCCTAGAAAAATGTTTTTAGAATGATAAAATTGCATGCTATAAGTTGTGAAACTTGATTTGTGTGTTCTGTGTTTATATGCTTATATGTATATGTATGTGTTTGTGCAAAGAAGAAGGAAAGGTGGATAAGTTATTGAAGTTGAAAGATTTTGTGACAACTAAGAGATATTTTGATGAAGATATAACTGAGATTGCGAGTTATTAGTAAGGCTAACGATTGAAGATAATCTGTGATATCGATTAATGAACTTGAGGAGATTGATGATTCGTTGAGATATTGTATTTGTTGGATTGATATAAAAGATGCTGTGCTATGAAATTGGAGGAATAATCTGCGTCTTGTGACAGTTGAAGATTCTTGAGAGGAATGATCTAATCCATGTCTGTGAGTTGCAGAAGATGCGTTTTTCTTGATAATATGAATGAATTGAGTATAAAGAAAGCTATGTGTAATTGATTTTATCACTAAAAGAAGTAGTGAATGTTTATATATATGAATGAACTTAACATGTGACAGAGATGATGGTTAGAACGAATCAAAGATGGTGATTGAGAGATTTGAAATTTCATTAGAAAGATAAATTGTTGTTGGACATGCTAAAATGTAAGAGAATCGATGATGATAACATTTGAATTATGCGAATTGTGGTAAAATTGACGTGGTAATAGAATTGAAGTTGTCTTTACTGAAAAGTAGTCGATCAATGATTAAAATTTATCAAGTATAAGAAAAGAATGGATTTCTACAGATTGGGCAAGCCTGAGAGGTATAGAATTGTTTGGATAAAAGATGTAATTGGTGCCTAATTACAAAGCGTTATATATGAGAAAGAGCTAGTTATAATCACAGTTGATACTTGTGAACTGAAGATATATGTGATTTGAAGAATGACAGATTGAATTCATGAGACAATGAGAGAAGAGGAATGTAATGGCCTGAGCATATGGAATGAAGATTTGTGAATCATATGTATGAATTGCCTTTGCTAGGATGTACCTGTGCTTGGAACTGGAAACTAAATTTGAACAAGAATCACAGAACTTAATTGCCAATACACTTTGAAGGGCTAAACAGTATAATGCCATATGAAGTAATTAAATGCTGACTTACAAAATTGAATATGATAGATATATTTTTCGTGGAATGTGATATGATTGTATATGAGTTAAAGCAGAGTTTTTGAAATCTATAATTGTTGAGATAATTTGAGATACAAGAATGATGGTGATATCAAGATACGATGGAGTTGATGTCTAAATTACTATATGAGATGAAAATTTGGTGTAATACAAGTGCTTATCGACTGATTAGTAAGAAGTGTTGGTATTATTACCACTAGTGAAACGTGATCTTTTGAGAAGAATTATATTGATGACATGATTTAAAGATATAATATTTCGATATTTAAAGATTTCAGATGAAAGTTGAAAGAATTAATTGAGACTCAAGATGAATTAATGACAAGAATTGAACGTGAGATGAGAGGTACAACTAAATTTGTACTGGATAATTGAGTAGAACAAGTTATATTGCTATTTGAGAATGAATTACGTTTATGTGTGATGAATTTTTATTATTCGTGGGATTCAACTGATTAGACAATCGTGATGTGATTTCTTTCTGATGGAGGTTAAGGTATCAGTGGTGAGTTGATATGTGCTTATAGTGGTAATTTTGACATGTTAATTGGAAACAAGAGAGAAGTCATATGTGGATACTTTTGTATGTTAGACAGTAAATGACAGATATGTGGAATTTGCTAATTAAGATAAACATATTGATGTGAACAAATATTCAGTAGATGTTTTGATATTGTTTAAATGTGAAAGAAAATGACTGAAAGACAGGTTTTTTGAGTTTATGAGTTATATGATTAAATTGAAGAAGAGTTGTTAAACTCTGATGACTATTAGATGACAAGGATAAGTAGAAATGAATGTCAATGAATGGTAATAAGATGGATATGGATATGCGTTACAAAAAACTTGACAACCTGAAATGAATGAATATGAGGAATGAGAATTCCATTTGATATTTGTTATAGGATTCCGAGGACGGAATCCTTTGAAGGAGGGAAGATTTGTAACATACGCAAATTCGGGTTAGTTGATTGATGAGTATGAGGTATGTGATTTTATGATTAATTGAGTTTATTTGGTTAATTGGTTATTTGGGAATAATTTAATTAATTAATAATTTGGACAAAATAATGTGTGTGATACTAGAAGTGGAAAGAAAAGGAAAAAGGTTATGTATGTATGTATGTTAGTGATTGTATGCATGTATGTGATGGTATGTATGCATGTTAAATAAGCATGTATGTATGTAAATTGATTCTAGGTGATGACACCTAATATTTGAGAAGTTTTATGAAATTACACGTGTGTGTGTGAGCATGTTACTACTTGAAGAAATCTGCTCATTTTGAAAAAAAAGAAATAAGTGTGTAAGTGTGTGTGTGTGTGTGTTCTCTAGAAGAAAGAAGAACAAAGAAAAAGAAGAAACGTGAAACTTCAAAGTTGAGATTTTGTGACTCATAATTCAAAACAAAGGTTAGCTTATGATCATTACATGTTACTGATTATTTGCTTATGTTTTTTTATTGTGTTTTCATGTGTTTAATGAGAAACACCATTGATGGTTCATGAAGAAAGTTATGAAATGGGTTTTGATGATTTTGTAGTTTTAATTGATTAAAAAGTGTTCATAATGATTTTTAGCATGTTGTATGAAGTTATATATATGTTAGAAGTGTTTTGAATTGAGAAATTATATGTTGGATATGAAATATATGACTTTTTATAACTGAAAATCCGACAAAAGGAAGAAGGTGGTCTGGAAATCCGACGTCGCGGCACAATGTTCTGAAGGGTAGCGGCGCGACGCTACCAGAATCCGATACTTTTGTTCCAAATTGTTGAGCATCCGCAAGTTTCCAAAACCGACCTTGGAAATCCGACAAATGTGCAAATCCGACCCTGAAATCCGATTCTTTGCAAATCTGACACTCAAATCCGATGGAAGAAATCCGGAAGTCGAAATCCGACAGTCTCGCGGCGTGACAGGGCCTGTTTCAGAGGAATTATTTGTTTTAATTGTGTTTTGTTTGGGATATGTTGGAGTGTCAATTGTATGATTAAATTAAATTGTTTACATGAATATAAGATATAAATATATGTGGAAAGATATATTTATATATTCGAGGCTGATTCGGTTGTTGCTGTGTTTTCAGACAATCCACAGACTCAGTGATATTAGACAACTTAGCACGCGTGATTCGAGGACTAAGGTGAGTGGAAGTTTACTCACGGGTGGTATTGATGGTAATGTTATGGTTTGTTTGATTTAAGGAATGTTTGAATGCAATGATGATTTGTTGTTTTGAAAATGTGATCATTGACTGATGAGTTTGATATGCGGAGATAGATTATTTTGTTTGGATATGCCATGATAGACTGTTAGTCTGCTAATTGTCGATCAATAGTTATATGTTCGTATACGTGTTTTATGTGTTAGAGTTTTGATTGTGATTGTGATTGGAAGTGTATATGGATTTTTTGAGAACCAACTTCTGTGTAACGGGTTGGTAGAGATCAGCTTCTGTGAAAGGGCTGGTTGGGGTCAGCTGCTGTTGCAAGAGCTGGGCTCGTCTGCGGTTGGTTGAGCAGTGGTAGTCCTCCTGATGCATGCGTTGTATCAGAGGGCAAATTTCACTGTGCCAATCGGCAGGGAGCTATTGGTAAACCTTTGCTTTGGCCGGCATTGGTTATAGGTTCGGCAAAACCGCCGGTCCTCGGGATTGAAGAGATTGTTGTATTGACAGATTGATTGACGATTGATGTTCAGAGCTTCAATTGTGAACTGTGTTTGTGGTTAGCTTGTTTGTTGCTTCCATTCACTTAGCTTTGTGCTAACCCCCCACGGTTGATTGCTTTTTGAAGGATTATGTGAGTAGCTGTTTAGCTTAGTTTGTGGAAAGGGAAATTTGACCAATTCTCCGATATTGTGTTTGAGAAGAGACGAGCCATGTTTTTTTTATAATCCTTTGTAACACAAACCGATTTTGTAATTTTTAAAAGTACTTTGCACTTTGTGGATGTTTATGTTAAATGAAAGTAGAATATGCTTCCGAAGCGTTTTAAAAAAATGGCTTAAGATTTATCGTGTTACACATGAAGTGATCCGTGGCAAACCCGTCATGTATTGAAGTGAAATAAGGTTCTTAGCCCTTGTTAAGATAATTTTTTTTCTTAAAACTAAATGGGTAATTATCGTAATGAGGATTGTATCAAAACTAACTAAAACGTGTATTCTTCTATCTTTAATTGGCAAACATTAACGACACCGCTTCAACTTAAAACTCCGTTCGTTCCTAAAGAGGTTGAGACTCATTAGTATGGACTTCGTGGACTAGGATTGGTTGTTGAGGCTTGTCCTCCACCATGAGTCAAAGTTGCACATTTTAGAGAAATCCCTTCTAGAGCCAAAATGCTACCAACGCGACCTAGACCTCCATATGCATGTAAAAGTGCATTGTGGCCTTGATCAGTTGAAGGATGCATGAAGGCGAGAATATTAGTGTCCATATCCTTGAGATGAAGGCGTATGTGGACCTAATGGAGAGGCATGGATTCCCCATAGGGAGGGAGCTTGTGGTGAATGTAAATTCTGCAAAGTCCCTACCCACGTGATGTAAATGGTTCATTGTGAACTATCACATGGAGAAGTCCTTGATGAAGCACTATCGCATGTTGTGGACTGCTAAGTTTTGCATGGCCAAAGTATGGCTCGCCTCACCGACTCCCGCTAACATTATAAAGGAACAAGAAATCGAGAAGAAGAAATTTACCTCAAACGGAAAGTTTGGTTTTACCAAGCCTACCTTATATGTGAAGTCAAGGGGCAATGAGATTGTGCCTCAAGATAATACTCCACAAGGGGTAATTTGCTACTACTGCTGAAAGATTGGAAATTGGCTCCACCATGCCTGCCCTATGAGTCTGAAAGAGCTAAAATCACTTATGGTTAAGAGAAATTAGCTCCTTGACTTCAGGAACATTCATGATCAAACTCCATTGCTCTTCTACTTCTAAAGGCTAGGTTTTGGACGCTAGCAATGACGCTTATGTTTCTCACAAAAATTGTTTGTTACAAAGTAAAGGTGTTAAAAGAGACGTAGGCGGATGAGGCACGGAGAGTTGGAATTCGATAAGGGAAACATAGTTGTTGTCCCTATTGAAAGGATTGGAAGTTTGTATCTTGCCTTTCCTTCCAGCTATTCTATTACTTTATTGGATGTATGTTTTACGCCATATGAGGCTAGAAACATTAAATCTAAAACGCCTTTGTTGATGATGAATATTACTTTGACTTTTGAAATTAGTTGTAATTTATTTCAAAGTTTATCCATGTCGTGGCATTTAAAGTAAGTTTTTGCTTAAGAAGTAGTAGAACGATCATAAATGTATTGATAAGTTATCCTTATGTAGAAGTCGATTTAGCTGTATAAACAAGACTTGCTTCACCAAGATCTGTGAGGTTTAGGAACTTGGAACCCTTTGACCATGGGTCAAATGTTGAATGCATATCTTGTTTGTTATGCTATATGACTTAAACATCATTCAGTTGAGTATGTGAGAGGATTGAAAGCTTGTTGGATTTCGTTCACACTTTTAGTGTGTTGACCGTTCAAGCAAACAATAAGGAGTAACTTAAGATACTTCGTTACCTTTGCCGATGATGATAGAAGGGATGGTATGTCTATTTTAATGGACGAGGTTTTGAAACCTTAGAGGTGTTCAAAACTCACCATAGCGAGGTACATGATAGAGAGGGCAATGCAACTATGATACTCGAATCTAGTTAAGATGTTGAGTACCTTAGTTTTTGATTTTTGTAACTATCATATGAATTATGGGGTTGTCTCACAATTCAATTCTCCTGAGACACAGACACATTGTTACATGTGGTCGTCTAATGGAGGAACAGGACGTTTTGATATGGTCCGATAAGTGATAGGTTACGCTTTTATACCCAAAATTGTTTTGGTTCATTCTCCAAATGGTGGGCATAAGTTCTAAATGTTATAAACAACAAAGTCTGGATTCTCCAACCTATGTTTAGATGTGAGGTGGAGGAGCCCATGATCTAGAGGTGTTTACTCCATTGGGTACTCTACTAAGACTATGGGATATTTGTCTTACCTTGTGAGAACGTTTTGTAAGTTGCTCAAATGAAAAGGTTCTTGAGAAACTAATATCCATGGATGCTAGTGAGAGTAAAGTATACCTTGAATGGAAGAATCTGATGTTGACACTAGCACCCAATCAGAAATGATTGAAACTCAGCATGGCAATGCTGGAGAACCTGGCATAAAGTCATTACCTCTTGGTAGAAGTTGTCATAAGACCAGAAAGTTATAATTATTTATGTCTGAGGGAGATAACTTTATGATGATTCATGATGAATGCGTCAACTACCGGAAAACGTAGTGGGCTTGGAGTCTGCCCTAGGAAGGAGGAAATGAAAAAGAGATGCTATCCGTGATGGATATCCAAGGTTTCGACTTGGTTGATCCTAGTTATATGTGTGAGTGCCTTTTGGGCTATGAAAGGTAGATGTAAAGACCACATTCCTTAATAGGAATTTTATGAGGAAATGCTTACAACATTTTCCAAGGGTCTTTTACTATCATATGTATCCTTATGAAGTCTACAGACTTTAAGTAGTTCACTTGTGGACTTACGTTGTCATCTCAATATTATAATCTTTGCTTTGATATGAAAATCATTTGTTTGAGTTTTCAAATAGCAATGATGAAACATGCGTAAATGCCAGAGCTAGTGGGAGCATTTTGTAATCCTATTCTAAATATGTCTTCTAGCACATACATTGTATTGGAGATAATGTCTTGATCTCGCTTTGAAAAGCTTAAATCAAGAATTATGCATCCATAACGATTATAGGATATACAAAACCCATGAAAGGAGTAGAGAAAAATTGAAATATGTTCTTGTTGATCTATAGTAAGAAGCAACATAGAATAAGTTGTTATTCAAGTGCTTTCTTATATACTTCGTAGGATAACTGCCGATCTTTATCGGGGTTCGTGATCCTACTAGATATGGTGTTGTTAATAAGTATGCTTCTCAAAAGCATCGCTGACTCTATTGGGATCTTATGAGACAACGAGAGTACGATGACCGGTGCAAGATAACCTTTATGTCAAGCATCTTTGATCTTATTGAGTTCTGATGAATCAATGAATGTACGATAGCTTGATAAAGGACCGTTATCTCACCAACGCACACTTTTGAGTGATTGGTTGAGGTAAAGATAAGGTCATCTTACGAATATACACGGATAGCATGGTGGCGGATCCATTTTGCTAAAGCCATAGTTGCAAGATAGTGTTGACTTTCATACTAATGCTTGCAAAGACTTGGCTTGAGTTTGTTTTAGTTGAAATTTTGATATGTTGATTTTGGGAACGTTAAGCAACATTGTGCTTCTGCTAGTATTGATTATCGAATGGAGATTTGTTAATACGCGTGTAGCGGGTACTCTCAGTTGCCTTTATTGTCTTCCATCTTAGCATGTTTACCACTTTATTGAATGTTTTTACATTCTAAATGTCCACAGTCAGTCACTCTTTATAGGAAGGAAGTTTGAACGAAGACTGAGGGAAAGCGTTGGTCGTGTATTCAATGGGGATTGAATACGAGAGACGCAACACTTTACCTATACTTGAAAAGAGTTTAAAGTGATTTGATGACCCACACCTGAGTTTACTTCATGGTACATGCCAAGAGTAACTCGGGATGATAATATCTTTTGTCCTTTGACCGGAAATACATGTGTTTCCACGACATTAGTCTGCCTTGTTCTGATTGCTTTTAAACGCAGTCCATAACTAGTTGTTATAAAGGAAGCTTTAGGGCAAAGTATTACCGATGTAATGGGGCAATGTAGTCGAAGGAATTTGTTCCTCTATTTAGAGAGATATCTTTGCGCCCCTCGATGATTGGGCGCTGACACCAAAATGCACGACCGTGCTCATGCTTGCAATGATAGTTGAACAGTTGCAACTTGCATATTTTGGTCCCCACCAATCTTGATCGAGAAACATAATCGTGAACGATCGGAGAATGACTTTATACCATGTCTCGTGTTCACCCGGATATCTTGAACAATAGGATGATTGATCACTTATATGTAGGACCTTTTCAAACCCGTTTGGATTGTGATTAAGTACTTGTTAGGGATGACATAGCTCGTGTTGATTTAGGGGCAAGGATATCTTGCTAGAGGCCGCTCCCTGTTTGTGATGCATATAGGTAAGGTGTGTCATGTGCAAGTGGGAGTTTGTTGGAATCTACCCACTAACACACGTATGCCGGTATCACTACTAGTGAAGCACGAGCCTATTGGGTTACATGCCAAGGATTGATCCCGACAACACGTTTAGAAAGAGAGGAGTAAAATGGTGGTTTTGGTTGTCAATGGGTGCTTCATGACCATGAAGGTTTATGCTTCATGGGTTGTGAAGGCTAGGTGCTTCATGACCATGAAGCTGATTGCTTCATGGGCTGTGAAGGCTGGGTGCTTCACGACCATAAAGAGGCAGCTGAAGTGTCACTTTGTTTTTATTGGACCTTTTGTTGGTCTAATCAAGACCTTTGCTTTTTGGCCGACCCTAGAGGGGTTTAGAGGCTGGTTTGAGGCAGAAATTCATATGTGACCATAACACAACTCTCTATCTTGTTCTACAACAATTCTCTCTTGGTGCCACATGCATAGATCTTCAACTAACACTAAGATGGTGATCTTGAGTATTGTGTCAGCTGATCTATGGTGCAAGAGGAGATGTTCATGGGTTGTTCAAGATGGTGAAGTCATCAAGGATGTTCATCTATGGCTCACTAGCATTTGGGGATCATGTTCTTCTTGGTGTGGACTATCAATGGTGGAGGAGGCCTCATGTTTCCTCGTGTTTATCCCAAACCATTTGATGAGCTCGATTTCTAGAAGTTGTGAAGGTATAATTTCTATTCCTTCTTCTTCTTTTGAGTTGCAATTTGCTGTGTAGTGTATTCCACGATTGGAACTTGGTTGTGGGTTTGTGTGTGCTTTCGTTTTATGTCATGCATGCTATTTTTTTCTTGTTTGCTTCCGCTGTGGTTGTGCCCACCACGAGTTCCAACAGAATCATATGGGGGAATGTAAGTCAATGGCTTCGGGATGTTTCAAGTGTGGTCAACAGGGTCACATTAGCAGAGATTGCAAGTCTACGACCAAGATCTATTTCAATTGTTTTCAGCCAGGGCACATGAGGAACGAGTGTCCTAAGTTAACTACAGGGGAACTCAAGGCTGCGGCACTAGCTACTTTGAGGATCATAGATGGGCGACATGGTAGGAAGCCAGAGGCCAACAGGGGTAGGGGTCAAGCCTTCCAACTCACCGCAGAGGAAGTCAAACCCGAGCCAATGTAGTAGCAGGTACTTATTTTGTAAACTTAGTACCAGTTTGTAACACCGGCTTTGCAAACGACAAAATTAGCAAAAATTTTTTTTTCATAAACGTGAACTCATTCACGATTAAATATTATTAAGTTACGCAGTGGAAATTTAACTAAGCAGTTATCCAACTGATATTTACAACCAAAATATTCAGTATCAATTGTTTGGTGTTACTCTAACACAACGACCAACCATAATATTATATAATTACAATATTCATAAGTGTTCCATCCCAAATTGAATATCCAGCATAGGCAACCCCGCTCACCAAGCCACCTAATCTTTATTTGCAAAAATGGTCAACGTGACACCATTAGCTATACAACATAGCTAGTGAGTACAAACTTAGCATAAGTATCAATAAAGCAAGTCATACATCACAGGAATAAGTAATCAATGCTATTCTATCACATTGCGGTGTGCTGATAAGATCAGAATGAGTCATTTCTTGCAAGATAGCTAGTCCCGCTCAACAACATTAAACCGAGGAACCAAACACAACCATCTACGCTAGGGAAGCATAAAGCAATCCACCAAGTATCATTTACAGAACCATAGGCTCCCTAAGTAATCCAGCCACAATCAACTTATTACTACTCATGATATAAAGCACAACGGTTCTACAGAACCTACGATCTGGAATGTTACCTCGAATCAACGTTAAATCCCGAATCACCTGATCAAGGCTCCCTTGGATCCAGCTATCCGGCTAACCTTAACCATGCTTTGAGTTGTCCACGAACATTTTACATAGACATAACTGATCCAATATGGATCATTTATTAAGCATGCATATTTATACATTTCATCGAGGCAGATCCATTCTAGATCCTTAGCATGCATATCATCAATGTTCCACATAGTTGATCCAATCAGGATCAGTATCATACATATCATTTAGCTTAACTAGGCGGCTCCAATTCTGGATTCCGCTGGCATGCACTCAACATACGTTTAACAAGTACTTAACATGGCATAGTGCAATAAAGTAGCATGGTAAGACTTACGTCTTTACTTTTAAGCATACATGCAACATTAAACATCTTTTTATCACATGTAATTCATTTAGCAATCAAGTCTCCGTCTACTGAGACTTATGAAAGTCGGTACTCTCCTGAGTAGCTTATATTATTAATTACTTTAACTCCAATTCAGCTAATTCGGAAAGTTCATCTAGAATCATTATTATTCGGGTTAAGCGTTTACACATATGGGATTCTATTACTTAGAACTCTTACAAGAACCTTCTAATGTTCATAGACCACTTATTAAACTTACTTTTGACATTACATTACCTATCCAACAAGAAAATGTAATAAAACAAAGTTCTTGCTGAACAGGCATCGGTCGCGTCGCGTCGTGACGTGTGTAAAATCCCAAAAAAATTTTAAAAAAATAGAACACCAAAATGTACGATTAATAATCTATCATAATTAGAGCATTGTATAATTCAGTTTACAACCCAAGGTGAAAACTAGTAAAAGTTAGGAATCAATTGTAATTGTCTTGGAATACATCATTTAATACAACTTAGTTCAAACATTGCGGAAGCTTGAGGGAAATGAGCTATCAACCGCACGTTGGAGCCCCGCCGTGGCATCACCTGAAAAGAAGGTTAAAAAACAATTGTAAGCACGAAGCTTGGCGAGCACTTTACATACAACAAACCGAATTGTCACATCATCAACTTGTTTCACGTATGGTGCATCAATCATTCCCGCTACCGAAGTAGGCGGTCCCAACATTCCCGTTACCAAAGTAAACGGCCTCATCATTCCCGTCAACGTAGTGAACGGTCTCATCATTCCCGTCAACGTAGTGAACGGTCTCATCATTCCCGTCACCGAAGGGAACGATGAACGGTCTCATCGTCCCTGTCACCGAAGTGAACGGTCTCATCGTTCCTCTCACCGAAGTGGACGGTCTCATCGTTCCCGTCACCGAAGTGAACGGTCTAATCGTTAAATAAATCATAGCGTATCATATAACTCATAGCACTAGACATAATCACATACATCATCAGTTAGGTTGTATGTAAGAGTACTCACCTGTTTGCAGTCTTAGTTTCTCAATCTTAGCTCACTAATTCACTTGGATTACTTGCCAATCAGATGTCACCTACAATAAGTCTAAATAAGTCAACACCGTGTACGAATCTATCGTTCATTTGCTCACATAAGTCATTCGGGTCTCACGTTGGACCCCATTATAAAGTTTCATAAGTTGGAGAATATGAAAGTCGCATGGCCACCTTGGCCAAATGAAAGTCGCATGGATTCACATATTCTCAACTGAAAGTCGCACGAGAGCTAACACATGCCAACTTGAAAGTCGCATGAGCTATTTCGTATATAAGTCGCATGGGTCATTCCATACGTAAGTCGCATGGAACATATCTTAGAACATAAGTCGCATGAAACAACATATGAAACAACATATGCCAACACATGCCTTCCCTTTCAGTTCATTCTTCTCAAAAACCCAAACTCTATAGCCAAAATTAAACTCTCTCAAAACTTAACCAATTCATTTTATTTTTGTCACAAAACATTTCTCCACTCATTTAAACACTTCCTTTAAGATTAAATCATGTTTTATCAAGTATTATGGCTCACATCTCCATTCTTTTTCTCTGGTTCTTTCTTAATCCCAAAACCCCAAAAACCTAGGTGATAACTCATGCTATCATCATTCAAACAAGCTAAAATTGATACCTACAAGTGATTCTTGGCTTCTTTCTAGGTAGGAAATACCTGATGATTCTTTTGACAATTCTTTAAGTCCACAAGTGATTCTTGGCTTCTTTCTTCTCTGCTTCTCAAGATTGTTTTTGCACACACAACACACACTACTTTCTTTTGAACTAATGGAATAGTAATAAGGTTTTTGGGGGCTATGCCCTATTCTTCTCCCTATATATATATCCTCTCAACAAGGCCTAAGACCACTTAAATCAACAAGCCCAATAGAGCCTAATCCACATGAATATATATATATATATACACACACACACACATATATATATATATATATACACACACACACACAAACACATAGTCCAATTAAATGAAACTAGTCCATTTGTCCAACCATTCATCCAAGCCCACAAAAATATCGAATTTATTTCACAATTAAATTCGTAATCTAACACCACTATCATTTTCTTAATAAAATATTATTTTTATTTATTTTCGAAGTTCGGGTATTACAACGTGCAAAAGTCGGATCAGAGAGTCTTATGACTCATGCGAAAGTCTGATGGATTATCTGATAATCGGACCAACATGTCGGATGGGTCATCCGACAGTCGGACCCAAAAATTCGCATGGAAAAAGTTGGATCTAACGGGCTCTCGGCGTGACCCTTAGCATGGTCGCGCCGTGATCTTGGTTTTTACAGTTCATTTTCTTCTTCATTTTTACATACCAGCCGGCTTTTACTTAAACCAACTTATTTCCAGATTTTGTAACTTGTTCAAATCACTTTAAAAACACTTTAGAACTTCATATATCATCCATATAAAGCTCAAGCACTCATTAACATCAATTAAAAACATCAAATATACAAAACTCACTTTCAAAGTAAGCTTTGTATGTTCATCCATGGAGTTATTCTTTTCAACATGGTTTTCTAGCAACAAGACAACACATAACTAACCCCAAACATGCTCAGAGTTTATAACAAACACATGCTTACCTTCATTGGGTCCAAAGACAACAAATCTTCAATCTTTTCCTCTTCAGAAACTCACGAGAGAAAGAGCAAGTATGTGTTTGTGTGTGTTTTAGTTTACCACCTTTGACTTTATTAATTAATTTAAACGCTTACACATCTATATATGTAATCTTATCCAGAGGCAAACCGCCTCTGGATTTTCATTTAAATATATTTCTTTTTAATTCTTTTAACTATTTCTTTATATATATATATATATTTACTTTATTTAATAACACACAATAAGATATATATATATATATATATTTCATTTAAACACAACTTCATATAGTCAATTAATATACACATATACATACAACTTGAAATATATATATATTCGTATTCACTAATTACTAATTTAAGTACAATTACAAACGATTTACAACTAGGCGCAAATGAAGGATGTTACAAATCTACCCCATTAAGAGGATTCCGTCCTCGGAATCCGCTTAGTGATAAACTGGTGAGGGTATCTTGTCTTCATCTCGTCCTCGACTTCCCACGTTAGGTTTGGACCTAAGTTGTGCTTCCACTTAACAAGAACCAGCTTGATCATCTTCTTTCATAGCTTCTTGACCTTTGTGTCAAGAATTTCAATAGGTTCTTCTACGAGTCGCTTAGAAGAGTCAACATTCAGTTCATGCAATGGGAGAATCTAATCATCTTCAACGTTGCACTTGAGTAAGTAGCATAGGTTAAAGGTATCATGAATTCCAGCTAACTCAGGCGGTAGTTCAAGAGTTACTGTCTGATCATTAACTTTATGAACGATTTTGAATGGGCCAATGAAACGTGGACTTAGCTTCCCCTTACGCCCAAAACGAATGACACCTTTCCAAGGAGAAACTTTCAAGAATACACGTCACCAACATAAAATGTAGCAGGACGACATTTAGGATCCGCATACATCTTTTGTTGGTCTTGAGCCACTTTCAGCTTCTACAGAGCAACATTCACTTTATCAGATGTGATCTGGCAATCTTAGGTCCAGCGAATTGTTTCTCACCAGGTTCCAACTAGCAGGTTGGAGTACGACAACGTCTCCCATATAGCATCTGGTATGGTGGCATTCCGTTACTGGAATAATATGAATTATTATAAGAAACATCAATCAATGGGAGCTGAAAATCCCATGAACCACCAAACTCGAGTACACATGCACGAAGCATATCTTTCAACGTTTGGATTGTTCGTTCTGATTGGCCATCGGTCTGCGGGTGATAGGCAGTGCTCAGATGAACACGAGTGCCTAGCTCACGTGATACAAATTTGAAACAAATCGAGAGTCATGATCAGAAACAATTGAACAAGGAAGACGGTGACGTGATACAATCTCATCGATATAGAGCTGGGCCAAACGAGTTAACGAAGCAGACTCGTTGGTACCTAAGAAGTGAGCACTTTTAGTCAACCGGTCAACAATGACCCATATCATATCGTGCCCTATGAACGTCATAGGCAGCTTTGTCACGAAATCCATCGTGATATGATCCCACTTCCACTCTGGAATATCAAGTTCTTGCAGATTGCCATAAGGCCTTTGGTGTTCCGTCTTGACTTGCGTGCATATTTGACATATATCCACAAATGAAGCGATGTCCTTCATAAGAGTTGGCCACCAATACAACCTTTTTAGGTCATAGTACATCTTAGTGATTCCCGGATGGACGGATAATTTGGACTTGTGGGCTTCTTGCAAAATCAGCTCATGATTATCTCCAACAAGAGGTACCTAAATCCTTGATTGAAAAGTCTTCAACCCACCATTATCTTCACCTAGCTGGTCTTTCAATTTCTTCATCGTTTCAGCTTTTACATTGTCTTCTTGTAAGGCTAATTGCTGGGTTTCTTTTAGCTTTGCAATCAAATTTGATATCACTGTGATCTTCATAAATCTTGCTTTTGCTGATGGTCCTTTACGGCTCAAAGCATCCGCTACAACATTGGCTTTACAAGGATGGTAATGGATTTCACAATCGTAGTCTTTAGTTAACTCCAACCAACGACGCTGCCTCATGTTGAGTTCTTTCTGGGAAAAGACGTACTGTAAACTCTTGTGATAAGTGCATATCACACACTTCGTGCCATAAAGGTAATGCCTCCGTAACTTCAATGCAAACACCACAGAAGCAAGCTTGAGATCATTGGTTGGGTAGTTCTATTCGTGTGATTTCAATTGCCGAGAGGCGTAAGCTGTTGGTCTCGAAAAGGGTAAACAAGCAACCTATATAATGTAGAAGGGGGGGGGGGTTGAATACACTTAATCAATAATAAAACAATTCAATAAGAATATATTCAATAATGAATCAAGGAATTACAATATTACTCTTTTAAATAATAAACACTCTTGAATCACAAACTAATTGATGATCGGACTTCTTATTAAAACCGATTAACAAGAACTATGAGAAACTCTCTTAAATTTTGAACTCACAAAGTTATCGCAACACGCGCGTATCAAATATGACGAACACACGTACGTTTTGCAACATATGTAGAACTCTCTGTGTTTTTGTAAACCCATAAGAAGGTTTATACTTCTACTTGATTTATCTACGAACAAATCGTGATTTACAGACAGAACTTATCTTTTCTTTAAAACCGTAACAAACTCTTTAATTAGAACATATCTAATTAATTTCGTTTATGATCTCTATCCAACTAATAGATATTATAAATTAGGTTTTAGATATCCTAATTTAAATGTCGTAGATATCAAGAGTTTATAACAGAATTTAAAACTTACTTAAATTCCTAAACTGACTTCTGGCACTGAACTGACTCACTCAGTCTTGACATCATCAAGCTGAGTTCTTGAATCTTCAAATCTTCAAGTCTTCACTTTTGAAACCTATCTCAGCTTAGAAGTCACTGACTTATCTAGTACTTACATACAAAACTCTATATCTGTTTGTAGGCTGACTACTCAGCCTAAGCTTACTAGTTAGTCTACAACAGACTTACATAATTCCTAACACTTAACCTATCATCTATAGATAGCTATGGTTTTTCTCATCAAATCTAATTATTCTAAGCATGGGAGTAGCTAACAATCTCTCTGCATTTGATGATGACAAAACATTGAATCAAAATAAGCATAGATTAACATAATTATGTTGATCAACTCTGAACTGACCAAAGTTATTTCCGAAATAAGTATTGAACTGGTCCATACTTATTCACCATGTCTTGAACTAACAAGATTTTTTATGTTACAAATCTATTATATGACTTGTATTCTAATTATTTGAACAGACAACTACTTAGATGTTGAACATATCAGAGTTAATTTAAGTTCTGAACATACAAAACTTATTGTACTTAACTTATCAGTTCTCAGCTTGAACTTGCAAAGCTGTTTATTTAAACACATCAAACATAATGTTGAACATATCAGATAACAAGCATATGAAATAATAAGCAGTTGAACATATCAAACTTGAATTTTCATTTATGAACAAATCATTTACATTATTGCTTGATTATTATGATTCGCTTATGCACACTTAGTGCTTACAAAATACATAACTTCAAAGTTTTAATCTATAGGGTCTCCAGCCCCCATCCGCATATCTGACCATTTAAGTTCCCAGATCGCTGCTTCTTTGATAGCATTATTCAGAATTTCTTCACCCTCTGGCAGCTCTCTCATCTCACTTTTTTCTTGATCTGATTTCTTTGTTTAGTTGATATCTAAATACTGAGTTCTAAATTGAGTCATCACACAGAATTCTCAAATACATAATCAATTCTATATTTTCCAAGTGATGATTTGTTACCTTCAAGAAACACTGGTTACCTTCCACATCAAAATACAAGAATCCTTCCAAAGGTTGAGTTATATAAGTATTTTCTCTGAATTCAACTCCCTTTGGAACTTGTAGATTGAAGTCTCTTTTAGCCTGTTGATTTGCTGCTATAATTCTTGCAGCTCTATCCCTGTTAAGGAAGGTATCTATTTCATAAGGAGGAATCTCCCCTAATTGATCGATTATTATGAAGAGTGTCTTGAGCACATCAACTATCTCTTGTCTAATCTAACTCTTTTTCATCCTTTTGATAGTTGTGGCTAAAATCTTTAATTCTGAAAAACCCAACTTGTACAAACATCTTATATCTAAACCAATTTCATGTTTGTTGTCTAGTACAAAGTTGATTATCACCAATTCTACTTTTCTGCTTAGTGTAATAGACTCAATCTTGTGATCAAAGTGTGTTATTTTATAACAATGTCTTAGATCAACATCTGAGTAGGGAATTGGGGCAGCTCTGGGTCCATGATAGTCAGCTTCTGTAGCTCTGGTAGCCTCAGCTTTAGCCTGTTCTCTTTGTAGCTTAGCTTGTCTTTGTTGTTCTTCTAATTCCTCCACAGACATACCCAGTTCCTTGGCCATCTCCTGTAACATTTGTGTAGCTAACATGTCACTGGTCTTCTGTGCAGCATCAGCTTCATCACCTGAGTTAGTGTCAGACTCAACATCTTGGGATTGACCTTGTTCCTCTGGCTCAGGTTCAGCAATGATGACTTTTCTCCTCTTAATTAGAGACACAACACTTGATCTCCTCTTTCTTTTCACGGTCTATATAGCCTTCCCTTTCCCTTTATCAGCTTGTGTGGCTGGAACAAACTCAGCTTCAACATTCTTTGATAGCTCAGAATGAGGGATTTTGGTAGGCACAACTTTAGGTATTTCCTCATGTGGAGTTTCTGGTTGAGCTGATTGGACTAACGGAGCTATGAGTATTTGGACTGCTGGAGCTTGTTGCTGTTGTTGAGTGGGCTGATCTACAGTACTCATGAACTGATCATGAGTTTCTTCTTGGATATTGACTTCTTTTGTGCGCTCCCTCAACTACATCCTCCTTTTTCCTTGATTCTTCTTCCCCTTTTTTTTTCATCATCAATAGGGGAGGGTCTTAGCTTAAGCACTAAGCTTTCCAAGTGTGCCACTGATTTTGTAAAATTAGTTAGCTTGCCCATTAGTTTGGCTTTATCTTTCTTCCTTTTCTTACAGAGTAGCTCAAACTGGATGTTTAGATATTGTATTATGGCTTGGACATCAGCGGCTTCAGTAACCTCAGGCTCCTCTGTCCTCCTTTTAAACTCAAAGCCTTCATGACCAGTGGAAGAATGAATTTCCACTGTAGGATAGGCTCTTAAGTATTCTATTGGGTTTTGGTGGCATCTAGAAAACGCAGTGGAAACAAAAACGAGTATAAAACAATTTCATTTTATGCCACCAATACCACACTCAATGGAGAAAACTCTAAACAATAGCAATGCAACAAAAAGAAGAAGAACAAGGACAAGAAGTTATACCATACAAAAGAATTTCTCCTCGTTGCCTTGGAAGATTTGTACACAAAGTAGTGTACCACTATTGGTATCCACACCAAGTGTTGATGATCCCACCGTGCTAGCTATGTTTGGACGCCGCCAAAAGCTTCACCAATGGTCTAACACCATCTTGAAGATTGATATGCCAATCTATCTTCTAAGTATGTGTTACTTGAGAGAGTATGTGAACTAACTTGGAGTTACAAGTTCATATATCAAGAAGTCAATCTACCATGTTCCATAAGCATATTTGGACTTATATAGACTCCAAAAATGAAGCCAAAAATGTCCATAAACGACATAGGAATAAATGGCTATCAATAACCATGAATACCCCATTAAACTAGTCTTGAAAGACTAGTTAATTAGGCTGTTACAGCATGAGGCACGGCCGCGCCTCATAGGGCATGCCCGTGCCAGCCCACGGGCACACCCACATCACGCCTGACTTGGGCTCGTGCTTTCGCACTAGGAACGGCCGTACCTCCATGAGGCACGCCCGTGCCGGACCCAATGGGTACGCCCTAGGCACGCCGGCCTTGGGCCCGTACCTGACATAGGGCACGCCCGTACCTTCACAAGGCACGGCCGTGCCCGGCCCTACCAAAACCCATTTCGGCATTTTTCTCTCTCTTGTTCAAAGGTGTTGCCGGAATCAATACTTGGCGTGTGACCCAATAGGCCTATGCCTCATCGGCAGTGATACCAACTCGTGTGTGTCAGTGGGCATATTCCAACGAACTCCCACTTGAACATGACACACCCTCGAAAGGTAACACCGACATAGAGCGGCCTCTAGCAAGGCGTCTATGCCCCCAAGTCATATCAGAACTTTTACCACTAGTCGGTACTTAAAGTTGTCTACATCTCAATTCATGTATACCCTTAGGTTTACACCAAGGCATCGGATCAACCAAGTTCAATACTTGGACATCCTACATGAATTGCATCCCAATCTCATTACCTCTCTCCTTCTAGTAGACACTGGGCCTACCATGACTTCCGATAGTTGATGAATTCAACTAATCCATCATCGAGTCATCTTCCTATAGATATAAAACATATATCTATCCGGCCTTACGACAACTCTTATCAGAAATAGGAAGAGTAACGAATTATGCCAGGTACTCCAACATCGCCATGCTGGGTTCCAATCATTACAGATTGTATGCTAGTGCCAACATCAGGTTTTACTCCCACTGGCTCCCATAGATATTAGACTTCCACTTGCTATTTAGCGACAAAACTTGTCCTCAAAAGTTCGTGAAACAAATATCTCATGCCTAATGGAGTAGCATCTTTTGTCCCGGATTCTACCACCTCACGTCTACACGTAGGCCGGATAATATAGGCTTTTGAGATAGACCAGCAAAGACACTCTTTCTAGTCTTTTCTCCTAAGATGCATACTAAACCATCTTTGTTGATTTTATATATAGAACATTGCCCGACATACTTAAGCATCCCAACACATTGGGTATGAATTTGCGATCCATCATGACCCGAACATATCCAAGAATATTCGGTTTCTCCTCTATGCGACCCATATGCCAATGTGTCCTAGGAGAAATAATTTAGGAGACAAATCCCACAATTCTTATGATGATCACAAAATTCATATATTAAGATACTCAACATCTTTACAAGATTTAAGTAACTTAACCTTTCGTCCACAAACCTCGTTAAGGTAATCAATGAACACCTCAAAGGTTTCAAATATACCTATCCCTACTAGCACCACGGGTAAAGGTAACGAAGTGCAAGTAGTTATCCCCATGGATTTGCTTCAACGAATTCAACACACAAGTGTGAACTAATTACAACAAGCTCTCAATCCTCTTACATACGCCGATGAAAGATGTACAAGTCATTTAGCCTAATAAACAATTCTCGCACTCAACATTTGATCAATTATCAAATGCATCCAAGATTCCAAACCACACGGAACTTGGTGACGTAAGTCTTGTTTACATAGCTAAATAATCTTGTCACTTGGATAACTAATCCAACCCATTTTTGGATTTAAACACATTATTCATGATTACTTTATTACTTTTAAGCAAAAGCTTATAAATTCCATGACATGGATAACCTTTGAAATTAACCACTAATATATAAATATATCAAATACAAAGTAATGTCCATCATCAACCAATGCATAATATACTTAATATTTCTCTCGCCACGCAGGGCAGACAAAATATTAATCTAATAAAGTAATAAAATGGCGAGATCAAAACTCTCAATCCTCTCAATCGAGACAACGTCCAAGTTTCCCAATCTTGAGCTCTAGCTCTCCATGCCTTATCAGCTACTTCTTCTGTTTAACACCTACACTTTGTAACAAAACAATTTTGCAACAAACGTGAGTGTTATAGCCAGCATTTCAATAAATCTAGCCAAGAAGTAGAAAAGCAATGAAGCTAATCATGAACGTACCAGATGACGAGGAGCTATTCCCTTGCCTCATAGGAAGCTTTAAGTCGTCTGAACACTCAGAACAAGCATGGTGGCGCCAATCCCCATATTTACCACAGAAATAGCAAACTTCTCCCTTAGGAATAGTATTCTTTTTCTCGGTTTTACGTTCCTCAAATAACTGGGTGGGAACAAACTTGCGTTTGGCCATGTTAGACTCGAAAGTCTTAAGCATGCCATGCAGCTCATCTAAGGATTCTACTATTTTGTCCTTTTGATAGTTTTTGATAAACTCATCATAAGACGTGGGCATGGATTGGAGAATCATATTCACCGCAAGCTCCCTCCCAATGGGAAATCCTAGTATTTCCATTTGGTCAATGTATGCCTTTATACGGAGCACATGAACATTAACCTTCCCACCTAACTGCATCCAGCAACCGACAAGGGCCTTGACACACATAAAGTGTTCCTTTCAAATCTGATGTTGTAACAAGTCTTTCAACCGATTAATCATGTCATACGTACTCATATGCCCGAGTTGCTTTCGCAATTCGCAACTTATAGTCGTTAACATGAAAGAAGAAACATCTTTTGCGTCCTACATACGCTTTTCAAAGGCGTATCTAGTAGCCCAACTTGTGTTGGTAGCAGGTGGTTTCGGAAGAGGTTCCTCGAGGATGTGCAACTTAGATTCATGGCGAAGGACAATTCGCAATTGCCTATACCAATCCACAAAGTTCACGCCTACGAGTTTCTCCTTTTCTAGGAACAAACGGAGAGCTAAATTTGGTGTTGCGTTGTTAACATTTGTCATCTACAATTTTAGAGTACACGTTTTAGTGGATTTAGATATAATCCTTGTATAAATAATTACCCAAATAGTTTTCAAAACCAATTATTTAAACAAGGCTAGAAATCATATTTCACTTTACCTTATGACGGGTTTACCGCGGATCACAAAGCAAAGCTATTTAAGCCGGTAACCATTTTACCGATTGCAAAAACATTGCAACTTCTAGATCCTTGCGGGATCCATTGACAATCAAAATTTCTTTTGGCATGTTTGATCCCTTCTTGCACGAATCCTAACTTGATCCCCTTAAATGACTCGGCTAGAGCTCGGTGCCACCTAAGTGTCACAAAAAGAATTGTAAACCGCCCGTCAAGACACACGGTGGAACTCTCGCCAATAATTGGCTCGTGCTAAGCTCGACAACCAATATTGCGAGTTACCACACTCACCTTCCACACAGTTCCACTTGGCATGACTCGTGCTAAAGCTCGACAATCATCCAAGTTTCACTAGATTCGGGTGGTGTCGTCTTACGGATGGCGCGTGATTAACATTTTAAAACAGGATTTCGTTTTTCCGGTTAAAACAATTTTAACCCGTTTTGCGAATTAACAAATCAAATGATGAATGCAATTTTTTTATCCGCTTATAATATAATACAAATTTATATTATCTTGTTAATTCTATACACGCGGAAAGAAATATAAACCAATTTTATAAATCTTTGCATTTTATATATTTTTGAAAAATTATCTAGCATGCGATTCCTACACATCCATGCAAAATAATAAATATATAAAACAACCATGCATACACAATAGTTCCGTAACATGCCCAAATCCTATGCGTTTTCCCCGCGAGCCACACGGGGAAAACAAGGTCAACTAAGGAATCCAAGATCCAAAGTACCCAGCCGGGTGTGCTCCCACTAAAGCCGGCATCTCCAAAAAGCAATCCTGACTCCACGTTGCCGAGACATCAACGTCGTGATTCCCGTTGGTTTATTACATACAAAATCAACTTCTATACTATTTTACAAATACATAGAAGAAGAAATGGCATGCAAGCCACAATCCTGTGCTACTAATACAAGTACAAAGTAACAAATAAACGGCATGCAAGCCGCACCAAATAATAATTATAAAAATTACAACAACACGGCACGCAGGCCACCAAAACCAAACGAACAAAACACCACAACACATTGGTGTAAAGGGCATCTAGTTACCGAACCACAACCAAACACAACCAAAGCAAAACCATGGTGTGCCACAAAACCATGTCAAACATATTTTGATTAAGATTGCCAACAAAACACCCAAGGCACAAAAGGCAATCCTTGTATATATGCATTAGTAATTTTAATACACCTTTAAAATTACATATTCATATATACACCTTTAAATATATATATTTTTATGTACTTCATGCCAAGCCATACAAAATATATAAATTCAAGGAATCAAAATATAGTGGGGAATGACCAGATCCAAGACTGGTCCAACACAATCAAAAACCGGATTTTAAGAACACCAAATATCACAGTTTCAAAGATCCAGATTCTGGCCAAAACACGACAAGGCACGGGCGTACCCTATGAAGGGTACGGGCGTGCCCTTCGTGTGCCAGTACACTGATTTAAACATTTTTAATCTGGTTAAAAGAAATCTGCCGGCACTGCCCGTACCCCACCGGTACAGCCGTGTCCCGGCTGCCGGCACGCCCCGTACCCCATAAGGTACGGTCGTGCCCGGTCACCGGAAAACTCATTTTTGACAGAAAATTCCGGTTTTCAAACCAAGAGTGCAAAGCCATGTTAGAGAGGGCTCTGATACCACTGTTAGGTTTTGGTGGCATCTAGAAAACGCAGCGGAAACAAAAATGAGTATAAAACAATTTCATTTTATGCCACCAATACCACACCCAATGGAGCAAACTCTAAACAATATCAATGCAACAAGAATAATAGAACAAGGACAAGAAGTTATACCATACAAAAGAATTTCTCCTTGTTGCCTTGGAAGATTTGTACACAAAGTAGTGTACCACTATTGGTATCCACACCAAGTGTTGATGATCCCCACATGCTAGCTATGTTTGGACGCCGCCAAAAGTTTCACCAATGGTCTAACACCATCTTGAAGATTGACATGCAAATCTATCTTCTAAGTATGTGTCACTTGAGAGAGTATGTGAACTAACTTGGAGTTACAAGTTCATATATCAAGAAGTCAATCTACCATGTTCCATAAGCATATTTGGACTTATATAGACTCCAAAAATGAAGACAAAAACGTCCATAACCGACTTAGGAATAAATGGCTATCAATAACCATGAATACCCCGTTAAACTAGTCTTGAAAGACTAGTTAATTAGGCTGTTACAGCATGAGGCACGACCGTACCTCATAGGGCATGCCTATGCCAGCCCACGGGCATACTCAAGTAACACCTAACTTGGGCTCGTGCTTTCGCACTAGGCACGGCCGTACCTCCACGAGGCACACCCGTGTCGGCCCCAATGGTACGTCCTAGGCTCGCCGGCCTTGGGGCCGTACCTTGCATAGGGCACGCCCGTACCTTCACAAGGCACGGCCGTGCCTGGCCCTACCAAAACCCATTTTGGCATTTTTCTCTCTCTTGTTCAAAGGTGTTTCCGGAATCAATACTTAGCGAGTGACCCAATAGGCCTATGCCTCATCGACAGTGATACCAACTCGTGTGTGTCAATGGGCATATTCCAACATATTCCTCGTAGGATGAGATTGTGGGCCCCATATCCAAAGGTTGGTGCTGACCTCTAGAATCAAGAGAGCCAGAATGTTGACCCAGTAATCATTCATGGTGTCTGGTAGCATCATTGACAGGTCGTGCAAGAGGGTATGAGAAAAGAAATGAAGGAGAAGGACCAAAATCGTGTACTTTAGTGGAAGGGTGGGCTGAGCTGAGTGTTGAGGAAGGGGGTATTTGACCCTTGGGAGAGGTCATATGTTCAATATAACTTTCATGTGTCTGTGAAGGAACAAAAATGGGTTCTCCCATGGCTCGAGTAGGTATGGGCTGAGTAGACACCATACCCGGTATAGGCTGACTAGGCGAAGTGAGCCATGAGGTTGGCACCTTAAGAGAAGGTGTCTCCCCCTCAGCTTATGCCGGTGGAGGTGTCAGTGTGACATCAACTCCAAGGTCCTTTTGAGGTGAAGGACTACCCTTGGCAGTTTTACGTGTATAGGTGTGGGAAATATCCTTGGTAGAAGTGGGCTGACCTAGGTTGGTTTTAGATTGGAGAATAGATGGAGATGTTGGTGAGGGAGAGTGGTTAGACTGAGATGGGCTTAACGCAGTATTATCTCCCTGTTTAGGAGGTGTAGAAGTAGTAGAGAGAGAAGGAGCTAAGGGATGAGAAGTTATACGTGCTACACCTAGCAGTGGTGACTCAGAGCTAGGAAACAGACTCCTTTGGTCAGAGCTAGAAGTGGTGGAAGAAATTCATTGAGCACGAGGTTTGAGCTAAGTCCATTGTTGGTCATCTTGGGAGGACTCAGCCTCAGAATCATCAGCTCCACCTTCGTCCTCCTTAGCTTCATCCTCCTCAGCTACACTAGACTCAGAGTCGGAAGTTGTGCAAAGGCTCACATTTGAGCACTCATTGTTGGATGCCCCGGGAAGATGTCATGCTTGAACATTCTAGAGCTAAGGGCAGGGGTGAGAGTCGCTTCATATCTACTTCCATACAATGTTCCAAGCCTGTCCTCAAACACCATGGATAGAAAGCGGATGAAAGGAACATTGACATCTCTCACGACTTTGGTGACTTGTGATCAGAGTACTTCAAGGATTAGTTCTGCATAATCCACATTACGCCCATAATACATGTTGTAAATTAGCTGCATCTCGAAGTCGTTAACATTGTCAAGACCACCAACCTCGTACCCCAACCGGTTTGGAAGACTGACTTCTTGATTACACCGGTTACGTGCGGATGACCCAAGAGTGGTAG
This sequence comes from Dittrichia graveolens, assembly GCA_038502395.1. Lineage (NCBI taxonomy): Eukaryota > Viridiplantae > Streptophyta > Magnoliopsida > Asterales > Asteraceae > Dittrichia > Dittrichia graveolens. The sequence continues at coordinate 56,461,294 of JARJIL010000003.1, forward strand.
CACACTTCTAGCTGTTTCCCTAGAAAAAGGGGCATCATAACGATTAAGAATAGGCAGTTGTAAGACCCTTCGTAAAACATTTATATCAACCACTATCCCTTAATATCCACTTAAGACAGTTCCCCGTATCACCCATAGATCAACTTCATAGCGACAGGTGTACCAAAACTCTGTCAACAATTAAGGAACTAGAACGCCAAGACCATTAAGAAAGACACGAGATAGAGGTCCTTTACGAATGTAGGAGACCCATTCCTCATATCCATGACTTTTGATTGAGGAATTTCAATGCGCACAAGTACATTGTTCTATTTGTTAACCGGAAGGGCATTATTCTTGAACGTCCCTCCTCGGATCATCTGATTTATAAGATTAAGAGTATATCCATCCACTGATATAGAACTGTATTGTAGAATTGCACTTGATCGTTTTAGGATGTTGCACTGAGCGAACGATTCCGCACACAGCAGAATTAGGGTAGAAAGAATAGATATGGAGAAATAAGTTTTGGAAGCGTAAACGAAATCTGATAACAAGTCTCTCTATTTATACTATTTCAATGAGAGAGAAAAGTTACCGTTCGTAAATGGTAATAAATATGACCGTTACAGTAACAACCGTCTACGCAGTTTGTTATAACGACTATATTAAATGTAACTTTCCTAGACTCACACTGTTACATTTATCCGAATTCTAACAATATGAAATGAATTATTTGTAGGAACATATCTTAAACAATTAATTTATAAATGACTTACATTTATTTTAAAGGACACACCTTAAAATCTTTTGGACTTACCATTATTATGGGATTACAATTTGTTAGAACTAACCTAGACATGTAAAACTGATCATTCCTTTGAACTGATTACTCAGCGTAGACTGAGCACTCAGCTTAGATTGAGCACTCAGCTCAGATTTTGACACTTAGTCAAGTTTAACACTTAGCATATATTGAACAGAGACAAAAGAATAATGGAACATACCAATTTAAGGGTTGAGCATGCCAAGTTTGCCAAGCGGAGTCGTGAATCTTGTGTCTTCAATTGGTTTAGTGAAATATCTGCAAGTTGATCTTCTGTTACAATGAAGACTAACTCTACCTTTCCATTTTCAACCATGTCTCTGATGAAGTGATGTCTTATTTCAATATATTTTGTTCTTGAGTGGAAAACTAGATTGTGTATAATGGCAATAGCACTTGGGTTGTCACAAAATATGGGAGTCTTTGAATAATGTAAATCAATGTCCCTAAACTGATGTTGCATCCACAATATTTGAGCACAACAGCTCACTGCTGCAACATACTCAGCTTCAGCTGTGGAAATTGCTACTGAATTTGTTTCTTGCTTGTCCAGCTAACTAACTTACCACCCAATAGCTGACATCCTCAAGTAGTACTCTTTCTATCTAGACCACAAGTCTGAGTACCCTACCAACTCAAATCTTGATCCTTTGGGATACCACAAGTCTGAGTATTCTTTTGACAGCCTGCAAGTATGATACCTTTGGATCAGCCTGATATCTTGCACAAAAACATGTAGCAAACATTATATCAGGTATTCTTGCTGTCAGATAGAGTAATGAACCGATCATTCCTCTATATGCAGTCTGACATACAGACTTCCCATCAATGTCCTTACTCAGCTTGACATTGTGTAACATTGGTGACTTTGGAGGATGGCTTGAGTCTAGTCCATATTTCTTAATCAGATCACAGACATAATTGCTCTGATTTATAAATATGCCATCTTCTTTCTGGTTAATTTGAAGTCCCAAAAAATAAGTCATCTCACCCATCATGCTCATTCTGTATTGATTAGACAATATCTTAGAGAACCAATCACATACATTTTGGTTCGATGAACCCAAGATAATGTCATTGACATAGATTTGAACCAGAATGACATGTCCTCTTCTTGTTCTTATAAATAAAGTTTTATCAATGCTTCCTCTAATAAAATCGTTTGAAAGCAGATAGGTGGACAGTGTATCATACCAGGCTCTTGGTGCTTGGTTGACTCCATACAGAGCCTTGTCCAACTTATAGACATAATCTCAATGTTTAGGATCAACAAAACCAGGAGGTTATTTCACATAGACCTCCTCCTGTAGTGCTCCATTCAAGAATGCACTTTTAACATCCATTTGATACACCTTAAAGTTCTTGAAGGCTGCATAGGCAAGGAATAGTCCTATAGCTTCAATCCTTGCAACTGGGGCAAAGGTCTCATTATAATCAATACCTTCTTCTTGTTGATACCCTTGAGCTACTAGCCTTGCCTTATTTCTGATCACTACTCCATCCTTGTCCATTTTATTTCTATAGACCCACTTAGTGCCTATAACTGTTTTTCCTTTGGGAGCAGTGACAAGGGTCCAGACCTTATTTCATTGAAATTCTGTGAGCTCCTCTTGCATAGCTTCAATCCAATCATCATCGTTTAGTGCCTCTTTAGTCTTCTTTGGTTCCATTTGAGATAGAAAACTAGAGTAGGCAACATAGTTTGCATTTGCCTTAGATCTAGTTAACACACCATCTTCAATGTTACCAATAATATCATCAAGAGGATGATCTTTTACCACTTTGAAGGTTGTAGTGGGAGACTGTGGTTCTGAGTCTGAATCTGAGTAGTGTCTTTCATGCTAAATGGGACTGACCTCTTCAGTCTGAGATGGAATTGAGGAATCACTCTGATTCTCAATTTGATTTGTACCTGAAGATTCACCTAGATTCTTAGGCTGATGATCAGATTCACAGACCTCATCTGTGTGATCATCTTCAATGTTGATGGCTGCTATAGGTAACACTGTTTTATTAGATTTACCATCATTTTCATCATCAGAATCATCCATAACATACATGGGATTTGATGTGAGATCTTCTTTGCTCCTTTCATCCTCACTCAGACTAACCGGGTCAGCTTGGACTTTGTTAGATTCATCAATACTTGTCTCATCGAATGTAACATGTACTGACTCTTCAATTACCTTTCTTTTAAGATTATAGACTCTGTAGGATTTAGAAATTAAAGAATATCCAACAAATAAACATTGATCAACTTTACGTTCCAACTTATGGAGCTGATCTCTTTGGTTTAGCACATAGCATGTTGAACCAAAGATATGGAAATATCCAATATTAGGTTTTCTACCATGATACATCTCATAAGGTGTTTTACCATGTCCTTTGACTATTATAGATCTGTTTTGTGTATAGCAAGTTGTACTTACAGCTTCTGCCCAAAAGCTCAGCTTGAGCTTTGCTTCACATAACATGGTTCTGGCAGCTTCAATTAAGGTTCTATTTCTCCTTTCAGGAACTCCATTTTGTTGTGGAGTTCTTATAGATGAGAAATGCTGGATAATTCCCTTATCTTCACAAAAGCCTTCCAGGGTTGAGTTTCTAAACTCAGTCCCATGATCACTCCAAAGCTGCTTGATGGACTTACCTTTCTTCACTTTTGGCTTATAAGAAGATCACCCAAGTAAATCTTGTGAACTAATCAACAATCACTAGGGTATACTTTTTACCACTTAGGCTTTGGGTGCTTATAGGTCTAAATAGATCCAAATGCAACATATGCAATGGTTTTATAATTGAGAAACTCTGTTTGGACTTGAAGGATCCTTTGTGATGTTTTACCATCTCACAGGCTGAGCAAAGTTTGTGTTTGGCAAATGTGATCTTTGGTAGACAAGAGACTAACTCTTTACTAGACAACTTGTTAATATATTTGAAATTTAGGTGTGACAGTCTCTTGTGCCCTAACCAACTCAGCTTGGGAGTTGAGTCAGAATACAGGCAGGTTTCTGTTGAGTGATCTGCTGAGCTGAGATCAAACAAGTAGATAGCTCTTTCTATTTTTGCCATTAGTATTGGCTTTCCATTCTTATCATAAATTGTTCCTGCATGCTTTCTGAAGGTGACTTCATAATCGTCATCACACAATTGACTGATACTTATCAGATTGTGTTTAAGGCCTTCAACATATGCTACCTTTTTAAAAGTGACTGTTCCAGCAGTTATCTTTCCATAGCCTGTAGTCCTTCCTTGAGAATTATCCCTAAATGTCACTTTGGGTCCTTCAGTGTTTTGGAATTCATTTAGAATCCCCTTGCTTCCTGTCATATGCCTTGAACATCCACTGTAAGTACCACTTGCTTCCTGTTTTAGAATTCACTTAGAATCCCCTTGCTTCCTGTCATATGCCTTGAGCATCCACTTTCTAAGTACCACTTGTAGGAGCCCTACACATGATCAACTAAACATATTAGTTTCTTTTAGGAACCCACTGTTTGGTGGGTTCTGAGGATGAGCATTTAGCTAATCCTTTAGAGGCTGATAGATCAGTTTGAACAGGTTCTGAGTCCTTCTATAGAGCAATAAACGAGTACAAGTAGAAATCAAGATGAGAGAATATGTGGAAACACCTTCAAGTGTGTTTAGTCTATTAGAATATATGTCAAAGGTTACATTGAAACAAGGCCTAAGTCACCTTATATACATATCATTAAAGGTGACATTCTAAGTACAAAATTAACTAGATAAGCATTAAAATGTATCTAGACAACAAACACAAATATGGTTCTAACAATCTCCCCCTTGTTTGTGTCTAGCTTGTATTTCTCTACCCAATCTTTATCTGCCAACGTCTTATCATATTTCGTTCATTGCGTTTGGCATCAAACAGTTTGATAACTTCAGTAAGTCTAACTCTGGTTGGCTGATCTATTTGTTCTTTCAAACTTATACTAAACTCTTTGATTTTAATTGTCGAAACTCTAAAAGATCCATCTGAGTAAGCATTGACTTCTTTGAACCTCAAGAGAAACTTTTCTTCTTTACTATTGAACAGAACAATCCCCTCATCTCCTTCAAACTCTTTATCACAACTCTAGACAACTTGATACATCTCCAGTTGGGCTATTTTTGAATGCTTCGTGTTTGGCTTCAACAAATTGATTTTGGCTTTATTAGATTCAGCTCTTAACCGAAGATCAGTATACTTTGCTATTTGGCAACGATGTCTGATGAACTTCACGAGCTTTTGATACCCAACCGAATCCTCAGCATTCTTTTCTAATTTAACTTCGAGTTGCTCTAGCAGAAAATTGACATCACCAAGGTTTATAAAGTTTAGGTCCACATGTCCAATGGTGTAATTCTTCATATTTGACCTTATGACGAGAAAGCTCACCATATCTTTGAATAAGACTTTCTGAATTCCAACATAATTAAGCTTTATGATCTGGTGTGCTGATTTGATTTCCTCTTTCTTTTTGGTGTGCAAATTGAGAATCATTTTTTTGACTTCTTTTTCATTTTTTGCACCCATCATATTTATACTAACATCTCTTCAATTTCATCTGTGTAGATGTTGATAAACTTTTCTTCTAGGAAGGCCACTGGAATATCTTGCTACCTCTAGTTTCTAACGGTCTTTTTCAGGGCCTCCCTAGTCAGCATATAACTTTTCTTCACATTTGGTAAAGACCCAGTGTGAACCGAATCTATTTGAGCGGTTTTAGGAATTTTCCATTTAGACTGCTTTGATAGTTCACTGATTTGACTCTCTTTTTGTTGTTGTCTTCTGATGTCTGCAAGAGTTGTTCTGAATTTACCAGGAGACGACGGAAACTGTTCTGTTACTTCTTCATGTATTTGCATTACACTTTCCAAATTATAGTTTTCAAGACCATATTCAGTAATAAATTCAACAGGCTTTTCAACCTCTTGTTTTCTCCGCCGCAAGGCTATCGTCAAATCCTCATCCTCTGCCTCAACCTCAGGCACATTCGTTTCCTCAAATTCAATCATCTCAGTTTCCTTGCCCTTATATTTCTGTTTAAACGAAGTTTTCTCCAATCTGGAAGCAACTGCACCGATTCGCTGAGCAGCTGGGGTATCAAAATAAGTCTTTCAACGTTTCTCCCCTCAGGACGATCAGTGTCGGAGTCATCATCGTCATGCCTAGGTCTTTTTGATGACACGACAGCAGTTTTGCAAGTTGACTCGACCTCTGTTCTCAATAATGATAGAATATCCAAATCTTCTGAACTACTATCACCTTTTTCCAATCAATTTTACCATCAGTACACTTTTCAACTTATCCACGGATAAGGCATGAGTAACTTTATCTTTCATTTCAATATTTCTCTTTTCCACCAAATCATCTAACTTTTTCTCAATTCTAGTCAATCTATCAAGTTGTAGCCGTTGGATATCATCGATACGTACATGCAGGTGCTCAATAGCATCATCAAAATCAACTTTGGAAACGAATTCGTTAACCGATTCAGATTCAGATTGGGTAACACCGTGATCACTTAGATTACCCGTTGAGGTTCCAACACCTCCATAAACGAATTCTGAAGATGATGGACCACCCACTTTCACAGCTGTATTAACGTTGGCTATGGTGGGATTTCCTACTAATCCTCGGATATGGCCTGTTAAGGCTTCACCTATAGTAGTTCCAGCTGGTCTGTCTTTGAACAACCTAATTAGTGCCTCAAGTGTGTTCCTATGTTTAGAAAGGAAATCAATAATTTGTTGATAGTTATCAATGTGCGCAGAAACAATAGTCGTGGCTTGGATAGGAATGCCACTTGTTTCAATAACAGTACCCTCCGAATGAGGAACCGTTAGTTTATGTGCTAGATCTATGTGAAATGAAACAATATCCTTTTGAGAGAATACTTTGTGGCTTGGAGGGGTTTGTGCATGCTCTGGTGGGAAGCTAGAGTCTTTTTCAATGCTAGGTATAAACCCGACAGTAGATGTGGTGTCCCGGCTTGAAATGGCTGGGGAACCCTCAGCTCTCACATTTTCTTTTCTCACCTCTCGCACTCCCTCACTTTGTTTTTTCCTCTCAGCATCTTCGTCTATGTTAAGCGCACTAATATCATCATACAATAATTGAGTATCAATTTCAGAAAAATCCATCATTTGGTCATCAAATGTAGATATACTTGGATGTACTTTTTGACCATCAGGACCTAACTCCTCCTCTATTTGTTCATCTTGGTTTTGAAAGATTTTATCAATATGCTTTTGAAACGAATCAGTTTCACTATTAGAAGTGTCCAAAGCAACTCCCTCTCTAAACTCACTTACACCTTCACCTTCTTCTCCACCCCTCTCATTAATATTTTCACTTGGCTCTCCCCTGTCAGCTTCTCCCATAGAAGACTGACTCCTAATTTCACTAACACTCGGGGATCCTAACGTTCTCGGGGTAGGATCAACAGGCTCTTGCCGATCTATAAGAACAATATTATTACTTCTCACATACTCCTGGACAACCTCACTTTGTAAATCCAATAAATGCACCAATTCTATAGGCATTGTGATGGGTTGAATATCAGGCATCGCCGAGATTTTGTACAGTTTGATCATCATTTGTATTTGCACTAGTGGCTCATCATCGCGCATCGAGATATCAGTATCCCTGGCCATCACTCTTTGTATGATCGTTGAAAGAAACCGTGGAAACGGTAAGAAATTTCGTCTTTTGCCGGGCATCACCTTCTCCCTGACCACCTTTGCTATCTCAATAAAAATCAACTCTGCATAATCAAAATACAAGTGTTTAGCCATTCCAACCAAAACCTTCAATGCAAAGGCATTGGCACCGTCAATTCCTTTTGTTACACTTGTTAAACATCTCATGATTATTGCATAAAGAGTTTGCCACTGGGGAATGTAACACCCGCAAACCTGGGCTAGTAGATTAGCGGGTTTACGGTATGTGTTTGTTTGTGTTTTAATTATTTTAATTTGATTATGTGATTATTTGAGTGATATTAATTATTTAATTAATCTAGAATTAATAGTGTGTAGGTATGTATGTATATGGAGCCGTACGTATGTATGCATGTGGGTAAGTGTAATACACGTGGACTATGAGTTAGGTGATGATGACACCTCTTTGCATGTAAACTTATGTGTGAGTGAATACCACTATCTGCTCATTTTCTTTAAACAAAGAAATAGTGTGTGTGTGTGTATTTCTCTGGGCCAAGAAACCGAGAGAAAGAAGAGAAAGAATCGGGATTTGAATTGGTCTTTTGATAAATCAAGATTTAAGGTTGGTATGTTTAAATTGACCTGTTATAATCCTTCTTGATGTGTTGTATGATTTAAAACATGATTCATGTTTAATTTGAAGATTGCATGTTAATAACATCATGATCGGTTTTTGAAAGAACAGGATTTTGATAGTTTTGTATGTTCATATGATTCATATGGTTAATTGCATGAGAATGTATTTAAAAATGTTTAATGTATGTTTCTGAAATGATGGTTATGGATTTATAAAACTGGGTTTGTATTATGATATTTTGAAGTTGTCGGATTTGATAATTATGAAGCTCTCGGATTGTTGGGAAGAAGAAATCTGATTCTTGCTTGAATCGGGAAGTATTGAAAACCGAAACTTAGAAAACCGAGACTTTGAATCCTTGACTAAAAACGATACTTGGATTATAAAAACCCCAAATCCGATTGCTATATATTATATGAAATCCTAAAACTTGGAAACTAACAAGTCAGAATCCAATACATGAAATCCGGAACATGAAATCCGGGAATAGTGAAATCCGATACTCTTGAATCCGGGACTTTGAAACCAAGTGCTTGAAATCCGATTAAGGTAAATCCGACAGTTATGGAATCCATCGGATTCCCAAATCCGACACTGGTGAAATCCGACATTTGAGTTGCGGATTTTCAAGAATCCGAGTACAAATCCGATAGTTTAGAAAATCCGATACTATGTGTTATGATTTATAATTGTTTTTTGATTGTTGGATGTTATGAATGAATTATGAATATATGATCAGATATAATTATGATGTTTGAACTGATTGATTGTTATTATGTTTTCAGGAAATCCAAAGGCTTAGTAACATTAGAATTCTGAGTGCTTCCCCTGAGATTGAAAGGTGAGTGGATGTTGGATGCAAATGGTAAAGATTGTGTTTAATATTACGAATGTGAGGCATGATTGTATTTGATGGTTTGACACTGAAACTGATGGATGTGAAATATATTATTGATGACTGTTGCATGACTATTTGTTCGATACGCACTCTTAGTATGATTTTGAGTTGCGTTTGAGAAGTCAGCTATACGTGGAATTGGGCTGGGCTCGTTTACTGCTTGGTTGAACAGTGGTAGCCTTACTGTTGCATATGTTGCTTTAGAGTGGGATTTACTGTGCCAATTCAGTAGAGGGCTATCAGTAAACCTTTGCTTTGGCCGGCAATGGTTGTAGGTTCTGTGCCGAACCGCCGGTCTTCTTAGAGTTGTGAATACATGTTTAGTATTGACTTGATGTTTACTTTTGGGTTTAGCCTCTACTCACTTAGCTTTGTGCTAATTCCCCACAGTTGTTGCTTTTTGCAGGTTTGTGTTTGTAAGTGCTTATGGAAGGAGAAGTTGACCTAACTCTGATGTCAAGTTTAAAAAGAAACGTGTTGGAATATGCCCGCTGACACGAACGAGTTAATGAAACTACCGATGAGGTATAGGCCTATTGGGTCACACACCAAGTATTCATTCCGGCAACACGATCAAGATAAAGAGAGGAAAAGGCCGAAATGGGTTTTGGCAGGATGGTACACGGGCCGTGTTCCTAAACACGGGCCGTGTATAGTCCAACATACACGAGGCATATTAGCGCAGTTCAAGGTCGTGTAGTTTGGGCCTACACGGGCCGTGTTGTGCCTGTTAGACACGGGCCGTCTTAGCCCAATTGGGGCCGTGTACTTTGGGCCTACACGGTCGTGTTGACCAACACGGGCCGTGTACGTCTCCTGTAACAGCAGAATTAACAGCCTTAAACACTTAGTTTAATGGTGTTAACTTATAATAATTGTGGTAGACAAAGAGGCTATGAGTTATCTGCTCTAAGAGAGGCTTTTTGGATACACTTTGTCTCTTGGTTGATACTTGAACTCTCTCTCTCTTGTTCATCTTGTTCTTCGTGTTCTTGAGCACAAGAAGGAAGAAATACATACACTTGATTGTTGTTTTGGTGATTGTGCATCAACAAACTAGCATTTGGGAATCAAGGAAGCTTGGGGTGGACAACACTTGAGGGATTCTATTTGGATTCTTAGCTTCTTGACAAGAAAGGTTTTTCTTTGTGACTTGCATTGAGGTATAAATCTTTCTTCCAATCTTGTTTATCTTTTAGTTGCAATTTCATTGTTAGATGTTGGTCCAGGGGAAGTATTCGTCTTTTGGCATCGATTTTGTTATATACTTTGCTTCCGTTGCTACTTGATTTTGCCAAACGAATACCTTCAGTGGTATCAGAGACATATCTAACATGGCTTTGCACTATTGAGTCTAGAAAACCCATAAAAGTGTTTTGGATAAGAAAAGTGTTTTCTTAAAATTGGTTTTTCCATTGAGAATCTTGTTGTGCTAGAATAGATTTACTCGTAGGCTTGTTAATATATTTTAGTTTTTATATTTATATATTTTTTATAACATGGTATGAAGTGTACACAAATATATACTTATAAATGTATATATGAATATGTGTCTCAAAAATGGTTTGGTACACTAATGCATATGTACAAGGATTGTCTTTTTGGTGCCTTTGGTGTTTTGACAATCTTAACTAAAATATAGATATATATTTATATATCATGGTTATGTGTGGCACACCATGTTTATATTTGATATGTTTGGTTTAATTCGGTAACAAGATATGCCTTTAGACATATGTGTTGTGGTGATTGATTATTTTTGGTTTTTGGCGGCCTGCGTGCTGTATTGTATGTATTTGTATAAATAGCATAGGATTGCGACCTGCGTGTCGTTTATATATATTCCATGTATTTGTATGTAGTATAGAGTTAAAACTGGAATAGTCAACGGGAGTCATGGTGATGACGTCTTGGCGAGAAGGAGTCAACAGGCTATTGGAGGTGTTGGATTCAGTGGGAGCTCACCCAACGAGACCATATCTTGTCCTTAGATTTTTGGCCTCGTTTTCCCCGTTGTGGCTCACGGGGAAAACGCATAGGTTTTTTTTTGGCATGTTACCGAATCATAAATATATATATATATATACATATATATTTGTGTGGTTGTATTTTATTTTTCTATGCATAGATTAGGATTCGCATGCGAGGCAATTTTTCTATAAAATTAAATAAAATACAATGCTTGTTAAAATGGTTAACAATTGTGCGCAAATTGAATTGACAAAGAAAATATAAAAGTGGTATTATATTAAAAGTGTTTAAAATCGTTTTGACACTTACTTTGTTAATTCACAAAAAGGTTTTTATAAACCGGAAACAAAATCCCGTTTTTCAAAATGTAAATCACGCACCATCCGTAAGACGACACCACCCGAATCTAACGAAACAAAAATGATTGTCGAGCTAAGCACGCGTCATTCCTTGTGTAGTTGTGTGGAAGGTGAGTGGGGTAACTCGCATGATTGGTTGTCGAGCTAAGCACGAGCCGATTAATGGTTGAGAGTGCCACCCGTTTGTCTTGTCGGACGATTTACAATTTTAGTATATAATTCTTGGTTAGTTGTCGAGCTAAGCACGAGCTAAACAAAAATTATATATTAAGATTGGTGTAAGATAGGGATCAAACATGCCAACCGACATAATGGATGTCATCGGATCCCACAAGTGTCTAAGAGTTGTAATAGAGATTACAATTGGTAAAATGGTTGCCGGCCTAAATAGCTTCGCCATGTGATACGCGGTAAACCCGTTACGGTGCGTGGTGAAATAAGGTTCTTAGCCCTTGTTACAAATAAATCGTTTTGTTTAAAACTATGGGTACTTATTTTAACAAGGATTTCCAAACTAACTAAAACTACTTTGCTATTTTAGATGGCGTCTTCAAGCAACACCAACACCACCAACCATTTTTCGCTTAGAGTTTTCCTTGAAAAGGAGAAACTCAATGGTAACAACTTCTTGGATTGGTTTATGCAACTTAAACTTGTCCTACGCCAAGAAGGGAAGATGGTTACCATAGAGAAGGCCCTACCCGAGGCTCCTGCTGCCAATGCCACTCGGGCTATCCGAGACGCTTATGAGAAGCGTGTCAAGGATACCGAGGACATTACTTGCCTCATCCTAAGTACTATGATCCCCGAGCTCCAAAAGCAAATGGATCATTTGAGTGCTTTTGACTTGATCGCTCAGCTTAACGAAATGTTCCAGCAGCAAGCAAGACAAGAGAAGTTCAAGTGTCTTAAGACGGTGCTTGGTAGCAAGATGGCCGATGGCGGGAATGTGAGTGCTCACGTGTTGCGCATGAAAGCAAACGTGGAGCGCATGGAACGGCTCGGATTTACCATAGGGAGAGAGCTAGCCGTGGATTTGATCTTATGGTCCCTGCCCACCGCGTATGATCAATTCGTTATGAGTTATCATATGCATAGTATGGATAAGTCCATTATGGAGCTTCATGGTATACTTAAGACAACCGAGTCTACCATGACAAAAATAAGCCCGCCGTTCCAAATCTCGTTCTTTCTATAAGGGAGGGGTGAATTCAGAAGAAGAAGAGATCCGCTTATACCCCTAAGGGTAAGGGGAAGGGGAAGATTGGCGCTGCCAAGTCTAGTCCCGCTTCGGAGGGTAAAGGCAAGGGGAAGATGGTTCCCCAAGCTAAAACTCCGAATGAAGCGGAATGCTTCTTCTGCGGGAAGAAGGGCCATTGGCGCCGTAATTGCCCGGGGTACCTAGAAGGTCTTTAGAAACTCAAGGGGTTGAGCATGGGAGGAACTTCCGATTCAGGTACGTACATGATTGAACTCCATCATACTTCTACTTCTGGTAGTTGGGTATTAGATACCGGCTGTGGCACTCACGTTTGTAATATTGTGCAGGTGCTAAGGACAAGTAGAAAGATGGAAAGTGGCGAGTTTGACTTGATTATGGGAAACAAGGAGATTGACCCGGTCAAGGCTCAAGGAGAAGTTGAAGTATCTTTTAATTCCGGTTTTTCCATATTATTATTGAACGTATGCTATTCGCCGCTTGTGGCGCGAAACTTTATCTCTTTTCATGTATTACACGACAATGGTTTTGGTTTTTCTTTTGAGAATGGAGTTATTTTTTGTTTTAAAAATAATACTTGTTATTTTAAAGGTTATCCTTGTCGTGGTATTTATGAAGTAGATGCGTACGTTAGTGATAATCGTTCAATCATGAATATTGATTCAACGTCTAAAAATGGTTTAGACAAATTGTCTTTGTGGCATGGTCGACTTGGCCATATAAACAAGACTCGTATCGCCAAGCTCCATGCGGACGGGATCTTGGAATCATTTGACCACGAGTCAAATGAAGTATGCGAATCTTTTTTATTAGGCAAGATGACTAAAGCACCATTTTCCGGCGTGAATGAGAGGGGTAAAGACTTATTGGACACTATACATTCCGGTGTGTGTGGTCCGTTTAAGCATATCACAATAGAAAATTCTAGATATTTTGTTACCTTTATAGATGATTATAGTAGGTATGGGTATGTCTACTTGGGTAGACAAAAGTCCGAGACCTTTGAGGTCTTTAAGACTTTCCAAAACGAAGTAGAGATTCAATTGGGCAAAAAGATTAAGATACTTAGATCCGATAGGGGTGGTGAGTATCTTAGTCAAGAGTTTCATAATCATCTTAAGGGTTGTGGAATTATCTCACAACTTACACCTCCTAGGACGCCACAATTAAATGGTGTCGCCGAGAGGAAGAACCGAACATTGCTAGATATGGTTCGGTCTATGATGAGTCACACCCAAGTGCCTATAAGCCTTTGGGGTTATGCTCTTGAAACGGCAACAAGAATCCTTAATCTCGTACCAACGAAGAAGGTCGAGAAAACACCTTTCGAGATGTGGCATGGGAAACCTCCCGTTCTTGCCTATTTAAAGGTTTGGGGTTGTCAAGCCTACGTATGACGTGAGGTAGATGACAAGTTGGAGCCCTGATCCGAAAAGTGTTATTTCATCGGATATCCAGCTGCGGGTATTGGATATATATTCTATAAACCTTCCGAGAACAAGGTATATGTTGCTCGGAGGGCGGTCTTTTTAGAAAGAGAATTAGTATCCAATCAGCAAGGCGGGACTAAGATTGATCTTGAAAAATTCAAGACTCAACGGATGAAAGACCTGACGTTGGCACTAGCCAGCAACCTAGTGAGGTTGAGTCTGAGCATGACAATGCAGAGACTAACGTACATCCGTTACCTCCCCGTAGATCTGGTAGAACTCTCCATGAGCTAGAGAGATATGGGTTTCTCATATCTCAGGGTGACGAGTTATTGGTAGATCTTAATGAGCCCACCAACTATCGGGAAGCGGCAGCGGGCCACAAGTCTACTAAGTGGAAGGAGGCAATGGATAACGAGATGCAATCCATGAAGGATAACCAGGTTTGGGAACTGGTTGATCCTACACCTGGTTGTAAGACGATAGGGTGTAAATGGGTCTTCAAGAAGAAGACCGACATGGATGGAAAAGTAAACACTATCAAAGCCCGACTGGTGGCTAAAGGTTTCACCCAGACACATGGTGTCGATTATGATTAAACTTTCTCCCCAGTGGCCATGTTGAAATCTATTAAGATACTTTTGGCAATCACCGCATTTCATGATTACGAAATATGGCAAATGGATGTCAAAACCACCTTCCTTAATGGGAAGCTCTCCGAAGAGGTGTATATAATGCAGCCAGAGGGTTTTGTGCATCCGAAGCATCCTAATAGAGTGTGTAGACTAAAGAAGTCCATTTATGGACTTAAACAAGCATCTCATAGTTGGAATCTATGCTTTGATGAGAAAATCAAAGAGTTTGGTTTTTCGAAGAGTGTAGATGAGCCATGTGTATACGTTAGGGTTAGTGGGAGCGCCGTAATTTTCTTAGTCTTATATGTGGATGATATCCTACTCATTGGAAAAGATATTCCAACCTTGCAAAGTGTTAAAACTTGGCTTGGAAAATGCTTTTCGATGAAAGACTTAGGAGAAGCGGCATATATTCTGGGTATCAAGCTCTATAGAGATAGATCTAGAAAACTTCTCGGGTTAAGTCAAAGTACATACATTGACAAAGTCTTGAAGCGATTCAAGATGGAGGATTCCAAGAAAGGAAGTCTTCCTATGTCGCATGGAGTGATATTGAGTAAGACTCAATGTCCTAGTTCTTAAGAGGAACTTGAAGTAATGAAGGGAGTACCATACGCTTCGGCCGTGGGCTCGATCATGTACGCCATGTTATGTACTCGTCCTGATGTGTCATGCGCTTTGAGCTTAACTAGTAGATATCAAGGAAACCCGGGGCAAGCCCATTGGGTTGCAGTAAAGAACATTCTTAAGTATCTTAGGAGGACTAAAGAGATGTTCTTGATCTTTGGTGGTGAGGAAGAGCTCAAAGTAAAGGGTTACTCTGATGCTAGCTTCCAAACTGATAGGTATGACTGCCGATCACAATCAGGGTTTGTATTCCTATTGAATGGTGGGGCTATTACTTGGAGAAGTTCAAAGCAAGACACAGTAGCAGATTCTACTACAGAGTCAGAATACATTGCGGCAAGTGAAGCTACTAAACAAGCTGTGTGGATAAGGAAGTTCGTCCGAGACCTTTGAGTGGTTCCTAGCATATCCGACCATATTGAGATATTGTGTGACAATGCCTTAGCGAAGGAACTGAGAGCTCACAAGAGAAAGAGGCATATACCTCGTAAGTACCACTTCATTAGAGAGATGATCGAAAGTAGTGAAGTCGCTATTAGTAGAGTAACCTCGGAAGGCAATTTGGCCGATCCGTTTACCAATCCATTGTCACAAGCTTCTCATGATTCTCACACTACGGCGATAGGTGTTAGATTTTCTCATGACTTGGTTTAGATTTAGTTTTAATTTATGTTTGGACCATTATGTATTTGGGAACATTAAGCAATAATGTGACTAATGTTTGTTTCGATTTATATAGTAGAGATCTATATATACGCGTGTTGCGGTTACTTTCGTTTAGTCTTTATTGTGTTCTATCTTCGCATGTTTAATTTATTCCCTAGATTGTTTTACAATCTTTAAGTCTCCACAACCGGTCATACTTTGTGGGAAGGAAGTATGAATTAAGATTGAGGTGAAGAATTGGTTTTGATAAAACGTGATTCTTGCCTTTACTTGAAAGGGGTTTCAAGTGATTGGAGGACCCGCACCTGAGTTTACTTCATGGTTTTAGTCACAAGTAACTCGGGATGGTAATGACATTTCATCCTTAAACTAGAGATACATGTGATCTCAAAGCATAGGTTTGCTTTGCTTTGATCGTTTTCTAACGCGGTCCGTAACTGGTCGTTATAAGGGAGATGATTGGGTAGAGTATCATCTATGTGGCGGGACTATGTAGTTGAAAGGTATTTGTTCCTCTGTGTATAGAGAGAATATCCGTGGGCCCCTCCATGATTGAGTGCTGACGTTAATATGCATGGTCGTGCTCAAGTTATAATTGATGATGGATCAATGTTAACTTGATTTGTTGGTCACCACTAATCTAGAGTCGAGAAACATAATCGTGAACGATATGAAGGTTGACTATATTCCATTCCTTGTGTTCACATTGGATATCGCGAACAAAGGGATGTACATGTTCATTTATCTTTAGGACAATCATTTTATGATTGGGGATCTTGTCAAGAGTGACATACCCTATACTAACTTGGGAGCATAAATCTTGCTAGAGGCCGCTCTATGTTTGTGTTATTTTTCGTAGTCGTGTCACCTGCAAGTGGGAGTCTGTTGGAATATGCCCGCTGACACGAACGAGTTAATGGCACTACAGATGAGGTATAGGCCTATTGGGTCACACACCAAGTATTGATTCCGGTAACACGATCAAGCAAAAGAGAGGAAAAGGCCGAATGGGTTTTGGCAGGATGGTACACGGGCTGTGTTCCTGAACATGGGCCGTGTACAGTCCAACATACATGAGGCGTATTAGCCCAGTTCAAGGTCGTGTAGTTTGGGCCTACACGGGCCGTGTTGTGCCTGTTAGACACGGGCCGTCTTAGCCCAATTGGGGCCGTTGACTTTGGGCCTACACGTTCGTGTTGACCAACACGGGCTGTGTACGTCTCCTGTAACAGCAGAAGTAACAGCCTTAAACACTTAGTTTAATGGTGTTAACTTATAATGATTGTGGTAGACAAAGAGGCTACGAGTTATCTGCTCTAAGAGAGGCTTTTTGGATACACTTTGTCTCTTGGTTGATACTAGAACTCTCTCTCTCTTGTTCATCTTGTTCTTGGTGTTCTTGAGCACAAGAAAGAAGAAATACATACACTTGATTGTTGTTTTGGTGATTGTGCATCAACAAACTAGCATTTGGGAATCAAGGAAGCTTGGGGTGGACAACACTAGAGGGATTCTATTTGGATTCTTAGCTTCTTGACAAGAAAGGTTTTTCTTTGTGACTTGCATTGACATATAAATCTTTCTTCCCATCTTGTTTATCTTTTAGTTGCAATTTCATTGTTAGATGTTGGTCCATGGGAAGTATTCGTCTTTTGGCATCGATTTTTGTTATATACTTCGCTTCCGTTGCTACTTGATTTTGCCAAACGAATACCTTCAAAACGAGCAAGTCATTTTGTAACAAAAAGTTTATGTTTGATGGATTGTAAAGAACAGATATTTTGTTTAAGTAAATATTTGTTAATGTAATGAATGTTTAATTAATTAAAGCTTCCACTACGCTATTTAAAAAAAAATTTGGCTTAGATTTTATGGTGTTACAGTTTGGTATCAAAGCCTTGGTTTGGCGATGCAGGCACGGCTAGAGTGTTTGCATTCCAAAATCTTGGCTCGTGACAGGTCAAGCTTTCCTTCACGGACAATTAGAGTGAGTTAGAGTTGTTTGTAGTAGTTAGTATTATGAGTACATAACGGTTTTTGCTATAAAGTTGTGAGATGATGTGATTATAATAGATATGGCTGAAAGAGAGACCCTTATCCTCCCTCCTGCTACTCAATCATCTACAGAGGCACCGTTGATAAAAGACTTGGATACTACTAACCGAGCAGGAATGAACTGATGGATCTTAGAGCTAAGATTAACAACTTAGAACAAAGATTAACCTAAACTGAACAAATTCCAGTGCCAACTGCGATCTCTACTCAGGCAACCTTACCACCTGTATCGATGCCCCTACCACCAGTGACACAGGTGATGCAACAATCGTTTTATTATCCGTATCCACAACCGGGAGCTTACCGTTTTGCGTTCCCTGGGTTTAAGCAGCCTTGCACGTATAAACAATTCCTTGACTGTAAGCCTTCGGAGTACAGTGGAAGTTCTGACCCTAACATAACCCTGAACTGGTTGAGGGAAATGGTAAAGGCACTAGATGCCTGTAACTGTTAAAACGAATTTAAGGTGAAATACGCATCAAGAATGCTGAAAGGTGATGTAATGGTTTGGTGGGATTCAATCACAGGCCATTTTACTTAACAACAACAGGAAAATATTCCTTGGAGTCAATTCCAAGAAAAACTTTGTGAACAGTATTGTGGTACGTTCGAGGTTGCTAAGATCAAGAAGGAATTCATGGATCTACAAATGACCGGGAAGATGACAGTAGATGATATGATTAAGCAATTTAATCAGAAGATGAGGTTTGTGAAGCATTGGGTACCAGACGAATAATCTAAGATTGCTCACTTTGTTGGAGCACTGCACCCTGATCTTCGTAGCGCCACTAGGTGGGCTACTACTTTATCACAAACTTTTAACTTGGCAAAGATAGCAGAAGAGGATTTAATAGCCAGGAACAAGTGGAGTGGGGAGAAGATTGCTCAACAAAAGTCGAGGATCGATCATTATAATTCCCAACAGAGATAGAGTAGGCAAGGCAGTGGGTATAAGCAGGGAGACCAAAATAGGAGGTCGAATGTTAGTGTCTCAACACAGTGGGCACCGTGGTGTAGCCGGTGCAAATCATATCACAACGGGCAGTGTACGCCCCAAACTAAAAGGTGTGTTAAGTGTGGCCAGTTTGGCCAAGAACTGAAGGATTGAAGGTTCCCAGGCAGTGTTTGCTGGAACTGCCAAGAAGAAGGGCACAGAGTGGGAGAGTGCCCGATGGGAAAGAAAGTTGGGTCAGGAGCAGGGGCGGGGCCTTTAAGATGACGGTGGAGGATGCCACCACTACAGACGATGTCATAACCGGTATGTTCCTGATTAACTCTATCCTTGCAAGAGTGTTATTGGATTCTATAGCTAATCGCTTGTTTGTGTCTATGGAGTTTTGTGGTAGATTATATATACCTGTTATTAAACTTGCTAATACCCTAGAGATAGAAGTAGCAGATGGCGTGATGGTTCCAATCGCGATTGTTGTGGATGGAGCTAAAATTGATATTGATGGCGTATGTTTTCCTATTTATTTTCTTGTCATGCCTCTATCTAGTTTTGATGTGGTACTTGGTATGGATTGGTTGAGTCTGAATCAAGCAAGTATAAAATGCCACAAGAAGTTGATTTCGTTCCCATTAGCGGATGGGACAAGAGTGATAGCAAGGGGTGAGAAAGCCGGGTCGGCAATTTCTATATTTCGTGTTTAAAGGCAATGAAAGCATTGAGTAAAGGTTGTGAATCGTTTATAGCGTATGTGATTGATGGAAAGAAAGAGAAGCAAGCTATGACAGACATCCGGGTGGTAACCGAATACCCGGAGGTGTTTTGAGAGAGAATTACCTGGGCTACCTCCAGTTCGAGAGGTAGAATTCAAGATAGATTTGATTCCGGGTTCCCGACCAGTGCCTAAAGTACCGTATAGACTGGCACCTTCCGAAATCTGAGAAATGATGACACAGATTCAAGACCTGTTAGATAAAGGATTTATCCATCCAAGTTCATCTCCGTAGGGTACACCAGTATTGTTTGTAAAGAAGAAAGATGGTACATTGCGTATATGCATTGATTATCTGGAATTGAACAAGAGAACGATAAATGATAAGTACCCGTTACCCAGAATTGACGATTTGTTCGATCAACTACAGGGAGCTTCCTTCTTCTCGAAAACTGATTTAAGATCGGGTTACCGTCAAGTACGGGTGTCAAAGGAAGATGTATCAAAGACAGCCTTCCATACGCGATATGGTCATTATGAGTTCCTTGTTATGCCATTCGGTCTAACCAACGCGCCAGCAATATTTATGGATCTCATGAAACGAGTCTGTCAACCATTTCTTTATAAGTTTGTTATTGTCTTCATTGATGACATTTTGATTTATTCGAAGACCGAGATAGAGCATGACCAACATTTGAGACAGATATTGGAAACTCTGAAAAAAGAACAGTTGTATGCAAAGTTCTCGAAATGTCAGTTCTGGTTAATAGAAGTTTAGTTTTTAGGGCATATAATTTGTAAGGAAGGCGTAAAGGTGGATCCTTCGAAAGTAGAAGCAGTGAGGAGTTGGAATGCTCCAAGAACACCATCAGAAATAAAAAGTTTTCTGGGATTGGCTGGATACTACCAAAGATTTATCAAGGATGTTTCTAAGATTGCGGGTCCATTAACCAAGTTAACTCAGAAAGATTTGAAGTTTATGTGGGGTAACGAACAAGACAAGGCCTTTCAGATATTAAAAGAACTGTTATGTCAAGCTCCAATCCTTGCTTTCCCAAGTGGATTTAAAGATTTTATAGTGTATTGTGATGCATCATTGGCTGGTTTAGGGTGTGTACTAATGCAGAGAGATCGGGTGATTGCTTATGCTTCCAGACAGTTAAAACCACATGAAAAGAAATACCCGACTCACGACTTGGAACTAGCAGCTGTGGTATTTGCGCTCAAACTATGGAGAAATTACTTGTACGGCACCAAATGTGTGATATGTATAGATCATAAGAGCCTGCAGTATGTGTTTACTCAGAAAGAATTGAATATGAGACAAAGACGCTGGGTAGAATTGATAAAAGATTATGACTGCGAGATCAGATATCACCCTGGAAAGGCGAATGTAGTGGCAGATGCCCTGAGCCGTAAAGGGACTGGAAGTCCTATTCAATTTATGTGCATTGAGATAGTATCTGATCTGATAAATAGACTGAAGTCTGCTTAGTTTGAAGCTCTAAAAGAAGAAAATTTAAAGATTGAGTTAATGAAAAAGAGAAAAGAAGAATTGAATGACGATTCTCGTGGATTAAAAACATTCAAAGCTCGTGTGTAGGTGCCTAAGCTTGGAGAATTGAGACAATTAATTTTGACAGAAGCACACAAGTCGAGATTATCTATACACCCAGGAAGCACTAAAATGTATAACGATCTGAAAGTGCTTTACTGGTGGAGCCGTACGTCTGTATGCATGTGGGTAAGTGTAATACACGTGGAGTATGAGTTAGGAGATGATGACACCTCTTTGCATGTAAACTTATGTGTGAGTGAATACCACTATCTGCTCATTTTCTTAAAACAAAGAAATAGTGTGTATGTGTTTGTGTATTTCTCTAGGCCAAGAAATTGAGAGAAAGAAGAGAAAGAATCAGGATTTGAATTGGTGTTTTGATAAATCAAGATTTAAGGTTGGTATGTTTAAATTGACATGTTATAATCCTTCTTGATTTGTTGTATGATTTAAAACATGATTCATGTTTAATTTGAAGATTGCATGTTAATAACATCATGATCGGTTTTTGAAAGAACAGGATTTTGATAGTTTTGTATGTTCATATGATTCATATGGTTAATTGCATGAGAATGTATTTAGAAATGTTTAATGTATGTTTCTGAAATGATGGTTATGGATTTATAAAACTGGGTTTGTATTATGATATTTTGAAGTTGTCGGATTTGATAATTATGAAGCTCTCGGATTGTTGGGAAGAAGAAATCTGATTCTTGCTTGAATCGGGAAGTATTGAAAACCGAAACTTAGAAAACCGAGACTTTGAATCCTTGACTAAAAACGATACTTGGATTATAAAAACCCCAAATCCGATTGCTATATATTATATGAAATCCTAAAACTTGGAAACTAACAAGTCAGAATCCAATACATGAAATCCGAGAATAGTTAAATCCGATACTCTTGAATCCGGGACTTTGAAACCAAGTGCTTGAAATCCGATTAAGGTAAATCCGACAGTTATGGAATCCATCGGATTCCCAAATCCGACACTGGTGAAATCCGACATTTGAGTTGCGGATTTTCAAGAATCCGAGTACAAATCCGATAGTTTAGAAAATCCGATACTATGTGTTATGATTTATAATTGTTTTTTGATTGTTGGATGTTATGAATGAATTATGAATATATGATCAGATATAATTATGATGTTTGAACTGATTGATTGTTATTATGTTTTCAGGAAATCCAAAGGCTTAGTAACATTAGAATTCTGAGTGCTTCCCCTGAGATTGAAAGGTGAGTGGATGTTGGATGCGAATGGTAAAGATTGTGTTTAATATTACTGATGTGAGGCATGATTGTATTTGATGGTTTGACACTGAAACTGTTGGATGTGAAATATATTATTGATGACTGTTGCATGACTATTTGTTCGATACGCACTCTTAGTATGATTTTGAGTTGCGTTTGAGAAGTCAGCTATACGTGGAATTGGGCTGGGCTCGTTTACTGCTTGGTTGAACAATAGTAGCCTTACTGTTGCATATGTTGCATTAGAGTGGGATTTCACTGTGCCAATTCAGTAGAGGGCTATCGGTAAACCTTTGTTTTGGCCGGCATTGGTTTTAGGTTCTGCGCCGAACCGCCGGTATTCTTAGAGTTGTGATTACATGTTTAGTATTGACATGATGTTTGCTTTTGGGTTTAGCCCCTACTCACTTAGCTTTGTGCTAATTCCCTACAGTTGTTGCTTTTTGCAGGTTTGTGTTTGTAAGTGCTTGTGGAAGGAGAAGTTGACCTAACTCTGATGTCCAGTTTAAAAAGAAACGAGCCAGTCATTTTGTAACACAAAGTTTATGCTTGATGGATTGTAAAGAACATATATTTTGTTTAAGTAAATATTTGTTAATGTAATGAATGTTTAATTAATTAAAGCTTCCGCAACACAATTTAAAAAAAATGGCTTAGATTTTATGGTGTTAAAGGGAACCAGTCCAGAACGTTTGAATTTGGACATCCCCATCAGTTCATCTCCCCTCCATCCGAGGTACATTACATGTGCTAGGATTTGTTTATCGGTGGGTATGGGATCAAAATCAGCTTCGGTTGGGTAAGTGTTTGGTTTGGGTAGTCTGAGAATGCGTCTTATGCTTTATAGGCCCATTTTAAATTCAACTTGTTCAATTTGGCCTGCAAGGACTAGAAGACCTTCTGCACTTTTAGTTAAAGTAAGAGAACTCCACAGTTGTTGTACGTACACCTCCGGTACATGAGGTATGGATTTAGTAGGGTTGAAAGTGAAAACATGGTTTACAGGATGGGAAGTTATGAGTTCGATGATTATTGGATATTCAATATTGGTTACATCGGGTAGGAAGTAGGCATTGTTAAGTTGGTTTTGAAGAAAATTGGTTCAGGGGTACAAGGTATTCGAAGGGATTTGCACCATCTGTAATATAAACAGTTAGTACAAAATTTATAAATTTGAAATTTTTTTGAAAATCCCTAACTGTTGGATGAAATCCGACACTTAGAAATCCGACAAGTATGTTTTTGCAAAATCCGACACCCTTTTTCTTCCAAAATCCGATATTAATGAAAATCCGACACTTATGTCTTAAAATCTGATGGAAGTTTAAAAACCGACACTCATGTTTTTCAAAATCCGATGAATTTGAAAAACCGACACTCATGTTTTTCAAAATCCGATGAAATTGAAAAACCGACTTTCATTTTACTTCAAAATCCGATAGTCATTTAAATCCCAAAATTCGATATTCTCAAAAACCGACAAGTATTGCAAATCCGACAAGTCACTCCGGTATTTTGAAAATCCGATAATAATTAGAAATCTGGTATGAATTTGAAATCCGATAAACACTCAGATTTACATGAAATCCAACAAACTTCCCAAATTTAACAAACACTCGGATTTACATTAAATCTGACAGCTTTGAAATCCGTTTGTTTTAAAATCCCACAAATTTTACACTTTGAACAAACAATCGGATTTAACACAAAATCCGATTAATCATGAAATCCTATAAACTATCGGATTTACATGAAATCCGACAGTTCATACATATGAACACAATTTAAGTTTTTGACAATCCGATTCTTTCAAAACACCCATTTCAATCACTTAACTCTTAATACCCAAAATATTTATGCAATTAACCCTAATCTATAACCAAAACCGAGTCTAACAATGTAAACACAATCATTTAATTTCATGAATTTATATGTCGAGAATTTTGAGGGTTTTGCGGTTAAAGAATCCAATTAAAAACCATGTAATCGTTGATGAAATTTCAAAAGAAGTATACCTTTTGACTCAAAAAAGTATTGCGAATTCAGATATGTGATTTGTTTGCTCATTCAAACACTTTGAAAATCTTGGTTTCTTTGAAGAACTTTGAGATTCTTGAACATTTGGAAAACCGATAATGGAATCGGATTTTCCATTTTATAGGAAATCCGACCCATGAAATACGAATGGTTAAAATCCGATCCACAAGAAATCCGAAACCCACAAAAACTGATAAAACACTCTCGGTTAGTCAAAATCCGATAGATGTATCGGAATCCGACAAAAGTATCGGAATCCGATAAAAGTAGCAGATTTTTACTTAATCCAACTTTTGCGGATTTTTAACACTTGGTATCAAAAATTTGATTTTTCAAAGCATTTCACTCCCCCTAAACATTACATTTCATTTTAAAAAATAATTCTTTTATCATGAAGACAAAATTTTCAAAATTTGAAATTTTATCAAATCTGGCCATGAATCCAGAGTCATCTCCTACTATTCCATCTTCGCTTTCACCATTTGGTTTCTTCGAACTCACACTCTTCTACCTCAGCCATCAAGACAAACTGGGCGTGGACATTAGGATCTTCATCACTGTTATAAGTGGCAGAAAGGAATTGATCCTCTTCAGCAAGTAATGCCCTCCCACTATTTCTCTGCTTGATCAGGTTGAGTTTAGTCTTATAGTATTCAGAGTCCTTAACCTTTGGCTTTTTGCAATCTTTAATGAAATGCCCAATGCCACCATAGTTGTAGCAATTGCGATCCTGGGCAGTTTCTACTTTCCTTTCATATCTTCTTTCAAGTCGTTGACCATCCTTCTTTTGGAATTGGTCATCTCTCCTTCTAGATCCAAAAGTGAACCTTTGTCTATTGTTTGTTTTGTTCTTTAGAAACTTTTTTTGCATCAAGTTAGTTAAATAGGCCATAGCCTCCATGATTTTCTCAATGTCAACCACACTCTCTACCTCCGAATCTGAAGATTCTGTCTCTTGAACTTGTTTCATCTTGAAAGATTTTGTTAAGCTCTTTACCCTTTTCTCATTAACCACCAAGGCCGGTAGATATACAGTTTCCTTCTGTGCCCCCAGACCAACATCATCCTGATATTGGTTTAATTCCTCAAAAATCATATGGTGAGTAACTTTGTTGAGGTTCTTATGGCTCATCTGTCTGTAGATGGCCACTTGGGATCTCCATTCAGTCCCTAGAGAATTTAGAAACCTTGTGTTCTTTGTGAGATTAGAGTAATCATCAAGCTTATGGTTTTTAAGAT
This sequence comes from Dittrichia graveolens, assembly GCA_038502395.1. Classification (NCBI taxonomy): domain Eukaryota; kingdom Viridiplantae; phylum Streptophyta; class Magnoliopsida; order Asterales; family Asteraceae; genus Dittrichia; species Dittrichia graveolens. Next base: position 56,487,011 of record JARJIL010000003.1, read on the forward strand.
CATTTAGTAACTTACAGTAACGACTGTAAGTTTCAATAAGTGCTTCCCCGTCTCTAGCTTTGAAATGGTCAAAGTAGTTAACCAGTGTAGTCTCTTTGATCCAGACCCCAGACTCAGTGCCTTCCATCTGGCTTTTTATCTCATCCCATATCTCCTTAGTAGTGTTCAGGCCATTAACTTTAATGTAGAATTCTAAAGAAAGGCCATGTTTTAGATAGTATTTTGCTTTTCGATCTGCTGTGGCTCTGTGCTTTTCTATTGATGTATACTCAGATGGAAGCTTTTCCCTATGGATTTCATCCAATGGTGGATTATGGTGAGGATTTGCTTATTGATCAATTTAGAAGATACCATTACCTTCTAGTATACTTTTCTTCATCTCCCCACCATATTGCTCGTTGTTAACAATAAAATCCATGAAACGACTTTTCTAGACATGGTACTCTCCTCTGTACAAGACAGGTGACTTAGTGTCTAAACCAAATGAAAGGGTTTCACTGTATGTACTCATTACTGCTTCAGGATCTTTTCTCTGCAAGATATTGATTGAAGAATCCTTGTTTTACCACAAATCTGATACTTTGAATTGACTTCAAATCACTAAAATCCGATACTTTACTAAATCCGAGACTTCAAATCCGAGAACTTGAAATCCGATTGAATTCCTTCAAATTTGGAAATCCAATAGCTTGATACTTTAGAAATCCGATTATCTTGGAAATCAGATTTCTTCAAATTCCGACAGTTTTGAATTCCGATTGAAGTAGAAATCCGATTGTATAAATCCGAGACTTTCCAAAATCCGATGATTTGGAAATCCGTAAGTAATCAAATCTGAGAAATTCCAAAATCCGATGATTTGAAAATCCATAAGTAATCAAAACCGAGAACTACCAAAATCCTTTGAAAATCCGTGACCCAAAATCCGGAACTTTATATCCGATACTCAAATCTGAGTAATCAAATCCGATTGCAACCAATTCTTGTAATCCGATAGTAGACAAAACCACTCAACAATTCCAAATCCGCAACTTCAAATCCGCAACTCAAAACCTTTGTAAATCCAAAATCCACAACCCCAATTCCGATTGTCAAAATCCGACACTTAGAAAAAATGTCGGAATCCGATGAAACTTTCGGATTTTTAGAAATCCGACTGTTCTTCAAGTGAAATCCGATAGTTCCTCAACAGTTGAAACCACCAACTTCTAAACTTCAAATTCCTTTGAATTTTGATCAAATTCGTGAATTTCTTCTTCCACAAGATTCGTAGACAAGAGAATACAGTTTAGAATCAAATTTACAACCAGAATCAACCACTAAAATACATTTTTGATCAAAATGGTTTGAAAACCGAAAAATACAAAAAATTCAATTTAGTACAAACTGTTGTAATAATCGATCGCGGACTTACACAGATTTACTCCAATGTTGATTGCGAGTCTAATAAGCTACTAATCCTCCATTTTCAGTCTCGAATTTATAGAAATCAAAATTGTCCAAAAGTCGACCAAAAACTCTTCAAATTTGACAATTTTCTTCGAATTGTTGCTGTTTTTGCTTGGATTCTTCAATCAAGAACCTTATCTTATCAAAGTTTAGGATTTGATATCAATTGTAGAGCAATAAACGAGTACAAATGGAAATCAAGATGAGAGAATATGTAGAAACACCTTTAAATGTGTGTAGTCTATTAGAATATATGTCATAGGTTACATTGAAACAAGGCCTAAGTCACCTTATATACATATCCTTAAAGGTGACATTCTAAGTACAAAATTAACTAGATAAGCATTAAAATGTAAGGTAAACTCCCCCAAAATGTATTAAACTATACCCTAAATGTTAATGTATGTATCCACCTTTCAAAAATGCTATTGTGTGTATTGAACTTCAAAAAACGTGTTATTGTGTGTATTAAACTTTCTATTGTATGTACTAAACTTATACCTTTTTTGCTTTTTTATGTAATCAAAATACATACAATAACAACAAATTAAAAGTTCAAATATGGTTCTAACACCTTCTTAGACTAATCATCCTCTATTTTCTCAGGTCTCGGATTGGAACATACACAATCCTTGGCTTCATAACCTCTGTCACCACACTTATAACATTTTCTTTTCAAAGTAGGTGTTTGGGTGTTCTCTTTATGTTTTCCAAAATTAAATTTAGATTCAGTTTTAGGGTCAAGAGTTGTGGATAAAGACAGCTTTGTCAGATTCATGGTTACCCTTATTTGGACTTTCTCTGACTTTTGACTTACCTTTGTCAGATTTATGGTTACCCTTATTTGGTGTTGTTTGACTTAAAGACAGCTTCCTGTTCTTAGACATCCTTTCATACCTGCCTTGAGAGTTATGTCTTTTTGAGTTAATATGAGTTATTTTGTCAAAGACAGTTGTTCTCACACGATTGTAATCCAATCTTTTGAAAACTGACTTATAGTTTCTGTTGGATTTAGAGCACTCAGTTTGATGGTTTGTATTAATAACCTAGGGGCTTTGGGTTGGTCTCACAAACTTATTGGTTTTGACATGCTTAGCATCCTTGTTTCATAAAAGTGTTTTTGGAAGTATATCATCAGATTCCACATTTTTATCTTCAAGACAGACTCGTTCTTTGTCAATTTCGTCAGCAACAACACTATAATCTCCCCCTAGCACTTCGTTTACTTGATTTGGTATTTGTTGGTTGATACATTTTCTACTTCTCTTGATGACTTACACCAAGATTCACAGATCTTTCTTAGATTGTCAGCTTGCTCCTTTGATTCTTGTAACTCTTCACTTAGAAGTTTGTTGATGTGAAGCTGACACTCAAAATCACTTTGAGTCTTTTTCCCAGCATTTATGAGAGTTTCAGAGTGTTTAAGTTCATCTCTTAATTTTGAAATTTCACTTTTCAAATTAGATTGAATAGTTAGAGAGGTTTTGAAGTCATTCAACAAATAGTTGAACGTTAAGTATTTCTGTTCATTAGTGTAAGAGCTAAAGTTGTTTACCTTGTACATTGAGGCAGGATCCGAGTTGTTGGTCTGCTTACTCAGCTTAGTAGCTTCTGCTAGATCCTCATCAAAGGAACTTTCTTCTAATTCATAATCAACCTATTCCTCTTCATCCTCAATGGCCATCAAACACCTATTTGGCTCATCATCATCTGAAGTAGATGATTCAATATCCCAGGTATTGGCAAAAAGACCTTTGGTGTTTTCATCTTGCTTGGCTTTGAGTTTCTGATATTTCTTTTTATATTTCTCAGCTCTATATGATTCTTGTCAGCCACTGAAGCTGATTCTCCTTTCTTAGCTCTGTACTCAGCAGCTATGTGTCCTATCTTCTGACAGTTGTAGCACTTAGCTTTATTAGGATCAAAAGTAGACTAACCACTTTTGCTTTTGTTAGATTGACCCCTTCCTCTTCTGAAATTTCTAAAATTTCATGCTAACATTGATATTTGTTCTGTAAGAGCATCCATCTCTTCATCATCTGAGTCTGAGTTAGGACTTACCTCCTCAAATTCAAATTCAGAGTCAGTCTCAGCTTGAGACTTTCCAGACCCCTTCTTCTTCTTTTCTACTATCAATGCAGATCAAGCACTATTGATAGATTCTTTCAACTGTTGCTGAGCCACTTTCTTCTGTTCCATGATCTGTTAATGATTTAGAAGAAAACCATAGATAGATCTAAGATCATATTTTCCTAAAGTTCCTCTAGCATGAAGAGCAATGGTGATCTCATTGAATTTTTCTCGTAACACGTCCAAGAACTTAAGCACCAACTCATTTTCATCTTTTTTGACACCTACCAACATTAGATCATTAATCAAGCATTGAAACATGGTAATTAGATTAGCCAGAGTTTCATCCTTTTTAGCAAAGAAAGTCTCATAAGAACGACTCAGATTTGTCTTCTTATGTTGCTTGACCAGGTCAGTGCCTTCATAAGTGACACTGAGAGTATCTCACATCTCTTTTGTATTTTGGCACCCAGCCATAGTATGAAGAAGAGGGTTTTTCAAAGCATTTGCTATGATACTCTATGCCTTATCATCAAGATTGAACAATTTGCGATCTTCCTCAGTCTAGGATGGTTTAGGCTTGGGAGGTTCTCCAGAGGGAACAATTTTGTTAGTGGCAGTGATTTGGATCATTGGAATAATTGGGCCATCTTGAATCACAGTACTCATCCTGTGATCCACAGACTTTAGAAACAACATGGCTCTAAACTTCCATATAGGATAGTCAGTGCCATCAAAAATAGGACACCCTTTTGCCACCATTGTTGGAATATGATTTGATTGCTTGTTTGCAGACATCTTGACCTCTCGACAGCGGATCTTGATCTTTAACTTATAAAGAAACACTGCTCTTATACCAGTTGTTGGTCCCGAAGAGGGTAAACAAGGAACCGATATAGTGTAGAAGGGGGGGTTGAATACACTTAATCAATAATAAAACAATTCAATAAGAATATATTCAATAATCAATCAAGGAATTACAATATTACTCTTAATCATATCAACAAAATGATTTGATGTTACACTGATATAAATTCAACTCTCTCTAAACACTCTTGAATCACAAACTAATTGATGATCGGACTTCTTGTTAAAACTAATTTACAAGAACTATGAAAACTCTCTTAAACTTTGAACTCACAAAATTATCGCAACACACACGTATCAAGTATGACGAATACACGTACGTTTTGCAACTTATGCAGAACTCTCTGTGTTTTTGTAAGCCCATAAGAAGGTTTATACTTATACTTGATTTATCTACGAACAAATCGTGATTTAAATATAGAACTTATCTTTTCATTAAATCCTTAACAAACTCCTTAATTAGAACATATCTAATTATTTTCGTTTGTGATCTTTATCCAACTAACAGATAGTTTAAATTAGGTTTTAGATATCCTAATTTAAATGTCATAGACATCGAGAGTTTATAACAAAATTTAAAACTTACTTAAATTCCTAAACTGACTTGTGGCGCTGAACTAACTCACTCAGTCTTGACATCATCAAGCTGAGTTCTTGGATCTTCAAATCTTCAAGTCTTCAGTCTTGAAACCTATCTCAGCTAAGAAGTCACTGACTTATCTAGTACTTACATAGAAAACTCTATATCTGTTTGTACGCTGACTACTCAGCCTAAGTTGACTATTCAGTCTACAACAGACTTACATAATTCCTAACACTTAACCTATCATCTATACATAGCTATGGTTTGTCTGATCAAATCTAACTATTCTAAGCATGAGACTAACATAAGCATTCACTTTATCACGCTGCATTAGGACACAACCCAAACCCGCGTATGAGGCATGACAATAGACAGTAAAGTCTTCCGAACCATCAGGCAAGGTGAGGATCAGAGCTTCACATAATAATTGCTTTATGGTCTGTAAAGCTTCCTCCTGAGCTTCCGACCACACAAAATATATATCTTTACGAGTCAGCTTGGTCAGCGGACCCGCAAGTTTAGAGAAATCGCGGATAAACCGCCGATAATAGCCAGCCAAGCCAAGGAAACTTTTAATTTCGGAAGGAATCGAGGAACTCCCCAATTTATCACAGCCTCCACCTTAGTTAGATCTACTTTGACACCATCTCGACAAATAACATGGCCAAGGAAATGCACTTCCCTAAGCCAGAACTCACACTTAGAAAGCTTTGATTACAATTGTTCTCATTTGAGAGTTTCGAGAACTTGACGAAGATGGAGCTCATGATTAGCTTCAATCTTCAAGTAAACAATAATATCCTTGATAAAGACGATCACGGATCTATCGAGATATGGACGACAAACACGATTTATAAGTTCCATGAAGATGGCAGGGCATTGGTTAAGCGTAACAGCATAACCAAAAATTCATAATGACCGTAATGGGTTCGAAAAGCAGTCTTCGGGATATCTTCTTCATGAACTCGCACTTGATGCTACCCCGACCGGAGATCAATTTTAGAGAAATAAGTAGCTCCCTGTAATTGATCGAAAAGATCGTCCATTCGCGGAAGAGGATATTTATTCTTTAAAGTTCACTTATTAAGCTCCCTGTAATCTATACACATACACATTGTGCCATCCTTCTTCTTGACAAACAACACGGGAGTTCCCCACGGCGAGGAACTCGGACAGATAAAGCCTTTGTCAAGCCGCTCCTAAATTTGAGTCACCATCTCACGAATTTCAGAAGGAGCAAGACAATATGGAGTTCTAGCCACAGGAGTAGTTCTAGGAATAAGTTTGATCTTATATTCAACGTCTCTAACCGGATGTAAACCCGGCAGTTCTTTAGGAAACACCTCAGGGTAATCAGACGTTACCCTGATGTCTTGGACTGGTTGCTTCTCCATCTTGACATCAATAACATATGCTACGAAAGAGTCACAACCTTTAGAAATAGACTTCTGAGCTTTAATAACGGAGATAACAGGAATATCGGACTCCCGTCGCTCTCCTCGAGCTATTGCATAAGATCCATCAGAAAGAGGAATCTTAATCATCTTTTCGGAACAGAGAATCTCAGCATCACGACTACTGAGCCAATCCATTCAAATAACCACATCGAAGCCCATAATAGGCATAACAAACAATGAGATAGGGAAACTACTTCCCTCTACATCAAGTACATCTATAGGAACCTTCTCTGTAACAGAGACTACCTTACAACTAGTAACTTCCACATTAAGTGGGTCGATCAACTTGGAAACAAGCAATTTCAAATTTTATAATAAGACACAAGGACAAAGGAGTAAGCAAATCTAGAGTTGATTAACAAACATGCAAGGGTATAGTCAATAAGGTATGTACCCATAACAATATCTCCCCACTACCTTTACCCCCTCTGCTGTCATCTGGATTTCTCTCCCTCTTATACGAGGTGTACCGTCATTCTTCTACCCCCTAGAAGACCCACCTGCTCCCAAACTTTGTCTTTCGGGACAATCCACCATCTTGTGACCAGGCTTGCGACACCGGTAGCAAACATCTTCTTTGTATCGGCACTCGCTCATTGAATGCCCCCTCTGCACTCACTTCCAAATATTGTCAGGTTTCGGTTTCTTGGAAGTATCAGTTCTTCCACCTCTAAAGGATTGCCCTTTTGTGGGACCTGATTTTTGAGATGGCTGAAACTTCCTTTTGTAACCCCCACTTGAAGATTTGCCCTTGTACTGCATACCACCCCCCTCCATTTGTCGGGCCACTTCGAATGCCCGATTCTGACTCACAGCCGCTTGCACATTGGTGCGAATATCCAACGGCAGGGTCTACACAAAACTTCTTATTTTGGCATTTTCATCGGGTATCGAATGTGGAACGGACCTCATCTCATCAGTAAAAGCAGTGAGATTGAATACTCTATAAGGAACACTTTACTATGGTCGGGCCCGAGTTTGAGATTGAATACTCTTACAAGTACCCAATTCCCTCAAACTTAGGATCTAATACCTAATTGTAACACCGGCTTTGCAAACGTCAAAATTAGCAAAAATTTGCGTTTTTCATAAACGTGAACTCATTCACGATTAAATATTATTAGACGGAAATTTAACTAAAAAGTTATCCAACTGATATTTACAACCAAAATGTTTAGTATCAATTGTTTGGTGTTACTCTAACACAATGACCGACCATAATAATATATAATTACAATATTCATAAGTGTTCCATCCCAAATCGAATATCCAGCATAGGCAACCCCGCTCACTAGGCCACCTAATCTTTATATGCAAAATGGGTCAACGTTGCTCCATTAGCTATAGCACATAGCTAGTGAGTACAAACTTTGCATAAGTACCTATAAAGCAAGTCATACATCACACGAATAAGCAATCAATGCTATCCTATCACATTGCGGTGTGCTGATAAGATCGGAATGAGTCATTTCTTGTATGATAGCTAGTCCCGCTCAACAACATTAAACTGAGGGACCAAACACAACCATCCGCGTTGGGGAAGCATAAAGAAATCTGAAATGTTATCTCGAATTACCGTTAAATCCCGAATCACCTGATCAAGGCTCCTTGGGATCCAGCTATCCGGCTGACCTTAACCATGCTTTGAGTTGTCCGCGAACATTTTACATACGCATAACTGATCTAATATGGATCATTCATTAATCATGCATATTCATACATTTCATCAAGGCGGATCCATTCGGGATCCTTAGCATGCATATCATCAATTTTCCACATAGTTGATCCAATCAAGATCAGTATCATACATATCATTTAGCTTAAATAGGCGGCTCCAGTTCTGGATTCTGATGGCATGCACTTAACATACATTTAACAAGTACTTAACATGGCATAGTGCAATAAAGTAGCATGGCAAGACTTACGTCTTTACTTTTAAGAATACATGCAACATTAAACATCTTTGTATCACATGTAATTCATTTAGAAAGCAACTCTCCCTCTACCGAGACTTATGATAGTCGGTACTCACCTGAGTAGCTTATATTACGGATTACTTTAACTCTGATTCAGCTAATTCGGTAAGTTCACCTAGAATCATTATTATTCGCGTTAAGCATTTACACATATGGGATTCTATTACTTAGAACTCTTACAAGACCCTTCTAATGTTCATAGACCACTTATTAAACTTACTTTTGACATTACATTACCTATCCAACAAGAACATGTAATAAAAAAAAGTTCTTGCTGAACAGGCACTGGCCGCATCGTGACCATCTAACTCGTCACGTCGTGACGTGCAAAAGTCGGATGAGAGAGTCGTATGACTCATGCAAAAGTCGGATGGATTATCCGATAGTCGGATCAACAAGTCGGATGGGTTGTTCGAAAGTCGGACCCAGAAAGTCGGATGGATCATCCGAAAGTTGAATGATCACAAAAGTCGCATGGCAAAAGTCGGATCTGATAGGGTCGCGCCGCGACCCTTAGCATAGTCGCGCCATGATCTTGGTTTCTAAAGTTCATCTTCTTATTCATTTTTACACACCAGCCGACTTTTACTTAAAGCAACTTATTTCCAGATTTAGTAACATGTTCAAAACACTTTAAAAACACTTTAGAACTTCATATATCATCCATATAAACCTAAAGAACTCATTAACATCAATTAAAAACATCAAACATACAAAACCCACATTCAAAGTAAGCTTTGTATGTTCATCCATGGAGTTCTTCTTTTCAACATGGTTTTCTAGCAAAAAAACAACACATAACTAATCCCATACATGCTTATATTTTATAACAAATGCATGCTTACCTTCTTTGGATTCAGAGACAACAAATCTTCAATTTTTTCCTCTTCAAAAACTCATGAGAGAAGAGAGCAAGTATGTTTTTGTGTGTGTTTTTGTTATTCCCATGCTTAGATTAGTTAGATTTGATGAGACAAACCAGAGCTACGTATAAAGGATAGGTTAAGTGTTAGGAATTATGTAAGTATGTTGTAGACTGACTAGTCAGCTTAAGCTGAGTAGTCAGTGTACAAACAGATATAGAGTTTTCTATGTAAGTACTAGATAACTTAGTGACTTTTAAGTTGATATAGGTTTTTAGCATGAAGACCTGAAGACATGAAAATTCAAAAACTCAGTTTGACAATGTCAAGAATTTAATTAAGTTTTAAATTCTGTTTAAACTCTCAATTTCTACGACATTTAAATCAGGATATGTAAACCTAATTTAAACTATCTATTAGTTGGATAGATATCTCAAACGAAATTAGTGAGATAAGTTCTAATTAAGGAGTTTGTTACTGTTTTAAAGAAAAGATAAGTTCTATCTTTAAACCATGATTTATTCGTACATAAATCATGTATAAGTATAAACCCTCTTGTATGTTTACAAGCATAGGAGAGTTCTACATAAGTTGCAAACATATGTGTGTTCGTCATACTTGATATACGTGTGTGTTGCGATAACTTTGTGTGTTCAAAGTTCAAGAGAGTTTTCAAGTGCTCTTGTTAATCAGTTTTAACAAAAAGTTTGATCATCAATTACTTTGTGATTCAAGAGTGATTAGAGAGAGTTGAGTTTTGTAATCAGTGTAACATCAAATCATTTTGTTGATTTGATTAAAGAGTGAGATTATAATACATTGTTTGATAATTTGATTGCATTATCAAATTGCTAATAAAGTGTATTCAATCCCCCCTACTTCTACACTGTATCAGTTGCTTGTTTATCCTCTTCGGGACTAATAACTGTCATCAAAGTAGTTTTCTTCATAAGTTGAAGATCAAGATTCGCTGTCAAGAGGTCAATATGTCTACTAACAAGCAATCAAATCATATTCCAACAACGGCGGCAAAAGGTTGTCCTATATTTTATGGTACTAACTATCCTATGTGGAAGTTCAGAGCCATGTTATTTCTAAAGTCTGGGGATCACAGGATGAGTACTGTGATTCAAGATGGCCCAATGGTTCCCATGATCCACATTACCACCACTGACAAAACTGTTCCCTCTAGAGAAACTCCCAAGCCCGAAGCATCTTGGACTGAAGAAGATCGCAAACTGTTCAATCTTGATGACAAGGCACATAGCATCATAGCAAATGCATTGACAAATCCTCTCTTGCATACTATGGCTGAGTGTAAAACCGCAAAAGAAATGTGGGATACTCTTTGTGTCACTTATGAAGACACTTCCCTGGTTAAGCAACATATGAAGACAAATCTGAGTCGTTCTTATGAGACCTTCTTTGCTAAGAAGGATGAAACTCTGGCTGATCTGTTTACCAGGTTTCAATGCTTGATCAACGATATGATCTTGGTAGGTGTCAAAAAAGATGAAACTGAGTTGGTGCTCAAGTTCTTGGATATGTTACCAGAACAATTCAATGAGATTACCATTACTCTTCATGCTGCAGGAACCTTAGATAGATATGATCTTAGATCTATCTATGGTTTTCTTCTAAATCATCAGCAGATCATGGAACAGAAGAAAGTGGCCCATCAACAATTGAAAGAATATGTCAATAGTGCTGGATCTGCATTGGTTGCAGAAAAGAAGAAGTAAGGATCTAGAAAGTCTCAAACTGAGACTGACTCTGAGTCTGAGTCTGAGAAAGTAGGTCTTAATTCAAACTCAGATGATGAAGAGATGGATTCTCTTACTGAACAAATGTCAATGCTAGCAAGAAATTTTAGAAAGTTCAGAAGAGGAAGGGCTAAATCTAACACGAGCAAAAGTGGTAGGTCTGCTTTTGATCCTAAAAAGGCTAAGTGCTACAACTGTCAAAAGATAGGACACATAGCTGCTGAGTGTAGAGCTAAGAAAGGGGAGTCAGCTTTAGTAGCTGACAAGAATGCTTACAGAGCTGATAAATACAAGAAGAAATATCAAAAGCTCAAAGGCAAGCCAGATGAAAACACCAAAGGTCTCTTTGCTGAAACCTCGGACACTAAATCATCTACCTCAGATGATGATGAGCCAAATAGTTGTTTGATGTCCATTGAGGATGAAGAGTAACAGGTTGACTATGAATTAGAAGAAAGTTCCTTTGATGAGGATCTAGCTAAAGCTGCTAAGCTGAGTAAGCTGACCAACTAGGATCCTGCCTCAATGTACAAGGTAAATAATTTTAGCTCTTACAATGATGAGCAGAAATGCTTAATGTTCAACTATTTGTTGAATGACTTTAAAACCTCTCTTACATTTCAAATAAATTTGAAAACTAAAATTTCAAAATTAAAAGATTAACTTAAAAACTCTGAAACTCTCATAAATGCGGGTAAAAAGACTCAAAGTGATTATGAGTGTCAGCTTCATATCAACAAACTTCTAAGTGAAGAGTTACAAGAATCGAAGGATCAAGCTGACAATCTAAGAAAGGTCATCAAGAGAAGTAGAGAAATGTATCAACCAGCATATACCAAATCAGGTAAAAGCAGTGCTAGGGGGAGATTAAAGTGCTGCTGCTGACGAGATCGACAAAGATCGAGTCAGTTTAGAAGATAAAAGTGTGAAATCTGATGATATTCTACCAAAAACATTTTTAAAAAACAAGGATGGTAAGCAGGTCAAAACCAATAAGTTTGTGAGACCAACTCAAAGCCTCTAGATTATTAATGCAAGCCATCAAGCTGAGTGCTCTAAATCCAAACGGAACTGTAAGTCAGTTTTCAAAAGGTTGGATTATAATCCTGTTAGAACAACGGTCTTTTATAGGATAACTCATACTAACTCAAAAAGACATAACTCTCAAGTTAGTTTTGAGAGGACTACTAAGAACAGGAAGATGACTATTGGTTAAACTTCACCAAATAAGGATAATCATAAATCTAACAAAGGTAAGTCCAAAGTCAGAGAAAATCATATAGACAAATTATCTAAGAAGATTGAGAAGTTATACACATCTTATGACCCTAAAACTGAATCCAAATTTAATGTTGAAAAACTTAAAGAACTCAGCCAAACACCTATTTTAAGAAGAAAATGCTATATGTGTGGTGATAGAGGTCATTATGCCAAGGATTGTGTAATTTTAAATCTGAGGCCTGAGAAAATAGAGGTTGATTAGTCTAAGAAGGACTCAAAGCCTGCTCAAGCTGATAACTCAGCCTCTAAAGGATTAGATAAGTGCTCATCCTCAAAACCCACCAAAAAGTGGGTTCCTATAAGAAACTAATATGTTTAGTTAATCATGTGCAGGGCTCTTAAAAATGGTACTTAGATAGTGGATGCTCAAGGCACATGACAGAAAGCAAATGGATTCTAAGTGAATTCCAAAACATTGAAGGACACAAGGTGACATTTATGGAAAGATAATAGCTAGAACAGTCACTTTCAAGAAGGTCGCATATGTTAAAGGCCTTAAACACAATCTGATATGTATTAGTCAATTGTGTGATGAGGATTATGAAGTCACTTTCAGAAAACATGCAGGGACAATTTATGATAAGAAGGGAAAGCCAATATTAATGGCAAAAAGAGAAAGAGATATCTATCTGTTAGATCTCAGCTCAATAGACCCTTCAACAGAAATATGTTTGTACTCCGACTCAACTCCCTAGCTGAGTTGGTTGTGGCACAAGAGATTGTCACACCTGAACTTCAAATATATCAATAAATTGTCTGACAAAGAGTTAGTCTCTACTAAAGATCACATTTTCCAAAGACAAACTTTGCTCATCTTGTGAGATGGGAAAACATCATAAAGGATCCTTTAAGTCTAAACAGAGCTTTTCAATTATAGAACCATTGCATATGTTGCATATGGACCTATTTGGACCTATAAGCACCCCAAGCATGAGTGGCAAAAAGTATACCCTAGTGATTGTTGATGAGTTCACAAGATTTACTTGGGTGATCTTCTTAAAAGACAAAAGTGAAGCTGGTAATGAATTAATCAGCTTCATAAAACAAGAAGAGTTGTAGAAGCGTAAATCCATCAAGCAACTCAAGAGTGATCATGGGACTGAGTTTAGAAACTCAACCCTCGAAGGCTTTTGTGATGAAATGGGAATTATCCAGAATTTCTCATCTGTAAGAACTCCACAACAAAATGGAGTTGCTGAAAGGAGAAATAGAACTTTTATTGAAGCTGCCAGAACCATGTTATGTGAAGCAAAGCTCAAGCTGAGCTTCTGGGCAGAAGCTATAAGTAAAGTTTGTTATACATAGAACAGATCTGTAATAGTTAAAATACATGGCAAAACACCTTATGAGATGTATCATCACAGAAAACCTAACATTGGATATTTTCATATTTGGTTCAACATGCTATGTGCTACACCTAAAGCTGATCAAGGCATATTCGTAGGAAACTCTTCAATTTCAAAATCCTACAGAGTCTATAATCTTAAAAGAACAGTGATTGAAGAATCAATACATGTCACTGTTCGTATATGCCCGCTGACATGCACGAGTTAATAACAATACCGATAAGGTATAGGCCTATTGGGTCACACACCAAGTATTGATTCCGGCAACACGATCAAAAAAAAGAGAGGAAAAGGCCAAAATGGGTTTTGGCAGGATGTTACACGGGCCGTGTCCAGTCCAATAGGCACGGGGAGTTTTGGCCCAATTCAAGGCCGTGTACTTTGGGCCAACAGGGCCGTGTAGTTGAACACGTGCCATGTCTAGCCTATTAGACACGGGCCATGTATGTTCGCTGTAACATCAGAACTAACAACCTTAAACTCTATGTTTAATGGTGTTTATGTCAATTTATTTTGGCAGACAAAAGGTTACGGTTTAGAAAGCTCTAGAACAGACTTTTGAGTAGTCTAAGTGTATGGTTCATGCTCTTCTTCTTTCTTGTTGATATTCCTCTTTGGTGATCAAGTTTTGATGCACAAACGTGACAAACACACACTGATCTTGTTGTTTTGGTGGTCTACACTAACTCACTAGCATTTGGGAATCAACACATCTTGGGGTGGATTACACTAGAGGAGTCCTTGGTTGGATTCTTAAAGCTTGACAAGGAAGAGTTCAATGTGCTTGCATTGTGGTACAATTCTTTCTATCTTGTTTACTAGTTTAGTTGCAATTTCATGTTTAGATTTTGGTCCACGGGAAGTATTCGTTTGCTTGGCTTTGAAATTTTGATCTATACTATTCTTCCATTGCTTCTTGATTATCCCAAACGAATACCTTCAGTGGTATTAGAGCCATATCTAACATGGCTTTGCACTAACGATTCTAGAAAAAGCATATAAATATTTTATAAGAAAATTGTTTTCTTGAAATGGTTTTTCGTGAAGACTCTTGTTGGGCTAAAATTGATATATTTGTAGTCTTCATAATATTTTAGTTTTTATATTTATATATTTGTTGTAACTTGGCATGAAGTGTACACAAATATATACTTATAAATGTATATATGAATATGTGTTTCAAAAGTGGTTTGGTACACTAATGCATATGTACAAGGATTGTCATTTTGTGACTTTGATGTTTTAGACAATCTTAACTAAAATATAGATATATATTTGTATCATGGTTTTGTGTGGCACACCATGTTCTCTTTGTTGCGTTTGGTTTGATTCGGTAACATGATATGCCCTTAGACCTATGTGTTGTGGTGATTGAGTAATTTGGTTTTTGGCGGCCTGCGTGCTGTATTGATGTAATATTATTTATTTATTGGTGCGGCTTGCACGCCGTTTCGTTTATTCCATGTATTTGTATAAATAGTGTAGGAATGCGACTTGCATGTCGTTTATATATATTCTATGTATTTGTAAATAGTATAGAATATGAACCGGAGATGTCAATGGGAGTCATGATGATGACGTCTTGGCGAGAAGGAGTCAACACGCTATTGGAGGTGTTGGATTCAGTGGGAGCTCACCCAACGAGACATTACCTTGTCATTTGGTTTTGGCCTTGTTTTCCCCGTTGTGGCTCACGGGGAAGACCCATATGATTTTAGGCATGTTACTGAATTATATATATTTGCGTGGTTGTATTTTATTTTCTATGCATGGTTAGGATTTGCATGCTATATAATTTTTCTTTAAAAATTAAATAAAATACAACGCTTGTTAAAATGGTTAACAATCTCGCGCGAATAGAATTGACAAAGAAAATATAAAGATGGTATTATATTTAAAAGTGCTTAAAATCATTTTGACACTTACTTTGTTAATTCACAAAAAGGTTTTAATAAACCGGAAACAAAAACCCGTTTTTCAAAACTTAAATCACGCACCATCCGTAAGATGACACCACCCGAATCTATAGAAGCAAGGATGATTGTCGAGCTAAGCACGAGTCATTCCTTGTGTAGTTGTGTTGAATGTGAGTGGGGTAACTCGCATGATTGGTTGTCGAGCTAAGCACGGGCCAATTATTGGGCTAGAGTGCCACCCATGTGTCTTATCGGACGATTTACAATTTTAGTATATAATTCTTCGTTAGTTGTCGAGCTAAGCACGAGCTAAACAAAAATTATACATTAAGATTGGTGTAAGGAAGAGATCAAACATGCTAACCGACATAATGGATGTCAATGGGTCCCGCAAGTTTCTAAGAGTTGTAATATAGATTACAATCGGTAAAATGGTTGCCGGCCTAAATAGCTTCGCCACGTTATCCGCGGTAAACCCGTCACGGTGTTAGGTGAAATAAGGTTTTTAGCCCTTGTTACAAATAATTGTGTTGTTTAAAACTATGGGTACTTATTTTAACAAGGATTTCCAAACTAATTAAAACTACTTTGCTATTTTAGATGGCGTCTTCAAGCAACACCAACACCACCAACCATTTTTCGCTAAGAGTTTTCCTTGAGAAGGAGAAACTCAATGGTAACAACTTTTTGGATTGGTTTAGACAACTCAAGCTTGGCTTACGCCAAGAAGGAAAGATGGTTACCATAGAGGAGGTTCTACCCGGGGCTGCTGCTGCCAATGTCACTCGGCCTATCCGAGACGCTTATGAGAAGCGTGTCAAGGATACCGAGGACATTCCTTGCCTTATCTTTAGTACTATGATTCCCAAGCTCCAAAATAAAATGGATCATTTGAGTGCTTTTGACTTTATCGCTCAGCTTAAGGAAATGTTCCAACAACAAGCGAGACAAGAGAGGTTTGAGTGTCTTAAGACGGTCCTTGGTAGCAAGAAGTCCGATGGCAGGAATGTGAGAGCTCACGTGTTACGTATGAAACCAAACGTGGAGTGTATGGAACGGCTTGGATTTACCATAGGGAGGGAGCTAGCCGTGGATTTAATCCTATGGTCCCTGCCCACCGCGTATGATAAATTCGTCATGAGTTATCATATGCATAGTATGGATAAATCCATCATGGAGCTACATGGTATGCTCAAGACCACGGAGTCTAGCATGACCAAACATAAGCCTGCCATTCCAAACCCCGTTCTTGCTATAAGGGAAGGGCGAATCCAGAAGAAGAAGAAGAAGTCCGCTTATATCCCTAAGGGTAAGGGGAAGGGGAAGGTTGGCGCTGCCAAGCCTAACCCTGCTTCGGAGGGAAAAGGCAAGGGGAAGATGGTTCCCCAAGCCAAAACTCTGGATGAAGCGGAATGCTTCTTCTACGGGAAGAAGGGCCATTGGCGCCGTAACTGCCTGGGATACCTATAAGGTCTTAAGAAGCTCAAAGGGTTGAGCATGGGAGGAACTTCTAATTCAGGTACATACATGATTGAACTCCATCATACTTCTACATCTGGTAGTTGGGTATTAGATACCGGCTGTGGCACTCACGTTTGTAATATTGTGCAGGTGCTAAAGGCAAGTAGAAGGATGGAGAATGGAGAGCTTGACTTGATAATGGGAAAAAAGGAGATTGTACCAGTCAAGGATCGAGGAGAAGTTGAATTATCGTTTAATTCTGGTTTTTTCTATATTATTGTTAAATGTATGCTACTCGCCGCTTGTGGCGAGGAATATTATTTCTTTTCATGCACTACACGACAATGGCTTTTGTTTTACATTTGACAATGGGGTTATCGTATGTTTTAAAAATAATATTTGTTATTTCAAATCTTATCCTTGTCGAGGTATTTATGAAGTAGATGCATACGATAGTAATAATCAATCAATCATAAATATTGATTCAACGTCTAAAAATGGTTTAGACAAACTGTCTTTGTGGCATGGTCGACATGGCCATATAAACAAGACTCGTATCACCAAGCTCCAAGCGGTTGGGATCTTGGAGTCATTTGACCATGAGTGAAAGGAAGTATGCGAATCTTGTTTATTTGGCAAGATGACTAAAGCACCCTTTTCCGGCGTGAATGAGAGGGGTAAAGACTTATTGGACATCATACATTCCGATGTGTGTGGTCCGTTTAAGCACGTCACAAGAGACAATTCTGGATACTTCGTTACCTTTATAGATGATTATAGTAGGTATGGGTATGTCTACTTGGTTAGACAAAAGTCCAAGACCTTTGAGTTCTTTATGACTTTCCAAAACGAAGTAGAGAATCAATTAGGCAAAAAGATTAAGATACTTAGATCCGATAGGAGTGGTGAGTATCTTAGTCAAGAGTTTCGTGATCATCTCAAGGGTTGTGGAATTATCTCACAACTTACACCTCTTAGGACGCCACAATTAAATGGTATCGCCGATAGGAGGAACCGAACATTGTAAGATATGATTCGGTCTATGATGAGTCACACCCAAGTGCCTATAAGCCTTTAGGGTTATGCTCTTGAAACGGAAACAAGAATCCTTAATCTCGTTCCAACGAAGAAGGTCCAGAAAACACCTTTCGAGATGTGGCATGGGAAACCTCCCATTCTTGCATATCTAATGGTTTGGGGTTGTTAAGCCTACGTAAGACGTGAGATTGATGACAAGTTAGAGCCCTGATCCAAAAAGTGTTATTTCATCGGATATCTAGCTGTGGGTATTAGGTACATATTCTATAAACCTTCCGAGAACAAAGTATTTGTTGCTCGGAGGGCGGTCTTTTTAGAAAGAGAATTAATATCCAATCAGCAAGGCGTAAACAAGATTGACCTTGAAGAAGTTCAAGGGTCAATGGATGAAAGGCCTGATGTTGGGCCAACAACCTAGTGAGTTTGAGTCTGAGCATGACAATGCGGAGACTAACGTACATCCATTACCTCCCCGTAGATCCGGTAGAGCTCGCCATGAGCCAGAGAGATATGGGTTTCTCATATTTGAGGGTGATGAGCTATTGGTGGATCTTAATGAGCCCACCAACTATCGAGAGGTGGTAGCGGGCCACGAGTCTTCTAAATGGGAAGCGGAAATGGATAACAAGACGCAATCCATGGAGCATAACCAGGTTTGGGAACTGGTTGATCCTACATTCGGTTGTAAACCAATAGGGTGTAAATGGGTCTTCAAGATGAAGACCGACATGGACGGAAAAATGATCACATTCAAAGCTCGACTGGTGGCTAAAGGTTTCACCCAGACACACGGTGTCGATTATGATGAAACTTTCTCCCCAGTGGCCATGTTGAAATCTATTAGGATGCTTTTGGCAATCGCCGCATTTCATGATTATGAAATATGGGAAATGGATGTCAAAACCGCCTTCTTTAATGGGAAGCTCTCCGAAGAGGTATATATGACGCAGCCTGAGGATTTTGTACATCCAAAGCATCCTAATAGAGTGTGTAGACTAAAGAAGTCCATTTATGGACTTAAACAAGCATCTCGTAGCTGCAATCTATGCTTTGACGAAAAAATCAAATAGTTTGGTTTTTCAAAAAGCGTAGACGAGCCATGTGTATACGTTAGGGATAGTGGGAGTGCCATTGTTTTCTTAGTCTTATATGTGGATGATATCCTACTCATTGGAAAAGATATTCCAACCTTGCAAAGTGTTAAAACTTGGCTTGGAAAATGTTTCTCAATGAAAGACTTAGGAGAAGCGGCATATATTATGCGTATCAAGATCTATAGAGATAGATCTAGAAAACTTCTTGGGTTGAGTCAAAGTACATACATTGACAAAGTCTTGAAACGATTCAAGATGGAGGATTCCAATAAAGGAAATCTTCCTATGTCACATGGAGTGATGTTGAGTAAGACTCAATGTCCTAGTTCTCAAGAGGAACTAGATGTAATGAAGCGAGTACCATATGCTTCGGCCGTAGGCTCGATCATGTACACCATGTTATGTACTCGTCCTGATGTGTCATGCGCTTTGAGCTTGACTAGTAGATATCAGGGTTACCCGGGGCAAGCCCACTGGGTTGCGGTAAAGAACATTCTTAAGTATCTTAGGTGAACTAAATAAATGTTCTTGATCTTTGGTGGTGAGGAAGAGCTCAAAGTAAAGGGTTACTCTCATGCTAGTTTCCAAACTGATAGGGATGACTGCCGATCACAATCGGGGTTTGTGTTCCTAATAAATAATGGAGGTATTACTTGGAGAAGTTCAAAGCAAGACACAGTAGCTGATTCTACTACAGAGTCAGAATACATTGCGGCAAGTGAAGCTGCTAAAGAAGCTATGTGGATAACGAAGTTCATCCGAGACCTTGGAGTGGTTCCAAGCATCTCCGACCCTATTGAGATCTTTTGTGACAATGAGGGTGCGGTAGCCTTAGCGAAGGAACCAAGAGCTCACAAGAGAATGATACATATACCTCAAAAGTACCACTTAATCAGAGAGATGGTTGAAAGTGGTGAAGTCGCTATTAGTAGGGTAGCCTCGGAAAGCAATTTGGCCGATCCGTTTATTAAACCATTGTCACAAGCTTCTCATGATTCTCACACTATGGCAATAGGTGTTATATTTTCTCATGACTTGGTTTAGATTGAGTTTTAATTTATGTTTGGACCATTTTGTATTTGGGAAAGTTAAGCAATAATGTTACTAATGTTCGTTTCGATTTATATAATAGAGATCTATATATACGCATGTTGCGGTACATTTAGTATTTATTGTGTTCTATCTTTGCGTGTTTAATCTCTTCCCAAGGTTGTTTTACCATCTTTAAATCTTCACAATCGGTCATACTTTGTGGGAAGGAAGTATGAATTAAGATTGAGGTAAAGAATTTTTTTTGAGAAACGTGATTCTTTCCTATACTTGAAAGGGGTTTCAAGTGATTGGAGGACTCGAACTCGAGTTCACTTCATGGTTTTAGTCATAAGTAACTCGGGATGATAATGACATTTCATTTTAAAACTAGAGATACATGTGATTCCAAAGCATAGGTTCGCTCTACTTTGATTGTTTTCTAACGAGATCCGTAACTGGTCGTAATAAAGGAGATGAGTGGGTAGAGTATTGTCTATGTGGCGGGACTATGTAGTCGATAGGAATTTGATCCTTTATGTATAGAGAAGATATCCATGGGCCCCTTGATGATTGAGTGTGGACGTTCATATGCATGGCCGTGCTCAAGTTATATTGATGATGGATCAATCCTACTTGGTTTATTGGTCACCACTAATCTAGAATCGAGAAACATAATTGTGAACGATCTAAAGGTTGACTATATTCCATTCCTTGTGTTCACATAGGATATCGCGAACAAAGAGATGTACATGATCATTTATCTTTAGGATAATCATTTTATGATTGGGATCTTGTCAAGAGTGGCATACCCTATACTGACTTGGGAGCATAGATGTCTTGCTAGAGGCCGCCCTATGTTTGTGTTATTTTGTTGGATTATGCCCACTGACACACACACACGAGTTGGTATCATGGCTGATGAAGCAAGGGCCTATTGGGTCACACGCCAAGTATCGATTCCGGCATCACGGATGGTCTAATGAGAGAGAAAACCAGAAACTGGTTCTGGTGGGCCAAGGCACGCCTGTGCCTCTATGAGGTATGGCCGTGCCCTACGGGCATGCACGAGCCCAAGTCGGGCGTGACTTAGGCGTGGCTAGTGGCTAGGTACGCCCGTGCCTTTAGGAGGCACGCCCGTGCCCTGTGCCCAGTGGACAGGCACGAGCCCAAGTCAGGCGTGACTTAGGCGTGGCCTCTTGGGCTGGCACGCCCGTACCTTACGAGGCACAGTCGTGCCTCATGCAGTAACAGCCTCTTAACTAGGCTTTGAAAGCTAGTTAAATGTGGTGTTTATTATCATTATTCTAGAAACTAAAAATGACATTAGTGTGCACGTTTTTTGAACTAAATTTGAGTTCTATATAAGTGCCATGATGCTAATATGGTCATGTTCCAAGAATTGTGTTTACTAGAATACATATATTTGCATATAACAACTCTCTCAAGTACTAGTAGTTCCAAGGCTTTGGTTTTATTGTGTATAGTATAATTGTGGTGTTTAGTTTGGCATACCTAACACTCTAGCAAGTGGGAAAAGATCAAGACTTGGTGTGGACTTCGATAGAGGTGTACACGTTAGTACACGAGGCTTCCAAACTCCAAACTCGCGGGTACAAAGAAGATAACATCAAGGGTATAACTCTATCTCTTTGTATGTTTTGTTTTGTTGCTTAGTCATGTCTAGAGTTTTGGTCCATTTGGTGGGCGTATTTGTGGTCAATTTTTGAAAATATTTTTCTACTCGTTTTGCTTCCGTTGCGATTTTAGACCACGAAAACCCAAGAGTGGTATTAGAGCCATCTCTAACATGGCTTTGCACTTTTGGAGTTAAACCGGATTTTCTGAGTTTTCTATCAAATTGGTTTTCCGGTGACCGGGCACGGTTGTACCTCTAGGGGTACGGGCCGTGCCGGTGGCCGGGGCACGGGCGTACCAGTGGGGGTACGGGCCGTGCCCGCAGAATTCTTAAACTGTTTAAAATTGTTTTAAATGGACACTAACAAAATGGCAGGCACGCCCGTACCCTCTGGGTTACGCCCGTGCTTGATGGTTTTTTGGTCAGAATTGGTTTTTGAAACAATGTGTTTAAATATATTAAAATCCGGGTTTTAGACTAGTCTTGATTCTGTTGATCCCCACTATATTTTGATTCATAATTTTATATGTTTTGTGTGACTTGGCATGAAGTTCACAAAAACATATATTTTTAGGTGTATATATGAATATGCAATTTTAAAGGTGTATTAAAATTGTTAATGCAAATGTACAAGGATTGCTTGTTGTGCCTTAAGTGTTATTTTGCAATCTTGATCAAAATATATATATCTTTGTTGGACATGGTTTTGTGGCACACCATTGCTTTCGTTTGGTTGTATTTGATGTGGTAGCCCGGTAACTTGATATGCCCATAGACTTTGTGATGTTTATGGTTGGTTTTGGTTTTGGCCTGCGTGCCGTAATGTTGTAATATTTATATTTGGTGCGACTTGCATGTCGTTTATTTAAATCTTTGTACTCGTAATTGATTATTAGGATCGCGACTTGCATGTGGTTTTCTTATTATTATGTACTCGTACTTAGATTATTTCAAATATGTAATATTGCATCAAAACCGACCGGGAGACACGGTGTTGGCGTCTTGACGATCCAAATCCGGGAGATTCGCCGGAGTGGAGATCGTGACGGAGCATCCCTTGGTGTTGTCCCTAGATTGACTATGTTTTCCCCGTTTTGGCTCACAGGGAAAATGTTGGAATCTGCCCACTTACATATGTATGCCGGTATCACTACTAATGAAGCGCGGGCCTATTGGGTCACACGCCAAGGATTGATTCCGACAGCTTAATGTGGAAGGAGAATGTTAAAGAATCAAAAGTGTTTTGATTCGGGGCTTCACGACCGTGAAGGATGCTCCACGGGTCGTGAAGCAGGCTACCCTAACGATTGTTCGACGGCCGCCACGCGTCGTGATGCCTTTGGGCTTCACGGCCCGTGACGAGGTCGTGAGGGGTCGTGAACGAGATGCCCTCACGAGTCTCGACCGGGCGGCACGGCTCGTGGAGTTCTAAGTCCCCTCGTGGCGCACTTAGGCTTCACGGCCCGTGAGAGCCTGTGAGGGGTCGTGAAGAGGGTAGCTGTTATGAAACTTGTGTTTTATTGGACCATTTGATGGTCCAATCAAAATCCATGCTTTATGGCCGGGTTTTTGAGGTTAGATGCTGGTTATTGAGGCATAGATACTAAGAGAACACATGAAGAACTCTCTCTTGACACTAGCTCTCTCTCTTGGCTCCAAAGGAAAAGATACACATACACTAAGTGAGGTATTCTTGAGTGTGGTAAGTGTTTCATGGTGCAATAAGAGATCTACATGGGCTGTTCCAGATGATGGAGTCATGGTGGACGTTCATCTATGGGTTGCTAGTACAATGGGATTAAGCATACTTGGTGTGGACTTGCAATGGAGAAGAAGCCTTTTGTTTCTTCATCTTCATCCCAATCCACATGTAGAGCTCGAATTCCAGCCATGGTAAGGAGGTACTTTCTACTCCTTCTTGTTCTTTACTTGCAATTTGCTTTGTAGTGTGTTCCACCATTGGAACTAGTTGTGGGCTTTGTGTGTGCTTTCATTTTATGTCTTGCATGCTATTTTCTTGTTTGCTTCCGCTGCGTTTGTGCCCACCACGAGTTCCAACATAAAACACTTAGGATTTGGGCATGTTAACGGGTCTTTATTTATATTTATGCATGGTTGTTTTATATTTGAATTCTTTAGGATTTGCATGCTTGAGAATTTTTGAAAATATATAAAGGTAACGAGATTTATAAATGAGTTTATATTTCTACGCGCATAATAATTGACAAATATTAATATAAAAGTGTTTATATTAAACGGTGAATAAAAAGGGTTTTTTGTCATTTAAATTGCTAATTCGCCAAAATTGTTAAAATATTATTTTAACCGGAAAAACAAAAACCCGTTTTTCGAAAAGTAAGTCACGCGCCACCCGTAAGACGACACCACCCAAATCTAATGAAACTTGGATGATTGTCGAGCATTAGCACGAGTCATGCCTTGTGGAGTTGTATGGAAGTTGAGTGTGGAAACCCGCAATGTTGGTAGTCGAGCATAAGCACGAACCAATGATTGGGCTAGGGTACCAACGTGTGTCTTGACGGGCGACTTACAAATTCTTTTATGTTGCTTAAATGATGTCGATCTCTAGCCGTGTCAATTAAGAAATATTAAAAGGATTGGTGTATGAAGGGATCAAACATGCCTTAGACATTTGATGTCGAAAGGATCCCGCAAGGATCTAAGAGTTGAAATGGTTGCAATTGGTAATTTGTCAACCGGCCTAAATAACTTATTTCATGATCCGCGGTAAACCTGTCATGAGATAGAGTGAAATATGGTTCTTAGCCTTGTTCAAATAATTAAGTTTTATAACTATTGGGTAATTATTTCTACAAGGATCCACAACTAAAATTGGTACTCTAATTTTGTAGATGGCATCCAACAACGCTTCTACATCTTCATCGAACTCTATTTCCCTAAAATTGTTCCTCGAAAAGGCCAAAATCGATGGCCAAAACTTCATGGATTGGTTCATGCAACTAAGGATAGCCCTTAGGTATGATCAAAAGATGTGGGCCATCGAGGAGTCTTTGTCGGAGGCACCTGCGGCTAATGCGACTAGGGCGGTCCGAGACACGTATGACAAGCGCGTTAAGGAAACGAACGAAGTGGCTTGCATTATGCTCTCGTCAATGATTCCTGAGCTTCAAAAGCAAATGGAACATGTAGGAGCATATGATATGCTTAACCAGCTGAAGGAAATGTTCCAACAGAAGGCTAAGCTAGAGCGCTTCGAGTGCCTAAAGTCCCTTTTCGATTGCCATATGCAGGAGGCCGGAAATGTGAGCGTTCACATACTTAAGATGAAAGCATTGGTTGATCACTTGGAGAGGTTGGGATTCCCATTGTTAGTCCTTTTATTTGTATATACTCCATTCCTGAAGAAGCTTTCGAAGAAAGCGACTGAAGGTGTAATATATCATTCTTTTGTAAACTGTTCTGACTACATCTAAAGAAAGAAGACCGTAGTTCATCTGAAGATTAGTTCTGAAGTGAACGTCAGCTGAAGTTTGTCTTCAGTCATCACAGGGTCTTCCGAACTGAAGATGCATCTGATAACCAGTATCTTCTTGTTATGTAAAGTGCACGATCTGCGCATTCTGAAGGAGCTCAAAACGGCAATCTTGTTTTCTGCTCCTAATTAGGTGTAGAACGGTACACGTGTAAATAAATTAGATGGTCAGGGTTAGTTTACTTAGCCTATAAATACCTGCTCGATTAACGAGTAAAGGTTAAGCGTTTGTTTGCTAATTTGTATTTAAGTTTGTTCTTGTTTAGTTTGTACTCGGTGCTCATGTTTGTTCTTGTGCACTCTTTGAAGTTTGGTTATTAATATAATATTGCTTTGAAAACTTTGGTGTGTTCGTTGCTTTAAAACTATTTCCGCACTTTGATTTTGTTCATAGTTAGTTTTATTCACTTTCGTGAAAAACAATTGGTATCAGAGCAGGTTCTAATTTTATCTATAAATTAGTGATCTGTTCAACATGTCGAAGTTTGATTACATCGACAATGGCTCCTCTGCCAAACCACCACAGTTTTCAAATGAACATTTTTCCAGTTGGAAAAATAGAATGCTTTTATATTTAGAAAATCTTGACTGCAACTCACTTGTTGTTTTGGAGGAAGGTCCTTATGTTCCTCAAACCATCTCCATGGAGACTGGCTCTGCTGAAACCTCCATTCCTTCTCGTCCTAAACCAAGATCTCAATGGACAGAGGAGAAGAAACTTGTGGTTTTGGATGCTAAAATACGAAACAGTATTGTCATTGCTTTACCTAACGAAATATTTCATACTGTTTGTAATATGAAAACAGCAAAAGATGTGTGGGAAAGCATCTGCATATCGTTCGAAGGAACTATTGAAGTTTGTGAGAACAAGAAGACAAACATCATACACAAGTATGAAAGTTTTTGTGCTAAAGACTCAGAGTCTCTCACTGAGGTCTACGCAAGGTTCACATGTCTACTGAACGACATGACTGAAGTTGGAGTTGTCACAGAACAATTCTAAATACTCAACAGATTTTTGGATTCCCTCCCATCTGAATGGGACACCATGTGCATGATCCTGAGAACCAATAATATGCTCAAGGACATGAACATGCGCAAGTTATATGGAATCTTGCTGAATGATGAACAGACTCGCATTCAGAAAACTAATCTGAAGAAGGCCTTCAAGAAGACTCTGGCTCTGGTTGCTGAAAATCCTCAAAGAGCTAAGTACAAACAAACTGAGAACTCAGATTCTGATGATGAGTCTCAGGTCAATGAAGCTGAGGAGGAGGAAAGGTCTGACGATGAAGGTACGAAAAAGCCTTCATCATGAAAAAATTAAAAAAAAATTTCAGAAGTTCAAATCTAAAGGGAAGAAAAGATTTGATAAGAAGTTCTCTTTAGAGAAAACGGGCTCATCTGAGGGGTCCAAGAATGAGTGCTTTAAGTGTGGGAAGCCTGGTCATTATGCAGTTGAGTGCTATGTAAAGGAGACTTCTTCAAATCCTAAGAAAGGGTTTCCTTCTAAGGCTGATAAGTATAAAGCCAAATATAAAGCCCTCAAAGCCTCAAATGAAAGGAAGAAGGAAAAGGCCATGGTAGCTGATGACCTGGACTGGACTGATTTTGAGACGTCATGAGATGAAGAAGAAGAAAATGAAGTCAGGGGTAAATGTCTAGTGGCTGAAGAAATCTGTGGAACTGCACATCCTGAAATGTGTTTGATAGCCACTAAAAGCAAGTTCAGCAAAGATCTGGCTGAAGCTGAAAAACTCAGCTCAGCTGAAGGATGGAACCCCACGATGATGTATAAGGTATCAAATTTCAAAGATTATTCAATGAATGAGAAAGATGATATGTTTGCTTATTTGGGTTCTGATCTGAAAATTGCACATAACAGTCAAAACAAATCTAAACAAACTATCACCAAGCTCACCTCTAATATAAATGTCACCGAGAAAGAAAATGAGCAATTTCTTCAAGACTCTTATGCCTTAAAGAATCATCTCGAATTTTTAACAAATGAACTCAAAAATGTGAAAATAGATTTGCAAGACTCAAATGAAAAAGTGAAAGATAGTCATTCGATTATTGATCTTTGGTTGAGTCCAAATAAAATAGCATTTGAGAGTATCAATCATCAGATGGTTATTCAAAGAGAAAGAGTGGGCATAGGACACATTAAACAAGCTGCTGATTTCAGCAAAAAGTGTAAAAATGTTGATGAAATGATTTTTAATGACATAAGTATTAATGACATTGGAAATCAAAATCTGCTCAAAAAGAGATTTACCAAATCTGAAGTTATTAATCCAAGCTTTTCTAAACGAACAAATTCTGAACTTAGAAATCTTCAACTTCCTACTTAGTATGATACATCTTCCAATGAAACTACTGAACCAATCACTAAAATACCCACTACATCAAGCCCTACCAAAACCCATCCTGAAGTTATACCTGTAACCCCATCTGAAGCCCAACCTATAATCAAGACTGAAACCTGTACTGATTCAGTTGATGAAATATCTTCTGAAATCAAAATAGCTGGGTCATCCAACTCAAGCTTTCTTCCTGAAGCCAGTGTTTTATATGACATTATTATTCCCATGGTTTCATCAACTGAAGAATCATCAGTTGAAATCTTACCATCCAAAACTGAAAATTCAAAATCCTTCAAAGTTAAAACTGATGAGGAAACCTTTGCTCTGCCCGTATCCAAACTCAAAGAAGTTAAGGATTCTCTTTTTAGAGTTTTAGTATTAATCGGTGAAAAAGAGAAGAAAAATAAAAAGATTAAGGCAAAGAACTCAAAATCCACTCGTAAATGTTACAAATGTGGAGTAAGAGGTCCTAAAGCTATTTCGTGTTCTAATGAAAACAAGACCTCGAGTCGATCTTTTAAGAAGTGTGTTTTGGAGCCCAGTAAAGTTTGGGCTCTTCAAATGAACTAATCTCTTTGATCTTCTGTGTAGGGCGGTCAACATGATAACACTTGGTACCTTGACAGTGGATGCTGAAGGCACATGACCGGATGTAAGTCCCTACTGAATGGGGTTCAAGAAGCTAATGGCCCCAAGGTCACTTTTGGTGGAGGAAAATGTGGCAAAACTGATGGCTATGGCTATCTTAATCAAGGTTCAGTCAACATCAAGAATGTTGCCCATGTGACAGGACTTGAACACAATCTGATCAGCATCAGTCAGTTGTGTGATGCAGATTATGAAGTACATTTTAAGAAGACCAAAGGTTCAATCTTTAACAAGAAAGGAAAAGAGGTCTTACAAGCAAAAAGGCAAGGCAACATGTATGTTGTTGATTTCAATTCTGCTACCTCTGAAAAGGATGCTTGCTTCTTTTCTGAAGCTACCCCTTCCAAACCTCAACCTCAACCTCAGTCCTCTCCATCAAAGACAAACAAAAGGAAGTTACTATCCACCACATCTAAGTCATCCACCAACCCTTCAACAATGCCCAAATCCACCTCTAAACAACCTACTACCACTTAACCGCAAAGATCACTCTCTAAACGCCACAAACCCACCATACTTTCTAGTCCCATCATATCTCACCATGCTTCCAGTGAGGATTCGCCTGATGAAACTCCGCTGATTCTTCGCAAGACTCAGCTTCACTCCTCCAAATCAACAGCCGCTGCTCAGGTAAGCTCTCCTTTAATCAAAGTCTCTAAACCTAGTTTGACTGATAAAGAGACATCTCAAAACCAAGTTGTCCCTGAAGTCCCTCCTTTACCTTCACAAGTTTAGGACACTGACAAACACCAGTCAACCGAGACTTCTTCTTTACCCACCATTGAGTCTGCCAGCAAACCCACTTCCACTCAGGTACCACCAGAACATGGAACTACCATTCCTGTCTCTGCTGATCTTCCCCCTCTATCCCTTAATGTATCAGGAAACCCAACTGAGACTATGGATATTGACCAAGCACATGACGAGTCAGCACCTTAACCGGCTGACACTGATGCTCAGCCTATCACCAATGATGAAACTACAATACCCCTAGTTTCGGAGGTCCAACCAGTTGATGATTCTTCAGTTCACCCTGAAGATGAGACTGAAACCAAATCCCTTGATGTGTCACCACTCCCCATTGACACTATGGATTCTACCAGGGCAAATGATTTATCGGTTTCAAACCAAACTGAGAGTGATGCCCCACTTATCCTCATCAATGAAACTGAAGTTCAACCTCCTTCAGTAGAGATTCCTAATGCTAATGAAGACACAGTCTTAAACCCGACTGTTACTGAAGTAATTGAGCCTCAGGCCCCTCATGCATCAGTCTCTCCTCCTGATGCTATGACCTCCCCATCTCTCCTACACACCTTGTTTGATATTCCTTCTCCAGATATAACTGTCAATCCTTTTGATGACAGTGATGCTTTTGATTTTCTTCAATCCTCCAAGTCTGTACATTCTCAAACCTCTGAGCCTCCAATAGACATTGCTTCCTCTTTGGAATGTCTATGTGTGCTTGTTCTTTCTGTGTCTACTTTGTTAAGTCCAATACCTTTCAAGGTCATTGTGTAGCCAATAATCAAGGAAAGCTTGAATCTGAGCTAAAGTGTCTTGTTAAATCCTTCAACACTCAGTTTACCACCCTCAACAAAACCATTGATCGTAAAAATCTGATTTTTCATGAGTCGTATAAAACTTTTCACCATCTCATCACAACTATAGCTGACTCTACCACTCTTGAGTTTTCAAAGTTGAACTCTCAACTCTCTCCTCTACTATAAATTCTCTTTCCTCCAAGGTTGACAACATCCATGCTGTCAATGTTTTAGAGACTGCAACTCGTCAGTTGCAAGATTTATTTGCTCCCTCCTTCTCTAGGCCTGCGAGCGAGATTTTGGCCTTGTCTCACTCGGTAGAAGCTTCAGGTCTCTCTGCAGCTTCTAAGGGGGAGAAAGTAAGAAGACGGTCCAAAATCTGTCAGATCATAAGAAGAAAGGCCACTGCTGATCGGAAAATATTAAAATGGGATAAAAAGTATTCATGTGGTGAGTACCTACAAAGATTGGAAGAAGAAGTGGCACACCTCAAAGCCACTGATGAAGACTAGAATAAGGCCTTGATCGATTTCGAGGCCAAGTTAGCGAAAGGTGAGGAAGCTAAGGCACTTGCTGAGGGGGAGCTCAAAAGTCTCCTTGATCAGAGAAAAGCTAAAGCTGATATGTTCAGATCAGAACTAGAGGGAGCTGAATGTCAGCAAATAATCACTCAAGCTAAAGCCTCCTAGATTCCTATTCCATCAGCTGCTCCTTCATCTAGTGGTCAGCCAAGCCAAACTGACAAAGGTAAAGGAAAAATGGTGATAGTCTCTTCGGATGATGAGATGAGTAAGGGTACATATGATCTAAGTGACTTAGATGACAAAAATCCAAGAATAATAGACTTGAAAGTGGCTGAAGAACTTGGCAGAATAGCAGCAGAGAAATTTGCAGTTGAAGAGCTTCCTGCTAACAAAACTGATCTTGATCCTCTCGATCTTTAAAAACAGATTCATGCAAACATTGAAGCTGAAAAAGCTTCAGTTGAGGAGAAGAAAAGAATCATGGAACAAAAAGCAGAAAAGTGGTTAAGCTCTCGACACCAAAGAAGGCATCCAGATAAAATCACTACAATCAAGCTGAAGAAGGTAAACAATGAAACCCGTCTGACGGTTCAGCGCAAAAATATTCCTATCTTCAGCATACTATCTATCAAGGATGTTTAGCTGAACAATGCGGTGTCTGAGTGGAATGAAATACTTGATTGTTTATCAAAGCGTAAGAAAACTGATGAGGTCAAGTTTATTCAGAGAGAAATAACCAAAGTCATTGAATATTATGAGGAGGAAGCAAAGAATAGAGGATCTGACACAACTGTCATGCATCAAACGGAGAAACCCACTCGAGCAGAAAAATTAAAATTTCAAAGAAGGAGACTTACTCTCAAGAAATATCATAAACAAATTTTGGAGCTGATATCTCTTGGAGAGCTTCCAAATTGCAAAGGCTTCGACGCCTCGTTGCCTCCTGGTCTCATTCCTGAAGTGGGTAAAGCTATCTCAAATCCGACGGGATTTTATTTTCTTGATGCTTATGAAAAGATTCGCTTTCAGAGAGTTTCAGATTTTGCCAAGGCTGACTGGCTTCATCTAAGATCTCTTTGATATTTCATAGACTATAAAGATCCGAATGTCAAAGACATTTTGGAGGAATACTCAAAGCAATTGGAGCTTAAAACTCCAAAGGAATCCTCTCCTAAAGAATTCAAACCAGATTTGTAGAATAGTAATTCTTTATTCTTTCTATTCTTTATTCATTTTGTACATAGTCATGGATTATAAACAAATAGGGGGAGATTGTTAGTCCTTTTATTTGTATATACTCCATTCCTTAAGCTGACAAACTTCATCTAAAAGACTAGTTCCTAAGGGTCAGCTGAAGTTTCTCTTCAGTCATCAAAGGGTCTTCTGAGCTGAAGATGCATCTGATAACCAGGATCTTCCTGTTATGTAAAGTACACGATCTGCGCATTCTGAAGGAGCTCGAAACGACAATCTTGTTTTCTGTTCCTAATTAGGTGTAGAACGGTACACGTGTAAATAAATTAGATGGTCAGGATTAGTTTACTTAGCCTATAAATACCTGCTCGATTAATGAGTAAAGGTTAAGCGTTTGTTCGCTAATTTGTATTCAAGTTTGTTCTTGTTTAGTTTGTACTCGGTGCTCAAGTTTGTTCTTGTGCACTCTTTGAAGTATGGTTATTAATATAATCTTGCTTTGAAAACTTTGGTGTGTTCGTTGCTTTAAAACTATTTCCGCACTTTAATTTTGTTCATAGTTAGTTTTATTCACTTTTGGGAAAAACACCCGTTAGGGAGGGAGTTGGCGGTGGATGTGATCCTCCGTTCTCTTCCTAGTTCCTTTTCACAATTTGTGTGGAACTATCATGTCCATGGCATGGACAAGTCCCTAATGGAACTTCACGGAATGTTAAAGACCGTTGAGTCCGACATGTCCTTGTCCGAACCCGTCCTAGCTATCCAGGGAGGCGGAACCAAAAGAAAAGGCGCTCCCCTCTCTAAGGGAAAGGGTAAGGAGAAGATTGCAAAACCTAACCTGAGTCCGGCCCCGAAGGGTAAGGGGAAAGCCGTGATGGTTCCACCGGCCGAGGACCCTGCGGAAGCCGAGTGCTTCCACTTCAAGGAAAATGGCATTGGTGGAGTTCTTGCCCAAAGTACCTTGAGGAGTTCAAGCGGATAAAACCGAAGGGAGCAGGTAACTCAGGTACGTTTATGATTGAACTTCACAATACCGCTACTTCTAATGGCTGGGTACTTGATACCGGTTGTGGCACTCATATTTGTAATAATGTGTAGGTGCTAAAAAGAAGTAGGGCGCTGGGTGCTGGAGAGCTTGACCTGATCATGGGAAACAAGGATGTGGTTCCCGTGGAGCGGATAGGGAGTGTTGATCTCCCCTTTCCTTCAGGACTTGCTATTACCTTATTGAATGTTTTCTTTTTGCCCTACGTGGCACGAAACATTATTTCCTTTCACGCTTTGTATGACGATGGATATGAGTTAAATTTTAATAATGGAATTATCTCTTGTTTGAGAAATGATGTTCATTACCTTAAAGCTTATCCATGTCGTGGGACTTATGAAAAAAGTGTGTGTTTTGATGGTAATAAATCAATCATGAACATTGATTATAAGTCCAAAGGTGTATTGGACAAATTGTCTTTGTGGCATAGTCATCTTGGCCATATAAGCAAGAAACGTATCGCCAAACTCCAAGTGGATGGGATTTTGGAATCGTTTGACCACGGGTCAAGTGAAGTATGCGATTCTTGTTTGTTAGGCAAAATGACTAAAGTGACCTTCACCGGCGTTAGTGAAAGGGGCAAAGACTTGTTGGACATTGTTCACACTAATGAGTGTGGTCCGTTCAGGTCTACTACGAGAAACAACTGTAGGTACTTCGTTACTTTTACTGATGATTTCAGTAGGTATGGTGTTTATTTGATTAAGCATAAGTCTGAAACCTTTGAGGTGTTTAAGACATACCAAAACGAAGTGCAGAATCAATTGGGCATGAGGATTAAGATTCTCAGATCCGATAGGGGGGTGAGTATCTTAGTACCGAGTTTCTTGATCATCTTAGGGGTTATGGAATTATTTCACAACTTACTCCACCCATGACACCACAATTAAAATGGGGTCGCTGAGAGGAGGAACCGAACTTTATTGGATATGGTTCGGCCTATGATGAGTCGTACAAAGCTACCCGCAATTTTTTGGGGTTATGCTTTGGAAACCGCTGCTGGACCTTAAACCTTGTACCAACAAAGAAGGTTGCAAGTAGACCGTTCGAAATGTGACATGGAAGGGTTTCTTCGCTAGCCTATCTCAAGGTATGGGGTTGTGAGGCTTACGTGATACGTGAAGCTCAAGACAAACTTGAACCCAGAGCCGATAAGTGTATTTCATTGGCTACCCAGCTGGTTCTATGGGATATTTGTTTCACAAACCTTTGGAGAACAAGGTGTTTGTTGCTCGAAGGGCGGTCTGCCTTGAAAGGGAGCTGATATCTGTAGAAGCTAGTGGGAGGCAAGTCGATCTAGAAGAAATTCTAGATGACACCAATGATCAACCTGATGTTGGCACTAGTACCGCTTCTGAGGTCCGCGCACCGGAAGAAGTGGAACCTCAACCAATGGTGGATGAGGTGCCTGATACACAACCATTAGAGCTCCGTAGATCTGGTAGAATTCGTAATGAGCCGGAAAGATATGGGTTTCTCATATCCGAGGGTGACGAACTATTGGTGGATCATAGTGAACCGACCAACTACCGGGAAGCTGTAGTGGGCCCTGAGTCTGCTAGGTGGAAGGAGGCAATGGACAGTGAGATGCAATCCATGGCGGATAATCAAGTCTAGGACTTGGTTGATCCGGTACCCGGCCACAAGATAGTAGGGTGCAAATGGGTCTTCAAGAAGAAAACTAACATAGATGGAAAAGTAGACACCTTCAAAGCCCGACTGGTAGCAAAGGGTTTCATGGCACAACCTGATGGTTACGTAATATTCAAAGCCAATAGGGTGCAAATGGGTCTTTAAGGAGGCAATGGACAGTGAGATGCAGATCCATCGCTGCATATTACGATTACGAAATATGGCAGATGGATGTCAAGATTGCCTTCCTTAATGGGAAGTTGGCAGAGGAGGTTTACATGGCACAACCTGATGGTTACGTAAACCCCAAATATCCTAATAAAGTCTACAAGCTTAAGAGGGCCATTTATGGACTTAAGCAAGCATCTCGGAGTTGGAACATTTGCTTTGATGAAAAGGTCAAAGAGTTTGGCTTTACTAAAAGCAAGGATGAACCTTGTGTGTATGTCAGGGCTAGTGGGAGTGCTGTAGTTTTTGTAGTCTTGTTTATAGATGACATACTACTCATAGGAAGTAACGTGACTACCTTGCAGGAAGTGAAAACCTGGCTTGGGAGTTGCTTCTCTATGAAAGACATGGGAGAAGCAACATATATTTTGGGGATAAGGATTTATAGAGATAGATCTAAAAGACTCATTGGTTTGAGCCAGAGTACTTACATAGATAAAGTCTTGAAGAGGTTCAAGATGCAAGATTCCAAGAAAGGGAATTTGCCTATGTTATATGGTATGGTGTTGAGCAAGTCTCAATGTCCTAGTTCTCAAAAGGAACTAGAGGAAATGTGTCGAGTCCCGTATGCTTCGGCAGTGGGATCGATCATGTATGCTATGCTATGTACTCGGCCTGATGTGTCGTATGCCTTGAGCATGACGAGCCGATATCAGGCTAACCCTGGTCAAAGTCATTGGGTTGCGGTTAAAAACATCCTTAAATATCTTCGGAGAACTAAGGAAATGTTTTTAGTGTTCGGTGGATCAGAGGAGCTCAGAGTTACTGGATATTATGATGCTAGCTTCCAAACGGACAAGGATGATTGCGGGTCTCAATCGGGATTTGTATTCTTGTTAAATGGTGGAGCAATAAGTTGGAGAAGTTCCAAGCAAGATACCGTGGCCGATTCAACCCAAGAGTCAGGGTATATTGCTGCAAGCGAGGCTGCTAAGGAAACCGTCTGGATGAAAAAATTCATTCAAGACCTTGGAGTTGTTCCTAGCATCGCTAACCCTATTGAGATCTTCTGTGACAATGAGGATGCATTAGCTCTAGCTAAGGTACCAAGAGCGCATCGACGTACGAGACACATTGCTCGGAAATATCATTTTATTCGTGATATCATCGAGAATGGTGACATTGTGGTTAGTAGAATACCGACTGAGGGGAACTTGGTAGATCCACTCACCAAACCTTTGTCGCAAGTTAAGCATGATTCTCATGCTAAGTCTATTGGTATTAGATTTGCAAGTGACTTGGTTTAATTACTTTAGTTGTATTTGTTATTGAGAACATTAAAGCAATAATGTATTTCTTATTGTAATGACTATCAAATGGGGATTTAATATACACATGGTGCGATTACTCTATGAAACATTATTGTGTTCTATCTTTGCATGTTTAATACTTCCATGCATAAACTTGTTTATTCTAAATACTCCACGATCAGTCATTCGTCATTGGGAGGAAGAAGTGAACTAAGATCGAGGCGAGTGGTTAGTAAAGTTTTCATCTTGGATTGAATACTTGTTTACGCAACACTAGCATGTACGTAATGGTGATTAAGTAATTGGAGGACCCGTACCTGAGTTTACTTAATGGATATTATCACCAGTAAATCAGGATGATAATATTATTTATCCTTCTACATGAGATGCACGCGTTGCTTGATTATTAACTTGGACTTGTTTAGATTGCTTTCTAACGCAGTTCGTAACTGGCTGTTATAAGGGAAGTTTTCAGGCAAGAACTTGTTATTATGATAGGACAGTGTAGTCAAAGGTATTTGTTCCTCTTTTGAGAGATATCCTTGGGCCCCTCGTTGAGTAAGCTGATGACAAATCAAAATGCATGGCCGTGCTCAAGTTGAATTGATAGTGGATCAATTGTGCAACTTGTTTTGTTAGTCATAGTTAGTCTATATCGAGAAACATAATCGTGAATGATTTGGGGTTGACCATGTTCCATGACCTACATTCACAACGGATATCGTGAACGAAGGGGTACATAATCACTTATCTATAGGACCGTTCCTTTTGGTTAGGTATTTGTTTTGGGAAGACAAACCCTGTGCTGACTTGGGGGCATACATGCCTTGTGTTCACATAGGATATCGCGAACAAAGAGATGTACAATATAATTTATCTTTAGGATAATCATTTTATGATTGGGATCTTGTCAAGAGTGGCATACCCTATACTGACTTGGGAGCATAGATGTCTTGCTAGAGGCCGCCCTATGTTTGTGTTATTTTGTTGGATTATGCCCACTGACACACACACGAGTTGGTATCATGGCTGATGAAGCAAGGGCCTATTGGGTCACACGCCAAGTATCGATTCCGGCATCATGGATGTTCTAATGAGAGAGAAAACCAGAAACTGGTTCTGGTGGGCCAAGGCACGCCCGTGCCTCTATGAGGTACGGCCGTGCTCTACGGGCAGGCACCAGCCCAAGTCGGGAGTGACTTGGGCGTGGCCTGTGGCTAGGTACGCATGTGCCTTTAGGAGGCACGCCCGTGCCCTGTGCCCAGTGGACAGGCACGAGCCCAAGTCGGGCGTGACTTGGGCGTGGCCTCTTGGGCTGGCACGCCCGTACCTTATGAGGCATCGTGCCTCATGCAGTAACAGCCTCTTAACTAGGCTTTGGAAGCTAGTTAAATGTGGTGTTTATTGTCATTATTCTAGAAACTGAAAATGACATTAGTGTGCATGTTTTTTGAACTGAATTTGAGTTCTATATAAGTGCCATGATGCTAATATGGTCATGTTCCAAGAATTATGTTTACTAGAATACATATATTTGCATATAACAACTCTCTCAAGCACTAGTAGTTCCAAGGCTTTAGTTCTATTGTGTAGACTATATTTATGGTGTTTAGGTTGGCATACCTAACACTCTAGCAAGTGGGAAAAGATCAAGACTTGGTGTGGATTTCGATAGAGGTGTACACGTTAGTACACGAGGCTTCCAAACTCCAAACTCGCGGGTACAAAGAAGATAGCATCAAGGATATAACTCTATCTCTTTGTATGTTTTATTTTGTTGCTTATTCATGTCTAGAGTTTTGGTCCATTTGGTGGGCGTATTCGTGGTCAATTTTTGAAAATATTTTTCTACTCGTTTTGCTTCCGTTGCGATTTTAGACCACGAAAACCCAACATATTTTTCGTAGCTGTGTCACGTGCATGTGGGAGTCTATTGGTGTAACATCCTCAACTTGGGCCTAGTTGTAGATATCATGTACGTATACGTGATTAATGTAATAGGAAGTGTTTATGTGTGTTTAATATGTGTTTATGTATATATTAGATATATATATATATATATATATGTACTAATTCTATATGAATAAGAAAAGAATAAAGAAAGAAACGGAAAAAAAAAGAATTAAGAAAAGAATAAAGAAAGACGAGGAAAAGAAAAAGAAAAAGAAAAGAAGATATTTTTCCAGAGGCGGTTTGCCTCTGGATAAGATTTAAATATGTGTTTGTGTTTTGTAAATTGACTCCCAGAGTCAAAGATTGTAAATCTCTAAAACACACACAAACACACACTTATTGTTGCTCTCATTGGTTCTTGAAAGAAGGAGTTGGAGATTTGAAGCACTAGATTTGAAAAGAAGGTTAGCATGATCTTTATATTCAAGTTTAAGTAGGATTACACATGTAATATGTTAGGTATATGGATATTGTTAAAATGGAAGTTGGTGTTGAACTTGAAAACACCATTAAAGAACATGAGAGCTTACTTTATAAGTGGGTTTCTCATGTTTTGATGTTTTAAAAGGTGTTAAGATGTTTATAAGGTTCATATAGATGGTATACGAAGCTTAGAAGTGTTTTAAAAGTGAAAATGACATGTTTGGAAATCTGGGTTTTTGAATATAATGAGTAAAAGTCGGATGAATGATGAACAAGATGATGATGGAGTGCAGGTTGGCACGCGACGCGACGCGTCGAAGAAGGGGATGCGACGCGTTCCTATGTGTCTCGTGCGACTTTCACTTTCATCCGACTCTTGTTCCATCCGACTCTAGCTTGGTCCGATTTTCATGGTCCGAAAGTCGCATGAGCCATCCGACTGTCGCATGAGTCATCCGAATTTCGCATGTCTGATCCGACTTTCAAAGTTGATCCGAAGGTCGCATGAAAACTACGCGACGCAACACGTACGGCCCTTGGACGCGACGCGTCGGGTGAAAAGCAAAGATGTTCATTTTAAAAGCTAAGCAAACCAAAGGCACATGTTGTGCTATAAATTGTAAGATTCTTGTAAGGTGACTAAGAGCCTTGATTAGTTCTTGTATGTGTTTTATGATAGAACCTTATGTGTGCAAACGCTTAACGCGATTGCAGATGTTTTAGGTGAACGTGTCAGCTGAATCAGCACTAAGTGAACGAACACTGTAAGTGAAACAGGTGAGTGCCTACTTTCATGAGACTTAGTAGAGTAAGTCTTGCAAGCTAAGATGACTGTATGACTGTGTGAATGTGTATGTATGTATGTCTAACCTGTCTATGTAGGTATGCTTAAGAAGATGAGTGTAAGTTTCTGAATGTTGTTATGATTGCTTGTAAGATGTATAGTAGATGCATGCCAGCGGGTCCAGAATGGAACCGCTTAGTTAATATCTGATGATGTGCGTGAATGATGAATTGTATGATGATGCACGTGAAGTTATGAATAAATGAATGACGGATCCCTGTGGGATCCCATGTACGATATATGACTATATGATGATGTTGATGATGCATCCCTGTGGGATCGAATGTACATATATGTGTATGTGAACTGTATGCAGACTATCTGACGCATAGTTAAGGTCAGCTGGATCCTAACAAGACTTCGGTCATTTCTGGATTTAACGGTGATTCAGAGTGCATCCCGGATCGAGGTTCTGCAGAACCGCCGTGCCTTAACATGAGACTGTAATCAGCCAGGATCTGGCCGTGATTACTAGGGAACCTTGGGTTCCGTAAACGATGCTCGGTCGACTGCTTTATGCTCCCCCACCAACGCGGATTGGTCGTGTTTGATCCCCCGGTCTGAGTTGTTGAGCAGGACAGACTCCCCTACAGGACATGACTCTTACTAATCTTGTCAACACACCGCTATGTGTTAAGCTAGCAATGTGTGCTTATGTACGATGTGTATGATGCATGAATTACTTTATTGATGCTTACGCTGAGTAAGTACTCACTAGCTAAGTGTTAGCTAATGGTGCTATGATTTCCCTTTTCAGGTAGAGACTAGATGGCCTGCGAGGCGTGTTGCTTTTTGGGAAATGTATTGCCCCTTGTGGGTGGAACACTTGTACTTATGTTTTATGATGTAATGTAAATAGATGCTATGGTCGGTTCCTGTATGTTAGGTAACACCAATGAATGTTTTGGAAACAAAGATGAAATGATTAACCGTTTGTTAGTATTAAAAGAAAAATTTCCGCTGCTAATCCTGAGTTATCACTAAAGTAACTTTTTTCAGAAGCGGTGTTACAATTAGGTATCAGAGACTAAGTTTGAGTGAATTGGTTACTTGTAAGAGTATTCGATCTTAAACTCGTGCCCGACCATAAAGAAGAGTTCCTATGGGGGGATTGAGTAAGAGTGTTATGTGTATGCTAGCACTATAAGATGATTTATAAGAAAGTTAAGTAAGTGAGATAGAGTATTAATTGCTCTTTCTCTGTCCTATAGAAGTTAGACAAGATGTCTGCCAAACGTGGCAATACTGAACAAGCGTTGAAAGAGATGGAAGATGAGGCTTCTCATATGCCTCATCAGGCTGAGGATCAGAGATCTCAGAAAAATGTTGGTGGTGGCAGACTTGAG
This sequence comes from Dittrichia graveolens, assembly GCA_038502395.1. Classification (NCBI taxonomy): domain Eukaryota; kingdom Viridiplantae; phylum Streptophyta; class Magnoliopsida; order Asterales; family Asteraceae; genus Dittrichia; species Dittrichia graveolens. The sequence goes on from JARJIL010000003.1 coordinate 56,527,354, forward strand.
CCATATCAGGCTGCTATTATTAGGCGTTTGGAAGAGGAGCTTCGTGTGACAAAGGAGCTCTTATTGCAAGCGACGCTGAACAAGATCCGAAAGACTTGTTCTTACAAGAAGTTTTTAACTTGCAATCCTCCGACATTCTAGGGGAGTGATAACCCCACCGTTACTATTCAGTGGCTCCGTGAGATGGAGCATACGTTTGAATCATGCGAGTGCGAGCCAGTGTACTGTGTGAAGTATGCAGTACGTATGTTGAAGGGTCGCGCCATTTTCTGGTGGGACACAGTGAAAGCTTCTATCAGCAAGGAGATACTGAGTGCTCTATCATGGGAACAATTCTCTGAGAAGGTGCTGAAGAAGTACTGCACAGAGTATGAGGTGGAGAGAATGGAGAGAGACTTTAATGATCTCAAGAAAGGGGACACGCCAATTGAAGAACACATAACCGCGTTCACTGATAAGATGCGGTTTGTTCCGCATCTGATCCCAGACGAGACCACCAAGATAAGGCGGTTTGTGGCAACTCTGCCACTAGAATTTCGCCCGCATGTGAGGGCAGCTGTTGAACTGGATCGGGCGTTTGATATGGCCCGACAATTGGAAGGTGACCGTTTATACTACAAGGGAGAATCTACCGGTCAGCCGTCTGATAAATCGTGTCCTACCAAAGGACAATCCTTTGAAGACGGGAAGACTGATTCCTCTAAGAAGCCGAGGCCTAATTCTCCTTGGTGTACTCAGTGTCGTACTTACCATTATGGTGACTGTTCTAGTGCTACCCAACGGTGCTGGAGGTGCAGAAAGAAGGGCCACGCTAGTTCTGAGTGTGGTTTCAAAGAAAATGTCTGTTAGCGGTGCTATAAGCCTGGGCACAAGTTGACAGATTTCCCGGAAAGACAGGGTACCGGATCCGAGGGGTCTTTTAGAGACCAAAAGAAAGAAGATGCGCCTCGCGCAAAGGGGAGGGCATTTCAGATGATAGCGGAGGAGACTAAAGAGGCAGGAGATGTCAATACCGGTACATTCTTTACCAACTGTTCCCCTGCTTATGTATTTTGACTCTAGAGTTGATTACTCCTTTGTTTCTTGTCTTGTTGTTAGAAGTTAATATTACCTGTTTTTAAGATGATCAATCCATTCAAGGTGGGAATTGTTAGTAGTAAAGTAGTCTCTGTTACAGAGAAAGTTCCAATAGCTGTTCTGGATGTCAAGGGAGGGGGTTTCCCTATCTCCTTCTGTGATACGATAGTTGGGATGGATTGGCTCAGCAGTCGTAATGTTGAGATTCTCCATACCCAAAGAAAAAGATGGTTAAGATTCCTCTTTCTGATGAATCTTGTGTTATAGCTCGTGGAGAACGACAGGGGTGTGATATTCCTGTTATCTGCATTGTTAAGAACTTAGAAGTTTGCTTCAAGTATTGTGACTCTTTCTTCGCAAATTTATTTATGCCAAGATAGAGAAACGACCAGTTCAACATATTAGAGTAGTATTTAATTACCCTGATGTGTTTTCTTAGAAACTGCCGACGTTACCTCCGGTCAGTAATGTCAATTGTGAGATTAAGTTGAATCCGGGAGCTACTGCGGTGGCTAGAGCTCCATCTTTGATAGGTTCTCGAAGTTCTTAAATGAGAACAATTGTACGTCAAGTTGTCTAAGTGTGAAGCCTGGCTAAGGGAAATATACTTCCTTAGTCATGTCATCTGTGAGGATTGTGTCAAGAAGGTCTAGCTAAGGTAGAAGCTATGATGAATTAGGGAGTTCTTAGAACTCCTCTTGAAATTAAAAGTTCACTTGCCTTAGCTAGCCGCTATTGGACGTTCATCCGAAATGTCTTGATGTTTGCGAGTCTGTTGGCTAAACTGATTCGTAAAGATGTATCTATCGTATGACCGAAAGCTCAGGAGAGATCCTCTCATCTTTTGACGCAATTACTGTGTGAAGACTCCGATCCTCACCTTGCTTGATGGTTCGGAAAACTTTACAGTATGTTGTAAAATCTGTTACCACCCTCGTGAATCAAGTGTTGTAACGAATGCTTTAAGCCGTAGAGGATCGTCAACGGGAGTTAAATTTATGAAGATTATGATGATGTCGGATATGCACGCAAATTGAGATGAATACCAGATTCTTATGATCGTCTGCAACGATTCGATGCTCCGAAATTGATGTTCGTTTCTTAGCTACAAATGAGTCTGTTTTGTTGACTCATTTGATTCAATTATGTTAGTGAGACTGTGACACGTCACGGACTTTCTTAATTGTTTTGATTTCTACTCTTTGTTGTTTCTAATTCTTGAATGTTTCTCCTTGAAGAGACGTTATTCGTCTGAGATGTAAGGAGAAGCTAAGTCCATGATCTATAGACCGTCCCAGGTCGTGCATAAAGTCGGTGATTAGACGGTAACTCTTGAGCTGCCGCCTGAACTAATCAGTGTATGTGTCATGTTTAACGTGTGTTACTTACGCAAGTGCCACGTTGAAGAAGAATTTGTGGAATTTCTTGACACGAAGGTCAAGAAGCTACGTAAGAAGATAGTCGAGCTAGTACTCGTTAAGTAAGAATACAGCTTAGGTCCAAACCCGACGTCGGAAATCGAGGACGTGATGAAGGCAAGATACCCTTACCTGTTTATCATTGAGTGGATTTCGAGGACGGAATCCGCTTAAGGGGGTAGATTTGTAACATCCTCAACTTGGGCGTAGCTGTATATATCATGTACGTATACGTGATTAATGTAATAGGAAGTGTTTAGGTGTGTTAAATATGTGTTTATGTATATATTAGATATATATATGTAGAAATTGTATATGAATAAGAAAAAGAATTAAGAAAAGAATAAAGAATGAAAAGGAAAGAAAAAGAAAAAGAAAAAGAAAAGAAGATATTTGTCCAGAGGCGGTTTGCCTCTGATAAGATTTAAATATGTGTTTGTGTTTTGTAAATTGACTCCCAAAGTCAAAGATTGCAAAACTCTAAAACACACACAAACACACACTTATTGTTGCTCTCGTTGGTTCTTGAAAGAAGGAATTGGAGATTTGAAGCTCTAGATTTGAAAAGAAGGTTAGCATGATCTTTATATTGAAGTTTAAGTAGGATTACACTTGTAATATGTTAGGTATATGGGTATTGTTAAGCTGGAAGTTGGTGTTGAACTTGAAAACACCATTGAAGAACATGAGAGCTTACTATATAAGTGGGTTTCTCATGTTTTTATGTTTTAAAAGGTGTTAAGATGTTTATAAGGTTCATATAGATGGTATATGAAGCTTAGAAGTGTTTTAAAAGTGAAAAGGACATGTTTGGAAATCTAGGTTTTTGAATATAACGAGTAAAAGTCGGATGAATGATGAACAAGATGATGATGAAGTGTAGGTTAGCACGCGACGCGACGCATCGAGGAAGGGGACGCGACACGTTCCTATGTGTGTCGAGCGACTTTCACTTTCATCCGACTCTTGTTCCATCCGACTCTAGTTTGATCCGACTTTCATGGTCCGAAAGTCACAGAAGCCATCCCACTTTCGCATGAGTCATCCGACTTTCGCATGTCTGATCCGACTTTCAAAGTTGATCTGAAGGTCGCATGAAAACTACGCGACGCGATGCGTCCGGCCCTTGGAAGCGACGCGTCGGGTGAAATGCAAAGATGGTCATTTTAAAAGCTAAGCAAACCAAAGACACATGTTGTGCTATAAATTGTAGGATTCTTGTAAGGTGTCTAAGAGCCTTGATTGGTTCTTGTATGTGTTTTATGATAGAACATTATGTGTGCAAACGCTTAACGCGATTGCCGATGTTTTAGGTGAACGTGTCTGCTGAATTAGCACTAAGTGAACGAACACTGTAAGCGAAATAGGTGAGTGCCTACTTTCATGAGACTCAGTAGAGTAAGTCTTGCAAGCTAAGATGACTATATGACTGTGTGAATGTGTGAATGTGTATGTATGTATGTCTCACGTGTCTATGCAAGTATGCTTAAGAAGATGAGTGTATGTTTCTGAATGATGTTATGATTGCTTGTAAGATGTATAGTAGGTGCATGCCAGCGGGTCAAGATTGGAACCACTTAGTTAATATCCGATGATGTGCATGAATGATGAATTGTATGATGATGCATGTGAAGTTATGAATAAATGAATGACGGATCCATGTGGGATCCCATGTACGGTATATGACTATATGATGATGATGATGATGGATCCCCGTGGGATCGAATGTACGTATATGTGTGCTTATGTACGATGTGTATGATGCATGAATTACTTTATTGATGCTTACGCTGAGTAAGTACTCACTAGCTAAGTGTTAGCTAATGGTGCTATGATTTCCCTTTTCAGGTAGAGACTAGATGGCCTGCGAGGCGGGTTGCTTTTTGGGAAATGTATTGCCCCTTGTGGGTGGAACACTTGTACTTATGTTTTATGATGTAATGTAAATAGATGTTATAGTCGGTTCCTGTATGTTAGGTAACACCAATGAATGTTTTGGAAACAAAGATGAAATGATTAACCGTTTGTTAATATTAAAAGAAAATTTTCCGCATCTAATCATGAGTTATCACTAAAGTAACTATTTTCAGAAGCGGTGCTACAATTGGTATATGTCCGCTGACACGCATGAGTTAATAACATTACCGATAAGCTATAGGCATATTAGGTCACACACCAAGTATTGATTCCGGCAGCACGATCAAACAAAAGAGAGGAAAAGGACAAAATGGGTTTTGGCAGGATGGTACACGGGCCGTGTGGTTGAACACAGGCCGTGTCCAGCACTACGGCACGGGGCGTTTTGGCCCAATTCAAGGCCGTGTACTTTGGGCCAACACGGCCATGTAGTTGAACACGGGCTGTGTCTAGCCTATTAGACACGGGCCGTCATGGCCCATTTGAGGCCGTGGACTTTGGGCCGACACGGCCGTGTTGATGAACACGGGCCGTGTACATTCGCTGTAACAACAGAATTAACAGCCTTAAACTCTACGTTTAATGGTGTTTGTGTCAATTTATTTTGGTAGACAAAAGGTTACGGTTTAGAGAGCTCTAGAACATACTTTTGAGTAGTCTAAGTGTATGGTTCTTGCTCTTCTTCTCTCTTGTTGATATTCCTCTTTGGTGATCAAGTTTTGATGCACAAAGGTGAGAAACACATATTGATCTTGTTTTGTTGGTGGTCTACACCAACTCACTAGCATCTAGGAATCAACAAACCTTGGGGTGGACTACACTAGAGGAGTCCTTGGTTGGATTCTTGAAGCTTGACAAGGAAGAGTTCATTGTGCTTGCATTGTGGTACAATTCTTTCTATCTTGTTTATTAGTTTAGTTGCAATTTCATGTTTAGATTTTGGTCCATGGGAAGTATTCGTTTGCTTGGCTTTGAGATTTTGATCTATACTATGCTTCCGTTGCTTCTTGATTATGCCAAACGAATACCTTCAGTCACATTTGATGAGACAAGTATTGATGAAACTTACAAAGCTCAAGCTGACCCGGTTAGTCTAAGTGAGCTTGAAAGGAGCATAGAAGATCTCACATCAAATCCTATGTATGTTATGGATGATTCTTATGATGGAGAGGGTGGCAAATATGACAAGACAGTGTCAAATAAAGAAGCCATCAACATTGAAGATGATCACACAGATAAGGTGTGTGAATCTGATCATCAGCCTGAGAATCTAGGTGAATCTTCAGGTACAAATCAAATTTAGTATTTAAGTAATGTCAAAATCCCAACTCAGACTGAAGAAGTCAGTCCTATTCAGCCTGAAGAACACTACTCAGACCCAAACTCAGAACCACAGTCTCCCACTACAACCTTCAAAATGTTAAAAGAACATCCTCTTGATGATATTATTGGTAACATTGAAGATGGTGTGTTAACTAGATAAGAGGCTACTACAAACTATATTGCCTATTCTAGGTTTCTATCTCAGATGGAACCAAAGAAGACTGAAGATGCACTGAAAAATGAGGATTGGATTGAAGCCATGCAAGAGGAGCTGACAAAATTTCAAAGAAATAAGGTCTGGACTCTTGTCCCTGCTCCTAAATGATAAACCGTTATAGGCACTAAGTGGGTCTATAGAAATAAAATGGACAATGATGGAGTAGTGATAAAAAATAAGGCAAGGCTAGTGGCTCAGGGGTATAGACAAGAAGAAGGAATTGATTATGATGAGACCTTTGCCCCTGTTACAAGGATTGAAGCTATAAGATTGTTCATATCCTATGCAGCCTTCAAGAATTTTAAAGTGTATCAAATGGATGTTAATAGTGCATTTCTAAATGGATAATTATAGGAGGAAGTCTATGGAAACAACCCCCAGGTTTTGTTAATCCTAAACATCTAGATTATGTCTATAAGTTGGACAAGGCTCTTTATGGACTCAAGCAAGCACCAAGAGCCTGGTATGATACACTATCCACCTATCTACTTTCAAACAATTTTATTAGAGGACATATTGACAAAACCTTATTTATAAGAAAAAGCAGAGGACATGTCATTCTGGTTCTAATCTATGTAGATGACATTATCTTTGGTTCATCTAACCAAAGACGATGTGATTGGTTCTCTAAGATAATGTCTAATCAATACAGAATGAGCATGATGGGTGAGATGACTTACTTTTTGGGACTATAAGAAGATGGTATATTTATTAATCAGAGCAAGTATGTCTTTGATCTGATTAAGAAATATGGATTAGACTTAAGCCATCCTACAAAGTCTCCAATGTTACACAATGCCAGGCTGAACAAGGACATTGATGGAAACTTTGTATGTCAGACTACATATAAAGGAATAATAGGTTCATTACTCTATCAGCATAGATTAGAACAAAGGAATCACACTTACAAGCTGTCAAAATAATACTCAGATATCTGAAGGGAACACCTACTTTAGGTTTGTGGTATCCTAAAGGATCAGGATTTGAGTTAACAGGGCATGCAGACTCAGACTTTGCACGTTGTGGTCTAGACAGAAAGAGTACTACTAGAGGATGTTCAACTGTTTGGTGGTAAGTTAGTCAGCTGGACAAGCAAGAAACAAAACTCAGTGGCAATCTCCACAACTGAATCTGAGTATGTTGCAGCAGGGAGCTATTGTGTTTAAATACTTTGGATGCAACATCAGCTCAGGGACTTTGATTTGCATTATTCAAAGACTCCCATATTCTGTGACAACTGAAGTACAATTGCCATTACACATAATCCAGTTTTCCACTCAAGAACAAAACACATTGAGACAAGACATCATTTCATCAGAGACATAGTAGAAAAGGGCAAGGTAGTTTTAGTCTTCATTGAAACTGAAGATCAGCTTGCAGATATCTTCACTAAACCAATTGAAGGCACAAGATTTACGACTCTACTTAGCAAGCTGGGTATGCTTAACCCTTAAATTGGTATGTATCATTATTCTTTTGTCTCTATTCAATATCAGCTAAGTGCTAAATTTTGACTAAGTGTCAAATTCTGAGCTAGTTTACTTGCTTAAAGTTGAGTGCTTAGTCTAAGCTGAGTACTCAGTCTACGCTAAGTAATAAGTTTCACAAGTGTGGTCAATCCCACATATCTAGGTGAGTCCTCATATATGGTAAGTCCAAAATTATGGTATGTCCAACATTATGATAAGTTCAATTTCTTTTAAGATATGTTCTTTCTAAGTAAATATAAATCGTTTAAAAATTATTTTTTAAGATATGTTCTTAAAAGTAATTTCATTAATCTTGGTAAAATCAGGATCAATGTAACAGTATAAGTTCGGTAATTTACATTAAATAGAGCCGTTGTAACAAATCTTTTTTTACTGTAACGGCTATATTTATTACCATTTAACTACGGTATCTTTTCTCTCAAATCAAAAAGGTATAATAAGATGACTCGTCACCGGATTTCGTCTACACTTTCCATATCTTATACCTCTCTCTCTATTCTCTAAATCCTAACATTGTTGTGTACAGCATCAATCGCTCTGTGCGAAACCCAAAAACTACTAAGTTAAATTTCACACGATTAGTTCAATACAAATGGAGAGATACGTTCTCAATCTGACTGATCAGATGATCCGAGGAGGCACATTCAAGAACAATGCACTTCCGGTAAGAACAATGCACTTCCGGTATACAAACAAAACAACGTCCTAGCGTGCATCGACATTCCACACTCCAAAAAAGGTCACGGATATGAGGAGTGGGTCTCCTGTATCCGCAAAGGACCTCTATCACATGCCTTTCTTGATGATCTTGACGTTCTAGTTCCTTAGCTGTTGACAGAGTTTTGGTATACTTGTCGCTATGAAGCTGATTTACGGGTTATTCGTGTAACTATTCTAAGTGGACAACAAGGGATGGTGGTGATGCAAATGCTCTACGGAGAGTATTACCACTACCTGTGGTCGTCCAATACGATGAACCTGTTTCTAGGGAAACTGCAAGGAGTGTACTACCACTCTTGGGTCATCCACAAGTAACTGGATTAATGAAGAAGTCAGTCTTTCAAATCGGTTGGGGTTTCATGGTATCTACAGTGGTATGTTCACTTGGGTACAAGGTTGGTGGTCTTAACAATGTGAACGATTTAGAGATGCAGCTACTGTACAATATGTATCGTGGAAGACAAGTAGATTATGAAGAGATGATCTTTGAGGTGCTTAGATTCCAAGTCACCAAAACGGTGAGAGATGCAATGTGCCATTCATCCAATTTCTATCAATGGTGTTCGATGACAGGCTTGGAGTTCAATATGCAAGAAGATATGAAACTACTCCAACCCCTACCCTCAGCACAAGAATGTTCAAGGATGATATCTTCCTTGGGCACCCAGAAATGAGTTCTCAAATGAGGGTCTTTGCGCAGCTTCCGACTCCTAAGTCAAGTGAAGCTGAGGAGGAGGAAGACACTGAGGAAGAAGAAGGTGATACTGTTAATTCTGAGGGTGAGTCCTCTCAAGTTGAATAATTAATGACTCAGCTCAGACCTCGTGCACAAAGAATTTCCTCCACCACTTCCAGCTCTGAGCAAAGGAGTCTGTTTCCTAGCTCTGAGTCCCCACTGCTAGGTGTAGCAAGTATAACTTCTCATCATTTATCTCCTTCTCTCTCTTTTACTTCTACACCTCCTAGACAGGGAGATAAGAGTGAGTTAAGCCCAACTCAGTCTAACCCCTCCCCCCACCACGAACATCTCCATATATTCTCCATTCTCAAACCAACCTTGGTCAGCCCACTACTACCAAGCTAATATCCCACACCTATACACGTAAAACTACCAAAGGTGGTCCTTCACCTCAAAAGGACCCTGGAGCTGATGTCACACTGACACCTCCACCGGCAGGAGCTGAGGGCGAGACACCTTCTCTTAAGGTGCCAACCTCAAGGCTCACTTCACCTAGTCAGCCTATACAGGGTATGGTGTCTACTCAGCCCATACCTACTCGATCCATGGGTGAGCCTATTTCTATACTTTCACAAACCCATGAAGGTTACATTGAACATCTGACCAATCCCCAGGGTCATCTAGCCCCCTCCTTACCACTCAGCCCAGCCCACACCACCACCAAAATACACGATTTTGGTCCTTCTTATTCGCTTCTTTTCTCACACCCTCTTGCATGAAATGCCAATGATCCTACCAGACACCAGGAAGGATTACATGGTCCACATTCTAGCCCCCTTGATTTCAGAGTTCAGCACCAACCTTTGGATATGGGACCCACAATATACTCAAAGGTTTCTCTTATAGTGGAAATTCATTCCTCCACTGGACAGGAGGGTTTTAAGCTTAAAAAGAGGCCAGAGGAGCCCAAATCCTTTGATGACACTAAAGCCACGGATGCCCAAGCCATATTGAAATGTTTAAACATACAGTTTGAGCTACTACACAAGAAGAGGAAGAAAGATAAAGCCAAGCTGATGGGCAAATTAAATGATTTATCTGAGTCCGTGACAGAGTTGGACAGCTTGGTGCTCAGAATGAAGACCTCCCCTATTGATGATGACAAAAAGGGGGAGTAAGAATCAAAGAAAAAGAATGATGAAGTTCAGGGGGGAGCACACTGAAATAGTGCAGATTGAAGAAGAAACTCATGATCGGTTCATGAGTAATGTAGATCAGCCTCCTTAACGAAAGTCAAAAGATCAAGAGACCCCATTAGTCCAAACAATTATAGCTCTATTAGTCCAATCAGCTCAACCAGAAACTCTACATGAAGAAACACCTCAAGCTGTGCCTGCCAAAACTAGCCAAGAGGAGAAAGATCATCATTGCTAAACCTGAGCTAGAGCAACAAGGTTAGTCCCAAATTGTTGAATATGACACTGACTCATGTGATGAAGCTGATGCTGCACAAAAGGCCAGTAACATGCTAGTTGAACAAATGTTACAAGAGATGGCCAAGGAACTGGGTGTGTCAGTGGAGGAATTGAAAGAACAACAAAGACAAGCTGAGCTGCAAAGAGAACAAGCCAGAGCTGAAGCTGAAGCTGACTATCATGGACCAAGTGATGCTCCAATTCCCTACTCAGATGTTTATCTAAGGCATTGATATAATAGAACACACTTTGATCACAAGATTGAATCTCTTACACCGAGCACAAAGGGAGAATTGGTGATAATCCACTTTGTACTAGACAACAAACATAAGATTGATTTAGATATGAGATGTCTGTACAAGTTGGGTTTTTTAGAATTAAAGATTGTAGCAACAACTATCAAAAGGATGAAAAAGAGTCAGATTAGACAAGAGATAGTTGATGTGCTTAAGACACTCTTCATAAAAATCGATCAACTAGGTGAGATTCCTTCTGATGAAATTGATAACTTCTTGAACAGAAGCAAAGCTGCAAGAGTTAGAGCAGCAAGTCAGCGGGCTAAAAGAAACATCAGTTCACAAGTTCTAGAGGGAGTTGAATTTAGAGAAAATACTTACATAGATTAATACTTGGAAGGATTCTTGTATCTTGATGTGGAAGGTAACAAGTGTTTCTTGAAGGCAGTAGATCTTCACTTAGCAAATCTAGAGCTGATTCTGTACGTGAGGATTCTATTTGATGACTCAAATCAGAACTCATTATTCAGATATCAACTGGACGTGAGGGTTCTATGTGATGACTCAAATGAGAACTCATTATTCAGATGTAGAAAAACTAAAATGAAAGAGTTGCCAAAAAGTGAAGAAATACTAAATAGTACTATCAAAGAAGCAGCGATTTGGGAACTAAAATGTTTAGATATGTGGATGGAAGCTGGAGATCTTGAAGATAAGATTAAATGTGAAAACTTTGCTAATTATAAGGTTAGAATAATCTGTTCTATATCATGTAAGCACTAAGTGTAAATAAGCGGATCATGATGATAAGCTAAAATGTAAATGATATGTTCATTAATGAAAATTCAAGTTTGATATGTTTGATATTAGGTTTGGTATGTTCAAACAAATAGCTTTGTAAGTTCAAGATGAGAATTTTTTTATGTTCAATTATACACTGACAAGTTCAGTTATATATGTTTTGTTGTTGGTATCTGCCCACTGACACACGTAGGCCAGCATCACTGCCGATGAAGCGTGGGCCTATTGGGTCACACGCCAAGTTTCAATCTCGACAGCCTACTATAAGAAGAAAGAGTCAAAATGGTCAAATTCCAGTTGACCTAGGCTTCACGACAGTGAAGGTTGCTCCACGGGTCGTGAAGCAGCTCGTATCCACGAGTCCGGTCATGGGCCACATGGTTCGTGAAACACTAGGGCTTCACGACCCTACACGGCCCGTGAAGGAGGTCGTGAAAACACGAACCCTCACGATTCTTGCACGGCGTGGCACGACTCGTGGAGGATAAATGGCCAGTCGTGGCGCATTTATCCTTCACGGCCCGTGAGAGCTCGTGAAGAAGTCGTGAAGGCAGAATTCCAAGTGATACTTGTGTTTCATTGGACCATTTGAGTTGGTCCAATGATATGGTGCCATTGGGGTCCGACTCTGGCTCTTTTGAATTGACTAGAGGCCTTTAAAAGAGGGTCTCTTTGTTCATTTCATACTCTTGGTCCATTTTGTGCTATATATATACTTGTGAGTTCTTCCATTGAGAGAGAGAGCAAGATCAAGTGTTGGTGACTTGTGCACAAGTGTTTCTAGGCTGTTCCAGATGAGATCCACCAAGTGTTGGTGGTGCTTCGGTTTGCTAGTACAAGGAGGTTGAAGGTTTCTTGGTGTGGACTTGCATTAGGGCTTGGAGCCTTTTCTTTCAAGCTTACATCCCAAACTCGATTTGATCCACCCAAGTATCAAAGTCTTCGAGGGTATGATTTGTTCTCCTTCTTCTCTTTGTTCTTGTTTTTGGTTGCATGCATGTTCTTGCAAGTTTTCACCACCATTTGGAAATCATGGGATCCTTTTGTGTGTTTTTGTTGCTTCCGTTGCGTGCTTTGATGTCCATGGATTCCCAACAGTGGTATCAGAGCCATACTTGTAAGATGCATGCACCTTTCTGGCTTGAAAATCCATATTTTCGATTTTGGGCATTCTGTCCAGAAGGTCTTCACGGGCCGTGGAGCTTGCTTCACGAGTCGTGAAGGCCACACGAACAGTCTCGTGGGGTAGTGGTCGTGAAAGGTTTTTTAGTCTGTTTCACGAGTCGTGGAGCGTACTGCCTTCACGGCCCGTGAGGGCCCGTGAAGAGCAGTAGCTCGTGAAGGCGTTGTGAACAGGCTGTTTTTGGCCCTTTTGGAAATGAAAACTTGATATGGATTTTAGCATTTGATTTTTGTGTTTCCAGAATCATTTTAGGCTGTTTAGCCTTGTAGTTTAAGCCCCATAATATCCTAATTCTTTTATTTGTATGTATTGGGTGGTTTTGGCATAAAATGCACACATGCATACATGTAAATTGTGTATATATGAATATGGTTTTCAAAGTGTTTGAAATCCTAATGCATATGTACAAGGTTTATTCTTGTGCCTTTAGTTTTTGAATAAACTTAATTGGGATATTGTTTTGTGCATGGTTTGGTGTGGCACACCATGCTTTGTGGTTGTTTTGTTTTTGTGAGCACCGGTTTGAGCCTAGACCTTTGTGTGGTTGTTTGGTTGCTTTATTTGTTGTTCATTCATTTGGTGGTTTGTACCACATTTGGTTTGTAATAATTTATTTAATCCGGTTTGTAATAATTTATTTATTTGTGGCTTGCACGCAAAAGTATTTATTCTTTGTAATTGTATATTAGCTTATAATAGATTGTGTGGCTTGCATGCCATTTCTCTTTAAATTATGTATGTAATGAGAAGAGAAGACCGGAGGCACCAACGGGAGTCTTGGGAGACGTCTTGGCTACCTCGGATCCAGAGGTGCGGGATCAAGTGAGAGCACACCACGAAGTCTTGGATTGTTTGTCCTTAGTAGACTTAGTTCCTAGGTTGGCTCACCGGGGAACACTTACGTTGGCTCAAATCGGTTTTGTATGCGTGGTTGTGTAGTTTTATTTATTTGTTTTTCTTGCATGGTTGTAGGATTTTCGCATGCTAGAAAATCTTTTGAAAATAATAAAACTATATAGTTTTCCTTAATTGGTTAACAAACCCCGCTCGCTCACATGATTAACAAACGAATATAAAGTGTTTATGTTCAATTGGTGAAAAATGCGTTTTGTTACTTATTTGTTAATCAAAACAAAAATAGGTTTTTAACCGGAAAAACAAAAGTCCCGTTTTTCTCAAAAACGTAAATCACACGCCATCCAAAAGATGACACCACCCGAATCTAATGAAGCATGGGACAATTGTCGAGCTTAGCACGAGTTCTTCCATGTGGACTTGTGTGGAAGGTGCGTGTGGCGTCTTGAAATCTTTGGTTGTCGAGCTTAGCACGATCCAATTATTGTCAACGGCGCCATCGTGTATCTTGTTGGACGATTTGCAATTCCAATTTAATACGCCTTGATAATTGTCGTGCCTATACCGAGTTATCAAAGCGTCTTATTGAGGAATCAGTGTGGGAAGGGATCAAACATGCCAAACCGGTGCTATGAGCACCGAAGGATCCCGTAAGTGCCTAAGAGTTGTAATCACGGATTGCAATTGGTAAAGCGTTTACCGGCCTAAATACCTTCACGAAGTGATCCACGGTAAACCCGTCATGTAGTGAAGTTATGTTAAATTTAAGTGGTAAACTATTGGATAATTATTTAACAAGGATTAAAAGATGTCGAACTAACCTTTTGTGTGCTTTGCCTTCTTTTAGATGGCATCTACAAGCAACACCGTGACAAACATTTCACTCCGTCCATTTTTGGAGAAAGAGAAACTCATAGGCGTAAACTTTAAGGACTGGCTTAGGCAATTGAGAATTGTCTTGCGCCATGAAAGTAAGTTGTACGTCCTAGAGGAACCTCTTCCGGAGGCTCCTGCTACCACCGCTACGCGGGCCATTAAGGATGCTTATGAAAAGCGCCTTAAAGACACCAATGAGGTGACTTGTCTCATGTTGACGACCATGAGTTCTGAGTTGCAAAGGCAGTTCGAGGACGTTGGTGCGTTTGACATGATCTCGCAGCTAAAGGAAATGTTCCAGCAGCAAGCGAGGCAAGAACTCTACGAGTGTGTCAAGGCCTTTGTAGGGTGTCGGATGCAGGAGGGCGGGAACGTGAGCTCCCACATGCTTCGTATGAAGCAATACGTGGACCAGCTCGAGAGGTTGGGCTTTCCTATGGGGAAAGAGTTGGCTACGGAAATTATCCTCCAATCTTTGCCTCAAGCATATGGTCCGTTCATTGTGAACTACCATATGCATAATATGGATAAGTCCTTGATGGAGTTGCACGGCATGTTGAAGACCGCTGAGTCTAACATGGCTAAGGCAAAGCCATCGACCTCCGCACCCGTCCTAGCCATCCATGGTGGATCTCATCTGGAGCCAAAGGGGAAGGAACCCGCTCTTATAGCCCCCTCACCGGAAGAGGCCACCTGCTTCTTCTGTGGGGAGAAGGGACACTACCGGCGTAGTTGCCCCAAGTACACGGAGAAGCTCAAGAGGCTTCGCGCCAAGGGACAAGGAGCCTCCGGTACGTATATGATTGAACTCCATAACACTTCTACTTCTAACGCTTGGGTCTTGGACACCGGGTGTGGTACTCACATAGTTAATAATGTGTAGGTACTAAGAAGAAGTAGGGACTTGGTTGATGGGTAGCTGGATCTCATCATGGGAAACAAGGTGGTTATCCCGGTTGAGAAGATAGGGAGTGTGGACCTCGCCTTTCCATCTGGCTTATCTATTACTTTATCAAATGTATCTTATTCGCCCTGCGTGGCATGAAACATTTTATCATTTTATGCACTTGTTGACGATGGATTTGACTTTAATTTCTCTAATGGAATTATTTCATGCTTTAAAAATGATTTATTTTATTTTAAAGCACATCCATGTCGTGGCATATATGAAACAAGCGTATGCTTGCAAAGTAATAGATCAATCATGAATGTTGGTTCTAAATCCAAATGTGATTTGGATAAGTTATCTTTATGGCATGGTCGTTTGGGCCACATAAACAAGAAACGCATCGCCAAGCTCCAAGCGGATGGGATCTTGGAATCATTTGACCATGGGTCGGATGATGTATGCGAATCTTGCTTGTTGGGTAAAATGACCAAAGCACCCTTCACCGGCGTTTGTGAGAGGGGCAAAGACTTGTTGGATATCGTTCACACGGATGTGTGTGGTCTGTTCAAACATGTCACTAGGGATAACTCAAGGTACTTCGTAACCTTTACTCATTATTTTAGTAGGTATGGGTATGTCTACTTGGTGAGACAAAAGTCGGAAACCTTTGAGGTTTTCAAGACTTTCAAAAATGAAGTTGAGAACCAATTGGGTAAACGAATTAAGATGCTTAGATCGGATCGTGGTGGTGAGTATCTAAGTTCGGAATTCCGTGACTATCTAAAAGATTGTGGAATTGTTTCGCAATTGACACCTCCTAGGACACCACAATTAAATGGTGTCGCCGAGAGGAGAAACCGAACATTATAGGATATGGTTCGGTGTATGATGAGTCGTACGGATGTACCCATTAGCTTTTGGCGCTATGCATTGGAAACGGCCGCTAGAATCCTTAACCTCGTACAAAGTAAGAAGGTCAAGAAGACACCCTTTGAGATGTGGCATGGAAAGGTTCCATCGCTCTCATATCTAAAGGTTTGGGGTTATCCTGCCTACGTGAGACGAGAGGTGGAGGACAAATTGAAAACCCGAGCAGAGAGGTGTTTGTTCATTGGATACCCTGCCGGGTCTATGGGATATTTGTTTTACAAACCGTCCGAGAAAAAGGTATTTGTTGCTCGGAGGGCCGTCTTTCTTGAAAGGGAGATGCTATCCAGAGACGCTAGTGGGAGAAAGGTAGATCTTGAAGAGATTCAAGAACCTTCCAATGACCAAATTGAAGTTGGCACTAGTTCACAAGATGATTCTCAGCACGGCGCTGCTGGAGAACCTGACACGGATCCTTTACCTCTTAGAAGATCCGGTAGGAGTCGCAACGAGCCAGAGAGATATGGGTTTCTCATGTCTGAGGGCTGCGACCTAGTGGTGGGCCCTGAGTCCGGTAGGTGGAAAGAGGCTATGGAGTCCGAGATGCAATCTATGTCGGATAACCAAGTTTGGGATTTGGTAGATCCGGTGCCCGGGTGTAGACCCGTAGGGTGCAAATGGGTCTTTAAGAGACAGACCGGCATAGATGGAGAGGTAGACACCTTCAAAGCCCGACTGGTGGCTAAGGGTTTCACGCAAACTCATGGTGTAGACTATGATGAAATCTTTTCCCCGGTGGCTATGTTGAAGTCTATCCGGATACTCATGGCAATTGCCGCATTTCATGATTATGAGATTTGGCAAATGGATGTAAAATCCACGTTCCTTAATGGGACACTTAGCGAGGAGGTCTATATGACTCAACCCGTGGGTTTTGTACATGCCAAGCATCCGGATAAAGTCTGCAAGCTAAAGATGTCCATTTATGAACTTAAGCAAGCATCGCGCAGTTGGAACCTGTGCTTTGATGAGAAAGTCAAAGAGTTTGGCTTTTCGAAAAGCAAGGATGAGCCATGCGTATATGTCAGGGCTAGTGGGAGCATAGTTGTGTTCCTAGTCTTGTATGTCGATGACATACTCCTCATTGGAAACGATGTCCCAACCCTTCAAGGTGTAAAAACTTGGTTAGGGAATTGTTTTTCAATGAAGGATCTTGGAGATGCGACTTATATTCTTGGGATCAAAGTCTATAGAGATAGATCCAAGAGGCTTATTGGGCTTACCCAAAGTACATATGTTGACAAAGTCCTAAAGCGGTTTAGGATGGAAGACTCCAAGAAGGGGTTCATTCCAATGTCACATGGTTTGGTATTGAGTAAGACTCAATCCCCTAGTTCCCCAGAGGAACGGGAAGTAATGAAGAGTACCATATGCTTCGGCTGTGGGCTCGATCATGTACGCCATGCTATGTACAAGGCCTGATGTATCGTGTGCCTTGAGCATGACGAGTAGATATCAAGCCAACCCTGGCGAAGCTCATTGGACGGCGGTGAAGAGCATTCTCAAGTATCTTCGGAGGACTAAGGAGATGTTCTTAGTGTACGGAGGTGAGGAAGAGCTTAGAGTAAAGGGTTACTCTGATTGAAGCTTCCAAACCGATAGGGATGACTGCCGATCACAATCGGGGTTCGTGTTCCTATTAAACCGTGGCCGATTCCACTACTGAGTCGGAATACATTGCGGCCAGTGAAGCTGCTAAGGAGGCCGTATGGATAAGGAAATTTCTGCTTGATCTGGGAGTGGTTCCAAGCATCAGCGACCCTGTTGAGATCTTCTGTGACAATGAGGGTGCCATTGCTTTGGCAAAGGAACCGAGGTCTCATCGACGCATGAGGCATATTCCGTGGAAATATCATTTTATCCGGGACGTGGTCGAAAATGGAGACATCGTCATCAGCAAAGTACACACGGATAGAAATTTGGCCGATCCGTTCACTAAACCGTTGTCGCAAGCCAAGCACGATGCCCACACACGTGCTATTGGGATTAGATTTGCTAGTGACTTGGTTTGAGTTGTATATTGGTTATTGTATTCGATGTATTTACTATGTGATTGGGTACATTAAGCAATATTGCATTTTTTGGATGTATTGATTATAAAATGGAGATTTAATAATACGCGTGTAGCGAATACTTTCCTTAAATCATTATTGTGTTCCAACTTTGCATGTTTTATCGCTGCTTGAATGTTCTACATTCTAAACTGTCCACGATCGGTCATTCTTCAAGGAAGGAAGTATGAACGAATATCGAGAGAAATGATTGGTCATAGTGTTCAATAGGGATTGAATACAAGGGACGCAATATTTCGCCTATACTTGAAAAGAGTTTCAAGTGATTGGACGACCCACACCTGATCTTACTTCATGGTACATGTCAAGAGTAAATCAGGATGATAATACCATTTATCCTTAAACCGGAGATGCATATGTTACACTATTTTGGTTTGCTTTATTCTGATTGCTTTCAAACGTAGTCCGTAACTGGCTATTATAAAGGAGGTATTTGGGTAAAGTATTGCCATTATATTGGAGGCAATGTAGTCAAAGGAATTTGTTCCTCTGTAAAGAGAGATATCCCTGGGCCCCTTGATGATTGGGCGCTGACACCAAAATGCATAGCCATGCTCGAGTTTGCAATGATTGTTGATCAGTTGCAACTCACCTTTTGGTCACCACCAATCTTGATCGAGAAACATAATCGTGAACGATCGGAGAATGACTTTGTACCATGTCTCGTGTTCACTTGGATATCGCGAACAATAAGATAATTGATCACTTATCTATAGGACCATGTCAAACTCTTTTAGTTTATCATGGTACTTGTCACGGATGACATACCCCATGTTTAGTTGGGGGCATGGATGCCTTGCTAGAGGCCGCTCCCTGCCTGTGGTGCCCAAGGATACGGTGTGTCATGTGCAAGTGGGAGTTTGTTGGTATCTGCCCACTGACACACGTTGGCCAGCATCACTGCCGATGAAGTGTGGGCCTATTGGGTCACATGCCAAGTTCAATCTCGACAGCCTACTATAAGAAGAAAGAGTCGAAATGGTCAAATTCCAGTTAACCTAGGCTTCACGACCGTGAAGGATACTCCACGGGTCGTGAAGCAGCTCGTATCCACGAGTCCTGTCGTGGGCCGCATGGTTCGTGAAACCCTAGGGCTTCATGACCCTACACGGCCCGTGAAGGAGGTCGTGAAAACACGAACCCTCACGATTCTTGCACGGCACGGCACGACTCGTGGAGGATAAATGGCTGGTCGTGGCGCATTTATCATTCACGGCCTGTGAGAGCCCGTGAAGAAGTCGTGAAGGCAGAATTCCAAGTGACACTTGTGTTTCATTGGACCATTTGAGTTGGTCCAATGATATGGTGCCATTGGGGTCCGACTCTGGCTCTTTTGAACTGACTAGAGGCCTTTAAAAGAGGGTCTCTTTGTTCATTTCATACTCTTGGTCCATTTTGTGCAATATAGATACTTTTGAGTTCTTCCATTGAGAGAGAGAGAGCAAGATCAAGTGTTGGTGACTTGTGCACAAGTGTTTCTAGGCTGTTCCAGAAGAGATCCATCAAGTGTTGGTGGTGCTTCGGTTAGCTAGTACAAGCAGGTTGAGGTTTCTGGTGTGGACTTGCATTAGGGCTTGGAGCCTTTTGTTTCAAGCTTACATCCCAAACTCGATTTGATCCAGCCAAGTATCAAAGTCTTCGAGGGTATGATTTGTTCTCCTTCTTCTCTTTGTTCTTGTTTTTGGTTGCATGCATGTTCTTGCAAGTTTTCACCACCATTGGGAAATCATGGGATCCTTTTGTGAGTTTTTGTTGCTTCCGTTGCGTGCTTTGATCCACATGGATTCCCAACATTTGTAAGTACAGAACTTAAATTAATTCTGATAAGGTCATAATCTAAGTGATTGTCAATTCAACACTTAGAATACAAGTTTTATAGTAAATTTGTAATACAACAAATCTTGTAAGTTCAAGACATGATTAATAAGTACGGATTAATTCAATACTTATTTTAGAACTAACTTTGGTCAGTTCCAAAGTTGTTCAACATAATTCTTTTTACCTATGCTTATTTTGATTCAATGTTTTGTCATCATCAAATAGGGGGAGATTGTTATTCCCATGCTTATATTAGTTAGATTTGATGAGACAAACCAAAGCTATGTATAGAGGATAGGTTAAGTGTTAGGAATTATGTAAGTCTGTTATAGACTAACTAGTCAGCTTAAGCTGAGTAGTTAGCGTACAAATAGATATAGAGTTTTCTATGTAAGTACTAGATAACTTAGTGACTTCTAAGCTGAGATAGGTTTTTAGCATGAAGACCTGAAGACATGAAGATTCAATAACTCAGTATGACAATGTCAAATCTGAGTAAATCAGCTCAGCGCCAGAAGTCAGTTCAAGAATATAAGTATGTTTTAAATTCTATTTGAACTCTCAATATATACGACCTTTAGATTAGGATATCTAAACCTAATTTAAACTATCTATTAGTTGGATAGACATCTCAAACGAAATTAGTTAGATAAGTTCTAACTAAGGAGTTTGTTACAGTTTTAAAGAAAAGATATCTTTTATCTTTAAACCACGATTTGTTCGTAGATAAATCATGTATAAGTATAATCCCTCTTGTATGTTTACAAGCATAAGAGAGTTCTTCATAGGTTGCAAACGTACGTGTGTTCGTCATACTTGTTATACGCGTGTGGTGCAATAACTTTGTGTGTTCAAAGTTCAAGAGAGTTTTCAAGTGTTCTTGTTAATCAGTTTTAACAAGAAGTTCGATCATCAATTAGTTTGTGATTCAAGAGTGTTTATAGAGGGTTGAGTTTTGTAATCAGTGTAACATCAAATCATTTTGTTGATTTGATTAAATAGTGAGATTATAATACATTGTTTGATTATTTGAATTGAATTGTCAAATTGCTAATAAAGTGTATTCATCCCCCCTTTTACACTGTATCAGTTGCTTGTTTATCCTCTTTGAGACCAACAGTTTTAGTTTATCACCTTTGAATTTCTTAGTCAATTTAAACACATACACATCTATATATGTAATCTTATCTAGAGGCAAACCGCCTCTAGATTTTCTTTTAAATGTCTTTCTTTTTAATTCTTTCAACTATTTCTTTTGATATATATATATTTACTTTATTTACTAACACACAATAACATATATATATTTCATTTTAAAAACAACTTCATATATTCAATTTATATACACATATACATACAACTTGAAATATATATATTCGTATTCACTAATTACTAATTTACGTACAATTACAAACGATTTACAACTAGACCCAAATCGAGGATGTTACATAGCTATTGTATTATTTGGTTCTGGTGCTAGCAGATCGTTTGTGTCACATGCTTTTTGTAGGAACTTGAAATTTGTGCCAGTTAAACTGGAAATTCCTTTAGATGTTGAAATCGCTAATGATAAAGTTGTTAGTGTGTCGACTGTGTATAGAAGTAATGTGATAGAACTTGAAGGGGAAACGTTTACCATAGACCTGATTCCGATCGCGATGCGAGAATTTCAGATAGTTGTGGGCATGGATTGGTTGAGTCAACAGCAGGCTACTATAGTATGTAAGCAACGTCTAGTAGACCTTGAGTGGGGCAGAAATCACCATCGTTGGCGAATGAAGAAAAGGGGTAGTAGTGTTTTACACGGTTACCAAGGCTCAGATATATCTTAAGCATGTGTGTACTTCAATCTTGGCACATATGATCGATAATAAGAAGGAAAAGGGCAGTCTAGAAGTGTCGGACGTTCCGGTGGTTTGTGAGTATCCGACGGTATTTCCAAAAGATTTGCCAGGGATTCCACTCGACCGACAAGTGGAGTTCCGTATTGATTTAGTACCAGTAGCATCACCAATAGCCAAGACACCATGCCGAATCACTCCGCCAGAAATGAAATAGTTGATGAGTCAACTACAAGAGTTATTAGATAAGGGATTTATACGACCGAGCAGTTCACCTTGGGTAGCACCGATACTTTTTGTGAAGAAAAAGGATGGGTCCTTTCCACTGTGTATCGACTAAAGTGAACTTAAAAAACTTACTGTGAAAAATTGATATCCGCTACCGAGAATAGATAATCTATTCAATCAATTGCAAGGGGCCGCATGGTTTACAAAGATAGATATGCGATCGGGGTATCACCAATTGAAAGTTTGAGAGGAAGATATCGCAAAAAAAGCATTCCGGACGCGCTATGGGAATTACGAATTCGTGGTTATGACGTTTGGTTTAACGAATGCGCCAACAACATTCATGGATCTAATGAATAGGGTATGCCGCCCAATGCTAGACAAGTCTTTGATTGTTTTCATTGATGACATCTTAATCTACTCAAACATTCAAAAGGAACATGAACAACACCTGTGACAGGTTCTTAAGACACTAAAGCGGGAGAAACTCTACGCGAAATTTTCTAAGTGCGATTTTTGGATACAGGATGTACAATTTCTTGGACACTTAGTAAACAAAGATGGGATATAAGTGGATCCTGCCAAAACAGAAGCGGTTATGAATTGGCAGCAACCAAAGAGTCTGACTGAGATCCGAAGTTTTCTAGGGTTAGCCGGGTATTATCGAAGATTTATACAGGATTTCTCGTGAATTTCAGTCTCACTGACGAAGTTGACAAAGAAGAATGTGAAGTTTTCTTGGGGAACCGATCAACAACAAGCATTTGAAACCCTGAGGAACAAGTTATGTTAGGCTCCAGTGTGAACACTACCGGAGGGAATGGCGGACTTATTGGTATACTGCGATGCTTCTCATTACGGGCTAGGATGTGTACTAATGTAGAGGGGTAAGGTTATTGCCTACGCATCTAGACATTTGAAACCTCATGATGGAAACTATCCGACGCACGATTTGTAGCTAGCTACGGTTGTCTCCGCTTTAAAAAATATGGAGGCATTACTTATATGGGGTGAAATGCACTATCTACACGGATCGTAAGAGCCTGAAGTACTTTGTGGATCAGAAGAATTTAGACATGAGGCAGCGGAGGTGGATAAATTTAGTGAAAGACTACGACTGCGAGATACTTTACCACCCGGGTAAAGCAAATGTCGTGGCTGGTGCTTTGAGTAGAAAAATAGGATGCATGCTTCTCTGAGTCGAGTATATGCGAATGACGGTGACAACCTCCTTGCTTGATATGATAAGAACTGCGTAGGTTGAATCAGTGAAGGAAGAGAATCAAAAGAGGGAGCGTTTTAAAGGTCAAGTGGGAAAATTTATAAAAGACTGTAGGGATCTGCTAACTCGTTATGGACGGACCTGGGCACCGAGTATGGGGAACGCTAGGACGACACTCCTCGATGAAGCTCATAAGTCAAAATTTTCCATTCAGTCAGGGCTACGAAGATGTATAGAGATTAAAGAACTGATTATTGGTGGCCGGGGATGAAGAGAGATGTGGCAAAGTATGTGAAGAAATGTTTAACGTGCTTACGAGTTAAGGCTGAGCATCAAAGACCTCATGGGAAGCTCCAACCACTCGAGATACCGGTACGGAAATGGGAACACATAACGATGGATCTAATCACTAAGCTACCCCGAACATGGAGAAATTTTGATACAATATAGGTCATAGTGGACCGGTTGACGAAGAGTGCACACTTTATTCCTCTTCGCGAGACATTTTCTTCAGAAAAGATGGCCGATGTGTTTATGAGAGATGTAATCTCAAGGCATGGGTTGCCGCTGTCAATAGTGTCCGACAGAGATACTCGATTTACGGCCAGATTCTGGGGAAAGTTTCATGCGTATATGGGAACTAGATTTCACTTTAGTACAACGTATCACCCTCAGACAGATGGTCAAAGTGAGAGGACGATTCAAACTTTAGAGGATATGCTACGAGCATGTGTACTGGACTTCGGGGGTAGCGGGGATACTTATCTTCCCTTAGCAGAATTCTCCTACAACAATAGTTACCACGCTAGTATTGGGATGCCACCATATGAAATGCTATATGGTAGATGGTGTAGAAAACCTATATGTTGGGGAGAAGTGGGATAGAGGGAGCTTGGTAATATAGAGGTGGTACAAAGGAATACATAGCACATACAAACAATTCGTGAAAGACTGCGAGTAGCACAGAGCCGTCAGAAGAGCTATGTGTTAGAAATAGACTTTTTGTTTGTGATCTAGTTAGATTTTGAGCTTATCTAGTTAATTTTGTACTTAGAATGTCACCTTTAATGATATTTATATAAGGTGACTTAGGCTTCTATTCTTGTAACTCTTTCATATATCCAATATAAGAACACACACATAAAGGTGTATTTTGCTCTCATCTTGAATCTTTGTTTGTACTTGTTTTTGCTCTATCAATTGGTATCAGAGCCTAATCTTTGATAAAAGATGGCTCGTGATTGAAGAATCTGAGAGAAAACAGCAACATTTGAAGCAAATTCGTCGGATTTCAGAGAGTTTGGGTCGACTTTTGAGGAATTCTGATTTTGATCAATTCGCCAGTAAAAATGGAAGGTTTGTAGCTCATTTGATTCGCAATCAACTTTAGTTTCAATCTGGAATAGTCCGTGATCTTGCATTTTAACAGTTTGTATTGAATTGTAAATTCTCTATTTTGCGAGTTCTTGACTATTTTGAAGAAAAATGTATTCATTCGATTGAATTTCGTTGTAAAATTGCTTTCTGAGTGTAATTCGCACGTATACAAAGCTAAAGGAAGAAGAATTTTTTTTTGAATTTGATCAAGATTCGAAGATTTTTGAACTTTTTGAAGTTGGCGAATTTCTCTATACAAGAACAATAGCATTTAAGCTCAAGAACTTGCGGATTTTTCCAAATCCGAAAGAATGTATCAGATTCTAACAATATTATCGGATTTGAGGTTACGGATTTGAAGTTACGGATTCTTGAAGTATTAAAGGATTTGTTGAGGTGAAAATCATTTGATTGTGAAGAAGATAAGTTACTAGAGAATACTTGAACAAAAGATGGTGAAGTTTAGTATGAACAAGTGTGAACTCTTTGCATGCAAGATGAAGATTCTCTCTATATTGCAATGAATGTTTAGTACAAGCTGAGAATACAAGATTGCCAAAGGTTGCCTTGCAAACTAGGTTTACAAAGCATTTATACGAAGCCTCATTGGCTTAAAAGCCACATAGGCCCAATAAGCTAACCAACTAGACTAACAAGGAATTACATAAAGAAAGTTGGCTAAGCCCATTACTACATCTAGTCTAGTAAAGATAGTTTAATTACAACAAAAGAAACACAAGTCAAAAAACAAATAAATATCTAGCATTCTCCCCCTTTTGTTGCCTTGTGCTAGAGCAGGTATTGAGCATCTGCTTCTCTAACCAAGAAGCGTTTCCCAGCTCCTAATGGCATTTCTCTCTAGAATCTTTTCCTCCAGCTGATCCGCAATCTTCGTCATTTTCACTAACTCTGATTGATCTGTTAAATGTCGGTTATTGAAGCAAGTTCTACGGAATTTTGATATACACCTTTAAAGCATTCCATCAGAATTGCACTGAGCTCAGAGAGTCTAAGAAATGCTTTGCCGCCGTTAAGGTTTGACATGATGACTCCATCGGCTCCTTCATAATCCTCATCAAATTTTTCTATGATGGTTTATTTTCTGTGCTTATCAAGCTTAGAATGCTGTTGGTTGGGCCATTTATCTTTGCAAGATCAGCCTCAACACCTAGCTGTAAATCATGAGTTCTACACATAAGGATTTTCTTTCGCCTGAAGTCTCTCAAAACTTGGAGAGCTCTTTGTTCTTCCCGGTTTTATAGGCCAACTCATCTTCCATATGAGTAATGTCCCCCAAATTCAGATGCCTTATATTGACCTCATGAAATGTATATCTTTTCCCATATGCTCTAGTAACGTGAAAGTGAACCATTGAGTAGTTGAGGAAGTTAAGCATGTACACGAATTCAATCTGGACAATTGGATATTTGGAGGCCACTTGTTGTTTTGTGCTTGTATGGAAGATGGTGGCGAATCGGACAGACTTCTCGTGCTCTTGAGAGTTTAGCACGTATAGATCATCAACCTCTCTAACTACTTCTGAGAAGATCTGCGGAATATTATCTTCTAGATAGGGAGTATTAAGCCACTGAGTAGGCCAACGAGGTTGGTCTTTTGCAAGTGCTTCCCTAGGCCTGATGTTTCTTATGTTTGGCCTTTCTGCTATTTTTCTCTCGAGAGTGGCCAAGGGTTTGGGTTAGGTACAGGGCACTCACCCTCTTGTTGCTCAGGTCTCTAAGGTTGCTGCTGACTTATAAAATCTATGGGCGCAACATTGAATTACCCATGTTGTGGTGGAAAAATGTCAAGCAGCTCCCTGTTAATTGTAGTGAAGACCTTGCGGATTTTGATCAACGGAGTTTCTTCCACTTCCTGAGTTATAGGCCTTTTGCCATTGGATTTATCTGTTGAAGGTTCGGGAAGGGAAGATTCTGGTTCTGTTATAGTTATTTAGATTTGCGGGATTTGGATTATTGGGGTTTGGATTGTTGGGGTTTCTGGGTTATCATTCTTTAACTCTGCCCCTTTACCAGTTTCAAATACTCTTAGGTTTCAGGCTCAACTAGTTGTTGTTGTTGTTTGCTGCCACTACCACTCCCACTTTAACCCTCAAACGACTTGGATACTAGGGCGGTTTCAATTCTTAACACTGTACTTTGAGCCCCAAGATATCGCCGTTGCCTTTTCTCCCCCTCACGATGTCCTGTGTCCTCAGGATCATCATGTCTCCACTTCCTAGATTGAGATTGAGCTTTGCAAGATTCCTCCACTACTTCCAGCCGTTTGCTTATACCAGATACGGTTGAGGTTAGGGTATTTAGGGCTTGGAGGACGGTATCTTGGAAGGTAGTGGAACTGGAGGATGCAGGCTGGGGTTGGGATTGTAGTGCTGCAAGAAGATTGGATTTTTCAATGGTTGGGTTGGCAACACTATTAAGTTTGGCATGGAGAAGGTCTTTGAGTTCATCGATAGAGTAATCTCGCTTAATGACAGTGGGTGGACAGTTTTCAAGAGCTTGGATGTCGGATAAGTCATGATTGATATCCTCCTGGTGATCTGAGACTAGTCTCGTGCTAGTAGATTCAGCACGGACTGGAGAAGGTCGCGGGCTGAAGGAGATTGACAGCCCGGAGGAAGATGATTCGGGTTGAGTCCGTTCCGTGGAGGACTTACTCGCTGATGTGTCTTGTGTGGAGGCCTCGGAGTCACTGATCACCACACCCTCACCCTCTTGTATCTCTTCTCCCTCACCACTTCCACCACCCCTCTTAATAGATTGTTCCTGCTCAAGCACAACCCTGCTCGGGGCACACCTACGCACTTGAGCTCCTAGACCAGTATGACCCTCGCTAGGTGCTACTGCTCTTTGGGCAGGCACAACCGGTTCTGGTTATGCTAGAGGAGCGATCCTATTCTCTCTCATATACTCACGCACAGCCTCACTCTCCTAATTCAAGATTCTAAGAAGGGCAACAAGCACCTGCATGACAATGATATTAGGTAAATCTCTTATAGGCAAGAATCGGGTTATCCGTTGCATTTCAATCTGCCGGTTATCAAGGTGTCGGGAATAATGTGGTAGGTTTCCAAGTCAGCAGCGATCAAGATGGTGAGAAATCTTTGGAATAGGATGAATGTTTTGCGGCAGGTTATGGTTTTCTCATTTACCATTCGTATTATCTCCTCAAAGATGGTGAGAAATCTTGAAGCACTTCATCTACCCCTGGGTTTTCATCAAATTCAGTTTTGTTAGGGTAGTGATTAGAGGTGGGTAGGTCTAGTACATTTCAGAGTGGACAGCAGAAAGAATGAAGCGAACGTTTTCAATGCGTCCTTGGAGGCACTTGTGGCCTAGACGGGTAACACCCTCGGTAAAGGTGTACCATAGTTGCTAAAGGTAGATTTCGGGTACATGGGTTGGTGATGTGTTTGGATTTTCAGTTATGACTTGGAAGAGTGGGTGGGCTCGGATGATTTCAGTGACTATTGGGATTTTAGTATCAGTTTCTATGTCAAAGTAGAGGTTGTTGCTTAGTGTTTCGAACCGCTCTTCAGTAGGGAGAAGACTTTCCTCAGGAAGTGGTTGATTAGTTGCCATGTGTAACAAGTAGTATAGAGCAAATCAGTAAAACAGATAATAGCAGCTCAGAATGCACATGTGAATATTTAAGTGAATTTGCGCTCCTTGATTTCAATGCACATGTGAATGAAGGCATATGTTAAATGCTTAGGTGAGGTGTTTTTGATTTCGATTCGAATGTGAATATGGACATTGACTTTGACCTTTGATTTAAGTATTTTGGAACAAAATCAAAATTTGACTAAGTGTTGAGAGTCGGATTAACTTTCACTTGAAAGTCGCATTAACAAATTGTGTAAATGTCGGATGGACAATTTGTGTGAAAAGAGTCAAAATTTGACTAAGTGTTAAAAGTCGGATGGACTTTCACTTGAAAGTCGCATGAGTAAACTGTGCAAAAGTCGGATGAGACAATTAAGCCACATAAAACATTTCAGATTAAAAGTCACATGCCACATTTAAGAGCAAAAGTCGCTTGGATTAATCCACTTGAAGGTCGCATGGAAGATTTTGAACTTTAAAGTCGCATGGAACTTTTCAGAGTGAAAGTCACATGGACAAGGAATCATGCGAAAGTCTGATGGACAAGTCATGCGAATGTCGCATGAACTAAGCAGTTCAAGTGTCGGATAGGCAAAGCTCATCCCAAAGTCGCATGGAGTAAACTATCCAAGTGTCGGATAGAACAAACCCATACGAAAGTCGCATAGACTAAAATATCCAAGAGTCGGATAGAACAAACTCATTTAAAAGTCGCATGGAGTAAACTATCCAAGTGTCGGATAGAACAAACTCATCTGAAAGTCGGATGGTTCAAATTTCTTTCATACGACATTCATGAACATTTCCAATGAGTCCGGAATCAATTTTGGTCAATAGTGTGCTTTGTGAACTCAAGATTTGTACCAAACAACTCGGAATTCAACAACAGTCATTTATGTGATTTCAAACAAACCAAAACTACCCAAATTTTGACAGATTTGGCTAGAAAAACCCTCTGTTTAAACACGACGATGAACAGTGCCCAAAAACTTCAAAAACCCTTTTCCATTTTTGTCAATCTAGTGTGATTTTGGATATCATTTTAGTTCCACTGTGTTCGCAAGCATCAAAATGTTACTTTACATCATTCAAACACTATAACTAACACCACTTAAGGTGTATTTGATTCAAACCACCAAAATGTTGAAATCTGCCCACAGACACATGTATGCCGGTATCACTGCTAATGAAGCGCGAGCCTATTGGGTCACACGCCAAGGATTGATCCCGACAGCACGTTTAGAAAGAGAGGAATAAAATGGTCTTTTGGTTGTCAATGGGTGCTTCATGACCATGAAGGTTTGTGCTTCATGGGCGGTGAAGGCTAGGTGCTTCATGACCATGAAGCTGATTGCTTCATGGGCTGTGAAGGCTGGGTGCTTCATGACCATGAAGCTGTCTTCATGGGCCGTGAAGGCTATGATCTTCACAGGCTGTGAAGAGGCAGCTGAAGTGTCACTTGTGTTTTATTGGACCATTTGATGGTCCAATCAGAATGCTTGCTTTTTGGCCGGATTTCTGGTGTCAAATGGCAGTTTTTGAGACTAGAGAACACATGCAAACACAAAACAACTCTTTCTACTTGACATTCTCTCTTGGCTCCAAATATTTCAGGCTTCTAACATTAAGTTGGTGATCTTGAGTGTGATGATGAAGATCAATGGTGCAAGAGGAGATGCTTCATGGGCTGTTCCAGAAGGTAGAATCATGATGGATGTCTACATGATGGTTTACTAGCATTTGGGGATCAAACTCTTCTTGGTGTGGACTAGCAATGGAGGAGGAAGCCTTTTGTTTCCTCAAGTTCATCTCACATTTGAAGATCTCGATTTCCAGCCATGGTAAGAAGGTATTTTTCTTCCTTCTTCTTCTTCTTTTGAGTTGCACTTTGCTTTGTAGCGTATTCCACCATTGGAACTAGTTGTGGGCTTTGTGTGTGCTTTCATTTTATGTCTTGCATGCTACTTTTCTTGTTTGTTTCCGCTGCGTTTGTGCCCACCATGAGTTCCAACAGGGGTATCAGAGCCATCTCTACAAAGAAATTGCACTTTGATGGCTTGAAAACCGAAAATGGACATTCTGTCCAGAAGAGCTTTTCGGACCGTGGAGGTTTTGGCTTCACGGGTCGTGAAGCCAACACGAGTGGCTTCATGGGGTGTTGCTCGTGAAAGATTTTGACTTTGTCAGAGTCATGGAGCTCATGGCTTCATGGCCCGTGAAGGCTTCTGGGCCGTGAAGGTCTCGTGAACAGTGTTTTTATCCTTGTTTTAAAAAAGAAATAAATTTTCGGTTTTAGCACCATTCAATTATGTTTTTCCAGAATCTGTCCTTTTGTTTGGACATTCGAAAAGCCCCGTCTATGTGTCTTGATTCTTATTTTTATATGTATTGGGTGGTTTTGGCATAAAATGCACACATGCATATACTTATATTGTGTATATATGAATATGTATTCTCAAAGTGTTTGGGATACTAATGCATATGTACAAGGATTGTTCCTTTTTGTGCCTTGAGTGCTTTGCTTGTTTGAACAATCTTAATAGAGATACATTTTGCATGGTTTTGTTGTGGCACACCATGTTTTGTTTGTGGTTGTTGTTTTGTCCGGTAACGTCTTGACCGTTAGACCTATGTGTTGGTTGTTTGGTTGTTTATTTATGTATTCATTCATTTGGTGACTTTTAGCCACAATGGTTTGTAATAATATTTAATTCGGTTTGTAAATTTGTAAATTTATTATGGCTTGCATGCCATTGCTTTCCTTTGTACTTGTTGCAAGTAGCTTAGAATAGCAATCGCGGCTTGCACGCCGTTTCTTTTCGTTCATGTTGGATTTCGTGAGAGGATTCAAAGCTTGTTGGATTTCGTTCATGTTGGAGATCTGCCCATCGACACACGTATGCCGGTATCACTGCTAATGAAGCGCGAGCCTATTGGGTCACACGCCAAGGATTGATCCCGACAGCTTTATGTGGATGGAGAAAGTCAAAGAATCAAAAGTGTTTTGATTCGGTGCTTCACGACCGTGAAGGGTGCTCCACGGGTCGTGAAGCAGGCTACCCTAACGATGGTTCGACGGCCGCCACGCGTCGTGAGGCCTTTGGGCTTCAAGGCCCGTGACCAGGTCGTGAAGGAGATGCCCTCACGAGTCTCAACCGGGCGGCACGGCTCGTGGAGTTCTAAGTCCCCTCGTGGCGCGCTTAGGCTTCACGTCCCGTGAGAGCCCGTGAGGGGTCGTGAAGAGGGTAGCTGCAGTGACAGTTGTGTTTTATTGGACAATTTGATGGTCCAATCAAAACCTATGCTTTATGGCCGGGTTTTAGAGGTTCGTTGCTGTTTTTTGAAGTGGGTAACACTCTATGAAAACACAAGAACTTTCTCTCTACTACAATTCTCTCTTGGTATTATGTTAGAATGCTACATACACTAAGATGATCTTGAGTGTTCATGTGAGGCTTTCATGGTGCAAGAGGAGATCTACATGGGTTGTTCCAGATGGTGAAGTCATTCTATGATGTTCATCTATGGCTCACTAGCATTTGGGGATCAAGCTTCTCTTGGTGTGGACATGCAATGGAGGAGGAAGCCTTTTGTTTCCTCAATTTCATTCCACCTTTGAAGATCTCGATTTACAGCCATGGTAAGGAGGTATATTCTTCCTCCTTCTTCTTGTTCTTTAGTTGCAATTTGCTTTGTAGTGTGTTCCACCATTGGAACTAGTTGTGGGCTTTGTGTGTGCTTTTGTTTTATGTCTTGCATGCTACTTTTCTTGTTTGCTTCCGCTGCGTTTGTGCCCACCACGAGTTCCAATAGTGGTATCAGAGCCATCTCTACAAAGAAATTGCACTTTGATGGCTTGAAAACCGAAAATGGACATTCTGTCCATATGAGCTTCACGGGCCGTGGAGGTTTTGGCTTCACGGGCCGTGGAGGTTTTGGCTTCACGGGTCGTGAAGCCTACACGAATGGCTTCATGGGGTGTTGCTCGTGAAAGGTTTTGACTGTGTCAGAGTCGTGGAGCTCATGGGCTTCACGGGCCGTGAGGGCCCGTGAAGGCTTCTGGGCCGTGAAGGTCTCGTGAATAGTGTTTTTATCCTTGTTTTTAAAAAGAAATAAATTTTTGGTTTTAGCACCTTGTGATTCTGTTTTTCCAGAATCTGTCCTTGTTGTTTGGACATTCGAAAAGCCCCGTCTATGTGTCTTGATTCATATATTTATATGTATTGGGTGGTTTTGGCATAAAATGCACACATGCATATACTTATATTGTGTATATATGAATATGTGTTCTCAAAGTGTTTGGGATACTAATGCATATGTACAAGGATTGTTCCTTTTTGTGCCTTGAGTGCTTTGCTTGTTTGAACAATCTTAATTGAGATACATTTTGCATGGTTTTGTTGTGGCACACCATATTTTGTTTGTGGTTGTTGTTGTGTCCGGTAACGACTTGCCCATTAGACCTATGTGTAGGTTGTTTGGTTGTTTATTTATGTATTCATTCATTTGGTGACTTTTGGTCACAATGGTTTGTAATAATATTTAATTCGGTTTGTAAATTTGTAAATTTATTTATGGCTTGCATGCCATTGCTTTCCTTTGTACTTGTTGTAAGTAGCTTAGAATAGCAATCGCGGCTTGCACGCCGTTTCTTTTCAAATTGTTTGTAATTGTGAAAAGAAGACCGAAGACAACCATCGAGAGTCGTGGAGAGACGTCTCGGCTATATTGGATCTGGTGGATCATTTGGAGATGACGGATTCAGTGGGTGCACTTCCGGCGAGGCCATTTGGTTGTGTCCTTAGTTTGGCCTTGCTCTCTCCGTTTGGCTCACGGGAAGGGCGCATAGGGTTTAGGGGCGTGTTACCGGATATTTGCTTTGTGCGTGGTTGTGATTTGTTTTATTATTTTCTTGCGTGGTTGTTAGGATCTTCGCATGCTAGAAAACTTTTCAAAATAATAAAATCACAAGAGTTGTTAAATTGTTTAACAAACCCCGCGCGCTCACGATTAACAAATAAATATAAATTGGTTTATATTAAAGTGAAAAATGCGTTTTGTCACTTGTTTGTTAATCAACTTGAAAAGAGGTTTTTTAAACCAGAAAGAAAAAAGTCCCGTTTTTCTCAAACGTAAATCACACGACACCCGTAAGATGACACCACCCGAATCTAGTGATGCATGGGATGATTGTCGAGCTAAGCACGAGTTGTTCCATGTTGATCTGTGAGGAAGGTGAGTGTGGCGACTTGAAATTATTGGTTGTCGAGCTAAGCACGAGCCAATGATTGTCAAGGTTGTCACCGTGTATCTTGACGGACGATTTACAATTCAAACTTAATACGCCTTGGTAATTGTCGTGCCTATACCGAGTTGCCAAAGCAGCTTAACGAGGAATTGGTGTGAGAAGAGATCAAACATCCCAAACCGACGCTATGAGTGTTGATGGATCCCGCAAGTGTCTAAGAGTTGTAATCTCGGATTGCAATTGGTAAAGCGTTTACCGGCCTAAATAACTTTATCAAGTGATACACGGAAAACCCGTCATGTAGTGAAGTGAAATAAGGTTCTTAGCCCTTGTTAAGATAATTGTTTTTCTTAAAACTAAATGGGTAATTATCGTAACGAGGATTGTATCAAAACTAACTAAAACGTGTATTCTTATATCTTTAATTGGCAAACATTAACGACACCGCTTCAACTTAAAACTCCGTTCGTTCCTAAAGAAGGTTAGACTCACCAATGTGGACTTCGTGGACTAGGATTGGTTCTTGAGGATTGTTTTCCACCATGAGTCAAAGTTGCACATTTTAGAGAAATCCCTTCTAGAGCGAAAATGCTACCAACGCGACCTAGACCTCTATATGCATGTAAAAGTGCATCCTGGTCTTGATCGGTTGAAGGATCTATGAAGGCGGGAAAATTAGTGTCCATATCCTTGAGTTAGAGAGGTACGTGGACCTAAAGGAGAGGCATGGATTCGCCATAGGGAGGGAGCTTGTGGTGAATGAAAATTCTCCAAAGTCCCTGCCCACGTGATGTAAATTGTTCATTATGAACTATCAGATGCACAATGTGGAGAAGTTCTTGATAAAGCATTATGGCATGTTATGGACTCCTAAGTCCTGCATGGCCAAAGTATGACTCGCCTCACCAACTCCTGCTAACATTATAAAGGAACAAGAAACCGAGAAGAAGAAATTGACCTCAAGTGGAAAGTTTGGTTTTACCAAACATACCATATATGTGACGTCAGAGGGCAATGAGATTGTGCCTTAAGATATGACTCCACAAGGGGTAATTTGCTACTTCCGCGGAAAGATTGGAAAATTGGCGCCACCACGCCTACCCTATGAGCCTGAAAGAGCTAAAATCACTTATGAGTAAGAGAAATTAGCTCCTTGACTTCAAGAACATTCATGATCAAACTCCATTGCTCTTCTACTTCTAAAGGCTAGGTTTTGAACGCTAGCAATAACGCTCACGTTTGTCACAAAGTGAAGGTGTTAATAGAGAAATAGGCGGATGAGGCATGGAGAGTTGGAATTCGAAAAGGGAAACATAGTTGTTGTCCCTATTAAGAGGATTGGAAGTTTGTATCTTGCCTTTCCTTTCAACTATTCTATTACTTTATTGGATGTATGTTTATGCCATGTATGGCTAGAAACCTTATATCTAAACGCCTTTGTTGACGATGGATATTACTTTGACTTTTGAAATTAGTGGTGATTTATTTCAAAGTTTATCCATGTCGTGGCATTTAAAGTAAGCTTTTGCTTAAGGAGTAATAGAACGATCATAAATGTACTAATAAGTTATCCTTATGTAGAAGTCGATTTAGCTATACAAACAACACTTGCTTCACCAAGATCCGTGAGGTTTAGGAACTTGGAACCCTTTGACCATTGGTCAAATGTTGAATGCATATCTTGTTTGTTATGCTAGATGACTTAAACATCCTTCACTTGAGTATGTGAGAAGATTGAAAGCTTGTTGGATTTCGTTCACACTTTTAGTGTGTTGACCGTTCAAGCAAACATTAAGGAGTAACTTTAGATACCTTGTAACCTTTACCGGTGATGGTAGAAGGGATGGTATGTCTATTTTTAATGGACTAGTTTTTGAAAACTTAGAGGTGTTCAAAACTCACCATACCGAGGTACATGATAGAGAGGGCAATGCAATTATGATACTTAGATCTAGTTAAGATGCTGAGTACCTTAGTTTTATATATTATGTGACTATCATAAGAATTATGGGATTGTCTCACAATTCATTCCTCTTAAGACACAATGTTACATGTGGTCGTCTAAAGGTGGAACCGGACATTTTGATATGGTCCGACAAGAGATATGTTACACTTTTATGTCCAAAATTGTTTTTGGTCATTCTCCAAATGGTGGGCATGAGTTCTAAATCTTATAAACAACAAAGATGGTCATGTAAACGCCTTAGAGGATATGACAAAAAGGAGGATCCTTGTTTGTCTATTCCTAAGTCTGGATTGTCTAGCCTACGTTTAGACGTGAGGTGGAGGAACCCAGGATCTAGAGGTATTTACTCCATTAGGTACTCTACTAAGACCATGGGATATTTGTCTTGAAAAACCTTGTGAGAACTTCTAAGTTGCTAAAAGGTAGAGTCTCTTAAGAAATTAATATCCATGGATGCTAGTGAGAGTAAGTATACCTTGAATGGAAGAACCTGATGTTGACACTAGAATCCAATCAGAAATGATTGGAACTTAGCATGGCAATGCTAGAGAACCTGGCATAAAATCGTTACCTCTTGGTAGAAGTTGTCATAAGACCAGAAATATATAACTCGTTATATCCGAGGAAGACAGCTTAATGATGATTCATGATGAATGCGTCAACTACCGGAAAGCGTAGTGGGCTTGGAGTCCGCTAGGAGAAAGGAGGAAATGATAAGATGAGATGCTATCCATGATGGACATCCAAGGTTTCGACTTGGTTGATCCTACATCTGGGTGTGAACCCGCGAGGTGTGATTGGTTATTTGAGGAAATAGACCAAACATGGATAAGTTTGTAGACTACTTCAATTACCGACTGGTAGGAATGGTTTCACGATGATTGACTATGAGGAAGGTATCATCTAGAAACATTCTCCGGGTGGTTATGTTGAAGTCCACACGGATACTTATTTTATAAGTGCCTTTTAGGCTATATTGGATAGAAGTGACGACTACATTCCTTAATAGGAATTTCTGAGGAAATGCTCACAACATTTTCGAGGGTCTTTTACTATCAATAAGTATCCTAATGAAATCTACAAACCCTAAGTAGTCCACTTATGGACTTATGTTGCCATCTCAATGTTAGAATCTTTGCATTGATATGAAAATCATTTGTTTGAGTTTTCAAATAGCAATGATGAAACATGGAAGAATGCCAGAGCTAGTGGGAGCATTTTGTAATCCTATTTTAAATATGTCTAGTACATACATCATGTTTGAGATAATGTCCTGATCTTGCTTGGAAAAGCTTAAATCAAGAATTATACATCCACAACGATTATAGGATATACAAAACCTATGGAAGGAGTTAAAGAAATATTGAAATATGTTCTTGTTGATCTATAGTAAGAAGCAACATAGAATAAGTTGTTATTCAAATGCTTGCTTATATACTTCTTAGGATAACTGCCTATCTTTATAGGGGTTCGTGATCCTACTAAATATGGTGTTAATAAGTATGCTTCTCAAAGCATCGCTGACTCTATTGGGATCTTATGAGAAAATGAGAGTACGATGGCTTATAAAAGATAGCCTTTATCTCAAGCATCTTTGATCTTATTGAGTTTTGATGAATCAATGAAGGTGAGATAGCTTGACAAAAGACCGTTATCTCACCAACGCACACTTTTGAATGATTGGTTGAGGTAGAGATATGGTCATCTTACGAATACACACGGATAGCATGGTGGCGGAACCGTTTTGCTAAAGCCGTAGTTGCAACATAGTGATGATTGACATACTAGTGCTTGCAAAGACTTGGCTTGAGTTTGTTTTAGTTGAAATTTTGATATGTTGAATTTGGGAACGTTAAGCAACATTGTGCTTCTGCTAGTATCGATTATCGAATGGGGATTTGTTAATACGCGTGTAGCAGGTACTCTCAGTTGCCTTTATTGTGTTCCATCTTAGCATGTTTACCACTTCCCTGAATGTTTTACATTCTAAATGTCCACAGTCAGTCACTCTTCATCGGAAGGAAGTTTGAACGAAGACTGAGGGAAAGCATTGGTCGTGTATTCAATAGGGATTGGATACGAGAGACGCAATACTTTACTTATACTTGAAAAGAGTTTCAAGTGATTGGACGACCCACACGTGAGTTTACTTCATGGTACATGTCAAGAGTAACTGAGGATGATAATATCATTTCGTCCTTAGACCGGAGATACATGTGTTTCCCTGACATTTGTCTGCCTTGTTCTGATTGCTTTCAAACGCAGTCCGTAGCTGGTTGTTATAAAGGAAGCTTTTGGGGAAGGTATTACCGATGTAATGGGGCAATGTAGTCGAAGAAATTTGTTCCTCTGCTTAGAGAGATATCCCTAGGCCCCTCGATGATTGGGCGCTGACACCAAAATGCACGGCCGTGCTCATGCTTGCAATGATAGTTGATCAGTTGCAACTTGCATATTTTAGTCACCACCAGTCTTGATTGAGAAACAGAATCATGAACGATCGGAGAATGACTTTGTACCATGTCTCGTGCTTACCCGGATATCGCGAACAATAGGATGATTGATCACTTATCTATAGGACCTTTTCAAAGCCGTTTGGATTGTGATCAGGTACTTGTCAGGGATGACATACCTCGTGTTGATTTGGGGACATGGATGTCATGCTAGAGGCCGCTCCCTGTCTGTGATGCATATGGGTACGGTGTGTCATGTGCAAGTGGGAGTTTGTTGGAGATCTGCCCACTGACACACGTATGCCGGTATCACTGCTAATGAAGCGCGAGCCTATTGGGTCACACGCCAAGGATTGATCCCGACAGCTTTATGTGGATGGAGAAAGTCAAAGAATCAAAAGTATTTTGATTTGGTGCTTCACGACCGTGAAGGGTGCTACACGGGTCGTGAAACAGGCTACCCTAACGATTGTTCGACGGCCGCCACGCGTCGTGAGGCCTTTGGGCTTCACGGCCCGTGACGAGGTCGTGAGGGGTCGTGAAGGAGATGCCCTCACGAGTCTCGACCTGGCGGCACGGCTCGTGGAGTTCTAAGTCCCCTCGTGGCGCGCTTAGGTTTTAACGGCCCGTGAGAGCCAGTGAGGGGTCGTGAAGAGGGTAGCTGCAGTGACAGTTGTGTTTTATTGGACCATTTGATGTTCCAATCAAAACCTATGCTTTATGGCCGGGTTTTAGAGGTTTGTTGCTGTTTTTTGAAGTGGGTAACACTTTATGAAAACACAAGAACTTTCTCTGTACTACAATTCTCTCTTGGTATCATGTTAGAATGCTACATACACTAAGATGATCTTGAGTGTTCATGTGAGGCTTTCATGGTGCAAGAGGAGATCTACATGGGTTGGTCCAAATGGTGAAGTCATTCTAGGATGTTCATCTATGGCTCACTAGCATTTGGGGATCAAGCTTCTCTTGGTGTGGACTAGCAATGGAGGAGGAAGCCTTTTGTTTCCTCAATTTCATCCCACCTTTGAAGATCTCGATTTACAGCCATGGTAAGGAGGTATATTCTTCCTCCTTCTTCTTGTTCTTTAGTTGCAATTTGCTTTGTAGTGTGTTCCACCATTGGAACTAGTTGTGGGCTTTGTGTGTGCTTTTGTTTTATGTCTTGCATGCTACTTTTCTTGTTTGCTTCCGCTGCGTTTGTGCCCACCACGAGTTCCAATAGTTCACACTTTTAGTGTGTTGACAGTTCAAGCAAACATTAAGGAGTAACTTTAGATACCTTGTTACTTTTACCAATGATGCTAGAAGGGATGGTATGTCTATTTTAATGGACTAGTTTTTGAAACTTTAGAGGTGTTCAAAACTCACCATAACGAGGTACATGATAGAAAGGGCAATGCAACTATGATACTAGGATCTAGTTAAGATGATGAGTACCTTAGTTTTATATTTTATGTGACTATCATAAGAATTATGGGATTGTCTCACAATTTATTTCTCTTAAGACACATTGTTACATGTGGTCGTCTAAAGGAGGAACCTGACATTTTGATATGGTCCGACAAGTGATAGGTTAGACTTTTATGTCCAAAATTGTTTTGGGTCATTCTCCAAATGGTGGCATGAGTTCTAAATTTTATGAACAACAGAGATGGTCATGTAAACGCCTTAGAGGATATGACGAAAAGGAGGATCCTTTTTTGTCTATTCCAAAGTATGGATTGTCTAGCCTACGTTTAGACGTGAGGTGGAGGATCCCAGGATCTAGAGGTATTTACTCCATTAGGTACTCCACTAAGACCATGGGATATTTGTCTTGACAAACCTTGTGAGAACATGTAAGTTGCTCAAAGGTAGAGTCTCTTAAGAAATTAATATCCATGGATGCCAGTTAGAGTAAAGTATACCTTGAATGGAAGAACCTGATGTTGACACTAGAATCCAATCAGAAATGATTGAAACTCAGCATGGCAATGCTGGAGAAACTGGCATAAGATCATTACCTCTTGGTGGAAGTTGTCATAAGACCAGAAAGATATAATTCGTTATATCTGAGGAAGACAACTTTATGATGATTCGTGATGAATGCGTCAACTACCGGAAAGCATAGTGGGCATGGAGTCCGCTAGGAGAAAGAAGGAAATGATAAGATGAGATGCTATCCATGACGGATATCCAAGGTTTCGACTTGGTTGATCCTACACCTGGGTGTGAACCCGCGAGGTGTGATTGGTTATTTGAGGAAATAGACCAAACATGGATAAGTTCGTAGACTACTTCAAATACCGACTGGTAGGAATGGTTTCACGATGATTGACCATGAGGAAGGTATCATCTAGAAACATTCTCCCGGTGGTTATGTTGAAGTCCACACGGATACTTATTTTATAAGTGCCTTTTAGGCTATATTGGATAGAAGTGAAGACTACATTCCTTAATAGGAATTTATGAGGAAATGCTCACAACATTTTCGAGGGTCTTTCACTATCAATAAGTATCCTAATGAAATCTACAAACCCTAAGTAGTCCACTTGTGGACTTATGTTGCCATCTCAATGTTAGAATCTTTGCGTTGATATGAAAATCATTTGTTTCAGTTTTCAAATAGCAATGATGAAACATGGAAGAATATCAGAGCTAGTGGGAGCATTTTGTAGTCCTATTCTAAATAAGTCTAGCACATACAACGTATTGGAGATAATGTCCTGATCTTGCTTGGAAAAGCTTAAATCAAGAATTATACATCCACAACGATTATAGGATATACAAAACCTATGGAAGAAGTTAAAGAAATATTGAAATATGTTCTTGTTGATCTATAGTAAGAAGCAACATAGAATAAGTTGTTATTCAAATGCTTGCTTATATACTTCTTAGGATAACTGCCTATCTTTATAGGGGTTCGTGATCCTACTAAATATGGTGTTAATAAGTATGCTTCTCAAAGCATCGCTGACTCTATTGGGATCTTATGAGAAAATGAGAGTACGATGGCTTATAAAAGATAGCCTTTATCTCAAGCATCTTTGATCTTATTGAGTTTTGATGAATCAATGAAGGTGAGATAGCTTGACAAAAGACCGTTATCTCACCAACGCACACTTTTGAATGATTGGTTGAGGTAGAGATATGGTCATCTTACGAATACACACGGATAGCATGGTGGCGGAACCGTTTTGCTAAAGCCGTAGTTGCAAAATAGTGATGATTGACATACTAGTGCTTGCAAAGACTTGGCTTGAGTTTGTTTTAGTTGAAATTTTGATATGTTGAATTTGGGAACGTTAAGCAACATTGTGCTTCTGCTAGTATCGATTATCAAATGGAGATTTGTTAATACGCGTGTAGCGGGTACTCTCAGTTGCCTTTGTTGTGTTCCATCTTAGCATGTTTACCTCTTCCCTGAATGTTTTACATTCTAAATGTCCACAGTCAGTTACACTTCATCGGAAGGAAGTTTTAACGAATACTGAGGGAAAGCATTGGTTGTGTATTCAATGGGGATTGGATACGAGAGACGCAATACTTTACCTATACTTGAAAAGAGTTTCAAGTGATTGGACGACCCACACCTGAGTTTACTTCATGGTACATGTGAAGAGTAACTCAGGATGATAATATCATTATCTCCTTAGACTGGAGATACATCTGTTTCCACGACATTGGTCTGCCTTGTTCCGAATGCTTTCAAACACAGTCCGTAACTAGTTGTTATAAAGGAAGCTTTTGGGCAAAGTATTGCTGATGTAATGGGGCAATGTAGTCAAAGGAATTTGTTCCTTTGTTTAGAGAGATATCCTTGGGCCCCTCGATGATTGGGTGCTGACATCAAAATTTACGGCCGTGCTCATGCTTGCAATGATAGTTGATCAGTTGCAACTTGCATATTTTGGTCACCACCAATCTTGATCGAGAAACATAATCGTGAACGATCGGAGAATGACTTTGTACCATGTCTCATGTTCACCCGGATATCGCGAACAATAGGATGATTGAACACTTATCTGTAGGACCTTTTCAAACCTGTTTGGATTGTGATTAGGTACTTGTCAAGGATGACATACCTCATGTTGATTTAGGTACCTGTCTGTGAAGCATAAGGGTACGGTGTGTCATGTGCAAGTGGGATTTTGTTGGAATCTGCCCACTAACACACGTATGCCGGTATCACTGCTAATGAAGCGCGAGCCTATTGGGTCACACGCCAAGGATTGATCCCGACAACACGTTTAGAAAGAGAGGAATAAAATGGTGTTTTGGTTGTCAATGGGTGCTTCATGACCATGAAGGTTTGTGCTTCATGGGCGGTGAAGGCTAGGTGCTTCATGACCATGAAGCTGATTGCTTCATGGGCTGTGAAGGCTGGGTGCTTCACGACCATGAAGCTGTCTTCATGGGCCGTGAAGGCTATGATCTTCATGGGCCGTGAAGAGGCAACTGAAGTGTAACTTTTGTTTTATTAGACCATTTGATGGTCCAATCAGAATCTTCACAAAACTCGATTTTTGACACCTAAATGTGTATATGCTTCGACATTTCTTGATAAGATGATGTTACCTTTTGATTTAGTGTCGAAGAAACACAAAATTATCGCAATAGAAAATTTTTGAACAAGAACAGTGGAGAGAGAAGGGAAGATGAACAGTGTCTGCGTTAGAATTGTTTGAAATTTTGATAAGCGTAAGGGAGAAGGAAGGTCGGGTAGCACCTTTTATGGGTTATCCGACTTTCGAATCATGGGTCGGGGCTTATCCGACTGTCGGATCGACCTAGTGTGGCCCAAAGATTGATGTTTGGCCCAGTTCATTTTGTTTTTGCCCAAGGCTTAGAATTTTACAAGATTTAAGCCCAGAAAGAGTAAAAATTAGTTATTCTTTCTTTTTAATGTTTTCTACTGAAATTAACTCCCCTAGAAATGATAAATAGAAAGTAAGCATCTAGAAATCTGTAACGCCCCAAATTACAAAATTTGAAATATTAAGATCAAACACCTATAAGTGTTCGCATCTTAAAGTTTAACATAAAAGCGGAAGCAATACTGATTTGAAATCCTGATGTATCAATAGATACGCACAAGAATACTGACATAAGTTTGGTACCAAAAGTTTGATATTTACAAACCAGGCGTTAATTTCAAAGAGTTTATCAAATGCTAGTCAAACCGAAGCTTTGCCCTTGACTTTGGTAAAAACCTGCAAAACATTTTAAAAATAGTATCTGATAAGCTACGAGAGCTTAGTGAGTAAACCGGACTAAACATCATATAAACACACGTATAAGATCATATAAAGATAATACACGTATGTCTGGCAAACAATGCTAGCCTCTGGTTCTAGACACAGGGCAGCAACATAGGTCATAGTACTGTACCATAATTAAGCCTTACTGGACTTAGCAGTAAGCTCCCCACCTCTGAGACTTACTGCACATAGCAGCAAGCTTATACACATATGAATAACATGACATGTCAATAATCTGATATAATAGCATACATGTTGCAGATATGAAGTAAA
The DNA here is from genome assembly GCA_038502395.1 of Dittrichia graveolens. NCBI lineage: Eukaryota > Viridiplantae > Streptophyta > Magnoliopsida > Asterales > Asteraceae > Dittrichia > Dittrichia graveolens. The sequence goes on from JARJIL010000003.1 coordinate 56,570,801, forward strand.
GTCTAGAAGACTCACCTTCTAATATTTATAATCTGAACAGATCCACAAACGATAATGATCAATGTATAGGTCCACAACTGGTTTCTACAACATAATATCAATAATATATGTATTAACATCTGATGACTAATCAAACTGAACTGAACAGGGCTAGGGCACGGCCGTACCTTTCTAAGGCACGCCCGTGCCTGCAACCTAGGCACGGTTAAACTCTCACCAGGCATGGGCGTACCTATCCTGCAGTCACGCCCGTGCCTTGCTAAGGTAAACCCGTGCCTATGCCTGAAAGCACGGGGGTACCTGATGAACTCGGGTTTGCCACGGGGCGAAAGGCACGCCCGTACCCTCCTTGGGTACGCCTGTGCCTCCCCTGGTCTGCACAGTTCTGACCGACAGCAACTGTGAATCCGGCCAAAACTTCATAAAAACTCAACTTTAACATTCTAAGACATATATGGGGTGTTTTCCTACACCAACAACAGCTAGTAAACATAATATACTACTAATTAAAATGATTTGATCCTTGTGATCAATCTTTGACCCATTTGAAGACTTAGAACACAACAACCAATTCAAGAACTTCAGACCACTACTATGCTAGCTTGCTTGCTGCTAATTAGCTGATGATATTGTTGTGTATAAGACACATCTATATGGAGTTCATAAGTTTATAATGGTTTGTGTATTTAAGCAATAAAGTCCATTATTAACTTCTGGCTACACCACCATTATAAACTTATGAACTCCATATAGATGTGTCTTATACACATCCCCGTAACCTGATACTCATATACGTTCATATTCAATTAATTTGTCATGACTACTTTTAAACGGATTAACTACTTGTCCCCTTTTATTCATTCTTTAAGATACTTTTCACCTTTGACCACTTTTCACGGAACTGTTCTTATCACCTATGAGTAAGAGTGTCATAACTGTCAATTAGATACTTAATTCATACAAGTATTATTTCTGATTTCCTGTTCAAACTGTCGGCTATATCATTAGTCTTACCCTGAATAATATAATATTCTACTCACAATCCTTCACTGTTCTAGAATTCGCATTAGGATCTATTACACTGTAACAAAACAATTCTTGGTTAGTCATAATATCAATCGCATCTCGCACCATTATACTTGCCTTTACTTCGCAAACACTCTACTCATTTACCGTCTTTAAATAATATCGTAGATCGTACCAATACATACCTCTTTCCACTTTGTTTTAACTTACTTTCCTTAGTTCTCAGAATAACTTTATGTACATGACATCTATCAATTTGCTTTATTATCACTCCTTTTACAATTAATCATGATACTGACTCTTATATGATCATTTCTTTGTTCTTTTATCAATTCTACAACTCATACAACAATATATAGCATAAACTCTGCCTCACCACTTTACTAAGTTTTATGCACTGAATTCTTCAGATGTAAGTTCTGATATTTAACAATTTATACATTCACTTGTAACACTAATATTTATCCCCTCGTGTCTGTGACTAAAATCACACTTAGGGTTATACACTACTTTTGAACCTCTTGTATATATCATTATGGTAGTATAGATATAGCATTAAAGCAAAAGGTGGCTTTATCACACTATCCTATATAACAAACAGTTACTTGTATATCCACATATCAGTACACCTATCATCAGATCCAAAGTATTTCTATACATACTAAGGCATTCTACATATATTCTAAGGTGTACTACCTTTACAAGTACCTCTCATCCGATTCACAAGATTCTTCATGATTCCATTAAGCTCCAACATGTATCATGTGTTTTTAATAATATGGGCCCTTATGTTATTCTAAACACATTACACACATTTGATCTTAACTTTATCACAAAAATTCCCGATTCACAGGCTTAGGCTAAAGTTTATACATCATATTCTCATATATTCATATAACACTAAATTCATCTTGAATGCACATATAAAAGCAACCCTTAACAGTTGTATACACATATAACATATCTGTCTTAAGCATATCCTGTACTCGCATACAATGCTCACATAATACATATTCAGTATAACTGTTAGTATACTCACCAAGCTGCAAGCCTCCAGTTTGACAATTTTCAAAATCCGCAGAACCATGGTTTAAGTCCAGAATGTGTCTTGTACACATCCGAATCCCTCAAACCGTGGCTCTGATACCAAGTTGTAACGCCCCAAATTACAAAATTTGAAATATTAAGATCAAACACCTATAAGTGTTCGCATCTTAAAGTTTAACATAAAAGCGGAAGCAATACTGATTTGAAATCCTGATGTGCCAATAGATACGCACAAGAATACTGACATAAGTTTGGTACCAAAAGTTTGATATTTACAAACCAGGCGTTAATTTCCAAGAGTTTATCAAATGCTAGTCAAACCGAAGCTTTGCCCTTGACTTTGGTAAAAACCTGCAAATCATTTTAAAAATAGTATCTGATAAGCTACAAGAGCTTAGTGAGTAAACCGGACTAAACATCATATAAACACACGTATAAGATCATATGAAGATAATACACGTATGTCTGGCAAACAATGCTAGCCTCTGGTTCTAGACCCAGGGCAGCAACATAGGTCACAGTACTATACCATAATTGAGCCTTACTGGACTTAGCAGTAAGCACCCCACCTCTGAGACTTACTGCACATAGCAGCAAGCTTATACACATATGAATAACATGACATGTCAATAATATGATATAATAGCATACATGTTGCAGATATGAAGTAAAGTCTAGAAGACTCACCTTCTGATATTTATAATCTGAACAGATCCACAAACGATAATGATCAATGTATAGGTCCACAACTGGTTTCTACAACATAATAGCAATAATATATGTATTAACCTCTGCTGACTAATCAAACTGAACTGAACAGGGCTAGGGCACGGCCGTACCTTTCTAAGGCACACCCGTGCCAGCAACCTTGTCACGGTTAAACTCTCACCAGGCATGGGCGTACCTATCCTGCAATTACGCTCGTGCCTTGCTAAGGTACGCCCGTGCCTATGCCTGAAAGCTCGGGGGTACCTGATGAACTAGGGTTTGCCGCAGGGCGAAAGGCACGGCCGTACCCTCCTTGGGTACGCCCGTCCCTCCCCTGGTCTGCACAGTTCTGACCGACAGCAACTGTGAATCCGGCCAAAACTTCATAAAAACTCAACTTTAACATTCTAAGACATATATGGGGTGTTTTCCTACACCCACAACAGCTAGTAAACATAATATACTACTGATTCACATGATTTGATCCTTGTGATCAATCTTTGACCCATATGAAGACTTAGAACACAACAACCAATTCAAGAACTTCAGACCTCTACTATGCTAGCTTGCTTGCTGCTAATTAGCTGATGATATTGTTGTGTTTGTGCCTCAATAATCGCCAGAACAAGATGGTATGTTGTTCTGTTTGTGTATTCAAGTAATAAAGTCCATGTTCATAAAGCGATGTATATCTTATAACTTTGGCATAATTACATAAATGGTCCCTGGACTATTTCTGCTTGTAAAATGACAATTTAAGTCCCTCTAGTTTTAAAAACACATCTAATCTCATAAGGTAACTTATATAAACGTATATTACCTCCTATTAAAATATTAATTTTGGAATTCGAACCTTGGGTGTTACAACTCTTCCCCACTTGGAATGATTTCGTCCTCGAAATAAACTGCCGAAGAGATCTGAATAAACATCATCATTTTCGGCTTAGGCCCTCATACATACTCTGACCTCTTTCTACACTTTTACTGGTCCTTGACCCATCTACTCGGTTTATTATAAATTTAACTTCTAAACATCTTTTGAGATATAACACACGAAAGGTGTTCTGAATTTATAACAACTCTTCTAATAACTCTGATCTATAAACTGCCCTTCCCCTCATATACAATAATTTCTGAATTACTGATCATGCTTTCCCACAATGCTACTGCCAATGATATATATTCCCCATTAATGCTGAGGTGGCCATTTCAGTTTAACTGTATAACCCTTTTTCTAAAACAATCTATTACATACCTTCTGAATCTGTTCCATCTTTCACTACATCATTTCTGTACTATCCCACGCTTTCTGTCCCACTTCACTGAATACACTGGAGTTTGGCAGTAATATCATACAATTTCATACGTTGGCATCCCGGTGTTGAACTTGAATTTGTTGTAATATGAAACTCTGTCAAGCAAATATGTACCCTAGTTTTCTTCTGAATTAATAACACAATCATAAAACATGCTTTCCATCGTCTGTATATTTCTTTCATTCTGACTGTACTGAGATGAAGCTTAATCCTTAACTTTATATGAAATCTATTCTGAATTCTAGAAGTAGATCTGGTATCATTGTCTGAATCCATAAACACTGATATGCTATGACATAACACAATCTGTTTCACATACACATCTGTTAACTGTTCTGATTAATAAGTTTCTCTAGTGGAAACAAGTTATACACCTTTGATAATATTTCTTCGCTTGTCTAATCATATCTAGTTTCACCTCCAGCTATCAATAATTTATCCTTTAGTTATTCATACCATTATTAACATCTGGCTACACCACCATTATAAACTTATGAACTCCATATAGATGTGTCTTATACACATCCCCGTAACCTGATACTCATATACGATCATATTCAATTAATTTGTCATGACTGCTTTTAAACGGACTAACTACTTGTCCCCTTTTATTCATTCTTTAAGATACTTTTCACCTTTGATCACTTTTCACGGAACTGTTCTTATCACCTCTGAGTAAGAGTGTCGTAACTGTCATTTAGATACTTAATTCATACAAGTATTATTTCTGATTTCCTGATCAAACTGTTGGCTATATCATTAGTCTTACCCTGAATAATATAATACTCTACTCACAATCCTTCACTAATTCTGACCAGTGTTTCTGTCGCCTTTAAAGGTCTTTCTCATTCAACAATTATTTCTAACTTTTATAATTTCATATAAAAAACACCTCACATATAAATACATAATCTCATCATATCATACTAAATGCTACCGTAGTGCACTAGCGGTAGTCTTATACTACTTATGAATGCTATAGTGGCGCACCAACAATAGTCTTACATCCACATATCCACCCACTATCAAGGTATAATCCTCCCGTATCATATAAATAACATGCCACATATACTGCTATCAGGTGCGAGTCTGTATATTCATTCTCATACGATTAAACTGTCTAGAAATGCAAATAATAACTCTGCCCCTCTGCATCCATCCAAACCACTATACCAGTCATCACACAATGCTATCATCTCATCAATCAATTCAGGTAGTGCAAACTGTTGCTTTACATAATTTCTGCAATTAATCCCATAGAACTGTTGATTACTGTCGGGTTCTTTGGCGGCTCCCAATTCATCACCTTCTCTACTTCTCAGAATTCATCTCGATCCCATTCCTACTAATAAATTGTCTAAAGAATTTCATTCCTTACATCTTAAATTCACATTGAAAACTTAACATATAACTATTTTCTGCTCTGTGTCACTAAAACTTTTCAAACATGATTCTCATGATCTGAAAAGCCTCTGAAATAAATACATATATCGTTGAAGAACACAATTACTGACTTACTTAACATTGGCCTATATACCCTATTCATTTAATACATAATCACTGCTGGTGCGTTAGCAAGGCTAAAAAGGTATCATAACCACTTCAAAATATCTATACGTTTCTGAACACCGTTTAAGGAATGTCATCCATTCTGATCTTAGGCTGAAGAAAATCCGACCTTGAGTCAGCTTTGACAACCACTTACCCCATTATAACTGATCAAATAATTCACTTATTCTGAACCACGGACATATATTCTTGATTACTTTATTGAGCTCACAATAATTAATACACATAACATAAGTACACATCATGAAAAGCTACTGGGTCTTATAAACCCCCACATGTAATAATTCTTGAAATCATTTCAAAAATTCCTGTATCTCTGAAGGAGCAAGTCTGTACGTAGTTCTCGTAATCAGTGAAGCTTTCCACACCACACAATTCTAAACATATTCTGTCTGTCTTGCAGTAACCTTGGCAATTTCTTGCACTACATAATAAGATACTCACATATTACTTTCATATCTTTCTAGCTCATCGGATCCTCTATAAGTTAATATTTATAACATAGGTTGAGGGAAATAATGTATCCATACTGAAGACACTCCCCAGCTTTTGAAACTGTACACCCTTGTAACCTACCTGTTTTAATTTTAGCACATATAATTAGTTCTTCCCCACTTGGGATATGAGCTCGTATCACTTCTGTTCACATAATATCATAACCTGGTTATAATTTAACCAGTAAATTCCAACTACTATTTGGAACTCACTCATATCCATAGGTACAAGATATTTCTCACCCGTACTTCAACCAATAACACAAAATCTACTTTGATTCAGCCTCTTTCAACAATTTATTATTTAAGAAAGGTACATACCGGTTCTACATAACCTACATACATAATAAAAGAAACCTTACATCGTTTCCACTTATTTATTTAATATCTCTACTGACAAATTCCGGCTAGTTAGGACATTCTGAGGACTCATGCCCGTACTGAGCACAGTCATAACAAAACTTTCCCAAGGACAAACAATCCTTATAATTATGTCCTACTTCTCCACACGTATAACAACCTTTAATTTTATACTTACACTGGCCCGTATAGTTTTTACCACAAGTCTCGCATCCTGTTCTTCTATAGGATCCCTCTGCTTTTATCTCCATTTTATCTTCTTTTATCTCATTAATGATTTCATCCTTCAATATATGGAATTCTTCTCGGACTACACTTTGTATTTCATTCTTCATTTCAGTCATAATGGATGGCATAATTGTCTTAATACATTTTTCAAACTCATCCGAGATGACACCCCTAAGGTGTTTGGTAGGTATGGCTCGACGCCTTTCCTCATAAAGGGAAATATAGTCTTCAACCTCTCCTATGGTAACCATGTCAGGGTTTCCTTCATTTCTTACTTCATTTTCTGTTCTAGAATTCGCATTAGAATCCATTACACTGTAACAAAACAATTCTTGGTTAGTCATAATATCAATCGCATCTCGCACCATTATACTTACCTTTACTTCGTAAACACTCTACTCATTTACCGTCTTTAAATAATATCGTAGATCGTACCAATACATACCTCTTTCCACTTTGTTTTAACTTACTTTCCTTAGTTCTCATAATAACTTTATGTACATGACATCTGTAAATTTGCTTTATTATCACTCCTTTTACAATTAATCTTGATACTGACTCTTATCTGATCATTTCTTTGTTCTTTTATCTATTCTACAACTCATTCAACAATATATAGCATAAACTCTGCCTCACCACTTTACTAAGTTTTATGCACTGAATTCTTCAGATGTAAGTTCCGATATTTAACAATTTATATCTGGGGCTCAAACACCCTATCATGCTATATTCTTATAAGGATACATTCACTTCTAACACTAATATTTATCCCCTCGTGTCTGTGACTAAAATCACAATTAGGGTTATACACTACTCTTGAACCTCTTGTATATATCATTCTGGTAGTATAGATAAAGCATTAAAGCAAAAGGTGGCTTTATCACACTATCCTATATAACAAACAATTACTTGTATATCCACATATCAGTACACCTATCATCAGATCCAAAGTATTTCTAAACATACTAAGGCATTCTACATATACTCTAAGGTGTACTACCTTTACAAGTACCTCTCACCCGATTTACAAGATTCTTCATGATTCCATTAAGCTCCAACATGTATCATGTGTTTGTAATAATATGGGCCCTTATATTACTCTAAACACATTACACATATTTGATCTTAACTTTATCACAAAAATTCCCGATTCACAGACTTAGGCCAAAGTTTATACATCATATTCTCATATATTCATATAACACTAAATTCATCTTGAATGCACATATAAAAGCAACTCTTGACAGTTGTATACACATATAACATATATGTCTTAAGCATATCCCGTACTCGCATACAATGCTCACATAATACATATTCAGTATAACTGTTAGTATACTCACCAAGTTGCAAGCCTCCAGTTTGACAATTTTCAAAATCCGCCGAACCATGGTTTAAGTCCAGAATGTGTCTTGTACACATCCAGATCCCTCAAGCCGTGGCTCTGATACCAAGTTGTAACGCCCTAAATTACAAAATTTGAAATATTTAGATCAAACACCTATAAGTGTTCGCATCTTAAAGTTAAACATAAAAGCGGAAGCAATACTGATTTTAAATCCTGATATACCAATAGATACGCACAAAAATACTGACATAAGTTTGGTACCAAAAGTTTGATATTTACAAACCAGGCGTTAATTTCAAAGAGTTATCAAATGCTAGTCAAACCGAAGCTTTGTCCTTGACTTTGGTAAAAACCTGCAAAAACATTTTAAAAATAGTATCTAATAAGCTACGAGAGCTTAGTGAGTAAACCGGACTAAACATCATATAAACACACATATAAGATCATATGAAGATAATACACGTATGTCTGGCAAACAATGCTAGCCTCTGGTTCTAGACCCAGGGCAGCAACATAGGTCACAGTACTGTACCATAATTGAGCCTTACTGGACTTAGCAGTAAGCAAGCAACAAGCTTATACACATATGAATAACATTACATGTCAATAATCTGATATAATAGCATACATTCTGCAGATATGAAGTAAAGTCTAGAAGACTCACCTTCTGATATTTATAATTTGAACAGATCCACAAACGATAATGATCAATGCATAGGTCCACAACTGGTTTCTACAACATAATATCAATAATATATGTATTAACATCTACTAACTAATCAAACTGAACTGAACAGGGCTAGGGCATGGCCGTACCTTTCTAAGGCACGCCCGTGCCTGTAACCAAGGCACGGTTAAACTCTCACCAGGCATCGGCGTACCTATCCTGCAGTCACGCCCGTGCCTTACTAAGGTATGCCCGTACCTATGCTTGAAAGCACGGGGGTACCTGATGAGCTAGGGTTTTTCACGGGGCGAAAGGCACACCCGTACCCTCCTTGGGTACGCCTGTGCCCTCCCCTGGTCTGCACAGTTATGACCGACAGCAACCGTCCGGCCAAAACTTCATAAAAACCCAACTTTAACATTCGAAGACATATATGGGGTGTTTTCCTACACCCACAACAGCTAGTAAACATAATATACTACTAATTAACATGATTTGATCCTTGTGATCAATCTTTGACCCATATGAAGACTTAGAACATAACAACCAATTCAAGAACTTCATACCTCTATTATGCTACCTTGCTTGTTGCTAATTAGCTGATGATATTTTTGTGTTTGTGCCTCAAAAATCGCCAGAACAAGATGGTATGCTGTTGTGTTTGTGTATTGAAGCAATAAAGTCCATGTTCATAAAGCCATGTATATCTTATAACTTTGGCATAATTACATAAATGGTCCCTGGACTATTTCAGCTTATAAAATGACAATTTAAGTGCCTCTAGTTTTAAAAACACATCTAATCTCATAAGGTAACTTATATAAACGTATACTACCTCCTATTAATATATTAATTTTGGAATTCGAACCTTGGGTGTTACAAAATTAGTCATCTAGAAATCAAAAAACTGCAAGTGTTTGTCTTATTTGAGATGAATTCTTGAATTTCTCCCACTACACGAAGAGCCTGCTGATTTTACCCCAAGAATGCCAGGTCCTGAGGGTAGTGAATCTAGGAGTCAGTCTTTTATGGGAGAAGCTGACAGGGATGTGCTTACTTAAAAAATTATTGAGAGGGGTGGAGAAGTTGGTGAAGGTGGTGAGATTAGAGAGCGAGGTGTCGTGGACATTTCTGAAATTGTTAAGCAAGTAGTTCAATGTGTACAGAGTTCTCATTCAAGTGACACTGATTCATTTCAAAAGGATTTAGACAAAATATTTGAGCAACAAAATGAGGAGACCGAGGAGGAGTTAGGTCCAGATGGTCAAAGAATACATCCAATTTTGACTTCATATGATGACCAAATGTTGGACGTAGAAAATAATGGTGTGCTGAAAGTAGAAGAAGACTTTGAGAGTCAAAAACAAAGTCCGGGAGAGAGAGAAGTGAGAAAATAATATGAGTGTTGAGGGTTCCCCAATCACTATAAGCCGGTAAACCACATCTGCTATTGGGTCTATGCCTAACATTGAAAAAGACTCTAGCATCCCACCAGAGCATACACATACCTCTCACAACCACTCAATTTTCTCTCAAAAGAAAATTGTTTCATTGCATGGAGAATTAGCACACAATCTATCGGTTCCTCATTCGGAGGGTACTGGTATTGAAACAAGTGACAAATAGCTCCATGTCACGCCTTATCTTTCAAAGCACATTGAAAACCATCAACAAATTGTTGATTTTCTTTCCAAACACAAGCAGACACTAGACACACTTAGCGGTCTATTCCAAGATATACCTGCCAGAACTATCATAGGTAAATCCCTAACAGGCCATATCCAAAGATTGGTAGGAAATCCCGCTACAGTCAACCCAATTCCAGCTATGTGAGTGGGTGGCCCTTCATCTTCTGAATTAGTTCCTGAAGGTGTTGGTGCTTCAAGGGGCAATCTAAGTGATCTCGGACTTGTTACCCCACCAGAAACCGAATCGGCTAAGGAATTTGTTTCCAAGGCTGATTTTGATGCTGCAATTGAACATCTGAATGTTAGAATATATGATACCCAAAGGTTGCAGGCTGAAAGGTTGAATGAATTGAAAAGGCTGAATGATAGGATTGAGGCCAAGTTGGATGAACTGATTGAAAAGAGGGAAAGTGAAATAAAAGAAAAAGTGACTGATGCTATCACTGTTAAGAAGTCTTTTGCTTATGAAATTGATTGGTCATGCTAATAGTACTTCTGAGGAATTTGATTTGCTAAATTTATTGCGAATAGAGGTTGAATCAACGTGCAAAACTGCTGCCGGGTCATCAAAAAGGTCTATGCATGTCGATGATGATTTAGACACCGTTCGTCCTTAGGGGGAGAAAATATTAAAAATATTTTTTGATACCCCGGCTGCTCAGAGGATTGGTGCAGTTGCTGCCAACTTGAATGAAACTTCGTGTAAACAAAAGTACAAAGGCAAGCAGACTGAATTGGAAGTTGTGCAGAAAGGGTTTGAATTTAAAAATATAGATACCTCATATGTGGATGATGAGGATCTAACAATGCTTTATGTTTAAGTAAACAGACGAATGACGTTCAAATGTCACAAAAGGTTGAAAAGCCTGAATTGGAAAAGTATAATTTGGAAAGTGTATTGAAAGTGAACAAAGAAGTTATAGAGCAGTTTCCGCCATCTACTAGAAAATTTAGAACAAATCCAAACGATATCATCAAACAACAGTGCAAAAAAACTCAAATACAAGAAATATCCAAAGGCGCTGAGTGGGAGATTCCTAAAAATGTTCAAATAGATCCGGTTCACACTGGGTCTTTGCCTAATGTAAGAAAGAGCTATGTGTTAACTAGAGAGGCCTTGAAAAAGAAAGTCAGAAACTGGAGATATCAAGATATACATGTGGCCTTTCTGGAGGAGAAATTCGTTACCATCTACACAGATCAGATTGAAGAAATGCTTGATATCAACTTGATGGGTGCTAAAAATGTGAATGAAGCTAGAATGAAACTATTTCTCAACAAGCACACTGCAAAAAAAGAGGATGTTGAATCAGCACCTTAGATCATCAAGCTCAACTATGTCTCAGTTCAAAGAGTTCTATATATTGATATAATCAGATATCTTGTCACAAGGGCTGACCTGAAGAGCAATTCTATTGGGCATGTAGACCTGAAATTCTTAAGCATTGGTGACATAAACTTCCTAGTTAAGCATCTTGAATCCAAATTAGAAAAGAATTTGGATGAATCTGTAGGATATCAAAAGCTTTGGGAGTTTATGAGGCATAGAAGCCAAAGGGAAGAGGAGACTGATCTATAGTTGGGAGCAGAAGCTGATAAAGAACTAATCAATGTACTGAAACCAAAGACAAATCATTCAAAGCTCTACCAACTGGAGATGTTTGAGGTGATATGGAGTTGTGATGATGAATTCGAAGGAGATGAAGGGATTGTTCTATTCAACAGTAAAAATGACAAGTTCTTTATGAGATTTAAGGAGGTGAACGCGTAATCAGACGGGTCTTTAAAGATTTGGTTTATTAAAATTAAAGTGTACAACACGATCTTAAAAGAAAACATCGATCAAGCACCAAGAGTCAGACTAACATAAGTGATCAAATTGTTCGATGCCAAGCGTGACAAAAGAAAAATGATTAGACACTGGCAAAGGAAAATTGGACAGAGAAACACGGACTAGATACAAACAAGGGGGAGATTGTTAGAAATAGACTTTGTGCTTGTGATCTAGTTAGATTTTGTGCTTATCTAGTTAATTTTGTACTTAGAATGTCACCTTAAATGATATGTATATAAGGTCATTCTTGAAACTCATTCATATATCCAATATAAGAACACACACATAAAAGTGTATTTTGCTCTCATCTTGAATCTTTGTTTGTACTCGTTTTTGCTCTATCACTATGCAGATAAGAGGCGCTTAGAATTAGAATTTCAGGTTGGAGACCATGTTTCACTAAAAGTCTCACCATGGAAAGGGATTATTCGTTTCAGAAAGCGAGGAAAGCTTAGTCCAAGATACATCGGGCCGTCTAAAGTGATAGCTCAAGTGGGGAAAGTGGCATATAGGTTGGAGTTACCTGAAGAACTCTGGAGAATTCATAACACCTATCACGTATCTCACCTAAGGAAATGCTTAGCGGATGAATCGACGTTTATACCAATGCAAGATATAGTGGTTGACGAGAGATTGAACTATGTTGTAACACCGGCTTTGCAAAACGACAAAATTAGTAAAAATTTGTGTTTTTCATAAATGTGAACTCATTCACAATTAGTTATCATTAAGTTAAGCAGCGGAAACTCTTAATCTAAAGGTTATACATAAAATATTTACATTCCAAATTCTGTATCGACTGATTGGTGTTACTCTATCACAACAACCGACCATAATATCATATCACTACAACATATATAAGTATTCCATCCGTTTAACAAGATTCGCGGTGGTGGGGGAGCATAAAGCAGTCCACTAAGTACTTAACATGGGATAGTCAATCCGTTGATTGCTAAACACGTATGTTAAGCTCATGTTCATTGCTAAACATGATACAATATAAGTGTTTCATCTGTTTAACAACATGCCCGCTCAACAACATTAAACCGGGGGATCAGACACAACCATCCGCGCTCGTGGGGGAATATAAAGCAGTCCACCAAGCATTGTTTACGGAACCATAGGCACCCAAAGTAATCCAGCCACAATCGACTAATTACCCCTCATGATATAAGGCACAGCGGTTCTACAGAACCTACGATCCGGAATGTTACCTCGAATCACCGTTAAATCCCGAATCACCTGATCAAGGCTCATTGGGATCCAGCTATCCGGCTGACCTTAACCATTCTTTAAGTTGTTTGTGAACATTTCACACACATATAGCTGATCGAATCAGGATCATTCATTAAGCATGCATATTCTTTCATTTCAACGAGGCGGATAAAATCTGGATCCCTAGCATGCATATCATCAATTTCCACATAGTTGATCCCATTATGATTAGTATCATATCATTTATCTTAACTAGGCAGCTCAAATTCTGGATTCCACTTGCATGCACTTAACATACGTTTAACAAGTACTTAACAGGGCATAGTGCAATAAAGTAGCACGGCGAGACTTACGTCTTTACTTTTAAGCATACATGCAACAATCAACATCTTGTACCACATATAATTCATTTAGCAAGTAAGTCTCCCTATACTAAGACTTATGAAAGTCGGTACTCACCTGAGTAGCTTATAATACAGATTACTTTAACTCCGATTCAGCTAACTTGGCAAGTTCACCTAAATTCATCGTTATTCGCGTTAAGCGTTTACACATATGGGATTCTTACTAGAATCCACACAAGAACAATCTAAGGCTTATAACACCTTAGAATAACCTCACAAAACTTAGCACATGTGCCTTCAAAACATTCAACTTTGAAAAATGAACATTTCTGAATTTCACTTGACGCATCACGTCTAAGCAACGGACGCGTCGCATCGTACTTCTTTATGCGACACTCGCATGGAAAAGTCGGATCATCCATGTGTCGGATGAACCCTTTATCCGAATGTTGGATAATAGGTTGGTCTGAAAGTCGGACCAAAGAGTCGGATCAAAGGTCGGATGGGCCAAAAAGTCGGATGAACAAAAGTCGCATGAAGTTATGAAGGTAGCACGACTTAGCCGGGAACGCATCGCGTTTTCCTGCCCAACACGTCGCGTCGCGAGTAGACCTGCATATCATCTTCTTCTTGTTCATCAACCATCCGACTTATTTCTTAAACTTTTCATTTTCTATATTCACAAACTCGTTAGTTTTGCTTTTAAAACACTTTTAAACTTCATATTACATCTATACAAACTTCATAAGCTCATCAAATCCAATTAAGAACACCAAACATGCAAAACCCACTTGTCAAGTAAGCTTCATATGTTCTTCAATGGTGTTATCATTTGAATTTGAGTTTCCAGCCATAACACAACTCATATCTATTACAAATCATTGTTAAACTTCATAACAATCATCATACTAACCTTTGCTTGATTCAACAACACAAGATCTTTCAATCTTTTCTTCTTTAGGAACTCATGAGAGAACTAGTGTGTGTAAGTATGTGTTTTGCTTTATCAACTTTGACTAACTTAGTCAAGTCTAAACATATACACATCTATATATATTCTTAATCTGAGGCAGTCGCCTTTGGATTTCTTTTTCTTTTAATTCATTTTCTTAATATATATACATATATATATTTACTTTAATTAACTAATACACAATAACATATATACATTTACACATATGCATTTTCACTTAAACACATCTTCATTTAATCATTTAACAAATACAAATTTACAACTTGAATTACATATATATATACATATTTACTAATTTACGTACATTTACAAAATGTTTTACAACTAGGCCCAAGTCAAGGATGTTACAAATCTACCCCCCTTGGAATCCGCTCAGTGATAAACATGTGAGGATATCTTGTCTTCATCTCGTCTCGACTTCCCACGTCAGGTTTGGACCTAAGCTGTGCTTCCACTTCACAAGGACCAGCTTGATCATCTTCTTGCGTAGCTTCTTGACCTTCGTGTCAAGAACATCAACAGGTTCTTCTATGAGTCGCTTAAAAGAGTCAACCTTGAATTCTTGCAATGGGAGAATATGCTCATCTTCAATGTTGCACTTGCGCAAGTAGCATACGTTAAAGTTATCATGGATTCCAGCTAGCTCAGGCGGCAGCTCAAGAGTAATGTCTAATCATTGACTTTACGAACGACTTTGAATGGGCCAATGAAACATGGACTTAGCTTCCCCTTACAACCAAAATGAATGATGCCTTTCCAATGAGAAAGCTTCAAGAATACACGATCACCAACATCAAATGTAGCGGGACGACGTTTGGAATCCGCATACATCTTTTGTCGGTCTCGAGCTGCTTTTAACTTTTCTAATGCCACATTCACTTTATCAGACGTGATCTGGACAATCTCAGGTCCAGCAAACTGCTTCTCCCCAAGTTCCAACCAGCAGGTAGGAGTACGACAACGTTTCCCATATATCATCTCGTATGGTGGCATTCCAATACTGGAATGATATGAATTATTATAAGCAAATTCAATCAATGGGAGATGAGAATCCCATGAACCACCAAACTCGAGTACTCACACCCAAAGCATATCTTCCAATGTTTGGATCGTTCGTCCAGATTGGCCATCGGTCTGCGGGTGATAGGCAGTGCTCAGGTGAACACGAGTGCCTAACTCACGTTGCAAACTTTACTAGAAATAAAAAACAAACCAAGAGTCACGATCAGAAAAAATTGAACAAGGAAGACCGTGACGTAATACAAGTTCATGAATATAAAGCTGAGTCAAACGAGTCAACGAAGCAGACTCGTTGGTTTCTAAGAAGTGAGCACTTTTAGTCAACCGTTCAACAACGACCCATATCATATTGTGCCCTCTGAATGTCTTAGACAGCTTTGTCACGAAATCCATCGTGATATGATCCCACTTCCATTCTGGAATGTCAAGTTGTTGCATATTGCCATAAGGCCTTTGGTGTTCCATCTTGACTTGTGCACATATTTGAGATCTCTCCACAAATGAAGCGATATCCTTCTTAAGAGTTGGCCACCAATACAACCTCTTTAGGTCATAGTACAATTTAGTGATTCCCGGATGGACAGACAACTTGGACTTGTGGGCTTCTTGCAAAATCAGCTCACGATTACCTCCCACAAGAGGTACATGTAACGCCCCAAAAACCAAATTTAAAATATTAAGATCAAACACCTATAAGTGTTCGCATCTCAAGGTTTATCATAAAAGCGGAAACAATACTTGTTTGAAAACCTGACGTATCAATAGATACTCACAGAAATACTGTCATAAGTTTGGTACCAAAAACTTGATATTTACAAACCAGGCGTTAATTTCAAAGAGTTTAACAATTGGAAGTCAAACCGGAGCTTTGCCTTTGCCTTTGCCTTTGATAAAATCTACAAAACATTTTAAAAATAGTATCTGATAAGCTACGAGAGCTTAGTGAGTAATTTAAACATAACATCATATGAGCACACGTATACAATCACATGCAGATAATACACGCATGTTTTGCAATTAAAGCTAGCCTCTGGTTCTAGACCCAGGGCAGCATCGTAGGTCACAGTACTGTACCGCATCTGAGCCATACTGCACATAGTAGTACGCTTACATATTCACATATATAACATAGCATGTTAGCAATCTGATATGAAACTACACATCCTGCTGATATGAAGTGAAGTCTAGAAGACTCACCTTATAACTGTAATATGCAATACTTCAAAGATCACTGATCCAGGTATTATGTTAATCACCTCCTATATAACAATACATGAATAATACATACGGCATTTTGATCTGAAATAGGGCCTACACGGGCCGTGTATCCCTACACGGGCGGTGTCCCATATATGCTACACGACCTAAGCTGGCAACATGGCCAGTGTGGTCTAGTCATCCTACACAGGCCGTGTACCACTCATGCTACACGACCATGTAACCCTACATGGCCCTATGACCGCCTTACACACTACACGGCCATGTACCGCTACACGGGCCGTGTACCTCTTATACTACATGACCATGTAACCTTACATGGCCCTGTGATCGCCTATACTACTACGCGGCCGTGTACCGCTACACGGGCCGTGTACATCACAGACCCAGCAGACTGTTCTAAGCAAGAACTGTCGAATTTCACCATAAATCCGCTTATAACATCATAAAACCGACTAGAGGTGTTTTCCTACACCTCCTAACACTGATATACATGATCTAATCAATACAAAACATCCTTAACATGATTCCACCATGAAATCATGTGTTTAAATCCATAAAAACCATAAGAACAATGGTTTGAAACCTTACCTCCACTTGAGTACTTGATATACTCTTGATATAGATACTAGCTTTGCTATGATCTTCAAAGAAAATGAAAGTTGCTATGTCTTGCTCTTGAATTTGTGGGTTGTAGAGAAGAAAACCATAAACTTTGACTCCTATAGTCAAAGTTGACAATATATATAAGTTTAGGGTAATTGCATAACTGGTACCTGAACATAAATAACATAAAATATGACGGTTTTAGCCCCTCTAGTTTTAATACCACATCTTATCACGTATATCCATTTATAACACGGGTAACACCTTGTACTTTTTCTTGCATAAATTTAATAATAAAAATTCTGGGTGTTACAACTCTTCCCCACTTGAAATGATTTCATCTCCGAAATCAACTGCCGAAGAGTTCTGAATAAATATCATCATTTTCTGTTCAAGCCCTCATACATACTCTGACCTCTTTCTACACTTTTACCGGTCCTTGACCCATCTACTCTGTTTATTATAGATTTAACTGCTAAACATCTTTTGAGATATAATATACCAAAGGTGTTCTGAATTTATAACAACTCTTCTGATAACTCTGATCTATAAACTTCCCTTCCCCTCATATATAATAATTCTGTACAATCATTTGAATTTCAGACTTAATTTTTCCTCCTTTCTGAATCCGATCACGTCTTTCCACAGTGATACTTTCAATAATACATACTTCTCCACTGAAATTGATGTGGTGATCTCTGTTTATCTGTGAAACCCTTCTGTCTATTATGGGCGTCAAACAATCTACTACATACCTTCTAAATCTGTTTTGTCTTTTGCTGTATCATTTCTGTGCTACCCCACACTTTCTGACCCACGTCACCCAATACACTGAAGTTTGGAAGTAATATCATACAGTTTCATACATTGGCATCCCGGTACTGAACCTGTATTTATTGTAATACAAAATTCTGTCAAGCAAATATGTACCCCAGTTTTCTTCTGACTTAACATAATCATAAAACATGTTGTCCATCTTCTGTATATTTCTTTCATTCTGACTGTACTGAGATGAAGCTTAATCCTTAACTTTATATGAAATCTGTTCCGAATTCTAGAAGTGGATCTGATATCATTGTCTGAATCAATAAACACTGACATACTATGACATAACACAATCTGCTTCACATACACATCTGTTAACTATTCTGATGATTGAGTTTCTCTAATGGAAACTACATATACACTTTTATTTAACCTGCCTACAATCACTCATAACACATTATAACTTTGTAGAGTTTTCGGATAATTTGGCATTCAGGTTCATACTAATATTTCCACATATAATTTCTGATGTTTGGCTTTCTTTCGTACACCTTTATAAGTATTTCTCCACTTATCTGACTATATCTTGTTTCATATCCGGTCACCAATAATCCACCCTCGGGTCTTTATAAAATTGGTAACTTCTGACTGAATGGAAAATCTAAACTTGTGAGCTTCATTTAACTATGTCTGACTTGCATCTCCATAACCTGATACTCACATACGGTTATATCTAATCAGTATATCACGACTTTCTTTAATCGGATTTATTTCCTGTCATTCTCATCCATTCTTTAATATACTTTTCACTTTTGATCTCTTCTGACTGACCTGTTCCCATTTCATTTAAATATAAGCGTTGTAACTATCATCTAGATAATTAATTCATACAAGTATTATTTCTGATTTTCTGTTCAAACTGTCGGCTATATCATTAGCCTTACCCTGAATAATATAATATTCTACTCATAATTCTTCACTGATTCTGACCATTGTTTCTATCTCCTTTAAAGGTCTTTCTCATTTAACAATTATTTCTAACTTTTATAATTTCGTGTAAACAACTCTACACATAAAGAAATACCTAATCTCATCATATCATACTGAATGCTACCGTAGCGCACTAGCTGTAGTCTTACACCACCTATGAATGCTATTGCGGCGCACCAACAATAGTCTTACATCTACATATCTACCCACTATTGAGGTAATATCCTTACGTATCATATAACTAACATACCACATATACTACTATCAGGTGTGAGTCTGTATATTCATTCTCATACGATTGAACTGTCTAGAAGTGTAAATAATAACTCTGCCCCTCTGCATCCATCCAAACCACTGTACTTTCATCACACAATGCTATCGTCTCTTCAGTCGATTCAGGTAGTTCAAACTGTTGCTTCACATAATTTATGCAATTAATCCCATCCAACTATGGATTACTGTCCGGTTCTTTGGCGGCTCCCAATTCATCACCTTCTCTACTTGTCAGAATTCATCTAGATCCCATTCCTACTAATAAATTATCTAAACAATTTCATTCCTTACATCTTAAATTCATATTGAAAACTTAACATATAACTATTTTCTACTCTGTGTCACTAAAACTTTTCAAACATGATTCTCATGATCTGATAAACTTCTGAAATAAATACATATATCGTTGAAGAACACAATTACTAACTTACTTGACATTGACTTATACACCCTATTCATTTAATACATAATCACTGCTGGTACGTTAGCAAGGCTAACAGGTATGATAACTACTTCAAAACATCTATACATTTCTGAACACAATTTAAGGAATACCATCCCTTCTGATCTCAGACTGAAGAAAATCCGACCTGGAGTTAGCTTTGACAACCACTTTACCCCGTTATAACTGATCAAGTAATTCTCATATTCTAAACACCGGACATATATTCATGATCACTTTATTGAGCCCACAATAATTAATACACATAACATAAGTACACATCATGAAATGCTACTGGGTCTTATAAACCCCCACATGTAATAATTCTTGAAATGATTTCAATAATTCCTGTATCTCTGAAGGAGCAAGTCTGTACATAGTTCTCGTAATCAGTGAAGCTTTCAACACCACACAAATTCTAAACATACTCTGTCTGTCTGGTAGTAACCTTGGCTATTTCTTGAATTACCTAACAAGATACTCACATACTACTTTCATATCTTTCTAGCTCATCTGGTCCTCTAATGAGTTAATATTTATAACATAGGTTGAGAAAAATAATGTACCCATACTGAACACACTTCCCAGCTTTTGAAACTGTACACCCGTATAACCTACCTGTTTTAATTTTAGCATATATAATTAGTTCTTCCCCACTTGGGATATGAACTCGCATCACTTCTGTTGACATAATATAATAACCTATATATAATTTAACCAGTCCATTCCAACTACTACTCGGAACTCACTCATATTCATAGGTACAAAATATTTCTCACTCGTACTTCAACCAATACCACAAAATCTTTTTTTTTATTCTGCCTCCTTCAACAATTTATTATCTAAGAAAAGTACATACCGGTTCTACATAATGTACATACATAATAAAGGAAACCTTACATCGTTTCCACTTATTTATTTAATATCTCTACTGACAAATTCCAGCTAGTTAGGACATTCTGAGGACTCATGCCTGTACTGAACACAATCATAACAAAACTTTCCAAGGATAAACAATACTTATAATTATGTCCTACTTCTCCACACGTATAACAACCTTTAGTTTTATACTTACACTGGCCCGTATGGTTCTTACCACAAGTCTCGCATCCTATTCTTCTATGGGATCCCTCGACTTTTATCTCCATTTTATCTTCTTTTATCTTGTTAATCATTTCATCCTTCAATATATGAAATTCTTCTCGGATTACACTTCGTATCTCATTCTTCATTTTAGTCATGATGGACGGCATAACTGTCTTAATACATTTTTCAAACTCATCCGAGACGACACCCCTAAGGTGTTTGGTAGGTATAGCTTCACTCCTTTCCCCATAAAGGGAAATATAGTCTTCCACCTCTCCTATGGTACCCATATCAGGGTTTCCTTCATTTCTTACTTCATTTTCTGTTATAGAATTCGCATTAGGATCCATTACACTATAACAAAACAATTCTTGGTTACTCATAATATCAATCACATCTCGCACCATTATACTTGCCTTTATTTCACAAACACTCTACTCATTTACCGTCTTTGAATAATATCGTAGATCATACCAATACATACCTCTTTCCACTTTGTTTTAACATACTTTCCTTAGTTCTCATAATAACTTTATGTAAATGACATCTGTAAATTTGCTTTATTACCACTCCTTTTACAATTAATCTTGATACTGACTCTTATCAGATCATTTCTTTGTTCTTTTATCTGTTCTACAACTCATACAACAATATATGGCATAAACTCTGCTTCACCACTTTACTAAGTTTTCTGCACTGAATTCTTCAGATGTAGGTTCTGATATTTAACAATTATATCTGGGGCTCAAACACCCTATCATGCTATATTCTTATAAGAATACCTTCACTTGTAATACTGATATTTATCCTTTCATGTCTGTGACTAAAATCACTCTTAGGATTATACACTACTCTTGAACCTCTTGTATATATCATTCTGGTAGTATAGATAAAGCACTAAAGCAAAAGGTGGCTTTATCACACTATCCTGTATAAAAAACACTTACTTGTATAACCATATATCAGTACACCTATTATCATATCCAAAGTATTCATATACATACTAAGGCATTCTACATATATTCTCAGGTGTACTACCTTACAAGTACCCCTCACCCGATTCACAATATTCCTCATGATTCCATTAAGTTCTAACATGTATCATGTGTTTGTAATAATATGGGCGCTTATATTACTCTAAACACATTACACACATTTGATCTTAACTTTATCACAAAAATTCCCGATTCACAAGCTTAGGCCAAAGTTTATACATCACGTTCTCATATATTCATATAACACTAAATTCATCTTGAATGCACAATAAAAGCAACTCTTAATAGTTGTAAATATATATAACATATCTGTCTTAAGCATATCCTGTACTCGCATACAATACTCACATAATACATAATCAATATAACTGTTAGTATACTCACCAAGCTACAAGCCTCCAGTTTGACAATTTTTAAAATCCGCAGAACCATGGTTTAAGTCCAGAATGTGTCTTGTACACATCCAGATCCCTCAAACCGTGGCTCTGATACCAAGTTGTAACGCCCCAA
This sequence comes from Dittrichia graveolens, assembly GCA_038502395.1. NCBI lineage: Eukaryota > Viridiplantae > Streptophyta > Magnoliopsida > Asterales > Asteraceae > Dittrichia > Dittrichia graveolens. Next base: position 56,593,523 of record JARJIL010000003.1, read on the forward strand.
AAACCAAATTTAAAATATTAAGATCAAACACCTATAAGTGTTCGCATCTCAAGGTTTATCATAAAAGCGGAATCAATACTTGTTTGAAAACATAACGTATCAATAGATACTCACATAAATACTGTCATAAGTTTGGTACCAAAAACTTGATATTTACAAACCAGGCGTTAATTTCAAAGAGTTTAACAATTGGAAGTCAAACCAGAGCTTTGCCTTTGCCTTTGATAAAACCTACAAAACATTTTAAAAATAGTATTTGATAAGCTACGAGAGCTTAGTGAGTAATTTAAACATAACAACGTATGAGCACAGGTATACAATCACATGAAGATAATACACGAATGTCTTGCAATCAAAGCTAGCCTATGGTTCTAGACCCAGGGCAACATCGTAGGTCACAGTACTATACCGCATATGAACCATACTACACATAGCATTACGCTTACATATTCACTTGTATTACATAGCATGTTAGCAATCTGATATGAAACTACACATGCTGCTGATATGAAGTGAAGTCTAGAAGACTCACCTTATAACTGTAATATGCAATACTTCACTGATCACTGATGCGGGTATTATGTCAATTACCTCCTATATAACAATACATGAATTATACATAAGGCAGTCTGATATGAAATAGGGCCTACACGGGCCGTATATCCCTACACGGGCCGTGTCCCATATATGCTACACGACCTAAGCTGGCAACATGGCCAGTGTGGTCTAGTCATCCTACACGGGCCGTGTACCTCTACACGGGCCGTGTACCACTAATGCTACACGACCATGTAACCCTACATGACCCTATGACCGCCTTACACACTACACGGCCGTGTACCTCTTATACTACATGACCATGTAACCTTACATGGCCCTGTGACCGCCTATACTACTACACGGCCGTGTACCGCTACGCGGGCCGTGTACATCACAGACCTAGCAGACTGTTCTAAGCAAGAACTGCCGGATTTCACCATAAATCCGCTTATAACATCATAAAACCGACTAGAGGTGTTTTCCTACACCTCCTAACACTGATATACATGATCTAATCAATACAAAACATCCTTAACATGATTCCACCATGAAATCATGTGTTTAAATCCATTAAAACCATAAGAACAAAGGTTTGAAACCTTACCTTCACTTGAGTACTTGCTATACTCTTGATATAGATACTAGCTCTGCTGTGATCTTCAAAGAAAATGAAAGTTGCTATGGCTTGCTCTTGAATTCGTGGGTTGTAGAGAAGAAAACCATAAACTTTGACTCATATAGTCAAAGTTGACAATATATATATATATATATATATATATAATTTTAGGGTAATTTCATAACTGGTCCCTAAACTTAAATAACATAAAATCTGACGGTTTTAGCCCCTCTAGTTTTAAAACCACATCCTATCACGTATATCCATTTATAACTCGGGTAACACCTTGTACTTTTTCTTGCATAAACTTAATAATAAAAATTCTGGGTGTTACAGTACACAAATCCTGGATTGAAAAGTCTTCAACCCACGATTATGTTCACCCAGCTGGTCTTTCAACTTCTACATCGTTTCACCTTTTAGATTGTCTTCTTGCAAGGCTAATTACTAGGCTTCTTTTAGCTTTGCAATCAAATCAGATATCACTATGAGCTGCTTAAACTTTGTCTCTGTTGTCGGTCCTTTACGGCTCAAAGCATCCGCCACAACATTAGCTTTACCAGGATGGCAATGGATTTCACAATCGTAGTCTTTAATTAACTCTAACCAACAACACTACCGCATGTTGAGCTCTTTCTAGGATGGCAAGGGATTTCACTTTACTCATAATATAGCACGTACTTCTCAACATACTATTATGTTTAGAAGTACGTGCTATATTATGAGTAAAGTGAGAAAGCAATTATGGTGATTGAAAGTAAGTGGAGTACGTATGTTGTGAATTTGAAAGAAACTAGCATTTTTAATTGGTGTTCGCAAAATTTTTATCGAACATTATGATGAGAGTAAAATTATTGCTCGAGTAAGAGAAGGAACGGTTGAAGAATAAATATTCTTGAAAATGAAATTTCTACATAAAAGAGTTGAGTTAAAGGAATGAATCCTAGTGAAAGAACAAAATTTTATCATTAACTATTAAAATATGAAACACCCAATAAAAACAGTAAAGGTGAAAACCACGACAAAGCGAATTGAGTAACAGGAACTAACCCCAATGGGAATGATTATGAATTATTAAAATGTTATAATTGAGTACAAGCATATAGTGGTGGAAAGCTAGATAAAGCTTTTTGAGCAAAGAACACAAAATTAACTTTTTGATTTATCTGAAATGATTAAGAGGTATAAAGAGTTAAAAGTGAAATATTAATGGCTAGAGATAAAGCTACAGGTAGCCAAGTGGCAAACGTGTTGCAGAATTTGAAAATATAGATATATATCAAAATGTATGAGAAATTCCAACCTGGTTGGATTATAAAATGAGATGAGTGGTTATAACAACGATTTGAAAAATGTAAATTTTAGTTCCATCAAGAAAACTTTATTTCTCTAAACGTTCGTTGAAATTTATATAAAGAAATTATTTTTGGTTACATGTCTCTTTTTTGTTTTCGGTATGTCAGAAAACCAATTTAGTTCACAAATTTCGAAAAGGATTTTATGAAAAGATGAGAACTACGTGCTATATTATAAGTAAAGTGAAAAAGCAATTCTGGTGATTGAAAGTAAGTGGAGTACGTATGTTGTGAATTTGAAAGAAACTGGCATTTTTACTTGGTGCTCGCAAAATTTTTATATATTATACAAATTACTATTTTAGTATCAGGTTGTCGCCGTACGGCATATTATGTGGTGAGAGTGGTTAAACCTCAGGAACAGAAAGAAATGAGTAACAATGAGGTGGTACAGTGAATAACAGAACAATTTATTAAATGAAAAGGATATTATTAATACCCCAAATTTATAAAAAGAGTTATACAAATAATCGTATAACGATGGCGAGTGACAAGTTGAGAAACTATGATATATAATATATCACTATAAAAGAGCAATAATAGATTCAGAATGAGATGGAAATTAGGTCCGATGTTGATTGGACCATTTAGAGTTATTGCTTATGAGAAAGGTCACGTGTAGATTGTGAGAGTTACTAGAGTATTTATCACGAGTTATATTTATGAGAGTGATGAGCAGACGAGTCTATATATATGTGTTTATACAGTAATGGATTGGACAAGTTAGGTCCAGTGGAAATTCAAGAGTGGTTTTGAGAAATCTGAGAAAGAGATAACATGTAGTTAACCAGAACACACCAACAGTTGATTTCAAGGACGAAATCTATTTCAAGTGGGAGAGAGTTGTAACGCCCGAAATTCAATTGACATTAGGAGGTGTTTAGAAACTTGAGGGGTTAAAATTGTTATTTTTGAAACTAGAAAAGTGAAGGGACTAAAAGTGCCATTTTCCAAAGTATTATATATATATATATAGACAAATTAGACTTTCATGAGTCAAACTCTTCATTCCATTACAACTTCTCATCCACGAGAGAGTCTAGAGCAGCCAATTTCATTGAGTTTTGAAGTTAGAACAACAAGAGCAAGTGGTTTCCTATTGTTTTTAGCTAATCACAAGTTGGAGGTAAGATTTCTTACTTGTTTTCTTTAGAGTTTTAATGGGTTTTGGATGATTCAATGGTGAATCATGGTTCTAGCTTATTCTTGTTGTTTAGATTGGTCTATCTGCTGTATGGGGTGTAGGAAAACACCCCTAACATGTTTCTTATGAGTTTAGTTGGGTTTTTGGCTTAAAACACCGACTATTATGAAGAACAGTCGGCTGATCTGTAGAGTACACGGCCCGTGTAGAGGTACACGGCCGTGTAGTGTAGAAGGCAGTCACAGGGCCATGTTGGTATACATGGTCGTGTAGAGATGTAGCCAAGACATGGTCGTGAAGCATGTAGTGTACACGGCACGTGTACTTAACACGGCCCGTGTAGGTGATGTGTCAATACTGGCCATGTAGCCAGGTCAGGTCGTGTGGGCTGAAGGGGGGACACGACCTGTGTAGGGATACACGGCCCGTGTAGGTGATCTGTTCAGTTTTTTTTATGTTGAGTTTGGGTGTGTGATTAACATCATGATTATATGTATACATGTAGGAAATACTATTTGAAGTATTCTAAGTATATCTGGCATAACACTGTGTAGTAGTAATTGTAGAGGTGAGTTTTCTAAACTCTGATTGATATCTGTGATATGTGTGTGGTACATTGCAATGTGATATATTGTTGATCAGAGAATCACCAGAGAGAGAGCTGTAGCACACTGCTTTGTGTAGTAGTTGCTACGGACAACATTTTAGCCTTCTTGGCGGATGCTAAGATGGTGCAGTATTGTATCCATAAGACCTGTTGTGGCATTCGAATATGTGTATGAGCATGCTTATATGATTTACAGTTTAGCATTTCACACTAAGCTCGTGTAGCTTAGCAGATACTGCTTGTTGCTGTTTTACAGGTTGTGTTGATACCCATTTTCTTGCTACAAACGAAAATTGCATCATTGACACACCTAGCTCAACTCTATATCAACGAGATAGTCACTCGTCACGGTTTACCTTGTTCTATTGTTTCTGACCGTGACTCTCGTTTCGTGTCTAACTTCTTGCAAAGCTTGCAATGTGAGCATGGCACACGGGTTCATCTGATTACTGCTTATCATCCACAAACGGATGGTCAGTCTGAAAGAAGTATTCAGACTCTCGAAGACATGCTTAGGGCATGTGTACTTAAATATGGTGGTTCTTGGGATTCTCATCTCCCACTTGTTGGCTTGAACCGGGTGAGAAGCAGTATGTCGGACCCGAAATTGTGCAGATCACTTCTAATAAGGTTAAGATAGCTCTCGAGAAATTAAAAGCGGCTCGTGATCGTCAAAAGGTATATGCAGACCCAAAGCGTTAATAGGGTATTCTTGAAGGTATCTCCTGGGAAGGGTGTAATTCGGTTTAGACGCAAAGGTAAGCTGAGTCCACGATATATTGGTCCATTCAGGATTATCTGAAAGGTCAACGAGCAGACTGTGTCTCTTGAATTACCTCCTGAATTATCTGGTATTCACAACACTTTCAATGTATGCTATTTGAGAAAGTGTAAAGTTAAGGAAAACCAAGTTCTATCTCTACAAGAGATGAAGGTGGATTCAGCTAAACGCCTTGTAGAGGAGCTAGTTGAAATTCTTAACGCAAAGACAACGAAGCTTCGTAAGAAGATGATCAGACTGGTTCTTGTCAAGTGGAAGCACAACCTAGGTCCCAACCTGACATGGGAAACCGAGGATGACATGAAGGCACGATACCCTCACTTATTCCCAGAAGAACAGATTCCGAGGACGGAATCTTCTTAATGGGGTAGAGTTGTAACATCCTCAAATCGGGCATATTCGTGCGCTCCATTTGGTATGTGAAATTTAATTTAATGAATTAAATATGAATATATTTGTAAGAATTAATAGAAATTAGCTATTGGCCAGATAAATGTGAATTTAAAAATAGTAATAAGAGAGATGGAGCAGGCTTTTGAGACCTGCGAATGTGAATTCGAGTACCGCTTCAGGTATGCATTTCCGATGTTGAAGGACCGAGCCATATACTAGTGGGACACAGTCAAAGCCGCTGTCAGAAAGGAGGTACTTGAATCTTTTGGGAACAATTCTCAGAGAAAGTGTAGAAGAAGTACAACACTGAATATGATATGGAACGCTTGGAGCGTGAGTTCAACAATCTCCAAAAAGGAGAAAAGATTATGGAGCAACACATTAGTGCTTTTTCTGATAAGATGAGGTTTGTACCTCATTTATTAACTAATGAGAATCTGAAGACAAGGAAGTTTGTTTCCACTCTACCTTTGGAGGTTCGAGCACATATAAGTATTGGAATATGCCCGCTGACACGAACGAGTCAATAGCACTGCTGATGAAGTATAGGCCTATTGGGTCACACACCAAGTATTGATTCCGGCAACACGATCAAGCAACAGAGAGAGAAAAGGCCAAAATGGGTATTGGCAGGATGGTACATGGGCCGTGTTGTTGAACACGGGCCGTGTCCAGCCCAACTAGCATGAGGCGTTTTGGCCCAATTAGATACCGTGTAATTTGGGCCTACACGGGCCGTGTTGGGTCTGTTAGACACGGGCTAACTTGGCCCAATTGAGGCCGTGGGCTTTGGGCCTACACGGCCATGTTGACCAACATGGGCCATGTACAGTCCCTTTAACAGTAGAATTAATAGCCTTAAAAACTTGGTTTAATGGTGTTTATGTCATTAACTTGGGTAGACTATTAGGCTACGTTTTTCTCTTCTCAAGAACAGAGTTTTGGTTGTTCTTGGAGGGAGTTCATACAAAAGAAAACTATCTTAATCTTGACCTTCTTCTTGGTGTTCTTTTGGGTGCACAAAAGTGTAAGAATATACTTGATTGTTGTCTTGGTGGTTACACACCAACCTACGAGCATTTGGGAATCAACACAACTTGGGGTGGACTTCACTAGAGAAATCCTAGCTTGGATTTTGAAGCTTGACTTGTTTGATTCTTGAAGCTTGACAAGAAGGGATTGTGGTACTTGCATAGTGGTACATCTCTATCCATCTTGTTCTTTTATATAGTTGCATTTCCATGTATAGATATTGGTCCATTGGAAGTGTTTGTTTGGTTAGCTTATTATTTTTGTATTGTATCTTGCTTCCGTTGCTACTCGTTTATGCCAAACAAATACCTTCAGTGGTATGAGAGACATATATAACATGGCTTTGCACTAATGAGTCTAGAAAAACCATATGAATATTTTATACAAGAAAATTGTTTTCTTGAAAGTTTTTCATGTAGATTTATGTTAGGCTAAAATTGGTATATTTGTAGCCTACCTAAGATGTTAGTTTTTACATCAAGTCTCAAAAACCATGTAAATAAAAACCATATAAATACATTTATATAAGAAAATTGTTTTCTTAAAATTGGTTTTTCCATTGAGACTCTTGTTGTGCTAGAATAGATTTATTCGTAGTCGTATTGATATATTTTAGTTTTTATATTTATATATTTGTTGTAACTTGGCAAGAAGTGTACACAAATATATACTTATAAATGTATATATGAATATGTGTCTCAAAAATGGTTTGGTACACTAATGCATATGTACAAGGATTGTCATTTTGGTGCCTTTGATGTTGTTGACAATCTTGACTAAAATATAGATATATATTTATATCATGGTTTTGTGTGGCACACCATGTTTCACTTATGTTGCGTTTGGTTAATTCGGTAACACGATATGCCCTTAGACCTATGTGTTGTGGTGGTTGATTGATTCGGTTTTTTGGTGGCCTGCGTGCCGTATTGATGTAAATATTTATTTATATATTTGTTGGTGCGGCTTGCACACCGTTTATATATTCTATGTATTTGTAAATAGTATAGAATTAGCACCGGAGAAGTGAACGGGAGTCATGGTGATGACGTCTTGGCGAGAAGGAATCAACACGCTATTGGAGGTGTTGGATTCGGTGGGAGCTCACCCAACGAGACTTTATCTTATCCTTAGGTTTTGGCCTCGTTTTCCCCGGTGTGGCTCACGGAGAAAACGCATAGGATTTTTGGGCATGTTACCGAATTATACATATATAATTTGCGTGGTTGTGTTTTATTTTTCTATGCCTGGATTAGGATTCGCATTCTAGACAATTTTTCTATAAAATTAAATAAAATACAACGTTTGTTAAAATGGTTAACAATCTCGCGCAAATAGAATTGACAAAGAAAATATAAACTTGGTATTATATTTAAGTAGTGATTAAAATCGTTTTGACACTTACTTTGTTAATTCACAAAAGGTTTTATAAACCGGAAACAAAATCCCGTTTTTAAAATGTAAATCACGCACCATCCGTAAGATGACACCACCCGAATCTAACGAAACAAGGATGATTGTCGAGCTAAGCACAAGTCATTCCTTGCGTAGTTGTGTGGAAGGTGAGTGGGGTAACTCGGATGATTGGTTGTCGAGCTAAGCACGAGCCAATTGATGGTGGGGAGTGCCACCCGTGTGTCTTGTCGGACGGTTTACAATTTTAGTATATAATAATGATTAGTTGTCTAGCTAAGCACGAGCTAAACAAAAATTATATATTAAGATTGGTGTAAGGAAGGGATCAAACATGCCAACCGACATAATGGATGTCAACGGATCCCGCAAGTGTCTAAGAGTTGTAATAGAGATTACAATTGGTAAAATGGTTGCCGGCCTAAATAGCTTCGGCACGTGATCTGTGGTAAACCCGTCATGGTGCGAGGTGAAATAAGGTTCTTAGCCCTTGTTATAAATAGTTGGTTTTGTCTAAAACTATGGGGTAATTATTTTTAACAAGGTTTATCTAAACTAACCAAAACTCGTATTATTGTTATTTATAGATGTCAAACCAAAACACCACAACGTCAAACATCTCACTTCGTGTGTTCCTAGAAAGGGAGAAACTCACGGCGGTGAACTTTATTGCATGGCTTAGGCAATTTAGGATTGTCCTTCGCCATGAGTCAAAGTTGCACATCCTTGAGGAACCCCTTTCGGAGCCACCTGCTACCAATGCGACTTGGGTCGTCCGATACGGGTATGAAAAACTTGTTGAGGACACGCACGATGTTGCCTGCCTCATGTTGTCAACTATGAGCTCAGAGTTGCGAAAGCAGCTCGAGCACATGAGTGTGTACAATATGTTAAACAAGCTAAAGGACATGTTCCAACAGCAAGTTAGGCAGGAATACTATGAGTGTGTTAAAAGCCTAGTCGGTTGTAGGCTGCAGGAAGGCGGGAAGGTTGGTCTTCACGTCCTTAAGATGAAGGCACACGTGGACCAAATGGAGAGGTTAGGATTTCCTATTTGGAGAGAGCTCGCTGTGGATATTGTACTCCAGTCTCTGCCCGCATCATATGGTCAGTTTGTCACAAACTATCATATGCAAGGAATGGAGAAGTCCTTAAGCGAATTGCATGACATGTTGAGATCTGCGGAATCAGACATGGCCAAGCTTAATTCCACCTCAACCACTCCCGTCTTGGGCGTAAAGAAACAAAAGAAAAGGAAGAAGAAACCGACCCTAAAAGGAAAGGTTGAAGTTTCCAAGCCTATCCTTAATATTGAGTCGAAGGACATAGAGAATATGCGATGAAACTCAAGAAAAGGTGGTTTGCTACTTCTGCGGAAGATTTGGAAATTGGGGCCGTCATGCCTACCCTACGTGCCGAGAGGATATAAAACTTCTCAGGAAATAGAGAGTTAACTTTCCATCTTTAGGTACGTTCATGATTCAGTGCTATTCTTCTATAAGCTGGGTTGTTAACCCGAGCTGATTGACTCACGTTTGTCACAAATTTGTTTGTTACAAAGTGTAGGTCCTTCGGTGAAAGAAAAGCATGAAGAACCGGATCTCGAATGAGGAAACCATGAAGATTGTCCTCCAAGAGAAGATAAGGAGACTTCATCTCGCTTGTGTCACTAGTTTATTTATTACTTTGTATTATTGCCCTACATGGCAAGTAACATCTCTGTGTATGCTCGCTTTAATTACGGTGAACAAAATTTTGAAGTTTCAAGAATTAATGTAAAACCTTTTTAAGTGTTGGTTATTTAAGGTTTTAATGTCATAGCTCATGTGTTGTTTTGCCCTGCGTGGCATACAACTTTACATGTGGTGACAATGAGTTTATTCTTAAAATATGAAATTTATTATGAAAATCTATTGTGAGATATTCTTTTCAAAATTTCCCATGTCATGGCATACACAAGGATTTGTTACGAGTAATAGAATATTTATGAATAATTTATTCTGAATCCAAAATAGTTTGGATGAGTTATCTTTGTGTGATAATCAACTTAGCCACATATACAAGAAATATATCGCCTAGATCCATGTGGTTAGGATCTCGGAATAGTTTAGTCTCGGGCCAAACGCTTTGATGTTGAACTTGTTTATTAGGCTAAGATGATTCTGAGATCCTTCCCGGAGTTTGTGAGAGGATTATGAGCTTGTTGGATATTGATCACATTTTGTGGATAATCCGTTCAAGCACACCACAAAGAATAACGAAAGCGAAACTTCTTCGTCACTGCCTTGATGGTAGTAGTTACAAGACGTTTATTAGTTTGGGTATGTGTTTGAAACCTTGTTGGTGTTCAGAATTAACCAAGACAAATTTCAGAATCAATAGGGCATATAGATTAAGGTAGTTAGATCTAGTTGAGATGCTAAGCTACTTACTATATATATATTGGATGACCATATTGTGAATTGAGAAATTGTTTCACAATTCATATCCTACTAAGACACATTGGTACATGGTGTCATGGAGTAGGGAACCGGGTGTTATTGATACGCTTTATGGCGGGTCAAGATTGTGTGTCCGATTTGTCGGGATATTCATTTGCCATTGTGACTAAGTCCTCAAATCTAAATTCAATTGATGGTCTATTTAGCATTTATTAAGATATGACTAGAAAGGTGCTTTGCTTGTCTATCTTATAGTTTAAAGTTATCCATTCTACATTCAGTGAGAGATGGGTAAACTTGAAATCAAGAAATGCTAATACATTTGAGGAGTTCTTCTAAGTTTTAGTTATTTAGCCTTTTGAGAACAATGTTTGTTGCTTAAAAGGGGAAGAAGAAAGAAACTAAAACTAAGGCATCCTAGTGGAAGAACGTGGAACTTAAATGAAAGACATGATGATGATACTAGCATATAATCTGATGTTAGCATGGTTATGCTGGTATTCCTGACTAAGAATCATTACTTCTTTTAATTCTGATTAGAGTCATATAGAGCCAAAGAGATATGGGTTTCTCATATCTAAGTGGCAATGACTTGATGGTGAGTCATGTTGAGTTCACCACCTATCGGAAGAGGTTGTGGATCCTGAATTCGCTAGAGAATAATAAAAGAAGTAAATGATAAAGTGATGCAATCCATTTGAAATATCCAAGTGCTTGACTTGACCTGATCCCATACCTAGGTGCATACCTAGGTGGTAGTGATGGGATTAACATGGATGGAATTGTAGACAACTTCAAATACCGACTAGTGTTAAAGTTTTCGTGTTGGTTATGGAGAAACTTGTCCTAGTGGCTATGTTGAAGAATGTTTGGTACTCGTGGATATTAATGACCACGTTCCGTCATGGAACAATATCATGAGGAAGTGCTTTTAACACTCTCCAAGGGTCTTAATATACGTCTGTAGTATCCGAATTATGTCTACAAAAGTGGATAAGACCACTTCGGGCTTATTCTTGCATCTTGAAGAAAAGATATCTTTGCGTAATATTTGAAGATCATGGTGATGAGTTTTCTAAAAGCATAGATAAAACCTTTTATGTATGTTAGGGCTAGTGGGAGCTTTGTTGTATTCCTAGTGTTAAATGTCTATGGAAGATAATGTCCCGATATTAGGTTATCTACAAACCTAATTCAGGAATTACTGCTTCATAGAGGAATTTAGGAGATACAAAATTGGATAGTATTTAGTTCAAGAAATATAGAGATATGTTCTTGATGTTTGACGACTTGAATAGGCTTGGAGTAAGTAGTTACTCTAATATTGTGGGCTTTTGAGACAATGAGGGTGTGATTACTTTAATTTTTTTTTTGAAAAGTAAGATCTCTTTGATGCATACTTTTGAAGTAGTCTTGTCAAGAGAGATATAATTGAATAACAAAAGAACTTGTGGATGTTGTGGGACAAATCCACTAGTTAAGCCGTTGTTATGGACTAGTGGTGTTTGTCATACTAGGTCCATTAGCATGTCTAATGCGTATAACTTGGCTTGAATATGTTTTGGTTTACGTTTGATTTGTACTTATATTTTGGGGACATTAAGCAATATTGCAATTCATACCATATCTATTATTAAATGAAGATTTAATAATACGCCGATGGCGGATATTTTATGAATTCTTATTGTGTTCCATCTTAGCATGTTTATACACTTCCGATAATGTTTATCATTCTAAAATCTCCACAATCGGTTATACTTTATGGGAAGGAAGTACAAATTAAGATTGAGGTAAAGAATTGGTTTTGTTAAACGTGATTCTTGCCTATACTTGAAAGGGGTTTCATGTGATTAGAGGACCCGCGCCCGAGTTCGCTTCATGGTTCTAGTCATAAGAGACTCGGGATGATGATTACATTTCATCCTTAAACTAGAGATACATTTGATCCCAAAGCATATTTCTGCTTTACTTTGGTCGTTTTCTAACGCGGTCCGTAACTGGTCGTTATAAGGGAGACGATTGGGTAGAGTATTATCTATGTGGCGGGACTATGTAGTCGAAAGGAATTTGTTCCTCTATGTATAGAGAAGATATCCATGGGCCCCTCGATGATTGAGTGCTGACGTTTAAATGCATGGTCGTGCTCAAGTTATATTGATGATGGATCAATGTTAACTTGGTTTGTTGGTCACCACTAATCTAGAATCGAGAAACATAATCGTGAACAATCTGAAGGTTGACTTTATTCCATGCCTTGTGTTCACATAGGATATCGCGAACAAAGGGATGTACATGTTCATTTGTCTTTAGGACAATCAATTCATGATTGGGATCTTGTCAAGAGTGGCACACCCTATACTGACTTGGGAGCATAGATGTCTTGCTAGAGGCCGCTCTATGTTTGTGTTAATTTTCGTAGTCGTGCCACGTGCAAGTGGGAGTCTATTGGAATACGCCCGCTGACACAAACGAGTTAATAGCACTGCTGATGAAGTATAGGCCTATTAGGTCACACACCAAGTATTGATTCCGGCAACACGATCAAGCAAAAGAGACACAAAAGGCCAAAATGAGTTTTGACAGGATGGTACACGGGCCATGTTGTTGAACACGGGCCGTGTTGGGTCTGTTAGACATGGGCTAACTTGGCCCAATTGAGGCCGTGGGCTTTGGGCCTACACGGTTGTGTTGACTAACACGGGCCATGTACAGTCCCTGTAACAGACTTTTGGTTGTTCTTGGAGGGAGTTAATGCATAAGAAAACTCTCTTAATCTTGACCTTCTTCTTGGTGTTCTTTTGGGTGCACAAGAGTGTAACAATATACTTGATTGTTGTCTTGGTGGTTACACACCAACATACTAGCATTTGGGAATCAACACAACTTGGGGTGGACTTCACTAGAGAAATCCTAGCTTGGATTTTGAAGCTTGACTTGTTTGATTCTTGAAGCTTGACAAGAAGGGATTGTGGTACTTGCATAGTGGTACATCTCTATCCATCTTGTTCTTTTATTTAGTTGCATTTCCATGTATAGATATTGGTCCATGGGAAGTGTTTGTTTGGTTAGCTTATTATTTTTGTATTGTATCTTGCTTCCGTTGCTACTCGTTTATGCCAAACAAATACCTTCAGTCAGAGCGGCTAGTAATCTGGATCGAGCTTTTGAAATAGCTCGACAAATGGAGGGTGATCGCATCCAGTGCAGGGGTGAATCTGCAGGAGGAAGCAACAAGAGGAAGTTCCAGTCTTCTTCTAACCCAAGTCATTTTAAAGGACAATCTTCTACAGGTACCAAAGTAGGCGATTACAAAAAGCCTAAATCTGATGGTCCGTGGTGCAACCAGTGTCACTCATCCCATTATGGGGAATGTTCTAAAGCCACCAAGAGGTGTGCCAGGTGTGGTATCAAAGGGCATTCAGTGGAGGAGTGTATATACAAGGAGGATGTCTGTTTCAGATGTCACAAGTCGGGGCATAGAATAGCCAAATTCCCTCAGAACCCGAGTGCTCGAGCTCGTGGATCATGATATGAGCCAAAGAAAGACGGCGCCCCATGTGCTAAAGGGCATGCGTTTCAGATGACGGCCGAGGAGGCTAAGACTGCTGGAGATGTGATTACGGGTACTTTCTTTGTTAATTATACCCCAGCATGTGTATTGTTTGATTCCGGGGCTACTTATTCTTTTGTCTCGGTATCTTTTTGTCATAAGCTGCAATTGCCTACATCTGCATTAATTGATCCGATTACAGTAAAGACCGCTAATGGTAGAATAGTTTCTGTTGCTGATAAAGTTCCTATCACTGTTATCTACATTGACTGCATTAGTTTCCCTATTTCATTCCTTATCATGCCTATTGCTGGGTTTGATATTGTGATTGGAATGGACTGGCTCAGTACTTGCAATGCTGAGATTCTGTGTTCTAAAAAGATTATTATGTTTCCTTTATCAGACGGGTCTTATGCGATAGCAATGGGGGAAGGACGGGAATCTAACATTCCTATCATCTCGGTTATAAAATCTTCAAAATCATTGGCGAAAGGTTGTATATCCTACTTAGCATATGTAATTGATGCTAAGATGGAGAAGCAACCAGTTAAAGACATCAGGATAGTGTCAGAATATCCTGAGGTGTTTCCAGATGAATTACCCGGGCTACCTCCAGTCAGGGATGTTGAATACAAGATAGATCTTATTCAAGTAGCTACTCCGGTGGCTAAAGCTCCATATCGTCTCGCTCCTTCAGAGACCCGCGAGATGATGAACCGGATACAAGAACTACTTGACAAGGGCTTCATTCGCCCGAGCTCTTCTCCTTGGGGAGCTCCAGTTCTATTTGTCATGAAAAAAGATTACAGGGAGCTTAATAAGCTAACTTTAAAGAACAAATACCCACTCCCGCGCATAGATGACTTGTTTGATCAATTGCAGGGAGCAACGTGCTTTTCCAAGATTGAACTTCGATCAGGGTATCATCAGGTATGGGTTCATACTGAAGACATACCGAAGACTGCCTTTCATACACGCTACGGCCATTATGAATTCTTGGTTATGCCATTCGGCTTAACCAATGGACTAGCTATCTTCATGGATCTCATGAACCGAGTTTTTCGTCCATTTCTAGACAGGTTCGTGATAGTCTTTATCGATGACATTCTAATCTTTTCAAAAACCGAAGCTGAACATGAATCGCACCTTCGTCAAGTTCTTGATACTCTCAGACGAGAACAACTTTATGCCAAACTTTCTAAATGTGAGTTTTGGCTTCGGGAGGTGCACTTTAATGGTCATGTTATCTGCAGGGATGGTGTTAAAGTAGACCCTGCTAAAGTAGAGGCAGTGATGAATTGGGAGGTTCCTAAAACTCCTACAGAGATCAAGAGTTTTCTTGGTCTAGCTGGCTATTATCGGCGGTTTATCCATGATTTTTCTAAACTCGCTGGTCCTCTTACTAAACTGACACGGAAGGATGTTGCATATGTGTGGTCTGATACACAGGAGCAATCCTTTCAATCTTTGAAGCGGCTATTATGTGAAGCTCCGATTCTTACATTGCCTAACGGGTCGGAGGATTTTATCGTCTATTGTGATGCATCTTATTCTGGATTGGGTTGTGTTCTAATGCAACGCGATAATGTGATTGCCTATGCTTCAAGGCAATTAAAACCACATGAAAAGAACTACCTAACACACGATCTTGAACTCGCAGCAGTTGTATTTGCATTGAAGCTGTGGAGACATTACTTATATGGCACAAAATGTGTCGTATTCACAGATCACAAAAGCTTACAATATATCTTTTCTAAAAAAGAACTCAATATGAGGCAACGACGCTGGATTGAGTTAACCAAAGACTATGATTGTGAGATCCGTTATCATCCGGGTAAAGCTAATGTAGTAGCTGATGCCTTGAGTAGAAAAGGGGTTTCAACTGAAGCCAAATTCATGAAACTAACTGTGGTTCCTGATATTATTACAAAATTGAAAGAATCACAGCAATTGGCTCTATAGGAGGAAAATCTGAAAGCTGAGACTATGAGGAAGATAAAGGATCAGCTAGCTGAAGATAGTCGGGGTTTGAGGACTTTTCAATCCCGAATCTGGGTACCATTAATTGGAGGCAACTGTGAGTTGATACTAGAGGAAGCTCATAATTCCAGGTTGTCTATTCATCAAGGTATTAGAAAAATGTATTATGATCTCAAGAAGCTGTATTGGTGGCCTACTCTTAAAAGAGACATTGCTACATTCGTGGAGAAGTGTCAAATATGTGCACAGGTCAAAACCGAACATCAAAGGTCTTATGGCAATCTGCAACAGCTTGACATTCCAGAATGGAAGTGGGATCATATTACAATGGATTTGGTCACCAAGCTACCTAAGACACTGAAGGGGCATAATATGATTTGGGTCATTGTTGACCGATTGACCAAAAGTACCCATTTTCTTGCTACAAACGAATCTGCATCATTGACATACCTAGCTCAACTCTATATCAACGAGATAGTCACTCGTCACGGTTTACCTTGCTCTAGTGTTTCTGACCGTGACTCTCGTTTCGTGTCTAACTTCTTGCAAAGCTTGCAACGTGAGAATGGCACACGAGTTCATCTGAGTACTGCTTATCATCCACAAACGGATGGTCAGTCTGAAAGAACAATTCAGACTCTTGAAGTCATGCTTAGGGCATGTGTACTTGAATATGGTGGTTCTTAGGATTCTCATCTCCCTTTGATAGAGTTTGCTTATAATAACTCTTATCATTCTAGCATTGGGATGCCACCATATGAGATGTTATACGGGAGCGCACTCCCACTTGTTGGCTTAAACCGGGTGAGAAGCAGTATGCCAGACCCGAAATTGTGCAGGTCACTTCTGATAAGGTTAAAATAGCTCTGGAGAAATTAAAAGCGGCTCATGATCGTCAAAAGGTATATGCAGACCCAAAGCGTTGACCTGTTAAATTCTGTGAAGGCGATAGGTTATTCTTGAAGGTATCTCCTTGCAAGGGTGTAATTCGGTTTGGATGCAAAGGCAAGCTGAGTCCACGATATATTGGTCCATTCAGGATTATCCGAAAGGTCAACGAGCAGACTGTATCTCTTGAATTACCTCCTGAGTTATCTGGTATTCACAACACTTTCAAGTTCTACCTCTACAAGAGTTGAAGGTGGATTCAGCTAAACGCCTTGTAGGGGAGCCAGTTGAAATTCTCAACGCAAAGACAAAGAAGCTTTGTAAGAAGATGATCAGACTGGTTCTTGTCAAGTGGAAGCACAACGTAGGTCCCAACCTGACATGGGAAACCGAGGATGACATGAAGGCACGATACCCTCACTTATTCCCAAAAAAACAGATTCCGAGGACGGAATCTTCTTAAGGGGGGTAGAGTTGTAACATCCTCAAATTGGGCCAATTCGTGCGCTCCATTTGGTATGTGAAATTTAATTTAATGAATTAAATATGAATATATTTGTAAGAATTAATAGAAATTAGCTATTGGCCAGATAAATGTGAATTTAAAAATAGTAATAAAAATAGAAAAGAATTATATAATATTAACTAGTTTCAAACAAGGTTTCCAAAAATATCCTCGTTAGTTGAAACGGTTATTCGGGTGTCGTGTTGTATGTTGAAAAGGGGAACAAAATACCCCTTGTGGATAACTTAAAAACCAAAGTTGGTTTTTAAGTCACCTACACACACTCAACACACACCTACAGGATTACACACACACACACCTCACCTCTTGCTTTCTTTGTGTTCTTCAAGCAAAACCAAGCCAAGATCAAGATCAATCAATGTTGCAATTAGACATGAAATCAAGTTCATAATCTGTTCATAAGCCTCTCTTCATCATCATCTTCCCCTAGGTAAGCTTCTTCTTCACTTGTTCTTTATTTTGAAGGTTTAGGTCAAAAAGGGGTGAACAAGAAATTGACCACAAAGCTTGAATCTTTTGATAATAATTTGTTCTAAAGTCATCTATAGGAAGTTTAGAACTCATGTTATGAATTATAGAAGCTAATTAGATTGAATTTCAAGAATTTGACCAAATGGGTCTTTAATGGTGATTTGATGATTCAAACATGAAATCTTATATTAAAACAAGTTAGGTTAATGTTTATAGACTCCAAATGATGCCCCAAACCTACTGTATAACCTGGAAATAATTAAGGAAGGATTGGAATTGAGCTTGGGTGGAAAACTAGCAAAACAGACCTGCTGTTCGTGCAGCAGAACACAGTTCACGGCGTGAACTCCTGGGCAGCCCACTGTTTTGCTTTCGTTTGATGTTTTGGGTACATGGGTTGTGGTTTGATCGTTTTTGGCACATTAATGTGTATTTGGAGGTCAAAACTAGGATAATAGAACATGTATATGTTGTGTGGTAATCTAAATGAATTTATATATGTATGTAATAGGTAATTAAGACATCAAGGAGAGCCGAGTCCATAATTGTGTTGTTTATAAACACCAAGGTGAGTACCGGCTTATATGAATGCTATAAAGTAAGGTTTGAATGCTAAATGAGTTACATCAACTTTGTATGTTATTTATTGCACCTAGACTTGTATGTTTATGCATACAAGATTAGAAAACAAGTATTGATATGATAAATGACATGGTAGACATGTATTTAAGTACATGTACATATATTGTGATAATTTGATGAATATGAATTCATATGTGAATGCATGCATGCTATGATCCCTGCAAAGGGTTAATGATGAACTATATGTGTGTCCGGACAATTTCTTATTGAAGGTCAGCATCGGCTGGGTCCTATGAGGCCTTCGGGTGACAGTTCCGGATCAATGGTACTCGAGGGCCCTTCCTTTCAGCATATGAGGTGATCGCCTTAATTGGCTAAGCATAATGAGCCTTTGGCTCCGTAACGAGCAGGTGCAGTCACTTAGGTGATGAAACCAGCACGGTTGGCAGTGTTTGATTCCCCCGGTGGTTGTTATTAAGCTGGACTAGCTATCTTGCAAGATATAGCACTTCTAGACATGTCAGCATTACCGCTATGTGTTAGGATAGCACTGAATGCTCATTCTTGAATCATGACTTGCTATTATTGTACTCATATCTGTCTGTATTCACTAGCTATTTAAAATAGCTAATCGGGTTGTTGTTTCCATTTTTCAGATAAAGTATGGGCGGGCCTGGTGAGACGGGAACCCTTATGCTTTTTGTACAGGCTTTTGTTGGAACACTGCACTTTGGTATATAATATACAATGGTCGGTTTAGTTTAAAAGTAACACCGGTTGACATGTTTGGCTATTTTTGTATTGTATATTGTATATACGCCAAACATGTGTTTTTAAACTGTAATAGTTAATAGGCGTGGGTTTGTTTACTGATTTTAAATTCCACTGCATAGTTTTGAAATTCAGTTAAGTTAACAAACAGGTAAACACTCAATTTACAAACGGACACATGCAGTTTGAAAACTTAAATTTTAACTGATTTTAAGGTTTCAAAGGCGGTGTTACAGAATGCCCCTTCTGCCCACACCTCCCACATCTTCTTGTTGCTGCAGAGCATTCCCTAGAATGATAAGTTTGGCACAAAGAACACCAAGGTTTGTCAGGTTTTGGTTTCTTGGAAGTATCAGTTCTTCCACCTCAAGAGGATTGCCCTTTTGAAGGACCCGATTTTTGAGGTGGCTGAAACCTTTTTTGTAACCCCTCCTGGCATCTTCGCCCTTACATTGTATACGATCTCCCTCCATTTGTCGGGCCACTTCAAATGCCCGATCCAAAATCGCAGCTGCTCGTACATTAGCACGAAACTCTAATGGCAGGGTCGCCACAAACCTTCTTATCTTGGTGGTTTCATCGTGTATGAGGTGTGGAACAAATCTCATCTTATCAGTAAAGGCAGTGATAAGATCTTCCATCGATTTATCTCCGTTTTGGAGATTGTTAAACTCTCTCTCTATTCTCTCCATATCATAATCCGTGTAATACTTCTTCAGCGGCTTTTTAGAAAATTCCTCCCACGAAAGAGCACTCAACACCTCTTTACTAACCGAGGCTTTCACAGTATCCCACCAGAAAATGGCGCGTCCCTTCAACATGCGTACTACATATTTCACGCAATACTCCGGTTCACATTCACACGATTCAAATGTTTGCTCCATTTCACGAAGCCACTGCATAGTCACTGTGGAGTTATCACTCCCCTCGAACGTCGGGGTTATCACTCCCCTCGAACTTTTTAGCTATATGTAGCTCTTCTTCCAAACACTTTATATACGTTACCTGATCTGGCTCAAGTCTACTACCTCCAACATTATGCTGAGAGCATTCATCTTTAGGCTGATAAGGCATACGTGAAGCCTCATCTTCCATATCTTTAGGTGCTTTCTTGGTGTTACCGCGCTTAGCAGACATCGTTTCTTTTCAACCATATATATAACAAAGAAGAGCATTTAATACTCTACTTTACTTACATATAGCTCTTAAAAACCTATATTATAACAAGTAATATTCATGAAACTCTCATACTCAACCCCCATAAGGAACACTTTACTATGGTCGGGCCCGAGTTTGAAATTGAATACTCTTACAAGTACACAATTCCCTCAAACTTAGGCACTGATACCTACTTGTAACACCGGCTTTGCAAAATGACAAAATTACTAAAAATTTGTGTTTTTCATAAACGTGAACTCATTCACGATTAATTATCATTAAGTTAAGCAGCTGAAACTCTTAACCAAAATGTTATACATAAAATATTTACATTCCAAATTCTTTATCGACTGATTGTGTAACGCCATCTAAATTTAAGGAGTTATTTTTTTTATAAAACAGTGGAAGCTTTATAAACTAATTAATAATTTACAAACTATATATATAAGTTGTGTTACAAAAGTAATAACAAGGCGTTACCAATTCGTTCGACCATTACACAATTTAACATATAAACAAAATACTAAACATGTGTTCCTATAACAAAACGTGACATCCTCAACACGTACCCGTCCTCACCAACAAACTATTTACCTGCACAAGGAATGAACACGAGAGGGTTAACTATAAATAGCTAGTGAATAACAGGTAAGCGGAATCATCATATCAATACTATCATATACATATCACATGCATAACATATCAACAATCAAGTCTATCCTAGCACATTGTGAAGAAATGGTTAGTCAGCATATATCGCATATTGCAGGGTTATAAGCCCAACTCGGTGATCCTAACTAGGGAAACCGATACTTCTTCCGCGCCGGTAGAGAAGCAGTAGCGGTTCACCATTGCGTTATCGGGGAAACATACCCCACTCGGGATCAGCGGGAAGTGAGAGCCCATAATAGTGTTGAGGGATGGAGGTTCTGCAGGAACGAAGATTCGTGATCATCGAATCGCTGTACATCATAGCTGGCGGCACAAGGCCCTAACTAGATCCAGACAAGCTGGCCCAAAACATCCAACAAACTACCGGTACAACATACATTGGCCTACAAAAGCCACAGCATAACACAGTTGGCCTACAAAAGCCATAGCATAGAAAATTGGCCTATAAAAGCCTTAACATATCAACTTGGCATACAAAAGCCATTAACATGCATACATAACAATTTAACAACTCAGTTGGCTTATGAAATCCTTAAACATGCATAGTTATCAATTATTTAGTTTGTAACATACAAACATCTGTATAACA
Organism: Dittrichia graveolens; assembly: GCA_038502395.1. Lineage (NCBI taxonomy): Eukaryota > Viridiplantae > Streptophyta > Magnoliopsida > Asterales > Asteraceae > Dittrichia > Dittrichia graveolens. Next base: position 56,615,032 of record JARJIL010000003.1, read on the forward strand.
CCATCGATAGCATACTTAGTTTAACTGTTACTCACCATCGATAGCTTCAAGGGTATGAATCTTTTTCTATGTCTCTTTATTTGATTAAGCATTAGTGTGAAACCTTTGAGGTTTTATCAATTTAACAACTCAGTTGGCTTATGAAAGCCTTAAACATGTATAGTTATCAATTCTTTAGTTTGTAACATACAAGCATCTATATAACACCATCGATATCATACTTAGGTTAATCGTTACTCACCATCGATAGCTTCAATGGTATGAATCTTTTTCTTTGTCTCTTTATTTGATTAAGCATAAGTGTGAAACCTTTGAGGTGTTTAAGACATACCAAAACGAAGTGCAGAATCAATTGGGTAAGCGGATTAAGATTCTCAGATCCGATAGGGGTGGTGAGTATCTTAATACCGAGTTTCTTGATCATCTTAGGGGTTGTGGAATTATTTCACAACTTACTCCACCAAGGACACCACAATTAAATGTGGTCGCTGAAAGGAGGAACCGAACTTTATTGGATATGGTTCAACCTATGATGAGTTGTACAAAGCTACACGTAAGTTTTTGGGGTTATGCAATGGAAACTGCTGCTAGGACCTTAAACCTTGTACCAACAAAGAAGGTTGCAAGTACACCGTTCGAGATGTGGCATGGAAGGGTTCCTTCGCTAGCGTATCTCAAGGTCTGGGGTTGTGAAGCTTACGTGAGACGTGAAGCTCAATACATACTTGAACCCAGAGCCGAGAAGTGTACTTTCATTGGCTACCTAGCTGGTTCTATGAGATATTTATTTTACAAACCTTCTGAGAACAAAGTGTTTGTTGCTCGAAGGGCGGTCTTCGTTGAAAGGGAGCTGAAATCTGCAGAAGCAAGTGGGAGGCTAGTCGATTTAGAAGAAATTCTAGATGACACCAATAATCAGCCTGATGTTGGCACTAATACCGCTTCTGAGGTCGGCATACCAGAAGAAGTGGAACCTCATCCAATGGAGGATGAGGTACCTGACACACAACCATTAGAGGTCCGTAGATATGGTAGTGTTCGTAAGGAGCCAGAAAGATATGGGTTTCTCATATCCGAGGGCGACGAACTATTGGTGGATCATAGTGAACCAACCAACTACCTGGAAGCCGTAGCGGGCCTTGAGTCTGCTAGGTGGAAGGAGGCAATGGACAGTGAGATACAATCTATGGCGGATAATCAAGTTTGGGACTTGGTTGATCCGGTACCCGGCCTGAAGCTAGTAGGGTGCAAGTGGGTCTTCACAAAAAAGACCAACATGGATGGAAAAGTAGACACTTTCAAAGCCCGACTGGTAGCGAAGGGTTTCACTCAAACTCATGGTGTAGACTATGATGAAACCTTTTCTCCAGTGGCGATGTTAAAGTCTATTAGGATATTAATGGCTATCGCATATTACGATTATGAAATATGGTAGATGGATGTCAAGACTGCCTTCCTTAACGGGAAGTTGGAAGAGGATGTGTACATGGCACAACGTGATGGTTACGTAAACACCAAATATCCTAATAAAGTCTGCAAGCTTAACAGGTCCATTTATGGACTTAAGCAAGCATCTCCGAGTTGGAACATTTGCTTTGATGAAAAGGTCAAAGAGTTTGGCTTTTCTAAAAGGAAGGATGAACCTTGTGTGTAAGTCAGGGCTAGTGGGAGTGTTGTAGTTTTCCTAGTCTTGTATGTAGATGACGTACTACTCATAGGAAGTGACGTGAATACCTTGCAGGAAGTGAAAACCTGGCTTGGGAGTTGCTTCTCTATGAAAGACATGGAAGAAGCAGCATATATTTTGGGGGTAAAGATCTATAGAGATAGATCTAAGAGACTCATTGGTTTGAGCCAGAGTATGTACATAGATAAATCCTTGAAGAGGTTCTAGATGCAAGATTCCAAGAAAGTGAATTTGCCTATGTTGCATGGTATGGCATTGAGCAAGTCTCAATGTCCTAGTTCTCAAAAGGAACTTCAGGAAATGAGTCAAGTCCCGTATGCTTCGGCAGTAGGATTGATCATGTATGCTATGCTATGTACTCGGCCTGATATGTCGTATGCCTTGAGCATGACGAGCCGATATCAGGCTAACCCTGGTCAAAGTCATTGGGTTACGGTTAAAAACATCCTTAAATATCTTCGAAGAACTAAGGAATTTTTTTTAGTGTTCGGTGGATCGGAGGAGCTCAGAGTTACTAGATATTCTGATGCTAGCTTCCAAACGGACAAGGATGATTGCCGGTCTCAATCGGGATTTGTATTCTTGTTAAATGGTGGAGCAATAAGTTGGAGAAGTTTCAAGCAAGATACCGTGACCGATTCAACCACGGAGTCAGAGTATATTGCTGCATGTGAGGCTGCTAAGGAAGCCATCTGGATGAAGAAATTCATTCAATACCTTGGAGTTGTTCCTAGCATCGCTAACCCAATTAAGTTCTTCTGTGACAATGAGGGTGCAGTAGCTTTGTCACAAGTTAAGCATGATTCTCATGCTAAGTCTATTGGTATTAGATTTACTAGTGACTTGGTTTAATTATTTTAGATGTATTTGTTATTGAGAACATTAAAGCAATAATGTATTTCTTATTGTAATGATTATTAAATGGGGATTTAGTATATGCGTGGTGTGATTAACTTATGAAACATTATTGTGTTCTATCTTTGCATGTTTAATACTTCCTTGAATAAATGTATTTAATCTAAATAGTCCACGATCGGTCGTTCTTCATTAGAAGGAAGAAGTGAATTAAGATCGAGGCGAGTGGTTGGTAAAGTATTCATCTTGGATGAATACTTGTTTGCGCAACACTTGCCTGTACTTAGTGGTGATTAAGTAATTGGAGGACCCGTACCTGAGTTTACTTTATAGATATAATCAGGAGTAGATCAGGATGATAATATTATTTATCTTTTTACTAGAGATGTATGTGTTGCTTGACTATTAACATGGACTTGTTTAGATTGCTTTCTAACGTAGTTCGTAACTAGATGCTATAAGGGAAGTTTTCAGGCAAGAACTTGTTATTATGATAGTGCGATGTAGTCAAAGGTATTCGTTCCTCTTTGGAGAGTTATCCTTGATCCCCTCGTTGACTAAGCTGATGACAATCAAAATGCATGGCCGTGCTCAAGTTGAATTGATGATGGATCAATTGTGCAACTTGTGTTCTCAGTCATAGTTATTCTATATCGAGAAACATAATTGTGAATGATTTGGGGTTGACCATGTTCCATGACCTGCATTCACAACGGATATCATGAACGAAAGGGTAAGTAATCACTTATCTATAGGACCTTTCCTTTTGGTTAGGTATTTGCTTTGGGAAGACAAACCCTATGCTGACTTGGGGGCATAGATGCCTTGCAAGAGCCCCATCTATGTCGGTGACGCCTTTCATGAGTTTGTCATGTGCAAGTGGGAGTCTGTTGGATTATGCCCACTGACACACACACACGAGTTGGTATCATGGCTGATGAAGCAAGGGCCTATTGGTTCACACGCCAAGTATCGATTCCGACATCACGGATGGTCGAATGAGAGTGAAAACCAAAAACTGGTTTTGGTGGGCCAAGGCACACCCGTGCCTCTATGAGGTACGGCCGTGCCATACGGGCAGGCACGAGCCCAAGTCGGGCATGTCTTGGGCGTGGCCTGTGGCTAGGTATGCCCGTGTCTCTTGGAGACACGCTCGTGCCCTGTGCCCAGTGGACAGGCATGAGTCCAAGTCGGGCGTGACTTTTGCGTGGCCTTTTAGGCTGGCACGCCCATGCCCTGTGTAGTAACAACCTCTTAATTAGGCTTTCAAAGCTAGTTAAAATGGGTGTTTATTGTCATTACTCTAGTAACTGAATTTGGCTTTATTATGCACAAATTTGAACTCATGTTTGAGTTCTATATAAGTCACATGAAGCTAATGTTGTAATGTTCCATTAACTCATTTTACTAGAATATACATATTGCACACAATACTCTCAAATACACAAAGGAGTGCTCAAGGCTTGGATACTTTTGTGTTAGACTATTTGGTGGTGTTTAGATTGGCACATCTAGCACTCTAGCAAGTGGGAGTCGAAAACAACTTGGTGTGGACTTCACTAGTGGTGTACAAGTTAGTACACGTAATTTCCAAACTCCAAATTTGCTTGAACAAGGAAGATAGCTTCAAGGGTATGAATCTTTTTCTTTGTCTCTTTATTTGTTGCTTAGACATGTTTAGAGTTTTGGTCCATTTGTGGGCATTACGTGGTCAAAATTTAAAACCTATTTTTCTACTCGTTTTGCTTCCGCTATGTTTTTGGACCACGAAAATCCAACAAACATAGATCAATCTTGGAAAAGCATGTGGCACCTTGCAATTGATCAAACAGATCATCTATGCGAGGTAATGGATATTTATTCTTTACGGTTCGCTTGTTAAGCTTCCTGTAATCTATACACGTACGGAGAGTCTCGTCCTTCTTCTTAACGAATAAACCAAGAGCTCCCCGCGGTGAAGAACTTTGGTGTATAAAGCCCTTATCAAGCAGTTCCTGGATTTGGGTCATCATCTCCCAAATTTCAGATGGAGCGAGACGATAGGGAGATTTTGCTACAGGTGTAGCACCAGGAATAAGATCAATCGGGTATTCTACATCCCTGATAGGAGGTAAACCCAGTAAATCTTCATGAAAGACATCAGGGTATTTAGAAACAACCCTGATATCATCCACATTCTTTTCTCCTATCTGCGCATTAATCACATATGCAAAGTAAGAGATACCACCCTTTGCAACAAATTTCTGAGCTTTATTCACAAAAATAACGGAAATGTCAGACTCCCTTTTCTCCCCTCGAGCTATAGCATAAGACCCATCGGATAAAGGAAATCTGATTATCTTTTTAGAACACAAAATCTCAGCATCTCGACAACTGAGCCAATCCATACCAATTACAGCATCAAAGCCCACGATAGGCATGATAAGAAACGAAATAGGGAAACTATTCCCATCAATATAAATAACAGCTATGAAAACTTTCTCTATAACATAGACTACTTTACCATTAGCTACTGAGACAAAAGATACGGAGACAAAAGAGTAAGTAGCTCCTGAGTCATATAAAACACATGCAAGAGTATAGTTAATGAAAAGAGTGCCAGTGATCATATCACCTGTATCTTTGGCTTCATCAGCCATCATCTTGAAAGCCCTTCCTTGTGCACGAGGAGCACCTCCCTGTTTTGGAACCATAGCTACTGATGAACCCCCAGCACCCGAACCTTGCCACAACGGGCATACTGAAATACGGTGCCCAGGTTTATGGCATTTGTAGCATACGTTCTCCACTATCACCTCCCTTCTAAGTAGATTGTTGCTCAAATTTTCTATTTCCTCCACCTGATTGCTGATGCTGTTGTTGTTGGGATCTTGCTCTCTGCTTGTAATCATCATCAGTGGTTCTAGCATTATAAAATGCTTCCACCAAAGTTGCTGCAGATCTCACAGCTGATCGGTACTACAGGGGCAAAGTATTGGCAAAGTAGGTGATCTTTGCCTTTTCATTTGGTAAAAGATTTGGAACAAACCTCATCTTATCAGTGAATTTGGATATAAGATCATCCAAAGGCTTGTCACCATTCTGTAATGCTTTTAACTTATTATCAACCCGCAACATATCATAGTCAGAATAATACTTACCCCTGATCTTCTCCTTAAAACCCTCCAAAGTCATTGCCTCCAGAGTTAGTGGTGGTGTAATAGCAATAACAGTATCCCACCAAGCCAAATCACGTCCTCTGATCATTCGTTTAGCATAGTTTACTTATATATTCATTCATTTGGTGACTTTTAGTCAAAATGGTTTGTAATAATATTTAATTCGGATTGTAAATTTGTAAATTTATTATGGCTTGCATGCCATTGTTTTCCTTTGTACTTGTTGTAAGTAGCTTAGAATAGCAATCGCGGCTTGCATGCCGTTTCTTTTCAAATTGTTTGTAATTGTGAAAAGAAGACCGAAGACAACCATCAAGAGTCGTGGAGGAGACGTCTTGGCCACCTTGGATCCAGTGGAGATAACGTATTCAGTGGGAGCACTTCCGGCGAGGCCTTTTGGTTGTGTCCTTAGTTTGGCCTTGCTCTCTCCGTTTGGCTCATGGGGAGGGCGCATAGGGTTTAGGGGCATGTTACCGGATATTTGCTATGTGCGTGGTTGTGATTTATTTTGTTATTTTCTTGCGTGGTTGTTAGGATCCTCGCATGCTAGAAAACTTTTCAAAATAATAAAATCACAAGAGTTGTTAAATTGTTTAACAAACCCCGCGCGCTCACGATTAACAAATAAATATAAATTGGTTTATATTAAAGTGAAAAATGCGTTTTGTCACTTGTTTGTTAATCAACTTGAAAAGAGGTTTTTTAAACCGGAAATACAAAACTCCCGTTTTTTTCAAATGTAAATCACACGCCACCCGTAAGATGACACCACCCGAATCTAGTGATGCATGGGATGATTGTCAAGCTAAGCACGAGTTGTTCCATGTGGATCTGTGTGGAAGGTGAGTGTGGCGACTTGAAATTATTGGTTGTCGAGCTAAGCACGAGCCAATGATTGTCAAGGTTGTCACCGTGTATCTTGACGGACGATTTACAGTTCCAACTTAATACTCCTTGGTAATTGTCGTGCCTATACCAAGTTTCCAAAGCGGCTTAACGAGGAATTGGTGTGAGAAGGGATCAAACATGCCAAACCGACGCTATGAGTGTTGATGGATCCCACAAGTGTCTAAAAGTTGTAATCTCGGATTACAATTGGTAAAGCGTTTACCGGCCTAAATAACTTCATGAAGTGATCCGCGGCAAACCCGTCATGTAGTGAAGTGAAATAAGGTTTTTAGCCCTTGTTAAGATAATTGGTTTTCTTAAAACTAAATGGGTAATTATCGTAACGAGGACTGTATCAAAACTAACTAAAACATGTATTCTTATATCTGTAATTGGCAAACGTTAACGACACCGCTTCAACTTAAAACTCCATTCGTTCCTAAAGAAGGTGAGACTCACTAATGTGGACTTTGTGGACTAGGATTGGTTGTTGAGGATTGTCTTCCACCATGAGTCAAAGTTGCACATTATAGAGAAATCCCTTCTAGAGCCAAAATGCTACCAACGCGACCTAGACCTCTACATGCATGTAAAAGTGCATCGTGGTCTTGATCGGTTGAAGGATGGCATGCAAGCCGCACCAATAAATAAATGAACAAATATTGTTACAACAATACAGCACGCAGGCCGCCAAAACCAAAATAATTAACCACCACAACACATAGGTCTATGGGTATATCATGTTACCGAATCAAACCAAAAACATATCACATAGAAACATGGTGTGGCACACATAACCATGATACATAAATATATATCTATATTTTAGTTAAGATTGTCAAAACATCAAAGGCACCGAAAAGACAATCCTTGTACATATGCATTAGTGTACCAAACCATTTTTGAGACACATATTCATATATACATTTATAAGTATATATTTGTGTACACTTCATGCCAAGTTACAACAAATATATAAATACAAAAACTAAAATATTAACAAGACATCGAATAAATCTATTCTAGCACAACAAGAGTCTCAATGAAAAACCAATTTTAAGAAAACACTTTTCTTATCAAAAATAACTTTTATGGTTTTTCTAGACTCAATAGTGCAAAGCCATGTTAGATATGGCTCTGATACCACTGAAGGTATTCGTTTGGCAAAATCAAGTAGCAATGGAAGCAATATGTATAACAAAATTCAAAGCCAAAGAAACGAATACACTCCCATGGACCAAAATCAAACAATGAAATTGCAACTAATATGAACAGGACAAGAAGAAATGATTATACCTCAATAGTGCAAAACACAAATCAACCTTCCTTGTCAAGTAGCTTAGAATCCAACAAAGAACTCCTCCGATGAAGCCCACCCCAAGCTTGTTTGATTCCCAAGTGCTAGCAAGTTGATGTTCAATCACCAAAACAACAATCAAGTGTATGTGTTTCTTGCTTCTTATGCTCCAAGAACAAGATGAACAAAAGAGAGAATATCTTGTGTCAACCAAAAGCCATAGTGCAAGCAAAAAGTCTCTCATAGAGTAGAGAATTCGTTTCCCCTTTGTCTACCACAATTATTAGAAGTTAACATCATTAAACCAAGTGTTTAAGGCTGTTAATTCTGCTGTCACAGCGAACGTACACGGCCCGTGTTGGTCAACATGGCTGTGTACGCCCAAAGTCCATGGCCCCAATTGGGCTAAGGTGGCCCGTGTCTGATAGGCACAACACGGCCCCTGTAGGCCCAAGCTACACGACCTTGGACTGGGCCAATACGCCTCGTGTATGTTGGACTGGACACGGCCCGTGTACCATCCTGCCAAAACCCATTTTGGCCTTTCTCACTATTTTGCTTGATCATGTTGCCGGAATCAATACTTGTTGTGTGACCCAATAGGCCTATACCTCATCGGTAGTGCCATTAACTCGTTCGTGTCATCGGGCATATTCCAATAGTTTGCATGTGTAGGTATTATGCAAGGACACCTCCTGCTTTGTGTTTTGTGTCTTGTATACGTGGGTTTGGCATGAGGGTCTGCTCATTCGAGTTTCAAAGTTGCAAAAGTGTTTGTGTGTGTTCTTGAGAGAAGAAGTAAGAAAACTACCAAACTTGAAAAAGTGGAAGATTAGATTTGTGGGAGTTAATTCAAAACAAAGGTATGGTGATGCTCTTTGTATGATACTGATCATTTTGTTATGTTTTGTTGATTAAACTTGTGCTGGTTTCATGAAGATGCCATGGATGAAGTTTAGGAGTAAACTTGTCAAATGGGTTTTGTGTGTTTTGGTGTTTTAAATGGTTATGATGTGTTCTTGATGTTAAATACATGTTTCAAGATGTTTATACATGTTTTAGAAGTCTTTATATTGGATTTCAAGTGAAGATATCTAATTTTGGAAAAGTTAAGTCGGTTGGAAAATGAAGAAGATGATGCAGGTTCTCGAAGAACGCGACACGTCATTTGCTTGGACGCGACGCATCCATAAAAAATTGGCGGATTCTTGAGAATCTGGAAGTGAAATCCGATGGGTGGAATCCGGATGTTTGAAATCTGAGAGTGAGAATCCGACACTACGAATCTGACACTTGAAATCCGGAAACAAGAAATCCGAAAGGTTGCGATTCGGATTGTGGAAATCCGATAGTTGTTGGACGCGACGCGTCGGCTTCCTGAACGCGACGCGTCCGCGGTTTTGGAGGATTTTGATGTTTGTTGCATTGTTTAATGCTATGTGCTATATGTTTATACATATGTGAATCTTACATGTGGTGTTTGATTAAAAAGATATAAATATATGTATTTGGTATATATTTATGAATCGGTTACTAATTTCATTTCATTCTGATCTCAGGAAGGGACAAGGCTCAGTAATATTAGACCACTGAGTGGGAGTTCGACAACTCAAGGTGAGTAGATGTTTACTCACGGGTGATATTAGTTGTAACTAGTTTGGTTGCAACTGTATGTGGTTTGATGCATGGATAGACTGTTTATCTTCTAATTGATTAACTATGATATGTTAATTGATTGTGTGCCTGTGTTGGAGTCAGCTTACGGCTGGGCATATGGGCTGGGTTTATTTGCTATCGGCTAATCAGTATTGTGGTCTTTTGATGCATTTGTTACAACTTAAGATAATACTGTGTGAGAATAGCAAATAGACTATTGGTAACCTTTGCTTTGGCCGGCATTGGTTGTAGGTTCCTGCAGAACCGCCGGTCTTCTCGTGAGGCAAATTATGTGTTTACTGTTGTTGATATCATTCGGTCATGTGACTGATATATCTGTGGTGGTTTACTTCCATTCACTTAGCTTTGTGCTAATCCCCCACTTCTCACTACTTTTACAGGTGGCTGGTAAGTTCTGCGGTTCAGTTGTGAGGGGGTGTAGCCTGGGGAATAATGGACAGGCACTCTGATTGGAATTGTGACAAGCCGTAGTTTTTGAAATACTGTATTTCAAACTGATTGGTTTTGTTCAACAATGGTTTATCTTCAGTTGTAAATACTTTTATGTATTGGTAAACGCTTCCGCAGTGTATTTAAAAAGTAAAAGTTTTATGGGTGAAAATACGGTGTTACAAGTTTGGTATTAGAGTCTTGGTTTGGTGATGTAGGCACAGTGGAAGTGTTGCATTCCCAAATCTTGGCTCGAGTTAGGGTCAATTATTCCTTGCGTGTGGGATTAGGGTGAATGAGAGTATTGCTTGGGTGGTTAGTATGTTTTATACTAACAGTTTTACCTAATAAGTTGGTTAGATGGTGTGATTGTTACTGAAAACAATGGCTGAAAATGAGAACTCAACTGGTGCCCCCATTATCCCAGCAACAGTGGAAACTCTACAAAGTTTTGGTACATCTGGTACAGCTGGAGATGAGAGGGATGAATGCATTTTTATGCTTGAGGGTAAATTACAAGATCTAAGAAAAGAGTAGGATCAACGGAGACAAGATTTTGCGAGTCAACCACTGGTTGTTACAGTGGCTTCTACTACACTTGAGATACCACCAATTTTTCCAACCAGTACTATGTATACAGGGATGCCATCTGCATTGATACCATTCCCACCAGTGTCTCAACCATTTTACTATCCGATGTTTAGCAATGCGTTTGAGCTAAACAAGATAAGGCAGGAGTTCATGGAACTGCGTATGACGAATAAGATGTATGTGGATGAATTGATTGAGCAGTTCAATTCAAAACTGAGATTTGTGACTCAGTGGGTGCCTGATGAACCTTCCCAGGTTCAACATTTCATTGGAGCGTTACTTCCTGAGTACAGGAGCATAACTCGGTTGGTTGGATCGTTATCCTAGGCTTTCACCTTGGCAAAGTCTGCTGAGGGGGACATACAGGCAAGAGATAAGCAAACCCGAGATGGGGCGGCTTTGCAGAAGCCGAGGTATGAACAGACTGGTAATAAGCAAAAGAGGAGTTTGCAAGGAAACCAGCCACAGGGAAGGCAGAACAGTGAGATAACCACTGAGGGTTCTGATCAGACACCACAATGGTGTGGACGGTGTAGATCTACCCATTCTGGGCAGTGTACTGCTCAGACCATGCGATGTATGCGTTGTGGAGCATTAGGTCATGAAGCAAGGGAATGTGGTTTTCCCCAAAGTGTGTGTTGGAACTGTTAGAATGAGGAACACAGGGCTGGTGAGTGTCCTTTTGGGAGGAAGACTGGGACGGGGACTGGGGCAGAAGCAGTTGGGAGATCATCATCAGCAGGGGAAAAGAGAAAGAACCCTACCGTGCGAGAGGGTGGGATATACAATATGATGGCTAATGATAATGCCACCGCCGATGAAGATGAAACAGGTATGTTTTGATAAAACTTTATACCTTTATGTGTGTGTTAATAAACTTTAAAGTTAATTGTGGATATTTTATGCATAGTATGTGCTAAAATGTTTAAGTTTATTTTAGATGAGATTGATTCTCTAGAAATAGAACTAGATGATAATAGCTGATTTTCTATTATGAGTTATGTGTTGTATATCAAGATATGGTATGATGATAAGTATGTGTGATACTTGATTAAATGCTAACTGAACATGATATGCCATGGAGATATATGTTTAGAATAATTGAATTTCATGATATAATGTGTATCATATGATTTATATACATTATGTGTTTATGTAAAATCAATTGTGCAAAGAAAGGAAAAAGAGATGGATTGCTGCATAATGGGCAAGTCTAGGATGTGCAGTATAGTTCGGGTAAAAGATGTGATTGAGAGAATAAGTGGATATTCAATCTAATGAGTACAGTTGATTCATGTGGATGAATGTTGATTTTAAACGAATTTTGTAGTATGATGGGAAATCGCATTTGTTGGTTTGTAATGTGATGCTATGTTTTGAAATTGGATGTATAGTGGATATCTAGTGTTAATTGAGATATCACGAGACAAAATTTTACCATGACTTGGAAGTTGCAGCTGATATAAGGGCAGATATGTTATATTAACTGTAAGAGAAGACATGTCTGATTGACTTGGTCAATGAGAAATATATTAAATACCTAACCAAAAGAAGTTATCCGAATGATTGAGACGGTGATCGGATTAAATCAGAGAAGGTGATTGTGGAATTTGATGTTACCTTGAAAAGACGACGTGATGACAGATGTGTTGATCTGTAAAAGAGTTAGTGATGATAACACCTTGTATATGCGAGTTGGAAGTATCTTTGACTTAGTGGATGAATCAAGATTTCCTTTGCAAGAAAGTCTTGAAGAATGAAAAGGTTGACACCTTCGAGAATGAAAAGAGAAAAGAGGATTGCAATAACCTGAACTTATGGAGTAACAACTTGTGGATCTTGTGTGTGAAGATGCCTTTGCTTGGAAATGCCTATGCTTGGAAATGTCTTTGCTAGGAAGTGCCTTTGCTTAAAATTGGAGTTGAACTTTACAAGGATTTATAAATTTAAATGCCAATGCTATATTATGGAGTAAAGACCTGCAGGATGAGTATAGAAGATACTGTGTGAATAGAGATAGTATGTAAAATGAAATTTCACATATGGAGTGCAAATTGAAGTGGTATACCAGAAATTATGAAATCTTGAGATATTTGAGATATATTAGAAGTGATGATGACAAGACGGGATGGAGATTTGACTTGATCAAATAAAGGGAACCCAAGATATGTTACGAGTGATTAATGATTGTTTAGTATTTTTACTATCAGTGAGACGGTGTTTGAAAGGGATGATTTGATGATATGGGGGTGGCTTGTGATGGAAAATAGAGATTGGTTTAAACTTATGAAGAGTTTGCAAGTGAAAATTGAAACGAGAATTGAACGATGTGACAGGATTTTCCTGAGGGATAGCCAAAGGTGGGATTGAAACATGATGATTTGCTGAACCATATCTATTATGATTGTGTGCGTGAACTAAATTCTAACAATGGAATATCAGAATACTTTGTGTAGAACTATGAGATTGCGGTGATAATACTTCAATTTGTTGACTTGAAGTAAGTAATAAACGACATGTGAATGCTTTAATTTGGCAGATAGTAAATGATTGAAAGCAATTGTGAATTATGAAAGCAATTGTGAATTATGACTGGGATAGACATAAATTCATGGGATGCTTGAAGGCAGGATTTATGAACAAACTGTTGGTTGAAAATGAGTACAGAAGGATAAGCTGTAAGGCTTGTGTGGTTATATATTAACAGTTGAAAGTGCGATGGAGTTTATCTAGTTAAACTGTCGGAAAAAGACATGAAGAGTTGACATCGTGGTTGATGTGTGTGCAGTGAGATTTCGAGAACGGAATCCTTTTAAGGAGGGAGGATTTGTAACATCCTGATTTTTGGCCTAGTTGTTACGTAGGCCATGGTACGTTTTTACGTTGTTAATATTTGAGCACGTATTAGTCAAGCATTCTATGGTTCTAATTATATGATTAATTAGAATTGATAATATATATTGGTGTGTGTATGGATATATATATATATATATATATATATATATTTAATTGTATGTATGCAAGTATGTATAGATGTTTGCATGTGTAGGTATTATGTAAGGACACCTCCTGCTTTGTGTTTTGTATCTTGTATATGTGGGTTTGGCATGAGGGTCTGCTCATTTGAGTTTCAACTTTGCAAAAGTGTTTGTGTGTGTTCTTGAGAGAAGAAGTAAGAAAACTACCAAACTTAAAAAAGTGGAAGATTATATTTGTGGGTGTTAATTCAAAACTGTTGGATTATGCAACACACACACGAGTTGGTATCATGGTTGATGAAGCAAGAGCCTATTGGGTCACACGCCAAGTATCGATTCTGGCATCACGGACGGTCTAATGAGAGAGAAAACCAGAAACTGGTTCTAGTGGGCCAAGGCACGCCCGTGCCTCTATGAGGTATGGCCGTGCCCTACGGGCAGGCATGAGCCCAAGTCGGGCGTGACTTGGGCGTGGCATGTGGCTAGGTACGCCCGTGCCCAGTGCCCAGTGGACAGACACGAGCCCAAGTCGGGCGTGACTTGGGTGTGGCCTTTTGGGCTGGTACGCCCGTGCCTTTTGAGGCACGACCGTGCCCCGTGCAGTTACAGTCTTATTAAACAACTTTCAAAGCTGTTTATGAAGGAGATTATGGTGTTTTTATTGCTAATTGATGGATTATCAATGAATGCACATTTTTATTATCTTTTGAAGAGTCTATATAATGTGGTGCTTGATTCCTTTGTTTGGTTATTAGCTCTTGAAAGGCAAAAACACATATTGCACACTTGTCTCTCTCAAACACACAAAATACTTCCAAGGCTTTGGTTATTTTGTGTAGACTATATTTGTAGTGTTTAGGTTGGCATACCTAACACTCTAGCAAGTGGGAAAAGATCAAGACATGGTGTGGACTTCAATAGAGGTGTACACGTTAGTGCACAAGACTTCCGAACTCCCAACTTGCGCGTACAAAGAAGATAGCATCGAGGGTATACTTCTAGCTCTTTGTATGTTTTATTTTGTTGCATAGTCATGTCTAGAGTTTTGGTCCATTTGGTGGGCTTGTTCGTGGTCAATTTTGAAAATGTTTTTCTATCCGTTTTGTTTCCGCTGCGATTTTAGACCACGAAAACCCAACAGTGGTATCAGAGTCATCTCTAACATGGCTTTGCACTTTTGGAGTTAAACCGGATTTTTGAGTTTTCTGTCAAATTTGGTTTTCCGGTGATCGGGCACGGTCGTACCTCTAGGGGTACGGGCCGTGCCGGTGGCCGGGGCACGGGCGTACCAGTGGGGGTACAGGCCGTGCCGGCAAAATTCGTATATTGTTTAAACTGTATATTGACATAATGGGCAAGCACGCCCGTACCCCTTGCGGTACGCCCGTGCCTTATGATTTTTTCGTCAGAATTGGTTTTGAAACAATGTGTTTAAATATATATTAAAATCCGGGTTTTAGACTAGTCTTGATTCTATTGATCCCCAATATATTTTGATTCCTAATTTTATATGTTTTGTGTGACTTGGCATGAAGTTTACAAAAACATATATCTTTAAGTGTATATATGAATATGCAATTTTAATGGTGTATTAAAATTGTTAATGCATATGTACAAGGATTGCTTGTTGTGCCTTAAGTGTTTTTTGCAATCTTGATCAAAATATATATTTCTTTGTTGGACATGGTTTTGTGGCACACCATTGTTTTCGTTTGGTTGTGTTTATTGTGGTAGCCCGGTAACTTGATATGCCTATAGACTTTGTGATGTTTGTGGTTGGTTTTTGTTTTGGCCTGTGTGCCGTAATGTTGTAATATTTATATTTGGTGCGACTTGTATGTCGTTTATTTAAATCTTTGTACTCGTAATAGATTATAAGGATCGCGACTTGCATGTCATTTTCTTATTATTACGTACTCGTACTTAGATTGTTTCAAATATGTAATATTGCATCAAACCGACCGGGAGACAAGGTGTTGGCGTCTTGACGAACCAAACCCGGGAGATTCGCCGGTGTGGAGATCGTGACGGAGCATCCTTTAGTGTTGTCCCTAGATTGACTATGTTTTCCCCGTTTTGGCTCACGGGGAAAACACTTAGGATTTGGGCATGTTACTGGGTCTTTATTTATGTTTATGCGTGGTTTTTTTATATTTGGATTCTTTAGGATTTGCATGCTAGAGAATTTTTGAAAAATATATAAAACAAAAGAAATTTATAAATGAGTTTATATTTCTACGCGCATAAGAATTGGCAAATATTAATATAAAAGTGTTTATATTAAACGGTGAATAAAAAAGAGTTTTTGTCACTTAAATTGCTAATTCGTCAAAATTGTTAAAATGTTATTTTTAACCGGAAAAACAAAAACCCGTTTTTCAAAAAGTATGTCACGCGCCACCCGTAAGATGACACCACCCAAATCTAACGAAACTTGGATGATTTTCGAGCATTAGCACGAGTAATGCCTTGTGGAGTTGTGCGGAAGGTGAGTGTGGCAACCCGCAATGTTCGTAGTCGAGGTTAAGCACGAACCAATGATTGGGCTAGGGTACCAACGTGTGTCTTGACGGGCGACTTACACATTCTTTTATGTTGCTTAAATGATGTCGATCTCTAGTCGAGTCGTTTAAGAAATAATAAAAGGATTGGTGTATGAAGGAATCAAACATGCCTTAGACATTTGATGTCGAAAGGATCCCGCAAGGATCTAAGAGTTGCAATGGTTGCAATTGGTAATTTGTCTACCGGCCTAAATAACTTATTTCATGATCCGCGGTAAACCCGTCATGAGATAGAGTGAAATATGGTTCTTAGCCTTGTTCAAATAATTAAAATTTATAACTATTGGGTAATTATTTCTACAAGGATTCACAACTAAAATTGGTACTCTAAATTTTGTAGATGGCATCCAACAACGCTTCTACATCTTCATCGAACTCTATTTCCCTAAAGTTGTTCCTCGAAAAGGCCAAACTTGATGGCCAAAACTTCATGGATTGGTTCATGCAACTAAGGATATCCCTTAGCTATGAACAAAAGATGTGGGCCATCGAGGAACCTTTGCCGGAGGCAACTGCGGCTAATGCGACTAGGGCGGTCCGAGACGCGTATGACAAGCGTGTCAAGGAAACAAACAAAGTGGCTTGCATTATGCTCTCGTCAATGATTCCTGAGCTTCAAAAGCAAATGGAACATTTAGGAGCATATGATATGCTTAACTAGCTGAAGGAAATGTTCCAACAGCAGGCTAAGCTAGAGCGCTTCGAGTGCCTAAAGTCCCTTTTCGATTGCCATATGCAGGAGGGCGGAAATGTGAGCGTTCACGTGCTTAAGATGAAAGCATTGGTTGATTGCTTGGAGGGGTTAGGATTCCTGTTAGGGAGAGAGTTGGCGGTGGATGTGATCCTCCGTTCTCTTCCTAGTTCCTTTTCACAATTTGTATGGAACTATCATGTCCATGACATTGACAAGTCCCTAATGGAACTTCACGGAATGTTAAAGACCGTCGAGTCCGACATGTCCAAGAAGCCCTCCTCATCCAAACCTGTCCTAGCCATCTAGGGAGAGAAAAGGCTCTCCCCCCTCTAAGGGAAAGGGTAAGGAGAAGGTTGCAAAACCTAACCCGAGTCTGGCCCCGAAGGGCAAGGGGACAGCCATGATGGTTCCACCGGCCAAGGACCCTGCGGAAGCCGAGTGCTTCCACTGCAAGGAAAAGGGGCATTGGCGGCGTTCTTGCCCAAAGTACTTTGAGGAGCTCAAGCGGGTAAAACCAAAGGGAGCGGGTAACTCAGGTACATTTATGATTGAACTCCACAATACCGCTACTTCTAACGGCTTGGTACTTGATACCGGTTGTGGCACTCATATTTGTAATAATGTGCAGGTGCGAAAAAGAAGTAGGGCGCTGGGTGCTGGAGAGCTTGAGCTGATCATGGGAAACAAGGATGTGGTTCCCGTGGAGCAGATAGGGAGTGCTGATCTCTCCTTTCTTACAGGACTTGCTATTACCTTATTGAATGTTTGTTTTTCGCTCTGCGTGGCACGAAACATTATTTCCTTTCACGCTTTGTATGACGATGGATATGATTTTGGTTTTAATAATGGAATTATCTCCTGTTTGAGAAATGATGTTCATTACTTTAAAGCTTATCCATGTCGTTGGATTTATGAAACAAGTGTGTGTTTGGATTGTAATAAATCAATCATGAACATTGATTCTAAGTCCAAAGGTGTATTGCACAAGTTGTCTTTGTGGCATAGTCGTCTTGGCCATATAAGCAAGAAACGTATCACCAAACTCCAAGTGGATGGGATTTTGGAATCGTTTGACCACGGGTCAAGCGAGGTATGCAATTCTTGTTTATTAGGCAAAATGACTAAAGCGCCCTTCACCGGCGTTAGTGAAAGGGGCAAAGACTTGTTGGACATTGTTCACACGGATGTGTGTGGTCCGTTCAGGTCTGCTACAAGAAACAACTGTAAGTACTTCGTTACTTTTACCGATGATTTCAGTAGGTATGGTTATGTTTATTTAATTAAGCATAAGTCCGAAACCTTTGAGCTGTTTAAGACATACCAAAACGAAGTGCAGAATCAATTAGGCAAGCGGATTAAGATTCTCAGATCCGATAGGGGTGGTGAGTATCTTAGTACCGAGTTTCTTGATCATCGGGGTGGTGAGTATCTTAGTACCGAGTTTCTTGATCATCTTAGGGGTTGTGGAATTATTTCACAACTTACTCCACCCAGGACACCGCAATTAAATGGGGTCGCTGAGAGGAGGAACCAAACTTTATTGGATATGGTTCGGCCCATGATGAGTCGTACAAAGCTACCCGCAAGTTTTTGGGGTTATGCTTTGGAAACCGCTGCTAGGACCTTAAACCTTGCACCAACAAAGAAGGTTGCAAGTACAGGGTTCGAGATGTGGCTTGGAAGGGTTCCTTCGCTAGCCTATCTCAAGGTCTGGGGTTGTGAGCCTTACGTGAGACATGAAGCTCAAGACTAACTTGAACCCAAAGCCGAAAAGTGTATTTTCATTGGCTACCCAGCTGGTTCTATGGGAAATTTGTTTTACAAACCTTCGGAGAACAAAGTGTTTGTTGCTCGAAGGGCGGTCTTCCTTGAAAGGGAGCTGATATCTGCAGAAGCCAGTGGGAGGCAAGTCGATCTAGAAGAAATTCTACATGACACCAATGATCAACCTGATGTTGGCACTAGTACCGCTTCTGAGGTCGGCACACCAGACGAAGTGGAACCTCAACCAACGATGGATGAGGTGCCTGATACACAACCATTAGAGTTCCGTAGATCTGGTAGAGTTCGTAATGAGCCGGAAAGATATGGGTTTCTCATATCTGAGGGCGACGAACTATTGGTGGATCATAGTGAACCCACCAACTACCGGGAAGCCGTAGTGGGCTCTGAGTCTGCTAGGTGGAAGAGGCAATGGATAGTGAGATGCAACCCATGGCGGATAATCAAGTATGGGACTTGGTTGATCCGGTACCCGGCCACAAGGCAGTAGGGTGCAAATGGGTCTTTAGGAAGAAGACTAACATGGATGGAAAAGTAGACACCTTCAAAGCCCGACTGGTAGCAAAGGGTTTCACTCAAACTCATGGCTAGACTATGATGAAGCCTTTTCTCCGGTGGCTATGTTGATGTCTATTAGGATACTAATGGCTATCGTTGCATATTAAGATTATGAAATATGGCAGATGGATGTCAAGACTGCCTTCCTTAATGGGAAGATGGCAGACGAGGTTTACATGGCATAACCTGATGGTTACGTAAACCACAAATATCCTAATAAAGTCTTCAAGCTTATGAGGTCCATTTATGGACTTAAGCAAGCATCTCGGAGTTGGAACATTTGCTTTGATGAAAAGGTCAAAGAGTTTGGCTTTTCTAAAAGCAAGGATGAACCTTTTGTGTATGTCAGGGCTAGTGGGAGTGCTATAGTTTTTCTAGTCTTGTATGTAGATGACATACTACTCATAGGAAGTGACGTGACTAACATGCAGGAAGTAAAAACCTGGCTTGGGAGTTGCTTCTCTATGAAAGACATGGGAGAAGCAGCATACATTTTGGGGATAAAGATCTATAGAGATAGATCTAATAGACTCATTGGTTTGAGCCAGAGTACATACATAGATAAAGTCTTGAAGAGGTTCCAGATGCAAGATTCCAAGAAAGGGAATTTGCCCATGTTGCATCGTATGGCGTTCAGCAAGTCTCAATGTCCTAGTTCTCAAAAGGAACTAGTGGAAATGAGTCGAGTCCCATATGCTTCGGCAGTGGGATCGATCATGTATGCTATGTTATGTACTCGGCCTGATGTGTCATATGCCTTGAGCATGACGAGCCGATATCAGGCTAACCCTGGTCAAAGTCATTGGGTTGCGGTTAAAAACATCCTTAAATATCTTCAGAGAACTAAGGAAATGTTTTTAGTGTTCGGTGGATCGGAGGAGCTCAGAGTTACTGGATATTCTGATGCTAGCTTCCAAACGGACAAGGATGATTGCCGGTCTCAATTGGGATTTGTATTCTTGTTAAATGGTGGAGCAATAAGTTGGAGAAGTTTCAAGCAAGATACCGTGGCCGATTCAACCACGGAGTCAGAGTATATTGCTGCAAGCGAGGCTGCTAAGGAAGCTGTCTGGATGAAGAAATTCATTCAAGACCTTGGAGTTGTTCCTAGCATCTCTAACCCTATTGAGATCTTCTGGACAATGAGGGTGCAGTAGCTCTAGCTAAGGAACCAAGAGCACATAGACGTACGAGACATATTGCTCGAAAGTATCATTTTATTCGTGATATCATCGAGAATGGTGACATTGTGGTTAGTAGAGTACCGACTGAGGAGTACTTAGCAGATCCACTCACAAAACCTTTGTCGCAAGCTAAACATGATTCACATGCTAAGTCTATTGGGATTAGATTTGCTAATGACTTGGTTTAATTATTTTAGTTGTATTTGTTATTGGGAACATTAAAGCAATAATGTATTTCTTATTGTATTGACTATTAAATGGGGATTTAATATACGCATGGTGCGATTACTTTATGAAACATTATTGTGTTCTATCTTTGCATGTTTAATACTTCCATGAATAAACTTGTTTATTCTAAATACTCCACGATCGGTCGTTCTTCATTGGAAGGAAGAAGTGAATTAAGATCGAGGCAAGTGGTTGGTAAAGTTTTCATCTTGGATTGAATACTTGTTTACGCAACACTAGCCTGTACATAATGGTGATTAAGTAATTGGAAGACCCGTACCTGAGTTTACTTCATGGATATTATCCCGACTAAATCAGGATGATAATATTACTTATCCTTCTACTAGAGATGCACGCCTTGCTTGATTATTAACTTGGACATGTTTAGATTGCTTTCTAATGCAGTTCGTAACTGGCCGTTATAAGGGATGTTTTTAGTCAAGAACTTGTTATTATGATAGGGCGGTGTAGTCAAAGGTATTCGTTCCACTTTTGAGAGATATCCTTGGGCCCCTCGTTGACTAAGCTGATGACAAATCAAAAATGCATGGTCGTGCTCAAGTTGAATTGATGGTGGATCAATTATGCAACTTGTTTTGTTAGTCATAGTTAGTCTATATCGAGAAACATAATCGTGAATGATTTCGGGTTGATCATGTTCCATGACCTGCATTCACAACGGATATCGTGAACGAAGGGGTATATAATCACTTAACTGTAGGACCTTTCCTTTTTGGTTAGGTATTTGTTTTGGGAAGACAAACCCTGTGCTGACTTGGGGGCATAGATGCCTTGCTAGAGGCCGCTCTATGTCGGTGACGCCTTTCGTGAGTTTGTCATGTGCAAGTGGGAGTCTGTTGGATTATGCCCACTGACACACACACGAGTTGGTATCATGGTTGATGAAGCAAGGGCCTATTGGGTCACACGCCAAGTATCGATTCCGGTATCACGGATGGTCTAATGAGAGAGAAAACCAGAAACTAGTTCTTGTGGGCCAAGGCACGACCGTCCCTTTATGAGGTACGACCGTGCCCTACGGGCAGGCACGAGCCCAAGTCAGGCGTGACTTGGGCGTGGCCTGTGGCTAGGTACGCTCGTGCCTCTGGGAGAAACGCCCATGCCCAGTGCCCAGTGGACAGGCACGAGCCGAAGTCGGGCGTGACTTGGGCGTGGCCTTTTGGGCTGGTACGCCCGTGCCTTGTGAGGCACGGCCGTGCCCCGTGCAGTCTTCTTAAACAGCTTTCAAAGCTGTTTATGAAGGAGATTATGGTGTTTTTATTGCTAATTGATGGATTATCAATGTATGCATGTTTTTATTCTCTTTTGAAGAGTCTATATAATGTGATGCTTGATTCCTTTGTTTGGCTACTAGCTCTTGAAAGGAAAAAACACATATTGCACACTTCTCTCTCTCAAACACACAAAATACTTCCAAGGCTTTGGTTATTTTGCGTAGACTATATTTGTGGTGTTTAGGTTGGCATACCTAACACTCTAGCAAGTGGGAAAAGATCAAGACTTGGTGTGGACTTCAATAGAGGTGTACACATTAGTGCACAAGACTTCCGAACTCCATACTTGCGCGTAGAAAGAAGATAGCATCGAGGGTATACTTCTAGTTCTTTGTATGTTTTAATTTGTTGCATAGTCATGTCTAGAGTTTTGGTCCATTTGGTGGGCTCGTTCGTGGTCAATTTTGAAAATGTTTTTCTACCCCTTTTGTTTCCGCTGCGATTTTAGACCACGAAAACCCAACAAAAACAAAGGTATGGTGATGCTCTTTTTATGATACTAATCATTTTGTTATGTTTTTTTATTAAACTTGTGTTGGTTTCATGAAGATGCCATGGATGAAGTTTAGGAGTAAACTTGACAATTGGTGTTGTGTGTTTTGGTGTTTTAAATGGTTATGATGTGTTCTTGATGTTAAATACATGTTATAAGATGTTTATACATGTTTTAGAAGTGTTTATATTGGATTTCAAATGAAGATATCTAATTTTGGAAAAGTTAAGCCGGTTAGAAAATGAAGAAGATGATGCAGGTTCTCGAAGAACGCGACGCGTCATTTCCTTGGACGCGACGCGTCCATGAAAATTGGCGGATTCTTGAGAATCCGGAAGTGAAATCCGATGGGTGGAATACGTATGTTTGAAATCCGAGAGTTGAGAATCCGACACTAAGAATCCGACACTTGAAATCCGGAAACATGAAATCCGAGAGGTTCGGATTCGGATTGTGGAAATCCGATATTGTTCAACGCGACGCATCGGCTTCCAGAACGCGACGCGTCCGCGGTTTTGGAGGATTTTGATGTTTGTTGCATTGTTTAATGCTATGTGCTATATGTTTATACATGTGTGAATCTTACACGTGGTTTTTGATTAAAAAGATATAAATACATGTGTTTGGTATATATTTATGAATCGGTTACTGAGTTCAGTTTATTCTTATCGAGGTGAGTGGATGTTTACTCACGGGTGATATTAGTTGTAACTGGTTTGGTTGCAACTGTATGTGGGTTGATGCATGGATAGACTGTTTATCTGCTAATTGATTAACTATGCTATGTTAATTGATTGTGTGCCTGTGGTGAAGTCAGCTTACGGCTGGGCATATGGGCTGGGTTTGTTTGCTATCGGCTAATCAGTATTGTGGTCTTTTGATGCATTAGATATAACTTAAGATAATACTATGTGAGAATAGCAAATAGACTATCGGTAAACCTTTGCTTTGGCCGACATTGGTTGTAGGTTCCTGCAGAACCATCGGTCTTCTCGTGAGGCAAATTATGTGTTTACTGTTGTTGATATATTCGGTTATGTGACTGATATATCTGTGGTGGTTTACTTCCATTTACTTAGCTTTGTGCTAATCCCCCACCTCTCACTACTTTTACCGGTGGCTAGTAAGTTCTGCGGTTCAGTTGTGAGGGGGTGTAGCCTGGGGAATAATTGACAGACACTCTGATTGGAATTGTGACGAGCCGTAGTTTTTGTAACACTGTATTTCAAACTGATTGGTTTTGTTAAAGAGTGTTTTATCTTCAGTTGTAAACACTTTTATGTATTGGTAAACGCTTCCGTAGTGTATTTAAGAAGTAAAAAAATTATAGGTGAAAATATGGTGTTACAACCTATAACCCATTTGACCAACCCCATAGACCTATATTTACCTCACCTCACCCTACAACTCAACATACTCCTACACCTTCTACCTCTACACCTACACCAACTTCTGCTCCCACAACAAGTCCAAAATCACAAACTACTCAAGGTGACTCCCCTCCTCCTTTTGATGATGCCAAAAATTGGGAGAGTACTCAAGCTTCAAAATAAAGGGAGAGTGATCCTTCACAAGAGAAGGATGTCAATGCTACTTATATGGAATCCTTGTCAAGTATTCAACAGCAAGAAGCAGCTCCACAACAACAAGCAACAGCTCCTCCTACGCAATCAAGAAACATAGATTCATCAATTGAGGGGGAGCGAAGGCTTTCCAAAAGTTTAAAAATAATTGCATGAAGGAATATGCCAAAGAAAATGAAAGTTGATGAGAGCTACTCTCCAACCATTGACATTCAGTCTGATCCTGATTCTGATGATGAGATGAAGTTCCAATCTCTGATCTCCTCAGAAGAAAAAAGCAAGACCCCAAACCTGCCAGTGCTACTTCAGTGCAAGTTGCTCCTTCAATCCAAGTTTCCTCAACCTCTACCTTAAAAGATAAAGGAAAAATAGTTTTGATAGTAGAGGAAGTTGAGGAAGAGGAGAATAAACGTTCAAAGCAATACACGAGATTCTTCAAGTTACATGCAAAGTGTTCATACTTGTTTTACATAAACTTCATCATCTTTTGTTCAAG
Organism: Dittrichia graveolens; assembly: GCA_038502395.1. NCBI lineage: Eukaryota > Viridiplantae > Streptophyta > Magnoliopsida > Asterales > Asteraceae > Dittrichia > Dittrichia graveolens. Next base: position 56,639,469 of record JARJIL010000003.1, read on the forward strand.
TATTCTCAAGTAACTCATCTTCTTCACTAACATAAGACTTTCAATTGGTATCAGAGCCAACTCCCTACTGGATTGGATCAACACTATCTGAAAGTAACATCTTTGAGTGAGAAACAAAACGCAGGAGCTGCTGCTGTTCTTGTTAAGGTAAGAACTTTGAATGACAAAAACCCATTTGGTCAATTTTTTTTGTTTTTCAAGTTATTTTTTGTCTCTTAGAAGTATCTGAGAAGGATAAAACCTTTTTTTTTGTGTTTTTAGGTAAAACAAACAACATTTGGGTCGTGATTTTGAAAATTTATTGTTCTTCAAGTTCTTAAAGTTTTTCACTGTTTCATCAAATTTTCCAAGAATTTGTTGTTGTTTTGGGTTGAAATCAGTGAAGGTAAGTGTTTCTATTGGTAAAGAAGGTCAAAGCAAAAGCTTAGTGAGTTTTTAGTGTGTTTTAGGCAAAATTAGCACTCTGCTCGAAAACAGAGTACATACATGCAAGTTTTGGATTACTATCCCATCTAACAGTCGTGCGACTTTTAGTTCATCCGACTTTTAACCACAAGAGTCATCCTACTCTTGACTCAAAGTTCATCCGACTTTTAATTTTAAAGGTCATCCGACTGTTGGCTCAAAGTTCAACAAACAGTCGACTCAAGATCCATCCAACTTTTGCTTCATACGACACTTCACTCATCCGACTTTCAAAAGTCATCCGACACTCAAAAAGTTCATCCGACCTTCGGATCATCCGACAGTCGCATTAAAATCCGACAGTCGTGTCACAAAATCCGACAGTCACATATACACAATCCGATACTTGAAAGTTCATCCGACCTTCGGATCATCCGACAGTCGCATCAAAATCCGACAGTCGCATAAGCACAATCCGATAGTCAAACAATCCGACAGTCAGATAACTTCATCCGACATTCAAACACTTCATCCGACTTTCAAAGTTTTTCTCACAAACAAACTAACCAATTTACTTCAGGGAGAAAGATCCAAGAAAAGAGGAGTTCTAGCAATGAGATTCTTGCCATCGGCACAAGTACTAAACCTCCAGTACTCTTCAGAAATGTATATAACGTATGGAAAGGAAGGTTTATGGACTTTATAGAACAAAACGAGAAATATGGCGAGATGATGAAAGACACCATATTAAATGATGATGCTGTCTTTGAAAAGATTATCGAGGTTGTTCCCGATAACAATCCACCAATAGCCGCTGAGAGGAGACGCAAACTTCCATCAGAACTAACTGTGGAGGAAAGAGACCGTGCACGCGCCGACAAAGATGCAAAATATTACTTGAACCAAGGATTATGTGCGGAAATCTATTCCAAAATAGACAGCTTCACTTCTGTCAAAGAAATTTGGGATGAAATAACACAGCAAATGCAGGGTACTGAACCGGGATGGTTCATCAGAGAAATTCAGCTAGTTAACACTTTGAGAGAATTCAAAGCCAAGGAAGGAGAGCTGCTACCGGATACATACAGTCGTTTCTGCAGACTATTAAATGAAATGAGAAACAATGGGGTGACGAGATCCGATCTCGATATCAATTTCAACTGGATCAATGCTCTTGGTCCAGAATGGAGTGAACATGTTCATTTGTATAAACATGTTAATCGGAATCTCAAAGCGGTATCTCACAACTCAATCTATAAGGACTTGAACTAGTTTCAAGATGATGTCCTCACTAGACTTACAATGAAGCAACCATCTAATCCGGTTGCACTAGTGGCTGAACGAAGACCTCGAGACCCGTCAAGGGGGAGCAGGGGTAAGCAGGTTGTGATAGACTACGACTCATCAGAAGGAGAGCTAGAGTTTTCAGAGAAGGTTGTTGTGCTGAAAGCCATGTCACTGATTACAAGAGCTTTCCAAAACAAGTATGGAAAGACCAACAACAGACAGCGATACACATCAGGGCCAAGGAAAAGTGAGGGAAATGTATATGAAGAGAAGAGAAAGACTGACAAACCCGTAGAACCTCAGGAGGAGTAAAAGAAATGTTACAACTATGGTAGAACGGGGCACTTTATCAAAGATTGCAGGAAACCAAAGACTAGAGATGCCGAATACTACAGAAACAAACTGTGGTTGACCAAGAAGAAAGAGAGTGGGAGAGCAATGCTGGTAGAAGAAGATTAATTCCTGACAGATACTGATGATTCAGATGATGATGGATCTGATCAAGCACACATATGATTGATGGCTCAAATGAGGGCTCCTCAGATGATGAGGATGATAATGAAGCTCATGGTGATGATGAGTTTGAAGAAATGCATAATGATGATGCAGGTGTCTCTGGAAAGGTAAACATTGAGTATGCACAAACATTAGTTGAACACATCGAAAGACAAAACCGAAAAATCACTAAGTTGGAACATAGAATCAAAAATCAATCAACATCTAATTTAGACAATCTTCAATCGGAATTAACCGCAAAAAAATGAACTGAACACCTTAAAAAGTGAAAACGAGAGTGAATTAATTGTTTCTTGATTTATTTTGTTTTGGATTTAGGTGATCTTGAGGTACTTGTCTTGTGATTTTTCGGTTTTGTCTTTCGAACCCACATTCTCAGATGACTACTTCCGAAGTTACTCTAAAACAGAAATGGAGTCCTTGCCATCAATGATGGACTCCCCACCCGAGCCTCGCGTCTATATTCCTCATATGGATCTACAGCGACACTTTGAATTAGTTGAACTTGAACTTGTCCATAGATCCATCATTTTTTACTTTGAGAAAGCAATCCTTCATAACATGATCGACCACCTTGCAACTGAAAATGCCCAGTCACAAAATTCTGCTGCTCAAAGCACGTCCGATACCCCAATTCCACACGTTTAAGATGGTGAATGTTTTTCATTTACAAATTCAGAATCCGTCATATATGCCAGTGATGTGTCTTTAATAAATTCTAGTAAAGATTGTGTAAAAAGAAGAAAATCGGAAAAGTCATTGTTTACCCTTCACGAAAAACTCAACTTACTTGAGAAAGACTTTTTCAAAATGCAAAGAAGTGCGTCCACCAACTTAAAGGGAAAAGCCAAAGTAATTGATGCACGGTTATCACATATGACAAGTACCTCTACATCACCTAAATCCAAAACAAAACAAATCAAGAAACAAACAATTCACTCTCGCTTCAAAAATGATCAATTGGCAATGTCTACTTCTAACCCAAGAGTCCATCTAGGTGCCAATGTGAAGAGCGAGAAAAAGCAAACTTTAGATGGAGGAAGAAGTCTTAAGAGAAGGATGGAGAAAGAAAAGACGAAGAACGTTTGGTTTACCCTGCCAACTTCCATAAACAAACAACTCTATTACTTTGTAATGACTCATCTATTTTGAATGTCAAACCTGTTCGAACTTTAATTAATTCTGTTCAAATTGAAATGTTTTGCACGAGTGATGGTTGTGTTGATGGTCATTTTACTTATCACTGTGTGTATGGTGATGACCTAAAGAATCATGGCATTAAACCAAATCCAAATTACAAATCTTTTGAATCAACTCATGAACAAGCTTCCTTCATAAACAGAAAAGGTAATAAAATTACCTATTGGCGAAAGAAACGCTCCACGAGAGCAAGATTCCAAATGAGTAATGAAAGTGTACCCTCTAATCATAATTGCATATCAAATCCCACCAATTGACACACTTCATGGACTCAAAATCGTAGATTCTACAACAATTGGAATCACGCCAATCAAAACGCTATTGAAATCAACCCACATTTCACAAATCTAATGAGTAAGAACACTCAAGTCACACAGCATAAACAACCAACAGTTCAACATAAATCTACCAAAGCAAAAACAGCTACAACTGAAAGAAGAAGTCCAACGAAACAAAGAGAATACATCGATGATGATGTCTCACCACCAAACGGATGTAATCACATGGTAATTGAACAACCCATCATCACATCAAAAGCAACTCACTCCCCCGCCATATCCAAAGAAATCGTAACACAATCACCATCCCAACCACAAACAATCTCCCATGTTTGTATTCCTAGCACACACGCAATGAATTCATTAATTGACACAACATGTGATACTGTTGCTTTTGCTAACAGCCAATGACCCACTACATAATGGGTACCTCAACAATTTTTGTCTTCCATGTGCAGATATCTAGCTGGTGGTAGCTGGACTCCGGCTGTTCGAAACAAATGACGGGCGAAGAGGGTCTCCTCACGAACTATGTCCCAAAATACCCGGGAAATGTTCGCTTTGGAAACGACCATGTGGCACCAATAATGGGAACCAGAGACATTAATAAAAGAAAATATAAAAATAAGCAAGATATCATATCTGGAGGGATTGGGACACAATCTTTTCAGTATTAGGCAATTTTGTGACAAGGGGTTAGAAGTTAACTTCAAGGACAAAACTTGCTCAGTTAAAACTGAGAACGGTAATGTGGTACTGACTGGGTCTAGAAGGTCAAATCTGTACACTATTGACCTAGCAGACATGGAAGGAAAACAGTCAGTATGTCTTCTATCCAAGGCCTTATTGGAACTTACATGGATCTGGTATTGCAAACTATCTCACCTAAATTTTAAAAATATCAACAAACTGGTCAATGGTGTTTTAGTTCACGGATTGCCTAAGCTGAAGTTTGAAAAGGAACAACTATGTGAACATTGTGAGAGGGGTAAAATGAAAAGGACATCACAAAAAATCAAACAGGTGTCCAGCACAAAAGCACCTTCCAATTGTTGCACATTGACTTATGTGGGCCGATGAGAGTTCAGTCTAGGAATGGGAAGAAGTAGTACATTCTCGTGATAGTTGATGTCTATTCGAGGTACACGTGGGGTCAAGTTTTTGAGAACGAAGGATGAAACTCCATCTACAATCATCTCGTTCCTCAAACAGGTGAAAAATCAATCGCAAGGAAAAGTTGATACCATACGAACCGACAATAGCACCGAATTCAAGAACAAAGTCTTGGATTCATTTCTTGACTCAATGGGAATCATGCATAAATTCTCGGCAGCTTATACTCCAGAACAAAATGGAGTTGTAGAACGATGAAATCAAATGATTGTAGAAGCGGCTCGAACCATGCTGTCCTATGTTGATTTACCGCTTTCCTATTGGGCAGAAGTGGTCAACAAAGCATGCTACACTCAAAACCGAACAATTTTACACCGTCGCTTTAACAAAACTCCCTATGAGCTGGAAAATGGCAGAGTGCCCAATATTAAACACTTTCATGTGTTTGGTAATAGGTGCTTTGTCCTTAATGAAAAGTCTAATCTGGGAAAATTCGACCCCAAAGCAGATGAGGGAATTTTCCTAGGTTACTCTTCTGAGTCTAAAGCGTTTTGCGTGTTAAACAAACGAACAAATGTTGTGATTGAAAGTATTAACGTGACTTTTGATGATAATTTAACCACCACATTTTTATCTCATGACTCGCCTGCAATCGTTTCTAAACACATTAGTTCAGGATCGGGACTTAATCGACAAGAAACAAATAGATCACACGCAAATGAATCTTCAGACTTAAAATATATATTTCATTTCTTAGATGATGAATTCACACAACAAACAACTACTGCATCTACATCAGGACTTGTTAATTCATCTGCCGGCCCAGTCTTCATTCTGGTTGAACGGTACACTGCATCCATCTCAACAGTCGACACTACTGATGATGCTGACACTGAGAACCACGAGAACACTACACCTCAGTACATCCCAGAGTCATCTACTCCTGAGGGTGAAACATCCATTCAACAACAACTGGACAAATTCTTTCCTCAGGATGCAAGTAATGGAATAACTGATAACCCCATTCCCCATATCACCAAGTGGACTGCTGCACATCCTAAAATGCAAATTATCAGAGACAAAGATGTCCGCGTTCAGACCAGATCTGCCACAGCAAATGGGTGTCAATTCTCCAGCTTTCTTAGTTTCATAGAACCAACACGAACTACTGATTCCCTGCAAGACACAGACTGGATTCTTGCTATGCAAGAGGAGTTAGATCAGTTCACGTGTTTAAAGGTTTGGAGACGGGTGCCCCAACCCGGCGACAAGACAATTGTTGGCACCAAGTAGGTCTTCAAGACCAAGAAAGATTCCGACGGGGTGGTGATTCAAAACAAAGCCAGACTAGTACCAAAAGGATACAACCAGCACGAGGGTATTGACTATGATGAAACCTTCGCTCCTGTTGCCTGTATTGAAGCCATCCGACTATTTCTCGCGTACGCTGCTTACAGGGACTTCAAGGTATATATCAGATGGATGTCAAAACGGCATTCCTGAATGGAATCCTTAAGGAGGAAGTCTATGTATCTCAACCAGAAGGATTTGTTGATCCCAAAAAACCAAACGATGTCTACATACTTGATAAGGCCCTCTACGGACTCAAACAGGCTCCACAGGCTTGGTATGATGTTCTATCGGTCTATCTAGTTCGTGAAGGCTACTCAAAGGGACGAATCGACACCACCCTCTCCACAATGAAAATTGGGGATGACTATATCCTAGTCCAGATATATGTGGACGATATTATTTTTGTCTCTACGAACCCACAATACAGTCTAGAGTTTTCAAAACTAATGGCGAGCAACTTTGAAATGAGCATGATCACTAGTACAAAAATGACATTTAGTCACACATTTTCCAAAACAGTCCAGTCACACTTTTGATTTAAAGTGTGACAAAAGGTCATTTATTGAATTATGTCATACTTTTAGTCACATTTAATTTTGTTTGTGTGATCATTGCATAGTAAATAAATACCTTTAGTCACACTTAAACATAAAAATGTGAATATTGCATAGTAAAAAACAATACGCTATAGATAGTCATACTTCTGAAAATATTAGGTGACCATAAAATATTTTTAGCTACATTTAAAGTATTTTTGTGTGACTAAAATTGAATAATATTACGAATGATGTATAATTTTCTGTTAAAATCCAACAATCCGTCATGTATTAGGTTGTAGCCTAGTAGTAAGCACTTACGTGCTTTGGTGTGATGTTTGCTCATTGACCAAAGGTCATGGGTTCAAGTCTTGTTGAGCACAAATAGGAGTAGATTTAGGAGCTTTTATAAAAATGTGTTCAAACATTCGTGTGACTATAGGTTATAGATAGTCACACTTTTGAAAACATAGTGTGACCATAAAACGTTTTCAGCTATGTTTTACATTTTCCAGTGTGTCAAAATCTAACAATTTGTCATGTATTCATACGTTTGTGTCACTATAGGTTATAGATTATCATACTTTTGAAAAATTTGTGTGACCATAAAACAGTTTCAGCTACGCTTTAAGTATTTATGTGTGACTAAAAACTAAACAATAGTCACACTCGACTACATTAACACACACAATATGTGACTAAAAGGTAAACGATAACCACATTTATAATAAATTTGTGTGACCATAGGCTGAACAATAGTCACTCAAATAACAAAATTTTGTGTACAGAAAATGTTTTTGGTTACACTTTTGGATGAATACTTTGATTTCAACATGAAAAGTCCATACCCTATCGTCACACTTTTAAACTACGGTCACATTTTTCATACGATAAGGGCACTAAATTTTCGTGTGACCATAACATGCCTAAAATGGCACGATCTTTGGTCACACTTTTAATGGAAAAAAAGTGTGACCGTATGCCTATGGTCACACTTTTTTGGTGTGACTGAAAGTCATTTTTGTACTAGTGTGATGGGAGAAATGAATTTCATCCTCAGCTTACAAGTCAAACAACTTTCCGATGGCATTTTTTTAAATCAGTCTAAATATATTAACAATTTATTAAGAAAATATGAAAAGTCTGACTACTCGTCCAAATCCACCCCATGTCTTCCAAAACCAAGTTGTCTGTTGATCCTGACGGAAAGGCAGTTGACTTGAAAACCTATCGGGGAATGATAGGATCTTTAGTGTACCTAGCGACTAGTAGACCAGACATAACGTTTTCTACATGTCTCTGTGCTCGTTTTCAGGCAAATCCAAAAGAATCACATCTACTCGATTGGTTTGCCGGAGTTCCAAGAAATAGAACTGTGTGTCTACATCAACTGCTGAAGCTAAATTCGTGGCTGCTGCCAGTTGCTGTTCCCAGAGTTTGTGGATGCGAACTCAACTGCGGGACTTTGCTCTTACCTTCTCTAAGATTCCACTGCTGTGTGACTCTCAGAGTGCAATTGCCATTTCTTGCAATCTTGTCCATCACTCTAAAACCAAGCACATCTATATCTGGTATCATTTCTTGAAAGACAATGTGGAAAAGGGTCTGATTGAGCTATAGTACGTTGCCACTAATAATCAACTAGCTGATTTGTTCACTAAACCACTGGACGAAGCTCGTTTGTCATTTATGGTATCTAAGATTGGAATGTTGAATCTCAAACTGTAATTCATTATCATTTTCCTTTCTTGTACAGAATTACGCGTTGTTTTTGTTTTTTGTGCAGTTGTATGGATGCTCCTGTCTAGGGGGAGCAAAGAGGTTCGCTGGTTAACACAAATGCTTTCCGTGCATTCGTGTAGGGGGAGAAATATTTAAGAATTCATCTTTTTAGATGATTGTTTGTCAGATGTTTATTTTATTTCTTTTTTTTTAATTTCCATTGAGTTAAATGTAGTAGAAACAATAAAAAACAGGAATAACTATTTTTACCCTTTTTGGGCTTAAACCTTGTAAAATTCTAAGCGTTGGGCAAAAACAAAATGGACTGGGCCAAGCAACAATTTTTGGGCCACACTGGGTTGATCTGACAGTCAGATAAGCCCCGACCCAAGATCCGAAAGTCGGATAGCCCATAAAAGTTGCTACCCGATTATTTTTTCAAATTTTTCAAAAAGCCCCACGCCTTCAAATTTTTAAAAATCCGAAAGTCGATCTGACAGTCGGATAGCCCCACGCCTTCAAATTTTTCAAAAAGTAAAAACACTATTCATCTTCTCTTTCTCTCAACTGCCTTCAATCGAAGCATTTTATTTGTGAAGTTTTTTGTGTTTAAACAACACTAAATAGAAAGGTAAGATGATTTCAACAAGAAATATTAAATCATTTTCACATTTAGATGTCAAAAATTGAGTTTTGTGTTGTTTTTTCAACCCCTGTTATCGAACAGTTGGGTTTCCCAAGGTTTGAATCGATTACACCTCAAATGGTGTTCGTTGTAGTGTTTGAATGATGCAAAGTAACATTTAGATGTTTGAGAACACAGTAGAACTAAAATTATATTCAAAATCAAACTAGATCGAAACAAATGGAAAAGGGTTTTTGAAGTTTTTAGGCACTGTTCATCGTCATCTTTAAACACAGGGTTTTTTGAGCCAAAACTATCAAAATTTGGGTTGTTTTGGTCTGTTTAAAATCACATAAAAGACTGTTGTTAAATTCCGAGTCGTTTGGTATAAATCTTGAGTCTACAAAACACACTATTGACCAAAATTGATTCTGGACTCACTGGAAATGTTCATGAATGTCGTATGAAAGAAATTTGAAGCATCCGACTTTCGGATGAGTTTGTTCTATGCGACTCATGGATAGTTTGTTCTATGCGACTTTTGGATAGTATAGTCTATGCGACTTTCATATGGACTTGCCCTATGCGACTTTTGAATAGTTTAGTTCATGCGACTTTTCCTCAAAAAGGATCCATGTGACTTTGGAATACTTTTTGTCCATCCCGCTTTCGCAAAAGTTTTGTCCATCCAACTTTCACATAAGTTTTGTGCATCCGACTTTCGCATAAGTTTTGTTCATACAACTTTCGCATAAGTTTTGTCCATCCGACTTTCGAGTGAACCTAGTCCATCCGACTTTAAAACCATACGACTTTCAAGTCCATCCGACTATCAAATGAAAGTCCATCCAACTTTCAAAACCATGTGACTTTCAAGTCCATCCGACTTTCAAATGAAAGTCCATCCGAATTTCAAAACCATGGGACTTTCGAGTCCATCCGACTTTCAACACTATTCGACTTTCAAGTCAAAATTCATCCATGCGACCTTTACTTGCAATTTTTCCATGCGACATTCACTTGACTCTTACCTCATGCGACTTTCACATGAAAGTCCATCCGACTTTCAACACTTATGCAATTTCTGACTTGATTCCAAAGTATTTCAACTAAGGGTCAAAAATCATGGTCAAGCCAAGGTCAAAGTCAAAGTCAAACATTCACATGTGCATTAAAATCAAAACACCAATTCACTTAAACACTCACATGTGCTTTCTACATTGCTATTATTTGCTGTACTAATCTGTTCTATAATCCTTGTTCCAAATGGCAGCCAATCAACCCCTTCCTGAGGAATGTCTTGTCCCCACTGCTGAAAGACTTGAAACACTCAACAACAACTTTTACCTTGACTTGGAGACAGACAAAAAGATCCCAATAGTCACAGAAATCATCTGCGCCCAAACTCTCCGCCAAGCCATAACAGAAATCCCAAACACCTCACCTACTCATGTACCCGAAATTTACTTGCAACAACTCAGGTACACATTTACTGCACGGGTCACCCGCTTAGGACACAAGTGCCTCCGAGGCAGAATAGTAAATGTACGAAAAACTCTCTCAGCTGTCCGATTCCGCAACATACTGGACCTACCCATTGCGGATCACTACCCTGACAAAGCTGATTTTGATGAAACCCTTGAGGTAGACAAAGTGCTTCAACTAGTCCGTGGACTTGGCTATATCGGGGAGCTGAACCAGATTCACCAATTCAAACGCACAAATATTGTGCCTCTCTTGCAGACGCTTTCTACGATAACATCTCGTACCCTTATTGGCATTCATCGGGGTACTGATGGTGGATATTTCTATTCCGTGCTGCTCTTAGCTGGTGTTGCTTACCACTGTCATCTCGACTACGCCACAATCATCTTCGAGGAGATTGTCCGAATGGTTAATGATAAGGAAACCTCCTACCAGAAAACCTTCATACCTTTCCAAAGATTCCTAACCATTTTCATCGCCACTGATCTGGAAACCTACCATACCATTCCCGGTGCCTCGACAACCCGCAAGTCCAAGTACAACGAATAACCAGATTCCTACGCATCAGACACTTACCTAACATCGTTGCTATGCCGGTGTCTGTTGCCCTTCTTTGAATCTTAGATCAGGAGAGTGAGGTTATGCGTGAGTATATTAGGGAGAATAGGATCGCTCCTCACCAGAGCCTGGTTGTACCTGCCCCGGGACCAGTAACACAAGGTGAGGTTCCTAGTGGTCTAAGGGCTCGGGTGCACAGGGGTTCCCCGAGCAGGATTGTGGTTGAGAGGGAACAATCTGATGAAAGGGGTGGTGGAAGTGGTGAGCGATAAGATATACATGAGAGTAAAGGAGTGGTGATCAGCGATTCTGAGGCCTCCACCCATGCCGCATCAGCGAGTAAGTCCTCCACAGAAAGGACTAAAACCGAATCATCCGCCTCCGGGCAGTCAATCTCCTTTGGCCGGCGTCCTTCCCCTGTCCGTGCTGAATCCACTGGTACGAGACTGATATCTGATCACCGGGAGGACATCCATCATGACCTGTCAGACATATCTACCACATTTGGTGAGGTACCTATAATGGAAAAAGAAGATGTAGAAATGGATGTTGTGGTTAGTGATAGTGAGGATGAGGAACAAAAGAAAGAGGGTGAAAGTACCCCAGAACCAGAAAGCCGGGAAGCCTCATCTACTACCGGCCGGGACACTGTTCCAGCTGGTATTGAATCACACACTGGCATCCCACATGTGCACGCACTTCACCCCACCAGCCACTCTGCTACAACTCAACTGGAGTAGTTTTATTCCACGGGGAATCATCACATGCTCAGTCGGCAACTAATTCGGAGTTTGCTGGCTTTGAAATTAGTGGACTGACTCCCTCTTCCACATCTTCATTTCTTGCACAATCTAGTCTAGCACAAATCTTAACTGGATTTCAATATTTTGATAGGACACGATCACCACTTGCACGTCTTCGTGACGTTGCCGGAACGCCCGTAGCGGCCTCTACTGCAGAGGTAACGCGAGGATCGAGCGGAAGTTCCTCTAGTGCTACCGTTATGCCAACACTACATGAGGGCCACAGGTATGAAAGGCCTGTGCCAACCGAGCCTCTTCGTGAGCTCGGGGTTACAACGGAACTGCAATCCTTTATGGATTCAAAGTTCTCCAATCTTGACTCAGGCCGGAGGGAGTATGTTAACACACAACTTCACACTGAAATAAATTCCCTCAGAGCCCAAATCCATGCCCTTGAAAGCCGACTACCCACTGTCATTGAGCGAGATTACTCTATCGATGAACTCAAGGACCTTCTCCATGCCAAACTGAATAGTGTTGCCAATCCAACCACCGAACAATCCCATCTCCTTGCAGCATAACAACAACAACCCCAGCCCGTGTCCTCCAGCTCCACCACCTTCCAAGATACCATCCTACAAGCTCTAAATGACCTAACCGCCACCGTATCTAATATAAGAAAAAGGCTAGAAGTAGTGGAGGAGTCCTGCAAAGCACAATCCGAGTCTCGGAAGCGGAGACATGATGATGCAGAGGATCCAAGACATCATGAGGAGGAGAAGCGGCATCGGCAATACATTGGGGCTCAAAGTACAGTACTATGAATTGAGGCCGCCCTAGTATCCAAGCCGTTAGAGGGTCAAAGTGGCAGTAGTAGCGGCAGAAGACAACAACAACAACCAGCTGAGTCCGAAACTGTAGAATTCGAATTTGAAACTGGTCAAGGGGCAGAGTCAGAGACAGAAAAGCCAGAAAACCCAACAATTCAAATCCCAACAATCCAAATTCCAACAATCCAAATCCCACAATTCCAAACAAGAACAACAGAACCAAAACCTTCCCTCCCCGAATCTTCAACCGAAAAAACCAAAGGCAAAAGGCCAATCATTGAGGAAGTGGAAGAAACTCTGCTGATCAATATACGTAAGCTCTTCACTACAGTAAACAGGGAGCTGCTTGACATTTTTCCACCAGAACAAGGGCAATTCAATATTATGCCCATAGATCTTATCAGTCAGCAGCAACCTCAAACATCTGAGCAACAAGAGGGTGAGTGTCTGGTACCTACAACCTATCATGGAGGACCCAAAACCCTTGGCCACTCACGAGAGAATCATAGAAGAAAGGCCAAACTTTACAAATATCAGACCGAGGGAAGAACTTGCAAAGGACGAACCTCGCTGGCCTACTCAATGGCTTAACACTCCATATCTGGAAGAGAGAATTCCAGACATCTTTTCAAAAGTAGTCTGAGAGGTTGATGATTTATATGTGTTGAACTCTCAAGATCATGAGAAGTTTGTCCAATTTGTTGCCACCTTCCATACAAGCACAAAACAACAAGTTGCTTCCAAATATCAAATTGTTAAGATCGAATTCGTGTATTTGCGTAACTTCCTAAACTACTCAATGGTCCACTTTCACGTCACCAGAGCGGGTGGGAAACGGTTTACATTTCACGAAGTCGAGCTAAGATTTTTGAATATGGGAGACATAACTCATATGGAAGATAGCTGGCCTGTAAGACTGGAAAGAATTGGGAGGAACAAAGAGCTCTCCAAGTTCTTAGAGACTTCATGCGGAAGAAAATCTTCCTGTGCAGAAGCCACGATTTACAACTAGGTGCTAAGGCTGATCTTGCAAAGATAAATCCAAAGGCCCAACCAACAGCATTCTGAGCTAGACAAGTACAGAAAATACACAATCATTGAAAAATTTGATGAGGATTATGAAGGAGCCGATGGATTTATCATGTCAAACCTTAACGGTGGCAACGCATTCCTTCGACTCTTTGAGCTCAGTTCATATTCTGATGGAACGCTTTAAAGGTGTATATCTAAATTCCGTAGAACTTGCTTCAATAACTAACACTTGCCACACCAATCAGAGTTAGTGAAAATGACCAGAATTGCGGATCAGCTGGAGGAAAAGAACCAAGAGAGAAAGGCCATAAGGAGCTGGGAAAGGCTCCTAGGTAAGAGAAGCTGATGAACAATACCTGCTTTAGCACAAGGCAACAAAAGGGGGAGAATGTTGGATACTTATTTGTTTGTTTGCCTTGTGTTAATTTTGTTGTCATTGAATTATTTATTATTCTAGACTAGTTAGTGTTTTGGGCTTGGCCCACTTTCCTTATGTAATTCTTAGTCTAGTCTAGTTAATTAGTTTTGGCCCATGTGGCTTTTAAGCACATGAGGCTTTTGTATTTATAGCCTTGCAAACCTAGTTTGCAAGGCAACCTTTTCCATATTGTAATCTATGCCTTGTAAATGTTAAAAGCAGTACAAGAGATTCTTCAAGTTACATGCAAAGTGTTCATACTTGTACTACAAAAACTTCATCATCTTTTGTTCAAGTATTCTCAAGTAACTCATCTTCTTCACTAACAAAGGACTTTCAAAAGCATAATAAATAATATTATTTTAATGTGATTGAGTAGTACCTTTCTGAAAAGTAAACTTTACTTTACGCAATACAAGGTTAAACTTTTCTTTGGTCTTTTTGTGTCCTTCTCTCTTAGACGTCTGGATGCCAATGCCTCTATAAATACTCATGCACGGTGAACATGCAAAATATCTTCTACACAACAAAAGAATCAAATTAGTTGAGAAATACAATTTAGAGTTAGCAAATTCTGTAGAAACAAACTCGTTCATGTGTTGAACATTCTTAAACATTAGTTGTTTTGGAATTAGCTTGTCTATGTGTTAAACGTATTGTTGCCACATTTTATTGTACTTAGAATTTATGTGTCTAGTACATGTAATTCTTGATTCAAAATCAATAAGAATTATATAAAACTATAATTGCGTGTCTTTAATTTAAAAGCTAAAATTTGTATTCAAACCCCCCTTCTACAAACATTTGTTGTTGCGAACTCAATCTGGGACTAATATATACCCGTGTACACCCCTCAGGTTTACACCCAGGTGTTGGATCAACCAAGTCCAATACTTGAATATCAGTCATGAATTTCATCTCATCCTTACCACCTCTCCCCTTCTAGTAGACTCTAGGCCCACTGCGACTTCTAATAGTTGATGAATTCAACAAAATCCATCATTGAGTCGTCTTCCTCTATATATAAAACATATATCTATATAGCCTTACAATGACTCCTATCAGATATAGGAAGAGTGATGACATTATGTCAGGTACTCCAGCATCACTGTACTGAGTTCCAATCATTATGGAATGAATGTTAGTTCCAACATCATGTTCTACCATTCAGGGCTCACATTATTTCCACTGGCTCCCACAAATATCATGTTTCCACTTACTATTGAGCAACAAAACTTGTCCTCAAAAGTTTGTCAAACAAATATATCACATGGTCTAAGCAAAATGCCTAATGGAGCAGCACCTCTAGATCCGAGATTCCTCCACCTCACATCTACACGTAGGCTAGACAATCTAGGCTTTAAGATAGACAAGCAAATACACTTTTTCTAGTCTTATCTCCTAAGATGCATACTGGACCATATTTGTTGGTTCTATATTTAGAACATTTCCCGCCACTTTCAAGTGTTCCCATAACTTGGGTATGAACTTGCAACCCACCAAGGCCGGAACATATCCAAGAATGTCTGGTTCCTCCATTATGTGCCCCATATAACAATGTGTCTGGGAGGAACGAATTGTTAGATAAATCTCATAAGTCTTATGATGGTTACAAAGTTCTAAAATTAAGATACTTAACATCTCTACAAGATTTAAGCAATCTAACCTCTTGCCCATGAACCATGTTATGGTATCTCTTGAACACCTCAAAGGTTTCAAACATACCCATTCCTACTACCACCACCGGTAAAGGCAACGAAGTACATGTAGTTATCCCCATTGTTTGCTTGAACGAATTATACACACAGGGGTGAACTAAATTCAACAAGCTTTCAGTCCTCTCACATACGCCGGTAAAGGATGTTCAAGTCATTTAGCCTAACAAACAATTCTTCCAGTCGACATTTGATTAATTATCAAATGTATCCAAGATTCTGTTGGATTATGCCCACTGACACACACGAGTTGGTATCATGGCTGATGAAGCAAGCGCCTATTTGGTCACACACCAAGTATCGATTCCGGCATCACGGATGATCTGATGAGAGAGAAAACCAGAAACTAGTTCTGGTGGGCTAAGGCACGCCCGTGCCTCTATGAGGTACGGCCGTGCCCTATGGGCAGGCACGAGCCCAAGTCGGGCGTGACTTGGGCATGGCCTGTGGCTAGGTACGCCCGTGCCTATAGGAGGCACGCCCGTGCCCGGTGCCCAATGGACATGCATGAGCCCAAGTCAGGCGTGATTTGGTCGTGGCCTCTAGGGCTGGCACGCCCGTGCCTTGTGAGGCACAGCCGTGCCTTATGCAGTAACAGCCTCTTTACTAGGCTTTCAAAGCTAGTTAAAGGGTGTTTATGTGCATTGATCTTGTAACAACCATGAGATTTATTGTTGCACGTTTTTTGAACTCAATTTTGAGTACTATATAAACCACATGAAGTCATATGGCTTTGGTTACTTGATTGAAATACAAAAAATTGATAGAAATTGCATTATTCTCTCAAACACACAAAAGACATCCAAGGCTTTGGTTCTATTGTGTTGATCATCTTGGTGGTGTTTAGATAGGCTTATCTAACACTCTAGCAAATGGGAGGGGATAGTAACTTGGTGTGGACTTCGATAGAGGTGTACACGTTAGTGTACGAGACTTCCAAACTCCAAACCCGCGCGTACAAAGAAGATAACATCAAGGGTATAACTCTATTTCTTTGTATCTTTATTTAGTTGCTTATCCATGTTTAGAGTTTTGGTCCATTTGGTGGGCGTGTTCGTGGTCAGATTTTGAAACTCTTTTTCTACTCGTTTTGCTCCCGTTGCGATTTTAGACCACGAAAACCCAATAGATTCCAAACCACACAGACCTTGGTGAAGCAAGTCTTGTTTATGTGGCTAAATCGATCTTGCCACAAGGGTAAATTATCCAAACAATTTTTGGACTCAAACACGTCATTCATGACTACTTTATTACTTTTAAGCAAAAGCTTATAAATTCAATGGAATGGATAAACTTTGAAATAAATTTCCACAAATATATATCACATACAAAGTAATATCCTTCACCAACCAAAGCACAATAGACATAACATTTCTCTCGCCACGTAGAGCAAATAATATATATCTAGTATAGTAATAAACTAGTTAGATGGAATGGCGAGATTTTAACTCCCAATCCTCTTAACCGAGACAACGTCTAAGTTTCCCAACATGAGGTCCAACTCTGCATGCCTCATCCGCCTACTTCCGTCTATCACCTGCACTTTGCAAGAAACCATTGTTGTACCAATCTTAGAGTATCATAACCAGCATTTCAAAAACCTAGCTAAGAAGTAGAATAACAATGGAGTTAACTATGAATGTACCTAAAAATGAGGAGCTATTCCTTTGCCTCATGAGAAAGCTTTAGCTACTTCAAGCACTTAGGATAGGCTTCGCAGCGCCAATTTCAAAATTCATAGTGGAAGTAGCAAACTTCTCCTTGAGGAGTCGTGCTTTTCTTCTCGGTTCTACATTCCTTAAACAACCTAGTGGGAACTAACAAGGTGAGCTTCCGTTTGGCCATGTTAGACTCAAAGGTCTTCAACATGCCATGCAACTCGATTAAGGATTCCACCATTTTGTGCATATGATAGTTTTTAACAAACTCATCATAAGGCGTGGGCAGGGACTGGAGAATCATATTCATCGTAAGCTCCCTCCCAATGGGAAAACCTAGCCTCTCTATTTGGTCAATGTATGCCTTCATCCGAATGACATGAACACTAACTTTCTCGCCTTCCACATCTGGCAACCGAGAAGGGCTTTGACACACTCATAGAGTTCCTGCCTAACATGCTCTCAGAACAATTCTTTAAGCCGGTTGATCATATTATGCACACTTATTTGCTCAAACCGCTTTCGCAGCTTGATGTTCATAGTCGACCTCATGAGACAAGAAACCTAATTTGTAACATTGACACGCTTTGCAAAAGCATATCTAGTAGCCCAACTCACATTGGTAGCAGGTGGCTCTAGAAGGGGTTCCTCAAGAATGTGCAAATTTGATTAATGGCAAAGGACAATACGCAATTGCCGATGCCAATAAACAAAGTTCACCCCGCTGAGTTTCTCCTACTATAGGAACGAATAGTGTGATAAATCTGGTGTTGTGTTGTTAACATTAGCCATCTACAATTTAGAGTACCCATTATAGTTAATTTTTATACAATCCTTGTGAAAATAATTACCCAAGTATTTTATCAAAACAAATTATATAAACAAGGCTAGAAATCATATTTCACCTTACTTTATAACGGGTTTATCGGTGATCACATAACAAAGCTATTTAGGTTGGTAATCATTTTACCAAATGCAACCATTTTGGAACTTATAGATCCTTGCCGGATCTATCGACATCCATTATGTCTTTTGCATGTTTGATCCCTTCTCGTACCAATTCCTAATGATCTCCCTAAATGACTCGGCTAGAGCTCAATGCCACTTAAGTGTCACAAAATGAATTGTAAACCACCTATCAACACACACGTTGGTACTCTCGACCAATGAATGGCTCATGCTACGTTCGATAACAAACTTTGCGAGTTGCCACACTCACCTTTCACACAATTCCACTAGGAATGACTCATGCTATAGCTCGACAATCATCCAAGTTTCACTAGATTCGGGTTGTGTCGTCTTACGGATGGTGCATGATTTACATTTTGAGAACGGGATTTTGTTTTTTCAGTTAAAACCATTTTTTAATCCATTTTGCGAATTAACAAATTAAGTGATAAAACTAATTTTTACCAACTTACAATATAATACCAATTTTATATTATTTTGTTAATTCTATACGTGCGGAGATAAGAAAACCATTTTAATAGATCTAGGTTTTTATTAATTTACCAAAAACTATCTAGCAAGTGATTTCCTAAACATTCATGCAAGAATAATAAATAATATAAACACAACCACGCATACAAAGTAGTTCGGTAACATGCCTAAATCATACGCGTTTTTCCCGCGAGCAAAACGGGGAAAACAAGGTCAACTATGGAATCCAATATCTAAAGTACCTAGTTCGGAGTGCTCCCACTGATTCCGGTATCTCCATTTGCATCCCGGACTTCATATCTCTTAGACATCAATGTCATGACTCCTGATGGTGTATTACAATTAAAAATAAACTTCTGTACTATTATATAAATACATACAAATAGAAAGGGCGCACATGCCACATTCCTATGCTACTAATACAAGTACAAAGGAATAAATAAAAGACATGCAAGACACACCAAATAATGAATATTACAACAATATGCCACACAGGCCACGAAAACAAAAATACCATACACCACAACACATCGGTCTAAAGGGCATATCAAGTTACCGAACCAACAATCCTTGTACATATGTAGTACTAATTCTAAGACCATGTTTAAAATCACATATTCATATATACACCTATATGAATATGTTTTTATGCACTTCATGTCAAGCCATACAAAACATATAAGTATAGGGACCAAAATCAAATGGGAACCAAACCAGATCCAAGACTGGTCCAAACTAGTTAAAAACCGGATTTTCAAAACACCAAATTTTCTATTACAAAAATAATCTAGTCAATACGGCCCATGTTCCCAAAGTCACGGCTGTACTCCGGCAGCCAGCATGGCTCATGCCCAAAAAGGTACAGCCGTGCCCGGTCACCGGAATTATAGAATCATAAAAAAGTTACGGTTTTTAAGACCCCAAAGTGCAAAGCCATGTTAGAGATGGTTCTAATACCACTCTTAGGTATTGGCGGCTTCAAGAAATGCAATAGAAGCAATAAACACGTAAAATTATTTCTAAAGAAATGCCCATCTATACACCTCCCATAGGACGAAAGTCTAATCATAAGCAATGCAACTAAAATAAAGAGCAAGAACAAAAAGATATACCAAATACGAGTTGTCTTCTTTCCTTGTTGTTGATGAAGGCGTTGGATGTGAGAACACAAACTAGTGTTCCTCTACTGGTATCCACACCAAGCACTAAAGATTTCCACGTGCTAGCTATGCTTGGACACCGCCAAGAACACCACCATAAGAAACTAACACCAACTTGGAGCTCAATGTGACAATTGCCTTCCAAGTGTGTATTGTGAGAGAGATATGAACCAAGAACACTTCTAGTAACAAATTCAAGTGTCTGTAACACACTCAAGAAGACATATACACTAGTCTTGCGATCTTAAAAACCTAATTAAATAGGTTTTTACAGCACAGGGCACGACCATGCTCCACGAGGCATGCCCGTGCTAGGCCAACCGCGCACACCTAAGACACGCCAAACTTGAGCTTGTGCCTTAATACTTGGCACGACTGTGCCTCCATTGGGTACGCCCGTGCCGAACCCAAAAGATATGCCCCTGACATGCCGGTCATAGGCCCATACCTTCATCAGGCACTGTGGTGCCCGACCCACTAAAACCATCTTTTGGTGTTTTCTCTCTCTCGTTCAAAGGTGTTGCCGGAATCAATACTTGGTGTGTGACCCAATAGGCCTAAGCCACATAAGCAATGGTACCAACTCGTGTGTGTCGTTGGCATATTCAACAATAAAGACCTAGTTATTTAATTAAAACCGGGGTTAAAAGTATTGATTGTTTTAGTGTTGGTTATTTAAAAAACCAGGGTTGCTGTAACATCCTCAATTTGGGCCTAATTGTAATTGTATGTACATGTACGTTAGTTAGTAGGATATGTAAATATTCCAGGTTATATATATATATATGTGTGTGTGTGTATGGATATAAGAAAGTAATTAATGATGCTTAATAAAATTAAGGAAGTTGATTAAATGTAACTAGATGTATTAATGAAATATAAATATGTATATATTGTTGGTATATGCCCGCTGACACGAACGAGTTAATGGTACTACCAACAAGGTATAGGCCTATTGGGTCACACACTAAGTATTGATTCCGGCAACATGATCAAGCAAAATAGAGGGAAAAGCCAAAATGGGTTTTGGCCGGATGGTACACGGGCCGTGTCCAGTCCAACATACACGGGGCGTTTTGGCCCAGTTCAAGGTCGTGTAGTTTGGGCCGACACGGCCATGTAGATGAACACGGGCCGTGCCCAGCCTATTAGACACGGGCCATCTTTGCCTATGTGGGGCCGTGGACTTTAGGCCTACACGGCCGTGTTGATCAACACGGGCCCCTGTACGTTTGCGTAACAGCAGAATTAACATCTTTAAACTCTCTTTTTAATGGGATTATGTGTATGTTAATGCTAGCTATATTTTTCTCTGCATATGAACAAACTTGAGAGAGTTCTAGAGTCAAGTTGATGTTAATATTCTCTTGAAGTTGTTCTTGCTTTTGGTTGTTGTCTTGGTGGTACACTAACTTGCTAGCACTTGGGAATCAAAGAAGCTTGGGGTAGACTACATTAGAGGAGTCCTTGTTTGGATTCTTGAAGATTGACAAGGAAAGATCATTGTGTTTGCATTGTGGTACAATTCTATCTATCTTGTTTATTTATTTGGTTGCAAGTTCTTGATTAGATTTTGGTCCTTGAAAGTATTCGTTGGTTTGGCTTTGAATTTTTGTTATATCTTTTGCTTCCGTTGCTACTTGATCATGCCAAACGAATACCTTCAGTGGTATCAGAGTCATATCTAACATGGCTTTGCACTATTGAGTCTAGAAAAACCATTAAAGTATTTTATTTGATAAGAAAATTGTTTTCTTAAAATGGTTTTTCATGGAGATTCTTGTTGGGTTTAAATTGTTATATTTGTAGTCTTTATAATATTTTAGTTTTTATATTTATGTATTTGTGTCATGGTTTTGTGTGGCACACCATGTTTTCTATTTGATGCGTTTGGTTTAGATTCGGTAACATGATATGCCTATAGACCTACGTGTTGTGGTGGTTGATTATTTTGGTTTTTGGCGGCCTGCGTGCTGTATTGTTGTAATAATATTTAGCTATTAATTTTTGGTGCGGCATGCACGCAGTTTCTTTGATTCCGTGTATTTGTATAAATATCATAGGAGTGCGACCTGCGTGTCGTTTATATATATTCTATGTATTTGTAAATAGTATAGAATTAGAACCGGAAAAATCAATGGGAGTCATGTTGATGGCGTCTTGGCGAGAAGTAATCAACACGCTATTGGAGGTGTTGGATTCAGTGGGAACTTACCCAACGAGACTATACCTTGTCCTTAGGTTTTGACCTTGTTTTCCTCATTGTGGCTCACGGGGAAAACACATAGGATTTTTTGGGCATGTTACCGAATTATATATACATTTGCGTGGTTGTATTTTATTTTCTATGCATGTATTAGAATTCGCATGCTAGACAATTTTTCTTACAAATTAAATAAAATACAACGTTTGTTAAAATTGTTAACAATCTCACTTGAATAGAATTCACAAAGAAAATATAAAGATGGTATTATATTTAAAAGTGCTTAAAATCGTTTTTGACACTTTGTTAATTCACAAAAAAAGGTTTTTATAAACCCGAAACAAAATCCTGTTTTTCAAAATGTATATCACGCGCTATCCGTAGGATGACACCACCTGAATCTAACGAAGAAAGGATGATTGTCGAGCTAAGCACGAGTCATTCCTTGTGTAGTTGTGTGGAAGGTGAGTGTGGTAACTCACATGATTGGTTATCGAGCTAAGCACGAGCCAATTAATGGTCGAGAGTGCCACCCGTGTGTCTTGTTGGATGATTTACAATTTTAGCATATAATTCTTGGTTAGTTGCCGAGCTAAGCACAAGCTAAACAAAAATAATATATTAAGATTGGTGTAAGGAAGGGATCAAACATGCCAACCGATATAATGTGTTAAAACCTAGAGGGGGGGTGAATAGGTTATATGCCCACTTTTTGAAGTTTTTAACCATATTTGCAAGTAATTCAAGAGTTTAAGGAAGAAAGATATCACCAATGAAGTAGTTTGGACACAATTATTTATAGTGGTTTATGCAAGGGTTAACAACCTTGCTCTACATCCACTCCTTGGCCTCACCCACCAAGAGTTGCTCCACTAACTTCTCTCTTTGAAGGTACAGGTAAACCTTTTACAACTTCTCTCTTTAGCTTACAAGAATTACACTTCACTCTTGCAAACAAGGCTAAGATAAACCTCACTTCACTCTAATTGGAAAGGCTAGAGTTGATCCTCACTTCTCTCTAATTCTATAGGCTAGAGATTATCCTTACACTATTGCAAATGTATATGAATGTAATGAAGTATAGGAACTTGAAGGCTTTCACTCTTGCTTGATTCTTGATCTTGAAAGATTGAATTATCAAGGAATATGAGCTCACAAGATTTTTATGTATTCTGTGTTTTTTCATATTGCAAGAGGTGAGTAAAACACAAGACTTGAGTTGCTTTAAATAAGGAAAAAGTTTCATGCTCAAAAAGTGTCCAGACGATCCACGGTCGACCGTGTAATCGACCGTCGCACTGTTGGAGATTTTTTAGCCTTGTGCGTATAGACATTGGGCTTTTACAAAAACCACATACAACCCATTTTTACTATAAAAATGCACTGAAAAGAAGCTTTAGAAAAGTTGGGTAAGTGCCATACTTCTTAAGTTTGAATTTAATCATGAAAATGGTAGTTTGGAAACTAAATGCACAATGCATGTTGGAAGTTTACCTCTTTGAGAGATTCCTTTTCCTAAATATGGTTTTGGCTTATTTCAATAGAAGATTGTGTTTAGTATTTGCCAAAATGGGAATTTTTGCTTTGACTTCCAAGCTTGTGATTTTTATAAAAATTGTCTCAATTTTTATAAAGGTTTTTATAAAAGTTATTTTATAAAAACTTAAACTTATTTGATTATTTATTTTGTAAGCTCATAGACTTTGAATGTTTATTTGTAGGAGACTTCAACATCGACTTCTACTTGATCTCGGATCTTGACGATTGAAGCTTGGCCATTTGATGAAGCTTATTTTGTAGATTATGGATTAGAATATATTTGATTGAATATATATATATGTATATGTGCACATATGTTAATGTTAATACATACAATTTTATAAACAAGTTGTATATTTTTGTGTCAACAAAAGAGGATTTATTTATAAGCCTATTTTTCCCAACAATCTCCCCCTTTTTGTTGAAGACAAAAATTTATAACTTGTATAAGAATTGTATATGTAACTTTAACATGTTAACATGTGCATATATACACATATATGTATATATTCTACTATCTTCTATATATTCTTCTATCTTCTCCCCCTTTTTTGTCTTACCAAAAAGGAGACTCCCCCTTGGCATAAGCTCCCCCTTGAATGTAGATCTCCATATCTTGATTTGGATGAGCTAGAGTACATACAAAATTCTACTGAGGACTTGCACGAGTGATGTGAGCATAGCCAATATTAATCAAAATACATGTTATATGGAAAGCATGCATATCAAACCACAAAACGTACATCATAGCATAATATATTGTAGCACATGACCAACATAAATATCATATTGTGTGAATACATAGAAATAAATTGTTTGAAAGACAAATGTGGTAATCATAAAACATCCCATCATGATTGAGACGGCTCACCTCCATCGGTTCCGGAATTACATTTAAGAGCATTCATAATTGATCTCAACATGCCCTTTACCCCTTTCATTTTTTACGGAGAGAGCGAGTTTCATTCCGTAAAGCATTCACATTGCGATTTAGTGCCGCAATTCGTTCATCGGTAGTGCCTTCAACCATGCCGTGATCCGGAGGAATTGAACTCTCCGCTTCACCTTCCTCCTCTTCACCAAAAGTGAATTTGTCAATCTCGGCTTCCGTATCTCCGGAAGAGGAAGAGTGTGCCCGTTTCGTCCCTTTATGGGAAGATATCTTGCGAAGTGTCGCAAGGTCGATGGGCATGGAGGATCCCGAAGTTGAGACAATGCGAGAAACATCCGGTAGATTCGTAAAAAGAAGAGATAGAAGACGGCCATAGGGAAGTTCCCTACGACTTGTCACGAGACCACTCATGCGTTTAGCAAGAATGTGAGTGAGGTTGATCTCGGTCGCCGTTTTAAGAGCATGAAGAAGAATAGCTTGAATAGCACTTATTTCAGAATGATTCCCAGATTTGGGAAAGATATTGGAATCAATGATTTTGTTCCAAACTGCACATTCGGGAAGAAGATCTCTCTCGAAAAGATTGGTTGTTGTATGGGGAACATTTGGTTTGCAAATTGACCCAATGATTTCAGGAATGGTGAAGGCGGGTGGAAGGTTTGTGAGACTATGACCGGTATGATAGTATTTAAGGCCGGAGGATGGGATGTGTAGAATCCTACCTAGTTGGACAAGAGTGAAGGTAAAGTCCTTACCTTCAATGTTGAAGGTGATGACTTCATCATCCTCATTATAGATGAAGGAGGCATAAAATTCATAGAGACGATTTTTATAAATGACATTTGAGAGAGAAAGGAAAATAGTCCACCCAATAGCCTCAAAGGTGGCTTGGGTCCTATATTGGTCAAGTTGATTGACCGCAACTACACGACCCTCGTTTATGGCCCGTTTCTTTAGAGCATTGGCGGATTGACGAGGGGTAGGTTTGTCGGGTTTTCTTGAAGCCGATGTGCGAACACGTGGCATGATTATCTATAGAGACAATGATTATATGATTAAGTACAAATATATAGTATTAGGACTAGTGTGTGCCTAATGTGTACGTCATGTTCAATTTATCTAGTCATGACACGAAAAAGAGTTTGGTTTTGGAAATTTATAACTATATATATGATATTTCAATATATATGAGACATATTTGAATGTGTGCTTAAAAAATATAGCAAACTCTTTGAGAATATGTCCATACGATGTGGTTGTGTCCTAAGTGTGAGAAGATTTTGAAAATTTTGATGAACCATGTGATGACAAGTGTTTGTTGGAGTATATGAAGCATGAATAAAGTGAATTTGAGCATTAATAGTTGAAATACTAAAAGATGAAAAGTTCAAAAATTTCCAGATTGCTGAAGGTCGATGCACGGTATCGACCGTGGATCGACCGTGGTTGGACTGGATTTTTGTACAATAGCTACGGTCGAGTGACGGTCGACCGTTATATCGACCGTCGGACAATTTTCAAAAGGTTTGGTTTTGTTTGTCCTTTTTGAAAACTCTTATTTTATTACTTTAATATACATCTAATACTTATATTTAAATTACATCTGAGATCCAACAAACCTATGTATAATAAAACTACTACAAAAGTTAAACCAAACCCAAACAAAGCCTACTTTATCATCCTTAAGCCATTTATAACAAAAACTACTAAATAATCTTCCCAAATCAAGCCCAATCATGAAAAAATAACCAAAATCTTGAGATACACATGATTCATTGGTGCAAAAAAATAGAATCCTAAGGAGAAGAAGAAGAAAGAAGAAAAAAAAATTATACCTTTGAGAGAGAGAAAACCGTGGATCGACCGTGAAGGAAGGAAGAAATCGTGTTGAACCGTAGATCGACCATGAGCAGAACCGTACCTTCGACCGTAAGTGAAATATTTTTACTTGTAATGATTTTTTAAGCCTTTTGAGAGTAAAATGGTAAAAGGCGGCTAGGGTTTGATGAGGAAGATGAGGGAGGATGAAAGTGGGAGGAAAGAGAGAGAAAAAGGGAAGGTAGGGTTAAAATTCGTCAGGTGTATAACGGTCGATACACGGTCGACCGTGGTATCCACCGCGTGTTTCTTAAACTTTTGGCAGTGCCCCGAAGGTCGATACATGGTATCGACCGTGGAGCCACTAGATAGCATTTTTTTGTTGTTTTTCAGCTTTTAGGTGTTTATCTCTTAAGATACATGTTCCATCATTCCCAAACCAAGTCTTAATGTGTCAAATACTTCCTTTTTTAGCGGTTTAGTGAATATGTCAGCAATATTTTCACATGACGTAACTTTTTCTAAGCTTATATTGCCTTTTTGCACATTATCACGTAGAAAGTGATGTCTAATTTCGATGTGTTTAGTTCTAGAATGCAATACGGGATTTTAACTTAGATCAATGGCACTTTTATTATCACACATAATAGGAATTTCGGATAGATGTACCTCATAGTCCAATAAAGATTGTTGCATCCATAAGACCCGAGCGCATGCTCTTCCGGCGGCTACATATTCGATTTCGGTTGTTGACAAGGCAACGGATGTTTGCTTTTTCGAGAACCATGAGGTAAGTGCCAATCCAATAAAGGCACATACTCCACTTGTACTTTTTCTATCCAAGTAGCATCCACCGAGATCCGAATCCGCATAGCACATTATATCTAAGCCGCTCCACTTTGGATACCACAATCCCAAGTTGATTGTTCCTTTAATGTATCGGAATATTCGTTTGACGGCCTCATAGTGTGATTTCTTTGGATTTTCCTGAAAACGAGCACACACACATACACTATACATAATATCGGGACGACTTGCCGTTAGATAAAGCAAGCTCCCGATCATACCACGATATCTTGTACTATCAAATCTTTCACCCTCTTCATCTAGTGTCAAGTGTGTGTTTGTAGCCATAGGTGTACTCATTGGTTTCACATTTTCAAAATCGAATTTCTTAAGCATGTCTTTAATATACTTTGATTGATTTATGAATCTACCATCTTCATATTGTTTTATTTGAAGTCCAAGAAAGTAATTCAATTCACCCATCATACTCATTTCAAATTCATTATGCATAAGTTTTGAAAATTCATCACACAAGTCTTGGCATGTTGATCTAAATATGATATCATCCACATAAATTTGTACAAGCAAGATGTCATCTTTTCTTTTCTTTGTGAACAATGTATTATCAACTTTACCCATATTATATTCATTTTTCAACAAGAATGATTTTAATCTATCATGCCAAGCTCTAGGAGCTTGTTTAAGGCCATACAATGCTTTTCTAAGTTTATATACATAAGATGGATGAATGGGGTCTTCAAAACCGGGAGGTTAACATACATAAATTTCTTCATTTATAAACCTGTTTAAAAAAGCACTTTTGACATCCATTTGATATAGTTTAAAATTTTGAGCACAGGCATAAGTAAGTAGAATCTTTATGGATTCTAATCTAGCAACCGGAGCAAAGTTTTCATCATAATCTATCCCTTCGCGTTGGTTATATCCTTGGGCTACTAGTCTAGCTTTGTTTCTAGTGATATTTCCATTTTCATCAACTTTGTTTCTAAAAACCCATTTAGTTCCAATTATTGTGTGACCACTAGGTAAAGGTACTAAGTCCCAAACTTGGCTTCTAGTGAATTGATTTAACTCTTCTTGCATTGCCATTACCCAATTTTCATCTTTAATTGCCTCTTTAATATTTTTGGGTTCTATGTGTGACACAAAGGCAAAGAAAGTATTAAGGTTTTGGGCTTTGGATCTAGTGAGTCTTTGATTCAAGTTTCCTATGACTTGAGTTATTGGATGGTTCCTATTTTCTTTAATTTCATTTTCATTACTTGTGGTTTTGTTATCTATTATTGGGTTTTGAACACTATGATGATTTATGTCTAATTTTGAGAGTTGTTGTTCTGTGGCTTCTTCTTCTAATTTGTCATCATCTACTAAGGGTTGAGTCTTAGGAGGAAGTGGAGATTCATCAAATGTGACATTAAGGGATTCCTCCACATCCATAGTGGATTTGTTTAATACTCTATAGGCTTTACTATTCAAGGAGTATCCTAAGAAGACACCCTCATATGCTTTAGGATCAAATTTTGTCAAGTAGTCTTTGGTATTAAGGATATAGCATTTACTACCAAATACCTTAAGATGTCTTAAGGATGGTTTTCTACCTTTGATGATTTCATAGGGTGTTTTATTTAGCATTGGTCTAATCAAGACTCTATTTAGGATGAATGTAGCCGTTGAGACCGCATCACACCAAAACTTTTGTGGAATGGATTGTTCATTTAGCATTGTCCTACTCATTTCTTGTAAAGTCCTATTTTTCCTTTCAACAACCCCATTTGATTGGGGAGTGTGAGGAGCCGAAAAGTTATGAGAAACTCCATGTTTTTCACAAAATGCTCCAAATTGCGCTTCATTGTTAAATTCTCTTACATGGTCGGTACGAATTGAAATGATCGTACAACTAAATTGGTTTTGAATTTTCTTGCCAAGGGTTTTAAATTTGTCAAAAGCTTAATTTTTGTTTTTCAAAAATAGTGTCCATGTATATCTAGAAAAGTCATCTACAACAACTAGTGTGTAGAAGTTTCCCCCATAACTTTGAATTGATGAAGGGCCAAAAAGATCCATATGCAATAGTTCAAGACATCTCTTTGTAGTTATAGCATTTTTAGATTTATGAGATGAATGCACTTGTTTTCCTATTTTACATGCATCACAAAAATGATTATCGAATTTAATATTTGGTAAGTCTCTAACAAGCTCATTTATAGTCAACGTTTGTAGTAGTCTCATGTTGGCATGACCTAGTCTTCTATGCCATAATGTTGAATTGTCAATTATAGATGCAAGACATACTTGTGTATTAGGATTATCACCAAGTCTACATGTATATAGTCCATTTCTCCTAACACCTTTTACTAAAACTTTATCATCTTTGCATATTAAGATTTCATGTTTAGTGAATTTAACATTTAGATCTTTATCACATAGTTGACCAATACTAATTAAATTGTAAGCTAAACCACTAACAAGCTCAACATTCAAGAATTTGATATTGTCATGAAGAATGTTACCTTTACCAATCACCTTTACTCTTAGATTGCTTCCAAACACAACATGTCCTCCATCATACTCCTTGTATGAGGTGAAGAGTTCTCTATTACCGGTCATGTGTTTTGAACAACCACTATCAAGAATCCATTCATGAGACATATTCTCACTTTTACTGCAACCCTACACATATGAAGTTTTCATTCAAGCTTTTGGTACCTAATGTTTCATGGGTCCTGGATGGTTAGCATCAAAAACTCCTATTCTAATCCATCTTTGTGTGATTTTAAAACTTTTATGATACCATGTGTTCTTAGGGTTTATGGATTGAGAGTATTTTGGTTTTTGAGTCACATTTGATTTGGGTTTCTTGAATCCAAGTCCATGCTTTGTTGTTGGAGTATAAAACTTTATCATTAACTCATTACTTGCAACCTTGGTCATACAAGTGGAAGAGCTAGAGACAATGTTTACATTTTTGTTCTTTTGAAAATTCTAGTGACCCGACGGTCGATGCACGGTATCGACCGTGGGTCGACCGTGGAGGTCTTGGATTTTTTCTTTCCCTTTTTCTTTCACAAATTGGATGGTTTTCAAGTGACTTATTGGCATGTTGTTTGAGTGCCCAGAGAATCCAATGCCACCCTTATCTTTTGATGATTTTTGAATCTTTAACATTTCATCTAACTTTGTTGAACTATTCTCAAATTTTGACAATGTGGTTGTATCCAAGTTTGTTTTTAACTTACTCTCCAAATCTTTTATGCTTGTATGTGTATGAGATGCAATTTTGTTTTCTAGATCTTTTATCTTTATAACTAAGTCATCATTTTCATTTTTCAACTTGACATTTTCCTTTTTCAAACTTTTATTCTCATTTTTTAACTCCTCATTTTTAGTAAGTATTTTTGAGCTAAAATCACATAATTGATCATATTGATGGTCATTATTGTCACTATAGTAGCTAGAATCGGAGTGTACCTCACTTGTCTCAAAGGCCATGAGACATTTTTCTTCTTTTGTTTCTTCTTGGTTCTCATCGCCACTATCACTCCATGCACCTCCTAGGAAGGCTTTGTGATTTTCCTTTTTCTTTGAAGCTACCTTTGGACAATCACTTATGAGATGTGAAGAGTCTCCACATCCATAGCATTCTCTAGATGATTTCTTTTCTTTCTTGGCATCCATGGCTTGCTTGTACTTCTTAGGATCAAATGGAGCTTTCACATGCTTGCCTTTTCTTTTGAAGAACTTTTTAAAATTCCTCACCATCATGGCATACTCTTCATCCTCATCACTATTTGTTTCATCTCCTTCATCACTAGAGGAATCTTTGACATGTTTGGCTTTAAGTGTAATGGACTTGCTCTTCTCTTTCTTTAGCTTGGCAATCTCATCATCCTTTTGCATGATCACTTCATACACCTTGAGATTTCCTATTAGCTCAACCATTCGAAGTATATTCAAATCTTTTGACTCCAGAATAGCCGTCACCTTTGCCCTCCATTTTGGTGAAAGGGCCCTAAGAAACTTTCTTACAATCTTTTTGTTAGAGTAAGTAGTCCCAAGTGACTTGAGACTAGTAACAATAGTATTAAACTTTGCAAAAGCCTCATCAATTTTCATATCATCTAGTATTTTAAATTGTTCATATTGTTGCACAAGTAATTCAATTTTGTTATCTAGAACTTGGGCATTTCCTTGATGTGTGGTGATAAGAGATTTCCAAATAGCATTTGCACTTTCACACATAAATACTCTTTCAAACTCTTTTCTAGGCAAAGCATTGTAAAGAAAGAGTTTTGCTTCAAAATTTTTAGAAACCATTTTCTTATCCTCTTGATCCCATTTTTCATTAGGAAGTGGAACAAAGGCATCTTGTTTGGAATCAAAGGTTTTTGGTACATAATCCCCTTCTTCAATAATTTCCCAAAGATCAACATCTTTGGCTTTGACATAAGTCATGAATCTTTGTTTCCAATAACAAAACCCTTCTTCTTCAAGAAGTGGAGGTCTAACCATAGAATTCCCCTCTACATAATTTTGTACCATTTTATCAACTCAAAAATTTTTGAAAAAATATTTTTAGAAGATTTAAACAACTTTTCAAAAATTATCTAGAGCAACTTCCTCTGATACTAATTGTTAGAACCTAGATGGGGGGTGAATAGGTTATATGCCCACTTTTTAAAGTTTTTAACAATATTTGCAAGTAATTAAAGAGTTTAAGGAAGAAAGATATCACCAATGAAGTAGTTTGGACACAATGATTTATAGTGGTTCAAGCAAGGGTTAACATCCTTGCTCCACATCCACTCCTTGGCCTCACCCACCAAGAGTTACTCCACTAACTTCTCTCTTTGAAGGTAGAGATAAACCTTTTACAACTTCTCTCTTTAGCTTACAAGAATTACACTTTACTTTTGCAAACAAGGCTAAGATAAACCTTACTTCACTCTAATTGGAAAGGCTAGAGTTGATCCTCACTTCTCTCTAATTCTATAGGCTAGAGATTATCCTTACACTATTGCAAATGTATATGAATGTAATGAAGTATAGGAACTTGAAGTCTTTCACTCTTGCTTGATTCTTGATCTTGAAAGATTGAATTATCAAGGAATATGAGCTCACAAGATTTTTATGTATTCTGTGTTTTTTCATATTGCAAGAGGTGAGTAAAACACAAGACTTGAGTTGTTTTAAATAAGGAAAAAGTTTGATGCTCAAAAAGTGTCCAGACGATCCACGGTCGACCGTGTAATCGACCGTCGCACTGCTGGAGATTTTTGAGCCTTGTGCATATAGACGTTGGGCTTTTACCAAAACCACACACAACCCATTTTTACTATAAAAATGCACTGAAAAGAAGTTTTAGAAAAGTTGGGTAAGTGCCATACTTCTTAAGTTTGAATTTAATCATGAAAATGGTAGTTTGGAAACCAAATGCACAAAGCATGTTGGAAGTTTACCTCTTTGGGAGATTCCTTTTGCTAAATATGGTTTTGGCTTATTTCAATAGAAGATTGTGTTTAGTATTTGCCAAAATGGGAATTTTTTCTTTGACTTCCAAGCTTGTGATTTTTATAAAAATTGTCTCAATTTTTATAAAGGTTTTTATAAATGTTATTTTATAAAAACTTAAACTTATTTGATTATTTATTTAGTAAGCTCATAGACTTTGAATGTTTATTTGTAGGAGACTTCAACATCGACTTCTACTTGAACTCGGATCTTGACGATTGAAGCTTGGCCATTTGATGAAGCTTATTTTGTAGATTATGGATTAGAATATATTTGATTGAATATATATATGTATATGTGCATATATGTTAATGTTAATACATACAATTTATATAAACAAGTTGTATATTTTTGTGTCAACAAAAGAGGATTTATTTATAAGCCTATTTTTCCCAACATAATGGATGTCAACGGATCCTACAAGTGTCTAAGAGTTGTAATAGAGATTACAATTGGTAAAATGGTTGTCGGCCTAAATAGCTTCGCCACGTGATCTGCGTTAAACCCATCACGGTTCTAGGTGAAATAAGGTTCTTAGCCCTTGTTACAAAGAAATTGTTCTGTTTAAAACTATGGGTACTTATTTTTAACAAGGATTTCCAAACTAACTAAAGCTACTTTGCTAATTTAGATGGCGTCTTCAAGCAAAAACAACACCAGCAACCATTTTTTGCTAAGAGTTTTCCTTGAAAAGGAGAAACTCAATGGTAACAACGTCTTGGATTGGTTTAGGCAACTCAAGCATGTCTTACGCTAAGAAGGGAAGATGGGTACCATAGAGGAGGCCCTACCCGAGGCTCCTGCTGCCAATGCCACTCGGCCTATCCGAGACACTTATGAGAAGCGTCTCAAGGATACCGAGGACATTACTTGCCTCATCTTGAGTACTATGATCCCCCAGCTCCAAAAGCAAATGGATCATTTAAGTGCTTTTGACTTGATCGCTCGGCTTAAGGAAATGTTCCAACAGCAAGCGAGACAAGAGAGGTTTGAGTGTCTTAAGACGGTTCTTGGTAGCAAGATGGCCGATGGTGGGAATGTGAGTGCTCACGTGTTGCGCATGAAAGCAAACGTGGAGCGCATGGAACGGCTTGGATTTACCATAGGGAGGGAGCTAGCCATGGATTTGATCCTATGGTCCCTGCCCACCGCATATGATCAATTCGTCATGAGTTATCATATGCATAGTATAGATAAATCCATTATGGAGTTACATTGTATGCTCAGGACAACGGAGTCTAGCATGACCAAGAACAAGCCCGCCGTTCCAAATTCCGTTCTTGCTATAAGGGAGGGGCGAATCCAGAAAAAGAAGAAGTCTACTTATACCCCTAAGGGTAAGGGGAAGGGGAAGGTTGGCGTGGCCAAGTCTAGGCCCGCTCCGGAGGGTAGAGGCAAGGGGAAGATGGTTCCCCAAGCCAAAACTCCGGATGAAGCGGAATGCTTTTTCTACGGGAAGAAGGGCCATTGGTGCCGTAGCTGCCCGGGGTACCTAGAAGGTCTTAAGAAGCTCAAGGGGTTGAGCATCGGTTGAACTTCCGATTCAGGTACTTAAATGATTGAACTCCATCATACTTCTACATCTGGTAGTTGGGTATTAGATACCGTTGTGGCACTCACGTTTGTAATATTGTACAGGTGCTAAAGGCAAGTAGAAGGATGGAGCATGGAGAGCTAGACTTGATAATGGGAAACAAGGAGATTGTCCCGGTCAAGGCTCGTGGAGAAGTAGAATTATCGTTTAATTCTGGTTTTTCTATATTATTGTTGAACGTATGCTATTCGCCGCTTGTGGTGAGAAATATTATTTCTTTTCATGCATTACATGACAATGGTTTTGGTTTTACATTTGACAATGGGGTTATCGTTTGTTTTAAAAATAATATTTGTTATTTTAAAGCTTATCCTTGTCGTGGTATTTATGAAGTAGATGCATACGTTAGTAATAATCGTTCAATCGTGAATATTGATTCAACGTCTAAAAATGGTTTAGAGAAATTGTCTTTGTGGCATGGTCGACTTGGCCATATAAACAAGACTCGTATCGCCAACCTCTAAGCAGATGGGATTTTGGAATCATTTGACCATGAGTCAAATGAAGTATGCGAATCTTGTTTATTAGGTAAGATGACTAAAGCACCCTTTCCGGCCTGAATGAGAGGGGTAAAGACTTATTGGACATTATACATTCGGATGTGTGTGGTCCGTTTAAGCACATCACAAGAGACAATTCTAAATACTTCGTTACCTTTATAGATGATTATAGTAGGTATTGGTATGTCTACTTGGTTAGACAAAAGTCTGAGATGTACCATAATCTCGTTCCCACGAAGAAGGTCGAGAATACACCTTTCGAGATGTGGCATGGGAAGCCTCACGTTCTTGCCTATCTAAAGGTTTGGGGTTGTCAAGCCTACGTACGACGTGAGGTAGATGACAAGTTAGAGCTCCGATCCGAAAAGTGTTATTTCATTGGGTATCCAACTGCGGGTATTGGATACATATTCTATAAACCTTCCGAGAACCATGTATTTGTTGCTCGGAGGGTGGTCTTTTTAGAAAGAGAATTAATATCCAATCAGCAAGGCGGGAACAAGATTGACCTTGAAGAAGTTCAAGGGTCAACAGATAAAAGGCCTGACGTTGGCACTAGCAAACAACCTAGTGAGGTTGAGTCTGAGCATGACAATGTGGAGACTAACGTACATCCATTACCTCCCCGTAGGTCCGGTAGAGCTCGCCATGAACCAGAGATATATGGGTTTCTCATATTTGAGGGTGACGAGCTATTGGTGGATCTTAATGAGCCCACCAACTATCGGGAAGCGGCAGCGGGCCACGAGTCTGCTAAATTGAACGAGGAAATGGATAACGAGCTGCAATCCATGGAGGATAACCAGGTTTGGGTACTCGTTGATCCTACATCCGGTTGTAAGCCAATAGGGTGTAAATGGGTCTTCAAGAAGAAGACCGACATGGATGGAAAAGTTAGCACTTTCAAAGCCCGACTGGTGGCTAAAGGTTTCACCCAGACACATGGTGTCGATTATGATGAAACTTTCTCCCCAGTGTCCATGTTGAAATTTATTAGGATAGTTTTGGCAATTGTTGCATTTCATGATTACGAAATATGGTAAATGTATGTCAAAACCACCTTCCTTAATGGGAAGCTCTCCGAAGAGGTGTATATGACGCAGCCTGAGGGTTTTGTACATCCAAAGCATCCTAATAGAGTGTGTAAACTAAAGAAGTCCATTTATGGACTCAAACAAGCATCTCGTAGTTGAAATCTATGCTTTGACGAGAAAGTCAAAGAGTTTGGTTTTTCAAAGAGCGTAGACGAGCCATGTGTATACGTTAGGGCTAGTGGGAGCGCCGTTGTTTTCTTAGTCTTATATGTGGATGATATCCTACTCATTAGGAAAGATATTCCAACCTTGCAATGTGTTAAAACTTGGCTTGGAAAATGCTTTTCAATTAAAGACGTAGGAGAAGCAGCATATATTCAGGGTATCAAGATCTATAGAGATAGATCCAGAAAACTTCTCGGGTTGAGTCAAAGAACATAAATTGACAAAGTCTTGAAGAGGTCCAAGATGGATGATTCCAAGAAAGGAAATCTTCCTATGTCACATGGGGTGATATTGAGTAAGACTCAATGTCCTAGTTTTCAAGAGGAACTAGAAGTAATGAAGCGAGTAACATATGCTTCGGCCGTAGGCTCGATCATGTACGCCATATTATGTACTCGTCCTGATGTGTCATGAGCTTTGATCTTGACTAGTAGATATCAGGGAAACCCGGGGCAAGCTCATTTGGTTGCGGTAAAGAACATTCTTAAGTATCTTAGGAGGACTAAAGAAATGTTCTTGATCTTTGGTGGTGAGGAAGAGCTCAAAGTAAAGGGTTACTCTGATGCTAGCTTCCAAACTGATAGGGATGACTGCGGATCACAATCGGGGTTTGTGTTCCTATTAAATGGTGGAGCTATTACTTGGAGATGTTTAAAGCAAGACACAGTAGCTGATTCTACTACAGAATCAGAATACATTGTGGCGAGTGAAGCTGCTAAAGAAGATGTGTGGATAAGGAAGTTCATCCGAGACCTTGGAGTGATTCCAAGCATATCCAACCCTATTGAGATCTTTTGTGACAATGAGGATGCGATAGCCTTAGCGAAGGAAGCAAGAGCTCATAAGAGAACGAGGCATATACCTCGAAAGTACCACTTGATGAGAGAGATGATTGAAAGTGATGAAGTCGCTATTGGTAGAGTAACATCGGAAGGCAATTTGGCCGATCCGTTTACTAAACCGTTGTCACAAGCTTCTCATGATTCTCACACTATGGGAATAGGTGTTATATTTGCTCATGAATTGGTTTAGATTGAGTTTTAATTTATGTTTGGACCATTATGGATTTGGGAACATTAAGAAGTAATGTTACTATTGTTTTTTCGATTTATATAGTAGAGATCTATATATACGCGTGTTGCGCTTACTTACATTTAGTTTTTATTGTGTTCTATCTTTGCATGTTTAATCTCTTCCCAAGGTTGTTATACAATCCTTAAATCTCCACAATCGGTCATACTTTGTGGGAAGGAAGTATGAATTAAGATTGAGGTAAAGAGTTAGTTTTGATAAACGTGACTTGCCTATACTTGAAAGGGGTTTCAAGTGATTGGAGGACCCGCACTCAAGTTCACTTCATGGTTTTAGTCATAACTAACTCCGGATGATAATGACATTTCATCCTTAAACTAGAGATGCATGTGATCCCAAAGCATAGGTCTGCTTTGCTTTGATCGTTTTCTAGCGCGGTT
This sequence comes from Dittrichia graveolens, assembly GCA_038502395.1. Taxonomy (NCBI): domain Eukaryota; kingdom Viridiplantae; phylum Streptophyta; class Magnoliopsida; order Asterales; family Asteraceae; genus Dittrichia; species Dittrichia graveolens. Next base: position 56,677,135 of record JARJIL010000003.1, read on the forward strand.
CGTAACTGGTCGTTATAAGGGAGATGATTGGGTGGAGTATTATCTATGTGGCAGGACTATGTAGTCGAAAGGAATTTGTTCCTCTATAAATTGAGAAGATATCTATGGGCCCCTCGATGATTGAGTGTTGACGTTCGTATGCATGGCCGTGCTCAAGTTATATTGATGATGGATCAACGTTACTTGGTTTGTTGGTCACCACTAATCTAGAATCGATCAACATAATCGTGAACGATTTGAAGGTTGACTATATTCCATGCCTTGTGTTCACATTGGATATCGTGAACAAAGGGATGTACATGTTCATTTATCTTTAGGACAATCATTATATGACTGGGATCTTGTCAAGAGTGGCATACCCTATACTGACTTAGGAGCGTAGATGTCTTGATAGAGGCCGCTCTATGTTTGTATTATTTTTCGTAGTCGTGTCACATGCAAGTGTTCACGGGCCGTGTGCTTGAACATGGGCCGTGTCCAGTCCAACATACACGGGGCGTTTTGGCCCAGTTCAAGGTCGTGTAGTTTGGGCCGACACGGCCGTGTAGATGAACACGGGCTGTGTCTAGCCTATTAGACACGGGCCATCTTAGCCTATTTGGGGCCCTAGACTTTAGGCCTACACGGCCGTCTTGATCAACAAGGGTCGTGTACGTTCGCTGTAACAGCAGAACTAACATCTTTAAACTCTCTTTTTAATGGGATTAAGTGTATGTTAATGCTACCTACGTTTTTCTCTACATATGAACAGACTTGAGAGAGTTTTAGAGTCTACTTGATGTTCATATTCTCTTGAAGTTGTTCTTGCTTTTAGTGATCAAGTTTTGGTGCACTAAGTGAAGAATATACACATATTGGTTGTTGTTTTGTGGTGCACTAACTTGCTAGCACTTGGGAATCAAAGATGCTTGGGGTGGACTACATTAGAGGAGTCCTTGTTTGGATTCTTGAAGCTTGACAAGGAAAGATCATTGTGCTTGCATTGTGTTACAATTCTATCTATCTTGTTTATTTATTTAGTTGCAAGTTCATGATTAGATTTTGGTTCTTGGAAGTATTTGTTGGTTTGGCTTTGGATTTTTGTTATATCTTTTGCTTCCGTTGCTACTTGATCATGCCAAACGAATACCTTCAGATAGAACTTATCTTTTCTTTAAAACCGTAACAAACTCCTTAATTAGAACCTATCTAACTAATTCCGTTTAAGATTTCTATCCAACTAATAGATATTTAAGTTGGGTTTGTATCCCAATGTAAATGTCTTAGATATCGAGAGTTTATAACAGAAATTAAAACTTATTAAAATTTTTGAACTTACTTCTGGTGCTGAGCTGACTTACTCAGACTTGACATAGTCAAGCTGAGTTCATTGATCTTCATGTCTTCAGATTTTCATACTAAAACCTATCTCAGCTTAGAATTCACTAAGTTAACTAGTACTTACATAAAAAACTCTATATTTGTTTGTACACTGACTACTCAGCTTAAGCTGAATAGTTAGTCTACAACAGACTTACATAATTCCAATCATCTATACATGGCTATGGTTTGTCTCATCAAATCTAATATTTCTAAGAATGGGACTAACAATCTCCCCCTATTTGATGATGACAAAACATTGAATCAAAATAAGCATAGGTTAAAAGAATTATGTTTAACAACTCCAGAACTGGCCAAAGTTAGTTACGAAATAAGTATTGAACTGATCCGTACTTATTTATCATGTCTTGAACTTACAAGATTTAAAGAACTGGACTTATCAGTTTGTAGTTGAACCTGTCAACTCTCAGCTCACCACGCTCTTTGTTTGAACATCCCAAACATAATATTGTGTTGGATTATGCCCACTGACACACACACGAGTTGGTATCATGGCTGATTAAGCAAGGGCCTATTGGGTCACACGCCAAGTATCGATTCCGGCATCACGGATGGTCTAATGAGAGAGAAAACCAGAAACTGGTTCTGGTGGGCCAAGGCACGTCCATGCCTCTATGAGGTACGGCCGTGCCCTACGGGCAGGCACGAGCCCATGTCGGGCGTGACTTTGGCGTGGCTTGTGGCTAGGTACGCCCGTGCCTCTGGGAGGCATGCCCGTGCCCTGTGCCCATGGACAGGCACGAGCCCAAGTCAGGTGTGACTTGGGTGTAACCTCTTGGGCAGGCACGCCCGTGCCTTACGGAGTAACAGCCATTTAACTAGGCTTTCAAAGCTAGTTAAATGTGGTGTTTATTGTCATTATTCTAGTAATTGAAAATGACATTAGGGTGCACGAATTTGATCTGAATTTTGAGTTCTATATAAGTGCTATGATGCTAAAGTGGTCATGTTCCAAGAGTTGTTTTTACTAGAATATATATATTTGCATATAACTACTCTCTCAAGCACAAGAGGTTCTAAGGCTTTTGTTCTCTTGTGATAATCATTTTGGTGGTGTTTAGATAGGCTTATCTAACACTTTAGCAAGTGGGAGGCGATAGTAGCTTGGCGTGGACTTCGATAGAGGTGTACACGTTAGTGCACGAGACTTCCAAACTCCAAACCACCTATAGGAGCACAAGCCTTTTTCACAGAAGAGGTGGCACAGAACGAACTCTTCCAGATGAGGAAGCGCGTACAAAGAAGATAGCACCGAGTGGTATAATTCTATTTCTTTGTGTGTTTATTTTGTTGCTTAGCCATGTCTAGAGTTTTGGTCCATATGGTGGGCAAATTTGTGGTCAATTTTGAAAATATTTTCTAGTCGTTTTGCTTCTGTTGCGATTTTAGACCACGAAAACCCAACAGTGGTATCAGAGCCATTTCTAACATGGCTTTGTACTTTTGGAGTTAAACCGGATTTTCTGAGTTTTCTGTCAAAAATGGTTTTCCGGTGACCGGGCACGGTCGTACCTTTAGGGGTACGGGCTGTGCCGGTGGCCGGGGCACGGGCGTTCCAGTGGGGGTACGGGCCGTGCCGAAAGAATTCGTAAACTGTTTAAAATTGTTTAAACTGTACACTGACAAAATGGCAGGCAAGCCCGTACCCTCTGGGGTACGCCAGGGCCTGTTGGTTTTTTGGTCAGAATTGGTTTTTGAAACAATATGTTTAAATATCTTAAATTCCGGGTGTTAGACTAGTCTTGATTCTGTTGATCTCTGCTATATTTTGATTCCTAATTATATATGTTTTGTGTGACTTGGCATGAAGTTCACAAAAACATATATTTTTAGGTGTATATATGAATATGCAATTTTAAAGGTGTATTAAAATTGTTAATGCATATGTACAAGGATTGCTTGTTGTGCCTTAAGTGTTATTTTGCAATCTCGATCAAGATATATATATTTTTGTTGGACATGGTTTTGTGGCACACCATTTCTTTTGTTTGGTTGTGGTAGTTGTGGTAGCCCGGTAACTTGATATGCCCATAGACTTTGTGATGTTTGTGGTTGGTTTTGATTTTGGCCTGCGTGCCGTAATGTTGTAATATTTATATTTGCTTCGACTTGCATGTCGTTTATTTAAATCTTTGTACTCGTAATAGATTATTAGGATCGCGACTTACCTGTCGTTTTCTTATTATTATGTACTCGTACTTAGATTATTTCAAATATGTAATATTGCATCAAAACCGACCAGAAGACACGGTGTTGACGTTTTGACGAACCAAGTCCGGGAGATTCGCCAGAGTGGAGATCGTGACGGAGCATCCCTTGGTGTTGTCCCTAGATTGACTATGTTTTCCCCGTTTTGGCTCACGGGGAAAAACACTTAGGATTTGGGCATGTTACCGGGTCTTTATTTATATTTAGGCGTGGTTGTTTTATATTTGAATTCTTTAGTATGCATGCTAGAGAATTTTTGAAAATATATAAAACAAAGAGATTTATGATTGTGTTTATATTTGTAGGCGCATAAGAATTGGCAAACATTGATATAAAAGGTGTTTATATTAAACGGTGATTAAAAAGGAGTTTTTGTCACTTAAATTGCTAATTTGTCAAAATTGTTAAAATATTATTTAACCGGAAAAACAAAAACCCGTTTTTCAAAAGCAAGTCACGCGCCACCCGTAAGACGACACCACCCAAATCTAACGAAACTTGGATGATTGTCGAGCTTTAGCACGAGTCATGCCTTGTGGAGTTGTGTGGAAGGTGAGTGTGGCAACCAGCAATATTGGTAGTCGAGCTTAAGCACGAACCAATGATTGGGCTAGGGTACCAACGTGTGTCTTGATGGGCGACTTACAAATTCTTTTATGTTGCTTAAATGATGTCGATCTCTAGCCGAGTCATTTAAGAAATAATAAAAGGATTGGTGTATGAAAGGATCAAACATGTCGTAGACATTTGATGTCGGAAGGATCCCGCAAGGATCTAAGAGTTGCAATGGTTGCAATCAGTAATTTGTCTACCGGCCTAAATAACTTATTTCATGATCCGCGGTAAACCCGTCATGAGATAGAGTGAAATATGGTTCTTAGCCTTGTTCAAATAATTAAGTTTTACAACTATTGGGTAATTATTTCTACAAGGATTTGACAACTAAAATTGGTACTCTAATTTTGTAGATGGCATCCAACAATGCTTCTACATCTTCATCGAACTCTATTTCCCTAAAATTGTTCATTGAAAAGGCCAAACTCGATGGCCAAAACTTCATGGATTGGTTCATGCAACTAAGGATAGCCCTTAGGTATGAACAAAAGATGTGGGCCATCGAGGAAGCTTTGCCGGAGGCACCTGCGGCTAATGCGACTAGGGCGGTCCGAGACGCGTATGACAAGCACGTTAAGGAAATGAACGAAGTGGCTTGCATTATGCTCTCGTCAATGATTCCTGAGCTTCAAAAGCAAATGGAACATTTAGGAGCATATGACATATGCAGGAGGTAAGCCTAAAGTCCCTTTTCGATTGCCATATGCAGGAGGGCGGAAATGTTAGCGTTCACGTGCTTAAGATGAAAACATTGGTTGACCGCTTGGAGAGGTTGGGATTCCCGTTAGGGAGGGAGTTGGCGGTGGATGTGATCCTCCGTTCTCTACCTAGTTCCTTTTCAGAATTTGTGTGGAAGTATCATCTCCATGGCATGGAAAAGTCCCTAATGGAGCTTCACGGAATGTTAAAGACCGTCAAGTCCGACATGTCTAAGAAGTCCTCCTCGTCCAAACCCATCCTAGCTATCCATGGAGGCAGAACCAAAAGAAAAGGCGCTCCCCCCTCTAAGGGAAAGGGTAAGAGGAAGGTTGCAAGACCTAACCCGAGTCCGGCACCGAAGGGCAAGGGGAAAGCCGTGATGGTTCCACCAGCCGAGGAACCTGCGGAAGCCGAGTGCTTCCACTGCAAGGAAAATGGGCATTGGCGGCGTTCTTGCCCAAAGTACCTTGAGGAGCTCAAGCGGGTAAAACCGAAGGGAGCGGATAACTCAGGTACGTTTATGATTGAACTCCACAATACCGCTACTTCTAACGGCTGGGTACTTGATACCGGTTGTGGCACTCATATTTGTAATAATGTGCAGGTGCGAAAAAGAAGTAGGGCGCTGGGTGCTAGAGAGCTTGACCTGATCATGGGAAACAAGGATCTGGTTCCCGTGGAGCAGATAGGGAGTGTTGATCTCGCCTTTCCTACAGGACTTGCTATTACCTTATTGAATGTTTGTTTTTCGCCCTGCGTGGCACGAAACATTATTTCCTTTCACGCTTTGTATGACGATGGATATGATTTTGGTTTTAATAATGGAATTATCTCCTGTTTGAGAAATGATGTTCATTACTTTAAAGCTTATCCATGTCGTTGGATTTATGAAACAAGTGTGTGTTTGGATGGTAATAAATCAATCATGAACATTGATTCTAAGTCCAAAGATGCATTTGACAAGTTGTCTTTGTGGCATAGTCGTCTTGGCCATAAAAGCAAGAAATGTATTGCCAAACTCCAAGTGGATGGGATTTTGGAATCGTTTGACCACGGGTCAAGCGAAGTATGCGATTCTTGTTTATTAGGCAAAATGACTAAGGCGCTCTTCACCGGCGTTGGTGAAAGGGGCAAAGACTTGTTAGACATTATTCACACGGATGTGTGTGGTTCGTTTAGGTCTACTACAAGAAACAACTGTAGGTACTTCATTACTTTTACTAATGATTTCAGTAGGTATGGTTATGTTTATTTGATTAAGCATAAATCTGAAACCTTTGAGGTGTTTAAGACATACCAAAACGAAGTGCAAAATCAATTGGGCAAGCGGATTAAGATTCTCAGATCCGATAGGGGTGGTGAGTACCTTAGTACCGAGTTTCTTGATCATCTTAGGGGTTGTGGAATTATTTCACAACTTACTCCACCCAGGACACCACAATTAAATGGGGTCGCCAAAAGGAGGAACCAAACTTTATTGGATATGGTTCGGCCCATGATGAGTCGTACAAAGCTACTCGCCAGTTTTTGGGGTTATGCTTTGGAAACTGCTGCTAGGACCTTAAACCTTGTACCAACAAAGAAGGTTGCAAGTACACCGTTCGAGATGTGGCATGGAAGGGTTCCTTCGCTAGCCTATCTCAAGGTCTGGGGTTGTGAGGCTTACGTGAGACGTGAAGATCAAGACAAACTTGAAACCAGAGCTGAGAAGTGTATTTTCATTGGCTACCCGGCTGGTTCTATGGGATATTTGTTTTATAAACCTTCGGAGAACAAGGTGTTTGTTGCTCGAAGGGCGGTCTTCCTTGAAAGGGAGCTGATATCTACAGAAGCCGGTGGGAGGCAAGTCGATCTAGAGGAAATTCTAGATGACATCAATAATCAACCTGATGTTGGCACTAGTACCGCTTTTGAGGTCGGCGTACCGGAAGAAGTGGAACCTCAACCATTGGTGGATGAGGTGCCTGATACACAACCATTAGAGCTCCATAGATCTGGTAGAGTTCGTAATGAGCCGGAAAGATATGGGTTTCTCATATCCAAGAGCGACAAACTATTGGTGGATCATAGTGAACCGACCAACTACCGGGAAGCCGTTGCGGGCCCTGAGTCTGCTAGGTGGAAGAAGGCGATGGACAATGAGATGCAATCCATGGCAGATAATCAAGTCTGGGACTTGGTTGATCCGGTACCCGGCCACAAGCCAGCAGGGTGCAAATGGGTCTTTAGGAAGAAGACTAACATGGATGGAAAAGTAGACACCTTTAAAGCCCGACTGGTAGCAAAGGGTTTCACTCAAACTCATGGTGTAGACTATGATGAAACCTTTTCTCCGGTGGCTATGTTGAAGTCTATTAGGATACTAATGGCTATGGCTGCATATTACGATTACGAAATATGGCAGATGGATGTCAAGACTGCCTTCCTTAATGGGAAGTTGGCAGAGGAGGTTTACATGGCACAACCTGATGGTTACGTAAACCCCAAATATCCTAATAAAGTCTACAAGCTTAAGAGGTCCATTTATGGACTTAAGCAAGCATCTCGGAGTTGGAACATTTGCTTTGATGAAAAGGTCAAAGAGTTTGGCTTTTCTAAAAGTAAGGATGAACCTTGTGTGTATGTCAGGGCTAGTGGGAGTGTTGTAGTTTTTCTAGTCTTGTATGTAGATGACATACTACTCACAGGAAGTGACGTGACTACCTTGCAGGAAGTGAAAACCTGGCTTGGGAGTAGCTTCTTTATGAAAGACATGGGAGAAGCAGCATATATTTTGGTGATAAAGATCTATAGAGATAGATCTAAGAGACTCATTGGTTTGAGCCAGAGTACGTACATAGATAAAGTCTTGAAGAGGTTCAAGATGCAAGATTCCAAAAAAGGGAATTTGCCTATGTTGCATGGTATGGCGTTGAGCAAGTCTCAATGTCCTAGTTCTCAAAAGGAACTAGAGGAAATGAGTCGAGTCCCGTATGCTTCGGCAATGGGATCGATCATGCATGCTATGCTATGTACTCGGCCTGATGTGTCGTATGCCTTGAGCATGACAAGCCGATATCAGGCTAACCCTGGTCAAAGTCATTGGGTTGCGGTTAAAAACATCCTTAAATATCTTTGGAGAACTAAGGAAATATTTTTAGTGTTCGGTGGATTGGAGGAGCTCAGAGTTACTAGATATTCTGATGCTATCTTCCAAACGGACAAGGGTGATTGCCGGTCTCAATCAGGATTTGTATTCTTGTTAAATGGTGGAGCAATAAGTTGGAGAAGTTCCAAGCAAGATACCGTGGCCGATTCAACCACGGAGTTAGAGTATATTGCTGCAAGCGAGGCTGCTAAGGAAGCCGTCTGGATGAAGAAATTCATTCAAGATCTTGGAGTTGTTCCTAGCATCGCTAACCCTATTGAGATCTTCTGTGACAATGAGGGTGCAGTAGCTCTAGCTAAGGAACCAAGAGCGCATCGACGTACGAGACACATTGCTCGGAAATATCATTTTATTCGTGATATCATCGAGAATGGTGACATTGTGATTAGTAGAGTACCGACTGAGGGGAACTTAGCAGATCCACTCACCAAACCTTTGTCACAAGTTAAGCATGATTCTAATGCTAAGTCTATTGGTATTAGATTTGCTAGTGACTTGGTTTAATTGTTTTAGTTGTATTTGTTATTGAAAACATTAAATCAATAATGTATTTCTTATTGTAATGACTATTAAATGGGGATTTAATATACGCATGGTGCGGTTACTTTATGAAACATTATTGTGTTCTATATTTTCATGTTTAATACTTCCATTAATAAACTTGTTTGTTCTAAATACTCCACGATTGGTCGTTCTTCATTGGAAGTAAGAAGTGAATTAAGATCGAGGCGAGTGGTTGGTAAAGTTTTCATCTTGGATTTAATACTTATTTACGCAACACTAGCATGTACTTAATGGTGATTAAGTAATTGGAGGACCCGTACCTGAGTTTACTTCATGGATATTATCACGAGTAAATCAGGATGATAATATTATTTATCCTTCTATTGGAGATGCACGCGTTGCTTGATTATTAACTTGGACTTCCTTAGATTGCTTTCTAACGCAGTTCGTAACTGGCTGTTATAAGGGAAGTTTTCAGGAAAGAACTTGTTAATATGATAGGGCGGTGTATTCAAAAGTATTCGTTCCTCTTTTGAGAGATATCCTTGGGCCCCTCGTTGACTAAGCTGATGACAAATCAAAATGCATGGCCGTGGTCAAGTTGAATTGATAGTGGATCAATTGTGCAACTTCTTTTGTTAGTCATAGTCAGTCTATATGGAGAAACATAATCGTGAATGATTTGGGGTTGACCATGTTCCATGACCTGCATTCACAACGGATATCGTGAAGGAAGGGGTATATAATCAGTTATCTATAGGACCTTTCCTTTTGGTTAGGTATTTTTTTTGGGAAGGCAAACCCTGTGCTGACTTGGGGGCATAGATGCCTTGCTAGAGGCCGCTCTATGTCGGTGACGCTTTTCGTGAGTTTGTCATGTGCAAGTGGGAGTCTGTTGGATTATGCCCACTGACACACACACGAGTTGGTATCATGGATGATGAAGCAAGGGTCTATTGGGTCACACGCCAAGTATCGATTCCGGCATCATGGAAGGTCTAATGAGAGAGAAAACCAGAAACTGGTTCTGGTGGGCCAAGGTACGCCCGTGCCTCTGGGAGGCACGCCCGTGCCTTGTTCCCAATGGACAGGCACGAGCCCAAGTCAGGTGTAACTTGGGCGTGACCTCTTGGGCAGGCACGCCCGTACCCTATGAGGCACGGCCGTGCCTTATGCAGTAACAACCATTTAACTAGGCTTTCAAAGCTAGTTAAATGTGGTGTTTATTGTCATTATTCTAGTAACTGAAAATGACATTAGTGTGCACGAATTTGAACTGAATTTTGAGTTCTATATAAGTGCTATTATGCTAACGTGGTCATGTTCCAAGAGTTGTTTTTACTAGAATATTTATATTTGCATATAACTACTCTCTCAAGCACAAGAGGTTCTAAGGCTTTGGTTCTCTTGTGATAATCATCTTGGTGGTGTTTAGATAGGCTTATCTAACACTCTAGCAAGTGGGAGGCGATAGTAGCTTGGCGTGGACTTCGATAGAGGTGTACACGTTAGAGCACGATACTTCCAAAATCCAAACCCGCGCGTACAAAGAAGATAGCACCGAGTGGTATAATTCTATTTCTTTGTATGTTTATTTAGTTGCTTAGCCATGTCTAGAGTTTTGGTCCATATGGTGGGCAAATTTGTGGTCAATTTTGAAAATATTTTCTACTTGTTTTGATTCCGTTGCGATTTTAGACCACGAAAACCCAACATATTGAACATATCAAATAATTAAACAGTTGAACATATCGAACTTGAATTTGTATGAATGAACATATCATTTACATTGTAGCTTGATCATTATGATCAGCTTATGCACACTTAGTGCTTACAAAATATTTAATCTAATTCTTCTAGATGTTCAGCTTCCATCCACATATTTGAACATTTCAGTTCCCAGATTGCTGCTTCCTTGATGGCACTATTTAGTGTTTCTTCAGTTTTTGGCAACTCTCTCATTTCAATTTTGCTTGATCTGATCTCTCTGTTCCATCGATATCTGAATAATATGTTCTGAACTGTGTCATCACATAGAATTCTCAAGTACATAATTAGCTCTACATTGGCTAAATGAAGATCTGCTACCTTTAAGAAACACTTGTTACCTTCCACTTCAAGATACAAGAATCCTTACAAAGGTTGATTTATGTACGTATTTTCTTTGAATTTAACTCCCCCTAGAACTTGTAAACTGATGTCACTTTTAGCTTGTTGACTTGCTGCTCTACTTATGCAGCTTTACGTCTGTTTAGGAAGTTATCAATCTCATCAGCAGGAATCTCACCTAACTGATCGATTTTTATGAAGAGCGTCTTCAGCACATCAACTACCTCTTGTCTAATCTGACTCATTTTCATTCTTTTGATAGTTGTGGCTACAATCTTTAATTATGAGAAACCCAACTTGTACAGACTTCTCATATCTAGACCAATCTCGTGTTTATTGTCTAGTACAAAGTTGATTATCACCAGTTCTCCCTTTCTACTCAATGTAAGAGATTCAATCTTGTAATAAAAGTATGTTCTCTTGTAGCAATGTCTTAGATCAGCATCTGAGTAGGGAATCGGGGCAGCTCTGTGTCCATGATAGTCAGCTTCAGTTTTAACTCTAGCAGCCTCAGCTTTAGCTTGTTCTCTCTATAGCTCAACTTGTTTCTATTGTTCTTTCAGTTCCTCCACAGACATACCCAGTTCCTTGGCCATCTCCTGTGACATTTGTTCAGCTAACATGTCACTGGTCTTCTATGCAGCATCAACTTCATCACCTAAGTCAGTGTTAGATTCAACACCTTGGGATTGACCTTGTTGCTATAGCTTAGGTTCAGCAATGATGACTTTCCTCCTCTTAGATGGAGACTTCATGCTTATTCTTTTCTTCTTTTTCCCAGTCTTTACAACCTTGTCTTTCCCTTTATCAACTTGTGAAGTTGCAACAGACTCAGCTTCAATTTTCTTTAGCAATTCAGCTTGAGGGATTTCAGCAGGCTCAGCTTCAGGAGTTTCAACACTTAGAACTTGTTGTGGGGCTGTAATTGTTTGGACTGCTGGAGTTTATGGCTATTGTTGAATGGGCTGATCTACAGTACTCATAAACTGATCATTAGTTTCTTCTTCGATATTCACTTCCTCTGTGTGCTCCCCCTTAACCACATCATCTTTTTTTCTTTGATTCTTTCTCTCCCTTTTTGACAGAGCATCTAGTTTGGCCCTCAGCTAAGCTTTGTCCTTCTTCCTTTTCTCATGAATTACCTCAAACTTGAGATTCAAATGTCTTAAAATGAGCTTTATATCCATTGCTCTAGTATCAGACTTTGGCTCCACCGTTCTTTGTTTAAAACCAAAGTCCCCTAGGCTAGTGGATGAGTGAATTTCTGCTGTATGGGTAACCCTTGAGTGTTCCTCTTGAGGTGAGGTCGTGGGTCCTATATCCAAAGGTTGGTGCTAACCTCTGGAATCAAGGGGACTAGATTGTAGAGCATGTAATCCTTCTTGGTGTCTAGGAGGATCATTTCCAGGTCATGCAAGAGAGTGTAAGAAAAGAAATGAAGGGGATGGACCAAAATCGTGCTAAATGGTGGTAGTGTGGGCTAGACTGAGTGGTGAGGAGGAGGTTAGTTAACCCTGGGGAATGGTCAAATGTTCAATGTAACCTTCATGGGTCTGTAAAGGCACAAAAATAGGCTCTCCCATGGCTCGAGAAGGTATGGGCTGAGTAGACACCATACCCGGTACAAGCTGACTGAATGAAGTGAGCCTTGAGGTTGGCACCTTAAGAGAGGGTGTCTCCCCCTCAGCCATTGCTGGTGGAAGTGTCAATGTGACAACAACTCCATGGTCCTTTTGAGGTGAAGGACCACTCTTGGCATATTTATGTGTATAGGTTTGGGAAAGTACCTTGGTTGAAGTGGGCTGACCAAGGGTGGTTTCAGATTGGAAAATGGATGGAAATATGTGTGATGGGGGAGAGGGGTTAGACTAAGTTAGGCTAGACTCAGTCTTATCTCCGTGTTTAGGTGGTGGAGAAATAAGAGAGAAGGAAGGAGAGGAGGGAAGAGAAGTCATACCTGCTGCACCTAGCAATGGGGACTCAAAGCTAGGAAACAAACTCCTTTGCTTAGAGCTGGAAGAGGTGGAAGAAATTCTCAGTTCATGAGGTATGTGCTAAGTCCTTTGTTGGTCAGCATGGGAGGACTCAGCCTCAGAGGCAACTGCTTCATCCTCTTCCTCCTCAACTTCTTCATCCTCCTCAACTTCACTTGATCCAAGAGTCGGAAGCTGTGCAGATGCCCGCATTTGTGCACTCATCTCTGGATGCCTAGGGAAGATATCATCCTTGAACATTCTTGGGATGAGGGCAGGGGTTGGAGTACTTTCATATCTTCTTGCATATAGGGCTCAAAGCCTGTCCTCAAACACCATGGATAGAAAATGAATAAAGGGCACATTTGCATCTCTTACCGTTTTGGTAACTTGTAATCAGAGCACTTCAAAGAACAGCTCTGCATAATCAACTTGCCTTCCATGATACATATTGTACAGAAGTTGCATCTCGAAGTCGTTGACATTATCCAATCCACTAACCTTGTACCCCAGTGAACGTACCACTGTTGATACCAAGAAACCCCAACCGGTTTGGAAGACAGGCTTCTTTATTACGCCGGTGACTTGTAGATGACCTATGAGGGGTATAACACTTCTGGCTATCTCTCTAGAAACAATGGCATTGTAATGTGGGATTACGGGTAGTCGTGATAGTTTACGTAGAGCATTTGCATCGACCACCATCCATTGTTGTCCACCTAGGACAGTTCCCCAAATAACCCGGTGATCAGCCTCATAACGACAAGTATACCAAAACTCTGTCAGTAGTTGAGGAACTAGGACGTCAGGACTTCCAAGAAAAGCATGAGCCAGTGGTCCTTTCCGAATATAGGAGATCCACACCTCATATTCGTGACCAATCTTAGATTGAGGAATGTCGATACACGCTAGAACATTGTTTTTCTTTGTAAACTGGGAGTGCATTATTCTTCAAATTTCCGCCTCGGATCATATGTTTAATCTGATTGAGAACAAATCCCTCCATTGTTATTGCACTAAACGTTTTCGATTGCACTTAGCAAACTTAGGGTTTTGCACTAAACGATTGATTTTGTGCACATCAAAGGGATTGTTTAAAGAATAGAGAGAGAGAGGAATGAGATTTGGAAGTGTAGACGATATCCGGTAAGTAGTCTCTTATACCTTTTCAATGTAAGAGAAAAATTACTGTTATGGAATGGTAATAAAGATGACTGTTACAGTAAAAACGATTACGCAGTTTGTTACAACGGCTATATTTAATGTAAGTTACCTAAACACGCACTATTACATTAATCCGGATTCTAACAACATTAATGGAATTATTTTTAAGAACTTGTTTTAAACAAATAATTCATAAATGTCACACCCCGCTAAAGCGGAATTACGAGATGTAATAGTTTACGGTTTCATAGCATAAGGTACAAGATCACACCAACCATAGATAATTAAAAGTAGTACAATTGTTTACAACAAGTTTCGATAATTGTTCAAAAGTTTGGAAAATATCATAATGTAAATTGCTAGATAATACTGCCACATGCATGCCAAACAGGAGCTGACCACTTACTAATGATTTCCTACAAAGCATGATAAAGAGAGTGTCAACTATAGAAATAGTTGGTGAGATCACAGGTTTTGATATGAAATAAAATAAGATTTTAATGCCAAAAACGTTCATCACTGAACGATGAGTATGTAAATCGGTTGTTTAGTTTGCACGTGGTATAAGTATATGCAGAATGCTAACGCAAAGAGCCCACTGCCTAAGCCTACTGACTGAATGCCCATAGAGTAATAAACAGAGCCTGTTTCACAGTAATTATGCACTTACACAAGTAAGTGGGGTGTCAACCTAATAGCGCTATCCATAGATTACTAACGGCTCGATACAATGAGTTAATAGGTAGTGTTGAACGGTGGAACTTACATAAAGAGTGAAACTCATAATCGTTAAACATAAGCATATATACCAAAGTGCGAAGATAAGATAACAGTTTGATAAACAGATCAACCGATGATTTAAATAGTAGCATGCTTTTCCCCCAAAAATATTCAAAACAATAAAACGTGGGGCCGTGAATACTCACCTGACAAAGTCTAACGCGTTCTTAAAATAATTCGTAAGGTCTTGAATTCCCGCGGTGCTTCCTTCCTAGTGGAATAATATCCTATTATTAGTCCCCACATTCTAGTTATTAAAATTAATAATTAATCTTGTATGGTTTATATTGATTTTATAGTGATCTCGTTATATGTTACAATTATATATATATATATATATAAATATAAATATATATATATATATATATTTACCCAACTTTATTTCATGTGAATACATTTATATTTTATGTTTTATATTTTTCATTTACTTTTTAGGTGTTTCTATCTTACTTAAGTGATTTTTATACTTTAATTATTATTTTTCAAGTCCCATCATAAATATTTTATTCTTCTTTATTTACTGTGCAAGTCCTTTTCTGTCAGCTTCATGGGTTGTAATTTGGTGCAATGTTTAGTATCCTAACGAAATATTTAATGTTCCAAGTCTTTATATGTTATTATAATATGTCTTTAGAGAATACTGTAAAAATATTAGAATTTTTAAAGATTCATAGGTATTTTATTTGATTTTATTTAAATTTAGAGGTAACTGGTGAAAATCTAGTTAACACTCTCATATTGTTTTAAGGGTTTGAGTGACCAAACGACCTTATTGCTAGATGATTAAAATTGGGTTAAATTTCTAACTCGATAATGTATCTTTTAAAAAAAATTGACCATTTTTAAGTTTCTGTGTACCAAGTTATGATTGATTAAAGTCCATTCATAAAATTATCCAGATTTCTCAGTTTTGTGCATGCAACTTATTTTACATAGTTAATGGTTCAAAAACTATTATTTTAGAGTGAGGTTAACTTTATTTGAAATATAACTCATTATATTAAATTTTCAGAAGAAAAACTAATTTATTTGAATAATATTTGAGTGGTTTAACAACCATGCAATTGGGTCACTTTATTGAACAGTGAGCTTTCTGACATATCTGGCTTGATACAGGTGGTTGGAGGGTCAAATCCTCATGAAATCTTGAATTTCCACTTGGAAATGAAGCTCAACACAGAGATAAAACGTTTTAAAAAAAGAATCCAATCGTTTGGTTAAATATTCATTAAGTTATGGTCATTTTAAATCAACACAAACTTTCTGCCAGAATCAGATCTTTACACCATATCAACTAATAGCTTACATTTTGTGTTGATCACCACTAATATTATGATTTTATCATGTTATTTACTTGATTACTCAAATATTCTAGATTTTAAAACAAAAATTACATGCATGATCATATCATGATAGATCCTTCAAAGAAAACCACATGCATGTGCAAAAACCCACATGCATGTGCATAAAAACACTAATTTCTTGAGTTCTTGTTGCTTGATTCATAAAGTTTTGTTTTTGAGTTGAACATTTTTATGTTTTTAGTGAATGCATCATCATCAAAACACTTTGATGTTCATAAAATTTCAGAAACTCAAGAAATCTTGAAGAAAAAGTAAGAAAAATGCAAGAAATGAAGAGATTACCCAAGAGATTGCTACCTATGCTTGCTTACTTTGAATCTTTTGCTTCAATCCTTCAAGAACACATTAAAATATGGAAGTTTATGATGATTTGCAGCTGATTTGGGGGTTGGAATGTAGAGAGAAGGTGGAGAGAATGGGCTTAGAGAGAGAGAGAGAGTGAAGTGGTGAAAATGTGTGGAAGATGACTAGAATATATGCATGTAGATAGAGTGTTGTAGTCGGTTTGTGAGGTGGGACATGGCTGGCCAAATTTTGATATTAATATTGTTATTATTATTAATATTATTATCTTTTGTTTAATTAATATGTATAATGTGTGTGTTGGATGTATTTTGTACATTGGTGGTTCAATTAAAGTCAATACTTACAAGTTTTTGATTAGTTTTGTTGGTATTTATATAAGTTTTATATTTGCGATAGATAATATATGTAATGATGTGTTTTGTTCTTATTATTTTGATTGTTATATAAAATTTATAAATCTGGACTTTTAATTAGGCGGTTTTACCGATTTTTACGATTTTTGAAGGTTTTAAGCACATCGCCGGGATTTTTAGGGGATAAAAGGTTTCTACAAAATTATTTATGTTATTAATACTATTTGTAGCTATTAAAAACCTATATTTACGTTTTCTAGAAGCTAACCTGAAATTCTAATTGACGGTTGTCACAGTCTACCCCAGTTGAAAGAATTTCGTCCCGAAATTAGCTTTTGACATCTTCGGACTACTTCTGGGCAAAGAGGTGAGGATATTTAAGTTTCATATAGTCCTCTCGTTCCCATGTATATTCTGATTCATGCCTTGAGTTCCTACGAACTTTCAAAATTGGAATCTTCTTTCGTCTGAGTCACTTGATCTCTCGGTCGAGAATTTTGATTGGTTCTTCTTTGAACGACAACTTCTCGTCAACTTGAATGTCTTCTAAGGGTACGACTACTGATTCATCAGCCAAACACTTCTTGAGATTTGCTACGTTGAATATGTTATGGATGGCATTCATTTCCTGAGGCAGTTTCAGTTTATATGCTACCGGACCGATCCTTTCAATGATCTCAAATGGTCCAACGTACCTAGGGCTTAATTTTCCTTTCTTTCCAAAACGTACTAGCCCTTTCCATGGTGACACCTTTAGAAGTACTTTATCCTCGACTTGGAATTCTAAAGGCTTTCTGCAGTTATCTGCGTAACTCTTCTAACGATCTCTCGCGGTTTTAATTCTGTCTTTAATGATCGAAATCTTGTCGGTTGTTTCTTGCACAATGTCAGGTCCAATTAATTGCTTATCACCAACTTCACACCAACTAAGTGGTGAACGACACTTCTGTCCATACAAAGCTTCATAAGGCGCACACTGAATACTGGTATGGTAGCTGTTGTTGTATGAAAATTCCCCCAAAGGTAAGTGAGAATCCCAACTTCCGCCAAAATATATCACACAAGCCCTTAACATGTCTTCTAACGTTTGTATAGTTCGCTCAGTCTGTCCGTCGGTTTGTGGATGATAAGCTGTGCTCAAATCTAATCGTGTACCGAGTGCTTTGTGAAGGGACTACCAGAATCAAGACGTGAAGCGGCTATCTCTATCTGAAATGATTGAAATTGGCACTCCATGGCATGTAACGATTTCATCAATGTAAATTTGGGCAAGCTTCTCCATCTTGTAACTTTCTTTGATAGGAATGAAATGTGCAGACTTTGTCAATCGATCCACTATCACCCAAATTGCATCATGACTCCTAACTGTCCTGGGTAATTTGGTTATGAAGTCCATGGAAATTTGTTCCCATTTCCACTGTGGAATCTCTAGTTGCTACAACAAACCAGATGGCTTTTGATGTTTTGCTTTGACTTTTGAACAAGTCAAACACTTTCCCACATACAAATGTACGTCCTTCTTCATTCCCGGCCACCAATAATATTCCTTGAGATCCCTGTACATTTTGTTCTGCGCCGGGATGAATTGAATACCTAGATTTATGAGCTCCGTCTAGGATTGTTGATCGCAAGTTGTTAATTTTTGGTATCCACACTTTGTCTTCAAAGTAGCGGACTCCATTAGATTTAGTTTCAAATCTATGTTCGAGTTGGTGCAACGTCTCATTCCTCAAGTTTTCCCCTTTTAACGCCTGATCCTGATCTTCGAGGATTCTTGTCTTTAGGCTTATCTGAACAAGTGCTCTTAATGCTCGCACTCTTGAAGGTTTAGCCCTTACCTTCCTGCTAAGCGCGTCGGCTACCACATTAGCCTTGCCAGGGTGATATTTAATTTCACAATCATAGTCCTTGAGTAACTCCACCCATCTTCTTTGCCTCATGTTGAGCATTTTCTGATCAAGGATGTGTTGAAGACTCTTATGATCGGTGAATATAGTGCACTTAGTACCGTACAAATAATTTCTCTAAATTTTAAGTGCAAAAACTACTGCTCCAAGTTCTAGATCATGAGTTGTGTAGTTCTTCTCGTGAACTTTAAGTTTTTTTGAAGCATATGCAATAACTTTGTCTTTTTGCATCAATACACATCCCAAACCTTGATGAGAGGCATCACAATACACTATAAAGTTCTCCGATCCTTCTGGTAATGCCAGAATTGGTGCATTGCATAGCTTGTGCTTTAGCTTCTGGAACGCTTCTTCCTGTCTGTCACCCCAACTAAACTTCTTGTCTTTTTGAGTCAACGAGGTTAGTGGCTGGGCAATCTTCGAAAAGTCCTTAATGAATTGTCGGTAATACCCATCTAAACCCAAAAATTGACGAATTTCGGTTGGAGTCTTTGAGGCTTCCCATCTTTTAATAGCTTCAATTTTTGTAGGATCTACGTAAATCCCTTTTTCGCCAACAATGTGACCAAGAAATTGTACTTCCCGAATTCAAAATTCACATTTGGAGAATTTGGCATACAACTTTTGGTCCTTGAGTAATTCCAGCACTAGCTTTAAATGTTGCTCGTGATCTTCTTTGCTACGGGAATAGATCAATATATCATCTATGAAAACTATAACAAACTTGTCTAAATAGGGTCTACAGACTCTATTCATCAGATCCATGAACACAGCTGGGGTGTTTGTTAAACCAAAAGGCATAACAAGAATCTCGTAATGTCCATAACGAGTCCTAAAAGCCGTTTTAGGTGTGTCTTCTTCGCGAACTCCCAACTGATGATATCCTGAACGGAGATCGATCTTTCAAAAATATGACGCACCTTGCAGTTGGTCAAATAGATCATCGATTCGAGGAAGGGGATATCGATTTTTGATTGTCAATTTATTTAATTCACGATAATCAATGCACATTCTAAATGAACTATCTTTCTTTTTGACGAATAATACAGGCGCTCCCCACGGTGAGGAACTCGGCCGTATAAATCCTTTATCCAAAAGTTCCTGAAGTTGGCTTGACAACTCCTGCATCTCAGTTGGCACTAAGCGGTAAGGCGCTTTGGCTACTGTTGCTGCTCGAGGAACTAAATCGATTTGGAATTCGACTTGCCTTGATGAAGGTAAACCAGGTAGATCATCCGGGAATACTTCTGGATAGTCTCTGACTACGGGAATATCCTGGATCCGTTTCTCCTTTGACTTCTTATCCATAACGTGAGTCAAAAACGCAACACATTTCTTCCTCAAACATTTCCGAACCTTCATACACGATACAATCTTCAGGCCTTTCCCTGGTTTATCTCCTTGTATAACAAGGGTGTCATCGTTCGAAAGAGGTATCTTCACGATCTTTTTGGAGCAACAAATTTCTGCTCGATTTTTGGACAACCAATCCATACCCACAACCACGTCGAAACTTCCCAAATTAATAGGTATAAGATCGATATTAAATAACTTATCACCTAAGTTCAAAGTGCAATCAATTAGGACATCACTAGTCTTAGTTTCATGACCATTGGCGAATTCAATTATATAGGCATCTTCCAATTTCTTAGATTTCATATTAAGCATTGATCTAAATTCTGCAGAAATGAAACTCCTATCCGCTCCAGAGTCAAATAATACAGATACATAATGATCGTTCAAGAGAAACGTACCGGTTACCACGTTTTGGTTTTGCTTCGCTTCTTCGGCTCCGATGACAAATGATCGTCCTCGCGCCTGGTTTCCGGCATTGATATGGTTTGGTCGTCGGTTCAGCATAGGACACGTGTTTCGAAAGTGGTCTCGACTCCCACATTCGAAGTATGCCCCTTTTACTTCGTTCGTTTCTTTGGTTGCCTTGCAGTATTTGGCGATATGTCCAATCTTCTTGCAATTTGTACAAGTAGGGAAAACACCCCCATGGTGAAAGTTGCATTTGTTACACTTGGGGTGTGGGCCGGTGTAACGTCCAGCTTCTTGAATTTGGACCCCAAAGTTCTTTGCTCCCTTGAATTTCTTGTCAGGCCTAGCACCGTTCTTTTTCCCCGACTGGTTTTCCCACTTCCTTTTTCCTTTAACCTTTGTCTGGGTAACCTTCCCTGAACGGAGTGCATCATTGGTCAACTGATTTTCTAAACTCACAGCACTTTGAATAGTCGTGGGGTTTGCTGAGGTAGCCATTCCTTAGATTACGGGTGATAACCGTCAGATATACCTCTCAATTTTATTCTCTTCAGGTGTAACCAGTCGATAGGGACACCAGTAACAGCTGTGGAGGGTCCTGCCTCCCTTCTTATGGATGTCCCTGCCATTGCCCTCATAGGGATAGAGACCCTCTTTCGAGGTGTCATCCGGATACGGGACCCACGAGGTAGAGTAGTAGTGGGCTGAGGTGGGATAGGTATGACGGGTGCAGGTGACTCCTGAGGAATGTCGGTAGGAGTACTACTGCATGACACTTCATGCTCTGACCCGTGATCCTCAGACGGGTCCTCCTCTTCAGAGGTAGTAGGGTTGTGTCGTGGGTAACGTCCGGTAACGTAGCCGGACTCATCAGCAGCGTAAACCGTATGGGAAGATGAGGAAGACATAATGCTACTAAGATAAAGATATCGTTAGTTACTATCAATGTAATAACGTAGGGGTCAAGTGTACTTAAGGCACTATAGGTATAAGAATGGCATCTATAAGGTGATGTGTCATGCAATTATTCATGTAGTGATTACACACACAAAAACGCATGCTACTTAAGTTTAAAGATAAATGTCCACTTAAACAAACTTCTAATATAACTAATTCGAGCGTTGCACTATCTTTACTAAATTAATTAAACATAGGTGATCAAGCTTTGTTTAATTATGGTCTGATAGTGTAATACTCGACTTAATTATACTAGTAATTTGTTTAGTAGTTTTGAATGTTATTTCCAGCTTTAGGCTATAGTTTAGGTTTTCTAAAAGAAAACCAGTGTTCTCTATAACCTTCGGCTCTGATACCAAATCTCTCATACCCCGCTAAAGCGGAATTACGAGATGTAACAGTTTACGGTTTCATAGCATAAGGTACAAGATCACACCAACAATAGATAATTAAAAGTAGTACAATTGTTTACAACAAGTTTCGATAATTGTTCAAAAGTTTGGAAAATAGCATAATGTAAATTGCTAGATAATGCTGCCACATGCATGCCAAACAGGTGCTGACCACTTACTAATGATTTCCTAAAAAGCATGATAAAGAGAGTGTCAACTATAGAAATAGTTGGTGAGATCACAGGTTTTGATATGCAATAAAATAAGATTTTAATGCCAAAAACGTTTATCACTGAACGATGAGTATGTAAATCGGTTGTTTAGCTTGCACGTGGTATAAGTATATGAAGAATGCTAACGCAAAGAGCCCATTACCTAATCCTACTGACTGTATGCCCATAGAGTAATAAACAGAGCGTGTTTCACAGTAATTATGCACTTACACAAGTAAGTGGGGTGTCAACCTAATAGCGCTATCCATAGATTACTAACGGCTCGATACAATGAGTTAATAGGTAGTGTTGAACGGTGGGACTTACATAAAGAGAGAAACTCATAATCGTTAAACATAAGCATATATACCAAAGTGCAAAGATAAGATAAAAGTTTGATAAACAGATCAACCGATGATTTAAATAGTAGCATGCTTTTCCCCCAAAAATATTCAAAACAATAAAACGTGGGGCTGTGAATACTCACCTGACAAAGTCTAACGCGTTCTTAAAATAATTCGTAAGGTCTTGAATTCCCGCGGTTCTTCCTTTCTAGTGGAATAATATCCTATTATTAGTCCCCACATTCTAGTTATTAAACTTAATAATTAATCTTGTATTGTTTATATTGATTTTATAGTGATCTCGTTATATGTTACAATTATATATATATATATTTACCCAACTTTATTTCATGTGAATACATTTATATTTTATGTTTTATATTTTATATTTACTTTTTAGGTGTTTCTATCTTATTTATGTGATTTTTATACTTTAATTATTATTTTTCAAGTCCCAATCATAAATATTTTATTCTTCTTTATTTACTGTGCAAGTCCTTTTCTGTTAGCTTCATGGGTTGTAATTTGGTGCATTGTTTAGTATCCTAACGAAATATTTAAGGTTCCAAGTTTTTATATGTTATTATAATATGTCTTTAGAGAATACTGTAAAAATATTAAAATTTTTATAAATTCATAGGTATTTTATTTAATTTATTTAAATTTAGAGGTCACTGGTCAAAATCCAGTTAACACTCTCATATTGTTTTAAGGGTTTGAGTGACCAAACGACCTTATTGCTAGATGATTCAAATTGGGTTAAATTTCTAACTCGATAATGTAACTTTTAAAAAAATGTTGACCATTTTTTAGTTTCTGTGTACCAATTTATGATTGATTAAAGTTCATCCATGAAATTATCCAGATTTCTCAGTTTTGTGCATGCAACTTATTTCACATAGTTAATGGGTCGAAAATTATTATTTTTGAGTGAGGTTAACTTTATTTGAAATATAACTCATTATATTAAATTTTCAGAAGAAAAACTAATTTATTTGAATAATATTTGAGTGGTTTAACAACCATGCAATTGGGTCACTTTATTGAACAGTGAGCTTTCTGACATATCTGGCTTGATACAGGTGGTTGGAGGGTCAAATCCTCATGAAATCTTGAATTTCCACTTGGAAATGAAGCTCAACACAGAGATAAAACGTTTTAAAAAAAGAATCCAATCGTTTGGTTAAATATTCATTAAGTTATGGTCATTTTAAATCAACACAAACTTTCTGCCAGAATCAGATCTTTACACCATATCAACTAATAGCTTACATTTTGTGTTGATCACCACTAATATTATGATTTTATCATGTTATTTACTTGATTACTCAAATATTCTAGATTTTAAAACAAAAATTACATGCATGATCATATCATGATAGATCCTTCAAAGAAAACCACATGCATGTGCAAAAACCCACATGCATGTGCATAAAAACACTAATTTCTTGAGTTCTTGTTGCTTGATTCATAAAGTTTTGTTTTTGAGTTGAACATTTTTATGTTTTTAGTGAATGCATCATCATCAAAACACTTTGATGTTCATAAAATTTCAGAAACTCAAGAAATCTTGAAGAAAAAGTAAGAAAAATGCAAGAAATGAAGAGATTACCCAAGAGATTGCTACCTATGCTTGCTTACTTTGAATCTTTTGCTTCAATCCTTCAAGAAGACTTTAAAATATGGAAGCTTATGATGATTTGTAGCTGATTTGGGGGTTGGAATGTAGAGAGAAGGTGGAGAGAGTGGGCTTAGAGAGAGAGAGAGAGTGAGGTGGTGCAAATGAGTGGAAGATGACTAGAATATATGCATGTAGATAGAGTGTTGTAGTGGGTTTGTGAGGTGGGACATGGCTGGCCAAATTTTGATAATAATATTGTTATTATTATTATTATTATTATCTTTTGTTTAATTAATATGTATAATGTGTGTGTGTTGGATGTATTTTGTACATTGGTGGTTCAATTAAAGTCAATACTTACAAGTTTTTGATTAGTTTTGTTGGTATTTATATAAGTTTTATATTTGGGATAGATAATATATGTAATTATGTGTTTTGTTCTTATTATTTTGATTGTTATATAAAATTTACAAATCTGGACTTTTAATTAGGCGGTTTTACCGATTTTTACGATTTTTGAAGGTTTTAAGCACATCGCCGGGATTTTTAGGGGATAAAAGGTTTCTACAAAATAATTTATGTTATTAATACTATTTGTAGCTATTAAAAATCTATATTTAAGTTTTCTAGAAGCTAACCTGAAATTCTAATTGACGGTTGTCACAATAAACGACTTACGTTTATTTTAAAAGGACATACCTTAAGAAGTTTTGGACATACCATAGTTGGACTTAGCATTTATTTGGACCGACCGGGACATGTGGAACTGATTACACTTTAGAAGTGATTACTCAACACTTTAGAACTGATTAGCTCTCGTGAGTGAGTCAGCTCAGATCTTGACACTTAGTCAAAATCTAGCACTTAGTATATATTAAACAGAGATAGAAGAATAATGGAGCATACCAAATTAAAGGTTGAGCATACCAAGCTTGCCAAGCATAGTCGCGAATCTTATGCCTTCAATTGGTTTGGTGAAGATATCTGCAAGCTGATCTTTTGTTTCAATGAAGACTAGCTCTACCTTTCCTATTTCAACTATGTCTCTGATGAAGTGATGTCTTATCTCAATATGTTTTGTTCTTGAGTGGAAAACTGGATTATGTGTAATGGAAATAGCACTCTGGTTGTCAGAAAATATGGGAATCTTCGAATAATGCAAATCAAAGTCCCTAAGTTGATGTTGCATCCATAGTATTTGAGCACAACAGCTCCCTGCTCCAACATACTCAGCTTCAGCTGTGGAGATTGCCGTTGAGTTTTGTTTCTTGCTTGTCTAGCTGACTAACTTGTTGGAATATGCCCGACGACACAAACGAGTTAATAGCATTGCTGATGAAGTATAGGCCTATTAGGTCACACACCAAGTATTGATTCCGACAACACGATCAAGCAAAAGAGAGAAAAAGGCCAAAATGGGTTTTGGCAGGATGGTACACGGGCTGTGTTCCTGAACACGGGCCGTGTCCTGTCTAACATACAACGGGCTATCTTGCTCCAATTGAGGCCGTGTGCTTTGGGCCTACACGGCCGTGTTGAGCAACACGGACCGTGTATGATCGCTGTAACAGCAGAATTAACATCTTTAAACTCACATTTTAATGGGATTAAGGTGGTGTTAATGCAAGCTACGTTTTTCTCTGCACATGAACAGACTTGAGAGAGTTTAAAAGGTTCTTGCAAGTTCATATTCTCTCTTGGTTCTTCTAGTTCTTGGTGATCAAGTTTGATGCATAAGAAGTGGGAATATACACTTTGTGATCAAGCTTTGATGCACAAAGGTGTTATTTGTTCTTGATCTTTGTTGTTTTGGTGGCTACTCCAACCTACTAGCATTGGGGAATCAAGTGTGCTTGGGGTGGACTTCACTAGAGGGATTCTTGTTGAAATCTACACACTTGACAAGGAGAAATAGATATTGTGATCTTGCTTAAAGGTATAACTATTTCTTGCTTCTTGTTTCTTTATTTTAGTTTCAATTCCATGTCTAGATGTTGGTCCATGGGAAGTGTTTGTTTGGCTAGTTTAGTTTTTGTATTATTTCATGCTTCCGTTACTACTCGATTATGCCAAACAAACACCTACAGTGGTATTAGAGCCATATCTAACATGGCTTTGCACTATTGAGTCTAGAAAAACCATAAACATATAAATATTTTTATATTAGAAAATTGTTTTCTTAAAATGGTTTTTCATGTAGATTCTTGTTAGGCTAAAATTGGTATATTTGTAGCCTACCTAATATTTTAGTTTTTACATCGAGTCGAGAAAAACCATATAAATACTTTTATATAAGAAAAATTGTTTTCTTAAAATTGGTTTTTCATTAAGACTCTTGTTGTGCTAGAATTGTTATATTTGTAGCCTTGTTAATATTTTAATTTTTATATTGATATATTTGTTGTAACTTGGCATGAAGTGTACACAAATATATACTTATAAATGTATATATGAATATGTGTCACAAAAATGGTTTGGTACACTAATGCATATGTACAAGGATTGTCATTATGGTGCCTTTGATGTTGTTGACAATCTTAACTAAAATAAAGATATATATTTGTATCATGGTTTTGTGTGGCACACCATGTTTCATTTATGTTGCGTTTGGTTAATTCGGTAACATGATATGCCCTTAGACCTATGTGTTGTGGTGGTTGATTGATTCGGTTTTTGGCAGCCTGCGTGTTGTATTGTTGTAATATAATTTATTTATTTATTTATTGGTGCGGCTTGCGCGCCGTTTCTTTTTATCCGTGTATTTGTATAAATAGTGTAGGAATGCGACCTGCGTGTCGTTTATATATATATATATTCTATGTATTGGTTAATAGTATAGAATTAGAACCAGAGAAGTCAACGGGAGTCATGGTGATGACATCTTCGCGAGAAGGAATCAACACACTATTTGAGGTGTTGGATTCGGTGAGAGCTTACCCAACGAGACTTTACCTTGTCCTTAGGTTTTGGCCTCGTTTTCCCCATTGTGTCTCTCGGGGAAAACGCATATGATTTTTGGGCATGTTACCGAATTTTATATATATATATATATATATATATATATTTGCGTGGTTGTGTTTTATATTCTATGCATGGATTAGGATTTGCATGCTAGACAGTTTTCCAATAAAATTAAATAAAATACAACGTTTGTTAAAATGGTTAACAATCTCGCGCGAATAGAATTGACAAAGAAAATATAAACTTGGTATTATATTTAAAAGTGCTTAAAATCGTTTTGACACTTACTTTGTTAATTCACAAAAAGGTTTTAATAAACCAGAAACAAAATCCCGTTTTTAAAATTTAAATCACGCACCATCCGTAAGACGACACCACCCGAATCTAACGAAACAAGGATGATTGTCGAGCTTAGCACGAGTCATTCCTTGCGTAGTTGTGTGGAAGGTGAGTGGGGTAACTCGCATGATTGGTTGTCGAGCTAAGCACGAGCCAACTGATGGTCGAGAGTGCCACCCGTGTGTCTTGTCAGACGGTTTACAATTTTAGTATATAATTCTTGATTAGTTGTCGAGCTAAGCATGAGCTAAACAAAAATTATATATTAAGATTGGTGTAAGGAAGGGATCAAACATGCCAACCGACATAATGGATGTCAACGGATCCCGCAAGTGTCTAAGAGTTGTAATAGAGATTACAATCGGTAAAATGGTTACCAGCCTAAATAGCTTCGGCACGTGATTCGCGGTAAACCCGTCACGGTGCGAGGTGAAATAAGGTTCTTAGTCCTTGTTACAAATAATTGTTTTTTTTATCTAAAACTATGGGGTAATTATTTTTAACAAGGTTTATCAAACTAACCAAAACTCGCGTTTTGTTATTTATAGATGTCAAATCATAACAACACCACGTCAAACATCTCACTTCGTGTGTTCCTAGAAAGGGAGAAACTCACGGGGGTGAACTTTATTGCATGGCTTAGACAATTGAGGTTTTTCCTTCGCCATGAGTCAAAGTTGCACATCCTTGAGGAACCCCTTTCGGAGCCACCTCATACCAACGCGACTTGGGCCGTCAGATACGGATATGAAAAACGTGTTGAGGACATGCACGATGTTGCCTGCCTCATGTTGTGAACTATGAGCTCTGAGTTGAGAAAGCAGATCGAGCACATGAGTGTGTACAATATATTAAACAAGCTCAAGGACATGTTCCAACAGCAAGTTAGGCAGGAACACTATGAGTGTGTTAAAAGCCTAGTCGGTTGTAAGCTGTAGGAAGGCGGGAATGTTGGTCTTCACGTCCTTTAGATGAAGGCGAACGTGGACCAAATAGAGAGGTTAGAATTTCCTATTAGGAGAGAGCTCGCTGTGGATATTGTACTCCAGTCTCTGCCCGCATCATACGATCAGTTTGTCACAAACTATGACGTGCAAGGAATGGAGAAATCCTTAAGCGAATTGCATGGCATGTTGAAATCTGCGTAGTCTGACATGGCCAAGCATGGTTCCACCTCAACCACTCATGTCTTGGGTTTAAAGAAACGAAAGAAAAGGAAGAAGAAACCGACCCTAAAAGGAAAGGTTGGAGTTTCCAAGCCTATCCTTGATATTCTGTGGAAGATTTGGGAATTGGGGCCGTCACGCCTGCCCTACGTGCCAAGAGGATATAAAACTTCTCACGAAAGAGAGAGTTAACATTCCATCTTCAGGTACATTCATGATTCATTGCTATTCTTCTATAAGCTGGGTTGTTGACCCAAGCTGATTAACTCACGTTTGTCACAAATTTATTTTGTTACAAAGTGTAGGTTCTTTGAGGAATGAAAAAAAGCATGAAGAACCGCTGCTCGGACGAGGAAACTAGGGAGACTGTCCTCTAAGAGAAGAAAAGGAGATTTGATCTCGCTTTTGTCGCCGGTTTATTTATTACTTTGTTTTATTGCCTTGCGTGGCAAGTAACATCTCTTTGTATGCTCGCTTTGATTACGATGAACAAAATTTTGAAGTTTTAAGAATTGATGTAAATCCTTTTAAGCATTGTTTATTCAAGGTTTATTTATGTCATAGCTCATGTGTTATTTTGCCCTGCGTGGCACACAACTTTACATGTGGTGACAATGAGTTTATTCTTAAAATATGAAATTTGCTATGAAGATTTATTGTGAAATATTTTGTTATATTCAAAATTTTCCATGTCATGGCATATACAAGGTTTTGTTACAAGTAATAGAATATTCATGAATAATTGATTCTGAATCCAAAATAGTTTGGATAAACTATCTTTGTGTGATAATCAACTTAAACACATAAACAAGAGATAAATCACATAGATCCGTGTGGTTGGGATCTCGGGATAGTTTAGCCTTGGGCTAAACGTTTTGATATTGATCTTGTTTATTATGCCAAGATGATTATGTGATCTTTCACTAGAGTCTGTGAGAGGATTGAACGCTTGTTGGATATTGATCAAAATTTTGTGGATAATCTGTTCAAGAACACCACAAAGAATAACCAAAGAGAAACTTATATATCACTACCTTGATGGTAGTAGTTGCGAGACGTTTACTAGTTTGGGTATATGTCTGAAACCTTGTTGGTGTTCAGAATTAACCAAGACAAATTTCAAAATCAATAGGGCATATAGTTCAAGATACTTAGATCTAGTTAAGATGCTAAGATACCTACTATATATATATTGGATGACCATCTAGTGAATTATGGAATTGTTTCACAATTCATATCCAACTAAGACACATTGGTACATGGTGTCATGGAGTAGGGAACCAGGTGTTATTGTTAATGATCCGGTTTATGACGGGTCAAGAATGTGTGTCCGATTTGTTGGGATATTCATTTATCATTGTCACTAAGTCCTCAAATCTAAATTCATATGATAGTCTATTTAGCATTTATTAAGATACGACTAGAAAGGTTCTTTGCTTCTCTATCTTATAGTTCGATGTTATCCATTCTACATTCAGTGGGTGGTGGATAAACTTGAAATCAAGAAGTGCTAATACATTTGAGGAGTTCTTCTAAGTTTTAGCTATTTAACCGAGAGAGAAACTAAAACTAAGGCATTCCAGTGGAAGAACGTGGAACTTGAATGAAGACTTGATGTTAATACGAGCATATAATCTGATGTCTTTGATAGATGATCAGCATGGATATGCTGGTATGCCTGGCTAAGAGTCATTACTTCTTTTAATTTTGATAAGAGTCATATATAGCCAAAGAGATATGGGTTTCTCATATCTAAGTGGCAATGACCCGATGGTGAGTCATGTTGAGTTCACCACCTATCGGAAGACGTAGTGGATCCGGAATTCACTACAAATAAAAGAAGTAAATGATAAAGAGATGCAATCCATTTGAAATGTCCAAGTACTTGACTTGACTTGATCCCATACCTAGGTCTAAACCAAGGTGGTAGTGATGGGATTAACATGGATGGAATTGTAGACAACTTCAAATACCGACTAGTGGTAAAGTTTTCATGATGGTTATGGAGAAACTTGTCTTAGTGGCTATGTTGAAGAATGTTTGATACTTGTGGATATTAATGGCCGCGTTCCGTCATCGAACAATATGATGAGGAAGTGCTTATAACACTCTCCGAGGGTCTTAATATACATCCGTAGTATCCGTATTATGTCTACGAAAGTGGATAAGTCCAATTCGGACTTATGCTTGCTATATGTGTCAGGGCTAGTGGGAGCTTTGTTGTGCTCCTAGTGTTAAATGTCTATTGAAGATAATGTCCCGATAATAGGTTATCTACAAACCTAATTCAGGAATTAGTGCTTCATAAGAGCATATAGGAGATACAAAATTGGATAGTATTTAGTTCAAGAAATACAGAGATATGTTCTTGATGTTTGAAGACTAGAATAGGCTTGGAGTAAGTAGTTACTCTAATGTGTGTTCCTGCTAGGATAACTCTTGATCTTTGATCAAAGTTGATGATCATAACTTTTTGTGTTGTTTGTTGATTCTTAAAGTATTACTAACCCTATTGTAGGCTTCTGAGACAATGAGGGTGTGATTACTTTAACCTTTTGAAAAGTAAGATTTATTTTATTCATACTTTTGAAGTAATCTTGTCAAAAGAGATATAATTGAATAACAAAAGTACTAGTGGATGTTGTGGTACAAATCCACTAGTTAAGCCATTGTTATGGACTAGTGATGTTTATCATACTAGGTCCATTAGCATTTCTAATGCATATAACTTGGCTTGAATATGTTTTGGTCTATGTTTGATTTATACTTATATTTTTGGGACGTTAAGCATTATTGCAATTCATACTATATCGATTATTAAATGGAGATTTAATAATGTGCCGAGGGCGGGTATTTTGTGAATCCTTATTGTGTCCCACAATCGGTTATACTTTATTGGAAGGAAGTATAAATTAAGATCGAGGTAAAGAATTGGTTTTGTTAAACGTGATTATTGCCTATACTTGAAAGGGGTTTCAAGTGATTGGAGGACCCGCACCCGAGTTCACTTCATGTTTCTGGTCATTAGTAACTCGGGATGATGATGACGTTTCATCCTTAAACTAGAGATACATGTGATCCCAAAGCATAGGTCTGCTTTGCTTT
The DNA here is from genome assembly GCA_038502395.1 of Dittrichia graveolens. Classification (NCBI taxonomy): domain Eukaryota; kingdom Viridiplantae; phylum Streptophyta; class Magnoliopsida; order Asterales; family Asteraceae; genus Dittrichia; species Dittrichia graveolens. Next base: position 56,708,506 of record JARJIL010000003.1, read on the forward strand.
GATCGTTTTTTAACGCGGTCTGTAACTGGTCGTTATAAGGGAGATGATTAGGTGGAGTATTATCTATGTGGCAGGACTAAGTAGTCGAAAGGAATTTGTTCCTCTATATATAGAGAAGTTATCCATGGGCCCCTCGATGATTGAGTGCTAACGTTCATATGCATGGTCGTGCTTAAGTTATATTGATGATGGATCAATGTTAACTTGGTTTGTTGGTCACCACTAATCTAGAATCGAGTAACATAATCGTGAACGATCTGAAGGTTGACTTTATTCCATACCTTGTGTTCACATAGGATATCGCGAACAAAGGGATGTACATGTTCATTTGTCTTTAGGACAATCATTTCATGATTGGGATCTTGTCAAGAGTGGCATACCCTATACTGACTTGGGAGCATAGATGTCTTGCTAGAGGCCGCTCTATGTTTGTGTTATTTTTTGTAGTCGTGCCACGTGCAAGTGGGAGTCAGTTGGAATATGTCCGCTGACACGAACGACTTAATAGCATTGCTGATGAAGTATAGACCTATTGGGTCACACAACAAGTATTGATTCTGACAACACGATCAAGCAAAAGAGAGAAAAAGGCCAAAATGGGTTTTGGCAGGATGGTACACGGGCCGTGTTCCTGAACACGGGCCGTGTCCAGTCCAACATACACGAGGTGTATTTGCCCAGGTTGAGGCCGTGTGCTTTGGGCCTATACGGCCGTGTAGGTGAACACGGGCCGTGTTGAGCCTACTAGACACGGGCTATCTTGCTCCAATTGAGGCCGTGTGCTTTGGGCCTACACGGCCGTGTTGAGTAACACGGGCCGTGTATGATCCCTGTAACAGAAGAATTAACATCTTTAAACTGACATTTTAATGGGATTCAGGTGGTGTTAATGCAAGCTACGTTTTTCTCTGCACATTAACAGACTTGAGAGAGTTCAAGAGGTTCTTGGAAGTTCATATCCTCTCTTGGTTCTTCTAGTTCTTGGTGATCAAGTTTGATGCATAAGAAGTGGGAATATAAACTTTGTGATCAAGCTTTGATGCACAAAGGTGTTATTAGTTCTTGATCTTTGTTGTTTTGGTGGCTACTCCAACCTACTAGCATTGGGGAATCAAGTGTGCTTGGGGTGGACTTCACTAGAGGGATTCTTGTTGAAATCTACACACTTGACAAGGAGAAATAGATATTGTGATCTTGCTTAAAGGTATAAGTATTTCTTGCTTCTTGTTTCTTTATTTAAGTTGCAATTCCATATCTAAATGTTGGTCCATGGGAAGTGTTTGTTCGGCTTGTTTAGTTTTTGTATTATATCTTGCTTCCGTTGTTACTCGATTATGCCAAACAAACACATACATGACTTACCACCCAACAGTTGACATCCTCTAGTAGTACTCTTTGTGTCGAGACCATAACCTGCGAAGTCTGAGTCTGAGTATTCTATCAACTCAAATCCTGATCCTTTGGGATACAACTGTAGCAAACATTATATCAGATCTGCTTGTTGTCAGATAGAGTAATGAACCTATCATTCCTCTATATGCAGCCTTACATACAGACTTCCCATAAATGTCCTTGTTTAGCTTGATATTGTGTAACATTGGAGACTTTGCAGGATGGCTTGAGTCTAGTCCATATTTCTTAATCAGATCAAGGACATACTTCCTTTGATTAATAAATGTCGGTCCCAAAGAGGGTAAACAAGCAACCGATACAGTGTAGAAGGGGGGGGGTTGAATACACTTTAAATAAATAATCAAATTAATCAAACGTATATTCAATGATCACACAGAACAATAGCTATTATCACTCTCTAATCAAATCAACAGGATGATTTGATATTACAATGATTATAAACTCAACTCTCTCTAAACACTCTTGAATCACAAACTAATTGATGATTGAACTTCTTGTTAAAACTGATTAACAAGTACTCTTGAAAACTCTCTTGAACTTTGAACTCACCAAGTTATCGCAACACAGGCGTATCAAGTACCACGAGCACACGTACGTTCTGCAACTTATGCAGTCGTCGTTGTGTATCACGTTTTCTCTTCGTGTTCGTCTATGTATTCGTATATTGAAACCCATAAGAAGGTTTATACTTATACTTGATATATCTACGAACAAATTGCAGTTTAAAGATAGAACTTATCTTTTCTTTGAAATCGTAATAAACTCCTTAATTAGAACATATCTAATTAATTCCGTTTGAGATCTCTATCCAACTAATAGATACTTTAAATTAGGTTCAAATATCCTAATTTAAATGTCATAGATATGGAGAGTTTATAACAGAATTTAGAACTTACTTAAATTCTTGAACTGACTTTTGACGCTGAGCTAACTCACTTAGTCTTGACCTTGTAAAGCTAAGTTCTTGAATCTTCAAGTCTTCAAGTCTTTACTCTTACAACCTATCTCAGCTTAGAAGTCACCGAGCTATCTAGTACTTACATAGAAAACTCTATATCTGTTTATACGCTGACTACTCAACTTAACCTGACTAATCAGTCTATAACAGACTTACATAATTCCTAACTCTTAACCTATCATCTATACATATCTATAGTTTGTCTCATCAAATGTAATTATTCTAAACATGGGACTAACAATCTCCCCCTATTTGATGATGACAAAATATTGAATCAAAGTCGGTACAGGTTAAGAGAATTATGTTGAACCACTCTGGAACTGACCAAAGTTAGTTCTTGAAATAAGTATTGAACTGATCCATACTTATTTATCATGTCTTGAACTTACAAGATGTTTATATTACAAATCTATTATAAGACTTGTATTCTAAGTATTTGGATATACAACTACTTAGATACTGAACTTATCAGAATTAATTTAAGTTCTGAACATACAAAACTTATACAACTGAACATATCAGTTTATAATTGAACATATCAATCATCAGCTTAAACTTACAAAGTTGTCTGTTTGAACATATCAAATAATAAAGAGTTGAACATATCAAACTTGAGTTTATATTAATGAACATATCATTTACATTGTAGCTTAATCTTTATGATTAGCTTATGCATACTTAGTGCTTACAAAATTATAGAACTAATCTATATAATCAATAGGATCTCCAACTTCTAACCACATATCATAACATTTAAGTTCCCAGATTGCAGCTTTCTTGATAGCATCATTCACAATCTCTTCACCGTCAGGAAACTCTCTCATCTTAGTTTTTCTTGATCTGATTTCTTTGTGGAGATGATATCTGAATACTGAATTCTGAGTTGAGTAATCACATAGAATTCTTAAGTACAGAATCAATTCAAGATTTGCCAAATAAAGATCTGCTACTCTCAAGAAACATTGATTACCTTCCACATCAAGATACAAGAATCCTTCCAAAGGTTGAGTGATATAAGTGTTTTCACTGAATTCAACTCCCTTTGGAACTTGTAAACCGATGTCTCTTTTAGTTCGCCGGCTCGCTGCTCTAACTCTTGCAGCTTTGCCTCGATTCAGGAAAGTATCAATTTCATCAGCAGGAATCTCACCTAACTGATCAATTTTTATGAAGAGAGTCTTAAGCACATCAACTATCTCTTGTCTGATTTGAATCTTTTTCATCTGTTTGATAGTTGTGGCTACGACTTTTAACTCTGAGAACCCCAACTTGTACAAACATCTCATATCTAGACCAATTTCTTGTTGGTCGTCTAGTACAAAGTTGATAATTACTAATTCTCCTTTTCTACTCGGTGTAATTGATTCAATCCTGTGACTAAAATGTGTTCTTTTATAACAATGCCTTAGATCCACATCTGAGTAGGGAATTGGGGCAGCTCTAGGTCCAGAATAGTCAGCTACAGCTTCAGCTCTAGAAGCCTCAGCTTTAGCCTTTTCTCTTTGAATTTCAGCTTGTCGTTGCTGCTCTTTCATTTCCTCCACTGTCATGCCTTTAGCCATCTCTTGTAACATTTGCTCAGCAAGCATGTCACTGGCTTTCTGTGCTGCATCAGCTTCATCACTTGAGTCAGATTCATGTGCGACTAGTTGAGACTTACCTTGTTGCTCAGGCTCAGGCTCAGCAATGATGACCTTTCTTCTCTTTTCTAGAGGCATAACACTTCTTTTATTTCTTTTTACCATCTCAAACACCTTACTCTTCCCTTTATCTATTTGTGAAGTCGGAACAGACTGCTTTAACAAATTTTGACAATTCAGCTTGAGAAAGGTTGGTGTGAGCAGCTTGGGATGTTTCTTCATGTGGAATTTCTGGTTGAGCTTGTGAATTTGTGGTAATTTGGACTGTTGGAGCCTGTTGTTGTTGGGAAGGCTGATCTACATTACTCATAAACTGATCATGATCTACATTCCTCTGAATGCTCCCTCTTAACCTTATCATCACATTTCTTTGATTCTTCCTCCCCCTTTTTGTCATCATCAATAGGGGAGGGTCTGAATTTGAGCACGAAGCTTTCCAAGTTGGCTACTGAAGTCGAAAGATCATGAAGTTTTCGCATCAACCTAGCTTTATGATTTTTCCTTTTCTTGTGAAGGAGCTCAAACTGAGATTGTAGATATTCCATAATGGCTTGAGCATCGGTGGTCATCAGCTTGGGCTCCTCAGGTCGTCTTCTTACCTCAAAGTCCTCCTGCTGACCTATGGAATAAAGGGTGCCAGAATGGGGACCCTATAAACCTTCCTAGTGTATGAAAGGTTCATTGACAGGTCGTGCTAGAGTGTGTAAGAATGGAAGAGAAGAATGACCAATGTCGTGAGGTATGGTACTGGGTGAGCTAGGCTTAGTGGTGAGGAGGGGGTATTTGACCATGGGGATTGGTCAGTATTTCAATGATACCTTCATGGGGCTCTGAAGGCACAAAAGTAGGCTCTCCCATGGCACTAGTAAGTATGGGCTGATTAGACACCATACCCGGTATAGGCGTAAGTGTTGAACCAAGGTTTGGTAGCAGTGGAGGTATCAAAGTGATATCAGCTCTATAGTCCTTTTGAGGTGAAGGACCACCTTTGGCAGTCTTTCAAGTATAGGGTTAGGATATATCCTTGGTAGCAGTGGGCTGACCAAGGTTGGCTTTAGATTGTAAGATAGATAGAGATGTTTAAGGTGGAGGAGAGGGGTTAGACTGAGTTGGGCTTAACTCAGTCTTATCTCCCAATTTTGGAGGTGGAGAAGTAAAAGAGAGAGAAGGAGATAAGGGATACGAAAGTATACATGTTGAACCTAGCAGTGGAGACTCAGAGCTAGGAAACAGACTCCTTTGCTCAGAACTCGAAGTGGTGGAGGAAATTCTTTGAGCACGGGGTCTGAGCTGAGTCCTAGGTTGATCAGCTTGAGAGGACTCAGCCTCAGAACCAACACCGTCACCCACTTCTTCCGTAGCTTCCTCCTCTGTCTCAGCTTCACTTGACTCAGGAGTCGGAAGCTGTACATACACCCTCATCTGAGCACTCGTTGTAGGGTGCTCAGGGAAAATATCATGGGCGAACATTCTGTAGCAGAGAACAGGAGTAGGGGTTGATTCATATTGGGCAGTATATCTTCTACCCAACCTGTCCTCGATGACCATGGATATAAATCTTACGAAGGGCACAATGGTGTCCCTTATGTTATTGGTCACCAATGACTTGAATGCCTCAAAGATTAACTTAGCATAATCCAATCGTCGATCATAAAATAAGTTGTATAACACTTGCATTTCAAAGTCATTAACATTATCCAGGCCACCCACCTTGTATCCAATGGAACGAACCACAGTGGATACCATAAATCTCCATGCCGTCTGGAAAACAGATTTCCGTATTACGCCAATAACTTGAGGATGACCCATTAAGGGAAAAACGCTTCGTGATGTTTCCCTAGAAACCGTCGCCTCATACTTATTATGAACCGGGAGATGAAGAATTCGGCGGAGACAATTTGCATCGACTTCTATCGCCACTTGTCCACTTATGACTGTACCCCGTATAACCGGTTGAGTTACATCCAGTTTACACGTATACCAGAATTCCGTGAGAAGTTGACGAATGAGCACAGTAGGACCACGAAGAAATGCATGTTCCAGGGGTCCTTTGCGAATATAGGAGACCCACTCCTCATATCCCCTGCCAATTTTGGACTTTGGAATGTCAATACAGGCAATGACATTGTTTTGTTTGTAGGTGGGGAGTGCGATGTTCTTGAAATTTCCATCACGGATCATTTGTTCAGTTAGATTAAGTGTATAACCCTCCATTGAAATCAAACTTATCGTATTGGAATGCACTTAGCAGTAGTAAGGATTAGCACTGAGCACTGAACTCTGCACACAGCAACATTATGGTTTAAGAGAGTAGAGAAGAATATTTTGGAATAGTAAACGAAATATGATGAAAAGTCTCTCTTATTTATACCTTTTTAATGTGAGAGAAAAGTTACCGTTATCGGAGGGTAATAAATATGACCGTTACAATAACTTCCGGCTACGCAGATTGTTATAACGGCTATATTTAATGTAACTTAATTTGACTTACATTGTTACATTGATCCGAATTCATTCAAGATGAACGAAATTATCATCAAGATTCTCCTTTAAAATAAATTTATTTGTAAACGACTTACGTTTATTGGAAACTAAACACACCGTAAATATTATAGACGTACTATATTGTTGGACTTACCATCTGTTAGGACTAACCTAGATCTATGGAGCTGACCACACATTAGAAATGATTACTCAACTCAGATTTGTCATTCAGCTCAGATTTAGCACTCAGCTCAGATTGAGCACTAAGCTCAGATTGAGTACTTAGCTCAGATTTTGACACTTAGTCGAGTATAGCACTTAGCAAAAATTAAACAGAGATAAAGAATGGAACATACCAATTTAAGGGTTGAGCATGCCAAGTTTGCCAAGTAGAGTTGTAAATCTTGTGCCTTCAATTGGTTTAGTGAAGATATTTGCAAGCTGATATTCAATCTCAATGAAGAATAACTCTATCTTTCCCTTTTCTACAATATCTCTGATGAAGTGATGTCTTATCTCAATGTGTTTGGTTCTTGAGTGAAACACTAGGTTGTGTGTAATGGCAATAGCACTTTGATTGTCACAAAATATGGGAGTCTTTGAATAATGCAAATCAAAGTCCTTAAGCTGATGTTGCATCTACAGTATTTGAGCACAACAGCTCCCTACAGCTACATATTCAGCTTTAGCTGTTGAAATTGCCACTGAGTTTTGTTTCTTACTTCTCCAGAACTAATTTTCCACCCAAAAGTTGACATCCTCCAATAGTACTCTTTCTATCAAGACCACATCCTGCGAAGTCTGAATCTGAGTACCCTATCAGCTCAAATCCTGATCCTTTGGGATACCACAAACCTAAGTTTGGTGTTCCCTTCAGATATTTGAGTATTCTTATAACAGCTAGCAAGTGTGATTCCTTTGGATCAGCCTGATATCGTGCACAAACACATGTAGTAAAAATTATATCAGGTCAGCTTGCTGTTAAATAGGGTTATGAACCTATCATTCCTCTATATGTAGTCTGACATACAGATTTTCCATCAATGTCCTTGTGTAGCTTGACATTGTGTAACATTGGAGACTTTGCGGAATGGCTTGAGTCTAATCCATATTTCTTAATCAGATCAAAGACATACTTGCTCTTATTAATAAATATACCATCTTCTTTCTGATAGATTTGAAGTCCCAAAACATAAGTCATCTCACCCATCATGCTCATTCTATATTTATTGGACATTATCTTAGAGAACCAATCACACATACATTGGTTTGTTGAACCAAAGAGAATGTCATCCACATAGATTTGAACCAGAATGACGTGTCCTCTGCTCTTTCTTATGAATAGAGTTTTGTCAATACTTCCTCTAACAAAATCTTTTGAGAGCAAGTAGGTGGACAGTGTATCATACCAGGCTCTTGGAGCTTGCTTAAGTCCATACAAAGCCTTGTCTAACTAATAGACATAATTTGGATGTTTAGAATCAATAAAACTAGGGGGTTGTTTCACATAGACCTCCTCCTATAGTGCTCCATTTAGGAATGCACTTTTAACATCCATTTGATACACTTTAAAGTTTTTGAAGGCTACATATGCTAGAAACAACCTTATAGCTTCAATCCTTGCAACCGGGGCAAAGGTCTCATCATAATCAATACCTTCTTCTTGTCGATACCCCTGAGCTACTAGACTTTCCTTGTTTCTAATCACTACTCCATCCTTGTCCATTTTATTTCTATAGACTCACTTAGTGCCTATAATTGTTTTTCCTTTGGGGGCAGGGACAAGGGTCCAGACCTTATTTCTTTGAAATCCTGTCAGCTCCTCTTGCATATGCTCAATCCAATCTTCATCTTTTAGAGCCTCTTCAGTCTTCTTTGGTTCCATTTGATATAGAAAACTAGAGTAGGAAGCATAGTTTGCATTTGCCTTAGATCTAGTTAACACACCATGTTCAATGTTCCCAATGACATCATCAAGAGGATGATCTTTTAATACTCTGAAGGTTGTAGTAGGAGACTGAGGTTCTGGGTCTGAGTGTGAGAAGTGTCTCTCAGGCTGAATAGGACTTAGTTCTTCAGTCTGAGTAGGAATCAAAAGATCACTTAGATCTTCAATCTGACATGTACCTGATGATTCACTGAGACTCTCAAGCTGATTATTTTCAATATTGATAATTTCTTTCGATGATGCACATTTGTTAGATTTACTACGATCATCATCATCAGAATCATCCATATCATACATGGGATTTTATGTGAGATCTTCTTTGTTCCTCTCAAGCTCACTTAGACTAACTGGGTCAGCTTGAGCTCTGTCGGATTCGTCAATACTTGTTTCATCAAATGTAACATGTACCGACTCTTCAATTACATTTCTTTTAAGACTAAAAACTCTATAAGCTTTGGAGATTGAAGAATATCCAACAAATATCCCTTGATCAGCTTTGGGTTCCAACTTATGGAGCTGATTTCTTTGGTTTAGCACATAGCATGTTGAACCAAAAATGTGGAAGTATCCAATGTTGGGTTTTCTGCCATGATACATCTCATAAGGTGTTTTACCATGTCTTTTAACTATTATTGATCTATTCTGGGTATAGCAGGCTGTACTTACAGCTTCTGCCCAGAAGCTTAGCTTGTGCTTTGCCTCACATAGCATGGTTCTGGCAGCTTCAATTAATGTTCTATTTCTCCTTTCAGCAATTCCATTTTGTTGTGGAGTTCTTACAGATGAAAAGTTTTGGATAATTTATTTCTCTTCACAAAAGCCTTCAAGGGTTGAGTTTCTAAACTCAGTCCCATGATCACTTCTGAGCTGTTTAAGAGACTTACCCTTTTGCAACTCTTCTTGTCTTATGAAGTTGATTAACTCATATGCAGCTTCACTTTTGGCTTTTAAGAAGACCACCCAATTGAATCTTGTGAACTCATCAACAATCACTAGGGTATACTTTTTGCCACTTAGGCTTGGGGTGCAAATAGGTCCAAATGCAACATATGCAATGGTTCTGTAATTGAAAAATTCTGTTTGGACTTGAAGGATCCCTTATAATATTTTCCCATTTCACAAGCTGAGCAGAGTTTGTCTTTAGCAAATGTGATCTTAGGCAGACTAGAGACTAACTCTTTGCTAGACAATTTGTTAATATATTTGAAATTTAAATGGGATAGTCTCTTGTGCCATAACCAACTCAGCTTGGGAGTTAAGTCAGAATACAAGCAGGTTTCAGTTGAAGGATCTGCGGAGCTGAGATCTAACAAATAGATATCTCTTTCTCTTTTTGCCATTAAAATTGGTTTTCCCTTCTTATCATAAATTGTTCCTGTATGCTTTCTGAAGGTGGCTTCATAATCCTCATCACACAGTTGACTGATACATATCAGATTGTGTTTAAGGCCTTCAACATATTCTACCTTTTTGAAAGTGACTTTTCCAGCAGTTATCTTTCTATAACCTTTAATCCTTCCTTGAGAATTATCCCCAAATGTCACCTTGGGTCCTTCATTGTTTTGGAATTCACTTAGAATCCCCTTGCTTCCTTTCATGTGCCTTGAGCATCCACTGTCTAGATACCACTTGTAGGAGCCCTGCACATGATCAACTAAACATATTAGTTTCTTATTGGAACCCACTGTTTGGTGGGTTCTGAGGATGAGCACTTAGCTGATCCTTTAGAGTTTGACTAATCAGCTCAAACATATTCTGGGTCTGTGTTGGACTGATCATCCTTTACGTTTTTAGGTCTAAGATTGGTACTCACACAATCTTTGGCCTCATGACCTCTATCACCACACTTATAGCATTTTCTTCTAAAGATGGGTGTTTAGGTGATTTCTTTGAGTTTTCCAACATTAAATTTGGATTCATTTTTTGGGTCATAAGATGTGGATAACCTTTCAATTCTTTTACACAGTTTGTCTACTTGATTTTCACTGACTTTGGACTTACCTTTGTCAATTTTATGGTTACCCTTATTTGGTGAAGTCTGACTCACAAACAACTTCCTGTTCTTAGACATCCTTTCATATTTGGCTTGAGAGTTATGTCTTTTTTAGTTGACGTGAGATATTCTGTCAAAAACAGTTGTTCTCACAAGATTGTAATCCAATCTTTTGAAATATAACTTACAGTTTCTGTTCGATCTGGAACATTCAACTTGATGGTTTGTATGAATAACCTGGGGACTTTGGGTTGGTCTCACAAACTTATTGGTTTTGACCTGTTTTCCATCCTTGTTCCTTAAAAATGTTTTTGGGAGTATATCATTTGATTTCATCATTTTGTCTTCAAGACTGACTTGAACTTCGATGATTTCATCAGTAGCAGCACTATAATCTCCCCCTAGCACTGCTTTTACTTGATTTGGTATCTGTTGGTTAATACATTTTTCTGCTTCTCTTGATGACTTACACCAAGATTCACAGATCTTTCTTAGATTATCAGCTTTTCTTTTGATTTTAGTAGTTCTTCACTTAGAAGTTTGTTTATATGAAGTTGACATTCATAATCACTTTAAGTCTTTTTACCAGCATTTAAGAGAGTTTCAGAGTGTTTAAGTTCATCTATTAATTTTGAAATTTCAGTTTTCAAACTAGACTGAACTGTGAGAGAGGTTTTGAAGTCATTTAACAAATACTTGAACATTAAACATTTTTGTGCATCAGTGTAAGAGCTAAAGTTATTTACCTTATACATTGACGCAAGATCCCAGTTACTGGTTTGCTTACTCAGCTTAGCCGCTTCTGCTAAATCCTCATCAAAGGAACTGTCTTCAAACTCATAGTCAACTTGTTCCTCTTCATCCTCAATGGCCATCAAACACCTATTTGGCTCATCATCATCTGAAGTAGATGATTAAGTATCCCAAGTCTCAACAAGAAGACCTTTGGTGTTTTCATCTGGCCTGCCTTTGAATCTTTGATATTTCTTTTTATATTTATCAGCTCTGTAGGCATTCTTGTCAGCTACTGAAGCTGATTGTCCCTTCTTAACTCTACACTCAGCAGCTATGTGTCCTATCCTTTGACAATTATAACACTTTGCTTTCTGAGGATCAAAAGTATACTTACCACTGTTGCTTCTGTCAGGTTGACCCCTTCCTCTTCTGAACTTTATAAAGTTTCTTGCTAACATTGCCAGTTGTTCAGTAAGAGCATCCATTTCTTCATCATCTGAACCGGAGTTAGGACTTACTTCCTCAGATTCAGATTTAGAGCCAGTCTCAACTTGAGACTTTTTAGATCCCTTATTCTTCTTTTCTACAATTAATGCAGATCCAACATTATTTATAGATTGTTTTAGTTGTTGCTAGGCCACTTTCTTCTATTCCATGATCTGTTGATGATTTAGAAGAAAACCATAGATAGATCTGAGATCATATTTTCCTAAGGTTCCTCCAGCATGAAGCGCAACGGTGATCTCATTGAATTGTTCTGGTAACACATCTAAGAACTTGAGTAACAACTCATTCTCATCTTTCTTGACACCTACCAAGATCAGATCATTTATCAAGCATTGAAATCTGGTAAACAAATCTGCCAGAGTTTCATTCTTTTTAGCAAAGAAAGTCTCATAAGAACGACTCAAATTTGTCTTCTTATGTTGCTTGACCAAGTCAGTGCCTTCATACGTAACACTGAGAGTATCCCACATCTCTTTTGCAGTTTGGCACCCAACCACAGTATGCAGAAGAGGATTTGTCAAAGCCTTTTCTATAATGCTTTGTGCCTTGTCATCAAGGTTGAACAGTTTATGATCTTCCTCAGTCCAAGATGCTTCAGGCTTGGGAGTTTCTCCAGAGGGAACAGTTTTGTAAGTGGCAGTAATATGGATCATTGGTATGATTGGGCCATCTTGAATCACGGTACTCATCATGTGATCCACGGACTTCATATATAGAATAGCTCTAAACTTCCACATAGGATAGTCAGTGCCATCAAAAATAGGACACCCTTTTGCGGCCATTGTAGGTATATGACTTGATTGCTTGCTAGTTGACATCTTAACCTCTTGACAACAGATCTTGATCTTCAACTTATGAAGAAAAAGCTCTCATACCAGTTGTTGGTCCCAAAGAGGGTAAACAAGCAACCGATACAGTGTAGAAGGGGGGGGGGGTTGAATACACTTTAAACAAATAATCAAATTAATCAAACGTATATTCAATGATCACACGGAACAATAACTATTTTCACTCTCTAATCAAATCAACAGGATGAATTGATATTACAATGATTATAAACTCAACTCTCTCTAAACACTCTTGAATCACACACTAATTGATGACCGAACTTCTTGTTAAAACTGATTAACAAGAACTCTTGAAAACTCTCTTGAACTTTGAACTCACAAAGTCATCGTAACACACGCGTATCAAGTATCACGAACACACGTACGTTCTGCAACTTATGCAGTCATCGTTGTTTATCACGTTTTCTCTCCGTGTTCGTCTATGTATTCGTATATTGAAACCCATAAGAAGGTTTATACTTATACTTGATATATCTACGAACAAATCGCAGTTTAAAGATAGAACTTATCTTTTCTTTAAAATCATAACAAACTCCTTAATTAGAACATATCTAATTAATTCCGTTTGAGATCTCTATCCAACTAATAGATAGTTTAAATTAGGTTCAGATATCCTAATTTAAATGCCATAGATATGGAGAGTTTATAACAGAATTTGGAACTTACTTAAATTCTTAAACTGACTTCTGACGCTGAGCTGACTCACTCAGTCTTGACCTTGTCAAGCTGAGTTCTTGAATCTTGGGTTCTTGAATCTTCAAGTCTTCAAGTCTTTACTCTTACAACCTATCTCAGCTTAGAAGTCACCGAGCTATCTAGTACTTATATAGAAAACTCTATATCTATTTATACGCTGACTACTCAGCCTAAGCTGACTAGTCAGTCAATAACAGACTTACATAATTCCTAACTCTTAACCTATCATCTATACATATCTGTAGTTTGTCTCATTAAATCTAATTATTCTAAACATGGGACTAACAATAAATATACCATCTTTCTTTTGATTAATTTGAAGTCCCAAAAAGTAAGTCATCTCACCCATCATGATCATTCTGTATTAATTAGACATTATCTTAAAGAACCAATCACATAGACTTTGGTTAGATGAACCAAAGATAATGTCATCTACATAGATTTGAACTAGAATGACATGTGCTCTGCTTTTTCTTATAAATAGAGTTTTATCAATGCTTCCTCTAATAAAATTGTTTGAAAGCATGTAGGTGGATAGTGTATCATACTAGGCTCTTGGTGCTTGCTTGAGCCCATAAAGAGCCTTGTCTAACTTATAGACATAACCAGGATGTTTAGGATCAACAAAAGCAGGAGGTTGTTTCACATAGACTTCCTCCTGTAGTGATCCATTTAGGAATGCACTCTAAACATCTATTTGATACAGTTTAAAGTTCTTGAAGGCTGCATAGGCTAGGAACAATCTTATTGTTTCAATCGTTGCAACATGAGCAAAGGTCTCATCATAATCAATAACTTCTTATTGTCTATACCCCTGTGCTACTAGCCTTGCCTTATTACTGATCACTACTCCCTCCTTGTCCATTTTATTTCTATAGACCCACTTAGTGCCTATAATTGTTTTTTCTTTAGGGGCAGGGACAAGGGTCCAGACCTTATTTCTTTGAAATTCTGTCAGCTCCTCTTGCATGGCTTCAATCCAATCCTCATCCTTTAGTGCATCTTCAGTCTTCTTTGGTTCCATTTGAGATAGAAAACTAGAATATGCAACATAATTTGAAGTAGCCTTAGATCTAGTTAATACACCATCTTCAATGTTACCGATAATATCATCAAGAGGATGATCTTTTAACACTTTGAAGGTTGTAGTGGGAGATTGTGGTTCTGAGTCTGGATCTGAGTAGTGTCCTTCAGGCTGAATAGGACTAACTTCTTAAGTCTGAGTTGGAATTGAGAAATCACTCAGATTCTCAATTTGATTTGTATCTGAAGATTCACTTTGATTCTCAGGTTGATGATCAGATTCATAGATCTCATCTTTGTGATAATCTTCAATGTTGATGACTTATGTAGGTAATACTGTCTTATCAGATTTGCCACCATCTTCATCATCAGAGTCATTCATAACATACATGGGATTTCATGTGAGTTCTTCTTTTCGCCTTTCAAGCTCAATCAGACTAACCGGGTCAGCTTGGGCTTTGTCAGATTTAACAATACTTGTCTCATCAAATGTAACATGTACTGATTCTTCAATTACCTTTTTTTTAAGATTGTAGACTTTGTAGGATTTAGAAATTGAAGAATATCCAACAAATATACCTTATCACCTTTAGGTTCCAACTTTTGGAGCTGATCTCTTTGGTTTAGCACATAGCATGTTGAACCTGTTGGTATATGCCCGCTGACACGCACTAGTTAATAACACTACTAATGAGGTATATGCCTATTGGGTCACACACCAAGTATTGATTCCGGTAACACGATCAAGCAAAAGAGAGAAAAAGGCCAAAATGGGTTTTGGCAGGATAAGACACGGGTCTTATCTAGCCTAACAAGCACGGGGCGTTTTGGCCCAAATCAAGGCCGTGTGACTGAACACGGGGCGTGTCTAGCCTATGAGACACGGGCCGTCTTGGCCCATTTGAGGCCTTGGACTTTGGGCCGACACGGCTGTGTCGATGAACACGGGCCGTATACGTACACTGTAACAGAAGAGTTAACAGTCTTAAACACACATTTTAATGGGATTAAAAGTGTGGTTAATGCATGCTACGGTTTTGTGAGCTCTAGAACATAACTTGGGGTCGCTCAAGTGGTTGTTCATGCTAACATTCTCTCTAGTTTGATATTCCTTTTTGGTGATCAAGTTTTGGTGCACAAAAGAAGGATATACACATATTGTTTGTTGTTTTGGTGATCTACACCAACTTACTAGCATTTGGGAATCAAGGGTGCTTGGGGTGGACAATACGAGAGGAATTATGTTTGAATTATAACTTCTTGACAAGAAAGGATTGCTTTGTGCTTTGCATTGATGTATAATCATTTCTTGTTATCTTGTTTATTTTAGTTGCAATTTCATGTTTAGATTTTGGTCCATGGGAAGTATTCGTTTGGATTGCTTTGAAATTTTGATCTATATTATGCTTCTGCTACTACTTGATTATGCCAAAAGAATACCTTCAGTGGTATCAGAGCCATATCTAACATGGCTTTGCACTAACGAGTCTAGAAAAACCGTATAAATATTTTATAAGGAAATTGTTTTCTTGCCATGGTTTTTCGGGAAGACTTTTGTTGGACTAATCTTTATATATTTGTAGTCCTCATAATATTTTTGTTTTTATATTTATATATTTGTTGTAACTTGGCATTAAGTGTACACAAATATATACTTAAAAATGTATATATGAATATGTGTTTCAAAATTGGTTTGGTACACTAATGCATATGTACAAGGATTGTCATTCCGTGACTTTGATGTTTTAGATAATCTTAACTAAAATATAGATATATATTTGTATCATGGTTTTGCGTGGTACAACATGTTTCATTTTGTTGCGTTTGGTTTGATTCGGTAACGTGATATGCCCTTAGACCTATTTGTTGTGGTGGTTGACTTATTTGGTTTTTGGTGGCCTGCGTGCTGTATTGATGTAATTTTATTTATTTATTTAGTGTTGCGGCTTGTATAAATAGTGTAGGAATGCGACCTGCGTGTCGTTTGTATATTCTATGTATTTGTAAATAGTATAGATTTTGAACCGGAGATGTCAACGGGAGTCATGATGATGACGTCTTGGCGAGAGGGAGTCCACACGCTATTGAAGGTGTCAGATTCAGTGGGAGCTCACCCAAGAAAACATTACCTCATCCTTAGGTTTTGGCCTTCTTTTCCCCGTTGTGGCTCACGGGGAAAACGCATAGGATTTTTGGCCATGTTACCGAATTATATTTATTTGCATGGTTGTATTATATTTTCTATGCATATTTTAGGATTCGCATGCTAGACAATTTTTCTTTAAAAATTAAATAAAATACAATGTTTGTTAAAATGATTAACAATATCGCACAAATAGAATTGACAAAGAAAATATAAAGATGGTATTATATTTATAAGTCCTTAAAATCGTTTTGGCACTTACTTTGTTAAATCACAAAAGGTGTTTAT
Organism: Dittrichia graveolens; assembly: GCA_038502395.1. NCBI lineage: Eukaryota > Viridiplantae > Streptophyta > Magnoliopsida > Asterales > Asteraceae > Dittrichia > Dittrichia graveolens. Next base: position 56,725,182 of record JARJIL010000003.1, read on the forward strand.
AAACCGGAAACAAAATCCTGTTTTTTAAAACATAAATCGTGCACCATCCGTAAGATGACACCACCCAAATCTAACGAAGCAAGGATGATTGTCGAGCTAAGCACGAGTCATTCCTTGTATAGTTGTGTGGAAGGTTAGTGGGGTAACTCGCATGATTGGTTGTCGAGCTAAGCACGAGCTGATTAATGGTCTAGAGTGCCACCCGTGTGTCTTGTCGGACGATTTACAATTTTAGTATATAATTTTTGGTTAGTTGTCGAGCTAAGCATAAGCTAAACAAAAATTATATATTAAGATTGGTGTAAGGAAGGGATCAAACATGCCAACCGACATAATGGATGTCAATGGATCCTGTAAGTGTCTAAGAGTTGTAATATAGATTACAATTGGTAAAATGGTTGCCTGCCTAAATAGCTTCGTCACATGATCCGTGGTAAACCCGTCACGGTGTGAGGTGAAATAAGGTTCTTAGCCTTTGTTGTAAATAATCGTTTTTCTTAAACTATGGTAACAACTTTTTGGATTGGTTTAGGCAACTCAAGCTTGTCTTACGCCAAGAAGGAAAGATGGTTACCATATGAGAGGCCCTACCCAAGGCTCCTGCTGCCAATGCCACTCGGGCTATCCGAGAGGCTTCTGAGAAGCGTGTAAAGGATACCGAGGACCTTACTTGCCGCATCTTAAGTACCATCATTCCCGAGCTCCAAAAGCAAATGGATGATTTGAGTGCTTTTAACTTGATCGCTCAACCTAAGGAATTGTTCTAGCAGCAAGCAAGACAAGAGAGGTTTGAGTGTCTTAAGACGGTTCTTGGTAGCAAGATGACCGATGGCGGGAATGTGAGTGCTCACGTGTTGCGCATGAAAGCAAACGTGGAGCGCATGGAACGGCTTGGATTTACCATAGGGAGGGAGCTAGCCGTGGATTTAATCCTATGGTCCCTGCCCACCACGTATGATCAATTCTTCATGAGTTATCATATGCATAGTATGGATAAATCCATCATTGAGCTAAATGATATGCTTAAGACAACGGAGTCTACCATGACCAAACACAAGCCCGCCTTTCCAAATCCCGTTATTGCAATAAGGGAAGGGCGAATCCAGAAGAAGAAGAAGCCCGCTTATACACCTAAGTGTAAGGGGAAGGGGATGGTTGGCGCTGCCAGGCCTAGCCCCGCTTCCGAGGGTAGAGGTAAGGGGAAGATGGTTCCCCAAGCCAAAACTCCAGATGAAGCGGAATGCTTCTTCTGCGCGAAGAAGGGCCATTGGCGCCATAACTGCCTGGGGTACCTAGAAAGTCTTAAGAAGCTCAAGGGGTTGAGCATCAAAGGAACTTTCGATTCAGGTACGTACATGATTGAACTCCATCATACTTCTACATCTGGAAGTTGGGTATTACATACCGGCTGTGGCACTCACGTTTGTAATATTATGAAGTAGATGCATACGTTAGTAATAATCAATCAATCATGAATATTGATTCAACGTCTAAAATGGTTTAGACAAATTGTCTTTATGACATGGTCAACTCGGCCATATAAACAAGACTCGTATCACCAAGCTCCAAGCGCTTAGGATCTTGGAATCATTTGACCGTAAGTCAAATGAAGTATGTGAATCTTGTTTATTAGGCAATATGACTAAAGCACCCTTTACTGGCGTGAAGGAGAGGGGTAAAGACTTATTGGACATCATACATTCCGATGTGTGTGGTCCGTTTAAGCACATCACAAGAGACAATTATAGATACTTCGTTACCTTTATATATGATTATAGTAGGTATGGGTATGTCTATTTGGTTAGACAAAAGTCTGAGACCTTTGAGGTTTTTAAGACTTTCCAAAACAAAGTAGAGAATCAATTGGGTAAAAAGATTAAGATACTTAGATCCGATAGGGGTGGAGAGTATCTTAGTAAACAGTTCGTGATTATCTTAAGAGTTGCAGGATTATTTCAAAACTAACACCTCCTAGGACGCCGCAATTAAATGGTGTCACCGAGAGGAGGAACCGAACATTGTTAGATATGATTCGGTCTATGATGAGTCACACCCAAGTGCCTATAAGTTTTTGGGGTTATGCACTTGAAATGGCAACAAGAATCCTTAATCTCGTGCCAACGAAGAAGGTCGAAAAAACACCTTTCGAGATGTGGCATGGGAAACCTCCTATTCTTGCCTATCTAAAGGTTTGGGGTTGTTAAGCCTACGTAAGACGTGAGGTTGATGACAAGTTAGAGCCCTGATCCGAAAAGTGTTATTTCATCGGATATCCAACTGCGGGTATGTGATACATATTCTATAAACCTTCCGAGAACAAAGTTTTTGTTGCTCGAAGGGCGGTCTGTTTAGAAAGAGAATTAGTATCCAATCAGCAAGGCAGAAACAACATTGACCTTGAGGAAGTTCAAGGGTCAACGGATGAAAGGCCTAGCGTTGGCACTAGCCAACAACCTAGTGAGGTTGAGTCTTAGCATGAAAATGCAGAGACTAACGTACATCCATTACCTCCCCGTAGATCCGGTAGATGTCGCCATGAGCCAAAGAGATATGAGTTTCTCATATCTGAGGGCGACAAACTATTGGTGGATCATAATGAGCCCACCAACTATCGGGAAGTGGCAGCAGGCCACAAGTCTGCTAAATGGAAAGAGGCAGTGGATAACGAGGTGTAATCCATGGAGGATAACCAGTTCTAGGAAGTGGTTGATCCTACACCCGGTTGTAAACGAATAGGGTGTAAATGGGTCTTCAAGAAGAAGACCGACATGGATGAAAAACTTAGCACATTCAAAGCCCGACTAGTGGCTAAAGGTTTCACCCAGACACATGGTGTCGATTATGATGAGACTTTCTCCCCAGTGGCCATGTTGAAATCTATTAGGATACTTTTGGCAATTGTTGCATTTCATGATTATGAAATATGGCAAATGGATGTCCAAACCGCCTTCCTTAATGGGAATATTTTTGAAGAGGTTTATATGACGCAACCTGAGGGTTTTGTGCATCTAAAGCATCCTAATAGAGTGTGTAGACTAAAGAAGTCCATTTATGGACTTAAACAAGCATCTCGTAGCTGGAATCTATGCTTTGACGAGAAAATCAAAGAGTTTGGTTTTTCGAAAAGCGTAGACGAGCCATGTATATACGTTAGGGCTAGTGGGAGCGTCGTTGTTTTCTTAGTCTAATTTGTGGATGATATCCTACTCATTGGAAAAGATATTCCAACCTTGCAAAGTGTTCAAACTTGGCTTGGAAAATTTTTATCAATGAAAGACTTAGGAGAAGCGGCATATATTTTGGGTATCAAGATCTATAGAGATATATCTAGAAAACTTCTTGGGTTGAGCCAAAGTACATACATTGACAAAGACTTGAAACGATTCAAGATGGAGGATTCCAGGAAAGGAAATCTTCCTATGTCACATGGAGTGATATTGAGTAAGACTCAAGTCCTAGTTCTCAAGAGGAACTAGAAGTAATGAAGTGACTAACATATGCTTCGGCCATGGGCTCGATCATGTACGCCATGTTATGTACTCATCCTGATGTGTCATGCGCTTTAAGCTTGACTAGTAGATATCAGAGTAACCCAAGGCAAGCCCGTTGGGTTGCGGTAAAGAACATTCTTATGTATCTTAGGAGAACTAAAGAAATGTTCTTGATCTTTGGTGGGGAGGAAGAGCTCAAAGTAAAGGGTTACTCTGATGCTAGATTCCAAACTGATAGGGATGACTGCCGATCACAGTCGGGGTTTGTGTTCCTATTAAATGGTGGAGCCATTACTTGGAGAAGTTCAAAGCAAGACGCAGTAGCTGATTCTACTACAGAGTCAGAATGCATTGCGGCAAGTGAAGGTGCTAAAGAAGCTGTGTGGATAAGGAAGTTCATCCATGACCTTGGAATGGTTCCAAGCATCTCTGACCCTATTGAGATCTTTTGTGACAATGAGGGTGCGGTAGCCTTAGCGAATGAACCAAGAGCTAACAAGAGAATGAGGCATATACCTCGAAAGTACCATTTAATCAGAGAGTTAGTTGAAAGTGGTGAAGTCGCTATTAGTTGGGTAACCTCGGAAAGCAATTTGACCGATCCGTTTACTAAACCGTTGTCACAAGCTTCTCAAGATTCTCACACTATGGCAATAGGTGTTAGATTTGCTCATGACTTTGTTTGGATTGAGTTTTAATTTATGTTTGGACCATTTTGTATTTGGGAACGTTAAGCAATAATGTTACTAATGTTTGTTTTGATTTATGTAGTAGAGATCTATATATACGCATGTTGCTATTACTTACATTTAGTCTTTATTGTGTTCTATATTTGCATGTTTAATGTCTTCCCAAGCTTGTTTTACAATCTTTAAATCTCCACAATCAATTAAGATTTAGGTAAAGAATTTGCTCTACTTTGGTTGTTTTCTAACGCGGTCCGTAACTGGTCGTAATAAGGGAGATGATTGGGTAGAGTATTATCTGTGTGACGGGGCTATGTAGTCAATATGAATTTGTTCCTCTATGAATATAGAAGATATCCATGGGCCCCTCGATGATTGAGTGCCGACATTCATATGAATGGTCGTGCTTAAGTTATATTGATGATGGATCAATGTTACTTGGTTTGTTGGTCACCACTAATCTAGAATCGAGAAACATAATCGTGAACAATATTAAGGTTGACTATATTCCATGCCTTGTGTTCACATAGGATATTGCGAACAAAGGGATGTACATGATCATTTATCTCTAGAAAAATCATTTTATGATTGGGATCTTGTTAAGAGTGGCATACCCTATACTTACTTGGGAGCATAGATGTATTGCTAGAGGCCGCTCTATGTTTGTGTTATTTTTCGTAGTTGTGTCACGTGCAAGTGGGAGTCTGTTGGTATATGTCCGCTGACACGCACGAGTTAATAACACTACTGAGGAGGTATAGGCATATTGGGTCACACACCATGTATTGATTCCGGTAACACTATCAACCAAAAGAAAGAAAAAGGCCAAACTGAGTTTTGGCAGGATAAGACACGGACCGTGTGTTTGAACACGGGCCGTATCTAAACCAAGAGGCTTGGGGTGTTTTGGCCCAAATCAAGGCTGTGTACTTTGGGCCAACACGTCCGTGTGACTGAACATGGGGCGTGTCTAGCCTATTAGACACGGGCCGTCTTAGCCCATTTGAGGCCGTGGACATTGGGCTGACACGGCCGTGTCGATGAACACGGGCCATGTACATACACTGTAAGTGTTAAATGGCATGTTTTGATTTGTTTAGGTGTACCAGTTGATCAAGGATCACCTGTAACGTAGTACTTACTTGTTATAGCTCGACAGGTGAGTAACAGTTAACTTGAGTATGATATTAATAGTATTAAAAGATGTTTTGTATGTTACAATTCAAAAATTGAAGATATGCATGTTTAGACGTTTATGAACCTATTATGAGAACCAAATGATATATATGCATGTGAAAGACCTTGTAGGTCATTGTTGATATGTAAAAAGGCCTGTAAAGGTCACTCTTGATACGTAAAGGGCCGGAGTAGGCCAATGTGTTTGTGATGAGGCCAGAGTAGGCCATTGTTTGAGTGCCGGTACTACATTGTAGAGATTGTGGTGCGGGATTCGATGATCACGAATCTTGGTTCTAGCTAAACCGCCTTCCTCAATACTAACTCGGGGCTCTCAGTTTTCCCACTGTTCCCAAATGGGATATGATCCCGAAGAACGCAATGGTGGACCGCTACCCGCTTCTCCACCGGCGCGGAGGAAGTAACGGTTTCCCTAGTGGGGATCATTGAGCCGGGTTTATAGCCCTGCAAGACGTGATGCGTGCTGACAACCGGAACTTCAACGTGTGTTAGGATAGACTTGAATGAAGTTATGTGATGCATGAAATATGTTATGATACAGTTAATGTACTGCTCTTGCTTTAATTGTTATTCACTAGCTATTTATAGCTAGCCCTCTTATGTTCATTCCATATGCAGGTAAATGATTGAAAATGAGTACGGGTGCCTGCTGGGGTGACATGTTAGGTTTTTGGGAACACAATGTAAAGACAATATAATGTAATAGTTTGTGTAAAGGTCGATCTAGTTCGTAACGTTGGAAACTTTGTTAAACAATACGTTTGTAATTACAACTAATATTTATATAAGTTGTATAATGTGAATAAATAACTCGCTTCCGCACGCGTTTTAATAAAAAAACATACTTTGAAAAATGTAAAAGACCGGCGTTACAATTAAACATATCAGTTTCTTTTAGGAACCCACTGTTTCATGGGTTCTGAGGATGAGCACTTAGCTATATTACTTCTGGTTTATTGGTGCGGCTTTATTGATGTAATTTTATTTATTTATTTATTGGTGCGGCTTGCACGCCGTTTCTTTTATTCTGTGTATTTGTATAAATAGTGTAGGAATGCGACCTGCGTGTCATTTGTATATTCTATGTATTTCTAAATACTATAGATTTTGAACCGGAGATGTCAACGGGAGTCATGATGATGACGTCTTGGCGAGAGGGAGTCCACACGCTATTTAAAGTGTCAGATTCAGTGGGAGCTCACCCAAGAAAACATTACCTCATCCTTAGGTTTTGGCCTTCTTTTCCCCGTTGTGGCTCACGGGGACAACACATAGGATTTTTAGGCATGTTACCGAATTATATTTTTTGCGTGGTTGTATTTTATTTTCTATGGATTTTTTAGGATTCGCATGCTAAACAATTTTTCTTTGAAAATTAAATAAAATACAATGTTGGTTAAAATGGTTAACAATCTCGCGCAAATAGAATTGACAAATAAAATATAAAGATGGTATTATATTTAAAAGTGCTTAAAGTCATTTTGGCACTTACTTTGTTAATTCACAAAAGGTGTTTATAAACTGGAAACAATATCCCGTTTTTCAAAACATAAAGCGCGCACCATTCGTAAGATGACACCACCCGAATCTAACGAAGCAAGGATGATTGTCATGCTAAGCACGAGTTATTCCTTGTGTAGTTGTGTGGAAGGTGAGTGGGGTAACTCGCATGATTGGTTGTCGAGGTAAGCATGAGCCAATTAATGGTCTAGAGTGCCACCCGTGTGTCTTGTCGGACGATTTACAATTTTAGTATATAATTCTTGGTTAGTTGTCGAGCTAACCACGAACTAAAAAAAATTATATATTAAGATTGGTGTAAGGAAGGGATCAAACATGCCAACCGACATAATGGATGTCAATGGATCCCGCAAGTGTCTAAGAGTTGTAATACAGATTACAATTGGTAAAATGGTTGCCTGCCTAAATAGCTTCATCACGTGATCCGCGGTAAACCCGTCACGGTCTGAGGTGAAATAAGGTTCTTAGCCCTTGTTGTAAATAATCGTTTTTCTTAAACTATGAGTACTTATTTTAACAAGGATTTCCAAACTAATTAAAACTACTTTGCTATTTTAGATGCGGTCTTCAAGAACCACCAACACCACCAACCATTTTTCGCTAAGAGTTTTCCTTGAGAAGGAGAAACTCAATGGTAACAACTTTTTGGATTGGATTACTCAAGCTTGTCTTACTCCAAGAAGGAAAGATGGTTACCATAGAAGAGGCCCTACCCAAGGCTCCTGCTGCCAATGCCACTCGGGCTGTCCGAGAGGCTTATGAGAAACGTGTCAAGGATAACGAGGACATTACTTGCCTCATCTTAAGTAGTATGATTCCCGAGCTCCAAAAGCAAATGGATCATTTGAGTGCTTTTGACTTGATCGCTCAGCTTAAGGAAATGTTCCAGCAGCAAGCGAGACAAGAGTGGTTTGAGTGTCTTAAGACGGTTCTTGTAGCAAGATGACTGATGGCGGGAATGTGAGTGCTCACGTGTTGCGCATGAAAGCAAACGTGGAGCGCATGGAACGACTTGGATTTAGCATAGGGAGGGAGCTAGTCATGGATTTAATCCTATGGTCCCTGCCCACCGTGTAAGATCAATTCTTCATGAGTTATCATATGCATAGTAAGGATAAATCCATCATGGAGCTACATGGTATGCTGTCACACCCCGCTAAAGCGGAAACACGAGATGTCACAGCACAAGATATCATCGCACAAGGTAAATAGATAATAACCATTAGATTAAATTAACAAAATAAGTAGTTCGGATGAAACATAAATAAAAGTTACACAACCGAATAATATTTAAAGGACATTGTCTTGTACGATGCGTAAATAAAATAGATAGTGTTTTCATAAAATGTGACGATGAAGATGGAAATGCCACACATCATGCTTGTGTGCATAAGGTACCTAACGGCGATCACCTAAAAGCACGGGTAAAAGAAAGAAAACGGTCAACTACTAGAGTTGGTGAGTTCATAGGTTTTAATATATGCACAAAATATCTTTTAAATGAGAAAAGTTTAAATAATTGATGGAAGTTTTTGGATAAAATCCAAGTATGGAATAATGATAGAAGATGTATTATATTGCCCAATACGTTGCACATGGTAGTAATAGACTATGATGATTTGTTGCTTGAGCCATTATCCAACCTAGCCGACAACCAATTGCCCATGATAAACCTAACGCCTATATTAAATGACGTTAGTAGTGGTAAAGTACATCTATAGTTCGTCAACCATAAATGGGAGACGTCGGAATCTCCAAATAGCGCTACTTACAAATACCATCGGCTCACTAGCGGAGTTAAGGAATAATGTCCAACGAAAGGGCCTTACAACGATCACCCAAGCACATCAAAGAATAATACCATAAGTGCTCAAAATAATATTTGAAATAAATAAGAAGATAGGCAATAAACTTTTCATGAAACGTATACACATGCTTTCACCCCAAAATGATATGAAATACGGTAAAAAGGGGCTATGATACTCACTCGGTATGCAAAGGTGTTTTCTTGTAAGGATTTCTTGTTCCTACCGAAGCTCCTTTCCTAATATAAATGGTATGTAGCTCTATTAGACTTATTTTATTTATTATTTTGTATTACTTATTTGTGGTTAACTTATTTATTTAAATAGTTAAAGGTTGTCTCTATTTTTCCATAAATCATAAGTGTTCACTGAAATTTTCAGTTCTTTGAGTTGAAATTTAAAAATTAAAAACTATAATTTAGGAGTCATATTAAGGCTTGATATTTTAATATAATCTTAATACATTTTTCTAGAATGTCCAGTAAAAATATAGGAATTTATAATCCATGTTTAGTATTTTTAATAATTAAAAGTCTATAGGATGTCCACTGATCAGTGTCTGGATGACATGTTGTTACTAAAACGTCTGTTTAGGGCTCATACGACCTCCTTTTTACATGATTCAAACTGGGAAATAACCAAGACTCAAAGATTAAACTTTAAAAAAAACTTGACGTAATTTGGCCAAGAATGAGTAAGTTACACGCGTTTAAAGTGTACCCTTCTAAATCTGCCAGATTTCCAGATTCAACATATGGGTATTTTTAAATATGTTTGAATGATCAAACGTTCATGAAAATTAGTGAATCCAGGTTTAAATGAAAGGTAACACCTTAAACTAAGATTAGCAAAAAGAATCAACTGATTTTGATACCTAGAACTCCAGATATAACAAAAACAAGTAGGGAGTTCTAACATCAGATTCTGCCAGATTTCTGATTCTTTTTGCTTATGGGTCATAACTTTAATATAACATGTTTATATTCATGAATAATCATATTGTATGAGTATAAGCTTTGATAATCCATGTGTTCTTACAACAATGGTAGGATGATACACATTTTATGTGTTCCTTACAACATTTGTTAAGATGAAACACATGCATGATCAAAGTCTTATTTTCTTGATTTTTAGTTGATTAAGTTCCATACAACAACGGTAGGATGATGCACATTTCATGTGCTCCTTACAACATTGGTAGGATGTTTATATTTACATGAATATATATATATAAATAAAGGAAATAAGATGAACAACAAAGAAAATAAATAAAAGAAAGAAGAAAGAAGAAGAGAAGAAAGGTAGAAGAGTAGAGATGGGTGTTTTATGATCATCTTACCACTCTTTTTCTTGATTTTGTGTTTGATCTTCAAGAGATGATCAAGACTTGGATGTATTTGGGAGATTTTTGTTGGTGAAAGAAGAAGAGAGAAAAGAGAAGAGATGGAGTGTGGTGGTAAAGGAAATGATAAAGAGTAGTAGGAGGCTTATATAGAGCATGGGGGAGATCTAGTGGTGGTTCTTGGGAAGAGAAGGAGGCAAGAGAAATTTGAGGGGGGGGGGGGGGGTAGGGTGGCCGGCCTCATGGGGGGGGGGTTTCTTTTATTATTATTTATTTTTGAATAATTAAGTGTAATTGGTTTAAATGAATTTTGTATAATTGTTGATTTTGTTTAAATCTTTTAATTACAAAGTTTTTATTACTTTTATGAGTTTATTTTTATATGTTTTATATTTTAACTTATTTATATTTATCATAATTTATTTAATTATTTTAATTGATATTATTTTTATTATTGTACCTGATTTGTAATTCTTTACTCGTAATAATTCGATTTTTCGAGCTCCGGAAGGTTCTAACCATAAGGTGCACACTGGATACTGGTGTGATAACTATTATTGTATGAAAATTCAACCAGTGGCAAATGCGAGTCCCAGCTCCCACCAAAATCTAACACACAAGCACGTAACATATCTTCCAGCGTTTGAATAGTCCTTTCCGATTGTCCGTCTGTTTGGGGGTGGTAAGAGGTGCTTAAATTGACTCGCGTTCCCAATGCTTTCTGAAGTGATTGCCAAAATCGGGAAGTGAAGCGACTATCCCTATCCGAGATGATAGAGATGGGCACTCCATGACGCATGACGATCTCATTGATGTAGATTCGTGCCAGCTTTTCCATCTTGTAATCTTCACGAATAGGTAGGAAATGTGCTGACTTTGTAAGCCGGTCTACAACTACCCAGATGGAATCGTACCCTTTTGCGGATCGGGTTAACTTAGTCACAAAATCCATAGTTATCTGTTCCCATTTCCATTCCGGGATTTCGGGTTGCTGCAGTAATCCAGAGGGTTTCTGGTGTTCTGCCTTAATCCTTGCACAAGTCAAACATTTCCCCACGTATAGGGCGACATCCTTCTTCATTCCGGGCCACCAATAGTATTCCTTCAAATCCTTGTACATTTTATCGGCTCCGGGATGAATAGAATACTTAGACTTATGTGCCTCATATAATATCGTTAATCTTATGTTATTTACCTTGGGTATCCAAACCTTCTTTTCGAAGTAACGTACTCCATCAGTTCCAATCTCGAACCTGTGCTCCAAATGACGGAGGGTTTCCTCTTTTAGATTTTCTACTTTTAATGCTTGCTCCTGAGCTTCAAGGATCCTTCCTTTCAGACTTGTTTGCACAACAGCTCCTAATGCTCGAACTCTCGTTGGTTTTACTCTTTCCTTCCTACTCAACGCGTCGGCTACCACATTGGCCTTGCCTGGGTGATATTTGATTTCGCAATCATAATCATTGAGCAGTTCTACCCATCGCCTTTGTCTCATATTGAGCATCTTTTGATCAAAAATATGCTGGAGACTCTTATGGTCAGTGTAGACGGTACACTTGGTGCCATATAAGTAGTGTCTCCATATTTTGAGTGCAAACACTACCGCTCCTAGCTCCAAATCATGAGTAGTGTAGTTTTTCTCATGAACCTTCAATTGTCTCGAAGCGTAGGCGATAACTTTGTCTTTTTGCATTAAAACACATCCCAACCCTTGGTGTGATGCGTCGCAGTAGACCACAAAGTTTTCTGATCCAGTTGGCAATGCAAAGATAGGTGCGTTGCATAGCTTCTGCTTTAAGGTTTGAAAGGCTTCATCTTGCTTATCTCCCCAAATGAATTTCTTATCCTTCTGAGTCAAAGTCGTTAATGGTTGAGCCACGCGTGAAAAGTTTTCGATGAATCGCCTATAATATCCTGCCAGACCCAGAAATTGTCGAATCTCAGTTGGCGTCTTTGGTGCTTCCCACTTTTTGATTGCTTCGATCTTTGCTGGATCGACATGAATTCCATTTGAATTAACTACATGACCAAGGAAGTGTACTTCTCGGATCCAAAATTCACACTTAGAGAATTTGGCATACAACTTCTGGTCCTTGAGTAGTGTTAAGATTAATTTCAAATGCTGCTCATGATCTTCCTTGCTTCGCGAATAGATGAGGATGTCGTCTATGAACACTATAGCAAACTTATCTAGATATGGTCTACAGACCCTATTCATTAAGTCCATAAATACTGCTGGAGCGTTAGTCAACCCAAAAGGCATAACTAAGAACTCATAATGTCCATAGAGGGTTCTAAAGGCGGTCTTGGGGACGTCTTCTTCACGAACTCTCAATTGGTGATATCCCGAGCGAAGATCGATTTTTGAAAAATATTTGGCGCCTTCAAGTTGGTCGAACAGATCATCGATTCGAGGGAGAGGGTATCGGTTCTTGATTGTTAACTTGTTGAGTTCCCGATAGTCGATACACATTCGTAGCGACCCGTCCTTCTTTTTGAGGAAAAGAACTGGGGCTCCCCAAGGGGATGAACTTGGTTGAATGAAACCTTTGTCGAGTAATTCTTGTAGTTGTGCCGATAACTCTTGCATTTCAGATGGGGCGAGTCGATATGGTGCTTTTGCCACGGGAGCCGCTCCAGGGACTAGATCGATATGGAATTCGACTTGCCGATTCGGGGGTAATCCTGGCAAATCTTCCGGAAATACTTCAAGAAAGTTTCGCACGACGGGAATTTCTTGAATGTTTTTCTCACAGGTTTTCTTATTGCTTATATGTGCTAGGAATGCCTTGTTTCCTTTCCTTAAGCATTTTCTCATCTTAATGGATGAGATTATCTTGAAATTCCTTCCGGATTTTTCTCCATACACCTTAAGTGTCTCACCATTAGGCGTCGGAATTCGGACGATCTTTTCGAAGCAACAGATTTCCGCTCGATGGCTAGAAAGCCAATCCATCCCAACAACTATGTCGAAACTTCCCATTTCAAGTGGGATTAAATCTATGGTATATGTTTTATCGGCTAAGCCCAAGGTACAACCAGGGATTATGTCCTTAACGCTAGTTTTCTGACCGTTAGCAAATTCAATGGTGTAAGGCTCTTTCATTTCTATGGTTTTTAGGTTTAGCCTTAACTTAAATCTTAATGATATGAAGCTTTTATCGGCCCCTGAATCAAATAGTACTGATGCGTAATAACCGTTTAGAGGAAACGTACCTGTAACGACATCGGGGTTTTGTCTAGATTCATTTGCTCCAATCTCAAACACCCTGCCTCGTGCTTGATTTCCTTGGTTACTTTGGCTTGCAGGACGTGCTTGATTATAATTAGACCCTTGAGTTGGCCGCGAGCAGACGGTGCCATGGTGCTCCAGACTTCCGCATTTAAAGCATGGCTTTACTCGGCAAGTTTTGCTGAGGTGTCCGAGCCGCTTACACCTAAAGCACACCATGCACTTCCCTTCGTGGTGTTTGTGGCACTTGTCACATTTGGGGTAGGATCTCCATCCTTTATCGGCCGCTTGCGCCTGAGCTCCGAAGTTTCTAGCCCTCTTTTGAGTCCTCGCAGCTTCTCCACCGGATGGCTTCTTCGGCATCTCCTCAAGCTTCCTCTTACCCTTGTCCTTGTTGCTCCCAAGCGATCCCGATCGGATGGCATTGTGTGTAAGTCTTGTAGCTAAATTTACCGCACTTTGGATGGTGTTGGGGTTTGCAGCCGTGACATTTGCCCGGATCTCAGGGGCTAGACCCCAAATGTATCTATCGATACGGTTTTCTTCCGGGGTCACCAAGTGCGGCACCAGTTTGGCCAAATCATGAAATCGGGTGGTGTAGGAGTTGATGTCATCCCCGATCATTTCATGATTCCACAGCTCGGCTTCTAGCTTTTGAATTTCACTCTTCGAGCAAAATTCGTCCCTTAATAGCCTGAGGAATGCATCCCAGGTGAGTTGGTGCGCGGCATTTCTTCTAAGCGTTTGCACTTGGATATTCCACCACGATAAGGCTCGCCCTTGCAGAAGACATGCTGCAAACTCCACCTTGTTTGCTTCCGTACATTTACTGATGGTAAGGACTGATTCCATGCTTTCAATCCAGTTTAGTAGACCCACACCTCCTTCCGTTCCAAAGAATTCTTTAGGGTTGCAGGCCCTAAAGGTTTTGTAGTTGCAATCTTGGGTTGGGGTTGGTGCTCCTTGGTTTGTTTGAAGCCCAGCAGCAACTTGGCTAACTATGTTGGGTAATTTTGCAATCACTTGTTCCATGACAAGTTGATCTAACTCGGGGTTTGCTCTTCGTGGAGGCATCGTTCTAGAGCATAATCACACGACGATTTTTAGTCACTCAATCTAATCGGTTTTATCATACTACTCTATGTGTAACATGTGTAATTCATTCATGGCATTAAATATGACTTAATAGTACGAGATTTAATTAAATAATCAATCATTCACTTGGCACAAAATAATTACCAAAATCGGCTCTTTAAAAGATGCCATATATATTAATAAGGAGTGAATAGTAGCCATACAATCATACATCCTTCAAACCAACATAGGATATTTTAGTTCATAATCAACAAAAGAGAAGGACATTAAAACACAAAGTAGATCCACTCCAACCCATCTAGCGCCCAATTCCAACGTAAGCTAGCCCCACTAACATCATCAACACAACCCCTAAAACTAGGCATGTATGCACTAGCCTAATTAGTCTTCGGGCTTCTTGAGCCGCCTCTAAGGCTTGCCTTGCGTGATGGTGGTTAAGGTCCGCCATGTCTAAGCACGAACTAACCCTGTAGGTTTGGTAATCTAACATGCCTCTCATGTTATATAGCTCCAGAGACATGTGGTGGAATCTCCTCTTTTCCTCGTCGGTCATCCCGGATGAAGGTATCATCGGGATTCCCGTGAGGGCTCTTACTGGCTCGTTCACCTGCCGGGAAGTTTCTCCCATGGTAGGCTGGGGTGGTGCTACGGTTGCTCGTACTGGAATGGCTACCCTCTTTCGGGCAGTTTGTCTAACCCGAGGCCCGGTTGTTCCGGGGTTTAGGTTTTGGTTTGGTTGAGAGGAGGGAATGTCAAAAATCCTTACGGGTCTACGTAGGGGTTCTAAGAACCCTTCAGGCAGCTGGTATTGTGGGGATTGGTTACTATCGGTGGAAGATCTTTGGCTGTTCTCGGTAGGTTCACTTTCGCTTGACATGATCTGCAAGGTTTGAATAGACTTATTTACTAAATTCATAACTTAAATTGTCTATATATGAATGTTATGCTCATGCACACACACAATGATCATGATCTAGAAAGAAAGTAAATAAAATTTTGTTTCTAAGTATATTTTTATTATAACTAACCTAAGTGCCATATCGTACATAGCTAAATTAGACATAGGTGATCAAGCTTTGTCTAATTGAGGTATAACAATGTGGTACTCAACTTAATATATATTATCAATACACTTGATGCATTTTAAACAAATTATTTGGAAAAATTATTTTTATAAACCTTTGGTCATAGTTGTTGTTTCCCCCCCATAAGAAAAACAACATTCTCTATAACCTTAGGCTCTGATACCAAATCTGTCACACCCCGCTAAAGCGGAAACACGAGATGTCACAGCACAAGATATCATCGCACAAGGTAAATAGATAATAACCATTAGATTAAATTAACAAAATAAGTAGTTCGGATGAAACATAAATAAAAGTTACACAACCGAATAATATTTAAAGGACATTGTCTTGTACGATGCGTAAATAAAATAGATAGTGTTTTCATAAAATGTGACGATGAAGATGGAAATGCCACACATCATGCTTGTATGCATAAGGTGCCTAACGGCGATCACCTGAAAGCACGGGTAAAAGAAAGAAAACGGTCAACTACTAGAGTTGGTGAGTTTATAGGTTTTAATATATGCACAAAATATCTTTTAAATGAGAAAAGTTTAAATAATTGATGGAAGTTTTTGGATAAAATCCAAGTATGGAATAATGATAGAAGATGTATTATATTGCCCAATACGTTGCACATGGTAGTAATAGACTATGATGATTTGTTGCTTGAGCCATTATCCAACCTAGCCGACAACCAATTGCCCATGATAAACCTAACGCCTATATTAAATGACGTTAGTAGTGGTAAAGTACATCTATAGTTCGTCAACCATAAATGGGAGACGTCGGAATCTCCAAATAGCGCTACTTACAAATACCATCGGCTCACTAGCGGAGTTAAGGAATAATGTCCAACGAAAGGGCCTTACAACGATCACCCAAGCACATCAAAGAATAATACCATAAGTGCTCAAAATAATATTTGAAATAAATAAGAAGATAGGCAATAAACTTTTCATGAAACGTATACACATGCTTTCACCCCAAAATAATATGAAATATGGTAAAAAGGGGCTATGATACTCACTCGGTATGCAAAGGTGTTTTCTTGTAAGGATTTATTGTTCCTACCGAAGCTCCTTTCCTAATATAAAAGGTATGTAGCTCTATTAGACTTATTTTATTTATTATTTTGTATTATTTATTTGTGGTTAACTTATTTATTTAAATAGTTAAAGGTTGTCTCTATTTTTCCATAAATCATAAGTGTTCACTGATTCAAACTGGGAAATAACTTTAAAAAAAACTTGACGTAATTTGATTCAAACTGGGAAATAACCAAGACTCAAAGATTAAATTTTAAAAAAAACTTGACGTAATTTGGCCCAAGAATGAGTAAGTTACACGCGTTTAAAGTGTACCTTTCTAAATCTGCCAGACTTCCAGATTCAACATATGGGTCTTTTTAAATATGTTTGAAGGATCAAACGTTCATGAAAATTAGTGAATCCAGGTTTAAATGAAAGGTAACACCTTAAACTAAGATTAGCAAAAAGAATCAACTGATTTTGATACCTAAAACTCCAGATATAACAAAAACAAGTAAGGAGTTCTAACATCAGATTCTGCCAGATTTGTGATTCTTTTTGCTTATGGGTCATAACTTTTATATAACATGTTTATATTCATGAATAATCATATTGTATGAGTATAAGCTTTGATAATCCATGTGTTCTTACAACAATAGTAGGATGATACACATTTTATGTGTTCCTTACAACATTTGTTAAGATGAAACACATGCATGATCAAAGTCTTATTTTCTTGATTTTTAGTTGATTAAGTTCCATACAACAACGGTAGGATGATGCACATTTCATGTGCTCCTTACAACATTGGTAGGATGTTTATATTTACATGATTATATATATATAAATAAAGGAAATAAGATGAACAACAAAGAAAATAAATAAAAGAAAGAAGAAAGAAGAAGAGAAGAAAGGTAGAAGAGTAGAGATGGGTGTTTTATGATCATCTTACCACTCTTTTCCTTGATTTTGTGTTTGATCTTCAAGAGATGATCAAGACTTGGATGTATTTGGGAGATTTTTGTTGGTGAAAGAAGAAGAGAGAAAAGAGAAGAGATGGAGTGTGGTGGTAAAGGAAATGATAAAGAGTAGTAGGAGGCTTATATAGAGCATGGGGGAGATCAAGTGGTGGTTCTTGGGAAGAGAAGGAGGCAAGAGAAATTTGAGGGGGGGGGGGGTAGGGTGGCCGGCCTCATGGGGGGGGGGGGTTTCTTTTATTTATTTATTTATTTTTGAATAATTAAGTGTAATTGGTTTAAATGAATTTTGTATAATTGTTGATTTTGTTTAAATCTTTTAATTACAAAGTTTTTATTACTTTTATGAGTTTATTTTTATATGTTTTATATTTTAACTTATTTATATTTATCATAATTTATTTAATTATTTTAATTGATATTATTTTTATTATTGTACCTGATTTGTAATTCTTTACTCGTAATAATTCGATTTTTCGAGCTCCGGAAGGTTCTAACCATATAGGCGGGATTTCTACGAAATCTAATATTATTATGGATTTATTTAAGTCATAATTACTATTTTTAGTCATACTAGGCTTAAAATTAGAATTTCTAATGGCTAACCTGGGAAATTTGTTGCCGAATGTCACATATGCTTAAGACAACGGAGTCTAGCATGACCAAACACAAGCCCGCCGTTCCAAATCTCATTCTTACTATAAGGGAAGGGCGAATCCAGAAGAAGAAGAAGTCCGCTTATACCCCTAAGGGTAAGGGGAAGGGGAAGGTTTGCGCTACCAGGCCTTGCCCCGCTTCGCAGGGTAGAGGTAAGGGGTAGATGGTTCCCCAAGCAAAAACTCCAGATGAAGCGGAATGCTTCTTATGCTAGAAGAAGGGCCATTGGCGCCGTAACTGCCTGGGGTACCTAGAAAGTCTTAAGAAACTCAAGGGGTGTAGCATCGGAGGAACTTCCGATTCAGGTACGTACATGATTGAACTCCATCATACTTCTACATCTGGAAGTTGGGTATTACATACCCGCTGTGGCACTCACGTTTGTAATATTGTGCAGGTGCTAAAGGCAAGTAGAAGGATGGAGAATGTAGAGCTTGACTTAATAATGTGAAACAAGGAGATTGTCCCGGTCAAGACTCGAGGAAAAGTTGAATTATCTTTTAATTCTGGTTTTTCTATATTATTATTGAACGTATGCTACTCGCCGCTTGTGGCGAGGAATATTACTTCTTTTCAGGCACTACATGGCAATGGATTTGGTTTTTCCTTTGACAATAGAGTTATTACATGTTTTAAAAATAATATTTTTTATTTCAAAGCTTATCCTTTTCGTGGTATTTATGAAGTAGATCCATACGTTAGTAATAATCAATCAATCATGAATATTTATTCAACGTCTAAAAATGGTTTAGACAAATTGTCTTTATGACATGGTCGACTCGGCCATATAAACAAGATTCGTATCACCAAGCTCCAAGCGGTTGGGATCTTGGAATCATTTGACCATGAGTCAAATGAAGTATGCGAATCTTGTTTATTAGGCAAGATGACTAAAGCACCCTTTACTGGCGTGAAGGGGAGGGGTAAAGACTTATTGGACATCATACATTCCGATGTGTGTGGTCCGTTTAAGCACATCACAAGGGACAATTATAGATACTTCGTTACCTTTATATATGATTATAGTAGGTATGGGTATGTCTACTTGGTTAGACAAAAGTCTGAGACCTTTGAGGTTTTTAAGACTTTCCAAAACAAAGTAGAGAATCAATTGGGCAAAAAGATTAAGATACTTAGATCCGATAGGGGTGGAGAGTATCTTAGTAAAGAGACTAATGTACATCCATTACCTCCCCGTACATCGGGTAGATTTCGCCATGTGCCAGAGAGATATGGGTTTCTCATATCTGAGGGCGACGAACTATTGGTGCAATCCATGGAGGATAACTAGTTTTGGGTGCAATCCATGGAGGATAACTACTTTTGGGAATTGGTTGATCCTACACCAAGTTGTAAACCAATAGGGTGTAAATGGGCCTTCAAGAAGAAGACCGACATGGATGGAAAAGTTAGCACATTCAAAGCCCAACTGGTGGCTAAAGGTTTCACCCAGGCACATGGTGTCGATTATGATGAGGCTTTCTCCCCAGTGGCCATGTTGAAATCTAATAGGATACTTTTGGCAATTTGCTGCATTTCATGATTATGAAATATGGCAAATGGATGTCAAAACCGCATTCCTTAGTGGAAATCTTTCTGAAGTGGTGTATATGACGCAACCTGAGGGTTTTGTGCATCGAATGCATCCGAATAGAGTGTGTAGACTAAAGAAGTCCATTTACAGACTTAAACAAGCATCTCGTAGCTGGAATCTATGCTTTGACGAGAAAATCAAAGAGTTTGGTTTTTCGAAAAGCGTAGACCAACCATGTGTATACGTTAGGGCTAGTGGGAGCGTCGTTGTTTTCTTAGTCTTATATGTGGATGATATCCTACTCATTGGAAAAGATATTCCAACCTTGCAAAGTGTTCAAACCTGGCTTGGAAAATTTTTATCAATGAAAGACTTAGGAGAAGCGGCATATATTCTGGGTATCAAGATCTATAGAGATAGATCTAGAAAACTTCTTGGGTTGAGCCAAAGTACATACATTGACAAAGTCTTGAAGCGATTCAAGATGGAGGATTCCATGAAAGGAAATCTTCCTATGTTACATGGAGTGATATTGAGTAAGACTCAATGTCCTAGTTCTCAAGAGGAACTAGAAGTAAAGAAGCGACTACCATATGCTTCGGCCATGGGCTCGATCATGTACGTCATGTTATGTACTCGTCCTGATGTGTCATGCGCTTTAAGCTTGACTAGTAGATCTCAGGGTAACCCAAGGCAATCCCATTGGGTTTCGGTAAAGAACATTTTAAGTATCTTAGGAGAACTAAAGAAATGTTATTGATCTTTGGTGGTGAGCAAGAGCTCAAAGTAAAGGGTTACTCTGATGCTAGATTTCAAACTGATATGGATGACTACCGATCACAGTCGGGGTTTGTGTTCCTATTAAATGGTGGAGCCATGACTTGGAGAAGTTCAAAGCAAGACACAGTAGCTGATTCATCCGAGACCTTGGAGTGGTTCCAAGCATCTCCGACCCTATTGAGATCTTTTGTGACAATGAAGGTGCGGTAGCCTTAGCGAAGGAACCAAGAGCTAACAAGAGAACGAGGCATATACCTCGAAAGTACCATTTGATCAGAGAGTTGGTTGAAAGTGGTGAAGTCGCTATTAGTAGGGTAACCTCAAAAGGCAATTTGGCCGATCCGTTTACTAAACCGTTGTCACAACCTTCTCATGATTCTTACACTATGGCAATAGGTGTTAGATTTGGTCATGACTTGGTGTAGATTGAGTTTTAATTTATGTTTGGACCATTTTGTATTTGGGAATGTTAGGCAGTAATGTTACTAATGTTTGTTTAGATTTACATAGAAGAGATCTATATATACGCATGTTGCGGTTACTTACATTTAGTCTTTATTGTGTTCTATCTTTGCATGTTTAATATCTTCCCAAGGTTGTTTTACATTCTTTACATCTCCACAATCAATTATAATTGAGGTAAAGAATTTGCTCTACTTTGGTTGTTTTCTAACGCGGTCCGTAACTAGGCGTAATAAGGGATCGATTGGGTAGAGTATTATGTGTGTGGCGGGGCTATGTAATCAACAGGAATTTGTTCCTCGATGAATAGAGGAGATATCCATGGGCCCCTCGATGATTGAGTGCTGACATTATATGCATGGCCGTGCTCAAGTTATATTGATGATGGATCAATGTTACTTGGTTTGTTGGTCACCACTAATATTGAATCCGGAAACATAATCGTGAACGATCTGAAGGTTGACTATATTCCATGCCTTGTGTACGCATAGGATATCACGAACAAAGGGAAGTACATGATCATTTATCTTTAGGAAAATCATTTTATGATTGGGGTCTTCTCAAGAGTGGCATACCCTATACTGACTTGGGAGCATAGATGTCTTGCTAGAGGCCGCTCTATGTTTGTGTTATTTTTCGTGGTTATGTCACATGCAAGTGGGAGTCTGTTGGTATATGCCCACAGACACGCATGAGTTAATAACACTACTGATGAGGTATAGGCCTATTGGGTCATACACCACGTATTGATTCCGGCAACAGGATCAAGCAAAAGAGAGAAAAAGGCCAAAATGGGTTTTGGCAGGATAAGACACGGGCCGTGTGTTTGAACACGGGCCGTGTCTAGCCCAACAGGCATGTGGCATTTTGGCCCAAATTAAGGCCGTGTACTTTGGGCGAACACGTCCATTTGACTGAACACGGGGCGTGTCTAGCCTATTAGACACGGGCCGTCTTGGCCCATTTGAGGCCGTGGACTTTGGGCCGACACGGCCTTGTCAATGAACACGGGCCATGTAAGTACATTGTAACCGCAGAGTTAACAGTCTTAAACACACATTTTAATGGGATTAAAAGTGTGGTTAACGCATGCTAAGGTTTTGTGAGCTCTAGAACAAAACATGGGGTAGTTCAAGTGGTTGTTCATGCTAACATTCTCTCTAGTTTGATATTCCTTTTTGGTAATCAAGTTTTGGTGCACAAAAGAAGGATATACACATATTGTTTGTTGTTTTGGTGATCTATACCAACTTACTAACATTTGGGAATCAAGGGTGCTTGGGGTGGACAACACTAGAGGAATTCTTATTTGAATTCTAACTTCTTGACAAGAAGGGAGTGCTTTGTGCTTTGCATTGAGGAATAATCATTTCTTCTTATCTTGTTTATTTTAGTTGCAATTTCATGTTTAGATTTTGGTCCATGGGAAGTATTCGTTTGGTTTGCTTTGAAATTTTGATCTATATTTTGCTTCCGCTACTTCTTGATTATGCCAAACGAATACCTTCAGAACCAAAGATATGAAAATATGCAATGTTAGGTTTTCTGCTATGATACATCTCATAAGGTGTTGTACCATGTCTTTTAACTATTATTAATCTGTTCTGTGTATAGCATGTTGTACTTATAGCTTCTTCCTAGAAGCTTAGGTTGAGCTTTGCTTCACATAACATGGTTCTGGCAGCTTCAATTAAGGTTCTATTTCTCGTTTCAGCAACTCCATTTTGTTGTGAGTTCTTACAGATGAGAAATTTTGGATAATTCCTTTTTCTTCACAGAAGCCTTCCGTGGTTGAGTTTCTAAACTCAGTCCCATAATCACTCCTGAGCTGCTTGATGGACTTACCTTTCTGCAACTCTTCTTGTTTCATGAAGCTGGTTAACTCATTAGTAGCTTCACTTTTGGCTTTTAAGAAGATCATCCAAGTGAATCTTGTTAACTCATCAACAACCACTAGGGTATACTTTTTACCATTTAGGCATGGGGTGCTTATAGGTCCAAATAAGTCCAAATGCAACATATGCAATGGTTCTGTAATTGAGAAACTCTGTTTGGACTTGAAAGATCCTTTATGATGTTTTCCCATCTCACAAGCTGAACACAGTTTGTCTTTGGAAAATGTGTTATTTGGCATACCAGAGACTAACTCTTTGCTAGACAATTTATTAATATATTTGAAATTCAGGTGTGACAGTCTCTTGTGCCACAACCAACTCAGCTTGGGAGTTGAGTTAGAGTACAAACAGGTTTCTGTTAAAGGGTCTGCTGAGCTGAGATCTAACAAATAGATATCTCTCTCTTTTTGCCATTAATATTGGCTTTCCCTTCTTATCATAAATTGTCCCTGCATGTTTTCTGAAGGTGACTTCATAATCCTCATCACACAATTGACTGATACTTATCAGATTGTGTTTAAGGCCTTTAACATATGCAACCTTTTTGAAAGTGATTGTTCCAGCTGTTATCTTTCCATAGCCTTTAGTCCTTCCTTGAGAATTATCCCCAAATGTCAAGTTGGGTCCTTCAATGTTTTGGAATTCACCTAGAATCCCTTTGCTTCCTGTCATGTGCCTTGATCATCCACTGTCTAAGTACCACTTGTAGGAGCCCTTCAAATGTTTAATTAAACATATCAGTTTCTTTTAGGGACCCACTGTTTCGTGGGTTCTGAGGATGAGCACTTAGCTAATCCCTTAGAGGCTGACTGATCAACTTTAGCAGGTTCTAAGTCCTTCTTTGGCTGATCATCCTCTATTTTCTCAGGCCTCGGATTGGAACTTACACAATCCTTGGCTTCATGACCTTTGTCACCACACTTATAGCATTTTCTTCTGAAAATAGGTGTTTGGTGATTTCTTTAAGTTTTCCAACATTGAATTTGGATTCAGTTTTAGGGTCATGAGATGTGGATAACTTTTCAATATTATTAGATAATTTGTCTAATTGATTTTCTCTGACTTTCAACTTGCCATTATTAGATTTATGGTTATCCTTATTCGGTGAAGTCAAACTTACAGACATTCTCCTGTTCTTAGAAATCCTCTCAGAACTGACTTGAGAGTTATGTATTTTTGAATTTGGATGAGTTATCCTATTAAAGACAGTTGTTCTAACAGAATTGTAATCCAATCTTTTGAAAACTGACTTACAGTTTCTCTTGGAATTAGAGCACTCAGCTTGATGGTTTGTATTAATAACCTGGGGGCTTTGGGTTGTCTCACAAACTTATTGGTTTTGACCTGCTTACCATCCTTGTTTCTGGAAGAATATCATCAGATTTCACATTTTTTTCTTCAAGATTGACTCAATCTTTGCCAATTTTGTCAGCAACAGCACTGTAATCTCCTGCTAGCACAGCTTTTACCTGATTTGGTATCTACTGGTTGATACATTTCTCTACTTATCTTGATGACCTACACCAGGATTCACATATCTTTCATAGATTGTCAGCTTGATCCTTCAATTTTTGTAACTCTTCACTTAGAAGTTTGTTGATATGAAGCTGACACTCATAATCACTTTGAGTCTTTTTACCAGCGTTTATGAGAGTTTCAGAGTTTTTAAGTTCATCTTTTAATTTTGAAATTTCAGATTTCAAATTAGTTTGAACAGTAAGAGAGGTTTTTAAGTCATTCAACAAATAGTTGAACATTAAGCATTTCTGCTCATTAGTGTAAGAGCTAAAGTTATTTACCTTGTACATTGAGGCACGATCCTAGTTCGCCAGCTTACTCAACTTAGCAGCTTCAGCTAGATCCTTATCAAAGGAGCTTTCTTCTAACTCATAGTCAGCTTGTTCCTCTCCATCCTCAATGACCATCAAACACCTATTTGGCTCATCATCATCTAAGGTAGATGATTCAATGTCCCAGGTTTCAGCAAGAAGACCTTTGATGTTTTCATCTGGCTTCCCTTTAAGCTTTCGATATTTCTTTTTGTATTTATCATCTATGTAGGCATTCTTGTCAGCTACTGAAGCTGACTTCCCTTTCTTAGCTCTGCACACAGCAGCTATGTGTCCTATCTTTTGACAGTTGTAGCACTTAGCTTTCTGAGGATCAAAAGTAGACTTACCACTTTTGCACGTGTCAGACTTACCCCTTCCTCTTTTGAACTTTCTAAAGTTTCTTACCAACATAGACATTTGTTCAATGAGAGCATTCATCTCTTCATCATTTGAGTCTGAGTTAAGAATTACCTCCTCAGATTCATACTCAGAGTCAGTCTCAGCTTTAGACTTTCTAGATCCTTTTTTCTTCTTTTCTGCAACCAATGCAGATCCAGGACTATTGACAGATTCTTTCAATTGTTGCTAGGCCGCTTTCTTCTGTTCCATGATCTGTTGATGATTTAGAAGAAAGCCATATATAAATATGAGATCAAATTTATCTAAGGTTCCTCCAGCGTGAAGAGCAATGGTAATCTATAGAATTTTTCTTGTAACACATCCAAGAACTTGAGTACCAACTCAGTTTCATCTTTCTCGACACCTACCAAGATCAGATCGTTGATCAAGCATTGAAACCTGGTAAATAGATCAGCCAGGGTTTCATCCTTCTTAGCAAAGAAAGTCTCATAAGAATGACTCAGATTTGTCTTCTTATATTGCTTAACCAGGTCAGTGCCTTCATAAGTAACATTGAGAGTATCCCACATCTCTTTTGCGGTTTGGCACCCAGCCACAGTAGGCAAGAGAGGATTTGTCAAACCATTTGCTATGATGCTCTGTGCCTTGTCATCAAGATTGAAAAGTTTGCGATCTTCCTTAGTCCAAGATGCTTCATGCTTGGGATTGTCTCTAGAGGGAACAATTTTGTCAATGGCAATGATTTGGATCATGGGAATGATTTGGCCATCTTGAATCACGGTACTCATCCTATGATCCACAGATTTCAGAAACAATATGGCTCTAAACTTCCACATAGGATAATCAGTGCCATCAAATATAGGACACCCTTTTGCCGCCACTATTGGAATATGATTTGATTGCTTGTTAGCAAACATCTTGGCCTCTTCAAAGCGGATCTTGATCTTTAGCTTATGAAGAAACACTGCTCTGATACCAGTTGTTGGTCCCAAAGAGGGTAAACAAGCAACCAATACAGTGTAGAAGGGGGGGTTGAATACACTTTATCAGAAATTAAACAACTCAATTAAATAATGTATATTCAATAATCAACCAATGTATTACAATTTCACTCTCTAATTAAATCAACAGAATGATTTGATGTTACACTGATTATAAACTCAACTGTCTCTAAACACTCTTGAATCACAAACTAATTGATGATCGAACTTCTTGTTAAAACTAATTAACAAGAACATTGGAAAACTCTCTTGAACATTGAGCACAAAAAGTTATTGCAACACACGCGTATCAAGTATGATGAACACACGTACGTTTTGCAACTTATGTAGAACTTCTCTCTTCTTGTAAACATACAAGAAGGTTTATACTTATACTTGATTTATCTATGAACAAATCGTGGTTTAAAGATAGAACTTATCTTTTCTTTAAAACCGTAACAAACTCATTAATTACAACCTATCTAACTAATTTCGTTTAATATTTCTTTCCAACTAATAGATAGTTTAAATTGGGTTTAGATATCCCAATTGAAATGTCTAAGATTCGAGAGTTTATAATAGAATTTAAAACTTATTTAAATTCTTGAACTGACTTCTGACGCCGAGCCGACTTACTCAGACTTGACATAGTCAAGCTGAGTTCTTTGATATTCATGTCTTCAGATCTCCATTCTAAACCCTATCTCAGCTTAGAAGTCACTGAGTTAACTAGTACTTACATAGAAAACTCTATATCTGTTTGTATACTGACTACTCAACTTAAGCTGACTAGTCAGTCTACAACAGACTTACATAATTCCTATCATCTATACATGGCTATGGTTTGTCTCATCAAATCTAATATTTCTAAGCATGGGACTAACATATTGTCACACCCTGCTAAAGCGGAAACACGAGGTGTCACAACACAAGATATCATCGCACAAGGTATATAGACAATAACCATTATATTAACTTAACAAAATATATAGTTCGGGTAAAACATAAATAAAAGTTACACAACCGAGTAATAATTAAATGACATTGTCTTGTACGATGTGAAAATAAAAATAGATATTGTTTTTTTAAATGTGACGATGAAGATGAAGATGCCACACATCATGCTTCTATGCATAAGGTACCTAACGACGATCACCTGAAAGCACGGGTAAAAGAAAGAAAAGGTCAACTACTAGAGTTGGTGAGTTCATAGGTTTTCTTAATATATGCACATAATAACTTTTAAATGAGAAAAGTTTAAATAATTGATGGGGGTTTTTGGAATAAAATAAAAGTATGCACGAATGATAGAAGATGTATTATATTGCCCAATACGTTGCACATTGTAGTAATAGACTATGATGATTGTTGCTTGAGCCATTATCCAACCTAGCCGACAACCAATTGCCCATGATAAACCTAACGCCTATATTAAATGACGTTAGTAGTGGTAAATTACATCTATAGTTCGTCAACCATAAACGGGAGACGTCGGAATCTCCAAATAGCGCTACTTACTAATACCATCGGCTCACTAGCGGAGTTAAGGAATAATGTCCAACGAAAGGGCCTTACAACGATCACCCAAGAACATCAAAGAATAATATCATAAGTGCTCAAAATAATATTTGAAATAAATAAGAAGATAGACAATAAACTTTTCATGAAATATATACACATGCTTTCACCCCAAAATAATATGAAATACGGTAAAAAGGGGGCTATGATACTCACTTGGTAGGCAAAGGTGTTCACTCGTAAGGATTTCTTGTTCCTACCGAAGCTCCTTTCCTAATATAAGTGGTATGTAGCTCTATTAGACTTATTTTATTTATTATTTTGTGTTATTTATTTGTTGTTAACTTATTTATTAAATTGTTAAAGGTTGTCTTTATTTTTTCATAAATCATAAGCGTTCACTGGAATTTTTTAGTTCTTTAAGTTGAACTTTATAAATTAAAAACTGTGTTTTAGGGGTCATATTAAGGCTTGATATTTTAATATAATCTTAATACATATTTCTAGATTGTCCACTGAAAATATAGGAATTTATAATCCATGTTTAATATTTTAATAATTAAAAGTGTATAAGATGTCCACTGATTAGTGTCTGGATGACATGTTGTTACTAAAACGTCTTTTTAGGGCCCATACGACCTCGTTTTTACATGATTCAAAATGATAATTAACCATGGTTCAAGCATGAAACTTTAAAAAAAACTAGACATATTTTGACCCAAGAATAAGTATGTTACACGCGTTTAAAGTGTACCCTTCTAAATCTGTCAGATTTCCAGATTCAACATATGGGTTTTTTTAAATATGTTTGAAGGATCAAACGTTGATGAAAATTAGTGAATCCAAGTTTAAATGAAAGGTAACACTTTAAACTAAGATTAGCAAAAAGAATCAACTGATTTTGATACCTAGAACTCCAGATATAACAAAAATAAATGGGGAGTTCTAGCATCAGAATCTGCCATATTGTTATTCTTTTTGTTTATGGGTCATAACTTTAATATAACATGTTTATATTCATGAATAATCATATTGTATGAGTATAAGATTTGATAATAAATGTGTTCTTACAACAATGGTAGGATGATACACATTTTATGTGTTCCTTACAACATTTGTTAAGATGAAATACATGCATGATCAAAGTCTTATTTTCTTGATTTTTAGTTGATTAAGTTCCATACAACAATGGTAGGATGATGCACATTTTATGTGCTCCTTACAACATTGGTAGGATGTTTATAGTTACATGATATATATATATATGTATATATATATAAAGGAAATAAGATGAACAACAAAGAAAATAAATAAAAGAAAGAAGAAAGAAGAAAAGTAGAAGAGTAGAAGAGTAGAGTTGAGTATTATATGATCATCTTACCAACTCTTTTCTTTGATCAAGTGTTTGATCTTCATAAGATGAACAATTCTTGTTGTTCTTGGGAGATTTTTGGTGGTGAAAGAGAAGAGAGAAAAGAGAAGAGATTGAGTGTGATGGTAAAGGAAATGATGAGGAGAGTAAAGGGGGATTATATAGGACAAGGGGGAGATCAAGAGGTGTTTCTTGGGAAGAGAAGTAGGCAAGAAAATTATGAGGGGGGGGGGGGGGTAGGGTGGCCGGCCTTACGGGGAGGGGGGATTTTCTTTTATTTTATTTTATTTTTGAATAATTAAGTGTAATTTGTTTAAATAAATTTTGTATAATTGGTGATTTTGTTTACATTTTTTAATTACAAAGTTTTAATTACTTTTATGAGTTTATTTTTATATGTTTTATATTTTAACTTATTTATATTTATTATAATTTATTTAATTATTTTTATTGATATTATATTTTTTATTGTACATGATTTGTAATTCTTGAGTTTTAATAATTCGATTTTTCGAGCTCGGGAAGGTTCTAACCATATAGGCGGGATTTCTATGAAATCTAATATTATTATGGATGTATTTAAATCATAAATACTATTTTTAGTCATACTAGACTTAAAAATTAGAATTTCTAATGGCTAACCTGGGAAATTTGTTGCCGAATGTCACACATATTCTATTACTTTAATGGATGTATGTTTTACGCCATGCGAGGCCAGAAACATTATATCTAATATTCCTTTATTGACGATGGATATTTCTTTGACTTTTGAAATTAGTGGTGGTTTATTTCAAAGTTTATCCATGTCGTGATATTTAAAATAAGCCTTTGCTTAAGGAGTAATAGAACGATCATAAATGATTTGATAAGTTATCCTTATGTAAAATTCGATTTAGCCATATAAACAAGACTTACGTTACCAAGGTCCATGAGGTTTAGGAACTTGGAACCCTTTGACCATGAGTCAAATGTTGAGCACATATCTTGTTCTGTTGGCTAGATGACTTAAACATCTTACACATAAGTCTGTGAGAGGATTGAAAGCTTGTTAGATTTCGTTCACACTTTGAGTGTGTTGACTGTTTAAGCAATTAATAAGGAGTAACTTTAGATACTTCGCTACCTTTACCCATGATGGTAGAAGGGATGCTATGTCTATTTTATTGGACTATTTTGAAACCTTAGAGGTGTTCAAAATTCACCACAACGATGTACATGAGAAAGAGGGCAATATAACTATGATACTCAAATCTAGTTGAGATGTTGAGTGCCTAGTTTTGGACTTAGTGACTATCATAAGAATTATGGGAATGTCTCACAATTCATTACTCCTAACACACATTGTTACATGTGGTCGTTTAGTGAAGGAACCAGACATTTTGATATGGTCTGATAAGTGATGAGTTGGACTATGATGCCCAAAATTGTTCTGAGACATTCTCTAGATGGTGGGCAAAAGTTCTAAATCTTGTAAACAACAAATATGGTCAAATATGCACCTTATAGGATGTGACAAAAAGGAGGATCCTTGTTTGTCTATCCCGAAGTCTGGATTATCTAGACGTGATGTGGAGGAACCCAGGATCTAGAGGCGTTACTCCATTAGGTACTCTATTAAGATCATGGGATATTTGTTTTGAAAAACCTTGTGAGAACGTGTTGTAAGTTGCTGAAAGGAAATGTTTCTTTAGAAACTAATATCAATGGATGCTAGTGAGAGTGAAGTATACCTTGAATGGAAGAACCTGATGTTGACACTAGCACCCAATCATAAATGATTGAAACTCAGCATGGTAATGCTGGAGAACCTAGTATAAAATCATTACCTCTTGGTAGAAGTTGTAATAAGACTAGAAAGATAAAATTCTTTATATCTGAGGAACACGACTTTATGATGATTCATGATGAATACATCAACTACCAGAAAGCGTAATGGCTTAGAGTCCGCTAGGAAGAAAGAGATCGAATATGAGATGCTATCCTTGTAAGTTTTGGACTTGTTTGATACAACACCCGGGTGTTATCCCGCAAGGTGTGATTGGTTCTTGGAAAAGATAGACCAACATGGATTAGATTGTAAACAACTTCAAATACCTGACTGGTAGGAATGGTTTTATGATGATGGACCATGAGGAAGGTATCATCTACAAACATTCTCCCTGTGGTTATGTTGAAGTGTTCTCGGATACTTATAAGTGCCTTTTCAGGTTATAAAAGATGGATGTAACGACCACATTCCTTAGTAAGAATTTTTCTGAGGAAATGTTCACAACATTTTTCGAGTGTCTTTTACAATCAAATGTATCCTCATGAAGTTTACAAACTCTAAGTAGCCCACTTGTGGACTTTGGCATTTCAATGTTAAAATCTTTGCTTTGATATGAAAATAATTTGTTTGAGTTTAAAAATATGAAGGATGAAACATGGATGAATGTCAGGGCCAGTGGGAGCATTTTTGTAATCCTATTCTTATATGTCTTGTACATACATCGTATTGGAGACTTTGGCATTGAGATATGTTCTTGGCATTGAGACTTTGGCATCCTATTCTTATATGTCTTAAATCAAGAATTATGCGTCCATAAAGATTATAGGATATACAACAACAAGTGAAAGGAGTTCAAGAAATATTGAGATATGTTCTTGTTGATCTATAGTAAGAGCATCATTGAGTAATTTGTTATTCAATTGCTTGCTTCTGTACTACTAAGGATAACTACCGATCTTTATCGGGGTTTGTGATCCTACTAAATTTAGTGTTCTTAATAAGTATGCTTTACAAAGCATCGCTGACTCTATTGTGATCTTATGAGACTATGAGGGTACACTGGCTTTTGCATGAGAACCCTAATCTCAAGCAACATTAACCTTATAGGGTTATTTTGAATCAATGAAGGTGTAATGGTTTGACAAAGTACCATGATCTCACCAACGCACACTTCATGAGTGATTAGTTGAGATAGAGATGTGGTCGTCGTGAGAATACAGATAGATGGAATTGTAACACCGCTTCCGAAAAATAGCAACTTTAGTGATAAATCAATTTATAATAATGAGTAGATATATTCGATCAACTCATAACATCAGATTTGGCATCGGAAATTTTCTTTTTAAAAGTAGCAATTGTTACTTACATCGTTGTTACCTCAAAATCAACGTTGGTGTTACGTAACACAGGAAACCGACAATAAATATCATATTGCATCATAAATAGTGTTCCAGACCCACAAGGATTATATACATTCAATAGCCACCCGCCTCACTAGGCCTTCTGCCCTTTACCTGAAAAGGTGAAGGTAAACAACATAGCTAGTGAGTACTTACTTATCATAAGCATCAATAAAGTAAGTCATGCAGCATACAGATAAACAATCATTGCTATTTTAACACATAGTGGTGTGCTGACATGATCAGTAAGAGTCGTGTCTTGCAGGGTAATCAATCCCGCTCAACAACTCAGACTAGGGGATCAAACACGACCAACCGCGCCGGTGGTGGAGCATAAAGCAGTCCACCAAACATCGTTCACAGAGCCAGAGGCTCCATTTGTAATCCAGCTACAACCGGCTGATTACCACTCACGTTAAGACACGGCGGTTCTGCAGAACCTAGGATCCGGGATGCCTCCCGAATCACCGTGAAATCCCGAAGTACACATGGGATCCAGTTACAACCGACTGACCTTAACCATGCTTCAGATAGTCTGCAGACAGTGCATATACACACATACGTGCATATGATCCCACAGGGAACCATCATCTTACATACAACATCATTCAGTTACTCATTCATGCATCATCATATATTTAACTAAGCGGTTCCAGTCTGGACCCGCTGGCATACACCTAATATATATCTTAACATCATTTAAGTCATACACTTACCTCCTCGAGCATACCTGTAAAAACAAGTCAGATACACATAACATAATCATGTACAATCATTCAGGTAGTCATTTAGCAAACAAGCCTTACTCTATTGAGTCTCATGAAAGCAGGTACTCACCTGAGTGGTTTATAACGTACAGGTATCTTGGCTTTGACCTCACAATACAACTTCACCTAGAACATCATTACTCACATCAATCATCTAGACATACATAACAGGATTACAAACAATCACAGGAACTTAACTATGGATTTAATACAAATCCGCCAAAATTGTTGGATTTGGGGAAATCCGATAGTCTCTGCGGATTTGGGTAATCCGACACCTGCATACATGAAATCCGACATTCACCATGCGGATTCCAACACTTAGGAATCCAGCATGCATACGGAAATCGACACTTGCGGATTCCGACACATAGAAGGAAATCTGATACATGAAATCTGATAGACATGCGGAATCCGACAATTCTAGCGGATTCTGACACCTCATGCGGATTTTTGACAGAACGATCGGATTTCACCAACATAGCGGATTCCGATACCTTCATAGGTCTCGGAATCCGACACCTTCATTGTCAAATTCCGACTCCTTAATTCATACTATGGGTTGCATATTCGTTGTTTTTACATTCCTAACACTTTAGAACTTCATATTCTATCCATTAAATCTTCTTAATCATATCAAATCCAAACAAGAACACCAACTATGCAAAACCCACTTAGAAAGTAAGTTTTCATGTTCTTCAAGGTGCTCTCGCATGAATTTGTGTTTCTAACTATAACAAACATGTATCTAATCTTCAAACATGCTAAAATCAAAATACTAACCTTTTGAAATTCAACAACCGTGAGTGTCTTCTTTTCTTCAGAAATCCGAGAGCGTAGAGAGAGAAGTGTGTATGCGTTTGTGTGTACTTTTCTATCTTTGACTTCTATTAATCAAATATACACATGTACACGTATATATATTTATCTATCCAGAGGCGCTTGCCTCTGGATTACTTCACCTATGGTTTTTCTGTTTAATTAACTTCTTTCTCAAATACATGTAACACTTAATATACATAATATACTTAACACACAAACATACACTTACATTTAATTAACATTAATACTTCAATTACATTCAAATAAAACACTCCTCTATTACACTAACTACACACACGTAAATAGCATTTACGACTAGGCCAAAGTTGAGGATGTTACAGGAATGGTGGTAGATCCGTTTTGCTATGTTGTAGTTGCAAGCTAGTGATGATTGTCGTATTAGTGCTTGCAAGGACTTATGGCTTAAGTTTGTTTTACTTAAAATTTTGATATGCTGATTTTGGGAACATTAAGCAACATTGTACTTCTGTTAGTATCGATTATCAAATAGATATTTGTTAATACGTGTATAGCGAGTACTCTAAGTTGCCTTTATTATGTTCCATGTTAGCATATTTATCACTTCCATGAATGTTTTTACATTCTAAATGTCCATAGTTAGTCACTCTTCATGGGAAGGAAGTTTGAACGAAGACGGAGGGAATGGGTTGGTTGTCTATTCAATGGTGATTAGATACGAGAGACGCAACACTTTGCCTATACTTGAAAAAAGTTTCAAGTGACTGGATGACCCACACCTGAGTGTACTTCATGGTACATGTCAAGAGTAACTTAGGATGATAAAATTATTCATCCTTAGACTAGAGATACAAGTATTTCCACGTTAATGGTCTACCTTGTTCTGATTGCTTTCAAACGCAGTCCGTAACTGGCTGTTATAAAGGGAGCTTTTGGGCAAACTATTGCCGATGTAATGAGGCAATGTAGTCGAAGGAATTTTTCCTCTATTTAGAGAGATATCCTTGGTCCCCTCTACGATTGGGCGCTAACACTAAAATGCACGGCCGTGCTCAAGATTGCAATGATTGTAACATCCTCGATTTGGGCCTAGTTGTAAATTGTTTGTAGTTGTACGTAAATTAGTAATTAGTGAATACAAATATATATATGCCAAGTTGTATCTATGTGTATATTATGTTGTTTAAATGATGATGTGTTTAAAAATATATATATATATATATATATATTTGCAATTGTGTATAGGTTAATTAAAAGTTTTATATATATATATATATGTGTATATATATTAATGCAATTGTGTATGTGTTGTATAGATAAAGAAAGTCAAAGTTATGAAAAAACACACACATACACTAGTTCTGTCATGAGGTTCTTGAAAGAAAGAGTTGGAAGATTTGTGGTTCTTTGAGTCCAAAGAAGGTAAGCATGATGTTTGTTTTGAAGTTTAAGCTTGATTAGTAATAGTTGTGTGTGTGTTTTGTTTTTGGAAATCCATGTTGGAGTGAAGAACTCCACTGTCAAGCATACAAAGCTTACTTGACAAGTGGGTTTTGTATGTTTGATGGTTTTAATTGGATTTGATGAGTTTGTGAAGTTTGTATATGTAACACCGTGATTTTTAGAACCAAATTTTTCTTTTTAAAATAGTAATTTATATTTTTCATTTAAACACGCAGCGGAAATAAAAACATGTGCCCAATATTATACATTCAAAAATTGCCACATACGAAGTTTGTTGTTACCGATACTGAACTGTTCCACCATTATTTGTTTACAACAGATACATAACATTAGAGTTTAACAAAAGTACTGTTCCCCCAAAACAAATAAACTACCCGCAGGTTCCGAAGCTCATTGAGGATCACCTGAACATGCGAGAGAGGGAGTATCTGTGAGCTATAAAAGCTAGTAAGTGCATAATAGCATACAATCGACATAAACATATCACATATCATCAATAATGCTCAAACAATGCTATCCTAGCATCTCGCGATTAACTGGCGTAGTCAGAAGGTGACATATCTCATAGGGGAGCTAACCCAACTCAATGCACCAAACTGGGGTACCAGACACATCAACCGCTCCGGTAGGTGAGCTGTGAAGCGGTCCACCATTGCGTTCTGGAATCAATCGATTCCTCTGAGTACAGCTTGATACCTCAAGCAATCCTAGGCAATTGCTAAGTCCGGATCGTTCACAAACACATAGCTGATCCAATCGGATCTTCAACGCGCGCATATATTCATATTTATATCATCATAACATACACCTAATCAAGTGCATATTATGTTGTGTCAACATGTTCAGTCTAGCATCATCATACATGATATCCTACACTTAATCAAGTGTGTACAAATCATGGTATTCAATTCTCAATCCATTTGTTAATATATGTTATAGATATATTAATTGTTATGTAGTTTGGCACTCACCTAACAAGCTAGAATAATATAAACTATGATACCGATGCTTCTGGACCAATTGGTGTACCTAAACAAGATTTCCAAATATCAGAACCTTGTTAAACTAAGACTGCCAGAAGCTAGGGCACGCCCGTACCTAGCCAAGGCACGCCCGTGCCTTGCAATGGCATGCACGGACCTAAACAAAGCATGCCCGTACCCAACACTCAGGTAGCCCCGTGACTACTGGGAACCCGTCAGGCTATCTAGGGATAGGCATGCCCATACCTTTTGGAGGTACGGCCGTGCTTCCTAGGGTACGCCCTAGGTTACGGCCTGTTATTGAGAGGAACGCCCGTGCCTTTCCATTTACAGCAGCAAGTTCGTGCAGAACTTGTTGTTTTCCCACCAAATCATACCAAAATCATTTCTAGGCTATTTCTTTCTTTAACATATGAACCTATACTATATAACCAAGCTAAAACAACACTTTTTATGCACATAAACAATCAATTCACACTTTGTGACCAAAATCACCATTTTGACCCATTTGCACTTTAATTCTAGAAATCAATCTTAAACATCATTTTAATTCATAATTATGGTTGCTATACACTTAGAATTGATTTATCAACTGATTGGAAACAAGAATTCAAACTATTGGTATCAATTTGCAATCTTGACCCAATTGGACCTAAACTTGAAAACTTAAATAACATGATGAAATAACTCACAAGGATGAACATGGTGAAGATGATGATTAAAAACAGATTAAAGGTTGGATTTGCAGCAGAAAGTTGGAAGCTTGATGATTCTTCAATGGATTTCTTCTTCAAAAGCTAAGCCAAGAACAAGAACACATAGAAAGTCAAGGTGTGTTGTCTGTGTTTGCAAAAGGAGGTGTATGTGTGGGTATACACATAAGAACCTACTTCTGGGTTAATATTATCCACAAGTGGGTATCTTGTTCCCCTTTCCAACATACAACTCGACGCTCGATTACCCGTTTTAACTAACAGGGATATTTTTTGAATCCTCGTTCTAAACCATTCAATATTTTATTATTCTTATCTATTTTTAATAATATTTTTATATTATCTTTTCTTTATTATTTTCTTCTAATTCCAACTTAATTAATTGAATTAAATTCTTTTATTCAATATTTAATTTGAGAGTTCTACGTACCAGATTCGAACACGACTAGGCCCAATCTGAGGATATTACAAATCTATCCCCCTTAAAAAGATTCCGTACTCGGAATCTGCTTTTAGGAAAGAAAATGGGGATAGAGGGCCTTTATATCCTCCTCGGTCTCCAAAGTCAGGTTTGACTTGAGGTTATGATTCCATTTGGCAAAGACTAGCAGAATAGTCTTCTACCTCAGCCGCTTAGTCTTCGTGTTCAGGATCTCAACTAGTTCTTCCACGAGCCATGTAGAAGAATCAACTATCTGATCTTGCAAAGGTAGAATCTGATCCTCATCCACCTTGTACTTATGAAGATAGAAAACATTGAAGGTATTATGAATACCTAATAACTCTGGAGGTAGTTCCAAAGATATTGTCTGCTCATAGACTTTTTGAATAATTCTGAAAGGACCAATGTATCACGGGCTCAGCATGCCCTTTCTGCCAAACCTTATGACACCCTTCCACAGAAAAACCTTCAAGAATACCCGATCACCTATTTCAAAGGTATCAGGCCTGCGCTTCGGATCTGCATACATCTTTTGTCTATCTCTAGCTAATTTAAGATTCTCTCATGCAAATTTGACTTTATCTACAGTAATCTGGACCAGATCAGGTCCAGCATACTGTTTCTCTCTTTGTTCGAGCCAACAGGTAGGAGTACAACAACGCCTACCATAAAGCATCTCATACGGTGGCATACCAATACTGGAATGATATGAGTTATTATAAGCAAACTCAATCAAAGTGAAATAAGAATCCCATGAGCCACCGTATTCGAGCACACATGCGCATAGCATGTCTTCAAGAGTTTGTATAGTCCTTTCCGAGTGTCCATCCGTTTGGGGATGATATGCGGTACTCAAATGAACACGAGTACCAAGATCCTGCTAATGACTGCTCCAGAAATGTGTAACAAACCGTGTATCCCTATCAGAGACAATAGATAGAGGAACACCGTGTCGGGCTACTATTTCGTTGATGTATAGCCGAGCAAGACGACGCATGGAAGATGATTCATTAACTACTAGAAAATGGGCACTCTTGGTGAGTCTATCAACAATTACGCATATCATGTCATGCCCTTTTGAAGTCCTGGGGAATTTAGTAACAAAATCCTTAGTGATGTTGTCTCATTTCCATTCTGGATTTGGTGATTATTGCAAATTACCATAGGGTCTCTGGTGCTCGGTCTTCACCTGTGCACATATCTAACACTTTTCCACGTATGAAGCTATGTCATGCTTCAATGTAGGCGACCAATAAAGTGCCTTAAGATCATGGTACATTTTAGTGCGCCCAGGATGAACAGATAAACGAAAACTGTGCGCCTCCTTCAAGATTAACTCTCGGTTCCCTCTGATGCTAGGTACCCAGATTCGGGACATGTATGTCTTCAATCCCCTGCTGTCATCTTGTAGCTGCTCTTTTATTTTAGCCATAACTTCTACCTTTAGATTAGCTTCTAATAAGGCTTATTGTTGTGCCTCATTTAGTCGATTAATTAGATCAGAAACAATGGTGATTTTCATGAATTTGATGCTATCTGTGGAGCCCTTCCGGCTTAATGCATCAGCCATCACATTAGCCTTGCCCGGGTGGTATTTGATTTTGCAGTCATAATCATTTATCAACTCTATCCACCTGCATTGCCTCATATTGAGCTCCTTTTCTATAGAAACATATTGGAGGCGCTTATGATAAGTGAATACCACATATTTAGTGCCATGCAAGTAGTGGCGCCATAGTTTCGGAGCAAAGACAACAGCTGCCAACTCTAGATCATGAGTTGGATAGCTCTTCTCATGTGGCTTCAGTTGGTGGGAAGCATAAGCTATAACCTTGTCCTTCTTCATAAGGACACTTCTCAAACCTGCGTAAAAAGTATCACAGTAAACAACAAACTTCTGACCCATTTAACAAAGTCAGAATTGGAGCTTGACATAACAATTGTTTTACTATCTGAAAGGCAATATCTTGTTCATTAAACCACGAATAGGAAACCTCCTTTCTTGTAAACTTTGTCAGAGGACCTACAATTTTAGAGAAGTTCTGAATGAACCGCCAATAGTAACCGCCAAGTCCCAGAAAGCTGTGAATCTCAGATGGAGTTTTTGGAATTCCCGAATTCATCACCACCTCAACCTTGGTTAGATCAACCATTACACCATCCTTGCATATAATTGTGTTTGATATATGACAACTGATACACATATATTAGATCACTGCCGATGAGGCACGGGCCCATTGGGTCACACGCCAAGTGTTGAATCCGACAGCACATGTCAACAGAGAGAATTAGGGTTTCTGTCGACCTTCACGGGCCCTCATGGGTCATGAAGAGGTCGTGATGTGAATACCTTCACGAGGCTTCATGGGCCGGTCGGGGATCGTGGGGGTGATGCCTTCACGACTTCCTCACGGGCCGTGAGAGCCCGTGAAGGTAGATGTCTAAGTGACACTTTGATATTATTAGACCTTTTGTTTGGTCCAATGGGAGGATGCCATTATGGCCGACCCTGGTGCCAGCTGAACTTCTAATCTGCTTATATAAACCCCTCTCAATTCTCTCGTAAGAACATTTTGCCAAATTCACACACACACACACATTAAAGAGAGCCTTGAAGGAGTCTTTTAGCAAAGGTGTTTGTGTTGGTTGTGAGCAAGAGTTCTGGTGTTGTTCTTGAGTGCAAGTTAGAGTATCTCAAGCTTTAGCAAAGGAGATTCACGGTTTGCTTGGAGTGGATATCAATAGAGGGACTCATCTTGGAGTTCTAGCATTACATCTACTACAACAAATCAACCAGAGACTTCAAGGGTATGGTCTCACTTTCTAGTTTCATTTGTTCTTTTTGTTGCCATCGTCTTTTGTAGTTTGATCCCACTATCTGCTTCTTGTGCATGAGTGTTTGAAATCCCGAAACGTACTTGTTTTTATCTTCATGCTTCCGTTGTGCTCGGTTTTAGTCGTGCATAAGAAACCTTCAAATTGTTCTCGCATCAAAGTGTCAAGAACTATGCGAATATGTGCCTCGTGTTCTACTTCAGATATGGAATAAATAAGAATGTCATCGATGAATACAATGAAAAATTTGTCAAGAAAAGCACAACAAACATGGTTCATAAGATCCATGAATATTGCTGGAGCGTTCGTCAATCCGAAAGGCATCACAAGAAACTCATAATGCCCACCTCTCGTTTTGATAGTTGTCTTTGGAATATCTTCATCGCGTACACGGACTTGATGATAACCAGAACGAAGATCTATCTTTGAAAAGCAAGTAGCACCCTGGAGTTGATCAAAGAGATCATCGATACGTGGGAGAGGGTACTTGCTCTTTACAGTTTGCTTGTTTAGCTCCCTGTAATCAATGCACATTCGCATCGTCCCGTCTTTCTTTTTGACAAACAAGACTGGAGCTCTCCAAGGTGAAGAGCTAGGACGAATGAAACCTATATAAAGAGGTTCCTGAATCTGAGTCATCATTTCGCGAACCTCAGATGGTGCAAGAAGATACGGAGATCTAGCTACAGGCGTAGCACCTGAAACAAGATCAATTATGTATTCAACGTCTCTTACCGGTGGCAATCCCGGAAATTCATCAGGGAAAACATTAGGGTATTCATAAACTACCCTAATGTCATCAATGGCTTTCTTTTGCATTTGTGTATCAACAACATAAGCCAAAAAGGACTCACATCCCTTGGCTACAAATTTTTGAGCGTTCATAAGTGAAATCAATGA
This sequence comes from Dittrichia graveolens, assembly GCA_038502395.1. Lineage (NCBI taxonomy): Eukaryota > Viridiplantae > Streptophyta > Magnoliopsida > Asterales > Asteraceae > Dittrichia > Dittrichia graveolens. The sequence continues at coordinate 56,766,089 of JARJIL010000003.1, forward strand.
AGTTTCAGAAGTTCTCCCCTCACCACGAGCCGGAGCATATGACCCGTCAGAAAAAGGAATTTTAATAATCTTTTTAGAGCAAAAGATTTTAGCATTTTGATTGCTAAGCCAATCCATCTCGCTTACTACGTCAAACCCTGCAATCGGCATAACGAGAAATGAAATAGGGAAACTAGTCCCGTCAATGTCAATCACCGCGATAGGAACTCTATGAACAACATAAACTATCCTACCACTAGCAACTTCAACGCCTAATAGACCAATCAGTGTACAGATAGGCAGTTGCAGTTTAGCACATAAGGATGCAGAGATGAAAGAATAAGTTCCTCCTGAATTAAATAAAACACAGGCTGGTGAATTGTTAATAAGAAAAGTGCCAGTAATAACATCACCTGCTGTCTTTACAAATTCATCAAATATAAACAAGAACACCAAACAAACAAAACCCACTTATGAAATAAGCTTTGAGTGTTCTTCAATGGTGTTTTGCATTGAATTTGAGTTTTAGCTACGATTTAAACACAAAACTGATTCCTTACATGTTTAAACTTCATAACAAATATATGTTTACCTTGCTTGGATTCCAAAACACAATTCTTCAACCTTTCTTTTCTTCCAGAGACTCACGAGAGAAGGTTTGTGTGTGTTTGTATGTTATTGCCAACTTTGACTAAAGTAGTCAAAGTACACATTCACACATATATAAAACCACATCCATAGGCAACCGCCTCTAGATCTTTTTTTTCTTTTCCCTTTCTTTTTCTTTATTCATTTTAATACACACATATATATATATACATATTTTATCTACACAAAATTACACACACACATATATATATATATATATGTTTACATTTAAACACATAACACCATTATACTTTCATTAATATAATTAACTTACATACAATTATACAACTTGAACCCTTTATATGATTTACTATCTTACGTATACTTAGAACGATTTACAACTAGGACCAAATCGAGGATGTTACATGCGAGTTCATGAAGAAGATATCCCGAAGACTGCTTTTCGAACTCGCTACGGTCATTATGAATTTTTTGTTATCCCGTTTGGCTTAACCAATGCCCCTGCCATTTTCATGAATCTAATGAATCGTGTTTGTCATCCATTTCTCGATAGATCCGTAATCGTCTTTATTGATGATATTCTTGTTTACTCGAAGACTGGAGCTTATCATGAGCTCCATCTTCGTCAGGTTCTCGAAACTCTTAAACGATAACAATTATATGCTAGACTTTCTAAGTGTGAGTTTTGGATTAGGGAAATGCATTTCCTTGGCCATGTCATTTGTAAAGATGGTGACAAAGTAGATACAGCTAAGATGAAGGCTTTGATGAATTGGGGAGTTCCTCAAACTCCTTCCGAAATTAAAGTTTTCTAGGCTTGGTTGGCTACTATCGGCGGTTTATCCGCGATTTCTCGAAACTTGCGGGTCCGTTGACCAAGCTGACTCGTAAAGATGTAGCTTTTGTGTGGTCGGAAGCTTAGGAGGAAGCTTTTCAGATCATAAAGCGATTGTTAAGTGAAGCTCCGATCCACACCTTGCCTCATGGTTCGGAAGACTTTACTGTCTATTGTGAAGCCTCGTACGCGGGTTTGGGTTGTGTCCTAATGCATCATGATAAAGTGATTGCTTACGCTTCTCGGCAATTGAAATCACACGAAAGGAACTACCCACCCATGATAAAGTGATATACATATTTTATCTACACAAAATTACATATATATACATGTTTACATTTAAACACATAACAACATTATACTTTCATTAATATAGTTAACTTACATACAATTATACAACTTGAACCCTTTACATAATTTACTATCTTACCTATACTTAGAATGATTTACAACTAGGCCCAAATCGAGGATGTTACAAATCTATCCCCCTTAAGGAGATTCCGTCCTCAGAATCTACTCAGTGATAAACAGGTGAGGGTATCTTGTCTTCATCTCGTCCTCGACTTCCCATGTCAGGTTTGGACCTAAGTTGTGCTTCCACTTAACAAGAACCAGCTTGATCATCTTCTTTCGTAGCTTCTTGACCTTTGTGTCAAGAATTTCAACAGGTTCTTCTATGGGTCGCTTAGACGAGTCAACCTTCAGTTCTTGCAACGGAACAATTTGCTCATCTTCAACGTTGCACTTGCGTAAGTAGCATACGTTAAAGGTATTATGAATTCCAGCTAGCTCAGGCGGCAGCTCAAGAGTTACCGTCTAATCATTGAATTTACGCACGATTCTGAATGGGCCTATGAAATGTGGACTTAGCTTCCCCTTGCGCCCAAAATGAATGACGTCTTTCAAACGAGAAACCTTCAAGAATACTCGATCACCAACATCAAATGTAGCGGGATGACGTTTACTATCCGCATACATCTTCTGTCGGTCTCGGGCTGCTTTAAGCTTTTCTAAAGCCACATTCACTTTATCTGAAGTAATCTGGACAATCTCAGGTCCAGCAAACTATTTCTCTCCAGGCTCCAACCAACAAGTCGGAGTACGACAACGTCTCCCATAGAGCATCTCGTATGGTGGAATTCCAATACTGGAATGATATGAATTATTATAAGCAAATTCAATCAATGGGAGAAGAGAATCCCATGATCCACCAAACTAGAGTACACACACACGAAGCATATCTTCCAGTGTCTAGATCGTTCGATCAGATTGGCCATCGGTCTGCGGGTGATAGGCAGTGCTTAGATGCACACGGGTGCCTAACTCACGTTGCAAACTTTGCTAGAAGTTAGATACAAATCGAGAATCACGATCAGAAACAATTGAACAAGGAAGACCATGACGTGATACTATCTCATCAATGTAAAGCTAAGCCAAACGAGTCAACGAAGCAGACTCGTTGGTTGCCAAGAAACGAGCACTCTTAGTCAACCGGTCAACAATGACCCATATCATATCGTGCCCTCTGAACGTCTTAGGCAACTTCATCACGAAATCCATCGTGATATGATCCCATTTCCATTCCGGAATATCAAGTTCTTGCAGATTGCCATAAGGCCTTTAGTGCTCTGTCTTGACCTCCGCGCAAATTTGACATCTCTATATAAATGAAGCGATGTCCTTCTTCAGAGTTGGCCACCAATACAACCTTTTTAGGTCATAGTACATCTTGGTAATACCCGGATGGATAGACAATTTGGACTTGTGTGCTTCTTGCAGAATCAACTCACGATTACCTCCAATAAGAGGTACCCAAATCCTGGATTGAAAAGTCTTCAACCAACAATTATCTTCACCCAGCTGACCCTTCAACTTCTTCATCGTTTCAGCTTTTAGATTTTCTTATTGCAAAGCTAACTTCTAGGCGTCTTTTATCTTTGCAATCAAATCTAATATCACTATGAGCTTCATGAACTTTTCTTCTACCGCTGGTCCTTTACGGCTCAAAGCATCCGCTACAACGTTGTCTTTACCCGGGTTGTAACGGATTTCACAATCGTAGTCTTTAATTAACTCCAACCAACGGCGCTGCTGCATGTTGAGTTCTTTATGGGAAAAGACATACTGTAAAATCTTGTGATCAGTGCATATCACACACTTTGTGCCATAAAGGTAATGCCTCCATAACTTAAGTACGAATACAACAGCAACAAGTTCGAGATCATGTGTTGGGTAGTTCTTTTCGTGAAATTTCAGTTGCCGAGAGTCATAAGCGATCACTTTATCTCTCTGCATGAGGACACAACCCAAACCTGCGTATGACACATCACAATAGACGGTGGTCCTCCGAACCGTTAGGCAAGGTGAGGATCAGAGCTTCACACAACAACCGCTTCAAGGTCTGAAAAGCTTCCTCTTGAGCTTCCGAGCAGACAAATGCTACATCCTTACGAGTCAGCTTGGTCAATGGACCAGCAAGTTTAGAGAAATCGCGGATAAACCACCGATAGTAGCCAACCAAGCCAAGGAAACTTTTAATTTCGGAAGGCGTTCGAGGAACCCTGCAATTCATCACAGCCTCCACCTTAGTTGGATCTACTTTGACGCCTTCTTAACAAATGACATGGACAAGGAAATGTAGTTTCCTAAGCCAGAACTCACACTTAGAAAACTTGACGGACAATTGTTCTCGTTTGAGAGTATCGAGAACCTGACGAAGATGGAGCTCGTGGTCAGCTTCAGCCTTCGAGTAGACAAGAATATCTTCGATAAAAACAATCACGGATCTATCAAGAAATGGACGACAAACACGATTGATTAGATCCATGAAGATAGCAGGAGCATTGGTTAAACCGAATGGCATAACCAAGAATTCATAATGACCGTAACGAGTTCGAAAGGCATTTTTCGGAATATCTTCTTCGTGAAATCGTACTTGATGATACCCGAACGGAGATCAATTTTAGGGAAATACGTTGCTCCCTGCAATTGATCGAAGAGATCGTCAATTCGCAGAAGGGGATACTTATTCTTTACAGTTCGCTTATTAAGTTCCTTGTAATATATACACATACGCATTGTTCCATCCTTCTTCATGACGAATAACACAGGAGCTCCCCAAGGCGAGGAACTCGGACAAATGAAACCCTTCTCAAGTAACTCTTGAATTTGAGTCATCATCTCGCGAATTTTAGAAGGAGTGAGACGATACGGAGATCTAGCTACAGGTGTAGCTCCAGGAATAAGCTCGATCTTATACTCGACATCTCTCACCGGAGATAAACCCGACAGTTCTTCAGGAAATACTTCAGGGAAATTGGACACTACTATGATATTTCGAAAAGGTCGTTTCTCCATCGTAGCATCAATAACATATGCTAAGTAAAAGTTACAACCTCTAGAGATAGACTTTTGAGCTTTAATGACAGAGATATCAGACTCCCGTCGTTCTCCTCGAGCTACTACATAAGATCCATCAGCAAGAGGGATCTTAATCATCATTTTAGAACAAAGAATCTCAGCATCACGCTTGCTGAGCCAATCCATTCCAATTACTACATCGAATACCGCAATAGGCATTATGAAGAACGAGATAGGGATACTACTCCCATCAATATAAATAACAGCGATGGGGACTTTCTCGGTAACCGAAACAACTTTACCATCAGCGACCTCTACATTAAGGGGCTCGTCTAACGGAACCACAGGTAACTGAAGTCTTGTGCGACAAGCAACAGAGACAAAAGAATATGTTGCTCCTTAATTGAATAATACATATGTAGGAATATAATTGATAAGCAATGTACTAGTGATGACATCCCCTGCTGCCTTTGCCTCCTCCGCAGTCATCTGAAATGCCCTCCCTTTCGCGCGTGGTGCAGCATCTCTCTTTTTCCCTCCAAAAGACCCACCTGCTCCCGAGCCTTGCCTTTCAGGGCACTTTACCATTTTGTGACCGGTCTTGCGACACCAGTAACACACATCTTCTTTATACCGGCACTCGCTCACCAAGTGCCCCTTCTACCTACACCTGCCACATCTTCTGGTTGCTACACAGCATTCCCCACAATGATAAGTTTGGCATGAAGAACACCAAGGATTGTTAGGTCTTGGTTTCTTAGAAGTATCAGTCTTTTCACCTCTAGAGGATTGCCATTTTGAAGAACCCCATTTCGATCACCTTCCATTTGTCGGGCCACTTCGAATGCCCAATCCAGAGTTGGAGCTGCCCGCACATGGGTGCGAAATTCCAGTGGCAAGGTTGCCACAAAGCGTCTTATCTTGGTGACCTCGTCTGGTATTAGGTGTGGCACAAACCTCATCTTATCAGTGAAGGCGGTGATAAGATCTTCCATCGGCTTATCTCCCTTATAGAGATTATTAAATTCCCTCTCCATTCTCTCCATGTCGTACTCTGCACAATATTTCTTTAGTAGATTTTCAGAAAACTGCTCCCACGTGAAAGCACTCAACACCTCTTTACTAACAGAGGCCTTCACGGTGTCCCACTAGAAAATGGCGCGACCTTTTAACATACGTACTGCGTATTTCACTCAATACTCCGGTTCACACTCACAAGATTCGAACGTTTGTTCCATTTCCCGGAGCCACTGAATTGAAACTGTGGGGTTATCATTTCCCTCCAACGTTGGAGTCTTACACGACAAGAACTTTTTGTAAAAGCAAGTCTTGCGTGGTCTGGGTTAGGTCTTTCGCCACCAGCATTATGCTGAGAGCGTTCATCTTCAGCTTGATGAGGCATGTGAGAAGCCTCATGCTCCATCTCTTTCAATGCTTCCTCTGTATTTCCACGATCACCAGACATCTTTAACTTAACTTTTCTATATAACACAGAAGAGTAATTAGTACTCTACTATACTTGCTTATCATACTTGACAAGCTATACTAAAGAAGTAATATTCATGTAACTCTCATACTCAACCCCCCATAGGGAACACTTTACTATGGTCGGGCCCGAGTTTGACATTGAATACTCTTGCAAGTACCCAATTCCCTCAAACTTAGTATCTGATACCTACTTGTAACACCGGCTTTGCTTATACCAAAATTAGCAAAAATTTGTGTTTTTAATAAACGTGAACTCAATCACGATTAAATAACATCGGGTTAAGCAGCGGAAAGCTAACCAAAAAGGTTTACATTAGTTATTTATATTCAAAACATTGTATCAAGTGTTGGTGTTACTCTAACATACAAACCGACCATAATATTACATTACACAATAAAATGTTCCATCCAAAATATCCAGCAGAAGGCAACCCAGCTCACCAGCAACCTATTCTCAATCTGCAAAAAGAGTCAACGTGGGACCATTAGCTATACACATAGCTAGTGAGTACAAACTTAACATAAGCATCAATAAAGCAAATCATGCATCACAGAAATAAGCATACAATGCTATCCTATCACATTATGCTGTGCTAACAAGATCGGTATAAGTCATTTCTTGCAGGATAGCTAGTCCCGCTCAATAACAATACACCGGGTGATCCGACACAACCATCCACGTTGGTGAGGGAGCATTAAGCAGTCCACCAAGAATCGTTTATGGAACCATAGGCTCCTTAGGCAACTCAGCTACAACTGGATGATTACCCCTCATGATATAAGGCATGGCGGTTCTGCAGAACCTACGATCCGGAATTTTAGCTCGAATCACTGTTAAGTTCCGAATAACCTGATCAAGGATCCTTGGAACCCAACTACAGAGTTGACCTTATCCATGCTTGAAGATGTCCGCGAACTTTTCACATACACATAACTAATCCAATCAGGATCATTCACTTAGCATGCATATTCATTTAATTCATTAAGCATGCATATTCATTCATTTCATCATTACGGATCCAATCTGGATCCCTAGCATACATCTTATTAAGCCTTCACATAGTTGATTCATTCATGATCAGTAACATAGAAATCATTCATCTTTAACTAGGCGGTTCCAATTCTGGATTCCGCTGGCATACATTTAACTTACACTCACTAAGTAGCACGGCATTGTGCATTAAAATAGCATGGCAATGCTTATGCATTTACTTCTAACATACATGCACTTTAAAACATCATTAAATCACATGCAATACATTTAACAAGCAAGTCTTACTCTACTGAGTCTTACGAAGTCGGTACTCACATGAGTAGCTTAGAACAGATAGTTATTTCACTTCTGCTTTACTTAACGCGACAAGTTCACCTAGAAAAATATGATTTACATTAATCATCTTCACATACAAAGAATGAGTACTAAAAAAACAAAGGGATTTCAAATCCGGACTTAGCATAAATCTGACAAAACTTTCGAATTATGGGAAATCCGACACTTACATATGGAATCAAACCATCTTGGCGGAATCCGACATATGGAAATCCGATACATTATCGGAATCCGACACACAAAGAAATCCGACATACTATCGGATTCCAACACTTACGCGGATTTTGACATACTAGCGGAATCCGATACACTAGCCGATTTGACAAACTTGCGGATTCCAACAATTTCATGTCTCGGAATCCGACATCTTCTTAGGCAGGAATCCCCCACCTTCATTCTTCCATTTCCAGAATTCCATTCTTGTTAGTTTTGCATTTAAAACATTTTGAAACATCATATTTCATCTGTATAAAGTTTACAAATTCATAAAATCCAAACAAGAACACCAAACAAACAAAACCCACTTGTGAAGTAAGCTTTAAGTGTTCTTCAATGGTGTTTTGCATTGAATTTGAGTTTTAGCTATGATTTAAACACACAACCGATTTCTTACATGTTTAAACTTCATAACAAATATATGTTTACCTTGCTTGGATTCCAAAACACAATTCTTCAACCTTTCTTTTCTTGTAGAGACTCACGAGAGAAGGTTTGTGTGTGTTTGTATGTTATTGCCAACTTTGACTAAAATAGTCAAAGTACACATTCACACATATATAAAACCACATCCAGAGGCAACCGCCTCTGGATCTTTTTTTTCCTTTTCCCTTTTGTTTTCTTTATTCATTTTAATACACACATCCAGAGGCAACCGCCTCTGGATCTATTGGGTCACACACCAAGTATTGATTCTGACAACACGATCAAGCAAAAGAGAGAAAAAGGCCAAAATGGGTTTTGGTAGGATGGTACACGGGCCGTGTTCCTAAACACACAACGTGTCCAGTCCAACATACACGAGGCGTATTGGCCCAAGTTGAGGCCATGTGCTTTGGGCCTACACGGCCGTGTAGGTGAACACAGGCCGTGTTGAGCCTACTAGAAACGGGCTATCTTGGCCCAATTGAGGCCGTGGGCTTTGGACCTACACGGCCGTGTTGAGCAACATGGGCCGTGTATGATCACTGTAATAGCAGAATTAACATCTTTAAACTCACATTCTAATGGGATTAATTAGAGGTTAATGCTAGCTACGTTTTTCTCTGCACATGAACAGACTTGAGATAGTTCAAGAGGTTCTTGGAAGTTCATATTCTCTCTTGGTTCTTCTAGTTATTGGTGATCAAGTTTGATGCACAAGAAGTGGGAATATACACTTTGTGATCAAGCTTTGATGCACAAAGGTGTTATTTGTTCTTGATCTTTGTTGTTTTGGCGGCTACTCCAACCTACTAGCATCGGGGAATCAAGTGTGATTGGGGTGGACTTCACTAGAGGGATTCTTGTTGAATTCTATACACTTGACAAGGAGAAATAGATATTGTGATCTTGCATAAAGGTATAACTATTTCTTGCTTCTTGTTTTTTTATTTTAGTTGCAATTCCATGTCTAGATGTTGGTCCATGGGAAGTGTTTGTTCGGCTAGTTTAGTTTTTGTACTATATTTTGCTTCCGTTGCTACTCGATTATGCCAAACAAATACCTTCAATGGTATGAGATCCATATCTAACATGGGTTTGCACTAACGAGTCTAGAAAAACCATATAAATATTTTATATAAGAAATTTGTTTTCTTGAAATGATTTTTCGTGTAGATGGTTGCTACGCTAAAATTGATATATTTGTAGCGTAAATAATATTCATATAAATATTTTTATATTAGAAAATTGTTTTCTAGAAATGGTTTTTCATGTAGATTCTTGTTAGGCTAAAATTGGTATATTTGTAGCCTACTTAATATGTTAGTTTTTACATCGAGTCTAGAAAAGCCATATAAATACTTTTATATAAGAAAATTGTTTTCTTAAAATTGATTTTTCATTGAGACTCTTGTGGTAGAATTGTTATATTTGTAGCCTTGTTAATATTTTAGTTTTTATATTTATATATTTGTTGTAACTTGGCATGAAGTGTAAACAAAATATCTATACTACTATATAAAGCATTTAACACTCTCTCTCCTTCTTAATTTTAAGACTTCTTAAAATTCAATCAAAACAACATCTTGGCCTTTCATTCTATTTAACTTAATCTCATCCACTCAATTTTTAACCATTCCAATCTCTCTCCTAATTTTATTTAACTTTTTATTCAATTAAAATATACTCTCACACAAACATAATTATACACCCATAACAACATAATTTCTAATATCTTATTAATTTCTCTATCCTTATTTCACAAATATGATTTTTTTTCCTTATTTTAATGTCTTTTAGATTTTATTTTTAAAATGAATAAAATAGTTTATGCAAATAAAAGAAAATTTGAAAAAAATTGGACATGTTGCTAAAGAAATTTTTTTCTGACTTTGTATTTTGCGAATAACATATCATTACATTTTTTAAAGCGGAATATTATAAAACAAAAACTATTCGACTCCGCAGCATTGCGCGGGTAGGATGCTAGTACTTATAAATGTATATATGAATATGTGTCACAAAAATGGTTTGGTACACTAATGCATATGTACAAGGATTGTCATTTTGGTGCCTTTGATGTTGTTGACAATCTTAACTAAAATAAAGATATATATTTGTATCATGGTTTTGTGTGGCACACAATGTTTCATTTATGTTGCGTTTGGTTAATTCGGTAACATGATATGCCCTTAGACCTATGTGTTGTGGTTGTTGATTGATTCGGTTTATGGCGGCTTGCGTGCTGTCTTGTTGTATAATTTATTTATTTATTGGTGCGGCTTGCACGCAGTTTCTTTTATTCCGTGTATTTGTATAAATAGTGTAGGAATGCGACCTGCGTGTCATTTATATATATATTCTATGTATTTGTAAATAGTATAGAATCAGAACCGGAGAAGTCAACGGGAGTCATGGTGATGACGTCTTGGCGAGAAGGAATCAACACGCTATTGGAGGTGTTGGATTCGGTGGGAGCTCACCCAACGAGACTTTACCTTGTCCTTAGGTTTTGGCCTCGTTTTCCCCGTTGTGGCTCACGGGGAAAACGCATAGGATTTTTGGGCATGTTACCGAATTTTATATATATATATATATATATATATATATATGCGTGGTTGTGTTTTATTTTTCCATGCATGGATTAGGATTCGCATCTTAGACAATTTTTCTATAAAATTAAATATAACACAACGTTTGTTAAAATGGTTAACAATCTCGCGCGAATAGAAGTGACAAAAAAATCTAAACTTGGTATTATATTTTAAAAGTGCTTAAAATCGTTTTGACACTTTGTTAATTCACAAAAAAGGTTTTATAAACCGGAAACAAAATCCCGTTTTTCAAAATGTAAATCACGCACCATCCGTAAGACGACACCACCCGAATCTAACGAAACAAGGATGATTGTAGATCTAAGCACGAGTCATTCCTTGTGTAGTTGTGTGGAAGGTGAGTGTGTAACTCGCATGATTGGTTGTCGAGCTAAGCACGAGCCAATTGATGGTCGAGTGATAATCCCTTAATTCTTCAAGTATCAAGCTAATCTTCAATTTCATGTGTAGAACTATGAGAGAATACTAATTACACCTTGATTAACACATAGTTCATATCATTGATTAATGGCAATTGATACATGATTAGCCTTAATCATAGGCTTATATATTCCATGAGTATATTTACAATTAAGACCCTCTAGTTTGTAATTAATACAAACTTCACTCAAAATGTAATCTTATATTTTATACAATTAATAAACCTAACAATCTCCCCCTTTGTATAGAAATAGAAGATGTTATGTCTTTTTGGCATCTGACGTAAACTTTAACAAACTCCCCTTTTGAATCATGCAGATATTCTTTTTCAGTTAATATTCTTCCGAAGCTTTGGGGAATCTTCAAACGTTTTCTTTCTGATCTTGAGCTCTCTTGTCTTAAGCTTTGCTTTTGCATAAGGAATATTTTGTTCTCTCCCCCTTGAATGTAGCTCTTGATCTTGTTTATCCTGATCATAATGTCTTGATCACACAATTATCTTTTCTTTTGAATCTCTTGATCTTTTTCAAATTTGATAGATATCTCTTTTCTTTGCTCCCCCTTGACTTGCCATATATTGTTTTTTCAGAATTAAACTTTTATTTGTCTCCCTCTTAACATATGAATTTGGTTTTCTTTAGCTGCACAATTTTCATGAGCTTTAAGAATAGCATTGAGAATAAGAACTCATCATCATCTTCAACTCAGTAAGAATCAGCTAATATTTTTGTTTCCTTCATTCAAGATCAACTGAATTTTAGTTTCTTTAAACTTTCTCCCCCTCATGATGATCAGGATTCTTCATGAACATCATGTATTGTAATTGACATTCAGCTTGATATGTGCATGAATACTTCAACATTTATAGCTTAGAATCCTCCTCATGACATTAAGTTGAATTTATCAAATATGTATCTCTTTGATATGTATCAAACTTCCCGTTGGGAAATGTTAACACCGAGATCACATAGATTGCTCGTTAACACAACAGTTTGAATAAACTGTTTGACCCACATTCAGTGTTGGAATAATGATAGCACTGGTAGGATTTTCATCTATCATCGTGAATATCACAAAGATAACACTCAAGATGTTCCGGTATCAGTTACGAAAACTAGATACTTGTGACATTTCCATCATGTGTCCTAAGAAATAAAGTTATATAGCAATAAGCTCTAGACTCTATAAGTGCATGAAAGAAGTCGGGGACCGGAGCAGCATGTCCTCTCTGTTTCAATATTAACAATCTCCGAGTGAGATGTCAATGGAGATGTGCTAATTCTCCGTGTGAAGTTAAAACAATCATCTTCTAAGAGATAATTGAGTAGCTGGGTGGGGTTAGTGCACTGCATCACTGGGTCCATGATGTCTTCTTCAATACCAAATTTCAACACATGCAATCTAGTAGTATATGTGGTTACCCAGATTGACACTATTTTTAGAGGATCTTTCTTTTATTTTGATTCTATCTCTCACCCTCAGCTCTCTAATTATTTTTCAACTTCTCCCTCAAATTCTCTTTCCAAAATGAATATTTGTATCTCCATTGGATACAAATTGACACTGGTTATCTGTTCAAATGATTATGAGCAATCATATTGATGTCAACAAGAAAGATTTTCACGAAATATTTAGTTGAGAAAGATTGTCAAGAATGATTTGAGCAATTAAAGAATATGAACAATCAAAGAATTTTGAAGTAGGAAATGAAAAAATGATTTGACATGTATGCTCAAAGTGATTTGTTGATCATATGCACCACCATCTACTGTTCCACCCCTCTTATTTTCATTTTATCTCTGCCCACCAATCAGTATCATGTGATAACTGATACTGCTCACTTATTTGACCTACTAAACCCTTACTTTGTTTTTTTAAAGCATTAGTTGAACTCCTGAGGCAAGTCCTTCCGGTTCTGGATTGACCATAGGAGTAGAATCATCTTACACTCACTCACTCTTTGGTGCATTATTGATCACTTGAAAAGTATGTGTCACATAAAAAATGAATGACACAAGAATGAACGGTTACCATAATGAATGGAATATTCGACAATAAAGGAAAGAATTCCAGAATTATTACCGGAATAGAATTCAAGAAATGAAAGATGAGCGTTTAGAAGATCAACAGTTAAATGAATCAAGAAAGACATCAGAATGAATGCCTTCTCGATGGGAAAACAATAAAATTTGAAAATGAAAAATCTTTTTGAATTTTAAAATTTAGTATTGTTTTTGAAATTTTCATTTTTAAAATGATTTGAAAGAAAAAAATAAACTCTTCCTATGTTGATGCATTTAAATTCGAAAATGATTTTTCATCAACTAGGTTAGAAAAAAAATGCTCCCCTTACAAGAATGCACAAAAATAGTTTTCATTTTAAACAAAATTGCAATCTTGTAGGTTCTCGACGAAAATGATTTTTCTGTCAAAGAATCTAGACTGCAGGAAACACTCTTCTTTCTTCAAGTCAGGAGATTGAAATTGTTAGCATACTGAACACAATGTACTTTTCAACGTATTTTGAATGATCTTCATTGTGTTCCAACAATGTCTCTGACTAATCTGTAAAACAGACTAAGCACACTTTGGTACCCACTTGAAGTTGGGTCCAGCTAGGATAGGTTTATGAACCTTTCTATGTATTGGGCCTGTATGCCATTGGGGAATACCATTTTGAACAACAAGTTTATGATTTGTTCTTGAAGTTTTACAAATCTTCTCTTTTGAAAGTCTGACTAAGTGCTTGACTGAGTATACCACAAAAGGATATTTGACATCAGTTTTGAGCACAAATTTTTCATTATGCTTTGCTTTAGAAAAGAATTTGGTGTTTTGGTGTTTAAACGAATGATATTGCATATCAGCATGATTGTCCTTACCAGAATGATGTTGTCTATGCATTCTTCTTTATGGTACAACATTGGACTTAAAACCAACATTGATAACATTCTTCATTCGAAACTCAGATACTCTAGGTTTAGTTTCTGAAGATGTGCTGGTAGGTATTGCGTTGGATGAGAATTCATCAGTTATGACATTTTTGATACGGAATTCTGATGATGAAAAACATGCATTTGAATGCATATGATTGATTGAACCACATGGTGAATTAAATATTGAGGTTTGTGTGGTTTTCTTCTTTTCAGTCCAGAATGATGATATCTTTACAAACATGTCACCTAGATTCTTCTTTGGAATCCAAGCTTGTTTAGTGTTTGGTAAAGAATCATTTGAGCTTACTGCAAAATTCAGAATCAATATAACTTGAATAAGATGCATTCTGTTGACTTCTGAATTCAGTTTCTTTTGGCTTTTGAGAAGAAGTAGTTGCTTTGGGAGTAGAAACATCAATGAAATCGTCATCTGATTTTCTACTTTCAGCATCTGCAACAGAAAAATAAGAGTCAGTATCGCTACCACAAATGTGTTTCTGAATCAAAATTGATAATGTCAGCGGAAGTCTTGTTAGATTCAGAAGCTTTTTCAGCAAGAAGCATTGCAAACTTGAGTTTAGCCAAAAAATTTAGTCTCTCTTTTTCCAATGTTTTCTTCTCTGTGTCCAGAGTCTTCTGGAGCTCAGATATTTTGTTTTTCAGAACTGAGCTGGGAATATATAGTTTAGAAGAGGCAGTAAGATGTTGCTCAAGTCCTGTGACTTTTCTTTGCAATTCAGCCTTTATAATACCTAAACTCGCTATCAACTTATCATCATTCTGCAACATCCATTGAAAATCTTGACGTTCAACAGAAAATTCAGATATGAGGTCTTTAAACTTGGCATTCTCTTCTGACAAAATCTCTGCTTTCTTTTTCTCCTATTTAGAATGTACTTCAAGTTGTGAAATTTTCTCCACAAACTTACTTCTTTCTTCTTCAAACATTTTCTTTTCACTTTTCAAACTCTTTTCTAGGTCTAATACCTTTGTTTCTTTCTGTAACTCAACTTTTTCAAAAAGTAGTTTCAACTTATCATGCAATTCAGCTTTTTCAACTTGTAATTCACTTCCTCTTTTCTTTTCAAATTCAACTTGTTCTTTTAGTAATGAACTTTCTCCACTCAGAATTTGCATCTGTTTCTCCTTTTTGATTATATCATCTAATATACGTTCAATCCTTACATCATAAATTGTATTTCTCCATGTTAATGTGTGAATATCTTTGTTCAGTGAAGAAATCTTCTCATTGAGCTGGATATTCTCATTAACCAATCCTTCTGCCTTCTTTTTCTCAAAATTCACTTAATTTGTGGAATCTTCATTGACATCTTGATACCTGAAAACTATACGATCGTTTAGGAATGATTTGATTTGATCAAAAATTTAATCAATAATAATGATTTGAAAGTGTAGTATGAGAATCAATTAGAGTGACTATGAGTTAAGAAAGATTGATTCTAATTCAGTCACAATGACGACGGGGGTTCGGGGGCAGCGCCCCTGATAGCGGGGTCCAAGGGGTGGCAACCCCTGGAGGGGTCCAAGGGGCAGAGCCTCAGGCTGGTAGAATTTTGAGCCATTCAAATTTTGTATTTTTAACCAAATTTTGAGCCATTTAAAATTTCTATGTAGAATTTAAAAATCCGACACTTTCCAAAATCCGACAGTTTCAAAAATCCGACACTTTCAACCAAATCCGACACTTTCAAAAATCCGACACTATCAACCAAATCCGAGTCTTGGAAATCCGATACTTTCAACCAATTCCGAGTCTTGGAAATCCGATACTTTCATCCAATTCCGAGTCTTGGAAATTCGATACTTTCAAACAAATCCGAGTCTTGGAAATCCGATATTTTCAAAAATCCGAGAATTTCTAAAATCCGACACTTTTCAAAAATCCGAGAATTTGAAAAATCCGATAGTCTTGGAAATCCAATTTGTAAATCCGATAACACTAAAATCCGATACTTCTCAAATCCGTAAATCCAATACTTTTTGACTCACAAACACTAAAAACACTTTTTGACTTAAAACTTTAGATCAAACTCCTTCTTTCTTCATCTTCTACTCAAGAACATCAAGAACACCATCAATCTTGAATTTTCAAACTCACCAAAATTGGATTTTCTTTGCAAATTTATCAATCTCCACCTTCACAAACACTTTTAAAACACTCATTTTGTACCAATTTGAATCAAGAATCACGAATTTAACCAAAATTAACCAAGAACACAACAAACTTAATTTTCAAATTACTCCATGTGTGATTGATGAATTGATATGAAACTTTGCAGATTAATTCGTGATATGATTACTAATACTCGTTCAAAAAATGAGCAATTAATTCCAACTAAATCACGAATTTCAAAATTCAAGTCTCAAGAACATCTTCCAAAAACCCAGATTCGTAATTCTTAGATTTCTCTCACATGGAGTGGATTTTGCACTTGAAACGTTTACTGTATGTTCCTGTAATCATACACAACAACATATCCAAAAATTAGATCAAATGAAGATCATATGAATTTTTTAGAATTTTTAAAAGTTTCTGCCCAAAAATAATCCGAAAATTTCAAAAAATCTTCAAAATTTCTTCAAATTTCTTGCAATTCTTGATCCAATCATCAATCAAATCACTCCTTAGGCTCTGATACCAATTGATAATCCCTTAATTCTTCAAGTATAAAGCTAATATTCAATTCCATGTGTAGAACTATGAGAGAATACTAATTACACATAGTTCATATAAATGATTAGTGGCAATTGATACATGATTAGCCTTAATCATAGGCTTAGATACTCCATGAGTATATTTACAATTAAGACTCTCTAGTTTGTAATTAATACAAACTTCACTCAAAATGTAATCTTCTATTCTATATAATTAATAAACCTAACATCGAGAGTACCACCCGTGTGTCTTGTCGGACGGTTTACAATTTTAGGATATAATTCTTGATTAGTTGTCGAGCTAAGCACGAGCTAAACAAAAATTATATATTAAGATTGGTGTAAGGAAGGGATCAAACATGCAAACCGACATAATGGATGTCAACGGATCCCGCAAGTGTCTAAGAGTTGTAATAGAGATTACAATTAGTAAAATGGTTGCCGGCCTAAATAGCTTCGCCACGTGATCCGCGGTAAACCCGTCACGGTGCGAGGTGAAATAAGGTTCTTAGCCCTTGTTATAAATAGTTGGTTTTGTCTAAAACTATGGGGTAATTATTTTTTAACAAGGTTTATCTAAACTAACCAAAACTCGTATTGTTGTTATTTATAGATGTCAAACCATAACAATACCACGTCAAACATCTCACTTCGTGTGTTCCTAGAAAGGGAGAAACTCACGGGGGTGAACTTTATTGCATGGCTTAGGCAATTGAGGATTGTCCTTCGTCATGAGTCAAAGTTACACATCCTTGAGGAACCCCTTCCGGAGCCACCTGCTACCAACGCGACTTGGGCCGTCCGATACGGGTATGAAAAACGTGTTGAGGACATGCACGATGTTGCCTGGCTCATGTTGTTAACTATGAGCTCGGATTTGCGAAAGCAGCTCGAGCACATGAGTGTGTACAATGTGTTAAACAAGCTAAAGGACATGTTCCGACAGCAAGTTAGGTTGGAACACTATGAGTGTGTTAAAAGCCTAGTCGGTTGTACGCTGCAGGAAGGCGGGAATGTGTGTCTTCACGTCCTTAAGATGAAGGCGAACGTGGACCAAATGGAGAGGTTATGATTTCCTACTGGGAGAGAGCTCGATGTGGATATTTTACTCCAGTCTCTGCCCGCATCATATGATCAGTTTGTCAAAAACTATCATATGCAAGGAATGGAGAAATCCTTAAGTGAATTGCATGGCATGTTGAAGTCTGCGGAGTCTGACATGGCCAAGCATAGTTCCACCTCAACCACTCCCGTCATGGGTTTAAAGAAACAAAAGAAAAGGAAGAAGAAACCGACCCTAAAAGGAAATGTTGGAGTTTCCAAGCCTATCCTTGATATTGAGTCGAAGGACATAGAGAATGTGCCTCAAGAAGAGACTCAAGAAAAGGTGGTTTGCTACTTCTGTGGAAGATTTGGAAATTGGGGCCGTCACGCTTGCCCTACGTGCCGAGAGGATATAAAACTTCTCAGGAAAGAGAGAGTTAACTTTCCATCTTCAGGTACGTTCATGATTCATTGCTATTCTTATATAAGCTGGGTAGTTGACCCGAGCTGATTGACTCACGTTTGTCAAAAATTTATTTCGTTACAAAGTGTAGGTCCTTTGGTGAGAGAAAAGCATTAAGAACCGGATCTCGAATGAGGAAACCATGGTGATTATCCTCTAAGGGAAGATAAGGAGACTTGATCTCGCTTTTGTCGCCGGTTTATTTATTACTTTGTTTTATTGCCCTGAGTGGCAAGTAACATCTCTTTGTATGCTCGCTTTGATTACGATGAACAAAATTTTGAAGTTTTTTAAGAATTGATGTTAAACTTTTTAAGCATTGTTTATTGAAGGTTTATTTATGTCATAATTCATGTGTTGTTTTGCCCTGCGTGACACACAACTTTACATGTGGTTACTATGAGTTTATTCTTAAAATATGAAATTTATTATGAAAATTTATTGTGAGATATTTTGTTCAAAATTTTTCATGTGATGGCATACACAAGGTTTGGTTACAAGTAATAGAATATTCATGAATAATTGATTCTGAATCCAAAATAGTTTGGATTAATTATCTTTGTGTGATAATCAACTTTACCACATAAACAAGAGATATAGATCGCCTAGATCCGCGTGGTTGGGATCTCAGGATAGTTTAGCCTTGGGCTAAACGTTTGATATTGATCTTGTTTATTAGGCTAAGATGATTATGAGATCCTTCACCGGAGTTTGTGAGAGGATTGAAGGCTTGTTGGATATTGATAACTTTTTGTGGATAATCCGTTCAAGCACACCACAAAGAATAACCAAAATGAAAATTCTTCGTCACTACCTTGATGGTAGTAGTTACGAGAAGTTTACTAGTTTGGGTATATGTCTGAAACCTTGTTGGTGTTGAGAATTAACCAAGACAAATTTCAGAATCAATAGGGCATATAGTTCAACATACTTAGATCTAGTCAAGATGCTAAGATACCTACTATCTATTTATTGGATGACCATCTAGTGAATTGTGGAATTGTTTCACAATTCATATCCTACTAAGACACATTGGTACATGGTGTCATGGAGTAGGGAACCGGGTGTTATTGTTAATGATCCGGTTTATGACGGGTCAAGAATGTGTATCCGATTTGTTAGGATATTCATTTATCATTGTGACTAAGTCCTCAATCTAAATTCAATTGATAGTCTATTTAGCATCTATTAAGATACGAATAGAAAGGTTCTTTGCTTGTCTATCTTATAGTTTGAAGTTATCCATTCTACATTCAGTGGGAGATGGATAAACTTGAAAGCAAGAAGTGCTAATACATTTGAGGAGTTATTCTAAGTTTTAGCTATTTAACCTTTTGAGAACAATGTTTGTTTCTTAAAAGGGGAAGAAGAGAGACACTAAAACTAAGGCATTCCAGTGGAAGAACGTGGAGCTTAAATGAAAGACTTGATGATGAAACTAGCATATAATCTGATATCTTTGATAGATGATCAGCATGGTTATGCTGGTATGCCTGACTAAGAGTCATTACTTCTTATAATTATGATAAGAGTCATATAGAGCCAAAGAGATATAGGTTTAAATTATCTAAGTGGCAATGACTTGATGGTGAGTCATGTTGAGTTCACCATCTATCGGAAGACGTAGTGGATCCGGAATTCACTAAAATAAAAGTAGTAAGTGATAAAGAGTTGCAATCCATTTGAAATGTCCAAGTACTTAACTTGACTTGATCCCGTCCCTAGGTGTCTACCAAGGTGGTAGTGATGGGATTAACATGGATGGAATTGTAGACAACTTCAAATACCGACTCGTGGTAAAGTTTTCATGATGGTTCTGGAGAAACTTTTCCTAGTGGCTATGTTGAAGAATGTTTGATATTTGTGGATATTAATGACCGCGTTCCGTCATGGGACAATATGATTAGGAAGTGCTTATAACCTCTCCGAGGGTCTAAATATACATCCGTAGTATCCGAATTATGTCTACAAAAGTGAATAAGTCCACTTCGGACTTATGCTTGCATCTTGGAGGAAAGATCTTTGCTTACTATTAGAAAATCAAAGTCATGAGTTTTCTAGAAGCGTAGATAAAACCTTTTATATATGTTAGGGCTAGTGGGAGCTTTATTGTATTCCTAGTGTTAAATGTCTATTGAAGATAATGTCCGGGTATTAGGTTATCTGCGAACCTAGTTCATGAATTATTGCTTCATAAGGGCGTTTAGGTAAAACAAGGATGGATAATATATTTAGTACAAGAAATATAGAGATATGTTCTTGGTGTTTGACGAATAGAATAGGTTTTGAGTAAGTAGTTACTCTAATGCGTGTTTCTATTAGGATAACTGCTGTTTTTTATCAAAGTTTATGATCCTAACTTGTGGTGTTGATTGTTGGTTCTTAAAGTATCACTAACCCTATTGTGGGCTTTTTGAGACAATGAGGGTGTTATTACTTTAACGTTTTGAAAAGAAAGATCTCTTTGATGCATACAAAAGTACTTGTGGATGTTGTGGTACAAATCCACTAGTTAAGCCGTTGATATGGACTAGTGATGTTTATCATACTAGGTTAATTAGCATTTCTAATGCATATAACTTGGCTTGAATATGTTTTGTTTTATGTTTGATTTGTACTCATATTTTGGGGATGTTAAGCAGTATTACAATTCATACTATATCGATTATTAAATGGAGATTTAATAATACGCCGAGGGCGGGTATTTTATGAATCCTTGTTGTGTTCCATCTTAGCATGTTTAAACACTTCCTAGAATGTTTTTCATTCTAAATCTCCACAATCAGTTATACTTTATGGGAAGGAAGTATAAGTTAAGATTGAGGTAAAGAATTAGTTTTGATAAATGTGATTCTTGCCTATACTTGAAAGGGGTTTCAAGTGATTGGAGGACCCGCACCCGAGTTCGCTTCATGGTTCTGGTCATAAGTAACTCGGGATGTTGATGGCGTTTCATCCTTGAACTAGAGATACATGTGATTCCAAAGCATAGGTCTGCTTTGCTTTGATCATCTTGTAACGCGGTCCGTAACTGGTCGTTATAAGGGAGATGATTAAGTTAAGTATTATCTATGTGGCGGGACTATTTAGTCGAAAGGAATTTGTTCCTCTATGTATAGAGTAGATATTCATGGGCCCCTCGATGGTTGAGTGCTGACGTTCATATGCATGGCCGTGCTCATGTTAGATTGATGATGGATCAATGTTAACTTGGTTTGTTGGTCACCACTAATCTAGAATCGAGAAACATAATCGTGAACAATCTGAAGGTTAACTTTATTCCATGCCTTGTGTTCACATAGGATATTGCGAACAAAGGGATGTACATGTTCATTTATCTTTAGGACAATCATTTTATGATTGGGGATCTTGTCAAAGGTCGCATACCCTATACTAACTTGGGAGCATAGATGTCTTGCTAGAGGCCGCTCTATGTTTGTGTTATTTTTCGTAGTCGTGCCACGTGTAAGTGGGAGTCTGTTGGAATATGCCAGCTGACACGAACGAGTTAATAGCATTGCTGATGAAGTATAGGCCTATTGGGTCACACACCAACTATTGATTCCGACAACACGATAAGCAAAAGAGAGAAAAAAGGACAAATGGGTTTTGGGAGGATGGTACACATGCCGTGTTCCTAAACACGGGCCGTGTCTAGTCCAACATACACGAGGCGTATTGGTCCAAGTTGAGGCCGTGTGCTTTAGGCCTACACGACCGTGTAGGTGAACAACACAGGCCATGTATGATCGCTGTAACAGCATAATTAACATCTTTAAACTCACGTTTTAATGGGATTAAGTAGAGTTTAATGCTAGCTACGTTTTTCTCTACACATGAACAGACTTGAGATAGTTCAAGAGGTTCTTGGACGTTCATATTCTCTCTTGGTTCTTCTAGTTATTGGTGATCAAGTTTGATGCACAAGAAGTGGGAATATACACTTTGTGATCAAGCTTTAATGCACAAAGGTGTTATTTGTTCTTGATCTTTGTTGTTTTGGCGGCTACTCCAACCTACTAGCATTGGGGAATCAAATGTGCTTGGGGTGGGCTTCACTAGAGGGATTCTTGTTGAATTCTATACACTTTACAAGGAGAAATAGATATTGTGATCTTGCATAAAGGTATAAGTATTTCTTGCTTCTTGTTTCTTTATTTTAGTTGCAATTCCATGTCTACATGTTGGTCCATGGGAAGTGTTTGTTCGTCTAGTTTAGTTTTTGTATTATATGTTGCTTCCATTGCTACTCGATCATGCCAAACAAATACCTTCAACATATATATACATATTTTATCTACACAAAATTACATATATATATATATACATGTTTACATTTAAACACATAACACCATTATAGTTTCATTAATATAATTAACTTACATACAATTATACAACTTGAACCCTTTACATAATTTACTATCTTACATATACTTAGAACGATTTACAACTAGGCCCAAATCGAGGATGTTACATGCAAGTTCATGAAAAAGATATCCCGAAGACTGCTTTTCGAACTCGCTACTGTCATTATGAATTTTTTGGTTATGCCGTTTGGCTTAACCAATGCCTCTACCATTTTCATGGATCTAATGAATCGTGTTTGTCATCCATTTCTTGATAGATCCATAATCGTCTTTATTGATGATATTCTTGTTTACTCGAAGACTGGAGCTGATCATGAGCTCCATCTTTGTCAGGTTCTCGAAACTCTTAAACGAGAACAATTATATGCTAAACTTTCTAAGTGTGAGTCCTGGCTTAAGGAAGTGAATTTTCTTGGCCATGTCATTTGTAAAGATGGTGACAAAGTAGATCAAGCTAAGGTGAAGGCTGTGATGAATTGGGAAGTTCCTCGAACTCCTTCCGAAATTAAAAGTTTTCTAGGCTTTGTTGGCTACTATCGGCGGTTTATCCGTGATTTCTCGAAACTTGCCGGATCCGTTGACCAAGCTGACTAGTAAAGATGTAGCTTTTGTGTGGTCGGAAGCTTAGGAGGAAGCTTTTCGGACCTTAAAGCGATTGTTATGTGAAGCTCCGATCCTCACCTTGCCCGATGGTTCAGAGGACTTTACTGTCTATTGTGATGCCTCGTACGTGGGTTTGGGTTGTGTCCTAATGCAGCGTGATAAAGTGATTGCTTACGCCTCTCGGCAATTGAAATCACACGAAAGGAACTACCCACCCATGATCTTGAGCTTGTTGCTGTTGTGTTTGCACTGAAATTATGGAGGCATTACCTTTATGGCACAAAGTGTGTAATATGCACTGATCACAATAGTTTACAATATGTCTTTTCCCAGAAAGAACTCAACATGCGACAGCACCACTGGTTAGAGTTAATTAAAGACTACGTTTGTGAAATCCGTTACCACCCTGGTAAAGCCAGTGTTATGGAGGATGCTTTGAGCCGTAAAGGACCAGCAACAGAAGCAAAGCTTATGAAGATCACAGTGATATCAGATTTGATTGCAAAGCTAAAAGAATCCCAGCAGTTAGCCTTTTAAGAAGATAATCTGAAAGCTGAGACGATGAAAAAGTTGAAAAACTAGCTGGGTGAAGATAATCATGGGTTGAAGACTTTTCAATCCAAAATTTGGGTACTTCTTGTTAGAGGTAACCGTGAGCTGATGTTGCAAGAAGCCCATAAGTCCAAGTTGTCTGTCCATCTAGGAATTATCAAGGTGTACTATGACCTAAAGATGTTTTATTGGTGGCCAGCTCTTACGAAGGACATCGCTTCATTTGTGGAGAGATGTCAAATATGTGCGCAAGTCAATACGGAACACCAAAGGCCTTATGGAAATCTACAACAACTTGATATTCTGGAATGGAAATGGGATCATATCACGATGGACTTCGTGACAAAGCTGCCTAAGACGTTCAGAGGGCACAATATCATATGGGTCATTCTTGACCGGTTGATTAAAAGTGTTCACTTCTTTGCTACCAACGAGTCTGTTTCATTGACTCGTTTGGCTCAGCCTTATATTGATGAGATTGTATCACATCACAGTCTTCGTTGTTTGATTGTTTCTGATCTTTACTCTCGTTTTGTTTCTAATTTCTTGCAAAGTTTGCAACGTGATCTTGGCACTCGTGTTCACGTGAGTACTGCCTATCACCCGCGGACAGATGACCAATCTGAACGAACGATCCAAACTTTGGAATATATGCTTCATGCGTGTGTACTCGAGTTTGGTGGTTCATGGGATTCTCATCTCCTATTGATGGAATTTGCTTATAATAATTCATATCATTCTAGTATTGGAATGCCACCATACGAGATGCTATATGGGAGATGTTGTCATACTCCAACTTGCTAGTTCGAAGGTGGTGAGAAGCAATTCGCTGGACCTGAGATTGTCCAGATCACCGCTGATAAAGTGAATGTGGCTCTAGAAAAGCTGAAAGTAGCCAGAGACTGACAAAAGTTGTATGCAAATCCCAAACGTTGTCCCGCTACATATGATGTTGGTGATCGTATTTTTTTGAAGGTTTCTTCTAAGAAAGGTGTCATTTGTTTTGGGCGCAAGGGGAAGATAAGTCCACGTTTCATTGGCCTATTCAAAGTCCACGTTTCATTGGCCTATTCGTAATGTCAATGATCAGATGGTGACTCTTGAGCTGCCTCCTGAGCTAGCTGGAATCCAAGCCGCCTCCTAAGCTAGCTGGAATCTATGATACCTTTAATGTATGCTACTTACGCAAGTGCAACATTGAAGACGAGAAGATTCTCCCATTGCATGAACTTAAGGTTGACTCTTCTAAGTGACCAGTAGAAGAACTTGTTGAAATTCTTGACACAAAGGTCAAGAAGCTATGCAAGAAGATGATCAAGCTAGTTCTTGTTAAGTGGAAGCACAGCTTAGGTCCAAACCTGACGTGGGAGGTCGAGCACGAGATGAATACAAGATACCCTCACCTGTTTATCACTGAGCGGATTCCGAGGACGGAATCCTCTTAAGGGAGTAGATTTGTAACATCCTCGATTTGGACCTAGTTGTAAATCGTTTGTAGTTGTACGTAAATTAGTAATTAGTGAATACAAATATATATTCCAAGTTGTATATATGTGTATATTAAGTTGTTTAAATGATGATGTGTTTAAATATATATATATATATATATATGTATATATATATATATATATATTTGCAATTGTGTATAGCTTAATTAAAGGTTAAATATAAATATATATATATATATATTTAATGAAATAGTTAATAAGGAAATAAAAGAAAATCCAAAGGTGGTTGCCTCTGGTTAAGTATATATATATATATATATAGATGTGTATGTGTTTTATTGACAAAGAAAGTCAAAGTTAAGAAAAAACACACCTTACACACACTAATTCTCTCTCGAGGTTCTTGAAAGAAAGAGTTGAAGATTTGTGGTTCTTTGAATCCAAAAGGTAAGCATGATGTTTGTTTTGAAGTTTAAGCTTGATTAGTAATAGTTGTGTGTGTGTTTGGTTTCTGGAAATCGATGTTGGAGTGAAGAACTCCATTGTCAAGCATATAAAGCTTACGTGACAAGTGGGTTTTGTATGTTTGTTGGTTTTAATTGGATCTGATGAGTTTGTGAAGTTTGTATAGATGTAATATGAAGTTTAAAACTGTCACACCCGGCCAAGGCGGAAACGCGAAGTGTGACGGAGAGGATCGTCATAACACATTGATATAAAATAGAGAACATCACTAAATTCAATTAATCCAATGTGTCACGAAGTTTCCCCAACACAAGAGGAGACTTGTGCCGTGTTAAGTCGGTTCCACGGCAACATAGACAACCAACGAAAATAAATGAACGTGCGAAAGTAAACCCCACAACCCGGGTCAGGTATACGGGGAACAAGCCCAAAACCAAATAATAGTTTGAAGTATTAGCAAACACCCACATCACAAAATAATAAGAAAAGTTTGATTCACGCTATGAGTCACGCTAAGGCCCGACTAGAGTCTTGTAAGATCCTTAAGCATTAACGTTAGTATCACCTAAAAATGAACACTCTAAAATGTCAACACAATGGTTGGTGAGCTCGCAGGTTTAAACAAAATAATAGATTTGCCGTGAGTACAATAGTATGACAATGGATATAGTGTAACACATACTCGCAAGTAGGAATAATGATAACCCGGCCTCATAGTCCAAGAGGAATTTGTCATCCAACAAGGCCTACCAGCTGGAGAACTAAGTTGACTCAATAGGAATATTAGAATTCAATTGGCATAACCTATCATCGGGTTCACACAAGCATGTTGCATATAATCCAAATTGTCAAAAGAATTTTAATACACAGCATAAGAAATAATACAAATTATTGAGTGTCATTTTGCCCCAAGAAAACATGCAAAAAGGGGGCCATGAGTACTCACCTTGAGTGTTGGTAGTAGCTAGTAAGATGTATTCCGTTCAAAAATCTACAATAGGTTTTATGAAATTAGTTCTTATGGTGTGAAACTCTTAGGTAGTAACCTAAATTTGATATATTGTTCTTGTATTGTATCCATTAATTTGGATAATGTCTTTCTTATCTTAGGTGTATTTGTATTACCACTTATACTTGTTATAAGTTCCATTATTTTATTTTAATGCTTTAAAAATTCTTTTTAGGGTTCAAGTAGTTTTATGGCAGAATTTGTAGTCCTATTTCGTATTTTTAAATCCGTCTAAATGACCTAGTTAAATTCCTACATTTTTATGAAATGTACTTCCATGTCTCTAGATGAAACCCTAATTTTTTCCCAGAATTTATTCCTTACTTTTATATTAAAAAAAATTCGTGATAATCAACTAACCTAAACCACCCCTGTTTTACACGACAGAAAGTTTATTATTATTTAATATAGTAAACAAATGATTTAATTTCTAAAAATTTATAGAACTCTATACACTTAAATCTTTGTCTTATATGAATCCCCCGGTTTTATTTATCAAAATATGTAATTTATAGTGCGGATAAGTTACCTATGCTTCTGTCGAAAAAATCCAAATATTCGCACCAAAATGTTTTAATTTGTTTGGATGATCAAACGATATCATTTTGAGATGAGACCAACTGGAGTAGAAAGTAGAGTCAAAGTACTTCTGTTTAGACTTAAAATACGAAAAAAAGTCCCCAATTTGACCAAGGTATGACCCCTTAAACACGACCCAAAGTTTCTTCAGATTCTAGGTTTTATGTTTCTCATCTTTTAGTAACAAGTTTTAACCTTTTGATTGTGTTTTGCATATTGTTCATCAAAATCATTGTTTTATATATGTTTGTATTGTTTCTTATATTTTTCTTTTTTATCCATCACATAGGGTTTTCAAATAGATAATTAAAAAGAAAGAAGGTGTAGAGAAACGATGACAAAGATTAGATCGATTACCGGTTCACTGATTGTGAGTATTTGAATTCAATTGGTATAACCCATCATCGGGTTCACACAAGCATGTTGTACATAATCCAAATTGTCAAAAGAATTTTAATACACGGCATAAGAAATAATACAAATTATTGAGTGTCGTTTTCCCCCAAGAAAACATGCAAAAAGGGGCCACGAGTACTCACCTTGAGTTTTGGTAGTAGCTAGTGAGATGTTTTCCGCTCAAAAATCTATAATAGGTTTCATGAAATTAGTTCTTATGGTGTGAAACTCTTAGGTAGTAACCTAAATTTGATATACTGTTCTTGTATTGTATCCATTAATTCGGATAATGTCTTTCTTATGTTAGGCGTATTTGTATTACGAGTTATACTTGTTATAAGTTTCATTATTTTATTTTAATGCTTTAAAAATTCTTTTTAGGGTTCAAGTAGTTTTTTGGCAGAATTTGTAGTCCTATTTCGTATTTTTAAATACCTCTAAATGACCTAGTTAAATTCCTAATTTTTTATGAAATGTACTTCCATGTCTCTAGATGAAACCCTAATTTTTTCCCAGAATTTATTCCTTTACTTTTATATTAAAAAAATTTCGTGATAATCAACTAACCGAAAATACCCCTGTTTTACACGACAGAAAGTTTATTATTATTTAATATCGTAAACTAATGATTTAATTTCTAAAAATTTACAGAACTCTATACACTTAAATCTTTGTCTTATGTGAATCCCACGGTTTTATTCATCAAAATAAGTAATTTATAGTGCGGATAAGTTACCTATGCTTCTGTCCAAAAAATCCAGATCTGCGCACCAAAATGTTTTAATTTGTTTGGATGATCAAACGATATCATTTTGAGATGAGACCAACTGGAGTAGAAAGTAGACTCAAAGTACTTCTGTTTAGACTTAAAATACTAAAAAAAGTCCCCAATTTGACCAAGGTATGACCCCTTAAACACAACCCAAAGCTTCTGTCAGATTCTAGGTTTTATGTTTCTCATCTTTTAGTAACAAGTTTTAGCCTTTTGATTATGTTTTGCATATTGTTCATCAAAATCATTGTGTTATATATGTTTGTATTGTTTCTTATATTTTTCTTTTTTATCCATCACATAAGGTTTTCAAATAGATAATTAAAAAGAAAGAAGGTGTAGAGAAACGATGACAAAGATTAGATCGATTCCCGGTTCGCTGATTGTGAGAATGAATCTTCAAGGCTCCATGTTCGTAATACCTGAATCTCTTGACTTATCTTCTTGTTATCTTGCTTTGCTCCTTGTGTTTGAAGAACAAAATCAAAGACAGGAGAGGGGGAAGATGGTGGTCGATTTTAGTGAGAGGAAGGAGGAGGTGATGGCTTGTGAAGAAAGGTAAGATGCTTATTTAGGAATGGATGCAAGATTAATGGGTGATTAAGTTTCCATTGGCACATGTATCTTTTAAATTTGAATGGGAAGAAAAGGCTCCTCTTTTCCCTCTTTTTTCTTCTCTTGGCCGATTTATGTACTACATATATACGTATATATATATATATTTTATAAACTAGTCATGACAAGGATAAAAGAAAAGGGCTGCAAGTGGTGCACCTAACCTTGCCATGTGTTACAATTCATGTTAGTAGTTTAGGTTATTAAATTTTAGGAGTTGTTTTAGAGTTTTATTATTTTGGTTTGTAGTACCAACTTATTGGTTGTGTTATTATTATAATTACTTTAATTTTAGTGTCATAAGGTTTCTTGTTAGTGCCTTAATCTTCTTTAAATTTATTCAAGTCTGCATTATAGTTAATATCCCAAGGATTTAATTTCTTATTCTCACGAGCCCTATTCAGTAGTTAAGCTTGTGTCACAGTGATGTGTATCAAAGGTGCATGTAAAGAAATCGTTTCACCCTTTAGGCATGTAACTATAGGGTTATCTAAGTATCATGGACTGAATAGTGCGTAAAGAGGATATACCTTCTAATACTTATCACTTATTTGGATTTTTAGGATTTCAAGGGAAATCAAATGCATGAAGCATAATAACAACAAGTTGAGAGTCTAAACTCGCTAACCTGCTCTGGTGACGGATGTCACAAAAAGTGTTTTAAAAGTGAAATTAACAAGTTTAAGCATCTGGAAAATGAAAAGTTTAAGAAATAAGTCGGATGGTTGATGAACAAGAAGAAGATGATATGAAGGTGTGCACGTGACGTGACGCGTCGAACAAAGGGACGCGACGTGTTCCCGCTTATGTCATGCGATCTTCAACTTTTCATGCAACTTTTGTTCATCCGACTTTTTGGCCCATCAGACCTTTTGATCCGACTCTTTGGTCCGACTTTCGGACGAACCTCTTATCCGACTTTCGGATTAAGGGTTCATCCGACACATGGATGATCCTACCTTTCATATCCGACTGTCGTATAAAGAAGCACGACGCGACGCATCTGGTGCCTAGACGTGACGCGTCAGCTAAAAATCATGAAAGTTCATTTTTCAAAGTTAAATGATTTGAAGGCACATGTTGTGCTAATTCTGTTGCTATATGCCCGCTAACACGCACGAGTTAATAACACTACTGATGAGGTATAGGCCTATTGGGTCACACACCAAGTATTGATTCCGGCAACACGATCAAGTAAAAGAGAGAAAAAGGCCAAAATGGGTTTTGGCAGGATAAGAAACGGGCTGTGTGTTTGAACACGGGCCGTCGTGTCTAGTCCAACAGACACGGGGCATTTTGGCCCAAATCAAGGCCGTGTACTTTGGGCCGAAACGGCCGTGTGATTAAACACGGGGCGTGTCTAGCCTATTACACATGGGGCTTCTTGGACCATTTGAGGTCTTGTACTTTGGGCCAACACGGCCGTGTCAATGAACACGGGCCGTGTACATACACTGTAACAGCAGAATTAACTGCCTTAAACATTCTGTTTAATGGGATTAATGTCTATTAAGTTACTTTTTTGTTGGTTACGAAAATGAGGCCATTTGAACAGACTAGAGAGTATGACAAGGTTCTAGTTTATGCAAAATCTCTCTCAAGTTGATACATACACTTGTGTTCAAGTTCTTGAAGCACAAAAGTGTTCTTTTGCACTTGGTTGGTTGTTCAAGTTCCTCAACCTACTAGCATTGGGGAATCAAGATACCTTGGGGTGGACTACACTAGAGGAGTTCTTGATAGGATTCTCGCGACTTGACAAGAAAGAGTTCCTAGTGCTTGCATTGTGGTAAAATTCGTCTTATATTGTTTATTTTGTTTTAGTTGCAATACCATGTTTAGATTTTGGTTCATGGGAAGTTTTTGTTTGGTTTGCTTTGAAATTTTGATCTATATTATGCTTCCGCTACTACTTGATTATGCCAAACAATTACCAGTGGTATCAAAGACATATCTAACGTGGCTTTGCACTAAGAAGTCTAGAAAAACCGTACAAATATTTGTGTAAGGAATTTTTTTTCTTGCCATGGTTTTTCGGGAAGACTTTTGTTGGACTAATCTTGATATATTTGTAGTCCCCATAATATTTTAGTTTTTATATTTATATATATTTGTTGTGACTTGGCATGAAGTGTACACAAATATATACTTATAAATGTATGTATGAATATGTGTTTCAAAATAGGTTTGGTACACTAATGCATATGTACAAGGATTGTCATTTTTTGTGTCTTTGATGCTTTAGACAATCTTAACTAAAATATAGATATACATACATATATATATATATATATTTGTATCATGGTTTTGTGTGGCACACCATGTTTCATTTTGTTGCGTTTGGTTTGATTCGGTAAAATGATATGCCCTTAGACCTATGTGTTGTGGTGGTTGACTAATTTGGTTTTTGGTGGCCTGCGTGCTGTATTGATGTAATTTTATTTATTTATTTATTGGTGCGGCTTGCACGCCGTTTCTTTTATTCCGTGTATTTGTATAAATAGTGTAGGAATGCGACCTGCGTGTTGTTAATGGGAGATATTAACGGGAGTCATGATAATGACGTCTTGGCGAGAAGAAGTCCACACGCTATTGGAGGTGTTGGATTCAGTGGGCGCTCACCCAACGAGACATTAGCTTGTCCTTAGGTTTTAGCCTTGTTTTCCCCGTTGTGGCTCATGGGGAAAACGCATAGGATTTTTGGGCATGTTACTGAATTATATTTATTTGTGTGGTTGTATTTTATTTTCTATGCATGGTTTAGGATTCGCATGCTAGACAATTTTTCTTTAAAAATAAAATAAAATATAACGTTTGTTAAAATGGTTAACAATCTCGCGCAAATAGAATTGACAAAGAAAATATTAAGATGTTAATATATTTAAAAGTGCTTAAAATCGTTTTGACACTTACTTTGTTAATTCACAAAAGGTTTTTATAAACCGGAAACAAAATCCTATTTTTCCAAAACGTAAATCATGCACCATCCAAAAGATGACACCACCCAAATCTAACGAAGCAAGGATGATTGTCAAGCGAAGCATGAGTCATTCCTTGTGTAGTTGTGTGGAATATGAGTGGGGTAACTCACATGATTGGTTGTCCAGCTAAGCACGAGCCGATTAATGGTCTAGAGTGCCACCGGTGTGTCTTGTCGGACGATTTACAATTTTAGTATATAATTCTTGGTTAGTTATTGAGCTAAGCACGAGCTAAACAAAATTATATATTAAGATTGGTGAAAAGAAGGGATCAAACATGCCAACTAACATAATGGATGTCAATGGATCCCGCAAGTCTCTAAGAGTTGTAATATAGATTACAATTGGTAAAATGGTTGCCGGCCTAAATGGCTTCTCCACGTGATCAGCGGTAAACCCGTCACGGTGTGTGGTGAAATAAGGTTCTTAGCCCTTGTTGTAAATAATAGTTTTTTAAAAACTATGGGTACTTATTTTAACAAGGATTTCCAAACTAACTAAAACTATTTTGCTATTTTAGATGGCGTCTTCAAGTAGCACCAACACCACCAACCAATTTTCGCTAATAGTTTTCCTTGAGAAGGAGAAACTCAATGGTAACAACTTTTTGGATTGGTTTTGGCAACTCAAGCTTGTCTTACTCCAAGAAGGAAAGATGGTTACCATAGAAGAGGCCCTACCCGAGGCTCCTGCTGCCAATGCCACACGGGCTATCCGAGATGCTTATGAGAAGCGTGTCAAGGATACCGAGGACATTACTTGCCTCATCTTAAGTACTATGATTCCCGAGCTCCAAAAGCAAATGGATCATTTGAATTCTTTTGACTTGATCGCTCAGCTTAAGGAAATGTTCCGGCTGCAAGCGAGACAAGAGAGGTTTGAGTGTCTTAAGACGGTTCTTGGTAGCAAGATGTCCGATGGCGGGAATGTGAGTGCTCACGTGTTGTGCATGAAAGCAAACATGAAGCGCATGGAACGGCTTGGATTTAGCATAGGGAGGGAGATAACCGTGGATTTAATCCTATGGTCCCTGCGCACCGCATATGGTTAATTCATCATGAGTTATCATATGCATAGTATGGATAAATCCATCATGGAGCTACATGGTATTCGTAAGACAACGGGGTATAGCATGACCAAACACAAGCCCACTGTTCCAAATCCCGTTCTCGCTATAAGGGAAGGGCGAATCCATAAGAAGAAGAAGTCCGCTTATACCTCTAATGGTAAGGGGGAGGGGAAGGTTGGCGCTGCCAAGCCTAGCCCCTCTTCGGAGGGTAAAGGCAGGGGTAAGATGGTTCCCCAAGCCAAAACTCCGGATGAAGCGGAATGCTTCTTCTGCGGGAAGAAGGGCCATTGGCGCCGTAACTGTTGGAATCTGCCCACCGACACACGTAGGCCGACATCACTGCCAATGAAGCGTGGGCCTATTGGGTCACATGCCAAGTTTCAATCTCGACAGCCTACTATAAGAGGAAATAGTCAAAATGGTCAAATTATAGTTGACTCAGGCTTCATGACCGTAAAGGATGCTCCACGGGTCGTGTAGCAACTCGTGTCCACGAGTCCTGTCGTGGGCCGCATGGTTCGTGAAACCCTAGGGCTTCACGACCCTACACGGCCCGTGAAGGAGGTTGTGAAGACACAACCCTGACGATTCTTGCATAGCGCGGCACGGCTCGTAGAGGATTAATGGCCGGTCGTGGCGCATTTATCCTTCACGGCCCGTGAGAGCCCGTGAAGAAGTCATGAAGGCAGAACTCTAAGTGAAACTTGAATTTGGTTGGACCATCTTGTTGGTCCAATGAAAGGGTGCCAATTAGCACGACTCTGGACTCTCAAGAACAGATGAAATCTCTTTATAAGGGGCATTGTTTGTTCATTCAACACTCTTGGTCAATTTGTGCAAGTATACACTTTGTGAGTTCTTCTAGTGTGAGAGAGAGCAAGAACAAGTGTTCAAGGGCTATACACAAGTGGTTCTAGGGCTGTTCCAGAAGAAGATCATCAGGTGTTGGTGCTTCTTTGGTTTGCTAGTACAAAGAAATTAAAGACTTAGCTTGGTGTGGACTTCTTTGGTGCTTGAGGCCATTTGTTTCAAGAGATCATCCCACGCTTCGAAGTTGTTCCAGAAATATCAAAGTCTTCAAGGGTATTGTTTGCTTACCTTCTTCTCTTTGTGTTTGTTTTTGGTTGCATGCATGTTCTTGCAAGTTTTCACCACCATTGGGAAATCATGGGATCTTTTTGTGTGTTTTTGTTGCTTCCGTTGCATGCTTTGATCCCCATGGATTCCTAACAGTGGTATCAGAGCCATACTTGTAAGATGCATGCACCTTTGTGGCTTGAAAATCCATATTTTCGATTTTGGACATTCTGTTCAGAAGGTCTTCATGGGTCGTGGAGCTTGCTTCACGGGTCGTGAAGGCCATACGACCAGTCTTGTCGGGTGGTGGTCGTGAAAGGTTTTTAATCTGTTTCACGAGTCGTAGAGCGTACTGCCTTCATGGCCCGTGAGGGCCCGTGAAGAGCAGTAGCTCGTGAAGGCGTCGTGAACAGGCTGTTTTTGGCCTTTTTGATAAGAAAACTTGATATGGATTTTAGCATTTGATTTTGGTGTTTCTAGAATCATTTCAGGCTGTTTAGCCTTGTAGATTAAGCCCCATAATATCCTAATTCTTTTATATGTATGTATTGGGTGGTTTTTGCATAAAATGCAAACATGCATACATGTAAATTGTGTATATATGAATATGGATTTCAAAGTGTTTGGAATCCTAATGCATATGTACAAGGTTTATTCTTGTGCCTTTAGTTTTTGAATAAACTTAATTGGGATATTGTTTTGTGCATGGTTTGGTGTGGCACACCATGCTTTGTGGTTGTTTCGTTTTTGTGAGCACCGGTTTGAGCCTAGACCTTTGTGTGGTTGTTTGGTTGCTTTATTTGTTGTTTATTCATTTGGTGGTTTGTACCACATTTGGTTTGTAGTAATTTATTTAATCCGGTTTGTAATAATTTATTTATTTGTGGTTTGCACGCCAAAGTATTTATTCTTTTTAATTGTATATTAGCTTAGAATAGATTGTGTGGCTTGCATGCCATTTCTCTTTAAATTATGTATGTAATGAGAAGAGAAGACCGGAGGCACCAACGGGAGTCTTGGGAGACGTCTTGGCTACCCCGGATCCGGAGGCGCGGGATCGAATGGGAGCACGCCACGAAGTCTTGGATTGTTTGTCCTTAGTAGACTTAGTTCCTCGGTTGGCTCACCGGGGAACACTTAGGTTGGTCAAATCGGTTTTGTATGCGTGGTTGTGTAGTTTTATTTATTTGTTTTCTTGCGTGGTTGTTGGATCTTCGCATGCTAGAAAATCATTTGAATATAATAAAACTATATAGTTTTCCTTAATTGGTTAACAAACCCCGCTCGCTCACATGATTAACAAACAAATATAAACTGTTTATGTTCAATTGGTGAAAAATGCGTTTTGTCACTTATTTGTTAATCAAAACGAAAAGAGGTTTTTAACCGGAAAAACAAAAGTCCCGTTTTTCTTAAAAATGTAAATCACACGCCATCCAAAAGATGACACCACCCGAATCTAATGAAGCATGGGACAATTGTCGAGCTTAGCATGAGTTGTTCCATGTGGACTTGTGTGGAAGGTGCGTGTGGCGTCTTGAAATCTTTGGTTGTCGAGCTTAGCACGAGCCAATTATTGTCAAGGGCGTCATCGTGTATCTTGTTGGACGATTTGTAATTCCAATTTAATACGCCTTGATAATTGTCGTGCCTATACCGAGTTATCAAAGCGGCTTATTGAGGAATCGGTGTGGGAAGGGATCAAACATGCCAAACCGGTGCTATGAGTACCGATGGATCCCGCAAGTGCCTAAGAGTTGTAATCACGGATTGCAATTGGTAAAGCGTTTACCGGCCTAAATACCTTCACGAAGTGATCCGCGGTTAACCCGTCATGTAGTGAAGTTATGTTGGGTTCTTAGCCCTTGTTTAATTTTAAGTGCTAAACTATTGGGTAATTATTTAACAAGGATTAAAATATGTCGAACTAACCTTTTGTGTGCTTTGCCTTCTTTTAGATGGCATATACAAGCAACACCGCGACACACATGTCACTCCGTCCATTTTTGGAGAAAGGGAAACTAATAGGCGTAAACTTTATGGATTGGCATAGGCAATTGAAAATTGTATTGCGCCATGAAAGCAAGTTGTACATCCTAAAGGAACCTCTTCCAGAGGCTCCTGCTACCACCGCTACGCGGGTCATTAAGGATGCTTATGAGAAGCGCCTTAAAGACACCAATGAGGTGACTTGCCTCATGTTGACGACCATGAGTTCCGAGTTGCAAAGGCAATTCGAGGACGTTGGTGCGTTTGACATGATCTCACAGCTAACGGAAATGTTCCAGCAGCAAGCGAGGCAAGAACTCTACGAGTGTGTCAAGGCCTTTATAGGGTGGCGGATGCAGGAGGGCGGGAACGTGAGCTCCCACATGCTTCATATGAAGCAATACGTGGACCAGCTCGAGAGGTTGGGCTTTCCAATGGGGAAAGAGTTGGCTACAGATATTATCCTCCAATCTTTGCCTCAAGCCTATGGTCCGTTCATTGTGAACTACCATATGCATAACATGGACAAGTCCTTGATGGAGTTGCACGGCATGTTGTAGACCGTCGAGTCTAACATGGCCAAGGCAAAGCCATCCACCTCCGCACCCGTCCTAGCCATCCATGAGGGTGGTGCTAAGAGGAAGCGGCCCGCTTTAAGCTCCAAGGGCAAAGGGAAGGGGAAGGCGAAGGTGGCAACACCCAGGCCCAAACCACTCCCGGCGCCGGAGCCGAAAGGGAAGGAACCCGCTCTTACAGCCCCCTCACCAGAAGAGGCCACCTGCTTCTTCTGCGGGGAGAAGGGACACTACCGGCGTAGTTGCCCCAAGTACACGGAGGAGCTCAAGAGGCTTCGTGCCAAGGGACAAGGCGCCTCCGGTATGTATATGATTGAACTCCTTAACACTTCTACTTCTAACGCTTGGGTCTTGGACACCGGGTGTGGTACTCACATAGTTAATAATGTTCAGGTCCTAAGAAGAAGTAGAGACTTGGTTGATGGGGAGCTGGATTTCGTCATGGGAAACAAGGCGGTTGTCCCGGTTGAGAAGATAGAAAGGGTGGACCTCGCCTTTCCATCCGGCTTATTTATTACTTTATTAAATGTATCTTATTCGCCCTACGTGACAAGAAACATTTTATCATTTTATGCACTCGTTGATGATGGATTTAATTTTAATTTATCTAATGGAATTATTTCATGCTTTAAGAATGATTTATTTTATTTTAAAGCACATCCATGTCATGGCATATATGAGACATGCGTATTCTTGCAAAGTAATAAATCAATCATGAATGTTGGTTCTAAATCCAAATGTGATTTGGATAAGTTATCTTTATGGCATGGTCGTTTGGGCCATATAAACAAGAAACGTATCGCCAAGCTCCAAGCGGATGGGATCTTGGAATCATTTGACCATGGGTCGGATGATGTATGCGAATCTTGCTTATTGAGCAAAATGACCAAAGCACCCTTTACCGGCGTTTGTGAAAGGGGCAAAGACTTGTTGGATATCGTTCTCACGGATGTGTGTGGTTCGTTCAAGCATGTCACTAGGGATAACTCAAGGTACTTCGTAACCTTTACCGATGAATTTAGTAGGTATGGGTATGTCTACTTGGTGAGACAAAAGTCGGAAACCTTTGAGGTTTTCAAGACATTCAAGAACTGGTTTGCCTATAGTCGGAAACATGTGAAAAGGCATACTGAAGTGCCTATATGCACATGCAAACAGCATGGTGTGCAAAAGTTTCCTCCTTTAGCACCAGTGAGAGGAAATCAAAGAAATAGAAATCAGTTTTGGGCACAAAGAACTGGTTTGCCTATAGTCAAAACCAAAAGGTGTTATATATATAGGAGAGCAAATCACTTGGCCCACAACTTTTATCATAACCCACGGTTCTTTAGAACCAAGAGACTAAGTACCAGAAAACAGGCTAACAGTTCTACAACTGTTAAGCCAAAACAGGCCAATAGTTCTACAACTGTAATGCCAAAACAGGCCAACAGTTCTCCAACTGTTAAGCCAAAACCAAAGGATGTTAGTCTGGGTTGGGTAAAATTGTAGAAACAAACAGTTTTTGAAGAGGCTAAAACTATTAATCCACCTGAAATTCAAATAGAGCCACAAACTGACTTAACTGTTTTATCAAATTCAAAAGCTGATTGTTCCAAAGTCTCAACTGTTAATCACAACAGTTGGAAACCACATGTTCTCACTAAATACTCTTCACACAAAATAGAGAAATATAACTGGGATGAAATTAAGAAAACTTAATTTGTGGTGAAGTATTATGACTTGAATGGTGTACCCAAGACCTGCATAGCCTGGGTACTTCCTGCTACTAACTGATTTTATTTTGTGCCGAGCATTCATAGGGCCAATCAAGGATCAATTTGGAATGTGGATAGTGGATGCTCAAGGCACATGACCGGAAATGCACACTGCTTGAAAGATTTCAAAAGAATAAATGGAGGATTTGTAGCATTTAGATGAAATCTAAAGGGAGGAAGAATCACAGGTAAAGAAAGCAGTAGAGGCATTAAAAGATCCTTCATGGGTAGAAGCAATGCAAGAGGAACTGCTACAGTTCCAAATTCAGCAAGTTTGGAAGTTAGTTGAATTTCCAAGAGGCAAAAGAGCAATTGGTACCAAGTGGGTGTTCAGAAACAAAAATGATGAAAGAGGTATAGTCATCAAGAATAAGGCTAGACTTGTTGCACATGGTGCATTCACCTGTGCAGAATATAAGCAATTAGATTGTGATGATGTTTTTGCACCAGTTACAAGAATAGAAGCAATTAGATTGTTTCTTGCCTTTGCAAACTTTAAAGGGTTCAAGGTGTATCAAATGTATGTCAAATCAGCTTTTCTCTATGGAACTATTGATAAGAAAGGCACTATTGATAAGACATTGTTTACAAAGATTGTTAAAACAGAGATTTTGCTTGTTCAAATCTATGTTGATGATATAATCTTTGGATCTACTGATGACAATCTGTGCAAGGAGTTTGAGGTCATCATGCATAAAAGATTTCAGATGAGTTCCATGGGAGAACTTACATTTTTCTTGGGATTACAGGTAAAGCAGAAGCCATCCGGTATTTTTCTTAGTCAGTCAAAGTATATCAAGGACATTTTGGACAAGTTTGGCTATCAAGAAGTGAAGCTGGCAAGTACTCCAATGGAAACACACAAACAGTTAGGAGCAGATCATGAGGGGGAGGATGTAGACATACACTTGTATAGGTCCATGATAGGTTCTTTAATGTACTTAACTGCTTCTAGGCCAGATATAATGTTTGTTGTGTATGTTTGTGCCAGGTTTCAATGTAGTCCAAAGATGTCACATCTATTTGTTGTAAAGAGGATCTTTCGGTACCTCAAAGGCCAACAAAAACTTGGTCTTTGGTATCCTAAGGATTCTCCATTTGAATTGGTGGTATATTCTGATAGTGACTATGGTGGAGCCAATGTGGATAGAAAATAAACTTCTAGAGGATGTCAATTCTTTGGCTCAAGGTTAGTATCTTGGCAGTGCAAGAAATAAACAACAGTTTCAACTTCAACAGCTAAGGCTGAATATATTGCTGCATCAAGCTACTGTTCACAAGTGTTGTGGATCCATAATCAGCTTCTGGATTATGGTATGACTTTCTTGAATACACCTATATATGTTGATAAGACAAGTGATCCTAGCAATATCTTTTTGATGTACCCCCGATTTGTGCAAGTTTGTCTAAACTCTTAATTGCCAAATCTTCAAACACACAAGAGGGTGTTGATTCCCTCTGCTCATTTGGCCTCCACATTAAGCAAACTGTTGATAAATGGGAAGAATTTTTCTGGTGCCATCACTCCACCACTCTATGCAATGGTGGAGTTTCTTTCAAGAAACAGAGCTGCTAGAGTTGAGCATGAATCCCAAATCATTGCTACACCACCAACTCTAGAAGCCACAACTCATGATACTCAAATATCACCCTTTGCTACCGTTTCTCAAGCTACAACACCAGCCCCCACTCTCATAACATTTAAAAAGCAAAAAAGAACTGTTGGTGCTCCTTCCACCACAGTCCCTATCACCCAAGTTGTAAGCCCTGCACAGGTGCATTCACCTGTGCAGAATATCTAAAGGGAACCCACTGTGTTGTCTCCCAGGCACAATGAGGAGGTGATCACTTCAAGGGAGAGTGATCATGTGGTTCTTGAGGCTGACTCTACTGTTTCATCCACAAGGGGTGAGCAGGGCAGTGTCAACATAGGTAATACCTCAACCACGGCAACAGAGACTGGTCAAACAGCTTTTGGAAATCCCCAGTACCAAGAACAAAGGGGTACTAGTGAGGGAACTTCTAGGAGTGACCCACCAGTTCTATCTGCCAATGATATGTTTGAGGTGGCAACAGTGGTTGACATTAAGGCAAGTATGAAACAAAAGGCATTGACGAATCCAGACCTTCTACCATTTCTAGTTGCATTCCTCTATCTTAAAAAGAGGAACTCTTTACAAGACAAGCTGCTGGCCAAGCACAATGAGCTCACTATAAAGAAAGACAAATAGATCAAAGTTTTGTCAACTACTTTGAAGAAGGCTACAGATGTACTTCAAGCTCATGATCAAATGCTTAAACAGTTCCATGCTAGACCTCCTCAAACAGTCCCAATCAAAAAGGGGGAGAAGCCAATTTTTAAGAAGCAAGTGCAAAGTGTGAAAAGTAAACAAAGAGTTATGAAGGTATTTGTTTGGCATAATCGAGTAGCAACGGAAGCAAGATATAATACAAAAATAATAAGCTAACCAAACAAACACTTCCCATGGACCAATCTCTAGACATGGAATTGCAACTAAAATATTAACAAACAAGAAGCATGAAATAGTTATACCTTTACTTAAGATCACAAAATGCTTTCTTCTTGTCAAGTGTATAGAATTCAACAAGAATTCCTCTAGTGAAGTCCACCCCAAGCACACTTGATTCCCCAATGCTAGTAGGTTGGTGTAGACACCAAGACGACACAATACAAGAACAAGAAACACCTTTGTGCTTCAAGTCTAGACCACAAAGTGTATGTTAACTTCTTTTGTGCATCAAACTTGATCACCTTCAAGAAGAACAACCAAGAGAGAATATGAACTTCCAAGAACCTATTAATTTCTCTCAAGTTTGTTCATATGCAGGCAAAAACGTAGCAAGCATTAACCTCAACTTAATCCCATAAAAATGTGAGTTGAAAGATGTTAATTCTGCTATTACAGGGATCCTACACGGCCCGTGTTGGTCAACACGGCCGTGTAGGCCCAAACCCAACACGGCCCGTGTTCACCTACACGGCCGTATAGGCCCAAAGCACACGACCTCTACTTGGGCCAAAACGCCCGTGTTCAAGGACACGGCCCGTGTACCATGCTGCCAAAACCCATTTTGGCCTTTTTCTCTCTTTTGCTTGATCGTGTTACCGGAATCAATACTTGGTGTGTGACCCAATAGGCCTATACTTCATCAGCAGTGGTATTAACTCGTTCGTGTCAGCGGACATATTCTAACAGACTCCCACTTGCACATGGCACGACTTCGAAAAATAACACAAACATAGAGCGGCCTCTAGCAAGACATCTATGCTCCAAAGTTAGTATAAGGTATGCCACTCTTGACAAGATCCCCAATCATAAAATGATTGTCCAAAAGATAAATGAACATGTACATACCTTTGTTCGCAATATCCTACATGAACACAAGGCATGGAATAAAGTCAACCTTCAGATCGTTCACGATTATGTTTCTCGATTCTAGATTAGTGGTGACCAACAAACCAAGTTAACATTGATCCATCATCAATATAACTTGAGCACGGCCATGCATATGAATATCAACACTTAATCATCGAGGGGCCCATGGATATCTTCTCTATACATAGAGGAAAAAATTCCTTTTGACTACATCATCCCACCACATAGATAATACTTAACTTAATCATCTCCCTTATGACGACCAGTTACGGACCGCGTTAGAAAATGATCAAAGGAAAGCAGACCTATGCTCTAGAATCACATGTATCTCTAGTTTAAGGATGAAACGCCATCATCATCCTGAGTTACTTATGACCAAAACCATGAAGTGAACTCGTGTGCGGGTCCTCCAATCACTTGAAACCCCTTTCAAGTACGTGCAAGAGCCATGTTTAACAAAACCAATTTTTTACCTCAACCTTAATTTATACTTCCTTCCCATAAAGTATAACCGATTGTGGAGATTTTAGAATGAAAAACATTCTCCGAAGTGTTATTAAATCTCCATTTAAAAATCGATATAGTATGAATTGCAATATTGCTTAACGTCCCCAAACTATAAGTACAAATCAAACATAAACCAAAACATATTCTATCCAAGTTAAACGCATTAGACATGCTAATAGACATGGTATGACAAACAACACTAGTCCATAACAACGGCTTAACTAGTGGATTTGTCCCACAACATCCACAAGTTCATTTGTTATTCAATTATATCTCTTTTGACAAGAGTACCTCAAAAATATGCATCAAAGATATCTTACTTCTCAAAAAGGTTAAAGTAATCACACCCTTATTGTCTCAAAAGCCCACAATAGGGTTAGTGATACTTAAGAATCAACAAACACCACAAGTTAGGATCACCAACTTTGATCAAAGATCAACAGTTATCCTAGCAGAATCACGCATTAGAGTAACTATTTACTCCAAGCCTATTCAAGTTGTCAAA
Source organism: Dittrichia graveolens (assembly GCA_038502395.1). NCBI lineage: Eukaryota > Viridiplantae > Streptophyta > Magnoliopsida > Asterales > Asteraceae > Dittrichia > Dittrichia graveolens. The sequence goes on from JARJIL010000003.1 coordinate 56,809,147, forward strand.
CATCAAGAAAATATCTCTATATTTCTTGAACTAAATACTATCCAATTCTGTATCTCCTAAATGCCCTTATGAAGCAATAATTCCTGAATTAGGTTTGTAGATAACCTAATACCAGGACATTATCTTCAATAGACATTTAACACTAGGAATACAACAAAGCTCCCACTAGCCCTGACATACATAAAAGGTTTTATCTATGCTTCTAGAAAACTCGTCACTGTGATTATCTAATAGTAAGCAAAGATATTTCCTTTAAGATGCTAGGATAAGTCCGAATTGGACTTATCCACTTTTGTAGACATAACACGGATACTACGGACGTATATTAAGACCCTCGGAGAGTGTTATAAGCACTTCCTCATCATATTGTTTCATGACGAAACGCGGACATTAATATCCACGAGTATCAAACATTCTTTAACATAGCCACTAGGACAAGTTTCTCCATAACCATCATGAAAAACTTTACCACTAGTCGGTATTTAAAGTTGTCTACAACCCCATCCATGTTAATCCCATCACTGCCACCTTGGTCTACACCTAGGTATGGGATCATGTCAAGGTAAGTACTTGGAAATTTCAAATGGATTGCATGTCTTTATCATTTACTTCTTTTATTTTTAGCGAATTCTGGATCCACTACGTCTTCTGATAAGTGGTGAACTCAACATGACTTACCATCAAGTCATTGCCACTTAGATATGAGAAACCCATATCTCTTTGGCTCTATATTACTCTAATCAGAATGAAAAGAAGTAATGATTCTTAGTCAGGCATACCAGCATAACCATGTTGATCATCTATCAAAGATATCAGATTATATGCTAGTATCATCATCAAGTCTTTCATTTAAGTTCAACGTTCTTCCATTGGAATGCCTTAGTTTTATTTTCTCTCTTCTTCCCCTTTTAAGCAACAAACATTGTTCTCAAAAGGTTAAATAACTAAAACTTAGAAGAACTCCTCAAATGTACTAGCACTTCTTGATTTCAAGTTTATCCTTCTCCCACTGAATGTAGAATGGATAACTTCGAACTATAAGATAGACAAGCAAAGAACCTTTCTAGTCGTATCTTAATAGATGCTAAATAGAACATCAATTGAATTTAGATTTGAGGACTTAGTCACAATGGTGAATGAATGTCCCGACAAATCGGACACACACTCTTGACTCGTCATAAACCAAATCGTTATCAATAACACCCGGTTCCCTACTCCATGACACCATGTACCAATGTGTCTTAGTAGGATATGAATTGTGAAACAATTCCACAATTCACTATATGGTCATCCAATATATAGATAATAGATACCTTAGCATCTTAACTAGATCTAAGTACCTTGATCTATATGCCCTGTTGATTCTTAAAGTTGTTTTGGCTAATTCTAAACACCAACAAGCTTCCAGACATATGCCTAAACTAGTAAACGTCTCGCAATTACTACCATCAAGGTAGTGATGAAGTGGTTTCTCTTTTGTTATTCTTTGTGATGTGCTTGAACAGATTATTCACAAAATGTGATGAATATCCAACAAGCATATAATCCTCCGACAAACTCCAGTGAAGGATCCCATAATCATCTTAGCCTAATAAACAAGATCAACATCAAAGCGTTTAGCCCGAGGCTAAACTATTCCAAGACCCCAACCACATGGATCTAGGTGATATATTTCTTGTTTATGTGGTAAAGTTGATTATCATACAAAGATGGTTTATCCAAACTACTTTGGATTAAGAATCAATTACTCATGAATATTCTGTTACTTGTAACAAAAACCTTGTGTATGCCATGACAGGAAAAATTTGAACAAAATATCTCACAACAAATTTCTTTAATAAATTTCGTATTTTAAGAATAAACTCATCGTCACCACATGTAAAGTTGTGTGCCACGCAGGGCAAAACACCACATGAGCTATGACATAAAAACCTTGAATAAATAACGCTTAAAAAAGGTTTTACATCAATTCTTAAAACTTCAAAAAATATGTCCACCGTAATTGAAAACGAGCATACAATCATCATGGTTTCCTAGCCCGAGATCCGGTTCTTCATGCTCTTCTTCCACTAAAGGACCTACACTTTGTAACTAACAAATTTGTGACAAACGTGAGTCAATCAGCTCGGGTCAACTACCCAGCTTATATAAGAATAGAAATGAATCATGAACGCACCTGAAGATGGAAAGTTAACTCTCTCTTTCCTGAGAAGTTTTATATCCTCTCGGTACGTAGGGCAGACGTGACGACCCCAATTTCCAAATCTTCCACAGAAGTAACAAACCACCTTTTCTTGAGTCTCTTCTTGTGGCACATTCTCTATGTCCTTCGACTCAATATCAAGGATAGGCTTGGAAACTCCAACCTTTCCTTTTAGGGTCGGTTTCTTCTTCCTTTTCTGTTGTTTCTTTAGACCCATGACGGGAGTGGTTGAGGTGGGACTATGCTTGGCTATGTCAGACTCCGCAGACTTCAACATGCCATGCAATTCGCTTAGGGATTTCCCCATTCCTTGCATATGATAGTTTGTGACAAACTGATCATATGATGCAGGTAGAGACTGGAGTACAATATCCACAGTGAGCTCTCTCCCAATAGGAAATCCTAACCTCTCCATTTGATCCACATTCACCTTCATCTTAAGGACATGAAGACCAACATTCCCGCCTTCCTGCAGCTTACAACCGACTAGGCTTTTAACACACTCATAGTGTTCCTGCCTAACTTGTTGTAGCTCAAAAGCTGGTAGCTGAATTCACAAAGGAAATTGATGAAGAAGAAAGAGGAAAGAAGGTTGATAAGGGAGTAAAGAGAAAAAGAGTTGAAAGGAAAAAGCCAACAACTCAGCCTCAACAGTCTCAAACAGTTATGAAATCTTCAGAAAAGGCTAAAGCTGGTATGGTTCAAACAATTCTACAAGACAGACTCAGAGTGGAAGTTAAAGAGAAATTGGATAAACTTGTGGAAGAACAACTAGGTCAAAAATCCCACATCACTGAGTGGAGATTTGAAATGTTGAGGATTGTAACAGAAAAGCAAGGGGTAACAATCGTGAGAGAGCTAGAACCAATTGAAAGCTATGCTAGCTTCTTACGTCTAATGGAAAGTGTGACCAGAGGGGATGTACAAGAGATGTATGCATATAGCACAAGACATTATCGAGAAGCTGCTGAAATTGAAATCAGAGTATTGATGAGGCATTTAACAAGCATATGTGATCCTCTGAAAGTTATGCCCATGTTGATAGCTGAAGAAGCCTTTCCTATCAGTTCTGTAAAGGTATATCCTAAGTCAAGAACTTATCACATGGTGATGGGAAATGCAATAACTCAATGGTTTGATATTGAATTCATCGAGCACAACAAAACAAAGCTCTTATATTTGATGAAAGAAAAGTTCTTCCGCCCTGCTAAAATCAAGGAAGATCTTATTAAGAGGTTGAAGAAAGTGTAATTTTCTTTCTTTATATTTTGATTGTAACCGTTTGAATTTGCATACTTAATATTTTATTTGCTTATGTTAATTTTTCTGTGTTGAACCCTATAAAACAAATTAAGTGTATTGTTCAATACTTTAAGTTAGGGGGAGATTGTTGGGAAATTGGCTAAGTGATTGAAACTGTTGGACATGCAAAGGTAAAACTGTTAAAGTGATTTTGAAGAAACAGTTGAAAACTGTTATATTGGTTTGTGAAAACAGTTGTAACTAACAGTTGCGGTGAGTGTTGCAACTGTTAGTACAAAGAGCTCAGAACTGTTAGTGTGATTATAACAACTGTTAGAAGACATGGAAGAGAAGACTGTTAGAAGAATCTCAAAATTGTTTATTCAACAAACAGTTTCTGTTGAGCTATTTATGGAAAGTACTATCTTTATGGATTTGAAGGATATCTTATTAACTTAGAAGATTATCAAGATTATCTCGCAAGATAGAAGATTACCTAACTGTCAACTATTCAAGGAGGATCAAGAGTCTATAAATACTTCTTTAGAATATTATGTTAGTACCCGATAGTTTTGTAATTCAATTATGTTAGAGTTCACACTCATTCGTATTGTTAATTGTTTTCAGAAAGTGTGTTAGCCTCCAAGTTTCTTTGAAACCTAAGAACAAAGTATGTTCTTCGTCTAACAAAAGAGTTAGATTGGAGGTGTAGGTGAATATTGTAATCATCATTGGTTATTAATAAACATCTTATGTTTTGAAGTATTTCCTTATGTTGATTAAATTGTTAATGTGTTAAAACCTTTATAAATCAATTAAGTGTGATTCTGCAACTTCTTAGTTGATTGTGATCAAACTAAAAGATTGTCTTTTAAACTACTCTAATTTAAATTCAAAGATAATTCTTGTTGTTGATATTAGCAATATCCGTTCCTGACAAAAACTTCTTGGGTTGAGCCAAAGTACATACATTGACAAAGTCATGAAGCGATTCAAGATGGATGATTCCAAGAAAGGAAATCTTCCTATGTCACATGGAGTGATATTGAGTATGACTCAATGTCCTAGTTCTCGATCATGTACGCCATGTTATGTACTCGCCCTGATGTGTCATTCGCTTTCAGCTTGACTAGTAGATATCAGGGTAACCCAGGGCAAGCCCATTGGGTTGCAATAAAGAACATTCTTAAGTATCTTAGGAGAACTAAAGAAATGTTCTTGATCTTTGGTGGTGAGGAAGAGCTCAAAGTAAAGGGTTACTCTGATGCTAGCTTCCAAACTGATAGGGATGACTGCCGATCACAGTCGGGGTTTGTGTTCCTATTAAATAGTGGAGCCATTACTTGGAGAATACATTGCGGCAAGTGAAGCTGCTAAAGAAGCTGTGTGGATAAGGAAGTTCATCCGAGACCTTGGAGTGGTTCCAAGCATCTCCGACCCTATTGAGATCTTTTGTGACAATGAGGGTGCGGTAGCCTTAGCGAAGGAACCAAGAGCTCACCAGAGAACGAGGCATATATCTTGAAAGTACCACTTGATCAGAGAGTTGGTTGAAAGTGGTGAAGTCGCTATTAGTAGGGTAACCTCGGAAGGAAATTTGGCCGATCCGTTTACTAAACCGTTGTCACAAGCTTCTCATGAATCTCACACTATGGCAATAGGTGTTAGATTTTCTCATGACTTGGGTTAGATTGAGTTTTAATTTATGTTTGGACCTTTTGTATTTGGGAACGTTAAGCAGTAATGTTACTAATGTTTATTTTGATTTATATAGTAGAGATCTATATATACGCATAATGCGGTTACTTACATTTAGTTTTTATTGTGTTCTATATTTTCATGTTTAATCTCTTCCCAAGGTTGTTTTACAATCTTTAAATCTCCACAATCGGTTATACTTTGTGGGAAGGAAGTATGAATTAAGATTGAGGTAAAGAATTGGTTTTGATGAACGTGATTCTTGCCTATACTTGAAAGGGGTTTCAAGTGATTGGAGGACCCGCACTCGATTTTACTTCATGGTTTTAGTTATAAGTAACTCGGGATGATAATGTTGTTTCATCCTTAAACTAGAGTTACATGTGATTCCAAAGCATAGGTTTGCTCTACTTTGGTTGTTTTCTAACGCGGTCTGTAACTGATCGTAATAAGGGAGATGATTGGGTAGGGTATTATCTGTGTGGCGGGGCTATGTAGTCAATAGGAATTTGTTCCTCTATGAATAGAGAAGATATCCATGGGACCCTCGATGATTGAGTGTTGACGTTCATAGGCATGGCCGTGCTCAAGTTATATTGATGATGGATCAATGTTACTTGGTTTGTTGGTCACCACTAATCTAGAATCGAGAAACATAATCGTGAACGATCTGAAAGTTGACTATATTCCATGCCTTGTGTTCACATAGGATATCGCGAACAAAGGGATGTACATGATCATTTATCTTTAGCGCAATCATTTTATGATTGGGATCTTGTCAAGAGTGGCATACCCTATACTGACTTGGGAGCATAGATGTCTTGCTAGAGGCCACTCTATACACTACTGATGAGGTATATGAAGGTATTCGTTTGGATTTTCAAGAGTAATGCGGAAGCATGATATAAATCAAAATTTCAAAACTAACCAAACAAACACATCCCAATGGACCATAATCTAGACATAGTTAAGCAACAAAATAAAGGAACAAGAAGGAAGAACTTGTTACACCTTTAAGCAAGATCACAATATCAACTTCTTCTTGTCAAGTATGTAGAATTCAACAACAGAATTCCACTAGTGCAGTACCCCCAGGCACACTTGATTCCCCAATGCTAGTAGGTTGGTGTTGACACCAAAACAACAAGATCAAAGTACATGTAACACCTTTGTGCATCAAAACTTCATCACAAAGGGTATGAGAACTAGAGAGAAAGTCTATGACAACAATTCTTGTGAATGAACAAGTCTAGCTCCAAGAATAGTCCAAACTCATCTATATGAAAACTGCCAATTTAATGATACTTAATCCCATTAAAATGAGCATTAAAACCAATTAATTCTGTTGTTACAGACGAAGAACACGGCCCGTGTCACATCGACACAGCCGTGTCGGCCCAAAGTCCATGGCCCCAAAATGAGCCAATACGTCCCGTGTCTGTGGACTAGATACGGCCCGTGTTTAATCACACGGCCGTGACGGCCCAAAGTCCACGGCCTCGATTTGGACCAAAACACCCCGTGCCTGTTGGGCTAGACACGACCCGAGTCTCATCCTGCCAAAACCCATTTTGGCCTTTTATCTATTTTGCTTGATCGTGTTGCCGGATCAATACTTGGTGTGTGATCCAATAGGCCTATACTCTGATGAAGTATAGGCCTATTGGGTCACACACCAAGTATTGATTCCGGCAACACGATCAAGCAAAAGAGAGAAAAAGGCCAAATGGGTTTTGGCAGGATAAGACACGGGCCGTGTGTTTGAACACGGGATGTGTGTAGTCCAACAGACACGGGGCATTTTGGCCAAAATCGAGGCCGTGTACTTTGGGCCGACACGGCCGTGTGATTAAACACGGGGCGTGTCTAGCCTATTAGACACGGGGCGTCTTGGTCCATTTAAGGCCGTGGACTTTGGGCTGACACGGCCGTGTCGATGAACACGGGCCGTGTACGTACACTGTTTAATGGGATTATGTTGCACCCATGGTTCGAAATTCCTAAATTAATAATTTAATAGGAAGTGTTGTATGTTTATACAAGTTACCTTCATGAGATTAGATGTGTTTATAAACTAGAGGGGCTTAAATTGTCAATTTATAAGTTGAAATAGTCCAGGGACCATTTATGTAATTATGCAATACTTGTTTCTAGACATTCAAACACACATATGCACACTCCTAGCAAACCACAGTTGCACATCTTCATTTCTGTCGATTTTTGTACGTGAATCACAGCAATTAGATTAGTTATTTAGCATCATAACAGCCTAGCATAGTAGACGTATGTGTAGCTTGAATTGTTGATGCGTTCTTAATCTTCATATGAGTCAAGAATTGATTAGAAGGATCAAAACATGTTAGTTTGTTGTTATTTATGTTGTTTAGATGTTATGGGTGTAGGAAAACACCATATACATGTTTTTAGAATGTTTAGAATTGAGTTTATGTGTTTTTGGCCGGTTTTATATCTTCTCTCAATCAGAGCTGTGCAGACCAGGGGAGGGCACGGGAGTATCCAAGGAGGGTACGGGCGTGCCATTCGCCCTGTGGCAAACCCTAGTTCTTCAGGTACCCCCCATGCATAGAGGCATAGGCACGGGCGTACCTTAGAAAGGCACGGACGTGACTGCAGGATAGGTACACCCATGCCTGAGAAAAGTCTGGTCGTGCCTTAGTTGTAGTCACGGGCGTGCCTTTACCTGGTACGGCCATGCCCTAGCCCTGTTCAGTTTATTATGACAAGTCAGCAGGCGTTGATACATACACTATTGATATTATGTTGTAGAAACAAGTTGTGGACCTATTCACTGAATCATTATCACTTGTGGATCATTTCAGATCATAAATATCAGAAGGTGAGTCTTCTAGACTTCACTTCATATCAGCGGCATGTGTAATTTCATATCAGATTACTAACATGCTATGTTATTCATATGTATATGTAAGCGTACTGCTATGTGTAGTAAGGCTCAGATGTGGTACAGTACTGTGACCTATGTTGCTGCCTTGGGTCTAGAACCAGAGGCTAGCATTGATTGGCAGACATACGTGTATTATCTTCATATGATTGTATACGTGTGTTTATATGATGTTTTCTCTAGATTACTCACTAAGCTATCGTAGCTTACCAGATACTGTTTTTAAAATATTTTGCACGACGCAACAAGGACAAGAACAAAACTCCTGTTCGATAGCTTTTCAGCTTTAAACGATAAGCTTTTAACGCCGGTTTGTGTATATATTTAACTTTGATAGTACACTAAGTTTGTACTTATGGGTGTATCTTTTGATAGCAACATGGTTTTACTACGAAAATGCTTCTGCTTATGACTTAAAATAACATGTGTGCTTTTATGAAAATGTTTTGCTGTTTTATTATTTTATGAAATTGGGGCGTTACAACTTGGTATCAGAGCCGCGGTTTGAGAGATCTGGATATGTGTTATACACAGTCTGGCCTTGAACCATGGTTTTGAAAAATTTTGTCAAATTGGAGGCTTATACTTTATGATATACATGATTTTATGATATTATACTGATGATACTTGGCCTAAACCTATGAATCGGGACTTTTTGTGATAAAGTTAAGATCGAACGTGTGTAGTGTGTTTAGAATAATATAGGGCTCATATTATTACAAACACATGATACATGTTGGAACTTAATGGAGTCATGAAGGATCTTGTGAATCGGGTGAAGGGTACATGTAATAAGGTAGTATACCTGGTATAGTATGTTTAAACAGAATGCCTTAGTATGTATAGAAATACTTTGGTTTTAAAGATAAGGTATACTAGGTTGTTAGATATATGGATAACTAATTGATATAGAGGGTGGTGTGATAGAGCTACCTTATACCTTAATGCTTTATCTATACTATCGGGATGGTAAACACAAGAGGTTCTCGCGCAGCCAATAGACAGGAGGGTAGTCCTAGTGATAGACCAGAAAGGGTATAAACTAGTGTTAGTGGTGAGCAAATTCCTATTATAAATCAACTGGTTGTAAATGAGGGAGCACCAGATCTTAACGAGAGGATTGTGGAACCTACAATACAAGAGACAGTCGCCAGAGAGATTGGCAAGGCTTTGGAATAGAGTATTCCTTTTATCGGTATCCAGGTGGTCGAGCAGATAAAAGATCAGAACCGTGAAATGATAAGGCAGGAGTTCGCAACCAGATTCGCTGCAGGTGGTGAAGTCCATGATGCTAGTAAACATCAGACGTTGAAGTCCATGATGGATGCGGCTAGAGAAAGAGAGTTGGAACTGGAAAGGCAAGATAAAGAGAGGAAGGTGGTTGAGAAAGCTGCACCAGTTTTCAAGAAACAGAGAGTTGAGTCATCAAATAAGAAGGTGGTACAAAAGACTTACCCAATATGTCAAACTTGTAAGAAACATCACTTGGGAGAATGCCATCTTGGTTCTTCTACATGTTATAAGTGTGGTAAGACAAGTCATGTGGGCAGGGATTGTAAGAATCTGTTACAGATATGTTTCAATTGTTATAAGCCGGGCCATCAGATGTCCAAATGCCCGAAACTTTCTTCAAATGCACCGTCTATCCGCTCGAAACCTACTCCAGCTTTACCCCCACCACGAAGCTCTGTGGTAAGAGAAGTGAAAACGGAAGATGCTCCTAAATCCAAAGGAAGAGCTTTCCAGCTTACGGCTGAGGAAGCTAAAAGTAAACCAAATATAGTAACAGGTACGTATCTTGTCAACAACTTTCTTGCTCTTGTGCTATTTGATTCTGGTGCAAGTAAATCATTCGTATTTGTTTCTTTCTGCAAAAATTTCTATCAAATGTGTGAAAAGCTATACTCTCCTCTTGAAGTTGAAATAGCTCATGATAAATCTGTAATTGTATCTGATGTATATAAACGTAATGTGTTAGAAATAGATACACTTAGATTCCCTATTGAACTTATACCCATGACTATGAGAGAATTACAAGTAGTAGTTGGAATGGATTGGTTAGGCTATAATCAGGCTACCATCATGTGTGGGAAAAAAGTTATACGAGTTCATACCCCAAGTGGGGAAGAACTATCTATATGTGGTGATATCAGAAAGGGAAAATCATGTGTCTGTTCGGTGTCTAAAGCCCGAAAGTATTTGCAGCATTGGTATACAGTGTAACACCGTAAATTCTCAAGCCATTTTTTTTAAACCGCTGCAGGAGCGTTAACTTATTTCAAATACAAAGTACAAAGTACTATTTAGAAACATCACATCAAGTTGTGTTACAAAATATTTACAAACGTGGCTCGTCTCTTCTCAAAACATAATATCAGAGTATTGGTCAAATTTCCCTTCCCTAAAAACAAAGCTAAACAGCCAGACCTACAAAAAGCAATCAACCGAGGGGAATTAGCACAAAGCTAAGTGAATGGAAGCTACAAACAATCATCCTCAAACAACAAGCACGAGCAATCATCTTTCGATCAAACAAATAGATCTCAATAGATCAAACAAACAATCACAAGCCAATCCAATCTCTAGAGGAACGGCGGTTCTGCAGAACCTGCAACCGATGCGGGCCAACGTAAAGGTTTACCGTTAGCTATTTGTTACTTGGTACAGTTAAAGCCCCTTCTACTGCAACAAATGCATAAAAAGTCTAGAATTGTGCAACCAATAGCAGATAGCCCAGCCCAAAACATGCGATAGCTGACCCCCAACCATGCACACATGTAATTAACCATGCGTACAGGTCTCGCCACGTGCACACATAATTAACCATGTGCACTAGCCATGCAACAATCCAAACAATCTCAATCAACAAGCAACAATCAACTATCAACGAATAACAATCACAGTCTGTCGACACATACCAAATAACACATTCCATACTGGTAATTCAACTTAAACAGTTCATCATGGCGTCTTGGATTTAATCAGTCTAGCATGGCATCTTAGACTAAACAGTCTATCAAAGCATCTCAGACTAAACAACCTAGCAAGGCAACTCAGACTCAACAGTTTATCATGTCATCTTAGACTATACAGTCTATCATGGCAAATCCAAATCATAACAATATATCAAACATATAACCATAAGCGTTACCACCAACCCCACTCATGAATACACTTCCACTCACCTCAGTCCACGTTCCCGTCTGCTCAGTTGTCTAATATCACTGAGTTTTTGCAAATCCCGTGAACACAACAAACCGAAGTCAATCTCTAATAAATATATATTCATAATATATATTTATATCTCTATATAACTTGTAAACAACATACAATAATCATACAAACCATAACCTATCACTTCCCGCACAAATTCGTAGCAAAACAAACAAATTTCTAAAATATAGCCTATCGCGCCGCGACCAAGCCATGCGTTGCGCCGCGACGTACTCGAATTAAGGTAGCGGATTTTGGGTATTGGATTCCGGGTTCTGGATTCTAGGGTTCTCGGATTTGCTTCTATCGGATTTTCAAAGGATCCGAATTTCAGGGTGTCGCGCCGCGACGCGTCGGGTTTCAGTCTCCTTCCTCTTTGAACTGTCGGATTTCCAGCAAACCTTACATAAATATTTCATTTCCAACATCCCTTTTCTCAATCCAAATCACTTCCAACACCCATGAAACTTCATATAACTCAACAACAAACATGTATATCTCATCAAATCCAATTAAAACTCATTATCCATCAAGACCCATATATCAAGTTTTGAGCTTTAAGCTCCAACAATGGTAATTCTTCATTCTAACATGTATTTCAACATATAAACACATCAAAACAATCTATAGCATCATATGAACACATACCAACCTTCAGTTTGAATTATGAATCACCAAATTCTCTACTTGAAATTCCAAGTTTCTTGTTCTTTCTAGCTTTCTTCAACAAGAAGTTTAACACACAAACACACACTTCACCTTTACTATGTGCTGGTGAAATGCACTCCCACGTATACGTACTCATTTATTCAAGCAGGAGGTGGCTTTTCTTTCATTTCTTATTCTTTTCACATGCATGCATACATACATACTTACTTGCACATACATAACATACCTACTTAACTTTTCTTTCTTTTTATTTCATTTAATTCCAGTAACACAAACATACATATATATATATATATATATATTCATAAATATATACATTCAATTCGAATCCAATATTGATTCAATTAATCACATAATCGACTCACGCAAATTAAATACGAAATCACTTGCCGCTAGCCGCTAATCAACTAGCCCGGGTTTGCGGATGTTACAAATCTTCCCTTCTTTAGGGGATTCCGTCCTCGGAATCTTATAGCACATATCAAACAGATTCCTCATTCTTCACATTCGTTCATTATTGATTTGTCAATTCAATTGTAACATATACATATCTTCATCTTACTACCAGCCACCTACATCTCTATCTAACGGTCTTTCTCAGATTACAATCATCAGTTCTTTGTCAATTTATCGTTCAAACCTCTACTTCAGTTCCACATTCAACTCAACACGTAACTCATAGATTCAATTAGTCTGTCTTTCAATTCATTCTCTTTCACATTCGAGCATATAATCAAGGTCAAACCCTGTTTATCTTAATTAACAAGTTTCAAGTACTTTTCATTCACTGTGTATCATGTAAAATACTCACATATCACTTTCTTCTTACTTCCAACGAACATGTCGGTACATCACCCCGATATTCACATAACAACTCACAATTGACATGTTAACATCCACTTGATAAAATTCACATCCTGTCAATATAATCACTTGTTTATGAATTCCACGAAACATCAAAATCTACTACAAACACAAATTCATTCACACACATATGTCTAACTCTTTCTACTGCACTATCCAACAAGGATTCAGTCACACTATGCATTTCACGTCTCAATTCTTGTAATAAAATCATTTAGAAATTATTCACTGCATCTCAATCTTTCATCAGTAGCCTCGATATATAATATATCATATCTTCAAATCATCTTGTCACAATATAATTTGCCCAACCGAGGCCATCCCACTAGTGATATAATACTAGCACTTCTTACTGATCAATAATCACTCGTGACATATCCAAATTCCTTCTCATATAATAAATCAGGTGTCAACTCCATCGTAACTTGTTTTCTCAATCATTCTGATATCTCAACAGTACGCAATTCTGCTCATCAATGCCGTCTTACTAGCAATTATCCGTAATATATCTAGATTTCATCATATAAGGTAGTTTACATATAAATTCCATCATCACCGTTCTAGTATCTCAGGTATCTCAACAGTTCATAATTCTCTGATACTTCGCCTTAACTCATACACAACCATGTCATTTATACGAAATATATCATGTTCACTCATTTAGTAATTCATCAATTAAATACTATATGGCATTATATCATATAGCCCTTCCAAGTGCACTGGCAATCTAGTTTCATAATTCCTGTTCGAATTAAATTTTCAATTCCAAGAAAAGGCACTTTCCTAGCAAAGGCAATTCATGTATAAAGTTCACAAGTTTTCATTCCACATGTTCAGGCCATTACATCATTCTTCAAATCACATATGTCTTCAGTTCACAAATAACCGTTCTTATTTAGTCAATTCTTTCATATTCACCACTTCTGTCAATTACATCTTATACTCAAACAATCTTGTACATTTCAGATTTATCTAATCTGTAGCAATCAATCTCTTTCTCATATTTCAATCATTAATTCATCCATTTCCAGTAAAGGCAATCTCAATTCCATTCATCAAGTCGCGTATACTTCAATTAACATAACTCTAGTGTTAGCATCATAAACTCTCTCGTATTTTCACATGTCTACTAACAATTATCCTACCCAGATAATATTCCAATCCCTCATTCACATTCTTCTATTCATTCTGAGCTCTGTCTCTGTCATATATATTCATTTCATCTGTATATAAGCATTCGCTTCTTCTTTTAATACTCATGTCAATCACACATATCATTCTTTACAGTCAACACTTCCCACATAGTCAGTACAAACATATCATGTACAGTCTTCAGGTCATAGGTTAAATCATTCTTCTCAAAATCTTTACTATAAGGCATAAATCACTCTTTAATCTCATAGTACATCATTTATTGATCCAACAGTTTCCATATTTCAACATACCCTAATCTCTTCAGATTCATCATTCATCATCATCAATTATCTTTACCCAGTAGATTTAATATCAATAGTTCATAATCTCAATCATATCTTTATCAAAATATCTCTTGGTTAACACCAATTTATCCCCAGCCTCAACAATTTATTCTCTTCCCCTCATCTTCGCATAACACATAAACACATATATACACATATACAAATACAACATGCTTAAACATATACCAATTACAGAACAGTCGTACAACACATTGCATAACATGCAATTTTAACTAATCTGAAATATTCTTTCCTTAGCATATCATACTCAATTCACATTTCACATATCACATATGCACCATCATATCATTTCCTGACATTAATACCAGATACTTTCACGATAACATATTATTAATTATCTTTACTTCTAAAGAATCATGCTCTTTCAGAAGTAAGCATATACACTTAGCACACATAGGCATCAAGCATCAACAATTAACTCTAATGTTAATAAACATACGCATAATTATAGAAGTTATCAAAACGTACCCTTTATATCATCGTTGATATCAACCTCGTCATCATTCATCATATCAAAATTTCTACCCTCTGGCACAGAAGGGTTCTTTCTCTTTCGTCCAACTGCTGACGAGGATCCCCCACCTGCAACCACTCCTGACCCCGACCCCATTTTCCTTTCCTCTGTACATTCATTCGTATGATGACCCTCTTTCTGACAATTCCAACACACACCTCGTGAGAAACCACATTCCTTGATCTCATGTCCAAACAATCCACATCGGAGGCAACGAAAAGTCTGGGGTGTGCAAGGCCCCGTATGAACAAATCTACACCGGCGGTACCACAACAAACTCTGTTTAGATCCACTTGTCTTAGATTTCTTATTTTGATTCTTTTGTTTCTGGCCACTCTGCCCAATCTGCCCACTCTGTCTTTGTGGTTCACTAACACGTTCAATCATTGATTTATGCTGCAAGATACACTCTCTATTTATTCTATATCTTGCCTTTCCATCACCCTCAGCCGTCTTGGCTAGAGTAAACGCTTGTGATAAGGTACTTGCCCATCTGGTAGTACTTCGATATTCTGGAAGCAAAGCTGCCACAAAATGTTGTATCTTTGTTGCCTCATCTAGCACCCACTGTTTCACAAATCTCAACCTCTCATTGAATTGTTTAATCAAATCATCCACTGTCATGTCTCTTGTCATCCTCAACTCCATAAACTCTTTCCTGATTTTCTCAATCTCAAAGGAACTACAATATTGCTCGCACAGCTTCTCTTGAAATTGGTTCCAAGTAACACTTTCCTATTGTGCTTCAGTAAAATGCCCAGTTAATGAATCCCTCCATACCATCACATCACCTTTAAGCATACGAGTCGCAAATTTAACTCAGGATTCATCCTCACAATTGCACGCATCAAGAGTTCTTACCATCTCTCGCAACCAATTCAAAGTCTCATTCGGATCAGTACTCCCATGATATCTAGATGGTTTAAAATCCAAAAATTGCTTGTACGAACAAGGTTGCTTAAATCCCGGATATCCAAAAGGATAGTCTCCCTGTAAGGTGGAAGGATTGAAAAATAACGGTTGCGTCGCTGACGTTACCGGAGGAAACGGAGCAGTAACCGGTAAAGTAGTAGATTGGGTAAGAACAGTTGTTGGTATCTGTGATGACATATTCGAATTAATCCTCTCTCTTCCGATACCACGAACTATATCTCTGAGTTCCTGAAGTTCATCCTCTAACTTGCGGATATATGCCTCTCGATCATTTTCCTGTTCATAACCCGAAGTACCCACACAATTCGTCATATCCACAATATCAATCACCGAAGTCTCAATCACCGTTTGGGTCACAGGAGGATCAGCAGGGGTATCTCTGTCAGCCATATCTGTACAATCACATCATCTCACAATCTCATTAGATAAACCGTTAGTACAACATACTAACTAACAAACAGCTTCACCAATTCACTCTAATTCCCCCAACGAAAGTTTGACCCAACACGAGCCAAGATTTGGGAATGCAACACTCTAGCCGTGCCTGCATCGCCAAACCAAGGCTCTGAAACCAGCTTGTAACACCGTAAATACAAAGTACTGTTTACAAACATCACGTCAAGTTGTGTTACAAAATACTTACAAACGTGGCTCGTCTCTTCTCAAAACATAATATCAGAGTATTGGTCAAATTTCTCTTCCCCAAAAACAAAGCTAAACAGCCAAACCTGCAAAAAGCAATCAACTGAGGGGAATTAGCATAAAGCTAAGTGAATGGAAGCTACAAACAAGCATCCTCAAACAACAGGCACGAGCAATCATCTTCAATCAAACAAACAGATCTCAACAGATCAAACAAACAATCACAAGCCAATCCAATCTCTAGAGGAACGGCGGTTCTGCAGAACCTGCAACCGATGCGGGCCAAAGCAAAGGTTTACCGTTAGCTATTTGCTACTTGGTACAGTTAAAGCCCCTTCTACTACAACAAATGCATAGAAAGTCTAGAACTGTGCAACCAATAGTAGATAGCCCAGCCCAAAACATGCGATAGCTGACCCCCAACCATGCACGCATATAATTAACCATGCGTACAGGTCTCGCCACGTGCACACATAATTAACCATGTGCAATGGCCACGCAAAAATCCAAACAATCTTAATCAACAAGCAACAATCAACTATCAACAAAACAATCACAGTCTGTCGACACATACCAAATAACACATTCCACACTCGCAATTCAACTTAAACAATTCATCATGGCATCTTGGATTTAATCAGTCTAGCATGACATCTTAGACTAAACAGTCTATCAAAGCATCTCAGACTAAACAACCTAGCAAGGCAACTCAGAATCAACAGTCTATCATGTCATCTTAGACTAAACAGTCTATCAAATCATAACAATATCTCAAACATATAACCAAGCCATGGGTCACGACGCGACGTACTCGGATTAAGGTAGCGGATTTTGAGTATCTTATTCCGGGTTCCGGATTCTAGGGTTCTCGGATTTGCTTCCATCGGATTTTCAAAGGATTCGGATTTTAGGGTGTCACGCCGCGACGCGTCGGGTTTCAGTATCCTTCCTCTTTGAACTGTCGGATTTCCAGCAAACCTTACATAAATATTTCATTTCCAACATCCCTTTTCTCAATCCAAATCACTTCCAACAACCATGAAACTTCATATAAATCAACAACAAACATGTATATCTTATCAAATCCAATTAAAACTCATTATCCATCAAGACCCATATATCAAGTTTTGAGCTTTAAGCTCCAACAATGGTAATTCTTTATTCTAACATGTATTTCAACATATAAACACATCAAAACAATCTATAGCATCATATGAACACATACTAACCTTCAGTTTGAATTATGAATCACCAAATCCTCTACTTGAAATTCCAAGTTTCTTGTTCTTTCTAGCTTTCTTCAACAAGAAGTTTAACATACAAACACACACTTCACCTTTACTATGTGCTGGTGAAATGCACTCCCACGTATACATACTCATTTATTCAAGCAGGAGGTGGCTTTTCTTTCATTTCTTATTCTTTTCACATGCATGCATACATACATACTTACTTGCACATACATAACATATCTACTTAACTTTTCATTCTTTTTATTTCATTTAACTCCAATAACACAAACATACATATATATATATATTCATAAATATATACATTCAATTCCAATCCAATATTGATTCAATTAATCACATAAAATCACTTGCCGCTAGCCCGCTAATCAACTAGCCCGGGTTTGCGGATGTTACATACAGCTTTCTTAGCATATGTGATAGATTCAAAAATAGAAAAGAAACAAACGAGCCAAGATAATGTGAAAGTGGTATGTGAATACCCTGATGTCTTCCCTGAAGACTTACCGGGTGTGCCACCAGACACACAAGTTGAGTTCATGATTGATTTCGTACCGGGAGCTTCACTAGTTGCAAGGGCCCCATACAGACTTGCTCCACCAGAGATGCAAGAATTGATGAAACAACTTCAGGAACTGCTAGATAAGGGGTTTATTAGACCTAGTAGTTCTCCATGGGATGCTCCAATATTGTTCGTTAGAAAGAAGGATGGTACTTTCCGTATGTGCATAGATTATCGTGAACTTAATAAAGTGACCATCAAGAACAAATATCCTTTACCCATAGTAGATTATTTATTTGATCAGTTACAATGAGCATCGTGGTTTTCCAAAATTGACTTAAGGTCGGGATATCATCAGTTAAAAATCAAAAAGGAAGATATTCCTAAAACCGCGTTCAGAACTCGATACTGAAATTTTGAGTTCGTGGTGATGCCGTTTTGTCTTACGAATGCACAAGCAGCATTTATGGATTTGATGAACAGAGTTAGTAGATCACCAAAGTTAGATAAATCGGTGATTGTGTTTATCAACGATATGTTAATGTATTCAAAGAATCCAGTGGATCATGAAAGATATCTCAGAGAAGTTTTGGAAACCTTGAGGAAAGAACGATTATTTGCCAAATTCTCTAAATGTGAATTTTTCATTCAAGAAGTGCAGTTTCTGGGTCATCTAATTAATCAAGATGGAATTAAAGTGGATCATCTGGAGGTAGATGCTATGATAAAATCGGAACCACCAAATAACCCTATTAAAATTAGAAGTTTTCTAGGATTGGCAGACTATTACAGGAGATTCATTCAGAATTTTTCCAAGACTGCTATTCCTTTAACTCTGTTGACTAAAAAGACGACTGAATTTATTTGGGGTAGTGAGCAACATTCTACTTTCTCAACTCTTAAAAAGAAGTTATGTGAGGCACCAGTTCTTGCCTTACCTGATGGAATTGAAGACATGGTAGAATTTTGTGATGCTTCATATCGTGGATTGGGTTGTGTGTTGATGCAGAAAGGTAGGGTCATTGCTTATGCTTCACAGCAGTTGAAACCACATGAAAGTAATTAACCAACTCATGATTTGGAGTTAGCAGCAGTAGTCTTTGCACTTAAGATATGGAGGCATTATTTATATGGTGTGAGATTCACTATTTACACCGATCATGAAAGTTTAAAGTATTTTAAAGACCAGAAGAATCTCAACATGAGGCAGAGGCATTGGTTAGAATTGCTAAAATATTATGATTGTGATATACTCTATCATCCAGGAAAAGAAAATGTGGTAGCTGACGCTTTAAGCAGAAAATTAGGAACTGTGCTCGTGAAGAATCAATCCTTAAAAACGACTGTTACAACGCCTATTATCGAAGTTATATGAAAGGCTCAGCTAGAAGCGACCAAAAGTGAAAATCATAACTCTAAGCGAATTAAAGGGCAAGTGGCGGAGTTTATTAAAGACAGTCGTGATGTTTGGACCCGTTATGCTCGTATATGGGTACCGGCTTATGGTGATGCACGTCAAATACTTCTTAATGAAGCTCATAAGTCCAGATTTTCTATTCATCTAGGAGCTAATAAAATGTATAAGGATCTGAGGATTGATTATTGGTGCCCATGCATGGAACGTGATGTAGCAAAATATGTAGAAAGATGCCTTACTTGTTTACAAGTGAAAGCTGAACATCAGAAACCTGACGGGAAGCTGCAGCCTTTAGAAATTCCAGTCTGGAAATGGGAAAACATTACTATGGACCTGATTACCAAATTACCCAAGACCCCACATGGTTATGATGCTATATGGGTAATTTTAGACAGGTTAACTAAAAGTGCACATTTTATTCCCATCAAGGAGACTTATCCTTCAGAAAGATTGGCAGACGTATATGTAAAAGAGATTGTGACGCGCCATGGTGTACCAGTTTCTATCGTATCAGACAGAGATACCAGATTTACTTCTAGATTCTAGAGCAAATTTCATGAAGATCTCGGAACTAGATTACATCTCTGCACAACATATCACCCTCAGACTGATGGTCAAATTGAAAGAACTATTCAAACTGTAGAGGATATGCTGTGGGCATGTGTTATTGATTTTGGTGGGAGTTGGGATTCTTATTTTCCATTAGCAAAGTTTTCATATAACAACATCTATCATTCCAGTATCGGGATGCCCCCGTATGAAATGCTATATGGTAGGAAGTGCAGAACTCCGGTATGCCGGGGTAAAGTGGGACAGAAAGAGTTGGGTAACACAGAGGTGGTACAACAAACAACTGAACAGATTCAGCTCATCAGAGATAGATTGCTAACTACCCAGAGTAGATAGAAGAGTTATGCAGACAGACGCAGATCACCACTTGAGTTTCAGGTGGGAGACTATGTATTGTTAAAAGTTTCGCCGTAGAAGGGCGTAATCAGATTCAGAAAGAGAGGGAAACTTGTTCCAAGGTTTATTGGACCATTCAAAGTCATTGCACGTGTGGGAAAGGTTGCTTACATATTAGAACTGCCATATGAACTATCTCAGATTCATAACACCTTCCATGTTTCGCACCTCAGAAAATGTTTAGCAGACGAGTCTGCAATTGTACCTTTGGAAGATGTTACTATTGATGATAAATTGAACTATGTGGAGCAACCCATAGCTATACTGGAGAAAAAGATCAAGACTTTACGTAATAAACAGATTGGACTAGTCAAAGTCCAATGGAAACACAGGAAAGGCTCAGACTTTACTTGGGAACCTAAACAGGAAATGATGCATAACTATCCAGAACTCTTCAACAGTAGATTTCGAAGGCAAAATCATTTCATGTGGGGAAGAGTTGTAACACGCAAGGTTCGAAATTCCTAAATTAATAATTTAGTAGGAAGTGTTATATGTTTATACAAGTTACCTTTATGAGATTAGATGTGTTTATGAACTAGAGGGGCTTAAATTGTCAATTTATAAGTTGAAATAGTCCAAGGACCATTTATGTAATTATGCAATACTTATAGATATATATGGTGGTTTGTTTCTAGACATTCAAACCCACATATGCACACTTCTAGCAAAACACAGCTGCACATCTTCATTTCTTGCTATTTTTGTACCTGAATCACATCAATTACATCAGTTATTTAGCATCATAATAGCCTAGTATAATAGAGGTATGTGTAGCTTGAATTGTTGATGTGTTCTTAATCTTCATATGAGTCAAGAATTGATCACAAGGATCAAAACATGTTAGTTTGTTGTTAATTATGTTGTTTAGATGTTATGGTTGTAGGTAAACACCCTATACATGTTTTTAGATTGTTTAGAATTAAGTTTATGTGTTTTTGGCCGGATTTACAGCTTCTGTCGGTTAGAGCTGTGCAGACCAGCGGAGGGCACGGGCGTATCCAAGGAGGGTACGGGCGTGCCTTTGCCAGGTACGGCCGTGCCCTAGCCCTGTTCAGTTTATTATGACTAGTCAACAGGTGTTGATACATACACTGTTGATATTATGTTATAGAAACAAGTTGTGGACCTATTCACTGAATCATTATCATTTGTAGATCATTTCAGATCATAAATATCAGAAGGTGAGTCGTCTGGACTTCACTTCATATTAGCAGCATGTGTAATTTCATATCAGATTACTAACATTCTATGTTATTCATGTGTATATGTAAGCGTACTGGTATGTGTAGTAAGGCTCATATGTGGTATAGTACTGTGACCTATGTTGCTACCCTGGGTCTAGAACAAGAGGCTAGCATTAATTGCCAAACATACGTGTATTTTCTTCATATGATTGTATACGTGTGTTTATATGATGTTTTGTCTAGATTACTCACTATGCTCTCGTAGCTTACGAGATACTGTTTTTAAAATGTTTTGCAGGACGCATAAAGGACAAGAACAAAGCTCCTGTTTGACAGCTTTTCAGTTTTACACGATAAACACTTAACGCCCGTTTGTGTAAATATTTAACTTTGATAGTACACTAAGTTTGTACTTATGGGTGTATCTTTTGATATCAGCACGGTTTTACTACGAAAATGCTTCAACTTATGACTTTCAAATTACATGTGTGCTTTTATGAAAATGCTTTACTGTTTTATTTACTTTCAAAGTGTTCTTTTGCACTTGGTTGGTTGTTTTGGTGAGTTCATCAACCTACTAGCATTGGGAAATTACCTTGGGGTGGACTACACTAGAGGAGTTCTTGATTGGATTATCGTGACTTGACAAGAAAGAGTTCTTAGTGCTTGCATTGTGGTACAATTCTTCTTATCTTGTTTATTTTGTTTTAGTTGCAATACCATGTTTAGATTTTGGTTCATGGGAAGTATTTTTTTGGTTTGCTTTGAAATTTTGATCTATATTATGCTTCCGCTACTACTTGATTATGCCAAGCGAATACCTTCAAATTCATGCGAGGTTAACCTAAAGTGTTATAAGCCTTAGATAGTTCCTGTTAGGGTTCTAGTAGTAGAATCCCATATGTGTAAACACTTAACGTGAATGATGATGAATTTAGGTGAACTTGCCGAATTAGCTGAATCGGAGTTAAATGTTATAAGCTATTTAGGTGAGTACCGACTTTCATAAATCTCAGTAGAGAGATATTTGCTTGCTAGTTGAATTATATGTGGTACAAGATTTTATTGTTGCATGTATGCTTAAAAGTAAAGACGTAAGTATTACCATGTTACTTTGTTGTACTATGCCATGTTGAATACTTGATAAACATATGTTACGTGCATGCCAGCGGAGTCCAGAATTGGAGCCTCCTAGTTAAGATAAATGATATGTATGATTCTGATCCTGATTGGATCA
This sequence comes from Dittrichia graveolens, assembly GCA_038502395.1. NCBI lineage: Eukaryota > Viridiplantae > Streptophyta > Magnoliopsida > Asterales > Asteraceae > Dittrichia > Dittrichia graveolens. The sequence continues at coordinate 56,832,103 of JARJIL010000003.1, forward strand.
AATGTGTTGGAAATTGAAGATATGCATGCTAAGGATCCGGATTGGATCCGCTTCATTGAAATGTATGAATATGCATGCTTAATGAATGATCCTGATTGGATCAGCTATGTGTATGTGAAATGCTAACGAACAACTTAGAGCATGGTTCAGGTCAGCTGGATAGCTGCATCCCAGGGAACCTTGATCAGGTGATTCGGGATTTAACGATGATTCGACGTAACATTCCGGATCGTAGGTTCTGCATAACCGCCGTGCCTTACATCATGAGGGGTAATCAGCCTTGCCTTACATCTATGGTTTTGTAAACGATGCTTGGTGGACTACTTTACGCTCCCCAACCAACGCGGATGGCTGTGTCTGATCCCTCGGTTAAATGTTGTTGAGCGGGACTAGCTATCCTGCAAGATATGACTCATACCGATCTTGTCAGCACACTGCAATGTCATACGATAGCATTGATTGCTTATTCCTGTGATCTATGACTTTCTTTATTGATGTTTATGATAAGTTTGAACTCACTAGCTATGTTGTATAACTAATGGTGCCACGTTGACCCTTTTTGCAGATAAAGATTAGGTGGCCTAGTGAGCAGGGTTGCCTATTGCTGGAAGTTTATTTTGGGATGGAACACTTATGAATATTGTAATTATATGATATTATGGTCGGTAGTTGTGATAGAGTAACACCAATCAGTCGATACTGAATATTTTTGGTTGTAAATATATGTTGGATAACTCTTTAGTTAAATTTCCGCTGCATAACTTAACGATAATCAATTGTAATGAGTTAATGTTTATGAAAAACGCAAATTTTTGCTAATTCACCATTTTGCAAAGCCGGTGTTACAATGATAGTTGATCAGTTGCAACTTGTATATATTTTGGTCACCACCAATCTTGATCAAGAAACATAATAGTGAACAATCGGAGAACGACATTGTACCGTATCTCCTATTCACCAAGATATTGCGAACAATATGGCGATTCATCACTTACCTATAGGACCTTATCAAACCCGGATTTTAATTAGGTACTTATCAGGGATGACATACCTCGTGCTGACTTGGAGACAGGGATGTTTTGCTAGAGACCACTTCCTATTTGTGATGCACATGGGTATGGCGTGTCATGTGCAAGTGGGAGTTTGTTGGAGTCTGCCCACTAACACACATATGCCGGTATCACTACTAATGAAGCGTAAGCCTAATGGGTCACACGCCAAAGGATTGATCCCGAGAGCTGTATATGGAAGGAGAAGGTTAAGGAATCAAAAGTTTTTTGATTTGGGGCTTCACGACAGTGACGGGTGCTCTATGGGTCGTGAAGCAGGCTGCCCTAACTATTACTTGATGGCCTCCACGAGTCGTGATGCTCTTGCGCCTCATGGCTCGTGACGAGGTCGTGAGGGGTCGTGAAGAGAGACGCCCTCACGAATCCTCGACCGGGCGGCATGGCTCGTGAAGCTTTAAGTGCCCTCATGGCGCGTTTAGGCTTCACGGCCCGTAAGAGACCCTGAGGGGTCGTGAAGAGGGTAGCTCAAGTGACACTTGTGATTTATTGAACCATTTGATGATCGATCAGAAGCATGTCTTTTGGCTAACCTTGGTGGGGTTTTAAGACCAGATTCAAGGCTAGAACACTATGGTAATATGTTACAACTCTCTCTACTATGATTCTATCTTGGAGCAAAAGTATCAACACCCATTTGTTGGGTTTCGGTGGCATCTAGAAAACGCAGCGGAAAGAAAACGAGTATAAACTAATTTTGGTTTATGCCACCAATCACACCACCCAATGGACCATACTCTAGACAATAGTAATGCAACAAAAGAAAGGAACAAGTAGAAGAAATATAACATAAAAAATTCTTCAACCTCCTTGTTGTTGATGTATGTTTCGAATGCATGAATACAGCAAAGTGTTCCTCTACCGGTATCCACACCAAGTGTAGTTGATCCCCACGTGCTAGCTATGCTTGGACGCCGCCAAGAGCAGCACCAACTTGAGTTTAACACCACTTGAAGATTAGTAGTGCCTTGTTCCTTATCTTCCAAGTGTGTTTTGAGAGAAGTAATGAACCAACACAATGTTGCAAGTTCATATGGTTTTCTTCACATGTTCATATATTAATCCACCATTTTGTGAACATGTCTAACACTTTGAGTAGTTCTCTTGACATTCAAAAGCCAGCAAAAAAACGTTCTCATAAAGTTTGACTTAAGTAACCTTAATACCACATTTAATCTAGACTCAAAAGCCATCCCACGGGCTCACCCAAGTCACGCCCGACTTGGGCTCGTGCTTTTGCACTAGGCAAGGCCGTAGCTCCACGAGACACGCCCGTGCCGGCCCCAATGGGTACGCCCTTGGCACGCCGGCCTTAGGCACGTACCTAGCATAGGGCACGCCCATACCTTCAAAGGTGTTACAGAATCAATACTTGGCGTGTGACCCAATAGGCCTATACCTCATCGGCAGTTATACCAACTCATGTATGTCAGTGGGCATATTCCAACAAACTCCTACTTCAACATGACACACCTACAAAAGGTAACACCGACATAGAGCGGCCCCTAGCAAGGCATCTACGCCCCCAAGTCAGCATAGGGTATGTCGCCCATGACAAGTACCAACCTATAAAGAATGGTCCTACAGATAAGTGTTTATTCCTCCATTCGTACACGATATCCGTTGTGAATGTAGATCATGGAACATCATCAACCCCAAAACATCCACGATTTATGTTTCTCGGTCTAGACTAACTATGATGAACAACACAAGTTACAAAATTGATCCACTATCTGTTGGATATATGCCCACTGATACACGTATATTTGATCACTGCCGATGAGTCATGGGCCTATTGGGTCACACGCCAAGCGATGAATCCAACAGTACAAGTCAAGAGAGTAAATTTGTATGATTAGGTTTTCTGTCGACCTTCACGGGCCCTCATGGGTCGTGAAGAGGTCGTGACATGAAGATCTTCACGAGGCTTCATGGGCCGGTCAAGGGATCGTGGGGGTGATACCTTCACGACTTCCTTCACGGGCCGTGAGAGCCAGTGAAATCAGAAGTCATAGTGACAATTTAATCTTATTGGACCTTTTGTTTGGTCCAATGAGAGCTAGCCATTTTGGCCGAGCCTGGTGCCATTTGAGCTCCTAAAATGCTTATATAAACCCAACTCTTTGCTCTTGAAAGAACCTTTTTCCAATACACATAACTCACACACTAGAATACCATAAGGAGCTCTCTTTGGAGTTGGAGGTTGAGTTAGCAAGGCAAGAGTGTTATTGGTGCTGTTCTTGAGGCATTGTTCACGTGAGTGCAAGTAGTGTACCTCAAGCTTTAGCAAAGGCGGTTCACGAAAGGCTTGGTGTGGATACTAATACAGGAGCTCGTCTTGGAGTTCAAGTATTACATCTTCAACACCACAACCACCAAAGACATCAAGGGTATGGTCTCATTTTCTGGTTTCCTTTGTTCCTCTTGTTGCTATCATCTCTTGTAGCTAGATCTCACTAAGTGAATATTGTGCATGTGTTTTGTAAACCCGAAAATCATATGTTTTTACTTCTTGCTTCCGTTGCTCTTGGGTTTTTGACATGCATGAGATTCCTTCAGTGGTATCAGAGCCATTGCTACATGATGATAGCATAAAATGGCTCAAAAATTGATTTTTGGAAGTTTTGGTAAACTGTCCAGTGAGTCTTCACGGGCCATGGCTACACGACCAGTGAGGTTTGGGGTCTGGTCGTGAAATGGTTTTTGGTGATTCACGAGTTATTCCGGGCCGTGAGCGGTCATGAAGCTCTCGGGCTTCACGAGCAGTAAAAGGTCGTGAAGGAGCTCGGGTACAGTGTTTTTTGACCTAAAAGAAATATTTTTGGTTTTTCGAGTCATTGATGTGCTTCTGCTTTTATTCAATTGTTTCTAGAAATCCCCAAATAATATTTTTGTAGCACTATGGGTATGCATGGTATGTTCATGGCATTAGATGCATACATGCATATACATATGTGTGTGTATATATGAATATGGGTTTTAAAAATTGGTTTTATGCCTTAATGCATATGTACAAGAATTTCCTTTGTGCCTTGAGTGTTTGTATGGGAAATTCTTATCAAAATATTTGCTTGTTGCGGGTTTTGGCACACCGCTTGTTTTGTGGTTGTTTGCCTTGTTTTTGTTGGTAATCTTGGCCTTGTACCTTGTGAGTTGTTCCTTTATTTGGTGACCTAGTGTCACATGGTTTGTAATAATTTATTTATTAATTAGTTATAATATTATTGCGGCTTGTATGTCGTTTCATTTATCCGTGTACTTGTATTAGATGACAGAATTTTCGTGGCTTGCATGCCATTTTATTTCTATTTCATGTACTTGTATTCATGGAGCATGGAGACCACAATCAAGAATCAAGATGATGTCTTGAAGATAGAGGATCCGGTGATACCTGTTGGAGGTGGTGGATCGAGTGGGAGCTTTGACCTTGTTTGTATTGTGTCCCTAGTTGACCATGTTCTTCCCGTTAGCTCACGGGTAGAACACATAGGTTTTGGCTTGGTTACCAAAACCTTGCTATGTGTGTGATGTGATGTATTTCTTGCATGGTCGTTTAGGTATTCCCATGTGTGACACCTCGTGTTTCCGCTTTAGTGGGGAATCTATCACACCCCGCTAAAGCGGAAACACGAGGTGTCACAACACAAGGGATCATCGCACAAGGTAGTAGACAATGACCAACCATATTTAAATAAACAAAATAACAGATTCGGATACATCCATAAGTAGAAATATACATAACCAAATAAAATTTAGATACATTGTTTGGTACGATGCACAAATGAAATGGAAATTGTTTTCAAAACATGAAAATGAAGATCTCACGCATAACCAAATAAAATTTAGAGACGTTGTTTTTATGAAATGTATACACATGCTTTCACCCCAAAAATAATATGAAATACGGTAAAAAGGGGCTATGATACTCACTCGTTCTGGTAACGTCTTAGCTTGGTAAATGGTTTCTCGATTCTACCAAAGCTCCTTTCCTAATATAAGTAGTATGTAACTCTATTAGGTTTAATATTTTATTTATTGCTTTGTATTATTACCATTTATTTGTTATTAATTCATTTACTTATTTTTAAAGGTTTTTCTCTATTTTCTTTATGTTATAGATGATCAGTGGAATTTATATTTTCTTAGGTTAAACTTTAAAAATTAAAATCTGTATTCTAAAAGTCATATTAAGGCTTAATATTTTAATATAACCTTAATAAATGTTTCTAGAATATCCAGTAAAAATATAGGAATTTATAATCCATATTTAATATTTTTAATAATTAAAAGTATATAAGGTATTCACTAGTCAGTGTCTGGATGATACATTGTTACTAAAAAGTCTGTATAGGGCTCATACGACCTCATTTTTACGTGATTCAAAAGGGGAAATAACCGAGACTCAATAATGAAACGTTTGATAAAAACTTTACGTATTTTGACCCAAGAATGGTCAAGTTATACGCGTTTAAAATGTACCTCTTAAATTCTGTCAGATTTCCAGATTCAACATATGTGTCTTATTAAATACGGTTGAAGGATCAAACCTTTATGAAAATTAGTGAATCCAAGTTCAAATGAAAGGTAACACTTTAAAATAAGATTAGAAAAAAGAATCAAACAATTTTGATATCTAGAACTCCAGATATAACAAAAACAATGGGAGAGTTCAAGCTCAAAATCTGTCAGGTTGTCATATCTTAACTTTTTGGGTCATAACTTTAATATAATAAATTATTTATGATTAATCATCTAATATAAGCATAAAATTTGAAAATCCATGTGTTCCTTACAACAATGTTAGGATGATAACACATTTTCATGCGTTCCTTAGAACATTGGTAGGATGATAACACATGCATGATCAAAGTTCTTATTTTCTTGATTTTTAGTTTGATTGTGTTCCTTACAACAATGGTAGGATATTTTCATGTGTTCCTTACAACATTGGTAGGATGATAACACTTGTATGATCAACGTTCTTAAAGAAATAAGATGATAATCAAAGAAAATAAAGAAAAATAGAAGAAAGGTAGAAGAGTAGAGATAGATCTTGTTGTAAAATCATCTTACCGACTTTTCTTCTTGGATCTTGCTTAGATCTTCAAAAGAAAAACAAAGATTTGATGGAGTTCTTGGGAGATTTTGGTGTAAGAACATGAGAGAAGAGAAGATGAAGATTGGTTGTAAAGGAAATGATGAGAAGGAGTAGGGAGCTTTTATAGACATTGAGGAGTTCAAGTGACATGTACGGGGAAGTGAGGAAGGCAAGAGAAAAAGAGGGAGGGGGGGATGGTGTAACCGTCCAAAGGTGGGGGGGGGGTTTCTTTTATTATATTTTTTGTTATTTATTATGTATAAATTGTGTAGGATATAATTTGTATAAGTTGGTGATTTGATTAAATCTTCTATTTAGCAAGGTTTTAATCACTTTTATAAGTTTATATATATGTTTTATATTTTAACTTATCTATAATTATTATGATGTATATGATAATAATAATAATAATAATAATAATTATTATTATTATTATTATTATTATTATTATTATCATCATTGTAAATGATTTATAAATCTTGCCTTTTAATGAATAGGTTTTACGAGCTAGTGAAGGTTCTAACCATATAGACGGAATTTCTATGGAATCTAAGATTTTTATTGATATATTTAAATCATAACTAATATTTTTAGTGATACCATGCTTATAATTAGAGATTCTAATGGCTAACATGTGAATTTTGTTAACGGTTGTCACGGTCTCCCCTGATTAAAAGAATTTCGTCCGGAAATTAATGGTTGACGTCTTGGACTTGCTTTTTGGCAAAGAGGAGCGGGTATTTGAGTTTCATATAATCCTCTCGCTCCCAAGTGTATTCAGGCCCGTGCCTTGAGTTCCATCGAATCTTTAAAATGGGGATCTTGCTTCTCCTCAGTCTTTTGACCTCCCGGTCAAGGATTTCGATTGGTTCTTCTACGAAGTGCAAACGGTTATCAACTTGCACATCTATTAACGGTAAGATTAAGGATTCATCATTTTGGCATTTCTTTAAATTCGACACATGGAACGTGTCATGGATGGCGGTCAATTCTTGTGGCAGTTTAAGCTTGTAAGCTACCGGTCCAATCCTTTCAATTATCTTAAATAGCCCAACATACCTGGGACTTAATTTGTTCTTTTTTCTCAAAACATACTATTCCCTTCCAAGGTGATATCTTCAGTAGGACTCTATCGCCAACTTGAAATTCTAGGGGTTTCCTGTGATTGTCGGCGTAGCTATTCTGTCGATCCCTAGCGGTTTTCAGCCTTTCCATGATAATCTTGATCTTATCAGTGGTCTCTTGTACGACATTTGGTCTTGACAATTGCCGGTCCCCAATTTACAACCAGCTGAGCAGGGATCTACACTTGCGTCCGTACAAGGCTTCATAGGGTGCACACTGGCTACTGGTGTGATAACTATTATTCTATGAAAATTCAACAAGTGGTAAATGCGAGTCCCAGCTTCCGCCAAAATCTAACACACAAGCACGTAACATATTCTCTAGTGTTTGAATAGTTCTTTCCGATTGACAGTCAGTTTGACGGTGGTAGGAGGTGCTTAAATTGACTCACATTCCCGGTGCTCTCTGAAGTGATTGCTAAATACGTGAAGTGAAGCGACTATCCCTATCCGAGATGATAGAGATGGGCACGCCATGTCGCATGACGATCTCATTAATGTATATACGTGCCAGTTTTTCCATCTTGTAATCTTCACGAATTGGAAGAAAATGTGCTGACTTCGTAAGCCGATCTACTATCACCCAGATGGAATCGTACCCTTTAGCGGATCGGGGTAACTTAGTCACAAAATCCATAGTTATCTGTTCCCATTTCTATTCCGGAATTTGTGGTTGTTGCAGTAATCCAGATGGTTTCTAGTGTTCTTCCTTAATCCTTGCACAAGTTAAACATTTCCCCACATATAGGGCGATATCCTTCTTCATTCCGGGCTACAAATAGTATTCCTTTAAATCCTTGTACATTTTATCGGCTTCGGGATGAATAGAACACTTAGACTTATGTGTCTCATCCAATATCGTTAACCGTATGTTATTCGCCTTAGGTGTCCAAACCTTTTTTTTCGAAGTAACGCACTCCATCAGCTCTAATCTCGAATCTATGCTCCAAATGACGGAGAATTTCCTCCTTTAGATTCTCTAATTTTAATGCTTGCTCCTGAGCTTCAAAGATCCTTCCTTTCAGACTTGTTTGCACAACAGCTCCTAATGCTCACACTCTTGTTGGTTTTACTCTTTCCTTCCTACTCAATGCGTCGGCTACCACATTGGCCTTGCCTGGGTGATATTTGATTTCGCAATCATAATCGTTGAGTAGTTCTACCCATCGCCTTTGCCTCATATTGAGCATCTTTTGATCAAAAACATGATGGAGACTCTTATGGTCAGTGTAGACGGTACACTTGGTGCCATATAAATAGTGTCTCTATATTTTGAGAGCAAACACCACCGCTCCTAACTACAAATCATGAGTAGTGTAGTTTTTCTCATGAACTTTCAATTGTCTCAAAGCGTAGGCGATAACTTTGTCTTTTTGCATTAAAACACATCCCAACCCTTGGTGTGATGCGTCGCAATAGACCACAAAGTTTTCGGTTCCTGTTGGCAATGCCAAGATAGGTGCGTTGCATAGTTTTTGCTTCAAGGTTTGAAAGGCTTCCTCTTTCTTATCTCCCAAATGAATTTCTAATCCTTCTGAGTTAAGGTCATTAACGGTTGAGCAACACGTGAAAAATTTCCGATGAAACGGCTATAATAACCTGCCAAACCAAGAAATTGCCGAATCTCGGTTGGCATCTTTGGTACTTCCCACTTCTTAATTGACTCGATCTTTGCTGGATCAACATGAACTCCCTTCGAATTAACTACGTGACCAAAGAAGTGTACTTCTTGGATCCAAAATTCACACTTGGAGAATTTGGCATACAACTTCTGGTTCTTGAGTAGTGTTAGAATCAATTTCAAATGTTATTCATGATCTTCCTTGCTTCGCGAATAGATAAGAATGTTGTCAATGAACACTATTGCAAACTTATCTAAATATGGTCTACAGACCCTATTCAGTAAGTCCATAAACACTGCTAGAGCATTTGTCAACCCAAAAGACATAACTAAGAACTCGTAATGTCCATAGCAGGTTCTAAATGCGGTCTTTGGGACGTCTTCTTCGCGAACTCTCAATTGGTGATATCCCGATCGAAGATCGATTTTTGAAAAATAGTTGGCACCTTGAAGTTGGTCAAACAGGTCATCGATTCGAGGGAGAGGGTATTGGTTCTTGATAGTCATTTTGTTGAGTTCCCTATAGTCGATACACATTCGTAGCGACCCGTCCTTCTTTTTGACGAAAAGAACTAGGGCTCCCCATGGGGGTGAACTTGGTTGAATGAAACCTTTGTCGAGTAGTTCTTGGAGTTGTGCCCACAGGTCTCGCATTTCTGATGGGGCTAGTTGATATGGTGCTTTTGCCACGGGTGCTGCTCCAGGGATTAGAGCGATATGAAATTAGACTTGCCGGTTCGGGGGTAATCCTAGCAAATCCTCCAGGAATACTTCAAGAAAATCTTGTACAATGGGAATTTCTTGGATGCTTTTCTCACCGATTTCATTATTGATTATATGCGCTAGGAATGCCTCGTTTCCCTTCCTTGAAAACTTTCTCATTTTAATGGATGAGATTATTTTGAAATCCCTTCCGGACTTTTCTACATACACATTAAGCGTTTCACCTTCATGCGTCAGGATTCGTACGATCTTCTTGAAGCAACATATTTCCGATCGATGACTAGAGAGCCAATCCATCCCAACAACTACGTCGAAACTTCCCATTTCAAGTGGGATTAGATCTATGGTATATGTTTTATCGGCTAAACCCAAGGTACAACCAGGGATTATATCATTAACACTAGTTTTTTGACCATTAGCGAATTCAATGGTGTAAGGCTCTTTCATTTTTACGGTGTTTAAATTTAGCCTTAACTTAAATCTTAATGATATGAAGCTTTTATCTGCCCCTGAATCAAATAGTACTGATGCGTAGTAACCCTTTAGAGGAAACGTACCTGTAACTACATCGGGTTTTGTCTAGCTTCATTCGCTCCAATCTCAAACACCCTGCCTCGTGCTTGATTTCCTTGGTTGCTTTGGCTTGCAGGACGTGCTTGATGAGAATTAGACCCTTGAGTTGGTCGCGAGCAGGCGGTGGCATGGTGCTCCAGACTTCCACACTTATAGCATGGCTTCACTCTACAACTTTTGATGAGATGTCCTAGCCTCTTACATCTAAAGCATACCATGAACTTCCCTTCATGGTGTTTGTGCTACTTGTTACATTTAGGATAAGACCTCCATCCTTTATCTACTGCTTATGACTAAGCTCCAAAGTTTCTTGCTTTCTTATGATTTTTGTCAGCTTCTCCACCGAATGGCCTTTTTGGCACCTCTTCAAGTTTTCTCTTACCCTTGTCTTTGCTGTTCACCAGTGATCATGAACGAATAACATTGTGGGTAAGTCTTGTAGCTAGATTCACCGCACTTTGAATAGTGTTCGGGTTTGCAGCTGTGACGTTGGCCCGAATCTCAGGGGCTAGACCCCAAATGTACCTATCGATACGGTTTTCCTCCGGGTTCACTAAGTGTGGTACCAGCTTTGCCAAATCATGAAATCGAGTAGTATATGAGTTGATGTCGCCTCCGACCATTTCATGATTCCAAAGTTCGGCTTCTATCTTTTGAATTTCACTTTTTGAGCAAAATTTGTCCCTTAGCAGCTTGAGAAATGCATCCCATGCGAGTTGGTGCGCAATATTACTTCCAAGCGTCCGTACTTGGATATTCCACCAGGATAGGGCTCGTCCTTGAAGGAGACATGCTGCAAACTCCACCTTATTTGCTTCCGTACACTTGCTGATACTAAGGACCGATTCCGTACTCTCAATCCAATTGAGTAGTCCCACAGCTCCTTCGGTTCCGAAGAATTCTTTAGGGTTGCAAGCCCTAAAGTTTTTGTAGTTACATTCTTGGTTCGGGGTTGGTGCTCCTTGATTTGCTTGAAACCCAACTGTAACTTGGCTAACGATATGGTAGCGTAGCAATTACTTGTTCCATGACAAGTTGGTTTAGCTCGGGGTTTCCTCTTCGTGGAGGCATTGTTCTAGAGCATAATCACATGAGGATTTCTAGGTACGCATTCTTTTCGCTTTTATTACACTACTCTATGTGTAACGTATTAAATTCATTCATGGCGTTAAATACGATTAACAATATGCAAATAAATTAAATAATCAATCATTCATTTGGCACAAAATAAATACCAAAAATTGGCTCTTTAAGAAGACGCCATATATTCATAAGACAGATAATAATATCCGTGAGCATACAATAAATCCCAAAGCCAATCTGTTCCATCCCCCAACTACCGCCTCATCCCGAGGTAGAGTAGTCCCACTAACACCATCATCACAACCGCTACAACTAGGCATGTGTGCACTAGCCTAATCAGCTTCCTGGGCCGCCTCCAATGCCTTCATTGCATGGTGGTGGTTGAGGTCCGCTATGTCTAGACAAGAACCGACCCGGTAGGTCTGGTAGTCTAGCATACCCCTCATGGTATACTGCTCCAATGACATGTGATGGAACCTCCGCTTCTCCTCTTCATTCATCCCGGATGGAGGTATCCTCGGGATTCCCGTAAGGATAGGGTCTCTCTCCGGCCCGTTCCCTTGCATGGATGGTTCTCCTACGGTAGGTTGAGGAGGTGCAACGGTTGTTAGGGCTGGTATGGCCACCCCCTTTCAGGCGGTTTGCCTAATGCGGAGTCCGGTCATTCCGGGGAAATTTTTCAATAAATTAAATCACAAGAGTCTTATAAAATTGGGTTATATTTCTCTCTCGCGCGCACACGATTAACAAACCATCTAAATTGAAAAATCGAATTTTGTCACTAAAATATGTTAATCAAATTAATCGGAAACAAAAGCCCGTGTTTCCATAAAATATAAATCACGCACCATCCGTAACACGATGCCACCCAAATCTAACAACACAATGATTGGTTGTCGAGCTTAGCACGAGCCAATCTTTGTGAAGTTGTGTGCAAGGTGAGCGTACTAACTTGCAAATTTGGTTGTCGAGCTTAGCAAGAGCCAATTCTTGTTGAGTGTACTTACCGCATGTCTTGATGGACGATTTATAATTTCAAATTAGAATTCTTGAAAGATTGTCGTGCTTAGCACGAGTCTATCAACAATTCTAACTTGAGATTGGTGTAAGAAGGGATCAAACATGCCAAACGACCGGTGCTTGTCGTAGGATCCCTCAAAGACGAAAGAGTTGCAATAATGGATTGCAATTGGCAATATAGTTTTCAACCCAAAATAACTTCCTTATATGATCCGCTTTAACAACCTCAAAATGGGCCTAGTCGTGTTCGAATCTGATACATTAAAATTCTAATTACATATTGAATAAAAGAACATATATATATATATAATTTATTATTTGAGAAAATAATGAAGAAATGATAATATTAAAAATATTATGATAAATAGATAAGAATAATAAATTATCAAATGGTTTGGAACGAGGTTTCCAAAAATATCCCCGTTGGTTAAAACGGGTACTCGTGCATAACCCACAAGTGGGCATCACACGTGAGTCCTCTCTTCATTATTTCACAAACACAGACATTTTTCCAAGTCTCTCATTTGTGTTCTTGTGTGTGTGACTTTTGAAGAATAAGACAACAATTAAAGAACCAAGCAATATGACTATATCTGTTGGATTCAAGTATTGATTTCAAGTTCTAATCTGCTGTGCTATCTTTCCTAATTATCTTCTGATTCAAGTAAGTTCCATGTACGAGTTCTTTATTTTCAAGTTTATGTTCCACATTGGGTTTCAATGATTTTGATCCCAATCTGTGTTTCTAAAGTTACCAATCTGTTCCTAGATGTTTATATGGTTCATAGAAATCAAAATATTGAATTAAATTGAAGGTTTGGATTGATTTCAAGAATTAAAGTGTCAAATGGGTCAAAATGATGATTTTGGTCCCAAAAACTAAATTGGATGTTTTGATGTGTAAAAAATGGTGTCTTTAAGTTGTTTTTGATGAGTTATTTCATATATGAACATTAGAAACCGATTGGTAATGCTCTGAATGAGTTTTGGTAATTTTGGTTGGGAAAATAGCAGGTTCTGCACGAACCTGCTGCTGTGTATTCAAGGGCACAGGCGTGCCTCTCAAGAACAAACCGTACCTTAGGGCGTACCTAGGAGGCATGGCCGTACCTCCCAAGGGTACGGGGCATGCCTAACCCTAGCGAGCCCGGGGGTACCCTGAAGTCACGGGGTGTACCTGAGACCCAGGTACGGGGCGTACCCAGGGCGTGCCACGCCAGCCACGGGCGTGCCTTGGCAAGGTACGAGCGTGCCATGCCCCTGGCAAAATCTGTTTTACAAGGTTTTAATTGCTGTAAACCTTGTTTAGGTATTCCAGTTGATCCAGAGTCTTCAGTATCGAATAATAAAGTATTCTAACTCGACAGGTGAGTGCCTGATAACATAACAATTAATATATCTATAACATATATTACCAATGAATTGAATTGAATACAATGAATTGTACACCATCAATAAAGCAATTGAATATGTTGATAAAAGGTTGTATACCTTGTAGTATGTATGATAAGTGATTATCAGGATATTATACGCACTTGATTAAGTGTGGTTAGTGAAGCATGACGATGCTAGACTTAACATGTTGACACAGTATGATACGCACTTGTTTAAGTGTAGATTGTATGTTATGATGATAGATATATGTACAGTATTGCGTACGCGTAATGAGGTAAAGAATGAATGGCATGATGATGCTAGATATTGGATTGGTATAGATAATATGCATCTGTTTAGGTGTATGTTATGTGGACATGATTATTGATTGACTGATGATTCGATTGAATCAATTGTTTGTTTGTGATTGATCTGGATCCTATGGACAAAGCTGTCCCACAACGAGAACAAAGCTGTTCTACTTAAGGACAAAGCTGTCCTCTTCGGGTATAGCTGCAGCTGTACAACAGAGGAATCTGCAGATTCCAAAACGCAACGGTGTACGCTTAACAGCTCCCCCACCGGAGCGGTTGATGTGTCTGGTACCACAGTTTGGTGCATTGAGCCGGGTTCATCCCCCTGCGAAATGCTACCTCCTGACTACGCCAGCTCATCGCGAGATGCTAGGATAGAACTATTTGAGCATGATTGATGATATGTGGTATGTTTATATTGATTGCATGCTATCATGTACTCACTAGCTATTATAGCTAACAGATACTACTCTCCACATGTGCAGGTGTTCCTTAGGCTGTGAGCTTAGGTGCCTGCGGGTAGTTGCATGTTTTAGGAGGAACACTGTATTTTGTTTAGCTCTGATATTATGTTTATCTTGTAGCAGGTAATGATCAGCCGGTTTAGTAACTGTAACACCAAACCTAGTATGTGGCGATTTTTAAATGTAAAATATTAGCCACTTGTTTTATATTGCGCTGCGTATTTTGAATGAAAATGATAAATTAGTATTTTAAAAAGAAAAAAATTTAGTTCTCGAAATCGCGGTGTTACAAGCTGGTATCAGAGCCTAAGTTTAAGTGAATTAGATACTTGAAAGAGTACTTAGTCTCTAATTCAGGCTCGACCATTATTTAAAGTGTTCCTCGGGAGGTATTGGGGTGTGAGAGAGATTGATATGATTCACATGACTAACACAGTTGTTGATTAATTGCTTAATTGATTAACATGATTAATCAAACAAGATAAGTATAGTAAGTATATTAAGACTTTAATGGTCTAATATAATCAAGAGATGTTTAGATCAATCTGATGTAATCAGATTGATAATGTTAGATAAAAGAGTGATGCCAAAAAAATAGCTGAAGTAATAGTAGTCTTGTGCACTACTAGTATTAAGATAAACAAGAGAACTGTCCTCAGTTCCTATGAAAGTAGAATATAGTAAATGATGAGATCTAAAACGAATAATGACAATTGAGGAACATATGTTAGTTATTCCTATTCCATAGCACAGAATGACCACATGTCTTGAGGCTTTTTTTCAGTCATGTAAACCATATATACCTTTAAGGGTACAACGGATCCGGCGGTGATCGAGAGATGGATACGGGATATAGAGTTAGTATTCGAAACCGGTGAAAGCAAGGAGCTACGTATTCTTTTGTCTCTGCGTCTTTTTGTGCTTAATAACAATTATCTGTTTTCGCGTTGATTGATCCACTGAACGTGGAAGTTCTTAGCTGTAAGGCATTGATAGTGTTCTCGTGGCGGTAATTCATATTGATGGGAATAGTTTTCCCATTTCGTTTCTTGTTATGCCCATTGCGGCATTTGATGTTGTAATTTGAAGGGATTGGCTCAGCAACCGAAATGCTGAGATTCTTTGTTAGAAAAGGTGACTAAAATTCCTCAGTCCGACGAGTCATATGTTGTGACTCGTGGTGAGGCAAGAATTTTTTAAATACCCTAATTTTTTCCTTGATAAATTACCGGGATTGCCGTCGGTAAGAGAAGTAGAATATCAGATTGATCTTGTTCCAGGTGCTACGCCTGTAGCTCGAACTCTTTATCGTCTTGCATCATCTGAGGTTCATGAGGTAATGACTCAGATTCAGGAACTTCTTGATAGAGGTTTCATTTGTCCCAGCTCTTCACCTTAGGGAACTCCAGTCTAGTTAGTTAAAAAGAAAGATGGGACGATGCGGATGTGCATTGATTACAGGGAGCTGTAAAGAACAAGTACCCTATTCCTCGCATTGATGATTTGTTTGATCAACTACATGGTGTTACTTGATTTTCAAAGATAGACCTTTGATCTGGCTTGAAGAAATACACTTCCTTGGTCATGTTATATGCAAGTATAGTGTTATGGTTGATCTAGTAAAGGTCGAGGCAGTGATGAATTAGGGAATTCCCAAAACCCCATAAGAAAATCGCAGTTTTCTTAGGACTTGCCGGTTACTATCGGCGGTTCATCCAGAATTTTTCTAAAATAGTAGATCTTACGACGAAGCTTGCACGAAAGGTTGTTACCTATTCGTGGTCCTATGAACAAGATAATGTCTTTCAGGCATTGAAACAATTATTATGTTAAGCTCCAATTCTGACTCTGCTAAATGGGTCAGAAGATTCTATCGTTTGTTGTGATGCTTCTTACATAGGTTTGGGAAGTGTCCTTAGTCAGAAGGACAAAGTGATAGCTTATGCTTCCCGCCAACTGAAGCCACATGCGAAGAGCTATCCGACTCATGATCTGGAGTTGGCAACTGTTGTCTTTGCTCTGAAACTATGGCGTCACTACTTGTATGGCACCAAAAGTGTGGTATTCACTGATCATAAGAGCCTCCAGTATGTTTCTACACAGAAGGAGCTCTATATGAGGCAACGCAGGTGGATGGAATTGATAAACAACTATGACTATGAAATCAAATACCACCCAGGCAAGGCTAATGTGGTGGATGATGCTTTAAGCTGAAAGGGCTCCACATATACCATTAAATTCATGAAAATCACTATTGTTTCTGATCTTATCACTCGATTGAAGGAGACTCAGTAAAAAGCCTTAGCAGAAGCTAATCTGAAGGCTGAAGTTATGTCCAAGATAAAGGAGCAGCTACAAGATGACAGCAGGGGATTGAAGATATACAGGTCCCAAATCTGGGTACCTAGCATCGGAGGGAACCAGGAGTTGATCTTGAAGGAGGCGTATAATTCTTGGCTATCTATTCATTCTGGGTGCATGAAAATGTACCATGATGTTAAGGCACTTTATTGGTGGCCTACTTTGAAACGTGACATTGCCTCCTATGTGGAGAAATGTCAGATCTATGCACAGGTGAAGACCGAGCACCAACGACCCTTTGGTAATTTGCAACAATTACCAATTCCAGAATGGAAATGGGACAACATCACCATAGATTTTGTTACTAAATTGCCCTGGACTTTAAAAGGGCATGACATGATTTAGGTGATTATTGATAGACTCACCAAGAGTCCACACTTCCTAGAAGTTAATGAATCTTCTTCTATGCCTAGACTTGTTCAGATTTGTATCAATGAAATTGTTGCTCGACACGGTGTTCCTCTATCTATTGTTTCTGATAGGGATACACGATTTGTTTCACAATTCTGGAGTAGTTTCAATAGGAACTCGGTACTCGCGTTCATGTGAGCACCGCATGTCATCCACAGACAGACTAACAGTCCGAAAGGACTATCTAAACTCTTCATGACATGCTACGCGCATGTGTGCTCGAATACGGTGGCTTGTGGGATTCTCATTTACCTTTGATTGAGTTTGCTTATAATAACTCATATCATTCTAGTATCGGTATGCCACCGTATGAGATGCTTTATGGTAGGTGTTGTCGCACACCTACCTGTTGGTTTGAACCAGGGGAGAAACAGTATGCTGGACCTGATTAGGTCCAGATTACTGCAGATAAAGTTAAGCTTGCACGTGAGAAGCTTAAACCAGCCAGGGATAGGCAAAATTTGTATGTTGATCCGAAATGCAGACCGGTTACCTTTGAATTAGGTGATCGGTTATTTTTGAAAGTTTCTCCCTGGAAGGGTGTTATTATATTCGGTAGAAAGAGCAAACGGAGTCCGTGATATATATTGGTTATTCCATAATTATCCAAAAAGTTAATGAGTAGACATTATCTTTTGAGTTGCCTCCAGAGTTATCAGGTATTTATAATACCTTGTTTGTTTGATATCTTTATAAGTGCAAGGTAGCTGAAGATCAGATTCTACCCTTGCAAGATCTGAAAGTTGATTCTTCTACACGACTTGTGGAAGAACCAGTTGAGATTTTGAACACGAAGACTAAGCGGCTGAGAGAGAAGACTATTCAGCTGGTCTTGGTCAAATTAAAGCATAACCTTGGGTCAAACCTGACATGGGAGACCGAGGAGAATATGAGGGCCCGCTATCCCCATCTGTTTTCTTAAATGAGATTCCGAGGACGGAATCTTTTTAAGGGGGGTAGATTTGTAACAACCTCAAAATGGGCCTAGTCGTGTTGGAATCTGATACGTTAAAATTCTAATTACATATTGAATAAAAGAACATATATATAAAATTGATTATTTGAGAAAATAATAAAGAAATGATAATATCAAAAATATTATGATAAATAGATAAGAATAATGAATTTTCAAATGGTTTGGAACGAGGTTTCCAAAAATATCCCCGTTGGTTAAAAGGTGTACTCATGCGTTAAGTTGTAAGTTGGAAAGGGGAAAAAGGTACCCACTTGTGGATATGCATAACCCACAAGTGGGCATCACACGTGAGTCACCTCTTCACCATTTCACAAACACATACATTTTTCCAAGTCTCTCATTTGTGTTCTTGTGTGTGACTTTTGAAGAAGAAGAGAACAATTAAAGAATCAAGCAATCTGATTATATCTGTTGGATTCAAGTATTGATTTCAAGTTCTAATCTGCTATGCTATCTTTCCTAATCATCTTTTGATTCAAGTAAGTTCCATGTATGAGTTCTTTATTTTCAAGTTTATGTTCCACATTGGGTTTCAATGATTTTGATCCCAATATGTGTTTCTAAAGTTACCAATTTGTTCCTAGATGTTTATATGGTTCATAGAAATCAAAATATTGAATTAAATTGAAGGTTTGGATTGATTTCAAGAATTAAAGTGTCAAATGGGTCAAAATGATGATTTTGGTCCCAAACACTAAATTAGATGTTTTGATGTGTAAAAAATGGTGTCTTTAAGTTGTTTTTGATGAGTTATTTCATATATGAACATTAGAAACCGATTGGTAATGCTCTGAATGAGTTTTGGTAATTTTGGTTGGGAAAACAGCAGGTTCTGCATGAACCTGTTGCTGTGTATTGAAGGGCACGGGTGTGCCTCTCAAGAACAGACCGTACCTTAGAGCGTACCTAGGAGGCACGGCCGTACCTCCCAAGGGTACGGGGCATACCCGGGGCGTGCCACGCCAGGCACAGGCGTGCCTTGGCAAGGTACGGGCGTGCCATGCCCCTGGCAGAATCTGTTTTACAAGGTTTTAATTGCTATAAACCTTGTATAGGTATTCCAGTTGATCCAGAGGCTTCAGTATCGAACAATAAAGTATTCTAACTCGACAGGTGAGTGCCTGATAACATAACAATTAATATATCTATAACATATATTAACAATGAATTGAATTGAACACCATTGATAAAGCAATTGAATATGTTGATAAAAGGTTGTATACCTTGTAGTATGTATGATAAGTGATTATCAGGATATTATACGCACTTGATTAAGTGTGGTTAGTGAAGCATGACGATGCTAGACTTAACATATTGACACAGTATGATACGCACTTGTCTAAGTGTAGATTGTATGTTATGATGATAGATATATGTACATTATTGCGTGCGCGCAATGTGGTAAAGAATGAATAGCATGATGATGCTAGATATTGGATTAGTATAAATAATATGCATCTGTTTAGGTGTATGTTATGTGGACATGATTATTGATTGACTGATGATTCGATTGAATCAATTGTTTGTTTGTGATTGATCCGGATCCTATGGACAAAGCTGTCCCACAACGAGAACAAAGCTGTTCTACTTAAGGACAAAGCTGTCCTCTTCGGGTATAGTTGCGGCTGTACAACAGAGGAATTTGCGGATTCCAAAACGCAACGGTAGACGCTTAACTGCTCCCCCACCGGAGCGGTTGATGTGTCTGGTACCCCAGTTTGGTGCATTGAGCCGGTTGATCCCCCTGCGAGATATGCTACCTCCTGACTACGCCAGCTCATCGCGAGATGCTAGGATAGAACTATTTGAGCATGATTGATGATATGTGGTATGTTTATATTGATTGCATGCTATCATGTACTCACTAGCTATTATAGCTAACAGATACTACTCTCCACATGTGCAGGTGTTCCTTAGGCTGTGAGCTCGGGTGCCTGCGGGTAGTTGCATGTTTTAGGAGGAACACTGTATTTTGTTAAGCACTGATATTATGTTTATCTTGTAGCAGATAATGATCGGCCGGTTCAGTAACTATAATACCAAACCTAGTATGTGGCAATTTTTAAATGTAAAATATTAGCCACTTGTTTTATATTCCGCTGCGTATTTTGAATGAAAATGATAAATTAGTATTTTAAAAAGAAAAAAATTTAGTTCTCAAAATCGCGGTGTTACATCCGCGGTAAACCCGTCATATATGGAAGTGAAATAGGGTTCTTGGCTTTTCAAAATAATTAAATTCGTTTTTTTTTTGGTATATTGTTTTAACAAACTTAAATATCAAACTAACCAAATCTACCTTACTATTTTAGATGGAATCTTCAAGTACCACCACCACCATCAATATTTCTCTACGAGTTTTCGTTGAGAAGGAGAAACTCGACGGTAGCAACTTCATGGATTGGCATAGTCAACTTCGGATTTTCCTACGCCATGAAGAGAAATTGCATACCATTGAGGAAGCCTTGCCCGAAGCCCCTGCGACTACGGCACCTAGGGCCGCCCGAGAGGCGTATTAAAAACACCTCAAGGACACGGAGGAAATAACGTGCCTCATCTTAAGCACAATGAGCTCCGATTTGCAAAAGCAAATGGATCATTTAAGTGCTTACGACTTGCTCGTGCATCTGAAAGACATGTTCCAACAGCAAGTGAGGCAAGAAAGGTACGAATGCCTCAAGGCCGTCCTAGGTTGCAAGCTCCAGGATGGCGGGAATGTGAGCGCTCATGTGTTGCGAATGAAAGCAAACATTGAGCGCATGGAGAGGCTAGGGTCCACCAGAGGGAGGGAGATGGCGGCAGATCTCATCCTCCAATCATTGCCCAATGCATATGATCAATTCACCGTGAGTTATGATATGCATAACATGGACAAAACCCTCATGGAGATTCATGGGATGCTCAAGACCGCAGAGTTAAGCGTATCGAAGCACAAGGCAACCTCTTCCAATCCCGTCTTGGCTATCCGGGAGGGCCACATCCAAAAGAAGAAACCGACTCCTTCCCATAAGGGAAAGGGTAAGGGTAAGGTTGGTGCAACCAAGCCTACCCATACCCCGGTGGCAAAGGGCAAAGGGAAGACTCCCCAAGCCTAGGCCCCGGAGGATGCGGAATGCTTCTTATGCAGGGATAAGGGGCATTATCGTCGAAGCTACCCAAAGTACCAAGATGGCCTCAATAAGCTGAAGGCAATGAGCATCTCGGGACCTTCAAACAAAGGTACGTTCATGATTGAGCTCCATCAAACTTCTATTTCAAAAAGCTGGGTTTTAGATACCAGATGCGGCACTCACATTTGTAATATGGTGCAGGTGCTAAAGGGAAGTAGAGGCTTGGAGCGTGGAGAGCTGGATCTAATTATGGGGAACCGAGAGGTTGTGCCCGTAGAAGTAAAAGGGAGTGTAGAGCTCTCTTTTAGAACCGGACTTTCCA
This sequence comes from Dittrichia graveolens, assembly GCA_038502395.1. Lineage (NCBI taxonomy): Eukaryota > Viridiplantae > Streptophyta > Magnoliopsida > Asterales > Asteraceae > Dittrichia > Dittrichia graveolens. The sequence continues at coordinate 56,853,744 of JARJIL010000003.1, forward strand.
TTGTTCTTATTAATGTATGCTATTCGCCCTACATGGCAAGAAACATTATCTCTTTACATACCTTGGATAACAATGGTTTTTCCTTTAAATTTATGAATGGATCTATTTTATGTTATAAAAATGATGTTTGTTATTTTAAAGCTTTACCATGTCATGGCATATATGAAGTTGATGCATACATTGAAAATAAGAGACCTATCATGAATATTGATTCTCAATCCACAAATTGTTTGGATAAATATTCCTTATGGCACGGTCGTCTTGCTCATGTGAACAAGGCTCGCATCACGAAGCTCTAAGCGGATGGGATCTTGAAATCATTTGACCTTGGGTCAAAAGATGTATGCAAATCTTGTTTGCTAGGCAAATTGACTAAAGAACCCTTCACCGGAGTTAGTGACAGGGGAAAGGATCTTTAGGATATTATTCACACCGATGTATGTATGGATATATCTACTTGATTAGACAAAAGTCTGAAACCTTTGAGGTGTATAAGACATTCCAAAATGAAGTAGAGAATCAATTGGGCAAGAGGATTAAGATACTATGCTCGGGCAGAGGTGGTGAGTATCTTACTTCCGAGTTTCTATACCATCTTAGAAACTGTGGGATTATCTCACAATTGACACCTCCTAGGATTCCACAATTAAATGGAGTTGTGGAAAGGAGAAATCGGACGTTGCTAGATATGGTCCGTTCTATGATGAGTCAAACGGAGGTACCCATTAGTTTTTGGGGTTACGCTCTAGAGACGGCGGTAAGAATCCTTAACCTCGTACCAACAAAGAAAGTTGAAAGAACACCATATGAGTTGTGGCACAAGAAAAAGCCCACTCTCTCATATCTTCGTGTATGGGGTTTTCAAGCCTACATGAGACGTGAGGCAAATGACAAACTAGAACCCCGTTCCGAAAGGTGTTACTTTATCGGATATCCTCCTGCCGGTATTGGATATATTTTCTATAAACCTTTTGAGAAAAAAGTTTTTGTTGCTCGAAGAGTAGTTTTCCTTGAGAGGGAACTTATATCCAACATACCGAGGCAAAAGGAAATCGATCTTGAAGAAGTTCAAGGATCACCCAATAAAGAACTTGATGTTGGCACTAGCACTCAACCATCGATGGTTGATACCGAGCAAGGTAAAGCTGCGGTACCTTACACACTTCCAACACCTACCCCACGTAGATCTGGTGGAGCTCATCAAAAGCCAGAGAGATATGGATTTCTCATATCTGAGGGTAATGAGCTATTGGTCGATCAAGATAAACCCACCAACTACCGAGAACCAATGGCGGGCCCTGAGTCTGCCAAGTGGAGAAAGGCAATGGAAAGCGAGATAAATTCCATGTCGGACAACCAAGTTTGGGAACTAGTTGATCCAACACCCGGGTTTCGGCCCGTTGGGTATAAATGGGTTTTCAAGAAGAAAACCAACATGGACAATACCTTGGACACTTTCAAAGCCCGATTGGTGGCAAAAGGCTTCACGCAAACACCGGGTGTTGACTATGATGAAACCTTTTCACCGGTGGCCATGTAGAAGTCCATAAGGATCCTCCTGGCCATAGCCACTTTTCATGATTATGACATATGACAAATGGATGTAAAAACCACCATCCTTAACGAGAAGCTTTCTGAAGAGGTGTATATGACACAACCTGAAAGTTTTATACATCCCGAGTATCCTAACAAGGTATGTAAACTTAAGAAGTCCATTTATTGACTTAAGCAAGCCTCTCGTAGTTGGAATCTTTGTTCTGATGAAAAAAATCAAAGAATTTGGATTTTTGAAAAAGGAAGATGAATCATATGTATATGTCAGGGCTAGTGGGAGCTCAATAGTTTTCCTAGTTTTATATGTAGATGATATTATACTCATAGGAAATCACATCCCAACCTTGCGTAGTGTCAAGGCGTGGCTTGGGAATTGTTTTTCTATGAAAGACTTGGGAAATGCGGGATGCATTCTCGGAATCAAGATCTATAGGGATAGATCTGGGAGGGTCATTGGTTTAAGCCAAAGTGCATACGTGGATAAAGTCGTTAAACGATTTAAGATGGAGGATTCTAAGAAAGGGAATCTCCCCATGATGCATGGGTTGGCATTAAGCAAGGCTTAATGCCCCAACTCCCAAAAGGAGTTGGTCATAATGAAGCGAGTCCCATACACCTCGGTTGTGGGGTCGATCATGTATGCCATGTTATGCACACGCCCCGATGTCTCATGTACCTTAAGCATGACTAGAAGATATCAAGCGAATCTGGGAGAAGCTCACTGGAGGGCTGTAAAGAACATTCTAAAGTATCTTAGGAGTACAAAGGAAATGTTCTTAGTATTTGGTGGTGAGGAAGAGCTTAGAGTAAAGGTTTACTCTGATGCTAGCTTCCAAACCGATAGGGATGACTGCCAATCTCAATCGGGGTTCGTGTTCCTATTGAATGGTGTGGCAATAAGCTGGAGGAGCTCAAAGCAAGACACAGTTGCTAATTCAACAACCGAGTTAGAATACATTGCAGCAAGTGAAGCTGCTAAAGAAGCTGTGTGGATGAAGAAATTCATCCAAGATCTAGGAGTGGTTCCAAGCATCACTGACCCTATTGAGATTTTTTGTGACAATGAGGGTGCGGTGGCTTTGGCAAAGGAACCAAGAGCTCACAAGAGGACAAGACACATTCTTCGAAAATATCACTTCATTAGAGAAGTAATCGAGAATGGTGACGTTGCCATTAGTAGAGTACCAACGGATGGGAACTTTGCGGACCCATTCACTAAGCCGTTATCACAAACTGCTCATGATTCTCACGCTAGAGCAATGGGTGTTAGATTCGCTAGTGATTTGGCATGACCTATGTATTTGGTTTGTTTGATTTGTAATTGTATTTTGGGAACATTGAAACGGTATTGTTACTTATGTTTGTCTCGATATATGAATGGAGATTTATATATATGCTTGTTGAGGTCACAATCATCAAGTCCATACCATGTTCCATCTTAGCATGTTTAAACACTTCCTTGAATGTTTATCATTCTAAAACCTTATGCAATCGGTCATTCTTCATATGGAAGGAAGAATGAAATAAGATTGAAGTAAGTGGTTGACCCAGTGTTCAAAATGGTTTAATAAGGGTGCAACACTCACTTGTGCTTGAAAGCTGTTTCAAGTGACCAGAAGACCCACACCTGAGTTTACTTCATGGATCTATAGTCACAAGTAACTCGGGATGATAATATCATTTCATCCTTAGACTTGAGACGCATGGGTTGCCAGAGTATGAATCTACCTTACTCTAAGTATCTTCAAATACAGTTCGTAACTAGCTGTTATAAAGGAAATAATTGGGTAAAGTATGAAATACGTGAGGGGACTATGTAGTCAAAATGATTTGTTCTTCTAGTAAGAGAGATATCCCTGGGCCCCTCGTTGATTAGGAGCTAACATCAAATATGCATGGCCGTGCTCAAGCGGCATTGATTTTAGATCAGATGCAACTTGTCTATTTGGTCACCACCAATCTATAATCAAGAAACACAATAGTGAACAATCTGGTGATTGACATATTCCATATCTCGTGTTCACATGGATATCGCGAACAAAAGGATGTACATGATCATTTATCTATAGAACCTCATAAGCCCTTTAAGGCTATAAGATTTTTGTTGAAGATGACAACTCGCGCCGACTTGGGGGCATTGATGCTTAGCTAGAGCCGCTCTTTGTCTGTGATTAATATATGACCCTGTATCATGTGCAAGTGGGATTCTATTGGATATATGCCCACTCATACACGTATATTTGATCACAGCCGATGAGGCCCGGGCCTATTGGGTCACACGCCAAGCGTTGAATCCGATAGCACAAGTCAAGAGAGTAAATTTGTATGATTAGGTTTTCTGTCGACCTTCACGGGCCCTCACGGGTCGTGAAGAGGTTGTGACGTGAATTTCTTCACGAGGCTTCATGGGCCGGTCAAGGGATCGTGGGGGTGATGCCTTCACGACTTCCTTCACGGGCCGTGAGAGCCCGTGAACGCAGAAGTCAAAGTGACAGTTTAATCTTACTGGACCTTTTGTTTGGTCCAATGAGAACTAGCCATTTTGGCCGAGCCTGGTGCCATTTGAGCTTCCAAAATGCTTATATAAACCCAACTCTTTGCTCTTGAAAGAACCTTTTGCCAATACACATAACTCACACACTAGAATACCATAAGGAGCTCTCTTTGGAGTTGGAGGTTGAGTTAGCAAGGCAGGAGTGTTATTGGTGTTGTTCTTGAGGCATTGTTCACGTGAGTGCAAGTAGTGTACCTCAAGCTTTAGCAAAGGCGATTCACGAAAGGCTTGGTGTGGATACTAATAAAGGATCTCCACTATGAATACTTTACCAACCACTTACCTCGATCTTAATTCACTTCTTCCTTCCAATGAAGAACGACCGATCGTGGAGCATTTAGAATAAATTTATTCATGGAAGTAGTTAAACATGATAAGATGGAACGCAATAAAGGCTAAAGAAAGTACCCGCTCCGCGCGCATTATCAAATGCTCGTTTGATAATCGATACAATCAAAGCACATTATTGCTTTAATGTTCCCAACTCAAAATGTACAAATTCAACTAAACAACCTCAAGCCAAAGCCACTTGTAAACCAAGTGTATGCAAGCCTAGTATGAAAACTCATCGCTAGCTCACGACTAAAGCTCCGTATGCGGATTCACAAAGTGACATCCATGCGTACTCTAGCAATCACTATATCGTCTCTCGACCAAACACTTATAAAGTGTGCGCCGACAAGATCATGGTCCTTTGTCCAAGCCTTCGTGCTCTCATTGTTCCAAAGAAGCCAATAGAGTCACAATGCACAAGACTATGGTTCACATATATAAGCCATCATACTCTTATTTTCTCAAGAGAACCCAATAGAGTCAATGATGCTTAAAGAACCATTCTAGTTAATAACACTCCACTTAACAACACAACAATAACAATTCACCAAGAGTAATATATTACTCAAATTTCCTTGTTACCACCGAACATCAACTTGAAGAACAATGTACCAAGAGTTCTTCCAAGTATATCAAAAATGAGAAAAAAGAAATCATGTGATAAACCAAGTTGCTAATTAAATTAACACTAGTTCATCATGTTTCAATATCACTCTCTTAGTTTTGTTACTCCGAAAAGTTCAGGTTCGTATCTACCAATTCTTCTTATGAAGCAACAATTCCTCAACCCCGGTGTTATGAACCGCCAAATTAGAATATTATCCTCCATAAGAAGTATATCATGGATACACAATATTCGAAACATAAGCGCTCCCACTAGCTCTGGCATACATCCAAGTTTAATCTTCCCTTTTCGAAACCTCAAATCTGTGTTTTTCTCATTAAAGTGAAGATTACAACCTTGTGATGTTTATTCAAGTCTACGAGGATACTTTCAACGTACAAGACCTTCGGAAAGTCTTAAAAACACCCTTCCTCAAAATTCCCATGAAGGAACACGATCTTTACATTGCAGTGTTAAACACATGTATCCGAGTAACCTTCAACATAACCACTAGGAAAATTTCCTTATGATACCATCCCCATGGTCAATCATAACGGAACATTTATCACTAGTTGGTATTTGAAGTTCAAGTCCACGAATAGACTTCTTGGGCTTGTAGACCATATGTGGATACTAATAATGTACAAGACTCTCGGAGAGTATTAAAACACTTCCTCAAAATTCCTATAAAGGAATAGAGTCTTTTCATTTCACTATCATACCTTCATAATCAAGAAAAGGCAGTGATACACCATAAGTCATCCAAGTAGACTTCAACATAACCACTAGAAAAAAATTCTTTCATGATACTGTAACACCGCTTCAGAAAACAGCTACTTTTCATGATAATCAGATTTAGCAGCGGAAATTTTTCTTTTTAAACAACAAATTGTTAGTTACATTAACATATTTTCCAAAATAACGTTGGTGTTACCAAGTACAGGAACCGACCATTGTATCAAATTACATTACAACATATAAGTTCAAGTGTTCCACCCACAAGGGGCAATGTACATCCCAAAAGCTACCCGCCTCGCAGGACATCTAGTCTTTACCTGAAAAGGGAAATCATAACATCATTAGCTAACACTTAGCTAGTGAGTACATACAATCATAAGCATCAATACAGTAAATCATGCATCATGCATATCATACGTAAACAATCATTGCTAGCTTAGCACATAGCGGTGTGCTGATAAGATCAGTAAGAGTCATGTCTTGCAGGGTAATTAATTCCGCTCAACAACTCAAACCGGGGGATCAGACACGACCAATCCGAGCTGGTGGGGGAGCATAAAGCAATCCGGTTGATCACCACTCATGTTAAGGCACGGCGGTTCGGCGGAACCTATGATCCAGGATGCCTCCTGAATCACCGTGAAATCCCGAGGGATCCAGTTACAACTGACTGACCTTAACCATGCGTCAAATAGTTTGCAGACAGTGTACATACACATATACATACATTTGATCCCATAGGAATCCATCATCTTACATATAACATCATACAGTTATTCATACGTACATATCATCATGTATTAACTAAGTGGTTCCAATCTAGACCCACTGGCATGCACCTAATATTATTTCGTAACACCATGCAATAAATAACTTACCTCCTTGAGCATACCTGATTGGTTAATAACATACAGGTACTTGGTTTTGAGTGCTTAAATACAACAAGTTCACCTAGCATATCATACTTGTGTTAATCATTCACATGTTTAAACAAGACTTACAAAATAAACACTTAACTTTGGACTTAACAGAAATCCGCCAGAATTGTCGGATTTGAGAAATCCGATGGTTCTGTCGGATTCATGAAATCCGATACTCATTAATCGGATTCCAACACTTGGGAATTCCATCATGTATAAAAAATCCAACACTTGCGAATTCCGACACATAGAAGGAAATCGGAACATGGAAATCCAATACTTTGAATTGAAATCCGTTACTGTTGGATTTCAACACTTGGAATCCGGCAAACACCAATCTGACACTTGCAATCTGCAACTTAGGAAATCTAGGACATGAAATCCGACAGACATGCGGAATCCGACAATTATCGGATTTCAACACATGCAGATTCCGACAACTTCATAATTTCGGAATCCGACAACTTCATAAACTGAAATTACGATAACTTCATTTAATCATCTAAACAACTTCATATTTGTTGGTTTTAAGCCCAGAACATCTTAGGACATCATATTCTACTTGTAGAAACATCTTAAACATGCCAAATCCTAACAAGAACACCAAACATGCATAACCCATTAAAAATGAGTTTTCATGTTCTTCAAGTATTCTTGCATGAATTGTGTTCCTAGCCTTAACATCAAGTATATAATCCTTCAAATACATATGAATTCAAGATACCAACCTTTTTGTGATTAAACCACAACAGCTGCGTTCCTCTTCTTTGAATTCCGAGAGAGAGAGAGAGCCGAAAGAAAAGACAGAGAAGTTTGTGTGTTTTCTTTTAGTTGACTTAAGTCAACTAAATCAACTTTTCACACACACACACATATATATATATATATTATCAATCCAGAGGCGGTGACCTCTTGATTTGGTTTTCCTTTTTTTAATCTTAATTAAACTAATTTACACACACTTAACATTCACACATACGTACACACATAAAAACACATACTTAAAACACATAAAACATATATATTGCATTCATTTACTTAACTTAACAAATACATTCAAGTAATTATTCCTATTACATTAACTACGTACACTCACGTACTAATTACAACTAGGCCCAAGTTGAGGATGTTACAGATACCATCCTCATGGTCAATCATATCAGAACTTTTACCACTAGTCGGTATTTGAAGTTGTCTACATCTCAATTCATGTATATCTTTAGGTTTACACCAAGGCATCGAATCAACCAACCCCAGTACTTGGATATCCTACGTGGATTACATCCCATTCTCATTACCTCTCTCCTTCTAGTAGACACTAGGCCTACCATGACTTCCGATAGTTGATGAATTCAACTAATCCATCATCGAGTTATCTTCTTTTAGATATAAAACATATATCTATCCGGCCTTACGACAAATCCTATCAGAAATAGGAAGAGTAACGAATTATGCCAGGTACTCCAACTGTTGGGAATCCATGGGGATCCAAACACGCAACGGAAGCAACAAAAACACACAAAGACATCCCATGATTTCCCAATGGTGGTGAAAACTTGCAAGAACATACATGCAACCCAAAACAAACACAAAGAGAAGAAGGTAAGCAAGCCATACCCTTGAAGACTTTGATAATTTTGGAACAACTTCGAAGTGTGGGATGAGCTCTTGAAACAAAAAGCCTCAAGCACCAAAGAAGTCCACACCAAGCTAAGTCTTCAATCTCTTTCTACTAGCAAACCAAAGAAGCACCAACACTTGATGATCTTCTTCTGGAACAGCCCTTGAACCAATTGTGCATAGCCCTTGAACACTTGTTCTTGCTCTCTCTCAGACTAGAAGAACTCACAAAGTGTATACCTGCACAAATTAACGAAGAGAGTTGAATGAACAAACAATGCCCCTTATAAAGAGACTTCATCTGTTCTTGAGAGTCCAGAGTCGTGCTAATTGGCACCCATTCATTGGACCAACAAAATGGTCCAACCAAATTTCAAGTGTCACTTAGAATTCTGCCTTCACGACTTCTTCACGGGCTCTCACGGCCCGTGAAGGATAAATACGCCACGACCGGCCATTAATCCTCCACCAGCCATGCCGCGCTGTGCAAGAATCGTGAGGGTTGTGCCTTCACGACCTCCTTCACGGGCCGTGTAGGGTCGTGAAGCCCTAGGGTTTCACTAACCATGCGGCCCACGACAGGACTCGTGGACACGAGCTGCTTCACGACCCATGTTGCATCCTCCACGGTCGTGAAGCCTAGGTCAACTGGAATTTGACCATTTTGACTTTTTCCTTTTATAGTAGGCTGTCGAGATTGAAACTTGGCGTGTGACCCAATAGGCCCGCGCTTCATTGGCAGTGATGCCGGCCTATGTGTGTCGGTGGGCAGATTCCAACAAACTCCCACTTGCACATGACACACCGTACCCATGGGCACCACAGACAGGGAGCGGCCTCTAACAAGGTATCCCTACCCCAACTAAACACGGGGTATGTCATCCCTGACAAGTACCAAGTTAAACTAAAAGAGTTTGACATGGTCCTATAGATAAGTGATCAATTATCTTATTGTTCGCGATATCCAAGTGAACACGAGACATGGTACAAAGTCATTCTCCGATCGCTCACGATTATGTTTCTCGATCAAGATTGGTGGTGACCCAAAAGGTGAGTTGCAACTGATCAACAATCATTGCAACCTCGAGCATGGCCATGCATTTTTGGTGTCAGCGCCCAATCATCGAGGGACCCAGGGATATCTCTCTTTACAGAGGAACAAATTCCTTCGACTACATTGCCTCCAATACAATGGCAATACTTTACCAAATACCTCCTTAATGATAGCCAGTTACGGACTACGTTTGAAAGCAGTCAGAATAAAGCAAACCAAAATAGTGAAACACATGCATCTCCGGTCTAAGGATAAAAGATTTTATCATCCTGATTTACTCTTGACATGTACCATGAAGTAAGATCAGGTGTGGGTCGTCCAACCACTTGAAACTCTTTTCAAGTATAGGCGAAATATTTCGTCCCTTGTATTCAATCCCATTGAACACGATGACCAATCATTTCCCTCGATCTTCGTTCATACTTCCTTCCATAAAGAATGACCGATCGTGGACTATTTAGAATGTAAAACATTCAAGGAAATGATAAAACATGCAAAGTTGTAACACAATAATGATTTAAAGAAAGTATTCGCTACACGCGTATCATTAAATCTCCATTTAATAATCAATACATTCAAAAATACAATATTGCTTAATGTTCCCAATAACATAGTAAATACATCGAATACAATAACCAATATACAACTCAAACCAAGTCACTAGCAAATCTAATCCCGATAGCACATGTGTGGGCATCGTGCTTAGCTTGCGACAACGGTTTAGTGAACGGATCCGCCAAATTGCTATCCGTGTTTACTTTGCTGATGACGATGTCTCCATTTTCGACCATGTCCCGGATAAAATGATATTTCCGCGGAATATGCCTCGTGCGTCGATGAGACCTTGGTTCCTTCGCTAAAGCAACGGCACCCTCGTTGTCACAGAAGATCTCAACAGGGTCGCTGATGCTTAGAACCACTCCCAGATCAAGCAGAAATGTGCTCATCCATACGGCCTCCTTAGCAGCTTCACTGGCCGCATTGTATTCCGACTCGGTAGTGGAATCGGCGACGGTGTCTTGCTTGGAGCTCCTCCAGGATATAGCAACGCCGTTTAATAGGAACACGAACCCCGATTGTGATCGGCAGTCATCCCTATCGGTTTGGAAGCTCGCATCAGAGTAACCCTTTACTCTAAGCTCTTCCTCACCTCCGTCAACCAAGAACATCTCCTTAGTCCTCCGAAGATACTTGAGAATGATCTTCACCACCGTCCAATGAGCTTCACCAGGGTTGGCTTGATATCTACTCGTCATACTCAAGGCACACGATACATCAGGCCTCGTACACAGTATAGTGTACATGATCGAGCCCATAGCCGAAGCGTATGGCACTCGCTTCATTACTTCCCGTTCCTCTTGGGAACTAGGGGATTGAGTCTTACTCAATACCAAACCATGTGACATTGGAATGAACCCCTTCTTGGAGTCTTCCATCCTAAACCGCTTTAGGACTTTGTCAACATATGTACTTTGGCTATGCCCAATAAGCCTATTGGATCTATCTCTATAGATTTTGATCCCAAGAATATAAGTCGCATCTCCTAGATCCTTCATTGAAAAAACAATTCCTAACCAAGTTTTTACACCTTGAAGGGTCGGGACATCGTTCCCAGTGAGGAGTATGTCATCGACATACAAGACTAGGAACACAACTACGCTCCCACTAGCCCTGACATATACGCATGGCTCATCCTTGCTTTTCGAAAAGCCAAACTCTTTGACTTTTTCATCAAAGCACAGGTTACAACTGCGCGATACTTGCTTAACTCCATAAGTGGACTTCTTAAGCCTGCAGACTCTATCTGGATGCTTTGCATGTACAAAACCCTCGGGTTGAGTCATATAGACCTCCTCGCTAAGTGTCCCATTAAGGAACGCGGTTTTTACATCCATTTGCCAAATCTCATAATCATGAAATGCGGCAATTGCCATGAGTATCCGGATAGACTTCAACATAGCCACTGGGGAAAAGGTTTCATCATAGTCTACACCATGAGTTTGCGTGAAACCCTTAGCCACTAGTCGGGCTTTGAAGGTGTCTACCTCTCCATCTATGCCGGTCTTTTTCTTAAAGACCCATTTGCACCTTATGGGTCTACACCCGGGTACTGGATCTACCACATCCCAGACTTGGTTATCCGACATAGATTGCATCTCGGACTCCATAGCCTCTTTCCACCTAGCGGAATCAGGGCCCACTACGGCGTTCCAATAAGATGATGGTTCATCATGATCCACCACTAGGTCGCAGCCCTCAGATATGAGAAACCCATATCTCTCTGGCTCATTGCGACTCCTACCGGATCTCCTAAGAGGTAAAGGATCCGTGTCAGGTTCTCCAGCAGCGCCGTGCTGAGAATCATCTTGTGAACTAGCGCCAACTTCAGGTTGGTCATTGGAAGGTTCTTGAATCTCTTCAAGATCTACCTTTCTCCCACTAGCGTCTTTGGATAGCATCTCCCTTTCAAGGAAGACGGCCCTCCGAGCAACAAATACCTTGTTCTCGGACGGTTTGTAAAACAAATATCCGATAGACCCGGCAGGATATCCAATGAACAAAATCCTCTCGGCTCGGGGTTCCAATTTGTCCTCCACCTCACGTCTTACGTAGGCAGGACAACCCCAAACCTTTAGATATGAAAGCGATGGAACATTTCCATGCCACATCTCAAAAGGTGTCTTATTGACCTTCTTAGTTTGTACGAGGTTAAGGATTCTAACGACCGTTTCCAATGCATAACCCCAAAAACTAATGGGTTCATCCGTACGACTCATCATACACCTAACCTTATCCAACAATGTCCGGTTCCTCCTCTCGGCGACACCATTTAATTGTGGTGTCCTAGGAGGTGTCATTTGCGAAACAATTCCACAATCTTTTAGATAGTCTCGGAATTCCGAACTTAGATACTCACCACCACGATCGGATCTGAGCATCTTAATTCGTTTACCCAATTGGTTCTCAACTTCGTTTTTGAAAGTCTTGAAAGCCTCAAAGGTTTCCGACTTTTGTCTCACCATGTAGACATACCCATACCTAGTAAAGTCATCGGTAAAGGTTACGAAGTACCTTGAGTTATCCCTAGTGACATGCTTGAACGGACCACACACATCTATGTGAACGATATCCAACAAGTCTTTGCCCCTCTCACAAACGCCGGTGAAGGGTGCTTTGGTCATTTTGCCCGATAAGCAAGATTCACATACATCATTCGACCCATGGTCAAATGATTCAAAGATCCCATCCGCTTGGAGCTTGGCGATGCGTTTCTTGTTTATGTGGCCCAAACGACCATGCCATAAAGATAACTTATCCAAATCACATTTGGATTTAGAACCAACATTCATGATTGATCTATTACTTTGCAAGCACACGCTTGTCTCATATATGCCACGACATGGATGTGCTTTAAAATAAAATAAATCATTCTTAAAGCATGAAATAATTCCATTAGAGAAATTAAAATTAAATCCATCGTCAACGAGTGCATAAAATGATAAAATGTTTCTTGCCACGCAGGGCGAATAAGATACATTTAATAAAGTAATAAATAAGCCGGATGGAAAGGCGAGGTCCACGCTGCCTATCTTCTCAACCGGGACAACCACCTTGTTTCCCATGATGAGATCCAGCTCCCCATCAACCAAGTCCCTACTTCTTCTTAGTACCTGCACATTATTAACTATGTGAGTACCACACCCGGTGTCCAAGACCCAAGCATTAGAAGTAGAAGTGTTATGGAGTTCAATCATATACATACAGGAGGCGCCTTATCCCTTGGCGCGAAGCCTCTTGAGCTCCTCCGTGTACTTGGGGAAACTAAGCCGGTAGTGTCCCTTCTCCCCGCAGAAGAAGCAGGTGGCCTCTTCCGGTGAGGGGGCTATAGGACCGGGTTCCTTCCCCTTCGGCTCTGGCGCCGGGAGTGGTTTGGGCTTAGGTGTTGCCACCTTCGCCTTCCCTTTCCCCTTGTCCTTGGAGCTTGAAGCGGGCCGCTTCCTCTTAGCACCACCCTCATGGATGGCTAGGACGGTTGCAGAGGTCGATGGCTTTGCCTTGGCCATGTTAGACTCGGCGGTCTTCAACATGCCATGCAAATCCATCAAGGACTTGTCCATGTTATGCATATGGTAGTTCACAATGAACGGACCATATGCTTGAGGCAAAGATTGGAGGATAATATCCGTAGCCAACTCTTTCCCCATTGGAAAGCCCAAACTCTCGAGCTGGTCCACATATTGCTTCATGCGAAGCACGTGGGAGCTCACGTTCCCACCCTCATGCATCCGGCACCCTATAAAGGCCTTGACACACTCGTAGAGTTCTTGCCTCGCTTGCTGCTGGAACATTTCCTTTAGCTGCGAGATCATGTCAAACGCACCAACGTCCTCGAATTGCCTTTGCAACTCGGAACTCATGGTCGTCAACATGAGGCAAGTCACCTCATTGGTGTCTTTAAGGCGCTTCTCATAAGCATCCTTAATGGCCCGCGTAGCGGTGGTAGCAGGTGCCTCCGGAAGAGGTTCCTCTAGGATGTACGACTTGCTTTCATGGCGCAAGACAATTCTCATTTGCCTACGCCAATCCATAAAGTTTACGACTATGAGTTTCTCTTTCTCCAAAAATGGACGGAGTGACATGTGTGTCGCGGTGTTGCTTGTAAATGCCATCTAAAAGAAGGCAAAGCACACAAAAAGGTTAGTTAGACATATTTTAATCCTTGTTATATAATTACCCAATAGTTTAACACTTAAATTTAACAAGGGCTAAGAACCCAACATAACTTCACTACATGACGGGTTTACCGCGGATCACTTCGTGAAGGTATTTAGGCCGGTAAACGCTTTACCAATTACAATCCATGATTACAACTCTTAGGCACTTGCGGGATCCATCGGTACTCATAGCACTGGTTTGGCATGTTTGATCCCTTCCCACACCGATTCCTCAATAAGCCGCTTTGATAACTCGGTATAGGCACGACAATTATCAAGGCGTATTAAATTGGAATTGCAAATCGTCCAACAAGATACACGATGACGCCCTTGACAATAATTGGCTCGTGCTAAGCTCGACAACCAAAAATTTCAAGACACCACACGCACCTTCCACACAAGTCCACATGGAACAACTCGTGCTAAGCTTGACAATTGTCCCATGCTTCATTAGATTCGGGTGGTGTCATCTTTTGGATGGCGTGTGATTTACGTTTTTAAGAAAAACGGGACTTTTGTTTTTCCGGTTACAAACCTCTTTTCGTTTTGATTAACAAATAAGTGACAAAACGCATTTTTCACCAATTGAACATAAACACTTTATATTCGTTTGTTAATCATGCGAGCGTGCGGGGTTTGTTAACCAATTAAGGAAAACTATATAGTTTTATTATTTTCAAAAGATTTTCTAGCATGCGAAGATCCTACAACCACGCAAGATAATAAATAAGTAAAACTACACAACCACGCATACAAAACCGATTTGAGCCAACCTAAGTGTTCCCCGGTGAGCCAACCGAGGAACTAAGTCTACTAAGGACAAACAATCCAAAACTTCGTGGCGTGCTCCCACTCGATCCCACGCCTCCGGATCCGAGGTAGCCAAGACGTCTCCCAAGACTCCCGTTGGTGCCTCCAGTCTTCTCTTCTCATTACACACATAATTTAAAGAGAAATGGCATGCAAGACACATAATCTATTCTAAGCTAATATACAATTACAAAGAATAAATACTTTGGCGTGCAAGCCACAAATAAATAAATAAATTATTACAAACCGGATTAAATAAATTATTACAAACCAAATGTGGTACAAACCACCAAATGAATGAAACAACCACAAAGCATGGTGTGCCACACCAAACCATGCACAAAACAATATCCCAATTAAGTTTATTCAAAAACTAAAGGCACAAGAATAAACCGTGTACATATGCATTAGGATTCCAAACACTTTGAAATCCATATTCATATATACACAATTTACATGTATGCATGTGTGCATTTTATGCCAAAACCACCCAATACATACATATAAAAGAATTAGGATATTATGGGGCTTAATCTACAAGGCTAAACAGCCTAAAATGATTCTGGAAACACCAAAATCTAATGCTAAAATCCATATCAAGTTTTCTTTTTCAAAAAGGCCAAAAACAGCCTGTTCACGACGCCTTCACGAGCTACTGCTCTTCACGGGCCCTCACGGGCTATGAAGGCAGTACGCTCTACGACTCGTGAAACAGATTAAAAACCTTTCACGACCACCACCCCACAAGACTGGTCGTGTGGGCTTCTCAACCCGTGAAGCTCCACGGCCCGTGAAGACCTTTTGGACAGAATGTCCAAAATCGAAAATATGGATTTTCAAGCCACAAAGGTGCATGCATCTTGCAAGTATGGCTCTGATACTACTGTTGGGAATCAACGGGGATCCAAGCACGCAACAGAAGCAATAAAAAAACACAAAGAGATCCCATGATGTCCCAATGGTGGTGAAAACTTGCAAGAACATATATGCAACCCAAAACAAACACAAAGAGAAGAAGGAAAGCAAGACATACCCTTGAAGACTTTGATAATTCTGGAACAACTTCGAAGTGTGGGATGAGCTCTTGAAACAAAAGCCCTCAAGCACCAAAGAAGTCCACACAAAGCTAAGTCTTCAATCTCCTTGTACTAGCAAACCAAAGAAGCACCAACACTTGATGATCTTCTTTTGGAACAGCCCTTGAACCACTTGTGGACAGCCCTTGAACACTTGTTCTGGCTCTCTCTCACACTAGAAGAACTCACAAAGTGTATACTTGCACAAATTAACGAAGAGAGTTGAATGAACAAACAATGCCCGTTATCAAGAGACTTCATCTGTTCTTGAGAGTCCAGAGTCGTGCTAATTGGCACCCATTCATTGGACCAACAAAATGGTCCAACCAAATTTCAAGTGTCACTTAGAATTCTGCCTTCACGACTTCTTCACGGGCTCTCACGGGCCGTGAAGGATAAATGCGCCACGACCGGCCATTAATCCTCCACGAGCCGTGCCGCGCTATGCAAGAATCGTGTGGGTTGTGCCTTCACGACCTCCTTCACGGGCCGTGTAGGGTCGTGAAGCCCTAGGGTTTCACGAACCATGCGGCCCACGACAGGACTCATGGACACGAGCTGCTTCACGACCCGTGGAGCATCCTTCACGGTAGTGAAACCTAGGTCAACTGGAATTTGACCATTTTGACTCTTTCCTCTTATAGTAGGCTGTCGAGATTGAAACTTGGCGTGTGACCCAATAGGCCCGCACTTCATTGGCAGTGATGCCGGCCTATGTGTGTCAGTGGGCAGATTCCAACACCAACATCACCATGCTGAGTTCCAATCATTACTGATTGTATGCTAATGCCAACATCAGGTTTTACTCCCACTAGCTCCCATAGACATTAAGCTTCCACTTGCTATTGAGCGACAAAACTTGTCCTCAAAAGTTCATGAAACAAATATCTCATGCCTAATGGAGTAGCATCTTTAGTCCCCGGATTCTACCACCTCACGTCTACACGTAGGCTGGATAATCTAGATTTTGAGATAGACAAGCAAAGACACTCTTTCTAGTCTCCTCTTCTAAGATGCGTACAAAACCATCTTTGTCGATTTTATATATAGAACATTGTCCGCCATACTTAAGCATCCCAACACTTTGGGTACGAATTTGTGATCCATCAAGACCCGAACATACCCAAGAATGTTCGGTTCCTCCTCTATGCGACCCATATGCCAATGTGTCCTAGGAGAAATAAATTATGAGATAAATTCCACAATCCTTATGATGATCACAAAATTCATTAAGTAAGATACTCAGCATCTTTACAAGATTTAAGTAACATAACCTTTTCCCACAAACCTCGTTATGGTAATTATCGAACACCTTAAAGATTTCCAAACATACCCATCCCTACTACCACCACGGGTAAAGGTAACGAAGTGCATGTAGTTATCCCCATGGATTTGCTTGAACGAATTAAACACACAAGTGTGAAATAATTACAACAAGCTCTTAATCCTCTTTCATACGCCGATGAGAGATGTACGAGTTAGCCTAATAAACAATTCTCGCATTCAACATTTGATCAACTATCAAATACATCCAAGATTCCAAACCACACGGACCTTGGTGAAGCAAGACTTGTTTACATAGCTAAAATAACTTTGTCTTTTGGATAACTTATCCAAAACCATTTTTGGATTTAAACATATTATTCATGATTATTTTACTACTTTTAAGGAAAAGCTTATAAATGCCATGACATGGATAAACTTTGAAATAAATCACTAATATATCAAATACAAAGTAATCTCCATCATCAACCAATGCATAATAGACTTAATGTTTCTCTCGCCACATAGGGCAGATAATATATTAATCTAATAAAGTAATAAAGTAGCTAGATAAAATGGCGAGATCAAAACTCCTAATCCTCTTACTCGAGACAACGTCCAAGTTTCCCAATCTTGAGCTCTAGCTCTCCATGCCTTATCAGCTACTTCTTCTGTTTAACAACTACACTTTGTAACAAAACAATTTTTGCAACAAACGTGAATGTTATAGCCAGCATTTCAAAATCTAGCTAAGAAGTAGAAAAGCAATAGAGTTAACCATGAATGTACCTGATGACGAGGAGCTATTCCCTTGCCTCATAGGAAGCCTTAACTCCTCTGAACACTCAGGACAAGCGTGGCGGTGCCAATCTCCATATTTACCACAGAAATAGCAAACTTCTCCCTTAGGAGTCGTATTCTCTTTCTCGGTTTTACGTTCCTCAAATAACTAGGTGGGAACAAACTTGTGTTTGGCCCTGTTACACTCGAAAGTCTTAAGCATGCCATGCAACTAGTCCAAGGATTCTACCATTTTCTCCTTTTGATAGTTTTTGATAAACTCATCATAAGACGTGGGCAGGGACTGGAGAATCATATTCACCACAAGCTCCCTCCCAATGGGAAATCCTAGTATTTCCATTTGGTCAATGTATGCCTTCATACGAAGCACATGAACACTAAACTTCCCACCTTCTTGCATCTGGCAACCGACAAGGGCCTTGACACACATAAAGTGTTCCTCTCTAATCTGATGTTGGAACATGTCCTTCAACCGATTAATCATGTCATACGCACTTATATGCCCGAGTTGCTTTCGCAGCTCGCAGCTTATAGTCAATAACATGAAAGAAGAAACATCCTTTGCGTCCTCGATATGCTTTTCAAAGGCGTATCTAGTGGCCTAACTTGTGTTGGTAGCAGGTGGTTCCGGAAGAGGCTCCTCGAGGATGTGCAACTTAGATTCATGGCGAAGGACAAATCGCAATTCCCTATACAAATCCACAAAGTTCACTCCTTCGAGTTTCTCCTTTTCTAGGAACGAACGGAGTGATAAATTCGGTGTTGCGTTGTTAATGTTTGTTATCTACAATTTTTAGAGTACACATTTTAGTCAATTTAGATATAATCCTTGTAGAAATAATTACCCAAATAGTTTTCAAAACAAATTATTTAAACAAGGCTAGAAACCATATTTCACTTTACCTTATGATGGGTTTACTGCGGATCACAAAGCAAAGCTATTTAGGCCGGTAACCATTTTATTGATTGCAAACACTTTGCAACTTCTAGATCCTTGCGGGATCCATTGACAATCAAAATGTCTTTTGATTGTTTGATCCCTTTTTGCACCAATTCTAACTTGATCCCCTTAAATGACTCGGCTAAAGCTCGACGCCACCTAAGTGTCACAAAAAGAATTGTAAACCGCCCGTCAAGACACACGGTGGAACTCTCGCCAATAATCGGCTCGTGCTAAGCTCAACAACCAATATTGAAAGTTACCACACTCACCTTCCACACAGTTCCACTTGGCATGACTCGTGCTAAAGCTTGACAATCATCCATGTTTCACTAGATTCGGGTGGTGTCGTTTTACGGATTGCGCGTGATTTACATTTAAAAACAGGATTTCATTTTTCAGGTAAAAACAATTTTAACCCATTTTGCGAATTAACAAATCAAGTGATAAATACAATTTTTATCCACTTATAATATAATACAAATTTTTATTATCTTGTTAATTCTATACGCGCGGAAAGAAATATAAACCAATTTTATAAATCTTTGTGTTTTATATATTTTGAAAAATTATCTAGCATGCGATATCCTATACATCCATGCAAAATATATAAAACAACCACGCATACACAATAGTTCGGTAACATGCCCAAATCCTATGCGTTTTCCCCGTGAGCCATACGAGGAAAACAAGATCAACTAAGGAATCCAAGATCCAAAGCACCTAGCCGGGTGTGCTCCCACCGAAGCCGGCATCTCCAAAAGGCAATCTGGACTCCAAGTTGCCGAGACATCAACACCGTGATTCCCGTTGGTTTATTACATACAAAATCAACTTCTATACTATTTTACAAATACATAGAAGAAGAAATGGCATGCAAGCCACAATCCTATGCTACTAATATAAGTACAAAGGAATAAATAAACGGCATGCAAGCCACACCAAATAGTAATTACAAAAATTATAACAATACAACACACAGGCCACCAAAACCAAATACACCAGACACCACAACACATAGGTCTAAAGGGCATCTTGTTACCGAACCACAACCAAACACAACCAAAGCAAAACCATGGTGTGTCACAAAACCAAGTCAATCATATTTTGATTAACATTGCCAACAAAACACCCAAGGCACAAAAAGCAATCCTTGTACATATGCATTAGTAATTTTAATACACATTTAAAATTACATATTCATATATACACCTTTAAATATATATATTTTTATGCACTTCATGCCAAGCCATACAAAATATATCAATTCAAGGAATCAAAATATAGTGGGGAAAAACTAGATCCAAGACTAGTCCAACCAACAAATCCGGAATTTAAATATAATTTAAAAACATATTTCAAAAAAAGTTTCTGGGCCAAAAAGCAAAAGGCACGAGCGTACCCTTTAAGGGTACGGGCATGCCCGCCCATCAGCCAGTATACAGTTTCAAGCATCAATCGACACTCTGCCGGCACGGCCTGTACCCCCACTGGTACGGCCGTGCCCCGGCCGCCAGCACGCCCCGTACCTCAAGAGGTACGGCCGTGCCTGGTCACCGGAAAACCAGATTTTGATAGAAAATTTAAAATTCCGGTTTCAATCCAAAAGTGCAAAGCCATGTTAGAGATGGCTCTGATACCACTGTTGGGTTTCGGTGGCATCTAGAAAACGCAGCGGAAAGAAAACGAGTATAAAATAATTTTGGTTTATGCCACCAATCACACCACCCAATGGACCATACTCTAGACAATAGCAATGCAACAAAAGAAAGGAACAAATAGACAAAATATACCATACAAAATTCTTCAACCTCCTTGTTGTTGATGTAGGTTTCGGATTCATGAACACAACAAAGTGTTCCTCTACCGGTATCCACACCAAGTGTAGTTGATCCCCACATGCTAGATATGCTTGGACGCCGCCAAGAGTACCACCAACTTGAGTTTAACACCACTTGAAGATTAGTAGTGCCTTGTTCCTTATTTTCCAAGTGTTTTGAGAGAAGTAATGAACCAACACAATGTTGCAAGTTCATATGGTTTTCTTCACATGTTCATATGTTAATCCACCATTTCGTGAACATGTCTAACACTTTGAGTAGTTCTCTTGACATGCAAAAGCCAGCAAAAACCTCCTGATAAAGTTAGACTTAAGTACGCTTAATACCACATTTAATCTAGACTTAAAAGTCTAGTTGAATTTGCTGTTACTGTGTGAGGCACGACCGTTCCCCACAGGGCACGCCCGTGCCAGCCCACGGGCTCACCCTACGCCCGACTTGGGTTCGTGCTTTTGCACTAGTCACGGCCGTACCTCCACGAGGCATGCCCGTGCCGGCCCCAAAAGGTACGCCATTGGCATGCTGGCCTTGGGCATGTACCTGGCATAGGGCATGCCTGTACCTTCACAAGGCACGGCTGTGCCCGGCCCAACCAAAACCCATTTTGGCCTTTTTCTCTCTCTTCTTCAAAGGTGTTGCCGGAATCAGTACTTGGCGTGTGACCCAATAGGCCTATGCGTCATCGGCAGTGATACCAACTCGTATGTGTCAGTGGGCATATTCCAACAACATATACACTAAGATGTTGGTGCCTTAAGTGTAATGGACTATGTTCTTGGTAAAAGAGGAGATACATGAGTTGTTCGAGAAGGTAGAATCGAAATAGATATCTACTTGAAGGTTCACTAGCATTTGGGGATCAAGCTCACCTTGGCGTGGACTAGCAATGGAGGAGAAATCCATTTGTTTCTCATGATTCATCCTAATATATGTGAAGAGCTCAAAATCCAGCTTCTACGCATGTATATTTTCTACTCCTTCTTCTTGTTTCTAGTTCCAATTTGGTTTTGTAGTGTATTCTACCATTTGAACATGTTGTGGTTTTTGTGATTGTCTTTATTTTTGAACTTGCATGTTACTTTATTATTTTGCTTCCGTTGTGTTTGTGCACCCCACATGTTCCAACAATTATGGTTTTTCAGGAAACACAAAGACTCAGTAACATTAGACCACTGAGTAGTGCGATAAGAGAACAAAGGTGAGTGGATGTAAACTCCCTGATGGTAAAATTTATAATTGATATGATTGATGTGATGCATGTAATTGTGATTGATAGACTGTTTAGTCTGATTGTTGATTATATAACTGCTATTGTGTTATTTAGCCGATATGTGTTCATGGTATGATAACGAGTATTGTGATAGAAGTCAGGTATGTGTGTAGTTCAGATGGGCCTATTCATTATTGCTTGAGCAGTTATAGACCCTCAGGCGCATGCGTTGTATCGGAGGGGATCTAACTGTGGCATTTGGAGAAGGGCTATCGGTAAACCTTTGCCTTGGCCCGCAATTGGTTGAAAGGTTCTACGCCGAACCGCTAGTCTTCTGGATTATGTGATTACATGCTTTTGTATTTATTATTATTGTTTGCTATTGTGGCTTAGCTTCCATTCACTTAGCTTTGTGCTAATTGCCCACTATTGAACCGTTTTTGCAGGTTCGGTGTTATTAGCTGTTTAGCTAAGGGTTTGGTTTAGATGAAAGCTTGACTAGCGGTCTAATATGTAATTTTGTAAAAGATGAGACGCCAACAGGGCTGTTATGGGCTGTGAAGGCAGCGCTCCCACGACCACTAGTGTGGGTTATGAAGCCTCGTGGAGGGTTTCTCTTCACGAACCATGAAGGTCACCAGTAACCCTAATTTCATACTCTCTCATGTTTGGATTGTGTTGTCAGAATTATAATGGTTCTCAAATGAACCTTCAGACACACATTCACACATCTATACTATATTATAAAGAATTTAACTTTCTCTATCTTAAAATTTTTAAGACTACTTAAATTTAAGTATTACATGTATTTATACATAAGATAAAAACACTTAAAGCAATAGCTTAATTAATTTTTCTCTTAATTATCTCAACTAATTTATGGTAACTTTTATTTTAATTAATCATTAAACATGATAATAATTATTTATTTAATCTAATTTTGATATATTACTTACATCAATACAATTATTAAGGCTAGATTATCTTTTTCTCTAATTATTTAATAATCATATATTTTTTTATTTTATTGTTTTTCAAAAACTATTTCAATAACTAATAAAAAGGTTGATCGGAAAAAATAAAGCAAATTGAAAACGGAGAAAGAAATTGGATATATTGTTGAATAAATTCCATTATGTGGCACTATATTTCACACATATATATTATCATCGTTGCCGTATTGCACGGGTACAATGCTAGTATATATATATTTATATGTGTGTGTGTGTGGTGGCTAAAAAGGTTTTTATTTTACGAAAAGTGCTAGAAGCAAGACCATCGGATCATTAAATTTTTTGTTATAATGATAGGTGTCATTTTTGTAATTAGTTTCAAAACTAAGGAAATTAAATGAAATGACAAAAGGGTGTAAATCTCATTTTGTATTCAGTAATTCCCTATCCTAAATAAAAAATTACCTACCTTAATTAAAACCTCCCTTACCCACATGAATCTACAACCTCAAAAACTTCCCTCATTTGTGTTTCTTCAATTTTTATTTCTCTCACCGACCATATTCTTCTTTATCTCCACCGAGGGCTAGCCGCCGATATGAAAAATAGTCACTAATCCATCTCGGTCTCATTGTCTGTTGATCTTATATTCAAGATCCTTCATTGCGAACGTCTACCCCTATCGCCTCCATAACGACTGGGTTTATGTAACACCGCAAATCTCATGCCATTTTTTTTAAATACGGCGGAAGCATTGCAATAAAAAAATACAACACCTACAAAACAAAATACATATTGTTACAGAATACACAGTATACCGTTCTCTGTCACAAGAGTTTACAAAAGATGGCTCATCGTTCTCAAATAATATCAGGGTGATGGTCAAAGTTTCCCCAAACACACGAACTCCCTGCTAAACAGCTGCACTTACCAAAACCTGCAAAAATAGAGTTAAGGGTGGGGAATTAGCACAAAGCTAAGTGAATGGAAGCTAAAACCATAAATAGCACTCAGCAACAACCAATACGATAGCAACAGAACCAGGTAATCACATAAATCCAGAGGACCGGCGGTTCGGCGCAGAATCTAAAACCAATTGCGGGCCAAAGCAAAGGTTTACTGATATCCCTTTGCCACTTAGCGCAGTTAAACCCCTTCCATTTCAACAAATGCATCAGAAGATCTAGAAGTGTTCAACCAATAGCAAACAAGCCCAGCCCAATTTCACGCATAGCTGACCTATATCATAAACCATGTACAAATTATCATACCATGTGCACATATCATGGACTCAACAATTAATTAACACATAAACAATTAATCAATCATCATTAGACTAAACATTCTATCAAACCATCAATCACAACCATTCCATGTAACCATATCAGTTACAACCAATACCACTTGTTAGTTACCGTCCATTCACCTTGGATCTAAATCGCACCAATTAGTCATCTAACTTCAATAAGCCTTCACGTTTCCAGAGAACACAATAATACATAATCAATCTCCGATTCGAAATATATGTACATATATATTTATATCAAACAAAATAATAAACAACATTGTAATACCCGAACTTCCGAAAAATAAATAAAAGAATATTTATTGAGAAAATGATAGATTATATTGGATTGTGAAATGTATTAAAGAGTTTATGGGTTTGAATGGATGAATGAATAATGGGCTACTTATATATATGTTATTGGATTAGTTATGTGTATTATTATATTTAACTTCTTGGGCCTAATCATGGAATGTGGGCTTAGGCCTTTTTATAAGATATCTAAGTTTAGGGCACAGCCCCCAACACCATTTCAATGAAACTGCTACTGTTACATTGAAGAGAGAGAGAGAGAGAAAGAGTCTTAGTGTGTATGCTTGAAACCCATGAAGAAGAAGAAGAAGGAGGGCCAAGAACGATCTGAAAACTTGAAGAATTGTTGAAAGAATCATCAGGTAATGTTTCTTACCTCACTATTCAATTTTATCTTGTTTGGATGATGATAGCATGAGTTATAGTCTGGGTTTCTTGGGGTTTTGGGTTTATGAAGAACAAGAGAAAAGAATTTGAGATTTTAGCTTCAATACTTGATGAAATGTGTTTAAATGTTGAAAGAAGTGTTTAAATGAATGGAGAAACGTTTTGGAACAAAAATAAAACGATTTGGTTAAGTTTTGAAAGAGTTTGATTTTGACTATGGAGTCTGGGTTTTAAGGAAATGAGGAACTGATGAAGAAGATAGACCTTATGCGACTTTCAGCATAAGTCTTGCAACTTATGCTGGAAAGTCGTGTGACTCTATGTTTGTTCCATGCGACTTTCGCACGGGGAAGGGAATACCCCATGCGAATTTCTGTTTTGATTCATGCGACTTTCGCATGGGGAAGGAAATACCAAATGCAACTTTCGGATGCAAGTAGATGAATACCTCATGCGACTTCTAGATGCCATGTATAATCCATGCGACTTTTGAACATTTCATGCGACTTTTTGGCCTATGCGACTTTCACAAGTGCTTATGCCCATGCAACTTTCGCATGGGGCATCATGCGACTCCTTGTAACTTTCATACGACTTTGGAGGGTAATGCAACCTTTGTGCCTAGGAATGATACACCCCATGCGACTGTCGCATGGGGCACTATGTTGAGGCTACATGCGACTTTGGTGTACTAAGGGTACTTCCATGCGACTTACATCTATACTCATGTGACTTATACACTTGATATGAAATCTGACAGCCGGGTGAAATCCGACACTTTTACACTCGACGCGACGCGTCGGTTTGATGGATGCGACGCATCCCCGACTTAATGGACTTTAATACTTTTCTTATTATACATGCAATATGAAATCCGAATGTATTACGGGGACAAACGAACGAGGGATTCGTATAAGAAATTGATGTGTTAGACTATTGTAGGTGATGGTTGACTAGCAAGTAACAACAAGCGTCTTAGTAAGATAAGGTTGAGGATATGAGAAATGCTGACAGGTGAGTATTCTTACTTACCATCTAAACCTTACGATGTATGTGTTTAAAGTGCTACATGCTATATGAATGTTGAATGATGAACCTGTGAATGATGAATGAATGATGAATCCCATGAATGATGAATGATGATTGATGAATTAGTACATTGGTAATGTGTTATGCTATGCTATTGCTAGACCGTTCACTACGGTGACGGGAATGATGAGACCGTTCACTTCGGTGACGGGAATGATGAGACCGTTCACTACGGTGATGGGAATGATGAGACCGTTCACTTCGGTGACGGGAATGTTGGGACCGTCTACTATGGTAAAGGGAATGAAAGATGTACCACGATTGTAAGACAATGATGTGATGTCATATGGTCGATTGTAAGTAAGTGTACTCGCTAAGCTTTGTGCTTACGGTTGTTGTTTAACCTTCTTTTCAGGTGATGGCCATGGCGGGGCTCTAGCACGCGGTTGATAGCTCATACTCCACAAGCTTCCGCAAATATTAAACTATCTTGTGTTTCTTGATGTATTCTAAACAATTACATTTGAATTTGACGGGTTATCACCCGGGTCTGAAATTAACGTGCACAATGTTTCATTTGTAACGAATTATCAATCGTACTATTGTTTTAAAAAAAATAAAAAAATTTGGGACGTTACCACTTGGTATCAGAGCCTTGGTTTAAGAGATTCGAATACGTTCCTGTGTGTTTGAACTTAAACCTAGGTTCGTAAAGGATTTTAAACAAAGTTTTGAAACTTTTCCAAGTGATAAATGTTACCGTGAGCAATCAGCTGGAGCTAGTCCGAGTGGCCACACGCGAGTACAAGGTATGAGTTTATGATATGATGACCACGATTAACCGATATGTTGAAATTATGATATAGTGGCTATGATGACTGAGACTTTGCAATGTAATTGCCTTAGTAGAAACAGAATAGAATGACATTTTAATGCTTACATGATAACTGACTACATGCCTGATGAGATGGTTGATACATGGCCCAAGCCAATGAATCGGGATTTTCAAGGGTAATGTTAGGATCTAGTACGTATAGTGTGTTGGTAATAATAGGGCCCATATTATTAGTTGCACACGATACTTACGGGAACCTACCAGCATCCAAGGAAATCTTGTGGATCCGGTGAGGGGTACTTGTAGAGGTAAGATGCTTGTAGCTAGGGTGCCTTAGAATGACTAGGGTTGCCTGATAGCTTTACTTATGACATGAATATGTGAAACATGAAATGATATAGTAATGAGGACTGTGTGGCAATGTCGCCTGTTAATTAAGTGCATTGTCTATACATCCAGTATGGTGACTACAAGAAATCGATTTGTGATACCGACGGGTTTTCAGAACCCACCTGATGGTGAGAATGCAAGTGTGACGGGAGAGAGTGACCCCCGTGCACAACCAATCCTAAATCAAATTGAGGATGTGAATCCAGGAAATATTGAACCGGAAAACGTGATGAATGATGAAGAATATGAGAATGTGACAATGACTGAGTTGGTAACTACTGTGGTTACCAACACACTGAAGGAGTTGCTGCCCAAGATCGTGGAGGATCTAAAGCAAGATATGGGCACAATGATTGATCAGAAGTTGGGAGCCCTATGGACTACGAAGGAGGCCACCGCTGCTGTTGTGGTCGCACAACCAGTAGCACAAGCTGCTAACCAAGTGATTATTGGAGGGACTTTCAGGGATTTTTCGGCGTGTCAGCCGCGTACTAGACCCGGTGCGGAGCACCAGATGGGTCTCTGCGATAGAGGGAGCTTTCTTCACCAGCCGTTGTGCTAAAGACTCTAAAGTTTGGTTCGCTTCTAACTTCCCGAGAGGAGCGGCCAAGGATTGGTGGAACTTGTTAAGGAAGATGAAAGGCGAAGCTATCGCCGGAATGAAGTGGGAAAAGTTTACGAAGTTGTTCTTTGAAGAGTATACTCCCAAGGTCGAGGTGGAGTGGGTGATGGACGAGTTCATGAAACTCAAGCAGATGACAGAGACGGTCAACCAAATCACTGCAACATTCAAGGAGAAACTGTTATATTGTCCTGCCTATGCCAATGATGAACGACTGCTGATACATACGTATACGCAGATGCTGAGGGAGGACATCCAGGAGATTGTCTCAAATGGTCAGTATACTACCCTTGATCAGCTGGATGATGGAGCCAGGAAAAGAGAGTTGTATTTGTTGGAGAGGAACAAGAAAAGGTCAGCTGAACGAGCGGCCTTAGGTAACACTGCTGGAAAACAATCGTTTAAGAAGGTGAATGCTGGGAACTTCAAGCCTGCCAATAAGAATCCGGGGGCAAGATGTGGTAAATGTGGTAAGGGGCATGCTGGGGAGTGCCGATTGGGAACCGTGAACTGCTTTCTGTGTGGGAAGAGCGGGCATTACGGGAAGGATTGCAAGGCTCACTTGAACGTGTGTTTCAGGTGCAACAAACCAGGGCACCGCATGGCAGAGTGCCCGGAGGCTACCGGGGGAAGCGGGAGACCCGCTTGGAAACCACCGCTCCGGATCACCGAAGGAGATAAAGGGAAGAAACCCGAGGTTCCGAAGCCTCGGGGGCGTGCTTTCCAAATGACCATGGAGGAAGCTAAGAAAGAGCCAGATGTGATTGCAGGTACATTTATTGTTAACTCTCTACCTGCACTTGTATTATTTGATTCCGGGGCGAGTAAGTCCTTTGTATCTATTACTTTTTGTAATAAGTTTGTAATAGCTCCAGTGAAGTTAGAAACACCATTAGAAGTAGAGATAGCCGATAATAAGGCTTTGTGTGTTACCACGATCTATAGGGATAATGTAATAGTAATAGATGATGTACAATTTACTATAGACCTACTACCGACTCCGATGAGAGAGTTCCAAGTAATAGTGGGAATGGATTGGCTGGGGTGTCACCAGGCCAACATCTTGTGTAAACAGGGGGTCATACGGATCCAGAGTCCAAGTGGGGGAGAAATCTCCATCTACGGCAAACGATAGAACGGATTAACAGCATGCTGCACAGTGGCTAAAGCGGCAAAGTATCTACGCAAGGGCTGCACGGCCTTCATAGCTCACATGATCGACTCTAGAATGGAAAAGAAGAAACTAACGGTTTCAGATGTACCAGTGGTATGCGACTACCCGGAAGTATTTCCGGAGGAATTGCCGGGGATCCCGCTGGACAGACAAGTGGAGTTCCATATAGACTTAGTGCCGGGAGTGGCACCCATCGCAAAGGTAACATACCGTCTCACACCGCCAGAGATGCAGGAACTGATGTCCCAACTACAGGAACTGCTTGATAAGGGCTTCATACACCCAAGTAGCTCACCGTGGAGAGCACCGATCCTTTTTGTGAAAAAGAAGGATGGAACCTTGAGGATGTGTATAGATTATCACGAACTAAACAAGGTGACAATCAAGAATCGTTATCCACTGCCAAGGATCGATGACTTGTTCGACCAACTACAAGGAGCAGCCTGTTTTTCCAAGATAGACTTGCGATCGGGATATCATCAACTCAAGGTCCGGGAGGAGGATATAGCCAAAACGGATTTTCGCACGCGCTATGGGCACTTCGAGTTCGTTGACATGCCTTTCGGTCTTACGTACGCGCCGGCAGCATTCATGGATTTGATGAACCGAGTCTGCAGACCAATGCTTGATAAATCCATGATCGTATTCATCGATGAAATCCTGGTATACTCGAAGACGGAGGCCGAGCACAAACTACATCTACGGGAAGTACTTGAGACCTTAAAGAAAGAGAAGTTGTACGCAAAGTTTTCCAAGTGCGAGTTCTGGTTGCAAGAAGTTCAGTTTCTCGGGCACCTGGTTAATCGAGAAGGAATCAAAGTCGACCCCACCAAGATCGAGGCTGTGATGAAATGGGAAACACCGAACAGTCCCACGGAGATTCGAAGTTTTCTAGATTTGGCCGGGTACTACAGGAGGTTTATCAAGGATTTCTCAAAGATAGCCGTACCACTAACCAAGCTGACAAAGAAAAGTGTTCGTTTCGACTGCGGAGAAAAGCAACAGGAAGCATTTGAGACCCTTCGGGGAAAATTGTGTGAAGCCCCAATACTAGCCTTACCAGAGGGGATGGAGGATTTGGTAGTTTATTGCGATTCGTCCCATGTGGGACTTCGCTGTGTGTTGATGCGAAGAGGGAAGGTGATTGCCTACGCTTCACGACAACTGAAACCGCACGAATGCAACTATCCGACCCATGACTTGGAGTTAGCCGCTGTGGTTTTTGCACTGAAACTGTGGAGACATTATTTGTACGGAGTAAAGTGCACGATTTATACGGATCATAAAAGTTTGAAGTATTTTTCCGATCAAAAGAATCTGAACATGCGCCAGTGGAGATGGCTAGACCTGGTCGAGGACTACGACTGCGAAATCTTGTATCATCCGGGAAAAGCTAACGTTGTAGCCGACACGCTGAGCCGCAAGGAAAACCATGCACAGTTGAACGTGAAATGCTTAAGGATGACGGTTACGACTTCGCTGTTTGAGTCGATTTCAGCTGCCCAAAGTGAGGCAGTCAAAGAAGAGAATCAGAAAACAGAAAGGGTAAAGGGCCAGATGGCGTTGATGGTTAAGGATAGCCGCGGGTTGTGGACCCGACACGGACGAATTTGGGTACCCAAGATCACTGAAGTCCGAAATCTCATTTTTGATGAAGCACACAAGTCGAAATTTTCTATACATCCGGGAGCCACGAAAATGTACAGGGACTAGAAAATGGACTATTTGTGGCCAGGAATGAAACGAGATGTGGCCAAATATGTTGAGAAGTGTCTTACGTGTCTACAGGTGAAAGCTGAGCACTAGCGGCCATACGGTAAATTGCAACCGTTAGAGATACCTGTATGGAAATGGGAGCATATAACCATGGATCTAATAACGAAACTACCGAAAACACCGAGGAACTACGATGCAATCTAGGTAGTGGTGGATCGGTTAACGAAAAGCCCTCACTTCATACCGATCCGAGAGGCAAGTTCGGCTGAGAGATTGGCTGACATCTATGTGAAAGAGATAGTTTCGAGGCACGGGATGCCGGTGACCATCATATCTGATAGGGATGTACGATTTACCTCCAGATTTTGGAATAAATTTCATGAGGATTTGGGAACAAGGGTGAACTTGAGTACCGCATATCACCCTCAAACTGACGGGCAAAGTGAACGGACTATCCAAACGTTGGAGGATATGCTGCGAGCGTGTGTAATTGATTTCGGGGGAAGCTGGGATTTGTACTTACCCCTAGCGGAATTTTCGTATAACAATAGCTACCACGCAAGTATTGGTATGACACCGTACGAGATGTTATACGGTAGGAAGTGTAGAACCCTTATCTGTTGGGGTGAGGTGGGACAGAAGGAACTTGGCAACACAGAAATAGTACAGAGAACCTCCGAGTATGTACAACAGGTTCGTGAACGACTGAAAGCGGCTCAAAGCCGGCAAAAGAGCTATGCGGATAAACGGAGATCACTACTGGAGTTTCAAGTTGGTGATCACGTATTGCTGAAAGTATCTCCCTGGAAGGGAGTTATCCGATTCAGGAAACGTGGAAAACTA
Organism: Dittrichia graveolens; assembly: GCA_038502395.1. Taxonomy (NCBI): domain Eukaryota; kingdom Viridiplantae; phylum Streptophyta; class Magnoliopsida; order Asterales; family Asteraceae; genus Dittrichia; species Dittrichia graveolens. The sequence goes on from JARJIL010000003.1 coordinate 56,885,323, forward strand.
AACCCGAGGTTTATTGGGCCTTTCAAGGTCATTGCGAGGATTGGGAAGGTGGCTTATCGTCTGGAGCTACCCGAGGAGTTATCAAAGATACATAACGCATTCCATGTATCTCACCTGAGGAAGTGTTTGGCCGACGAGTCGGCGTTCGTACCATTGGAGGATATCACGGTAGATGAAAGACTGAACTACATCGAGAGACCGGTTGTGATTCTTGAAAGGAAGACCAAACGGCTACGCAACCGGGAAGTGGGAATGGTAAAAGTTACCCCTCCATGTTTGAATAAAGATTTTGAGGACGAAATCGTGTTTAAGCGGGGGGGAGTTGTAATACCCGAACTTCCGAAAAATAAATAAAAGAATATTTATTGAGAAAATGATAGATTATATTGGATTGTGAAATATATTAAAGATTTTATGGGTTTGAATGGATGAATGAATAATGGGCTACCTATATATATGTTATTGGATTAGTTATGTGTATTATTATATTTATGTTCTTGGGCCCAATCATGAAATGTGGGCTTAGGCCTTTTTATAAGATATATATATAAGTTTAGGGCACAGCCCCCAACACCATTTCAAAGAAACTGCTACTGTTACATTGAAGTGAGAGAGAGAGAGAGAAAGAGTCTTAGTGTGTGTGCTTGAAACCCACGAAGAAGAGGAAGAAGAAGGAGGGCCAAGAACCATATGAAAACTTGAAGAATTGTTGAAAGAATCATCAGGTAATGTTTCTTACCTCACTATGATAGTGTACGTATCAATTTTATCTTGTTTGGATGATGATAGCATGAGTTATAGTCTGGGTTTCTTGGGGTTGGGTTTATGAAGAACAAGAGAAAAGAATTTGAGATTTTAGCTTCAATACTTGATGAAATGTGTTTAAATCTTGAAAGAAGTGTTTAAATGAATGGAGAAACGTTTTGGAACAAAAATAAAACGATTTGGTTATGTTTTGAAAGAGTTTGATTTTGACTATGGAGTCTGGGTTTTAAGGAAATGAGGAACTGATGAAGAAGATAGACCTTATGCGACTTTCAGCATAAGTCGTGCGACTTATGCTGGAAAGTCGTGCGACTCTATGTTTGTTCCATGTGACTTTCGCATGGGGAAGGGAGTACCCCATGCGACTTTCTGTTTTGACTCATGCGACTTTCGCATGGGGAAGGAAATACCCCATGAGACTTTCGGATGCAAGTAGATGAATACCTCATGCGACTTTTGGATGCCATGTATAATCCATGCGACTTTTTGGCCTATGTGACTTTCACAAGTGCATATGCCCATGCGACTTTCGCATGCGGCATCATGTGACTCCTTGTAACTTTTATACGACTTTGGAGGGTCATGCAACCTTTGTGCCTAGGAATGATACACCCCATGCGACTATCGCATGGGGCACTATGTTGAGGCTTCATGTGATTTTGGTGTACTAAGGGTACTTCCATACGACTTACATCTATACTCACTCGACTTATACACTTGATATGAAATCCGACACTTTTACACTGGACCCGACGCGTCGGTTTGATGGACGCGACGCGTCCCCGACTTAATGGACTTTAATACTTTTCTTATTATACATGCCATATGAAACCCGAATGTATTACGGGGACAAACGAACGAGGGATTCGTATACGAAATTGATGTGTTAGACTATTGTAGGTGACGGTTGAGTAGATAGTAACCACAAGCGTGTTAGTAAGATAAGGTTGAGGATCTGAGAACTTCTGACAGGTGAGTATTCTTACTTACCATCTAAACCTTATGATGTATGTGTTTAACGTGCTACATGCTATATGAATGTTGAAAGATGAACCTATGAATGATGAATGAATGATGAATACCATCAATGATGAATGATGATTGATGAATTAGTAAATTGGTAATGTGTTATGCTATGCGATTGCTAGACCGTTCACTACGGTGATGGGAATGATGAGACCGTTCACTTCGGTGAGGGGAATGATGAGACCGTTCACTTCTGTGACGGGAATGATTAGACCGTTCACTACGGTGACGGGAATGATGAGACCGTTCACTACGGTGACGGGAATGATGAGACCGTTCACAACGGTGACGGGAATGATGAGACCGTTCACTTCGGTGACGGGAATGTTGGGACCATCTACTACGGTAGCGGGAATGAAAGATGTAACATGATTGTAAGACAATGATGTGATGTCATATGGTGGATTGTAAGTAAGTGTACTCGCTAAGCTTTGTGCTTACGGTTGTTGTTTAACCTTCTTTTCAGGTGATTGCCACGGTGGGGCTCCAGCACGCGGTTGATAGCTCATACTCCACAAGCTTCCGCAAATATTAAACTATCTTGTGTTTCTCGATGTATTCTAAACAATTACATTTGAATTTGACGGGTATCACCCAGGTCTGTAATTAACGTGTACAATGTTTCATTCGTGACGAATTATCAATCGTACTCTTGTTTTAAAAAAAATAAAAAAATTTGGGACGTTACAAACATGTTAGAATTGAAGGTGTTTGTTTGGCTTTTCGTGACGAAGCAGAGCATGTATAATTCAAAATTTCAAAACTAACCAAAGAAAGACATCCCAATGGACCATAATCTAGACATGGTTAAGCAACAAATAAAGGAAAAAGAAGGAATAACATGTTATACCTCTTAGAAAGATCACAATGTCAACTTCTCCTTGTCAAGTATGTAGAATCCAACAAGAGAATTTTTCTAGTGTAGTCCACCCCAAGCACACTTGATTCCCCAATGCTAGTAGGTTGATGTAGACACCAAAACAACAAGATCAAAGCATATGTAACACCTTTGTGCATCAAAACTTTATCACAAAGTGTATGAAAAACTAGAGAGAAAGTGTATCACAATAATTCTTGTGAATGAACTAGTCTAACTCCAAGAACAGTCCAAATTTGTCTGTATGAAAACTGCCAATTTAATGATACTTAATCCCATTAACATGAGCATTAAAACCAATAAATTCTGTTGTTACAGACCAAGAACACGGCCCGTGTCACATCGAGACGGCCGTGTTGGCCCAATGACCACGGCCCCAAAGTGGGCCTATACACCCCGTGTTTAATCACACGGCCGTGTGGGCCCAAAGTCCACGGCCTCTATTTGGGCAAAAACGCCCCGTGCCTGTTGGGCTAGACATGGCCCGTGTTCAAGTACACGGCCCGTGTCTCCTCCTGCCAAAACCCATTTTGGCCTTTTTCTCTCTTTTGCTTGATCGTGTTGCCGGAATCAATACTTGGCGTGTGACCCAATAGGCCTATACCTCATCAGTAGTTTAAGCGGCCTCTAGCAAGACATATACCAACAGACTCCCACTTGCACGTGACACAACTACGAAAAATAACACAAATATTAAGCGGCCTCTAGCAAGACATCTATGCTCCCAAGTCAGTATAGGGTATGCCACTCTTGACAAGATCCCAATCATAAAATGATTGTCCTAAAGATAAATGAACATGTACATCCCTTTGTTCCCGATATCCAATGTGAACACAAGGCATGGAATATAGTCAACCTTCAGATAGGTCACGATTACGTTTCTCGATTCTAGATTAGTGGTGACCAACAAACCAAGTAACATTGATCCATCATCAATATAACTTGAGCACGGCCATGCATACGAATGTCAGCACTCAATCATCGAGGGGCCCATGGATATCCTCTCTATACATAGAGGAACAAATTTCTTTCGACTACATAGTCCCGCCACATAGATAATACTCCACCCAATCATTTCCCTTATAATGACTAGTTACGGACCGCGTTAGAAAACGATCAAAGCAAAGTAGACCTATGCTTTGGGATCACATGCATCTCTAGTTTAAGGATGAAATGTCATCATCATCCTGAGTTACCTATGACTAAAACCATGAAGTGAACTCAAGTGCGGGTCCTCCAATCACTTGAAACCCCTTTCAAGTACAGGCAAGAATCACGTTTAACCGATTGTGGAGATTTAGAATGAAAAACATTCTCGGAAGTATTTAAACACGCTAAGATGTAACACAGTAAGGATTCATAAAATACCCGCCCCCGGCGTATTATTAAATCTCCATTTAATAATCGATATAGTATGAATTACAATACTGCTTAATATCCCCAAAACTTAAGTACAAAACAAACATAAACCAAAACAATATTCAAGCCACGTCATATGCATTAGAAATGCTAATTGACCTAGTACGATAAACATCACTAGTCCATAACAATGGCTTAACTAGTGGATTTGTACCACAACATCCACAAGTACTTTTGTTATTTACTTATATCTCTTTTGACAAGACTACTTTAAAAGTATGCATCAAAGAGATCTTATTTTTAAAGGAAAAGGTTAAAGTAATCACACCCACATTGTCTCAAAAGCCCACAATATGGTTAGTGATACTTAAGAACTAACAATCAACACTACAAGTTAGGATCATAAACTTTGATCAAGATCAACACCTATCCTAGTAGAAACACGCAATAGAGTAAATACTTACTCCAAGCCTATTCTATTCGTCAAACATCAAGAACATATTTCTATATTTCTTGAACTAAATATTATCCAATTTTGTATCTCCTAAGTGCCCTTATGAAGCAGTAATTCCTGAATTAGGTTCGCAGATAACCTAATATCGGGACATTATCTTCAATAGACACATAACATTAGGAATACAACAAAGCTCCCACTAGCCCTGGCGTATATAAAAGGTTTTATCTATGTTTCTAGAAAACTCATCACTTTTATTTTCTAATAATAAGCAAAGATCTTTCTTTTAAGATGCTAGCATAAGTCCGAAGTGGACTTATTCACTTTTGTAGACTTAATTCGGATACTACGGATGTATATCAAGACCCTCGGAGAGTGTTATAAGCACTTCCTCATAATATTGTTCCATGGCGGAACGCGGTCATTAACATGCACAAGTATCAAACATTCTTCAACATAACCACTAGGAAAAGTTTCTTCATAACCATCATGAAAACATTACAACTAGTCGGAATTTAAAGTTTTCTACAATTCCATCCATGTTAATCCCATTACTACTGCCTTGGTTTACACCTAGTTATGGGATTAAACCAAGTCAAGTACTTGGACATTTCAAATGGATTGCATCTCTTTATCATTTACTTCTTTTATTTTAGTGAATTATTGTTCCACTATGTCCTCCGATAGATGGTGAACTCAACATGACTCACCATAGGTCATTGCCACTTAGATACGAGAAACCCATATCTCTTTGGCTCTATATGACTCTTATCAGAATTAAAAGAAGTAATGAATCTTATTCAGGCATGCCAACATATACATGCCGAACAACAATCAATGATATTTGATTATATGCTAGTATCAACACCAGGCCTTTTATTTAAGTACCACGTTCTTCCACTGGAATGCCTTAGCTATTGTCCCCTTTTAAGCATCAAAGCATTGTTCTCAAAAGGTTAAATAACAAAAACTGAGAAGAACTCGTCAAATGTATTAGCACTTCTTAATTTCATGTTCATCCATCTCCCACTAAATGTAGATTGGATAACTTCGAACTGTAAGATAGACAAGCAAATAACCTTTCTAGTCGTATCTTACTAAGTGCTAAGTAGACCATCAATAGAATTTAGATTTGAGGACTTAGTCACAATGGTAAATGAATGTACCAACAAATCGGACATTCATTCTTGACCCGTCATAAACCGGATCATTATTAATAATACCCGGTTCCATACACCATGACTCTATGTACCAATGTGTCTTAGTAGGATATGAATTGTGCAACTATTCCACAATTCACTATATGGTCATACAATATAGATAGAAAGTATCTTAGCATCTTAACTAGATCTAAGTATCTTGATCTATATGCCCTATTGATTCTGAAAGTCGTTTTTGGCTAACTCTGAACACCAATAAGGTTTCCGACATATACCTAAACTAGTAAACGTCTCGCAACTACTATCATCAAGGTAGTGACGAAGAAGTTTCTCTTTCGTTATTCTTTGTGATGTGCTTAAACGGATTATCCACCAAAAGTGTGATAAATAACCAATAAGCATTCAATCCTCTCACAAACTCTGGTGAAAGATCTCATAATCATCTTAGCCTAATAAACAAAATTAGCATCAAATGTTTAGCCCGAGATTAAACCATCCCGAGATCCCAAGCACATGGATCTAGGTGACACGTTTCTTGTTTATGTGGTAAAGTTGATTATCTCACAAAGATAACTTATCCAAACAATTTTGGATTCAGAATCAGTTATTCACGAATATTTTATTACTTGTAACAAAACCTTGTGTATACCATGACATGAATAATTTTGAATATATACAAATATCTCATAACAAAATTTTCATAAAAAATCTCATATCTGAGGATAAATTCATTGTCATCAAATGTATAGTTGTGTGCTACGCAGGGCAAAACAACACATAAGCTATGACATGAAGAAACTTTGTGAAGGTATTTGTTTGACATAATCGAGTAGCAATGGAAGCAAGATATAATACAAAAACTAAACTAACCAAACACACACTTCCCATGGACCAACATCTCGACATGGAATTGCAACTAAAATATAACAAACAAGAAGCAAGAAATAGTTATACCTTTAAGCAAGATCACAATATATATTTCTTCTTGTCAAGTGTATAGAATTCAACAAGAGAATTCCTTGAATGAAGTCCACCCCAAGCACACTTGAATCCCCAATGCTAGTAGGTTGGAGTAGCCACCAAAACAACACAATACAAGAACAAGAAACACCTTTGTGCATCAAAGCTAGATCACAAAGTGTATATCACCTTCTCTTATGCATCAAATTTGATCACCAAGAAGAAGAACAATTGGAGAGAGTATGAACATGCGTAAGACTCTAGGACTACCCAAAAGTCTGTTCCAGAGACATATGAATCGTAGCGTAGCATTCACTCACATTAATCCCATTAAAATGAGTGTTTAAAGCTGTTTATTCTACTGTTACAGGGATCGTACACAGCCCCTGTTGGTCAACACGGCCGTGTAGGCCCAAAGCCCACGGCCTCGATTGGGCCAAGATAGCCCGTGTCTAGTAGGCTCAACACGGCCTGTGTTCACCTACACGGCCATGTTGGCCCAAAGCACACAGCCCTGATTTGAGCCTAAACGCCCCATGTTAGTTAGGCTGGACACAACCCGTGTTCAAGAACACGGCCCGTGTACCATCCTGCCAAAACCCATTTTGGCCTTTTCTCTCTTTTGCTTGATCGTGTTGCCGGAATCAATACTTGGTGTGTGACCCAATAGGCCTATACTTCATCAGGAGTGCTATTAACTCGTTCGTGTTAGCGGGCATATTCCAACAGACTCCCACTTTCACGTGGCACGACTACGAAAAATGACACAAACATAGAGCGGCCTCTAGCAAGACATCTATGCTCCCAAGTCAGTATAGGGTATGCCACTCTTGACAAGAACCCAATTATAAAATGATTGTCCTAAAGACAAATGAACATGTACATCCCTTTGTTCGCGATATCCTATGTGAACACAAGGCATGGAATAAAGTCATCCTTCAGATCGTTCATGATTATGTTTCTCGATTCTAGATTAGTGGTGACCAACAAACCAAGTTAACATTGATCCATCATCAATATAACTTGAGACGGCCATGCATATGAATGTCAGCACTCAATCATCGAGGGGTCCATTGATATCTTCACTATACATAGAGGAACAAATTCCTTTCGACTACATAGTACCGCCACATAGATAATACTCTACCCAATCATCTCCCTTATAACGACCAGTTACGGACCGCGTTAGAAAACGATCAAAGCAAAGCAGACCTATGCTTTGAGATCACATGTATCTCTAGTTTAAGGATGAAACGCCATCATTATCCCGAGTTACTTATGACCAGAACCATGAAGCGAACTCGGGTGCGGGTCCTCCAATCACTTGAAACCCCTTTCAAGTATAGGCAAGAACCACGTTTTAACAAAACCAAATCTTTACCTCAATCTTTATTTATACTTCCTTCCCATAAAGTATAACCGATTGTGGAGATTTTATAATGGAAAATATTCTCGGAAGTGTTTAAACATGCTAAGATGGAACACAATTAGGATTCACAAAATACCCACCATCAGCGTATTATTAAATCTCCATTTAATAATCGATATAGTATGAATCAACAATAGGGTTAGTGATACTTTAAGAATCAACAAACAACACAACAAGTTAGGATCATCAACTTTGATCAAAGATCAATAGTTATCCTAGCAGAAACACGCATTAGAGTAACTACTTAGTCCAAGCCTATTCTAGTCATCAAACATCAAGAACATATCTCTATATTTCTTGAACTAAATACTATCCAATTTTGTATCTCCTAAATTCCCTTATGAAGCTGTAATTCCTGAATTAGGTTTGCAGATAACATAATGTCGGGACATTATCTTCAATAGACATTTAACACTAAGAATACAACAAAGATCCCACTAGCCCTCACACAGTTAAAAGGTTTTATCTAGGATCCTAGAAAACTCATCACTTTGATTTTCTAATAGTAAGCAAAGATATTTCCTTTAAGACGTTAGCATAAGTCCGAATTGGACTTATCCACTTTCGTAGACATAATACGGATACTACGGATGTATATTAAGACCCTCGGAGAGTGTTATAAGCACTTCCTCATTATATTGTTCCATGACAGAACGCGGTCATTAATATCCACAAGTATCAAACATTCTTCAACATAGCCACTAGGACAAGTTTCTCCATAACCATCATGAAAACTTTACCACTAGTCGGTATTTGAAGTTGTCTACAAATCCATCCATGTTAATCCCGTCACTACCACCTTGGTGTACACCTAGGCATGGGATCAAGTCAAGTCGGTACTTGGACATTTCAAATGGATTGCATCTCTTTATCATTTACTTCTTTTATTTTTCGTGAATTCTATTATGGATCTACTACGTCTTCCGATAGGTGGTGAACTCAACATGACTCACCTTCAAGTCATTGCCACTTAGATATGAGAAACCCATATCTCTTTGGCTCAATATGACTCTTATCAGAATTAAAAGAAGTAATGACTCTTAGTCAGGCATACGAGAATAACCATGCTGATCATCTATCAAAGACATCAGATTATATGCTAGTATCATCATCAAGTCTTCATTTAAGTTCCACGTTCTTCCACTCGAATGCCTTAGTTTTAGTTTCTCTCTTCTTCCCCTTTTAAGGAACAAACATTGTTCTCAAAAAGGTTAAATAGCTAAAACTTAGAAGAACTCCTCAAATGTATTAGCACTTCTTGATTTCAAGTTTATCCATCTCCCACTGAATGTAGAATGGATAACTTCGAACTATAAGATAGACAAGCAAAGAACCTTTCTAGTCGTATCTTAATAAATGCTAAATAGACCATCAGTTGAATTTTGATTTGAGGACTTAGTCACCATGGTAAATGAATATCCCAATAAATCGGACATACATTTTTGACCTGTCATAAACCGGATCATTATCAATAATACTCGGTTCCCTACACCACGACATCACGTACGAATGTGTCTTAGTAGAGATATGAATTGTGAAACAATTCCACAATTCACTATATGATCATTCAATATATAGATAGTAGGTATCTTAGCATCTTAACTAGATCTAAGTATCTTGATCTATATGCCCTATTGATTCTGAAAGTCGTTTTGGCTAATTTTGAACACCAACAAGGCTTCAGACATATACGTAAACTAGTAAACGTCTCGCAACTACTACCATCAACGTAGCAACGAAGAAGTTTCTCTTTCGTTATTCTTTGTGATGTGCTTGAACGGATTATCCATCAAACGTGATCAATATCCAACCATCCTTTAATCCTCTCACAAACTCCGGTGAAGGATCTACTAATCACCTTAGCCTAATAAACAAGATCAACATCAAAACGTTTAGCTCGAGGCTAAACTATCCCGAGATCCCAACCACACGGATCTAGGTGATACATCTATTGTTTATGTGGTTAAGTTGATTATCACACAAAGATAGTTTATCCAAACTATTTTGGATTCAGAATCAATTATTCATGAATATTCTATTACTTGTAACAAAACCTTGTGTATGCCATGACATGGAAAATTTTGAACAAAATATCTCACAGCAAATTTTCATAATAAATATCATATTTTAAGAATAACTCATCGTCACCACATGTAAAGTTGTGTGCCACGCAGGGCAAGACAACACATAAGCTATAACATAAAAACCTTGAATAAATAACGCTTGAAAAGGTTTTACATCAATTCTTAAAGCTTCAAAATTATGTCCATCGTAATTGAAAACGAGCATACAAAGAGATGTTACTTGCCACGCTGGGCAATAAAACAAAGTAATAAATAAACCGGCGATAAAAGCGAGATCAAGTCTCCTTATCTTCTCTTAGAGGACAATCACCATGGTTTCGTCGTTCGAGATACTGTTCTTCATACTTTTCTCTCACCAAAGGAACTACACTTTGTAACAAAATAAATTTCTGACAAACGTGAGTCAATCAGCTCGGGTCAACTACCCAGCTTATATAAGAATAGCAATTAATCATGAACGTACCTAAAGATGGAAAGTTAACTCTCTCTTTCCTGAGAAGTTTTATATCCTCTCGACACGTAGTGCAGGCGTGACGGCCCCAATTTCCAAATCTTCCACAGAAGTAGGAAACCACCTTTTCTTGAGTCTCTTCTTGGGGCACATTCTCTATGTCCTTCGACTCAATATCAAGGATAGGCTTGGAAACTCCAACCTTTCCTTTTAGGGTCGGTTTCTTATTCCTTTTCTTTTGTTTCCTTACACCCAAGACGGGAGTGGTTGAGGTGGAACTATATTTGTCCATGTCAGACTCCGCAGACTTCAACATGCCATGCAATTCGCTTAAGGATTTCTCCGTTCCTTGCATATGATAGTTTGTGACAAACTGATCATATGATGTGGGCAGAGACTGGAGTAAAATATCCACAGTGAGCTCTCTCCCAATAGGAAATCCCAACCTCTTCATTTGGTCCACGTTCGCCTTTATCTTAAGGACGTGAAGACCAACATTCCCACCTTCCTGCAGCCTACAACCGACTAGGCTTTTAACACACTCATAGTGTTCCTGCCTAGCTTGCTGTTGGAACATGTCCTTGAGCTTGTTTAACATATTGTACACACTCATGTGCTCGAGCTGCTTTCACAACTCCGAGCTCATAGTTGACAACATAAGGCAGGCAACATCGTGCGTGTCCTCAACACGTTTTTCATACCTATATCAGACGGCACAAGTCGCGTCGGTAGTAGGTGGCTCCGGAAGGGGTTCCTCAAGGATATGCAACTTTGACTCATGGTGTAAGACAATCCTCAATTGCCTAAGCCATGCAATAAAGTTCACCCCCGTGAGTTTCTCCCTTTCTAGGAACACACGAAGTGAGATGTTTGACGTGGTGTTGTTATGGTTTGACATCTAAAAATAACAATAATACGAGTTTTTGTTAGTTTAGATAAACCTTGTTAAAATAATTACCCCATAGTTTTAGATAAAAACAAGTATTTATAACATGGGCTAAGAACCTTATTTCACCTCTCACCATGACGGGTTTACCGCGGATCACGTGGCGAAGCTATTTAGGCCGGCAACCATTTTACCAATTGTAATCTCTATTACAACTCTTAGAAACTTGCGGGATCCGTTGACATCCATTATGTCGGTTGGCATGTTTGATCCCTTCCTTACACCAATATTAATATATAATTTTTGTTTAGCTCGTGCTTAGCTCGACAACTAATCAAGAATTATATACTAAAATTGTAAACCGTCCGACAAGACACACGGGTGGCACTCTCAACCATCAATTGGCTCGTGCTTAGCTTGACAACCAATCATGCGAGTTACCCTACTCACCTTCCACACAACTACACAAGGAATGACTCATGCTTAGCTTGACAATCATCCTTGTTTCGTTAGATTCGGGTGGTGTCGTCTTACGGATGGTGCGTGATTTACATTTTGAAAAACGGGATTTTGTTTCCGGTTTATAAAACCTTTTGTGAATTAACAAAGTAAGTGTCAAAACTATTTTAAGCACCTTTTAAATATAATCCCAAGTTTATATTTTCTTTGTCAATTCTATTCGCGCAAGATTGTTAACCATTTTAACAAGCGTTGTGTTTTATTTAGTTTTATAGAAAAAATGTCTAGCATGCAAATCCTAATCAATGCATACAAAAATAAAACACAACCACGCAAATATACATATATATAATTCGGTAACATGCCCAAAAATCCTATGCGTTTTCCCCGTGAGCCACAACGGGGAAAACAAGGCCAAAACCTAAGGACAAGGTAAAGTCTCGTTGGGTGAGCTCCCACCGAATCCAACACCTCCAATAGCGTGTCGATTCCTTCTCGCCAAGACATCATCACCATGACTCCCGTTGATTTCTCCGGTTCTAATTCTATACTGCATACAAATACATAGAATATATATAAGCGACACGCAGGTCGCATTCCTACACTATTTATACAAATACATGGAATCAACTAAACGGCATGCCAGCCGCACCAATAAATAAATAAATAAATTATATTTAATCAATACGGCACGCAGGCCACCAAAAACCAAATCAATCAACCACCACAACACATAGGTCTAAGGGCATATCATGTTACCGAATCAAACCAAACGCAACAAATAAAAACATGGTGTGCCACACAAACCCATGATATAAATGTATATCTATATTTTAGTCAAGATTTTCAACAACATCAAAGGCACTAAAATGACAATCCTTGTACATATGCGCATTAGTGTACCAAACCATTTTTGTGACACATATTCATATATACATTTATAAGTATATATTTGTGTACACTTCATCCCAAGTTACAAAAAATATATAAATATAAAAACTAAAATATTAACAAGGCTACGAATATAACAATTCTAGCACAACAATTTTAAGAAAACAATTTTCTTATATAAAAGTATTTATATGGCTTTTCTAGACTCGATGTAAAAACTAACATATTAGATAGGCTACCAATATACCAATTTTAGCCTAACAAGAATCTACATGATAAACCATTTCTAGAAAACAATTTTCTAATACAAAAATATTTATATGAATATTATGTAGGCTGCAAATATATCAATTTTAGCCTAGCAACCATCTACACGAAAAATCATTTCAAAAAAACAATTTTCTTATATTAAATATTTATATAGTTTTTCTAGACTCGTTACTACAAAGCCATGTTGGATATAATGTATCGAATAGCAACGGAAGCAAGATATAATACAAAAACTAAACTAGCCAAACAAACACTTCCCATGGACCAACATCTAGACATGGAATTGCAACTAAAATATAACAAACAAGAAGCAAGAAATAGTTATACCTTTTAGCAAGATCACAATATCTATATCCACTTGTCAAGTGTATAGAATTCAACTAGAGAATTCCTCGAATGAAGTCCACCCTAAGCACACTTGATTCCCTAATGCTAGTAGGTTGGAGTAGCCACCAAAACAACACAATACAAGAACAAGAAACACCTTTGTGCATCAAAGCTAGATCACAAAGTGTATATCACCTACTCTTGTGCATCAAATTTGATCACCAAGAAGAAGAACAATTGGAGAGAGTATGAACATGCATAAGACTCCAAGACTACCCAAAAGTCTGTTCCAGAGACATATGAATCATAGCTTAGCATTCACTCACATTAATCCCATTAAAATGAGTGTTTAAAGCTGTTTATTCTAATGTTACAGGGATCGTATACGGCCCGTGTTGGTCAATACGGCCGTGTAGGCCCAAAGCCCACGGCCTCAATTGGGCCAAGATGGCCCGTGTCTAGTAGGCTCAACACGGCCCGTGTTCACCTACACGGTCGTGTTGGCCCAAAGCACACGGCCCTGATTTGGGCCTAAACGCCCTGTGTTAGTTGTGCTGGACACGGACCTTGTTCAAGAACACGGCCCGTGTACCATCCTGCCAAAACCCATTTTGGCCTTTTCTCTCTTTTGCTTGATCGTGTTGCCGGAATCAATACTTGGTGTGTGACCCAATAGGCATATACTTCATCAGCAGAGCTATTAAGTCGTTCGTGTCAGCGGGCATATTCCAACACTTTGAACAAACGATACTAAAAATGTTTTACATCAATTCATAAAACTTCAAAAATATACCCATCGTCTTCAAAAACGAGCATACCAAGAAATATTACTTACCACGCAGGGCAACACAATAAAGTAATAAATAAACCGGTGACAAAAGCGAGATGAAGTATCCTTATTTTCTCTTAGAGGGCAATCATCCTGGCTTCCTCATCCGAGATCCGGTTCTTCATGCTTTTCATCTTCGACCAAGGACCTACACTTTGTAACAAAATAAATTTGTGACAAACATGAGTCTATCAGCTCGGGTTAACAAACCAGCTTATAGAAGAATAGCAATGAATCATGAATGTACCTTAAGAGGGAAAGTTAACTCTCTCTTTCCTTAGAAGTTTTATATCCTCTCGGCACGTAGGGTAGGCGTGATGGCCCCAATTTCCAAATCTTGCACAGAAGTAGCAAACCACCTTTTCTTGAGTCTCTTCTTGAGACACAATTTCTATGTCCTTCGACTCAATTTCAAGGATAGGCTTAGAAACTCCAACCTTTCTATTTAGGGTCGGTTTCTTCTTCCTTTTCTTTTGTTTCTTTAAACCCAAGACGGGAATAGTTGAGGTGGAATTTTGTTTGGCCATGTCAAACTCTACAGACTTCAACATGCCATGCAACTCACTTAAGGATTTCTTCATTCCTTGCATGTGATAGTTTATGACAAACTGATCATATGATTCGGGCAGGGACTGGAGTACAAATCCACAGCGAGCTCCCTCCCAACGGGAAATCCTAACCTCTCCATTTGGTCCACGTTCGCCTTCATCTTGAGTACGTGGAGACTTACATTCACGCCTTCCTGCAGCCTTTAACCAACTAGGATTTTAACACACTCATAGTGTTCCTGCTTAACTTGCTTGTAACACCCAAGTTTCGGAATTTCTGTAATTAGTAACATTTCGACTTAACGCGTTTTGGTATTGCCTAATTGAGATTAGGAGGTGTTCAGAAACTTGGGGGACTTGTGTTGTCAGTTTTGAAACTAGAAAGTCCAGGGGCCATTTGTGCCATTTTCCAAAGATATGTATATATAATGGCAGATTTGACTTTGAGGAGTCAAACCTACCATTTCTTCACTTCTGTTTCACGAGAGAGAGATAGAGCAGAGCTTTTCCTTGGGTTTTTGAGCAAGAACAACAGATAGCAAGTGTTTTTCATCTGTTTCTAGTAAACACAAGTTGAGGTAAGATCTCTTGGCTACTTGTTTTTGGTGTTCTAGTAGGTTTTAAGCTTTGATTCATGGTGAATCATGCTTCTAGCTTGTATTTAATGTTATGGTCGGTTTACTTGTTGTTTGGGGTGTAGGAAAACACCCCAGTAGTGTTTTTACGAATTGTTAGTATGAGTTTTTCAGGTTTGAATCGGTTTCACAGCAGAGAGTCGGCGAACTGGAGCTGTAAGTAGAAAGGCACGGGCGTGCCTTTAAGGGGTACGGCCGTACCTCAGGGCCGTGACCGCCTCTGTTCTTGAGGTCCGGGCGTACCTGAGTAGGGTACGGGCATGCCCTGCCGCTGGTCAGTTTGTTTAAGTGCTGATTCGAGAGTATCTTGATACTATAATTGTATATGATTGTAGGGATTACTATCTGAAGTATTCTGAGTTTGCGTGATATATCTCTGTGTGATATTTATTGCTGAGGTGAGTTTTCTAAACTCTGATTCATATCTGTGATATGTGTGTGGTACATTGCAATGTGATATATTATTGATCAGAGGATCACCAGAGAGAGAGAGATGTAGCACACCGCTTTGTGCAGTAGTTGCTACGGGCAGCATTTTAGCCTTCTTGGCGGATGCTAAGATGGTGCAGTACTGTATCCATAAGAACTGTTATAGCATTCGTATGTGTATGCGCATGCTTATATGATTTACAGCTTAGTTTTCTCACTAAGCCTTGTGGCTTATCAGATACTACTTACTTTTGTTTTGCAGGGCGTGATTCCTCCAAGGGCAAGGCCCCAGTTTGACAGAGGTTGTGATTTGGGAGTAAATTTGTATTTTGAAAACTAACGCCTGGTTGTATTTTGGGAAAACAACTCTTTGTTGTAAATATTTAGTACTACTTTTGTCACTGAACTAGAGGGTTTAGTGTTAACTTCAGCTTCCGCTTTGTGTTAACTTCTTTTTATTCCAAAATACTTCTACTATCAGAGTTTTATTTTATTTAAGATTTTGGGGTGTTACATTGCTGTTGAAAAATGTCCTTGAGCTTGTTTACCATATTGTACACACTCATGTGCTCGAACTGCTTTTGCAACTCTGAGCACATAGTTGACAACATGAGGCAGGCAACATCGTGCATGTCCTGAACACGTTTTTCATATTCGTATCGGACAGCCAAACTCGCGTTGGTAGCAGGTGGCTCTGTAAGGGGTTCCTCAAGGATGTGCAACTTTGACTCATAGTGAAGGATAATCCTCAATCGCCTAAGCCAGTCAATAAAGTTCATTCCCGTGAGTTTCTCCCGTTCTAGGAACATACAAAGTGAGATGTTTGACGTGGTGTTATTATGGTTTGACATCTATAAATAACAAGAATGCGAGTTTTGGTTAGTTAGATAAACCTTGTTAAAGATAATTACCCCATATGTTTTAAGAAAAACAATTATTTTAAAAAGGGCTAAGAACCTTATTTCACCTCTCACCGTGACGGGTTTGCCGCGGATCACGTGGCGAAGCTATTTAGGCCGGTAACCATTTTACCAATTGTAATTTTTATTACAACTCTTAGACACTTGCGGGATCCATTGACATCAATTATGTCGGTTGGCATGTTTGATCCCTTCCTTACACCAATCTCAATATATGATTCTTGTTTAGCTCGTGCTTAGCTCGACAACTAACCAAGAATTATATGCCAAAATTGTAAATCATCCGACAAGACACACGGGTGGCACTTTAGACCATCAATTGGCTTGTGCTTAGCTCGACAACCAATCATGTGAGTTACCCCACTCACCTACCACAAAACTACGCAAGGAATGACTCCTGCTTAGCTCGACAATCATCCTTGTTTTGTTAGATTCTGGTGGTGTCGTCTTACGGATGGTGTGTGATTTACGTTTGAAAAACAAGATTTTGTTTCCAGTTTATAAAAACCTTTTGTGAATTAACAAAGTAAGTGTCAAAATGATTTTAATCACTTTTTTAAATATAATACCATGTTTATTTTTTCTTTGTAAATTCTATTCGCGCGAGATTGTTAACCATTTTAACAAACGTTGTATTTTATTTAATTTTTAAAGAAAAATTGTGTAGCATGCAATTCCTAAACCATGCATAGAAAATAAAACAAAACCACGCAAATAAATACAATTTGGTAACATGCCCAAAATCCTATGCGTTTTCGCTGTGAGCCACAACGGGGAAAACAAGGCCAAGACCTAAGGACAAGGTAATGTCTCGTTGTGTGAGCTCCCACTGAATCCGACACCTCCAATAGCATGTGGACTCCTTCTTGCCAAGACATCATCATAATGACTCACATTGACATCTCCGGTTCAAAATCTATACTATTTATAAATACATAGAATATATAAACGACACGCAGGTCGCATTCCTACACTATTTATACAAATACACGGAATAAAAGAACGGCGTGCAAGCCGCACCAATAAATAAATAAATAAAATTACATCAATACAGCACGCAGACCACCAAAAACCAAATTAGTCAACCACCACAACACATAGGTCTAAGGGCATATCATGTTACCAAATTAACGAAACGAAACAAAATGAAACATGGTGTGCCACACAAAACCATGATACATATATATATATATATATATATATATATAGTTAAGATTGTCTAAAACACCAAAGGCACAAAAAGACAATCCTTGTACATATGCATTAGTGTACCAAACCTATTTTGAAACACATATTAATATATATATTTATAAGTATATATTTGTGTACACTTCATGCCAAGTTACAACAAATATATAAATAAAAAACTAAAATATTATGAGGACTACAAATATATCAAGATTAGTCCAACAAAAGTCTTCCCGAAAAACCATGGTAAGAAAACAATTTCCTCATAAAAATTTTATTGTATGGTTTTTCTTGACTCGTTAGTGCAAAGTCATGTTAAATATGGCTCTGATACCACTGAAGGTGTTTATTTGGCTTTTCGTGACGAAGCGGAAGCATGGTATAATTCAAAATTTCAAAACTAACCAGACAAACACATCCCAATGGACCATAATCTAGACATGGTTAAGCAACAAATAAAGGAACAAGAAGGAAGAACAAGTTATACCACTTAGCAAGATCACAATGTCAACTTCTCCTTGTCAAGTATGTAGAATCCAACAAGAGAATTCCTCTAGTGTAGTCCACCTCAAGCACACTTGATTCCCCAATGCTAGTAGGTTGATGTAGACACCAAAACAACAAGATCAAAGTACATGTAACACCTTTGTGCATCAAAACTTGATCACAAAGTGTATGAAAAACTAGAGAGAAAATGTATCACAATAATTCTTGTGAATGAACTAGTCTAACTCCAAACAGTCCAAATTCGTCTGTATGAAAAGTGCCAATTTAATGATACTAAATCTTATTAACATGAGCATTAAAACCAATAAATTTTGTTGTTACAGACCAAGAACACGGCCGTGTTGGCCCAAAGACCACGGCCCCAAAGTGGGCCTATACACCCCGCGTCTGTGGACTAGACACGCCCCGTGTTTAATCACACCGCCGTGTCGGCCCAAAGTCCACGGCCTCTATTTGGGCCAAAACGCCCTGTGCCTGTGGGCTAGACACGGCCCGTGTTCAAGAACATGGCTCATGTCTCCTCCTGCCAAAACCCATTTTGGCCTTTTTCTCTCTTTTGCTTGATCATGTTGCCGGAATCAATACTTGGTGTGTGACCCAATAGGCCTATACCTCATCAATAGTGTTATTAACTCGTGCGTGTCAGCGGGCATATACCAACAAGAATCACATAGGAAAGATACATACAACATGCAACATGATCGCATAGGAAACTCAATGTCGGACAAGGGCTCAAAGTCACACAACCCAACAACTCACACCACCAAAGTTGGACCACCAAAGTCGGATACAGTGCACGTCGCACCACCCAAAAAGTCGGATGGGGTGCAAGTCGGACCACCCCCACCACCTACTCTACATCATAGTCTTCCCTGTTCTTGTTCTAGTCTAAGACACACCAGCAACACACAACCTTAATCCTACAAATAGCTAAGAAACACTTCCAAACCACATACAAACTTCATATAACATGCTAACAATCATCAAGAATACATTAGAATCTATTAAAACATCAAAATCATCAAAACCCACTTCTCAAGTTTGCTTCATAAACTCCATTAATGGTGTTCTAGCTTCAAAGATCAAAAACCCAACAAATACATATCAAAGACTAACAAGAATCATGATAGGAACATGTCAAACCTTTGTTTTGTAATATCAAACACTAAATCAAATATTCAAGTATTCATGTTTGTGTGTAAAGCTTTCTCTAGGTTCTCGCTTCTTCAAGCAAGAATATAAACATACATACACACATACAAAATGAAGAAAACTTCCCTGTGCCATTTTTATCAAACATGAGGTGGCTAGGATTTAGATATACACAAACATCAGTACACTACACTGCTTAGTAACATACAGTCAATCAATTAAGCAATCTAACACAATTAATTAACATGCAACGAGGTATTATTTGCAACCCTCATCAAAAACCCTATTCATTGATACCATAAACACATGCGATATAAACATATATTTTATCACACCTACACGATTATTAATTCTAATAATCATCAATATAAACAAATAAACATGTAAGTAATTCTTAAACACTCACCACCATCTCTCAAACAACTAGGCCCGATTCATGGATGTTACAAATCTCTCCCTCTTAAAAGGATTCCATCATCGAAATTTTATTAGTTCGAATAGATTAGGGTATTGATTCTTTATGTCTGCTTATCTCTCCCAAGTTAAATTAGAACCTAAACTGTGCTTCCATTTATCTAATACCATCGGCATTTGTTTCTTGCGAAGCTTTCACTTTGCGATCTAGTAGGTCAGTGTGTTCTTCTACTAATTTCTTTTTCTAATCAACTTTTAGTTCATGAACCAGGAGAATCTGAATTTCATCTTCCACTTTACACTTACGTAAATAGAAGATGTTGAACGTATCATGGATACACCCTAACTCAGGAAGAAAATCAAGAGTAACCATCTGATCATTGACTATTTGACGTATACGAAAGGGACCAATATAACGAAGGGCTAGTTTCCCATATTTGCTAAAACAAATAACCCCCTTCCAAGGTGATACGTTGAGATAGACTAACTTGCCTGCAACAAATGAAATAGGTCGGCGGCGTGGATTTGCTTACATTTTCTGTCTGTCTCTGGAAGCTTTCAGTTTCTCTCGGGAAATAGCAAATTTATCAGCTATCATCTGAACTATTTCAGGACCCGCATACTATTTCTCACCTGCCTCTAACCAACAAATAGGAGTACAACAGCGACGACTGTATAGCCTCTCGTAAGGTGGCATACTGATACTCAAATTATAGGAATTATTGTACGCAAACTCCATTAATGGCAAGTGCGAATACCAAGAACCACCATTCTCTAACACACAAGCAAGTAACATATCCTCTAGCGTTTGTATGGTTCATTCAGTTTTACCGTCTTTTTGGGGATGGTAAGCTGTACTCAAATTAACTGGTGTCCCCAATTCTCGCTGTAAACTCTTCTAGAAGTTATAAATAAATCTGGAATCTCTGTTAGAAACAATCGATAAAGGAATACCATGCCGTGATATTATCGCATCAATATATAGGTGAGCTAGTCTACCAAGAGAGGTTGTCTCGCTAGTGGCGAGAAAATGAGCACTTTTAGTTAGACGGCCAACAATCACCCAGATCATATCATGATTCCGCTGAGTACATAGAACTTTAGTTACAAAATCCATTGTAATATGCTCCCACTTCCACTTTGGTATCTCTAATTGTCTCAAGGATCCATAGGGTTTCCGGTGCTCTGCCTTAACTTGTGCGCAAATATGACATGATTCCACAAATTGGACAACATCTACTTTCATTGTAGGCCAACAATACAGTACCTTAAGACCGTTATACATTTTGGTACTATGAGGGTGTATAGACAATCTACACTTGTGAGCCTCAGTTAAAGTCAAGTTCCGAAGCTCTCCAAGCAGTAGTGCCAAAACACGAGACCTTTAAGTCTTTAATACACGTGAATCATCAATCAATTCTTCTTTTCTCTTCTTCATAATCTCTTACTTCAAGTTTTCATCTTTTAAAGCTTCCAGCTGAGTAAATTTCAGTCTATCCACTAAGTCAGAAATAATTTCAATTCTCATGAAACGGACACTATCAGTGGTTCCTTTGCGACTTAATGCATGAGCTACCACATTAGCTTTTCCGGGGTGATATCGAATTTCGCAGTCATAGTCTTTAATCAATTCCAACCACTGCCTCTGCCACATGTTCAACTCTTTCTGTGTAAACACATACTACAAATTCTTATGATCAGTAGAAATCACACATTTCATACCATACAGATAATGTCTCCATAGTTTTAACGCAAAAACAACAGCTGCAAGCTCCAAGTCATGGCTTGGATAACTCGTTTCATGAGGTTTCAACTGACGTGAGGCATAAGCAATCACCCAATCACGCTGCATTCAAACACAACCCATAGCAACAAATGATGCATCACAATACACTACGAAATCATCAGATCCATCGGGTAATGCAAGAATAGGAGCGTTACAGAATAACTATTTCAGAGTTTAAAATGCCACTTCCAGTTCGACATTCAATCGAAATTGCATATCTTTATGGGTTAACTTTGTCAACGGACTCACAATCTTAGAAAAATCTTTAATAAATCTACGATAGTAACCCGCCAATCCTAGAAAACTTTTAATCTTAGAAGACGATTAAGGAGCATTCCAATTCATTACTGCCTTAACTTTAACAGGTTCAACTTTAACCTCGTCACTACAGATAACACGCCCCAAAAAATTAACTTCCCGCAACAAAAATTCACCATATGAAAACTTAGCAAAAGGTTGTTCCCTCTTCAAAGTTTCCAAAACATGTCTCAAATGAATTTCATGCACAGACTCAGTTTTAGAATAAATCAAGATGTCATCAATAAACAAAATCATGAACATATCCAAAAATGGTCGACACACCCGATTCATCAAATCCATAAACACCGTAGGTGCATTAGTTAAACCAAACGGAATAACTAAAAATTCGTAGTCGTCATACCTGGTATGGAAAGCAGTCTTTGACACGTCTTCATTAGAAACAACACATCCGAAGAGTACTATCTTTCTTTTTAACAAATAGAACCGTTGCACCCCACAGAGAAGAACTAGGACGAATAAAGCCACTATTCAGCAAATCCTGAATCTGAGTCATCTTCTCTCTAATTTTAAAGGAGCTAATTTGTACGGAAACTTAGCCACATGACGATATCCAAGAATCAAATCAATCTTATACTCTATGCAACCCAGGTAATTCCTTAGGGAACACTTCTGGGTATTCCAAAATCACCCGAATATTAGAAACTATCTGCTTTTCCTTTTTAACATCAATAAAGTAGCAAAATAAAGATTCACACCCTTTGGCCAGAGATTTTCTAGCCTTCATAAACGAGATTATAGGAAAAGTAGACTTAACCCACTCACTACAAGCCACTACATGTGACCCATCTACTAAAGGAAAAGAAATCAGCTTCTTATAGCATTTAGTACTTACTTTATTCTAGCTTAACCAATCCATACCCAAACACAACATCAAATCTAAATATACGCATCAACAGAAAAGAAACTGGAAAACATTTACCATCAATATCAATTTCAGCTCCATACACAACCATTGTGACTGGAACCATCATACCATCAACTACCTCTACTTCTAATGGAGCAGTAATATCAGAAGTAGGCATTTTCAACTTATCACATAAATAAAAGAGCGATTGGCTCCGGAGTCAAATAACACCCGTTCAGGTATAGAGTTTATCAAAAACATACCCGTAATGACATCGTCAATAGTGTTAGCATCACCTACTATCATCCAGAAAGCCCTACCCTCTACTGTAGGAGGGTTGTTTCTCTTCTGCCCAACTACCGATGAGGATCCCCCCACTGCCCCTACTCTTGACCCTGACCCAACTTTCTTATCAACACGACATTCACCTGCCCGGTGACCTTCCTTCTGACAGTTCCAATAAACACTTCGAGGAAGTCTACAATCCTTAAATATCATGCCCAAACTGACTGCATCTAATACAGCGCTTGGTTTAGGGTATGCGAGGTCCTGTATCAAAGGAATTACACTTACCACACCACGACGATCGTTGATTAGACCCACCAGATGTAGGCCTACGGTTTTGATTTCCTTGTCCCTGGCTATCTTGCCTACTCTTCCATTGTTGAGTATTAAATTGTTCAAACTTGGATATCTGTTGTGAAATCTGATCTCAGTTCATCTTATCTTTAGCTTTCACATCACCCTCAGCAGACTTGGGATAAAGTGTTAGCCCACCTGACAACTCAGTATACCTTATCTTTAAATCCAAAGTATTTCTATACATACTAAGGCATTCTACTTATACATATAATCCCAGGTATACTATCTTCTTACAAGTACCCCTCACCCGATTGACAAGATTCTTCATGATTCCATTAAGTTCCAACATGTATCATGTGTTTGTAATAATATGGACCCAATATTATTCTAAACACAGTACACACGTTCGATCTTAACTTTATCACAAAAAGTCCCGATTCACAAGCTTAGGCAAAGTATCATCAATGTAATGTCACATAATCATGTAAATCATAAGGATTCTACATATAACATATCAATCTCCATATAATGCACAATAAATATCCGCTGTTAGTATACTCACTAAGCTGCAAGTACAAACCTCTAGTTTGAGAAAATTTTCAAAACCATGGTTCAAGTCCAGACTGTGTATAACACATATCCAGATCTCTCAAACCGTGGCTCTGATACCAAGTTGTAACGCCCCAATTTCATAAAACGATATAAAAGTAAGACATTTTTCATAAAAGCACGTATACGGTTTAAAAGTCATAAGCGGAAACGTTTTCGTAGTAAAACCGTGCTAGTATCAAAAGATACACCCTTAAGTACAAACTTAGTGTACTATCAAAGTTGAATATTTACATAAACGGGCGTTAAGTGTTTTACATTTAAAGCTGAAAAGTAGTCAAATAGGAGCTTTGTTCTTGTCCTTGCTGTGTCCTGCAAAACATTTTAAAAACAGTATCTGGTAAGCTGCGAGAGCTTAGTGAGTAATCTAAACAAAACATCATATACACACGTGTATACAATCATATGAAGATATAAATGTATGTCTGGCAAACAATGCTAGCCTCTGGTTCTAGACCCAAGGCAGCAACATAAGTCACAGTACTGTACCACATCTGAGCCTTATTGGACATAGCAGTACGCTTACATATACACATGAATAACATTACATGCTAGTAATCTGATATGAAATTACACATGTTGCTGATATGAAGTGAAGTCTAGAAAACTCACCTTCTGATTATTATAGTATGCAATGATCCACAGGTGACAATGATTCAGATAATAGTCATTCACCTCCTATATAAACAATACATAAAGTATCAGATAATGGTATTCTGATCTAAAACAAGGCCTACACGGGCCGTGTATCCCTACACGGGCCGTGTCCCTTATATGCTACACGACCTGAGCTGGCCACATGGCCAGTGTTATCTAGTCACCCTACACGGGTCGTGTTCCATACACAGGCCATGTACCTCTCATGCTACACGACCATGTAACCTTACATGGGCCTGTGACCGTATCCAACACTACACGGCCATGTACCGATACACGGGCCGTGTTGCCTCTACATGGGCCACTTACACGCCCTATCAACCGATACAAGGGGCGTGTATGCTACAGACCCAGGTTCTAACATATAGTGTCGGATTTGGCCATAAATCCGTTACTATCTTCATGAAAACAGGCTAGGGGTGTTTTCCTACACCCCCTACAATAGTTAAACATAATCTAATCAATACAAAATATTTCTAACATGATTCACCATTGAATCATGTAACTAAGCTTACAAAACTTCAAAAACAAAGGTTTAAACCTTACCTCAAGCTTGGACACTTGCTAAGATCTTGTTCTATGTACTTGTTCTGTTGTTTTGCTCAAAGAAATGAAGATACTAAGGAACTTATTTGTGTTCGTGGGTATACAAAAGATGCAAATGAAAACTTTGACTCCTAAGGTCAAAGTTGGTAACATATATATATATATATATATATATATATATATATAAGTATCAACTAATAGTATAATTGGTCCCTGCATTTAGTCAACTTATAAGTTGACGGTTTTAGCCCCTCTAGTTTTATAAACACATCTAATCACATAAAGACAACTTCTATAAACATATAACCCTTCCTATTAAATTATTAATTTATGAATTTCGAACCTTGGGTGTTACAAGGAAACTTAATGTAAGACAAGGGCTCAAAGTCACACAACCCACCAAGTCGGACCACCAAAGTCGGATAGGGTGCAAGGCGCACCACCCTCAAAGTAGGATGTGGTGCAAGCCGGACCACCCCCACCACCTACTTTTCATCATTTTCTTCCCTGTTCTTATTCTAGTCGAAGACACACCACTAACACACAACTTTAATCCAGCAAATAACTAAGAAACACTTCCAAAACACATACAAACTTCATATAACATGCTAACAATCATCAAGAATATATTAGAATCAATTAAAACATCAATCATCAAAGCCTACTTCTCAAGTTTGCTTCTCTGGGTTCTCTCTTCTTCAAGGAAGAATATAAACATACATGCACACATACAAAATGAAGAAAACTCCCCTGTGAAGTTTTTATCAAGCATGAGGCTGCTAGGATTTAGATATACGCAAACATCAGTACCCTACACTGCTTACTAACATACAGTCAATCAATTAAGCAGTCTAACACAGTTAATTAACATGCAACGAGGTATTATTTGCGACCCTCATTTAAAAATGAATTCATTCATACCATAAACACATGCGATATAAACATATATTTTATCACTATTAACATGCTACACAATTATTTATTCTAAAGATCATCAATATAAACAAATAAACACGTACATATTATTAAACACTCACCAACGTCTCTTAAACAACTAACCCTGATTCATGGATGTTACACTTTAGGTCTTTGCCGCTACCTACAGTGCAATTGTATCGATACCTCACCCTAATTGCCACCCACCATTGTTGCTTGGTTAGTTGCATTAACATCACCTCCAACACTCTCCTCCATCACAAAGCTATCGTAATACCGTTCGATTATCGATCAAAGTGTTTTTTTTTACTTTTGTTATTTTAACTTTTTCATTTTTTCTTCATTTATGATGTGGAATGTTTTTGTGTTGTTTATGGTTGTTCAATAATGAATATACAATTAAATAATGAGAAACTTTTCCTTTTTTTTAATATTTCATTCTTTAACTCTTGTACCAAATCTTATTATTTTGATGGTTAACTAATAAAAATACATTAGAAAAAAACTTAATTGAACAAATGCCAAACCTTGTGGGCTTTAAGTAGTTCAACAAGGAACATCTATTTAAAAAACAATACGTGTTTCAAATCATATGGTTTTCAATGGTTCGTTTGTAAACTAATGTCACTTGGTACAAAATTTACTATAATGAGATAGAAGGTATATGGTTTTAAGTTGTTCGACATTGAACTCGGGTGTAAATTAATGTCTCATAGAAGAAAATAGAAAGACTTTTAATTTTGAATGGTTCATGAGTTAACTAATTACAGAGATGGGTATTAATTTTTTTATAGAAAGACTCACAATTCTTTTAAATTTCACTTGTTTATGAATGAATTAAAATGCAACTTTAAGAAATAATAAAAAGAGATGGAAGTTTAGGCTATTGTATATAAAACGTGCTCAAAAGATAAAGGATAAATGTAATATAAGTACGAAAGAGAATTTTTATGGTTTACCAAATTTTCCTATTGAATTAATTAATAAAAATAAATATACTTAATCTGAGTCGTTAGATTAAAAAAATAAACGGTTAGGATTGCTAATCCTATTTTTCGTAAAAATAATAATTTTCAAATAAACCCTCCAATATATATATATATATATATATATATGTATATGGATGAGATCAAATAAAAAGAAAATTAAAGTAAAAAGTATAAAAGGGATGATTATTTGATCATTTTTCAGTATATATATCAACTGATAATTGTTAGTTCATCATCTTTATTGATTAAAACTAGTCTTAATCAATAAATAAATTGATGAAGACCTAGTTTTAATCAATAAAGATGATGAACTAACGATTATCAGTTGATATATATACCGAAAAATGATCAAATAATCATCCTTTTTATCCTTTTTACTTTAATTTTCTTTTTACTTGATCTCCTGTATGTATGTATATATATATATATATGTTGAAAAGATAACTTGAAAACCGTTTTTATGGCAACTACCGTGAATACTTTAATATCCTCAAAAAGGGCCTAGACACACGCGAACGTGGTACGTTAGATAATTTAAATAAATTAAATATATATATGTATATATACATGTTAGTTATTGGTACAAAATACTAAAAGTAGTTGTTAAATTAGGTGATAAAAATAATAATAATAGATAAAAATGATAAAATAATAAAGGATTTAAGATAAGGATTCTGAAAATATCCCCGTTAGTCGAAACGGGTAAACGAGAGATGAGTTGTAAGTTAAAAAGGGGAACAAAATACCCAATTGTGGATAATTAAACCCACAAGTCGGTCCAGCCTTTATCACACACGTAACACCCATTACACACACACTTCATCTCTTCTCTTTGTTCTTTGAAGTTTAAAAGAAGAAATCAAGGAGTTAAGAAGTTTGCAACCTTAAATTAGAGTTTCAAATCAACTTGTAATCTGTTCTTCATCTTCATATTCCACTTGTAAGTGTTTAATCTCCATGTTCTTCCTATGTTCTTGATTTCTTAGGTTTCTAGGTCAAAATTGGGTCAAGCAAGAAGTTGACCATTATGGACTGATTTCTATGCTTGCATGACGTTTATTTTATTTCTTTGTACTCGTAACAGTTGGTTAGGATCACGACCTGCGTGTCGTTTTCTTATTATTATGTAATTGTACTTAGATGATTTTAGTATATATATATTACATCAAACCAAACGGGAGACATGGTATTGACGTCTTGGCGAGTCTATTCCGAGAGATTTTGATTCTCCGCTTTGGAGGCACTATCGCGGCGAAACATCTTTATTGTTATCCATAGATGACCTTGTTTTCCCTGTTTTGGTTCACGGGAAAAAGGTATAGGATTTTGGGCATGGTACCGGGATTTTTTTATTTTATATGCATGGTTGTTTTTATATTTATTTCTTGCATTAATATCTAGGATTCGCATGCTAGAAATTTTTTTGAAAAATATATAAAACAAACAGATTTATAAATGAGTTTATATTTCTTCACGCATAGAATTAACAATATTAATATAAATTGTGATTATATTAAAAGTGGTCGAAAAGTGTTTTTGTCACTTAAATTGTTAATTCACAAAATGTTAAAATATTCATTTAACCAGAAAAACAAAAACCCGTTTTTCAAAAGTAAGTCACGCGTCATCTGTAAGACGACACCACCCAAATCTAACGAAACTTGGATGATTGTCGAGCATTAGCACGAGTCATGCCTTGTGTTGTTGTGTGGAAGGTAAGTGTAGCAACACGCAGTATTGGTTGTCGAGCTTAAGCACGAGCCAATGATTGGGCAAGAGTACCAACGTGTGTCTTGACAGACGACTTACAAATTCTTTTATAACGCTTGAATGATGTCGATCGCTAGCCGAGTCATTTAAGAATAATTAAAGGATTGGTGTAAGAAGGGATCAAACATGCCTTAGACATTTGATGTCAAAAGGATCCCGCAAGCATCTAAGAATTGCAATGGTTGCAATCAGTAAAATGGTTACCGGCCCAAATAACTTATTTCGTGATCCGCAGTAAACTCGTCATGAGATAGAGTGAAATACGGTTCTTAGCCTTGTTCAAATAATTAGTTTTGTAAACTATTGGGTAATTATTTCTACAAGGATTTAACAACTAAAATTGGTACTCTAATTTTGTAGATGGCATCCAACAACGGTTCTACATCATCAAGTTTGATTTCCCTAAAGTTATTCCTCGAGAAGGCCAAACTCGATGGCCAAAACTTCATGGACTGGTTCATGCAACTGAGGGTAGTCCGCAGGTATGAACAGCAAATATGGGCCATTGAGGAGCCTCTGCAGGAAGCACCTACGGCGAGTGCCACTAGGGCAGTTCGAGACGGACATGATAAGCACATCAAGGAAACGAATGAGGTGGCTTGTATCATGCTCTCCTCGATGATTCCTGAGCTCAAGAAGTAAATGGAACTTTTAGGGCGTATGATATGCTTAACCTGCCGAAGGAAATATTCCAACGGCAGGCTAAGTTAGAGCGCTTCGAATGCCTAAAGTCCCTATTCGACTGCCACATGCAGGAGGGCGGAAATGTGAGCGTTCACATGCTTAAGATGAAAGCATTGGTTGATCACTTGGAGAGGTTGGGATTTCCAATAGGGAGGGAGTTAGCAGTGGATGTTTTCCTCCGTTCTCTGCCTAGTTCCTTTTCACAATTTGTGTGGAACTACCATGTTCATGGTATGGACAAGTCCCTAATGGAGCTTCACGGAATGTTAAAGACCGTAGATTCTGATATGTCCAAGAAGCCATCCTCGTCCACATCCGTCCTAGCTATCCAGGGAGGCGGAACCAAAAGGAAAGGCTGCAAAACCTAACCTGATTCCGGCCCTAAAGGGTAAGGGGAACGTCGTGATGGTTCCACCGGCCGAGGACCCTACGGAAGCTGAGTGCTTCCACTACAAGGAAAAGGGGCATTGCCGGCGTTATTGCCCGAAGTACCTTGAGGATCTCAAGCAGGTTAAACCGAAGGGAACTGGTCACTCAGGTACGTTTATGATTGAACTCCACAAGACCGCTACTTCTAACGGCTAGGTTCTTGATACCAGTTGTGGCACTCATATTTGTAATAATGTGCAGGTGCTAAAAAGAAGTATGAATCTGGGTGTTGAAGAGCTAGACCTGATCATGGGGAACAAAGATGTAGCATCATCGTATTGGGCCTAGTTGTAATTTATGTGTACGTGTATGTAAATTAATTGAAATAATAATAAAGTATGTGTATTTATTATTGTGTGTTTAATTGTTATGTGTTTTAAGTAAATATAAGTTGAATTATAAAAGTAGTGATAATATAAATAGGATGATTAATTTATGAATGAATTTAAGTAAGGATTCCAGAAATATCCCCGTTAGTTGAAACGGGTAGGCGTGGATTAAGTTGTAATTTGAAAAGGGGAACAAAATACCCCCTTGTTGATAAACTTAAACCCAAAGTCGGTCTAAGCTATGTAAACCCACGTTTGTGCGTTCAAACACACATACAAACACAAACAACTCTTGAAAACTCTCTCTATTGCAAGTTCTTGAAGAAATTGTTGAAGACTTCTTGTATCAAGCTGATTTCTAGCATATTAAGACTTTCATCATCATCTTCATCACCTCCATCTTCTTGTTCTTCATTTGGTGAGTATTCTTGCCAAGTGGGTTTTGTGATTCAAGTAAGCTAAACTTAAATTGAGTTCTGAAATTGACTTTAATTGATCTCTAAATCAGTTATAAGTTGATTAGAACTCATATGGTGAATTAAAATGGTGATTTTGGTGAAGTTCTTGAAAATAGATTCAAGTGGGTTAAATGGATAATTTTGGTTCCAAATCATGTGTAAGTTGTTTTAATTAATGAAAGAGATGTTTTTGGGATCATATGAATGTTCCCTAAGGTGTACTAATGTTGAAAATAATTTAGAAACTCGATTTTAGAAAGTTGAAATCAAAACAGTCGAAACAGGGGTGTTGTAGCCGACTTGTTCTTGAACAGGTCTTCTTGCGGGCGCAAGGTCCATCCTGAAGGTATTCGTTTGGCATAATCAAGTAGCAACAGAAGCAAAGCATATAACAAAAATTCAAAGGCAAACCAACGAATACTTCCAAGGACCAAAATATAACCATAAACTTGCAACTAAATAAATAAACAAGATAGATAGAATTGTACCACAATGATCTTTCCTTGTCAAGCTTCAAGAATCCAAACAAGGACTCCTCTAATGTAGTCCACCCCAAGCTTCTTTGATCCCCAAGTGCTAGCAAGTTAGTGTACCACCAAGACAACAACCAATATGTGTATATTCTTCTCTTAGTGCACCAAAGCTTGATCACCAAAAGCAAGAACAACTTCAAGAGAATATGAACATCAACTAGACTCTAGAACTCTCACAAGTCTGTTCATATGCAGGGAAAAACGTAGCTAGCATTAACATACACTTAATCCCATTAAAAAAAGAGTTTAAAGATGTTAATTCTTCTGTTACAACGAACGTACACGGCCCATGTTGATCAACACGGCCGTTTAGGACCAAAGTCTACGGCCCCAAATGGGCTAAGATGGCCCATGTCTAATAGGCTGGACATGGCCCGAGTTCATCTACACGACCATGTCGGCTCAAACTACATGACTTTGAACTAGGCCAAAATGCACCGTGTATGTTGGACTGGACACGGCCCGTGTTCAAGCACACGGCCCGTGTTCAAGCACACGGCCTGTGTACCATCCTGCCAAAACCCATTTTGGCTTTTCCCTCTCTTTTGCTTGATCGTGTTGCCAGAATCACTACTTGGTGTGTGACCCAATAGGACTATACCTCATTGGTAGTACCATTAACTCGTTCGTGTCAGCGGGCATATACCAACAGACTCCCACTTGCACGTGACACGACTACCAAAAATAACACAAACATAGAGCGGCCTCTAGCAAGACATCTACGCTCCCAAGTTAGATAGGGTATGCCACTCTTGACAAGATCTCAATCATATAATGATTGTCCTAAAGATAAATGAACATGTACATCCCTTTGTACGCGATATCCAATGTGAACACAAGGCATGGAATATAGTCAACCTTCAGATCCTTCACTTGCACGTGACACGACTACGAAAAATAACACAAACATAGAGTGGCCTCTAGCAAGACATCTACGCTCCCAAGCCAGATAAGGTATGCCACTATTGACAAGATCTCAATCATATAATGATTGTTCTAAAGATAAATGAACATGTACATCCCTTTGTTCGTGATATCCAATGTGAACACAAGGCATGGAATATAGTCAACCTTCAGATCGTTCACGATTATGTTTCTCGATTCTAGATTAGTGGTGACCAACATACCAAGTAACATTGATCCATCATCAATATAACTTGAGCACGGCCATGCATACAAACGTCAGCACTCAATCATCGAGGGGCCCATGGATATCCTCTCTATACATAGAGGAACAAATTCCTTTCGACTACATAGTCCCGCCACATAGATAATACTCCACCCAATCATTTCCCTTATAACGACAAGTTACGGACCACGTTAGAAAACGATCAAAGCAATGTAGACCTATGCTTTGGGATCACATGCATCTCTAGTTTAAGGATGAAATGTCATTTTCATCCCGAGTTACTTATGACTATGAAGTGAACTTGAGTGCGGGTCCTCCAATCACCTAAAACTCCTTTCAAGTATAGGCAAGAATCACGTTTATCAAAACCAATTCTTTACCTCAATCTTAATTCATACTTCCTTCCCACAAAGTATGACCGGTTGTGGAGATTTAAAGATTGTATAACAACCTTGGGAAGAGATTAAACATGCAAAGATAGAACACAATAAAGACTAAATGTAAGTAACCGCAACACGCGTATATATAGATCTCTACTATATAAGTCGAAACAAACGTTAGTAACATTACTCCTTAACGTTCCCAAATACATAATGGTCCATACATAAATTAAAACACAATTTAAACCAAGTCATGAGAAAATCTAACACCTATTGCCATAGTGTGAGAATCATGAGAAGCTTGTGACAACGGTTTAGTAAACGGATCGGCCAAATTGCCTTTCGAGGTTACTCTACTAATAGCGACTTCACCACTTTCAGTCATCTCTCTGATCAAGTGGTACTTTCGAGGTATGTGCCTCGTTTCTTGTGAGCTCTTGGTTCCTTCGCTAAGGCTACCCCACCCTCATTGTCACAAAAGATCTCAATAGAGTTGGATATGCTTGGAACCACTCCAAGGTCTCGGATGAACTTCCTTATCCACACAGCTTCCTTAGTAACTTCACTTGCCACAATGTATTCTGACTCTGTAGTATAATCAGCTACTGTGTCTTGCTTTGAACTTCTCTAAGTAACAGCCCCACCATTCAATAGGAACACAAAGCCCGATTGTGATCGGCAGTCATCCCTATCAGTTTGAAAGCTAGCATTAGAGTAACCCTTTACTTTGAGCTCTTCCTCACCACCAAAGATCAATAACATTTCTTTAGTCCTCCTAAGATACTTAAGAATGTTCTTTACCGCAACCCAATGGGGCTTACCCCGGGTTTCCCTGATATCTACTAGTCAAGCTCAAAGCGCATGACACATCAGGACGAGTACATAACAAGGCGTACATGATTGGGCCCACAGCCGAAGCATATGGTACCCGCTTCATTACTTCTAGGTCCTCTTGAGAACTAGGACATTGAGTCTTACTCAATATCACTCCATGCGACATAGGAAGATTTCCTTTCTTCGAATCGTCCATCTTGAACCGCTTCAAGACTTTGTCAATGTATGTACTTTGACTCAACCCAAGAAGTTTTCTAGATCTATCTCTATAGAACTTGATACCCAGAATATATGCCGCTTCTCCTAAGTCTTTCATTGAAAAGCATTTTCCAAACCAAGTTTTAACACTTTGCAAGGTTGGAATATCTTTTCCAATGAGTAGGATATCATCCACATATAAGACTAAGAAAACAACGGCGCTCCCACTAGCCCTAACGTATACTCATGGCTCGTCTACACTCTTCGAGAAACCAAACTCTTTGATTTTCTCGTCAAAGCATAGATTCCAACTACGAGATGCTTGCTTAAGTCCATAAATGGATTTCTTTAGTCTACACACTCTATTAGGATGTTTCGGATGTACAAAAACCTCAGACTGCGTCATATACACCTCTTCGGAGAGCTTCCCATTAAGGAAGGCGGTTTTGACATCCATTTTCCATATTTCATAATCATGAAATGCGGCGATTGCCAAAAGTATCCTAATAGATTTCAACATGGCCACTGGGGAGAAAGTTTCATCATAATCGACACCATGTGTCTGGGTGAAACCTTTAGCCACCAGTCGGGCTTTGAAAGTGTTAACTTTTCCATCCATGTCGATCTTCTTCAAGGTCAATCTTGTTTCCGCCTTACTGATTAGATATTAATTCTCTTTCTAAAAAGACCGCCCTCCGAGCATAAAATACTTTGTTCTCGGAAAGTTTATAGAATATGTATCCAATACCCGCGCCTGGATATCCGATGAAATAACACTTTTCGGATTGGGGCTCTAACTTGTCATCAACCTCACGTCTTACGCAGGTTTGACAACCCCAAACCTTTAGATAGGCAAGAACGGGAGGCTTCCCATGCCACATCTCGAAAGGTTTTTTCTCGACCTTTCTTCGTTGGAACGAGATTAAGGATTCTTGTTGCCGTTTCAAGAGCATAACCCCAAAGGCTTATAGACACTTGGGTGTGACTCATCATAGACCGAACCATATCTAACAATGTTCGGTTCTTCCTCTCGGCGACACCATTTAATTGTGGAGTCCTAGGAGGTGTAAGTTGTGAGATAATTCCACAACCCTTAAGATGATGACGAAACTCTTGACTAAGATACTCTCCACCCCTATCGGATCTAAGTATCTTATTCTTTTTGCCCAATTGATTCTCTACTTCGTTTTGGAAAGTCTTAAAAACCTCAAAGGTCTCGGACTTTTGTCTAACCAAGTAGACATACCCATACCTACTATAATCATCTATAAAGGTAATGAAGTATCTAGAACTGTCTTTTGTGATGTGCTTAAACGAACCACACACATCGGAATGTATAATGTCCAATAAGTCTTTACCCCTCTCATTCACGCCAGAAAAGGGTGCCTTAGTCATCTTGCCTAATAAACAAGATTCGCATACTTCATTTGACTCATGGTCAAATGATTCCATGATCCCATCCGCTTGGAGCTTGGCGATACGAGTCTTGTTTACATGGCCAAGTCGACAATGCCACAAAGACAATTTGTCTAAACCATTTTTAGATGTTGAATCAATATTCATGATTGAACGATTATTACTAACGTATGCATCTACTTCATAAATACCACGACAAGGATAAGCTTTAAAATAACAAATATTATTTTTAAAACAAACGATAACCCCATTGTCAAATGTAAAACAAAAACCATTGTCATGTAATGCATTAAAGAAATAATGTTTCTCGCCACAAGCGGCGAATAGCATACGTTCAACAATAATATACAAAAACCAGAATTAAACGATAATTCTACTTCTCCACGAGCCTTGACTGGGACAATCTCCTTGTTTCCCATTATCAAGTCAAGCTCTCCATGCTCCATCCTTCTACTTGCCTTTAGCACCTGCACAATATTACAAACGTGAGTGCCACAGCCGGTATCTAATACCCAACTACCAAATGTAGAAGTATGATGGAGTTCAATCATGTACGTACCTGAATCGGAAATTCCTCCGATGCTCAACCCCTTGAGCTTCTTATGACCTTCTAGGTACCCCGGGCAGTTACTGCGCCAATCGCCCTTCTTCCCGCAGAAGAAGCATTCCGCTTCATCCGGAGTTTTGGCTTGGGGAACCATCTTCCCCTTGCCTCTACCCTCCGGAGCGGGGCTAGGCTTGGCAGCGCCAACCTTCCCCTTCCCCTTACCCTTAGGGGTATAAGCAGACTTCTTCTTCTTCCGGATTCGCCCTTCCCTTATAGCAAGAACGGGATTTGGAACGGCGGGCTTGTTTTTGGTCATGCTAGATTCCGTTGTCTTGAGCATACCATGTAGCTCCATGATGGATTTATCCATACTATGCATATGATAACTCATAACGAATTGATCATACGCGGTGGGCAAGGACCATAGGATCAAATCCACGGCTAGCTCTCTCCCTATGGTAAATCCAAGCCGTTCCATGCGCTCCATGTTTGCTTTCATGCGTAACACGTGAGCACTCACATTCCCGCCATCGGCCATCTTGCTACCAAGAACCGTCTTAAGACACTCAAACCTCTCTTGTCTCGCTTACTGCTAGAACATTTCCTTAAGCTGAGCGATCAAGTCAAAAGCACTCAAATGATCCATTTGCTTTTGGAGCTCGGGGATCATAGTACTCAAGATGGGGCAAGTAATGTCCTCAGTATCCTTGACACGCTTCTCATAAGCGTCTCGGATAGGCCAAGTGGTATTGGCAGCAGGAGCCTCGGGTAGGGCCTCCTCTATGGTAACCATCTTCCCTTCTTGGCGTAAGACAAGCTTGAGTTGCCTAAACCAATCCAAGAAGTTGTTACCATTGAGATTCTTTTTTCAAGGAAAACTCTTAGCGAAAAATGGTTGGTGGTGTTGGTGTTACTGGAAGACGCCATCTAAAATAGCAAAGTAGTTTTAGTTAGTTTGGAAATCCTTGTTAAAAATAAGTACCCATAGTTTTAAACAAAAAAATTTATTAGTAACAAGGGCTAAGAACCTTATTTCACCTCGCACCGTAACGGGTTTACCGCGGATCATGTGGCGAGACTATTTAGGGCGGCAACCATTTTACCAATTGTAATCTCTATTACAAGTCTTAGACACTTGCGGGATCCGTTGACATCCATTATGTCGGTTGGCATGTTTGATCCCTTCCTTACACCAATCTTAATATATAATTTTTGTTTAGCTCGTGCTTAGCTCGACAACTAACCAAGAATTATATACTAAAATTGTAAATCGTCCGACAAGACACACGGGTGGCACTCTCGACCATTAATTGGCTCGTTCTTAGCTCGACAACCAATCATGCGAGTTACCCCACTCACCTTCCACACAACTACACAAGGAATGACTCGTGCTTAGCTCGACAATCATCCTTGCTTCGTTAGATTCGGGTGGTGTCATCTTACGGATGGCGCGTGATTTACATTTTGAAAAACGGGATTTTGTTTCCGTTTTATAAAAACCTTTTTGTGAATTAACAAAGTAAGTGTCAAAAACGATTTTAAGCACTTTTAAATATAATACCATCTTTATATTTTCTTTGTCAATTCTATTCGCGCGAGATTGTTAACCATTTTAACAAACGTTGTATTTTATTTAATTTTTAAAAGAAAAATTGTCTAGCATGCGAGTCCTAATCCATGCATAGAAAATAAAATACAACCACGCAAATAACTATATATATATAATTCGGTAACATTCCCAAAAAATCCTATGCGTTTTCCCCGTGAGCCATAACGGGGAAAACAAGGCCAAAACCTAAGGACAAGGTATAGTCTCGTTGGGTGAGCTCCCACTGAATCCAACACCTCCAATAGCGTGTTGATTCCTTCTCGCCAAGACGTCGTCACCATGACTCCCATTGATTTCTCCTGTTCTAATTCTATACTATTTAGAAATACATAGAATATATATAAACGACACACAGGTCGCATTCCTACACTATTTATACAAATACATGTAATCAAAGAAACGGCGTGCAAACCGCACCAACAAATAAATAGATAAATATTATTACTACAATACAGCACGCATGCCGCCAAAAAGCAAAATAATCAACCACCACAACACGTAGGTCTATGAGCATATCATGTTACCGAATCTAAACCAAACGCATCAAATAGAAAACATGGTGTGCCACACAAAACCATGATACAAATACTTATCTATATTTTTGTTAAGATTGTCAAAACATCAAAGTCACCAAAAAGACAATCCTTGTACATATGCATTAGTGTACCAAACCATTTTTGAGACACATATTCAAATATACATTTATAAGTATATATTTGTGTACACTTCATGCCAAGTTACAACAAATATATAAATATAAAAACTAAAATATTATAAAGACTACAAATATAACAATTTAAGCCCAACAAGAATCTCCATGAAAAACCATTTTAAGAAAACAATTTTCTTATCAAATAAAATACTTTTATGGTTTTTCTAGAGTCAATAGTGCAAAGCCATGTTAAATATGGCTTTTATACCACTGAAGGTATTCGTTCGGCATAATCAAGTAGCAATGGAAGCAAAGTATATAACAAAAATTCAAAGGCAAACCAATGAATACTTCCAAGGACCAAAATGTAACCATTAACTTGCAACTAAATAAATAAACAAGATAGATAGAATTGTACCACAATTCAAGCACAATGATCTTTCCTTGTCAAGCTTCAAGAATCCAAACAAGGACTCCTCTAATGTAGTCCACCCCAAACTTCTTTGATCCCCAAGTGCTAGCAAGTTAGTGTACCACCAAGACAACAACCAATATGTGTATATTCTTCTCTTAGTGCACCAAAACTTGATCACCAAAAGCAAGAACAACTTTAAGAGAATATGAACATCAACTAGACTCTAGAACTCTCTCAAGTCTGTTCATATGTAGAGAAAAATGTAACTATCATTAACATACACTTAATCCCATTAAAAAGAGAGTTTAAAGATGTTAATTCTGTTGTTACAACGAACGTACACGACCCGTGTTAATCAGCACGGCCGTGTAGTCCCAAAGTCCACGGCCCCAAATGGGCTAAGATGGCCCGTGTCTAATAGGCTGTACATGGCTCATGTTCATCTACACGGCCTTGTCGGCCCAAACTACACGACCTTAAACTAGGCCAAAACGCCTCGTGTATGTTGGACTGGACACGGCCCGTGTTCAAGCACACGGCCCGTGTACCATCCTGCCAAAACCCATTTTAGCTTTTCCCTCTCTTTTGCTTGATCGTGTTGCCGGAATCAATACTTAGTGTGTGACCCAATAGGCCTATACCTCATCAGTAGTGCCATTAACTCGTTCGTGTCAGCGGGCATATACCAACACATCCTTGCGGCCGCAAGGAGTCAAAATCCGATAAGTTAAATACCCAAATCCAACACACCAAATATACAAATCCGATAGTGCTTGCGGGCGCAAGGCACCACCCTTGCGGCCGTAAGGAGTATCGGAATCCGCAAGAAGTGTCGGAATCCGCAAGAAGTATCGGAATCCGCTAGAAGTGTCGGAATCCGCAAGTTTTGTCGGATTTGTAATCAATCCTTGTTTGGATGCTTACGGGCGCAAGCAGTGTTGCTTGCGGGCGCAAGCATTTGTGCTTGCGGTCGCAAGGGGTGTTTTTCTGTAAACAATTCAAAGATTGTTAAGTCTCTGTGTTGTTACATATAAAAGGTTAGTATGGCCTTGTTGGTTGGTCTATAGTTCCTTTAGGGGTTCTTGATCTTGTTATAAGTAGTTGTGTCTCGCTTATGTAGACGCTTAACGTAAGTAATGATGTTATAAGTGAACTTGTCTCGTTAGCAAGTCCGAAGTGAAATATCTGTTGGTTCTAAGCTACTCAGGTGAGTACCTTCTTTCATAAGACTCAGTAGAGTAAGGCTTGTATGCTAGATGACTGTCTGATCAATTATACATAACTGTATTATGTATGTCTAACTTGTTGTTGCAGGTACGCTCAAGAATGTAAGGGTAAGTTTGTATGATGTTAAGATATGTATTAGGTGCATGCCAGCGGGTTCTGATTGGAACCGCTTAGTTAATACATGATGATTTTCATGAATGACTAACTGAAAGACGTTGTATGTAAGATGATGGATCCCTATGGGATCATATGTATGAATGTATGTGCACTTTCTACAGACTATCTGACGTATGGTTAAGGTCAGTCGGTTGTAACTGGATCCCATGAGTACTTTGGGATTTCATGGTGATTCGGGAGGCATTCCGGATAGTAGGTTCTGCAGAGTCGTCATGCCTTAACGTGAATGGTAATCAGCTGGATATCCGCTGGATTACCTATGGAGCCTTTGGCTCTGTAAACGATGTTTGGTGGACTTATTTACGCTCCCCCACCAGCGCGGTTGGTCGTGACTGATCCCCTAGTGTGAGTTGTTGAGCGGGATTGATTACCATGCAAGACATGACTCTTACTGATCTTGTCAGCACACCGCTATGTGTTAAGCTAACAATGATTGTTTATGTATGATATGTATGTTGCATGACTTACTGTATTGATTCTTATGATAAGTATGTACTCACTAGCTATGTTATTTAGCTAATGGTGCTACGTTGCCCCTTTTCAGGTAAAGACTAGAAGGCCTGGTGAGGCGGGTGGCTTTGTTTATACATAGCCCTTATGGGTTGGAACACTAATTTTGTTGTATAATGTAATTTGATACTATGGTCGGTTCCTGTATGTTAGGTAACACTAGTACAAGATGTTTTCAGTTGACATGTAAATATCAGATGAACCGTTTGTTACTTTAAAAAGAAAAAAATTTCCGTTGCTAAATTTGATTTATCATTAAAGTTGCTGTTTTCGGAAGCGGTGTTACAAAAGAGGTGGTCCCTGTGGAACGGATTCAGAGTGCGGATCTCGCCCTTTCCTTCAAACCTTGCTATTACCTTGTTAAATGTTTGTTTTTCGCCCTGTGTGGCACGAAACATTATTTCCTTTCATGCACTCTATGACGATGGTTTTTATTTTACTTTTGATAATGTAATTATTTCTTGTTTAAGAGATGGTTTTTATTATTTTAAAGTTTATCCAGGTCGTGGTATTTATGAATACTTTAAGTGGGGGAGGTGTGCGACTGAATGTTTTTAGGGTAACTTGATTGGTATCTATAGTACTCTTCCCTCCTTTACTCGGTTTAGAATCTTACGATTCCCCCTCGTGCTAACTTTCTGAATTTGAACTCGTGGTCATGTTGTCTTGTAGAATAAAAATGGTGGGTACACGGAGGAATAACAGCAATAAGAACGCCATGCCTTTTCTTGGACATGGAAATGGTGGAGTGGGTAGTAGTACCCCCATTCTTCAAAGCAACCCCCATGTTGAGGATACCTATTCGGCCTATCGCTCTAACCACAATCTGGCGGGAAATGAAAGTCGTCCACGACGAGCCAGAGGGGACTCGTCAGAGCCAATGTATTCGTGGCAGCATCGCAAATCGAAGAACAATTACGAGCAAGGGATGCCGATATTACACGTCTGAAAGGAGAAGCACGTGATGCAGGAAATTGGGAGAGTTAGGAGTGGTCTATGCACAGTGAAGAGGGTCGTGTTTCACGCCCTAAGATGGAGCGCGGTATGCGGGGAAAAGCGGGAGGCAGAGGAACTTCATTTGAAAGCTTCATGAAATGAAAACTGCTAGCATTTAAAGGAGGTGAAGACCTTATGGGATGCCTGCGCCGGATCATGAAGCTGGAGCAGGTGTTTTGAATTAGGAATTATACCAAATACCAGCAAGTGAACTATGCAATCATGCTTCTAGAAGGAGAGGCTCTATAATGGTGGCAAAAGGTTAAATGAGCACTTACTGAGGCTACTCGGAATAGTATGACATGGGTGGTATTTACTAATAAAGTCAAGATGAGATTCTGCAGCCTAGGGGCAAGAGAAAAAGCTAAGAGGGAGTTCTTGGAATTAAAGAAGGGTAACCTGACTATAGAAAAATACAAGGCTGCCTTTACCAATAAGTTATAATTTGCCGGCAGCTACTATGTTACCGAAGAAGAACAAATTGGAAGATATGTCGAGGGATTACCATATGAATACCAAGTGGCAGTAAGGATAAGGAAAACCTTGGGAGAGGCCATGGATGAGGCGAGTAGAGTAGAGTACGACTTGACCAAGTGAGAACGTGCATTTGGTAAGGATGGGGAGAAGAGAAAGTGGGAAGGACCGTCAACTTGGGTCCGCAAAGAAAAAGAACTATGAACAGAAAGACGGGGAGACTCGGGGAAAATCCAGCTACTATACAACATGTAATTTGACCCATGGTGGACCTTGTACCATGGACATGAGGCGATGCCATCGATGCGGTACGAAAGGACATATTATATAAGACTGCAAGAGTACGGAGAAGATATGCTACAATTGCCTCGAGATTGGGCACATCAGTACAGAATGCACCAAGCCCAAGGTTCGAGGTAAATCAGAAGGGAAGAATAAAGAACCGGCTAAGGCAACAACCCGAGCTTACAACATGATAGCTAACGAGTAGCAGTACATTCTTTAATTGTGAATTCTTTCTTATTCTTATATTCGAAATTTCTATTGATGGTTGTTTTGACATTTAATGGTATCTGTTTTGGTTGAATTGATGATTTAGTTGAACGATTGATTATTGTCAATTTTGGGAATTAGAAATTTAATTCTTATAGTGTCTTGAATTTATTATGCATTATTCTTAAAACTAACTCCCTAATTAACGGATGGAAAGATCTAAAAAACGAAAGACTTGAATGGTACATATGACGAACGAACAAATCCGGAGATGGACGACATTTCAAGTGATGCTTGATGATGCGGATTGAGACATAATCTTCTTAAGGGGAGGAGAATTGTAACAAACAGTTTTCCAAGGTTTAATGTTTGTAGACCTAAGTATAACTAAGTGAAACTTATGGGATTAGAGATGTAATTAAAGGCTATTAAGTAAGGTTTAACCTAATTAGTAGCCCATTTGATGATATGGAAGTTTTTTTTACAAGAGGTGTGTGCATGGGTGTTCATACGATTGACCAAGAGAGCAACAAGAACCATCAAATCAAGAATCAAGCTGTGTTTTTAGTGATCATCATTCAAGTACCTGATAATAAAAGTATATGTGTTCCATTCAATTTAGTGTTTCAAATTGTTGGTCCTCGATGGGTTGAATTGATCGATCAGAAGGTTTGTAGGGTTTGATAGTCGATCAAGCAATCATGAAATCGATTAGATAATTGATGGTGAAACTCAAAATTGATACTATGGTTTTAATATATGATGAAAGTTAAGAACAAAGAAACAAGAATCATTAAGTTTGGTTGAGAACCGAACCTTAATTGCTTGGATTACGGTTCCTGCTTGATGACTATCGCAAGAGGTTTGGCTTGAAGAGAAGAGGTACTAATCCATTCTCTTAACGGCTTGAAAGGAATGGTAGTCTAGCCATTTGCTAATAGCTTGAACAAGATTGAAACCTAGAATGGCTTTAGTGAAACGGCTTGACTACGAACGGCTTGGCCAAATGGCTTGGTCAAATAGCTTCGCTAAGGTGTCCAGTTTGGCACAAGCTCATGTTTTCGCGACGCTTCGTTCTACTAATTTAGTGTTTGGTTTTTGCTGTTCGATTCCTTATCATATTCGTTTATTCATTTAGGGTTCACTGCATACTTTTGACGGATTGATAGGCTTTTACTCTCGGACTTCAGGTGAGTTCAGTACAATTCACAAAACCCGAGTACAAAAACAAAACTTAATTTTCGAAATGTAAACGGTTATATATATTGATTGATTATACATGTTATGTTTTTAAAGTTAAATACTTGTTATATGTATGTTTAAACACATGAAACGCATGTTATGATTATTTGCGGTTTATTACGATTTAAATTTCATTATTTAC
Organism: Dittrichia graveolens; assembly: GCA_038502395.1. Classification (NCBI taxonomy): domain Eukaryota; kingdom Viridiplantae; phylum Streptophyta; class Magnoliopsida; order Asterales; family Asteraceae; genus Dittrichia; species Dittrichia graveolens. The sequence continues at coordinate 56,929,256 of JARJIL010000003.1, forward strand.
GAATACATGCATGCTTGCACTTAGAGGGCGGAGGGAGTATAACTGTATTACTCATTTGCGTATTACGGACCTAGTACGTATGATTGACCTTCTAGGATTAAAGTGCTAGCCAATGTGGGTCGCTTGGTCTTCCTAGATGGCTATAGTGACACATGGTATGCAGACACTTTGATGTTCAAGTACTTGAGTGATGTAGGCCGGCGGGGCTAGATCATGCATCAAGAGGGTGTGAGGAGAAGCTGAAATTACGGTCGGTTTTGTCTGTACTTGTACTAGAACGACAACGCAGTACTTGTACTTGCACTATTGAAGTAGTTAAAGCGGTTATACTCTCGGGATCTATGTTCTCTGGTGGGAGTCACTCCCCACATGGTGCATAGGTCGGCTAGGCACGTGAGTAGTGTGGGTTTAAACTCTACAATAGGACACCTTATTGGTACATATGCGGTTGTGATGCAGTATAATTTATGATTATATGCGGTTATGACGCGGTATGATTTATGATTATATGTGGTTCATTATATGATATGATATGCAGATATTTGACCCATTCGGTGCTATATGGGTTATAGGTTATCGGGTACGAGTCAAATACATAGTGGGTCGGGTATGAGATTTACTGTAATGTCATATCTCTACTTACGATTATATTGTTATGTTTTTTGTTATAATTTCTATTGACTCACGAGACGTAAACTGACACTTGTTTTTTTTAATGTGTTTTGTACTCATGCAGTTTGGCTTGGAAGTTGCGGTTATGCGAGAAGGGTAGTCATAGACTATAGTTTGGCCTAGCAATTGGTGCCAATGAATATATTAATTTTTTAATTGATTTACTATTTTAAAACTCTGTAACGGTTTTTAAAAGACTGCGGTAGTAGCACCGTGATTTGTTTATGAACGGTTTTTCTTCGTTTTTATGACTATGATAGTTAATTCTGTTAGGGGTTTTAGACTTCCACTGCAAGTATACGTTAATATTGAATAGTTTTTATAAGTGGTGAAATTTGAAAATCATGGTGTTACATTGTATGCCCCCAATATCTAACTTAGATTTTATTAGGATCATGGTGCTTAAAACTAGATTAAAAGTAATTCACGGTGATTATGAAACCACCTCTTTTTTATATATTGAATAGCCTAGCTCGCCCATTGACCGAATTATTTCGGAGATGCTGTCACATATTAACATTAACCTACCATTTACTGCAAATGCCTTAGACTTGTGGGTTTCCAACTCATTACAATCTATGAGCTGATTTAGGATGATGAAGGCTAATGACTTATCTAACTCCCCTACAACATTTTTAAACAAATATGAGATTCTGTAATGCCCCAAATTTAAAAAGAACCACAATAATACATAAAATTCATTTATAAAATGCACATTTAGTTTAAAACGTACGCGGAAGCATTTTACTATAAAATCCAAGTTATAGCCAAAAGATATATACAAGAGTACATACTTAGTGTACTTGAAAGTCAAATATTTACAAAACTGAGCGTTAAAATTGTTTCAAAAGAGTAATCCAAAAGTAGTCAAACAGGAGCCTTGCCCTTATCCTTGCCGCGTCCTACAAAAGATTAAAAAGCAGTATCTGATAAGCTACGAGAGCTTAGTGAGTATTCCAAACTAATAACATATAAACACACGTATAGAATCATATAAAGATAATACACATATGTCAGATAATCATTGCTAACCACTGGTTCTAGACCTAGGGTAGCCACCTTTGTAACAGTACTGTATCACCTTTGAACCTTACTACACATAGCAGTTCGGTATATATATACACATATGAATAACATTACATGTTTGTAATCTGATACGATAGCATACATGCTGCATATATGATTAGTAGTCAAAAAGACTCACCTTATGATATTTATGATATGTAATGATCCACAACTAACGATAACTCAGATAAGTAATTCAATCACCATCCTATATGAATTATTATATAATAAAGTGTCACAACACTTGAATACCGATCTAAAATAGGCCTACACGGGCCGTGTCCCTCATAATACACGACCTATGCTGGCTACATGGCCAGTGTTATCTAGTCATACTACATGGGCCGTGTTCTTTACACGGACCGTGTACGTCATGCTCTACACGACTATGTAACCCTACATGGCCTTGTGACCGCCTTTGACAATCCGACAGTTCACAATCCGCAAGTTCATACTACACGGGCCGTGTATCTAACATACAGTCCGACAGTTCATCCAAAAAGTGTCGGATTTTCGCTATAAATTCGTAAAAACTCAAGAAAACCATGCTAGGAGTGTTTTCCTACACCCCTTATGATAAAGGAACATAATCCAATGATAAATACATAATTCTAACATGATTAACCATAGAATCAAGCTTCTAAACTCATAACACTTCAAGGACTAAAGGTTTAATCATACCTTAACAAGCAAGGTTGAACTAGATGTTATAGAACTGAAGTTGTAGCTGTGTTTTGGCTCTTAGAATCACCAGAGATCAAAGAAAGCTGTTGTGTTTGAGTTCTTGACCATGTATGTGTGCATGAACTTCTGAAGAAACAACCATATATATATATATATATATATAAGTATGGCCTATTAGCATTTTTGGTCCCTAGACTTGTAATACTTATATTTTGGCGGTTTTAACCCCTCTAGTTGTAACATCCTCAAAACGGGCCTAAACGTGTCCGAATGTGGTACGTCACTTATTTAATTTAATTAAATAATATAAATATATATTCTAGGAAATGATATGAAATATGAAAAATAATAAATAAAAGGGTTACTAAAAATATTAATAAATATAGATAAAGATTATAAAATATCGAACGGTTTCAATCGAGGATTCCAAAAATATCCTCGTTAGTTGAAACGGTTAAACAAGAGATGAGTTGTAAGTTGGAAAGGGGAACAAAATACCCACTTGTGGATAATAATTACCCACAAGTCGGTTATGATAAACACAGACTCTACACCCTCACGTATTCAAACACACACACACACTTAACTTCCTGTTCTTGCAAAATTTGAAGGAAAGATCAAAGATTCAAGCATACAAGTTGTGATTCCAGCAAGGAAACAAGATTAAATCAGCTTTAACTCATCATCTTCATCATCTCCATCACCTAGTAAGCTTCATCCATGGCTTTCTCTTCATTCTTGAATTTTGGGTTTTTGAAGAAAACTCATAAAACTCTTGTTCCAGCAGATAAATAAGGATTAAAATCATCCCACAAGTTGTTTCTAATCATCCCTTGATCATTGTAAGTGTCAATTCATCCTTGTTCTTGATTTTGTCTTTCAAGACTTGAAATTCTAGGTTTACAAGTGGGTTCTTTGATTTAGCAATCAAGAACTGAAATTTATGATTGAAATAGGTTCTAATATCATTTATAAGTGTATAGGAATCAATTCCATGAATTAAAGTAGTGTTCTTGATGAGTTTTGAATTTTGGCTCAAATGGGTCAAAATTGGTCAAATACGGGTCAAACTGATTTTGACCTTCAAGAACTGAAATTTAGTGTTCTAATTGATCTTATAACTTGTTAGGATTGATTAGAACTCAATTGGTGCATTAGAAGTGGTGTTTATGCACAAATCCAATATTTAGCCTAAATGGGTCAAAATGGCCTAAATCTTTTTTTTTACACATCAAGAACTGATTTTTAAGGTTCTAATAGGTTCATATGACTTGTGAATTGATTAGAACATTGGTTTTGAATTGGAATGGTTGTTTTGCTTGAATTGGCTAAAATAGTGAAAAATAGGCCATAAATAGGCAAGAAATTGAAAAATGATACCAAACAAAGAGTTTAAAGGTTTTGGTCAGTTGCAACACCTTCAATGCATCATATTAGGTGTATATGGTGTGTTGCAAGTGTTGGAATTGGTCTACACCAAGTTTTGGCCATTATGCGCACGTCTTTGTCCATTTAATTGTGATTTTCGTATGAATTAATTGGATAGGAGTTTTTGATGTTAGAAAGCTTCCACAAGTGTCAAATGATCCTATGAAAGACTAGAATTTTACCAAAATTGATTTGGAATTGAAATGAGCTGAAATGAGCCTGCTGTGCACAAAACAAGCACCAGCTGCAGTTCTGCAGACTGGTCGCGGCGCGACACAAGGCTGTGTCGCGGCGCGACACCCCTGCATACAGCCTAATGTGCTGTTTTGTGCCACGTATTCGCGTGTTGTTGCTTGGGTTGCTATAGTTAGTTAATAAATGGTAAAATAACATCATTAGGGTATTGTTTCAAGTATCCTAGACGTTCCTCGCGTATTCAAATGATTGATGCGTAAGTCTTGGTATTATAGGTTGAATTGACAATCCGTGTGTGCCAAAGCAAGGTCTTTGCTTATTCTAGCCTATCAGGTGAGTGACGAATGACATAACAATTAATATACCTATAACATATATTAACAATGATCACAGAATTGTATACCATGATTTGTACACGCACTTGTTTAAGTGTAGGATTGCATGATAATGCTAGAACTTACCATGTTGACACAATGTAGTATGCACTTGTTTAGGTGTATGCTATGATGATAAATGAATATATGCGCGCATTGATGATTGATTGATTGATGATTCGGTTGAATCATACTATCTGTTTGTGATCGGTACGGATCTATTGGGCAAGGTTTGCCCCGGACCAAGTTGTCCTACTTATTGGGCAAGGTTTTCCCCGGACAAGGTTTGTCCTCTTCGGGTATAGCTGCGGCTGTACAACAGAGGAATCTGTTGATTCCAAAACGCAACGGTGGACGCTTAACAGCTCCCCCACCGGTGCGGTTGATGTGTCTGGTACCCCAGTTTGGTGCATTGAGCCGGGTTAGCTCCCCTGCAAGATATGCTACCTCCTGACTACGCCAGCTCATCGCGAGATGCTAGGATAGAACTATCTGAGCATGATTGATGATATGTGATGTACTTATATTGATTGCATGCTATTTGGTACTCACTAGCTATTATAGCTAACAGATGCTACACTCCACATGTGCAGGTCATCCTTAGTGAGCTCGGGAGCCTGCGGGTAGTTAATTGCTTTGGGAGGAACACTGCTTTTATGTTTAAACTCTATTGAACTATGTTTATGTCTGTTTAAGATAATAGTCAGCCGGTTGTGTATTCCGTAACACCAACTGTCGTTTATGGCATCATTTTGAATATTTATATAGTTGCCACGTGTTTTTACTTCCGCTGCATTTTTTTAATTATAAGACAGGTTTGATTGTTCTATTTACAGTCAAACCCACACAGTTTGAAATCTTAAATTGTATTTTAAAAAGAAAAATTTGGTTCTCAAAATCACGGTGTTACACTAGTTTTATAAGCACATCTAATCTCATAACGGTAACTTATAACGCGAGTATATCACTTCCTATTTAATTATTAAATATAAGGATTTTCAAACCTTGGGTGTTACAACTCTTCCCCACTTGAAATGATTTCGTCCTTGAAATTAGTTGTTGAAGAGTTCTGGATAGTTATGCATCATCTCCTGTTACGGCTCCCATGTAAAGTCTGAGCCCTTTCTGTGTTTCCATTGAACTTTAACCAGTCCAATCTGTTTATTTCGTAGGTTCTTGACCTTTCTCTCCAATATAGCTATAGGTTGCTCCACATAGTTCAGTTTAGCATCATTAGTAACATCATCCAACGGTACAATTGCAGACTCGTCTGCTAGACATTTTCTGAGGTGTGAAACTAGGAAGGTGTTATGAATCTGAGACAATTCATCTGGCAATTCCAATCTGTATGCAACCTTTCCCACACGTGCAATAATTTTGAATGGTCCAATAAACCTTGGACCGAGTTTTCCTCTCTTTCTGAATCTGATCACGCCTTTCCACGGTGACACTTTTAACAACACATAATCTCCCACCTGAAACTCAAGTGGTGATCTTCGTTTATCCGCATAACTCTTTTGTCTACTTTGGGCAGTAAGCAATCTATCTCTGATGAGCTGTATCTGTTCAGTTGTTCGCTGTACCACTTTTGTACTACCTAATTCTTTCTGACCCACTTCACCCTAGCATACTGGAGTTCTACACTTCCTACCATATAGCATTTCATACGGCGGCATCCCGATACTGGAATGATAGCTGTTGTTGTATGAAAACTCTGCTAAAGGTAAATAAGAATCCTAGCTCCCTCCAAAATCTATAACACATGCTCGCAGCATGTCTTCCAGGGTTTGAATAGTTCTTTCACTCTGACCATCAGTCTGAGGATGATATGCTGTGCTGAGATGTAGTTTAGTTCCGAGATCTTCATGAAACTTGCTCCATAACCTAAAAGTAAATCTTGTGTCTCTGTCTGATACAATGGAAACTGGTACGCCATGACGAGTCACAATCTCTTTCACATATATATCTGCCAATCTTTCTGAAGGATAAGTCTCCTTGATGGGATTAAAATGAGCACTTTTAGTTAACCTGTCTACAATTACCCATATTGCATTATAACCACGTGAGGTTTTGGGTAATTTGGTAATCAGGTCCATTGTAATGATTTCCCATTTCCAAACTGGAATTTCTAAGGGCTGTAACTTCCCGTGAGGTTTCTGGTGTTCAGCTTTCACTTGTATGCACGTAAGGCACTTTTCCACATACTTTGCTACATCACGTTTCATGCCTGGCCACCAATAATCAACTTTTAGATCCTTATACATTTTAGTAGCTCCTGGATGAATAGAAAATTTGGATTTATGAGCTTCACTAAGAAGTATCTGACGTGTGTCACCATAAACCGGTACCCAAATACGACCATAACGGGTCCAAATATCACGACTGTCTTTAGTAAAATAGGCCACCTGCCCTTTTATTTGCTTAGAGTTATGATTCTTATCTTTGATTGCTTCAAGCTGCGTCGTTCATATCACATCAATAATAGGTGTAGTAACAGTCATTTGTAAAGTTTGATTATTCACTAGAACTGTTCCTGACTTTCTGCTTAAAGCGTCAGCTACCACATTTGCTTTTCCTGGATGATAAAGAATATCACAATCATAATCTTTTAATAATTCCAACCAATGCCTTTGCCTCATGTTGAGACTCTTCTGATCCTTGAATTATTTCAAACTTTCATGATCAGTATAAATAGCGAATCTCTCACCATATGGATAATGTCTCTAATTCTTAAGTGCAAACACCACCGCTGCCAACTCCAAATCATGTGTTGGGTAATTACTTTCATGTGGTTTCAACTGCCGTGAAGCATAAGCAATAACTCTACCTTTTTGCATCAATACACAACCCAATCCACGATATGAAGCATCACAAAATACCACCATATCTTCTACCCCTTCAGGTAATGCAAGAACCGGTGCCTCACATAACTTATTTTTGAGAGTTGAGAAGGGCAGACTGTTGCTCACTTCCCCACAGAAATTCAGCATTCTTTTTCGTCAGTTCAGTCAAAGGAACGGCAGTTTTTGAAAAATTCTGAATAAACCACCTGTAATAACCTGCCAATCCTAGAATAATTCGAATTTCCATAGGGTTCTTTGGTGGTTCCTACTTCATCACAGCATCTACCTTTGCAGGATCCACTTTGATTCCGTTTTGATTAATCAGGTGACCCAGAAACTATACTTCCTGAATCCAAAATTCACATTTAGAGAATTTAGCATATAACCGTTCTCTCCTCAAAGTTTCCAAAACCTCTTTGAGATGTTTCTCATGATCAACCGGATTCTTTGAATAAATAAGGATGTCGTCAATAAACATAATCACCGATTTGTCTAGCATTGGTCTACAAACTCTGTTCATTAGATCCATAAATGCTGCTGGTGCATTCGTAAGACCTAACAGCATCACCACAAACTCAAAATGCCCATAACGAGTTCTGAACGCGGTTTTTGGAATGTTTTCCTTCTTGATCTTTAACTGATGATACCCCGACCTTAAATCGATTTTTGAGAACCACGATGCTCCTTCTAACTGATCAAACAAGTCATCTATTCTGGGTAAAAGATATTTGTTCATAATGGTCACTTTATTAAGTTCACGGTAATCAATGCACATACGAAAAGTAACATCCTTCTTTTTAACAAATAGAATTGGAGCACCCCAGGGTGAACTACTGGGTCTAATAAACCCTTTGTCTAGCAGTTCCTGAAGTTGCTTCATTAATTTCCGCATCTCTGGTGGAGCAAGTCTATACGGAGCACTTGCAACTGGTGAAGCTCCTGGTACTAAATCGATTCTGAACTCAACTTGTCTATCTGGTGGTACCCCAGGTAAGTCTTCAGGAAAGACATCAGGATACTCACATACTGTTTTCACATCTTCAAGACTCGCTTGCCTCTTTTCTAATTTTGTATCTATCACATGAGCTAAGAAAGCTGTATACCCATGTTGTAAATATTTCGAGCTTTGGACACCAAACACACATATGACTTTCCCTTTTTATTATCACCACATATAGATAGTTCTTCCCCACTTGGGGTATGAACTCGTATCACCTTTTTCCCACACATAATGGTAGCCTCATTATAGCCTAACCAATCCATTCCAACTACTACTTGGAATTCTCTCATAGTCATGGGTATAAGTTCTATAGGAAATCTAACTGTATCTATTTCTAGCACATTATGTTTATACACATCTGATACAATTACAGATTTATCATCAGCTATTTCAACTTCAAGAGGAGAATCTAGCTTTTCACATATGTGACTGAAATTCTTGCAGAAAGAAACAGATACGAAGGATTTACTTGCACCAGAATCAAATAGCACAAGAGCAGGCAAATTGTTGACAAGATATGTACCTGTCACTACGTCAGGTTCAGTTTTAGCTTCCTCAGCTGTAAGCTGAAAAGTCTCCCTTTGGGTTTCTGAGCATCCTCTCTCTTTACATCTTTTGTTCCTGAGCTTCGTGGTGGAGGTAAGGCTGGAATAGGTTTGAATCCGGCAGACGGTGCATTCGATGATAGTTTCGGGCACTCTGACTTATGATGGCCCGGCTGATAGCAGTTAAAACATACACGCAGTGGTGTTCTATAATCTTTCCCTGCGTGACCCGATTTCCCACATTTATAACACGTGGAAGGACCATATCGGCATTCCCCCAGGTGATGTTTCTTGCATGTCGGGCAAACTGGGTAGGTTTTCTGCACCCCTTTCTTCTCAAACTGTTCAACCTTTTGTTTCTTATACACAGGCATAGCTTTCTCCACAGACTTCTTCTCTTTGTCTTGCCTCTCCAACTCTAACTCCCTCGCTCTGGCTGCATCCATCATGGACTTTACTGTCTGGTGTTTACTTGCATCAATAAATTCTCGGATATTGGGTTTGAGTACCATCATGTACCGGTACATCTTCATTCATTCGCCACATAATCAGGACAAAAACGTGCTTGCTCCAAGAATTTTGCATTGATCTCAGGAACCGTCTCTGTCGTCTGTTTCAACCTATGAAATTCATCCAAAATCCTATCTATCTCGGATTGAGGAACAAACTGTTCAATAACCAACTCTTTGAATTCTTCCCAGATCATAGCTTCAATCCCGGCATAACCCCTCTGTTTGATCTCCATATCCCACCAATCCTTTGCCGCCCCGCGCATCTGATTGGTTGTGTATCTTACTTTGAATTCAGGTGCACAAGAACATGTATGAAATACACCTTCTATTTCAGAGATCCACCTGTGACTTATAACCGGATCCGTAGACCCATGGAACAACGGGGGTTGACATGCTGAAAAATCTCTGAACGAACACACCTTTGGAGCATCACGAATAATAACTTGTGGTTGAGGATTAAATCCTTCACCACCCGCAGCAAACCTTGTTGCAAATTCTTGTCTGATCATATCTCTATGCTGATCCTTCATCTGTTCTACCACTTGTGTGACAATGAAAGGAATACTTTGCTCTAATGCCTTGCCAATCTCCCTGGCAACTGTCTCTTGTACTGTAGTTTCTACCACCCTCTCATTGAGATTAGGGGCTCCTTCATTCACATTCGGTTGGGCTCTAACAGGAATCTGTTCACCAGTATCACTGGTTTCTACGCCTTTGGGTCTACGACTAGGACCACCCTCTGGCCTATTTGCTGCGCGAGATCCTCTTGTATTAACCATCCTAGTAGTATAGATAACGCGTTAAGGTAAATAGGTAGCTCTATCACACCATCCTCTAACAATAATGTACTCATGTATCTATCAATTCAGTATACCTTATCTCTTATTCCAAAGTATTTCTGAGCATACTAAGGCATTCTAGTTATACTTATGTTCTAAGGTATACTATCTTCTTACAAGTACCCCTCACCCGATTCACAAGAATCTTCATGATTCCATTAAGTTCCAACACGTATCATGTGTCTATAATAACATGGGCCCTATATTATTCTAAATACATTACACACGTTCGATCTTAACTTTATCACAAAAGGTCTCGATTCACAGGCTTAGGTCAAGTATCATCCATGCAATGTAACATAATCATATAGTTCATAAGAATTCTGCATATAACATATCAATCTTTAACTACTCAAGTATTCATGTATAATCCTCATGTAACACACATAATAGATAACAATTGTTAGTATACTCATTAAGCTGCAAGTAGCAAGCCTCCAGTTTGACAAAAATTTTCAAAACCATGGTTCAAGTCCAGACTGTGCTTCACACAATCCAGATCCCTCAAACCGTGGCTCGGATACCAAATTGTAACGCCCCAAATTTAAAAAGAACGACAATAATACATAAAATTCATTTATAAAATGCACATTTAGTTTAAAACATACGCGGAAGCATTTTACTATAAAACCAAGTTATTGCCAAAAGATATATACAAGAGTACATACTTAGTGTACTTGAAAGTCAAATATTTACAAAACTGGGCGTTAAAATTGTTTCAAAAGAGTAACCCAAAAGTAATCAAATAGGAGCCTTGCCCTTATCCTTGTCGCGTCCTGCAAAAGATTAAAAAGCAGTATCTAATAAGCTACGAGAGCTTAGTGAGTATTCCAAACTAATAACATATAAACACACGTATAGAATCATATAAAGATAATACACGTATGTCAGATAATCATTGCTAACCACTGGTTCTAGACCTAGGGCAACCACCTTTGTAACAGTACTGTATCACCTTTGAACCTTACTACACATAGCAGTTCGGTATATATATACACATATGAATAACATGACATGTTTGTAATCTGATACGATAGCATACATGCTGCATATATGATTAGTAGTCAAGAAGACTCACGTTATGATATTTATGATATGTAATGATCCACAGCTAAAGATAACTCAGATAAGTAATTCAATCACCGTCCTATATGAATTATTATATAATAAAGTGTCATAACACTTGAATACTGATCTGAAATAGGGCCTACACGGGCCGTGTCCCTCATAATACACGACCTATGCTGGCTACATGGCCAGTGTTATCTAGTCATACTACACGGGCCGTGTTCTTTACTCGGGCTGTGTACCTTATGCTCTACACGACCATGTAACCCTACATGGCCTTGTGACCGCCTTTGACAATCCGACAGTTCACAATCCGCAAGTTCATACTACACGGGCCGTGTATCTAACAGACATTCCGACAGTTCATCCAAAAAGTGTCGGATTTTCGCTATAAATTCGTAAAAACTCAAGAAAACCATGCTAGGAGTGTTTTCCTACACCCCTTATGATAAAGGAACATAATCCAATGATAAATACATAATTCTAACATGATTCACCATAGAATCAAGCTTCTAAACTCATAAAACTTCAAGGACTAAAGGTTTAATCATACCTTAACAAGCAAGGTTGAACTAGATGTTATAGAACTGAAGTTGTAGCTGTGTTTTGGCTCTTAGAATCACCAGAGATCAAAGAAAGTTGTTGTGTTTGAGTTCTTGAACATGTATGTGTGCATGAACTTCTAAAGAAACAACCATATATATATATATATATATATATATATATATATATATATATATATATATTTAAGTATGGCCTATTAGCATTTTTGGTCCCTAGACTTGTAATACTTATATTTTGGCGGTTTTAACCCCTCTAGTTTTATAAGCACATCTAATCTCATAACGGTAACTTATAACGCAAGTATATCACTTCCTATTTAATTATTAAATATAAGGATTTTCGAACCGTGGGTGATACAGATTCGAACCTGATACGCGAATATCAGTCTTAAATTTTAACACTAATATAACCTAAATTGACTGACACACTAACGGGCAAGCGCACCCGGTCGTATAGCAGTAAACAGGGCAAGATCAGGATCGTATCCTCAGGGAACATGAATTGAATGTACTGCTAATAAATAGACTAGCTAAACTAAAATGCTTTAAAACTAAAAATGGGGTTTTTGAAACTAGCAACAAACCGCTGCCAAAGTATTGGAATTTGGTTAGTGTAGTGAATTAAAGAAATAATTTTCAAAAAGTTTAAATAAGATGACAGAGATGTATTTACCAATGAATCACTCCCTCTATGTTCAATTTGTTATAAGCATGGTTAATATGATAAGTTTCTAAGGGCGTTCGAAATAACAACCATCAGTTCTATTAATCCGATTATGACTTAATCTCTCTAAAACACACTTAACTCTCGTTTTATGGTGAGTTAGACTCAAACTTTTATCAAAGGTATTACCGAATAATCTTAACTCTCATTATCTTATAAAAGTTATCTATCCTATTACATGCAAACGTCATTGTCTAACAAGCATACAATAATCCAGAAGAAAACACATACATAACAAATTATTCAATAAAAGTTAAGATCAAAAACTCAAGAATCACGATTAAGCATAAACAAAACTAATCATAAAATATAAATTCATAGGATTACATATCAAATCTAGAGATTGTTCATCATGGTAAATACAATAAAATTTAGCCCATAATAATACTAGATTTCAAACATGAATCAAGAAACAAATTAAATGTAAGTATTATTAAAGCTTACAAATAATAAATAACTCAATGACGAAGAAATCAAGGACTTCAATTGTGGTTATTCCTTCTCCCGTAGACTGTTGCTCCTTGTCGTCGACTGCCGCTATCCTCCTTTTCATTTATGCGCCGAAGAATAATATCTCCCTAAACCCTTCTTTCTTTGTGTATTGGGCTTCGTAGCCCATCATAACACTTACCAAAATCAATTAAATGGCAGCCGCTTAAGTTGATGCAAATATCATTCTTTACCTTCTTTTTTTTTATTTCTTTTCTACTCGTTGGCCCTCCTCCGACCAAAGTTATAACTCTTTAAGCACACATAGATAAACTAACAACAGCTCCCACTTGAGATAAAAAGCCCAATTCACTTTTGCTTTCCTTTTAATTCTGTTTCTCGGCCCCAAACCTGAGAATCACGGTACAATTGAGTATCACAAACATGATATTATTTTGAAGATAAAGTACATCTCCAGACAACAAATATAGTTAAACAGTTTTTATTAATATAATAGATTGTATGTCCCCAATCTCTACTATACATTCGGACATTCCATGCCCCAAACCCGTTGACCTCTAGTGAAATGGATGCGAATGAGCGTTACTTTGAAGTCTTAAGGAAAGTTCAACTAGAACTAAAATATAAAGTACAATTCCAAGACAATAAATATATGTAAACAGTATTTATCCTCATAATAACCATATATCAACACAAGATCTAACTTTTGTACCTAAGACCGTTATGAAATCAATTGATTTTGTGAGCAATATGCAAGACAGTCTTCAAGTTGATTAAATTTCCATTATGAAATATCTACCTCCATTAAACTTAGAATCTAAAGAAGATAGAGTTTCAATCATGACGGTACAAATTTCTTAAGTTATATATTAATGACGTACTGTCAATACATAGTTTTTTGAATTACACGTACAGGCAGTAATGGTTATATCGATTATCATATACTAGTGAATAAGGGAATATATATGTACCTTAAATTTGTTAATTTTTCATGATGAATTAACAAACAGAAGGCTGTATGATGTTGAAGTGGCTTTGATGGCATTAATGACTCTTGACAGAGAGATTAAAGTTATCCGTATACTGTTTCTTCTGCTACGCTGCTGTTGCTACAAACATTTTTTTTTTCTTATTCTTCATCTATATTTATCCTCTAGTTCCTTGCATACTGTTCTTCTTCGTCAGAAGATGTTTAAATAGTCAAATAAAGGAATTGAAGATGGTAGTTGTATACTGGTTTTATTGTATTCATGAGAAAATTTAAGGTGGTTAGCCTTTTTAACTCTACTATTGCCTTTGGTGGTTAGAAGACTTTAATTCTGATTTATGGACCATTTTATACTTTACACTTTCATAAAATATTACTTTTATGAAAGACGAAACGATCAAAATGGTTTTCCAGAATAAAAAAATGACTTTGCCCGTTGCTCAATGGTTATCACGAATTGTACTTTATATTACAGCAAATATAGTATACCCACCGTATTAATTTGAATAATTATGATATTTATAACGGTATTTAATATTGATTGTAACGATACAGGAAACTGAATGGCTCCGTGCCTCCATAGATTTAAATGTGACTTGATTTGAATCAAACTCGAATTCAGAAACATAGATGAAAAAGATAGAATAATTGACTTTTGAGATGTCGATTTGCTCTCCTATAATTTATTTTCAAAAGATAAACTAATGAAAACTAGAAAGAAAGTAGAAAAGATATAATAATTAACTTTTAAGTTGTCCATTGGTTCTGCAATAGTTTACTTTCAATAGATAAACCAGATATGAAAATATCAATCAATTTTTGCCTAACGAATATTACAACCCTCATGGCATATTATAATCAAATATAATTATCTTTTACTAATATAAATCTAACCTCTAATCTTTATGTAAAAATAATTTCTATCTATTAATATGAACTAAATAATAAAAGATAACAAAATTTTATATAAAATAAAAGATGATATCTTACTCCAGCCCCCCCAAAAACACCTTGTCCTCAAGATGTTGGAGCGAAATTCCAGAATCTCATATATAATTATGTTTGTCTTATAGCTCATATTGTGATACATCACATCGCTATCCAACAAGGTCATCATGCCATTCATCCTTTAGTTCTAGCTCATTACGTACTTCATAAAGAAGCCTAAGCTCATTGTTTGGTATCTTTCCTCTAAGTTGTTTTTTTCCCTTGAACGAAAACTATTGCTAACACACTTTTTGTTTCCCATGGAGGGCATCCCCCCTTCCTCACTAGAAAAGTATACGCGATCAGTGTGGACAATATTTTCGTGGTTCACAATTTTAAACTTACCCTTTGCAACACCTGTTTCCTTTTGTGATGACGGTATCTATCTTTATTGAAAATTAATGAAACCACACAACTCTCTGGCTAGTTCACACTTACCAAGATACGTGGTGCTCTTATTGGCCTCGGTTGCGGGAATGCTGCATCCAATTTATTAGCATCTTAATTATCTCCTCGTGCCTCTTCTCTGATTCCTCCCTACCCCAACATCAAAGGAGAATATGAAATAAGGCTAAATCATTTATTCTAAACCTATATGGTTGCCATTATACACATTATACAGTATTCATGATTTACCTAAACATGAATATAATCATTAACACCTTAACATATATCATGGATTTAGTTACACAGTATAGTTCACTAATAATACATATATATCATCCTTCACCTAGTGCTCACCACGACCTAGTTCTCGACCTGACAATTTATTTTAAAAAAATTAAATTTTTGATCTTTTAAAATTTTCTAGAACGAAGGTTTAAGTCCAAACACACCACTTGTATGTTCGAATCCCTCAAACCGAGGCTCTCATACCAAGTTGCAACGCCACAATTTTTTTAATAAAAAATGTACATATAATTATATAAATATATAATCAGAGAGTAAATAAACTATATTAATTGCTACAAAATTTGTGACGAGGTTCCGCACCCAAAACTACATGTCGTACATTATTCGATCAAACGAAGAGTTAGTTTCAATACAGTTAAATATGTTTCATAATGGAATATAAATTAATTAAATAAATAAACAGCGAAAACGTTTAATGGTAGATTAGCCGCCTTCACTCTGCTGGAGTTTAACAACCACGTTTCGAGGGATTTTAAACACGTATAAATATATAATTAATAAAAGAAATTAATTAAGAATAAATAAACACGGTTTGAATAAGGATTTATTATATACGTCCGGGAATATTTAATAGAGTACATATCTTTCGGTGACACGGTAGATTAATAATATACGTAAAATAAATGGTTCACTTATGTATGTTTGGGGTTAGTATTAGTCATCACGTAAAATCTTCTAATAGAATTTATTAGACGATCTGAACCATTATTTAAAAAAAAATATTTAATCCTGACCATTCATTCACTTAAAATCAAAAAATCAATTTTGACTTTTTAGAGTCAAAATTATTAAAGATAATTTCATATATGCCCTTATTAAATCATATAAAATCGTATTTATCCACCTTAATTTACAAATATTATATTTACCCTTTATAATATTTCAAAATATCATATTTAACCAAATTCTTAATTTTATCATTCTAAAATATTTTATAATCATTTTAAATTCCTTTTTAATAATAACCAATAAAGTTTAGCTTTATTAAATAAAAGACTAATTTGATAAAATTTATTAGACGATCTGAACCATTTATTTTAAAAAATTTAATCTTGATCATTTATTCACTTAAAATCAAAAAATAAATTTTGACTTTTGTTAATTAGACCATCTAAGCTATTTATTTAGTCAAAACTAATAATATTTTTTAATTGGTCAATCACAACCATTCGTTTGTTTAAAGTTAAAATCCATTGTGACCTTAAAGCTTAGAGTTAACGTCTTGAGTCCAAAATAGATAAAGTTATAGATTTTTTAAACCCATTTCATACTTATTCAAATTTCTTGAAATTGATTGAAGCCATCACTTCAAACTGTCTTCAACTCTCTTTTTAAAACGTCACAGTCTCGTCCAGTTTTTCATAACTTTACTGTGCCCGTATATTTAAGATCTATGTTTTTTTTATCATCATTATTTGATCAATATAGATAGTCAACAAAAATTATTTGTTATTATCTTTATTAAATAATTGTCATCACCGTGTAATACACCGGTCACTTAACTAGTTTATAATAAAGGAAAATTCATAGGACTTCAAATGGAAATATGAGGGATTTAGGGGCTAAGTTTGTATAATTGAGAGATAATGGGATTTATAAGGGATCATTAGGGTTAAACTCTATTGTGTTTAAATATTAGGACACGACAGTTTGCAAATTGAGAGAAAGAGTGTGTGGCCTGTCCATACGATCGGCAAGGGAGAAGCAACAAAAATCGAGTGTCTAAGGGGTGTTTCTAGTGATCATTGTTCAAGTAAGTCTTCAACTTTATCCTTATGATTAATCTCGAATTTTGATGAACCAATTGCGTAGTTTATGGGCTGTTTCTGGTGGGTTTTTTTTTAACAGAGAAGAAATAGGGTGTGTTCGACAAAACTAGTTGGGGCTGGAATTTAAGGTTGGATAGAGCTGGAGCTGGAGGTTATATTTATTAGAAAGTGTTCGGTAGAAAAGCTGGGGCTAGAGCTGGAGCTGGAAATTGTCAAATTACGTAAAAGGACATATGATTAATTAACTATATAATACAACTCACACAGAAAATAAATTAAATAGTAAATAAAAATAATTAAATATGTTATTCTAACATATCAATTAATTAACAATAAAATTATACTATTACGTAAATACATAATTAAAATATCCGTAATAAATTATTCATGTTGTTCTACTAAAAAAGTTATTAACCTCGTGAATTCCATATTAAACTTGCAATCTCGTTACAAATTTCTTTCATATTATTAGTTGTCCTTTCATAGGAATCTTCATTATTTGTGTCGTGGCTATGAACATCATGAATAATGTCACGTGGTAGGTAATTTGGGCGTCTCTCAATCGTAGTAAACACCAAGTCTTCTTCGGAATTTTTACGAATGTAGTTATGTAAAGCAAATGCGGCGATGATAACATCGATTTGCGTTTCCACGATAAATTTAGGCATATCAGTAAGTATTTTCCATCTTTTCTTCAAGATTCCAAATGATCTTTCAATATAACTTCTTAGAGACGAATGAGAACGATTGAAAGCTTCTTGCATGTTATTTGGTGGCTCATTTTGAAATTGAGAATGATGATATCTTGTCTTCGAGTATGGAACCAAATATCCTTTTCTATCTGGATATCCTTTGTCGACCAAATAATTTTTACCTAACAAAATGTTTAATAAAAATAAATGAATCGCATGTTAAAAAATAACCTCAAATAAAAGTATTTGTATTTAAACTTACCTTCAGGTGGTTGAGGGAAGTTCATTGACGGTGTGTTTATTGCGTGTAGAAAACACGTGTGTCATGTGCTGAACCCTTCCATCCAACCGATATAAAGGTAAAACACATATCAAAATCACATGTTGCCATTACATTGAAAGTGTGAATCCCTTTCCTACCTATATAACGTAATTGTTGATTCTCTAGGAGACACGCCCGTATGTGTGTACCATCTATGCATCCAATACAATCCTGCATGCGATATCAAATTTTAAGTGACAATGATACACATTGATATTTATACAAATTAAAGAAATATAAATAACTGTGTACCTTAAAATAGGGCATGTATCTATTATCATTCACGATCTAAGGTGGTACCATTTGAATGGTTGGATCTTTCGGCTGTACAATGTCATGTGCTAAACCCTTAAAACCTTTATCTCTACCAACTACCACCTCTAAAACTTCATGAAATGATCTGCTAATAGTGTCTCCTGAGCGTTGGAAACGCTCTCCAACATTCCTATTGGATACACCTAACGCAAGAGTATATATAAATGCCCCCAACTTTTCTATGGCTGACATGTTGTCACTCGATGTTAGTCCATATTTTGATTATAGTTATTCACATAGTTTAAAGGATACATCTTGATCCATTCTGAATGCATTGACACATCGAATAAGATTTCCATTCCCTGTTTGAGTTGAAGTCATACACGGTTGCTTGTATATATTCTTATAATAATACTCAACAGCTATGATAGTTATACAACATGAATCCATTATTAATTGAAAAGCATGGATTCTTTTTCTCTTTTTTCTTTGTTCGATATCCATTGTAATCTTATTCACCTGTTAAAGACCATAATCATACTGGGTACTATTGGCAATAAATAAAAACCCAAAAAAACTTAATACACAAAATAAGTAGAGATGAATATAAAGTCATTTAATAATGAAAACATGAAGCACACAATGTAATTCAATATCCAAATGAAACAAAGCAATAAAGCAAGAAAAACATATAGTCCTAATTATACACCATCACCATAAAAAAATAAAACTATTTAGTTTCCGACAACTTTCTTATACTTCAATCAGACTAGCCTACCATCATCACTTGGCATACCAATAAAGAATTCTCGTTTCACTGGATCTTCAAGTACACACATTGCAAAGCACCACAACTCGTCACCTTTAGCTATTAACCCTTGCTCTACCATGATTTTAAGGACACTTATAGCTGAATTAATAGTACTTTGATTGACTTGATTAAGTTGACTCTAATATTGTCAAAGCACGTTGTTGAATAGACTTTTGTTGAGCAATAAACTCCTTAAATAGTGCACTTCCTTTTGATTCCCTACCTTTACGCTTCATGCGGATGGGTTTAGTACTCATTTTCTCGCCCCTTTTTGTAGATCCCCCACGTTCGTTTGGTGATAAAACATCATCATCTGACTCATCATTCAATAAACTAGTGTAGAAACATTGTTCTCGATTCTCTAATTGTTCTAAACGAGAAGGGTATTTAAGGTATTGTGAACCGTCGTAGTCATCACTACCAATCCTTGTATCGTCATCCTCAAGATTCACATGATGTGTATTATTAGTAGTTAAATAGAGGGTGCCACACAATCTGCTCCACTCGCTACCGCATCTGCAAATAGTTGATTCCATGCCTCTTGTAATTCTAATGAAGGCTGCTTCTTTGACATTTTTCTGACATTTGGGTTTTCCTATACAATATATACTTAATGATTATATCTTAATAAAATATAATACTACATTTTATAAAAACAAAACAACTTAAAACATATTACCTTAATTTTTTTATCCCACCATTCAGCTAAACATTCCAGTCTTCCTGTACTTTCATTCCAACCTAGATCGGTTTCCCCATGCTTTAACCCCTTCCAAAGATTATAGTCTTTTTTGATTTCGTTATATTTGTTTTTTAACACCTTAAAGCTTTGCAATTTAGTTTGAATAATTGCTTCAAACTCTGAACGAATTTCTACCCATTTAAATGGTGATGTTCGACCATTTTTCATAATGAATTTATTTAACAACTCACATAAAGTCAAAATATCTTCGTCCCTCCAGTAGAAAATTTTTGGTTTCGCATTATCACTACCAGAAGCCATCTAAATAAAGAAGATTACCAAAATATTAATCATTCACTATTAGGAGATAGTGAAACAATATGTGAAAAAGAGTACACAAAAGTGTGTGACTCATGCGCAGTACACACATATCCTTGATTGTGTGAAAAAACATATATCATAAAATACACACATTTATCCTC
Source organism: Dittrichia graveolens (assembly GCA_038502395.1). Lineage (NCBI taxonomy): Eukaryota > Viridiplantae > Streptophyta > Magnoliopsida > Asterales > Asteraceae > Dittrichia > Dittrichia graveolens. The sequence continues at coordinate 56,949,899 of JARJIL010000003.1, forward strand.
ATCATACTTATCATGTGCAACACAATCGTTCTTTATTGTGTAATACATCATACATCATACAAAAACACATATATCATTATATATAATGATATATATATATATAATGACATATACATATATATATATATACATATATATATATATATATATATATATATAGACGTCCATATTTATATTACCTTGATTGTTGTGTGACCAAACATAATGCTAAGTACATAGTGAAATGTATCCTCGTATATACATTAATATATATCCTCGTATATCATTAATATATATATAATGATATACGAGGATATATATTAATGATATATATATATATACACACACAAACGTCCATATTTGATATATATAACAATAGTATTTAAAACTTAAAGGGACATAGAAGAATATAGGAACTTACTTCAATATAATGAGTGGTTCACAATTACAATGAGAACTCAAGATCTTCAAAAGTGATATGAGGTTTTGAAGGCTAGAGGATATGATATATATATATATATATATATATATATATGAATAGCCTACATTAATATAGGATTGATTTGTATATTTATGTATGATAATTGTAAACTTGGCTGGAGGATAATTGATATATATATATATATATGATGAAATACTACATTAATATAGGATCCTAAATATCAATGGTAGATATCATCGTATATACGTATTAATATTATGGTTATATGGGGGTAGTATGGTAATATGGCCTAATCATAATCGCAATCCTCATTTGATAAGCTACTTTTAGGGGCTTCTAATGGAGGGGATTATGGGGGCTTGTATTTTTAATAATCCCCTTAGGATTTTAACATCCGAATGAGGCTAGAGGGCTGGAGCTTATAAAATCTAGAATCTCAAGCCCATATAATCCCCTATAAGTCTGCTGCCGAACACACCGATCAAATGTGGATTAAACATAAAATTAATGACAGATTTATAGTAGAATCTTGCGTAGGGCCTTTGTGATGCTAGAAATATAAGTTGTAATTTCATAATTTGTAGAATTCTTGGTCAATCAGTCGGTTTGTTTGGGTTTGTGAACCGAGGACCCTTAGGTTGTATTAAGCAACTAAGTGATGGTTAAGCAAAAACTGATGAATCTTATGTGATTAAAACATGTCGTTGGTGTCAAATATATATATGGAATTCGAATAAAAACTCAAGGAAATTTAAGATTTGAAAATAAAGTGGGCGATTAGGGGCTGTAGAGGCTTTCGGTTTGTAAGCAATACGGGTCTAAGTTTTAAATTGATCATTGTTTGTAGTTTTCAATTAAATGAAAACTTGTGAAAGTTTTTAGTTGATACTTTATGGTGAGAAGTTTTCAATTAGTTATATTTTGTGAAAGGTTTTCAATTGGTACGTTACAAGTAGGAGTTTTCAACTGTAGCATGTGATTTGTGATTCGGGATCTATAACTAGGAAACTTACTATTAGAATTTAATTCTAGGGTGTTCCGTGAACTCGGTAATTTTTGCGGGAGTTGCATGTCAGCTGTGTATTAGCTGGACTTGAGATGAGTTTAGTATTTTCTAAACCGAGTACGAAGACAAAATCATTTTCGAAACACGTAACGATTTTAAGATGTCCTTGAAAGATGTTTACGTGTGATTAAATATTTTAAGATTGATTACGATGCTTGAAATTAATTATATGTTGACGTTATATGATGATCTTTAGTGATGTTTACAATGTTTTTAATTAGACATGATATTAGTACGAGGATAAGATGACTTGGGGATGGGGAGGGAGGGAGGGAGGGAGGGAGACATACTCCTAAGAGGTAGAGATGATGCCTAGTAGGGATAGAGTGCCATTTAGGTTTTTGATAGCACAACGATGATTAGTTGTTAGGTTTTCTAGACAGCCGTGACAACACATGCACTGTGTTTCTGAAGTTTAATTTGGAGAGAAAAGAAGTGATTAGGAAGGAAATAAAAAAAATTTATGTTCTAGAAATATTTTAAGGGAATAAGAGAAAAGATTTGAAAGGAAAGTTTGGTTAACTTTCTCTCCTAAACTTTCTTCTCAAAAGTGCAAGAATTTGGAATGAAAGGAAAGGAAAATCTTTATATTTTTTCAAAAGTGACTAAATTACCCTTAATCATAATAAATAATTTTAAAAAGTAAAGGTATTACTGTAAAATGACATTTTTCCTTTCTTTACTCTCCAATTCGGGAACACAAATTTATATCTTTTTTCTCTAATTTCATTTCATTTCTTTCCAACTTGGGAACATGAAAATTCAAAATCATTATCCTTTCTTTTTTCTTCTTTTCTCCTGTTAATTTTCTTTTCTTTCCTTACCGTGTCTCGGGAACACGACGATGGTGTATTCATACATTAGAGTGGTGTTTGACCGATGATGATGAGGTTAACGCGCATAACACCACGTTGGTGGAAGGAGGGCCTAGTGATGGGGGCACCGGTTGTACTTTCGCCTATACAACTTATGTCAGAGTATCTGTAGCGGACGGACCATGGGGGTCTGAGTATGTGAGGGAGTTGTGCCCCGATCGGTACTAGGCTTGCCGGGCTCGTCAAACTTGTGCCAGTGTGGACGGACTATGGGACTTAGCAGTTGTTGGGCACGCATCTGGTGCCGGTGCGGACGAACTTTGGGACCCTAGCGGTTGCCGGGTACGTACATGGTGTTTGGGGTGGTGATGATAGCGATATCTGATGATAGATCCCAACTAAGAACGATAAAAATGATGTTGATTAGCCATGTTTAGAGATGCTTTATGATGTTATTGAAGTGTCGTGATGAATTAATTGACGTAAAAGATGTTCACAATGTTTTGTGATGATAATGATGAAAAATGATGTATATAACGATGTTAAAAGATGAAACTTAACCATGCGGCTTAATGATGATATGCGGGTGAGTCAAGATATGTGTTGGGCTTTTGTGTGTATAACTTAACCTGTTAAATGATTGATTTATTAAATGTTCATTAAGTTGGAATCAGTTACATGTAACCCCTCCTTAACTAGCTAGCCTTAAAAGACTAGTTAAATTGGTTGTTACAGCGAAAGGCACGAGAGTGCCTTTATCTGGGCACAGGCATGTCAGCCCAACCAGGCACACCCAAGTCACGCCTGACTTGGGCTCGTTCCTCGGCCCACCAGAACTTTTTCTGGTTTTCTTTCTCCTTTGACGAGTGGCAATACCGAAATCAATACTTGGCGTGTGACCCAATAGGCCCTTGCTTCATCGGCAATGACACCAACTCGTGTGTCTCAGTGGGCATAATAAAAAAAACTCTCTATGAACTTAAAAATAAAATTGTTCCTAATATCAAATACTTTCATGTGATTTGTAATAGGTGCTTTGTTCTGGATGAAAAGTCTAACCTTGAAAATTTCAACTTTAAAGCTGATGAGGGAATTTTCCTTTGTTATTCACAGGATTCAAAAGCTTTTCGTGTGTTGAATAAAAGAACTAATATTGTGGTTGAAAGTATAAACGTGACTTTGATGATACACTAATAACTACATCTTTATCACTAAAGTCACCGGAAATCGCTTCTGGACACTTCCGTTCAGAACTGGATTTTCAAAGAGAAGAAACAAACGAGCTTATTTAAAAAAATTCACCTGACTTAGAATATATATTTTATTTCTTAGATTATGATTCATGATCTAATTATAAATCTGCTGAAATGATTGAAGCCGTAGCACAAGAATCAGTAGACATCTCACGGTAGACTGCAACCGAGTCAACTATGCATTTGAGCCGATACCATTTGGTGAGACATTCACGGCATCGAATTCACCTGTTATTATAGAAGAAGGGCCGGACAATGAAGTATTTTATGAACCGGCTCATCAATTGGATCCGGACCAGAAGTACAAGAAGAGGATGAATCCATACAACAACAGTTGGATGAATTCTTTCCTCAAATAAATGACAATCCTACCTCCCATGAACCTAGATGGACAAGTGCTCACCCCGAGACTCAAATAATTAGCAACTGCGACACTTATGTACAAACTAGATCTTCGACAGCCAATGAGTGTCAATTTTCAAGCTTCATAAGCATGACTAAACCAACCCGCACCACAAATTCCTTACACGATGTAGACCAGATCATGGCAACGCAAGATGAACTACACCAGTTTCAAAGGCTCAAAGTTTGGAGATTGGTACCCCAACCCCCTGGTAAATCCATTGTGGGTAAAATGGATCTCAAAAACAAGAAAGATTCTTCTGGAGTAATTATAAGCAACAAAGCTTCTCTAATAGCAAGAGGATACAACCAACAGAAGGCAATCGACTACGATGAAACCTTCGCACCTGTTTCACACATGGAGGCTATTCGGGTATTCTTAGCCTATGTCGCCTTCAAGAATTTGAATGTTTATCAAATGGACGTCAAGATGACCTTCTTAAATGGGATTCTGAAGGAGGAAGTATATGTATCCCAACCAAAGGGATTGTTGACCCTAAGAGACCAAATGATGTTTACATGCTCGACAAAGCCTTGTACGAACTCAAACAAGCTCCTAGAGAATGGCATGATGTTCTGTCTGCTTATCTGGCGCAAAAAGGGTACTCCAAAGGAAAGTTTGACACTACCTTATTCACCAAGAAAAATGGAGATGACTATCTATTAGTCTAGATCTATGTAAACGACATTATCTTTGGTTCTACAAACCCGTCCTACAGTTATGAATTCTCCAAAAGTGTGGCGAAATTTTTTGAAATGAGCATGATGGGGGAGATGAATTTCTTCCTTGGATTGCAAGTAAAACAAATTTCAAATGGCATTTTCATAAACCAATCTAAATATATCAACGATTTATTAAGAAAATATGATATGTCAAACTGTTCGTCCATGCCTACCCCCATGTCTTCCAAAACCAAGTTATCTGTTGATCTTAACAGAAAGGCAGTTGACTTAAAAAACTTACAGGGGAATGATTAGATCTCTACTGTACTTGACTGCAAGTAGGCTAGACATAATGTTCTCAACTTGTCTGTGTGCCCGATTCCAAGTGAATCAAAAGGAATCACATCTCATTGCTGTCAAAAGAATCATCAAATACCTGAAGAGAACACCAGACCTTGGTTTGTGGTATCCCCATGAATCATAATTCTAACTACTTGTTTATTCAAACTCTGACTATGCTGTGTGCATGATAGACAGAAAGAGTACTTCGGGTAGTGCACACTTCTTGGGTGACCGTCTTGTCTGCTGGAGTTCTAGGAAACAGAACTATGTATGCACCTCGACTGTAGAAGCTGAATTTGTAGCTGTAGCAGGTTGTCGTTCTCAAAGTCTATGGATGAGGGCTCAACTCAGAGATTTTGTTCTGAAATATTCCAAGATTCCGTTGTTGTGTGAATCCCAGAGTGTCATTGCCATCTCGTGCAACCCCTTCCATAATTCAAAGACTAAGCATATGGACATCAGGTATCACTTTCTAAAACAAGGATACTTGTACTTCATTAGAAACTTAAGTTAGTGTGTTAAGTATGAAGGCAAAATACCTGTGTTGGTGTTGTTCCAAGAACTCGAGATCAAGGTTGATGCTCGTGTTTGAGGACCATTTGCATGGTGGAATGTCGGGCACTTGGTGTGGACTACCGGTAGAGGAGCTCGTGTTTGGGTTCTCTTCATCCTAGCTTGGTGGATACTTCGTTCCATCCTCGAGACGGTAGTTTTCTTCTCCTCCCTCCTTTTGTTTTCAGTTGGTATATGCTTTGTAGTCCTGATCCCCACTTGGAGAGTACATGCATGTCGGTTTCGATACTAGAAAAACTTGTTTTGTACTTGTTTGCTTCCGTTGCTCACGGGTGTTGACGTGCATGGATTCCCTTCAGTGGTATCAGAGCCTAGGCTACAAGATATAGGACAAAAATGGCTCGAAAAACCAATCTTTGATAGATTTCAATTCTATCCAGTAGGCCTTCACAGGCTGTGGAGTTGTCTTCACGAGTGCTTCTAGCCCGTGACCGGTCATGAAGCTCTTAGGCTTCACGAGTCATGAAGTGTCTTGTGAGCAGTTTAGTCGTGAAACTTGGTCCTTGGGCTCACGAGTTCTTCTGACCCGTAATCGGTCGTGAGGCCCTTGGGCGTCATGAGCCCTGAGGGTCTGTGAAGGTGCTCGTGGGCAGCTTTTGTCCTTAAAAGAAAATTTTATACTTTTTTGGGTCATGGAGGAGTTTCTAGCTCTTCAAATTCCGTTTGTTTGAAATCTCCTTGTATATTTTGGTTCAAATATGGGTATGTAAGGTATGGTCTTGGAATGAGATGCATACATGCATACATAGGGACAAGTACAAAACGGGTTTTTCGGGTATCAAAACTGACATGCATGTACTCCCCAAGTGGGGATCAGGACTACAAAGAATATAGCAACTGAAAAACAAAAAGAGGGAGGAGAAGAAAACTAGCATCTCGAGGCTAGAATGAAGTATCCACCAAGCTAGGATGAAGAGAGCCCAAAGACGAGCTCCTCTACCGGTAGTTCACACCAACTGCCCGAGATTCCAACTTGCTAATGGTCCTCAAACACGAGCCTCAATCTTGATCTCAACTTCTTGGAACAACACCACCACAAGTATCTTGCCTTTACACTTGACACACTAACTTAACTTTCTAATGAAGTTCAAGTATCCTTGTATTTGTATTGTTTATGTTGGAATATGTTCACTGATACACGTGCACTAGCATCACTGCTGATTAGGTACGAGCCTATTGGGTCACACACCAAGGGTAGATTCCGACAACACAACCCAAACGTGAGAGAATATGAAATTAGAGTTTGTGGCATTCTTCACGTGCCATGAAGAAGTCGGGAAGAGAAGCCCTCCACGAGGCTTCACAACCCGGACAAGTAGTCCTGGGGGCGCTACCTTCACGAGGGCTTCACGGCCTATGAGAGCATATGAAGGCAGAAGTCAAAGTGACACTTTGATTTTATTGGACCTTTGTGTTGGTCCAATGAGGTGCAGCTTTTGTTGCTGACCTTGGTGTCCTTCTAGCTTCTAAACAGCCGTTATAAGGGCCTCTAACTTTCTATTGTTTTCTTCTTGCCACTTTGTACATTATATACAAATAATAGGATACTTGAACTTTTGAGAGTTAAGTGAGTATACTAAGAGTGGTGGTTTGGTGCTGCTGTTCCAAGATCTCGAGGTCAAGGTTGAGGCTTGAGTTTCAGGTCGCTAGAAAGATAGAATCTCGGCAACTTGGTGTGGATAACCGGTAGAGGAGCTCGGTTTAGGGTTCTCAAGATCATCCTTCTCGTTGCTTCGTTCCAGCCACGTCGTGATGGTATATTTCTCCTCCACTTCTTTTGTTTTCAGTTGTTATATGCTTTGTAGTCCCAATCCCCACTTAGGAAGCAAATGCATGTCGGTTTTGATATAAAAAAATCCCGTTTTATGATCTTGTTGCTTTCCCTGCGTACGGGTGTTGGCGTGCATGGATTTCCTACAGCGGTATCAGAGCCTAGGCTACAAGATGTAGCATGAAAGTGGCTCGAAAAACCGATTTTGGAATATTTGTTGTCTGTCTAGTAGACCTTCATGGGCCGTGAAGTTATCTTCATGAGTCGTGAAGGCCACACGACCAGTGTTTGTGAGGGGTCTGGTCGTGCGAAGTGTTTTCATACTTCACAAGTGCTTTTGGCGTGTAACCGGTCATGGAGTTCTCGGGCTTAATGAGCCGTGAGGGGTCCTGAAGCGTCTCTTGAGCAGTTTAGTCGTGAAAAATTGTTTTTAGGCTCACGAGTCCTTCTGACTCGTGATCGGTTATGAGGCCTTTGGGCTTCATGAGTCGTAAGCAGCCGTGAAGTAATTCCTGGGCAGTTTATGTCCTTAAAGGAAAATTTTATGATTTTTCAGGTCATGGAGGAGTTGTTGTTTTTCTGGCTGATTCCGTTTGTTTGTCGCTTGAAATCCCCTTGTAGTATTTTGGTACAAATATGGGCATGTAAGGTATGGTCTTGGCAGAATATGCATATGCATACACATATGTTGAGTATATATGAATATGGGTGTGAAATTTGGTTTTGTACCATAATGCATATGTACAAGGATTTACTTTTGTGCCTTGAGTGTTTGTTTTGGAAATTTTTATCAAAATATTCGTATGCAACGGTTTTGGCACACCGTGCTCGTTTGGTTGTTGTTAGTTTCCTTAGGTTGGTGACCATCGCCCTAGACCTTGTGGTTGTGCTTTGTGGTTATTGTTTGTTTGTTTTTATTCGTTTTATATGTAATTATTTTTCACGGCTTGCATGCCATTTCATTCGTTCATATGTACTTGTACTAGATTAGTAGGAAGCGCGTGGCTTGCAAGCCATCTCCTTTCTTTTATGTACTTGTATTTTGAAGACCACAATAGTCCAGGAGATGGCGTGTTGAAGACCATGGATCCGGAGAGTCCCGAAACGCTCAGCTAAGTACTCCATTAGCTGATATCTCTCCGATGTCAAAACTATCTTTTGATAGCTAATACTCTTATAAGCTAATAAATACTCCATACTTGTGTACATTTTAGTTTTTACCCCATCTTTAATGTGTTTTTAACATAAGTCACTTATTTGTCTTTGTCAGTCTTTTGTCCATCAATTATTAATTGTGTTTAGAATGTTCGTTATTTAACAATTTCCATTATCATTAGCTGTAAATATCTCATTCCCCCTCTCTCTTCACTTACCTCAGTTCAAAATTCAAAAAAACCCATATTTTTCATTTAAAAATATTGTGGAAGCGATAATATATATATATATATATATATAATATTTACAACTGAATACACAAAACTGTTTTCCAACTCAGCAGTTATCTCAAAACACTAGTGTTACAAAAACCATGACTCATCACAACTAATATCATAGTGCCCCGCCAATTATTCCCCAAGTTACACCCTCTCACAACCGAACCGCAGTACTGACCAAAAACCTGAAAAGGAGTGAGAGGTGAGGGATTAGCATAAAGCTAAGTGAATGAAAATAAACTACAACCAAGCATCAATCGCAACCGCAGGATACCAGATAAATAATTAATCGTGTCCCGGGAAGAACGGTGGTTCTGCAGAACCTTCAACCAATGCCAGCCAAAGCAAAGGTTTACCGTTAGTTTATTTGCTATTCTCACTCAATATTACCCTTAAGTTGCAACGTATGCATCAAAAGATCCAAATACTAATAAGCAGATAGCAAACCAAACCAGCCCTTAGCCTTGCCGAGCTGACCCCCCAACAAACAAACATGTATAGATATCACTGGCGCACAATTAATTAACAAACAACTAGTTAAATCAATTATCAGACATGAAGTCTATCCCTGCATCAATTACAAGCAATGGCATTGTCATTTGCCATCATATTATAGGCCCTACCCTCTCGCGTAGTAGGGTTCTTTCTCTTCTGCCCTGCTGATGATGATCCCCCAACTGCTTCTGCCCCAGTCTTCCTCCTAGAAGGACACTCTCCTGTCCTGTGTTCCTCTTTTAAACAATTCGAACACACACTACGGGGAAAACTACAATCCTTAACCACATGCCCGAACATTCCACAACATATGCATCGCATGGTCTGAGGAGTATACTGCCCAGAATGAGTAGACCTACACCGAATACACCATTGCGGTTTTTGAGCAGAACCTCCGGTGGTTACCCTACAATTCTGACTTCCTTGTGACTGGTTTCCTTTCCAAGTCTTCTTTTGCTGATTACCAGTCTGTTCATACTTCGGATTTTGCAAAGCCGCTTTATCACGATTCATCCTATCCCTAGCTTTAATATCACCTCAGCAGACTTGGCCAAAGTACAGGGCTGTGATAACGAACCAGCTAACCATGTTGTACTCCTGTACTCAGGAAGTAATGGCCCAATAAAATGTTGCACCAGTGATGGTTCATCTTTTACCCACTGAGTCACAAACCTTAGTTTCTCATTAAACTGCCCAATCAAATCATCCACTAACATCTGCTCCGTCATTTGCAAATCCATAAATTCCTTCCTGATTTTGTTCATTTCAAACGCATTATAGTATTGTTTGCATAGTTTATTCTGAAATTGATCCCAAGTAATTGCATCCATTTGAGTTTTAGCTAGATGTGTTGTTAAGGAATCCAACTATAGCATCGTCTTGCCTTTTAACATCCTGGTAGCAAACCGGACTCTCATTTCATTCTCGCAATCACATTCATCCAAGATTCTAACTGTATCTCTCAACCAATTCAGGGTAACGTTGGGATCCGTATCACCATGATATTCCGAAGGTTTACACTCCAAGAACTGTTTATAAGTACACGGTTGTTTATATCCCATACTAGGTGGAAATCCCATGAAAGGATATGGAAATGATCCTTGTGAAAACATTGGGTAGAAGAATGGTTGGGACGTTGGTGGAAACGGTATCGATACACGAGGTATCTCTGTGTGTGTAGTAATATCCAGAAAGATTGGTGGTATCTCAGGTGTAGTAGAAGCTACTGTGATAACTGGTGGTTGACTCGCAAGAACTTGTCTCTGTTGTTCCAACTCTTTCCTCAAGTCCAGTAACTGCCCTTCTAACTAAAAGATATACCCCTCTCTGTCATCTTCAACTGTACCTGACATTCCAGCATGTTGAGGAACCTCTTTTGCCGCTGTAGAAACTTCTACTATTGATGAGACAAAAGGAGCACCAGTTGAGTTCTCATTGTCAGCCATTGTTCTCTATAACAATCACAATATCTCACCAACTCATTAGATTAATCCGTTAGTATACAACATACTAAACTCCACAACAACACTCTCATTCACCCCAATCCCACACCCAAGGAATAATTGACCCAACTCGAGCCAAGATTTAGGAATGTAACACTTCCAACTGTGCTCACATCGCCAAACCAAGGCTCTGATAAGAAACTTGTAACACCGTATTTTCGACCCAGATTTTCATTTTAAAATATTGCGGAAGCGATAAAATATATATAATATATTTACAACTGAATACACAAAATAGTTTTCGAACTCATTAGTTATCTCAAAACACTAGTGTTACAAAAACCACGGCTCATCACAACTAATATCAGAGTGCCCCGCCAATTATTTCCCAAGTTACACCCCCTCACAACCGAACCGCAGTACTCACCAAAAACCTGAAAAAGAGTGAGAGGTGGGGGATTAGCACAAAGCTAAGTGAATGAAAGTAAAACTAAAACCAAGCATCAATCACAACCGCAGGATACCAGATAAATAATTAATCGTGTCTCGGGAAGAACGGTGGTTCTACAGAACCTTCAACCAATCCCGGGCAAAGCAAAGGTTTACCGTTAGTTTATTTGCTATTCTCACACGGTATTACCCTTAAGTTGCAATGTATGCATCAAAAGATCCAAATACTGATAAGCCGATAGCAAACCAAACAAGCTCTTAGCCTTGCCGAGCTGACCCCCCAACAAACAAACATGTATACATATCACTGACACATAATCAATTAATAAACAACCAGTTAAACAATTATTAGACATAAAGTCTATCCATGCGTCAATCCACAAACAGTTATAACCAAAACCATTTACAACTAACACCAATCGTGAGTTAAACGTCCACTCACCTCTTGTTTTCAACCTCTACTCATTGGTCTAATATTACTGAGCCTTGTTCGTCCCTAAGAACACAATGAAACTGAAATCAGTATCTGAATCATAAATATATATATCAAGACATATATATATATCCGTACATATATATTTAAACATGTAACATCATATAATCTTAATTAATCAACTTATTTAAAATCATGTAATTTAATATTAAACAAGCAATATTTCAAATACTAATCACATGTTAACGTACCAATGCCTATGTAATCACTAGGCCCAATTTCAGGATGTTACAAATCCTCCCTCCTTAAAAGGATTCCGTCCTCGGAATAAATTCACTTCCAAAAAAATTAGGGTAACGAGCTTTCATCTCGGCCTCGGTTTCCCACGTCAAATCTGGACCCAAACTGTGCCTCCATTTAACTAGAACCATTGGAATATGTTTCTTATGCAGTTTAGTCACTTTCCGATCTAGTAGTTCAATGGGTTCTTCCACTAACTTCTTGCTGGAATCCACTTTAAGATCTTGTAGAGGAAGAATCCGACTCTCATCCTCCACACTACATTTCAGCAAGTAACAAATGTTGAAGGTATTGTGAACACCTGACAATTCTGCTAGAAGATTAAGAGTAACCGTCTGATCATCAACCACCTGTTGGACACGAAACGACCCAATATAATGAGGAGCTAGCTTTCCCCACTTCCCAAAACGGATAACCCCCTTCCAAGGCAAAACTTTAAAGTAAACCAATTCACCCTCAACAAAAGTAACAGATCTACGACATGGATCAACATACATCTTTTGTCGATCTCTCGCAGCTTTCAACTTTTCTCGCGTAATAGCCACTTTATCTGCGGTGATCTGCACAATATCAGGCCCTGCATACTGTTTCTCACCCACCTCTAACCAACATTTAGGAGTAAGGCAGCGACGCCCATATAACATCTCATAGGGTGGTATACCGATACTCAAGTGGTAAGAATTGTTATACGCGAATTCAATCAATGGCAGGTGGGAATTCCAAGAACCTCCATATTCCAACACATAAGCACGCAACATATCCTCAAGTGTCCGAATTGTTCGTTCAGATTGCCCGTCTGTTTGAGGATGATAAGCTGTACTCAGATTAACACACGTACCCAACTCCCGTTCTAAACTGTTCCAGAAATTAGACACAAACCTGGAATCACTATCCGATACAATCGAATGTGGTATACCATGTCGGGAAACAACTTCATCAATATACAACTGAGCCAATTTACTGAGTGATGTCGTTTCACTAGTAGCCAAGAAGTGAGCACTCTTGGTCAATCTATCAACGATCACCCAAATCATATAATGATTCCTCTTCGTACGTGGAAGTTTAGTCACGAAATCCATCGTTATGTGCTCCCACTTCCATTCTGGAATCTGCAACTGTTTTAATGATCCATAGGGTTTCTGGTGCTCTACCTTATCCTGTGCACAAATATGGCAAGACTCCACAAACTGTGCAACATCTGTCTTCATTGTAGGCCACCAATATAGTACCTTCTGATCGTTATACATTTTCGTGCTACCTTGATGAATAGATAGTCTAGATTTATGTGCTTCGGTTAGAATCAAACTCCGGAGACCTCCAAGCAAATGCACCCAAACACGAGATTAATAAGCCTTCAATCCCCTAGAATCATCAACCAGTTCATTCTTTTTCTTTATCATAATCTCTGACTTCTGATTTTCATCCTTCAAGGCTTCCAACTGAGCTACCTTCAATCTATCAATTAAGTCAGAAACTATTTCAATTCGCATAAATTTAACATTATCACTGACTCCCTTGCGACTCAAAGCATCGGCTACCACGTTGGCTTTCCCTGGATGATAAAGAATCTCGCAATCATAATCTTTAACAAGTTCCAGCCATTGCCTCTATCGCATATTAAGATCTTTCAGAGAGAATGCATACTGTAGGTTTTTGTGATCCGTACAAATAACACATTTTGCACCGTAAAGATAATGTCTCCATAATTTTAACACAAAAACCATAGCTGCCAGTTCCAAATCATGGGTTGGATATTTTCTCATTAGGTTTCAACTGACGAGAAGCATACGCAATAACTCTATCTCGTTGTATCAACACACAACCTAACCCTGCCAATGACGCATCACAGTAAACAATGATGTCATCTGACCCATCCGGTAGAGCAAGAATAGGAGCCTGAAATAAAAGTCGTTTCAGCGTCTAAAAAGCCCTTTCCTGTTCATCATTCCACTTAAATGGAACCTCCTTGCGAGTCAATTTAGTCATGGAATTCGCAATTATAGAAATTTCTTTGATAAACCGACGATAATAACCTGCCAAACCCAAGAAGCTTTTAATCTCAGAAGGCGACTTTGGAGCGTCCCAATTCATTACAACTTCTATCTTCACCGAATCAACTTTGAATTCATCACTGCAAATAACATGCCCCGGAAAGTGAACTTCTCGCATCTAGAATTCACATTTCGAATATTTGGCATACAAGTGCTCCCGTTTCAAAGTTTCGAGCACTTGTCTCAAATGAATCTCGTGATCAGCTTCAGATTTAGAAGAAACCAGAATGTCGTCAATAAATATTATCACAGATTTATCCAGAAACGGTTGACAAACCCGAATCATCAAATTCATAAACACTGCGGGTGCATAAGTCAAACCGAAGAGCATGACTAAGAATTTATAATGGCCATACCGGGTACGGAAGGTAGTTTTAGCAACATCTACGTCAGAAACTCGTACCTGAGATAACCCGGTCTCAGATCAATCTTAGAGAAATAAGAAGCACCCTGCAACTGATCAAACAAATCGTCAATTCTAGGCAGAGGGTATTTATTCTTAACCGTCCTCTTGTTCAATTCTCTGTAATCAATACACATTCGCAGAGTACCATTCTTCTTTTTCACAAATAAGACTGGTGCACCCCACAGTGATGAACTCGGACGAATAAGACCCCTATCCAACAAATCCTGAATATGTGTCATCATCTCCCTAATCTTAGAAGGAGCGAATCTGTAAGGAGATTTCGCCACTGGATTAGAACCTGGTATTAAATCAATCTTATATTTCACCTCTTGAACGGGAGGTAGCCTAGGTAACTCATAAGGAAATACTTCAGGAAAATCAGATACTACTCGTACATCAGTAACTGCCCGCTTTTCCTTTCTAGCATCAATAGCATATGCCAAAAAAACATCTGCATCCCTTACTCAAGGATTTCTTAGCTTTCAACAAGGATATGATAGGAAACGCAGACTTATTCCTTTCCCCTCAAGCCACCATGTGCGACCCATCAGACAACGGAAAAGAAATCAGCTTCCTATGACATTTAATGCTCGCCCTATGCGTACTCAACAAATCCATTCCTAAAACCACATCGAAACCAGCCAAAGGCATGAGTAGGAATGATACTGGAAAGCATTTACCATCAATATCTATTTTAGCCCCCGTCACAGAAGTTGTAACAGGCACTATCTTACCATCTGCTACTTCTATCTAAAGCGGTATAGAAATAACAATAGTAGGCAGTTTTAATTTATCACAAAAAGTCACAGAAATAAAAGAGCGATTCGCTCCATAATCAAATAACACACGCGAAGGTAGGGAGTTTATAAGAAACTTACCGGTGATAACCTCATCGGTGGCAGTAGCATCATCTACTGTCATACGAAACGCCCTACCCTCCGGTGTCGGAGGATTCTTTCTTTTCTACCCCCTGACGATGATCCCCCAACTTCCCCTGCTCCTGTCCCCGTCCCGGCTCTCCTCCCTGTAGGGCAATCACCAGCCCTGTGCCCTTCCTTTAAACAATTCCAACAAACGTTACGAGGGAACCTACAATCTTTTGCCTCGTGTCCATGAGTTCCACGGCACACACAGCGCATGGTCTGAGTGGTACATTGCCCAGTGAGGGTAGATCTACATTGGGTACACCATTGTGACTTTACATTCGTACCCCCCATTGTCGTCTTCTGACCCTGGTTTCCCTGAGATTGGTTACCCTGCCATTTCATATTTTGCTAACCACTAGCCTGATCATACTTCGGCTTCTGCAAAGCCGCCTCATCCTTATTCTGCTTGTCTCTGGCTTGAATGTCCCCCTCATTAGATTTTTCTAAGGTGAAAGCCTAGGACAGTGATCCAGCCAAACGTGTTGTACTCCTCTACTCCGGCAATAAAGCTCCAATAAAATGTTGAACCTGGGAAGGTTCATCAGGCACCCACCGAGTTACAAACCTCAGTTTCGTGTTAAACTATTCAATCAATTCATCCACCGACATTTTCTTCGTCATTCGCAACTCCATGAACTCTTGCCTTATCTTGTTCAACTCAAAGACATTGCAATACTGCTCGCATAATTTATTTCAAAATTGATCCGACGTTATTGCATCCATCTGAGCTCTCGATAGATGTGTAGTAATGGAATCCCACCAAACCATCGCCTTACCTTTTAGCATCCTAGTCGCAAAACAGACTCTTATTTCGTCCTCACGGTTGCAAGCATCCAGAATTCTCGCAGTGTCTCGCAACTAGTCTAAAGTAACATTAGGATTTGTGCTGCCATGATATTCATCAGGTTTGCAATCCAGAAATTGCTTGTATGTACATGGCTGCCTGTATCCCATGTTAGGAGGAAATCCCATGTAAGAATACAATCCCTGTGAATAAGATCCTTGAGGAAACAACGGATAGAAGAACGGTTGAGACGTAGGTGGTAACGTTACAGATACTAGAGGAATCTTAGCCAAAGTAGTGATTCCTGGAAAGATCGGTGGTATCTCGGGTGTAGTTGAAGCTATGGTAATGACCGGTGGTTGAGTTGCAGCAACTTGTCTCTATTGTTCCAATTCCTTTCTCAAATCTTGATGTTGGCCCTCTAACTGAAAGATGTACTCATCCTTTTCATCTCCAGCTGTACCAGATGTACCAGCATTTTGCAGAGTTTCCACTGTTGGTGTAGGGACTTCAGCAGTAGATGGGACAGTAGGGGCACCAGTTGAGGTTTCACGATCAGCAATTGTTTTTTGTAACAATCACATCACCTCACGATTTATTAGATAAATCCGTTAGTACATAACATACTAAACTCCACCACACTCCAATTCATCCCAATCCCACACCCAAGGAGTAATTGACCTACCACGAGCCAAGATTTGGGAATGTAACACTTTCACTGTGCCTACATCGCCAAACCAAGGCTCTGATACCAAACTTGTAACACCGTATTTTCATATCAATAATTTTCATTTTAAATAACACTGCGGAAGCGATTAAAATACTAAAAGTATTTACAACAAATCACAAACCACTGTTTTACAAAGTCAACTTGTTCAAAATACCAGTATTACAAAAACTACGGCTCGTCACAAATAACACATCAGAGGCCTAGGTGATTACTCCCCAAGCTAACCACTCTTAGCCGAGCCGCTGACTTACCAAAACCTGTAAATCGTGTCCCGAGAACACCGGCGGTTCTACAGGAACCTACAACCAATGCCGGCCAAAGTAAAGGTTTACCAATAGTTCATTTGCTATTCTCACACAGTATTATCTTAAGTTGCAACAAATGCATCAAAAGATCCCAATACTGATTAGCCGATAAAAAAAACCCAGCCCATGGCCAAGCCGAGACTGACTTCCCAAATCATGTATACATATCACTGACGCAACAATTAATTAACAATCAAACAGTTAAACAATTATCAGATAAACAATCCATCCATGCGTCAAACCAATAACAGCTGCAACCAAACCAGTTACAACAAAAAAAAAACTGTGAGTAAACATCCGCTCACCTCGAGTTCTCAGCTACTCCACTCAGTGATCTTATATTACTGAGCCTTGTCTGTTCCTGAGAACACAACAAACTGAAATCACTAACTGATTCATAAATATATACCAAACACATATATTTATATATCCCTTAATCAAACATAAACATGTTAGATTCACATATGAATGCACATATAACACATAGCATTAAACAATACAAATAAACAAGAAAATCCACAAAACCGCGGACGCGTCACGTCCAAGAAACCGACGCGTCGCATCGCAATCAATCGTCGAATTTCACAAATCCGATACCCAAATGTCGGATTTCAAATCTCGGATCTCCACCATCGGATTCTCATTGTCGGATTGTCAAATTTGGATTTTGGGTCTCGGATTGCACCTATCGGATTTCCCTTCGGATTTCTACAAGAATCAGCCAAAACACAAGAACGCGTCGCGTTCTATAAAATGACGCGTCGCGTCATTCAAAAACCTGCATCATCTTCTTCATGATTCCAACCGACTTCAACTTTCCAAATCCAATATCTTCACTTGAAATCAATTATGAACACTTAAAACATGAATAAACACCATATATCATGTAGACAACAACAAGAACCCATCAAATCCCTTTAAAAACACCAAATCATACAAAACCCACTTGACAAGTTTACACATAAACTTCATCCATGGTATCTTCATGTTCTAAGCATAAACTTAGCAACAAAACATGTTAATAAGATCAGTATCAAGCTAAGAACATCATCATACCTTAACTTTGAATTAACACACCACAAATCCTTGCTTTCACTTTTCAAGTTTACCTAGCTTCTTGCTTTCTTCTCAAAAACACAGATAAGCACACACTATCGGATTCAATATGTTTCTTAACTCTGAAGTTAAACCATAATAATACCCACGTATAGTTTCTAAAACAATGTAGCATGAGGTGTCAAGTTTAATTACAAATATCTTACTAGCACATGCTAACATTCATATATATATATATATGTATATATATATATATCCGTACATATATATTTAAACATGTAACATCATATATCTTAATTAATTAACTTAATTAAAATCATGTAATTTAATACTAAACAAGTAATTAATCAAATACTAATCACATGTTAACGTACCAAAGCCTATGTAATCACTAGACCCAATTTTAGGATGTTACAAGAGTGCATTTCTGAATGGAGATCTGAAAGAAGAGGTGTATGTCAAACAATCTCCTGGTTTTGAGGAGTCAACCTTACCTGATCATGTATACTTTCTGAACAAAGCTTTATATGGTCTTAAGCAAGCTCTAAGAGCCTGGTATGATACCCTCTCTTCTTTTCTCACTAACAAAGGTTTTACAAGAGGATGCATTGATAGCACTTTGTTTATAAGGAAGTACAAAGGAGATGTGATACTTGTGCAGATATATGTAGATGATATGATATTTGGGTCTACTAATTTGGAACTATGCAAAGAGTTTTCTAAACTCATGTTTGATAACTATCAGATGAGCATGATGGGTTAATTAAACTATTTTCTTGGTTTACAAATAAAACAAGAGGTTGATGGTATTTTCATACATCAAACTAAATACATCAAAGATTTACTCAAAAAGTTTGATTTTGAAAATTGTTCCTTAATGAAAACACACATGTCAACTGCTCTTAAGCTAGGAAAGGACATTGATTAAAAATCAATGAACATTACTTCTTATAGAGGAATGATTGGGTCACTTTTATACCTCACTGCTAGTAGACCAGATATAATGTTGTCAACATGTCTCCATGCAAGATATCAAGCAGATCATAAGGAATCACATCTTGCTGCTATTAAAAGAATATTCAGATATCTCAAAGGAACTCCTAATCTTGGTCTTTGGTATCCCAAAGACTCATATTTTGAGTGAGTTGGATATTCTGATTCTAATTTTGTAGGATGCACATTGGATAGAAAAAGTACTTCAGGTGGGTGTCAACTTCTAGGTGTAAGATTAATCAATTGGTCTAGCATGAAACAGAATTTAGTATCAACATCTACTGCAGAAGCATAATACATTGCTGCGTGAAGCTGTTGTGCTCAAAATTTGTCGTTGTAAAATCAATTACTTGACTATAATGTGAAGTTTTAAGACACTCCAATTCTGCGTGACAATACAAGTGCAATCTCCATCTAAAATAATCCAGTCATGCATTAAGAAACAAAGCATATTGAAATCAGACATCATTTCTTAAGACATAATGTATAGAAGAAGAAAGTATCCCTGCACTACATCAACACTGATTTGCAACTTGCAGATCTATTCACCAAACCATTGGATGAAGTAAGGTTCAATTTCCTAATATCCAAACTAGGTATGCTTAATTTCTAGATTGGATTAGTAGTAGTTGTGTGTCTGTCAATTGATAAGTGTTGAATATAATGTTTTACTTATCTAGGCATCTCTAGGGTTTACTGATACTGAAAAGACTAAGTAAGTTTGCTCAGTTGATACCCATCAGCTGATCAAATACACTCAGTTGATCATACTCAGCTAAGGAAGATATGCTCAGCTAGGTAATCCTATCAGCAAATATAACTCAAAATTCTCTCTATTAGCTGATACTTTTCCATCGGCTGGTGTCTCTCAAGTGCTACTTTTTCAATGCTCAGCTGATGAATCAACATTTGTTTAGTTTTCCTTATTTACGCTTAGTTTTCATTTAATAGCGTATTAATGTGTTTTCCGTTAGAACTTTTGTCAATATTTAACGATCTCTATTATCCATACTTCATAAATATCCCATTCCCTCTCTCATTCTTCTTTACCTGTTCAAATTCTCAAAAACCTCTCTCACACTAAAAAGCTTTAACCTAAAATTCTCTCTCGCTACTTCTCCACAAACCTCACTGTTCATCATCCCTATCAAATGGCCACCAATACTCCAGACCTTGCAGTTACCCTCGGTAAGAATGTCGCCCAAAACCAACCGATGAATATCACATCTAACAACATTCTACTTTGCACCTCTATCCCAGCATCACGAGAAAACCAAGGTTATGAGCCGATGGTTAAGTTTCTTCTGGCTCATCCACTTTTTGAATGCCTCACGGTCGATCCTCACTACATCTTTCCTAACATCATTCGAGAGATTTGGTACTCCGCTACTTACAATATCAACGACAATTCCATCCACTGTATCATGGCACAAGGAAGTTATAACTTTTAAATCACCCTTGAAACTCTCCAAGAAGCGATCAGCCTACCAACTTTGCTCCTTTCACCGTTTTCCCATCAAAAGCAGAAATCCAAACCGTTCTTCCCACTATAGGCTACAATGAGCCTGTAGTACATGGTCAAGTCAAAGTCTCTGCCCTTGCTCACCATGGAAATACCTTGCAAACGTTGTCATACGTTGCTTTGGTCCCAAGTCTAGCAGTCATCATCTGATCAACTATACCGAGCTCCTCATGCTTTATGCCCTAGTTTTTGGGGTTAATATATACTTGGCTCAGGTTATTTTCTCTGACCTCATTGATAAGATCACCCACAACACAAACAAGAAATCCTTAAGGTCTCAAGTTCCTTACATCAGATTTCTAAGTTTGGTTGTTATGGGGGAAATTAGAGAAAATGACTTTATAGGCCTCAATGAACATTTGGAAAGCATACCTATTTCTGCAACGGGAAAAAAGGTCTTTCACTTTTTGAAAGGTCTTTCACTTTATGGGCTATCACTCCACAAATGTAGGAGTTGATCAATGTTGCAGCTGAGGCAAATGATAATAATGAGAATAATGTTATTGATGGTGATAATAGTAGTGATGATGGTGATGATGATAATGAGAATGATGGTGATCATGGTGATGATAATGATGATGATGATAGTGGTGATACTGAGTATGCTCCTCTCAGTCCATTTACAACTAGCCCCCTTGATGATGTTGCTGTGTTAGATCAACCTGAACCAGAAATATCTGATCAACTGCTTAAACTCATTGATAGAAGCAGGCACATCCAATCTCAAGGTATTGAAGACTCTGACTCTACCTCTGAGGACATTCAAATGGTAGTCTCAACCCTTGATAGCCCATCCTCATCTCCAGTCCAAATACCTATCCAAAAGCCAAGCTCTAGTGAACCTCTAGTCAAGGTCAACAAAGGATGCTCATCTTGAGCCCTTTGAAGTAGTAACATCTACACTTCTGACGTCAACTCCAGTTAGCCCCCCTCATGTTAAGGGGGAGCAATTGGTGGTTGCACACCTTACACAAGTGGATGCATCCTCACAACAGGATGTATTGTAAATATGTGATTAAAACCGCTATCTGAGACATCCTCTTAACAGGATGTTCTCATTGAAAGATAGACCTCAACCCAAGGTGACACTGTGTCTACCCCAATTACGAGTCAGTCTATACCATCTACATTCTCCTAACAGAATGTAGATCCAATAAGGGATACCTTACTACTGAGTGCATCCCATACTCAATTCATTTTTCTTGCACCTATTGTTAATTCTATTCTTGCACAAGCACAACCTGTCAATGACAGTGGTACAAACCAACCATTGGTACAGGGGTCAAACTTCTTTCCTAATGAATTTGAGCTTATACACCAAACCTCACCCAACTTTATGGAACCATTACCTACCTCTTCCTCCTCTCAAACCTCTACCTCCACTACTTATCCTTCTAATCCAAATCTTACCCTTCTCTAAACCATTAACCATAAATTAGACCATCTAACCCAAACCTTTTATAACTTGCAAACCCAAATAGACACTTGACTGTCCAAGCTTATCAAGGACATAAAGTCACTCAAACTACCCACCCAACCATCCCCTGCACCTATTACACCTATTACTCCCCTTCTAGCAAAACTTGACCAACTCTCTACACATATTTCTTATCCATCACCTTCTCCCCTATTACCCTAATCTACCCTCCCTTCCCTAAACCAAACAATCTCAAACCTTCTCACCCAAATCCAAACCATCAAACCTATAAACCCAAACATCTCCGTCACCATCCCTGAGGAACTCCTTCCCCTACCTTTATTCCTTAAATGCATCCTTGATGACATTGAATCCCTAACTGATCAAAGCCATATGAGTCATCTCTCATTATGGAAAGTTATTAAGGATATCAAGTATGACCTTCACCTCACCTTTTCCAAACCATCTACCACCACTTTCACTTCTGCACCTACACCCACCCCTGTCCTACCCCATCTCCAAAGCCCACATCAGGTGACTCCCCTCCTCCTTTTGATGATGCCAAAAAGGGTGAGAAATCTTCAAGTTCAAATTCTAGGAAGGATAATCCTACATCAGAGGATGTTGATGCTGCCTATACTGAAACTACCACCAAAATATTGTAGCAGGAAGCACCTACAGCAAAAGCTTCCCCAGCTCCAAAAAGAAAACCACCTGCTGAGGGAGAGCAAAGATTTCCAAAAAGATTCAAAATAATGGCAAGAAGGCCAAAGAAAAAGAAAAAGAAAGTTGTTGAAGGTTGCTCTCCAACCATCAACATTCAATCTGATTCTGATGATGAGGATGACACTCCACTCTCTGACATCCTCAGAAGAAGAAGATAAAGCCCAAAACCTTCTCCTGCTCCATTAGTCCAACCAACTCCTTCAGTCCAAGTGCCTTCAACTTCTGCTCCCAAATATAAAGGGAAAAGAAAAATGACAGATGAGCAAGTTGAAGAGGAAGAGAAAAAAAAGGGAGCTTGTATTGAAAGAACAAGAGGAAAGGGAGAATGCCCAAATGGCTCAAGCTTTGGGTGTTCCAGTGGAGGAAATCTATCAGGCCAAAGAGCTAGCCTATGCTCATGAACAAGAGAAGCATTAGAATCAAGCAGCTGCTCAAACAAAATGGCAAGGGAGAAATCTCAAGCTGAATTACTCAAGGCTAGATCTCATGCGGATGCAATTAAAACCCTCCTCAGCCTTGATCTATCAGCTCCCTACATTTTAAGTCAACAAAGGATCAAAAGCTTCGGAGAAAGAATCGGTTTAATCAGAAAAAAATAGAGCTAGCCCCAATCACAAAAGCTTCTGTCCATAAAGGTGATGGTGACCCATATTTCAAAGCTATAAGGCAGAATAACTTCAACAGTTGTGAAGTTGTATTATATGAAAGATGTCATGTATATGGGTTCACTGAGTTAGTTGAGATCCTCTACCTCCTCTACAAATCCAATAGCAAATTAAAAGTTCAATTCATTCAAAAGATTTAAGCCTGGATTGCTAGCTGTGTCATAGAATGCCTTCACAAAGGATGATTATTACAGGCATGCGTGTACAGTTGATACTATGCATAAGAAAGGTTCAAAGCCTTTTAAACCTTTTGAGCTAAGAGAGGTACTTCCTAAACATGAATATTTATATGACTTTGAGTGTCTTAACACAAGTCTATCACTCAACATCACTCCTGAGCTATTCAAGTTTATATCATTACCTGTTGAGGGCATTTTCTTTCTGGACAGAGGTGGCTCCTAGAGATTCTTTAGGAAGTTTGAAATCCCAAAGGCAAGTAAGAGTTTTCTCTTTGGTGTAAGGTTATCTACAAGAGGAAGAACTGGAAATAATCAATTTGAAGCCCTTGTACAAGCTCAATGTGAAGTTCTTGCCGAAGTAGATCCTCTTGGAAAAGCCTTTCAAGTCAAAGAAGAACAATGGTGGGAGGATTAAAGAATTGCCTTATCTGTGAAGACTTGATGAATGCTTTAATTGTTGTACATCTTTGTAAATTCTTTTAGTATCTTAGTTTAGCTTAGCTAGTAGTTGATCTATTGTAAATACTTTTTAACCCTTCTTTGTCCTGTTATTCCAGCTTTGTTAATATATATGCAGAAAATCAAAATGGAAAAATAAAAAAGATACCACAAAAATAGAACAAAATGGTACAACAAAGAAAAAGATTCCACAAAAACAGAACAAAATGGAACACTAGAAAAGAAACCAAAAACAGAACAAGGTTCAAATAAAAAGTGCTACCAAAAATAGATAGCTAGGTAGCCAAATGCACTTATAAGAGTTTAAACTTTTTGTATTCGAAGTCAAACCGATACTTCAAAAAGAAAAGGTTTTGTCATCATCAATTAGGAGGAGATTGTTGGGAAGATAATCACTTCACCCTAATAATCAACTCTGTCTATCCTAAAACATAGAATTTGATGATAACCAAACCCTACTTTTAGTATGACTTAGAAAATATTCAAACGTGTGTTGTTTGAATCAGATTTGTAAAAATATACTAAGTATGGAAACATCAGCTGATAAGCAGCCACTACTCAAAGCATCAGCCGAAGGACATCAAGTGAGGGAAATATGAATGAAGAGACAAGTGTAGAAGACCGTCAGCTGAGGAAAAAGATCTATCAGCTGAGTGAAGAAAGTTGATCAGCTAAGGGTTTACAACATCAGCTGAGCAAAGTTACTTGATCAGCTGAAGGGCTTATAACCATCAGCTGAGTGAATTTAGATGAGCTGAGGCCCAAAGCATCAGCTATGTTAGTCTCTCAAAACACAAGTCTTCCATGTTACATAAACAGATGTATTTAAATGATAAGCTAAGCATACTTGATCAACTAATCATATCAATACATGAGCTTATGCTTTCTAGTATGACCATTGTTCAAGTGAGCATCTATATGATCAGCTGAGCAATAGGTATCAACTGAGCCTTTGCAACAATGATTAACTGATCTATTCTATCAACTTAGTAGTGTAATTTATAAAGTTCTTAGTACTTTCTATTAACAGAGTTGAGCAAAATGTCATATCTGCTCTTCCTTTCAGATTGTAAGTTTCATATGTAAAAGGCAGAACATGTGTTGTTCTATTATGCATTAGAACTTTGTTTGTAAAAGTTTAAAGCACTTTTTCGATCAAGTACGAGACAAAAAGGATTAATCTTATCCTCTGGAAAAGGAGAAAGATACCTCAAACAGATGGAGATCCCGAAGAATTGTTTCAACAACTAAGTATGGCTGGCAATTCCATATTTGGTAAAGTCAAATCTAGAAGAAGCATGGTTGTTGTCTAAAGTACAAGCATGGAAAGGGAAAGACAGTCTTACAAGGAAAAAGGTGTGAGATTTAATATTTTATATTGTGAATGAGTTGCATTTTTTCAGAAAAGTACATTTACTTTTATCAAACACTTGATTAAAGTAACTTTACTTTTCACCCACTATATTTACAATTTAAGTATTATATTTCCATACACTCCTTGTCTCCTTACTACATGCCAACCGGATGCCCTTTGCTTCTATAAATATCATTGCATGGTGGACATGCAAAATCATCTTCTACACAACACAATAGTAATCTTATTAGTTGAGAACATTCATAAAGGTTAGAAATTGTGTACAACCAAACTTGTTCATGTAATGAACACTCCTAAACATTAGTTGTGTTAGACAAATTAATTGCCACCTTTTATTGTACTTAAAATTTCCGCTTGTAGTACATGTAATTCTTGATTCAATATCAATAAGAATTATATAAAACTATAATGGTGTGTCTTTAAATTTAGAAAAGCTAAAGTTTGTATTCAAGCCCCCCTTCTACTAACATTTGTTGTTGCATACTCAATCTGGGACTAACAGGATTCATATTTCACACGTGTCGATGCACGATTTGGGCATGACAACACCAACCCCGTGTTCTTTCTTGTGGGTAATAACCATACCCATCGCAGTTAAATTAAAATACGACTCCTAGATCCTCAGATCCTCGAGACATCGAATGAAACATAATTCGTACATATTTAGTCCCTCTAAGTGCACTTTGGTCCCGTCACATCAGGGAATCACCAAAATAGACCTCACCACCTAAGACAAGGTGAACTCTGGCCCATCATATCAGGGAATCACAAAGTCCTTCACCCCCTCCCTATATCAGTTTGAACCCGGATGTGAACGGTTTGGGCACGACAACACACCAAGGTACCAGTAACAAGTAAGGTGTACCATTAGATGGGTAGCACCACTTGTCTAAGATTTTAAGAAAAAGGGTTTTTGTTTCAATATTTTTGCCAGTTTTACGATTTTACATGCTAAAACTTTGTAAAACGTTTCCTTTTAAGTGAAGATCTTTTCGACTTAAAAAATGTTAAAATTTTAAATTTTAACATATGTGAATATAGTATATAACAATATATCACAACCACACATAAGTAAAAATAAGCCAAAATACATCTTTTGACAATATCAGGTACTTGATTGACTAACTAATTAACCGGTGGTCAAATATACCCTAAGTGGATCACACAACACACAAGGCATGAATCTTGATGCTCCCACTGGCTCCAACATCCATAGCGGTCACCTTATAGTCTCGATCTCCGTCTTGCTCCTTGTCTTGAAAAAATTACATTTACAAATAAAACTAACCTATACAATTTTAAGTAAGTAATATCCTATAAATTACAAACAATACATAGGCACGTAGGTCCGCTAAAAATTATTACTTTTACAAAATTGAAATAGGGGTTGTAAGTGGCACGCATGCCTCCCCTAATCAAAAGTAAATATAATCAACCACAACAAGAAATATAAAACACAGTGTTCCACTAGGTCCAAGATATTTAGCTTACGTACAACAGTATATAATATATATATATATATCACGACATAAATATAATGCGAGAAAAACCATAGCAACTTGATCAATAGTAATATAAATCCAATATTACCAAAGACTTGATGAAATCAAGTTGATCTAAAGTTAAATTTTAAAATTAAAAATTCAACTGATCTTTGTATTAATCTATAAAAATTAACCGGGCCACAAAACTGGGCCATTAACTGGGCTTTTGCAATGATAACCTCAAAATAATTTTCAAAAATACCACCTCGGTTTACATTCATCAACAATAATAATAACAGTAATAAATAATAGAAACACTATATGGTTAAAAAGATCAAAACTTTGATCTTATCCCTTAACCAAGTTTCACAAGGATATAAGAATATAGCTTGAAACTTTAATTGACAAAAAGATCAAAACTTTGATCTTTGGTCAAAACCAAGTTTCATAAACACACACACACACACACACATATATATATATATATATAAACATGTTAGATATTAAATAGTTTGTTTGCCTTGTGTTCTTTTTGTTTGTAATATGTATATCTAGACTAGTTTATTATATGGGCTAAGCCCACTCTCCCTATGTATTGT
Organism: Dittrichia graveolens; assembly: GCA_038502395.1. Lineage (NCBI taxonomy): Eukaryota > Viridiplantae > Streptophyta > Magnoliopsida > Asterales > Asteraceae > Dittrichia > Dittrichia graveolens. Next base: position 56,977,435 of record JARJIL010000003.1, read on the forward strand.
TTAGTCTAGTTAATTGTTAGTATTGGGCCCATAAGGCTTTAAGGCCCATGTGCCTACTTGTATTTAAACCCTTGCAAACCTAGTTTGCAAGTTAACTCTTTGTAATAGAGAAATCTCTACACTTTACGTTCAAATATACTCCAGAGAGATTCTTCAAGTTCATGCAAAGTGTTCATACTAACTTCATCATTCTTACTTCAAGTATTGATTGTTTACTCATCTTTTACACAACAAAGGACTTTTAATTGGTATTAGAGCCAACTCCCTACTAGATTGGCTGTGTATGAGAAACAAAACCCAGAAGTTGCTCCTATTCTTGTGTGCGTGAAGCCTAGACAGAAGAAAACCCATTTAGCCAAAATCTCTTGTTTTTCAAGTTATTTGTTGTATCTAAGAAGTATTTAAGAAGGATAAAACCTTTTTAAGTGTTTTTAGGACAAACAAACAACATCTGGGTAGTGTTCTTGAAAATTTTGTGTTCTTCAAGTTCTTAAAGTTTTTCTACTGTTTCATCAAAATTTCAAAAATTTGTTGTTGTTTTGGGTTGAAATCAGTAAAGGGAAGTGTTTCTTGTAAAAGGAAAGGTCAAAACAAAAGTTTAGTGAGTTTTTAGTGTGTTTTGGGCAAAATTAGAAGTATGTTATCGAACAGAGTACATGCCTGCAAGTTTTGGATTATTACCCATCCGACAGTCGTGCGACTCTTAGCTCATTCGACTTTGGCTCATCCGACTGTCGTGTGACTTTCCCAAAGGTCATGCGACTTTTGTTCTAGGGTCATCCAAACTTGTTTTTGAAAATCACACAACTTCAGTCTCATCCGACTTTTAGGTTCAATATTTCATCCAACTTTCGGATCACAATCAATCTCATCCGACAGTCTCATCGGACAGTCACAGAAACACAAATCCAAGAACCTTTAGTCTATCTGACTTTCGGAACATCCGACAGTCGCATCAAATCGCAGTCGGATAACCTCACTCAATCCCCAAACACTTCAACAAACTTCACAAGTTTTCTCACACACACACTAACCATTCTATTTCAGGGAGAAAGATCCAAAGAAAAAGAGGAGTTCAAGCAACGACATTCTTGCCATAGGAACTGATACTAAACCTCCGGTACTTTTCAGAAATGAGTACAATGTATGGAAGGGAAGGTTTATGGACTTCATAGAGCACAATGAAAAATATGGTGAAATGATGAAAGACATCATCTTAAACGATGATGCCATTTTTGAAAAAATTGTCGAGGTTGTTCCAGAAAGCAATCCACCAATTCTTGCTGAAAGGAGACGGAAGCTCCCATTAGAATTAACTGTACAAGAGAAAGACCGTGCACGCGCTGATAAAGATGCAAAATATTACTTGAAACAAGGGCTATGCGCGAAAATCTACTCAAAGATAGACAGTTTGACTTCTGCCAAAGAAATTTGGGACGAAGTAAAACAACAGATGCAGGGCATTGAGCAAGGGTCATTTATCAGAGAAACACAGCTTGTTAACACCTTCAGGGAATTCAAGGCCAGGGAGGGTGAACTGTTGTAGGACACTTACAGTCACTTCTGCAGACTGTTGAACGAAATGAGGAATCATGGCGTGACGAGATCCGATCTAGATATATATGTCAATTGGATCAATGCACTTGGTCCTTAATGGAGTGAACATGTTCGCTTGTATAAACATGTTAATCGGAATCTCAAGGCGGTATCTCACCGCTCGATTTATGAGGACTTGAATCATTTTCAAGATGAGGTTCTCACCAAACTTTCAATGAAGTAATCATCTGACCCGGTTGCACTAGTGGCTGAAAGGAGACAGTGGGAATCATCAAGGGGTGGCAAAGGGAGGAAGCAGGTTGTGATCGACTCTGACTCCTTGGAAGGAGAGATGGAGATGTCAGAAAAGGATGCGGTACTGAAGGCTATGTCATTGATTACGAGAGCTTTCTAGAACAAGTACGGAAAGACCAACAACCGACAGCGGTACACATCCAGACATAGAAAAGGCGAAGGGATGGTAGCTGATGAGAAGAGGAAGACGGACAAACCCACAGAACCTCGGGAAGAGGAAAAGAAATGCTATAACTGCCACAGAACAGGGCATTTTCTCAAAGACTGTCGAAAACCTAAGACCAAAGATGCCAAATACTACCGTAACAAACTGCGGTTGACAAAGAAAAAGGAAAGTGGGAGAGTGATGCTTGTTGAAGAAGACCAATTTCTGACTGACGCAGATGATTCAGACGAAGATGGTACTGATCAAGCTCATTTTTGCTTGATGGCTCATGATGTAGTCACCTTAGATGATGAGGATGAGAATGAAGCTGATAGGGCTGATGAATTTGAAGAAACACACAATCATGATGTAGGTGTTTTTGGGAAGGTAAACATTGAGTATGCTCAAACATTAGTTGAACACATCGAACGACAAAATCGTAAAATCTCTAAGTTGGAACACCGAATCAAGAATCAATCAACTTCTAACTTAGACAATCTTCAAACAGAGTTAACCGCGAAAGAGAATAAACTGAACACCTTAAGAAGTGAAAATGAGGTAATAATTCATAACTTAAAAGCGGCCAAAGTCTCAGGTGAAGAAGATTTTAAGTTTTTGCAAAAAGAACGATGTCAACTATACTAAAAAATAAAAGATCTCGAAGACCTGCTAATTAAAAGAGATCAAACGGCACAAACCATTTTTCTAAACAAACCTAAGGATGTTAAATTTTCTAAATGGACATACGAAGATTTAGGTTACGTTAATCCTCACATAAGTGACAAGATAAGTGCTAAACAGCTATACGACTTTGAAAGCATGAATATGGGGTTAACCAAGAAAATGGTGTTCGTTGGACAAAACGACGAACTCGCCGAGGAGGAACACAAAAGACGCATCACGAACAGAGCTTCAACCTCATACGACTACGAAAGCCTAAATCAGTCGTACATAACCGAAGTCTTCAAACCCACAATCTCTGATGACTACTTCCGAAGCTACTCCCAAACAGAAATGGAGTCATTGCCATCAATCTCAGATTCTCCACCCGAGCCTCGCCTCTATATCCCTCATATGGATCTACAAAGACACCTTGAGTTAGTTGAACTTGGGCTTGTCCATAGATCCATTATCTTTGACTTTTAAGAGGCAATTCTTCATAACCTGATTGATCATCTTGCCATTGAAAATACCAAATCACAAAACTCCGCTGCCATAAGCACGTCTAAAATCCCGATTCCAAACGTGCAAGAAGGTGAATGTTCAACATCTGGAAAACTCAAATTCCGACATACATGCAAGTGATGTATTGCCAATGAATCTTGGTGAAAATTGTGAACAATGCAGAAGATCAGAAAAATCATTATTCACTCTTCATGAGAAACTTAATACACTTGAGAATGATTTTTTCAGAATAAACATAATTGAATCCATTAACTTTAAGGGAAAAGCTCAAATAATTCATACACCGTCATCACGAAAGAAAAGTACGTCAAAACCATCCAAATCCAAAACAAAGCTAATCAAGAAACAAACAACACGCTCTCGTTCCAAGAATGATAGTTTGGCAATGCCTACTTCTAACCCGAATGTCCTTCTAGGTGAAACTATGAAGAGCGAAATAAAACAGCTTTTTGGATGGCGAAAGAAGCCAGAGAAAGACGGAGGAAGGCAAGACGAAGAGTGTTTGATTCACCCAGCCACTTTCAATAAACAAACAATTATGTTACTTTGTAATGATTCGTCAATCTTAAATGTTAAACCTGTTCGAAATCCACTTGCTTTTGTCCAAAATGAAATATTTTGCATGAGTGATGGTTTCATGGATGGTCATTGTACTTTCAAATGTGTGTATGATGATGATAGAAAGAAACGAGGAATCAAACCGAATCCAAACTATAAATTCTTTGAATCCACTCATGAACAAGACTCCTTCACAAACAAAAGAGGTAACAAAATCACCTATTGGCGAAAGAGATGCTCGATAAGAGCAAAACTCCAAATAGGTAATGAAAGTGTGTACTCTAAACATAATCATGAATCAAATTCTACCAATCGACACACTTCATGGACTCCAAATCGCAGATACCACAACAATTGGAATCACGCCAAACCAAATGCCGTCAAACCAACTGTCACAAATCAATTGAGTAAGAAAGCTCAAATCACACGGCATAAACAATCTACAGTTCAATATAAACCCACAAAAGTGATAACAGAAACAACCAAGAAAAGAATTCCAAAGAAACAAAGTGAATACATCGATGATGATGTCTCACTACCAAAAGGCTGTAGTCACGTGGCAATTGAACAATCTGTAATCACATCCAGAACAACCAATTCCCCCACAATATCCAAGGAAAGCATAACACCATCACCGTCTCAACCACAAACAGTGTCACAAGTCCGTAATCCCAACATTCTAACAACGAACTCATTAACTGAAGCTACATGTGATACTGTTGTTTTTGTTAACAGTCAAGGACCCAATACACAATGGGTACCTCAACAAATTTTATCTTCAATGTGCAGATATCTAGCCAGTGGTACGTGGACTCCGGCTGCTTGAAGCATATGACGGGCGAAAAGAGTCTCCTTACGAACTATGTCCCAAAATACTCGGGAAATGTTCGTTTTGGAAACGACCACATGGCACCAATAATGGGAACTGGAGACATTATCAAAGAAAATATAAAAATAAGCAAAGCCTCGTATGTAGAAGGGTTGGGACACAATCTGTTCAGTATTGGGCAATTTTGTGACAAGGGGTTAGAAGTTAACTTCAAGGCCAAAACTTGCTCAGTTAAGACTAAAACCGGTGATGTGGTACTGACTGGGTCCAAAAGATCAAATCTATACACCATTGATCTTGCAGATCTAGAAGGCAAACAGTCAGTATGTCTTCTGTCCAAGGCCTCATCGGAACTGACATGGATGTGGCATCGCAAACTATCTCACCTCAACTTCAAGAATATCAACAAATTGGTCAACGGTGATTTGGTTCGCGGATTGCCCAAACTGAGGTTTGAAAAAGTGCACCTCTGTGAACACTGTGAGAGGGGCAAAGTGAAACGCGCATCTCACAAAATCAAACAGGTATCCAGCACAAAAGCACCTCTCTAACTGTTGCACATGGACTTATGCGGGCTGATAAGGGTTCAATCTCATAATGGGAAGAAGTGCATTCTCGTGATAGTTGATGACTATTCGAGATACACTTGGGTCAAGTTCTTGAGGGTGAAGGATGAAGCTCCAACTACAATCATCTCGTTCCTCAAACAGGTGCAGAATCAATCACAAGGAAAGGTTGGAACCATTCGAACCGACAATGGCACCGAATTCAAGAACAAAGTCTTGGATTCTTTTCTTGAATCCGTGGGAATCATGCATTAGATCTCCGCAGCATATACTCCAGAACAAAATGGGGTAGTGGAACAAAGAAATCGAACGCTTGTAGAAGCAGCTCGAACCATGCTGTCCTATGCAGATTTGCCACCTTCCTATTGGGCAGAAGTTTTCAACACAGCACGCGACACGCAAAACCGCACAATTTTGCACCGTCGCTTTAACAAAACTCCTTATGAACTTGCAAATGGCAGAGTGCCCAATATTAAACACTTTCACGTGTTTGGTAATCGATGCTTTGTTCTCAATGAGAAGGCTAACCTAGGAAAGTTTGACCCCAAAGCGGATAAGAGAATTTTCCTTGGTTATTCTTCAGAGTCTAAAGCGTTTCATGTGTTAAATAAACGAACAAATGTTGTGTTTGAAAGTATTAATGTGACTTTTGATGACACTTTAACCACTACATCTTTATCACTTGAGTCACCTGCTATCGCTTCTGGACATATCAGTTCAGGACCGGAAGTTAATCGACAAGAAACAAATATAACACACGCAAATGAATCTTCTGATTTAAAGTATATATTTGATTTCTTAGATTCTGATGTTTCTGGAACTAATAGTGTACCTATTGACAGGCCTACAAATGTTGTTTAGGAATCCCTTGAACTCACGCAACAAACTGCCACAACATCCACATCAGGGGCTGTTAATTCATCAGCCGACCCATTCCTTATTCTGGGTGACCGGTACACTGCATCCAACTCCCTAGTAAACACTGTCAGCAATGCTACCACTGAGGATCACGAAAATAGAACACCTCAGTCCCTCCCAGAGTCATCTACTCCTGAGGGTGAACCATCCATTCAACAACGCCTGGATGAATTCTTTCCCCAGGATGTTACTGATGAAGTCACTGATAACTCTCTTCCCCATAACACCAGATGGACGGCTGCACATCCTGAGACGCAAATTATTGGAGACAAAGATGCCGGCACTTAGACCAGATCTGCCACAGCAAATTAGTGTCAGTTCTCTAGCTTTCTTAGTTTGTTAGAACCCACACGCACTGCTGACGCCCTACAAGACCCAGACTGGATTCTTGCCATGCAAGAAGAGCTAGATCAGTTTACCCGTTTAAAGTTTTGGAGACTGGTGCCCCGACCCAATGACAAGACCATTTTTGGCACCAAATGGGTCTTCAAGAACAAGAAAGATTCCGACGGTGTGGTAATTCGAAACAAAGCTAGACTAGTGGCAAAAGGATACAACCAGCAGGAGGGTATTGACTCCGATGAAACCTTTGCTCCTGTTGCCCGTATTGAAGCCATCCGAGTTTTTCTCGCGTATGCTGCTTACAGGGACTTCAAGGTATACCAGATGGATGTCAAAACAGCATTTCTGAATGGAATCCTTAAGGAGGAAGTCTATGTATCTCAACCAGAAGGCTTTGTTGATCCCAAACGACCGACTGACGTTTACATCCTCGATAAGGCCCTCTATGGACTCAAACAGGCTCCACGGGCTTGGTTTGATGTTCTCTCGGCCTACCTGGTTCGTGAAGGATATTCGAAGGGACGAATTGACACCACACTCTTCACCAAGAAATTAGGGATGACTATATCTTGGTTCAGATATATGTAGATGATATTATATTTGGCTCTACGAACCCACAGTACAGTCTAGAGTTTTCAAAATTAATGGCGAGCAACTTTGAAATGAGCATGATGGGAGAAATGAATTTCTTCCTCGGCCTACAAGTCAAACAAATTTCCAATGGCATTTTCATAAATCAGTCTAAATATATTAACGATTTATTAATAAAATATGAAATGTCGGACTACTCGTCCAAATCAACCCCCATGTCTTCTAAAACCAAATTGTCTGCTGATCCTGATGGAAAGGCAGTCGATTTGAAAACCTATCGGGGTATGATCGGCTCTCTACTGTATCTCACGGCTAGTAGATCGGATATAATGTTTTATACCTGTCTCTGTGCTCGTTTTCAGGAAAGTCCCAAAGAATCACACTTACTTGCCGTGAAGTGTATCCTCAAATACCTGAAAGGGACCCCTGACCTTGGTCTGTGGTATCCCCGCGACTCATCATTTGAACTGCTTGCGTATTCCGACTCGGATTATGCCGGTGTATGTTGGACAGGAAAAGCACGTCCGGGAGTGCACACTTCTTGGGCGATCGTTTGGTCTGCTGGAGTTCAAAGACACAGAACTGTGTTTCTACATCAACTGCTGAAGCGGAATTTGTGGCTGCTGCAAGTTGCTACTCTCAGAGTCTGTGGATGCGAACTCAGCTACGGGACTTTGGTCTTACCTACTCCAAGATTCCCCTGTTGTGTGATTCTCAGAGTGCCATTGCCATTTCCTGCAATCCTGTCCATCATTCTAAAACCAAGCATATTGATATAAGGTATCACTTCTTGAAAGACAACGTCGAAAAGGGTCTGATTGAGCTCCAGTACGTTCCCACTGATCATCAGTTGGCTGATCTGTTCACTAAACCACTGGACGAAGCCCAATTCTCATTTCTAGTTTCCAAAATTGGCATGCTTAATCTCAAACTCTAATTCTTTACTGTTTTCATGACTTGAACAGATTTACGCGCTCTTTTCTTCTCTGTACAGCTATACAGGTGCTCCTGTCTAGGGGGAGCATTGCGGATTCACTGGTTAACACGAATGTCTTCCGTGCATTCGTGTAGGGGGGAAAATGTGCTGAATTCATCTTCACAGATGATTCTTCATCAGATGTTTATTTTATTGTTTGTTTTATGTCACCAAAATGAAGTAGAAAACCACAAAAAGTATGAAAAATAACTTTTGCCAAAATGAAGTAGAAAACCTCAAAAAGAATGAAAAATAACTTTTGGGCTTAAATAATGCTAAAATTTAAGTCATGGGCCTAAACAGAATAGATTGGACCAAGCATTAAGTTTGGGCCAAACCGGCTCGATCCGACAGTCGGATCGAAGCCCCGATCCATTCGACCGTCGGATAGTCTATAAATAGAACTATCCGACACTTCCTTTCCTCTCATGCTTTCAAGATTTCAAAAAGCAAAACCAACTATTCATCTTCTTCCCTCTCAACTACTTTCGATCGAACTCCCTTGTAGTGAAATCTGTTGTGTTTAAACAACACAAAACTGAACGGTAAGATGATTGAAATGAGGAATGGTTACTTTTCTGTGGTTTACATGTCCAAAATCGTTGTTTTTGGTTTTTCAACCCCTGTTTATCGAACAGTTGGGTTTTCTAGGTCCCTTGAATCAAAAACACCATTAATGGTGTTGTTTGTGATGTTTGAATGATATAGAGTGATTCTAGAATGTATGCGAACACAATGGCACAACTTTCGCGTTAAAGATCACACACAATCGCATCATTTGGTAGTTTCTTGCTTGGGTTTTGGGTACTGTTCTTCGCTTTGAAGAACAAAGATTTTCGAGTCCAAATGTGCACAAAATAGGGATGTTTAGGTTTTTTTGAGAGTACAAACTTGTTTGAGGTTAAAATCCGAGTCAATTGGTACTAGTTTTGAGTCCATAAACTTAGTTTATGTCGAAAATCGTTTTGGACTTAATATGAACTAACTGGGTGTTCATAACAGTCGGATGAAGGGAAATGGAATTTCATCCGACAGTTGGTTGAAATTGGTCTATCCGACTTTCGGATGAACTTTGGTCTATGCGACTTTCGAATGGATAACTTTACACCATGCGACTTTTGAAACAAAATTACACTGAAAAGACCAAGTCTTATGCCATCTGACTTTCGGATGAAGCAAGTCCATCCGACTTTCGCATGAAACAAGTTCATCCGACTTTTGGTTGAAACAAGTTCATCCGACTTTCACTTGAAACAAGTCCATCCGACTTTCACTTGAAACAAGTCCATCCGACTTTCACTTGAAACAAGTCCATCCGACTTTCGCATGAAACCAGAACCATCCGACTTTCACATGACTGTTAAACTCATGTGGCTTTCATGCGAATTTCAAATTAACTTTCATGCGACTTTCAAGTTAACTTTCATGCGACTTTCAAATTAACTTTCATGCGACTTTCGGAGCTCAGTGCATATTCTGATGGAACGCTTCAAAGATGCATATCTAAATTCCGCAAAACATGCTTCAGAAACCATCACTTGCCTAATCTATCAGAATTGGTAAAAATGAACAGAATAGCATATCAATTGGAGGACAAGATTCAAGAAAGAAAGGCCATCCGGAGTTGGGAAAGACTCCTAGGTCAGAGAAGCAGATGAAAAATTACCTGCTTCAGCACAAGGCAACAAAAGGGGGAGATTGTTAGATATTAAATAGTTTGTTTACCTTGGGTTCTTTTTGTTTGTAATATGTATATCTAGACTAGTTTATTATATGGGCTTGGCCCACTCTCCCTATGTATTGTTTAGTCTAGTTAATTGTTAGTATTGGGCCCATAAGGCTTTAAGGCCCATGTGCCTACTTGTATTTAAACCCTTGCAAACCTAGTTTGCAAGGTAACTCTTTGTAATAGAGAAATCTCTGCACTTTACGTTCAAATATACTCAAGATAGATTCTTTAAGTTCATGCAAAGTGTTCATACTAACTTCATCATTCTTACTTCAAGTATTGATTGTTTACTCATCTTTTACACAACAAAGGACTTTCAAAACAAAGCTGGAAACTTTATCGGTATTGATCCCGAAAAACAAGTTTCACACAATATATATAATATAAACCGTCCCCTATTGAGCCTAGAAGTGAAGGTTTTTGTAGGGTACAACATGCACAGTGGAATAATAAACCAAAACCCTTTCCCAAAGATCTCAACTAGATCAACTAGGGGAACAAAGATATAATCAATATATAAGTATATATGATAAATTAAAGGTTTAGAAAATTATACCCTTGGATTGCTAGGGGGATAAACAGCTACTACACCATAAACCTAGCTCCTAGACCACCTCGAAAAACACTGCTTGAAAAGCCCGTGTGTGTATGTTTCTCCGTCACAAACCCGCCGCAAGGGGTGTTTCGCTATGAGTCGCTGCCACCTAGGGGTACCGCCGCCGTGAAGGGACTGGCGCGAAGGGGGTATTGCAGCTGTGAACCACCGTCGACCACCGCCTTACGCGGTGGTGGTTCTCTTCTTCGGCCAACGCAAGGAGGAGGGAGAGAGAGTGTGTTTGTTTTATAACTTGTGGCTTAAGTTACTTGTATTGTATTAGGGTTTTTTGAATTAACAAGCTAATCCCCATATATATAAATATCTAGGTGGATTAAGCTTTAAAGCCCGGCCCGAGTTTAATACTTTAAACTCTTTACAAAAACTATCCTCAAGGTTTAAGCATTATTAATTAACTTTACTAATTAATTAATAATCCATCAAACCTTTAATTAAATATTAAACTTAATATTTAATTTCTCAAATAATAAATAACTATTTATTATTTATTTCCTTGAAATTTAATTAACTATTAATTACCAATACACACGTGATGTATTTTCTATTAACTTGGTACGAGTTTGGGTGTGCAGCCGTGTGACCCTTTAGTGCCTTATAGTGATTGGATATGATGACACATGTATACTATCTATGCACACAATCCAACAATATATATATATATACATACATATATATATATATATGTGTGTGTGTGTGTGTGTGTATGAATAAGATCAAATAAGAGGTGTTTTTGTGTCAGAGGTGTAAGAGGTAACAATAATCTGACACATGGCATAATTAATAAAACGGTAAATTTGAAATTTTACAATTTATTCAATCACTTCCTTAAATATTGGCCCACCATTTATAACACATATCGATGCCTCCGCAGATTCAAACCCTAACGTCACTGCCCCCTTGTGATCATCGGCAACGATGGCCGCCCATGCGGTTGTCGACAACAATCGTCGCCCACGCGGTTGTCGCTGACAATCGTCATTTTCCCTACTACTCCTTTCCTATGTTCATCACCAACTATGTAGACATAATCATCCACCGTCTCTGTAGACATCATCGACAGCTGCTGCTTCCATCTTTCGCCGGTCGACGACTAATGCCACATTCAACCGCCGCCCCTATAGCCATTACCCATCGGCGACCACCGCTGTTTCCTTGTGACTAATGCCGCTACATCTAACTACCAACAGATCTTGTAGTCACCGGCAGCTCCATTACCAAATCAACCCACTAAGGACCAATCATTCACCACCGCATCAGATTTGCTAAAATTTCTGTCATAGACCGCCATGCATCACTTTATGATAGTTGATTTTCTGAGTTGGCAACGGTAAAAGTAGCGATTTTGGGAGAAAATCAACTAAAATCCAATGTTTAGAAAATGAAGTGATTAAAAAATCCAATATGGGTATCCAATTAGTTTATGATTGGTCTCCTTACCCATCAAATTTTGGTTCATCTTTTTCTTCCTTCATCAATATAAATTTTTGATGAAAAGCTAGTTCTTTTGGTGTTTGTGACTTAGCAGGTTTGTTTCATCATTTTCATGTTATTTCATTATTTTTGGATTTGATTAGAAGTTGGGTTTTCTGTGAATCAATTTTTATTTTCTTGTTTTTGTAATTTCGTTTTTTGAATCAAACTTAAAAGGATGAAAATAGGAAGACATTGATTTTTGGTTTTGATTGGTATGGTTTGATGAGTTCAAGTTCATCAAGTTGTTTAAGGTCTTTGTATTCATCATGATCCGTTGTTCAAATACTTTATTATTCATGAAATTTTTGTTCTGTAAATTTAAGGTTTAGGGGGACATTTAGTGGTATATTATAGTTCAAAAAGCTAAATGTTCATGGATTTGTTGTTGGTTTATGTATTTCTTTATATATAATTAGAGTTCCTTATTTAAACTTTTATTGATGAATAGCAACTTTGAATTAATGTTCTCTGGTTTTGATGAAAACCAGATTTTGTGAGAATTATAGTTTTAAGTTTATCAATCTTTGTTTATCCATAGGTGTTCATAAAGTTCTGGATTTGAATTGATGTTCTCTGTTTATCAATGTATTTGAATAAATTTGTTCATCATTTTTGTTAACAATCTTTGCCTAATATAACTCAGATTTGTAACCATTAACAAAATTCATTGTTGTTTCTTCCGAATTTACCTAGAAGCTAATTTAATTTTAATGCCAGCTCATCAATCTTTGACCAAAGATTGTTGACCATCAAGCCACATGCAATGGTCCTCCTTCCCTCTTACCCTTCTTACTCTAATCTACCTCTTACAATAACCCTACCCTACACGGAGGTTCATGAAAGAAGTTACTATTTGCGATAAGTATTTATGGCCTTTAGATTATTTGATCAATTGTTATTATCATTTGTGAAATTTTGGTAATTAAAACAAATTTAAATGGTATTAAATTAAATATTAAAAAGGGTAAAGTAGACATTTTAAACTATATTCACTTCCTCTCTCCTTTATCCTCTCTCCTCTCTCTTATACCCATCGACTCTTTATACCATAAATCTAAATTAATTCAAACCCTAGTCCTCCCCCTCCCCAACAGAGAATGCAGTCGCCGCCCACCCTCTTTTGCCGCCCACCGTCTTCTTTTTTTTATTTATCCGGCAGTGATTGCTGGCACCAATGACATCTTGAACGACCTCAATCTCTCCCGTTTAATACTTGTCTCCCCACGTCATCAATAATGTTGCGATCTGAACCGTTGGCCACCTCTATCGATTACCGCCCATATTTACGCTAGTATCCTTCTTCCTCTCGATCGCCCCACATCTCTATCTGCCGTCTACCATCGTTCAATCTAATGATTGATAAAATAGCCCCAACCCTAAATTCATCAAGGCCATATGCTTTCCAATCCTTCAACTGATTTGATCTAGTGATATCAACAAAGAATAGTGTTATAGCGTTGATGATGAACAACACGAATAGTTGACTCCTTGACCGTGATTCTATCAAAGAACAAAGAAAAATCAAGGGTGATTCCAACCGCTGCAAGTGATGATTTATAAAGTTCATCTAGGGTTTGTTTTCCAGATTTCCGATATGCTTTTTTCTTTAACTTTCTTATAAAATATGGTTCATTAAGTTATTATTCAACATTTTGTATTTGAACTTGATTTGGTTTTTCTTTAATTTGCGTATCAGTATCACCTTTGCCCTCCCATTTATCATCATAAAAGAAGTTTAGTTTGGTGTTTTGGTTTGTTCATCCTTAACATTTACATGGGATTGTTAATCTTGTTGGCTTCTATAATTTGTTATCAAAATGTTTTGATGTTTTGTCCTAATGAACACAGACAATGGAAACAAAAAATGATTGGTTGTTTGCTAATCAATATGACTTAGATCAAGACGAAAGGTTAAAATTGTTGGTGTCTATTGTGTTGTTAACGAATAAACAACCATTTAAACCAAAAAAATTATACATGTGTAGTTTTAGAACCATCTGTTCACTAATGACCATAAAAAATCGTGGGAAATGGCTATGAGAAAGAAAATAAGCAAGACTGGACCGATAAATTTGGATGTGCACTAGTGAACAAAGAAATAGTATGAAAAAAGCAAATAAAAAAATTTGGACAAGAAAAACAGTTATTAATTGGAGAGAGATAAAATGTGTGGACTAATCTACTAGCGAACAAATTATCAAATTTAAAAAAAATACGTATACGAAATATCAACTTTTTGTCGAGTGTTCACTAAACGTAGGTGATTAGAAATAAATACATAGACATTTTTATAATTTCTATTTAGTGTTTATTACTGAACTTTGAAAGACTAGCTTAAGAGATAGAATGGTGAGAGAGAAATCAATTTGAGAGAGAATAAATTTAAGATCACTATTACACCCTTTACTATTTTATTAAATAAAATAATCTAATTTATATTTACCAATAGATTGAAAGGTAATTAAAGCTATAAATATTTCTCACGCTTTTCGCAAAAAAGTACTTTTTGTATGAACCCTCGCATATAAATATAAGGGCTGGTGAGAACACATTTTAAATAAAGAACGGTGAAAATACTTGTAGGTCAATAACTCAATTATATAAATAAGTGCTATAAACACATCACACCTTAATTATACCAAATAATTAAAATTTAACATACCTTAATTAAACAAAGTTTAATATTAGCCATTAAATAAAAATCATCCAAAAGCTATAATGTAACATAGTGATTTTGAGAACCAAATTTTTAAAAAAAAATACAATTTAAGCTTTCAAACCGCGTAGGTTTGTCTGTAATTAAAACATTTACACCTGTCCTATAATTTAAAAACTGCAGCGAGATTAAAACACATGACAAATTATATATATAGTCAAAATGTTGCCACATATATCGTTTGGTGTTATTGTTACTGAACCGGCCGACCATTATCTCAAAATAAGTACAAACATAACTTTAACAGAGTTTTAAACAAAGCAGTGTTCTTCCTAAACAAGTATCTACCCGCAGGTACCCGAGCTCATAGCCTAAGGATCACCTGCACATGTGAGAGGTAGTATCTGTTAGCTATAAAAGCTAGTGAGTACATAATTACACAATAATCAATATAAACATATCACATATCATCAAGCATGCCCAAACAGTGCTGTCCTAGCATCTCGCGATGAGCTGGCATAGTCAGAAGGCAACATATCTTGTGGGTAACTAACCCGGTTCAATGCATAAAACTAGGGTACCAAACACATCAACCGCTCCAGTGGGTGAGCTGTGAAGCGGTCCACCATTGCATTTTGGAATCTATTGATTCCCCTGAGTACAGCTGGAGAATGTACCCATCTGTTCAGGGAGCATTGGGCTTGCAAGGCCCTAAATACCTATACAGGTACCGCTGATGCTATCAATGGTCTGCAGACCTCAAGCAATCCGAGGCCATTGCTGGTCTCGAAAATGACTATTCAGTCCCCAGGTCTGGATCCGATCACAAACACATAACTAATCTAATTGGATCTTAATTGTGCGCACGCAATCATACATATCATCATAACATACACCTAATCAAGTGCATATTATTTCGTATCAATAAGTTATATCTAACATCATCATGCTTCTCAATCTACACTTAATCAAGTACGTATCATACTGTGTCAAGATGTTAAGTCTAGCATCATCATTCTTTACAATCTACACTTAATCAAGTGCGTATAATATCATGGTAATCATTTCTCATACATACAACAAGGAATATAACCTTTCATTATCATATTAAGTTCATTTGTTAATATATTTTATAGATATATTAATTATTTTGTTATCTGGCACTTTCCTGATAAGCTAGAATAAGCAAAGACCTTTCTTTGACACTCACGGATTGTCAACTTGACCTATACTACCAATACTTACGCGTTAATTACTTAAACACACAAAGAATATCTAGGATACTTGAAATAATACTCTAATGGTGTTATTTAACTATTTATTAACTAATTATAATAGTCCACGCATCAACACGCGAACAAACAACGCAAGACAATACCTTGTGCAAAAATAGGGCTGACGCGACGCGGCAAGTGTTCAACGCAACGCGTTCCATGCTGCAGTGCAATTTTTTTCAGTTTTGCACAGCAGGTGCAATTTGATCCCATTTCAACTCCAAATCAACCTTAACAAAATTCTAGTGTTTCATAACACCATTTGACATATGTGGAAGCTTTCTAACATCAAAAACTCCTATCCAATTAATTCATATGAACCTATTAGAACCTTAAAAATCAGTTATTGATGTGTAAAAATAGATTGACCACATTTTGACCATTTTGACCCATTTAGGCCAATTCTTGAATTTGTGCAAAAACACCACTTCTTATCCAACATATGAATTCTAATCAATCCTAACAAGTTATAGGAACAATTAGAACACTAAGTTTCAGTTCTTGAATGTCAAATTCGGTTTGATCCGTATTTGACCAATTTTGACCCATTTGAGCCAAAATTCAAAACTCATCAAGATCACTACTTTAATTCATGGAATTGATTCCTATGTACTTAGAAATGATATTGAAACTTATTTCAATCATAAATTTTAGTTCTTGATTGCTAAATCAAAGAACCCACTTCAAACCTAGAAAATCAAGTCTTGAAGAACACAAGGATGAATATGAACTTACAAGGATGAAATGATGATGAAGAACAACTTGTGGGACTATTATGAAGCTCAATTCACTGCTAGAACAAGAGTTTATGAGTTTTCTTTCAAAACCCAAAAATCAAGAATGAAGAACAAGGAGGTGTTGAAGCTGACATAGAAGTGTAGATGATGAAGATAATGAAGATGGGCAGAATTAATCTTGTTATCATGCTTGAAATCACAACTTGATTGCTTATTCTTCTTTAATTAGCCAAGAAGTGAGAAGCTTAAATGTATGTGTGTGTGTGTTAACACACATATATGTGTATGTGTCTGTGAACTCAAGACTTACTTGTGGGTAAATATTATCCATAAGTGGGTATTTTGTTCCCCTTTTCAACTTACAAGTCATCTCTCGTTTACCCGTTTTAACTAACGAGGATATTTTCGGAATACTCGTTTGAAACCGTTCAATATTTTATAATCTTTATCTATTTTTATTAATATTTTTAATAACCCATTTATTTATTATTTTCATATTTTATATCATTTTCTAAAAAATATATATTTTATTTAATTAAAATAAATTCTCGACGTACCACGTTCGCACGTTTAGGCCTGTTTTGAGGATGTTACAAATCTACCCCCTTAAGAAGATTCCGTCCTCGGAATCTAACCTTCAAAACATAGATGGGGATAGCGTGCCTTCATATCCTCCTCGGTCTCCCATGTAAGGTTTGACTCGAGATTATGCTTCAATTTGACCAAGACTAGCTAAATTGTCTTCTTCCTCAGCCGCTTAGCCTTTGTCTTTAAGATTTCAACCGGTTCTTCCACGAGTCATGTAGAAGAATCCACTTTCAAGTCTTGCAGCGGTAGAATCTGATCTTCATCTACCTTGCACTTGCGAAGATAGAAAACATTGAAGGTATTATGAATACATGATAACTCTGGAGGTAATTCTAAAGATACTGTCTGCTCGTTGACTTTTTGGATAATCTTGAATGGACCAATGTATCGCCGGCTCAACTTACCCTTCTTGCCAAATCTGAATACCCGATCACCTATTTCAAAGGTAAGCAGCCTGCATTTCAGGTCTGCATACATCTTTTGCCTATCTTTGGTTGCTTTAAGCTTCTCTCGCGCAAATTTGACTTTATTTGCAGTAATTTGGACCAGATCAGGTCCAACATACTGTTTCTCTCCTGGCTCGAGCCAACACGTAGGGGTAAGGCAACGCCTACCACAAAGCATCTCATACGGTGGCATGCCAATACTAGAATGATATGAGTTATTATAAGCAAACTCAATCAAAGGCAAATGAGAATCCCACAAACCACCGTATTCGAGAACACATGCGTGTAGCATGTCTTCAAGAGTTTGGATAGTCCTTTCGGACTGGCTATCTATTTGGGGATGATAGGCGGTACTCAAGTGAACACGAGTATCTCTATCAGAGACAATAGATAATGGAACACCATGTCGGGCTACTATTTCGTTGATGTACAATTTGGCAAGACGGGGCATGGAAGATGATTCATTAATAGCTAGAAAATGGGCACTCTTGGTGAGTCTATCAACAACCACCCAGATCATGTCATGCCTTTTTGAAGTCCTGGGCTATTTAGTAACAAAATCCATGGTAATGTTATCCCATTTCCATTTTGGAATTGGTAATTGTTGCAAATTACCATATGGTCTTTGGTGATCGGTCTTCACCTGTGCACAAATCTGACACTTTTCCACATATGAAGCTAAATCCCGCTTCAGTGTAGGCCACTAGTAAAGTTCCTTAAGATCATGGTACATCTTCGTGCACCCTAGATGAATATATAGTCTAGAACTATGTGCCTCCTTCAAGATTAACTCCCGGTTCCCTCCGATGCTAGGTACCCAGATTCGGGACCTGAATGTCTTCAATCCCCGGCTGTCATCTTGCAGTTGCTCCTTCATCTTTGTCATAACTTCTGTCTTCAGATTAGCTTCTAATAAGGCTTCTTGTTGTGCCTCCTTCAACCGATTAATAAGATCCAATACAGTAGTTATTTTCATGAATTTGATATTTTCTGTGGAGCCCTTTCGGCTTAACGCATCAGCTACCACATTAGCCTTGCCCGGGTGGTATTTGATTTCGCTGTCATAGTCATTTTTCAACTTTATCCACCTACATTGCCTCATATTGAGCTCCTTTTGTGTAGAAGCATATTGGAGGCTCTTGTGATCAGTGAATACCACACTTTTGGTGCCATACAAGTAGTGACGCCATAGTTTTAGAGCAAAGACAACAGCTGCCAACTCCAGATCATGAGTCAGATAACTCTTCTCATGTGGCTTCTGTTGGCGGGAAGTGTAAGCTATAACTTTGTCCCTCTGCATAAGAACACTTCCCAAACCTGTGTAAGAAGCATCACAATAAACAACAAAATCTTCTGACCCATTTGGCAGAGTCAGAATTGGAGCTCGACATAATAGTTGTTTTAATTTCTGAAAGGCATTATCTTGTTCATCAGACCACGAGTAAGAAACATCCTTTCGTTTAAGCTTCGTCAGAGGACCTGCTATTTTAGAGAAATTCTGGATAAACCGCCGATAGTAACCGGCAAGTCCTAAGAAACTGCGAATCTCTGATGGGGTTTTGGGAATTCCCCAATTCATTACCGCCTCGACTTTGGCTGGATCTACCATTACACCATCCTTTCATATAACATGACCAAGAAGGTGCATTTCTTCAAGCCACAACTTGCATTTCGAGAATTTTGCATATAAGTGTTCTTACATCAGAGTATCAAGAAAATTGCGAAGGTGTGCCTCGTGTTCTGCTTCGGATTTAGAATAAATAAGAATGTCATCGATGAATACAATGACAAATTTGTCAAGAAAGGCACGACAAACATGGTTCATAAAATCCATGATATTGCTGGAGCATTTGTCAATCCGAAAGGCATCACAAGAAACTCATAATGCCCATATCTCGTTCTAAAAGCCGTCTTTGGAATATCTTCATGGCGTACACGGACTTGATGATAACCAGAATGAAGATCTATCTTAGAAAAGCATGTAGCACCCTGAAGTTGATCAAACAGATCATCGATACGTGGGAGAGGGTACTTTTTCTTTACATTTTGCTTGTTCAGCTCCCTGTAGTTAATGCACATTCGCATTATCCCGTCCTTCTTTTTAACAAATAAGACTGGAGCTCCCCAAGGTGAAGAGCTGGGATGAATGAAATGTCTATCAAGAAGTTCCTGAATCTGAGTCATCATCTCACAAACCTCAGATGGTGCAAGACGATAAGGAGATCTAGATACAAGCGTAGCACCTGGAACAAGATTTATTCGGTATTCAACATCTCTTACCTGTGGCAAACCCGACAATTAATCAGGGAAAACATTAGGGTATTCAGAAACTACCCTAATGTCATCAATAACTATAACTGAAGGTATTTGTTTAGCATAATCGAGTAGCAACGGAAGCAAGATATAATACAAAAATAAAAAGCTAACCAAACAAACACTCACCATGGACCAATATCTAGACATGGAATTGCAACTAAAATATTTAACAAACAAGAAGCAAGAAATAGTTATACCTTTACTTAAGATCACAAAATGCTTTCTTCTTGTAAAGTGTATAGAATTCAACAAGAATTCCTCTAGTGAAGTCCACCCCAAGCACACTTGATTCCCCAATGCTAGTAGGTTGGTGTAGACACCAAGAAAACACAATACAAGAACAAGAAACACCTTTGTGCATCAAGTCTAGACCACAAAGTGTGTGTTAACTTCTCTTGTGCATCAAACTTGATCACCTTCAAGAAGAACAACCAAGAGAGAATATGAACTTCCAAGAACCTATTCAACTCTCTCAAGTCTGTTCATATGTAGAGAAAAACGTAGCTAGCATTACCCTCAACTTAATCCCATTAAAATGTGAGTTAAAAGATGTTAATTCTGCTGTTACAGGGATTGTACACGGCCCGTGTTGGTCAACACGGCCGTGTAGGCCCAAAGCCCACGGCCTCAATTGGGACAAGTTAGCCCGTGTCTTGTAGACCCAACATGGCCCGTGTTCACCTACACGGCCGTGTAGGCCCAAAGTACACGACCTCTACTTGGGCTAAAACGCCCCGTGCTAGTTGGGCTAGTCACGGCCCGTGTTCAAGGACACGGCCCGTGTACCATGCTGTCAAAACCCATTTTGTCCTTTTTCTCTCTTTTGCTTGATCGTATTGCCGGAATCAATACTTGGTGTGTGACCCAATAGGCCTATACTTCATTAGCGGTGGTATTAACTCATTCGTGTCATCGGGCATATTGCAACACACTCCCACTTGCACGTGGCACGACTACGAAAAATAACACAAACATAGAGCGGCCTCTAGCAAGACATCTATGCTCCCAAGTTAGTATAGGGTATGCCACTCTTGACAAGATCCCCAATCATAAAATGATTGTCCTAAAGATAAATGAACATGTACATCCCTTTGTTCGCGATATCCTATGTGAACACAAGGCATGGAATAAAGTCAACCTTCAGATCGTTCACGATTATGTTTCTCGATTCTAGATTAGTGGTGACCAACTAACCAAGTTAACATTGATCCATCATCAATATAACTTGAGCACGGCCATGCATATGAATGTCAGCACTTAATCATCGAGGGGTCCATGGATATCTTCTCTATACATAGAGGAACAACTTTCTTTTGACTACATAGTCCCGCCGCATAGATAATACTCAACTTAATCATCTCCCTTATGATGACTAGTTACGGACTGCGTTAGAAAATGATCAAAGCAAAGCAGACCTATGCTTTGGAATCACATGTATCTCTAGTTTAAGGATGAAACGTCATCATCATCCCGAGTTACTTATGACTAGAACCATGAAGCGAACTCGGGTGCGGGTCATCCAATCACTTGATACCCCTTTCAAGTACAGGCAAGAACCACGTTTAACAAAACCAATTCTTTACCTCAACCTTAATTTATACTTCCTTCCCATAAAGTATAACCGATTGTGGAGATTTTTGGAATGAAAAACATTCTCGGAAGTGTCTAAACACGCTAAGATGGAACACAATAAGGATTCATAAAATACCCGCCCTCGGCGTATTATTAAATCTCCATTTAATAATCGATATAGTATGAATTGCAATACTGCTTAACGTCCCCACAATATAAGTACAAATCAAACATGAACCAAAACATATTCAAGCCAAGTTACATGCATTAGAAATGCTAATGGACCTAGTATGATAACCATCACTATCCCATAACAACGGCTTAACTAGTGGATTTGTACCACAACATCCACAAGTACTTTTGTTATTCAATTATATCTCTTTTGACAAGACTACTTCAAAAGTATGAATCAAAGAGATCTTACTTTTCAAAAAGTTAAAGTAATCACACCCTCATTGTCTCAAAGCCCACAATAGGGTTAGTGATACTTAAGAATCAACAAACATCACAAGTTAGGATCACCAACTTTGATCAAAGATCAACAGTTATCCTAGGAAAAACACGCATTAGAGTAACTACTTACTCCAAGCCTATTCTAGTCGTCAAACATCAAGTACATATCTCTATATTTTTTGAACTAAATACTATCCAATTTTGTATCTCTTAAATGCCCTTATGAAGCAGTAAATCCTGAATTAGGTTTGCAGATAACCTAATATCGGGACATTATCTTCCATAGACATTTAACACTAGGAATACAACAAAGCTCCCACTAGCCCTGACATACATAAAAGGTTTGATCTATGCTTCTAGAAAACTCGTCACTATGATTTTCTAATAGTAAGCAAAGATATTTCCTTTAAGATGCTAGCATAAGTCCGAATTGGACTTATCCACTTTTGTAGACATAACATAGATACTACGGACGTATATTAAGACCCTCGGA
This sequence comes from Dittrichia graveolens, assembly GCA_038502395.1. Lineage (NCBI taxonomy): Eukaryota > Viridiplantae > Streptophyta > Magnoliopsida > Asterales > Asteraceae > Dittrichia > Dittrichia graveolens. Next base: position 56,999,749 of record JARJIL010000003.1, read on the forward strand.
GTGTGTTATAAGCACTTCCTCATCATATTGTTTCATGACGAAACGCTGTCATTAATATCCACGAGTATCAAACATTCTTCAACATAGCCACTAGGACAAGTTTCTCCATAACCATCATAAAAAAACTTTACCACTAGTCGGTATTTGAAGTTGTCTACAACCCCATCCATGTTAATCCCATCACTACCACCTTGGTTTACACCTAGGTATGGGATCAAGTCAAGTCAAGTACTTGGACATTTCAAATGTATTGCATCTCTTTATCATTTACTTCTTTTATTTTTAATGAAATCTGGACCCACTACGTCTCCTGATAGGTGGTGAACTCAACATGACTCACCATCAAGTCATTGCCACTTAGATATGAGAAACACATATCTCTTTGGCTCTATATGACCCTTATCAGAATTAAAAGAAGTAATGACTCCTAGTCAGGCATGCCAGCATAACCATGATGATCATCTATAAAAGATATCAGATTATATGCTAGTATCATCATCAAGTCTTTCATTTAAGTTCCACGTTCTTCCACTGGAATGCCTTAGTTTTAGTTTCTTTCTTCTTCCCCTTTTAAGCAACAAACATTGTTCTCAAAAGGTTAAATAACTAAAACTTAGAAGAAATCCGCAAATGTATTAGCACTTCTCGATCTCAAGTTTATCCATCTCCTACTGAATGTAGAATGGATAACTTTGAACTATAAGATAGACAAGCAAAGAACCTTTCTAGTCGTATCTCAATAAATGCTAAATAGACTATCAATTGAATTTGGATTTGAGGACTTAGTCACAATGGTAAATGAATATCCTGAAAAATCGGACACACATTCTTGACCCGTCAAAAAACCGGATCAATAACACCCGGTTCCCTACTCCATGACACCATGTGCCAATGTGTCTTAGTAGGATATGAATTGTGAAATAATTCCACAATTCACTATACGGTCATCTAATATATATAGTAAGTAGCTTAGCATCTACACTAGATCTAAGTACCTTAATGTATATGCCCTATTGATTCTGAAATTTGTCTTGGTTAATTCTGAATACCAACAAGGTTTCAGACATATACCCAAACTAATAAACGTCTCGCAACTACTACCATCAAGGTAGTGACGAAGAAGTTTCGCTTTCGTTATTCTTTGTGGTGTGCTTGAACGGATTATCCACAAAATGTGATCAATATCCAACAAGCCTTCAATCCTCTCACTAACTCCGGTGAAGGATCAAATAACCCCTTAGCCTAATAAACAAGATCAACATCAAAAAGTTTAGCCCAAGGCGAAACTATTCCAAGATCCTAACCACATGGATCTAGGTGATATATCTCTTGTTTATGTGGTTAAGTTGATTATTACACAAAGATAACTCATCCAAACCATTTTGGATTCAGAATCAATTATTCATGAATATTCTATTACTTGTAACAAAACCTTGTGTATGCCATGACATGGGAAATTTTGAACAAAATATCTCACAATAGACTTTCATAATAAATTTCATATTTTATAAATAAACTCATCGTCAACACATGTTAAGTTGTGTGCCACGCAGGGCAAAACAACACATGAGCTATGACATAAAAACCTTGAATAAATAACGCTTAAAAAAGGTTTTACATCAATTCTTAAAACTTCAAAAATATGTCCACCGTAATTGAAAATGAGCATACAAAGAAATGTTACTTGCCACGCACGGCAACAAAATAAAGTAATAAATAAACCGGTGACAAAAGCGAGATCAAGTCTCCTTATCTTCTCTTAGAGGACAATCATCATGGTTTCCTCGCCCGAGATCCGGTTCTTCATGCTCTTCTTCCACCAAAGGACCTACACTTTGTAACAAACAAATTTGTGACAAACGTGAGTCAATCAGCTCGGGTCAACTACCCAGCTTATATAAGAATAGCAATGAATCATGAACGTACCTGAAGATGGAAAGTTAACTCTCTCTTTCCTGAGAAGTTTTATCTCCTCTCGGTACGTAGGACAGGCGTGACGGCCCCAATTTCCAAATCTTCGACAGAAGCAGCAAACCACCTTTTCTTGAGTCTCTTCTTGAGGCACAATTTCTATGTCCTTCGACTCAATATCAAGGATAGGCTTGGAAACTCCAACCTTTCCTTTTAGGGTTGGCTTCTTCTTCCTTTTCTTTTATTTCTTTAAGGCCAAAATGGGAGTTGTTGAGGTGGAACTATGCTTGGCCATGTCAGACTCCGCAGACTCCAACATGCCATGCAAATCGCTTAAGGATTTCTCCATTCCTTGCTGTGATAGTTTGTAACAAACTTATCATATGATGCGGGCAGAGACTGGAGTAAAATATCCGCAGCGAGCTCTCTCCCAATAGGAAATCCTAACCTCTCCATTTGGTCCACGTTCGCCTTCATCTTAAGGACGTGAAGACCAACATTCCTGCCTTCCTGCATCCTACAACCGACTAGGCTCTTAACACACTCATAGTGTTCCTGCCTAACTTGCTGTTGGAACATGTCCTTGAGCTTGTTTAACATATTGTACACACTCATGTGCTCGAGCTGCTTTCGCAATTCCAAGCTCATAGTTGACAACATAAGGCAGGCAACATCGTGCGTGTCCTCAACGCGTTTTTCATATCTATATCGGACGGCCAAATTCGTGTTGGTAGCAGGTGGCTCCGGAAGGGGTTCCTCAAGGATGTGCAACTTTGACTCATGGCGTAGGACAATCCTCAATTGCCTAAGCCAAGCAATAAAGTTCACCCCCTTGAGTTTCTCCCTTTCTAGGAACACACGAAGTGAGATGTTTGACGTGGTGTTGTTATGATTTGACATCTATAAATAACAATAATACGAGTTTTGGTTAGTTTAGATAAACCTTGTTAAAAGTAATTACCCCATAGTTTTAAATAAAAACAATTATTTGTAACAAGAGCTAAGAACCTTATTTCACCTCGCACCATGACGGGTTTATCGCGAATCACGTGGCGAAGCTATTTAGGCCGGCAACCATTTTACCAATTGTAATCTCTATTACAACTCTTAGACACTTGCGGGATCCGTTGATATCCATTATGTCGGTAGGCATATTTGATCCCTTCCTTACACCAATCTTAATATATAGTTTTTGTTTAGCTCGTGCTTAGCTCGACAACTAATCAAGAATTATATACTAAAATTGTTAACCGTCCGACAAAACACACGGGTGGCATTCTCGACCATCAATTGGCTCGTGCTTAGCTCGACAACCAACCATGCGAGTTACCCCACTCACCTTCCACACAACTACGCAATGAATGACTCATGCTTAGCTCAACAATCATCCTTGTTTCGTTAGATTCGGGTGGTGTCGTCTTACGGATGGTGCGTGATTTACATTTTGGAAAACGCGATTTTGTTTCCGGTTTATAAAAACCTTTTGTGAATTAACAAAGTAAGTGTCAAAACGATTTTAAGCACTTTTTAAATATAATACCAAGTTTATACTTTCTTTGTCAATTCTATTCGCGCGAGATTGTTAACCATTTTAACAAACATTGTATTTTATTTAATTTTATAGAAAATTGTCTAGCATGCGAATCCTAATCCATGCATAGAAAAATAAAACACAACCACGCAAATATATATATATATATATATAATTCGGTAATATGCCCAAAAATCCTATGCGTTTTCCCCGTGAGCCACAACGGGGAAAACGAGGCCAAAACCTAAGGACAAGGTAAAGTCTCGTTAGGTGAGCTCCTACCAAATCCAACACCTCCGATAGCGTGTTGATTCTTTCTCGCCAAGACGTCATCACCATGACTCCCGTTGACTTCTCCGGTTCTAATTCTATACTACATACAAATACATAGAATATATATAAACGACACGCAGGTCGCATTCCTACACTATTTATACAAATACACGGAATGAAAGAAACGGCGTGCAAGCCGCACCAACAAATAAATAGACAAATAATTACATCAATACGGCACGCAAGCCACCAAAAAACCAAATCAATCAACCACCACAACACATAGGTCTAAGGGCATATCGTGTTACCGAATTAACCAAACGCAACATAAATGCAACATGGTGTGCCACACAAAACCATGATACAAATATATATATCTATATTTTAGTTAAGATTGTCAACAACATCAAAGGCACCATAATGACAATCCTTGTACATATGCATTAGTGTACCAAACCATTTTTGTGACACATATTCATATATACATTTATAAGTACATATTTGTGTACACTTCATGCCAAGTTACAACGAATATATAAATATAAAAACTAAAATATTAACAAGGCTACAAATATAACAATTCTAGCACAACAAGAGTACACATGAAAAACCATTTCAAGAAAACAATTTTCTAATATAAAATATTTATATGAATATTATGTAGGCTACAAACATATCAATTTTAGCCTAGCAAGAAAACCATTTTCTTATATGAAACTTTTATATGGTTTTTCTAGACTCGTTAGTGCAAAGCCATGTTAGATATGGCTCTGATACCACTGAAGGTATTTGTTTAGCATAATCGAGTAGCAACGGAAGCAAGATATAATAGAAAAATAAAAAGCTAACCAAACAAACACTTCCCATGGACCAATATCTAGAGATGGAATTGCAACTAAAATATTTAACAAACAAGAAGCAAGAAATAGTTATACCTTTACTTAAGATCACAAAATGCTTTCTTCTTGTCAAGTGTATAGAATTCAACAATAATTCCTCTAGTGAAGTCCACCCCAAGCACACTTGATTCCCCAATGCTAGTAGGTTGGTGTAGACACCAAGACAACACAATACAAGAACAAGAAACACCTTTGTGCATCAAGTCTAGACCACAAAGTGTGTGTTAACTTCTCTTGTGCTTCAAACTTGATCACCTTCAAGAAGAACAACCAAGAGAGAATATGAACTTCCAAGAACCTATTCAACTCTCTCAAGTCTGTTCATATGTAGAGAAAAACGTAGCTAGCATTAACCTCAACTTAATCCCATTAAAATGTGAGTTAAAAGATGTTAATTCTGCTGTTACAGGGATCGTACATGGCTCCTGTTGGTCAACATGGCCGTGTAGGCCCAAAGCCCACGACCTCAATTGGGCCAAGTTAGCTCGTGTCTTGTAGACCTAACACGGACCGTGTTCACCTACACGGCCGTGTAGGCCCAAAGCACACGACCTCTACTTGGTCCAAAACACCCCGTGCTAGTAGGGCTGGACACGGCCCGTGTTCAAGGACATGGCCCGTGTACCATGCTGTCAAAACCCATTTTGGCCTTTTTTCTCTCTTTTTCTTGATCGTGTTGCCGGAATCAATACTTGGTGTGTAACCCAATAGGCCTATACTTCATCAGCGGTGGTATTAACTCGCTCGTGTAAGCGGGCATATTCCAACAGTAACATCCTCTAATTGGGCCTAGTTGTAATCCATGTGTACGTGTATGTAAATTAATTGGAATAGTAATAAAGTACGTATATTTTTTGTTACGTGTTATATGTTATGTGTTTTAAGTAGTTATATGTTAAAATATAAAAGTAGTAATAATGTATGTAAGATGAATAAATCATAAACGGTTTTGAGTAAGGATTCCGAAAATATCTCCGTTAATTGAAACGGGTAGGCGTGGGTCAAGTTCACACGTGGATGGTTTTAAACCTAAAAGCGGTTTAAGCCTTATATTCACACGTCTGTGTGTGTGTGTGTTCAAACACAGACACTTGTAAGCTCTCTCTACTCCTTGTTCTTGAAGAAATCTCTGAAGTTCTTTAGTACAAGCTGATTTCTAGTAGATAAAGATTCTTGTTATCATCATCATCTTCTTCATCACCTTCATCTTCTTGTTCTTCATTTGGTAAGTAACCTTACCAAGTGGGTTTTGTGATTCAAGTAAGCTAAACTCAAATTGAGTTCTGAAATTAACTTTAATTGATCTCTATATCAGTTACAAGTTGATTAGAACTCATATGGTGAATTAAAATGTAGTTTTTAATGAAATCCTTGAAACTTGAATGAAATGGGTCAAAAGATTGATTTTGATCCCAAATCTTGTGTAGGTTGTTATAATTAATGAAAGATATATTTTTGGGATCATATGAATGTTCTCTAAGATGTACTAATGTTGAAAATAATTTAGAAACTCGGATTTTGAAGTGGGAAGAAGAAACAGTCGAAAGAGGGGATGCTGTAGCCGACCTGTTCTTGAACAGGTCTCCTTGCAGGCGCAAGGACTACCCTTGCGGCCACAAGAGGAGCTAAATTCGATAGTTCAACAAATTAATTTGACAAACTAAACAAATCCGATAGTGCTTACGGGCGCAAGGCCCCACCCTTGCGGCCGTAAGGAGTATCGGAATCCCATGGTGTCGGAATCCGCAAGAAATGTCGGAATCCGCAAGTGGTGTCGGAATCCGCAAGAAGTGTCGGAATCCACAAGAAGTGTTGGAATCCGCAAGATTTGTCAGATTTGCACCAAATCCTTGTTTGGATGCTTACTGGCGCAATCGAATTTGCTTGCGGGCGCAAGCATAAGTGCTTGCGGCCGCAAGGGATGGTTTTCTATAAACAATTCGAAGATTGTTAAGTATTTGTGTTGTTGCATATGAAAGGTCAGTATGGCCTTGTTGGTTGGTCTATGGTTCCTTTAGGGGTTCCTGATCTTGTTGTAAGTAGTTGTGTCTCGTATATGTAGACGTTTGATGTAAGTAATAATGTTATAGGTGAACTTGTCTCGTTAGCAAGTCTGAAGTGAAATATCTGTTGATTCTAAGCTACTCAGGTGAGTACCTGCTTTCATGAGACTCAGTAGAGTAAGACTTGTTTGCTAGATCACTGTATGAATGATTATACATGAAAGTATTATGCATATCTAACTTGTTTTTGCAGGTATGCTCAAGGAAGTAAGTTTACATATTAAATGATGTTAAGATGTGTATTAGGTGCATGCCAGCGGGTCCAGATTGGAATCGCTTAGTTAATACATGATGATATGCATGAACGACTAACTGAAAGATGTTATATGTAAGATGATGGATCCCTATGGGATCATATGTATGTATGAATGTATGTGCACTGTCTACAGACTATCTGACGCATGGTTAAGGTCAATCGGTTGTAACTGGATCCCATGAGTACTTCGGGATTTCACGGTGATTCGGGAGGCATTCCGGATCATAGGTTATGCATAGTCGTTGTGCCTTAACATGAGTAGTAATCAGCTGGATGACCGCTGGGTTACCTGAGGAGCCTTTGGCTCTGTAAACGATGTTTGGTGGACTGTTTTACGCTCCCCCACCAGCGCGGTTAGTCGTTTCTAATCCCACGGTCTGAGTTTTTGAGCGGGATTAATTACCCTGCAAGACATGACTCTTATTGATCTTGTCAGCACATTGCTATGTGTTAAGCTAGCAATGATTGTTTATGTGTGATATCTATGTTGCATGACTTGCTTTGTTTATGCTTATGATAAGTATGTACTCACTAGCTGTGTTGGTTAGCTAATGATGCTACATTGCCCCTTTTTAGGTAAAGACTAGAAGGCCTGGTTAGACGGGTGGCTTTTGTTATACATAACCCTTGTGGGTTGGAACACTAATTTTGATATGTAATATAATTTGATACTATGGTAGGTTCCTATGATAGGTAACACCAATGAATGTTTTGAAAGATGACAATGTAAATAACAATTGTTACTTTTTAAAAAAGAATCCCGCTGCTAAATTTGATATATCATTAAAGTTGCTGTTTTCAGAAGCGGTGTTACAATAACAATCTTCTCCATCTTTATATCTACAACATAAGCCAAATAGGACTCACATCCCTTGGCTACAAATTTTCGAGCTTTCTTCAGTGAAATTAATGGAGTTTCAGAAGTTCTCCCCTCACCACGAGCCACAGCATATGACCCGTTAGAAAGAGGAATTTCAATGATCTTTTTGTAGCAAAGAATCTCAGCATTGTGATTGCTGAGCCAATTCATCCCGGTTACAACTTCAAACCCCATAATCGCATAACAAGAAATGAATTAGGGAAACCAGTCCCTTCAATATCAATCACTGCCATAGGAACTCTATGAACAACAGAAACTATTTTACCGCTAGCAACTTCAACGCTTAACAAATCAATCAATGTAGAAATAGGAAATTGCAGTTTAGCACAAAAAGACACAAAGACAAAAGAATACGTAGATCCTTGCTTTCACTTGTTTCAAATACCAACTCTATATTCCGTATCCATCTCTCGGTCACGCCAGATCGGTTGTGCCCTCAAAGGTATATATGGTTTACATGACAGAAAAAGCCTTAAGATCTGCTGCCATTTTGTGCTATGGAATAGGAACAACTAGCATATGTTCCTCAAATGTCATTAATCGTTCCTCGAACTATCGAATGTATGCTTCTCTATCCTCGTTTCCAGCCATAGTATCTTCTTAAGTCTTTTGGTCCAAATATATTCATAGTCATACTTAGTATACTTATTATAGTTAATCAATCATGTTAAGGAAATAAGCAATAGCATGTCAATCATAACAATCTCTCTCACACCCCATGACCTCCCGAGAAACACTTTAAATAATGGTCAAGCCTGAATTTGAGACTGAATACTCTTTCAAATACCCAATTCAATCAAACTTAGGCTCTAATACCAGCTCGTAACACCGTGATTTTGATAACCAAATTTTTTCTTTTTAAAATACAATTTAAGTTTTCAAACCACGTAGGTTTATCTGTAATTAAAACATTTACACTTGTCCCATAATTTAAAACTGCAGCGGAAATAAAACACGTGGCAAATTATACATACAGTCAAAATGTCGCCACATATATCGTTTGGTGTTACTATTAATGAACCGGCCGACCATTATCTCAAAATAAGTACAAAAATAACATAAACTGAGTTTTAAGCAAAACAGTGTTCTTCCTAAACAAGTATCTACCCGCAGGTACTCGAGCTCACAACCTAAGGATCACCTGCACATGTGAGAGGTAGTATCTTTTAGCTATAAAAGCTAGTGAGTACATAATTACATAATAATCAATATAAACATATCACATATCATCAAGCATGCTCAAACAGTGCTATCCTAGCATCTCGCGATGAGCTGGCGTAGTTAGAAGGCGACATATCTCGCGGGGTAGCGAACCCGGCTTAATGCACCAAACTGGGGTACCAAACACATCAACCGCTCCGGTGGGTGAGCCGTGAAGCGGTCCACCATTGCGTTTAGTAATCTATCGATTCCTCTGTGTACAGCTGGAGATTGTACCCATCCGTTCGGGGAGTATTGGGCTTGCAAGGCCCTAAATACCTATACAGGTACCGCTGATGCTATGAATGGTCTGCAGACCTCAAGCAATCTCAGGCCACCTCTGGCCCCGAAAAGGACTATTCAGTCCCAAGGTCCGGATCCTATCACAAACACATAACTGATCCAATTGGATCTTAATTGCGCGCACGCAATTATACATATCATCATAACATACACCTAATCAAGTGCATATTATTTCGTATCAATATGTTATACCTAGCATCATCATGCTTTTCAATCTACACTTAATCAAGTGTGTATCATACTGTGTCAACATGTTAAGTCTAGCATTATCATGCTTTACAATCTACACTTACTCAAGTGCGTATAATATCATGGTAATCATTTCTCATACATACAACAAGGTATACAACCTTTCATTATCATATTCAGTTCATTTGTTAATATATGTTATAGATATATTAATTATTATGTTATCCGGCACTCACCTGATAAGCAAGAATAAGCAAAGACCTTTCTTTGGCACTCACGGATTGTCACTTGACCTATAATACCAATACTTACGTGTTAATTACTTAAGCATGCACAGAACATCTAGGATACTTGAAACAATACTCTAATGGTGTTATGTAACTATTTATTAACTTATTATAATAGTCCAAGCATCAACACGCGAAAAAACAACGCAAAACAACACCTTGTGCAAAAACAGGGCTGACGCGACGCGGCCAGTGTTGAACGTGACGCGTTCCATGCTGCAGTGCAATTTTTTTCAGTTTTACACAGCAGGTTTCAATTTGATCCCGTTTCAACTCCAAATCAACTTTAGCAAAATTCTAGTGTTTCATAACACCATTTGACATATGTGGAAGCTTTCTAACATCAAAAACTCCTATCCAATTAATTCATATGAACCTATTAGAACCTTAAAAATCAGTTATTGATGTGTAAAAACAGATTGACCTCATTTTGGCCATTTTCACCCATTTAGGCCAATTCTTGAATTTGTGAAAAATAACCACTTTTAATCCAACATATGAGTTCTAATCAATCCTAACAAGTTATAGGAACAATTAGAACACTAAATTTAGTTCTTGGATGTCAAATTCAGTTTGACCCGTATTTGACCAATTTTGACCCATTTGAACCAAAATTTAAAACTCATCAAGATCACTAATTTAATTCATGGAATTGATTCCTATGTACTTAGAAATGATATTGAAACTCATTTCAATCATAAATTTCAGTTCTTGATTGCTAAATCAAAAAACCCACTTGAAACCTAGAAATTCAAGTCTTGAAGAACACAAGGATGAACAAGGATGAATATGAACTTACAAGGATGAAATGATGATGGAGAACAACTTGTGGGACTAGTATGAAGCTCAATTCATTGCTTTATGAGTTTTCTTTCAAAACCCAAAAATCAAGAATGAAGAACAAGAAGGTGTTGAAACTTACATAGATGTGGAGATGATGAAGATGGGCTGATTTACTCTTGTTATCTTGCTGGAAATCACAGCTTGATTGCTTCTCTTGTGGGTTTCTTCTTCAACTACCCAAGAACAAAGTGAGAAGCTTGAATGTATGCGCGTGTGTTAACACACATATGTGTGTATGTGTCTGTGAACTCAAGACTGACTTGTGGGTAAATATTATCCATAAGTGGGTATTTTGTTCCCCTTTTCTACTTACAAGTCATCTCTCGTTTACCCGTTTTAACTAACGAGAATATTTTCGGAATCCTCGTTTGAAACCGTTCAATATTTTATAATCTTTATCTACTTTTATTAATATTTTTAATAACCCGTTTATTTATTATTTTCATATTTTATATCATTTTATAAAAAATATATATTTTATTAAATTATCGACGTACCATGTTCGCACACGTTTAGGTCCATTTTGAGGATGTTACATATAAAATTGTTCTCTAAATTCTCACCTTGAAAGGTGTTCTTATTTGATTCTGCCTATATATATATATATATATATATATATATATATATATATATATATATATATATATATATATAAACACACACACACATATACTATCTTATAATGCATTTAGGTGTTCTTAATCTCTTAATTTTAAGTAACTTGAAATTACTATTTTACCCTTAATATTAAAATTACAGGAAACTATTAAATAAAGCAACTGTTTAATAGAGTTAATGATAATCTTATATACTATTTTAATAACCAAACCTTTCAAAATTAAAAATAATTAAATATATTAATAATTAAATCCAATATTAATACAAATTAACTTTATATTAAATCTAATAATTAAAAATATTAATAATTAAACTTTCATATTAAATATTCTATCATATAATACTTATTAACTTGATTATTAAAAATTTTATATTACTAGAATTATTCAATCTAAATAACATACAACATTAATTTATAAAAATTGCCAGATTTTTTTAGTGGGTAAAAGAAATATTCATAATCGCTGTATTGCGCGGGTACAATGCTAGTATATATGTGTGTATATATATATATATAGATATATGACAAAGTTCATTTGAGAACCAATTTTATTATGAGTATCACGGGAAGCAATCTTAGCCGTTTATTTGGTAAGTGGAATTCATGGATGGAGAGCGTAGGGGGATTGAGTGTGGCAAGGTACATGTGATAAATTTATAGGTGGGTGATGACATTGAAGAAGGGAAATTGGACGGCTTAGATTGATTCTCGCGGTACTCGTAATAAAAACGGTTCTCAAATGATCTTTTCAATATATATATATATATAGACACACACACACACACACATAAGGGACTATTCAAACGAGAACTGTTTTTCTTACGAGAACCAATTATAGCCATTGATTAAAAAGATGGAGGGTCCAGATTAAAGAGTTGTTAATTGATAACCTTAAACTAATGAAACTTATCCTTAATTAATTAGGGGCAATTTGGACATTTTTACATTAGCCCCACTTTTCTTAAACTAATATATCTATCAAAGGAAAATGTGTTAAATTACGAAAATTATACCAAATTAACGAGAAAATTATCTCTTTAATTTGAGACCGGTCTTGATATATTTTTTCGAAAAAAAATCTTGTTTAGTGGGTTTTTTTAACACAGGTCTCGATATATAAACATGTGCATATATCTGGACATGTACATATCTACATTTGTGCTGGAATATACTAGGTGCATCTGTGCATATGCACACGTTTATATATTTGCACATGTGCACACTTAATTAACGTGATCAAGTAATGTTACTATCAATTAGATTCCATTGCTTTCTTTATTTTATGAAAGCAAATGCACTCTTCATTTAGTTCCCGTTTCTTTTTGTATAGAGTGAGGGAAATTGGTATTTGAGACATATTTCATGTTGACTAAAGTATTCTTGTCAATTTTAAATAAGTATTAAAGACAACAAATTAATCGATTAGCTCACGTTCGTTCTCGTAGTTCTCTTACGAAGAACAATTCTCATTTGAACTACTCCCTATAGTGTGTGTGTATATATACGTGTAAACTTGAGCAAAATATCTATAATAACAAAAATAATTTTTAAAATCAATATTTTGAAATTTATACTTGAAAAATGAATACAATTTCACACCAACGAAAAAATTGCACATGTGCATATTTAATTAATGTGATCGAGTAATGTTACTATCAATTAGTTTCCATTTCTTTCTTTTTTTATGAAAGCAAATGTACTCTTCATTTAGTTTCCATTTCTTTTTGTAAAGAGTGAGGGAAATTGGTTTTTGAGACATATTTCATATTGACTAAAGTATTCTTATCAATTTTAAATAAGTATTAAAGACAACAAATTAATTGATTGGCTCACGCTCGTTCTCGCAGTTCTCTTACGAAGAATAATTCTCATATGAACTGCTCCATATAGTGTGTGTGTGTGTGTGTATACGAGTAAACTTGAGCAAAATATCTATAATAACAAAAAAAATTTTAATCAACATTTTGAAATTTATACTTGAAAAATAAATACAATTTAACACCTAGAAAAAAGTATATTCTTATGACCTGATGGAGTGGGTTGAAAATGATGTAGGGCATCTTTGAATATTAACTTTGTATTTCTTGTCTGGTTTAAAAAATAAAAAATGGCGGGCACAGAAGAGAAGAATAAATAAAAGAAGAGGGTCATCGACGTGTGTTTCTGTGCTTTCTAGCATAAAATGCCAATTTCCATGTTTACCCTTTTTATTTAAAATTAAATAAAAAAGACAATGGTTCTCGCAGTTCTCGTATGAAAAATAGTTCTTGTTTAAATCGTCCCTTATATATAGAGGCATGATTAAATGAGAACACCTTTTAACGTGAAAACTTGGAGAATAGTTTATAGCCCTTAGATGATGTTTATTTAATGGCTGATATTGAACTTGGTTTAATTAAGGTATGTTGACTTTTATCTATATGATTTAATTAAGGTTTGTTGAGTTTTAATTATTTGATTTCTAATAAAATGATTAGTGTTAGTCCCATGTTTAGAATAGTTAGATTTGATGAGACAAACTACAGATATGTATACATGATAGGTTAAGAGTTAGGAATTATGTAAGTCTGTTATGGACTGACTGGTCAGCTGAAGCTGAATAGTCAGCGTATAAACAGATATAGAGTTGTCTATGTAAGTACTAGATAGCTCAGTGACTTCTAAGCTGAGATAGGTTTCAAGAATGAAAACTTGAAGACTTGAAGACTTGAAGACTCGAAGATTCAAGAATCCAAGATTCAAGAAGTCAGCTTGACAAGGTCAAGACTGAATCAGCTCAGCTCAGCGTTAGAAGTCAGTTCAGAATTTAAGTAAGTTCTAAATTCTGTTATAAACTCTCCATATCTACGACATTAAATTAGGATATCTAAACCTAATTTAAACTATCTATTAGTTGGATAGAAATCTCAAACGGAATTAATTAGATATGTTATAATTAAGAAGTTTTTTACGGTTTTAAAGAAAAGATAAGTTCTATCTTAAAACAACAATTTATTCGTAGATATATCAAGTATAAGTATAAACCTTCTTCTGGGTTTATATATACGAATACATACACGAACGAATGTGCGAAGATATTCCATAACAAGTACGTGATACTGCATAAGTTGCAAGACTACATAAGTTGCAAAACGTACAGTGTTCGTGATACTTGATACGCGTGTGTTGCGATAACTTTGTAAGTTCAAAGTTCGAGAGAGTTTTCAAGAGTTCTTGTTAATCAGTTTTAACAAGAAATTCGATCATCAATTAGTTTGTGATTCAAGAGTGTTTAGAGAGAGTTGAGGTTATAATCATTCTAATATCAAATCATCCTGTTGATTTGATTAGAGAGTGATAATAGTTATTGTTTTGTTTTGAAAATTGAATATACATTTGATTAATTGGTTAAATTGTTTAAAGTGTATTCATCCCCCCTCTCTACACTGTATCGGTTGATTGTTCACCGTCTTAGGGACCAACAACTGGTATCAGAGCTAGTTTCTTCATAAGTTGAAGATCAAGATCCGCTGTCAAGAGGTTAAGATGTCTACTAGCAAGCAATCAAGTTATATACCAACAATGGCGGCAAAAGGTTGTCCTATCTTTGATGGCACTGACTATCCTATGTGGAAGTTTAGAGCCATGCTATATCTGAAGTCCGTGGATCACAGGATGAGTACCGTGATTCAAGATGGCCTAATCATACCAATGATCCATATTACTGCCACTGACAAAACTGTTCCCACTGGAGAAACTCCCAAGCCTGAAGCATCCTGGACTGAGGAAGATCGTAAACTGTTCAATCTTAATGACAAGGCACAAAGCATTATAGCAAATGCTTTAACAAATCCTCTTCTGCATATTGTGGCTGGGTGCCAAACTGCAAAAGAGATGTGGGATACTCTCAGTGTCACATATGAAGGCACTGACTTGGTCAAGCAACATAAGAAGACAAATCTGAGTCGTTCTTATAAAACTTTCTTTGATAAAAAGAATGAAACTCTGGCAGATTTGTTTACCAGATTTCAATGCTTGATAAATGATCTGATCTTGGTAGGTGTCAAGAAAGATGAGAATGAGTTGGTACTCAAGTTCTTGGATGTGTTACCAAAACAATTCAATGAGATCACAATTGCACTTCATGCTGGAGGAACCTTAGGAAAATATGATCTCAGATCTATCTATGGCTTCCTTCTAAATCATCAAAAGATCATGGAACAGAAAAAAGTGGCCCAGCAACAATTAAAAGAATCTATAAACAATGCTGGATCTGCATTACTTGCAAAAAAGAAAAAGAAGGGATCTAAAAAGTCTCAAGCTGAGACTGACTCTGAATTTGAATCTGAGGAAGTAAGTCTTAACTCTGGTTCAGATGATGAAGAGATGGATGCTCTTACTGAATAAATGGCAATGTTAGCAAGAAACTTTAGAAAGTTCAGAAGAGGAAGGGGTCAATCTGACAGAAGCAAAAGTGGTAAGTCTACTTTTGATCCTAAGAAAGGTAAGTGCTATAACTGTCAGAGGATAGGACACATAGCTGCAGAATGCAGAATTAAGAAGGGAGAATCAACTTCAGTAGCTGTCAAAAATGCCTACAGAGCTGATAAATATAAAAAGAAATATCAAAGACTCAAAGGCAAGCCAGATGAAAACACCAAAGGTCTTCTTGCTGAGACTTGGGATACTGGATCATCTACTTCAGATGATGATGAGCCAGATAGGTGTTTGATGGCCATTGAGGATGAAGAGGAACAAGTTGACTATGAGTTAGAAGACAGTTCCTTTGATGAGGATCTAGCAGAAGTGGCTAAGCTGAGTAAGCAAACCAGTAACTAGGATCCTGCCTCAATGTATAAGGTAAATAACTTTAGCTCTTACACTGATGAACAAAAATGTCTAATGTTCAACTATCTATTGAATGATTTCAAAACCTCTCTTACAGTTCAATCTAGTTTGAAAACTGAAATTTCAAAACTAAAAGATGAACTTAAACACTCTGAAACTCTCTTAAATGCTGGTAAAAAGATCCAAAGTGATTATGAATGTCAGCTTCACATAAACAAACTTCTGAGTGAAGAACTACAAGAATCAAAAGAACAAGCTAACAATCTAAGAAAAATCTGTGAATCTTGGTGTAAGTCATCAAGAGAAGCAGAAAAGTGTGTTAACCAGCAGATACCAAATCAAGTAAAAGTAGTACTAGGGGGAGATTATAGTGCTGCTGCTGATGAAATCATCAAAGATCAAGTCAGTCTTGAAGACAAAACGATGAAATCAGATGACATACTCCCAAGAACATTCTTAAGGAACAAGGAAGGGAAACAGGTCAAAACCAATAAGTTTGTGAGACCAACCCAAAGTCCTCAGGTTATTCACTCAATCCATCAAGCTGAATGTTCCAGATCCAACAGAAACTGTAAGTCAGTTTTCAAAAGATTGGATTACAATCCTGTGAGAACAACTGTTTTTGATAGAATATCTCATGTTAACTCAAAAAGACATAATTCTCAAGCCATATATGAAAGGATGTCTAAAAACAGGAAGTTGTCTGTAAGTCAGACTTCACCAAATAAAGGTAACCATAAAGCTGACAAAGGTAAGTCCAAAGTCAGTGAAAATCAAGTAGACAAACTGTCAAAGAGGATTGAAAGGTTATCCACATCATATGACCCTAAAACTGAATCCAAATTTAATGTTAGAAAACTCAAAGAAATCACCCAAACACCCATCTTTAGAAGAAAATGCTATAAGTGTGGTGATAGAGGTCATGAGGCCAAAGATCGTGTAAGTACCAATCTTAGACCTGAAAACGAAAAAGATGATCAGTCCAAAAAAGACTCAAAATCTGTTCGAGCTGATAAATCAAACTCCAAAGGATCAGCTAAGTGCTCATCCCCAGGACCCACCAAACAGTGGGTTCCAAAAAGAAACTAATATGTTTAGTCGATCATGTACAGGGCTCCTACAAGTGGTATCTAGATAGTGGATGCTCAAGGCACATGACAGGAAGCAAGGGGATTCTAAGTGAATTCCAAAACAATGAAGGACCCAAGGTGACATTTGGGGATAATTCTCAAGGAAGGACTAAAGGTTATGGAAAAGTCACTTTCAAAAAGGTAGCATATGTTGAAGGCCTTAAACACAATCTGATAAGTATCAGTCAACTGTGTGATGAGGATTATGAAGTCACCTTTAGAAAGCATGCAGGGACAATTTATGATAAGAAGGGAAAACCAATATTAATGGCAAAAAGAGAGAGATATATCTATTTGTTAGATCTCAGCTCCGCAGATCCTTCAACTGAAACCTGCTTGTATTCTGACTTAACTCCCAAGCTGAGTTGGTTATTGCACAAGAGACTGTCTCATTTAAACTTCAAATATATTAAGTTGTCTAGCAAAGAGTTAGTCTCTTGTCTGCCTAAGATCACATTTGCTAAAGACAAACTCTGCTCAGCCTATGAAATGGGAAAACATCATAAGGGATCCTTCAAGTCCAAGCAGAACTTTTCAATTACAGAACCATTGCATAGGTTTTATTTGGACCTATTTGGACCTATTAGCACCCCAAGCCTAAGTGGCAAAAAGTATACTCTAGTGATTGTTGATGCGTTCACAAGATTCACTTGGGTAATCTTCTTAAAAGCCAAAAGTGAAGCTGCATATGAGTTAATCAGCTTCATAAGACAAGAAGAGTTGCAAAAGGGTAAGTCTCTTAAACAACTCAGAAGTGATCATGGGACTGAGTTTAGAAACTCAACCCTTAAAGGCTTTTGTGAAGAGAAGGGAATTATCCAGAATTTCTCATCTGTAAGAACTCCACAACAAAATGGAGTTGCAGAAAGGAGAAATAGAACCTTAATTAAAGCTGCCAGAACCATGCTATGTGAGTCAAAGCTCAAGCTGAGCTTCTGGGCAGAAGCTGTAAGTACAGCGTGCTATACTCAGAATAGATCGATTATAATTAAAATACATGGTAAAACATCTTACGAGATGTATCATGGCAGAAAACCCAACATTGGATATTTCCACATTTTTGGTTCAACATGCTATGTGCTAATCCAAAGAGATCATCTCCATAAGTTGGAACCCAAAGCTGATGAAGAGATATTTGTTGGATATTCTTCAATCTCCAGAGCTTACAGAGTCTTTAATCTTAAAAGAAAGGTAATTTAAGAGTTAGTACATGTTACGTTTGATAAGACAAGCACTGATGAATCCAACAGGGCTCAAGTTGACCCGGTTAGTCTGAGTGAGCTTGAGAGGAGCAAAGAAGATCTCACATCAAATCCCATGTATGTTATGGATGATTCTGATGAAGATAATTATTGTTGCTCTGTGTATCACATCCCCAGTGTAAACCCATAAAAGGTTTATACTTATACTTGATGTATCTACGAGTAAATCGCAGTTTAAAGATAGAACTTATCTTTTCTTTAAAACCGTAACAAACTCCTTAATTAGAACATATCTAACTAATTCCGTTTGAGATTTCTATCCAACTAATAGATGTTTAAATTAGGTTCAGATACTCTAATTTAAATACCATAGATATTGAGAGTTTATAGCAGAATTTAAAACTTACTTAAATTCTTTAAACTGACTTCTAACGCTGATCTGACTTACTCAGCTTGACATTGTCAAGCTGAGTTCTTGAATCCTTGGTTCTTGAATCTCCAAGTCTTCAATTCTTCAAGTCTTCACTCTTGAAACCTATTTCAGCTTAGAAGTCACTGAGTTATCTAGTACTTACATAGAAAACTCTATATCTGTTTGTACGCTGACTACTCAGCCTAAGCTGACTAGTCAGTCTACAACAGACTTACATAATTCCTAATACTTAACCTATCATCTATACATATCTATGGTTTGTCTCATCAAATCTAACTTTTCTGAACATAGGACTAACAATCTCCCCCTATTTGATGATGACAAAATATTGAATCAAAGTAAGTATAGGTTAAAGAATTATGTTGAACAACTCTGGAATTGACCAAAGTTAGTTCTTGAAATAAGTATTGAACTGATCTATACCTTTTCATCATTTCTTGAACTTACAAGACTCTAGGTTCAAATCTACTCTAAGACTTGTATTCTAAGTATTTGAACATACATTTACTTAGACACTGAACTTATTAGAATTTATTTAAGTTCTGAACTTACAAAACTTTTAACACTGAACTTATCAGTTTATACTTGAACATATCAATAGTCAGCTTAAACTTACTAAGCTGTTTATTTGAACACATCAAACCGTTGAACATATCAAACTTGAATTTTCATTAATGAAAACATCATTTACATTTTAGCTTGATCATTTTGATCAGCTTATGCACACTTAGTGCTTACAAAAATTTATAGAACTAATCTATTTAATCAACAGGATCTCCAACTTCTAACCACATATCATAACACTTAAGCTCCCAGATGGCTGCTTCTTTGATAACACTGATAAGAGTTTCTTCACCATCTTGATATTCTTTCATCTCATCCCTTCTGGACCTGATAGCCCTGTTAAGCTAATATCTGAATGGTGAGTTCTGAACTGAGTCATCACATAGAATCCCCAGATACATAATTTGCACCAAGCTAGCCAAGTGCATACTAGCTTCCTCCAAGAAACATTTATTTCCTTCGACATCCAAGTACATGAAGCCTGCTAGGGGTTGATCAATATATGTATTCTCCTTGAATTCAACACCCTTGGGAACTTGTAAGCTGAGAGTTCTATCTTTTCTTTTCCTTGATGCTCTTTCTCTTGCAGCTTTGTTTCTGTTAAAGAAGACATCGAACTCAGTTGTGGGAACTTCTCCAAGCTGATCAATTTTAATAAATATTCTCTTCAGCTCATCAATGACCTCTTGTTTGATCTGACTTTTATTCATCTTTCGCACAATTGAGGCCACTATTTTTAACTCGGAGAATCCGAACTTGTATAATCTTCTCAGATCCAATCCTACTTCAGCTTTGTTTTCTAATACAAAGTTGAGTAGCACCAACTCACCTTTTCTGCTCAAAGTTAGAGTTTTAATCTTATGACCAAAATATTTTCTCTTGTTGCAGTATCTGAGATCATCATCAGTGTATGTAATTGGCTCAGCTCTAGGTCCAAAATAGTCAGCCTCAGCTTCAGCTAGTGCAGCATCAGCTTTGGCCTGTTCTCTTTGTAGTTCAGCTTGCCTCTACTGTTCTTTCAACTCTTCTAATGACATACCCGGTTCTTTGGCCATTTCTTGTAACATTTGTTCAGTTAACATATTACCGGCCTTTTGTGCTGCATCAACTTCATCACTAGAGTCAGAGTCAGCTTCAGCAACTTGGGATTGACCTTGTTGCTCAGGCTCTGAAATGATGACTTTCCTTCTCTTCGCTTGAGACTTAGTACTTGTTCTTTTCTTTCTCTTTACCGTCTCAAACACCTTGCTTTTCCCTTTATCCATTTGTGAAGTTGGAACAGACTCAGCTTCAACAAACTTTGGTAGCTCAGCTTGAAAGGGTTCAACTTGAGGGATCACAGCAAGTGGAATGTCTGGTTGAGTTGAATGCTGTTGATAGGGTTGATCTACGGTACTCATGAACTGATCATGAGTTTCTTCTTCTATTTGCACTTCCTCAGTATTCTCCCCCTCAACTATATCATCATCTTTCTTTGATTCTTCCTCCCCCTTTTTGTCATCATCAATAGGGGAGGGTCTTAGTTTAAGCACAAAGTTCTCCAAGTTGGCTACAGAGTTTGATAGATCAATCAGCTTGCGCATCAACTTGGCTTTATCACTCTTCCTCTTCTTGTGCAAAAGCTCAAATTGAGCTTGTAGATACACCATGATGGAGTTAGCATAATGTGTTCAACAACTATGGGCTCCACCGGTCACTTTGTAAACTCAAAGTCCTCCTGTCCAGTGGAGGAATGTAGTTCCACTGTAGGAGTGGCTGTTGAGTGTTCTGTTGGGAAAAATATGCTTACAAATATATCCTCTTTTGTTGACACAAAAATTTACAACTTGTTTATATAATTGTATGTATTAACATTAATATATGTGCACATATACATATATATATATATATATATATATTCAATCAAATATATTCTCATATATAATCTACAAAACAAGCTTCATCAAATGGCCAAGCTCCAATCGTCAAGATCCGAGTTCAAGTAGAAGCCGATGTCGAAGATTCCTACAAATAAACGTTCAAAGTTTATGAGCTTACAAAATAAATAATTAAATGAGTTTAAGTTTTTATAAAATAATTTTTATAAAAACTTCTATAAAAATTGAGAATTTTTTTATAAAAAATCACAAGCTTGGTAGTCAAAGCAAATGAATTCCTATTTTGGCAAATACTAAACATAATCTTCTATTGAAATAAGCCAAAACCATATTTAGCAAAAGGAATCTCTCAAAGAGGTCAACTTCCAACATGCTTTGTGTATTTGGTTTCTAAACTACCATTTTATGATTAAATTCAAACTTAAGAAGTATGACACTAACCCAACTTTTCTTAAGCTTCTTTTCAGTGCATTTTTATGGTAAAAATGGGTTGTGTGTGATTTTGGTAAAAGGCCAACGTCTATATTCACAAGTCTCAAAAAGTTCCAGCAGGCCGACGGTCGATGCCACGGTCGACTGTGGATCGACCGTGGATAGTTTGGACACTTTTTGAGCTTGCACCTTTTTGCTTATTTAAGGCAACTCAAGTCTTGTTTTTTACTAACCTCTTGCAATCTGAAAAACACAGAACATATACAAAAAAAACTTGTGAGCTCATATTCTTGATACAAATTCAACATCTCAAAATCAAGAATGAAGCAAGAGTGAAAGCCTTCAAAGTTCAAACACTACATTACATTCTTGTATATTTGTAATTGTGTGAGGATCATCTCTAGCCTTAGAATTAGAGAGAAGTGAGGATCATCTCTAGCCTTAGAATTAGAGAGAAGTTGTAAAAGGTTTATCTCTACCTTCAAAGAGAGAAGTTAGTGGAGAAACTCTTGGTGGGTGAGGCCAAGGAGTGGATGTAGAGCAAGGTTGTTAACCCTTGCTTGAACCACTATAAATCATTGTGTCCAAACTACTCCTTTGGTGATATCTTTCTTCCTTAAACTCTTTAATTACTTGTAAACATTGTTAAAAACTTCAAAAAGTGGGCATATAACCTATTCACCCCCCTCTAGGTTCTAACAATTTGTATCATAGCAAGTTGCTCTAGATAATTTTTGAAAAGTTGTTTAAATCTTCTAAAAATACTTTTCAAAAATTTTTGAGTTGATAAAATGGGACAAAATTATGTAGAGGGGAATTCTATGGTTAGACCTCCACTTCTTGAAGAAGAAGACTTTTGCTATTGGAAGCAAAGATTCATTACCTATGTAAAGGCCAAAGATATTGACCTTTGGGAGATTATTGAAGAAGGAGATCATTTTCCAAAAACCTTTGATTCTAAGCAAAATGCTTATGTTCCAACCCCTAAAGAAAAATGGGATCAAGAGGATAAGAAAATGATTTCAAAAAATTTTCAAGCAAAACTTTTTCTATACAATGTTTTACCTAGAAAAGAGTTTGAAAGAGTTTTCATGTGTGAAAGTGCAAATGCAATTTGGAAATCTCTTGTCACCACACATCAAGGAAATGCTCAAGTTCTAGATAACAAAATTGAATTACTTGTGCAACAATATGAACAATTTCAAATATTTGATGATATGAAAATTGATGATGCTTTTGCAATGTTTAATACTATTGTTACTAGTCTCAAGGCACTTGGGACTATTTACTCTAACAAAAATATTGTAAGAAAGTTTCTTAGGGCTCTTTCACCAAAATGGAGAGCAAAGGTGACGGCTATTGAGGAGTCAAAGGACTTGAACATACTACAAATGGATGAACTAATAGGAAATCTCAAGGTGTATGAAGTAATCATGCAAAAAGATGATGAGATTTCCAAGCTAAAGAAAGAAAAGAGCAAATCCATTGCACTTAAAGCTAAACATGTCAAAGAGTCCTCAAGTGATGAAGAAGAGGAAATAAAAGAAGAAAAATGTCTCATGGCTTTTGAGACAAGTGAGGTACATTCCGATTCTAGCTACTATAGTGATAATGATGACCATCAATACGATCAATTATGTGACTTTAGCTCTAAAATACTTGCTAAAAATGAGGAGTTAAAAAATGATAACAAGAGCTTGAAAAAGGAAAATGTCAAGTTAAGAAATGAAAATGATAACTTGAACTTGAAAATAAAAGATCTAGAAAGTAAAATTGCTTCTCATATATCTCCAAGCTTGAAAGATTTGGAAAGTAAGCTAAAGACAAATTTTAACACAACCACCTTGTCAAAATTTGAAGATAGTTCAACCAAGTTAGATGAGATGTTAAAGATTCAAAAATCATCAAAAGATAAAGGTGGTCTTGGGTTCTCAAGTTACTAAAACAACATGCCAACTAGTCACTTAACACCTATCAAATTTGTGAAAGAAAAAGAGGAAGAAAAAATCCAGGAGCCTCACGGTCGACCCATGGTATGGACCGTGAATCGACCGTCGTCTCACTGGAATTTTCCAAAGGTTGTAAGTAATGAATTAATAAGAAAGTTTTATACTCCAACTACAAGGCATGGACTTGGATTCAAGAAGCCTAAATCAAATACAATTCAAAAATCAAGACATTCTCATAAACCTATTAACTCTATGAACACATGGTATCATAAAGGGTTCAAGATTACACAAAGGTGGATTAGAGTAGGAGTTTTTGATGCTAACCATCCTGGACCCATGAAACATTGGGTACCAAAATCTTGAATGAAAATTACACAAGTGTAGGGGTGCAACAAGATTCTGTCTCGTGTATTGGATTCTTGATAGTGGTTGCTCAAAACACATGACCGGTAATAGAGAACTCTTCACTTAATACAAGGAGTATGATGGAGGATATGTTTGAAAGCAACCTAAGAAGAAAGGTAGTTGGTAAAGGTATCATTCTTCATATCAAATTCTCAAATTTTGAGCATGATAGTAGCTTATAAGATTTGAATGTTAGATTCTCTAAACATGAAATTTTGATATGCAAAGGATGTTAGGATAAATGGACATTATACACGTAGACTTGGTGATAATCCTAACACAAGTATGTCTTGCATCTATAATTGATAATTCAACATTGTGACATAAAAGACTAGGACATGCTAACATTAGATTGATACAAAAATGACTAGTAATGAGCTTGTTAAAGACTTCCCAAATGTAAAATTTGATAATCATCTTTGTGTGATGAGTTTTGAAATCTTATACATGATGAAATTGAAATGAGAGTGATGGATGAGTTGAATTACTTTCTTGGTCTTCAAATATGAAGATGGTACATTCAAATTAGGCATCATTTCCTACGTGACAATATGCAAAAAGGAAATATAAATTTAGAAAAGTTTGCTTCATGTGAAAATATTGCTGACATATTCACTAAACCACTAAAAATTGAAATGTTTAATACATTATGACTTGGTTTAGGAATGATGGAACATTTACCCTAAAAACGACACCTAAACAGCATGAAAATGGTAAAAATATGGATTCCAGATGCACCACGGTCGACTCACGGTCGATACCGTGGATCGACCGTCGGGGTACTGCAAAAACACCAAAACAGACTTAAAAAGGGCGCGGTCGATATCACGGTCGACCGTGTATCGACCGTAAGGTACGTGACGATTTTTAACCCTATTTTACTCTCTCTTTCTTACACTTTCTCTTCCCCACACAAACCCTAGCCGCCATTAACAACTAAGAGCTTAAAAATTACCTCAAAAATCAAGGTTTTTACTACGGTTGAAGCGGTGATCGAAGGCACAGTTGGATTCACGGTTGATCCACGGTTGAAGACTCATCCTCTCTTGCCTTTTCCCTTCCTCACGAATTTCTTGTTCAAGGTATAAGTTTATCTCTTCTTCCTTTTTCTTAGGGCTCTCTCTTTGCACCAAAGAATCATGTGGATCTTAGGATTAGGTTGACTTTTGGAAAAGAAAATATGTTAGGTTTGTTGAGTAGTAAATGGTATATGAAAATGATGGGTTCAATTTTAAATATAGATGATGTCTAAGTTATTATTATAAGATTCAATTAGTGTATGCATATCTTGTCAAAAAGGGACAAAAATGAAATCTTGAAAAAAGTCCACTGCCGGTCGACCTTACTTCGACCGCAGATTATCACCAAAAATCCAGACCAACGACGGTCGATCCACGGTCGATACCGTGCATCGATCGTAAGCCCACTGGAAAATTTTTGAACTTTTAAATTTTTATGTTTTGACTTTTAATGTCCAAAGTCAATGTAGTTTTGCTTAATCTCCATCAACTAACCTTAGTAACCACATGATTCATCAAATCTTCTCAAATTTAGGCACACACTAGTTCTAATACTATATATTTGTACTTAATCATATAATCATTGTCTCTATAGATAATCATGCCACGTGTTCGCACATCGGCTTCAAGAAAACCCGACAACCCTACCCCTCGTCAATCCGCCAATGCTCTAAAGAAACGGGCCATAAACGAGGGTCGTGTAGTTGCGGTCAATCAACTTGACCAATATAGGACCCAAGCCACCTTTGAGGCTATTGGGTGGACTATTTTCCTTTCTCTCTCAAATGTCATTTATAAAAATCGTCTCTATGAATTTTATGCCTCCTTCATCTATAATGAGGATGATGAAGTAATCACCTTCAACATTGAAGGTAAGGACTTTACCTTCACTCTTGTCCAACTAGGTAGGATTCTACACATCCCATCCTCCGGCCTCAAATACTATCAAACCGGTCATAGCCTCACAAACCTTCCACCCGCCTTCACCATTCCTGAAATCATTGGGTCAATTTGCAAACCAAATGTTCCCCACACCACAACCAACCTTTTCGGACGAGATCTTCTTCCCGAATGTACCGTTTGGAACAAAATCATTGATTCCAATATCTTTCCCAAATCTGGGAATCATTCTGAAATAAGTGCTATTCAAGCTGTTCTTCTTCATGCTCTTAAAACGGGGACCGAGATCAACCTCACGCATATTCTTGCTAAACGCATGAGTGGTCTCGTGACAAGTCGTAGGGATCTTCCCTGTGGCCGTCTTCTATCTCTTCTTTTTACAAATCTACCGGATGTTTCTCGCATTGTCTCAACTCCGGGATCCTCCATGCCCATCAACCTTGCGACACTTCGCAAGATGTCTTCCCATAAGGGGACGAAACGGGCACACTCTTCCTCTTCCGGAGATACGGAAGCCGAGATTGACAAATTCACCTTTGGTGAAGAGGAGGAAGGTGAAGCGGAGAGTTCAATTCCTCCGGATTTCGGCATGGTTGAAGGCACTACCGATGAACGAATTGCGGCACTAAATCGCAATGTGAATGCTTTACGGAATGAAACTCGCTCTCTCCGTAAAGAAATGAAAGGGGTAAAGGGCATGTTGAGATCAATTATGAATGCTCTTAAATGTAATTCCGGAACCGATGGAGGTGAGCGGTCTCAATCATGAGTCTATGTTTTATGATTACCACATTTGTCTTTCAAACAATTTATTTCTATGTATTCACACAATATGATATTTATGTTGGTCATGTGCTACAATAATTTATGCTATGATGTACGTTTTGTGGTTTGATATGCATGCTTTCCATATAACATGTATTGTGATTAATATTGGCTATGCTCACATCACTCGTGCAAGTCCTTGGTAGAATTTTGTATGTACTCTAGCTCATCCAAATCAAGATATGGAGATCTACGTTCAAGGGGGAGCTTATGTCAAGGGGGAGTCTCCTTTTTGTTAAAGACAAAAAAGGGGGAGAAGATAAAAGAATATATAGAAGATAGTAGAATATATACATATATGTGTATATATGCACATGTTAACATGTTAAAGTTATATATACAATTCTTATACAAGTTATAAATTTTTGTATTCAACAAAAAGGGGGAGATTCTTGGGAAAAATATGCTTACAAATATATCCTCTTTTGTTGACACAAAAATTTACAACTTGTTTATATAATTGTATGTATTAACATTAACATATGTGCACATATACATATATATATTCAATCAAATATATTCTCATCTATAATCTACAAAACAAGCTTCATCAAATGGCCAAGCTCCAATCGTCAAGATCCGAGTTCAAGTAGAAGCCGATGTCGAAGATTCCTAAAAATAAACGTTCAAAGTTTATGAGCTTACAAAATAAATAATTAAATGAGTTTAAGTTTTTATAAAATAATTTTTATAAAAACTTTTATAAAAATTGAGAATTTTTTTATAAAAAATCACAAGCTTGGTAGTCAAAGCAAATGAATTCCTATTTTGGCAAATACTAAACACAATCTTGCATTGAAACAAGTCAAACCCATATTTAGCAAACGGAATCTCCCAAAGAGGTAAACTTCCAACATGCTTTGTGCATTTGATTTCTAAACTACCATTTTTATGATTAAATTCAAACTTTAGAAGTATTGCACTAACCCAACTTTTCTTAAGCTTCTTTTCAGTGCATTTTTATGGTAAAAATGGGTTGTGTGTGATTTTGGTAAAAGGCCAACGTCTATATTCACAAGTCTCAAAAAGTTCCAGCAGGCCGATGGTCGATGCCACGGTCGACCGTGGATCGACCGTGGACAGTCTGGACACTTTTTGAGCTTGCACCTTTTTGCTTATTTAAGGCAACTCAAGTCTTGTTTTTTACTAACCTCTTGCAATCTGAAAAACACAGAACATATACAAAAAAAACTTGTGAGCTCATATTCTTGATATAAATTCAACATCTCAAGATCAAGAATGAAGCAAGAGTGAAAGCCTTCAAAGTTCAAACACTACATTACCTTCTTGTATATTTGTAATTGTGTGAGGATCATCTCTAGCCTTAGAATTAGAGAGAAGTGAGGATCGTCTCTAGCCTTAGAATTAGAGAGAAGTTGTAAAAGGTTTATCTCTATTTTCAAAGAGAGAAGTTAGTGGAGCAACTCTTGGTGGGTGAGGCCAAGGAGTGGATGTAGAGCAAGGTTGTTAACCCTTGCTTGAACCACTATAAATCATTATGTCCAAACTACTCCATTGGTGATATCTTTCTTCCTTAAACTCGTTAATTACTTGCAAACATTGTTAAAAAACTTCAAAAAGTGGGCATATAACCTATTCACCCCCCCTCTAGGTTCTAACATGTTCCTCAATAGGTGAGAATGTGGGCCCCATATCCATAGGTTGGTGCTGACCTAAGGAATCAAGGGGGCCAGACTGGGGACCCTGTAAACCTTCCTGGTGTATGAAAGGTTCATTGACAGGTCGTGCAATAAGGTGTGAGAAGAGAAATGAAGTAGAAGGACCAATGTCGTGTGTTTGGGAGACAGGTTGAGCTAGTCTGAGTGGTGAGGAGGGGTTTAGTTGATCCTGGGGAGAGATCAATTGTTCAATGTAACCTTCATGGGTCTGTGAAGGCACAGTAGCGGGTTCTCCCATGGCTAGGATAGGTATGGGCTGAGTAGACACCATACCCGGCTTAGGATGACTGGTTGAACTGAGCTTCAAGGTTGGCACCTTAAGAGAAGGTGTCTCCCACTCAGCTCATGCCGGTAGAGGTGTCCATGTGACATCAGCTCCAAGGTCCTTTTGAGGTAAAGGATCACCTTTGGTAGTTTTTCTGGTATAGGTGTGAGATATAACCTTGGTAGTAGTGGGCTAACCAAGGTGGGCTTTAAAGTGTAAGATAGATGGAGAAGTTTGTGGTGGATGAGAGGGGTTAGACCGAGTTGGGCTTGACTCAGTCTCATCTCCTTGTTTAGGTGATGGAGAAATATGAGAGAAAGAAGGAGAGGAGGGAATAGAAGTTATACTTGCACCAATTAGCGGGGACTTTGAGCTAGGGAAGATGCTCTCTTGCTCAGAGCTGGATGTGGAGGACTCAGCTTCAGAAGCATTGATGCTTTCTGTTTTCTCCTCATCATTTGTAACTTCCTCAGCTTCACTCGACTCTGGGGTCAGAAGCTGTGCATACACCCTCATCTGAGCACTCATTGTAGGATGACCTGGGAAGATGTAATCCTTGAACATTCTGGGGCTGAGGGC
Source organism: Dittrichia graveolens (assembly GCA_038502395.1). NCBI lineage: Eukaryota > Viridiplantae > Streptophyta > Magnoliopsida > Asterales > Asteraceae > Dittrichia > Dittrichia graveolens. The sequence goes on from JARJIL010000003.1 coordinate 57,029,089, forward strand.
AGGGGTTGGAGTGGTTTCATATCTGCTTGCATATAGGACTCCAAGCCTGTCTTCAAACACCATTGATAGAAAGCGGATGAAAGGCACATTGACATCTCTCATCGCTTTGGTGACTTGTGATCTGAGAACTTCAAAGATTAACTCTGCATAATCTACATTTCTCCCATAACACATGTTGTATATGAGTTGCATCCCGAAGTCGTTTACATTATCAAGACCACCAACCTTGTACCCCAGTGAATGTACCACTGTAGATACCATAAAGCCCCAACCGGTTTGGAAGACTGACTTCTTGATTACACCGGTTATGTGTGGATGACCCAAGAGTGGGAGCACACTTCTGGCTGTTTCCCTAGAAACAGGGGCATCACAATGATTAACAATAGGCAGTTGCAAGACCCTTCGTAAAACATTAACATCAACCATCATTCCTTGTTGTCCACTTAGGACAGTTCCCCTTATTACTCGTAGATCAGCTTCATAGCGACAGGTATACCAGAACTTTGTCAACAATTTAGGAACTAGGACGTCAGGACCATCAAGAAAGGCATGAGATAGAGGTCCTTTGCGAATGTAGGAGACCCACTCCTCATATCCGTGACCTCGTTTTGATTGAGGAATGTCGATGCCCGCTTGTACATTGTTCTGTTTGTACACCGGAAGGGCATTGTTCTTAAACGTCCCTCCTTGGATCATCTGATTTGTCAGATTTAGAGTGTAGCCCTCCATTGATTTCGAACTGATCGTATTTGATTGCACTTAGCAGTGGTAGGGGTTAGCACAGAGCAATGATGCTGCAATAGGCGCGATTAGGGTTTTAGAGAATAAAGAAGGAGATGGAAAATTTGGAAGAGTAAACGAAATAAGATGAGAAGACTCTCTGATTTATACGTTTTCAATGTGAGAGAAAAGTTACCGTTGTCAGACGGTAATAAATATGACCGTTACTGTAACACCCAGCTAAGCAGTTTGTTATAACGGCTATATTCAATGTAAGTTACCCAAACTTACACTGTTATATTAATCCAAATTTTATCAAGATCAGTGGAATTACTTTGAAGAACAAATATTTTAAAAAAAATTATAAACGACTTACGCTTATTTTAAAATAGGACATACCGTTAATATTTTGGACTTACCATAGGGTTGGACTGACCATTTGTTAGGACTAACCTAGACATGTAGAACTGACCACACTTTTGAACTTATTGCTCAGCCCAGATTGAGCACTCAGCTCGGAATGAGCACTCAGCTCAAACTGTGACACTTAGTCAAGGTTAGCACTTAGCATATATTATACAAAGATAGATACTTAATGGAACATACCAAATTAAGGGTTGAGCATGCCAAGTTTGCCAAGTAGAGTTGTGAATCTTGTGCCTTCAATTGGTTTAGTGAAGATATCTGCAAGCTGATCTTCAGTCTCAATGAAGACTAACTCTATCTTTCCCTTTTCAACTATGTCTCGTATGAAGTGATGTCTTATCTCAATGTGCTTTGTTCTTGAGTGGAAAACTGGATTGTGTGTAATGGCAATAGCACTTTGATTATCACAGAATATGGGAGTCTTTGAATAAAGCAAATCAAAATCCCTTAGCTGATGTTGCATCCACAGTATTTGAACACAACAGCTCCCTGCTGCAACATACTCAGCTTCAGCTGTGGAGATTGCCACTGAGTTTTGTTTCTTACTTGTCCAACTGACTAACTTACCACCCAACAGTTGACATCCTCCAGTAGTACTCTTTCTGTCTATACCACAACCTGCAAAGTCTGAATCCGAGTACCCTATCAACACAAATCCTAATCCTTTGGGATACCACAAACCTAAATTAGGTGTTCCCTTCAGATATTTGAGAATTTGTTTAACAGCTAGCAAGTGTGATTCCTTTGGATTAGCCTGATATCGTGCACAAACACATGTAGCAAACATTATATCAGGTCTGCTTGTTGTCAAGTAGAGTAATGAACCTATCATTCCTCTATAAGTAGTCTAACATACAGATTTCCCATCAATGTCCTTGTGCAACTTGACATTGTGTAACATTCGAGACTTTGCAGGATGGCTTGAGTCTAATCCATATTTCTTAATCAGATCAAAAACATACTTGCTCTGATTAATGAATATACCATCTTCTTTCTGGTTAATTTGAAGTCCCATCATGCTCATTATGTATTGCTTAGACATTATCTTTGAAAACCAATCACATAGACCTTGGTTTGTTGAACCAAAGATAATGTCATCCACATAGATTTGAACCAAAATGACATGTCCTCTGCTTTTTCTTATAAATAAAGTTTTATCAATGCTTCCTCTAATAAAATCATTTGAAAGTAGATAGGTGGACAGTGTATCATACCATGCTCTTGGAGCTTGTTTGAGTCCATACAAAGCCTTGTCTAACTTATAGACATAATCTGGATGTTTAGGATCAACAAACCCAGGAGGTTTTTTCACATAGATTTAGAAAAGCACTTTTAACATCCATTTGATAAACTTTAAAATTTTTGAAGGCCGCATAGGCTAGAAACAATCTTATGGCTTCAATCCTTGCAACAGGGGCAAAGGTCTCATCATAGTCGATACCTTCTTCTTGTCTATACCCCTGAGCTACTAACTGTGCCTTATTTCTGATCAGTACTCCATCCTTGTCCATTTTGTTTCTATAGACCCACTTAGTGCCTATAATTGTCTTTCCTTTGGGGGCAGGGACAAGGGTCCAGACCTTATTTCTTTGAAATTCTGTCAGCTCCTCTTGCATAGCCTCAATCCAATCTTCATCTTTTAGAGCTTCTTCAGTCTTCTTTGGTTCTATTTGAGATAGAAAACTAGAGTAGGCAACATAGTTTGCATTTGCCTTAGATCTAGTTAACACACCATCTTCAATGTTACCGATAATGTCATCAAGTGGATGATCTTTTAATACTTTGAAAGTTATATTAGGAGATTGTGGTTCTGGGTCTGAATCTGAGGAGTGTCTCTCAGGCTGAACAGGACTTACTTCTTCAGTCTGAGTAGGGATTGAGAGATCACTTAGATTTTCAATCTGACTTGTACCTGATGATTCACCTAGATTCTCAGGCTGATGATCAGATTCAACAGAATTATTGATATGATCATCTTCAATATATGTGGCTTCTTTAGTTGATATTACCTTTTCAGATTTGCCACCTTTCTCATCATCAGAATCATCCATAACATACATGGGATTTGATGTGAGATCTTCTTTGCTTCTTTCAAGCTCACTCAGACTAACTGGGTCAACTTGAGCTTTGTCAGATCGATCAATACTTGTCTCATCAAACGTAACATGTACGGACTCTTCAATGACCTTTCTTTTAAAATTATAGACTCTGTAAGCTTTGGAGATTGAAGAATATCCAACAAATATGCCTTGATCAGCTTTGGGTTCCAACTTATGGAGCTGATCTCTTTGGTTTAGCACATAGCATGTTGAACCAAAAATATGGAAATATCCAATATTAGGTTTTCTACCATGATACATCTCATAGGATGTTTTACCATGTCTTTTAGCTATTATAGATCTATTCTGGGTATAACAGGCTGTACTTACAGCTTCTGCCCAGAAGCTCAGCTTAAGCTTTGCTCCACATAACATAGTTCTGGCAGCTTCAATTAAAGTTATATTCCTCCTTTCAGCAACTCCATTTTGTTATGGAGTTCTTACAGCTGAGAAATTCTGGATGATTCCCTTCTCTTCACAAAAGCCTTCCAGAACTGAGTTTCTAAACTCAGTTCCATGATCACTCCCGAGCTGCTTAAGAGACTTACCCTTCTGCAACTCTTCTTGTCTTATGAAGCTAATTAACTCATACGCAGCTTCACTTTTGGCTTTTAAGAAGATTACCCAAGTAAATCTTGTAAACTCATCAACAATCACTAGGGTATACTTTTTGCCACTCAGGCTTGGGGTGCTTATAGGTTCAAATAAGTCCAAATGCAATATATGCAATGGTTCTGTAATTGAAAAATTCTGCTTGGACTTGAAAGATCCCTTATGATGTTTTCCCATCTCACAAGCTGAACAAAGTTTGTCCTTAGCAAATGTGATCTTTGGTAGACCAGAAACTAATTCTTTGCTAGACAATTTGTTAATATATTTGAAATTTAGGTGTGACAGTCTTTTGTGCCACAACCAAATCAGCTTGGGGGTTGAGTCAGAATACAAACAGGTTTCAGTTGAAGGATCTGCAGAGCTGATATCTAACAAATAGATATCTCTCTCTCTTTGTGCCATTAGTATTGGCTTTCCTTTCGAATCATAAATTGTTCCTGCATGCTTTCTGAAGGTGACTTCATAATCCTCATCACACAGTTGATTGATACTTATCAGATTGTGTTTAAGGCCTTCAACGTATGCTACCTTTTTGAAAGTAACTGTTCCATCAGTTATCTTTCCATAACCTTTAGTCCTTCCTTGAGAATTATCCCCAAATGTCACCTTGGGTCCTTCATTATTTTGGAATTCACTTAGAATCTCCTTGCTTCCTGTTATGTGCCTTGAGCATCCACTGTCTAGGTACCACTTATAGGAGCCCTGCACATGATCAACTAAACATATTAGTTACTTTTAGGAACCCACTGTTTGGTAGGTTCTGAGGATGAGCACTTAGCTAATCCATTGGAAGCTGACTGATCAGCTTGAACAGATTCTGAGTCTGTTTTAGACTGATCATCCTTTACTTTTTCAGGCCTAAGATTGGTACTTACACAATCTTTGGCTTCATGACTTCTGTCACAACACTTATAGCATTTTCTTCTAAATATAGGTGTTTGGGTGATTTCTTAAAGTTTTCCAACATTAAATTTGGATTCAGTTTTAGGGTCATAGGATGTGGATAACCTTTCAATCCTTCTAGACAGATTGTGTACTTGATTTTCTCTGACCTTGGACTTACATTTGTCAGCTTTATGGTTACCCTTATTTGGTGAAGTCTGACTTACAGACAACTTCCTGTTTTTATAACTTCTTTCAGAACTGACTAGAGAGTTATTTCTCTTTGACTTATTTGGAGTTATTCTGTCAAAGACAGTTGTTCTCACAGGATTGTAATCCAATCTTTTGAAAAATGACTTACAGTTTCTATTGGATCTGGAACATTCAGCTTGATGGTTTGTATGAATAACCTGGGGGCTTTGGATTGGTCTCACAAACTTATTGGTTTTGACCTGTTTTCCATCCTTGTTCCTTAAAAATTTCTTTGGAAGTATTTCATCCGATTTCACATTTTTGTCTTCAAGACTGACTTGTTCTTTGATGATCTCATCTGCTGCAGCACTATAATCTCCCCCAAGCACTGCTTTTACTTGATTAGGTATCTGCTGGTTGATACATTTTTCTGCTTCCCTTGATGACTAACACCAAGATTCACAGATCTTTCTTAGATTGTCAGCTTGTTCTTTTGATTCTTGTAATTCTTCACTTAGAAGTTTGTTAATACGAAGCTGACACTAATAATCACTTTGATTCTTTTTACCAGCATTTATGAGAGTTTTAGAGTGTTTAAGTTCATCTTTTAATTTTGATATTTTAGTTTTTAAATCAGATTGAACATTAAGAGAGGTTTTGAAATCATTCAACAAATAATTGAAAATTAAACATTTTTGTTCATCAGTGTAAGAGCTGAAGTTATTTACCTTATACATTGAGGCAGGATCCCAGTTGTTGGTTTGCTTACGCAGCTTAGCCGCTTCTGCTAGATCCTCATCAAAGGATCTATCTTCTAACTCATAGTCAACTTGTTCCTCTTCATCCTCAATGGCCATCAAACACCTATTTGGCTCATCATCATCAGAGGTAGATGATTCAGTATCCCAAGTCTCAGCAAGAAGACCTTTAGTGTTTTCATCTGGCTTGGCTTTGAGTCTTTGATATTTCTTTTTATATTTATCAGCTCTGTAGGCATTCTTGTCAGCCACTGAAGCTGATTCTCCCTTCTTAACTCTGCACTCAACAGTTATTTGTCCTATCTTCTGACAGTTGTAGCACTTAGCTTTCTTAGGATCAAAAGTTGACTTACCACCTTTGCTTCTGTCAGATTGACCCCTTCCTCTTCTGAATTTTCTAAAATTCCTTGCTAACATTGCCATTTGTTCAGTAAGAGCATCCATCTCTTCATCATCTGAATCTGAGTTAGGACTTACTTCTTCAGATTCAGATTCAGAGTCAGTCTCAGCTTGAGACTTTATAGATCCTTTCTTCTTCTTTTCTGCAACTAATGCAGATCCAGCATTATTGATAGATTCTTTTAGTTGTTGCTGGGCCACTTTCTTTTGTTCCATGATCTGTGGATGATTTAGAAGGAAAACATAGATAGATCTAAGATCATATTTTCCTAAGGTTCCTCCAGCATGAAGTGCAATGGTGATCTCATTGAATTGTTCTGGTAACACATCCAAGAACTTGAGTACCAACTCACTCTCATCTTTCTTGACACCTACCAAGAGAAGATCATTAATCAAGCATTGAAATCTAGTAAACAGATCAGCCAGAGTTTCATTCCTTTTGGCAAAGAAAGTCTCATAAGAACGACTCATATTTGTTTTCTTATGTTGCTTGACCAAGTCAGTGCCTTCATACGTAACACTGAGAGTATCCCACATCTCTTTTGCAGTTTGGCACCCAGCCACAGTATTCAGAAGAGGGTTTGTCAAAGCATTTGCTATAATGCTCTGTGCCTTGTCATCAAGGTTGAATAGTTTACGATCTTCTTCAGTCCAAGATGCTTTAGGCTTGGGAGTTTATCCAGAGGGAACAGATTTGTCAGGGGCAGTAATATGGATCTTGGGTATTATTAGGCCATATTGAATCACGATACTCATCCTGTGATCCACAGACTTCAGATATAGCATAGCCCTAAACTTCCACATAGGATAGTCAGTGCCATAAAAAATAGGACACCCTTTTGCCGCCATTGTTGGAATATGACTTGATTGCTTGTTAGTCGACATCTTAACTTCTTGTCAGCGGATCTTGATCTTCAACTTACGAAGAAACTTGCTCTGATACCAGTTGTTGGTCCCCAAAGAGGGTAAACAAGCAACCGATATAGTTTAGAAGGGGGGGTTGAATACACTTTAAACAACTAATCAAATTTAATCAAATGTATATTGACTAATCAAATGAACTGATTACAATTTTTACTTTCTAATCAAATCAACAAGATAATTTGATATTACACTGATTATAAACTCAACTTCTCTCTAAACACTCTTGGATCACAAACTAATTGATGATCGAACTTCTTGTTAAAACTGATTAACAAGAATTCTCGAAAACTCTCTTTAACTTTGAACTCACAAAGTTATCGCAACACACGCGTATCAAGTATGAACACAGGCTTCGCAACTTATGTTGTTCTTGCTCTGTGTATCACATCCCCAGTGTAAACCCATAAAAGGTTTATACTTATACTTGATGTATCTACGAGTAAATCGCAGTTTAAAGATAGAACTTATCTTTTCTTTAAAACCGTAACAAACTCCTTAATTAGAACATATCTAACTAATTCCGTTTGAGATTTCTATCCAACTAATAGATAGTTTAAATTAGGTTCAGATACTCTAATTTAAATACCGTAGATATTGAGAGTTTATAGCATAATTTAAAACTTACTTAAATTCATTAAACTGACTTCTGACGTTGATCTAACTTACTCAGCTTGACATTGTCAAGCTGAGTTCTTGAATCCTTGGTTCTTGAATCTTCAAGTCTTCAATTCTTCAAGTCTTCACTCTTGAAACCTATCTCAGCTTAGAAGTCACTGAGTTATCTAGTACTTACATAGAAAACTCTATATCTGTTTGTACGCTGACTACTCAGCCTAAGCTTACTAGTCAGTCTACAACAGACTTACATAATTCCTAATATTTAACCTATCATCTATACATATCTATGGTTTGTCACATTAAATCTAACTTTTCTGAACATAGGACTAACAATAATCAGCCTGAGAGTCTCAGTGAATCATCAGGTACGTGTCAAATTGAAGATCTAAGTGATCTTCCTATTCCTACTCAGACTGAGGAAGTAAGTCCTATTCAGCCTGAGAGACACTGCTCTGAATCAGACCCAGAACCTCAGTCTCCTACTACAACCTTTAGAGTATTAAAAGATCATTCTCTTGATGATGTCATTGGAAACATTGAAGATGGTGTGTTAACTAGATCTAAGGCAAATGCAAACTATGCTACCTATGCTAGTTTTCTATCTCAGATGGAACCAAAGAAGACTAAAGAGGCTCTAAAAGATGTGTTGGAATCTGCCCACCGACACACGTAGGCCGACATCACAACCAATGAAGCGCGGGCCTATTGGGTCACACGCCAAGTTTCAATCCCGAAAGCCTACTATAAGAGGAAAGAGTCAAAATGGTCAAAATCTAGTTGACCAAGGCTTCACGACCGTGAAGGATGCTCCACGGGTCGTGAAACAGCTCGTGCCCACGAGTCCTGTCGTGGGCCGCATGGTTCGTGAAACCCTAGGGCTTCACGACCCTACACGGCCCGTGAAGGAGGTCGTAAAGGCACAACCATCACGATTCTTGCAGTGCGCGGCACGGCTCGTGGAGGATTAAAGGCCGGTCGTGGCGCATTTATCCTTCACGGCCCGTGAGAGCCCGTGAAGAAGTCGTGAAGGCAGAATTCTAAGTGACACTTGTATTTGGTTGGACCATATTGTTGTTCCAATGATGTAGTGCCACTTAGCTCCGACTCTGGACTCTTTGAACACAAAGAATGCTTATATTAGAGGTGTTCTTTGTTCATTGAATACCCTTGGACATTATGGTGCATTAGACACATATTGTGAGTTCTTCCATAGAGAGAGAGGGAGAGAGCAAGAACAATTGAAGGTGGTTAGTGCACAAGTGGTTAACAAGGCTGTTCCAGAAGATCATCAAGTGTTGGTGTTTTCTTTGGTTTGCTAGTACAAAGAGATTGAAGACTTCCTTGGTGTGGAATTGCATTAGGGCTTGGAGCCTTTTGTTTCAAGCTTACATCCCAAGTTCCTTTAGTTCCAGAGAATTATCAAAGTCTTCAAGGGTATGATTCACTTCCCTTCTTCTCTTTGTGCTTGTTTTTGGTTGCATGCATGTTCTTGCAAGTTTTCACCACCATTGGGAAATCATGGGATCATTTTCTGTGTTTTTGTTGCTTCCGTTGCGTGCTTTGATCCCCATGGATTCCCAACAGTGGTATCAGAGCCATACTTGTAAGATGCATGCACCTTTGTGGCTTGAAAATCCATATTTTCGATTTTGGACATTCTGTCCAGAAGGTCTTCACGGGCCGTGGAGCTTGCTTCACGGGTTGTGAAGGCCACACGACCAGTCTCGTGGGGTGGTGGTCGTGAAAGGTTTTTAATCTGTTTCACGAGTCATGGAGCGTACTGCCTTCACAGCCCGTGAGGGCCCGTGAAGAGCAGTAGCTCGTGAAGGCGTCGTGAATAGGCTGTTTTTGGCTTTTTTAAAAAAGAAAACTTGATATGGATTTTAGCATTTGATTTTGGTGTTTCTAGAATCATTTCAGGCTGTTTTGCCTTGTAGATTAAGCCCCATAATATCCTAATTCTTTTATATGTATGTATTGGGTGGTTTTGGCATAAAATGCACACATGCATATATGTAAATTGTGTATATATGAATATGGATTTAAAAGTGTTTGGAATCCTAATGCTTATGTACAAGGTTTATTCTTGTGCCTTTAGTTTTTGAATAAACTTAATTGGGATATTGTTTTGTGCATGGTTTGGTGTGGCACACCATGCTTTGTAGTTGTTTCGTTTTTGTGAGCACCGGTTTGAGCCTAGACCTTTGTGTGGTTGTTTGGTTGCTTTATTTGTTGTTCTTTCATTTGGTGGTTTGTAATAATTTATTTAATCCGGTTTGTAATAATTTATTTATTTGTGGCTTGCACGCCAAAGTATTTATTCTTTCTAATTGTATATTAGCTTAGAATAGATTGTGTGGCTTGCATGCCATTACTCTTTAATTATGTATGTAATGAGAAGAGAAGACCGGAGGCACCAACGGGAGTGTTGGGAGACGTCTTGGCTACCTCGGATCCGGAGGCGCGGGATCGAGTGGGAGCACGCCACGAAGTCTTGGATTGTTTGTCCTTAGTAGACTTAGTTCCTCGGTTGGCTCACCGGGGAACACTTAGGTTGGCTCAAATCTGTTTTGTATGCGTGGTTGTGTAGTTTTATTTATTTGTTTTCCTGCGTGGTTGTAGGATCTTCGCATGCTAGAAAATCTTTTGAAAATAATAAAACTACATTGTTTTCCTTAATTGGTTAAGAAACCCCGCTCGCTCACATGATTAACAAACGAATATAAACTGTTTATGTTCAATTGGTGAAAAATGCGTTTTGTCACTTATTTGTTAATCAAAACGAAAAGAGGTTTTTAACCGGAAAAACAAAAGTCCCGTTTTTCTTAAACACATAAATCACACGCCATCCAAAAGATGACACCACCCGAATCTAATGAAGCATGGGACAATTGTCGAGCTTAGCACGAGTTGTTCCATGTGAACTTGTGTGGAAGGTGCGTGTGGCGTCTTGAAATCTTTGGTTGTCAAGCTTAGCACGAGCCAATTATTGTCAAGGGCGTCATCGTGTATCTTGTTGGACGATTTGCAATTCCAATTTAATACGCCTTGATAATTATCGTGCCTATACCGAGTTATCAAAGCGGCTTATTGAGGAATCGGTGTGGGAAGGGATCAAACATGCCAAACCGGTGCTATGAGTACCGATGGATCCCGCAAGTGCCTAAGAGTTGTAATCACGGATTGCAATTGGTAAAGCGTTTACCGGCCTAAATACCTTCACGAAGTGATCCGCGGTAAACCCGTCATGTAGTGAAGTTATGTTGGGTTCTTAGCCCTTGTTAAATTTAAGTGTTGAACTATTGGGTAATTATTTAACAAGGATTAAAATATGTCGAACTAACCTTTTTGTGTGCTTTTCCTTCTTTTAGATGGCATCTACAAGCAACACCGCGACACACATGTCACTCCGTCCATTTTTGGAGAAAGAGAAACTAATAGGCATAAACTTTATGGATTGGCATAGGCAATTGAGAATTGTCTTGCGCCATGAAAGCAAGTTGTACGTCCTAGAGGAACCTCTTCTGGAGGCTCCTGCTACCACCGCTACGCAGGCCATTAAGGATGCTTATGAGAAGCGCCTTAAAGACACTAATGAGGTGACTTGCCTCATGTTGACGACCATGAGTTCCGAGTTGCAAAGGAAATTCGAGGACGTTGGTGCGTTTGACATGATCTCATAGCTAAAGCAAATGTTCCAGCAGCAAGCGAGGCAAGAACTCTACGAGTGTGTCAAGGCCTTTATAGGGTGCCGGATGCAGGAGGGCGGGAACGTGAGCTCCCACGTGCTTCGAATGAAGCAATATGTGGACCAGCTCGAGAGGTTGGGCTTTCGAATAGGGAAAGAGTTGGCTACGGATATTATCCTCCAATCTTTTCCTCAAGCATATGGTCCGTTCATTGTGAACTACCATATGCATAACATGGACAAGTCCTTGATGGACTTGCATGGCATGTTGAAGACCGCCGAGTCTAACATGGCCAAGGCAAAGCCATCGACCTCCGCACCCGTCCTAGCCATCCATGAGGGTGGTGCTAAGAGGAAGCGGCCCGCTTCAAGCTCCAAGGGCAAAGGGAAGGGGAAGGCGAAGGTGGCAACACCCAAGCCCAAACCACTCCTGGCACCGGAGCCGAAGGGGAAGGAACCCGCTCCTATAGCCCCCTCACCGGAAGAGGCCACCTGCTTCTTCTGCGGGGAGAAGGGACACTACTGGCGTAGTTGCCCCAAGTACACGGAGGAGCTCAAGAGGCTTCGCGCCAAGGGACAAGGCGCCTCCGGTATGTATATGATTGAACTCCATAACACTTCTACTTCTAACGCTTGGGTCTTGGACACCGGGTGTGGTACTCACGTAGTTAATAATGTGCAGGTACCAAGAAGAAGTAGGGACTTGGTTGATGGGGAGCTGGATCTCATCATGGGAAACAAGGCGGTTGTCCCGGTTGAGAAGATAGGGAGCGTGGACCTCGCATTTCCATCCGGCTTATTTATTACTTTATTAAATGTATCTTATTTGCCCTTCGTGGCAAGAAACATTTTATCATTTTATGCAGTGGTTGACGATGGATTTAACTTTAATTTCTCTAATGGAATTATTTCATGCTTTAAGAATGATTTATTTTATTTTAAAGCACATCCATGTCGTGGCATATATGAGACAAGTGTATGCTTGCAAAGTAATAAATCAATCATGAATGTTGGTTCTAAATCGAAATGTGATTTGGATAAGTTATCTTTATGGCATGGTCGTTTGGGCCACATAAACAAGAAACACATCGCCAAGCTCCAAGCGGATGGGATCTTGGAATCATTTGACCATGGGTCGGATGATGTATGCGAATCTTGCTTACTGGGAAAAATGACCAAAGCACCCTTCACCGGCGTTTGTGAGAGGGGCAAAGACTTGTTGGATATCGTTCACACGGATGTGTGTGGTCCGTTCAAGCATGTCACTAGGGATAACTCAAGGTACTTCGTAACCTTTACCGATGACTTTAGTAGCTATGGGTATGTCTACTTGGTGAGAAAAAAATCGGAAACCTTTGAGGTTTTCAAGACTTTGAAGAACGAAGTTGAGAACCAATTGGGTAAACGAATTAAGATGCTCAGATCGGATCGTGGTGGTGAGTATCTAAGTTCGGAATTCCGAGACTATCTAAAAGATTGTGGAATTGTTTCGCAATTGACACTTCCTAGGACACCACAATTAAATGGTGTCGCCGAGAGGAGGAACCGGACATTGTTGGATATGGTTCCGTGTATGATGAGTCGTACGGATGTACCCATTAGCTTTTGGGGCTATGCATTAGAAACGGCCGTTAGAATCCTTAACCTCGTACCAACTAAGAAGGTCAAGAAGACACCTTTTGAGATGTGGCATGGAAAGGTTCCATCGCTTTCATATCTAAAGGTTTAGGGTTGTCCTGCCTACGTGAGACGTGAGGTGGAGGACAAATTAGAACCCCGAGCCGAGAGGTGTTTGTTTATTGGATATCCTGCCGGGTCTGTGGGATATTTGTTCTACAAACCGTCCGAGAACAAGGTATTTGTTGCTCGGTGGGTCGTCTTCCTTGAAAGGGATATGCTATCCAAAGACGCTAGTGGGAGAAAGGTAGATCTTGAAGAGATTCAAGAACCTTCCAATGACCAACCTGAAGTTGGCACTAGTTCACAAGATGATTCTCAGCACGGCGCTGCTGGAGAACATGACACGGATCCTTTACCTCTTAGGAGATCCGGTAGGAGTCGCAACGAGCTAGAGAGATATGGATTTCTCATGTCAGAGGGCTGCGACCTAGTGGAGGATCATGATGAACCATCATCTTATCGGAACGCCGTGGTGGGCCCTGAGTCCGCTAGGTGGAAAGAGGCTATGCAGTCCGAGATTCAATCTATGTCGGATAACCAAGTCTGGGATTTGGTAGATCCGGTACCCGGGTGTAGACCCGTAGGGTGCAAGTGGATCTTTAAGAAAAAGTCCAGCATAGATGGAGAGGTAGACACCTTCAAAGCCCGACTAGTGGCTAAGGGTTTCACGCAAACTCATGGTGTAGACTATGATGAAACCTTTTCCGCGGTGGCTATGTTGAAGTCTATCCGGATACTTATGGCAAATGCCGTATTTCATGATTATGAGATTTGGCAAATGGATGTAAAAACCGCGTTCCTTAATGGGACACTAAGCGAGGAGGTCTATATGACTCAACCGGAGGGTTTTATACATGCCAAGCATCTGGATAAAGTCTGCAACCTTAAGAAGTCCATTTATGAACTTAAGCAAGCATCGCGCAGTTGGAACCTGTGCTTTGATGAGAAAGTCAAAGAGTTTGGCTTTTCGAAAAGCAAGGATGAGCCATGCGTATATGTCAGGGCTAGTGGGAGCATAGTTGTGTTCTTAGTCTTGTATGTCGATGACATACTCCTCATTGGAAACGATGTCCCGACCCTTCAAGGTGTAAAAACTTGGTTAGGGAATTGTTTTTCAATGAAGGATCTAGGAGATGCGACTTATATTCTTGGGATCAAAATCTATAGAGATAGATCCAAGAGGCTTATTGGGCTTAGCCAAAGTACATATGTTGACAAAGTCCTAAAGCGGTTTAGGATGGAAGACTCCAAGAAGTGGTTCATTCCAATGTCACATTGAGTAAGACTAAATCCCCTAGTTCCCCAGAGGAACGGGAAGTAATAAAGCGAGTGCCATATGCTTCGGCTGTGGGCTCGATCATGTACGCCATGCTATGTACGAGGCCTGATGTATCGTGTGCCTTGAGCATGACGAGTAGATATCAAGCCAACCCTGGCGAAGCTCATTGGATGGCAGTGAAGAGCATTCTTAAGTATCTTCGGAAGACTAAGGAGATGTTCTTGGTGTACGAAGGTGAGGAAGAGCTTAGAGTAAAGGGTTACTCTGATGCAAGCTTCCAAACCGGTAGAGATGACTGCTGATCACAATCGGGGTTCGTGTTCCTATTAAACGGCGGTGCTATATCCTGGAGGAGCTCCAAGCAAGACACCGTGGCCGATTCCACTACCGAGTCGGAATACATTACGCCCAGTGAAGCTGCTAAGGAGGCCGTATGGATGAGGAAATTTATGCTTGATCTGGGAGTGGTTCCAAGTATCAGCGACCCTGTTGAGATCTTCTGTGACAACGAGGGTGCCGTTGCTTTAGCAAAGGAACCAAGGTCTCATCGACGCACAAGGCATATTCCGCGGAAATATCATTTTATCCGGGACGTGGTCGAAAATGGAGACATCGTCATCAGCAAAGTACACACGGATAGCAATTTGGCGGATCCGTTCACTAAACCGTTGTCGCAAGCTAAGCACGATGCCCACACACGTGCTATTGGGATTAGATTTGCTAGTGACCTGGTTTGAGTTGTATATTGGTTATTGTATTCGATGTATTTACTATGTTATTGGGAACGTTAAGCAATATTGTATTTTTGAATGTATTGATAATTAAATGGAGATTTAATTATACGCATGTAGCGAATACTTTCTTTAAATCATTATTGTGTTCCAACTTTGCATGTTTTATCACTTCCTTGAATGTTTTAACATTCTAAATTGTCCACGATCGGTCATTCTTCATGGAAGTATGAACGAAGATCAAGGGAAATGATTGGTCATAGTGTTCAATGGGATTGAATACAAGGGATGCAATATTTCGCCTATAATTGAAAAGAGTTTCAAGTGATTGGACGACCCACACCTGATCTTACTTCATGGTACATGTCAAGAGTAAATCAGGATGATAATATCATTTATCCTTAGACCGGAGATGCATGTGTTTCACTATTTTGGTTTGCTTTATTCTGACTGCTTTCAAACGTAGTCCGTAGCTGGCTATTATAAAGGAGGTATTTGGGTAAAGTAATGTCATTGTATTGGAGGCAATGTAGTCGAAGGAATCTGTAGAGAGAGATATCCCTAGGCCCCTCGATGATTGGGCGCTGACACCAAAAATGCATGGCCATGCTCGAGCTTGCAATGATTGTTGATCAGTTGCAACTCACCTTTTTGGTCACCACCAATCTTGATCGAGAAACATAATCGTGAACGATCAGAGAATGACTTTGTACCATGTCTCGTGTTCACTTGGATATCGCGAGCAATAAGATAATTGATCACTTATCTATTGGACCAAGTCAAACTCTTTTAGTTTAACTTGGTACTTGTCAAGGATGACATACCCCGTGTTTAGTTGGGGGCAGGGATGCCTTGCTAGAAGCCGCTCCCTGTCTGTGGTGCCCATGGTTCGTACCCTACACGGCCCGTGAAGGAGGTCGTGAAGGCACAACCCTCACGATTCTTGTAGTGCGCGGCACGGCTCGTGGAGGATTAATGGCCGGTCGTGGCGCATTTATCCTTCACGGCCCGTGAGAGCCCGTGAAGAAGTCGTGAAGGCAGAATTCTAAGTGACACTTGTATTTGGTTGGACCATTTTGTTGGTCCAATGATGTAGTGCCACTTAGCTCCAACTCTGGACTCTTTGAACACAGAGAATGCTTATATTAGAGGTGTTTTTTGTTCATTGAATACTCTTGGACATTATGGTGCATTAGACACATATTGTGACTTCTTCCATAGAGAGAGAGAGAGAGAGCAAGATCAATTGAAGGTGGTTAGTGCACAAGTGGTTAACAAGGCTGTTCCAGAAGATCATCAAGTGTTGGTGTCTTCTTTGGTTTGCTAGTACAAAGAGATTGAAGACTTCCTTGGTGTGGACTTGCATTAGGGCTTGGAGCCTTTTGTTTCAAGCTTACATCCCAAGTTCCTTTTGTTCCAGAGAATTATCAAAGTCTTCAAGGGTATGATTCACTTCCCTTCTTCTCTTTGTGCTTGTTTTTGGTTGCATGCATGTTCTTGCAAGTTTTCACCACCATTGGGAAATCATGGGATCATTTTGTGTGTTTTTGTTGCTTCCGTTGTGTGCTTTGATACCCATGGATTCCCAACAAGATGAAGATTGGATTGAAGCTATGCAAGAGGAGCTGACAGAGTTTCAAAGAAATAAGGTCTGGACCCTTGTCCCTGCTCCCAAAGGAAAAACAATTATAGGCACTAAGTGGGTTTATAGAAATAAAATGGACAAGGATGGAGTAATGATCAGAAACAAGGCAAGGCTAGTAGCTCAGGGGTATCGACAAGAAGAAGGCCACGACTGCTCAACCAACTGCTAAATCATGGGTTCGAATCCCATTTCCTCCGGAAACAACCCTTGGCAACCCGATATTTAAGGAAGCACAGCTAACCTAAGCGGGGGCAGAATCAATGACCCAAGGTTTGGGAGTCAAGGAACTGGAAGACAGACACGCGGTGGACTGACCTCTTTAGGCAAGAGAGGCAGTAGGAAGAGAGCCATTAGAAAGAAATTCAAAATGTTCTGTGGCGCTAAAGTGTCTGCACTTTGATTCCCTTGCCTGTAGATATGAGAGATGGACATGGAAGGAAGTAAGAAAGTTTTGAAAGATCTGATCATATAAGGGACTGTCCAAGGGACTGCACCTCCACAGATGCTATCAAAAATTATTTTTTTTCACTCTGACCTGCGAGTAGCCTAATCTGTAACAAAGCATCAGACCAAAAAGGGGAGCTCTGGCTTCTACAAATGTGTTGGTACCTGGGCCATAAAAGGTAGAAAAAGCAACCAAAGCGGAGCCCTTATAGTCCCTAAGAATGCCACCACCTGCTGCCCCTTGAAGAACCATCTGTGTTCAACTTCAAAATACCAAAAGGAGGAGGAGCCCATTTGATCCATTTTCCTTTAGGAATATTAGGGGAGACCATAGGGATATGCATTACTTGGAAAAAAATAGAATCATGAAAACCCGTTTTTTATTCTTATCCCGAAATGATGAATTGAGCTCGTATAGGCATTTTGGACGCTGCTATTGAAATAGCTCTTCTGGCTATATTTTCTGTTACTCCACCCATTTCATAAAGGATTCGACCTGGTTTAACAACAGCTACCCAATATTCGGGAGAGCCTTTACCTGAACCCATACGTGTTTTTGCGGGCCTTACTGTAACTGGTTTATCTGGAAAGATACGGACCCATATTTTTCCACCGCGACGTGCATTTCGTGTCATTGCTCGTCGACCTGCTTCTATTTGTCTAGACGTGATCCAAGCGGGTTCAAGTGCCTGAAGAGCGTATTTACCAAAACAAATAGCATTACCTCTATAAGATATTCCCTTCATTCATTATAATGAGACATTTGCCCCTGTTGCAAGGATTGAAGCTATAAGGTTGTTTCTAGCCTATGCAGCCTTCAAAAACTTTAAAGTGTATCAAATGGATGTTAAAAGTGCATTCCTAAATGGAGCACTACAGGAGGAGGTCTATGTGAAACAACCCCCTGGTTTTATTGATGCTAAACATCCAGATTATGTCTATAAGTTAGACAAGGCTTTGTATGGACTCAAGCAAGCTCCAAGAGCCTGGTATGATACACTATCCACCTATTTGCTCTCAAATAATTTTGTCAGAGAAAGTATTGACAAAACTCTTTTCATAAGAAAGAGCAGAGGATATGTCATTCTGGTTCAAATTTATGTGGATGACATTATTTTTGGATCAACAAACCAATATCTGTGTGATTGGTTCTCCAAGATAATGTCTAATCAATACAGAATGAGCATGATGGGTGAGATGACGTACTTTTTGGGACTTAAAATTTATCAGAAAGAAGATGGTATATTTATTAATTAGAGCAAGTATGTCCTTGATCTGATTAAGAAATATGGATTAGACTCAAGCCATCCCGCAAATTCTCCAATGTTACACAATATCAAGCTACACAAGGACATTGATGGAAAATCTGTATGTCAGACTACATATAGAGGAATGATAGGTTCATTACTCTATTTAACAGCAAGCAGACCTGATATAATGTTTGCTACATGTGTTTGTGCACGATACCAGGCTGATCCAAAGGAATCACACTTGCTAGCTGTCAAAGGAATACTCAAATATCTGAAGGGAACACCAAACTTAGGTTTGTGGTATCCCAAAGGAACAGGATTTGTGCTAATAGGGTACTCCAATTCAGACTTCGCAGGATGTGGTCTTGATAGAAAGAGTACTACTGGAGGATGTCAACTTTTGGGTGGAAAATTAGTTAGCTGGACAAGCAAGAAACAAAACTCAGTGGCAATTTCAACAGCTAAAGCTGAATATGTAGCTGCAAGGAGTTGTTGTGCTCAAATACTGTGGATGCAGCATCAGCTTATGGACTTTGATTTGCATTATTCGAAGACTCCTATATTTTGTGACAATCAAAGTGCTATTGCCATTACACACAACCCAGTGTTTCACTCAAGAACCAAGCATATTGAGATAAGACATCACTTCATCAGAGATATTGTAGAAAAGGGAAAGATAGACTTAGTCTTCATTGAGACTGAAGATCAGCTTGCGGATATCTTCACGAAACCAATTGAAGGCACAAGATTTACAACTCTACTTGGCAAGCTTGGCATGCTCAACCCTTAATTGGTATGTTCCATTCTTTATCTCTGTTTAAATTTTTTTTTGCTAAGTGCTACATTTGACTAAGTGTCAAAATCTGAGCTGAGTGCTAAATCTGAGCTGAGTGCCCAAACTGAGCTGAGTATCTGAAGCTAAGTGCTCCATCTAAATGTTCCATTCTTTATCTCTGTTTAAATATATTTTTTATAAAAATATCATTTCAATATAACAGTGTGCGTTTGGGTAACAAACAATAAATTTAGCCGTTGTAACAAACTGCGTAGAAGTTTTTACGGTAACGGTCATATTTATTACCCTCAGATAATGGTAACTTTTCTCTCATATTGAAAAGGTATAAATAAGAGTGAATTTTCATCATAGTTCGTTTAAACTTCAAAAATATTCTTCTCTCTTAACCCCTAACGTTGCAGTGTGCAGAGTTCATTGCTAAGTGCTTACTACTGCTAAGCGCAATCCAATACGATAAGTTCGATTTCAATGGAGGGGTATACTCTAAATCTAACTGAACAAATGATCCGTGGTGGAAATTTCAAGAACAACGCACTCCTCACATACAAACAAAACAACGTCATCGCCTGTATCGACATTCCGAAGTCCAAATTTGGCAGAGGATATGAGGAGTGGGTCTCCTACATTCGCAAGGGACCCCTTGCACATGCATTTCTTCGTGGTCCGGCTGTGCTCATCCCTCAACTTCTCACGGAATTCTGGTATACGTGTAAACTGGATGCAACTCAACCGGTTATACGGGGTACAGTTCTAAGTGGGCAAGTGGCGATAGAAGTTGATGCAAACTGTCTCCTCAAGTTATTGGCGTCATACGGAAATCTGTTTTCTAGACGGCATGGGGATTTATGGTATCCACTGTGGTTCGTTCCCTTGGAGGTGGGAGGTCTGGATAATGTAAATGACTTTGAAATGCAACTACTATACAACTTATTTTATGATCGACGAGTGGATTACGCTGAGTTGATCTTTGAAGCATTCAAGTCATTAGTGACTAAGAACATAAGGGACACCATTGTACCCTTTGCAAGATTTATATCCATGGTCATCGAGGACAGGTTGGGTAGAAGATATACTACTCAATATGAGTCAATTCCTACTCCTGTTCTCAGCTACAGAATGTTCGCCCATGATATTTTCCCTGGGCACCCTACAATGAGTGCTCAGATGAGGGTGTATGTACAGCTTCCGACTCCTGAGTCAAGTGAAGCTGAGACAGAGGAGGAAGCTGCGGAAAAAGTGGGTGACGATGTTGGTTCTAAGGCTGAGTCCCCTCAAGCTGATCAACCTAGGACTCAGTTTAGACCCCGTACTCAAATAATTTAATCCACCACTTCTAGTTCTGAGCAAAGGAGTCTGTTTCCTAGCTCTGAGTCTCCACTGCTAGGTGCAGCAGGTATAATTTCGCAACCCTTATCTCCTTCTCTCTCTCTTTTACTTCTCCATCTCCAAACTTAGGAGATAGGACTGAGTCAAGCCCAACTCAATCTAACCCCTCTCCTCCACCTTAAACATCTCCATCTATCTTACAATCTACAGCTAACTTTGGTCAGCCCACTACTACCAAGGAGAAATCCTACACCGATACAAGGAAAACTGCCAAAGGTGGTCTTTCACCTCGAAAGGACACTGGAGTTGATAACACATTGATACCTCCACCGGCAGGAGCTGAGGGGGAGACACCTTCTCTTAAGGTGCCAACCTCGAAGCTCGGTTCAACCCTTAAGCCTATACCGGGTATGGTGTCTACTCAGCCCATACTTACTAGTGCCATGGGAGAGCCTACTTCTGTGCCTTCACAACCCCATGAAGGTAACATTGAAATACTGACCAATCCCCAGGGTCAATTACCCCCTCCTCACCATTAAGCCTAGCTCACCCCACTACCATACCTCACGACATTGTTCATTCTTCTCTTCTATTCTTACACACTCTCACAAGACCTGTCAATGAACCTTTCATACACACTAGGAAGGTTTACAGGGTCTCCATTCTAGCCCCCTTGATTCCATAGGTCATCACCAACTTTTGGATATGGGACCCACATCCTTACCTACTGAGGAACACTCAACAGCCACTCCTACGGTGGAAATACACTCTTCCACTGGACCGGAGGACGTTGAGGTAAGAAGAAGACCTGAGGAGCCCAAACTAATGACCACTAATGCTCAAGTCCTTATGGACTATCTACAAACTCGGTTTGAGCTTCTACACAGGAAAAGGAAAAATGACAAAGCCAAGTTGATGAGTAAACTTGCTGATTTGTCAACTTCAGTAGCCAACTTGGAAAGCTTCATGCTCAAACTCAGACCCTCCCCTATTGATGATGTCAAAAAGGGGGAGGAAGAATCAAAGAAGTGTGATGATAAGGTTGAGGGGGAGCATACAGAGGAAGTACAGTTTGAACAAGCTCATGATCAGTTTATGAGTACTGTAGATCAGCCTTCTCAACAACAACAGGCTCCAACAGTCCAAATTACCACAACTTCACAAGCTCATCCAGAAACTCCACTTGAAGAAACATCTCAAGTTGTTCACACCAACCTTCCTCAAGCTAATTTGCCAAAATTTGTTGAAGCTGATTCCGTTCCAACTTCACAAATAGACAAAGGGAAGAGTAAGGTGTTTGAGATGGTAAAAAGAAAGAAAAGAATTGTTATGCCTCTAGCGAAGAAAAGAAAAGTTATCATTGCTGAGCCTGAGCCAGAGCAACAGGGTAAGTCTCAACTAGTTGCACATGAATCTGACTCAAGTGATGAAGCTGATGCAGCACAGAAAGCCAGTGACATACTTGTTGAGCAAATGTTACAAGAGATGGCTAAAGAACTAGGCGTAACAGTGGAGGAAATAAAAGAGCAGCAATGACAAGCTAAAGTTCAACGAGAAAAGGCTAAAGCTGAGGCTGCCAGAGTTGAAGCTGAAGCTGATTATTCTGGTCCAAGAGCTGCCCCAATTCCCTACTCAGATGTGGATCTAAGGCATTGTTATAAAAGAACACATTTTAATAACAAGACTGAATCAATTACACTGAGTAGAAAAGGAGAATTGGTAATCATCAACTTTGTACTAGACAACAAACAAGAAATTGATATAGATATGAGATGTCTGTACAAGTTGGGGTTCTCAGAGTTGAAGATAGTAGCCACAACTATCAAGCAGATGAAAAAGAGTCAAATCAGAGAACAGATAATTGATGTGCTTAAGACAATCTTCATAAGGATCGATCAGCTAGGTGAGATTCCTGCTGATGAAATTGATACCTTCCTTAATCGAGGCAAAGCTGCAGGAGTTAGAGCAGCAAGCCAGCGAGCTAAAAGAGACATCATTTCACTCAACCTTTGGAAGGATTCTTGTATCTTGATGTGGAAGGAAATCAATGTTTCTTGAAAGTAACAGATCTTCATTTGGCAAATCTGGAATTGATTATGTACTTGAGAATTCTATGTGATGACTCAATTCAGAACTCAGTATTCAGATATCATCTTAACAAAGAAATAAAATCAAGGAAAACTGAGATGAGAGAGCTGCCAGAAGGTGAAGAGATTGTGAATGGTGCTATCAAGAAAGCTGCGATATGGGAACTTAAATGTTATGATATGTGGTTAGAAGTTTGAGATCCTATTGATTAAATAGATTAGTTCTATGATTTTGCAAGCACTAAGTGTGCAGAAGCTAATCATGAAGATTAAGCTATAATGTAAATGATATGTTCATTAATACAAACTCAAGTTTGATATGTTCAACTTTTTATTATTTGATATGTTCAAAATTATGTTTGATATGTTCAAAGAAACAGCTTTGTAAGTTCAAGCTGATGATTGATATGTTCGATTATAAACTAATATGTTCAGTTGTATAAGTTTTGTAAGTTCAGAACTTAAGTTACTTCTGATAAGTTCAGAATCTGAGTAGTTGTATATTCAAATACTTAGAATACAATTCTTACAATAGATTTGTAAAATAAATATCTTGTAAGTTCAAGATACGTGTATAAGTATGGATCAGTTCAATACTTATTTCAAGAACTAACTTTGGTCAGTTCCAGAGTTGTTCAGCATAATTCTGTTAACCTATACCTACTTTGATTCAATGTTTTGTCATCATCAAATAGGGGGAGATTGTTAGTCCCATGTTTAGAATATTTAGATTTGATGAGACAAACTACAGATATGTATAGATGATAGATTAAGAGTTAGGAATTATGTAGGTCTGTTATAGACTGACTGGTCAGCTAAAGCTGAGTACTCAGCGTATAAACAGATATAGAGTTGTCTATGTAAGTACTAGATAGCTCAGTGATTTCTAAACTGAGATAGGTTTCAAGAATGAAGACTTGAAGATTCAAGAATCCAGGCTTCAAGAAGTCAGCTTGACAAGGTCAAGACTGAATCAGCTCAGCTCAGCGTCAGAAGTCAGTTCATAATTTAAGTTCTAAATTATGTTATAAACTCTCCATATCTACGACATTTAAATTAGGATATCTAAACCTAATTTAAACTATCTATTAGTTGGATAGAAATCTCAAACGGAATTAATTAGATATGTTCTAATTAAGAAGTTTGTTACGGTTTTAAAGAAAAGATAAGTTCTATCTTTAAACTACGATTTATTCGTAGATATATCAAGTATAAGTATAAACCTTCTTCTGGGTTTATATACACGAATACATACACAAACGAATGTGAGAAGATATTCGATAACAAGTACGTGATACTGCATAAGTTGCAAGACTGCATAAGTTGCAAAACATACAGTGTTCGTGATACTTGATACGTGTGTGTTGCAATAACTTTGTAAGTTCAAAGTTCGACAGAGTTTTCAAGAGTTCTTCTTAATCAGTTTTAACAAGAAATTCGATCATCAGTTAGTTTGTGATTCAAGAGTGTTTAGAGAGAGTTGAGGTTATAATCATTGTAATATCAAATCATCCTGTTGATTTGATTAGAGAGTGATAATAGTTATTGTTTTTTTTTGAAAATTGAATATACATTTGATTAATTGGTTAAATTGTTTAAAGTGTATTCAACCCCCCCCCCTTCTACACTGTATCGGTTGCTTGTTCACCCTCTTAGGGACCAACAACTAGCCTACACGTGTTTTCACCGTTCCCTACTTAAAATGTGTATGTATATATAGACAAAACTTCAAACGAGAACTATTTTTTGTACCAGAACTGCGATAACTATTTTTAACGTCATTAATAACTCATTAATGTAACAACCAAATTTTTATTAAAAATTTAATAACGGAAATGTACAGGTGTTATATATGTGAAAAGTGATTATATGCTACTAAATGTGGTTATAAACCGGAGGGGCCAGAACCGTCAGAATAGAATTTAAATAGACAAGGGACTATTTATCCAATTATGGCAAACTTATTGAAAGTCCTTTGTTAGTGAAGAAGATGAGTAAACAATGAATACTTGAAGTAAAGATGATGAAGTTTAGTATGAACAAGTATGAACACTTTGCATGTAACTTGACGATTCTCTTGTATTGCTTTGAACGTTGGAATGCAGAGAATACAAATGGCAAAGGTTGCCTTGCAAACTAAGTTTGCAAGGCTATAAATACACAAGCCTCATAGGCTTAAAACCACATGGGCCCAAAACTAAATAACTAAACTAGTCTAAGAATTACATAAGGAAAGTGGGCCAAGCCCATAATACTAACTAATCTAGTAAATATAAATTACATACAACAAAAGAACACAAGGCTAACAAACTAATTAATATCTAACATTCTCCCCCTTTTGTTGCATTGTGCTGAAGCAGGTATTGTTCATCTGCTTCTCTGACCTAGGATCCTTTCCCAGCTCCTTATGGCCTTTCTTTCTTGGATCTTATTGTCACACCCCGCTAAAGCGGAAACACGAGGTGTCACAGCACAAGATATCATCGCACAAGATATCATCGCACAAGGTAAATAGACAATAACCATTATATTGACTTAACAAAAATAAGTAGTTCGGGTAAAAGATAAATAAAAGTTACATAATCGAATAAAAATTAAATGACATTGTCTTGTACGATGCGAAAATAAAATAGATATTGTTTTTATAAAACGTGACGATGAAGATGAAGATGCCACACATCATGTTCGTAAGCATAAGGTACCTAACGGCGATCACCTAAAAGCATGGGTAAAAGAAAGGAAACGGTCAACTACTAGAGTTGGTGAGTTCATAGGTTTTTAATATATGCACAAAATATCTTTTAAATGAGAAAAGTTTAAATAATTGATGGAAGTTTTACGAATAAAATAAAAGTATGCATGAATGATAGAAGATGTATTATATTGCCCAATAAGTTGCACATGGTAATAATAGACTATGATGATTGTTGCTTGAGCCATTATCCAACCTAGCCGACAACCAATTGCCCATAATAAACCTAACGCCTATATTAAATGACGTTAGTAGTGGTAAAGTACATCTATAGTTCGTCAACCATAAATGGGAGACGTCGGAATCTCCAAATAGAGTTACTTACAAATACCATCGGCTCACTAGCAGAGTTAAGGAATAATGTCCAACGAAAGGGCCTTACAACGATCACCCAAGCACATCAAAGAATAATACCATAAGTGCTCAAAATAATATTTGAAATAAATAAGAAGATAGGCAATAAACCTTTCATGAAACGTATACACATGCTTTCACCCCAAAATAATATGAAATACGGTAAAAAGGGGCTATGATACTCACTTGTTATGCAAATGTGTTCACTCGTAAGGATTTCTTGTTCCTACCGAAGCTCCTTTCCTAATATAAGAGGTATGTAGCTCTATTAGACTTATTTTATTTATTATTTTGTATTATTTATTTGTTGTTAACATATTTATTAAATAGTTAAAGGTTGTCTCTATTTTCCATAAATCATAAGTGTTCACTAGAATTTTCAGTTCTTTAAGTTGAACTTTAAAAATTAAAAAATATAATTTAGGAGTCATATTAAGGCTTGATAATTTAATATAATCTTAATACATGTTTCTAGAATGTCCAGTAAAAATATAGGAATTTATAATCCATGTTTAGTATTTTTAATAATTAAAAGTGTATAGGATGTCCACTGATCAGTGTCTGGATGACATATTGTTACTAAAACGTCTGTTTAGGGCTCATACGACCTCTTTTTTACATGATTCAAACTGGGAATTAACCACGACTCAAAGATGAAACGTTTAAAAAAACCTAGACGTATTTTGACTGAAGAATGAGTAAGTTACACGCGTTTAAAGTGTACCTTTTTAAATCTGTCAGATTTCCAGATTCAACATATGTGTCTTTTTAAATATGTTTGAAGGATCAAACATTCATGAAAATTATTGAATCTAGGTTTAAATTAAAGGTAACACTTTAAACTAAGATTAGAAAAAAGAATCAACGGATTTTGATACCTAGAACTCCAAATATAACAAAAACAAGTGGGGAGTTCTAATATCAGATTCTGCCAGATTTGTGATTCTTTTTGCTTATGGGTCATAACTTTAATATAACATGTTTATATTCATGATTAATCATCTTGTATGAATATAAGCTTTGATAATCCATGTGTTCTTACAAAAATGGTAGGATGATACACATTTTATGTGTTCCTTACAACATTTGTTAAGATGAAACACATGCATGATCAAAGTCTTATTTTCTTGATTTTTAGTTGATTAAGTTCCATACAACAATGGTAGGATGATGCACATTTCATGTGCTCCTTACAACATTGGTAGGATGTTTATATTTACATGATTATAGATATATATAAAGGAAATAAGATGAACATCAAAGAAAATAAATAAAAAGAAAGAAGAAAGAAGAAAAGAAGAAAGGTAGAAGAGTAGAGATGAGTGTTTTATGATCATCTTACCAACTCTTTTCTTTGATTTTGTGTTTGATCTTCAAGTGATGATCAAGACTTGGATGTTCTTGGGAGATTTTTGTTGGGAAAGAAGAAGAGAGAAAAGAGAAGAGATGGAGTGTGGTGGTGAAGGAAATGATGAAGAGTAGTAGGGGGCTTATATAGAGCATGGGGGAGATCAAGTGGTGATTCTTGGGAAGAGAAGGAGGCAATAGAAAAGAGATGGGGGGTTTCTTTTATTTTTTATTTTTTTATAAATTATGTGTAATAAATTTGTAAAAATGGTGATTTTGTTTAAATCTTTTAATTAACAAAGTTTTAATTATTTTGATGAGTTTATATATATATGTTTTATATTTTAACTTATTTATATTTATTATGATGTATTTAATTATTTTTATTGTTATTATTATTATTATTGTATATGATTTGTAATTCTTGACTTTTAATAATTCGATTTTTCGAGCTCGGGAAGGTTCTAACCATATAGGCGGGATTTCTACGAAATCTAATATTATTATGGATGTATTTAAGTCATAAATACTATTTTTAGTCATACTAGGCTTAATATTAGAAATTCTAATGGCTAACCTGGGAAAATTATTGCCGAATGTCACAGTCTCCCCTGATTTAAAGAATTTCGTCCCGAAATTAATCGTTGATGTCCTGGACCTGCTTTTTGACGAAGAGGTGCGGATATTTGAGTTTCATATAATCCTCTCGCTCCCAAGTGTATTCAGGCCTGTGCCTTGAGTTCCAACGAATTTTTAAGATGGGGATCTTGCTTCTCCTTAGTCTTTTGACCTCCCGGTCAAGGATTTCGATTGGTTCTTCTACGAAGTGCAACCGGTCATCAACTTGCACATCTTTTAAGGGTAAGACTAAGGTTTCCTCCGTTTGGCATTTCTTTAAATTCGACACATGGAACGTGTCATGGATGGCGCTCAGTTCTTGTGGCAGTTTTAGCTTGTAGGCTACCGGACCAATCCTTTCGATTATCTCGAATGGCCCAACGTACCTGGGACTTAATTTGTTCTTTTTTCCAAAACGCACTATCCCTTTCCAAGGTGATATCTTTAGTAGAACTTTATCGCCAACTTGAAACTCTAGGGGTTTCCTGCGATTGTCGACGTAGCTCTTTTGTCAGTCCCTAGCGGTTTTGAGCCTTTCCCTGATAATCTTTATCTTATCAGTGGTTTCCTGTACGACGTCTGGTCTGGACAATTGTCGGTCTCCGATTTCCAACCAGCTGAGCGGAGATCTACATATGCGTCCGTACAATGCTTCATAGGGTGCACACTGGATACTGGTGTGATAACTATTATTGTATGAAAATTCAACCAGTGGCAAATGCGAGTCCCAGCTCCCACCAAAATCTAACACACAAGCACGTAACATATCTTCCAGCGTTTGAATAGTCCTTTCCGATTGTCCGTCTGTTTGGGGGTGGTATGAGGTGCTTAGATTGACTCGCGTTCCCAATGCTTTCTGAAGTGATTGCCAAAATCGGGAAGTGAAGCGACTATCCCTATCCGAGATGATAGAGATGGGCACTCCATGACGCATGACGATCTCATTGATGTAGATTCGTGCCAGCTTTTCCATCTTGTAATCTTCACGAATAGGTAGGAAATGTGCTGACTTTGTAATCCGGTTTACTACTACCCAGATGGAATCATACCCTTTTGCGGATCGGGGTAACTTAGTCACAAAATCCATAGTTATCTGTTCTCATTTCCATTCCGGGATTTCGGGTTGCTGCAGTAATCCAGAGGGTTTCTGGTGTTCTGCCTTAATCCTTGCACAAGTCAAACATTTCCCCACGTATAGGGCGACATCCTTCTTCATTCCGGGCCACCAATAGTATTCCTTCAAATCCTTGTACATTTTATCGGCTCCGGGATGAATAGAATACTTAGACTTATGTGCCTCATCCAATATCGTTAACCTTATGTTATTCACCTTGGGTATCCAAACCTTCTTTTCGAAGTAACGTACTCCATCAGTTCCAATCTCGAACCTGTGCTCCAAATGACGGAGGGTTTCCTCTTTTAGATTTTCTGCTTTTAATGCTTGCTCCTGAGCTTCAAGGATCCTTCCTTTCAGACTTGTTTGCAAGCTCCTAATGCTCGTATTCTCGTTGGTTTTACTCTTTCCTTCCTACTCAACGCGTCGGCTACCACATTGGCCTTGCGTGGGTGATATTTGATTTCGCAATCATAATCATTGAGTAGTTCTACCCATCGCCTTTGTCTCATATTGAGCATCTTTTGATCAAAAATATGCTGGAGACTCTTATGGTCAGTGTAGACGGTACACTTGGTGCCATATAAGTAGTGTCTCCATATTTTGAGTGCAAACACTACCGCTCCTAGCTCCAAATCATGAGTAGTGTAGTTTTTCTCATGAACCTTCAATTGTCTCGAAGCGTAGGCGATAACTTTGTCTTTTTGCATTAAAACACATCCCAACCCTTGGTGTGATGCGTCGCAATAGACCACAAAGTTTTCTGATCCGGTTGGCAATGCCAAGATAGGTGCGTTGCATAGCTTCTGCTTTAAGGTTTGAAAGGCTTCTTCTTGCTTATCTCCCCAAATGAATTTCTTATCCTTCTGAGTCAGAGTCGTTAATGGTTGATCCATGCGTGAAATGTTTTCGATGAATCGCCTATAATATCCTGCCAAACCCAGAAATTGTCGAATCTCGGTTGGCGTCTTTGGTGCTTCCCACTTTTTGATTGCTTCGATCTTTGCTGGATCGACATGAATTCCGTTTGAATTAACTACGTGACCAAGGAAGTGTACTTCTCGGATCCAAAATTCACACTTGGAGAATTTGGCATACAACTTCTGGTCCTTGAGTAGTGTTAAGATTAATTTCAAATGTTGCTCATGATCTTCCTTGCTTCGCGAATAGATGAGAATGTCGTCTATGAACAGTATTGCAAACTTATCTAAATATGGTCTACATACATTATTCATTAACTCCATAAATACTGCTGGAGCATTAGTCAACCCAAAAGGCATAACTAAGATCTCGTAATGTCCATAGCGGGTTCTAAAGGCGGTCTTAGGGACGTCTTCTTCGCGAACTCTCAACTGGTGATATCCCGAGCGAAGATCGATTTTTGAAAAATAGTTGGCGCTTTCAAGTTGGTCGAACAGGTCATCAATTCGAGGAAGTGGGTATTGATTTTTGATGGTCAACTTGTTGAGTTCCCGATAGTCGATACACATTCGTAGAGATCCATCTTTCTTTTTTGACGAATAGGACTAGGGCTCCCTATGGTGAGGTACTTGGTCGAATAATTCCTTTGTCGAGTAGCTCTTGAAGATGTGCAGACAATTCCTACATTTCCAACGGGGCTAACCGATATGGAGCCTTTGCTACGGGCGCGGCTACAGGGATTAAATCAATCCAAATTTGTCTTGTCTAACTAAGGGTAATCCAGGTAATTCATCCGGAAACACCTTGGGAGAATCCCGAACGATTGGAAAATCGTGAATGTGCTTTTCCTAAACCTCCGTTTCTACAACGTGCACGAAGAATGCGATATAGTCCTTTCCTAAATATTTTTGCATTTTCATGCATGATACCACCTTAACGTTCTTCCTGGTCTTTTCTCCTTATACGACAAGCGTTTCATCTTGTGATAGTGGAATCTGAATGATCTTTGCAGAACAAAGTATTTCAGCTTGATTTTTGGATAGCCAATACATACCAATTACTACATCAAAGCTCCCTAATTTGATTGGTATGGTCTACGTTGAAGTTTTTGCT
The DNA here is from genome assembly GCA_038502395.1 of Dittrichia graveolens. Classification (NCBI taxonomy): domain Eukaryota; kingdom Viridiplantae; phylum Streptophyta; class Magnoliopsida; order Asterales; family Asteraceae; genus Dittrichia; species Dittrichia graveolens. The sequence goes on from JARJIL010000003.1 coordinate 57,059,864, forward strand.
AGCTAAGTTCAAGGTACACTTAGTGATTATAAATCTAGTCTTGATTTCTTGTCCATTAGCAAATTCCATGATATAGCCCTCTTTCAATATTTGAAATTTTAGATTGAGCTTTGGTCTAAAAACTAGTGGTACGAAGCTTCTATATATTCTAGAGTCAGATAGCATTGATGCATTATAATTGTTCAGAAGAAACATACTAGTAATCACATTCGGGTCTCTCCTTTGTACAAATTCTACTTAGCTAGGTTATGGTGATCCTAAAATATAAGGTCTAACAACTAAAACTCCAGTTCAATCATATAGCAATGCATGTAAAATTTTAAAATCATACATTTCATAACGTGATTTAAGCAAAACATGTTCAATCATATAGTTCCCATTACTACTCAGGGTGCCTCTATGTGCTCCCTAAATCAGCAGTTCTCTCCCTCCTAATGAAAAGGTCACGATGTTACTCTCGTTGGTAAGGGGACTCTTTTCCTAGCCGTGAGCCTAACACATGCTTCACAGGAAGTTGGTGTTGATAATACACTAGGTCGTGAAACTCGGGGACTCTCCTACTAAGTTTCTATTCTAACCTCCATGGGTAAAGAATATGTAATCTTAGTGCGTCAACCTAATGATGACATTACAGACTTCGATATATATAAAATTGGTTACTAAGTGTGCTAATATATGAAAGTACTTATGATATGCCATGCTTAGGCACACACACAATAATCGTGCTCAAGAAAGAAAATAAATGAAAAAAGTTTCTAAGTATATTTTAATTATAACTAACCTAAGTCCCATATCGTACATAGCTAAATTGGACATAGGTGATCAAGCTTTGTCTAATTGAGGTATAACAATGTGGTACTCAACTTAATTATATTATCAATACACTTGATGTATTTTAAACAAAATTATTTTGAAAATCATTTTTATAAACCTTTCGTTATAGTTGGTGTTTTCCCCCCATAAGGAAAACAACATTCTCTATAACCTTAGGCTCTGATACCAAATCTGTCACACCCCGCTAAAGTGGAAACACGAGGTGTCACAGCACAAGATATCATCGCACAAGGTAAATAGACAATAACCATTATATTGACTTAACAAAAATAAGTAGTTCGGGTAAAAGATAAATAAAAGTTACATAATCGAATAAAAATTAAATGACATTGTCTTGTACGATGCGAAAATAAAATAGATATTGTTTTTATAAAACGTGACGATGAAGATGAAGATGCCACACATCATGTTCGTAAGCATAAGGTACCTAACGGCGATCACCTGAAAGCATGGGTAAAAGAAAGGAAACGGTCAACTACTAGAGTTGGTGAGTTCATAGGTTTTTAATATATGCACAAAATATCTTTTAAATGAGAAAAGTTTAAATAATTGATGGAATTTTTTGGAATAAAATAAAAGTATGCATGAATGATATAAGATGTATTATATTGCCCAATACGTTGTACATGGTAGTAATAGACTATGATGATTGTTGCTTGAGCCATTATCCAACCTAGCCGACAACCAATTGCCCATGATAAACCTAACGCCTATATTAAATGACGTTAGTAATGGTAAAGTACATCTATAGTTCTTCAACCATAAATGGGAGACGTCGGAATCTCCAAATAGAGCTACTTATAAATACCATCGGCTCACTAGCAGAGTTAAGGAATAATGTCCAATGAAAGGGCCTTACAACGATCACCCAAGCACATCAAAGAATAATACCATAAGTGCTCAAAATAATATTTGAAATAAATAAGAAGAGAGGCAATATACTTTTCATGAAACGTATACACATCCTTTCACCCCAAAATAATATGAAATACGGTAAAAAAGGGCTATGATACTCACTCGGTATGCAAATGTGTTCACTCGTAAGGATTTCTTGTTCCTACCGAAGCTCCTTTCCTAATATAAGAGGTATGTAGCTCTATTAGACTTATTTTATTTATTATTTTGTATTATTTATTTGTCGTTAACTTATTTATTAAATAGTTAAAGGTTGTCTCTATTTTTCCATAAATCATAAGTGTTCACTAGAATTTTCAGTTCTTTAAGTTGAACTTTAAAAATTAAAAACTATAATTTAGGAGTCATATTAAGGCTTGATATTTTAATATAATCTTAATACATGTTTCTAGAATGTCCAATAATAATATAGGAATTTATAATCCATTTTTAGTATTTTTAATAATTAAAAGCGTATAGGATGTCCACTAATCAGTGTCTGGATGCAATATTGTTACTAAAACGTCTGTTTAGGGCTCATACGACCTCCTTTTTACATTATTCAAACTGGGAATTAACCACGACTCAAAGATGAAACGTTTAAAAAACCTAGACGTATTTTGACCCAAGAATGAGTAAGTTACACGCGTTTAAAGTGTACCTTTTTAAATCTGTCAGATTTCCAGATTCAATATATGTGTCTTTTTAAATATGTTTGAAGGATCAAACGTTCATGAAAATTAGTGAATCCAGCTTTAAATGAAAGGTAACACTTTAAACTAATATTAGAAAAAAGAATCAACGGATTTTGATACCTAGAACTCCAAATATAACAAAAACAAGTGGGGAGTTCTAACATCAGATTCTGCCAGATTTGTGATTCTTTTTGCTTATGGGTCATAACTTTAATATAACATGTTTATATTCATGATTAATCATCTTGTATGAGTATAAGCTTTGATAATCCATGTGTTCTTACAACAATGGTAGGATGATACACATTTTATGTGTTCCTTACAACATTTCTTAAGATGAAACACATGCATGATCAAAGTCTTATTTTCTTGATTTTAGTTGATTAAGTTCCATACAACAATGGTAGGATGATGCACATTTCATGTGCTCCTTGCAACATTGGTAGGATGTTTATATTTACATGATTATAGATATATATAAAGGAAATAAGATGAACATCAAAGAAAATAAATAAAAAGAAAGAAGAAAGAAGAAAAGAAGAAAGGTAGAAGAGTAGAGATGAGTGTTTTATGATCATCTTACCAACTCTTTTCTTTGATTTTGTGTTTGATCTTCAAGAGATGATCAAGACTTGGATGTTCTTGGGAGATTTTTATTGGTGAAATAAGAAGAGAGAAAAGAGAATAGATGGAGTGTGGTGGTGAAGGAAATGATGAAGAGTAGTAGGGGGCTTATATAGAGCATGGGGGAGATCAAGTGGTGATTCTTGGGAAGAGAAGGAGGCAAGAGAAAAGAGATGGGGGGTTTCTTTTATTTTTTATTTTTTTATAAATTATGTGTAATAAATTTGTAAAAATGGTGATTTTGTTTAAATCTTTTAATTAACAAAGTTTTAATTATTTTGATGAGTTTATATATATATGTTTTATATTTTAACTTATTTATATTTATTATGATGTATTTAATTATTTTTATTGTTATTATTATTATTATTGTATATGATTTGTAATTCTTGACTTTTAATAATTCGATTTTTCGAGCTCGGGAAGGTTCTAACCATATAGGCGGGATTTCTACGAAATCTAATATTATTATGGATGTATTTAAGTCATAAATACTATTTTTAGTCATACTAGGCTTAATATTAGAAATTCTAATGGCTAACCTGGGAAAATTATTGCCGAATGTCATAGTCTCCCCTGATTTAAAGAATTTCGTCCCGAAATTAATCGTTGATGTCCTGGACTTGCTTTTTGACGAAGAGGTGCGGATATTTGAGTTTCATATAATCCTCTCGCTCCCAAGTGTATTCAGGCCTGTGCCTTGAGTTCCAACGAATTTTTAAGATGGGGATCTTGCTTCTCCTTAGTCTTTTGACCTCCCGGTCAAGGATTTCGATTGGTTCTTCTACGAAGTGCAACCGGTTATCAACTTGCACATCTTTTAAGGGTAAGACTAAGGTTTCCTCCGTTTGGCATTTCTTTAAATTCGACACATGGAACGTGTCATGGATGGCGCTCAGTTCTTGTGGCAGTTTTAGCTTGTAGGCTACCGGACCAATCCTTTCGATTATCTCGAATGGCCCAACGTACCTGGGACTTAATTTGTTCTTTTTCCCAAAACGCACTATCCCTTTCCAAGGTGATATCTTTAGTAGAACTTTATCGCCAACTTGAAACTCTAGGGGTTTCCTGCGATTGTCGACGTAGCTCTTTTGTCAGTCCCTAGCGGTTTTGAGCCTTTCCCTGATAATCTTTATCTTATCAGTGGTTTCCTGTACGACGTCTGGTCTGGACAATTGTCGGTCTCCGATTTCCAACCAGCTGAGCGGAGATCTACATTTGCGTCCGTACAATGCTTCATAGGGTGCACACTGGATACTGGTGTGATAACTATTATTGTATGAAAATTCAACCAGCGGAGATCTACATTTGCGTCCGTACAAATCAGGGTTTCTTTTATTTTTTATTTTTTTATAAATTATGTGTAATAAATTTGTATAAATGGTGATTTTGTTTAAATCTTTTAATTAACAAAGTTTTAATTATTTTGACGAGTTTATATATATGTATATGTTTTATATTTTAACTTATTTATATTTATTATGATGTATTTAATTATTTTTATTGTTATTATTATTATTATTGTATATGATTTGTAATTCTTGACTTTTAATAATTCGATTTTTCGAGCTCGGGAAGGTTCTAACCATATAGGCGGGATTTCTACGAAATCTAATATTATTATGGATGTATTTAAGTCATAAATACTATTTTTAGTCATACTAGGCTTAATATTAGAAATTCTAATGGCTAACCTGGGAAAATTGTTGCGGAATGTCACACTTATCCTCCAGCTGATCTGCAGTTCTGGTCATTTTTACCAACTCTGATTGATCTGGCAAGTGTCGGTTGTTGAAGAATGTTCTGCAGAATTTAGATATGCACCTTTGAAGCGTTCCGTCAGAATATGCACCGAGCTCCGAGAGTCGAAGGAATGCTTTGCCACTGTTAAGGTTTGCCATGACGAATCCATCGGCTTCTTCATAATCCTCATCAAATTTTTCAATAATGGTGTATTTTCTATGCTTGTCTAGCTTAGAATGTTGTTGGTTGGGCCTTTGAAGGTTTATCTTTGCAACATCAACCTCAACACCTAGTTGTAGATCATAGGTTCTGCACAGGAGCATCTTCTTTCGCATGAAGTCTCTAAGAACTTGGAGAGCTCGTTGTTCCTCCCGATTCTTTTCAATCTTACAAGCCCGCTCATCTTCCATATGAGTTATATCCCCCAAATTCAGAAATCTAAGCTCGACCTCGTGAAATGTATACCTTTTCCTATCTGCTCTGGTGACGTGAAAGTGAACCATTGAGTAGTTGAGGAAGTTATGCAACTACACGAACTCGATCTTGAAAATTTGATATTTGGAGGCCACTTGTTGTTTTTCGCTTGTATGGAAGGTGGCGGCAAATCGGACAGACTTCTCATGCTCTTGTGAGTTCACTACACATAGATCTTCAACCTCTCTCACCACCTCTAAAAAGATTTCCGGAATTCTTTCTTCCAAATAAGGAGTATTCAGCCATTGAGTAGGCCAGCGAGGTTCGTCTTTTGCAAGTGCTTCTCTTGGCCTGATATTTCTAATGTTTTGCCTTTCTGCAATGATTCCCTCGTGAGTGGCCAAGGGTTTAGGTCCTCCATGATAGGTTGCAGGTACCGGCCACTTACCCTCTTGCTGCTCAGATCTTTGAGGTTGTTGCTGACTTATAAGATCTATAGGCGCGATATTGAATTGCCCCTGTTCTGGTGGAAAGATGTCAAGCAGCTCCCTGTTTACAGTTGTGAAGACCTTGCGTATATTGATCAGCGGAGTCTCTTCCACTTCCTCAGTAATTGGCCTTTGGCCTTTGGATTTTTCAGTTGAAGATTCAGGAAGGGAAGATTATGGTTCTGTTGTAGGTGTTTGGATTTGCGGGATTTGGATTGTTGGGATTTGGATTGTTGGAGTTTCAGGCCTTTCCGTCTCTGACTCTGCCCCCTTGACCAGCTTCAAATTCAAAGTCTACAATTATGGGCTCGGCTGGTTGTTGTTGTTGTTTGCTACCACTACCACTGCTACTCTGACCCTCTGACGGCCTGGATACTGTGGCGGCCTTAATTCTTAATACCGTACTTTGGGCCCTAGTGTATCTTTGCTGCCGCTTCTCCCCGTCATGATGTCCTGGATCCTCAGGATCATCATGCCTTCGCTTTCAAGGTTCGGATTCAGCTTTCCAGGACTCCTCCACTACTTCCAGCCTTTTGCTTATACTTGATAAGGTGGCGGTTAGGGCATTTAAGGCTTGTAGGACTGTATTTTGGAAGGTGGTGGAGCTGGAGGAGGCGGGCTGGGGTTGTTGTTGTTGTGCTACAAGTATGTTGGATTGTTTGGTGGTTGGATTGGCAACACTGTTTATCTTGGCATGAAGGAGGTCCTTGAGTTCATCGATTGAGTAATCTCGCTCAATGACAGTTGGTGGTCGGTTTTCTAGGGCATGGATTTGGGCTCTAAAGGAACTGATTTCAGTGTGGAGTTGTGTGTTTACGTACTCCCTCAGGCCTGAGTCAAGAGTTGAGAACTTGGAATCCATAAAGGATCGTAGTTCCGGTGTAACCCCGAGCTCACTAAGAGGCTCGGTTGGCACAGGTCTTTGAGACCCATGGCCCTCATGCAGTGTTGGCATTACGGTAGCACTGGAGGGACTTCCGCTCGGTCCTCGTGTTACCTCTGCAGTAGAGGCCTCTACGAGTGTTCCGGTAGTGTCACGAAGACGTGCAAGTGGTGATCGTGTCCTAGCGAAATATTGGAAACCTATTAAGATTGGCGCTAGACTCGATTGCGCATGAAATGAAGATGTGGACGGGGGAGGCAGTCCACTGAGTTCAAAGCCAGCAAACTCCGAATGAGTTTCCGACTGCGTATGTGATGATTCCCCGTGCAATGAAACTACTTCCAGTTGAGTGGAAGCAGAGTGGCTAGTGGGGTGAGGTGCATGCACTGGTGGGAAGCCAGTGTCTGTTTCAATACCAGCCGAAACAGTGTCCCGACCGGTAGTAGATGAGGCTTCCTGCCTTTCTAGTTCTGGGGTACTCTCACCCTCTTTCTTTTCTTCCTCACCCTCACTATCACTAACCACAACATCTATTTCTGCATCTTTTCTTTCCATAAAAGGTACATCACCAAAGGTGGCAGATATGTCAGACAGGTCATGGTGGATGTCCTCTTGATGATCAGATACTTGTCTCGTGCCAGTGGATTCAGCACGGACAGGGGAGGGTCGCGGGCCAAAAGAGATTGACTGCCCGGAGGAGGATGATTCTGTTTGAGTCCTTTCTATGGAGGACTTACTTGATGATTCGGAATGGGTGGAGGCCTCAGAGTCACTGATCACCACTCCCTCGCTCTCTTGTATCTCTCCTCCCTCACCACTTCCACCACCCCTCTCTTCTGATTGTTCCCTCTCAAGCACAACCCTGCTCGGGGCACCTCTACGCACCCGATCCCTAAGACCACTAGGACCCTCACCTAGTGCTACTGCTCCCGGGGAAGGCACAACCGGCTCTTGTTGCGCCAGAGGAGCGATCCTATTCACCCTCATATACTCACGCACAGCCTCACTCTCTTGATTTAGGATTTGAAGGAGGGCAACAGGCATGGGCATGGCAACGGTGTTGGGTAGGTCTCTAATCCGTAGAAATCTGGTTATGCGTTGTACTTGGACTTACGGGTTGTTAAGTCGCCGAGGAATGGTGTGGTAGGTTTCCAGATCGGTGGCGATGAAGATGGTAAGGAATCATTGGAAGGGTATGAAGGTTTTCTGGCGGGTGGTGTCCTTTTCCTTGACCATTCAAACAATTTCCTCAAAAATGATTGTGGGGTAGTGTAGATGGCGGTGGTAAACAACACCAGCCAACAGCAGTAGAGAGTAGTAGGATCCGCCATCTGTACCCCGATGAATGCCAATAAGGGTACGGGAGATTATAGTAGCAAGCGTCTGCAAGAGAGGCGCAAGGTTTGTTCGTCGAAATTGGTGAATCTGGTTCAGCTCTCCATGGTAGTGATCAGCAATGGGAGATCAAGTACCGCATCAACCCCGGGATTTTCATCAAAGTCAGCTTTGTCATGGTAGTGATCAGCAATGGGTAGGTCCATTATGTTTCTCAGTCTGACAGCGGAAAGAGTGGTGCGGACGTTCTCAATTCTGCCACGAAGGCACTTGTGTCCCAAGCGAGTGACACCCTCTGTAAAGGTATACCACAGTTGTTGCAGGTAGAGTTCAGGTACATGAGTGGGTGATGTGTTTAGTTTTTCAGTGATGGCTTGGCGGAGAGGATGGGCACGGATGATTTATGAGATTATAAGGATTTTGGTATCTGTCTCCAAGTCAAAGTAGAGGTTGTTGCTTAGTGTTTCAAGCCTGTCAGCAGCGGGGACTAGGCTTTCCTCAGGGAGGGGTTGGTTGGCAGCCATCTATCATACGTAACATAGATCATATTAGTACAAGTGAAACAAGTAGTATTGAATGCACATGTGAATGTATAAGAGAATATGTGTTTTGGATTACAATTCACATGTGAATGTTTGACTTTGACTTTGATCTTGGCTTGACCATGAATTTTGACTCTTAATTAAAAAAAACAGTTTAGATCCATGTTGGAATTTGTATAAGTGTGGAAAGTCGGATGAATGTTCTCTTTAAAAGTCGCATGAGGTAAAATCCGACACAAGTTACAAAATCCAATAACATGAAATCGGATTGTTTAACCATATTAATTTCAAAATCTGATAAAATGAAATCTGCTATGCTCAACACTATCGGATTTTCATCGCATCCGACAGTTCATCAAAATTCGCATGAGAATGTTGGACTTGAAAGTCACATGGACTAATTTTAACATGAAAGTCGCATGAAAAGCTTTGATATTGAAAGTCGCATGGACTCATGTCACATAAAAGTTGCATGAAAGGTTTTGATATTGAAAGTCGCATGAACTTAACAATCATGCGAAGGTCGGATGGACTTAAAACATGTGAAAGTCGGATGACATAAGTTGGATGAAAGTCGGATGGCACTAAGTCATGCGAAAGTCGGATGGTCTTAAAACATGTGAAATTCGGATGGTACAAGTTGGATGAAAGTCGGATGGCCTCAAGTCATGCGAAATTCGGATGACATTGAATCATGCGAAAGTCGGATGACATTGAGTCATGCGAAAGTCGGATGACATTGAGTCATGTGAAAGTCGGATGACTTAAAACTTAGTCTTTTAAGAGTTATTGAGTCACGAAAGTCGCATGGTGTAAATAGCCAAAGGTCGCATGGAATAACTTTCCAAAGGTCGGATCAAGTTCATCCCACTGTCGGATGATTCAAACTTTTCTTCATCCGACTGTTAGGAACATTCAGTCTGTTCATACTTAGTCCAAACATGATTTTGACAAAATGTAAACTTATGGACTCAAGTTTTATACCAATAGACTCGGATTTCAACATCAAACAATTGTGTACTTGCAATTCTACCCAAACAACCTCTAAACATTACAATTTTATACTTTGAAGTAACCCTGTTCTTCACAACGAAGAACAGTACCCAAGAACTTAAAAAACTTTTTCATTTGATTCGATTTTGTGTGATTTTGAATGCCATTTTTGTTCCAGTGTGTTCGCAAACATCCAAATGTTACTCTATGCCCTTCAAACACAACAACTAACATCATTTAAGGTGTTATTGATTCAAAACCACAGAAGACCCAACTGTTCGATAACAGGGGTTGAAAAACTACACAAAAGTCGATTTTCGCCATGTAAATGTGCAAAGGATTCACCATTTCTTGTTAAAATTATCTTAACGTTCAGTTTAGTGTTGTTAAAACACAAAAATTTTACTACAAGTGAGTTTCGATCGAGAGCAATTGAGAAGCCAAGAAGATGAACAGTATTGCTTTTTGAAATATTTGGACGCGTGAAAGAAAAGAAAAGTCGGATAGGTCTATTTATAGACTATCCGACTTTCGGATGGGTCGGGGCTTATCCGACTGTCGGATCGACCCGGCTTGGCCCAAACTTAATGGTTGGCCTAGTCCATTTTATTTAAGCCCAAGAGTTAGAATTTAGCATTATTTAAGCTCAAAAATGATTATACTTTCTTTTTGTTGTTTTCTACATCATTTAAAAGACATAAAATAAACATCTAACAAAGAATCATCTAAAAAGATGAATTATGAACATTTCTCCCCTACACGAATGCACGGAAAGCATTCGTGTGAACCAGTGAACCGCATTACTCCCCCTAGACAAGAGCATCTGTATAGCTGCATAGAGAACAAAGACAACGTGTAAGTCTGTTCAAGAAAGGAAAAAAACAAAGAATTAGAGCCTGAGATTCAGCATTCCAATCTTGGATACGAAAAATGAAAACCGGGCTTCGTCCAATGGTTTAGTGAACAGATCAGCCAGTTGATTATCAGTGGGAACATACTGTAGTTCGATCAGACCCTTTTCCATGTTGTCTTTCAAGAAATGATACCTGATATCAATGTGGTTGGTTTTAGAGTGATGGACAGGATTGCAAGAAATGGCAATTGCACTCTGAGAATCACACAATAGTGGAATCTTAGAGTAGGTAAGACCAAAGTCCCGCAATTGAGTTCGCATCCACAAACTCTGTGAACAGCAACGGGCAGCAGCCACTAATTCAGCTTTAACAGTCGATGTAGACACACAGTTCTGTTTCTTTGAACTCCGGCAGACCAAGCGATCTCCTAAGAAGTGTGCACTCCCTGACGTGCTTTTCCTATCCAACATACACCCGGCATAACCCGAGTTAGAGTACGCAAGCATTTCGAATGATGAGTCACGGGGATACCATAGACCAAGGTCAGGGGTCCCTTTCAGGTATTTGAGGATACGTTTCACAGCAAGTAGATGTGATTCTTTTGGATTTGCCTGAAAACGAGCACAGAGTCAGGTAGAAAACATTATGTCTGGTCTACTAGCCGTTAGGTACAGTAAAGAACCGATCATTCCCCGATAGGTTTTCAAGTCAACTGCCTTTCCGTCATGATCAGCAGACAATTTGGTTTTGGAAGACATGGGGGTAAATTTGGACGAGCAGTCTGACATTTCATATTTTCTTAATAAATCGTTAATATATTTAGACTGATTTATGAAAATGTCATTGGAAAGTTGTTTGACTTGTAAGCCGAGGAAGAAATTCATTTCCCCCGTCATGCTCATTTCAAAGTTGCTCGCCATTAGTTTTGAAAACTCTAGACTGTACTGTGGGTTTGTAGAGCCAAATATAATATCGTCTACATATATCTGGACTAAGATGTAGTCATCCCCAATTTTCTTTGTGAAGAGGGTGGTGTCGATTCGTCCCTTTGAGTAGCCTTCACGAACCAGATAAGCCGAGAGAACATCATACCAAGTCCGTGGAGCCTGTTTGAGTCCGTAGAGGGCCTTATCAAGTACGTAGACATCGTTTGGTCTTTTGGTATCAACAAATCCTTCTGGTTGAGATACATAGACTTCCTCCTTAAGGATTCCATTCAGAAATGCTGTTTTGACATCCATCTGATATACCTTGAAGTCCCTATAAGCATCGTATGCGAGAAATACACTGATGGCTTCAATACGGGCAACAGGAGCGAAGGTTTCATCGTAGTCAATACCCTCCTGCTGGTTGTATCCTTTTGCTACCAGCCTGGCTTTGTTTTGAATCACCACACCGTCGGAATCTTTCTTGTTCTTGAAGACCCACTTGGTACCAACAATTGTCTTGTCGTTGGGTCGAGGCACCAGTCTCAAAACCTTTAAACGCGTGAACTGATCTAACTCTTCTTGCATAGCAAGATTCCAGTCTGGGTCCTGCAGGGCATCAGTAGTGCGTGGCAGATCTAGTCTGAACGCCGGCATCTTTGTCTCCGATAATTTGCATTTCAGGATGTGCAGCAGTCCACTTGGTGATATGGGGAAGGGGGTTATCAGCTATTACGTCACTGGCAACCTGAGGGAAGAATGCATCCAGTTGTTGTTGAATGGATGTTTCACCCTCAGGAGTTGATGACTCTCGGAGATACTGAGGTGTAGTGTTCGCGTGGTCCTTAGGGTCAGCATCGTCAGCAGTTTCCATTGTTGAGTTGGATGCAGTGTACCGTTCACCCAAAACAAAAAACGGGCCAGCAGATGAATTAACAGGTCCTGATGTAGATGCTGTAGCTGTTTGCTGTGTGAGTTCAAGAGATTCCTGAACGATATTTGTAGGCCTGACAATAGGTACACAATTAATTCCAGAGTCATTGTCATCTAAGAAATCAAATATATATTTTAAGTCGGAAGATGCATTTGTGTGTGATATATTTGTTTCTTGTATTTTAACTCCCGGTCCTGAATTGATGTGTTCAGAAACGATTGCAGGTGACTCATGAGATAAAGATGCAGTGGTTAAATTATCATCGAAATTCACGTTTATACTTTCAATCACAACATTTGTTCGTTCTTTTAACACACGAAACGCTTTAGACTCAGAAGAGTAACCTAGGAATATTCCCTCATCTGCTTTGGGGTCGAATTCTCCTAGGTTAGCCTTTTCATTAAGGACAAAGCACCGATTACCAAACACATGAAAGTGTTTAATATTGGGCACTCTACCATTTTCCAGATCATATGGAGTTTTCTTAAAGCGACGGTGTAAAATTGTTCAGTTTTAAGTGTAGGACAGCATGGTTCGAGCTGCTTCTACAAGCGTTCGATTTCTTTGTTCGACAACTCCATTTTGTTCCGGGGTATACGCTGCTGAGAATTGATGCATGATTCCCACTGAGTCAAGAAAGGAATCCAAGACTTTGTTCTTGAATTCGGTGCCATTGTCGGTCCGGATGGTACCAACTTTTCCCTGCGATTGATTCTACACCTGTTTGAGGAACGAGATAATTGTAGATGGAGCTTCATCCTTCTTTCTCAAAAATTTGACCCACCTGTATCTCGAATAGTCATCAACTATCACGAGAATTTACTTCTTCCCATTCCGAGATTGAACCCTCATCGGCCCACATAAGTCCATGTGCAACAATTGGAGAGGTGCTTTTGTGCTGGACACCTGTTTGATTTTGTGAGATGCCCTTTTCACTTTACCCCTCTCACAGTGTTCACATAGGTGTTCTTTTTCGAACTTCAGCTTGGGCAATCCGCGAACTAAATCACCGTTGACCAGTTTGTTGATATTTTTAAAGTTTAGGTGAGAGTTTACGATGCCACATCCAGGTAAGCTTCGATGAAGCCTTGGACAGAAGGCATGCTGACTGTTTTCCTTCCAGGTCTGCTAGATCAATAGTGTACAGATTTGACCTTCTAGACCCAGTCAGTACCACATCACCATTTTCATTCTTAACTGAGCAAGTTTTGGCCTTGAAGTTAACTTCTAGCCCCTTGTCATAAAACTGCCCAATATTGAACAGATTGTGTCCCAATCCCTCCACATATGATGCCTTCCTTATTTTTATATTTTCTTTTATAATATCTCCGGTCGCAATTATTGGTGCTACATGGTCGTTCCCAAAACGAACATTTCCCGAGTATTTTGGGACATAGTTCATGAGGAGACCCTTTTCTCCCATCATATGTTTCGAACAGCCGAAGTCTAGGTACCACCGGCTAGATATCTGCACGTGGAAGACAAAAGTTGTTGAGGTACCCATTGTGTAGTGGGTCCTTGGCTGTAAGCAAAAACATTAGTATCACATGTTGTGTCAGTTAATGAATTCGTTGCTTGTGTGTTGGAAGTACAAACTTGTGCGATTGTTTGTGGTTAGGACGGTGATGGTGTTATGATTTCTTTGGATATGGCGGTGGAATTAGTTGCTTTGGAGGTGATGATAGATTGTTCAATAACCACGTGACTACATCCGTTTGGTAGTGAGACATCATCGTCGATATATTCACTTTGTTTATATGAACTTCTTATTTTGGTTGTTGTTGTTATCGCTTTGGTGGATTTATGTTGAACTGTTGGTTGTTTATGTTGTGTTACTTGAGTTTTCTTACTCATTTGATTTGTGAAATGTGGTTTGACAGCATTTTGATTGGCGTGATTCCAATTATTGTAGTATCTGCAATTTGGAGTCCATGAAGTGTGTCGATTGGTGGGATTTGATCCAAAATTATGCTTAGAGGGTACACTTTCATTACTCATTTGGAATCTTGCTCTTTTGGAGCGTTTCTTTCGCCAATAGGTAATCTTTTTACCTTTTCTGTTTATGAAGGAAGCTTGTTCATGAGTTGATTCAAAAGATTTATAACTTGGATTTGGTTTAATGCCACGATTCTTTCGGTCATTATCATACACACAGTGAAAAGCATAGTGACCATCAATACAACCATCACTCATGCAAAATATTTCAGTTTGAACAGAATTGATTGGAGTTCGAACAGGTTTGACATTCAAAATAGACGAATCATTACAGAGTAATAGAGTTGTTTGTTTATTGAAATTGGCAGGGTAAATCAAACACTCTTCATCTTTTCTTTCTCCATCCTTCTCTTCAGGCTTCTTCCTCCATCCAAAAGTTTGCTTTCTCTCGCTCTTCACATTGGCACCTAGATGGACACGTAGGTTAGAAGCAGACATTGGCAATTGATCATTTTTGGTACGAGAGTGAATTGTTTGTTTCTTGATTTGTTTGGTTTTGGATTTGGGTGATTTTAAGGTACTTGTCTTTCGTGATAACCGTGTATCAATTACCTTGGATTTTCCTTTTAAGTTGGTGGACTCAATTGTTTGCATTTTGAAAAAATCATTTTCAAGTAAGTTAAGTTTCTCGTGAAGGGTGAACAATAACTTTTCCGATTTTCTGCATTTTTCACAATTTTTACCAAGATTTATTAAAGACACATCACTTGCATGTATGTCGGATCTTGAATTTGCAGATGAAGAACATTCATCTTCTTGCACGTGTGGAATCGGGGTTTCAGACGTGCTTTGAGCAGCGGAATTTTGTGGCTGGGCATTTTTAGTTGCAAGGTGGTAGATCAGGTTATGAAGAATTGCTTTCTCAAAGTCAAAAATGATGGATCTATGGACATGTTCAAGTTCAACTAACTCAAGGTGTCGCTGTAGATCCATATGAGGGATATAGACACGAGGCTCGGGTGGGGAGTCCGTGATTGATGGTAAAGACTCCAGTTCTGATTGAGAGTAACTTCGGAAGTAGTCATCAGAGAATGTGGGTTTGAAAACTTTGGTTATGTATGACTGATTAAGGCTTTCGTAGTCGTATGAGGTTGAAGCTCTATTTGTGATGCGTCTCTTGTGTTCCTCCTCGGTGAGTTCGTTGACTTGTCCAACGAATACCATTTTCTTTGTTAACCCCAGATTCATGCTTTCAAAGTCATATAGTTGTTTAGCACTTATCTTATCACTTATGTGTGGATTAACGTAACCTAAACCTTCGTATGTCCATTTTGAGAACTTACCATCCTTAGGTTTGTTTAGAAAAATGGTTTGTGCCGTTTGATCTCTTTTAATTAACAAGGCTTCGAGATCTTTTATTTTTTAGTATAGTTGACATCATTCCTTTTGAAAAAATTTGAAATCTTCTTCAAATGAGATCTTGGCCGCTTTTAAATTATGAATGATTACCTCGTTTTCACTTCTTAAGGTGTTCGGTTCATTTTCTTTTGCGGTTAATTCTGATTGAAGATTGTCTAAGTTAGATGTTGATTGATTTTTGATTCTATGTTCCAACTTAGTGATTTTACGGTTTTGTCTTTCGATGTGTTCAACTAATGTTTGTGCATACTCAATATTTACCTTTCTAGAAACACCTGCATCATCATTCTGAGTTTCTTCAAACTCATCATCACCACCAGCTTCATTATCATCCTCATCATCTAAGGAGCCCTCATCTTGAGCCATCAAACAAAAGTTAGCTTGATCAGATCCATCATCATCTGAATCATCAGTATCTGTCAGAAATTGATCTTCTTCTACCAGCATTGCTCTCCCACTCTCTTTCTTTTTGGTCAACCGCAGTTTGTTATGGTAGTATTCGGCATCTTAGGTCTTCGGTTTCCTGCAATCCTTGATAAAATGCCCCGTTCTACCACAGTTGTAGCATTTCTTTTCCTCCTCCAAAGGCTCTGCGGGTTTGTCAGTCTTCCTTTTCTCTTCGGATACAATTCCATCACTTTTCCTTGGCCCGGATGTGTATCTCTGTCGGTTGTTGGTCTTTCCATACGTGTTTTGGAAAGCTCTTGTAGTCAGTGACATTGCTTTCAGGACAACATCATTCTTTGACATCTCCAGCTCTTCTTCCGAGGAGTCGGAGTCAACCACAACTTATTTTCCCTTGCTTCCCCTTGATGATTTTCGCGGTCTTCGTTCAGCACTAGTGCAACTGGGTCAAATGGTTGCTTCGTTGAGAGTTTGGTGAGGACCTCATCTTGAAATTCGTTCAAGTCCTCATAGATCGAATGGTGAGATACCGCCTTGAGATTCCGATTAACATATCTATACAGACGAACATGTTCACTCCATTCTGGACCAAGAGCATTGATCCAGTTGACGTTGATATCCAAATCGGATCTCGTCACGCCATGATTCCTCATTTCATTCAACAGTCTGCAGAAACGACTGTATGTGTCCTACAGCAGCTCTCCTTCCCTGGCCTTGAATTCCCTGAAGGTGTTAACAAGTTGAGTTTCCCTGATGAACGATCCCTGTTCAGTACCCTGCATTTGTTGTCTATTTTCCATGCATAACCCTTGTTTCAAGTAATATTTTGCGTCTTTGTTAGCGCGTGCACGGTCTCTTTCTTCAGCAGTTAATTCTGATGGAAGCTTGCGTCTCCTCTCAGCAACAATTGGTGGATTGTTATTGGGAACAGCCTCGATAATCTTTTCAAAGACGGCATCACCATTTAATATGTTGTCTTTCATCATCTTGCCATATTTCTCGTTGTATTCTATAAAGTCTATAAACCTTCCTTTCCATACGTTATATTCATTTCTGCAAAGTACCGGAGGTTTAGTGTCTGTGTCGATGGCAAGAATTTCATTGCTGGAACTCATCTTTTCGTGGATCTTTCTACCTGGAGTAAATTGGTTAGTTTGTGTGTGAGAAAAACTTTGAAAGTCGGATGAAGTGTTTGAAGGTTGAGTGAAGTTATCGGACTGTCGGATTGTTTGACTATTGGATTATGCTAATGCGACTGTCGGATTTTGATGCGACTTTCAGATGATCCGAAGGTCGGATGAACTTTCAATTATCGGATTGTGTTTATGTAACTGTCGGATTTGGTGATTTTGTGATGCGACTATCGGATTTGGATTCGACTGTCGGATGAGTTTTAATGATCTGAAAGTCAGATAAGTTTAGCAATCCGAAAGTCGGATGAGACTTTGAAAGTCGGATGAGACTTGAAAGTTGGATGAGTTGAGTGATCCGAAAGTCGGATGAAACTTGAAGGTCGGATGAGTGTTGTGTCGTATGAGGCAAAAGTCGAATGGCCTTATAAAATAAAGGTCGGATGAACTAAAATCAAGAGTCGTATGATCTTTGGGTTAAAAGTCGCACGACTGTCGGATGAACCAAAGTCAGATGAACTAAAAGTCGCACGACTGTCGGATGGATAATAATCCAAACCTTGCAGGTCTGTACTCTGTTATCGAACAGACTGCTAATTTTGCCCAAAACACACTAAAAACTCACTATGCTTTTGTTTTGACCTTCCTTTTCACTAGAAACACTTACCTTCACTGATTTCAACCCAAAACAACAACAAATTCTTTGAAATTTTGATGAAACAGTGAAAAACTATAAGAACTTGAAGAACAATAAATTTTCAAGAACACTACCCAGATGTTTGTTTGTCCTAAAAACACTAAAAAAGGTTTTATCCTTCTTAAATACTTCTAAAATACAAAAAAATAACTTGAAAAACAAGAGGATTTGACCAAACGGGTTTTTGTCTTTCAAAGCCTTACGTGAACAAGAACAGGAGCAGCTCCTGGGTTTTGTTTCTGACACAAAGATGTTTCTTTCAGGTAATGTTGAACCAATCCAGTAGGGAGTTGGCTCTGATACCAATTGAAAGTCCTTTGTTAGTGAACAAGATGAGTAAACAATGAATACTTGAAGTAAAGATGATAAAGTTTAGTATGAACAAGTATGAACACTTTGCATGTAACTTGAAGATTCTCTTGTATTGCTTTGAACGTTGGAATGCAGAGAATACAAATGGCAAAGGCTGCCTTGAAAACTAGGTTTGCAAGGCTATAAATACACAAGCCTCATGGGCTTAAAAGCCACATTGGCCCAAAACTAAATAACTAAACTACTCTAAGAATTACATAAGGAAAGTGGGCCAAGCCCATAATACTAACTAGTCTACTAAATATAAATTACATACAACAAAAGAACACAAGGCTAACAAACTAATTAATATCTAACACTTATATATATATATATATATATATATATATATATATATATATATGTGTGTGTGTGTGTTTGACTGCTTGGTGTCAAACTTGCAAGAAAATTCAAATTCTACAGAAGCATTTATATATACGTGATCATCTACAGCAAACCTTCAACTTTTGATTTGAGATCAAGAAATCAGTATTATGAAGTTATCCTCATTATCATCGTCTTCTTCACATAAACAATGAGGTAAGATTGGTTTGGTTTTCAAGCTTCAAATGGGTTAAATGATTAGTTTAAGAATCAAAGCATGTTATTTATCAGTCTTAAGTGTTTTAGACTGTTAGGAATGTTGAAAAACACTCCCAAGATGTTAAAAATTGATTAGAATGAGTTTTAGGATGTTTTAGCCAGAATTTAGCATCTGTGCAGTGTCTGATCTCTAAGTCGGACAGGACGAACATGGCTAGTGTATTTAAGTCGGATGAGATGTACACTGCCTTTGTAGGATTACACGAGCCATGTAGAGTTAATGGCATTCATAGGGCCATGTAAGTATACATGGTCGTGTGGTATATGGGGTATACGGCCCGTGTAAGGGTAACACGGTCCATGTAGGTCTGTTTGATCCGACTTTTGTGGTGTTTGAATGTCGAACGTGTAGAGCATAGGGTACACGGCCCGTGTAGTGTTCAGTTCAAATTAGAGATGTGTGTTTTTAATTATATGTTGTTATATTATGTGTGTAGGATCGTGTCCGGATACCTGTAGCATTATATTATGTTGCATTACATTTAAAACAATTACAAGGTGAGTCTTCTAGACTATTTTCATATGTGTAGCATGTGTGTTATTACAATGAATACTTGTATGTATTCATCATATGTGTTATTCAGCGTACTGCTATGTGTAGTAGTGGCTCAGAAATAGTACAGTACTATGGCTCAGTTTGCTACCCTGGGTCTAGACCCAGTGGCTGCCAGGTTTCATTATGTGATTATATTCATGTGTTTATATGATAGACAGTCTGGTTTACTCACTAAGCTCTCGCAACTTATCAGATATTATTCTAAAATGTTTTGTAGGTTAAATCAAAGACAAGGGCAAAGCTCCGGTTTAACTACATTTTGATAAACTTTTTAGAAACAATTAACGCCTGGTTTGTAAATGACAATTTTTGGTTTTAAACTTGTGATAGTACATATGTCAGTATCTTTTGATACAACAGATTTTCGAATAGTTTACGCTTCCTCTTTTATGAAAAACATTCAGAGGTGGTGTTCAGATGTGGTTTTACTGCAAATAACAGTTTTATTAAATTGGGGTGTTACAACTTGGTATCAGATCCAAGGTTTGAGGGATCTGGATGTGTGCTATGCACAGTCTGGACTTGAACCATGGTTTTGAAAATTGTCAGACTGGAGGCTTGCAGCTTGATGAGTATACTAGCAATTATATTGATTATGTATTATGTGAGAATCATATGCGAGTACATGATGTGCTTACAACAGATATGTTATATGTGAATAACTGTTAAGAGTTGGCTTTATATGTGTATTCCCTATGAATTGAATTGTATATGAACAAAAGAGAACATGATACAGTGAATTAGACCCAAGCTTGTGAAGTAAGGTGCCGAGTGGTGAAAGTTGAGATTTGGTATGTACAGTGAATTTGTAGTAGTAAGGGGGACCATACTACTACAATTACACGATATATGCTAGAACTTGACAGAATCATGGTTGTAACCTATAGTTCAGGTCAAGGGTGGTGTGTTAGAATAAAAAGCTAATATATGTTGATTAAGATTTTCCATGAATAGTAAATAATATATGTTAATGATATACTAAGTGTTTATAGCAACATAAGAGTGAAACCTGTTAGAACATAGAGAGTATATGTGTCTGTTTATACAGAGCTAGGGTGCGTTTGGTACAGAGAATGGAATTGTAGAGAAATTGTAACGGAGAATGGAATTCCAGTGAAAGGGAATTAGTCTTGAGAATGAGAATTGATTCTTTTGTTTGGTAGCATAGAGATTTCAGCAGAAAAATATAACAGAAAATCATTTCTCTTGTTTGGTACAATAGGAAATTCATCGGAGAATTAAACCAACTTTATCATTTACACTCATAATTTTTCATAACAATAGTTTATTTAAACAAAAAAACATACATTCAGATGCATAATGTTCTTATTTAATCTAATGAAGCAATTTTTAACATTACTAATTTTATTAAAATATCTAACTCAGTATAAACTTTCAAACCTTTATCAAAAGGGGTGTACAAACAGTTACTTCATGAAGTACAATCAATCATCTACAAACCTAATTAATAATTGTTTAAATTACATATCCATTCAAATCTTCACCTTTATATTGTACAACTCCTACAGTCTGCATAATCAATAATGCTCCCACTTTAATATTCCACTTCTCACCTCCTAGCCTTTTAAAAAATAACAGAGATCAAGTCTTGCTGCTATAATATTTGAAGCTGGTAGATGTAGATCAACACACATACTTTAAGCAACATGATGCTTCTCAAATCGATTCAACCAAATGATTTAAGGTATCATCTCAACAAGAAAACAGCCCATAACCACAAAAAAAAACACAAAACTGGTCAAATATAGATTTGAAGGGAGAGTGAGAGAGACAGAGATACCATACTACTGCCACCGGAGAGATGCCGCCAGAGATTTATAGTACCCCATCGTCACTTGAGAGATGCGCTAGCGAGGAGATGCCTCTGGAGAGATACTCGTCGAAATGACCTAATCGCCGGTCAAGATTGTCGCCGGTGGTCGGGAGGGTTTTGTTGGAGAGAGCTTTTTCGAGAAGATGAGTTTGGTGGGAACAACAATAAGCATCTCTTTTCTCCGTGTCTGTTTTATTTCCCCATACGCTTCAGCTTTTCTTTTCATACGATGGAGAATTGAAAATAGAGATTAGGTAATGCATTTTTACTCGCTTCTTCATTTCTCCCTTGTAAACAAACAAGGGAAATGCTTTTATTTCCCATTCTCTCCCCCTAAATCTCTGTACCAAACATGCCGTAAGGGTGGTTCTAGTCATAGACCCGAAGGGACAAAAACCTATATCACAAGTGAATGTATTATTATAAAGATATTGCATGACGAGGGTGCGAAAGCCCCAGATTTAAGTATCAGATCCTACACTTGGGAAATCCAGTGTAGGAAAACTTAGTGAAGTGATGGAACAGCGGAAAGAACAAAAAAAAGAAGTGATCGGATAGAGCTAGTAACAAGGTTAGCTATAAGTGGTGAAAGGGTTAATCCTCAACCCTAAGTTATTATTCATGAAGTATCGGAGGTTGTATGTTAAAGGATTTTCTGCGTGTCAACCATCAATGTACTACAAGTTAGCAGATCGATTGTCAGTCATAAGTGGATTTCAGAGATCGAGAGTACATTTCATATGTGTACGTATGCACCTCAAAATAAAGTGAAATATGCAATAGATCAGATGAGAAGTGCAACAAAAGGTTGGTGGGATATGAATAAAAATAGAGGAGTTATAAACAAATTGAGAGCATGATGTGGAAGGAGTTCAAAGAAATTACAAATGCGTAGTTTGTGCCACAGTCAGAGATAAGCAGAATTGTGGATGCATTCCACAAGTAGAACAAACAATAGAGATAGTTCCAGAAATCGATGTGAAGATTTTGAAGAAAGCATGTTTTGTCCAGATTATGTTGTTAATGAAAAAATGAAAATATACAGGTATGTGATGGCATTCCAGCTTAGTATATAAGAATTTATAGATGCGTGTAAACACCTAAAACGTCAAATCCATGATGGATGCACTCAGAGCTAGAAAGTTGGAATTAGAAAAATAGAAAAGAAGAGGAAGCCGATAGAGAATAACGTATTGGTGATTAAGAAAACAAGAATGAAGGTTCTAGAAAAGAAAGTGATGCAAAAGACCTATCCTATTTGTTCAGCATTGCAGACATCATATGGGAAATGCAGGTTTGGTTCACCAACATGTTTTAAATATGGAAACCAGATCATATGAGTAAGAACTGTAAGAACCCAAGAAGGTGAATAAAGAGAATATATTAATAACCAAAAGTGAGAGATTTCTATATTACTATTGAGGAAGCTAGAAGAGAATTAAATATAGTCATAGAAATCTCGATCGTATGTGTGAAAAGCTAGATTCTTCTTCTTGATACAAGGAATAGCTTATAATAAAACTGCGATATCATATGTGTATAAGCATAATATGATAGATTAATACTATGAGTATGAGGGAATTCCAAGTAGTGGTTGGAATAGACTGCTTAATTGTAACCGGGCTACGGTATTATGTGAATAGAAACTAAAGCTAGGAAGTATCTTCAGCATGGGTATATTGCTTTTTTAACCTATGTTATAAATACTAAATTGGAGAAGAAAAAAATTAGTTTAGAAGATGTTAAAAAGTGGTATGTGGGTATTCTCATGTGTTTTCTGAGGATTTTCCAGGAGTACGGCCAGACAGACAGGTTAAGTACAGAATCGATGTGGTATCCGAAGCCTCACTGATTACGAGAGCTTCGTACAGACTTGCTCCTCCTGAGATGCAAGACTTAATGAAACAACTCCAAGAGTTGCTAGACAAGGAGTTAATAAGACCCAGTGGTTCTGCTTTGGGTGCAACTACATTATGTGTGAAAAATAAGGATGGTACCTTTCATATGTGTATTAATTATTGTGGGTTTACTATAGTAATCATCAAGAATAGATATTTGTTGCTCAGAATATGTGAATTACTTGATCAGTTATAATGGGTAACGTGGTTTTCAAAATCGACTCGAGTTCGGATTACTATCAGCTTAAGATCGGAACGGATGACATTCCTTAAACTATGTTCAGAACTTGTTATGGACATTTTGAATTGTTGTGATGTCCTTTTGGCCTTACTGTGCACCAGCAATGTTTATGTGTTGAATGAATAAGGTGTATAGGCCAATGTGAAATAAGCCAGTGATTGTGTTAAAAAAATGATATTCATATTTATTCCAGAAGTCCAACAGATCATGAGAATCATCTCTGAGAAGTCTTAGAGACACATAGTAGAGAACAATTATATGCTAAGTTTTCCAAATGTGGATTTCAAGATTAAAGAAGTGAAATTCTTTACGCATTTAATTAACAAAGATGGAACCGAGATGGATTCTGTAAAAATAGAAGCAATAATAAAGTGGGAGCCCCCAAGGAATTAGACAGTGATCAGTAGTTTTATAGGATTAGCAACAGAAAACTATGTGAAGCGTCAGTTTTTGCGCTACCAAAAGTGATTGAAGATATGATAGTATTTAGTGATGCTTTGTATAGTGGATTGGGTTGTGTATTAATGCAGAGGGGTAGAGTTATTGTTTATGCTTCTAGACGGTAAAAACCGCATGGAAGTAATCACCTAACTCACGACTTAGAACTAGCGGCAGTGGTTTGTACTTTAAATATGGAGACATTATTATTACGATGTGAAATGTATCGTTTAAACTAATCATAAAAGTTTGAAATTTTTGGTGGATCAGAAAACTTTTATATGGGATAGAAGCACTGGTTAGAACTATTAAAATTTTTTTACTGAAATAATATATTATTATGGCAAGGCTAATGTTATAGCCGATGTTGGAACAGAAAGTCAAGAACAGTCTTATGTAGAATTATTCATTATAATGATAGTTACAACGCCCTTAATTAATGTGATAAGAACAGTTCAGTCAAAAGTGATCAAAAGTGAAAAGAATATAGAGCAAGTACTTAATCTTGTTAAACACAGTTCTGATGTACTAACCAGGTATGATTAAATATGGGTACCAAGTTATGAGATGCGCGTCACACACACTTAAATGAAGTTCACAAGTTTAGATTTTCTATTCACCAAGGAGCTACCAAATTTATGAAGACCTAAGGATAAATTGTTGGTGGCTGGGTATGAAACAAGATGTAGTCAGATAAAAGGAGTAATGTTTTTAAATGTGTACAAGTGAAAGCTAAATGTCAGAAACCATATGAGAAGTTGTTATATGTGGAAATACCATCCAGCATCAGGATGCCAAAGTATGAAGTTCTGTATGATATAAATGACGAACTCCAGTGTATTGGGGTGATGTGGGTCAGAAAGAGCTAGGTAGCTCAGAAGTGGTACAACGAACGATGGAACAAAGTCAGCAAATATGCAACAAACTGTTAGTCTCTCAAAGTAAACACATAAAGGTTATAAAGATAAGTAGGGATTTTCAAATGGGGGAATATATATATATATATATATATATATATATATATATATATATATATATATATATATATATATATATCATTAAAAGTATCACTTTGAAAGGACGTAATTAGGTTCAGAAATAGAAAGGAATTAAGTCCGAGATTTAACGGACTATTCAGAATTATTGCACATGTGGGAAAGGTTACTTATAGACTAGAATCATCAAAAGAGTTGTCACAGATTCATAATACCTTCTGTGTATTATATCTCAGAAAGTGTTTAGCAGAAAAGACTACAATTTGTATTGTTGGCAAATATTAGCAATGATGGTAGACTATATTATGTGGGATAGTCTATAGTAATACTGGAAAGAAGAGATAAAACCCTACGTAATAAACAGATGGAACTAGTTAATGTCCAATAGAAGCACAAAAAAGGATCGGATTTCACATGGGAACTTAAATAGGAAAGACAAGTAAAAAAAATTCGGAACTCTTTGGTAGTTGATTTCGGGGACAAAATCATTTAAAGTGGGGAAGAGTTGTAACACCCAGATTTTTATTAATAATTTAATACAAGAATCTACAAGTGTTATATATGTGAAAAGTGATTATATGCAACTAAATGTGGTTATAAACTAGAGGGGTCAAAACCGTCAGAATATAATTTAAATAGTCAATGGACTATTTATGCAATTATGGCAAAGTTATATATGTGTGTGTGTGTGTGTTTGACTACTTGGTGTCAAACTTGCAAGAAAACTCAAATTCTACAGCAGCATTTATATATATGTGAGCATCTAGAGCAAACCTTCAACTTTTGATTTGAGATCAAGAAATCAGTATTGTGAAGTTATTCTCATTATCATCATCTTCTTCAAAGAAACAATGAGGTCAAATTGGTTTATGGTTTTCAAGCTTCAAATGGGTCAAATGATGAATTTAAGAATCATAACATGTTATGTATGTGTTTTAAGTGGTTTAGACTATTAGGGATGTTGAAAAAAACCCCAAGATGTTAAAAAGTGATTAGAATGAGTTTTGGGATGTTTTGGCTGGAATTCAGCGTCTATGTAGTGTCAGATATGTGAGTCGAACAGGACGAACACAACCCGTGTAGCCTTACATGACCCGTGTATATAAGTCGGATGAGATGTACACGGTCAGTGTAGAGTTAATGGCGGTCAGAGGGCCATGTTAGTATACATGGTCGTGTAGTATATGGGGTACACACCCCATGTAGGTCTGTTTGATCCGACTTTTGTGGTGTTTGAATGTCGGACGTGTAGAGCATAGGGTACAATAGATTTTCGAATAGTTTACGCTTCTGCTTTTATGAAAAACTATGTTCAGATGTGGTTTTACTGCAAATAATAGTTTTATTTAACCGGGGTGTTACAATTAATAGGGGTATTTTGGTAATTTATATATTTACCCAACCGTGAATTACGTCCGGGTGAGCCGTCATTAATTTGCGTGTCTTGATTTTCCCAAAATAACCCTCATTAATGTGTTATTAGTGAGCCATTAATGAGTCATTAATGAAGCATTAATGAGCCGCCAAAAAGTCTTAGTCATTGGTTAATTTTAATCAAAGGTTAAGATTGGTTATCGCAGTTCTCGTATGAAAAACAGTTCTCATTTAAACCTTCTCCTATATATATATATATATATATATATGTGTATATATATATATATATGAAGAATGTTCAATATAGTATATATTTAATTCATAGTCCTAAGGTACTAATTTTAGCCTTTGGATCAATGACATCAATGGTAGAGATTGCATTTTAAAAATTTGAGCGGAGTGACATTTTCGTAATTCACATATTATGCTTTTACAAATCACATGTGATTGTATACAGAATTTCCTGTGATTGAATATTAAAATTTTAGAACTATGTTTTTTACATGAAAACAATTGATAGCAAATATACCTAATTTTTAAAGGCGTATGGGTTTTGCATTTAAGAGTAAGAAATGCTTACCATTACAGAATAGACATCCTTATATCTAAAATTTGCATTTTGTGGCCTTGCGATGTTGTCAAGTATGTGGATATTTCCTTTCTTCAGTTCAAAAACGAAAAGAAAGAAGTGGCTCCCGTCGATTATTGGGATGAATACCTGTATAACGTTAACCATTATCACAAATTGTTAGACATTTTTTTTATTTTTTTCCATTTTATAAGTAAACCCTATCACACCTATATTGTTGTTTCCACATACCATATCTACTTCTTGGATTCTGTATGGGCTTGTTCTCAGGCTCATTTCCATCATATTCCTAAACACTGGATACCTTCTTTCATTATCTTCCTCTCGTTGTTTTTCTTCTTCCTTCTGTTGCTCAGCATTTGTTTTTTCAGGTTGCTTTTTAATTGTTGTTTTGAATTTGGGCTGTAATTTCCAATTTCAGTGTATGAGATTACTAAAAAATGCATACAGAATGAAGTGTGTAATTTATACATTTGTAGTACCTTTTGCGTGACCTGGCAGAATAATCTTTTCCTTGTGTTTTTGCCTCTAAACGTCTCCTCATGGTTCAATACGTTTGCTCATGCATCTATAACCGAGGCATATACATGAGATCCTGGTATCAAGCTTTCTAGTAATGCCTTTGGTAATGCAACCCCTTGTTGTTTTTCGAATACAATATCCCTACAAAACATGCGGATAGTGAGTTTTCTAACTATTTTATAAAAACGTTTTTTTTTTGTTCTTACATTGCATCACCCGTTCCTGAAAACAACCAACTTGTTACTTCGAGCTCATCATTACTTGTTTTTGCATTTATGTTAACTTCTCTGTTCTTGTAAGGCGACAACCATGCAGCTGCCGGTCTTATCTTTCTTTTCCCCTTGTTGTCATCCTTGGCTTCTACATTTTGCTGGTTTTCCCCACCCACGTGTCCTAAGCCAAGTGCCAAGTCTTTCAGACCAGCCTCTTCTCTTCTCTTTTCCAATTTGGCCAACACGTCTTCAAGTGTTTTTGATGTTGTTTCTCTGTTCTCGTCCTGTACGTCTGTGTTGACTGCATCACCACCGGTTGCCATCTGCTTTTGTTCTTTTTCTATCAATGGTACATCACCCTTGCTTATATGTGTTGGTTCACTAAGATCTACATGTTCATATGGGTGAACATTCAGAAATGAATGGCTTTGATTACATTCTCCATGCGTTGTGTAATATCTTTGAAATTTAATTTACCTTTCTCTGATGACATCTCAGGTTGTGTTTGTGTAATTCCAAGGCTGAATGACGGGATATTACTTAATTTCCTGGACTTTCTTCAAAGTAAACATTTTTATCCTTTGCAGCATCTTGTCCTTCTTCCCCCATTCTCAAACGTGCATCAACAATCTTGTCGACCATTTCTAGACATTGGGTGCTCTCCAGTACTTGTGTTGCTGTTGGTGTACTTTCAGTTGTACAGGCCATTTTTGCGGGTGGTGTTTGGAAATCTTTTTCTGCTAACACTTCTCCTTCCTCGACTCTCTCACCTTCGGTCTCTTTTTCCATACTTTTCAGTATTTTTTCTGATATTTCTTTAATGACCCTCTCCTTTATCTCAGCAATCATCTCCTGCATCTCCTCATTTTTATGCACATTAGCAAATTCACTGAGATTGAGATCATCCACTATTTTGTTTATTATTTGGTGCAAGAGATCGTGGATTTGTTTTTCATCCGGGTACTCATATTGTGCTCTCCACATCATGTCTGTAAGCTCGTGCTTCTTGCAAATTAGCTCTTTGTACAATCTCCTAATATGTTCGATGAACTCCTACATTTTTAAATTTGAAAAACAAATGCAAAACACGTAAATGCAGAATTCAAGGTACATAAGTGCAGAATGCAAGATACATTTCGTGAATGTATCAACCTTTTCCAAACAGCATGTAAATGCAAACACATTCCTAAAAAACAGCACGTGAATTTTACAAGGGATACCTAAATGCAAAATGAGTTACATGTGCAAAATGCAAAATGTTATGTGAGTGTAACAATCTTTTCAAATAGCATGTAAATGCAATCACATTCAATCCACATGAATGAATGAATTTTACTAACGTTACCTAAATGCAAAATAAGTTACATTTGCAAAATGCAAAAGATTATGTGAGTGTAACAACCTTTTCAAACAGCATGCAAAATGCAAAAGACTATATGAGTGTAGCAACCTTTGTAAAAATCATCAAAAAATGCAAAATACAAACATCCTTTTCAAACAGAATGTAAATGCAGTCACATTCTATTCACTTCAATGAATGTTACAGATGATACCAAAATCATATTGCTTACCATCACACTGTAGTTATTTACACCGGATAGATGTATCGGTGTTTGCTGTCTTATCTCTTCATCATCATGTCCTGTTCGATCCATCCCCTCACCATCATAATCATCTTCGGCTTCTTTTCCACCACCATCTTGACTATCATCATAATCTCTTGAAGTTACCGGTTCGGCATTCTCATTCACAAACTCTGTTTATGTCTTTTACGTATCAAATTCAATATTATTGCATTTCAAAACTATCTGATTAGGTAAAGTCAGAAGAGGTTGAAAGCTCATACAAAATTAGTGGTTGTAAATACAGAAAACATAGGTAAATTCAATTTACCTATGTTTTCTGTATTTACAACCACTAATTTTGTATGAGCTTTCAACCTCTTCTGACTTTTGTCTTTGGGTTTTTCTGCAAATTTATACGTTTACAAATATCAGATTAACGTTAATATATATTAATTTTAGATTCATTAACGAGTCTGCAAACTTGTGCTCTTCTTTTGCAATCTCCTTATCGTGGAATTTGTCATTTGACGTGTATGTACATCTGATTTAGCCTTCATCTTTTTCAAACTTACTCCTTCTGCATTTTGTTTAGTTTTCAAACAATTTAATATATACAAGTTTTGATTATCTCATAAGGAAAACAGTGTGAACTCAATATTTATCATTTACCTTTCATTTTCACTGTATCTTTTCTTTTTGAAGATATCTTTCTTGATGTTTCACCAGATACCAGCTTTCGTTCTTCATTTTTTAGCATTTCTGGTGTCAAATGCAATATCTCCTTTTCCCTCCATCTTTCTGGGTGTTGTACAGTACCACAACTGAATTCATATTATGAAATTGTAAGTTAGTAGAACTTATTTAATAGGGTCAATCAGTTAGATAGTCATTTATGTACTTACCACCAACATTAACAGTGGTCCTGTAAACCAGCTTTTCTTGTTGTTCCTATACCATTTAAGCTTGCATCTTTTTGCACATTCAAGGACATATGTGCACCCATCCATATTCTATATTTCTTCAACACTCTTTATGTATGGAAGAAATTTTTGGTTTACAGTACCACACTTTATGCCCTCTGCAAGGAGTGTCATTATCATCACGATTGCATTCATTTTAAACATTTCACCGGGCTTCTTATCTGACATCATTCTTTCGATCACCTGTGTCATATATATTCTGGGATTTCTTTGGTTGTGATGGATACTGCTTCCTCCAAGTCGCTACTTTTTCAGTATCCCCCATCCCTGCCTTTGTTACTGCTTTTACTTTGATACTTCCCATAGGTAATCCCAACACTTCCTTTATTGCATTTTTATCCAGTTTACATTTTTTACACCCTATTTTCATTTCCATCTTTTTAGGATCAAAATTTTCCACGACCCAGTAGGCAAGCTTGCCTGGTATAAAACCAATTGTGCAGTTCAAGATACCCTCAAAACCCATGTCTTTGTTGATTTTCTTTTTATCATCGCTCAACTCCTTACACATGTTTACAAATTGGTGTGGTGACTGCCTGGATAAATGAGTTTCTACAAAGGATACCTGAATGCAAAATGAGTCACATTTTGCAAAATTCTAAACACAATGTGAAAGTAACAACCTTTATAAACAGCAAAAGAAAATGCATAAAATGCAAATTTCACTTGAAAATTTGTGTTAAATGCAAATTTCAAATGGATGTGTTTTTCATATTATCAGAATGAAGTTAAATGCTCCCTAAACAGCCAAAGAAAATGCAAAAATGCAAAATGAGTTACATGGGCAACATGCAAAAAATAATAGGTGCAGAACTTCAAGTTTGTTTCTGAAATATGCAGAACATCTAGATGATAACTATGTGATACTCCTCTGTAACCATAGTTAGATTTTCTTAAAACCTCAATCCTTACTGCAATAAAGGCAAAATGCAAAAAACTACCATGAATGTAACAACTTTTCTGTAGAGCCTTTTAATAAATGAGTTTCTACAAAGGATACCTGAATGCAAAATGAGTCACATTTTCCAAATTCTAAACACAATGTGAAAGTAACAACCTTTATAAACATCAAAAGAAAATGCATAAAATGCAAATTTCACTTGAAAATTTGTGTCAAATGTAAATTTCAAATGGATGTGTTTTTCATATTATCAGAATGAAGTTAAATGCTCCCTAAACAGCCAAAGAAAACGCAAAAATGCAAAATGAGTTACATGGGCAAAATGCAAAATATAATAGGTGCAGAACATCAAGTTTGTTTCTGGAATATGTAGAACATCTAGATGATAACTATGTGATACTCCTCTGTAACCATAGTTAGATTTTCTTAAAACCTCAATCCTTACTGCAATAAAGGCAAAATGCAAAAAACTACTATGAATGTAACAACTTTTCTGTAGAGCCTTTTAATAAATGAGCTTTTACAAAGGATACCTGA
Organism: Dittrichia graveolens; assembly: GCA_038502395.1. Lineage (NCBI taxonomy): Eukaryota > Viridiplantae > Streptophyta > Magnoliopsida > Asterales > Asteraceae > Dittrichia > Dittrichia graveolens. Next base: position 57,091,205 of record JARJIL010000003.1, read on the forward strand.
ATGCAAAATAAGTCACATTTTGCAAAATTCTAAACACAATGTGAAAGTAACAACCTTTACAAACAACAAAAGAAAATGCATAAAATGTAAATTTCAATTGAGAATTTGTGTCAAATGCAAATTTCAAATGGATGTGTTTTTCATATTATCACAATGAAGTTTATATTTCTCACAGTCTGAATGCAAAAATGCAATTTTTCTTATGCTACAGTACATTAAAATGCAAAATTGACTAAAATGCAAAAAATAGGGTTTGAAGAACATAAAGGAGACTAGCATATATAATACTCATATTACACTGTAAATATTGAAAATGCAAATTAGCATATGAAAAATTCAAATTATCTAAATGCAACTCAAAACCTTAAAACAATTAATAGCAAATATACCCAAATTTAAAGGCGTATGGATTTTGCATTTTCGATCATATATGTGTAATTTTTTCATAACATGCAAATAAAAATTACATTGAAGTTATCTGAAATACCTTCATCTTCACTATTGTGAACATTCTCTTCTCTATCTCCTGTTTCTTTATCTTCGATTCGCTTTTTTCCGACTCCCGGTTGATCAGCATTTGCATTTTGATTGCTGTCTGTTAGGAAAAATAGGCTTACAAATATATCCTCTTTTATTGACACAAAAATATACAACTTGTTTATATAATTGTATTTATTAACATTAACATATGTGCACATATACATATATATATATATATAAATTCAATCAAATATATTCTCATCTATAATCTACAAAATAAGCTTCATCAAATGGCCGAGCTCCAATCGTCAAGATCCGAGTTCAAGTAAAAGCCGATGTCGAGGATTCCTACAAACAAACGTTTGAAGTTTATAAAATCACAAGCTTGGTAGTCAAAGCAAATAAATTCCTATTTTGGCAAATACTAAACACAATCTTGCATTGAAACAAGTCAAACCCATATTTAGCAAAAGGAATCTCCCAAAGAGGTAAACTTCCAACATGCTTTGTGCATTTGATTTCTAAACTACCATTTTTATGATTAAATTCAAACTTAAGAAGTATTGCACTAACCCAACTTTTCTTAAGCTTCTTTTCAGTGCATTTTTATGGTAAAAATGGGTTGTGTGTGGTTTTGGTAAAAGGCCAACGTCTATATTCACAAGGCTAAAAAAATGTTCTAGCAGGCCGACGGTCGATGCCACGGTCGACCATGGATCGACCGTGGACAGTCTGAACACTTTTTGAGCTTGCACCTTTTTCCTTATTTAAGGCAACTCAAATTTTGTTTTTTTACCAAGCTCTTGCAATCTGAAAAACATAGAACACATACAAAATCTTGTGAGCTCATATTCTTTGATAAATATTCAATCTTTCAAGATCAAGAATGAAGCAAGAGTGAAAGCCTTCAAAGTTCAAACACTACATTACCTTCTTATATATTTGTAATAGTGTGAGGATCATCTCTAGCCTTAGAATTAGAGAGAAGTGAGGATCATGTCTAGCCTTTGAATTAGAGAGAAGTGAGGATCAACTCTAGCCTTTCCAATTAGAGTGAAGTGAGGTTTATCTTAACCTTGTTTGCAAGAGTGAAGTGTAATTCTTGTAAGCTAAAGAGAGAAGTTGTAAAAGGTTTATCTCTACCTTTAAAGAGAGAATTTAGTGGATCAACTCTTGGTAGGTGAGGCCAAGGAATTGATGTAGAGCAAGGTTGTTAACCTTTGCTTGAACCACTATAAATCATTGTGTCATAGCTACTTCATTGGTGATATCTTTCTTCCTTAAACTCTTTAATTACTTGCAAATATTGTTAAAAACTTCAAAAAGTGGGCATATAACCTATTCACCCCCCCCTCTAGGTTCTAACAATTGGTATCAGAGCAAGTTGCTCTAGATAATTTTTGAAAAGTTGTTTAAATCTTCTAAAAATATTTTTCAAAATTTTTTGAGTTGATAAAATGGGACAAAATTATATAGAGGGGAATTCTATGGTTAGACCTCCACTTCTTGAAGAAGAAGACTTTTGCTATTGGAAGCAAAGATTCATGACTTATGTAAAAGTCAAAGATATTGACCTTTGAGAGATTATTGAAGAAGGAGATCATGTTCCAAAAACCTTTGATTCTAAGCAAAATGCTTATGTTCCAACCCCTAAAGAAAAATGGGATCAAGAGGATAAGAAAATGATTTCAAAAAAATTTCAAGCAAAACTTTTTCTACACAATGCTTTACCTAGAAAAGAGTTTGAAAGAGTTTTCATGTATGAAAGTGCAAATGCTATTTGGAAATCTCTTGTCACAACACATCAAGGAAATGCCCAAGTTCTAGATAACAAAATTGAATTACTTGTGCAACAATATGAACAATTTCAAATACTAGATGATATGAAAATTGATGATACTTTTACAAGGTTTAATACTATTGTTACTAGTCTCAAGGCACTTGGGACTACTTACACTAACAAGAAAATTGTAAGAAAGATTCTTAGGGCTCTTTCACCTAAATGGAGAGCAAAGGTGACGGCTATTGAGGAGTCAAAGGACTTGAACATACTACAAACGGATGAGCTAATAGGAAATCTCAAGGTGTATGAAGTAATCATGCAAAAAGATGATGAAAGTGCCAAGCCAAAGAAAGAAAAGAGCAAATGCATTGCACTTAAAGCTAAACATGTCAAAGAATCCTCAAGTGATGAAGAAGAGAAATGAAAAGAAGAAAAATGTCTCATGGTTTTTGAGACAAGTGAGGTACATTCCGATTCTAGCTACTATAGTGATAATGATGACCATCAATATGATCAATTATGTGATTTTAGCTCAAAAATACTTGCTAAAAATGAGGAGTTAAAAAATGAGAACTAGAGCTTGAAAAAGGAAAATGTCAAGTTAAGAAATGAAAATGATAACTTGAACTTCAAAAACAAAAGATCTAGAAAGTAAAATTGCTTCTCATATATCTCCAAGATTGAAAGATTTGGAAAGTAAGCTGAAGACAAATTTTAACACAACCACCTTGTCAAAATTTGAAGATAGTTCAACCAAGTTAGATGAGATGTTAAAGATTCAAAAATCATCAAAAGATAAGGATGGTCTTGGGTTCTCATGTTACTCAAACAACATGCCAACTAGTCACTTAACACCTATCAAATTTGTGAAAGAAAAAGGGGAAGAAAAAATCCAGGAACCTCACGGTCGACACACGGTATCGACCGTGCATCGACCGTCGGCTCACTAGAATTTTCCAAAAGTTTAAAATTGCAACATTGTTTCTAGTTCTTCCACTTGTATGCTAAAGGTTGCAAGTAATAAATTAATGAGAAAGTTTTATACTCCAACTATAAGGCATGGACTTGGATTCAAGAAACCTAAATCAAATACAATTAAAAAATCAAGACATTCTCATAAACTTATTAACTCTATGAACACATGGTATCATAAAGGGTTCAAGATTACACAAATGTGGATTAGAGTAGGAGTTTTTTATACTAACCATCCTGGACCCATGAAACATTGGGTACCAAAAGCTTGAATGAAAATTACACAAGTGTAGGGGTGCAACAAAAATGAGATTATGTCTCATTAATGGATTCTTGATAGTGGTTGCTTAAAACACATGATCGGTAATAGAGAACTCTTCACTTCATACAAGGAGTATGATGGAGGACATGTGGTGTTTGGAAGCAACCTAAGAAGAAAGGTGGTTGGTAAAGGTAACATTCTTCATGACAATATCAAATTCTTGAATGTTGAGCATGTTAATGGTTTAGCTTACAACTTAATAAGTATTGGTCAACTATGTGATAAAGATCTAAATGTTAAATTCTCTAAACATTAAAGCTTGATATGCAAAGATGATAAAGTTATAGTAAAAGGTGTTTGGAGAAATGGACTCTATACATGTAGACTTGATGATAATCCCAACACACAAGTATGTCTTGCATCTATAATTGATAGAAGACTAGGACATGCTAATATGAGATTATTACAAACATTGACTAGAAACGAGCTTGTTAGAGACTTACCAAATGTTAAATTCGATAATCATTTTTGTGATGCATGTAAGATAGAAAAACAAGTGCACTCATCTCATAAATCTAAAATGCTATAACTACTAAGAGATGTCTTGAACTATTGTATATGGATCTCTTTGAGCCTTCATCAATTCAAAGTTATGGGGGAAACTTCTACACACTAGTTGTTGTAGATGACTTTTCTAGATATACATGGACATTTATTTGAAAACAAAAACTGAAGCTTTTGACAAATTCAAAAATCTTGGCAAGAAAATTCAAAACCAATTGGATTGTACGATTATTTCAATTTGTACCGTCCATGGAAGAGAAATTGTCAATAAAGCGTAAATTTGGAGCATTTTGTGATAAACATGGTGTTTCTCATAACTTTTTGGCTCCTCACACTCCCCAATCTAATGGGGTTGTTGAAATGAAAAATAGGACTTTACAAGCTTTGATTAGACCAATGTTAAGTAAAACACCATATGAAATCATCAAAGGTAGAAAACCATCCAATAAGTCAAGTGATAGGAAACCTAAATCAAAGACTCACTAGATCCCAAGCCCAAAACCTTAATACCTTCTTTGCCTTTGTGTCACACATAGAACCTAAGAATATTAAAGAGGCAATTAAGGATGAAACTTGGGCAATGGCAATGCAAGAAGAGTTAAATCAATTCACTATAAGCCAAGTTTGGGACTTAGTACCTTTACCTAGTGGTCACACAATAATTGGAGCTAAATGAGTATTTAGAAACAAAGCTAGTCTAGTAGCCCGATGATATAATCAACAAAAAGGGATAGACTTTGATGAATCCTTTGCTCCGGTTACTAGATTGGAATCCATTTGGAGTCTACTTGCTTATGGTTGTGCTCAAAATTTTAAATTATATCAAATGGATGTCAAAAGTACTTTTTTAAATGGCTTTATAAATGAGGAAGTCTATGTATGTCAACCTCCCGGTTTTGAAGACCCCATCATATGTATATAATCTTAGAAAAACATTGTATGACCTTAAACAAGCACCTAGAGCATGGTATGATAAATTAAAATCAATCTTGTTGAAAAATGAATATAGTGTATGTAAAGTTGATAATACATTGTTCACAAAAAAAAAAGAAATATAAATTTAGAAAAATTTGCTTCATGTGAAAATATTGCCGACATATTCTCTAAAAACGCTATAAATTGAAATGTTACGACTTGGTTTAGGAATGATGGAACATGTTCCTTGAAAATAACACCTAAATGCATGAAAATGGTCAAAATATACATTCCAAAAGTACCACGGTCGACTCACGGTTGATACCGTGGATCAACCGTTGGATCACTGCCTAAATTCAAAAACTAAGCAAAAGGCGCGGTCGATATCAAGGTCGATCGTGGATCGACCGTCGTGGACCTGACGGATTTTTGACCCTATTTTGCCTTTTCTCTCTCTTTCCTCTCCACTTCATCTCATCTCATCTTCAACCACAAAACCCTAGCCGCCATTTTCAACATTTATCTTTCTAAAATCTTGAAAATTATCACAAGAAAAAATACTTTACCTTACGGTTGAAGTTGCGGTCTAAGGCTCGGTTGGATTCACGATTGATCCACGGTTGATGACTTTTGTTTCGTGATTTCTCATCTTCCCGAATTCTTCTTCCAAAAAGGTAGGATCTCTTTTTGCACTAAAGAATCATGTGAACCATAGGATTTGTGAAATCTTTCAAAAACAAATCATGTCGAGTTTGTTGATTAGAAAGTGATTTGTGGTGTTAGAAAGTGTTGGCTCTATTATATGAAATAAATGATAAACTTTGTGTATGAATAGAGTTGTTTAGATAAGATTTGGTTATGTATACTTATTATGTCAAAAAGGACAAAAAGCCAAAATTTCAAACAGCTCACCAACGGTCGATACACGATCGACCGTGGTATCGACCGTCGTATTCACAGAATGTTCCAGACGCACCACGGTCGATACTGTGCATCGACCGTCAGCCCCCTGGAAATTTTTGAGATTTTCGATTTTTTTTCTTTTGACTTTTAATGCCCAAATTCAATCTATTCTTGTCTAATATATATCAACTAACATTATCCATCACATGATTAATAAAATTTTCAAAATCTTCTCCACTTTAGGACACATACACACATTATGAACATATTGTCAAACAGTTTGCTATATTCATTGAACACACTTTCAATTATGTTGAAGTATCATACGTCTTGTCATACTTTTACAAAGCAAAGGTCTTTTACAATCTAGTGTCATGACAAGATGAAAATGTTCATGACACATACTAGCCCTAATAAAGTATGGTGATTTAAGGGGAAGCATTTGTGGTGATTGTTTGTTGATATGCTATGTGCTATTATTTACTATGATTATTATGCCATGAATTGTGTTACTTGAATCTTGGCTTGTGATAATTGCATATTTAGAATTTTGTTTATACTCACATCTCTTTTGCAAGCTCTTGGTAGTATTTCCATATATTATAGATCAAACACCTCAAGTAGTGGAGTTCTACATTCGAGGGGGAGCTTATGTCAAGGGGGAGTCTCCTTTTTGTTAAAGACAAAAAAGGGGGAGAAGATAGAAGAATATATATAAGATAGAAGAAGATAGAAAAATATATAGAAGATAGAAGAATATATACATATATATATATGTATATATGCACATGTTAACATGTTAAAGTTATATATACAATTTTTATACAAGTTATAAATTTTGGTCTTAAACAAAAAGGGGGAGATTGTTGGGAAAAATAAGCTTACAAATATATCCTCTTTTGTTGACACAAAAATATACAACTTGTTTATATAATTGTATGTATTAACATTAACATATGTGCACATATACATATATATATATATATATATATATATATATTCAATCAAATATATTCTCATCTATAATCTACAAAATAAGCTTCATCAAATGGCCAAGTTCCAATTGTCAAGATCCGAGTTCAAGTAGAAGCCGATGTCGAGGATTCCTACAAACAAATGTTTGAAGTTTTTGAGCTTACAAAATAAATTATCAAATGATTTTAAGTTTTTATAAAATAATTTTTATAAAAACTTTTATAAAAATTGAGACAATTTTTTATAAAATCACAAGCTTGGTAGTCAAAGCAAATAAATTTCCATTTTGGCAAATACTAAACACAATCTTGCATTGAAACAAGTCAAAACCATATTTAGCAAAAGGAATCTCCCAAAGAGGTAAACTTCCAACATGCTTTGTGCATTTGATTTCTAAACTACCATTTTTATGATTAAATTCAAACTTAAGAAGTATGGCACTAACCCAACTTTTCTTAAGCTTCTTCTCAGTGCATTTTTATGGTAAAAATGGGTTGTGTATGGTTTTGGTAAAAGGCCAACGTCTATATTCACAAGGCTCAAAAAAAAGTTCCAGCAGGCCGACGGTCGATGCCACGGTTGACCGTGGATCGACCGTGGACAGTCTGGACACTTTTTGAGCTGGCACCTTTTTTCTTATTTAAGGCAACTCAAATCTTGTTTTTTACCAAGCTCTTGCAATCTGAAAAACACAGAACACATACAAAATCTTGTGACCTCATATTCTTTGATAAATATTCAATCTTTCAAGATCAAGAATAAAGCAAGAGTGAAAGCCTTCAAAGTTCAAACACTACATTACTTTCTTATATATTTGTAATAGTGTGAGGATCATCTCTAGCCTTAGAATTAGAGAGAAGTGAGGATCATCTCTAGCCTTTGAATTAGAGAGAAGTGAGGATCAACTATAGCCTTTCCAATTAGAGTGAAGTGAGGTTTATCTTAACCTTGTTTGCAAGAGTGAAGTGTAATTCTTGTAAGCTAAAGAGAGAAGTTCTAAAAGGTTTATCTCTACCTTTAAAGAGAGAAGTTAGTGGAGCAACTCTTGGTGGGTGAGGCCAAGGAGTGGATTTAGAGCAAAGTTGTTAACCCTTGCTTGAACCACTATAAATCATTGTGTCATAGCTACTTCATTGGTGATATCTTTCTTCCTTAAACTCTTTAATTACTTGCAAATATTGTTAAAAACTTCAAAAAGTGGGCATATAACCTATTCACCCCCCTCTAGTGTCACCTCCATCATCGTCTTCAAGATCTATTACTTTTCCATCATACGTAATAGTTTTTCCGAATGGCTCAAGCAATCTCCCACTTCTTCTCAAGGGTGTATCCATTGAGATTTGTACACATTAGAAGAAATTTAATCAAATGTTTTGCATTGCAAAAAATGTTAGTATTGACGGAATACTTACTCGTTTGCAGATTGAACTTGATCGTGCTGTTCTTCTTCGCTATGAACTTCTCCGTTAAACCTAATCGATAATGGGCAATTCGACTCTGGGTTTGCAATGGATTTTTGTAAATGATTCTGCATTCGTTTTTTGAAAATATACGGTTTTCGGGGTTTTTGCGTTAAAAACGGAAACGATAGTAATGGGCAAAGAAATTTACCTTTTTGCCCTTTAATGTTTACTAAATGGCGCCTTTTAATTAATCAAGAGACTTTGTTTTTAAATGCAATCCTAACCATCTATTTGTAGATCTAATGGTTGAAAATTGTTCTTTAGGTTCTATATATAATAAGGGTTCTATGAATAACCTAATCCTATATATATATATATATATATATATAACCTGATTAAAAGAAAAGGATGATGTCATCATCTATTTTTTTTAAAAAAAATTCCCCAATCACAACACACCATTTCAAATAATTTACTTAATTCAAGGAGCTTAATACATCTAATTTAAATTGAATTGAATTAAAGATTAGTTTATTTATTATATACATAATTAAAATTTAAAGATTAGTTATTACGAATTTAAAAACATTAAATACTAACTAATTATGAGAAATGTTAGATTAGTTAAAACTAATTTGAAAACATTCAAATTTAATTTTCAATACATAATTTTCAAATTAAAGATTACTATTCTTTAAAATTCTAAAATTTTAAAATCACTGCCAATATTTTTTAAAACCAAATTTAAATAACTTTAAATCACCATATTTGATATTCTTATTTGTATTCACGGTGGAAAAAAGAGGAAAAAAATCAACATGCTAAATCATTAATATTCAAAAAATCATTGTCGATCAGATTGTACAATTTCATTATTGTCCTCAGGTAAATAAGTTTTGTTTACATTTCATGAAAGTGATTTTGATAGAATTATGGAATAAACAACCTTCTTCATATGCTTCAAAGCAACATTTATTGGGACAATATTCAAATGAAAGGAAGAAATCAAGGGTGATTCATTCTACACATGAAAACTCTGTTCATAACAGTTCAATATCAATTGAAAATAACAAAAGTTCACGGATTCCTTTAAGGGTGTGTTCGGCAACAGACTTATAGGGGATTATAGAGGCTTGAGATTCTATTTTTTACAAGCTCCAACTCTCTAACCTCGTTCGGGTGTTAAAATCTTAAGGGGATTATTAAAAATATAAGCCCCCATAATCCCCTCCATTTGAAGCTCCTAAAAGTAGCTTATCAAATGAGGATTGAGATTATGATTAGGCATTTAGGCCATAGTACCATACTACCCCCATATAACCATAATTATTAATATATATATATATATATACACGATTGATATCTAAGATTGATATTTACGATCGTATAATAATGTAGTATTTCATCATATATATCAATTATCCTCCGGCCAAGTTTACAATTATCGTATATAAATATACAAATCAGTCCTATATTAATATAGGCTAATCATATATATATATATCATATCCTCTAGCCTCCAAAACCTCATATCACTTTTGAAGATCTTAAGTTCTCCTTGTAATTGTGAACCACTCATTATATCAAAGTAAGTTCCTATATTCTTTTATGTGCCTTTGCGTTTTAAATGATATTGTTTGTGATATATCTTTCTAGCTCTAGGTATTAAAGAACTAATGTGTAACTTTGATTTGTTGTTTCTTTCTAGTTTTTTGACTTTGAGATTTAAATGATATGCGTGTCTCATTGTATGGTGTATGGTTTTTAGATAGTTTGGTTGTTTAGTGGTGATAGGTTGGGTTAAAAACTTACTATCTATCAAAACGCATATGTGGTGCATTATGTATATATATATATATGAGGATATATGTTAATGTATGCTTTGTCATACAACAATCAAGGATTAATTATAAATATGGACGTCTATGTGTTCTAAGCATGATGAGTGTTTGTGTGTGTGTGTATTTAATGATATACGTGTTTGTTGTATGATGTATGATGTATCACACAATAAAGGATGAGTGTGTTGCACATGATGAGTATTATGAGGATGAGTGTGTGTATTTTATGATATATGTTTTTCACACAATCAAGGATATGTGTGTATTGCGCATGAGTCACACACACTTTTGTGTACTCGTTTTTCACATATTGTTTCACCATCTACTAATAGTGAATGATTAATATTTGGGTAATTTTTTTATTTAGATGGCTTTATGTGAGTTGTTAAACAAATTCATTATGAAAAATGGTCGAACATCACCATTTAAATGGGTAGAAATTCAGTCAGAGTTTGAAGCAATTGTTCAAACTAAATTGCAAAGCTTTAAGGTGTTAAAAAACAAATATAACGAAATCAAAAAAGACTATAATCATTGTATGGGGTTAAAGCATGAGGAAACCGGTCTAGGTTGGAATGAAAGTAAAGGAAGACTGGAATGTTCAGCTGAATGGTGGGATAAAAAAAATTAAGGTAATATGTCTTAAGTTGTTTTGTTTTTATAAAATGTAGTATTATATTTTATTAAGATATAAAGTATATATTGTATTGGAAAACCCAAATGTCAGAAAAATGTCGAAGAAGCAGCCTTCGTTAGAATTACAAGAGGCATGGAAACAACTATTTGTAGATTCGGTAGCGAGTGGAGAAGATTGTGTGGCACCCTCTATCAATCTAACTACTAATAATACGCATCATGTGTTTTGAGGTTGACGGTACAAGGATCGGTAGTGATGACTACTACGGTTCACAATACCCTAAATACCATTCCCGTTTTGAACAATTAGAGAATCGAGAACAAGGTTTCTACACTAGTTTATTAAATAATGAGTCAAATGATGATGTTTTATCACCAAACAAATGTGGGGGATCTACAAAGACTCAAAGGGGCGAGAAAATGAGTACTACACCCATCCGCATGAAGCGTAAAGGTAGGGAATCAAAAGGAAATGCACTATTTAAGGAGCTTATTGCTCAACAAAAGTCTACTCAACAATGTGCTTTGACAATATTAGAGTCAAATGATAGTAATGTCAATCAACTTAATCAAGTCAATCAAAGTACTGTTAATTCAGCTATAAGTGTCCTTAAAAACATGGTAGAGCCAAGGGTGTACTTGAAATGTGTGCACTTGAAGATGAAGAGTTGTGGTGCTTTGAAATGTGTGTACTTGAAGATCCAGTGAAACGAGAATTCTTTATTGGTATGCCAAGTGATGATGGTAGGCTGGTTGAAGTATAAGCAAGTTGTTGGCAACTAAATAGTTTTATTTTTTATGGTGATGGTGCATAATTAGGACTATATGTTTTTCTTTCTTTATTGTTTTGTTTCATTTGGATACTGATTACATTGTGTGCTTCATGTTTTCATTATTAAATTAATTTATATTTATCTCTACTTATTTTGTGTATTAAGTTTTTTTGGGTTTTTATTTATTGCTTAGTACCCAGCATGATTACGGTCTTTAATAGGTGAATAAGATTACAATGGATATCGAACAAAGAATGAAGAGAAAAAGAATCCATGATTTTAAATTAATAATGGATTCATGTTGTATAACTACCATAGCTGCAAAGTATTATTATAAGTATATATACAAGCAACCGTGTATGACTTCAACTCAAACAAGGGAGACTTGGATGAATGAAGTATTGAATGGAAATCCTATTAGATGCGTCAATGCATTCAGAATAGATCAGGATGTATTCTTTAAACTATGTTAAGAACTAGAATCAGAATATGGACTAACATCGAGTGACAACATGTCTGCGTAGAAAAAGTTTGGGGTATTTATATATACTCTTGAGTAAGGTGTATCCAATAGGGATGGTGAGGAGCGCTTCCAATGTTTAGGAGACACTATTAGTATATCATGTCATGAAGTTTTAGAAGACACTATTAGTAGATCATTTCATGAAGTTTTAGAGGCGATAGTTGGTAGAGATAAAGGTTTTAAGGGTTTAGCACATGACATTCTATGGCCGAAAAATCCAACCTTTCAAATAGTAACACCTCATATCATTAATGATAATAGATACATGCCCTATTTTAAAGTACACAACTATTTATATTTCTTTAATTTTTATAAATATCAACGTGTATCATTGTCACTTAAAATTTGACATTGCATACAGGATTGTATTGGATGCATCGATGGTTCACAAATATGGGCATGTCTCCGAGAGAATCAACAATTAAATTATATAGGTAGGAAAAGGATTCCACTTTCAATGTAATGGCAACATGTGATTTTGATATGTGTTTTACCTTTATATCAGTTGGATGGGAGGGTTTAGCACACGACACATGTGTTTTTCTACACGCAATCAACACACCGCCAATGAACTTCCCTCAACCACTTGAAGGTAAGTTTAAATACAATTACTTTTATTTAAGATTATTTTTAAACATAGCAATTCATTTATTTTTGTTAAACATTTTTAGCTAAATATTATTTGATTGACAAAGGATAACTAGATAGAAAAGGATATTTGGTTCCATACTCGAAGACAAGATATCATCATTCTCAACTCCAAAATGAGCCACCAAATAACATGCAAGAAGCTTTCAATCGTTCTTATTCGTCTCTAAGAAGTTATATTGAAAGATCATTTGGAATCTTAAAGAAAAGATGTAAAATACTTATTGATATGCCTAAATTTATCGTGGAAATGCAAATCGATGTTATCATCGCCACATTTGCTTTACATAACTACATTCGTAAAAAATCCGAAGAAGACTTGATGTTTACTACGATGGAGAGACGCCCAAATTACCTACCACGTGACGTTATTCGTGATGTTCATAGCCACGACACAAATAATGAATATTTCTATGAAAGGACAACTAATAATATGAAAGAAATTCGTAACGAGATTGCAAGTTTAATATGGAATTCACGATGTTAATAACTATTTTTAGTAGAACAATGTGAATAATTTATTACGAATATTTTAATTATGTATTTATGTAATAGTATAATTTTATTGTTAATTAATTGATATGTTAGAATAGCATATTTAATTATTTTTATTCACTATTTAATTTATTATGTGTGTTAGTTATATTATATACAATCAATTAATCATATGCCCTTTTATGTAATTTGACAATTTCCAGCTCCATCCCCAACTTTTCTATCGAACACTTTCTAGTAAATATAATTTCCTGCTCCACCCTTAAATTCTAGCCCCAGCCTAAGCCAGTTTGCCGAACACACCCTAAATGATACATCTAATGCATGGTACGTTTAATTTCAAATTAGAAATTTGTTCAATACAATTCAAGTTCCAAGGAAGACAGTTTCCTCTCTTGGTTTGTTTTGCAATGACGATAAACAAATACCAAGGTCAATCTTTATCAGATGTTAGATTATTGTTTAGACGACCCGTGTTCATTCATGGACAATTATATATGGCAGTTTCTCGAGTGAAGAGTAAGGAGGGTTTAAAAGTTTTAATTTGCGATGATGAAGGCAACCCTACTAATAAAACTATGAATGTTATTTATAAAGAGGGTTCTATAAAAAATTTAATGATAATCTTATGTATGAATTTCAAAATTCTGTAATATTTATTTATTTCTTACAAGATTTTATATTACTATCTATGCTATCTAATTATGTTTACTATATATATATATATATGTTAGTACTCTTTAAAACTATATAAATTTAAAATTGACTTATATAACCCTTGCTTAGCCAATAATGACGTGTTTGTGTAAGAATATGCATACATGTAAATTATGGGAACCATGTTTACGTGCATAATAAAAATAGTAGCCGGAGATCGATGTGGGATGGGTTGCTTTGAGAAAATATCCTGAATATGTAGTAGTGAAAGTTTAATCGTTTATTTCATATTTCACCATACATACATACATACAGATTTACACACGAGTGTGTGACAGAAAGTTTGAACATCGATCAAAGAGTGCATTAATTCTCTATCTCTCTCCCTCTAAAGCAATAAAAACCTAAATCCTCTTTAAATGCACTTTCATCCTCTCTCTCTCTCTCTCTCTCTCTAAATTCTATCCACAAGAAAGATCAAAAGGATAGTCTGAAAACCACTCTTTTACCTTCATGAAAAGCGGTTTACCCTCATCAATAGTGTTTTTCCGTTGACTCTTTTACACTGGCCGGACTCTTCAAAAAGCAATATAAAAAAACCGTAAGTTTCCTTTTAATAACTCCAAACGGAAAGTCGGAAACACACACTTCCGTTTTCTTTTCTCTTTGTTTTTTTCCGTTACAAATGGGTTTGAAGTTATGGAGAAATCAGTGTGTGAAAGAAGCTGCTTTATTAGGGCTAGAGTTTCGCTAATTTAGTATCTTGATGGAATACGTTACAAGAAGAGAGATGGATGAGCTTTGACGATGTTTTATTTGCTATAACATATTACAAATGTTTGACTTTTACAATATGTAATTCTTTTATAATCTTTATATTAAAGTTTTTCAGTCACATGATTTTTTAGATATATATACACAGGAAAAATAATATGTTATTATAATAACCTAACTTGTGTACGTAATGTTACTCTGACAAACTATTTAAATGAGAGGTAATATAATCCTTTTATTATTTGCTCATTTAAAGTAAAGAATTTGTGAGAGCAACATCATTAGGTTAGGTGATGCTAGTATCATGAATTATTTTCGATGTATATATATATATTTGTGGAGACGGAGAGAGAGACTTTCTTGCTAGGGTTTTTGTATATGCAGAAACATATGTCTTGTTATATGATCGCGTATATATGTTTTCTTATATTTTAAGGAACATAAAAATCAATAATAAAGTTTATGTTTGAGTTTCAAAGTTCTCTTGGTGACCAGGTTTCTCTTTTGTTTTAAATCCAAATTCTTTTTTTTTTGTTCTTCGAACATATTACGTACTTTCTTCCATCAATTTTCTGCTTTTAATAATACGCTTGTAATTAACAGTGTAATAGTTTAAAGATCTGTTTTTGGAATTTAGATGTACATAGTTTCTTTAAGTTATTCTGTTCCATATTAATTCATTTCGATTAAATTTAAAAGAAAACAAAAATTCTTTGTTAGAGAGAGAGGGGTTTCAACTTTTTTATCTTTTTGGAGTTGACCATTTTCCCACAAAAAAACTCTAGATCTATTAAGCTCCAATAAATTCATTCGATTTCCTATGCGCTTTCTCACTCTCTCTCTTTTTTTTTTTTTTTTTTTAAACTTCATTCTATTTGCCTAATATATTTTGAAGTATTGCTAACTAGTGCCCAACTTCTTACTTGAAACTTAGTGTTTGTAGATCTGTAAAGGGTAGAAAAGGTTGAAGAAATTAAAGATGTTTCAGCAAAAGATGTTTGAGAGTCATCATCATATTCTTGATCAAATGAGCAATAAAACCCCAGAAAATGAGCTTGCAATTGATATAATTAGAGATGAAGAATATGAGAGCAAATCCGGCACCGATATCATGGAAGCTCCTTCAGGTGATGATGATCAAGATCCTAATCAGCGACCCAACAAAAAGAAACGATACCATCGTCACACACAACATCAAATCCAAGAAATGGAATCGTACGTTTGTTGCTTAATTTAACCTGAATTTATTATATTTCTTATTTTTTTTCAACTATTATTTGTAGAATAGTTAATTTTGAATTTCTAATTTACTCCTTTTTGGGTTTATTTGGTACTTGAATTCCAAATTGGAATTGATTGGTTTCTTGATTTTTAAAGGTTTTTCAAAGAATGCCCACATCCTGATGATAAGCAAAGAAAGGAACTTGGCAGAAGATTGTCCTTGGAACCTTTACAAGTCAAATTTTGGTTCCAAAATAAAAGAACTCAAATGAAGGTGATCAATTTACAGAAATATGTCAAGTAAAAGATTGCTTATATATTAATCAAAGAAATTATATATTTATATATGTAAGTGTGCATATGTGTGTGTGTGAATATATATGTATATATGTATATATACTAAACTTAGCTCGAAGCTAAACATGTTTGTTGCTTATTTTCATGATTTAGGCTCAACATGAACGCCATGAAAACACACAACTGAGGAACGAAAATGAAAAGCTTCGATCTGAAAACATTCGCTACAAAGAAGCTCTTGCTAATGCTACTTGTCCAAACTGTGGTGGTCCAGCATCTATTGGAGAGATGTCTTTTGATGAACAACATTTAAGAATAGAAAATGCACGACTACGTGAAGAGGTACACTAGAAATCACGTTAATTGTGTGTTCTTTAATTCGATTCTATGTATGAAAATAACCAATTTGGGACTTCTTTTATCTTTTTTTTTTCCTAAAAGATTGATAGGATATCTGTAATTGCTGCAAAGTATGTTGGCAAGCCAATGATGAGTTACTCTAATACGTCTCCTCATGGACCAGCTCGGTCACTTGATCTTGGTGTGGCTAGTTTTAGTCCACAACAAGGGGTGGTGGGAGACATGTTTGGGTCTAATGACCTTCTGCGGTCAGTTTCAGGTCCAACTGAGTCTGATAAGCCTGTTATAATAGAGCTTGCTGTTGCAGCTATGGAGGAATTAATTAGAATGGCCAAGTCTGGTGAACCCTTGTGGGTTCCAAACTCGGATAACTTAACCGAGACGTTGAGTGAAGATGAGTACTTGCGGACTTTCCCTCGGGGGATCGGTCCAAAACAATTTGGATTAAAGTCTGAGGCTTCAAGGGAATCGGCAGTTGTCATTATGAATCATATCACTCTTATTGAAATTCTAATGGATGTGGTACATATATATTCTACAAATTTTATTTATTTATAAAATTTTTTGAAGTTGAAATCTTGACTGATTCTGATCTTAATATTTGAAATTTACAATGGTTAAATCAGAATCAATGGTCAAATGTGTTTTCTGGCATTGTTTCAAGAGCAATGACCTTGGAAGTGCTTTCAACTGGGGTTGCTGGCAATTACAATGGAGCTCTGCAAGTGGTATGCTAGTTTAACAACATATATATAACCCTAAATCTAGTTTTCCATGTTTGTGTACGTATACATCTAACATCTTTATGTGTAAATTATCAGATGACAGCTGAGTATCAGGTTCCTTCACCTTCGGTTCCGACTCGAGAAAATTACTTTGTTAGGTATTGTAAACAACACCCGGATGGTTCGTGGGCGGTGGTTGACGTATCTTTGGACGATTTGCGCCCTTCTCCAATTTCAAGCTGTAGAAGAAGGCCTTCTGGTTGTTTAATTCAGGAACTCCCAAATGGGTATTCGAAGGTACAATTATATATAAGACATGTATATAAGTTGAGCTACAAGTGAGCTACCCAAGCTCTAATCATTAAAAGCTCAAAACTAGCTGAGCTTTAACTAGCTTGAGCTTGCCTAGACCGAAGCTCATTTGGTAATGAGCCCAAGCTCGAGCCTCAAAGAAAGCATAAATGAGCTGAGCCCGAAATAATCCATTCATGTTTAGCTTGTTCTTTTTTTTTCCTTATTTTGTGCAGGTCACTTGGGTTGAACATGTTGAAGTGGATGATATACCTGTTCACAATATCTACAGATCAGTCGTGAATTCCGGTCTTGCATTTGGGGCAAAAAGATGGGTGGCAACTTTAGATAGGCAATGTGAAAGGCTTGCTAGTGCAATGGCTAACAACATTCCTGCAGGAGATGTAGGAGGTAAGCATAACTAACAAATTAATAGTAAAAGTTTTATCTTAATAGTATATAAATCAACAAATTTAATACAAATACATTAATAAATATACATAATTATTCGTTACATTTGACAGTAATAACCACTCCAGAAGGGAGAAAGAGTATGTTGAAGCTAGCTGAAAGAATGGTTTTGAGCTTTTGCAGTGGTGTTGGAGCTTCAACTGCGCACACATGGACAACTTTGTCTGGTAGTGGGACTGATGATGTTCGGGTTATGACCCGAAAGAGCATGGATGACCCAGGCAGGCCTCCTGGTATAGTTCTGAGTGCTGCAACTTCATTCTGGATACCTGTTCCACCAAAACGGGTTTTTGATTTCCTTCGAGACGAAAACTGTAGGAGCGAGGTAATTAATGTACTACAAGAGCTAATTATTCAAAGTTCTTTTTTTTGTTTTGTTTTGTGGGATTTATAATAAGTTAATGATGTTAACTTTAGCCTTTAGAGCATGGAGTTTATATTTTACTAAACTGAATCTATGTTATTTCCAGTGGGACATTCTTTCAAATGGTGGACTAGTTCAAGAAATGGCACATATCGCTAATGGTCGCGATCCAGGAAACTGTGTTTCCCTTCTTCGTGTTAATGTAAGTCTCTAACTCCAAAGATATAGGATCGGATCAAATAAAAAGAATTTTATGCATATTTATTGCTTAACTAGTTAACATTAAAATATTGTAGAGCACAAATTCGAGCCAGAGCAATATGCTTATCTTACAAGAGAGTTCAAGTGATTCTACAGGATCCTATGTTATATATGCTCCTGTAGATATTGTAGCAATGAATGTGGTGCTAAGTGGAGGTGATCCAGATTATGTTGCCTTATTACCATCTGGTTTTGCTATACTTCCTGATGGACCTGGACAACATCAAGGAGGAATCCCCGATGTAGGAACTAGTGGATCGTTGCTAACCGTGGCGTTTCAGATTTTAGTGGATTCAGTTCCAACAGCTAAGCTATCACTTGGGTCGGTGGCTACAGTTAATAATCTTATCAAGTGCACAGTTGATAGGATCAAAGCTGCGGTATGTTCTCCATGAACAATCAAGCGTATTAGTTTTACATAAGGTAAATATAGGGTCATCTAGTTTGGATATATAGATGGTTAAATATATCATATAACTAGCTAGTTGTAATAACAGCGATTAATGTTATATTTGTGCATTGCAGAGAGCGTGTATAAGGTGGGAAGAGGGAATGCAGATTCAAGAAGGCAGCGTTTACTCTTTTAATCATCTTTTGAAACAAAGTGGAATGAGTCAAGAACGCACCTAAAAACGACCCACTCTTGGAGTGTGTTGATATTGTTTTAATCTCGAGTATGGGAATCAAGAAAAAACGTGATTGACTTGGTTCAAGGGTTGTAGGTTCGGGTATTGACTTTGTCGTCTAGATTAAAAGATCCCATAAGTTTAATTCCTTTGCTTTAGCTAGCTAGGGTTTGTTCTATTAGAGGTTTTGTTCTATTAATTGTATGACTTGGTTCAAGGGTTTTTTTCTATTTCGTTTCTAGTCGATCTCCAGGGCCCTAATCCTAACAATAATTAAGTTCTCGATCTACTTTGAATTACATAATTGCATGTAATTGTTATTGTTCTTAATTACTTGTTAATTGCCGGCCGGTATTTATATTCTTTTAATCAATTCATTTGCTAACTATATCACTACAAAACATTAGCAGCGACACAACAACAGTCACATGTGGCAATTAAAGCCTTTAGCAGTGACACTCATGGCTGCTAAAAATCGATTTATCTGTTGTGTGTATATATTATCATCCGGTAAAACATTAGTAAAATTAGTTAAAAACCAAACACTATTGTCGCCATATATATATATATATGCAAAAATCCATTTGATAAACGTTTTTATTGCGAGAACCAATCTTTAACTGTCCAATTTTTTCTCCTTTAATTGGAACCCATGAATTCTTTACATGCACCCTGCCACACTCAATCCCCCCACGTACTTCATCCATGAATTCCATTATCCAAAATGAACGGCTAAGATTGGTTCTCGCGGTTATCGCAATAAAAATGGTTCTCAAATAAATCCTCCCCTCTCTCTATATATATATCCGGAATTTAGAGCCCGTATACGTACCCGTATAGGCAAGCCCTTAAGCAAATCATCAACCCCGTACCGGCAAGCTACAAAGCCATACCCATCTAGCAAATCGTCAAAATTGGTGCTTACAAGAGCCCTTCGATTGGGGTGATACCGGCCATGTTGAAATTAGAGGTAAATGCGCATACTATTACTATTGATCAGAAAGTACCATACAAATGCAAAGGGAAAGAAGCTATATATAAGAAACCTAAGAAACCCTAATTGCTAAATGGATCGTAACAGCTAACTGGACCAATGAGTCTTTATTATGCTAACAAGTACATGCCGTAAATGTACATGAAAGCGATTCATTTGATATATTAATTATTCTATAGTTCAAAAACGTAAAATAAGAAAAATAAACATATTTAATCTAAACAATGGCAATCGTCTGATTTTACACATTAAAAGCTTATTTGAAATAAAAAAACTTGTAGCTCAAATGTTTAATAATTTACTTGCAAAACATACCCATTATATAAAAAAATTCAAGCCTTACTTCTCAGTAATTAAGTTAATTAAGCGTGAGTACAAAAAGTAAACCATACGCGGTTAACATCACCTAGCTATGATAGGTGATGGTACACTAAATGAAGTTTTTGTATGAGTGTGACATCCTTTTATCATAAGTGATGTTAGATTGTTAGTAATGTATATTATATGTTTATATAATGCCATATATCAAAATTGCAAATTTAAGCAAATTAGATTTTCAAGTTTGAGCACAACATGACTAAATTGTAATGGCATAATTTATGGCCAAAATATCCACCCGTCACAATCTTTCATACCATGCATGGAAAACCACAAGTTTGTCACATATTGGTTGAAATATATATATACAATACAAGGAAATTAAAACCCTTTTGAGGCGAAAAGTTTTTGCAGCGACATTGGTCGCCGCTAAAGATCCTGTGAATTGTTCAATGTTAGCCATTTTTTGTCGCCAACGTTAAATTTTTCGTCGCATTTTGACACGAGTTTTTTGCGGCGGACTATTTTAGATGACGTGGCGCCTCTAAAGACTTTTTATGGTGACAATTTGTCGTCTTCAAAAGTCATTTTTCTTGTAGTGAAACTAGCTAATTATTTGAATGCCAATGACGTTATCATGATATGTGGACAGTAAAATAAGCCAAATCTTTTCCAATGTAAAATTTTAAATAAATTATATATTTTACGCTATATCCAAATTTATCTGTATATAAGTTCTGTCAACAACTTCGGTTGTTGAATACAATAAATGAGCGTCGTGGTGCCAATTCCTTCAGTTGATGAGGACCATATATACAAATATGTGTCTGGAAAGTGGTCTCTTGTTTTTTTTAGTTTCCCAACACAACTCTAAATTTTTATATTACAATGTTAAATAATTTGTGTAATTGTCAAGATTAAAGAAGAATTTAACATTGTAAAAACTCGTATTTTCAAGATTTCAGGGACATGAAAACGTTTTGTAATTTATTTAGGACAATCAAATTACAAATGTCCTTAAGATTGAAAGCTCAATCTATGTAGATTACCTTGTACTACATCATTAGTTAGTCTTCACACACAGGAATCTTTGTTTAGACTACTCGAAGATAGTCGAGCTTTCGGCTTAAATGTATGCAACATAAGCGGTATTTCCATGACCGTGCCCAACCCGTCCCACAACTATCCTAATCGAGGCCCGTGAACTCTTGTGAGAGTTAGGGCGCATACCTCCCCCTACCTTAATGAAGAGCTTCTAACTTAGTCTAAAATATATGGCGGTTACTGTTTACAGGTATTGTTAGATATATAAAAATCATCTCTAGTTAGCAAGAATTGAGTTGTATTTTTACTGCTATGTCTTCTAGGCTGCTACAACTACACGTACACGTTATGAATATCTTTTTTCTTGAAATAGGTAGGTGGCCTAAGTTGAATATGTAGCAAAATGGGCTATACCATCTGAGGGAACCTTTGCCTACTTTTACCGAAGTTCTAGAATTGAAGCGCACAATATATTAAGGCAACTAATTTCATCCACAATACTAATTAGTACAGTATCATATATCCAATTAACTTCTATAACTTCCTTTTTAATTGTATCCTAGTAAATATATTATAGTTGAATATATCATTCACTACTAGAAAAATCCAGATTTGCGACGGCCAAAACCATCGCTAACGTGTTTGCCACGGATTTGCCACTAAATGAAACCGTCACTAATATGTTCCTTGCTAATGGTTAACGTCGATTTTTTGTGACGGTTTCCATCGATTTTTGATGGAATATAGGCGCCGCTAAAAGCCCGGAGATTAGCAACACTACAAGGAAATAGCCTTTTAGCGACGACAAAAGTCGTCGCCAAAAGTCCCAATGTCGTCGCCAAAAAGTGGTACACCTTTCTCCGACCACAATTTTCTTGGATGTGATACCTTTTAGACAGGACATGTCGTCGCTGAAAGTGGTACACCTTTCTCCGACGACAATTTTCGTCGCGAAAAGTCATTTAAAAAAACAAAATTAAATTAAAAAATCTTTAGCGACGACATATTGTCATTGCAAAAAGTTTCAGCAACGACAAAGTCGTCGCGAAAAAGGTTTTTAGAACATATTTTTGAATACTTTTAGCCATGACTTGTCGTCGCTAAAAGTAAAATTTTTTATTTTTTATAATTTTACAATATTTACCCGCTAAAAATAAAAACTGCATTCATCACCGGTTTTTAACAAATGCGCTTACACAACCATAATTTACACATAACAATATATAGTATCATTTTTACAAACTAGGTTTATGTCTTTAAATAACAATGTATATATAGCTAATACGCATCATCATCCAAGTCATCCCCATCCATATCATCGTCTTCGGTTACATTCATAGGAGAAGAAACCGGTTGAAAGTCCGGAATATCAAAATTCGCTCGTTTTAACGCATCAAATAATATTCCAAAATTTGCGTTGCTTGTAGCGTCACGATTACGCATCATTTCGTCCACTTCTCTCTGTGTGTATACTCTTTCTTTTGGTGGCTGGTAGTTTGGAATAGATGCAGTAACCGGTAACTTTCTTCCACGTCCACGATTATGCCCACAACGTTCACCTAACACTTGTGAAAGTATTTGTTCGTCTGTGAGCGGATATGAGCACCCGGCTTAACTTTGTCTGATTTTCTCCATTTATTGTTGTGTAATTGTAAAAGTTGAAATTGTTATAATTAATAACGTGTTATATATTATATAAAATTTCGACAGTATAACGACTGTAAAATGGATAATCCAACCTGTTTTTAAAATTCACATATGATATTTATTGAACTTCCAAACTAACATAACAATCAATAAGATCGATATACATATACATATATATATATATATAATCATTAATAACGTGCTATATATAACATAAAAATTTCGACATCATAATGACTGTAAAATAGATAATCCATAATTGTACCTGTGTTTAAAATTGATATATGATATATACATATATATATATATATCAACAAGATAACAATCAACTTCTCAACTAACATAACAATCAACAAGATCAATACACACACACACATATATATATATATATATATATATATTCATTTGAGCAATGGATATAAATAAACTAAAAATTTCCATATATGAACTTTAATATATATACACACTAAGTAAACTAAAAATATGTACTTATGTGTTGACTTTGAGCAACCGGGTTGACATATTCGTTGTTTTTACGGTGCATATTTCCAAATTGATCAATCAAGTTTGAAAATTTACCGGTGAGTGGGTCTTGCTGTAAACACGTTAAAAAGATATATAAAACAAATTGGAAATAATTTTAAAAAAATATATATCAAACAAATTGATCACAACACAACTAAAAAGTTATTTAAAACAATAGTAATATATTATAAAGCTAATTACCAACTCATGACGAAGAGTAGCATAGGACCGAGACCCATGCAAACTTGGATATTTTTGTTGCTACCTATTGGTTTGGTTTATCGTTAATCGTCTTAAATTTGCATCATTTAAAATATAATCAACGTGTTTGTTCCATTCTGCAACACTCATGTTATCAGGAGGGAACTGACGTATTTCTTGAAGGTGCTCGAACCCTCTTCTCCTTGTGAAAAACTCTTCCTTGAATTTTCTTTTTCTGCCAGAATATCTTTCACCGCATAGATTGTCAATCCCTTGTATAATCAAATTAGCATGCGACCCTCTAAAGTGGGGTCGCATGTCAAAATACGTCTG
Source organism: Dittrichia graveolens (assembly GCA_038502395.1). NCBI lineage: Eukaryota > Viridiplantae > Streptophyta > Magnoliopsida > Asterales > Asteraceae > Dittrichia > Dittrichia graveolens. The sequence goes on from JARJIL010000003.1 coordinate 57,115,487, forward strand.
CAATTTAAAAGAAATAGTTACATACGTAGAGATATATATATATATATATATATATATATATATATATATATATATATAATACAAATATTTGTGTGTAACCTCTATCGTAGGCCAAATGGAGGCTTTAGCTTCTACGGGTACATCTTTCCAAGATTTATAATATTTGGGGATCTCATCTCCCACGGTCCTCCCAATGAGATTAGAAAATTTGCTTGCGTGCTTTCTAACGGGCCGAGCTGTTTTTTGATCAAATACATCAAAATCAATGGGTAATGGTTTTTCACCATTATTTTTCCACGCTTCCCTTAAATTTGCACCCATGCTCTTTCCACGAACTTTAGAACCTACAAATTGTAATGATTAAATTAAATATACAAGTTATAATGAATAAATCAAATATACAAGTAATCAAACTCAAGTAAACAAAATATTATAAAATTTCTTACGTTGACAATTGGAAGGTGGCTTCCATGGATTATGAGGGGGATCACCACCTATATCCTCACCATGACCTCTTGCAACCATAGACATCTACTAAAAGACTTCATATTATAGTTAGTAACATGCCTTGTATTATAGTTAGTAACATGCATGGTATCATCAAGTAATTAGATACAACATATATAATCACATAGAATGTTCAATATTCATTCAAAATGAGTATTTAATTTTACAACATATATAATCACAACTTTGAATCAGTCAAACTCATCAATAGAAGAATAATGCGCGTCGTGTTCATCGTCATCAGATTACACATCATCACTATCGGAATCATTAATAAACTCAACGTCGTTGCGGACAGAGGTAGGAATGACATGAACTTCTGTTTCTTGACCAACTCTATTCAAGTTTGTATAGGTCAATTCATCCAAATTAGCGGACAATGCAAGATCAAATGAATTGCTATCATGTATGACATCTTCACTCTCTTCCACGATGATTTCCCGGTCCCAGATCTTTCGATGATTCACCTCTTGGACGACCCTCCAATGATGGTTTCTAGATGGGTCTTCGAGGTAGAAGACTTGTTTTGCTTGTGTTGCGAGAATGTATGGTTCATCTTTATACCATTCATGACTTACAAAAATACTAGTTATGTTATTGTTAGTGACACAACGTGGAGTACGTTGACTGTTACTGGTATTGAACCATTTACATCGAAACAATACAACTTTGTAGCCAGTGATATAAATTAACTCCAAAATTTCCTCTAATTGACCATAAAATGTATATCCGTCGAGTCCATCAGTTGAAACTCCACTGTTTTGAGTTGTTCGGCGTATGTCACGACTATGAACTACAAATCCCACGCCGTTGACTATGAAATCGGTGTAAGAGTTTGCATGTACTGCCGGTCCATTTGTTAGGGCAAATAATTCAAGACTGCAGCGGGAGGAGTCATCTACTCGTTGACGACACATCTATAAAAATGATAAAACTAGACAAAGTTGAGTAATATTCATTATTGTAATTGTAACACAGGTAATGTATACATTGTGTTTACCTTATTTTTAAACCACCCTGAAAATTCTGTTTGCAAATTACTCTCAGGCATGTTAGAAGTAAATTCACTGTAAATGTAAAGTTATTTAGTATAATTATCAAAAAGATAAGTTAAGTAAATATAACTCTTAATAAAAATACTTACTTCTTGTATTCGTCGATGTCTTGGCTGTTGTCAAGTACAAACCACTCTAGTTTCTTTAGAAGTGTGTGTTCCAACTCTTTGTATACACATTTATGTTAGTCCCAGATTGAGTACGCAACAACAAATGTTTGTAGAAGGGGGGGGGGTTGAATACAAACTTTAGCTTTTAAAATTAAAGACACACTTATATACTTTTATATAATTCTTATTGATATGAATCAAGAATTACATGTACTAGAAGCGGAAATTCTAAGTACAATAAAAGGTGGCAATCAATTTGTCTAACACATAGACAAGCTAACTCTAAAACAACTAATGTATTTAGAGTGTTCAACACATGAACAAGTTTGATTCTACACAATGCTTATACTCTACGAAATTTCTCAACTGATGAGATTTTATTTTAGTGTAGTAGAGACTTCAATGTTGTATTGTGTTGTGTTGTGTTCTCTATTTGCATGTCCACCATGCATGAGTATATATAGAAGTCTTGGTGGATCCGGTTGCATGAAGGTAAGAGACTAAGAGGATGTGGAAATATAATATTTTAATTGTAAAGGTAGTGGGTGAAAAGTAAAGTTACTTTAATCAAATGTATGATAAAAGTAATTGTACTTTTCTGCAAAAGTGCAACACATTCACAATATAAAATATTAAAGTCCACATCTACTGTCATGTAGAAGTATCTTTCCCTTTCCATGATTGTACTTTAATCAACACCATGCTTCTGATTGATTTGACTTTACCAAGTATGGGATTGCCAGCCATACTTAGTTGTTTGAACAAATTTTCAAGATCTTCGTCTGTTTGAGGGATCATTATCCTTTTCCAGAGGATAAGATCAAACCTTTTTGTCTCATACTTGATCCAAAAAGTGAATTCTTACTTTTACAAACAAAGATCTAAGGCATAATAGAACAACACATGTTCTGCCTTTTACATATGACTTACAATCTGAAAAGATAGAGTAGATTTGACATTTTTCACGACTCAGCTAATAGATTGTACAAGGAACTCTGATATTCACTACTCAGTTGACAAAATAGATCAGTTGATCACTTTTAGCTAGGACTCAGTTGATACATATTGCTCAGCTGATCATATAGATGCTCAGCTGTTCAATAGTAAGCTTAGGAGAACATAAACTCGTGTATTTGGATGATCAGTTGATCAAGATTGCTCAGCTGATCAATCAAATACATCAGTTTATGAGGAGATGACTTGTGTAAAGGAAGACTTACTTAGCTGATGCTTCTAGGCCTCAGCTGATCCATTTGTTCACTCAGCTGATAGAGTAGGCACTCAGCTGATCAATCTGTTCACTCAGCTGATCACTTTCTTCACTCAGCTGATCAATCTGTTTACTCAGCTGATGGAATATATTCATCAGCTGATCAACAATTTTGCTCAGCTGATAGACTGTTTTCCTCAGCTGATGGTCTTCTTTACTTGTTTTCTTCATCTGATGCTCCTTGGCTGATATCCTTTGGCTGATACATTGAGTAGGATCTGATGCTCAGCTGATGGCTTATTTTCCTCAGCTGATGGTTCCATACTTAGCATATTTTTACATAAACTGAATCAAACAACACATGTTTGAATTCTTTCTAAGTCATACTGAATGTAGGGTTTGGTTATCATCAAATTTTATGTTTTAGGATAGGCAGAGTTGATTATTAGGGTGAATTGATTATCTCCCCAACAATCTCCCCCTATTTGATGATGACAAAACCTTTTTCTTTTTGAAGAATCAGTTTGACTTCGAATAACAAAAGATTTAAACTTTTAAGTACATTTGGCTACCTAGCTATCTGTTTTTAGTAGCTCTTTTTATTTGAACCTTGTTCTGTTTTTGGTTTCTTTTCTAATGTTCCATTTTGTTCTGTTTTTGTGGAATCTTTTTCTATCTTGTACCATTTTGTTCTGTTTTTGTGGTATCTTTTCATTTTTCCATTTTTATATGTTTTTGATTTTCTGATATACATAAACATCACTTGAAATAACAGAATAAAGAAATGTACATAAGTGTTTACATAGATTAACTACTAACTAACTATTCTATAATGTACAATCAACTAAATAACAACAAAATCATCAGAGTTAGAATCAGTCTTCAATCATCCCACCAAGGTTCTTCTTTAACTTCAAAATATTTGGCATGGGGATCAGGTTCAGCTAAGACTTCACATTGGGCTTGAACAAGGGCTTCAAAGTTTTCATTTCTAGTTCTGCCTCTTGTAGATATCTTTAACCCAAATAGAAACTTCTTGCTAGCCTTAAGGATTTCAGACTGTCTAAAGAATCTCCATGTGCCAGCTCTTTCCAAAAAGAATATACCTTCAATAGGCATAATTATAAACTTGTACAGCTCAGGAGTGATGTTCAGTGGAAGAGAAGTGTTGAGACCCTCAAAATCTGATAAGAATTCATGCTGGGGTAGTACCTCTCTTAGCTCAAATGGTTTGAAGGGCTTGGAGCCTTTCTTATGAAGATTATCAACTGTGTGCACATGCCTGTAATAGTCATCTGGAGTGAAGGCCCTTTGTGACACAGCTAGAGCTATCCAATTCTGAATTTTTTGAATGAATTGAACTTTGAGCTTTGATTTGGATTTGAAGAGAAGGTACAGGATCTCAACTAATTCTATGAACCCATATATGTGACACCTCTCATAGGATACAACTTCACAGCTGTTGAAGTTGTTCTGTCTTATTGCTTTGAGGTAGGGTTCACCATCACCTTTATGGACAGTGGCTCTGGTTATTGGAGTTGGTTCTGTTCCGTTTCTCAGAATATTAATTCTTTCTCTGAAGCTTTGAAGTCTTTGTTGACTTAGGTTGATGGGAGCAGATAAATCAAGGTTGAAGAGGGTTTTGATGGCATCAGCATGGGATCTAGCTTTGAGTAGTTCAGCCTGAGATTTTTCCCTTGCCAATTTGTGTTGAGCAGCAGCTTGATTTTGACTTTGTTATTGCTCTTGCTGATATGCTAGCTCTTTGGCTTGGTAGATTTCTTCAACTGAAACACCCAATGCTTGAGCCATTTGAGCATTCTCCCTTTCTTCCTTTTCTTTAAGAGCAAGCTCCCTTTTCATTTGATCATCTGCTTCAACTTGCTCATCTGTCATCTTTTGTTTGCCTTTATCCTTAGGAGCAGAGGTTGAAGCCTTTTGGACTGATGGGGTAGATTGGACTGGTGGAGCAGATGGCTTAGGGCTCTGTCTTCTTCTTCTGAGGATGTTAGAAAGTGGAGTATCATCCTCATCATCAGAATCAGACTCTATGGTGATTGGTGGAGAGCAATCCTCAACAACTTTTCTTTTAGGTTTTGGCCTGTTTGCCATTCTTTTCAACCTTTTTGGAAACCTTTGCTCCCCCTCAGAAGATGCTTTTCTTTTAATGGGTGAGGGAGCTGTTGCTTTGGGTGCTTCCTGCTACATGATTTTGGTGGCTGTTTCAGCATAGGCAGCATCAATATCCTCTGAGTCAGGATCATCCTCCCTTGAAGAACTTGAGAATTTCTCCCCCCTTTTGGCATCATCAAAAGGAGGCGGGGAGTCACCTGCTGCAGGCTTATGGGTTGGGGTAGGGGTAGAGGATATTTTTGAGAGCTGAAGAGAGAGGTCATCCTTGAGATCTTTGATAGCTTTCCACAATGAGAGATGACTCATTCTGGATTGTTCTGTTAAGGTCTCTATGTCATCAAGGATGCCTTTAAGAAAAGAAGGCATAGGGAGTAGTTGTTCAGGAATGGGTACAGAAATATTGGGGTTTATTGGGCGTAGGGTTTGGAGTTGGGATAGGAGGTTGGATATGGTTTGGTTTAGGGTAGAGATGGTAGATTGAGGTAGGCTGGGAATTTGTGGTTGAGAGGGAAGAAGGGTAGAAAGATGGTATATTTTGGTAAGAATTGGGGTAAGGTTAATGGGTGCAGGGGAGGGTTTGGGTGGGGTTTGGAGAGACTCAATGTCTTTGGTAAGTTTAGACAATTGAGCAGAGGTTTGAGTTTGGAAGGTTTGGGTTAGTTGAGTAAGGTTTTGGTTAATTGTCTGGATAAGGGTAAGGTTTGGGGTTTGGGCAGATATAGATGGGGTAGAGGTGGAAGGGGTGGATAATGGTTCAAAGAAGTTGGGTAAGGTTTGTGTTCCCTCATTTGAGCCTTGGTGTATAAGCTCAAATTCATTGGGAAAGAGAGTTGAGCCCTGTGCAAGTGGTTGGTTTGTACTACTAGCATTGGCAGGCTGTGCATGTGTAAGAATTGAATTAATAATAGGTGCAAGGTAAGTGGACTGAGTGTGGGATGCACTCAATAACAGGGAATCCCGTATTGGATCCACATTATGTTGGGAGAATGTAGATGGTATAGGCTGACTCAATTGAGGGATAGACACAGTGTGACCTTGGGTTGAGGTCTGTCTTTCAATGAGATCAACCTTTTGGGAGGTTGTCTCAGCTAACGGTTTAAGTCCCTTATTTATAGATGTATCATGTTGTGAGGATACATCCACTGGTTTAAAGGTTGCAACATCCAATTGCTCCCCCTCAACATGAGGAAGGGTAATTGGAGTTGAGGTCAGAGGTGTGGATTGCACTCCCTCAAAGTGCTCATAATGAGTCACTTCTGGTGACCTTGTATATATGGGGCTACGGATAGGAGTAGAACTAGTGACCACAGGAGGTTCACTAGAGCTTGGCTGTTGGAGTGGTGTATGGACTGGAGAGGAGGATGGGCTATCAAAGGTTGGGACGACCATTTGAATATCCTCAGAGGTGGAATCAGTACTGTCCGTACCTTGGGACATGATGTGCCTACTTCTGTCAATGAGCTCCAGAAGTTGCTCAGAGATCTCTTGTTCCTGGGCATCACCATCATCACCAGGAGTACTTAACTCCATTGGACTGATAGGAGCAAAATCACCAGCATCACCATCACCAGCATCATCATCATCATGCTTAGAACCAGTGTGGCTTTCATCAGCATCATCATCACCATTATCATCATCATCAACATTTTCATCACCAGTTGCAGCATCTATAAGCTCTTGCATTTGGGCAGTGATTGGAGGACCTGTGTTTGCCTTTAAGAAATGGAATATCTTTTCACCCATGGCAGGGACAGGAATATGCTCAAGATGTTCTGTTAAGCCCACATAATCATCCTCTCCAATCTCCCTCATGGCTACCAGGCTCAAAAATCGAATGTAGGGCACCTGTGACCTTGATGATTTCTTGGTTGTGCTCTGGGTGATTTTATCAATGAGATCAGAGAATATGACTTGAGCAAAGTCGATGTTGACCCCAAAGGCTAGGGCATAGAGCACAAGAAGCTCGGTTTGGTTGATGAGATGATGGCTTCCAGATTTAGGACCGAAGCAACGTATGACCACGTTGGCCAAATACTTCCATGGATGAGCGAGAGCAGAGACTTTGACTTGACCATGCACTATAGGTTCATTGTAGCCGATGGTGTCTAAAACTGTTTGAACTTATGCTCTGGATGGAAAAGCTGTGTAAGGTGGGAAGTGAGGAATACCAGTGGCTTCACGAAGTGTTTAAGCGGTGATTCGGAGATTATAGTTTCCTTGGGCTAGGGTGCAGTTAATGGTGTTGTTGTTTAGGTTATAGGTTGCGGAGTACCATAGTTCACCAATAATGGTAGGGAATATGTAGTGAGGATCAGCGGTGAGACTATCAAACAGTGGATGAGCTTGAAGGAACTGAACCATTGGTTCATATCCTTGGTTTTCTCGCGAGGCAGGGATGGTGGTGCAAAGCAGAATGTTGTTGGGAGTTATATTCATCGGTTGATTGGGTGCAACATTCTCGCCAGGGTTAACAGCCGGGTCTAGAATATAGGTGGCCATTTGGTAAGGATGATGAACAGTGAGTATCGAGAGAGAAGGTAGGGTAGTTCTTTGTAGAGAGAGAGAGGGAATTTGGAAAGTTTGAACAAGTTAAGGTGAATGAGAGAGAAATTGGGATATTTATGAAGTTTAGTTAACAGAGATCGTTAGATACTGACAAAAGATCTAACGGAAAACAAATTAATTAGCTATTAAATGAAAACTAACAAACGGAGTAAATTAATTAGCTGATACTGGAGTATTACATCAATCATACTTTAACATATCAACCACTTTCTGCTGATCCTCATTTCTCTTGAATTCTTTGCTCCCTCTAGTCAACTGGACTTGGGGTATTGCTATCTTAGAAAAGTCTAGTATAATTCACCTGTAGTGCTCTACAAGCACATAGAAACTTGTTACTCTGTAGGATTCTAAGGCGGTTCCTACTTCATCACTGCTTTCATCTTGACTGAATCTGTTTCAATCTTTTCTGATTAATGAAGCAACCTAAGAATTGCACTTCTTATAACTACACATTACACATGGAAAATTTCACATACCATTTTTCCCTTAATAATGTGTCTAATACTCCTCTGAAACTAACACCATGTACTTCTGAACTCTTGGAGCAAATAGCTGATCATCAATAATCACAATTACTAATTTATTGAACATAGTTCAACAAACTATACTCCTTAACTCTGTAATCTGTACACATTCTAAACGTGCCATCTTCCTCTTTTTAACAACTAATTCAATACACCTTACGGTAAGATACTAGGTCGGATAAAACTTGTATCCATCAACTTTTGCAATGACTTCAACAATTGTTGTGTATCTGAAATCTGCTTCGGCTTTCCCTCTCTTTGCTAGAATCTCTCACAAAAGCTGACAACGTTTTACAATCAAAGACTAGATACTTTCTTTCATTTGATTACAAACAGGAATACAAGCTCTTATATATGTATCTTTACTAAACACTTCTTCCCCACTTGGGGTCTAAATCCGTACTGTTATCTGATCACATAATATCTAAACTTGATACTGACCCAACCAATTCATACCAACAACTGCTCGAAGCTCTTTCGTCATGATTGGTATAAGATCAATGGAAAGCTGGAAATCATATCTCTTATCACATTATTCTTACACCTACTATTCTCAATAGTAGTCTCATTATCTGATGTTTCTTCCTAAAGAGGAAATTCTGTTATACTGGGTGGAATACTCAACTGAACATAACGTGGAACAACAATAAGGATCTACTTTAACAGAGTCAAATAATACTAGGGCAGGTGTACTATTAGGAACAAAGGTACCTGTCAGTACATCCGGTTCCACCATCTCTTCCACGGCAATAAGTTGCACTTTCACTTACTCATCCCTACCCTTGCTAAAAGAGACTGGGGTAGAGGATTCACTATACTTTCCTCTAACACTACCAATTTACGGCAATAAACTCAATATGCCCAACTGGTAAGAATAGTAACACCCTTAGAGTGAACTTTAACAATCTCTTGGCACATGCCTCTGCTTTCCATACTTTCATATATCTGAGTGGGGAACTAGCCTTCCCCACTGTAGTACAAACATTGATCTCTTGCTTGACGTATTTGTTGGCTCAACCTTTCACTTTTCCACTTACCAATCTTTATCTGATCAACTACTGCTCTTTCGTCAATACAAAACTCACCATCTCTTTTGCTATGTTAATGGTAACTGTCACTAAACTTTTCAGATATCACTTTTAAGTATTGAAATGTGTCACTACATTTCATACAGTTATTAACAATATACTTAGGATAAAGCGAGTTACTTCTATCAACTTATTGGTGATATCATTCACCACTTCTGTCGTCTCTCATAGAGCTTAAAACTCTTATGCAATCTTATTTATTCAAGCTGATTGCTGGAAATTGCACCTCTGACACTTCTTTAAACTGAGGCCTAATTGTTGCCTCCATCTGTACCTTTTATTTCCTTGGTAACAATAAAGTCTACTGATCTTTTGCTGTTCCACACCACAAGCTCAAGACATGCATAATTTTTCATTCTACTAGACATCCGACTGTACGGAACACCCCTTCTGTTTCTGTTAGTCGACGATTGTTTACAATCGAATATACAACCCCCTTTCAAGAATAGATGCTTTGCCTACTGAAAATCACTGTAAGTACACCCTTTTAACTCGTATAACTGATATATTCTGGCATTGGTTCTCCCTCTAGTCAACTGGAGTTGGGGTACTGCTATTTTAGAAAAGTCTTGTATAATTCATCAGTAGTGCTCTACAAGCTCATAGAAACTTCTTACTCTGTAGGATTCTAAGGTGGTTCATACTTCATCACTGCTTTCATCTTGACTGGATTTGTTTCAATCTTTTCTGATTAACGAAGCAACCTAAGAATTGCACTTCTTATAACTACACTTTACACTTGGAAAATTTCACATACCATTTTTCCCTTAATAATGTGTCTAATACTCCTCTGAAACTAACACCATGTACTTCTGAACTCTTGGAGCAAATAGCTGATCCTCAATAATCACAATTACTAATTTATTGGACACAGTTCAACAAACTATACTCCATAACTCTGTAATATGTACATATTCCAAACGTGCCATCTTCCTCTTTTTCACAAGTAATTCAATACACCTTACGGTAAGATACTAGGTCGGATAAAACTTGTATCCATCAACTTTTGCACTAACTTCAACAATTGCTGTGTATCTGACATCTGGTTCGGCTTTCCCTCTCCTTGCTAGAATCTCTCACAAAACCTGATAAAGTTTTACAATCAAAGACTAGATACTTTCTTTCTTTTGCTAACAAACAGGAATACAAGCTCTTATATATGTATCTTTACTAAACACTTCTTCCCCACTTGGGGTTTAAATCCGTACTGTTATCTGATCGCATAATATCTGAACTTGATACAGACCCAACCAATTCATACCAAAGACTGCTCGAAACTCTTTTGTCATGATTGGTATAAGATCAATGGGAAGCTGGAAATCATCTCTCTTATCACATTATTCTTACACCTACTATTCTCAATAGTAGTCTCATTATCTGATGTTTCTTCCTAAAGAGGAAATTTTGTTATACTGGGTGGAATACTCAACTGAACATAACATGGAACAACAACAAGGATCTATTTTAACAGAGTCAAATAATACTAGGGCAGGTGTACTATTAGCAACAAAGGTACCTGTCAGTACATCCGGTTCCACCATCTCTTCCACGACAATAAGCTACACTTTCACTTGCTCTTCCCTACCCTTGCTAAAACAGACTGGGGGTAGAGGATTCACTATACTTTCCTCTAAGACTACCAACTTAGGGCAATAAATTCAATATGCCCAACTGGTAAGAATAGTAACACACGTAGAGTGAACTTTGACAATCTCTTGGCACATGCCTCTGCTTTCCATACTTTCATATATCTGAGTGGGGAACTAGCCTTCCCCACTGTAGTACGAACACTGATCTCTTGCTTATCATATTTGTTGGCTCAACCTTTCACTTTTCCAATTACCAATCCTTATCTGATCAACTACTGCTCTTTCGTCAATACAAATCTAACCATCTCTTTTGCTATGTTACTGGTAACTGTCACTAAACTTTTTCAGATATCACTTTTAAGTATCGAAATGTGTCACTACATTTCATACACTTATTAACAATATACTTAGGATAAAGCGAGTTACTTCTATCAACTTATTGGTGATATCATTCACCACTTCTGTTATCTGTCATAGAGCTAAAAACTCTTCTGTAATCTTATCTATTCAAGCTGATTGCTGGAAATTGCACCTCTGACACTTCTTTAAACTGAGACCCAATTGTTGCCTCCATCTGTACCTTTTATTTCCTTGGTAACAATAAAGTCTACTTATCTATTGCTGTTCCACACCACAAGCTCAAGACATGCATAACTTTTCATTCTACTAGACATTTGACTGTACGGAATGCCCCTTCTGTTTCTGCTAGTCGATGATTGTTTACAATCGAATCTACAACCCCCTTTCAAGAGTAGATGCTTTGCCTACTGAAAATCTCTGTAAGTACACCCTTTTAACTCGTATAAATGATACATTATGGCATTGTTCCTCCCAACTCTCTGAACCTACATCATTGCAGCCTATACCGTTACATCTACTCGTTTCTAAAACATCACCTCCGGTCTCTCTAAATTTGCTCAACCACCTGGTTGTTTATATAAGGGATGTTCATCTGTAGGGCTTTACCCAACTCTATAGGTACTGTCTCTCTAGCTATACTATTCTCATATTCTTGCAATTTCTTTGTAATTGGAATCTTTCTAATAAAATTACGCGAAGGTCTAGTGGTTCGGATAGGAATTGCATTCTAGATCATACCCGTCTCTAGCTTCTCGAGGTCTACTTGCCTCAGGCTACTGTGTCTGACACCTGCTAAGTCTTTCTACATCAAAACCGTACTGAGCTTACTATTTAAAATGTGCTATCACACATAATCCACAGGGTTCATCTTGATCTTACCAAGCTTCAGTATGTACCATGTGTTTATAACAATATGAGCGCTATATTATTATAAACACATTATACCTTACTTATGCTTAACATAACCAATCAGATTACCGCTTCATAAACCAATACTGAACACTTAGTCACATAAATGTGCTGCTCATGCATATACAAGATATCTCATGCTCAAACTACTAAAATGGAAATCAATTATGTAACACCGCTTCTAAAATCACTTACTTTAATGATAATTCAGATTTAGCAGCAGCAATTTTTCTTTTAATATTAACAAACTGTTAATTACATCTTCGTCTTTTTAAACATACACCGGTGTTACCTATCACAGGAACCGACCATAAAGTATCTTATTACAACATAAATCAAAATTAAGTGTTCCAACCCACAAGGGTTATTTACATCCAAAAGTCACCCGCCTCACAGGACTTCTAGTCTTTACCTCCTTGAGCATACCTGCAAAATCAAGGTAGACATACATAAAACATTCACATAGTCATCTAGCATGCAAGCCTTACTCTACTGAGTCTCATGAAAGCAGGCACTCACCTGAGTAGTTTAGAATCAACAGATATTTCGTCCTGACTTTGTTAATACAAGTTCACCTAGAATATCATCATACATTAATCATTCACACATGCATAATAGGACTACAAAACAAACACCTAACCTTGGAGTTGGCACAAATCCGCCAAAACTATCGGATTTGGGGAAATCCGATAGTCTCATGCGGATTTGAGAAATCCGATACACATACTTGAAATCTGACAATCACATGGAATCTGACATTTAGGAAAATCCGACAACTTGCATATTTTGGGCATCCGACAACTTGCGGATTCCAACTTGGGAATCCAACATGCATATGGAATCCGACAACTTGCGAATTCCAACACAAAAGGAAATCCGGGACATGAAATCCGACAGACATGCGAAATCCGACACTTCTATCGGATTCCGACAAATCCTCCGGATTTCAACAATAGCGGATTCCGACACCTTCATAGGTCTCGGAATCCGACACATTCATACCCTAGAACTTCGACACTTCATTTAATCATCTTAAAAACTTCATTCTTGTTGGTTTTAAGCCAAGAACACCTTAGGACTTCATGTTCTTTTCTCATAATCTTCTTAAACATACAAAAATCATATAAGAACACCAAGTATGTCAAAACCCCCTTTCAAGTAGGCTTTTACATGTTTTCATGGATGTTCTTGTATGTTCTTGTGTTTCTAACATGTGTATAATCTTCAAACATACTTGAATCTATGCTGCTAACCTTTTATGGATTAACAACCTTGAGTTCTTCCTTTTTCTTGTTCTTGAGAAAATCCGAGAGAGCAGAAAGAGAAAAGTGTGTTTGTGTTTTGCTATCTTTGACTTGTAAAGCCAACTAACAACACATGCATATATATATATGTATATATATAGGGAGGTTCATGCGAAAAGTATTTTATTTGCGAAAAGTGCGAGAAGCATTTATAACCTTTAGATTAGTTAATCAAGGGTTATTAGTACTTATGGCATTATTGTAAATAAAAAAAAATATCATGCTACTAATTTAAACAAACAAAGGGGCAAATTAGACATTTTGTAGCTTTATCCTCTCTCCTCCTTGTTTAATAAGTCAATCTTTTCCATTTAACCCTAAAATTTAGCTTCCTATCTTTCATTCCCTTAGCAATCCGTCGCCTCTCTTCCTCCTGCAGCAGCTCGTCGCTTCTCTTCCTCCTGTAGCCGCCCGTCGCGTTTCTTCATCCTATCGCCCGTCGCTTTTCTTCCTCCACCGATTTGCCACCTATCGCATCTCTTCATCCACTAGGCTGCTGTCCGTCGCCTCTCTTCCCCCACCAAGCCACCGCCACCGTTTCTTTCTTTTCCCACCAAGCCGCTGCCTATTCTCTCTTTCCCCCACCATGTTGTAGCCGCTTAGTTCTCTCCCACCATGTTGTCGCCATTTCTCTCTTCACCAACCACGTTGCCGCCGCTCCGACCCTTCCTGCCGCCGACGATAACTCCATCCCAAATACACCGGCATCAATCCGAATTGCAAATCGGTGGTAACAAGGGTTAAATTAAATGGTAATTCTGCAAATTGGTGGTTACTGTCCACATTTTCAAATCGGTGGGAGACGTGCAATTCATGCTTACCTTCTAATTTTTCATGCTTACCTTCTAATTTTTCTTTATTTTTTTGGTTATTCATTATTGATTTATAAGGTTTTATTTGTTTTTTTTGTTTATTAGTAAACTAGCAAGTAATCTTTTACTCACGAGTGAATTTTACGATGGTTAATGGTTATTTTTTTGTTCTTGTATAGATTGTTCAATAATATATCGGGTTCGGTGTGTTTTTTTTTTAGGCTAGTCATTGATAAATGTTCACTATTTGATTCTTCAACTTATAGGTGAAGCATTTGGGTTTATTTTGTATTGTTAATGGTTGGATTTATTTAACATTGTACATAAAGGTTGCAAGTTTTGTAAATAAATTATAAATTGTCAAGTATTGATTATTGAAAAATGGATATAAAAAAACTAGTAAAAGAAATAGTATATTATCTATGTGTTTATTAATGAACATACAGACCTAAACAAGAAAAAATTAAAAAAAAATACAATAACGAAAATTTTGTAAAGCGTAGGTTGTATTCAGTAATGAACAAAGTACAAATAACAAAAAGTTGTAAATTTTATGTTGTGTTCCGCAACGAAATCGTATTAATAATGAAGTAGAAGTCAATTCTATAAAAGTAGAAAAAAATTAATTAGAGGAAAGAGAAAAAAATTTGTTTACTAATATACCCTTTTGAATTAAATAAAAATATAAATTATGATTAATGTGAACCACAAGATCAAAAACCGATAAATGGCTCAAATTGGTTCTCGCACTTTTCGCAAATAAAACACTTTTTGCATGAACCCTCCCCTATATATATATATTCATCTATTCCAGAGGCGGTTGCCTCTGGATTACTTCAACATGAGGTTTTCTTTTCTTTTAATTACTTATATACACATATATTTACACATTTAATACATGCATACATACTTAACATACATATATACGAACATACTAAAAAAACACATTTAAAACACACAACATACACTCATATAACAAGTACATACAATCAAAATACTCCTATTACATTGACTATACATACGTACTTACTATTTACAACTAGGCCCAAGTTAAGAGGATTTCGTCCTCAGAATCCGCTCAGTGATAACAGGTGAGGGTACCTTGTATTCATCTCGTCCTCAACTTCCCAAGTCAGGTTTGGACCTAGGTTGTGCTTCCACTTCACAAGGACTAGCTTGATCATTTTCTTGCACAGTTTCTTGACCTTCGTGTCAAGAATCTCAACAGGTTCTTCAACTAGTCGCTTGGAGGAATCTATCTTCAACTCCGGAAGTGGAATGATCTGCTCCTCTTCAACATGGCACTTGCGTAAGTAGCACACGTTAAAGGTATCGTGCATTCCAGGTAGCTCAAGCGGCAACTCTAGAGTTACCGTCTGATCATTCACCTTACGTACAATCTTGAATGGCCTAATGAAACATGGACTTAGCTTCCCCGTGCGCCCAAAACGAATGACGCCTTTCGAGGGAGAAACCTTCAAGAACACGCGATCACCAACTTCAAATGTAGCGGGACGACGCTTCAGATCCGCATACATCTTCTGTTGGTCTCGAGCTACTTTCAGCTTTTCAAGAGCCACATTCACTTTATTGGAGGTTATCTGGACAATCTCAGGTGTAGCGAATTGCTTCTCACCAGGCTCCAACCAGCAGGTCGGAGTACGACATCGTCTTCCGTAAAGCATCTCGTATGGTGGCATTCCAATGCTGGAATGATATGAATTTTTATAAGCAAATTCAATCAATGGGAGATGAGAATCCCATGACCCACCAAACTCGAGTACACACGCACGAAGCATATCTTCTAACGTCTGGATAGTATGTTCAGATTGGCCATCAGTCTGCGGATGATAGGCAGTGCTCAGATGAACACGAGTGCCAAGTTCGCGCTGCAGACTTTGCCAGAAATTCGAGACAAACCGAGAGTCACGATCTGAAACAATCGAACAAGGAAGACCATGATGTGACACTATCTCATCGATATACAACTGAGCTAAACGAGTCAGCGAAGCAGACTCGTTCATTGCTAAGAAATAAGCACTTTTCGTCAGTCGATCAACAATAACCTAGATCATATCGTGCCATTTGAACGTCTTTGGTAGCTTCGTCACGAAATCCATCGTGATATTATCCCATTTCCACTCCGGAATATCCAGTTGCTGCAGATTACCATAAGGTCTCTGGTGTTCTGTCTTCACTTGCGCGCATATCTGACATCTCTCCACAAATGAAGTGATGTCCTTCTTGCGAGTCGGCCACCAGTATAACATCTTTAGATCATGGTACATCTTCGTAATTCCCGAATGGACGGAAAACTTGGACTTATGGGCTTCTTGTAGAATCAGCTCGCGGCTACCTCCAACAGAAGCTACCCAAATCCTGGATTGAAAAGTCTTCAACCCACGATTATCTTCATTTAGCTGATCCTTCAACTTCTTCATCGTCTCAGCTTTAAGATTTTCTTCTTGCAATGCTATCTGACGAGCTTCCTTCAACTTAGCAATCAGATCTGGTACTATTACAATTCTCATAAATTTTGCTTCTACTGTCGGTCCTTTACGGCTTAAAGCATCTTCTACAACATTGGCCTTGCCAGGATGGTAACGGATCTCACAATCGTAGTCTTTTATTAACTCCAACCAACGGCGTTGCCGCATGTTTAGTTCTTTCTAAGAAAAGGCATACTGCAAACTTTTGTGGTCAGTGCATATCACACACTTCGTGCCATAAACGTAATGCCTCCACAACTTCAGTGCAAACACAATAGTAGCAAGCTCCAGATCAGGGGTTGGGTAATTTCGTTCATGTGATTTCAACTGCCTAGAAGCATAGGAAATCACTCTATCACGTTGCATTAGGACGCAACCCTAACCCGCGTATGAAGCATCACAATAGACTGTAAAGTCTTCCGAACCCTCAGGCAGAGTAAGGACCGGAGCTTCACATAACAATCGTTTCAAAGTCTAGAAAGCTTCCTCCTGAGCTTCCGACCAGATAAACGCCACTTCCTTTTGAGTCAGTTTGGTTAACGGACCCGCAAGCTTCGAGAAATCGCGGATAAACCGCCGATAGTAGCCAGCCAAGCCAAGGAAACTTTTAATTTCGGAAGGAGTTCGAGGAACCCCCCAATTCATCATAGCCTCCACCTTAGCTAGATCTACTTTGACACCATCTTGAAATATAGCATGGCACAGGAAATGAACTTCCCTAAGCCAGAATTCACATATGGACAACTTGGCATACAATTGTTCTCGTTTCAGAGTTTTGAGAACCTGACGAAGATGAAGCTCGTGATCAGCTTCCGTCTTCGAGTAAACAAGAATATCTTCAATAAATACAATCATGGATCTATCCAGAAACGGACGACAAACCCGATTCATCAGATCTATAAAGACGACAGGGGCATTGGTTAAACCGAATGGCATAACCAGAAATTCGTAATGACCGTAATGAGTTCGGAATGCAGTCTTCGGAATATCTTTTTCATGAACTAGTACTTGATGGTACCCCGACCGGAGATCAATCTTAGAGAAGCATGTAGCTCCCTGCAACTGATCAAAGAGATCATCTATTCGAGGAAGTGGATACTTATTCTTTACAGTTCGCTTGTTAAGCTCCTTGTAATCTATACACATACGCATCGTTCCGTCCTTCTTCTTCACGAATAAATACAGGAGCTCCCCACGGAGAGGAACTCGAACGAATAAAACCCTTGTCGAGCAACTCCTAAATTTGAGTCATCATCTCTCTAATTTCTGAAGGTGCAAGACGATACGGAGATCGAGCCATAGGTGTAGCTCCTGGAATAAGCTCTATCTTGAATTCAACGTCTCTGATCGGAGGCAAACCCGGAAGTTCTTCAGGGAATACCTCAGGGTAGTCAGACACCACCCGAATATCTTTGACTAGTCATTTCTCCATTGTAGCATCAATAACATATGCTAAATAAGAGTCGCAACCTTTGGAAATAGACTTCTGAGCTTTAATCATGGAGACAATGGGAATATCAGAATCCCATCGTTCTCCACGAGCAACAGCATAAGATCCATCAGAAAGAGGGATCTTGATCATCCTTTTGGAATAGAGAATCTCAGCGTCGCGCTTGCTGAGCCAATCCATCCCGATTTCGACATCAAAGCCCACAATATGCATAATGAAGAAAGAAATATGGATACTACTCTCGTCAACGTAAAGCACAACTATAAGAACTTTCTCTGTAACAGAGACTACTTGGCGATCAGCAACCTCTACTCTGAGTGGCTCAGTTAACGGAACGACAGGTAATTGCAATCTTCTATGATACGCCACATATACAAAGGAGTAGGTAGCTCCAGAGTCAAATAAAACACAAGCAGGGATATAATTAATGAGAAAAGTACCCGTGATGACATCCCCTGCTGCTTTGGCCTCATCCGTTGTCATCTTGAAAGCCCTCCCTTTTGTGCGGGGTGCATCATCTCTTTACTGGCCTCTAGAAGAAGAGGACCCCTTGCTTCCAGCACCCTGTCTTTCCGGGCAATCTGTCATCTTGTGCCCGGGCTTGTGGCATCGGTAGCAAACATCTTCTTTGAAACCACACTCATTACTAGCATGGCCTTTCTGTCTGCACCTCCAGCATCATCTTGTAGCACTATAACGCTCACCAGAATGGTAAGTACGGCACTGAGAACACCAAGGAGAGTCAGGTCTCGGCTTCTTTGAAGTCTCAGTATTTTCGCCTGTAGAGGATTGTCCTTTGGAAGGACCCGATTTGTCAGACGATTGAAACTTTCTCTTTAACCCCCCGGTGGCAGATTCGCCCTTGCAATATAAGCGGTCTCCCTCCAAATGTTGGGCTATTTCAAAAGCCCGATCCAGACTAGCAGCTGCCCGTACATGAGGGCGAAACTCCAGTGGCAGATTTGCCATAAACCTCCTTATCTTGGTGGTCTCATCGGAGATCAGATGGGGAACAAACCTCATCTTGTCAGTGAATGAGGTGATGTGTTCTTTTGTTGGCTTATTCCCCTTATGGAGATCAGTAAATTCCCTCTCCATCCGTTCCATATCGTACTCAGTACAGTACTTCTTCAACAACTTCTCAGAAAACTGCTCCCAAGAGAGAGCACTCAGCACCTCCTTACTAACCGAGGCTTTCACTATGTCCCACCAGAAAATGGCGCGACCCTTCAACATACGTACTTCGTACTTCACACAATACTCCGGCTCACATTCACACGATTCAAACGTTTGCTCCATTTCTCGGAGCCACTGAATAGTAACGGTGGGGTTATGTAACACCACCTTTGCTATATTAAAAATCAGTATAAAATTCGAGTTTTTAAACTGCATGGGTCCGTTTGTAATTTGAATATTTACCTGTTTGTTAACTTAACTGAATTTCAAAAACAGTGTAGCGGAATTTTAAATAACAAACAAACAAACCCAAGTAGTTATTACAGTTTAAAAACACATGTTTGGCGTGTATATAAATATATGTTAGTCCCAGATTGAGTACGCAACAACAAATATTTGTAGAAGGGGGGGGGGGGTTGAATACAAACTTTAGCTTTTAAAAATTAAAGACACACTTATATACTTTTATATAATTCTTATTGATATGAATCAAGAATTACATGTACTAGAAGCGGAAATTCTAAGTACAATAAAAGGTGGCAATCAATTTGTCTAACACATAGACAAACTAACTCTAAAACAACTAATGTATTTAGAGTGTTCAACACATGAACAAGTTTGATTCTACACAATGCTTATACTCTACGAAATTTCTCAACTGATGAGATTTTCTTTTTGTGTAGTAGAGACTTCACTTTGTTGTGTTGTGTAGTATTCTATATTTGCATGTCCACCATCCATAAGTATATATAGAAGTCTTGGTGGATCCGGTTGCATGAAGGTAAGAGACCAAGAGGATGTGGAAATATAATATTTTAATTGTAAAGGTAGTGGGTGAAAAGTAAAGTTACTTTAATCAAATGTATGATAAAAGTAATTGTACTTTTCTGCAAAAGTGCAACCCATTCATAATATAATATATTAAAGTCTACATCTACTGTCGTGTAGAAGTATCTTTCCCTTTCCATGATTGTACTTTAATAAACACCATGCTTCTGATTGATTTGACTTTCCATGTCGTGTAGAAGTATCTTCAAGTTCTTCGTCTGTTTGAGGTATCATTATCCTTTTCCAGAGGATGAGATCAAACCTTTTTGTCTCATACTTGATCCAAAAAGTGCATTTTTACTTTTACAAACAAAGATCTAAGGCATAATAGAACAACACATGTTCTGCCTTTTACATATGACTTACAATCTGAAAAGATAGAGTAGATTTAACATTTTTCACGACTCAGCTAACAAATTGTACTAGGAACTCTGATATTCACTACTCATTTGACAAAATATATCAGTTGATCACTTTTTGATAGGACTCAGTTGATACATATTGCCCAGCTGATCATATAGATGCTCAGCTGATCAATAGTAAACTTAGGAGAACATAAGCTCATGTATTTGTATGATCAGTTGATCAAGAATGCTCAGTTGATCAATTAAATACATCAGTTTATAAGGGGAGATGACTTGTGTAAAGATAGACTTACTTAGCTGATGCTCTGGGCATCAGCTGATCCATTTGTTCACTCAGCTGATAGAGTAGGCACTCAGCTGATCAAATTCTTCACTCAGCCGATCACTTTTTTCACTCAGCTGATCAATCTGTTTACTCAGCTGATGGAATATTTTCATCAGCTGATCAACAATTTTGCTTTGCTGATAGATTGTTTTCCTCAGCTGATGGTCTTCTTTACTTGTATTCTTCATCTGGTGCTCCTTGGCTGATATCCTTTGGCTGATACTTTGAGTAGGATCTGATGCTCAGCTGATGGCTTATTTTCCTCAGCTGATGGTTCCATACTTAGCATATTTTTTTTATAAACTGATTCAAACAACACATGTTTGAATTCTTTCTAAGTCATATTGAATGTAGGGTTTGGTTATCATTAAATTCTATGTTTTAGGATAGGCAGAGTTGATTATTAGGGTGAAGTGATTATCTCCCCAACAATATACAATACAAAAATTGCCAAACATGCCAACCGGTGTTACATTAATCTAAACCGACCATTGCATTATAATACCAAAAGTAGTGTTCCTTCAAAAAGGCATATACATTTGCCACGAGTGTCCCCAACTCACCAAGCCTGCCTATTCTTTATCTGTAAAAGGGTTAACATCAACAACATTAGCTATTTAAAAATAGCTAGTGAATACTAACAATCATGCATAACAATAAGGCAAGTCATTTGCAACAAAGCAAGTCATATAGAAACAAAACAAGTCATATAGCAGGAATAAGAAAACAATGCTATCCTATCACATAGCGGAGTGCTGACATGTCCAGCGAGTGTATTATATTGCCGGGTTGCAAGTCCAGCTCAAACCACTACCACCGGGGGAATCAAACACTACCATCCGTGCTGGTTTCATCACCTAAGTGAATCACCGTGCTCGTTAAGGAGCCAAGACTCATTAGGCTTAGCCATTTAAGGCACTCACCTCACTTGCTGAAAGGAATGGCACTCGAGTACCATTTATCCCGAACTGTCGCCCGAAGGCCTCATAGGACCCAGCTGAAGCTGACCTTAATTACATATTAGTCCGGACATACAGATAATTTCATCAATCACCCTTTTCAGGGCAAGTGCATGCATGCTTATACAAATAACATATGATCATCAATATGTGCACATGTACTTAAATACATGTCTTGCACATCCATTATCAAGGCATCTTAATTCTTAATCTTACTTGCATACATATAGCTTTCATAGTTACATAATGTAGCATACATAATAACAAGTTCAACTAGGCGGCTCCAATTTGGATCCGCTGGCATGCACTCTGTAATAACTAACAACTTTAACGAGATGGATCCAATCCGGATCCATCAACAAACATACAAATCATATATCATGTATTCGTTCATTATCATTATAAACATATACCATACTAGCATGCATATGGCTTTCATAATACAAGTTGTAGCATGTCGTAATCATATAACTTTTCTTGCATTCAAACCTTCCTTAATTGAAGTCATAAGAGTCAGTACTCACCTTGTGTGTTTAAAGCAACACAATTAGGTATTTGGCTCTCCTCAGTTGCTTATTTACCTATTGTATACATTCATTTCATTTAGTTAATCATACAACATTCACATGTATTCTTACACTAGTTCTAACCCCCAATTATCCCCCTTAAAGTGTCAAAAACGATCCAACTATAACCCATGTACCTAAAGCATCGAACAACAGCCGAGACAGATCACTGCCCAGCACTTCACACCGTGAACATGCTTATGTTCACGCCGTGAAGTCGGCCCAGCAAGCCGAACAACAGCTCTGTTCTGCTTTATTTCCATCCAATCCCAAGTTCAAGCTTTTCTTAATTGTTTCCAGGTTACACACTATGTTTAGGGCATCATTTGGAGTCTATACACATTAACCTGACAGGCTTTTAACATATGATTCAAGTTTGAATTATCAAATCACCATTAAAGACCCATTTGGTCAAATTGAAGAAATTCCTTCAAGATGGTATCTTTAATTCATAAAATCAGTTCCTAACAACTAGTAGATGATATTAGAACAGATTTCAATCCAAAAACTTAAGCTTTAGTTGCTAATTTCATTTTACCCTTTTTGACCTAGAACTTGGAATGAAGAACAAGATGAAGAAGCTTACAAAGGAATGGAGAAGATGATGCTAAGAACAGATTAGGAGCTTGATATTTGCTTTATTCCTTGATTTAATCCAGCCTTTGCTTTGATTCTTGGCTTGAATTGTCTTCTTCAAGAACAAGAGAAGAAATGAGTGTGGTGTGTGTATACTTGTTTGTGTGTGTGTGTTTGTCTGAGGTGGGTGATAAGTGAGAACCGACCCAAGGTTCTCATTTATCTTTTAAAAGGTATTTTGTTCCCCCTTTTAACATACAACACAACACCCGAATAACCGTATCAACTAACGAGGATATTTTTGGAAACCTCGTTTGAAACCAGTTAATATTTTATCATTATTATCTATTTTTATTACTATTTTAAAATTCACATTTAAGTAGCCAATTACATATTTTCTATTTATACTCAACATATATATTCATTTAATTCTTTAAATTAAATTCACGTACCAAATGGAGCACACGAATAGGCCCGGTTTGAGGATGTTACAGGTTATCACTCCCCTCAAACGTAGGAGGCTTGAAGGATAGAAACTTCTTGTAAGAACAAGTCTTGCGGGGATTGTTCAATGTAGCCTGTAATAAGAGCTCTTAAACAACTCGCAGCTCTTCCTCCAATCGTATGATATAGGCAGCCTGATCTGGCTCAGGCCTGTCACCTCCAGCATTGTGATGAGAATGTTCATCCCCAGCTTGATGAGGCATATGGGAAACCTCATCTTCCAATTCTTTCAAGGCTTGCTCAGTGTTTCCACATTCAGCAGACATCTTATCTCAACTTTCTATATGATAGAGAAAGAGCAGTTAATACACTATCTCACTTACTTATCTCAACTTTCTATACACATATATTTACACACTTAATACATGCATACATACAACACTCTCACCTAACCCCCATAGGAACACTTACTTATGGTCGGGCCCGAGTTTGAGATCGAATACTCTTACAAGTACCCAATTCACTCAAACTTAGGCTCTGATACCTATTTGTAACACCGCTTCTGAAATCAGTTACTTTAATGGTAATTCAGATTTAGCAGCGGAAATTTTTCTTTTAATATTAACAAACTGTTAATTACATCTTCGTCTTTTTAAACATACACTGGTGTTACCAATCACAGGAACCGACCATAAAGAATCTTATTACAACATACATCAAAATTAAGTGGTCCAACCCACAAGGGTTATTTACATCCAAAAGTCACCCGCTTCACAGGACTTCTAGTCTTTACCTCCTTGAGCATAACTGCAAAAGCAAGTTAGACATACATAAAACATTCACATAGTCATCTAGCATGCAAGCCTTACTCTACCGAGTCTCATGAAAGTAGACACTCACCTGAGTAGTTTAGAATCAACAAATATTTCGTCCTGACTTTGTTAATACAAGTTCACCTAGAATATCATCATACATTAATCATTCACACATGCATAATAAGACTACAAAACAAACACCTAACCTCGGACTTGGCACAAATCCGCCAAAACTGACGGATTTGGGGAAATCCGATAGTCACATGCGGATTTGAGAAATCCAATACACATACTTGAAACCCGACAATCACATGGAATCTGACACTTAGGAAAATCCGATAACTTGCGGATTTTGGGCATCTGACAACTTGCGGATTCCAACTTGGGAATCCAACATGTATGGAATCCGACAACTTGTGCATTCCAACACAGAAGGAAATCTGGGACATGAAATCCGACAGACATGCGAAATCCGACACTTCTATCGGATTCTGACAAATCCTCCGGAACACCTTAGGACTTCATGTTTTTCTCTCATAATCTTCTTAAACATACAAAAATCATATAAGAACACCAAATATGTCAAAACCCCCTTTCAAGTAGGCTTTTACATGTTTTCATGGATGTTCTTGTATGTTCTTGTGTTTCTAACATGTGTATAATCTTCAAACATACTTGAATCTATGCTGCTAACCTTTTAGGGATTAACAACCGAGAGTTCTTCCTTTTTCTTCTTCTTGAGAAAATGCGAGAGAGCAAAGAGAGAAAAGTGTGTATGTGTTTTGCTATCTTTGACTTGTAAAGTCAACTAACAACACATGTATGCATATATATATATATATTATCATCTATTCTAGAGGCGGTTGCCTCTGGATTACTTCAACATGAGGTTTTCTTTTCTTTTAATTACGTATATACGCATATATTTACACACTTAATACATGCATACATACTTAACATACATATATACGGACATACTAAAAAACACATTTAAAACACAAAACATACACTCATATAACAAGTACATACAATCAAAATACTCCTATTACATTGACTATACATACGTACTTACTATTTACAACTAGGCCCAAGTTGACGATGTTACAAATTAAAAACTTCTACTACTTGTATGCTCACCAAGGTTTACTGCCCCAGGGATATCTCCACTTAATCTCAAAACAATGGTTTAAGTTTAGGCATCACACTACGGTATGCCCGAATCCCTTAAACCTTGGCTCTGATACCAAGTTGTAACACCATTTTTTCTGTTTTTAACTTAAAAACATTATCTTATGTTTTAGCACTTTGAAAGATAACAAATTATCCCAAAACACAATTTCTAAGTACACATGTGCTAATATTTACAAAAGTAGCTGAACATATAATACTGAAACATAAGCTAATGCTTAGCGACCATACTAGCTGAACATAAATAAACCTAATACAGAAGTAAAGTCTCGTCAAGATGTCTCGTATCCAAGCTGTAACACCTGCAAACCTGAATAAACTATTACGGTTCTAGTGTACAATGTAGCTGTACACCCTGTCACTGATATGGTACATAACTATGTACCATGATACTGATCTTGTGCATAGCTATACCACCAGCATAGCTATACACTACTGCTATACAACATATATACATATCAAAACTATGTCTCATAACTAGGATATCATAGTGTTCACTTGATGGATACTCATATACTAATCATACTAAGGGAATAGTATACTCACCTGCTAACCGAGTGATAGGCTAAACCAATAATGTGCTGTCAAATATCCAGATTGTAACACCGCAAATCTTAAGCCATTTAAAAAAAACACGCTGCGGAAGCTTTTAAACAATATTAATCATAAAACATTGTATTTATAATCATGATCAAAACATTTGTTCACAAAACTAAAAAACAAACATCTAGGTGTTACAAAATACACATGGCTCATTTCCATTTTAAAACACATATTAGAGCAGGGTTAACTTTTCCTTCTACGAATACCACCAAAACATAAACCTGCAAAAACAAGCAAGAAATTAGCACAAAGCTAAGTGAGAGGACGCTATGACACATCAACAAATAGCAACGATCAACGAACAGGAAAGTAAACACAAGCCATACAATCTAGTGAAATCCAGAGGACCGGCGGTTCTGCCGAACCTACAACCAATGCGGGCCAAAGCAAAGGTTTACCGATAGCCCACCGCCAATTGGAACAGTTAGATCCCCTCCAAAACAACGCATGCATGAGATGGTCTACAACTGCTCAAACAATAGCGATCAGGCCCAGCCAAACTACACGCATAGCTGACCCCTACCAGCCGTACTACACGCATAACTAGCTTAAGTCCAAAACCGAAAGCTCAACAAACAATCAAACATAAACAATATGTCAATCATGCAGTACATCAACAACAATCCATTTTCAGAGTAAACAGTCAATCAAACGTAGTCATAAACATCATATCAATCACAATCATAACCTTTACCATCCGTGAGTTCTCATCCACTCACCTCGTGATTTCAAACACGTAACTCAGATATCTAATTTTACTGAGTCTTGGTGTTTCCACAAAACACAGTAACAACGAAATCAGTCTCGAACTCATAAATATATCTGTCCACATATATTTATATCTCATTTTATAACATATATGACTAACAACTTCAAATCATCAGCAAACAAGAACATTTCCTGAATTTAGGTATCGGATTTCACTACTCTCGGATTTCAGGTTTGTTGGATTTCAATTTCCGGATTCAGAGTACCGGATTTAAGTGTCGGATCCATCTATCGAATTTCAAAGTAAAGGATTTCAAACTATGGGATTTCAAAGTGAAGGATTTCAAACTATAGGATTTCAAAGTGTAGGATTTCAAACTATAGGATTTCAAAGTGTAGGATTTCAAAGTGTAGGATTTCAAACTATAGGATTTCGAGTCTTATCGGTTTTGAGGTATCGGTTTTCTCATCATCTTCCCCAACTCAAAATCTGTCAACCTTAACCTCCATGGATACAATTCCAGGTTTACAAACCTTATCAAAGCTTACCAATATCATTTCCAAGCATCTATAATCATGTATTCATGAATCAAAAACATCTTATAAACACATAAACCACCAAAACATGCAAAACCCATTTAATCAAATAATGTTCAAACTTTATTCATGGTGTTTTAGCATATATGCTCAGAACTCAATACAAAACATATCAAGATAAATCAATAACATGGTGTAAACACAATCTAACCTTTTTCTTGAGTTAAAGAAAATCCAATCTTCAAATCAAGTTTTCAAGTTAAAAAATCCCTTTCTAGCTTTCTTCAACAGAAGGTAATTACACACACACACATACACACTTTGTTTTCTTGAAAATTATGAGCAGGTAACTTTTCCAATTTCCCATATATACACGTACGTATATAACTCACAAAATCAAAGTAGGAGGTGGCTATCTCTCATCCATTTGCATGCTCACACTCATACGTATACATACACCTTCATACATACATACATACATACCTACATGATTATTTTCATGTATACATACGTACATACTTTATTCTTTCATTTAATTTCTTTAATTAATAAACTTAAGATAACCACATAACCAAATTAAAACAAATAAACACATACCGCTAACACACTAATCGACTAACCCGGGTTTGTGGGTGTTACACAGACACCCTCCTGTACTAGAGAATAAGCTAAACATCACTAACTGCTTAAACTGTGTTGAAAATGGGCATACACGGGCCGTGTACACTCTACACTACACGACCTAACTTGGCCACATGGCCTGTGTTGACACATCACCTCTACACTGGCCGTGTACCCTTTATGCTATACGACCATGTATCCCTACATGGCCTGTCACCGCCTTTGACCTCTACATGAGCTGTGTAACACAACATGGGCCGTGTACTTTACATACTACATGACCATCTTTACCTACATGGCTTGACACCATTTCAAAAGCATGTACACAGGCCGTGTACATGACCGACCTACAACTTTCTATCAAGAACACAACTGCTGTTCTTGATTCTAATCTCATTTAAAATGTTTCCAGAACTTACAAATCATGCTATAAAAATCTAAAACTGCTAGTCATCGACTAAAAACACCATTACTAACAATACTCAATGATTAAAACACATAAAACACAATCAATAACACATACCTTGTTATTATGGATCATTTAGAAGTAACTGCTACATATTAATCTGCTATTCTTGATCAACTGAAAAAGAGAGAGAGATGATTGCTAAGAAGTGGTTGTCATATGTGTAGGTTGACTAACTCAAGTCAACTTAGTAACATATACACACACACATATATATATATATATATATATATATATATATATATATATATATATAAGCACTTTCCAAGAATTACCAAACAGCCTCTGAACTTATCAACTTTCAAAATGGCAACTTTACCCCTTCTAGTTTTATAAACACCTCTATCCTTTTATAACACTGGGTTACAATATTTTTTAACTTTGGGGCGTTAGAATTCTTCCCCACTTGAAACGATTTCGTCCCCGAAATTTAATGTACAAATAACTCTGCATCATATTAGGCAGAATGCTACTGTAATGCACTAGTGGTAGTCTTACATCTCCTCATCTCTGAATGCTATCGCAGCGCACTGACGATAGTCTTACATCACATATTATCCACTACCGTGGTAGACGGTCTGAAACATACTAACCAAGAAACACGTATCATACCTAGCATGACACTTATACACATAAGTGTAATCTGAACTCACCCTGTACTTTTACTTTGTCTTTTCAAGTTCCAACCATCTGTTACGTAAACTCTTAACATTTTCTCTAAAATAGTCACAGGCTGTTTTCTACATAACTGAACTTCTTATATATCTACATCTCTTTTAGAAGAACCATAGGTGACTTATTCGTTACTCTCTTACCAAGGTGGGATACCCATGAAATATTCTGGATCTGTGACATCACATCTGATAATTCTAGTATGTACACTACTTCCACACCTTTGCAATATTCTAAGATGGAATACTAACACATGGGCTGGCTCACCCCTCTTCTTGGATCTGCTAGTTCTCTGTGATGGTGAAATCTTTAATAATTTATAGTCCCCAACAAAGAACTCTAACAATGATGTTCTCTTGTCTGCATATCTATTATGTCTATCTTAGCCTACTTAAAACTACTCACGTATCTACTGTATATACTCGGTCTATCGCTATACTGTTTGTAACATCCTCAACTTGGGCCTAGTTGTAATTAGTATGTACGTGTGTATAGTTGTAATAGGAAGTATTTTGTGAATGAACTTGTTGAATTAAATGAATATGTGTTTATGTTTTATGTGTGTTTCTACATGTACGTATGCATGTATGCTAAGTGTATGTGTGTATGTAATTAATTAGAAGAAAACCTTTTAGTGAAGCAAGAGGCAACCGCCTCTTGAGTTAGAAAGATATGTATGTGTGTGCACATGTTGTGTTGATCTACAAAGTCAAAGTTGGCACAAAAGAAAACACACACACACACACACTATCGTCTCTCTGCTCTCTCGCTCTCTCCGATTTCTAAAGAAGAATAAAAAACAGTCGATCGTTGATCTCGAAGGTGAGCAACGTGATTTTGTTATGTTTAGAAGATTAGAAGCATGTATAACATGTTAAGAACTATGAATCCATGCACTAACACCTTGAAGAACATGGGAAACTCACTTTGAAAGTGGGTTTTGCATGAATGATGTTCTTATGTGGATTTAATGCGTTGTTGATAAATATATGAATAGAATGTGATGTCCCAGGATGTTCTGGACTTAAAACTAACAAGAACAAAGTGGTTTAGATGATCAAATGGATGTGTCGGAATTACAGCTGATGATGTTGTCGGATTCCGGAACTATGAAGTTGTCGGAATCTGCATGTGGCGAAAACCGCATGATTTGTTGAAATCCGGTGTAAGTGTCGGAATCCGATAAGTATCGGATTTCATTGAAAGCATCGAATTTCCTTCTATGTATCACAATCCGCAAGTGTCAGATTTTGTGTGCATGGTTGGAATCCCTAAGTGTTGGAATCTGATCAAGTGAGTATCGGATTTCATGGTTTGAAAGTATCGGATTTCATGAATCCGACAGGACCATCGGATTTCCCCAAATCCGACAGTCCTAGCGGATTGGTGTTAAGTCCAAAGTTAAATGTTGTTTTATGAGTCTTGAATGCACATGTGAATGATTGAAGTAAATATGATGTGTTAGGTGAACTTGTTGTATCTGTGAAGTCAAAACCACATACCTGTGCATAGCAAACAGCCCAGGTGAGTGCCTGCTTTCATGACACTCAGTAGAGTGAGGCTTGCATGATAAATACTATGTGAATGTACTATGTATGACTAACTTGCTTTCACAGGTACGCTCGAGATGGTAAGTGTGTGACTTACATGATGTTAGAATATATGTTAGGAGCATGCCAGTGGGTCCAGTTTGGAACCACTTAGTTAATACATGATGATATGAACGTGTGAATAATTGTATGATGTTATATGTGAAATGATGGATCCCTGTGGGATCAAATGTACGTATATGTGTATGCGAACTGTCTGCAAACTATCTAACACATGGTTAAGGTCAGTCGGTTGTAACTGGATCCTTCGCGATTTCACGGTGATTCAGGAGGCATCCTGGATCATAGGTTCTGCAGAACCGCCGTGCCTTAACGTGAGTGGTGATCATCCGGTTGTAGCTGGATTACCTGTGGAGTCTCTGACTCTGTGAACGATGCTTGGTGGACTGCTATATGCTCCCCCACCAGCACGGATTCGTTGTGTCTGATTCACCGGTTTGAGTTGTTAAGCAGGATTGATTACCCTGCAAGACACGACTCTTACTGATCTTGTCAGCACACCGCTATGTGCTAAGCTAGCAATGATGGTTTATGATATGATGCATGACTTACTGTATTGATGCTTATGATTGTATGTACTCACTAGCTAGTGTAGCTAATGGTGCTACGTTCCCTTTTCAAGTAAGGATTAGATGGCCTGCGAGGCGGGTTGCTTTTGGGAAATACATTGCCCCTTGTGGGTGGAACACTTGTACTTATATGATGTAATGTAAATAGATACTATGGCCGGTTCTTGTACTTGGTAACACCAACGTTGTTTTGATAAGTTATTTAATGTAAATAACAGTTTGTTGTTTTAAAAAGAAAAATTTCCGCTGCTAAAACCTGATTTGCCATTAAAGTAACTGAATTCAGAAGCGGTGTTACAATTAGGTATCAGAGCCAAAATTTGAGTGAATTGGGTACTTGTAAGAGTATTCGATCTCAAGCTCGGGCCCGACCATAAAGAAGTGTTCCTATGGGGGGTTGTGTGAGAGTGTTATGTGTATGCTAGCATTATATGATGACTTGTTAGTAAGTGAAGTAAGTGAGATAGAGTATTAATTGCTCTTTCTATGTTGTATAGAGGTCTAGATCAGAGATGGCAATACAAAGCAAGCTCTGAAAGAGATGGAAGATGAGGCTTCTCATATGCCTCATCAGGCTGAAGATCAGAGATCTCAGCACAATGTTGGTGGTGGCAGACCTGAGCCAGATCAAGCTGCTATTATCAGGCGTTTGGAGGAGGAGCTTCGAGTAACAAAGGAGCTCTTATTGCACGTTACCTTGAACAAACCCCGCAAGACTTGTTCATACAAGAAATTCTTAACCTGCAATCCTCCAACATTCCAGGGGAGTGATAACCCCACAGTTACTATCCAATGGCTCCGGGAGATGGTGCAAGTGTTCGAGTCGTGTGAATGCGAACCGGAGTATTGTGTGAAATATGCAATACGTATGTTGAAAGGCCGTGCCATCTTTTGGTGGAGTAAAAGCTGTTGGGATATGCCCGCTGACACGAACGAGTTAATAGCACTGCTGATGAAGTATAGGCCTATTGGGTCACACACCAAGTATTGATTCCTGCAACACGATCAAGCAAAAGACAGAAAAAGGCCAAAATGGGTTTTGGCAGCATGGTACACGGGCCGTGTCCTTGAACACGGGCCGTGTCCAGCACAAATAGAACGGGGCGTTTTGGCCCAAGTAGAGGTCGTGTGCTTTGGGCCTACACGACCGTGCAGGTAAACACGGGCCGTGTTGGGTCTACAAGACACGGGCTAACTTGGCCCAATTGAGGCCGTGGGCTTTGGGCCTACACGGCCGTGTTGACTAACACGGGCCGTGTACGATCCCTGTAACATCCGAATTAACATCTTTTATGTCACATTTTAATGGGATTAACTAGAGGTTAATGTGAGCTACGTTTTTCTCTGCACATGAACAGACTTGAGAGAGTTGAATAGGTTCTTGGAAGTTCATATTCTCTTTTAGTTGTTCTTCTTGAAGGTGATCAAGTTTTTGATGCACAAGAAAAGCTAACATACACCTTGTGGTCTAGACTTAATGCACAAGGGTCTTCCTTGTTCTTGTATTGTGTTGTTTTGGTGTCTACACCAATCTACTAGCATTGGGGAATCAAGTGTGCTTGGGGTGGACTTCACTAGAGGAATTCTTCTTGAATTCTACACACTATGACAAAGAAGAAAGCTTGTGGTGATCTTGTATGATTGTATAATCTTTCTTCTACCTTGTTTATTATATTCTAGTTGCAACTTCATGTTTAGATGTTGGTCCATGGCATGTGTGTTTGTTTAGCTAGTTTGGTTTTTTGTATTGTATCTTGCTTCCGTTGCTACTCGTTTATGCCAAACAAATTCCTTCAGTGGTATCAGAGCCATATCTAACATGGCTTTGCACTAACGAGTCTAGAAAAACCATATAAATATTTTATATGAGAAAATTGTTTTCTTGAAATGACTTTTCGTGTAGATGGTTGCTAGGCTAAAATTGATATATTTGTAGCCTACATAATACTCATATAAATATTTTTATATTAGAAAATTGTTTTCTAGAAATGGTTTTTCATGTAGATTCTTGTTAGGCTAAAACTGGTATATTTGTAGCCTACCTAATATTTTAGTTCTTACATCGAGTCGAGAAAAACCATGTAAATATTTTTATATAAGAAAATTGTTTTCTTAAAGTTGGTTTTTCATTGAGACTCTTGTTGTACTCTTGTTGTGCTAGAATTGTTATATTTGTAGCCTTGTTAATATTTTAGTTTTTATATTTATATATTTGTTGTAACTTGGCATGAAGTGTACACAAATATATACTTATAAATGTATATATGAATATGTGTCATAAAAATGGTTTGGTACACTAATGCATATGTACAAGGATTGTCATTATGGTGCCTTTGATGTTGTTGACAATCCTAACTAAAATATAGATATATATTTGTATCATGGTTTTGTGTGGCACACCATGTTTTATTTATGTTGCGTTTGGTTAATTCGGTAACACGATATGCCCTTAGACCTATGTGTTGTGGTGTTTGATTGATTTGGTTTTTTGGTGGCCTGCGTGCCATATTGATGTAATTATTTGTTTATTTATTTGTTGGTGCGGCTTGCACGCCGTTTCTTTCATTCCGTGTATTTGTATAAATAGTGTAGGAATGCGACCTGCGTGTCGTTTATATATATTCTATGTATTTGTATGTAGTATAGAATTAGAACCGGAGAAATCAACGGGAGTCATGGTGATGACGTCTTGGCGAGAAGGAATCAACACGCTATTAGAGGTGTTGGATTCGGTGGGAGCTCACCCAACGAGACTTTACCTTGTCCTTAGGTTTTGGCCTCTTTTTCCCCGTTGTGGCTCACGGGGAAAACGCATATGATTGTTGGGCATGTTACCGAATTATATATATATATACATATATATATTTGCGTGGTTGTGTTTTATTTTTCAATGCATGGATTAGGATTCGCATGCTAGACAACTTTTCTATAAAATTAAATAAAACACAACATTTGTTAAAATGGTTAACAATCTCGCACGAATAGAATTGACAAAGAAATTATAAACTTGGTATTATATTTAAAAAGTGCTTAAAATCGTTTTGACACTTACTTTGTTAATTCACAAAAGGGTTTTTATAAACCGGAAACAAAATCCCGTTTTTAAAATGTAAATCACGCACCATCCGTAAGACGAAACCACCCGAATCTAACGAAACAAGGATGATTGTCGAGCTAAGCACGAGCCATTCCTTGCGTAGTTGTGTGGAAGGTGAGTGGGGTAACTCGCATGGTTGGTTGTCGAGCTAAGCACGAGCCAATTGATGGTCGAGAGTGCCACCCGTGTGTCTTGTCGGACGGTTTACAAATTTTAGTATATAATTGTTCATTAGTTGTCGAGCTAAGCACGAGCTAAACAAAAATTATATATTAAGATTGGTGTAAGGAAGGGGTCAAACATGTCAACCAACATAGTGGATGTCAACGGATCCCGCAAGTGTCTAAGAGTTGTAATAGAGATTACAATTGGTAAAATGGTTACCGGCCTAAATAGCTTCGGCACGTGATCCGCGGTAAACCCGTCACGGTGCGAGGTGAAATAAGGTTCTTAGCCCTTGTTATAAATAATTGTTTTTATCTAAAACTATGGGGTAATTATATTTAACAAGGTTTATCTAAACTAACCAAAACTCGTATTATTGTTATTTATAGATGTCAAATCATAACAACACCACGTCAAACATCTCACTTCGTGTGTTCCTAGAAAGGGAGAAACTCACGGGGGTGAACTTTATTGCGTAGCTTAGGCAATTGAGGATTGTCCTATGCCATGAGTCAAAGTTACACATCCTTGAGGAACCCCTTCCGGAGCCACCTGCTACCAACGCGACTTGGGCCGTCCGATATGGGTATGAAAAACGTGTTGAGGATACGCACGATGTTGCCTGCCACATGTTGTCAACTATGAGCTCGGATTTGCGAAAGCAGCTCGAGCACATGAGTGTGTACAATATGTTAAACAAGCTCAAGGACATGTTCCAACAGCAAGTTAGGCAGGAACACTATAAGTGTATTAAAAGCCTAGTCGGTTGTAGGCTGCAGGAAGGCGGGAATGTTGGTCTTCACGTCCTTAAGATGAAGGCGAATGTGGACCAAATGGAGAGGTTAGGATTTCCTATTGGGAGAGAGCTCGTTGTGGATATTGTACTCCAGTCTCTGCCCGCATCATATGATCAGTTTGTCACAAACTATCATATGCAAGGAATGGAGAAATCCTTAAGCGAATTGCATGGCATGTTGAAGTCTGCGGAGTCTGACATGGCCAAGCATAATTCCACCTCAACCACTCCCGTATTAGGCTTAAACAAACAAAAGAAAAGGAAGAAGAAACCGACCCTAAAAGGAAAGGTTGGAGTTTCCAAGCCTATCCTTGATATTGAGTTGAAGGACGTAGAGAATGTGCCTCAAGAAGAGACTCAAGAAAAGGTGGTTAGCTACTTCTGTGGAAGATTTGGAAGTTGGGGCCATCACGTCTGCCCTACATGCAGAGAGGATATATAACTTCTCAGGAAAGAGAGAGTTAACTTTCCATCTCCAGGTACATTCATGATTCATTGCTATTCTTCTATAAGTTGGGTTGTTTACCCGAGCTGGTTGGCTCACGTTTGTCACAAATTTGTTTGTTACAAAGTGTAGGTCCTTTGGTGAAAGAAAATCATGAAGAACCGGATCTCGAACGAGGAAACCATGGTGATTGTCCTCTAAGAGAAGATAAGGAGACTTGATCTCGCTTTTGTCACCGGGTTTTTTTATTACTTTATTTTATTGCCCTGCGTGGCAAGTAACATCTCTTTGTATGCTCGCTTTAATTACGGTGGACAAAATTTTGAAGTTTAAGAATTGGTGTAAAACTTTTTAAGTATTGTTTACTCAAGGTTTATTTGTGTCATAGCTCATGTGTTGTTTTGCCTTGCATGGCACACAACTTTACATGTGGCGACGACGAGTTTATTCTTAAGATATGAAATTTATTATGAAAATCTATTGTGAGATTTTTGTTACATTCAAAAATTTTCATCTGATGGCATACACAAGGTTTTGTTACAAGTAATAGAATATTCATGAATAATTGATTCTGAAGTTATCATTGTGTGATAATCAACTTAACCACATAAACAAGAAATATATCACCTAGATCCATGTGGTTAGGGTCTCGGAATAGTTTCGCCTTGGGCTAAACATTTTGATGTTGATCTTGTTTATTAGGCTAAGGGGATTATGTGATCCTTCACCGGAGTTAGTGAGAGGATTGAAGGCTTGTTGGATATTGATCACATTTTGTGGATAATCCGTTCATGCACACCACAAAGAATAACGAAAGCGGAACTTCTTCGTCGCTACCTTGATGGTAGTAGTTGCGAGGCGTTTATTAGTTTGGGTATATGTCTGAAACCTTGTTGGTGTTCAGAATTAACCAAGACAAATTTCAGAATCAATAGGGCATATAAATTAAGGTACTTAGATCTAGTGGAGATGCTAAGCTACTAACACTATATATTGGATGACCATGGAGTGATTTATGGAATTGTTTCACAATTCATATCCTATTAAGACACATTGGTACATGGTGTCGTGGAGTAGGGAACCAGGTGTTATTGATCCGGTTTATGATGGGTCAAGAATGTGTGTCCGATTTGTTGGGATATTCATTTACCATTGTGACTAAGTCCTCAAATCCAAATTCAACTGATAGTCTATTTAACATTTATTGAGATACGACTAGAAAGGTTCTTTGCTTGTCTATCTTATAGTTCAAAGTTATCCATTCTATATTCAGTGGGAGATGGATAAATTTGAAATCAAGAAGTGCTAATACATTTGAGGAGTTCTTCTGAGTTTTAGTTATTTAACCTTTTGAGAACAATGTTTGTTTCTTAAAAGGGGAAGAAGAAAGAAACTAAAACTAAGGCATTCAAGTGGAAGAACGTGGAACTTAAATGAAAGACTTGATGATGATACTAGCATATAATCTGATATCTTTGATAGATGATCATGATGGTTATGCTGGTATGCCTGACTAGGAGTCATTACTTTTATTAATTCTGATAACGGTCATATAGGGCCAAAGAGATATGGGTTTCTCATATCTAAGTGGCAATGACTTGATGGTGAGTCATGTTGAGTTCACCACCTATCAGAAGTCGTAGTGGATCCAGAATTCGTTAAAAATAAAAGAAGTAAATGATAAAGACATGCAATCCATTTGAAATGTCCAAGTGCTTGACTTGACTTGATCCCATACTTAGGTGTATACCAAGGTGGTAGTGATGGGATTAACATGGATGGAATTGTAGACAACTTTAAATACCGACTAGTGGTATAGTTTTCATGATGGTTATGGAGAAACTTGTCCTAGTGGCTATGTTGAAGAATGTGTGATACTCGTGGATATTAATGACCGCGTTTCGTCATGAAACAATATGATGAGGAAGTGCTTATAACACTCTCCGAGGGTCTTAATATACATGCGTAGTATTCGTATTATGTCTACAAGAGTGGATAAGTCCAATTCGGACTTATGCTAGCATCTTAAAAGGAAATATCTTTTCTTACTATTAGAAAATCATAGTGACGAGTTTTCTAGAAGCATAGATAAAACCTTTTATGTTAGGATAACTGTTGATCTTTGATCTAAGTTGATGATCCTAACTTGTTGTGTTGTTTGTTGATTCTTAAAGTATCGCTAACCTTATTGTGGGCTTTTGAGACAATGAGGGTGTGATTACTTTAACCTCTTGAAAAGTTGAGATCTTTTTGATGCATACTTTATAAGTAGTCTTGTCAAAAGGGATATAATTGAATAACAAAAGTACGTGTGGATGTTGTGGTTCAAATCCACTAGTTAATCCGTTGTTATGGACTACTGATGTTTATCATACTAGGTCAATTAGCATTTCTAATGCATGTAACATGGCTTGAATATGTTTTGGTTCATGTTTGATTTGTACTCATATTTTAGGGATGTTAAGCAGTATTGCAATTTATACTATATCGATTATTAAATGAAGATTTAATAATACGCCGAGCGCGGGTATTTTATGAATCCTTATTGTGTTCCATCTTAGCATGTGTAAAGACTTCCAAGAATGGTTTTCATTCTAAAATTTCCACAATCGGTTATACTTTATGGGAAGGAAGTGTAAATTAAGATTGAGGTAAAGAATTGGTTTTGATAAAACGTGATTCTTCCCTATACTTGAAAGGGGTTTCAAGTGATTGGAGGACCCGCACCCGAGTTTACTTGATGGTTTTAGTCACAAGTAACTTGGGATGGTAATGACATTTCATCCTTAAACTAGAGATACATGTGATATCAAAGCATAGGTCTGCTTTGCTTTGATCGTTTTCTAACGCGGTCCGTAACTGGTCGTTATAAGGGAGATGATTGGGTAGAGTATTATCTATGTAGAGGGATTATGTAGTCGAAAGGTATTTGTTCCTCTATTTATATAGAGAATATCCATGGGACCCTCTATGATTGAGTGCTGACGTTCATATGCATGGCCGTGCTCAAGTTATATTGATGATGGATCAATGTTACTTGATTTGTTGGTCACCACTAATCTAGAATCGAGAAACATAATCGTGAACGATCTGAAGGTTGACTTTATTCCATGCCTTGTGTTCACATAGGATATCGCGAACAATGGGATGTATATGTTCATTTATCTTTAGGACGATCATTTTATGATTGGGATCTTGTCAATAGTGGCATACCCTATACTGACTTGAGAGCATAGATGTCTTGCTAGAGGCCGCTCTATGTTTGTGTTATTTTTCGTAGTCGTGTCACGTGCAACTGGGAGTCTGTTTGGATATGCCCGCTGACACGAACGAGTTAATAGCACTGCTGATGAAGTATAGGTCTATTGGGTCAGACACCAAGTATTGATTCCGGCAACACGATCAAGCAAAAGACAGAAAAAGGCCAAAATGTGTCTTGGCAACATGGTACACGGGCTGTGTCCTTGAACACGGGCTGTGTCCAGCACAACTAGCACGGGGCGTTTTGGCCCAAGTAGAGGTTATGTGCTTTGGGCCTACACGGCCGTGTAGGTAAACACGGGCCGTGTTGGGTCTACAAGACACGGGCTAACTTGGCCCAATTGAGGCGGTGGGCTTAGGACCTAGACGGCCGTGTTGACCAACACGGGCCGTGTACGATCCCTGTAACAACAAAATTAACATCTTTTATGTCACATTTTAATGGGATTAACTAGTGATTAATGTGAGCTACGTTTTTCTCTGCACATGAACAGACTTGAGAGAGTTGAATAGGTTCTTGGAAGTTCATATTCTCTTTTAGTTGTTCTTCTTGAAGGTGATCAAGTTTTTGATGCACTAGAGAAGCTAACATACACTTTGTGGTCTAGACTTGATGCACAAGGGTGTTCCTTGTTCTTGTATTGTGTTGTTTTGGTGTCTACACCAATCTACTAGCATTGGGGAATCAAGTGTGCTTGGGGTGGACTTCACTAGAGGAATTCTTCTTGAATTCTACACACTTTGACAAAGAAGAAAGCTTGTGGTGATCTTGTATGATGGTATAATCTTTCTTCTACCTTGTTTATTATATTCTAGTTGCAACTTCATGTTTAGATGCAAGTCCATGGCATGTGTGTTTGTTTGGCTAGTTTGGTTTTTTGTATTGTATCTTGCTTCCGTTGCTACTCGTTTATGCAAAACAAATTCCTTCAAAAGCTTCGGTTTGAAAATAAGTGTTTACTGCTCTCACCTGGGAGCAGTTTTCTGAGAAGGTGCTGAAGAAGTATTGCACCGATTATG
The DNA here is from genome assembly GCA_038502395.1 of Dittrichia graveolens. Lineage (NCBI taxonomy): Eukaryota > Viridiplantae > Streptophyta > Magnoliopsida > Asterales > Asteraceae > Dittrichia > Dittrichia graveolens. The sequence goes on from JARJIL010000003.1 coordinate 57,155,404, forward strand.
ATCTGGAACGTATGGAAAGAGATTTCAATGATCTCTAGAAAGGGGATACTCCAAATGAAGAACACATAACCGCGTTTACTGACAAGATGTTGTTTGTTCCCCATCTGATCCCAGACGAGACCACCAAGATAAGGCGGTGTGCGGGCAGCTGTTGAACTGGATCGGGCTTTTGATATAGCTCGACAATTGGAAGGTGACCGTCTGTACTGCAAGGGCGAATCTGCCGGTGCAGGGTCAAAGAGGAAATTTCAACCGTCTGATAAATCGGGTTCTTCTAAAGGACAATCCTTAGCAGGCGGGAAGACTGATTCCTCCCAGAAACCGAGACCTAATTCTCCTTGGTGTTCTCAGTGCCATACATACCACTCTGGTGAGTGTTCTAACTCTACCAGACGTTGCTGGAGGTGTGGACAGAAGGGCCATGCTACGACAGAGTGTGGTTTCAAAGAAGATGTCTGTTACCGGTGCCCAGACAGACAAAGTACTGGAACCAAAGGGTCTTCTTCTTCTAGGGGACCGAAAAGAGATGAGGCGCCCCGCGTGAAAGGCAGGGCTTTCCAGATGACGGCGGATGAGGCCAAAGCAGTAGGGGATTTCGTCACGGGTACTTTTCTTATTTATTATATCCATGCTAGTGTTTTATTTGATTCTGGAGCTACCTGCTCCTTTATATCTGTGGCGTGTCGTAGAAGATTACAATTGCCTGTTGTCTCCTTAAGTGAGCCGCTCAGAGTAGAGGTCGCTGATGGCAAGGTAGTCTCTGTTACAGAGAAAGTCCCAATAGCTGCGATTTATATTGACGGGAGTAATATCCCTATTTCTTTCTTTATTATGCCTATTGCGGGCTTTGATGTTGTGATCGGGATGGATTGGCTCAGCAAGCATGATGCTGAGATTATCTATTCCAAAAAGATGATTAAGATCCCTCTCTCTGATGGATCTTATGCCGTTGCACGTGGAGAACGACAGGATTCGGATATTCCTATTGTCTCCATGATTAAAGCTCAAAAGTCGATTGCTAAAGGTTGTGACTCTTATCTGGCATATGTTATTGATGTTACGATGGAGAAGCGACCAGTTCGTGATATTCGAGTGGTGTCTGACTACCCTGAGGTATTCCCTGATGAACTTCCGGGTTTGCCTCCAATTCGTGATGTTGAATTCAAGATAGAGCTTATTTTAGGAGTTACACATGTGGCTCGTTCTCCGTATCGTCTTGCACCTTCTGAAATAAGAGAGATGATGACTCAAATTCAGGAGTTGCTAGACAAAGGTTTTATTCGTTTGAGTTCCTCGCCGTGGGGAGCTCCTGTATTGTTTGTGAAAAAGAAGGACAATACAATGCGAATGTGCATAGATTACAGGGAGCTTAACAAGCGAACTGTAAAGAATAAGTATCCGATTCCTCGAATAGATGATCTATTTAATCAGTTGCAGGGGGCTACATGTAACACCGTATTTTTAACCCAAAAATTTTTATTTTCATAATCAATGCGGAAGCGAGTTAAACAACCAAATTGTTTACAACTGTACAAACACTACTGTTTAAATATCATTATTACAAAAGACGGCTCATCACAAAATAATATATCAGAGTCCTAGGTAATTACTCCCCAAGCTAATCACTCTCAGCTAAGCCGCTGACTTACCGAAACTTGTAAAAAGAGTGAGAGGTGGGGGATTAGCACAAAGCTAAGTGAATGGAGTCAAACCACAACATATATATCAGCAAATAACTGCATCAATATCAACAACACATAACAGATAATCATACCCCGGGAAGACCGGCGGTTCTGCAGGAACCTTCAACCTTCGAGTGGTGTCTGACTACCATCGGATTTCGACATTAGGATTTCACACATCCGGTTTTAAGAGTATCGGATTTCATCATCATCAATAAAATCCGCAAACTTCATCGTTACATGAATCCGATAACTTCAAACCTTGCATATATCTTATATCCAGATTATAAACAAGTTCATATTACCACATATAAACATGTTTAAACACATAAGCATGCATCAAAACACCCTTTAACACCAAGAACATCAAATCCGATAACTTCGTAAAGCATGAGCATATGATGTTCATATAAAATACACTCAAAAACCGTAGCATGTTAATACTAATCGAAGTATAACCACAAGAATCAAAGAAGAATCAGCAACCTTCAAGCCTTGAATCACAATTCACAAACCACACAAAATCCGATTTCTTGCTTCTTCTTGCTTTCTCTCGGTTTTGCACACAGTACACACACAAGGATTCTTCAAAGTGAAGAATCCATATGAAAACCCACGTATATACATGCCTTGAAAACATAAGCATGAGGTGGCAAAGTTTAATCATCTAAGCACATGCACACATACACAAATCCGCATGCGTACATACATATGTATATATATTAAACATACATCCTCATTTATTTTTTAATTAATCAACAACTAATTAATTAAAACCATGTAGATTAATATTAACAAGTAATTAATCACGAATTAACATACCAAAGTCACCTAATCTACAGGATTCCGCTCTAGTAATTCAATGGGTTCTTCCACTGGTTTCTTGCTGGAATCTACTTTAAGATCATGTAGAGGTAGAATCTGACTCTCATCCTCAACTCTACATTTCCGCAAGTAACAAACCTTGAAGGTATTGTGAATACCTGATAATTCCGCTGGAAGATCAAGAGTAACCTTCTGATCATTAACCACCCATTGGACACGAAACGGTCCAATATACCGTGGAGCTAGCTTTCCCCGCTTCCCAAAACGGATAACCCCCTTCCACGGAGAAACATTCAGATAAACCAATTCCCCCTCCACAAAGTAACAGACCTACGACGCGGATCAACATACATCTTTTGTCGATCCCTCGCTGCTTTCAACTTTTCTCGTGCGATAGCAACTTTATCTCCGGTGATCTGCACAATATCAGGACTTGCATACTGTTTTCACCCGCCTCTAACCAGCAAGTAGGAGTACGACAGCGACGACCATATAGCATCTCATAAGGTGGCATACCGATACTCGAATGGTAAGAATTATTATACGAAAATTCAACCAACGGTAGATGGGAATCCCAAGAACCTCCATATTCTAACACACATGCCCGCAGTATATCCTCAAGTGTCTGAATAGTTCTCTCAGATTGCCCGTCTGTCTGTGGGTGGTAAGTTGTACTCAGATTAACACGTGTAACCAACTCCCGCTGTAAACTGTTCCAGAAGTTCGACACAAACCTGGAATCTCTGTCTGATACAATTGAAAGCGGTATACCATGTCGGGAAACAACTTCATCTATATACAACTGAGCCAACTTACTGAGTGACGCCGTCTCACTGGTAGCCAAGAAATGAGCACTCTTGGTCAATCTGTTAACGATCACCCAAATTATATCATGATTCCTCTGCGTACGTGGAAGTTTCGTTACGAAATCCATCGTTATATGCTCCCACTTCCACTCTGGAATCTATAACTGTTTCAATGATCCATAAGGAATCTTCAACCAATGCCGGCCAAAGCAAAGGTTTACCAATAGTTCATTTGCTATTCTCACACAATATTACCTTAAGTTGCAACAAATGCATCAAAAGATCTCAATACTGATTAGCCGATAGCAAACAAACCCAGCCCATATGCCCAGCCGAAGCTGACTTCCCAAACCTCATGTATACATATCATTGACGCACAATTAATTAACAATCAACAGTTAATCAATTATCAGATGCACAATCTATCCATGCGTCAAACCAATAGCAGTTGCAACCCAATCCAGTTACAACTAATAACATCTGTGAGTAAACGTCCACTCACCTCTTGCTTTCAGTTTCTCCACTCAGTGATATTATATTACTGAGCCTTGTTTGTTCCTGAGAACACGACAAACTGAAATCAGTATCCAATTCATAAATATATACCAATCATATATTTATATCCATTTAATTAAACATAAACATGTAAGATTCACATATGCAAGCACATATAATACATAGCATTAAACAGTGCAAAACAAGTCAAAACTGTCGGATTTTACATGAAATCCAACACTACTATCGGATTTGTACCAAATCCGCAACCCTCCATCGGATTTCATAAGAATCCGACACATCCATCGGATTTGAGGAAATCCGCAACCTCAATTGGACTTCCACACTTGCATTTAACTTGATACTTGCAATCGGTTTCATAATTGGAATCCATCAACGGATTCCACACTCTCGGATTCAAACCATCGGATTTCGACATTAGGATTTCACACATCCGGTTTTAAGAGTATCGGATTTCAACATAAGTCCCAGATTCTTAAAGTACCGGATTCAACACCAGGTTTTCACTAGAATCGGATTTCATCAACATCAATAAAATCCGCAAACTTCATCGTTATAAGAATCCGATAACTTCAAACCTTGCATACATCTTATATCCATATTATAAACAAGTTCATATTACCACATATAAACATGCATCAAAACACCCTTTAACACCAAGAACATCAAATCCGATAACTTCATAAAGCATGAGCATATGATGTTCATATCAAATCCACTCAAAAACCGTAGCATGTTAATACTAATCGAAGTATAACCACAAGAATCAAAGAAGAATCAGCAACCTTCAAGCCTTGAATCACAATTCACAAACCACACAAAATCCGATTTCTTGCTTCTTCTTGCTTTCTCTCGGTTTTGCGCATAGTTCACACACAAGGATTCTTCAAAGTGAAGAATCCATATGAAAAACCACGTATATACATGCCTTGAAAACATTAGCATGAGGTGGCAAAGTTTAACCATCTAAGCACATGCACACACACACAAATCCGCATGCGTACATACATATATATATATATATATATTAAACATACATCCTTATTTATTTCTTTAATTAATCAACAACTAATTAATTAAAACCATGTAGATTAATATTAACAAGTAATTAATAACAATTAATCATGAATTAACATACCAAAGTCACCTAATCTACTAGGCCCGACCTGAGGATGTTACACTACATGCTTCTCTACGATTGATCTCCGGTTGGGGTATCACCAAGTACGAGTTCATGAAGACGATGTTTAGAAAACAACGTTCCAAACTCGTTATGGTCATTACGAATTTCTGGTTATGCCGTTCGGCTTAACCAATGCCCCTGCTGTCTTCATGGATCTGATGAATCGGGTTTGTCATCCGTTTCTTGACAGATCCGTGATTGTATTTATTGATGACATTCTTGTCTACTCGAAGACGGAAGCTGATCACGAGCTTCACCTTCGTCGGGTTCTCGAGACTCTAAAGCGAGAACAATTGTATGCTAAGCTATCCAAGTGTGAATTCTAGCTTAAGGAAGTTCATTTCCTTGGCCATGTTATATGTCATGATGGTGTCAAAGTAGATCCAGCTAAGGTGGAGGCTGTGATGAATTGGGGGGTCCCTTGGACTCCTTCTGAAATTAAAAGTTTCCTTGGCTTGGCTGGCTACTATCGGCGGTTTATCCGCGATTTCTCGAAGCTTACGGGTCAGTTGACCAAACTAACTCGGAAGGATCTTGCTTTTATCTGGTCGGAAGCTCAAGAAGAAGATTTTCAGACCTTGAAATGATTATTGTGTGAAGCTCCAATCCTTACTTTGTCTGAGGGTTCGGACGACTTCACGGTATATTGTGATGCGTCGTATGCGGGTTTGGGTTGCGTCCTAATGCAACGTGATAAAGTGATTGCCTACGCTTCTAGGCAGCTGAAAACACACGAACGAAACTACCCAACCCATGATCTGGAGCTTGCTGCTGATGTGTTTGCACTAAAGTTGTGGAGACATTATCTTTATGGTACAAAGTGTGTGATTTGCACAGATCACAAGAGCCTTCAGTATGTCTTTTCTCAGAAAGAACTCAACATGCGGCAGCACCGTTGGTTTGAGTTAATAAAAGACTACGACTGTGAGATCCGTTACCATCCTGGCAAGGCCAATGTTGTAGCGGACGCTTTAAGCCATAAAGGACCGGCAGCAGAAGCTAAGTTTATGAAGATTACCATTGTGTCAGACTTGATTTCTTGATTGAAGGAAACTCAACAGACTGCATTGCAAGAAGAAAATATGAAGGCTGAGATGATGAAGAAGTTAAAAGATTAGCTTGCGGAAGATAATCGTGGGTTGAAGACTTTTCAATCCAGGATATGGGTACCTTCTGCTGGAGGTAACCGTGAGCTGATTCTGCAAGAAGCCCATAAGTCCAAGTTATCTGTCCATCCGGGAATCACAAAGATGTACCACAACCTGAAGATGCTATATTGGTGGCCAACTCTGAAGAAAGACATCGCTTCATTTGTGGAGAGATGTCAGATCTGCGCGCAAGTGAATACGGAGCACTAGAGACCTTATGGTAATCTGCAGCAATTGGATATTCCGGAGTGGAAATGGGATAATATCACGATGGATTTCGTGACGAAGCTACCGAGAACATCCAGAGGGCACAACATGATCTGGGTTATCGTTGATCGACTAACGAAGAGTGCTCATTTCTTGGCAACGAACGAGTCTGCTTCTCTGACCCGTTTAGCCCAGTTGTATATCGATGAGATTGTGTCACGTCACGGTCTTCCTTGTTTGATTGTATCTGATCGTGACTCTCGGTTTGTCTCGAATTTCTGGCAGAGTCTGCAACGCGAACTTGGCACTCGTGTTCATCTGAGCAATGCCTATCATCCGCAGACTGATGGCCAATTTGAACGTACGATTCAAACGTTAGAAGATATGCTTCGTGCGTGTGTACTCGAATTTGGTTGATCGTGGGATTCTCATCTCCCATTGATTGAATTTGCTTATAACAATTCATCTCATTCCAGCATTGGAATGCCACCATACGAGATGCTTTACGGAAGACGATGTCGGACTCCGACCTGTTGGTTGGAGCCTGGCGAGAAGCAATTCGATGAACCTGAAATTGTCCAGATCACTTCTAACAAAGTGAATGTGGCTCTTGAAAAGCTAAAAGCAGCAGCTCGGGATCGACAAAAGATGTACGCGGATCCAAAGCGTCATCCCACGGCATTTGAAGTCGGTGACCGTGTGTTCTTAAAATTTTCTCCTTGGAAAGGCGTCATTCGTTTTGGACGCAAGGGGAAGCTAAGTCCACGTTTCATTGGCCCATTCAAGATTATACGCAAAGTGATTGATCAGACGGTGACTCTAGAGCTGCCGCTTGAGCTATCCGGAATCCATGACACCTTTAACGTGTGTATAGTTGTTGTAATAGGAAGTATGTTGTGTATGAACTTGTTGAATTAAATGAATGTGTGTTTATGTTTTATGTGTGTTTGTACATGTACATATGCATGTATGCTAAGTGTATGTGTGTATGTAATTAATTATAAGAAAACCCTTTAGTGAAGCAAGAGGAAACCGCCTCTTGAGTTAGAAAGTATATGTATGTGTGTGCACCTGTTGTGTTGACTCTACAAAGTCAAAGTTAGCACAAAAGAAAAAATACACACTCTCGTCTCTCTGCTCTCTCGCTCTCTCGGATTTCTACAGAAGAATAAAAAACAGTCGATCATTGATCTCGAAGGTGAGCAACGTGATTTTGTTATGTTTAGAAGATTAGAAGCATGTATAACATGTTAAGTGTTGGGATTCCATGGGGATAATAGCACGCAACGGAAGCAACAAAAACACACAACAACGATCCCATGAATTCCCAATGGTGGTGAAAACTTGCAAGAACATACATGCAACCAAAACAAGCACAAAGAGAAGAAAGGAAGTGAACCATACCGTTGAAGACTTTGATGATATTTTGGAACAAAAAGAACTTGGGATGTAAGCTTGAAACAAAAGGCTCCAAGCCCTAATGCAAGTCCACACCAAGAATATCTTCAACCTCTTTGTACTAGCAAACCAAGGAACCACCAACACTTGATGAGAATCCTCTGGAACAGCCTTGTAACCACTTGTGCACTTACCACCTTCACTTGTTCTTGCTCTCTCTCTCTCTCTATGGAAGAACTCACAATATGTGTGTAATGCACCAAATGACCAAGAGAGTAGAATGCACCAAGAAAATCTCTAATATAAGTATTCTATCTGTTCAAAGAGCCCAGAGTCGGAGCTAAGTGGCACACCATCATTGGACCAACAAAATGGTCCAGCCAAATACAAGTGTCACTTAGAATTCTTCCTTCACGACTTCTTCACGGGCTCTCACGGGTCGTGAAGGATAAATGCGCCACGACTGGCCATTAATCCTCCATGAGCGGTGCCGCGCAGTGCAAGAATCGTGAGGGTTGTACCTTCACGACCTCCTTCACGGGCCGAGTAGGGTCATGAAGCCCTAGGGTTTCATGAACCATGCGGCCCACGACAGGACTCGTGGACACGAGCTGCTTCACGACCCGTGGAGCATCCTTCACGGTCGTGAAGCCTTGGTCAACTGGAATTTGACCATTGTGACTCTTTCCTCTTATAGAGAGCTGTCGAGATTGAAACTTGGCGTGTGACCCAATAGGCCTGCGCTTCGTTGGCAGTGATGCCGGCCTACGTGTGTCGGTGGGGAGATTTCAACAAGCTCCTACTTAAACATGACACACCGTACCCATGGGCACCACAGACAGGGAGCGACCTCTAGCAAGGCATTCTTGCCCCTAACTAAACACGGGGTATGTCATCCCTGACAAGTACCACGTTAAACTAAAAGAATTTGACATGGTCCTATAGATAAGTGATCAGTTATCTTATTGTTCACGATTGAACACTATGACCAATCACTTCCCTCGATCTTCGTTCATACTTCCTTCCATGAAGAATGACCTATCATGGACTATTTAGAATGTAAAATATTCAAGGAAGTGATAAAACATGCAAAGTTGGAACACAATAATGATTTAAAGAAAGTATCCGCTACACGCGTATCATTAAATATCCATTTAATAATCAATACATTCAAAAATACAATATTGGTTAATGTTCCCAATAACATAGTAAATACATCGAATACAATAACCAATATACAACTCAAACCAAGTCACTAGCAAATCTAATCCCAATAGCACGTGTGTGGGCATAGTGCTTAGCTTGTGACAACGGTTTAGTGAACGGATCTGCCAAATTGCTATATGTGTGTACTTTGCTGATGACGATGTCTCCATTTTCGACCACGTCCCAATGATAATTCCGCGGAATAAGCCTCGTGCGTCGATGAGACGTTGGTTCCTTTGCTAAAGCAACGGCACCCTCGTTGTCACAGAAGATCTCAACAGGGTCGCTGATGCTTGGAACCACTCCCAGATCAAGCAGAAATTTCCTCATCCATACGGCCTCCTTAGTAGCTTCACTGGACGCAATGTATTCCGACTCAGTAGTGGAATCGGCCACGGTGTCTTGCTTGGAGCTCCTCCAGGATATAGCACCACCGTTTAATAGGAACACGAACCCCGATTGTGTTCGGCAGTCATCCCTATCGGTTTGGAAGCTTGCATCAGAGTAACCCTTTACTCTAAGCTCTTCCTCACCTCCGTACACCAAGAACATCTCCTTAGTCCTCCGAAGATACTTGAGAATGCTCTTCACCGCCGTCCAATGAGCTTCGCCAGGGTTGGCTTGATATCTACTCGTCATGCTTAAGGCACACGATACATCAGGCCTCGTACATAGCATGGCGTACATGATCGAGCCCACAGCCGAAGCATATGACACTCGCTTAATTTCTTCCCATTCCTCTGGGGAACTAGGGGATTGAGTCTTACTCAATACCAAACCATGTGACATTGGAATGAACCCCTTCTTGGAGTCTTCCATCCTAAACCGCTTTAGGACTTTGTCAACATATGTACTTTGGCTAAGCCCAATTAGCCTCTAGGATCTATCTCTATAGATTTTGATCCCAAGAATATAAGTCGCATCTCCTAGATCCTTCATTGAAAAACAATTCCTAACCAAGTTTTTACACCTTGAAGGGTCGGGACATTGTTCCCAATGAGGAGTATGTCTACAAGACTAGGAACACGACTATGCTCCCACTAGCCCTGACATATACTGATGGCTCATCCTTGCTTTTTGAAAAACCAAACTCTTTGACTTTCTCATCAAAGCACAGGTTCCAACTGCGCGATGCTTGCTTAAGTCCATAAATGGACTTCTTAAGCTTGCAGACCTTATCCGGATGCTTGGCATGTACAAAAACCTCGGGTGGAGTCATATAGACCTCCTCGCTAAGTGTCCCATTAAGGAACGGGGTTTTTACATCCATTTGCCAAATCTCATAATCATGAAATGCGACAATTGCCATGAGTATCCGGATAGACTTCAACATAGCCACCGGGGAAAAGGTTTCATCATAGTCTACACCATGAGTTTGAGTGAAACCCTTAGCCACCAGTCGGGCTTTTAAGATGTCTACCTCTCCATCCATGCCGGTCTTTTTCTTAAAGACCCATTTGCACCCTACAGGTCAACACCCGGGTATCGGATCTACCAAATCCCAGACTTGGTTATCCGACATAGATTGCATCTCAGACTCCATAGCCTCTTTCCACCTAGTAGACTCAGGGCCCACCACGGAGTTCCGATAATATGATGGTTCATCATGATCCACCATTAGGTCGCAGCCCTCACACATGAGATACCCATATCTCTCTGGCTCATTGCGACTCCTACCGGATCTCCTAAGAGTTAAAGGATCCGTGTCAGGTTCTCTAGCAGCGCCGTATTGAGAATCATCTTGTAAACTAGCGCCAACTTCAGGTTGGTCATTGGAAGGTTCTTGAATCTCTTCAAGATCTACCTTTCTCCCACTAGCATCTTTGGATAGCATCTCCCTTTCAAGGAAGACGGCCCTCCGAGGAACAAATACCTTGCTCTCGGACGGTTTGTAAAACAAATATCCCATAGACCCAGCAGGATATCCAATGAACAAACACCTCTCGGCTCGGGGTTCCAATTTGTCCTCCACCTCACGTCTCACGTAGGCAGGACAACCCCAAACCTTTAGATATGAAAGCGATGGAACCTTTCCATGCCACATCTCAAAGGGTGTCTTCTTGACCTTCTTAGTTGGTACGAGGTTAAGGATTCTAACGGCCGTTTCCAATGCATAGCCCCAAAAGCTAATGAGTACATCCGTACGACTCATCATACACCGAACCATATCCAATAATGTCCGGGTCCTCCTCTCTGAGACACCATTTAATTGTGGTGTCCTAGGAGGTGTCAATTGCGAAACAATTCCACAATCTTTTAGATAGTCACGGAATTCCGAACTTAGATACTCACCACCACGATCCGATCTGAGCATCTTAATTCATTTACCCAATTGGTTCTCAACTTCGTTTTTGAAAGTCTTGAAAACCTCAAAGGTTTCCGACTTTTGTTTCACCAAGTAGACATATCCATATCTACTAAAGTCATCGGTAAAGGTTACGAAGTACCTTGAGTTATCCCTAGCGACATGCTTGAATGGACCATACACATCCGTGTGAACGATATCCAACAAGTCTTTGCCCCTCTCACAAACACCGGTGAAGGGTGCTTTGGTCATTTTGCCCAACAAGCAAGATTCGCATACATCATCCGACCCATGGTCAAATGATTCCAAGATCCCATCCGCTTGGAGCTTGGCGATGCGTTTCTTGTTTATGTGGCCTAAACGACCATGCCATAAAGATAACTTATCTAAATCACATTTGGATTTAGAACGAACATTCATGATTGATCTATTACTTTGCAAACATACGCTTGTCTCATATATGCCACGACATGGATGTGCTTTAAAATAAAATAAACCAATCTTAAAGCATGAAATAATTCCATTAGAGAAATTAAAATTAAATCCATCGTCAACAAGTGCATAAAATGATAAAATGTTTCTTGCCACGCAGAGCGAATAAGATACATTCAATAAAGTAATAAATAAGCCGGATGGAAAGGCGAGGTCCACACTCCCTATCTTCTCAACTGAGACAACCGCCTTGTTTCCCATGATGAGATCCAGCTCCCCATCAACCAAGTCCCTACTTCTTCTTAGTACCTGCACATTATTAACTATGTGAGTACCACACCCGGTGTCCAAGACCTAAGTGTTAGAAGTAGAAGTGTTATGGAGTTCAATCATATACATACCGGAGGCGCCTTGTCCCTTCTCCCCGCAGAAGAAGCAGGTGGTCTCTTCCGGTGAGGGGGCTATAGGTGCGGGTTCCTTCCCCTTCGGCTCCGGCGCCGGGAGTGGTTTGGGCTTGGGTGTTGCCACCTTTGCCTTCCCCTTTCCCTTGCCTTTGGAACTTGAAGCGGGCCGCTTCCTCTTAACACCACCCTCATGGATGGCTAGGACGGGTGCGGAGGTTGATGGCTTTGCCTTGGCCATGTTAGACTCGGCGGTCTTCAACATGCCGTGCAACTCCATCAAGGACTTGTCCATGTTATGCATATGGTAGTTCACAATGAAAGGACCATATGCTTGAGGCAAATATTGAAGGATAATATCCGTAGCCAACTATTTCCCTATTGGAAAGCCCAACCTCTCGAGCTGGTCCACGTATTGCTTCATACGAAGCACGTGGGAGCTCACGTTCCCGCCCTCCTGCATCCGGCACCCTTTAAAGGCCTTGACACACTCGTAGAGTTCTTGCCTCGCTTGCTGCTGGAACATTTCCTTCAGCTGCGTGATCATGTCAAACGCACCAACGTCCTCGAATTGCCTTTGCAATTCGGAACTCATGGTCATCAACATGAGGCAAGTCACCTCATTAGTGTCTTTAAGGCGCTTGTCATAAGCATCCTTAATGGCCCGCGTAGCGGCAGTAGCAGGAGCCTCGAGAAGAGGTTCCTCTAGGACGTACAAATTGTTTTCATGGCGCAAGACAATTCTCAATTGCCTATGCCAATCCATAAAGTTTACGCCTATGAGTTTCTCTTTCTCCAAAAATGGACAGAGTGACATGTGTGTCGCGGTGTTGCTTGTAGATGCCATCTAAAAGAAGGCAAAGCACATAAAAAGGTTAGTTCGACAAATTTTAATCCTTGTTAAATGATTAACCAATAGTTTAACACTTATATTTAACAAGGGCTAAGAACCCAACATAACTTCACTACATGACGGGTTTACCGCGGATCATTTCGTGAAGGTATTTAGGCCAGTAAACACTTTACCAATTGCAATCCGTGATTACAACTCTTAGGCACTTGCGGGATCCATCTGTACTCATAGCACCGGTTTGGCATGTTTGATCCCTTCCCACACCGATTCTTCAATAAGCCGCTTTGATAACTCGGTATAGGCACGACAATTATCAAGGCGTATTAAATTGGAATTGCAAATCGTCCAACAAGATACACGATGACGCCCTTGACAATAATTGGCTTGTGCTAAGCTCGAGAACCAAAAATTTCAAGACGTCACCCGCACCTTCCACACAAGTCCACATGGAACAACTCATGCTAAGCTCGGCAATTGTCCCACGCTTCATTAGATTCGGGTGGTGTCATCTTTTGGATGGCGTGTGATTTACGTTTTTAAGAAAAACGGGACATTTGTTTTTCCGGTTAAAAACCTCTATTCATTTTGATTAACAAATAAGTGACAAAACGCATTTTTCACCAATTTGAACATAAACACTTTATATTCGTTTGTTAATCATGTGAGCGAGTGGGGTTTGTTAACAAATTAAGGAAAACTATATAGTTTTATTATTTTCAAAAGATTTTCTAGCATACGAAGATCCTACAACCACGCAAGAAAACAAATAAATAAAACTACACAACCACGCATACAAAACCGATTTGAGCCAACCTAAGTGTTCCCCTGTGAGCCAACCGAGGAATTAAGTCTACTAAGGACAAACAATCCAAGACTAGGTGGCGTGATCCCACTTGATCCCGCGCCTCCGGATCCGAGATAACCGAGACGTCTCCCATGACTCCCGTTGGTACCTCCGGTCTTCTCTTCTCATTATATACATAATTTAAAGAGAAATGGCATGCAAGCCACACAATATATTCTAAGCTAATATACAAATTACAAAGAATAAATACTTTAGCGTGCAAGCCACAAATAACTAAATTATTACAAACCGGATTAAATAAATTATTACAAACCAAATGTGGTACAAGCCACCAAATGAATGAACAAGAAATAAAGAAACCAAACAACCACATAGAGGTTCAGGCTCAAACAGGTGCTCACAAAACGAAACAACCACAAAGCATGGTGTGCCACACCAAACCATGCGTAAAACAATATCCCAATTAAGTTTATTCAAAAAACTAAAGGCACAAGAATAAACCTTGTACATATGAATTAGGATTCCAAACACTTTGAAATCCATATTCATATATACACATTATACATGTATGCATGTGTGCATTTTATGCCAAAACCACCCAATACATACATATATATGAATTAGGATATTATGGGGTTTAATCAACAAGGCTAAATAGCCTAAAATGATTCTGGAAACACCGAAATCATGTGCTAAAATCCATATCAAGTTTTCTTTTTAAAAAAGGCCAAAAACAGCCTGTTCACGACGCCTTCACGAGCTACTGCTCTTCACGGGCCCTCACGGGCCATGAAGGTAGTACGCTCCACGACTCGTGAAACCGATTAAAAATCTTTCACGACCACCACCGCATGAGACTAGTCGTGTGGCCTTCACGACTCGTGAAACAAGCTCCACTGCCCGTGCTGACCTTCTGGATAGAATGTCCAAAATCGAAAATATGGATTTTCAAGCCACAAAGGTGCATGCATCTTACAAGTATGGCTCTGATACCACTGTTGGTATTCCATGGGGATCATAGCACGCAACGGAAGCAACAAAAACACACAACAACGATCCCATGAATTCCCAATGGTGGTGAAAACTTGCAAGAACATACATGCAACCAAAACAAGCACAAAGAGAAGAAAGGAAGTGAACCATACCCTTGAAGACTTTGATGATATTCTGGAACAAAAAGAACTTGGGATGTAAGCTTGAATCAAAAGGCTCCAAGCCCTAATGCAAGTCCACACCAAGAATATCTTCATCCTCTTTGTACTAGCAAACCAAGGAACCACCAACACTTGATGAGAATCCTCTAGAACAGCCATGTAACCACTTGTGCACTTACCACCTTCACTTGTTCTTGCTCTCTCTCTCTCTCTCTATGGAAGAACTCACATATGTGTGTAATGCACCAAATGACCAAGAGAGTAGAATGCACCAAGAAGACCTCTAATATAAGAATTCTATCTGTTCAAAGAGCCAAGAGTCGGAGCTAAGTGGCACACCATCATTGGACCAACAAAATGGTCCAACGAAATACAAGTGTCACTTAGAAGTCTTCCTTCACGACTTCTTCACGGGCTCTCACGGGCCGTGAAGAATAAATGCGCCACGACCGGCCATTAATCCTCCACGAGCCGTGCCGCGCAGTGCAAGAATCGTGAGGGTTGTGACTTCACGACCACCTTCACGGGCCGTGTAGTGTCGTGAAGCCCTAGGGTTTCAGGAACCATGCGGCCCACGACAGGACTCGTGGACACGAGCTGCTTCACGACCTGTGGAGCATCCTTTCACCAATTGCATGACTTAATATTTTGATTTAAACACTACATATACATTATAAATAAAAAAATAAAAAATACTCACATTTTAAAATTTACCTACGAATGTAATCTAATTGGATCCTAATCACCACACAATGGTTCTGGACCATCAATCGATCACCGATCTGTTGGAGTCACAAAGCACCAAGCATGTAACGAGCAGCAAAAAAAAAGAAAGAATCATGCACAAGACAAAGCTTATATGTACTCCAATGGTGGAATTCTTTGCCAAGAATACATGCACCAAGAAAAGAGAACAAAGGAAGAAATTATACCCTCTCTAGTAGCTCCAAAATCGGCTGGATCAAATGGTTGAGATGATTTTTGAGACAACTGGCCCCAAAGTCCTTTTTCTAGTGCACACCAAGCATGGAAGAAACCTCTTGTACTAGAAAGTCAATGAGATCTCACACCACTTGTAGAAGCTCTTTGAAATAGCCCTTGAAACCTCTCTTGTACAACGACAAGACACTAGCTCACAAACACTTGTATGAGAGTTCATATGTGTGTAAGTTGCATAATGGATCAAGAGAGCAAAAGAGAGAAAACTAAGGAACTTAAATAGACTCATCAATGTCTATTTGATACCCCAGGGTCGGCCAAAGTGGAACACATGATTTGGACCAACAAGATGGTCCAATAAAACACAAGTGTCACTTGAAATGAAGCCTTCACGACTACTCACGGGCTCTCACGAGCCATGAAGCCCAAAGGCATCATGACTTGTGCCGCTTGGAAAGGATTACTGAGGGCATTACGCCTCACGACCCATGGCACATCCTTCATGGCCGTGAAGCTTGAGCGAAACCAATTTTGACATATTCCTCTTTTAGAAGGCTATCACGATTGTAACTTAGCGTGTGACCTAATAGGCCTGTACTTCATCAGAAGTGATACCAGCCTGCGTGTGTCAAAAGGCAGACACCAACAGACTCTCACTCACACATGACACACCATACGAATGGGCAGTAGAGACAAGGAGCGGCCTCTAGCAAGACATCCATATACTCAAATAAGCACAAGATATGTCATCCTTGACAAGTACCAAATCACAACCAAACCGGTTTGATATGGTCCTATAGATAAGTGATCAATCATCCTATTGTTCGCGATGTCCAAGTGACACGAGACATGGTACTGAGTCATTCTCTGATCGTTCACGATTACGTATCTCGATCAAGATTGGTGGTGACCAAAATATGCAAGTTGAAACTAATACAAAATTAATGCAAACTTGAGCATGGCCATGCATTTTGGTGTCAGCGCCCAATCTTTGAGGGGCCAGCATTATCTCTCTAAATAGAGGAACAAATTCCTTCAACTACATTGCCCCATTACATCTGCAAAACTTTGCCTAAAATCTCCCTTCATAACAGCTAGTCACGGTCGACGTTTGAAAGCGATTAGAACAAGGCCGACCAATGTGGGGGAAACACATGTATCTTTGGTCTAAGGACAAAATGATATTATCATCCCGATTTACCCTTGACATGTACCATGACGTAAAATTACTTGCAGGTCGTCCAATCACTTCAAACTCTTTTCTAGTATAAGTGAAATATTACATCCTTTGTATTCAATCTCTATTGAACACTTGACTAATCATTTTACTCGGCCCGTGAAAGCAGAAGTCAAAGTGACACTTTGATTTTATTGGACCTTTTGTTTGGTCTAATCATGTGTAGCCATTCAACCAACCTTGGTGCCCTTAGAACTTCAGTCCAGCCTATATAAGAGCACTTATTCTCTCTTACGTAACTCTTGACTCTTTATACATTATACACACATATGTGAAACTTAAACTCTTGATCAAATGGCTAAGTTGGTGTAACAAGACAAGAGACGTGGTGCTGTTCCAAGAGCTTGAAAGCTTCAGTGTCGTTGGAGTTTGAGGACCATTAGCAAGGAGGAATATCCGCATTTGGTGTGGACTTCCTGTAGAGGAGCTCGCGTTTTGGTCCAACACATCCTCCTTTTTGTTGCGTCGTTCTAGCCACTTCGGGATGGTATATTTATCCTCCTTTGCTTTAGTTTTCAGTTCCTATATGCTTTGTAGTCAGGATCCCCACTTGGGGCTACATACATGTCAATTTTGATACCTAGAAAACCTCTTTTTTGTACTTGTTTCTTCCGTTGCTCTTGGGTGTTGATGTGCATGGAATCTCTTTAGTGGTATCAGAGCCATAGCTAGAAGATATAACACAAAATTTCTCGCAAAATAGACTTTTGGAAGATTTGTTTTCAATCTAGAATGCCTTCACGGGTCCTGAAGATGTCTTCACGAGTTCTGAAGGATACACGTCCGGTGTTCGTGAGGGGTCTGGTCGTGAAAATCGTTTTCATACTTCACGAGTGCTTCTAGACCATGACCGGTCGTGAAGCTATTGGGTTTCACGAGCCATAAAGGGTCCTACAGCTTCTCGTGAACAGTTTAGTCATGAAACTTGGTTTTTAGGGTCACGAGTCCTTTTGACCCGTGATCGGTCTTGAGGCCCTTGGGCTTCACGAGCAATGAGGGGTCGTGAAGGAGCTCATGGGCAGTTTTTGTCCTTCAAAGAAAATTTTACGGTTTTTATGTTCATTGAGGAGTTTTTGCTTTTGTAGGTTCCGTTTGTTTGAAATCCCATTGTATATTTTGGTATAAATATGGGTATAAATGGTATGGTCTTGGCATGAGATGCATACATGCATACACATATGTTGTGTATCTATGAATATGGGTATAAAAATTTGTTTTGTGCCTGTGCTTGTTTTGGAAATTCTTACCAAAATATTCTTTTGTCACGGTTTTAGCACACCGTGCTCTTGTGGTTGTTGTTAGGTGCCTTTTGGTTGGTAACCTTTGCCATAGACCTTGTGGTTGTCCTTGTATTTTGTGTTATTCTTTTGGTGGCCTTTGTGTCACATGGGATGTAATTAATTATTTATTCATATGAGTTGTAATTATTTATCGCGGCTTGCACGCCGTTTCATTTGTTTATATGTACTTGTACTAGTGTGATAGGAAGTGTCGTGGCTAGCATGCAATTTCCTCTTTTTTATGTACTTCTATTTTTGAAGACCAAAATCGAGAGTCAAGAGATGCGTATTGAAGATCTTGGATCTAGAGAGTCCTGATGCAGGTAGCGGATTCAGTAGGAGCACTCCATAGTCTAGGTTTTGTCCCTAGTAGAGCTTGTCCTCCCGGCCTAGCTCGTGGGTAGGACTTATAGGGTTTTAGGCATAGTTACCAACTCCTTGTATACGTGTGATGTGATTTATTGTCACGCATGGTTGTTTATGTTTCTTCTCATGCTAGATAGCCTTTCAAGTTAATAAAATCACAAGAGTTTTGATATGGTTAAAGAACTCTCGCTTACACATGATTAACAAACTACATAAACTCGGTATTATATTTGAAAGTGAAAATTGGTTTTGTCGCTTACTTTGTTAATCAAAATTAAAATATGGTTTTAATAAAAGAAACAAAAGCCCGTTTTCTAAAATTGTAAATCACGCACCATCCATAAGATGACATCACCCTATTCTAGTGAAGCATGGGTTGATAGTCAAGCTTAGCACGAGTTTGTAACGACCCAATTTTATTTTGAAATAGAACTAATGCCAAAACATATAGTTAAGAGTCTACCATAATTAAAAACATTGTATAACATCAATTACAAACCGGGGTGAAAACCCGTAGAATCTTAAATTCAAATACAATTATTTTGGAGTATATTAGAAATTTTATAGTAGTTAGAACATCGTGGAAGCTTGCTGGAGATGAGCTATCATACACGTGCTAGAGCCCTGCCGTGACCATCATCTGAAAAGAGGGTTAAACAACAACCGTAAGCACAAAGCTTACCGAGTACTTTACATACAACAAACCAGTCATCACGTCGTCAACTTGTTTCACTTATGGCGCATCAATCATTCCCGCTACCATAATAGACGGTCTCAACATTCCCGTCACCAAAGTGAACGGTCTCATCATTCCCGTCACTAAAGTGAACAGTCTCATCATTTCTGTCACCGAAGTGAACGGTCTCATCATTCCCGTCACCAAAGTGAACGGTCTCATCATTCCCGTCACCAAAGTGAACGGTCCCATCATTTAACAAGCACATCTTATCATATAGCACATAGCATGTCATCAGTTTATATTTTAAGTAAGAGTACTCACCTGTCTGCAGTCTTAGTTACACATATCTTAGTTCACTAATTTACTTGTGATTACTTGTCAGTCAACCATCACCTACAATAGGTCTAAATGAATCAATACCGAGTATTAATCCCTTGTCTATTTGTTCACAAAATTTAGTTAGTCCCCACGCTGGGCCTTGTTACTAGATTTTATAAGTTGGATTATACAAAGTCCCCAAGGCCGGATGGGAGAACTATGTATATATATACATACGAAAGTCGCATGGGGTACAAAGGTAGCATAGAAATGTACTCATATATGTAAGTCGCATAGGGTATACATGAAAGTCGCATGAATGGATTTTGTAGTAGGTGAAAGTCGCATGGGTGCTTAAGGTGTATAATTGCAAGAAATTAACCAAGAGAGTAGAATGCACCAAAAGGATCTCTTTTATAGGCATTCTATCTGTTCAAAGAGCCCAGAGTCGGAGCTAAGTGGCACACCATGATTGAACCAACAAAATGGTCCAACCAAATACAAGTGTCACTTAGAATTCTGCCTTCACGACTTCTTCACGGGCTCTCACGGGCCGTGAAGGATAATGCGCCACGACTGGCCATTTATCCTCCACGAGTTGTGCCGCGCTGTGCAAGAATCGTGAGGGTTTGTGCCTTCACGACCTCCTTCACGGGCCGTGTAGGGTCGTGAAGCCCAAGGGTTTCACGAACCATGCGGCCCACGACAGGACTCGTGGACACGAGTTGCTTCACGACCCGTGGAGCATCCTTCACGGTCGTGAAGCCTAGGTCAACTGGAATTTGACCATTTTTACTCTTTCTTCTTATGGTAGGCTGTCAAGATTGAAACTTGGCGTGTGACCCAATAGGCCCGTGCTTCATTGGCAGTGATGCTGGCCTACGTGTGTCAGTGGGCAGATACCAACAAACTCCCACTTTCACATGACACACCGTATCCATGGGCACCACAGACAGGGAGCGGCCTCTAGCAAGGCATCCCTGCCCCCAACTAAACATGGGGTATGTCATCCCTGACAAGTACCATGATAAACTAAAAGAGTTTGACATGGTCCTATAGATAAGTGATCAATTATCTTATTGTTCGCGATATCCAAGTGAACACGAGACATGGTACAAAGTCATTCTCCGATCGTTCACGATTATGTTTCTCGATCAAGATTGGTGGTGATCAAAAGGTGAGTTGCAACTGATCAACTATCATTGCAAACTCGAGCATGGCCATGCATTTTGGTGTCAGCGCCCAATCATCGAGGGGCCCAGGGATATATCTCTTTACAGAGGAACAAATTCCATCGACTACATTGTCTCCAATAGAATGGCAATACTTTACCCAAGTGCCTCCTTTATAATAGCCAGTTACGGACTACATTTGAAAGCAATCAGAATAAAGCAAACCAAAATAGTGAAACACATGCATTTCCAGTCTAAGGATAAAAGATATTATCATCCTGATTTACTCTTGAATTGTACCATGAAGTAAGATCAGCTGTGGGTCGTCCAATCACTTGAAACTCTTTTCAAGTATAGGTGAAATATTGCGTCCCTTGTATTCAATCCCCATTGAATACTATGACCAATCATTTCCCTCGATCTTCGTTCATACTTCCTTCCTTGAAGAATGACCAATCGTGGACAGTTGAGAATGTAAAACATTCAAGGAAGTAATAAAACATGCAAAGTTGGAACACAATAATGATTTAAAGAAAGTATTCGCTACACGCGTATCATTAAATCACCATTTAATAATCAATACATTCAAAAATACAATATTGCTTAATGTTCCCAATAACATAGTAAATACATCGAATACATCGAATGCTCTTCACTGCCGTCCAATGAGCTTCGCCAGGGTTGGCTTGATGTCTACTCGTCATGCTCAAGGCACACAATACATCAGGTCTTGTACATAGCATGGCGTACATGATCGAGCCCACAACCGAAGCATATGGCACCCGCTTCATTACTTCCCGTTCCTCTAGGGAACTAGGGGATTGAGTCTTACTCAATACCAAACCATGTGACATAGGAATGAACCCCTTCTTGGAGTCTTCCATCCTAAACCGCTTTAGGACTTTGTCAACATATGTACTTTGGCTAAGCCCAATAAGCCTCTTGGATCTATCTCTATAGATTTTGATCCCAAGAATATAAGTCGCATCTCCTAGATCCTTCATTGAAAAACAATTCCCTAACCAAGTTTTTACACCTTGAAGGGTCGGGACATCGTTTCCAATAAGGAGTATGTCATCGACATACAAGACTAGGAACACAACTATGCTCCAACTAGCCCTGACATATACGCATGGCTCATCCTTGCTTTTCGAAAAGCCAAACTCTTTGACTTTCTCATCAAAGCACAGGTTCCAACTGGGCGATGCTTGCTTAAGTCCATAAATGGACTTCTTAAGCTTGCAGACTTTATCCAGATGCTTGGCATGTATAAAACCCTCGGGTTGAGTCATATAGACCTCCTCGCTTAGTGTGCCATTAAGGAATGCGGTTTTTACATCCACTTGCCAAATCTCATAATCATGAAATGCGGCAATTGCCATAAGTATCCGGATAGACTTCAACATAGCCACCGGGGAAAAGGTTTCATCATAGTCTACACCATGAGTTTGCGTGAAACCCTTAGCCACCAGTCGGGCTTTGAAGGTGTCTACCTCTCCATCTATGCTAGTCTTTCTCTTAAAGACCCATTTGCACCCTACGGGTCTACACCCGGGTACCGGATCTACCAAATCCCAGACTTGGTTATCCGACATAGATTGCATCTCGGATTCCATAGCCTCTTTCCACCTAGCGGACTCAGGGCCCACCACGGCGTTCCAATAAGATGAGGGTTCATCATGATCCACCACTAGGTCGCAGCCCTCAGACATGAGAAACCCATATCTCTCTGGCTCGTTGCGACTCCTACCGGATCTTCTAAGAGGTAAAGGATCCGTGTCAGGTTCTCCAGTAGTGCCGTGCAGAGAATCATCTTGTGAACTAGTGCCAACTTCAGGTTGGTCATTGGAGGGTTCTTGAATATCTTCAAGACATACCTTTCTTCCACTAGCGTCTTTGGATAGCATCTCTCTTTCAAGAAAGACGGCCCTCCGAGCAACAAATACCTTGTTCTCGGACGGTTTGTAAAACAAATATCCCATGGACCCGGTAGGATATCCAATGAACAAACACCTCTCGGCTCGGGGTTTCAATTTGTCCTCCACCTCATGTCTTACGTAGGCAGGACAACCCCAAACCTTTAGATATGAAAGCGATGGAACCTTTCCATGCCACATCTCAAAGGGTGTCTTCTTGACCTTCTTAGTTGGTACGAGGTTAAGGATTCTAACGGCCGTTTCCAATGCATAGCCTCAAAAGCTAATGGGTACATCCGTACGACTCATCATACACCGAACCATATCCAATAATGTCCGGTTCCTCCTCTCAGCGATACCATTTAATTGTGGTGTCCTAGGAGGTGTCAATTGCGAAACAATTCCACAATCTTTTAGATAGTCACGGAATTCTGAACTTAGATACTCACCACCACGATCCGATCTGAGCATCTTAATTCGCTTACCCAATTGGTTCTCAACTTCGTTTTTGAAAGTCTTGAAAACCTCAAAGGTTTCCGACTTTTGTCTCACCAAGTAGACATACCCATACCTAGTAAAATCATCGGTAAAGGTTACGAAGTACCTTGAGTGCTTGAACGGACCACACACATCTGTGTGAACGATATCCAACAAGTCTTTGCCCCTCTCACAAACGCCGGTGAAGGGTGCTTTGGTCATTTTACCCAATAAGCAAGATTCGCATACATCATCCCACCCTTGGTCAAATGATACCAAGATCCCATCCGCTTGGAGCTTGGCGATGTGTTTCTTGTTTATGTGGCCCAAATGACCATGCCATAAAGATAACTTATCCAAATCATATTTGGATTTAGAACCAACATTCATGATTGATCTATTACTTTGCAAGCATACGCTTGTCTCATATATGCCACGACATGGACGTGCTTTAAAATAAAATAAATTACTTTTAAAGCATGAAATAATTCCATTAGAGAAATTAAAGTCAAATCCATCGTCAACAAGTGCATAAAATGATAAAATGTTTCTTGCCACGCAGGGCGAATAAGATACATTTAGTAAACTAATAAATAAGCCGGATGGAAAGGCGAGGTCCACGCTCCCTATCTTCTCAACCGGGACAACCACCTTTTTTCCCACGATGAGAACCAGCTCCCCATCAACCATGTCCCTACTTCTTCTTAGTACTTGCACATTATTAACTATGTGAGTACCACACCCGGTGTCCAAGACCCAAGCGTTAGAAGTAGAAGTGTTATGGAGTTCAATCATATACGTACCGGAGGCGCCTTGTCCCTTGGCGCGAAGCCTCTTGAGCTCCTCCGTGTACTTGGGGCAACTACGCCGGTAGTGTCCCTTCTCCCCGCAGAAGAAGCAGGTGGCCTCTTCCGGTGAGGGGGCTATAGGAGCGGGTTCCTTCCCCTTCGGCTCCGGCGTCGGGAGTGGCTTGGGCTTGGGTGTTGCCACCTTTGCCTTCCCCTTTCCTTTGCCCTTGGAGTTTGAAGCGGGCCGCTTCCTCTTAGCACCACCTTTAACATGCCGTGCAACTCCATCAAGGACTTATCCATGTTATGCATATGGTAGTTCACAATGAACGGACCATATGCTTGAGGAAAATATTGGAGGATAATTTCCGTAGCCAACTCTTTCCCCATAGGAAAGACCAACCTCTCGAGCTGGTCCACGTATTGCTTCATTCGAAGCACGTCGGAGCTTACGTTCCCGCCCTGCTGCATCCTACACCCCACAAAGGCCTTGACACACTCGTAGAGTTCTTGCCTCGCTTGCTGCTGGAACATTTCCTTTAGCTGCGAGATCATATCAAACGCACCAACGTCCTCGAATTGCCTTTGCAACTCGGAACTCATGGTCGTTAACATGAGGCAAGTCGCCTCATTGGTGTCTGTAAGGCGCTTCTCATAAGCATCCTTAATGGCCCGCGTAGCGGTGGTAGCAGGAGCCTCCGGAAGAGGTTCCTCTAGGACGTACAACTTACTTTCATGGCGTAAGACAATTCTCAATTGCCTAAGCCAATCCATAAAGTTTATGCCTACGAGTTTCTCTTTTTCCAAAAATGGACGGAGTGAAATGTGTGTCGCGGTGTTGCTTGTAGATGCCATCTAAAAGAAGGCAAAGCACACAAAAGGTTAGTTCGACGTATTTTAATCCTTGTTAAATAATTACCCAATAGTTTAACACTTAAATTTAACAAGGGCTAAGAACCCAACATAACTTCACTACATGACGGGTTTACCGCGGATCACTTCATGAAGGTATTTTGGCCGGTAAACGCTTTACCAATTGCAATCCGTGATTACAACTCTTAGGCACTTGCGGGATCCTTTGGTACTCATAGCACCGGTTTGGCATGTTTGATCCCTTCCCACACCGATTCCTCAATAAGCCGCTTTGATAACTCGGTATAGGCACGACAATTATCAAGGCGTACTAAATTAGAATTGTAAATCGTCCAACAAGATACACGATGACGCCCGTGACAATAATTGGCTTGTGCTAATCTCGATAACCAAAGATTTCAAGACGCCACACGCACCTTCCACACAAGTCCACATGGAACAACTCGTGCTATGCTCGACAATTGTCCCATGCTTCATTAGATTCGGGTGGTGTCATCTTTTGGATGGTGTGTGATTTACGTTTTTAAGAAAAACGGGACTTTTGTTTTTCCGGTTAAAAAACCTCTTTTCGTTTTGATTAACAAATAAGTGAGAAAACGCATTTTTCACCAATTGAACATAAACACTTTATATTCGTTTGTTAATCATGTGAGCGAGCGGGGTTTGTTAACCAATTAAGAAAAACTATATAGTTTTATTATTTTCAAAAGATTTTCTAGCATGCGAAAATCCTACAACCATGCAAGAAAAACAAATAAATAAAACTACACAACCACGCATACAAAACCGATTCGAGCCAACCTAAGTGTTCCCCGGTGAGCCAACCGAGGAACTAAGTCTACTAAGGACAAACAATCCAAGACTTCGTGGTGTGCTCTCACTCGATCCCGCGCCTCCGGATCCGAGGTAGCCAAGACATCTCCCAAGACTCCCGTTGGTGCCTCCGGTCTTCTCTTCTCATTACATACATAATTTAAAGAGAAATGGCATGCAAGCCACACAATCAATTCTAAGCTAATATACAATTACAAAGAATAAATACTTTGGCATGCAAGCCACAAATAAATAAATTATTACAAACCGGATTAAATAAATTATTACAAACCAAATGTGGTACAAACCACCAAATGAATGAACAACAAATAAAGCAACCAAACAACCACACAAAGGTCTAGGCTCAAACCGGTGCTCACGAAAACGAAGCAACCACAAAGCATGGTGTGCCACACCAAACCATGCACAAAACAATATCCCAATTAAGTTTATTCAAAAACTAAAGGCACAAGAATAAACCTTGTACATATGCATTAGGATTCCAAACACTTTGAAATCCATATTCATATATACACAATTTATATGTATGCATGTGTGCATTTTATGCCAAAACCACCCAATACATACACATAAAAGAATTAGGATATTATGGGGCTTAATCTACAAGGCTAAACAGCCTAAAATGATTATGGAAACACCAAAATCATGTGCCAAAATCCATATCAAGTTTTCTTTTCCAAAAAAGGCCAAAAACAGCCTGTTCACGACGCCTTCACGAGCTACTGCTCTTTACGGGCCCTCACGGGCCGTGAAGGCAGTACGCTCCACGACTCGTGAAATAGATTAAAAACCTTTCACGACCACCACCCCACGAGACTGGTCGTGTGGCATTCACGACTCGTGAAGCAAGCTCCACGACCCGTGAAGGCCTTCTAGACAGAATGTCGAAAATCAAAAATATGGATTTTCAAGCCACAAAGGTGCATGCATCTTACAAGTATGGCTCTGATACCACTGTTGGGAATCCATGGGGATCAAAGCACGCAACGGAAGCAACAAAACACACAAAAACGATCCCGTGAATTTCCCAATGGTGGTGAAAACTTGCAAGAACATGCATGCAACCAAAAACAAACACAAAGAGAAGAAGGAAAGCAAGCCATACCCTAGAAGACTTTGGTAAAATTCTGGAACAACTTCGAATTTGGGATGAGCTCTTGAAACAAAAGGCTCCACGCACCAAAGAAGTCCACACCAAGCTTGGCTTCATTCTCCTTGTACTAGCAAGCCACCAAACCACCAACACTTGACGATTTGGTTTAGGAACAGCCCTTGAACAACACTAGAAGATCACCAACACAAGGTCTTGTGCTTCTCTCAATTTAGAACACTCACTTGTGTATATCTCTAATGTGTATAATTGCAAGAAATTAACCAAGAGAGTAGAATGTACCAAAAGGATCTCTTTTATAGGCATTCTATCTGTTCAAAGAGCCCAGAGTCAGAGCTAAGTGGCACACCGTGATTGAACCAACAAAATGGTCCAACCAAATACAAGTGTCACTTAGAATTTTGCCTTCACGACTTCTTCACGGGCTCTCACGGGCCGTGAAGGATAATGCGCCATGACCGGCCATTTATCCTCCACGAGTCATGCCGCGCTGTGCAAGAATCGTGAGGGTTCGTGCCTTCACGACCTCTTTCGCGGGCCGTGTAGGGTCGTGAAGCCCAAGGGTTTCACGAACCATGCGGCCCACGACAGGACTCGTGGACACGAGTTGCTTCACGACCCGTGGAGCATCCTTCACGGTCGTGAAGCCTAGGTCAACTGGAATTTGACCATTTTGAGTCTTTCTTCTTATGGTAGGCTGTCGAGACTGAAACTTGGCGTGTGACCCAATAGGCCCGTGCTTCATTGGCAGTGATGCTGGCCTACGTGTGTCTTTATGAATAAGTTATCTTTATGGCATGGTCGTTTGGGCCACATAAACAAGAAACGCATCGCCAAGCTCCAAGCAGATGGGATCTTGGAATCATTTGACCATGGGTCGGATGATGTATGCGAATCTTGCTTGTTGGGCAAAATGACCAAAGCACCCTTCACCAGCGTTTGTGAGAGGGGCAAAGACTTGTTGGATATCGTTCACACGGATGTGTGTGGTCCGTTCAAGCATGTCACTAGGGATAACTCAAGGTACATTGTAACCTTTACCGATGACTTTAGTAGGTATGGGTATGTCTACTTGGTGAGACAAAAGTCGGAAACCTTTGAGGTTTTCAAGACTTTCAAAAACAAAGTTGAGAACTAATTGGGTAAACGAATTAAGATGCTCAGATCGGATCGTGGTGGTGAGTATCTAAGTTTGGAATTCCGTGACTATTTAAAAGATTGTGGAATTGTTTCGCAATTGACACCTCCTAGGACACCACAATTAAATGGGTTGCCGAGAGGAGGAACCGAACATTATTGGATATGGTTCGGTGTATGATGAGTCGTACGGATGTACCCATTATCTTTTGGGGCTATGCATTGGAAATGGCCGTTAGAATCATTAACCTCGTACCAACTAAGAAGGTCAAGAAGACACCCTTTGAGATGTGGCATGGAAAGGTTCCATCGCTATCATATCTAAAGGTTTGGGGTTGTCCTGCCTACGTGAGACATGAGGTGGAGGACAAATTGAAACCCCGAGCAGAGAGGTGTTTGTTCATTGGATACCCTGCCAGGTCTATGGGATATTTGTTTTACAAACCGTCCGAGAACAAGGTATTTGTTGCTCGGAGGGCCGTCCTTCTTGAAAGGGAGATGCTATCCAAAGACGCTAGTGGGAGAAAGGTAGATCTTGAAGAGATTCAAGAACCCTCCAATGACCAACCTGAAGTTGGCACTAGTTCACAAGATGATTCTCAGCACGGCGATGCTGGAGAACCTGACACGGATCCTTTACCTCTTCGGAGATCTGGTAGGAGTCGCAACGAGCCAGAGAGATATGGGTTTCTCATGTCTGAGGGCTGCGACCTAGTGGTGGGTCATGATGAACCTTCATCTTATCGGAACGCCGTGGTGGGCCCTGAGTCCGCTAGGTGGAAAGAGGCTATGGAGTCCGAGATGCAATCTATGTCGGATAACCAGTCTGGGATTTGGTAGATCCGGTGCCCGGGTGTAGACCCGTAGGGTGTAAATGGGTCTTTAAGAGAAAGACTGGCATAGATGGAGAGGTAGATACCTTTAAAGCCCGACTGGTGGCTAAGGGTTTCACGCAAACTCATGGTGTAGACTATGATGAAACCTTTTCCCCGGTGGCTATGTTGAACTCTATCCGGATACTTATGGCAATTGCCGCATTTCATGATTATGAGATTTGGCAAATGGATGTAAAAACCGCGTTCCTTAATGGGACACTAAGCGAGGAGGTCTATATGACTCAACCCGAGGGTTTTGTACATGCCAAGCATCCGGATAAAGTCTGCAAGCTTAAGAAGTCCATTTATGGACTTAAGCAAGTATCGCGCAGTTGGAACCTGTGCTTTGATGAGAAAGTTAAAGAGTTTGGCTTTTCGAAAAGCAAGGATGAGCCATGCGTATACGTCAGGGCTAGTGGGAGCATAGTTGTGTTCCTAGTCTTGTATGTCGATGACATACTCCTCATTGGAAACGATGTCCCGACCCTTCAAGGTGTAAAAACCTGGTTAGGGAATTGTTTTTCAATGAAGGATCTAGGAGATGCGACTTATATTCTTGGGATCAAAATCTATAGAGATAGATCCAAGAGGCTTATATGGCTTAGCCAAAGTACATATGTTGACAAAGTTCTAAAGCGGTTTAGGATGGAAGACTCTAAGAAGGGGTTTATTCCAATGTCACATGGTTTGGTATTGAGTAAGACTCAATCCCCTAGTTCCCCAGAGGAACAGGAAGTAATGAAGCGAGTGCCATATGCTTCGGCTGTGGGCTCGATCATGTACGCCATGCTATGTACAAGGCCTGATGTATCGTGTGCCTTGAGCATGACGAGTAGATATCAAGCCAACCCTAGCGAAGCTCATTGGACGGCGGTGAAGAGCATTCTCAAGTATTTTCGGAGGACTAAGGAGATGTTCTTGGTGTACGAAGGTGAGGAAGAGATTAGAGTAAGGGGTTACTCTGATGCAAGCTTCCAAACCGATAGGGATGACAGCCGATCACAATCGGGGTTCGTGTTCCTATTAAACGGCGGTGCTATATCCTGGAGGAGCTCCAAGCAGGACACCGTGGCCGATTTCACTACCGAGTCGGAATACATTGCGGCCAGTGAAGCAGCTAAGGAGGCTGTATGGATAAGGAAATTTCTGCTTGATCTGGGAGTGGTTCCAAGCATCAGCGACCCTGTTGAGATCTTCTGTGACAACGAGGGTGCCGTTGCTTTAGCAAAGGAACCAAGGTCTCATCAACGCACGAGGCATATTCCGCGGAAATATCATTTTATCTGGGACGTGGTCGAAAATGGAGACATCGTCATCAGCAAAGTACACACGGATAGCAATTTGGCTGATCCGTTCACTAAACCGTTTTCGCAAGCCAAGCACGATGCGCACACACGTGCTATTGGGATTAGATTTTCTAGTGACTTGGTTTGAGTTAAATATTGGTTGTTGTATTCGATGTATTTACTGTGATATTGGGAACATTAAGCAATATTGTATTTTTGAATGTATTGATTATTAAATGGTGATTTAATGATACGCGTGTAGCGAATACTTTCTTTAAATCATTATTGTGTTCCAACTTTGCATGTTTTATCACTTCCTTGAATGTTTTACATTCTAAACTGTCCACGATCAGTCATTCTTCAAGGAAGGAAGTATGAACGAAGATCGAGGGAAATGATTGGTCATAGTATTCAATGGGGATTGAATACAAGGGACGCAATATTTCACCTATACTTGAAAAGAGTTTCAGGTGATTGGACGAACCACAGCTGATCTTACTTCATGGTACAAGTCAAGAGTAAATCAGGATGATAATATCTTTTATCCTTAGACCGGAGATGCATGTGTTTCACTATTTTGGTTTGCTTTCTTCTGACTGCTTTCAAACGTAGTCCATAACTGGCTATTATAAAGGAGGCATTTGGGTAAAGTATTGCCATTGTATTGGAGGCAATGTAGTAGAAGGAATTTGTTCCTCTGTAAAGAGAGATATCCCTGGGCCCCTCGATGATTGGGCGCTCACACCAAAACTGCATGGCCATGCTCGAGTTTGCAATGATTGTTGATCAGTTGCAACTCACCTTTTGGTCACCACCAATCTTGATCGAGAAACATAATCGTGAACGATCGGAGAATGACTTTTTACCATGTCTCGTGTTCACTTGGATATCACGAACAATAAGATATTTGATCACTTATCTATAGGACCATGTCAAACTCTTTTAGTTTATCATGGTACTTGTCAGGGATGACATACCCCATGTTTAGTTGGGGGCAGGGATGCCTTGCTAGAGGCCACTCCCTGTCTGTGGTGCCCATGGATACGGTGTGTCATGTGGAAGTGGGAGTTTGTTGGTATCTTCCCACTGACACATGTAGGCCAGCATCACTATCAATGAATCACGGGCCTATTGGGTCACACGCCAAGTTTCAATCTCGACAGCCTACTATAAGAAGAAAGAGTCAAAATGGTCAAATTCCAGTTGACCTAGGCTTCACGACCGTGAAGGATGCTCCATGGGTCGTGAAGCAGCTCGTGTCCACGAGTCCTGTCGTGGGCCGCATGGTTCGTGAAACCCTTGGGCTTCACGACCCTACACGGCCCGTGAAGGAGGTCGTGAAGGCACGAACCCTCACGATTCTTGCACAGCGCGGCACGACTCGTGGAGGATAAATGGCTGGTCGTGGCGCATTTATCCTTCACGGCCCGTGAAAGCCCGTGAAGAAGTCGTGAAGGTAGAATTCTAAGTGACACTTGTTTTTGGTTGGACCATTTTGTTGGTCCAATGATGGTGTGCCACTTAGCTCCGACTCTGGGCTCTTTGAACAGATAGAATGACTATAAAAGAGGTCCTTTTGGTGCATTCTATACTCTTGGTCATTTTGTGCATTACACACATATTGTGAGTTCTTCCATAGAGAGAGAGAGAGAGAGAGCAAGAACAAGTGAAGGTGGTAAGTGCACAAGTGGTTACAAGGCTGTTCCAGAATCAAACCCTCAAGTGTTTGTGGTTTGGTGGCTTGCTAGTACAAGGAGAACGAAGGTTAGCTTGGTGTGGACTTCTTTGGTGCTTGGTGCCTTTTGTTTCAAGAGCTCATCCCAAATTCGAAGATGTTCCAGAATTTTACGAAAGTCTTCTAGGGTATGGCTTGCTTTCTTCCTTCTCTTTGTGTTTGTTTTGGTTGCATGCATGTTCTTGCAAGTTTTCACCACCATTGGGAAATCATGGGATCGGTTTTGTGTGTTTTGTTGCTTCCGTTGCGTGCTTTGATCCCCATGGATTCCCAACAACATTATCCATATAGATCGTGGTAATACATAAAGTGTTAGTCCCATATTTAGAATAGTTAGATTTGATGAGACAAACCATAGCTATGTATAGATGATAGGTTAAGAGTTAGGAATTATGTAAGTCTGTTATAGACTGACTAGTCTGCTTAGGCTGAGTAGTCAGCATATAAATAGATATAGAGTTTTCTATGTAAGTACTAGATAGCTTAGTGACTTCTAAGCTGAGATAGGTTTCAAGAGTGAAGACTTGAAGATTTAAGAACCCAAGAATTATGAACTCAGCTTGACGATGTCATGACTGAGTGAGTCAGCTCAGCTTCAGAAGTCAGTTCAAGAATTTAAGTACGTTCTAAATTATGTTATTAACTCTCCATATCTACGACATTTAAATTAGGATATCTCAACCTAATTTAAACTATCTATTAGTTGGATAGAGATCTCAAACGGAATTGATTAGATATGTTCTAATTAAGTTGTTTGTTATGGTTTTAAAGAAAAGATTAGTTCTATTTTTAAACTGCGATTTGTTCGTAGATATATCAAGTATGAGTATAAATCTTTCTATGGGTTTTAATATATATAGAACACAATATACCGATTAATATACGACTGCATAAGTTGCAAAATGTACGTGTGTTCGTCATACTTGATACGCGTTTGTTGCGATAACTTTGTCAGTTCAAAGTTCCAGAGAGTTTTCAAGAGTTCTTGTTAATCAGTTTTAACAAAAAGTTTGATCATCAATTAGTTTGTGATACAAGAGTGTTTCGAGAGAGTTGATTTTATAGTTAGTGTAATATCAAATCATCCTTGTGATTTGATTAGAGAGTAATAATAATAATCATTCTATTTGATTATTGAATATACATTTGATTAATTTGATTGATTGTTTAAAGTGTATTCAACCCCCCCCCCCCCTTCTACACTGTATCGGTTGCTTGTTTACCCTCTTTGGGACCAACAACTGGTATCAGAGCAAGTTTCTTTGTAAGTTGAAGATCAAGATCTGGTGTCAAGAGGTTAAGATGTCAACTAGCAAGCAATCAAGTCATATCCCAACAATGGCGGCAAAAGGGTGTCCTTTTTTTGATGGCACTAACTATCCTATGTGGAAGTTTAGAGCTATGTTATATCTGAAGTCTGTGGATCACAGGATGAGTACCATGATTCAAGATGGCCTAATCATACCCATGATCCATATTACTGCCACTAACAAAACTGTTCCCTCTGGAGAAACTCCCAAGCCTGAAGCATCTTGGACTGAAGAAGATCGTAAACTGTTC
Source organism: Dittrichia graveolens (assembly GCA_038502395.1). Taxonomy (NCBI): domain Eukaryota; kingdom Viridiplantae; phylum Streptophyta; class Magnoliopsida; order Asterales; family Asteraceae; genus Dittrichia; species Dittrichia graveolens. Next base: position 57,188,908 of record JARJIL010000003.1, read on the forward strand.
AACCTTGATGACAAGGCACAGAGCATTATAGCAAATGCTTTGACAAACCCTCTTCTGCATACAGTGGGTGGGTGCCAAACTGCAAAAGAGATGTGGGATACTCTCAGTGTTACGTATGAAGGCACTGAATTGGTCAAGCAACATAAGAAGACAAATCTGAGTCGTTCTTATGAGACTTTCTTTGCCAAAAAGAATGAAACTCTGGCTGATCTGTTTACCAGATTTCAATACTTGATTAATGATCTGCTCTTGGTAGGTGTCAAGAAAGATGAGAATGAGTTGCTACTCAAGTTCTTGGATGTGTTACCCGAACAATTCAATGAGATTACCATTGCACTTCATGCTAGAGGAACCTTAGGAAAATATTATCTTAGATCTATCTATGGTTTCCTTCTAAATCATCAACAGATCATGGAACAGAAGAAAGTGGCCCAGCAACAACTAAAAGAATCTATAAATAATGTTGGATCTGCATTAATTGCAGAAAAGAAGAAGATGGGATCTAAAAAGTCTCAAGCTGAGACTGACTCTGAATCTAAATCTGAGGAGGTAAGTCCTAACTAAGATTCAGATGATGAAGAAATGGATGCTCTTGCTGAACAAATGGCAATGTTAGCAAGAAACTTTAGAAAGTTCAGAAGAGGAAGGGGTCAACCTGACAGAAGAAAAAGTGGTAAGTCTACTTTTGATTCTAAGAAAGCTAAGTGCTACAACTATCAAAGGATAGCACACATAGCTGCTGAGTGCAGAGTTAAGGAGGGAGAATCAGCTTCAGTGGTTGACAAGAATGCCTACAAAGCTGATAAGTATAAAAAGAAATATCAAAGACTCAAAGCCAAGCCAGATAAAACCACCAAAGGTCTTCTTGCTGAGACTTGGGATACTGAATCATCTACCTCAGATGATGATGATGATGATGATGAGCCAAATAGGTGTTTGATAGCCATTGAGGATGAAGTTGAACAAGTTGACTATGAGTTAGAAGATAGTTCCTTTGATGAGGATCTAGCAGAAGCAGCTAAGCTGAGTAAGCAAACTAACAACTGGGATCCTACCACAATTTATAAGGTAAATAACTTCAGCTCTTACACCGATGAACAAAAATGTTTAATGTTTAACTATTTGTTGATTGACTTCAAAACCTCTCTAACAGCTCAATTTAATTTGAAAACTGAAATTTCAAAATTAAAAGATGAACTTAAACACTCTGAAACACTCATAAATTATGGTAAAAAGACTCAAAGTGATTATGAATGTCAGCTTCACATAAACAAACTTCTAAGTGAAGAACTACAAGAATCAAAAGAACAAGCTGAAAATCTAAGAAAGATCTGTGAATCTTGGTGTAAGTCATCAAGGAAAGAAGAAAAATGTATCAACCAGCACATACCAAATCAAGTAAAAGCAGTGCTAGGGGAGATTATAGTGCTGCTGCTGATGAAATCATCAAAGAACAAGTCAGTCTTGAAGACAAAACTGTGAAATTAGATGATATACTCCCAAAGACATTTTTAAGGAACAAGGATGGAAAACAGGTCAAAACCAATAAGTTTGTAAGACCAACCCAAAGCCCCCAGGTTATACATACAAACCATCAAGCTGAATGTTCCAGATCCAACAGAAACTATAAGTCAGTTTTAAAAAGATTGGATTACAATCCTGTGAGAACAACTATCTTTGACAGAGTAACTCACATCAACTCAAAAAGACATAACTCTCAAGCCAAATATGAAAGGATGTCTAAGATCAGGAAGTTTTTTGTAAGTCATACTTCACTAAATAAGGGTAACCATAAAGCTGACAAAGGTAAGTCCAAAGTCAGAGAAAATCAAGTAGACAAACTGTCTAAAAGGATTGAAAGGTTATCCACATCTTATGACCCTAAAACTGAATCCAAATTTAATGTTGAAAAACTCAAAGAAGTCACCCAAACACCCATCTTTAGAAGAAAATTTTATAAGTGTGGTGATAGAGGTCATGAAGCCAAAGATTGTGTAATTACCAATCTTAGGCCTGAAAAGGTAAAGGATGATCAGTCTAAAATAGACTCAGAATCTGTTCAAGCTGATCAGTCAGACTCTAAAGGATCAGCTAAGTGCTCATCCTTAGAACCCACCAAACAGTGCGTTCCAAAAAGAAATTAATGTGTTTAGTTGATCATGTGTAGGGCTCCTACAAGTGGTACCTAGACAGTGGATGCTCAAGGCACATGACAGGAATCAAAGGGATTCTAAGTGAATTCCAAAATAATGAAGGACCTAAGGTGACATTTGGGGATAATTCTCAAGGAAGGACTAAAGGTTTTGGAAAGATAACTGCTGGAACAGTCACTTTGAAGAAGGTAGCATATGTTGAAGGCCTTAAACACAATCTGATAAGTATCAGTCAATTGTGTGATGAGGATTATGAAGTCACCTTCATAAAGCATGCAGGAACAATTTATGATAAGAAGGGAAAGCCAATACTAATGGAAAAAAGAGAGAGAGATATCTATTTGTTAGATCTTAGCTCCGCAGATCCTTCAACTGTAACCTATTTGTATTCTGACTCAACTCCCAAGCTGAGTTGGTTATGGCACAAGAGACTATCACATCTAAATTTCAAATATATTAACAAATTGTCTAGGAAAGAGTTAGTCTCAGGTTTGCCTAAGATCACATTTTCTAAAGACAAACTCTGCTCAGCTTGTGAAATGGGAAAACATCATAAGGGATCTTTCAAGTCCAAGCAGAATTTTTCAGTTACAGAACCATTGCATATGTTGCATTTGGACTTATTTGGACCTATAAGCACCCCAAGCCTAAGTGGTAAAAAGTATACTCTAGTGATTGTTGATGAGTTCACAAGATTCACTTGGGTAGTCTTCTTAAAAGCCAAAAGTGAAGCTGCATATGAGTTAATAAGCTTCATAAGACAAGAAGAGTTGCAAAAGGGTAAGTCTCTTAAGAAGCTCAGAAGTGATCATGGGACTGAGTTTAAGAACTCAACTCTTGAAGGCTTTTGTGAAGAGAAGGGAATTCTTCAAAATTTCTCATTTGTAATAACTCCACAACAAAATGGAGTTGCTGAAAGGAGAAATAAAACTTTAATTGAAGGTGCCAGAACCATGCTATATGGGGCAAAGCTCAAGCTGAGCTTCTTGGCAGAAGCTGTAAGTATAGCTTGTTATACCCAGAATAGATCTATAATAGTTAAAAGACATGGTAAAACATCATATGAGATGTATCATGGCAGAAAACCTAACATTGGATACTTCCATATTTTTGGTTCAACATGCTATGTGCTAAACCAAAGATATCAGCTCCATAAGTTGGAACCCAAAGCTGATCAAGGTATATTTGTTGGATATTCTTCAATCTCCAAAGCTTACAGAGTCTATAATTTTAAAAGAAAGGTCATTGAAGAGTCAATACATGTTACGTTTGATGAGACAAGTATTGCCAAATCTGACAGAGCTCAAGCTGAACTAGTTAGTCTGAGTGAGCTTGAAAGGAGCAAAGAAGATCTCACATCAAATCCCATATATGTTATGGATGATTCTGATGATGAGGATGGTGGCAAATCTGACAAGGTAGTATCAACTAAAGAAGCCATAAATATTGAAGATGATCACATCAATAATTCTGTTGAAAATAATCATCAGCCTGAGAATCTAGGTGAATCATCACATACAAGTCAGATTGAAAATCTAAGTGATCTCTCAATCCCCACTCAGACAGAAGAAATAAGTCCTATTCAGCCCGAGAGACACTGTTCAGATTCAGACTTAGAACCACAGTCTCCTACTACAACCTTCAAAGTATTAAAAGATCATCCTCTTGATGATGTCATTGGGAACATTGAAGATGGTGTGTTAACTAGATCCAAGGCAAAAGCAAACTATGTTGCCTACTCTAGTTTTCTATCTCAAATGGAACCAAAGAAGACTTAAGAGGCTCTAAAATATAAAGATTGGATTGAGGCTATGCAAGAGGAGCAGACAGAATTTCAAAGAAATAAGGTCTGGACCCTTGTCCTTGCCCCCAAAGGAAAAACAATTATAGGCACTAAGTGGGTCTATAGAAATAAAATGGACAAGGATGGAGTAGTGATCAGAAATAAGGCAAGGTTAGTAGCTCAGGGGTAGCGACAATAAGAAGGTATTGATTATGATGAGACCTTTGCCCCTGTTGCAAGGATTGAAGCTATAAGATTGTTTCTACCCTATGCAGCCTTCAAAAACTTTAAAGTGTATCAAATGGATGTTAAAAGTGCATTCCTAAATGGAGCACTACAGGAGGAGGTCTATGTGAAACAACCCCCTGGTTTTATAAATTCTAAACATCCAGATTATGTATATAAATTGGACAAGGCTCTTTATGGTCTCAAGCAAGCACCAAGGGCCTGGTATGATACATTATCCACCTATCTGCTTTCAAACAATTTTATAAGAGGAAGTATTGACAAAACTCAATTTATAAGAAAAAACAGAGGTCATGTCATTCTGGTTCAAATTTATGTGGATGACATTATATTTGGTTCAACAAACCATAGTCTGTGTGATTGGTTTTCTAAGATAATGTCCAATCAATACAGAATGAGCATGATGGGTGAGATGACTTACTTTTTGGGACTTCAAATCAACTAGAAAGAAGATGGTATATTCATTAATCAGAGCAAGTATGTTTTTGATCTGATTAAGAAATATGGACTAGACTCAGGCCATCTTGCAAAGTCTCCAACGTTACATAATGTCAAGTTACGCAAGAACATTCATGGAAAATCTGTATGTCAGACTACATATAGAGGAATGATAGGTTCATTACTCTATTTGACAGCAAGCAGACCTGATATAATGTTTGCTACATGTGTTTGTGCACGATATCAGGATGATCCAAAGGAATCATACTTGCTAGCTATTAAAAGAATACTCAAATATCTAAAGGGAACGCCAAATTTAGGTTTGTGGTGTTCCAAAGGATCAGGATTTGAGCTGATAGAGTACTCAGATTCAGACTTTGCGGGTTGTGGTCTAGATAGAAAGAGTACTACTGGAGGATGTCAATTATTGGGTGGAAAGTTAGTTAGCTGGATAAGCAAGAAACAAAACTCAGTGGGAATTTCCACAGCTGAAGCTGAGTATGTGGCTGCAGGGAGCTATTGTGCTCAAATGCTGTAGATGCAACATCAGATTAAGGACTTTAACTTGTATTATTCAAAGACTCCCGTATTCCGTGACAATCAAAGTGCTATTGCCATTACACACAACCTAGTGTTTCACTCAAGAACCAAGCACATTGAGATAAGACATCACTTCATCAGAGACATTGTAGAAAAGGGAAAGATAGAGTTAGTCTTCATTGAGACTAAAGATCAACTTCCAGAAATATTCACTAAACCAATTGAAGGCACAAGATTTACATTTCTACTTGGAAAGCTTGGCATGCTCCACCCTTAATTTGGTATGTTCCATTATTTCTTTATCTCTGTTCAATTTTTGCTAAGTGCTACATTTGACTAAGTGTCAAAATCTGAGTTGAGTGCTCAATCTAAGCTGAGTGATCCATCTAAGATGAGCACTTAGGCTAAGCTGAGTACTCCGTTCTAAAGTGTGTTCAGTTCCACGTGTCTAGGTTAGTCCTAACAAATTGTAAGTCCAACAATATGGTAAGTCTAAAATATTTACGGTATGTCCTGTAAATAAATGTAAGTCGGTTAGGAAATTTTTGTTTGATATGTTCTTAACATAAAATATCAGTAATCCTGTTAGAATCCGAATCAATATAACAATGTGCGTTTGGGTAACTTACAATAAATATAGCCGTTGTAACAAACTACGTAGACGTTTTTATTGTAATGGTCATATTTATTACCATTTAATAACGGTAACTTTTCTCTCACATTGAAAAGGTATAAATAAAGAGACTCTTTACTGTATTTCGTTTACTTTTACAAATCCTCTATCTTCTTCTCTATTCTCTTAAACCCTAACCTTGCTGTGTGTAGAGTCCATTGCTCAGTGCTAAACCCTACTATTGCTAAGTGCAATCCAATATGATAAGTTTTATTTCAATGGAGGGGTACACTCTTAATCTGACTGATCAAATGATCTGTGGTGGCAATTTCAAGAACAACGCATTCCCCACCTACAAACAAAATAATATCATCGCCTGTATCGACATTCCAAAGTTCAAATTTGGCAGGGGATATGAGGAGTGGGTCTCCTACATTTGAAAAGGACCCCTGGCACATGCATTTCTTCGTGGTCCTGCTGTGCTCATCCCTCAACTTCTCATGGAGTTCTGGTATACATGTAAATTGGATGTGACTCAAACGGTCATACGGGGTACAGTCCTAAGTGGACAAGAGGCGATAGAAGTCGATGCAAATTGTCTCCGCCGAATTCTTCATCTCCCAGTTCATAATCAGTATGAGGCGACAGTTTCTAGAGAAACATCAAGGAGCGTCTTGCCCTTAATGGGTCATCCTCAAGTTGTTGGAGTTATAAGGAAATCTGTTTTCCAGACAGCATAGGGATTTATGGTATCCACTGTGGTTCGTTCCCTTGGATAGAAGGTGGGTGGCCTGGATAATGTTAATGACTTTGAAATGCAAATGTTATAAAACATATTTTATGATCGAAGATTGAATTACGCTGAGTTAATCTTTGAGGCACTCAAGTCATTGGTGACCAAGAATATAAGGGATACCATTGTGCCCTTCGTAAGATTTATATCCATGGTGATCAAGGACATGTTGGGTAGAAGATATACTGCCCAATATGAGTCAACCCCTACTCCTGTTCTCAGCTCCAGAATGTTTACTATTGATATTTTCCCTGAGCACCCCACAATGAGTGCTCAGATGAGGATGTATGTACAGCTTCCGACTCCTGAGTCAAGTGAAGCTGAGACAGAGGAGGAAGCTGTGGAAGAAGAGGGTGACGATGTTGATTCTGAGGTTGAGTCCTCTCAAGCTGAACAACCTAGGACTCCACTGCTAGGTGCAGCAGGTATACCTTCGAATTCCTTATCTCCTTCTCTCTCTTTTACTTGTCCACCTCCAAAATTGGGAGATAAGACTGAGTCAAGCCTAACTCAGTCTAACTCCTCTCCCCCACCTCAAACATCTCCATCTATCTTACACTCTACAGCCAACCTTGGTCAGCCCACTACTACGAATGATATATCCTACACCTATACAAGAAAAACTGCCAAAGGTGGTCCTTCACCTCAAAAGGACTTTGGAGTTGATATCACATTGATACCTCCACCGGTAGGAGCTGAGGGGGAGACACCTTCTCTTAAGGTTCCAACCTCTAGGCTCAGTTAAACCTTTCAGTTTATACTTACTAGTTCCATGGGAGAGCCTACTTATGTGCCTTCACAGCCACATGAAGGTAACATTGAAATACTGACCAATCCCCAGGGTCAAATACCCCCTCCTCACCACTAAGCCTAGCCTACCTCACTACCATAACTCACGACATTGGTCACTCTTCTCTTCCATTCTTACACACTCTCGCACGACCTGTCAATGAACCTTTCATACACCAGGAAGGTTTACAGGGTCCCTAATCTGGCCCCCTTGATTCCATAGTTAGGAACCAACCTTTGGATATGGGGCCCACATTCTTACCTATTGAGGAACACTCAACATCCACTCCTACGGTGGAAATACATTCCTCCACTGGACAGGAGGACTTTGAGGTAAAGAGAAGACCAGAGGAGCCCAAGCTGATGGCCACTTATGCCCAAGCCATTATGGAGTATTTACAATCTCAGTTTAAGCTCCTGCACAAGAAAAGAAAGAGTGATAAAGCTAAACTGATGCGTAAGCTGAATGATCTATCAAACTCTATGGTCCGTTTGGAAAGTTTTGTGCTTAACTCCAGACCCTCCCCTATTGATGATGACAAAAAGAGGGAGGAAGAATTAAATAAAGATGATGATGTGGTTGAGGGGGAGCATACAGAGGAAGTACAAATCGAAGAAGAAGCTCATGATCAGTTTGTGAGCATTGTAGATCAGCCTTCCCCAGAACAACCACAAACTCCAACAGTCGAAATTATCACAACATCACAAGCTCAACAAGTTCCACATGAAGAAACATCTCAAGCTGTTCACACCAACCTTCCTCAAGCTGAATTGCAAAAGTTTGTTGAAGCTGAGTCCGTTCCAACTTCACAAATAGATAAAGGAAAGAGTAAGGTGTTTGAGATGGTAAAAAGAAAGAAAAGAAGTGCTATGCCTCTAGCAAAGAGAAGAAAGGTTATCATTGCTGAGCTTGAGCTAGAGCAACAAGGTCAACATCAATTAGTTGCATATGAATCTAACTTAAGTGATGAAGCTGATGCAGCACATAAAGCCAGTGACATGCTTACCGAGCAAATGTTACACGAAATGGCTGAGGAAAGAGTAGATGAAAGAGCAAAAAAGACAAGCTGAGCTTCAAAGTGAAAAGGCTAAAGCTGAGGCTGCCATAGCTAAAGCTGAAGCTGACTATTCTGGACCCAGAGCTGTCCCAATTCCCTACTCAGATGCTAATCTAAGGCATTGCTATAAAAGGAGAATTGATGATAATTAACTTTGTACTAGACAACAAACAAGAAATTGGTCTAGATATGAGATGTCTGTACAAGTTGGGCTCCTCAGAGTTAAAGGTGGTAGCCACAACTATCAAAAGAATGAAAAAGAGTCAAATCAGACAAGAGATAGTTGATGTGCTCAAGAATCTCTTCTTAAGAATTGATAAATTAGGAGAAATTCCAGCTGATGAAATTGATTCCTTCATCAACAGAAACAAAGTTGCAAGAGTCAAAGCATCAAGCTAGCGAGCTAAACGAAATATCAGTATACAAGTTCCAGAGGGAGTTGAATTCCAAGAAAATACTTTTATCACTCAGCCTTTGGAAGGATTTTTGTACTTGGATGTGGAAGGTAATTAGTGCTTCTTGAGGGTAGTAGATCTTCATTTGGCAAATCTGGAATTGATTCTGTACTTGCGAATTCTATGTGATGACTCAACTCAAAACTCAGTATTCAGATATCATCTCAATAAAGAAGTAAGATCAAGAAAAACTGAGATGAGAGAGCTTCCAGAGAGTGAAGAGATTATGAATAATGCTATCAAGGAAGCTGCCATTTGGGAAATTAAATGTTTAGATATGTGGTTGGAATTTGGAGATCCTGTTGTTTAAATAGATTAGTTCTATAATTTTGTAAGCACTAAGTGTGCATAAGCTGATCATAATGATCAAGCTAGAATGTAAATGATATGTTCATTAATAAAAATTCAAGTTTGATATACTCAGCTGTGTTATTATTTGATATGTTCAAAATTATGTTTGGTATGGTCAAACAAACAGCTTTGTAAGTTCAAGCTTAGGACTGATATGTTCAATTATAAACTGATAAGTTCAGTTATATAAGTTGTGTAAGCTCAGAACATAAATTAATTCTGATAAGTTCAGAATCTAAGTGATTGTCAGTTCAACACTTATAATACAAGTCTTATAACAGATTTGTAACATAACAAAATCTTGTAAGTTCAAGACATGGTGAATAAGTACGGATCAGTTCTATGCATATTTCAAAACTAACTTTGGTCAGTTCCAGAGTTGTTCAACATAATTCTTTAACCTATACCTACTTTGATTCCATATTTTATCATCATCAAATAGGGGAGATTATTAGTCCCATGTTTAGAATAGTTAGATTTGATGAGACAAACCATAGCTATGTATAGATGATAGGTTAAGAGTTAGGAGTTATGTAAGTCTGTTATAGACTGACTAGTCAGCTTAGGCTGAGTAGTCAGCGTATAAACAGATATAGAGTTTTCTATGTAAGTACTAGATAGCTCAGTGACTTCTAAGCTGAGATAGGTTTCAAGAGTGAAGACTTGAAGACTTGAAGATTCAAGAACCCAAGATTCAAGAACACAGCTTGACGATGTCAAGACTGAGTGAGTCAACTTAGCGTCAGAAGTCAGTTCAAGAATTTAAGTAAGTTCTAAATTATGTTATTAACTCACCATATCTACGACATTTAAATTAGGATATCCGAACCTAATTTAAACTATCTATTAGTTCGATAGAGATCTCAAACGGAATTGATTAGATATGTTCTAATTAAGGAGTTTGTTACGGTTTTAAAGAAAAGATAAGTTCTATTTTTAAACTGCGATTTGTTCGTAGATATATCAAGTATGAGTATAAATTTTCTATGGGTTTTAATATATATAGAACACAATATACCGAATAATATACGACTGCATAAGTGCAAAACGTACGTGTGTTCGTCATACTTGATACGCGTGTGTTGCGATAACTTTGTGAGTTCCAAGTTCAAGAGAGTTTTCAAGAGTTCTTGTTAATCAGTTTTAAGAAGAAGTTTGATCATCAATTAGTTTGTGATACAAGAGTGTTTAGAGAGATTTGAGTTTATAATCAATGTAATATCAAATCATCCTTGTGATTTGATTAGAGAGTAATAATAATAATCATTCTATTTGATTATTGAATATACATTTGATTAATTTGATTGATTGTTTAAAGTGTATTCAACCCCCCTACTACACTGTATCGGTTGCTTGTTTACCCTCTTTGGGACCAACACAAAGCCTTATCTGTTGGAATCTGCCCACCGACACACGTAGGCCGACATCACTGCCAATGAAGCGTGGGCCTATTGGGTCACACGCCATGTTTCAATCTCGACAGCCTACTATAAGAGAAAACAGTCAAAATGGTCAAATTCCAGTTGACCTAGGCTTCACGACCGTGAAGGACGCTCCACGGGTTGTGTAGCAACTCGTGTCCACGAGTCCTGTCGTGGGCCGCATGTTTCGTGAAACGCTAGGGCTTCACGAACCTACACGGCCCGTGAAGGAGGTCGTGAAGACACAACCCTCACGATTCTTGCACAGCGCGGCATGGCTCGTGGAGGATTAATGGCCGGTCGTGGCGCATTTATCCTTCACGGCCCGTGAGAGCCCGTGAAGAAGTCGCGAAGGCAGAATTCTAAGTGACACTTTAATTTGGTTGGACCATCTTGTTCGTCCAATGAATGGGTGCCAATTAGCACGACTCTAGACTCTCAAGAACAGATGAAATCTTTTTATAAGGGGCATTGTTTGTTCATTCAATACTCTTGGTCAATTTGTGCAAGTATACACTTCGTGAGTTCTTCTAGTGTGAGAGAGAGCACGAACAAGTGTTCAAGGGCTGTGCACAAGTGGTTCTAGGGCTGTTCCAGAAGAAGATCATCAAGTGTTGGTGCTTCTTTGTTTTGCTAGTACAAAGAGATTGAAGACTTAGCTTGGTGTGGACTTCTTTGGTGCTTGAGGCCATTTGTTTCAAGATCTCATCCCACACTTCGAAGTTGTTCCAGAAATATCAAAGTCTTCAAGGGTATGGTTTGCTGACCTTCTTCTCTTTGTGTTTGTTTTTGGTTGCATGCATGTTCTTGCAAGTTTTCACCACCATTGGGAAATCATGGGATCATTTTGTGTGTTCTTGTTGCTTCCGTTGCGTGCTTTGATCCCCATGGATTCCCAACAGTGGTATCAGAGCCATACTTGTAAGATGCATGCACCTTTGTGGGTTGAAAATCCATATTTTCGATTTTGGGCATTCTGTCCAGAAGGTCTTCACGGGTCGTGGAGCTTGCTTCACGGGTGGTGAAGGCCTCACGACCAGTCTCGTGGGGTGGTGGTCGTGAAAGTTTTTTAATCTGTTTCACGAGTCGTGGAGCGTACTGCCTTCACGGCCCGTGAGGGCTCGTGAAGAGCAGTAGCCCGTGATGGCGTCGTGAACAGGCTGTTATTGGCCTTTTTGAAAAAGAAAACTTGATATGGATTTTAGCATTTGATTTTGGTGTTTCCAGAATCATTTCAGGCTGTTTAGCCTTGTAGATTAAGCCCCATAATATCCTAATTCTTTTATATGTATGTATTGGGTGGTTTTGGCATAAAATGCACACATGCATACATGTAAATTGTGTATATATGAATATGGATTTCAAAGTGTTTGGAATCCTAATGCATATGTACAAGGTTTATTCTTGTGCCTTTTGTTTTTGAATAAACTTAATTGGGATATTGTTTTGTGCATGGTTTGGTGTGGCACACCATGCTTTGTGGTTGTTTCGTTTTTGTGAGCACCGGTTTGAGCCTAGACCTTTGTGTGGTTGTTTGGTTACTTTATTTGTTGTTCTTTTATTTGGTGGTTTGTACCACATTTGGTTTGTAATAATTTATTTAATCCGGTTTGTAATAATTTATTTATTTGTGGCTTGCACGCCAAAGTATTTATTCTTTGTAATTGTATATTAGCTTAGAATAGATTGTGTGGCTTGCATGTCATTTCTCTTTAATTATGTATGTAATGAGAAGAGAAGACCGGAGGCACCAACGGGAGTCTTGGGAGACGTCTTGGCTACCTCGGATCCGGAGGCGCGGGATCGAGTGGGAGCACGCCACGAAGTCTTGGATTGTTTGTCCTTAGTTGACTTAGTTCCTCGGTTGGCTCACCGGGGAACACTTAGGTTGGCTCAAATCGGTTTTGTATGCGTGGTTGTATAGTTTTATTTATTTTTTTTCTTGCGTGGTTGTAGGATCTTTGCATGCTAGAAAATCTTTTGAAAATAATAAAACTACATAGTCTTCCTTAATTGGTTAAAAACCCCGCTCGCTCACATGATTAACAAACGAATATAAAATATTTATGTTCAATTGGTAAAAAATGCATTTTGTCACTTATTTGTTAATCAAAACGAAAAGAGGTTTTTAACCGGAAAAACAAAAGACACGTTTTTCTTAAAAACGTAAATCACACGCCATCCAAAAGATGACACCACCCGAATCTAATGAAGCGTGGGACAATTGTCGAGCTTAGCACGAGTTGCTCCATGTGGACTTGTGTGGAAGGGTGCGTGTGGCGTCTTGAAATCTTTGGTTGTCGAGCTTAGCACGAGCCAATTATTGTCAAGGGCGTCATCGTGTATCTTGTTGGACGATTTGCAATTCCAATTTAATACGCCTTGATAATTTCCGTGCCTATACCGAGTTATCAAAGCGGCTTATTGAGGAATCGGTGTGGGAAGGGATCAAACATGCCAAACCGGTGCTATGAGTACCGATGGATCCCGCAAGTGCCTAATAGTTGTAATCACGGATTGTAATTGGTAAAGAGTTGTAATCCGCGGTAAACCCGTCATGTAGTGATGTTATGTTGGGTTCTTAGCCCTTGTTAAATTTTAAGTGCTAAACTATTGGGTAATTATTTAACAAGGATTAAAATACGTCGAACTAACCTTTTTGGGTGCTTTGCCTTCTTTTAGATGGAATCTACAAGCAAAACCGCAACACACATGTCACTCCGTCCATTTTTGGAGAAAGAGAAACTAATAGGCGTAAACTTTATGGATTGGCATAGGCAATTGAGAATTGTCTTGCGCCATGAAAGCAAGTTGTACGTCCTAGAGGAACCTCTTCCGGAGGCTCCTACTACCACCGCTACGCAGGGCATTAAGGATGCTTATGAGAAGCGCCTTAAAGACACCAATGAGGTGACTTGCCTCATGTTGACGACCATGAGTTCCAAGTTGCAAAGGCAATTCGAGGACGTTGGTGCGTTTGACATGATCTCGCAGCTAAGGAAATGTCCTAGTAGCAAGCGAGGCAAGAACTCTACGACTGTGTCAAGGCCTTTATAGGGTGCCGGATGCAGGAGAGCGGGAACGTGAGCTCTCACGTGCTTTGTATGAAGCAATACGTGGACCAACTCGAGAGGTTGGGCTTTCCAATGGGGAAAGAGTTGGCTACGGATATTATCCTCCAATCTTTGCCTCAAGCATATGGTCCGTTCATTGTGAACTACCATATGGATAGCCTGGATAAGTCCTTGATGGAGTTGCACGGCATGTTGAAGACCGCTGAGTCTAACATGGCCAAGGCAAAGCCATCGACCTCCACACCCGTCCTAGCCATCCATGAGGGTGGTGCTAAGAGGAAGCGGCCCGCTTCAAGCTCCAAGGGCAAAGGGAATGGGAAGGCGAAGGTGGCAACAACCAAGCCCAAACCACTCCTGGCGCCGGAGCCGAAGGGGAAGGAACCCGCTCCTATAGCCCCCTCACCGGAAGAGGCCACCTACTTCTTTTGCGGGGAGAAGGGACACTACTGGCGTAGTTGCCCCAAGTACACGGAGGAGCTCAAGAGGCTTTGCGCCAAGGGACAAGGCGCCTCCGGTATGTATATGATTGAACTCCATAACACTTCTACTTCTAACGCTTGGGTCTTGGACACCGGGTGTGGTACTAAGAAGAAGTAGGGACTTGGTTGATGGGGAGCTGGATCTCATCATGGGAAACAAGGCGGTTGTCCCGGTTGAGAAGATAGGGAGCGTGGACCTCGCCTTTCCATCCGGCTTATTTATTACTTTATTAAATGTATCTTATTCGCCTTACGTGGCAAGAAACATTTTATCATTTTATGCACTCGTTGACGATGGATTTAATTATAATTTCTCTAATAGAATTATTTCATGCTTTAAGAATGATTTATTTTATTTTAAAGCACATCCATGTCGTGGCATATATGAGACAAGCGTATGCTTGCAAAGTAATAAATCAATTATGAATGTTGGTTCTAAATCCAAATGTGATTTGGATAAGTTATCTTTATGGCATGGTCATTTGGGCCACATAAACAAGAAACACATTGCCAAGCTCCAAGCGGATGGGATCTTGGAATCATTTGACCATGGGTCGGATGATGTATGCAAATCTTGCTTATTGGGCAAAATGACCAAAGCACCCTTCACCGGCGTTTGTGAGAGGGGCAAAGACTTGTTGGATATCGTTCACACGGATGTGTGTGGTCCGTTCAAGCATGTCACTAGGGATAACTCAAGGTACTTCATAACCTTTACCGATGACTTTAGTAGGTATGGGTATGTCTACTCGGTGAGACAAAAGTCGGAAACCTTTGAGGTTTTCAAGACTTTCAAGAACGAAGTTGAGAACCAATTGGGTAAACGAATTAAGATGCTCAGATCAGATAGTGGTGGTGAGTATCTATGTTCGGAATTCCGAGACTATCTAAAAGATTGTGGAATTGTTTCGCAATTGACACCTCCTAGGACACCACAATTAAATGGTGTCGCCGAGAGGAGAAACCGGACATTGTTGGATATGGTTTAGTGTATGATGAGTCGTACGGATGTACCCATTAGCTTTTGGAGCTATGCATTGGAAACGGCCGTTAGAATCCTTAACCTCGTACCAACTAAGAAGGTCAAGAAGACCCCTTTTGAGATGTGGCATGGAAAGGTTCCATCGCTTTCATATCTGAAGGTTTGGGGTTGTCCTGCCTACGTGAGACGTGAGGTAGAGGACAAATTAGAACCCCGAGCCGAGAGGTGTTTGTTCATTGGATATCCTGCCGGGTCTATGGGATATTTGTTCTACAAACCATCCGAGAACAAGGTATTTGTTGCTCGGAGGGCCGTCTTCCTTGAAAGAGAGATGCTATCCAAAGACGCTAGTGGGAGAAAGGTAGATCTTGAAGAGATTCAAGAACCTTCCAATGACCAACCTAACGTTGGCACTAGTTCACAAGATGATTCTCAGCACGGCGCTGCTGGAGAACCTGACACGGATCCTTTATCTCTTAGGAGATCCGGTAGGAGTCGCAACGAGCCAGAGAGATATGGATTTCTCACGTCCGAGGGCTGCGACCTAGTGGTGGATCATGATGAACCATCATCTTATCGGAACGCCGTGGTGGGCCCTGAGTCCGCTAGGTGGAAAGAGGCTATGGAGTCCGAGATGCAATCTATGTCAGATAACCAAGTCTGGGATTTGGTAGATCCGGTACCCGGGTGTAGACCCGTAGGGTGCAAATGGGTCTTTAAGAAAAAGACCGGCATAGATGGAGAGGTAGACACCTTCAAAGCCCGACTGGTGGCTAAGGGATTCACACAAACTTATGGTGTAGACTATGATGAAACTTTTTCCCCGGTGGCTATGTTGAAGTCTATCCGGATACTCATGGCAATTGCCGCATTTCATGATTATGAGATTTGGCAAATGGATGTAAAAACCTCGTTCCTTAATGGGACACTTAGCGAGGAGGTCTATATGACTCAACCCGAGGGTTTTGTACATGCCAAGCATCCGGATAGAGTCTGCAAGCTTAAGAAGTCCATTTATGGACTGAAGCAAGCATCGCGCAGCTAGAACCTGTGCTTTGATGAGAAAGTCAAAGAGTTTGGCTTTACGAAAAGCAAGGATGAGCCATGCGTATACGTCAGGGCTAGTGGGAGCATAGTTGTGTTCCTAGTCTTGTATGTCGATGACATACTCCTCATTGGGAACGATGTCCCGACCCTTCAAGGTGTAAAAACTTGGTTAGGGAATTGTTTTTCAATGAAGGATCTAGGAGATGCAACTTATATTCTTGGGATCAAAATCTATAGAGATAGATCCAAGAGGCTTATTGGGCTTAGCCAAAGTACATATGTTGACAAAGTCCTAAAGCGGTTTAGGATGGAAGACTCCAAGAAGGGGTTCATTCCAATGTCACATGGTTTGGTATTGAGTAAGACTCAATCCCCTAGTTCACCAGAGGAACGGAAAGTAATGAAGCGAGTGCCATATGTTTCGGCTGTGGGCTCGATCATGTACGCCATGCTATGTACGAGGCCTGATGTATCGTGTGCCTTGAGCATGACGAGTAGATATCAAGCCAACCCTAGCGAAGCTCATTGGACGGAAGTGAAGAGCATTCTCAAGTATCTTCGGAGGACTAAGCAGATGTTCTTTGTGTACGGAGGTGAGGAAAAGCTTAGAGTAAAGGGTTACTCTGATGCAAGCTTCCAAACCGATAGGGATGACTGCCGATCACAATCGGGGTTCGTGTTCCTATTAAACGGCGGTGCTATATGGATCACAATCGGAATACATTGCGGCCAGTGAAGCTGCTAAGGAGGCCGTATGGATGAGGAAATTTATGCTTGATCTGGGAGTGGTTCCAAGCATCAGCGACCCTGTTGAGATCTTTTGTGACAACGAGGGTGCCATTGCTTTAGCAAAGGAACCAAGGTCTCATCGACGCACGAGGCATATTCCGCGGAAATATCATTTTATCCGGGACGTGGTCGAAAATGGAGACATCGTCATCAGCAAAGTACACATGGATAGCAATTTGGCGGATGTGTTCACTAAACCGTTGTCGCAAGCTAAGCACGATGCCCACACACGTGCTATTGGGATTAGATTTGCAAGTGACTTGGTTTGAGTTGTATATTCGTTATTGTATTCGATGTATTTACTATGTTATTGGGAACATTAAGCAATATTGTATTTTTGAATGTATTGATTATTAAATGAAGATTTAATGATATGCGTGTAGCGAATACTTTCTTTAAATCATTATTGGGTTCCAACTTTGCATGTTTTATCACTTCCTTGAATGTTTTAACATTCTAAATTGTCCACGATCGGTTATTCTTCATGGAAGGAAGTATGAATGAAGATCGAGAGAAATGATTGGTCATAGTGTTCAATTGGATTGAATACAAGGGACGCAATATTTCGCCTATACTTGAAAAGAGTTTCAAGTGATTGGACGACCCACACCTGATCTTACTTCATGGTACATGTCAAGAGTAAATCAGGATGATAATATCTTTTATCTTTAGACCGGAGATGCATGTGTTTCACTACTTTGGTTTGCTTTATTCTGACTGCTTTCAAACGTAGTCCGTAACTGGCTATCATAAAGGAGGTATTTGGGTAAAGTATTGCCATTGTATTGGAGGCAATGTAGGCGAAGGAATTTGTTCCTCTATAAAGAGAGATATCCCTGGCCCCTCGATGATTGGGCGCTGACACCAAAAAAATGCATGGCCATGCTCGAGCTTGCAATGATTGTTGATTAGTTGCAACTCACCTTTTTGGTCACCACCAATCTTGATCGAGAAACATAATCGTTAACGATCGGAGAATGACTTTGTACCATGTCTCGTGTTCACTTGGATATCGAGAACAATAAGATAATTGATCACTTATCTATAGGACCATCTCAAACTCTTTTAGTTTAACTTGGTACTTGTCAGGGATGACATACCCCGTGTTTAGTTGGGGGCAGGGATGCCTTGCTAGAGGCCGCTCCCTGTCTATGGTGCCCATGGGTACGGTGTGTCATGTGTAAGTGGGAGTTTGTTGGAATCTTCCTACCGACACACGTAGGCCGGCATCACTGCCAATGAAGCGCGGGACTATTGGGTCACACGCCAAGTTTCAATCTCGACAGCCTACTAAAAAAGAAAAGAGTCAAAATGGTCAAATTCCAGTTGACCTAGGCTTCACGACCGTGAAGGACGCTCCACGGATCGTGTAGCAACTCGTGTCCACGAGTCCTGTCGTGGGCCGCATGGTTCGTGAAACCCAAGGGCTTCACGACCCTACACGGCCCGTGAAGGAGGTCGTGAAGACACAACCCTCACGATTCTTGCACAGCGCGGCACGGCTCGTGGAGGATTAATGGCCGGTCGTGGCGCATTTATCCTTCACGGCCCGTGAGAGCCCGTGAAGAAGTCATGAAGGCAGAATTCTAAGTGACACATGAATTTGGTTGGACCATCTTGTTGGTCCAATGAATGGTTGCCAATTAGCACGACACTGGACTCTCAAGAACAGATGAAATCTCTTTATAAGGGGCATTGTTTGTTCATTCAATACTCTTGGTCAATTTGTGCAAGTATACACTTTGTGAGTTCTTCTAATGTGAGAGAGAGCAAGAACAAGTGTTCAAGGGTTGTGCACAAGTGGTTCTTGGGCTGTTCCAGAAGAAGATCATCAAGTGTTGGTGCTTCTTTGTTTTGCTAGTACAAAGAGATTGAAGACTTAGCTTGGTGTGGACTTCTTTGGTGCTTGAGGCATTTCTTTCAAGAGCTCATACCACACTTCGAAGTTGTTCCAGAAATATCAAAGTCTTTAAGGGTATGGTTTGCTTACCTTCTTCTCTTTGTGTTTGTTTTTTGTTGCATGCATGTTCTTGCAAGTTTTCACCACCATTGGGAAATCATGGGATCATTTTGTGTGTTCTTGTTGCTTCCGTTGCGTGCTTTGATCCCCATGGATTCCCAACATTATCGTCGGCTATCTCTAC
Source organism: Dittrichia graveolens (assembly GCA_038502395.1). Lineage (NCBI taxonomy): Eukaryota > Viridiplantae > Streptophyta > Magnoliopsida > Asterales > Asteraceae > Dittrichia > Dittrichia graveolens. Next base: position 57,208,063 of record JARJIL010000003.1, read on the forward strand.
TTCTAACGGTGTTTCTAGCTTCACCGGTACTATTACAAATTTATTACAAAAAGCAGAAGATACAAAGGACTTACTCGCCCCGGAATCAAATAATACAAGTGCAGGCTGAGAGTTAACAATAAATGTACCTGCAATCACATCTGGCTCTTTCTTAGCCTCCTCCGCGGTCATCTGGAATGCACGCCCCCGAGGCTTTGGGAGCTTGGGCCACTTTTCCTTCTTCCCGTTTGTGATCCGGAGTGGTGGTTGCCAAGCAGGCCTTCCACTACCTCCCGTTGATCCAGTGCATTCAGCCATCCGATGCCCTAGTTTGTTGCACCTAAAACACACGTTCTGGTGAGCCTTGCAATCTTTCCCGTAATGTCCGCTCTTCCCATAAAAAAGCAGTTCACGGTTCCCATTCGGCACTCCCAGCATGCCCCTTTCAACACTTACCACACCTTGCCCCCGGATTCATAACGGCAGGCTTGAAATTACAAACATTTGGCTCCATGAATTGTTATCTCCCATCATTATTACCCAAGGCCGCTCGCTCCGCCGACCTTTTCTTGTTCCTCTCCATCAAGTATAGTTCTCTTTTCTTGGCTCCCTCAATTAGTTGGTTAAATGTAGCGTACTGACCAATCGACACAAATTCCTGAATATCCTCCCTTAACATTTGTGTATACTTATGAACCTGCAACCGTTCATTATTCGCGTAAGCCGGACAGTATAGTAGTTTCTCTTTAAACACCGTAGTGATTTGATTAACAATCTTTGTGGTCTGTTTCAGCTTCATGAACTCATCCATGACTCGCTCCACCTCAACCTTAGGAGCATACTGTAGGAAATTGATGCACACCAACACCCGTACACAGCGGAAGCAACGACATCAAAAACCGGGGTTTTTGGGTATTAAAACCGACAGGCATGTATTCCCAAGTGGGGATCGTGACTACAAATGAATAAAGCAACTAAAAACCAACGAGAAGAAGGAGAAATATACCATCACGGGGCTGGAGCTATCCACCGAGCTAGGAAGATCTTCGAGAACTCGAAACCGATCTCCTATATTGATAGTCCACACCAAGTGAGCGAGATTCCGTATTGCTAACGACCCGAAACACGAACCACATGATGTCATCATGAATCTGGAACAGCCACAACTCTAGGAGAACTTGCCTTTACTTGATACACTGATCTTAGATCTAATAGAACTCAAGAACCTTATATGTGTGTGTATTGTATCATGAAGCAAGAGTCCCAAGAGTAGAGAATTAATTGTCTTTTATAGACTGATCTGAAGCTCAAAAGGACTCCAGGTTTGGCCAACATGCCACTCTCCCATTGGACCAACACAAAGGTCCAATAGAAACAAAGTATCACTTTGACTTTTGTCTTCACGGGCTCTCACGGGCCTTGAAGCACTCGTGAAGGCCTCATAGGTAGGGTTCCACTGCACACTCTCGTTGGGCCAACGAGTGGTCCAATAAAAGCATGGCGCCTGCCTTCACGGGCTCTCACGGGCCGTGAAGCCCTCGTGATGGCAGTGCCCCCATGACTTCATGTCCGGGTGGTGAAGCCTCGTGGAGGGTTTCTCTTCACGACCTCTTCACAGCCCATGAAGGCCCGTGAATGTAGCCAAAAACCGTAATTTTGTATTCTCTCATGTTTACGTTTTGCTGCCGTAATCTACCCTTTGCGTGTGACCCACTAGGCTCGTACCTCATCAGTATTGACGCAATAGAGCATGTGTATTAGTGGGCATATTCCAACAGACTCCCACTTGAACATGATACAGCGTTACTAACATCACAGACAAGCAGCGGTTCTAGCAAAGCATACTTGCCCCCAAGTTGGTACGAGTTACGTCATCCTTGAGAAATCTTGGTAGCCTAGAAAGGCTAAAAGGTCCTATAGACAAGTGATTATAAACATCCCTTTGTTCACGATATTCGTGTGAACACGAGACATGGAAAAATGTCAATCTCCAGATCGTTCACGATTCTGTTTCTCGATTCTTGATTGGTGGTGACCAAAATAACAAGTTTGCAACTGATCTTAAAATCATTGTAACTTGAGCACGGCCATGCATATTTGGTGTCAGCACCCAATTATCGAGGGGCCTAGGGATATCTCTCTAACCAGTTACGAACCTTTTGACTACATAGCCCCGCCACATGCTTCATACCTTATTTGAAAACTCCCTTTATAGTGTCCAGTTACGAACCACGTTTGAAAGCAATCAAAATAAAGCAGACTCATGCTTTGGATACACATGTATCTCCGGTCTAAGGATGAAATGATATTATCATCCCGAGTCACTTGTGACCATAATCCATGAACTGAACTCAGGTGTGGGTCTTCCAATCACTTGAAACTCATTTCAAGCACATGTCATTTTTGCGTTACTTGCATTCAATCCTCGATTAATGCATGACCAAACCCTAACCTCAGTCTTAGCTCAAACTTCCTTCCCTTGAACAATGACTGACTATGGAAATCTAGAAAGCATAAGCATTTAGGGAAGTGGTTAAACATGCTAAGATGGAACACAGTAAAGACTAATGAAAGTAACCGCATCTACGTATATATAGTCCCCACTATATATCGAAAGCAATCAAAAGTAACGATATTTCTTACAGTTCCCAAAGCTAATATAAAACAATCAACTACTAAAACAATATTTCAAGCCAAATCATATGTATACGAAATGCTACATGACCTAGTATGTCAGACATCACTAGTCATTATGCCAATGGCTTATTCAATGGATTTTCCATGCAACATCCATTTGTATTCTTGTTATCTTCCCTATTATCTTTTGACCATACTACTATTCAAAGTATCTGTCAAAGATGTCATATAACAAAGTACTAAAATACTCATATCCTCATTATCATAAAAGTCCACAATAGGATTATCGATACTTAAGAACTTTTAATAATCATTAATCAACACCACAAAGTAGGACCATAGACTTCGATCAAGATCGACAGTTTATCCCATTAGAAATTAGTATTAGAGTAATAATTACTCCAAGTCTTATTTCTTATCGTCAAACATCAAGAACATACACAAGTATTTCTTGTAAACCAAAATTTTAAAAATTTGTATGTCCTAAGTATTATCATGAAACAATTGTTGGAGATCTACCCACTGACACACGTATGCCGGTATCACTGCTAATGAAGCGCGAGCCTATTGGGTCACACGCCAAGGATTGATCCCGACATCTTTATGCGGATGGAGAAAGTCAAAGAATCAAAAGTGTTTTGATTCGGGGCTTCACGACCGTGAAGGGTGCTCACGGGTCGTGAAGCAGGCTGCCCTAACGATTGTTCGACGGCCGCCACGCGTCGTGAGGCCTTTGGGCTTCACGGCCCGTGACAAGGTCGTGACGGGTCGTGAAGGAGATGCCCTCACGAGTCTCGACCGGGCGGCACGGCTCGTGGAGTTCTAAGTCCCCTCGTGGCGCACTTAGGCTTCACGACCCGTGAGAGCCCATGAGGGGTCGGGAAAAGGGTAGCTGCAGTGACAGTTGTGTTTTATTGGACCATTTGATGGTCCAATCAAAACCTATGCTTTATGGCCGGGTTTTAGAGGTTTGTTGTTGGTCATTGAGGCTGTGACACTCTATGGAAAACACAAGAACTTTCTCTCTACTACAATTCTCTCTTGGTATCATGTTAGAATGCTAATACACTAAGATGATCTTGAGTGTTCATGTGAGGCTTTCATGGTGCAAGAGGAGATCTCTTTAGGCTGTTCCAGATGGTGAAGTCATGGTGGATGTTCATCTATGGATTGCTAGTACAATGGGATTAAGCATACTTGGTGTGGACTAGCAATAGAGGAGGAAGCCTTTTGTTTCCTCAAGTTCATCCCACATTTGAAGAGCTCGAATTCCAGCCATGGTAAGGAGGTACTTTCTACTCCTTCTTGTTCTTTGGTTGCAATTTGCTTTGTAGTATGTTCCACCATTGGAACTAGTTGTGGGCTTAGTGTGTGCTTTTGTTTTATGTCTTGCATGCTACTTTCTTGTTTGCTTCCGCTGCGTTTGTGCCCACCACAAGTTCCAACAGTGGTATCAGGGCCATCTCTACAAAGAAATTGCACTTTGATGGCTTGAAAACCGAAAATGGACATTCTGTCCAGAAGTGCTTCACGGGTCGTGGAGCATTTTTCTTCACGGGTCGTGAAGCCTACGCGACCAGCTTTATGGGGTGTCGCTCGTGAAAGGTTTTGGCTGTGTCAGAGTCGTGGAGCTCATGGGCTTCACGGGCCGTGAGGGCCCGTGAAGGCTTCTCGGCCGTGAAGGTCTCGTGAACAGTGTTTTTATCCTTGTTTTTAAAAAGAAAATTTTTTTCGGTTTTAGCACCTTGTCATTCTGTTTTTCCAGAATCTGTCCTTTTGTTTGGACACTTGAAAAGCCCCGTTTATGTGTCTTGATTCATATATTTGTATGTATTAGGTGGTTTTGGCATAAAATGCACACATGCATATACTTATATTGTGTATATATGAATATGTGTTCTCAAAGTGTTTGGGATACTAATGCATATGTACAAGAATTGTTCCTTTTGTGCCTTGAGTGCTTTGCTTGTTTGAACAATCTTAATTGAGATACATTGTGCATGGTTTTGTTATGGCACACCATGTTTTGTTTGTGGTTGTTGTTGTGTCCGGTAACGCCTTGCCCGTTAGACCTATGTGTTGGTTGTTTGGTTGTTTATTTATGTATTCATTCATTTGGTGACTTTTAGTACAATGGTTTGTAATAATATTTAATTCGGTTTGTAAATTTATTTATGGCTTGCATGCCATTGCTTTCCTTTGTACTTGTTGTAAGTAGCTTAGAATAACAATCGCGGCTTGCTTGCCGTTTCTTTTCAAATTGTTTGTAATTGTGAAAAGAAGACCGAAGACAACCATCAAGAGTCGTGGAGGAGACGTCTTGGCTACCTTGAATCCGGTGGAGATGACGGATTCAGTGGGAGCACTTCCGGCGAGGCCATTTGGTTGTGTCCTTAGTTTGGCCTTGCTCTCTCCGTTTGGCTCACGGGGAGGTCGCATAGGGTTTAGGGGCGTGTTACCGGATATTTGCTTTGTGCGTGGTTGTGATTTGTTTTGTTATTTTCTTGCGTGGTTGTTAGGATCTTCGCATGCTAGAAGACTTTTCAAAATAATAAAATCACAAGAGTTGTTAAATTGTTTAACAAACCCCGCGCGCTCACGATTAACAAATAAATATAAATTTGTTTATATTAAAGTGAAAAATGCGTTTTGTCACTTGTTTGTTAATCAACTTGAAAAGAGGTTTTTTAAACCGGAAAGACAAAGTCCCGTTTTTCTCAAACGTAAATCACACGCTACCCGTAAGATGACACCACCCGAATCTAGTGATGCATGGGATGATTGTCGAGCTAAGCACGAGTTGTTCCATGTGGATCTGTGTGGAAGGTGAGTGTGGCGACTTGAAATTATTGGTTGTCGAGCTAAGCACGAGCCAATGATTGTCAAGGGTGTCACCGTGTATCTTGACGGACGATTTACAATTCCAACTTAATACGCCTTGGTAATTGTCGTGCCTATACCGAGTTTCCAAAGCGGCATAACGAGGCATTGGTGTGAGAAGGGATCAAACATGCCAAACCGACGCTATGAGTGTTGATGGATCCCGCAAGTGTCTAAGAGTTGTAATCTCGGATTGCAATTGGTAAAGCGTTTACCGGCATAAATAACTTCATGAAGTGATCCGCGGCAAACCCGTCATGTAGTGAAGTGAAATAAGGTTCTTAGCCCTTGTTAAGATAATTGGTTTTCTTAAAACAAAATGGGTAATTATCGTAACGAGGATTGTATCAAAACTAACTAAAACGTGTATTCTTATATCTTTAATTGGCAAACGTTAACGACACCGCTTCAACTTAAAACTTTGTTCGTTCCTAAAGAAGGTGAGACTCACTAATGTGGACTTCGTGGACTAGGATTGGTTGTTGAGGATTGTCTTCCACCATGAGTCAAAGTTGCACATTATAGAGAAATCCCTTCTAGAGCCAAAATGCTACCAACGCGGCCTAGACCTCTATATGCATGGAAAAGTGCATCGTGGTCTTGATCGGTTGAAGGATGCATGAAGGCAGGAAAATTAGTGTCCATATCCTTGAGTTAGAGAGGTATGTGGACCTAAAGGAGAGGCATGGATTCGCCATAGGGAGGGAGCTTGTGGTGAATGAAAATTCTCCAAAGTCCCTGCCCACGTGATGTAAATAGTTCATTGTGAACTATCACATGCACAATATGGAGAAGTCCTTGATAAAGCATTATGGCATATTATGGACTGCTAAGTCCTGCATGGCCAAAGTATGGCTCGCCTCACCGACTCCCGCTAACATTATAAAGGAATAAGAAATCGAGAAGAAAAAATTGACCTAAGTGGAAAGATTGGTTTTACCAAACCTACCATATATGTGAAGTCAGAGGGCAATGAGATTGCGCCTCAAGATATGATTCCACAAGAGGTAATTTGCTACTTCTACGGAAAGATTGGAAAATTGGCGCCACCACGCCTGCCCTATGAGCCTGAAAGAGCTAAAATTACTTATGAGTAAGAGAAATTAGCTCCTTGACTTCAGGAACATTCATGATCAAACTCCATTGCGCTTCTACGTCTAAAGGCTAGGTTTTGAACGCTAGCAATAATGCTCACATTTGTCACAAATTTGTTTGTTACAAAGTGAAGGTGTTAAAAGAGAAGTAGGCGGATGAGGCATGGAGAGTTGGAATTCAAAAAGGGAAACATAGTTGTTGTCCCTATTGAGAGGATTAGAAGTTTGTATCTTGCCTTTCCTTCCAGCTATTCTATTACTTTAATGGATGTATGTTTTACACCATGTGAGGCCAGAAACATTATATCTAAACGCCTTTGTTGACGATGGATATTACTTTGACTTTTGAAATTAGTGGTGATTTATTCATAGTTTATCCATGTCGTGGCATTTAAAATAAGCTTATGCTTAAGGAGTAATAGAACGATCATAAATGTACTAATAAGTTATCTTTATGTAGAAGTCGATTTAGCTATATAAACAAGACTTGTTTCACCAAGATCCTTGAGGTTTAGGAACTTGGAACCCTTTGACCATGGGTCAAATGTTGAATGCATATCTTTTTTATTAGGTTAAATGACTTAAACATCTTTCACTAGAGTATGTGAGAGGATTGAAAGCTTGTTGGATTTCGTTCACACTTTTAGTGTGTTGACCGTTCAAGCGAACATTAAGGAGTAACTTTAAATACCTTGTTACCTTTACCTGTGATGGTAGAAGGGATGGTATGTCTATTTTAATGGACTAGTTTTGAAACCTTGGAGGTGTTCAAAACTCACCATAACGAGGTACATGATAGAGAGGGCAATGCAACTATGATACTTGGATCTAGTTAAGATGCTAAGTACCTTAGCTTTATATATTATGTGACTATCATAAGAATTATGGGATTGTCTCACAATTCATTCCTCTTAAGACACATTGTTACATGTGGTCGTCTAAAGGAGGAATAGGACATTTTGATATGGTCCGACAAGTGATAGGTTACACTTTTATGTCCAAAATTGTTTTGGGTCATTCTCCAAATGGTGGGCATGAATTCTAAATCTTATAAACAACAGAGATGGTCATGTAAACGCCTTAGAGGATATGACGAAAAGGAGGATCCTTGTTTGTCTATTCCAAAGTCTGGATTGTCTAGCCTACGTTTAGACGTGAGGTGGAGGAACCCAGGATCTAGAGGTATTTACTCCATTAGGTACTCTACTAAGACCATGGGATATTTGTCTTGACAAACCTTGTGAGAACTTGTAAGTTGCTCAAAGGTAGAGTCTTTTAAGAAATTAATATCCATGGATGACAGTGAGAGTAAAGTATACCTTGAATGGAAGAACCTGATGTTGACACTAGAATCCAATCAGAAATGATTGAAACTCAGCATGGCAATGCTGGAGAACCTGGCATAAAATCATTACCTCTTGGTAGAAGTTGTCATAAGACCAGAAAGATATAACTCATTATATCTGAGGAAGACAACTTAATGATGATTCATGATGAATGCGTCAACTACCGGAAAGCGTAGTGGGCTTGGAGTCCGCTAGGAGAAAGGAGGAAATGATAAGATGAGATGCTATCCACGATGGATATCCAAGGTTTCGACTTGGTAGATCCTACACCTGGGTGTGAACCCGCGAGGTGTGATAGGTTATTTGAGGAAATAGACCACACATGGATAAGTTTGTAGACAACTTCAAATACCGACTAGTAGGAATGGTTTCAAGATGATTGAACATGAGGAAGGTATCATCTAGAGACATTCTCCCGGTGGTTATGTTGAAGTCCACACGGATACTTATTTTATAAGTGCCTTTTAGGCTATATTGGATAGAAGTGAAGACTACATTCCTTAATAGGAATTTCTGAGGAAATGCTCACAACATTTTTGAGGGTCTTTCACTATCAATAAGTGTCCTAATGAAATCTACAAACCCTATGTAGTCCACTTGTGGACTTATGATGCCATCTCAATGTTAGAATCTTTGCGTTGATAAGAAAATCATTTGTTTGAGTTTTCAAATAGCAATGATGAAACATGGAAGAATGCCAGAGCTAGTGGGAGCATTTTGTAATCCTATTTTAAATATGTCTAGTACATACATCATGTTGGAGATAATGTCCTGATTTCGCTTGAAAAGATTAAATCAAGAATTATGCATCCATAACGATTATAGGATATACAAAACCTATGGAAGGAGTTAAAGAAATATTGAAATATGTTCTTGTTGATCTATAGTAAGAAGCAACATAGAATAAGTTGTTATTCAAATGCTTGCTTATATATTTCTTAGGATAACTGCCGATCTTTATCGGGGTTCGTGATCCTACTAAATATGGTGTTAATAAGTATGCTTCTCAAAGCATCGCTGACTCTATTGGAATCTTATGAGACAATGAGAGTACGATGGCTTATGAAAGATAACCTTTATCTCAAGCATCTTTGATCTTATTGAGTTCTGATGAATCAATGAAGGTGCGATAGCTTGACAAAAGACCATTATCTCACCAACGCACACTTTTGAGTGATTGGTTGAGGTAGAGATATGGTCATCTTACGAATACACACGGATAGCATGGTGGCGGATCCGTTTTGCTAAAGCCCTAGTTGCAAGATAGTGATGATTGTCATACTAGTGCTTGCAAAGACTTGGCTTGAGTTTGTTTTAGTTGAAATTTTGATATGCTGATTTTGGGAACGTTAAGCAACATTGTGCTTCTGCTAGTATCGATTATCAAATGGGGATTTGTTAATACGCGTGTAGCGGGTACTCTCAGTTGCCTTTATTGTGTTCCATCTTAGCATGTTTATTACTTCCCTGAATGTTTTACATTCTAAATGTCCACAGTCAGTCACTCTTCATCGGAAGGAAGTTTGAACGAAGACTGAGGGAAAGTAGTCGAAGGAGGCTTTTGTCCACAGTCAGTCCGTAACTGGTTGCTATAAAGGAGGCTTTTGGGCAAAGTATTGCCAATGTAATGGGGCAATGTAGTCGAAGGAATTTGTTCCACTATTTAGAGAGATATCTATGGGCCCCTCGATGATTGGGCGCTGACACCAAAATGCACGGCCGTGCTCATGCTTGCAATGATAGTTGATCAGTTGCAACTTGCATTTTTTTGGTCACCACCAATCTTGATCGAGAAACATAATCGTGAACGATCGGAGAATGACTTTGTACCATGTCTCGTGTTCACCCGGATATCGCGAACAATATGATGATTTATCACTTATCTATAGGACCTTTTCAAACCCGTTTGGATTGTGATTAGGTACTTGTCAGGGATGACATACCTCGTGTTGATTTGGGCACAGGGATGTCTTGCTACAGGCCGCTCCCTGTCTGTGATGCATATGGGTACGGTGTGTCATGTGCAAGTGGGAGTTTGTTGGAGCGCGAGCCTATTGGGTCACACGCCAAGGATTGATCCCGACAACTTTATGTGGATGGAGAAAGTCAAAGAATCAAAAGTGTTTTGATTCAGGGCTTCACGACCGTGAAGGGTGCTACACGGGTCGTGAAGCAGGCTGTCCTAACGATTGTTCGACAGCCGCTACGTGTCGTGAGGCCTTTGGGCTTCACGGCCCATGACGAGGTCGTGAGGGGTCGTGAAGGAGATGCCCTCACGAGTCTCGACCGGGCGGCACGGCTCGTGGAGTTCTAAGTCCCCTCGTGGCGCACTTAGGCTTCACGACCCGTGAGAGCCCGTGAGGGGTCGTGAAGAGTGTAGCTGCAGTGACAGTTGTGTTTTATTGGACCATTTGATGGTCCAATCAAAACCTATGCTTTATGGCCGGGTTTTAGAGGTTTGTTGCTGGTCATAGAGGCTGTGACACTCTATGGAAAACACAAGAACTTTCTCTCTACTACAATTCTCTCTTGGTATCATGTTAGAATGCTAATACACTAAGATGATCTTGAGTGTTCATCTGAGGCTTTCATGGTGCAAGAGGAGATCTCTTTGGGCTGTTCCAGATGGTGAAGTCATGGTGGACGTTCATCTATGGATTGCTAGTACAATGGGATTAAGCATACTTGGTGTGGCCTAGCAATGAAGGAGGAAGACTTTTGTTTCCTCAAGTTCATCCCACATTTGAAGAGCTCGAATTCCAGCCATGGTAAGGAGGTACTTTTTACTCCTTCTTCTTGTTCTTTTGTTGCAATTTGCTTTGTAGTGTGTTCCACCATTGGAACTAGTTGTGGGCTTAGTGTGTGCTTTTGTTTTATGTCTTGCATGCTACTTTCTTGTTTGCTTCCGCTGCGTTTGTGCCCACCACAAGTTCCAACAACAATAATTCCATATTTCAAGTTCATAGAACGCTTAACAATGGGACATTATCTTCAATCAATACATACTTCTAGGTATACAATAAAAGCTCCCACTAGCCCTAACATATGTAAAGTCTTATATATGCTTCTAGAAAACTCATTACTTTGATCTTCCCATGAAAGTAAAGATCTTACTTTTATGATGTTAACATAAGCCTAAAGGACTTATCCAAACTTGTAGACTTAATTTGGATACTATGGATATCTAAGATCCTCGGAGAGTGTGATAAGCACTTCCTCAATACATAGTTCCTTGAAGGAACGCGGTCTTGTATATCCTTGTACTATCATTTATGGCTATAAGAAGGTAACAATAGCAACGAGCATCAAATGATCTTCAACATGACCACTAGGAAAAGTTTCCACAATAACCATCATGGAACCTTTCACCCTAGTCGGTATTTGAAGTAGTCTACAATACAATCCATGTTAATTCCATTCACACCATATGGGTTTACACCTTGGTATGGAATTAAACAAAGTATTTGCATACTTAAAATGGATTTCATCTCATAATTAATTACTTCTCATAACCTTAGTGAACACAGGCCCACTATGCCTTCCGATAGATGGTGACATGAACAAGACTCACCATCAAGTCATTGCCACTTAGATGTGAGGAACCCATATCTCTTTGGCTACATAACTTCTATCAGCCTTGAAAGTAATTACTCATGGTCAGGACAACCAGCATTCTTATGCCGATACTTGATCATATGCCAGCGCCAACATCAAGTCTATCGTTTAAGTTTCACGTTCTTCCACTGGAATGCTTTAGTTATTATCTTCCTTTGAAACAACAAAACATTGTTCTCGTATGGTCAAATATCCAAAGCCTATAAGAACTCTTTAAATTTATTAGCACTATTTAAGTTCTTCAATTTCCCACTAAATGTAGATTGAAAATCTCCAAACTTTGATATATACAATCAAAGAACTCTTTCAAGATATATCTCATAAGGTGCTAAATAGACTTTTAAGATTAAGGACTTAGCTCATCACATTCAATGTGTATACTAACAAGTCGAATACACATATTTGACCTATTATGTACCGGATCATATTCATAAATATCAGGTTTCCTTTAGCGCGACACCATTTATGAATGCGTCTATGAAAGGAGCAAATTGCGAGACAATCCCGCAATTGGTAATGTGGTCATAGATATAGATTTAAGGTATCTTAGAATCTCAACTAGATCTAAGCATCCTATCTATATGTCCCAATTGATTCTTTAATTAGTTTCTCTTTGTTATGCGCTTGTACGGAATTTTCAACGAAGTGTGATCAATATCTTACAAGCAATTATCCCTCTCATATTAAACACAGTGAAGGGATTCATAATCATCTTACCCTAATAAATAGGATTAGCATCAATTGTTCAACCGGAGGTTAAACCATTCCAAGATCCAAAACACATGGATCTAGGCGATACTTGTCTTATTTATATGGTTAAGTAGATTATGACATAGAGACAACTAATCCAAACTACTTTGGACTTAGAATCAATTATTCATGATTTTTATTACTTGCAACATGTATGTCGTGACATGGATAATTTTGATTTTTATCAATCAACAAATATTTTTCAAAAACAAGATTCAAATTTCAAGTATGAATTCATCGTTATCAAATGTAGAATGATGCGCCTTGAAGGCCAAAATAAAACATAAGTTATGACATGAATAAACTTCGAGAATGAATAAGTAATGCGAAAAAGTTTTACAACCCAAAATTCAAAATTTCATCCATCATATTCATGAACATACAATAAAAGCTCAACTTGCCTTACAGGATACAAAACAAAGTAATAATTAAACCGGTAACAATAGGCGAGATCTCAACTCCTAATTCTCTTTTAGAGGTCCAGTTCTTCATGATCTTCTTTCTTCTTTTAAATGGTACCTACACTTTGTAACAAAATAAATTTGTGACAAACGTGAGTTAATTAGCTCGGGTGAACAACCCAGCAAAATAGAAGAATTAGCAATGAATCATGAATGTACCTTAAGAGGGAATTTAACTCTCTCTTTTCTTAACTGTTTAATATCCTCTCGGCACGATGGACATGCATGATGGCCCCAATCTCCAAATCTTCCGCAAAAGTAGCAAACTACTTTTTCTTGAATCTCTTCATGAGGCACACAACTCATGTCCTCAGATTCAATGTTAAGGATTGGCTTGGACTCTTCAACCTTTCCTGTTTGTGTCAGTTTCTTCTTCGTTTTCTCTTGTTCCCTTGAACTCGTGGTAGGAATGGAAGAGGTGGATTCATGCTTGGCCATGTTAGACTCGGCAATCTTCAACATGCCATGTAATTCACCTAAGGTTTTCTCCATCTTATGCATGTGATAGTTCATGACAAACTGATCATATGATGCGGGCAGGGACTGGAGAACTATATCCATAGCAAACTCCCTCCTAATGGGAAAACCTAATCTCTCCATTTGGTCCACGTACGCCTTCATCTTAAGGATGTGGGCACTCACACTCCTACCTTCCTGCATTCTTAAACCGACTAGGTTTTTAACACAATCATAGTGTTCCTCCCTAACTTGTTGTTGGAACATGTCCTTCAACTTGCTCATCATATCGTACACACTCATGTGCTCAAAGTGCTTTTGCAACTCCGAGCTCATAGTTGACAACATGAGGCAGGCAACATCGTGTGTGTCCTTAACACGCTTTTCATACGTGTATCGGACGGACCAAGTCGCATTGGTAGTAGGTGGCTCCGGAAGAGGTTCCTCAAGGATGTGCAACTTTGACTCATAGCGAAGGACAATTCTTAATTGCCTAAACCAATCTACGAAGTTCACTCCCGTGAGTTTCTCCCTATGTAGGAACATACGAAGCGAATAGTTTGACGTGGTGTTATTATGGTTTGACATCTATAAATAAGAAGAGTACACGTTTTAGTTAGTTTGATATAATCCTCGTAAAAATAATTACCCATAAAGTTTTTAGAAAAACAATTTATCTTAACAAGGGCTAAGAACCATATTTTACTCCACTACATGATGGGTTTACCATGGATCACTTCATGAAGCTATTTAGGCCGGTAACCATTTTAACGATTGCAATCACTATTGCAACTCTACGACACTTGCGGGATCCAACGACATAAAATGGTCGGATGGCATATTTGATCCCTACTTACACCAATCCCAAATTAATATTCTTGGTTGACTCGTGCATAGCTCGACAATCACACAAGGATTTTAGTTTTCAATTGTAAATCGTCCAACAAGATACACGGTACCACAGTGGACAATAATTGGCTCGTGCTAAGCTCGACAACCAACAACTCCAAGTCGCCACACTCACCTTCCACACATATCCACATGGAATAAGTCGTGCTAAGCTCGACAATCATCCGATGCTTCACTAGAATCGAGTGGTGTCATCTTATGGATGGTGTGTGATTTACGTTTTTAGGAAACGGGCTTTTGTTTCTTGATTAAAACCGAGTTTTAATATTTGATTAACAAAGTAAGTAACAAAACCAATTTACACTTTAAATATAACATGAAGTTTATATTGTATAGTTAATCGTGTACGCGCGAGAGTTTGTTAACCAATTTAAAAACTCTTGTGATTTTTATTAACTTAGAAAAGTTATCAAGCATGCGAAGAAACGTAAACAACCATGCAAGAGATATAAATCAAATCACACGCATTAAAAGGGGTTGGTAACCAAGCCAAAAACCTATGCGTCCTACCCGCGAGCCAAGCTAGGAGGACTAGGTCTACTAAGGACACAAACCTAGACCATGGAGTGCTCCCACTGAATCCGCTACCTCCATCCGGACTAACCGGATCCAAGGTCTTCAAGACGTCTCTCCTTGACTCTTGATTGTGGTCTTCAAAACACAAGTACATAAAAGAAAGGAAATGTCATGCAAGCCACACGCTTCCTATCAATCTAGTACAAGTACATATGCAAGCCACATAATTAATTACATACCAAATGAATAAATAATTAATTACAACACACGTGACACTAAGGTTACCAAATAAATCCAAACAAACACAACCTACAAGGCACAACCACAAGGTCTAGGGCAATGGTTACCAACTAAAAGCAACAAACAACTTCTACACAGCACGGTGTGCCAAAACCATGACCAAGGGAATATTTCGGTAAGAATTTCCAACACAAACACAAGGCACAACAAGGAAATTCTTGTACATATGCCTTAGGGTACAAAACAATTTTCACACCCATATTCATATATACACAACATATGTGTATGCATGTATGCATCTCATGCCAAGACCATACCTTACATACCAATATTTGTACCAAAATATTACGTGAGGTTAACCAAACGGAATCTTCCAGAAAACAGAAACTCCTCTATGACCCGAAAAACTAGAAAATTTTCTTTTAAGGACAAAAACTGCTTAAAAGCACCTTCATGACCCCTCATGGCTCGTGAAGCCCAAGGGCTTCACGATCGATCACGGGTCAGAAGGGCTCGTGAGCCTAAAAACCAAGTTTCACGACTATACTGTTCACGAGAGCATTCACGACCCCTCACGGCTCGTGAAGCCCAAGAGCTTCACGACTGGTCACGGGCCATGAGGACTCGTGAAGTCTGAAAACACTTCCCACGACCAAACCCCTCATGAAGACTGGTCATGTGGCCTTCACGACCCGTGAAGAAAGCTTCACCACCCGTGAAGGCCTACTGGACAGAAAAAATGAATCTTCCAAAAGGGTTTTTCTATCCATTATCGTGCTATATCTTTGTAGCCTAGGCTCTGATACCACTGTAGGAAATCCATGCATGCCAACACCCGTACGCAGCGGAAGCAACGACATCAAAAACCGGGGTTTTCGGGTATTAAAACCGACATGCATGTATTCCCCAAGTGGGGATCGTGACTACAAACAAATAAAGCAACTAAAAACCAACGAGAAGAAGGAGAAATATACCATCACGGGGCTGGAGCTATACACCAAGCTAGGAAGATCTTCGAGAACTCGAAACCGAGCTCCTCTATTGATAGTTCACACCAAGTGAGCGAGATTCTGTCTTGCTAACCACCCGAAACACGAACTACGTGATGTCCTCGTGAATCTGGAACAACCACAACTCTAGGAGAACTTGCCTTCACTTGATACACCGATCTTAGCTCTAATAGAACACAAGAACCTTATATGTGTGTGTCTTGTATAATGAAGCAATAGTCCCAAGAGGAGAGAATTAATGTTCTTTTATAGACTCATCTGAAGCTCAAAAGGACTATAGGTTCGGCCAACATGCCACTCTCCCATTGGACCAACACAAAGGTCCAATAGAAACAAAGTGTCACTGTGACTTCTGTCTTTACGGGCTCTCATGGTCCGTGAAGTACTCGTGAAGGCCTCATAGGCCGGGTTCCACCGCACACTCTCATTGGGCCAATAAGTAGTCTAATAAAAGCATGGTGCCTGCCTTCCCGGGCTCTCACGGGACGTGAAGCCCTCGTGAAGGCAGTGCCCCCATGACTACATGTCCGGGTGGTGAAGCCTGGTGGAGGGTTTCTCTTCACGACCTCTTCACGGCCCATGAAGGCCCGTGAAGGTCGCCAGAAACCCTAATTTTGTATTCTCTCATGTTTAGGTTGTGCTGCCGGAATCTACCCTTGGCGTGTGACCCAATAGGCTCGTACCTCATCAGTAGTGACACAATAGAGCACGTGTATCTGTGGGCATATTACAAAACATACTCCTCATAGAATAGCGTAGTGAATTCTTCCCATGAAATCCTCGCGATCGGTTCGCCCTTCATGTTTCTTAACAAATTCCACCAGTCCTTGGCTGCTCCCCTAAGGAAGTTAGAAGCAAACTAAACCTTGGAGTGTTCAACACAATGGCTGGTAAAGAAGACTCACTGTATAGCTGAGACCCATCTAGTGCTTCGCACGGAGTTTGGCACTCCATAAAAAACAGGCGGCTGGCATGCCAAAAAATCCCAGAAGGTTCCTCCCGGAGTCACTTGAGTTATGGTCGGTGTTACTGGTTGGGCGGCGATAACTACAACGGTAGCTTCTTTTGCAGCCCATAAAAGCTCCCAGCTTTTGATCGATCATAGTGCCCATATCTTGCTTCAAATCCTCCACAATTTTGGGCAGCAGCTCTTACAACGTGTTGGTAACCACAGTAGTCACCAATTCGATCTTAGCCGAGTCCCCATACTCCTCCTCATTCAACACAGTTTCTGGTACAACCTTCTCCAGAGTCACATTCTCAGGTTGATTCAGTATTAGTTGCGTGCAAGGGTCGCTCTCCCCCATTACGCTGGCTTTTTCCCCATCAGGTAGGTTTCCAAAACCCGTTGGTATCACAGATTGATTTCTTGTAGTCACCATATTGGATGTATAGACAATGCACTTAATTAACAGGCGTCATTGCCACACAGTCCACATCACTATATCAGTTCGTGTTTCACAAATTTCATGTCATAAGTACAGCTATCAGGCAACCCTAGTCATCCTAAGGCACCCTTGCTACAGGCATCCTATCTCTACAAGTACCCCTCATCGGATTCACAAGATTCCCCGGGTTTTGACGAGTTTCAACAAGTGTCATGTGCAGATAATAATATGTTCCCTATTATTACAAACACGCTACACGTATTGGATCTGGTCATTACCACTAGCATTCCCGATTCACTGGCTTGGGCCATGTATCAATCATTTCATCAAGCAAATAGTCAATTATCAGGTAAGCATTATTGTGTCATTCTATTCTGGTTCTACCAAAGCAGTTCAATTTCAAATCTCAGTTACCATAGTCATCATAGCATAATTTCAAACTTTTTACTCATGTGCGACCACTCGGACTTGCTCCAGCAGATATCTCATCGTAATATTTAACACTTGAAAAGGGTTTCAAAAATGTTGTCTAAAATCCTTCACGAACCACGGTTTAAGTTCAAACACGCGGAAACATATTTGAATCTCTTAAGGCAAGGTTCTGATATCAAGTTGTAACGCCACAATTTTTTTTAAATAGAACTAATACCAAAACATATAGTTAAGAGTCTACCATAATTCAAAACATTGTATAACATCAATTACAACCCGGGGTGAAAACCCGTAGAATCTTAAATTCGAATACAATTGTTTTGGAGTACATTAGAAATTTTATAGTAGTTAGAACATCGCGGAAGCTTGCTGGAGATGAGCTATCAAACACGTGTTGGATCCCCGCCGTGGCGATTACGTAAAAAGAGGGTTAAACAACAACCGTAAGCACAAAGCTTAGCAAGTACTATACATATAACAAACCAGTCATCACGTCGTCAACTTGTTTCACGTATGGCGCATCAATCATTCCCGCTACCGTAGTAGACAGTCTCAACATTCCCATCACCAAAGTGAATGGTCTCATCATTCCCATCACCAAAGTGAACGGTCTCATCATTCCAGTCACCAAAGTTAACGGTCTTATCATTCCCATCACGGAAGTGAACGGTCTCATCATTTCCGTCACTGAAGTGAACGGTCTCATCATTCCCATCACGGAAGTGAACGGTCTCATCATTCTCGTCATGGAAGTGAACGGTCTCATCATTCCCGTCATGGAAGTGAATGGTCTCATCATTTCTGTCACCGAAGTGAACGGTCCCATCATTTAACAAGCACATCATATCATATAGCACATAGCATGTCATCAGTTTAGATTGTAAGTAAGAGTATTCACCTGTCTACAGTCTTAGTTACACAGATCTTAGTTCACTAATTCACTTTTGATTACTTGTCAGTCATCCGTAACCTACAATAGGTCTAAATGAATCAATACCGAGTATTAATCCCTTGTCCGTTTGTTCACATAATTTAATCGGTCCCCACGTTGGGCCTTGTTACTAGATTTTATAAGTTGGATTATACAAAGACCCCAAGGCCGGATGGGAGAACTATGTATATATATACATACGAAAGTCACATGGGGTACAAAGGTCACATGGATATGTACTCATATATGTAAGTCGCATAGGGTATACATGAAAGTCGCATGAATGGATTTTGTAGTAGGTGAAAGTCACATGGGTGTTTAAGGTGTAAGTCGTATGAGGTATTCAAGGTGTAATTCGTATGAGGTATTTAAGGTGTAAGTCGCATAAGGTATTTAAGGTGTAAATAGCATGGGGTGTTAGTACATAAGTGAAAATCGTATGGGAATCATCCCTGCCAGTTCCTTATTTTCATCGTACACGCTCCATTGCCAAAATCAAGTTCTTTCAAAACTCAACCAATTCATTTTATTTTTGTTACAAAACATTTGTCCATTCATTAAACAATTCTGTCAAGATATATTCATGTTTCATCAAGTATTAGAGGTTCACATCTAATTTCTTTTCTCTGGTTCTTCTATAAACCCAAACCTAGATTATAAATCATTCTATCATAATTCAAACAAGGTAATATTGATAGCTACAATACCATAATGAGGTAGGAAACATTACCTGATGATTCTCTTAACAATTCCTCAAGTCCACCAATGATTCTTGGTTTCGCTCTTCTCTATTTCTCGAGAGCTTGCACACACATAAAGACACACTTGTTTCTTTTGGGTTAATGGAACAGTAGCCAGATGTTGGGGGCTTTGCCCTAACCCCTTATATACTTTCTTTTTAAAAGGCCTAAGCCAAACTTGCAATTGATTAAGCCTAATAGTGTTTAACCCAAAGAATCATCCACCTTAGTCCATTTAACCAACTATTTATTCAAGCCCAAATTAATTCAATTTAGTCCTCAATTAAATCTATAACCCAGTACTATAATCATTTCCTCGATAAAATATTCTTTTATTTATTTTTGAAAGTTCGGGAATTACAGAGTTGTTCCATGTGGATCTATGTGGAAGGTGAGTGTCGCGACTCATGACTATTGGTTGTCAAGCTTACACCGAGCCAATGGCTGTCGAGGGTGTCACCATGTATCTTGATTGGACGATTTAAAATTGCAAACTAAAATAATTGTGTGACTGTCAAGCTTAGCACGAGTCAACTAAGAATTTTATTTTCGAATTGGAGTTAGTAGGGATCAAACATGACAACCGACCGATGGATGTCATTAGATCCCGCAAGTGTCTAAATAGAGATTGCAATAAGTAACATGGTTACTGACCTAAATAACTTCATGAAGTGATATGCGGCAAACCCGTCATGTAGTGGGGTGAAATATGGTTCTTAGCCCTTGTTAAGATAAATTTGTTTTTCTAAAACTTTATGGGTAGTTATTTTAACGAGTATTATATCAAACTAACTAAAATGTATACTCTTGTTATTTATAGATGTCAAACCATGATAACACTACGTCGAACATTTCACTTAGTATGTTCCTAGAAAAGGAGAAACTCACGGGAGTCAACTTCGTTGACTGGCTTAGGCACTTGAAGATTGTCCTTCGTCGTGAGTTAAAGTTGCAAATTCTTTCCTGATCCACCTGCTACCAACGCGACTTGAGCGGTTGAGCCATCCGATATGCATATGAAAAGCATGTTGATCACACACACGTTGTTGCCCACCTCATGTTGCCAATTATGAGCTAAGAGCAAAATAAGTTGGAGCACATAAGTGTGTATGATATGATGGAGAAGTTGAAGGACATGTTCCAACAACAAGTTAGGAAGGAACACGATGAGCGTGTCCACATTCTTACGACAAAGGTGTACATGGACCAAATGGAGAGGCTAGGATTTCCCATTGAGAGGGAGCTTGTTGTGGATATTGTACTCGTCCCTACCAACATCATATGATCAGTTTGTCATGAACTATCACATGCATGATATGGAGATATCCTTAAGTGAATTGCATGGCATATAGAAGACTCCAAGCATAACTCCACCTCATTCATTCCCGTCTTGGGTTCTAAGGAATAAGAGAAAAGGAAGAAGAGACCTACCCTGAAAAGAAAGGTTGGAGTTTCCAAGCCTATCCTAAACATTGAGTTTGAGGACATAGAAAATGTGCCTCAAGAAGAGACTCAAGAAATGATGGTTTGCTATTTCTGCGGAAGATTTGGAGATTGGGGCCGTCACGCCCGTTTTTTGTGCCGAGAGGATATAAAACTTCTAAGGAAAGAGAAAGTTACTTTCCCCTCTTAAGGTACATTCACGATTCATTGCTATTCTTCTATAAGCTAGCATATTAACCCAAGCTAACTGACTCATGTTTGTTACAAATTTATTTTGTTACAAAGTGTAGGTGCTAATTAAAACAAGAAGGAAGAGCATGAAGAACCGGATCTCGAATAAGGAAACCAGGATGATTGTCCTCTACGAGAAAATTGGGAGTTTTGATCTCGCTCTTTGCCACCAATTTATATTTTACTTTATTTTGTTGGCCTTTGTGGCAAGTTATGTTTCTTTGTATGCTCATTTGAAGACGATGGATGTAATTTTGAAATTTTGAGATTTGCTATAAAATATTTTTCAGATTGTTTGTTCAATTTCGATGGTTATTCATGTCATAGCTCATGTGTTTTGCCATGCATGGCACACAGTTATACATTTGATGATGATGAATTTATCCTTGAAATTTGAAAGTTGTTATGAAAAATATTTTCAGATGGTTGATAAATCCTAAATTATTCATGTCACGGCATACACAAGATTTTGTTGTAAGCAATAAAATATTCATTAATAGTTGATTCGCAATCCAAAGTAGTTTGGATAAGTTAACTTTGTGAAATAATCAACTTCACCATATACACAAGACAAATATTGCCTAGATCCATGTGGTTAGGATCTTGGAATAGTTTGACCTCGGGTTAAACATTAGATACTAGTATTATATATTAATACGAAACTGATTACGAGACCCTTCACTAGTGAATGTGAGAGGGATGAAGGCTTGTTGGATATTGATCACACCTCTGTGGATTATCCGTTCAAGAACAGAACAAAGAGAAACAAAAGGGAAATTTAATATCACTACCTTGATGGTAGTAACTGTGGGATTTTTACTAGTTTAGGTATATGTCTGAAACCTTGTTGATGTTTAAGATTAACCAAAACAAGTTACAGATTCAATAGGGAATATAGATCAATATATTTAGATTTAGTTGATATACTAAGATACCATGTATCTATGTTGGATGACCATATAGCAAACTGTGGGATGGTCTCACAATTCATATCCGGCTAAGACACATAGTGTCATATTGTAGGGAACCGGATATTGTTGAATATGATTAGGTTTATGATGGGTTAAATATATATGTGTCTAACTTGTTGGAACACACATTAATTATGGCAATCCAAGTTCTCAATCTAAAACCAACTTGATGGTTTGCTTAGCACCTACTGAGATATGACTTGAAAGGGTTCTTTGCTTGTATAACTCAAAGTTTGTAGTTATCCAATCTAGATTTCGTGAGAGATGAATGAAATTAAAAAGAAGATTTTTTTAAGCGGTGCTAATATATATTTAAGGGGTTCTTCCAAGTATTAGATATTTATCCTTCTGAGAATGATGTTAAAAAGGAAGATAGTAACTAAAACATTCTAGTGGAAGAACATGAAGGTCAAATGAAAGTCCTAATGTTGGCACTAGCATATAATCAGATATGATTGATAATTGGCATTGATATGCCAGTAAAACTGACTATGAGCAATTACTTTCTTTTATGCGTGATAGAAGTCATGTAGAGGCAAAGAGATATGGGTTTCATACATCTAAGTGAAAATGATTTGATGGTGAGTCATGTTGAGGTCACCATTCATCGGAAGAGATAGTGGGCCCTGGGTTCACTAAGATAAAAGAAGTAATTGATTATTAAATATAATCCATTTAAAGTATTCAAATACTTGACTAAGTCTAATCCCATACCTAGGTGTAAACCAAGAAGGTATTGTTGGGATTAACATGAATGGAGCTATAGACAACTTCAAATACCGACTAGTAGTAGAAGTTTCATGATGGTTATGTGGAAAATTTTCCTTGTGGCTATGTTGAAGATCATTTGATACTTGTAGCCATTGTTGTCTTCTTATGGCAATAAGAGATTGCAAATGGATATACAAGACCGCCTTCCTTCCTCGAAGAATACTTTGAGGAAGTGCTTACAACTCTCTCCGAGGGTCTTACATATCCTTAGTATCTATATTAAGTCTACAAGCAGGAATAAGTCCATTTTGGACTTATGCTAGCATCTTAAAGGTAAGATCATTTCTCTTCTAAAAATCAAAGTGATGAGTTTCTATAAGCATAGATAAGACTTTTAAATACTTCAGGGCTAGTGGGAGCTTTATTGTATTCCAAGAATTGTATCTATTGAGGATAATTTCTCGATATTAGGTGGTCTATAAACCTAATTTAAGAATTATTACTCCATACAGATACTTAAGAGATACAAGATTAGATGATTTTGACTTTGAGAAATATTAAGATATGTTCTTGGTGTTTTACAACAAAATAAGGCTTGGAGTAAGTACTTACTCTATTGCTGGTTTCTATAAGGATAACTGTTGATCTTGATCGAAGCTTATAGTCCTACTGTGTGGTGTTGACTATTGGTTGTAATAAGTCCTCAAGTATCACTGACCTTATTGTGATTTTGTGTGACAATGAGGGTATGATTACTTTAGCACTTTAATACATGTTCCCTTTGACTGACAATTTGTAAGTGGTTTGGCCAAAAGAGATACATTTGAATAACAAAATTACATATGCATGTTTCGTTGCAAATCCACTAATTAAGCCGTTGTCATAGACTAGTGATGATTCATACTAGGTTATCTAGCGTTTCTTATGCAAAGGACAAGGCTTGAAGACTGTTTTAATTATTGTTTGATTTATGTTAGCTTTGGCAGCTATAAGCAGTATTGTATCTTTTGATCATTTTCGATATATAGTAGAGACTCTATATACATAAGATGTGGTTACTTTCATTAGCCTTTACTGTGTTCCATCTTAGCATGTTTAACCACTTCCCTGAGTGTTTATGCATTCTAGATCTCCATAGTCAGTCATTCTTCATGGGAAGGAAGTTTGATCTAAGACCGAGGTTAGGGTTTGGTCATGCATTAATCTTGGATTGAATGCATGAGATGCAAGACTAACCTATGCTTGAAATGAGTTTAAAGTGACTGGAAGACCGACACCTGAGTTAACTTCATGGATTATGGTCACATGTGACTCGGGATGATAACATCATTTCATCCTTAGACTAGAGAATCATGTGTATCCAAAGCATGAGTCTGCTATAGAGGGAGTTTTCAAATAAAGTATGGAGCATGTGGCGGGGCTATGTAGTCAAAAGGATTTTTTCCTCTGTTTAGAGAGATATCCCCGGGCCCCTCAATGATTGGGAGCTGACACCAAATATGCTTGGCCGTGGTCAAGCTACAATGATAACTGATTAGTTGCAACTGGTTATTTTGGACACTACCAATCTAGAATTAAGAAACCTAATCATGAATAATGTGAAGATTGACACTTATCCATGTCTCGTGTTCACACAGATATTATGAACAAAGGGATGTTTATGATCACTTATCTATAGCACCTTTTAGCCTTTCATGGCTACCAGGATTTGTCAAGGAGGACATAACTCGTACCAACTTGGGGGCAAGGATGTTTTCCTAGAGCCGTAACTTATTTTTAGTGTTAGTGATACTGTATCATGTGCAAGTGGGAGTCTGTTGGAGTCTGACCACTGATACGCATGCACTAGCATCACTGCTGATGAGGTATGGGACTATTGGGTCACACGCCAAGGGTAGAATTTTCTAGCACAACCCAAACATGAGAGAATATGAAATTAGGGTTCCTGGTGACCTTCACGGGCCTGCACAGGTTGTAAAGAGAAACGCTCAATGAGGCTTCACCACCCGAACAATTAGTTGTTGGGGCGCTGCCTTCACGAGTGCTTCATGGCCCATTAGAGTCTATGATGGCAGAAGTCAGTATGACACTTTAATTTTATTGGACCTTTTGTTTGGTCCAATCATGTGTAGCCCTTCAGCCGACCTTGGTGCCCTTAGAACTTCACTTAATTCTATATAAGGGAACTTATTCTCTCCTATGTAACTATTGCCTCTTTGTACATTATACACACCCAAATGACACTTGAACTCTTGATCAAAGGGTTGAGTTGGTGTAACAAGACAAGAGATGTGGTGTTATTCCAAGAGCTTGACAGCTTCGGTGTTGTTCGAGTTTGAGGACCATTAGCAAGGTGGAACCTTGGCAACTTGGTCTAGATTTCCGGTAGAGGAGATCGGGTTCGGGTTCTACACATCCTCCTTTTTGTTGCCACGTTCTAGCCACTCTAGGATGGTATATTTCTCCTCATTTGCTTAAGTTTTCAGTTGCTATATTCTTTGTTGTTCCGATCCCCACTTGGGGAGTACATGCAAGTTGGTTTTGATACACTATTAACCCTTTTTTACTTGTTGTTTACGTTACTCTCGGGTGTTGAAATGCATGGATTCCCTTCACTTTACCCCTCTTACAAACACCGGTGAATGTTGCTTTGGTCATCTTTCCTAATAAGCAAGACTCGCATACATTATTTGACCCATGGTTAAATGATTTCTGTCCCATCCGCTTGGAGCTTGGCGATGCGCTTCTTGTTTATATGGCCTAACCGAGCAAGCCATAAAGTTACCTTCTCCAAACCATCTTTGGACATAGCACCAACATTCATGATTGTTCTATCACTTTTCAAGGACATGCATGTTTCATATATATTAAAATTGAATACAACATCTTTAAAGCATGATAAAATTCTATCAAGGAAATCAAACATATATCCATTGTCTTACAACGCATAAAAATAAATAATGTTTCTTGTCACGCAGAGCTTATAAGATACATTAATTAAAGTAATAGATAATTCAGAAGAAAAGACGATATCCACATTCCCAATCTTCTCAACTACGACAACTGTCTTGTTTCTCATGATGAGATCCATCTCCCCATCAACCAAGTCCCTACTTCTTCTTAGTACCCGCAGATTATTACATATGTGAGTGCCACACCCGGTGTCCAAGACCCAATCATTAGAAGTAGAAGTGTTATGGAGTTAAGTCATATACGTACCGGAGGCAGTGGTTCTCTTAGCTCGAAGCTTCTTGAGCTCCTCCATGTACTTGGGGCAACTAAGCTGGTAGTGTCCCTTCTCCCCCGCAGAAAAAGCATGTGGTCTCTTCCCGAGACGGGGTTTTGCAAGCTACTTATTTCCCTTTTGGCTCCAGTGTAGGGTTTGGTTTAGGCTTATGGGTTTCCACATTTGCCTTACCCTTACCTTTGGAGTAGGAAGTGGTTCGCTTCCTCTTAGCACTATCCTCCTATGGCTAGCATGGGAGCAGAGGTTGATAGTTTAGCCTTGGCCATGTTAGGCTGAGTACATGCCATGCAATTCCATCAAGGATTTGTCAATATTATGCATATAGTAGTTTACAATGAATGAACCATACGTGGTAGGCAAGGATTGGTGGATGATAACATTGCCAACTCCTTCCCCATGAGAAATCCCAACCTCTAGAGCTGGTCCACGTAGGACTTAATATTAAGGACGTTGGTGCTCACGTTCCCACCACCCTGCATCCGGCAACCAATGAAGGCCTTGACACACTCATAGATCTCTTGCCTCGCATGCTATTGGAACATTTCTTTCAGCTGCGTGATCATATCGAACGCACCAATGTTCTCGAATTGCCATTGCAATTCAGAACTCAGGCTCGCCAACATAAGGCAATTCACCTCATTTGTGTCTCTAAGGCGCTTTTCATAAGCATCCTTAATGGTTCTCGCTGTGTTGGTAGCAGGAGCCTCTAGAAGAGGTTCCTCGAGGATGTAGAACTTCATCTCACGGCGAAGGATAATTCAAAATTTCCTATTCCAATCCATAAAGTTTACTCCAATGATTTTCTCTTTTTCCAAAAATGGACGGAGTGACATGTGTGTTGCGTGCGGTACTACTTGTAGATGTCATCTACAAGAAGGCAATGCATGAAATGGTTAGTTTGACATATTTTAATCCTCGTTAAATTATTACCCATACTCTAAACAAAACTAACTATCTTAACATGGACTAAGAACCCTATTTTACTCCACTACATGACCGGTTTACCACGGATCGCTTCATATATCTACTTTGGCCGGTAAATGCTTTACCGATTGCAATCCATTATTTCATGTCTTAGACACTTGCGGGATCCTTCGATACTCATAGCATCGGTTAGGCATGTTTGATCCCTTCCCACACCAATTCCTCGTTAATCCGCTTTGGTAACTCGGTATGGGTACGATAATTACCAAGTCATAGTAAGTTGGAATGTTAAATAGCCCGTCAAGATACGTGGTAGTACTTTGTTGGTTCAATTTATGATCGAAAACTAACGTTGCGAGTTGCCACACTCACCTACCACACAGTCATGCAAGAATTAGCTCGGCTAAAGCTCGACAACCAATCCTTGTTTCACTAGATTCGGGCGGCATCATTTTATGGATGGCGTGTATTTTACATTTGAGGAAAATGAGACTTTTGTTTTTCCGGTTAAAAAAACCTCTTTTCGTTTTGATTAACAAATAAGTGACAAAACTCATTTTTCACTTTGAACATAAACCATTTTTATATTCTATTGTTAAACGTGTGAGCGCGAGGAGTTTGTTAACCAATTATGGAAATCTGTTAGTTTTATTATTTAGAAATATTTTTTAGCATGCAAAGATTCTCACAACCAGGCACGAAAATAACAAAACAAATAAACAACCATGCATACAAAACCGGTAATGAGCACCTACAATCCTATGTGTTCTTCCATGAGCCAACGGAGAGAACGAAGTCTATTAAGGACATAACCAAATGCTTGAGTGTGCTCCAACTTGATCCCTTGACTCCACACCGATTCCTCACTAAGCCGCTTTGGTAACTTGGTATGGGCACGACAATTACCAAAGCATATTAAGTTGGAATTGTAAATCGCCCGTTAAGATACGCGGTGGTACTCTTGCCCAGTAGTTGGCCAGGTTTATGCTCGACAACCAACCTTGCCAGTTGCTACACTCACGTACCACACAGTTATGCAAGAATTAGCATAGCTAAAGCTCAACAACCAATCCTTATTTCACTAGATTCGGGCGGCGTCATCTTACGGATGGCGTGTGATTTACTTTTGAGTAAAGCGATACTTTTGTTTTTTTGGTTTAAAAAACCTCTTTTCGTTTTGGTTAACAAATAAGTGACAAAACACATTTTTGACTTCAAACATAAACCATTTTTATATTCTAGTGTTAATCGTGTGAGCGCGGAGTTTGTTACCCAATTAAGAAAAATTCTTAGTTTTATTATATTGAAAGGTAATCTAGCATGCGAAGATCCTAACAACCATGCAAAAAGTAACAAAACAACTAAACAACCACACATACAAAACTGGTAATGAGCCCTTAAACACTATGCGTTCTCCTGTGAGCCAACAGAGAGAACGAAGTCTATTAAGAAATCTTTTTTTATTTTTTTTCAAATTTAAACCAATGAAATCACATATTTTTGATAGTTTCAAGAATTTTATAAATGTTTTTGACATTTTCTTTGTTTTGTGAAATGTTTTTGGTATTTTCTTTGATTTGTGAAATGTTTTTGATATGTACTCTCCCTACAAGCATGCGTAACTTGTACTGATGATTGACACTCCCCCTTAGATTATGCTTTCTCTTATCTGCATCATGAACAAACAAAATGAAACATCCACTCAAAACAAATGACTGATAGTTAGACTTTATAATTCAACATACCTAATTTGGATATTAATTCATTAAAACGAGGTTCGTCTAATAGTTTAGTAAACAGATCAGCCAGTTGATTATCAGTCTTCACATATTGAAGCTCGATCAGACCTTTTTCCATAAACTCTTTAATGAAATGATACCCTATATCAATGTGTTTGGTCTTTAAGTGGTGCACTTGTAATGTCCCAATTTTTTTTAAACAATTACCAACGTATAATTCACGATCTGTCATAGCCACAATATTGTACCACCTTAAATACAACCCCGGGTGATAACCCACAAAAGCTTGAATTCGAATATAATTGTTTAGAATACATCATTAAAACAAAATAGTTTAAACACTGCGGAAGCTTGTGGAAATATGAGCTATTGACCGCGTGTTGGAGCCCCGCCATGGCCATCACCTGCAAAGAACGTTAAACAACAACCGTAAGCACAAAGCTTAGCGAGTACACTTAATTACAATCGACCATATGACATCACATTATTTGCTTTACATTCATGTTAAATCCTTCATTCCCGCTACCGTAGTAATCGGTCCTACATTCCCGCTATCGTAGTAGTCGGTCCCACATTCCCGTCACCGGAGTGAACAGTCCCATCATACCCATCACCGTAGTGAACGGTCTAGTCATTCCCGTCACCGAAGTGAACGGACCAATAATTCCCGCCACTGAAGTGCACGGCCCCATCATTCCCGTCACCGAAGTGAATGGTCCAACCTTCTCATCACCGAAGTGAACGCTCCAATCATTCCCGTCATCGAAGTGAACGGTCCCATCATTCCCGTCACCGAAGTGAACGGTCTAAACAATAGCATCACATGACACAATATCAGTTCATCAATTCATCAGTCATCAGTACATCATTTCATCAATTCATCATTCATTAATTCATCATTCATCAATCATATAGCACATAGCACATTTAGCACAAACATCATAGGGTTTAGATAGTAAGTAAGAATAATCACCTGTAATGCAGTCTCAGTTTCTCAATCTTAGATTACTAGTACACTTGTGGTTACTTGCTAGTCAACCGTCACCTACAGCAGGTCTAGTAAATCAATATCGTGCACGAATCCCTTGTTCGTTTATTCACATAATACATTCGAGCCTCACAAGGCATGTAACAATAAGAAATGCATTAAAGTCCATAATCCGGATTTCAACTCTCGGATTTCCCATCATCCGGATTTCAACTCATGATGTAACTATCGGATTTCCACCCATCGGATTTCACTTATCGGATTTATGTACATAAGCCGCATGGTTCAGTTATTGGGTTCATGAAATTCGGTGGCTTATCAATAGGCATAAGTCGCATGAGGGTGGTAACCATGCGAAAGTCGCATAGATGTATCAAGTGTCGCATGGAAAGTTTTCAAGTTCAAAGGTCGCATGAAGCCCCATGCGACAGCCGCATGATGTGAAAGTCGCATGGTGCAAAGGTTTCAGGCAAAGGTCGCATGAGGTTAAAGTATGAAAGTCGGATGGGGTAAAGTACTGAAAGTCGGATGGGGTAAAAATAGTAAGTCGCATGGCACAGGTTCAAGGGTCGCATGGGATAAAAATATGAAAGTCGCATGGGGTTAACAGGGGTTCAACTGAAAGTCGCATGGAACAAAACAATAGGTCGCTCGACTTATTTTCAAAAGTCGCATGGGATCATTCATCCTTGTCAGTTCATCTTTTTCAACTTTCAGGCTCCATGGCCAAAATCATGTTCTTTCAAAACTCAACCAAATCATGTCACTTTTTGTTTCAAAACATTTCTCCATTCATTTAAACACTTCTTTCAAGACTTAAAAACATTTCATCAAGTTTTCAAGTTCATATCTCCATTTCTTTTTCTTTGGTTCTTCTTAAACCCAGAACCCAAAAACCCCAGAAGCTAAATCATGCTATCATCATACAAACATGATAAAATTGATACCTATAGTATCCTAGTAAGGTAAGAAACATTACCTGATGATTCTTTTAGCAATTCCATGACTCTACAATCAGCTCTTGATGATCTTATCCTTGCTTTCTCGTGAGGGTTAGCACACACACAAACACACACTCAAGCTCTCTCAATGTAACAGTGTTTGAATAATGTGGGAGGTTGTGCCCTATTTTAATATATATATATATATATATATATATATATATATATATGCTTTCTTAAAAGGCCTAAGCCCACATTCCCATGATTAGGCCCAAGAAACTTAAATCTAATAATACACACATAACTAGTCCTATAACATATATATAAATAGTCCATTATTCATTCATCCATTCAAGCCCATAAACTCTTTAATACATTTCCCCTAATTAAACACGATTTCGTCCTCGAAATCTTTATTCGAACATGGTGGGGTAACTCTTCTTCATTTCTTCTTCGGACTCCCACGTCCAGTCTGAACCTTTACGGTGCTCCCACTGCACCTTTACCATTCCCAATTCCCGGTTGCGTAGCCGTTTGGTCTTCTTTTCAAGAATTGCAACCGGTCTCTCGATGTTGTTCAGTCTTTCATCTACGGTGATATCCCCTAATGGTACAAATGTCGATTCATCGACTAAACACTTTCTCAGGTGAGATACATGAAACGTGTTATGTATCTTTCATAAGTCCTCGGGTAGCTCTAGACGATATGCCAGCTTTTCAATCCTTGCAATGACCTTGAAAGGCCCAATAAACCTTGGGTTTAGTTTCCCACGCTTTATGATTCGTATTATTCCTTTCCATGGTGATACCTTTAACAATACAAAATCACCAAATTGAAATTCTAGCACTGATCTCCATTTATCCGCAAAGCTTTTTTGTCGGCTCTAAGCCGCTTTCAGTCGTTCACGAAGCTGTTGTACATACTCGGAGGTTCTCTGCACTATTTCCGTGTTTCCAAGCTCTTTCTGTCCAACCTCACCCCAACAGATCGGGGTTCTACACTTCCTACCATACAACATCTCGTACGGTGGCATACCAATACTCGCGTTGTAGCTATTGCTATACGAAAATTCCGCTAGGGGTATATAGAAATCCCAGCTTCCCCCGAAATCAATTACACAGGCTCGTAGCATATCCTCCAATGTTTGGATGGTCCGTTCACTTTGCCCGTCAGTTTGAGGGTGATATGCCGTACTCGAGTTCACCCTCGTTCCCAAATCCTCGTGACATTTACACCAAAATCTGGATGTAAAACGTACATCCCTATCAGAGATAATGGTCACCGGCACCCCGTGCCTTGAAACTATCTCTCACTCTCACATAGATGTCTGCCAATCTCTCGGCCGAACTCGCCTCTCAGATCGGTATAAAGTGAGCGCTCTTCGTTAACCGATCAACCACTACCCAAATTCCATCATAGTTCCTTGGCGTTTTCGGTAGTTTCGTTATCAGATCCATGGTTATGTGCTCCCATTTCCACACGGGTATTTCCAGCGGTTGGAATTTACCGTGCGGTCGCTGGTGCTCAGCTTTCACCTGAAGACAAGTAAGACACTTCTCAACAAACTTAGCCACATCTCTCTTCATCCCTGCCCACCAGTAATCCATTTTCAAGTCTCTATACATTTTCGTGGCTCCCGGAAGTATAGAAAATTTTGACTTGTGCGCTTCATCAAGAATGAGATTCCGGACTTCAGTGATCTTTGGTACCCAAATCCGTCCGTATCGGGTCCACAACCCACGGCTATCCATAACCATCAATGCCATCTAACCCTTTACCCCCTCGGTTTTCTGATTCTCTTCTTTGACTGCTTCACTTTGGGCCGCTGAGATCAATTCAAACAGCGAAGTCGCAACCATCATTCTTAAACATTTCACATTTAACTGTGCATGGTTTTCCTTACAGCTCAGTGCGTCTGCTACAACGTTAGCCTTTCCCGGATGATACAAGATCTCGCAATCGTAGTCCTTGACTAGATCCAACCACCTCCGTTGGCGCATGTTCAGATTCTTTTGATCAGCGAAGTATTTCAAGCTCTTGTGATCCGTATAAATGGTGCACTTAACTCAGTACAAATAATGTCTCCATAATTTGAGCACGAACACCACGGCGGCCAACTCCAGATCATGAGTCAGGTAGTTGCACTCGTGCGGTTTCAGTTGTCGGGAGGCGTAGGCAATCACCTTCCCTCTTTGCATCAATACGCAGCCAAGTCCCACATGGGACGCGTCACAATAAACTACTAAATCCTCCATCCCTTTCTGTAAAGCCAGTATCGGGGCTTCACACAATTTGCCTCGCAGGGTTTCAAACGCTTCCTGCTGTTCCTCTCCCCAATCGAAACGAACACTTTTCTTTGTCAGCTTGGTTAATGTCACTGATTTCTTCGAGAAATCTTTAATGATCCAACTGTAGGAGCCGGCCAAACCTAGAAAACTTTGGATTTCCGTAGGACTCTTTGGCGTTTCCCATTTCATAACAGCCTCGATCTTGGCGGGGTCAACCTTGATTCCTTCTCGGTTAACCAGGTGCCCGAGAAACTGAACTTCTTGCAACCAGAACTCGCACTTGGAAAATTTTGTGTACAACTTCTCTGTCTTCAGGGTCTCAAGTACTTCACGTAAATGTAGCTCGTGCTCAGCCTCCGTCCTTGAGTAAACCAAGATGTCATCGATGAATATGATCACAGACTTATCTAGCATTGGTCTGCAGACTCGGTTCATCAGATCCATGAATCCTGACGGCGCGTTAGTAGGACCAAAAGGCATGACGACGAACTCAAAGTGCCCATAACGCATGCGAAAAGCTGTTTTGGCTATATCCTCCTCCCGGACCTTGAGTTGATGATATCCCGATCGCAGCCGCTCCTTGCAGTTGGTCGAACAAGTCGTCGATCCTTGGAAATGGGTAACAATTCTTAATTGTCACCTTGTTGAGTTCGCGATAATCTATACACATCCTAAAGGTTCCATCCTTCTTTTTCACAAAAAGGATCGGTGCTCCCCACGGTGAGCTACTCGGGCGTATGAAGCCCTTATCAAGCAGTTCTTGTAGTTGTGTCATCAGTTCCTGCATCTCTGGCGGTGCTAGGTGGTATGGTGCCTTGGCGATAGGTGTCACTCCCGGCACTAGATCTATTCGGAACTCCACTCGCCTGTCTGGCGGAATCCCCGGCAGTTCCTCCGGAAACACTTCCGGGTAGTCGCATACCACTGGGACATCGCACATTGTCAATGTTTTCTTCTCCATTCTCGAGTCGACCACGTGAGCTATCAAGGCCGTGCAGCCCTTTCGTAGATACTTTTCCGCTTTAGTCACGGTGCAGCACGCCGTCAGTCCATTCTGTCGTTTACCGTAAATGGAGATTTCTCCCCCACTTGG
Source organism: Dittrichia graveolens (assembly GCA_038502395.1). NCBI lineage: Eukaryota > Viridiplantae > Streptophyta > Magnoliopsida > Asterales > Asteraceae > Dittrichia > Dittrichia graveolens. The sequence continues at coordinate 57,242,024 of JARJIL010000003.1, forward strand.
GTTCTGGATCCGTATGATCCCTTGTTTGCACAATATGTTGGGCTCGTGACGCCCCAGCCAATCCATTCCCACTATCACTTGGAACTCCCTCATCGGAGTCGGTAGCAGATCGATCGCAAATCGTACATCGTCTACCACTATTACATTATCCCTATAGATCGTGGTAACACAAAAAGCCTTATCATCGGCTATCTCTACTTCTAACGGTGTTTCTAACTTCACCGGTGCTATTACAAACTTATTACAGAAAGTAGTAGATACAAAGGACTTACTCACCCCGGAATCAAATAATACAAGTGCAGGTAGGGAGTTAACAATAAATGTACCTGCAATCACATCGGGATCCTTCTTTGCCTCCTCCACGGTCATTTGAAAAGCACGCCCTCGAGGCTTCGGAACCTTGGGTTTCTTTCCCTTATGCCCATCTGTGATTCGGAGTGGTGGTTGCCAACCAGGCCTCCCGCTTCCTCCAGTAGCTTCCGGGCACTCGGCCATGCGGTGCCCCGGTTTGTTGCACTTAAAACACATGTTCAGATGGACCCTACAGTCCTTCCCGTAGTGCCCACTCTTTCCACATACAAAGCAGTTAACGGTTCCAGCCCGGCACTCCCCAGCGTGCCCCGTACCACACTTCCCACATCGAGCCCCCGGTTTCTCACAACAGGCCTCACATTCCCAACATTCGGTTTCTTGAAGGTTGCTTACTTGCGTTCCCTCCCAGAGCAGCCCGCTCAGCGGATCTCTTTTTGTTTCTCTCCATCAGATAAAGTTCCCTTTTTCTTGCTCCCTCAACTAGCTGGTCCCGTGTAGCATACTTGCCACTTGAAACAAACTCTTAGATATCCTCCCTTAACATCTTCGTGTACCTGTGTATCTGCAGTCTCTCGTCATTTGCATAAGTTGGGCAGTACAACAGTTTTTCCTTAAATATCGCGGTTATCTGATTAACCCTCTTCGTAGTCTGCTTGAGTTTCATGAACTCATCCATCACTCGTTCCACTTCAACCTTGGGAGCATACTCCTCATAGAACAGTTTCGTAAATTCCTCCCACTTCAGCCCGGCGATAGCTTCGCCCTTCATCTTCCTCAGTAAGTTCCACCAATCCTTGGCTGCTCCCCTCAGAAAGTTGGAAGCAAACCATACCTTTGATTCCTCAGCACATCGGCTAGTAAAGAAATCTCCCTCTATTACCGAGACCCATCTGGTGCTCCGCACCGGGTCTGGTACTCCATCAAATACAGGCGGCTGACACGCCGAGAAATTGTTAGGTTTATTAATTGTATAGAATAGAATAATATATTTTGAGTGAAGTTTGTATTAATTACAAACTAGATGGTCATAATTGTAAATATACTCATGGAGTATATAAGCCTATAATTAAGACTAATCATGTACATACTAGTTTACCCGATTATAAAAAATATTGAGAAAATGTTTCCAGATCAGATCGAGGAGGAGTTAAGTCCTGATGGTCAAAGAGTACATACTACTTTACCTGATTATGACCAAATGATGGATTTTTCGGATATTGATACGCAATTGATGTATGATGATATTACTGCGCTTAATGTAGATGAAGATGCTGAGAGGCAAAAACAAAGTGAGGGAGTGAGTGTTTGGAGAAAAGAAAATGTGAGTGTTGAGATTCCCCTAGCCATTTCTAGCTGGGGCATCACATCCACTGTTGGGTTTATACCTAGAATTGAAAACTACTCTGGCTTCCCACCAGAGCAAGCACAAACCCCTCCAATCCACTCAGTATCCTCTCAATAGGATATTGTTTCATCACACGGAGACAAAGCACATAATCTAACGGTTCCTCATTTGGAGGAAACTGTTATTGAAACAAGTCACACTCCTCTCCAGGCCACACCTGTCGTTTCTGCTCACATCGATAACTATCAACAGATTGTTGATTTTCTTTCAAAACACAGGGAAACACTTGAAGCAATAACTGGTCTATTCAGTGTTAGACTAGCTGGAACTACTATAGGTGAAGCCTTCACAAGCCATATCCGAGGATTAGTAGGAAATCCCACCACAGCCAATGTCAATCCAGCTTTGAAAGTAGGTGGTCCTTCATCTACAGAATTCGTTTCTGGAGGTGCTGGAACCTCAACGGGTAATCTAAGTGATCCCGGTGTTACAACTTCTGAATCTCAATCGGCTAAGGAATTCGTTTCCAAGGCTGATTTTGGTGCTGCTCTTGAACAGTTGCACGTCAGAATTGATGATATTCAAAGATTACAACTTGACAGACTCACCAGAATCGAAAAGAAATTGGATGGTTTAGTAGAACAGAAAGAAATGGAAGTAAAGGATAAAGTTACAGATGCCTTGTCAGTGGATGAGTTAAAAAGCTTATTAATGGTTAAATTGATCGGCAAGGGTGATAGTAGTTATGAGGATTTAGATATCTTATCATTGTTGAGAACTGAGGTGGAGTCTACGTGTAAAGCTACTGCCGGGTCATCAAAACGACCTAGGCATGACGATGATGACTCAGACACCGATCGTTCTGACGGGGAGAAACGTTTAAAAACTTATTTCGATACCCCGGCTGCTCAGCGAATTGGTGCAGTTGCTGCCAGATTGGAGGAAACATCGTTTAAACAAAAATATAAGGGCAAGCAGACTGTGGTTGAATTTAAGGATTCAAACGTGCCTGAGGTTGAGGCAGAGGATGAGGATCTGACGCTAGCCTTATGGCTGAGCAAGCACGAGGTTGAAAAGCTTTCTTCCGAGATTGTTGATGAATCTGTGCTTGATAGTTACAATTTGGATAGTGTAATGAAAGTGCATAAAGAAGTAACAGAACAATTTCCACCATCTCCTAAGCAATTGAGAGTCACTCCTTCAGACATCAGAAAACAACAACTAAAAGAAACTCAAATCAGAGAAATATCAAAACAGTCAGAATGGAATATCCCTAAAACTGCTCAAATAGATCCGGTTTACACTGGGTCTTTACCAAACGTAAAGAAAAGCTATGTGCTAACTAGGGAGGCCCTGAAGAAAACAGTCAAAAACTAGAGATACCAAGATGTACCAGTGGCCTTTCTAGAAGAAAACTTTGTCGACATCTATGTAGAGGATATGAAGAGTTATACAATTGGGCATGTGGACCTAAAATTCTTAAACCTTAGTGATGTTAATTTTCTGCTAGAGGAGCTTGAAATGAAACTAGAAAAGAATTTTGAAGATTCAGCTGGTTATAAGAAGCTCAGGGAGTTTGTCAGGCACCGATGTCAAATTGCAGAGTATACAGATCTTTAGTTGGGAGCCGAATCTGATAAAGCTAAAATAAATCTGCTGAAGCCAAACACAAAACATTCAAAGATTGACCAACTTAAGATGTTTCAACTTGTCTGGAGTGATGATGAAGAGTTTAAGAGAGATGAAGAAATTGTTTTGTTTAACAGGAAAAGAGAAAAGTTCTTCTTAAGGTTCAAAGAAGTTAATGCTTACACAGATGGATCTTTGAAGATTTGGACCTTAAAAATTTTGGATTATAGTATGAGCTTAAAGAATGAAGTAGACCAAGCGCCCAGAGTCAGATTAACTGAAGTCATAAAGCTATTCGATACCAAACGAGATGAAAGAAAGATGATCAGACATTGGCAGAGAAAGATGGGTCAAAGAAATATGAGCTAGACTTAAACAAGGGGTTGAATGTTAGAGTTAAATTTGTGTTTAAGTCTAGTCACAATTTAGTGCTTTTATGATTTACTTTGTACTTAGTATATATAGTATTGTAGTCTTCCTTTCTTGTAACTTTTGACATAATATTGAATAGAAAACACACACATTAAGGTGTTTCCATACATTCTCCCTAGTTGAATCTATTGTGTATTCGTTTGATTGCTCTACAATTGGTATCAGAGCAATTGAAGGCACCAACCCATTAGTTGTTGAGAATGAAGAGAATGTATTGACATATGACTCTGAATTTCCTACTGAGTATATACTAACTCTTACGCAACAGGTGGAGATCCTATCTTCCCATAATCAATCTCTCACGAACAAGAACCAGAAGTTGCATGAAAAAACTATAAATCTAAAAATGAAACAAGCAACGAAAAGTGAAGTTGAACTAAAAACTCAATTCTCAAAAATAGAACAACTTCAACAAGAAATGAAAGACAAAGAAAATGCACTCAACAAATTCCAAAAAGAAACAGAGTTAAAAGTGCATGATTTGAATGCAGCCAAACTGTCTGCAGAGTTAAACTTAAAAAGCAAGTAACTACACGTCATAGTATTTTCAAAAACCTTGAACCAAATTTCAAGAACCTTGAACCATAGTATTTATTCGAACATGGTGGGGTAACTCTTCTTCATTTCTACTTCGGACTCCCACGTCCAGTCTGAACCTTTACGGTGCTCCCACTGCACCTTTACCATTCCCACTTCCCGGTTGCGTAGCCGTTTGGTCTTCCTTTCAAGAATTGCAACCGGTCTCTCGACGTAGTTCAGTCTTTCATCTACGGTGATATCCCCTAATGGTACAAATGCCGATTCATCGACTAAACACTTTCTCAGGTGAGATACATGAAACGTGTTATGTATCTTTGATAACTCCTCGGGTAGCTCCAGACGATAAGCCACCTTTCCAATCCTTGCAATGACCTTGAAACGCCCAATAAACCTTGGGTTCAGTTTCCCACTCGTTGTGAATCGTATTATTCCTTTCCATGGTGATACCTTTAACAATACAAAATCACCAACTTGAAATTCTAGCACTGATCTCCGTTTATCCGCATAGCTTTTCTGTCGGCTCTGAGCCGCTTTCAGTTGTTCACGAACCTGTTGTACATACTTGGAGGTTCTCTGCAGTATTTCCTTGTTGCCAAGCTCTTTCTGTCCAACCTCACCCCAACAGATCATGGTTCTACACTTCCTACCGTACAACATCTCGTATGGTGGAATACCAATGCTCGTGTGGTAGCTATTGTTATACGAAAATTCCGCTAGGGGTAAATACAAATCCCAGCTTCCCCCGAAATCAATTACACACGCTCGTACCATATCCTCCAATGTTTGGATGGTCCGTTCACTTTGCCCGTCAGTTTGAGGGTAATATGCCATACTCAAGTTCACCCTTGTTCCCAAAGCCTCGTGAAATTCACTCCAAAATCTGGATGTAAAACGTACATCCCTATCAGAGATGATGGTCACGGGTACCCCGTGCCTTGAAATTATCTCTCTCACATAGATGTCCACCAATCTCTCGGCCGAACTCGCCTCTCGGATCGGTATAAAGTGAGCGCTCTTCGTTAACCAATCAACCACTACCCAAATTGCATCATAGTTCCTTGGCGCTTTCGGTAGTTTCGTTATCAGATCTATGGTTATGTGCTGCCATTTCCACACGGGTATTTCTAGCGGTTGCAATTTACCGTGCGGTCGCTGGTGCTCAGCTTTCACCCAAAGACAAGTAAGAAACTTCTCAACATACTTACCCAGATCTCTCTTCATCCCTGGCCACCAGTAATCCATTTTCAAGTCTCTGTACATTTTCTTGGCTCCCGGATGTATTGAAAATTTTCACTTGTGCGCTACATCAAGAATGAGATTCCGGACTTCAGTGATCTTTGGTACCTAAATCCGTCCGTATTGGGTCCACAACCCACGGCTATCCTTAACCATCAACGCCATCTGACCGTTTACCCTCTCGGTTTTCTGATTCTCTTCTTTGACTGCTTCACTTTGGGCCGCTGAGATCGATTCAAACAGCGAAGTCGTAACCGTCATTCTTAAATATTTCACATTTAACTTTGCATGGTTTGCCTTAAGGCTCAGTGCGTCTGCTATAACGTTAGGCTTTCCCGGATGATACAAGATCTCACAATCGTAGTCCTTGACTAGGTCCAACCACCTCCGTTGGCGCATGTTTAGATTCTTTTGATCAGCGAAGTATTTCAAGATCTTGTGATCCGTATAAATGGTGTACTTAACTCCGTACAAATAATGTCTCCATAATGTCTCCGTACAAATAATGTCTCCATATAACTATAAACTTGAATCCCTTGGATACCACAGACCTAGATCAGGAGTACCCTTGAGATACTTGAATATCCTTTTTACTTCCTGTAGACGTGATTCCTTTGGATAAGCCTGAAATCTAGCACAAAAGCATGTAGAGAACATTATATGTGGCATACTAGCCGTCAAATACAGTAATGAGCCAATCATACCCCGGTATGTTTTTAAATTAGCTGCTTTTCCCTCAAGATCAGCAGACAGTTTTGTTTTTGAAGACATAGGGATATATAAAGAGGAACAACGGAGCATGTCATATTTCTTCAACAAGTCTTTAATGTACTTGGACTGACTTATGAAAATGCCATGACTCAATTGTTTCACTTGTAATCCAAGAAAGAAATTCATCTCTCCCATCATACTCATTTGAAAATGATTTTTCATAGTTATTGCAAACACATCACTGTACTTTGGGTTTGTAGAACAAAAGATAATGTCATCCATATAAATCTGTACTAAGATTAGGTCCTTTCCTTTGGCTTTAGGGAATAAAGTGGTGTCGGTTTTTCCTTTGTTGTATCCCACACTCAGCAGATATTTAGACAGGACATCATACCAAGCTCTCGAGGCTTGTTTTAGTCCATATAAAGCTTTGTCTAGAATATAAACATGATGTGGGAGTTTGGGGTTGACGAAGCCTTCTGGCTGAGACACATAGACTTCCTCCTTGAGGATACCATTTAAGAATGTTTTCTTGACGTACATTTGGAAAACCTTAAAACTTTTGTAGCCAGCATAGGCTAAGAATAGTCTTATGGCTTCTATCCTAGCTACATGAGCAAATGTTTTGTCGTAGTCTATTCGCTCCTGTTGGTTGTAACCTTTAGCAACCAGCCTAGCTTTGTTTCTTACCAATATTCCATTGGAATCTCGTTTCTTCTTAAAAATCCACTTAGTACCCACCACTGATTTATCTTCTAGAAGTTGTACCAATCTCCAAACTTTGAGGGTTTCGAACCGGTTGAGTTCCTCTTGCAATGCAATGACCCAATCAGCATCTTGTAAAGCATCAGAGACTTTGGTGGGTTCAATCATAGATAGGAAACTGGAATGAAGGCACTCATTAGCTGTTGTAGAACGAGTCCTTACACCATCTTGAACATTTCCAACAATTTGAGATTCGGGATGGGATTGTGTCCATCTTATTACTCGGGGGTTCTGAATAGGAGGAAAGAACTCATTTAATCTGTTTGTGAGTTCAATGTCTTCCTCATTTGGTGTAGGTTCTGAATCATATATGGGAGTACCCTCATAAACCGGCTCATGAGGTACTATAACTGGACTAACAGTTGATGTAGACGGAGAATCCACGGTTGGATATGAAGACGAGTTGTCAACCTCCGTTATAGTTATAGCAGGAGCCACTGCATCATTCCTGTCACTAGCATTAGGAACATTTGAAGGTATTAGTTTCACATAATCGAGTAGCAACGGAAGCAAGATATAATACAAAATAATAAGCTAACCAAACAAACACTTCCCATGGACCAATATCTAGACATGGAATTGCAACTAAAATATAATAAACAAGATAGAAGAAAAGTTATACCACAACTCAAACACAATAATCTTCCTCTTGTTAATCTTCAAGAACTTAAGCAAGTCAAGGCTTCAAGAATCCAAACAAGGATTCCTCTAATGAAGTCCACCCCAAGCAAACTTGATTCCTAAATGCTAGTAAGTTGGTGTAGCCACCAAAACAACACCCAAGTCTATGTGTTTCTTGCTTCTTGTGTTCAAGAACACCAAGAACAAGATGAACAAGTGAGAGAAAGTTCAAGTGTCAACCAAGAGACCAAGTCCTAGCCAAAAGCCTCAACAAGAGCAGATAACTCGTGATCTCTTTGCCTACCACACTTATGAGAAGTTAACCACATTAAACCAAGTGTTTAAGGCTGTTAATTCTGCTATTACAGCGAACGTACACGGCCCGTGTAGGTCTATACGGCCGTGTAGGCCCAAAGTCCACGGCCCCAATTGGGCTAAGACGGCTCGTGTCAATCAAGCACTACACGGCCCGTTTTCATCTACACGGCCTGTATAGGCCCAAACTACACGACCTTGAACTGGGCTAATACGCCTCGTGTATGTTGGACTAGACACGGCCCGTGTTAAGGAACACGACCCATGTACCATCATGCCAAAACCCATTTTGGACTTTTCCTCTCTTTTGCTTGATTGTGTTGCCGGAATCAATACTTGGTGTGTGACCCAATAGGCCTATACTTCATCAGCAGTGCTATTAACTCGTTCATGTCAGCGGGCATATTCCAACAGCATTAGATTCAAATTGTAAGAAATCAAATAGGAAATCTAAAGTATGTTCTGATGAACTTGGATTTGTATTTGGTTCTTTTATTTGAAGTACTAGTCCTGAACTGACTTGTCTAGAAACAACTTCCTTGTTCTTTTGAAAAGTGTTAAGATTCAAAATAAATGGTACCTACACTTTGTAACAAAATAAATTTGTGACAAACGTGAGTTAATTAGCTCGGGTGAACAACCCAGCAAAATAGAAGAATTAGCAATGAATCATGAATGTACCTTAAGAGGGAATTTAACTCTCTCTTTTCTTAACTGTTTAATATCCTCTCGGCACGATGGACATGCATGATGGCCCCAATCTCCAAATCTTCCGCAAAAGTAGCAAACTACTTTTTCTTGAATCTCTTCATGAGGCACACAACTCATGTCCTCAGATTCAATGTTAAGGATTGGCTTGGACTCTTCAACCTTTCCTGTTTGTGTCAGTTTCTTCTTCGTTTTCTCTTGTTCCCTTGAACTCGTGGTAGGAATGGAAGAGGTGGATTCATGCTTGGCCATGTTAGACTCGGCAATCTTCAACATGCCATGTAATTCACCTAAGGTTTTCTCCATCTTATGCATGTGATAGTTCATGACAAACTGATCATATGATGCGGGCAGTGTCACACCCCGCTAAAGCGGAAACACGAGGTGTCACAGCACAAGATATCATCGCACAAGGTAAATAGATAATAACCATTAGATTAAATTAACAAAATAAGTAGTTCGGATGAAACATAAATAAAAGTTACACAACCGAATAATATTTAAAGGAAATTGTCTTGTACGATGCGTAAATAAAATAAATATGGTTTTTATAAAATGTGACGATGAAGATGAAGATGCCACACATCATGTTTGTAAGCATAAGGTACCTAACGGCGGTCACCTGAAAGCACGGGTAAAAGAAAAGTGTCAACTACTAGAGTTGGTGAGTTCATAGGTTTTTAATGTATGCACAAAATATCTTTTAAATGAGAAAAGTTTAAATAATTGATGGAAGTTTTTGGATAAAAATCCAAGTATGAAATAATGATAGAAGATGTATTATATTGCCCAAAACGTTGCACATGGTAGTAATAGACTATGATGATTATTGCTTGAGCCATTATCCAACCTAGCCAACAACCAATTGCCCATGATAAACCTAACGCCTATATTAAATGACGTTAGTAGTGGTAAAGTACATCTATAGTTCGTCAACCATAAATGGGAGACGTCGGAATCTCCAAATAGCGCTACTTACAAATACCATCGGCTCACTAGCGGAGTTAAGGAATAATGTCCAACGAAAGGGCCTTACAACGATCACCCAAGCACATCAAAGAATAATACCATAAGTGCTCAAAATAATATTTGAAATAAATAAAAAGATAGGCAATAAACTTTTCATGAAATGTATACACATGCTTTCACCCCAAAATAATATGAAATACGGTAAAAAGGGGCTATGATACTCACTCGGTATGCAAAGGTGTTTTCTTGTAAGGATTTCTTGTTCCTACCGAAGCTCCTTTCCTAATATAAAAAGGTATGTAGCTCTATTAGACTTATTTTATTTATTATTTTGTATTATTTATTTGTTGTTAACTTATTTATTTAAATAGTTAAAGGTTGTCTCTATTTTTCCATTATTCATAAATGTTCACTGAAATTTTCAGTTCTTTGAATTGAACTTTAAAAATTATAAACTGTAATTTAGGAGTCATATTAAGGCTTGATATTTTAATATAATCTTGCTATATGTTTCTAGAATGTCCAGTAAAAATATAGGAATTTATAATCCATGTTTGGTATTTTTAATAATTAAAAGTGTATAGGATGTCCACTGATCAGTGTCTGGATGACATGTTGTTACTAAAACGTCTGTTTAGGGCTCATACGACCTCCTTTTTACATGATTCAAACTGGGAAATAACCACGACTCAAAGATTAAACTTTTAAAAAAAACTAGACGTATTTTGACCCAAGAATGAGTAAGTTACACGCGTTTAAAGTGTACCCTTCTAAATCTGCCAGATTTCCAGATTCAACATATGGGTCTTTTTAAATATGTTTGAAGGATCAAACGTTCATGAAAATTAGTGAATCCAGGTTTAAATGAAAGGTAACACTTTAAACTAAGATTAGCAAAAAGAATCAACTGATTTTGATACCTAGAACTCCAGATATAACAAAAACAAGTGAGGAGTTCTAACATCAGATTCTGCCAGATTTGTGATTCTTTTTGCTTATGGGTCATAACTTTAATATAACATGTTTATATTCATGAATAATCATATTGTATGAGTATAAGCTTTGATAATCCATGTGTTCTTACAACAATGGTAGGATGATACACATTTTATGTGTTCCTTACAACATTTGTTTAGATGAAACACATGCATGATCAAAGTCTTATTTTCTTGATTTTTAGTTGATTAAGTTCCATACAACAACGGTAGGATGATGCACATTTCATGTGCTCCTTACAACATTGGTAGGATGTTTATATTTACATGATTATATATATATATATAAAGGAAATAAGATGAACAACAAAGAAAATAAATAAAAGAAAGAAGAAAGAAGAAGAGAAGAAAGGTAGAAGAGTAGAGATGAGTGTTTTATGATCATCTTACCAACTCTTTTCTTTGATTTAGTGTTGGATCTTCAAAAGATGGTCAACACTTGGATGTTCTTGGGAGATTTTTGTTGGTGAAAGAAGAAGAGAGAAAAGAGAAGAGATGGAGTGTGGTGGTAAAGGAAATGATAAGGAGTAGTAGGAGGCTTATATAGAGCATGGGGGAGATCAAGTGGTGATTCTTGGGAAGAGAAGGAGGCAAGAGAAAAGAGATGGGGGGTTTCTTTTATTTTTTTTTTATTTTTTATAAATTATGTGTAATTAGTTTAAATAAATTTGTATAAATGGTGATTTTGTTTAAATCTTTTAATTAACAAAGTTTTAATTATTTTGATGAGTTTATATATATATATATATATATGTTTTATATTTTAACTTATTTATATTTATTATGATGTGTTTAATTATTTTTATTGTTATTGTTATTATTATTGTATATGATTTGTAATTCTTGACTTTTAATAATTCGATTTTTCGAGCTCGGGAAGGTTCTAACCATATAGGCGGGATTTCTACGAATTCTAATATTATTATGGATGTATTTAAGTCATGATTACTATTTTTAGTCATGCTAGGCTTAAAATTTGAATTTCTAATGGCTAACCTGGGAAATTTGTTGCCGAATGTCACAGTCTCCCCTGATTAAAAGAATTTCGTCCCGAAATTAATCGTTGACGTCTTGGACTTGCTTTTTGGCGAAGAGGTGTGGATATTTGAGTTTCATATAATCCTCTCGCTCCCAAGTGTATTCAGGCCCGTGCCTTGAGTTCCAACGAACTTTTAAGATGGGGATCCTGCTTCTCCTTAGTCTTTTGACCTCCCGGTCAAGGATTTCGATTGGTTCTTCTACAAAGTGCAACCGGTCATCAACTTGCACATCTTTTAAGGGTAAGATTAAGGTTTCCTCCGTTTGGCATTTCTTTAAATTCGACACATGGAACGTGTCATGGATGGCGCTCAGTTCTTGTGGCAGTTTTAGCTTGTAGGCTACCGGTCCGATCCTTTCGATTATCTCGAACGGCCCAACATACCTGGGACTTAACTTGTTCTTTTTACCAAAACGCACTATCCCTTTCCAAGGTGATATCTTTAGTAGAACTTTATCGCCAACTTGAAACTCTAGGGGTTTCCTGCGATTGTCGGCGTAGCTCTTTTGTCGGTCCCTAGCGGTTTTGAGTCTTTCCCTGATAATCTTTATCTTATCAGTGGTTTCCTGTACGACGTCTGGTCTGGACAATTGTCGGTCTCCGATTTCCAACCAGCTGAGCGGGGATCTACATTTGCGTCCGTACAATGCTTCATAAGGTGCACACTGGATACTGGTGTGATAACTATTATTGTATGAAAATTCAACCAGTGGCAAATGCGAGTCCCAGCTCCCACCAAAATCTAACACACAAGCACGTAACATATCTTCCAGCGTTTGAATGGTCCTTTCCGATTGTCCGTCTGTTTGGGGGTGGTAAGAGGTGCTTAAATTGACTCGCGTTCCCAATGCTTTCTGAAGTGATTGCCAAAATCGGGAAGTGAAGCGACTATCCCTATCCGAGATGATAGAGATGGGCACTCCATGACGCATGATGATCTCATTGATGTAGATTCGTGCCAGCTTTTCCATCTTGTAATCTTCACGAATGGGTAGGAAATGTGCTGACTTTGTAAGCCGGTCTACTACTACCCAGATGGCATCGTACCCTTTTGCGGATCGGGGTAACTTAGTCACAAAATCCATAGTTATCTGTTCCCATTTCCATTCCGGGATTTCGGGTTGCTGCAGTAATCCAGAGGGTTTCTGGTGTTCTGCCTTAATCCTTGCACAAGTCAAACATTTCCCCACGTATAGGGCGACATCCTTCTTCATTCCGGGCCACCAATAGTATTCCTTCAAATCCTTGTACATTTTATCGGCTCCGGGATGAATAGAATACTTAGACTTATGTGCCTCATCCAATATCGTTAACCTTATGTTATCTACCTTGGGTATCCAAACCTTCTTTTCGAAGTAACGTACTCCGTCAGTTCCAATCTCAAACCTGTGCTCCAAATGACGAAGGGTTTCCTCTTTTAGATTTTCTTCTTTTAATGCTTGCTCCTGAGCTTCAAGAATCCTTCCTTTCAGACTTGTTTGCACTACAGCTCCTAATGCTCGTACTCTCATTGGTTTTACTCTTTCCTTCCTACTCAACGCGTCGGCTACCACATTGGCCTTGCCTGGGTGATATTTGATTTCGCAATCATAATCATTGAGTAGTTCTACCCATCGCCTTTGTCTCATATTGAGCATCTTTTGATCAAAAATATGCTGGAGACTCTTATGGTCAGTGTAGACGGTACACTTGGTGCCATATAAGTAGTGTCTCCATATTTTGAGTGCAAACACTACCGCTCCTAGCTCCAAATCATGAGTAGTGTAGTTTTTCTCATGAACCTTCAATTGTCTCGAAGCGTAGGCGATAACTTTGTCTTTTTGCATTAAAACACATCCCAACCCTTGGTGTGATGCGTCGCAATAGACCACAAAGTTTTCTGATCCAGTTGGCAATGCCAAGATAGGTGCGTTGCATAGCTTCTGCTTTAAGGTTTGAAAGGCTTCTTCTTGCTTATCTCCCCAAATGAATTTCTTATCCTTCTGAGTCAGAGTCGTTAATGGTTGAGCCACGCGTGAAAAGTTTTCGATGAACCGCCTATAATATCCTGCCAAACCCAGAAATTGTCGAATCTCGGTTGGCGTCTTTGGTGCTTCCCACATTTTGATTGCTTCGATCTTTGCTGGATCGACATGAATTCCATTTGAATTAACTACATGACCAAGGAAGTGTACTTCTCGGATCCAAAATTCACACTTAGAGAATTTGGCATACAACTTCTGGTCTTTGAGTAGTGTTAAGATTAATTTCAAATGCTGCTCATGATCTTCCTTGCTTCGGGAATATATGAGAATGTCGTCTATGAACACTATAGAAAACTTATCTAAATATGGTCTACATACCCTATTCATTAAGTCCATAAATACTGCTGGAGCGTTAGTCAACCCAAAAGGCATAACTAAGAACTCATAATGTCCATAGCGGGTTCTAAAGGCGGTCTTGGGGACGTCTTCTTCGCGAACTCTCAATTGGTGATATCCCGAGCGAAGATCGATTTTTGAAAAATATTTGGCGCCTTCAAGTTGGTCGAACAGATCATCGATTCGAGGGAGAGGGTATCGGTTCTTGATTGTTAACTTGTTGAGTTCCCGATAGTCGATACACATTCGTAGCGATCCGTCCTTCTTTTTGACGAAAAGAACTGGGGCTCCCCAAGGGGATGAACTTGGTTGAATGAAACCTTTGTCGAGTAATTCTTGTAGTTGTGCCGATAGCTCTTGCATTTCTGATGGGGCGAGTCGATATGGTGCTTTTGCCACGGGAGCCGCTCCAGGGACTAGATCGATATGGAATTCGACTTGCCGATTCGGGGGTAATCCTGGCAAATCTTCCGGAAATACTTCAAGAAAGTTTCGCACGACGGGAATTTCTTGAATGTTTTTCTCACAGGTTTTCTTATTGATTATATGTGCTAGGAATGCCTCGTTTCCTTTCCTTAAGCAATTTCTCATCTTGATGGATGAGATTATCTTGAAATCCCTTCCGGATTTTTCTCCATACACCTTAAGTGTCTCACCATCAGGCGTCGGAATTCGGACGATCTTTTCGAAGCAACAGATTTCCGCTCGATGGCTAGAAAGCCAATCCATCCCAACAACTATGTCGAAACTTCCCATTTCAAGTGGGATTAAATCTATGGTATATGTTTTATCGGCTAAGCCTAAGGTACAACCAGGGATTATGTCCTTAACGCTAGTTTTCTGACCGTTAGCAAATTCAATGATGTAAGGCTCTTTCATTTCTATGGTTTTTAGGTTTAGCCTTAACTTAAATCTTAATGATATGAAGCTTTTATCGGCCCCTGAATCAAATAGTACTGATGCGTAATAACCGTTTAGAGGAAACGTACCTGTAACGACATCGGGGTTTTGTCTAGCTTCATTTGCTCCAATCTCAAACACCCTGCCTCGTGCTTGATTTCCTTGGTTACTTTGGCTTGCAGGACGTGCTTGATTATAATTAGACCCTTGAGTTGGCCGCGAGCAAACGGTGCCATGGTGCTCCAGACTTCCGCATTTAAAGCATGGCTTTACTCGGCAAGTTTTGCTGAGGTGTCCTAGCCGCTTACACCTAAAGCACACCATGCACTTCCCTTCGTGGTGTTTGTGGCACTTGTCACATTTAGGGTAGGATCTCCATCCTTTATCGGCCGCTTGCGCCTGAGCTCCGAAGTTCCTAGCCCTTTTTTGAGTCCTCGCAGCTTCTCCACCGGATGGCTTCCTCCGCATCTCCTCAAGCTTCCTCTTACCCTTGTCCTTGTTGCTCCCAAGCGATCCCGATCGGATGGCATTGTGGGTAAGTCTTGTAGCTAGATTTACCGCACTTTGGATGGTGTTGGGGTTTGCAGCCGTGACATTTGCCCGGATCTCAGGGGCTAGACCCCAAATGTATCTATCGATACGGTTTTCTTCCGGGGTCACCAAGTGCGGCACCAGCTTGGCCAAATCATGAAATCGGGTGGTATAGGAGTTGATGTCATCCCCGATCATTTCATGATTCCACAGCTCGGCTTCTAGCTTTTGAATTTCACTCCTCGAGCAAAATTCGTCCCTTAATAGCCTGAGGAATGCATCCCAGGTGAGTTGGTGCGCGGCATTTCTTCCAAGCGTTTGCAGTTGGATATTCCACCACGATAAGGCTCGCCCTTGCAGAAGACATGCTGCAAACTCCACCTTGTTTGCTTCCGTACATTTACTGATGCTAAGGACTGATTCCATGCTTTCAATCCAGTTTAGTAGACCCACACCTCCTTCCGTTCCAAAGAATTCTTTAGGGTTGCAGGCCCTAAAGGTTTTGTAGTTGCAATCTTGGGTTGGGGTTGGTACTCCTTGGTTTGTTTGAAGCCCAGCAGCAACTTGGCTAACTATGTTGGGTAATGTTGCAATCACTTGTTCCATGACAAGTTGATCTAACTCGGGGTTTGCTCTTCGTGGAGGCATCGTTCTAGAGCACAATCACACGACGATTTTTAGTCACTCAATCTAATCGGTTTTATCATACTACTCTATGTGTAACATGTGTAATTCATTCATGGCATTAAATATGACTTAATAGTACGAGATTTAATTAAATAATCAATCATTCACTTGGCACAAAATAATTACCAAAATTGGCTCTTTATAAGATGCCATATATATTAATAAGGAGTTAATAGTAGCCATACAATCATACATCCTTCAAACCAACATAGGATATTTTAGTTCATAATCAACAAAAGAGAAGGACATTAAAAACACAAAGTAGATCCACTCCAACCCATCTAGCGCCTAATCCCAATGTAAGCTAGCCCCACTAACATCATCAACACAACCCCTAAAACTAGGCATGTATGCATTAGCCTAATTAGTCTTCGGGCTTCTTGAGCCGCCTCTAAGGCTTGCCTTGCGTGATGGTGGTTAAGGTCCGCCATGTCTAAGCATGAACTAACCCGGTAGGTTTGGTAATCTAACATGCCTCTTATGTTATATAGCTCCAGGGACATGTGGTGGAATCTCCTCTTTTCCTCGTCGGTCATCCCGGATGAAGGTATCATCGGGATTCCCGTGAGGGCTCTTACTGGCTCGTTCACCTGCCGGGAAGTTTCTCCCATGGTAGGCTGGGGTGGTGCTACGGTTGCTCGTACTGGAATGGCTACCCTCTTTCGGGCAGTTTGTCTAACCCGAGGCCCGGTTGTTCCGGGGTTTGGGTTTTGGTGTGGTTGAGAGGAAGGAATGTCAAAGATCCTTACGGGTCTACGTAGGGGTTCTAAGAATCCTTCAGGCAGCTGGTATTGTGGGGATTGGTTACTATCGGTGGAAGATCTTTGGCTGTTCTCGGTAGGTTCACTTTCGCTTGACATGATCTGCAAGGTTTGAATAGACTTATTTACTAAATTCATAACTTAAATTGTCTATATATGAATGTTATGCTCATGCACACACGCAATGATCATGATCTGGAAAGAAAGTAAATAAAATTTTGTTTCTAAGTATATTTTTATTATAACTAACCTAAATGCCATATCGTACATAGCTAAATTAGACATAGGTGATCAAGCTTTGTCTAATTGAGGTATAACAATGTGGTACTCAGCTTAATTATATTATCAATACACTTGATGCATTTTAAACAAAATTATTTGTAAAATTATTTTTATAAACCTTTGGTCATAGTTGTTGTTTTCCCCCCATAAGAAAAACAACATTCTCTATAACCTTAGGCGCTGATACCAAATCTGTCACACCCCGCTAAAGCGGAAACACGAGGTGTCACAGCACAAGATATCATCGCACAAGGTAAATAGATAATAACCATTAGATTAAATTAACAAAATAAGTAGTTCGGATGAAACATAAATAAAAGTTACACAACCGAATAATATTTAAAGGAAATTGTCTTGTACGATGCGTAAATAAAATAAATATGGTTTTTATAAAATGTGACGATGAAGATGAAGATGCCACACATCATGTTTGTAAGCATAAGGTACCTAACGGCGGTCACCTGAAAGCACGGGTAAAAGAAAAGTGTCAACTACTAGAGTTGGTGAGTTCATAGGTTTTTAATGTATGCACAAAATATCTTTTAAATGAGAAAAGTTTAAATAATTGATGGAAGTTTTTGGATAAAAATCCAAGTATGAAATAATGATAGAAGATGTATTATATTGCCCAAAACGTTGCACATGGTAGTAATAGACTATGATGATTATTGCTTGAGCCATTATCCAACCTAGCCGACAACCAATTGCCCATGATAAACCTAACGCCTATATTAAATGACGTTAGTAGTGGTAAAGTACATCTATAGTTCGTCAACCATAAATGGGAGACGTCAGAATCTCCAAATAACGCTACTTACAAATACCATCGGCTCACTAGCGGAGTTAAGGAATAATGTCCAACGAAAGGGCCTTACAACGATCACCCAAGCACATCAAAGAATAATACCATAAGTGCTCAAAATAATATTTGAAATAAATAAAAAGATAGGCAATAAACTTTTCATGAAATGTATACACATGCTTTCACCCCAAAATAATATGAAATACGGTAAAAATGGGCTATGATACTCACTCGGTATGCAAAGGTGTTTTCTTGTAAGGATTTCTTGTTCCTACCGAAGCTCCTTTCCTAATATAAAAAGGTATGTAGCTCTATTAGACTTATTTTATTTATTATTTTGTATTATTTATTTGTTGTTAACTTATTTATTTAAATAGTTAAAGGTTGTCTCTATTTTTCCATTATTCATAAATGTTCACTGAAATTTTCAGTTCTTTGAATTGAACTTTAAAAATTATAAACTGTAATTTAGGAGTCATATTAAGGCTTGATATTTTAATATAATCTTGCTATATGTTTCTAGAATGTCCAGTAAAAATATAGGAATTTATAATCCATGTTTGGTATTTTTAATAATTAAAAGTGTATAGGATGTCCACTGATCAGTGTCTGGATGACATGTTGTTACTAAAACGTCTGTTTAGGGCTCATACGACCTCCTTTTTACATGATTCAAACTGGGAAATAACCACGACTCAAAGATTAAACTTTTAAAAAAAACTAGACGTATTTTGACCCAAGAATGAGTAAGTTACACGCGTTTAAAGTGTACCCTTCTAAATCTGCCAGATTTCCAGATTCAACATATGGGTCTTTTTAAATATGTTTGAAGGATCAAACGTTCATGAAAATTAGTGAATCCAGGTTTAAATGAAAGGTAACACTTTAAACTAAGATTAGCAAAAAGAATCAACTGATTTTGATACCTAGAACTCCAGATATAACAATAACAAGTGAGGAGTTCTAACATCAGATTCTGCCAGATTTGTGATTCTTTTTGCTTATGGGTCATAACTTTAATATAACATGTTTATATTCATGAATAATCATATTGTATGAGTATAAGCTTTGATAATCCATGTGTTCTTACAACAATGGTAGGATGATACACATTTTATGTGTTCCTTACAACATTTGTTTAGATGAAACACATGCATGATCAAAGTCTTATTTTCTTGATTTTTAGTTGATTAAGTTCCATACAACAACGGTAGGATGATGCACATTTCATGTGCTCCTTACAACATTGGTAGGATGTTTATATTTACATGATTATATATATATATATAAAGGAAATAAGATGAACAACAAAGAAAATAAATAAAAGAAAGAAGAAAGAAGAAGAGAAGAAAGGTAGAAGAGTAGAGATGAGTGTTTTATGATCATCTTACCAACTCTTTTCTTTGATTTAGTGTTGGATCTTCAAAAGATGGTCAACACTTGGATGTTCTTGGGAGATTTTTGTTGGTGAAAGAAGAAGAGAGAAAAGAGAAGAGATGGAGTGTGGTGGTAAAGGAAATGATAAGGAGTAGTAGGAGGCTTATATAGAGCATGGGGGAGATCAAGTGGTGATTCTTGGGAAGAGAAGGAGGCAAGAGAAAAGAGATGGGGGGTTTCTTTTATTTTTTTTTTATTTTTTATAAATTATGTGTAATTAGTTTAAATAAATTTGTATAAATGGTGATTTTGTTTAAATCTTTTAATTAACAAAGTTTTAATTATTTTGATGAGTTTATATATATATATATATATATGTTTTATATTTTAACTTATTTATATTTATTATGATGTGTTTAATTATTTTTATTGTTATTGTTATTATTATTGTATATGATTTGTAATTCTTGAC
Organism: Dittrichia graveolens; assembly: GCA_038502395.1. NCBI lineage: Eukaryota > Viridiplantae > Streptophyta > Magnoliopsida > Asterales > Asteraceae > Dittrichia > Dittrichia graveolens. Next base: position 57,261,813 of record JARJIL010000003.1, read on the forward strand.
TTTTAATAATTCGATTTTTCGAGCTCGGGAAGGTTCTAACCATATAGGCGGGATTTCTACGAATTCTAATATTATTATGGATGTATTTAAGTCATGATTACTATTTTTAGTCATGCTAGGCTTAAAATTTGAATTTCTAATGGCTAACCTGGGAAATTTGTTGCCGAATGTCACAGGCAGGGACTGGAGTACTATATCCTTAGCAAACTCCCTCCTAATGGGAAAACCTAATCTCTCCATTTGGTCCACGTACGCCTTCATCTTAAGGATGTGGGCACTCACACTCCTACCTTCCTGCATTCTTAAACCGACTAGGTTTTTAACACAATCATAGTGTTCCTCCCTAACTTGTTGTTGGAACATGTCCTTCAACTTGCTCATCATATCGTACACACTCATGTGCTCAAAGTGCTTTTGCAACTCCGAGCTCATAGTTGACAACATGAGGCAGGCAACATCGTGTGTGTCCTTAACACGCTTTTCATACGTGTATCGGACGGACCAAGTCGCATTGGTAGTAGGTGGCTCCGGAAGAGGTTCCTCAAGGATGTGCAACTTTGACTCATAGCGAAGGACAATTCTTAATTGCCTAAACCAATCTACGAAGTTCACTCCCGTGAGTTTCTCCCTATGTAGGAACATACGAAGCGAATAGTTTGACGTGGTGTTATTATGGTTTGACATCTATAAATAAGAAGAGTACACGTTTTAGTTAGTTTGATATAATCCTCGTAAAAATAATTACCCATAAAGTTTTTAGAAAAACAATTTATCTTAACAAGGGCTAAGAACCATATTTTACTCCACTACATGACGGGTTTACCATGGATCACTTCATGAAGCTATTTAGGCCGGTAACCATTTTAACGATTGCAATCACTATTGCAACTCTACGACACTTGCGGGATCCAACGACATAAAATGGTCGGATGGCATATTTGATCCCTACTTACACCAATCCCAAATTAATATTCTTGGTTGACTCGTGCATAGCTCGACAATCACACAAGGATTTTAGTTTTCAATTGTAAATCGTCCAACAAGATACACGGTAGCACAGTGGACAATAATTGGCTCGTGCTAAGCTCGACAACCAACAACTCCAAGTCGCCACACTCACCTTCCACACATATCCACATGGAATAAGTCGTGCTAAGCTCGACAATCATCCGATGCTTCACTAGAATCGAGTGGTGTCATCTTATGGATGGTGTGTGATTTACGTTTTTAGGAAACGGGCTTTTGTTTCTTGATTAAAACCGAGTTTTAATATTTGATTAACAAAGTAAGTAACAAAACCAATTTACACTTTAAATATAACATGAAGTTTATATTGTATAGTTAATCGTGTACGCGCGAGAGTTTGTTAACCAATTTAAAAACTCTTGTGATTTTTATTAACTTAGAAAAGTTATCAAGCATGCGAAGAAACGTAAACAACCATGCAAGAGATATAAATCAAATCACACGCATACAAAGGGGTTGGTAACCAAGCCAAAAACCTATGCGTCCTACCCGCGAGCCAAGCTAGGAGGACTAGGTCTACTAAGGACACAAACCTAGACCATGGAGTGCTCCCACTGAATCCGCTACCTCCATCCGGACTAACCGGATCCAAGGTCTTCAAGACGTCTCTCCTTGACTCTTGATTGTGGTCTTCAAAACACAAGTACATAAAAGAAAGGAAATGGCATGCAAGCCACACGCTTCCTATCAATCTAGTACAAGTACATATGCAAGCCACATAATTAATTAAATACCAAATGAATAAATAATTAATTACAACACACGTGACACTAAGGTTACCAAATAAATCCAAACAAACACAACCCACAAGGCACAACCACAAGGTCTAGGGCAATGGTTACCAACTAAAAGCAACAAACAACTTCTACACAGCACGGTGTGCCAAAACCATGACCAAGGGAATATTTCGGTAAGAATTTCCAACACAAACACAAGGCACAACAAGGAAATTCTTGTACATATGCCTTAGGGTACAAAACAATTTTCACACCCATATTCATATATACACAACATATGTGTATGCATGTATGCATCTCATGCCAAGACCATACCTTACATACCAATATTTGTACCAAAATATTACGTGAGGTTAACCAAACGGAATCTTCCAGAAAACAGAAACTCCTCTATGACCCGAAAAACTAGAAAATTTTCTTTTAAGGACAAAAACTGCTTAAAAGCACCTTCATGACCCCTCATGGCTCGTGAAGCCCAAGGGCTTCACGATCGATCACGGGTCAGAAGGGCTCGTGAGCCTAAAAACCAAGTTTCACGACTATACTGTTCACGAGAGCATTCACGACCCCTCACGGCTCGTGAAGCCCAAGAGCTTCACGACTGGTCACGGGCCATGAGGACTCGTGAAGTCTGAAAACACTTCCCACGACCAAACCCCTCATGAAGACTGGTCCTGTGGCCTTCACGACCCGTGAAGAAAGCTTCACCACCCGTGAAGGCCTACTGGACAGAAAAAATGAATCTTCCAAAAGGGTTTTTCTATCCATTATCGTGCTATATCTTTGTAGCCTAGGCTCTGATACCACTGTAGGAAATCCATGCATGCCAACACCCGTACGCAGCGGAAGCAACGACATCAAAAACCGGGGTTTTCGGGTATTAAAACCGACATGCATGTATTCCCCAAGTGGGGATCGTGACTACAAACAAATAAAGCAACTAAAAACCAACGAGAAGAAGGAGAAATATACCATCACGGGGCTGGAGCTATACACCAAGCTAGGAAGATCTTCGAGAACTCGAAACCGAGCTCCTCTATTAATAGTTCACACCAAGTGAGCGAGATTCTGTCTTGCTAACCACCCGAAACACGAACTACGTGATGTCCTCGTGAATCTGGAACAACCACAACTCTAGGAGAACTTGCCTTCACTTGATACACCGATCTTAGCTCTAATAGAACACAAGAACCTTATATGTGTGTGTCTTGTATAATGAAGCAATAGTCCCAAGAGGAGAGAATTAATGTTCTTTTATAGACTCATCTGAAGCTCAAAAGGACTATAGGTTCGGCCAACATGCCACTCTCCCATTGGACCAACACAAAGGTCCAATAGAAACAAAGTGTCACTGTGACTTCTGTCTTTACGGGCTCTCATGGTCCGTGAAGTACTCGTGAAGGCCTCATAGGCCGGGTTCCACCGCACACTCTCATTGGGCCAATAAGTAGTCTAATAAAAGCATGGTGCCTGCCTTCCCGGGCTCTCACGGGACGTGAAGCCCTCGTGAAGGCAGTGCCCCCATGACTACATGTCCGGGTGGTGAAGCCTGGTGGAGGGTTTCTCTTCACGACCTCTTCACGGCCCATGAAGGCCCGTGAAGGTCGCCAGAAACCCTAATTTTGTATTCTCTCATGTTTAGGTTGTGCTGCCGGAATCTACCCTTGGCGTGTGACCCAATAGGCTCGTACCTCATCAGTAGTGACACAATAGAGCACGTGTATTTGTGGGCATATTACAAAACATACTCCTCATAGAATAGCGTAGTGAATTCTTCCCATGAAATCCTCGCGATCGGTTCGCCCTTCAGGTTTCTTAACAAATTCCACCAGTCCTTGGCTGCTCCCCTAAGGAAGTTAGAAGCAAACTAAACCTTGGAGTGTTCAACACAATGGCTGGTAAAGAAGGCTCACTGTATAGCTGAGACCCATCTAGTGCTTCGCACGGAGTTTGGCACTCCATAAAAAATAGGCGGCTGGCATGCCAAAAAATCCCAGAAGGTTCCTCCCGGAGTCACTTGAGTTATGGTCGGTGTTACTGGTTGGGCGGCGATAACTACAACGGTAGCTTCTTTTGCAGCCCATAAAAGCTCCCAGCTTTTGATCGATCATAGTGCCCATATCTTGCTTCAAATCCTCCACAATTTTGGGCAGCAGCTCTTACAACGTGTTGGTAACCACAGTAGTCACCAATTCGATCTTAGCCGAGTCCCCATACTCCTCCTCATTCAACACAGTTTCTGGTACAACCTTCTCCAGAGTCACATTCTCAGGTTGATTCAGTATTAGTTGCGTGCAAGGGTCGCTCTCCCCCATTACGCTGGCTTTTTCCCCATCAGGTAGGTTTCCAAAACCCGTTGGTATCACAGATTGATTTCTTGTAGTCACCATATTGGATGTATAGACAATGCACTTAATTAACAGGCGTCATTGCCACACAGTCCACATCACTATATCAGTTCGTGTTTCACAAATTTCATGTCGTAAGTACAGCTATCAGGCAACCCTAGTTATCCTAAGGCACCCTTGCTACAGGCATCCTATCTCTACAAGTACCCCTCATCGGATTCACAAGATTCCCCGGGTTTTGACGAGTTTCAACAAGTGTCATGTGCAGATAATAATATGTTCCCTATTATTACAAACACGCTACACGTATTGGATCTGGTCATTACCACTAGCATTCCCGATTCACTGGCTTGGGCCATGTATCAATCATTTCATCAAGCAAATAGTCAATTATCAGGTAAGCATTATTGTGTCATTCTATTCTGGTTCTACCAAAGCAGTTCAATTTCAAATCTCAGTTACCATAGTCATCATAGCATAATTTCAAACTTTTTACTCATGTGCGACCACTCGGACTTGCTCCAGCAGATATCTCATCGTAATATTTAACACTTGAAAAGGGTTTCAAAAATGTTGTCTAAAATCCTTCACGAACCACGGTTTAAGTTCAAACACGCGGAAACGTATTTGAATCTCTTAAAGCAAGGTTCTGATATCAAGTTGTAACGCCACAATTTTTTTTAAATAGAACTAATACCAAAACATATAGTTAAGAGTCTACCATAATTCAAAACATTGTATAACATCAATTACAACCCGGGGTGAAAACCCGTAGAATCTTAAATTCGAATACAATTGTTTTGGAGTACATTAGAAATTTTATAGTAGTTAGAACATCGCGGAAGCTTGCTGGAGATGAGCTATCAAACACGTGTTGGATCCCCGCCGTGGCCATTACGTAAAAAGAGGGTTAAACAACAACCGTAAGCACAAAGCTTAGCAAGTACTATACATATAACAAACCAGTCATCACGTCGTCAACTTGTTTCACGTATGGCGCATCAATCATTCCCGCTACCGTAGTAGACAGTCTCAACATTCCCATCACCAAAGTGAATGGTCTCATCATTCCCATCACCAAAGTGAACGGTCTCATCATTCCAGTCACCAAAGTTAACGGTCTTATCATTCCCATCACGGAAGTGAACGGTCTCATCATTTCCGTCACTGAAGTGAACGGTCTCATCATTCCCGTCACGGAAGTGAACGGTCTCATCATTCTCGTCATGGAAGTGAACGGTCTCATCATTCCCGTCATGGAAGTGAATGGTCTCATCATTTCTGTCACCGAAGTGAACGGTCCCATCATTTAACAAGCACATCATATCATATAGCACATAGCATGTCATCAGTTTAGATTGTAAGTAAGAGTATTCACCTGTCTACAGTCTTAGTTACACAGATCTTAGTTCACTAATTCACTTTTGATTACTTGTCAGTCATCCGTAACCTACAATAGGTCTAAATGAATCAATACCGAGTATTAATCCCTTGTCCGTTTGTTCACATAATTTAATCGGTCCCCACGTTGGGCCTTGTTACTAGATTTTATAAGTTGGATTATAGAAAGACCCCAAGGCCGGATGGGAGAACTATGTATATATATACATACGAAAGTCACATGGGGTACAAAGGTCACATGGATATGTACTCATATATGTAAGTCGCATAGGGTATACATGAAAGTCGCATGAATGGATTTTGTAGTAGGTGAAAGTCACATGGGTGTTTAAGGTGTAAGTCGTATGAGGTATTCAAGGTGTAATTCGTATGAGGTATTTAAGGTGTAAGTCGCATAAGGTATTTAAGGTGTAAATAGCATGGGGTGTTAGTACATAAGTGAAAATCGTATGGGAATCATCCCTGCCAGTTCCTTATTTTCATCGTACACGCTCCATTGCCAAAATCAAGTTCTTTCAAAACTCAACCAATTCATTTTATTTTTGTTACAAAACATTTGTCCATTCATTAAACAATTCTGTCAAGATATATTCATGTTTCATCAAGTATTAGAGGTTCACATCTAATTTCTTTTCTCTGGTTCTTCTATAAACCCAAACCTAGATTATAAATCATTCTATCATAATTCAAACAAGGTAATATTGATAGCTACAACACCATAATGAGGTAGGAAACATTACCTGATGATTCTCTTAACAATTCCTCAAGTCCACCAATGATTCTTGGTTTCGCTCTTCTCTATTTCTCGAGAGCTTGCACACACATAAAGACACACTTGTTTCTTTTGGGTTAATGGAACAGTAGCCAGATGTTGGGGGCTTTGCCCTAACCCCTTATATACTTTCTTTTTAAAAGGCCTAAGCCAAACTTGCAATTGATTAAGCCTAATAGTGTTTAACCCAAAGAATCATCCACCTTAGTCCATTTAACCAACTATTTATTCAAGCCCAAATTAATTCAATTTAGTCCTCAATTAAATCTATAACCCAGTACTATAATCATTTCCTCGATAAAATATTCTTTTATTTATTTTTGAAAGTTCGGGAATTACAGAGTTGTTCCATGTGGATCTATGTGGAAGGTGAGTGTCGCGACTCATGACTATTGGTTGTCAAGCTTACACCGAGCCAATGGCTGTCGAGGGTGTCACCATGTATCTTGATTGGACGATTTAAAATTGCAAACTAAAATAATTGTGTGACTATCAAGCTTAGCACGAGTCAACTAAGAATTTTATTTTCGAATTGGAGTTAGTAGGGATCAAACATGACAACCGACCGATGGATGTCATTAGATCCCGCAAGTGTCTAAATAGAGATTGCAATAAGTAACATGGTTACTGACCTAAATAACTTCATGAAGTGATATGCGGCAAACCCGTCATGTAGTGGGGTGAAATATGGTTCTTAGCCCTTGTTAAGATAAATTTGTTTTTCTAAAACTTTATGGGTAGTTATTTTAACGAGGATTATATCAAACTAACTAAAATGTATACTCTTGTTATTTATAGATGTCAAACCATGATAACACTACGTCGAACATTTCACTTAGTATGTTCCTAGAAAAGGAGAAACTCACGGTGGCTTAGGCACTTGAAGATTGTCCTTCGTCGTGAGTTAAAGTTGCAAATTCTTTCCTGATCCACCTGCTACCAACGCGACTTGAGCGGTTGAGCCATCCGATATGCATATGAAAAGCATGTTGATCACACACACGTTGTTGCCCACCTCATGTTGCCAATTATGAGCTAAGAGCAAAATAAGTTGGAGCACATAAGTGTGTATGATATGATGGAGAAGTTGAAGGACATGTTCCAACAACAAGTTAGGAAGGAACACGATGAGCGTGTCCACATTCTTACGACAAAGGTGTACATGGACCAAATGGAGAGGCTAGGATTTCCCATTGAGAGGGAGCTTGTTGTGGATATTGTACTCGTCCCTACCAACATCATATGATCAGTTTGTCATGAACTATCACATGCATGATATGGAGATATCCTTAAGTGAATTGCATGGCATATAGAAGACTCCAAGCATAACTCCACCTCATTCATTCCCGTCTTGGGTTCTAAGGAATAAGAGAAAAGGAAGAAGAGACCTACCCTGAAAAGAAAGGTTGGAGTTTCCAAGCCTATCCTAAACATTGAGTTTGAGGACATAGAAAATGTGCCTCAAGAAGAGACTCAAGAAATGATGGTTTGCTATTTCTGCGGAAGATTTGGAGATTGGGGCCGTCACGCCCGTTTTTTGTGCCGAGAGGATATAAAACTTCTAAGGAAAGAGAAAGTTACTTTCCCCTCTTAAGGTACATTCACGATTCATTGCTATTCTTCTATAAGCTAGCATATTAACCCAAGCTAACTGACTCATGTTTGTTACAAATTTATTTTGTTACAAAGTGTAGGTGCTAATTAAAACAAGAAGGAAGAGCATGAAGAACCGGATCTCGAATAAGGAAACCAGGATGATTGTCCTCTACGAGAAAATTGGGAGTTTTGATCTCGCTCTTTGCCACCAATTTATATTTTACTTTATTTTGTTGGCCTTTGTGGCAAGTTATGTTTCTTTGTATGCTCATTTGAAGACGATGGATGTAATTTTGAAATTTTGAGATTTGCTATAAAATATTTTTCAGATTGTTTGTTCAATTTCGATGGTTATTCATGTCATAGCTCATGTGTTTTGCCATGCATGGCACACAGTTATACATTTGATGATGATGAATTTATCCTTGAAATTTGAAAGTTGTTATGAAAAATATTTTGAGATGGTTGATAAATCCTAAATTATTCATGTCACGGCATACACAAGATTTTGTTGTAAGCAATAAAATATTCATGAATAATTGATTCGCAATCCAAAGTAGTTTGGATAAGTTAACTTTGTGAAATAATCAACTTCACCATATACACAAGACAAATATTGCCTAGATCCATGTGGTTAGGATCTTGGAATAGTTTGACCTCGGGTTAAACATTAGATACTAGTATTATATATTAATACGAAACTGATTACGAGACCCTTCACTAGTGAATGTGAGAGGGATGAAGGCTTGTTGGATATTGATCACACCTCTGTGGATTATCCGTTCAAGAACAGAACAAAGAGAAACAAAAGGGAAATTTAATATCACTACCTTGATGGTAGTAACTGTGGGATTTTTACTAGTTTAGGTATATGTCTGAAACCTTGTTGATGTTTAAGATTAACCAAAACAAGTTACAGATTCAATAGGGAATATAGATCAAGATATTTAGATTTAGTTGATATACTAAGATACCATGTATCTATGTTGGATGACCATATAGCAAACTGTGGGATGGTCTCACAATTCATATCCGGCTAAGACACATAGTGTCATATTGTAGGGAACCGGATATTGTTGAATATGATTAGGTTTATGATGGGTTAAATATATATGTGTCTAACTTGTTGGAACACACATTAATTATGGCAATCCAAGTTCTCAATCTAAAACCAACTTGATGGTTTGCTTAGCACCTACTGAGATATGACTTGAAAGGGTTCTTTGCTTGTATAACTCAAAGTTTGTAGTTATCCAATCTAGATTTCGTGAGAGATGAATGAAATTAAAAAGAAGATTTTTTTAAGCGGTGCTAATATATATTTAAGGGGTTCTTCCAAGTATTAGATATTTATCCTTCTGAGAATGATGTTAAAAAGGAAGATAGTAACTAAAACATTCTAGTGGAAGAACATGAAGGTCAAATGAAAGTCCTAATGTTGGCACTAGCATATAATCAGATATGATTGATAATTGGCATTGATATGCCAGTAAAACTGACTATGAGCAATTACTTTCTTTTATGCGTGATAGAAGTCATGTAGAGGCAAAGAGATATGGGTTTCATACATCTAAGTGAAAATGATTTGATGGTGAGTCATGTTGAGGTCACCATTCATCGGAAGAGATAGTGGGCCCTGGGTTCACTAAGATAAAAGAAGTAATTGATTATTAAATATAATCCATTTAAAGTATTCAAATACTTGACTAAGTCTAATCCCATACCTAGGTGTAAACCAAGAAGGTATTGTTGGGATTAACATGAATGGAGCTATAGACAACTTCAAATACCGACTAGTAGTAGAAGTTTCATGATGGTTATGTGGAAAATTTTCCTTGTGGCTATGTTGAAGATCATTTGATACTTGTAGCCATTGTTGTCTTCTTATGGCAATAAGAGATTGCAAATGGATATACAAGACCGCCTTCCTTCCTCGAAGAATACTTTGAGGAAGTGCTTACAACTCTCTCCGAGGGTCTTACATATCCTTAGTATCTATATTAAGTCTACAAGCAGGAATAAGTCCATTTTGGACTTATGCTAGCATCTTAAAGGTAAGATCATTTCTCTTCTAAAAATCAAAGTGATGAGTTTCTATAAGCATAGATAAGACTTTTAAATACTTCAGGGCTAGTGGGAGCTTTATTGTATTCCAAGAATTGTATCTATTGAGGATAATTTCTCGATATTAGGTGGTCTATAAACCTAATTTAAGAATTATTACTCCATACAGATACTTAAGAGATACAAGATTAGATGATTTTGACTTTGAGAAATATTAAGATATGTTCTTGGTGTTTTACAACAAAATAAGGCTTGGAGTAAGTACTTACTCTATTGCTGGTTTCTATAAGGATAACTGTTGATCTTGATCGAAGCTTATAGTCCTACTGTGTGGTGTTGACTATTGGTTGTAATAAGTCCTCAAGTATCACTGACCTTATTGTGATTTTGTGTGACAATGAGGGTATGATTACTTTAGCACTTTAATACATGTTCCCTTTGACTGACAATTTGTAAGTGGTTTGGCCAAAAGAGATACATTTGAATAACAAAATTACATATGCATGTTTCGTTGCAAATCCACTAATTAAGCCATTGTCATAGACTAGTGATGATTCATACTAGGTTATCTAGCGTTTCTTATGCAAAGGACAAGGCTTGAAGACTGTTTTAATTATTGTTTGATTTATGTTAGCTTTGGCAGCTATAAGCAGTATTGTATCTTTTGATCATTTTCGATATATAGTAGAGACTCTATATACATAAGATGTGGTTACTTTCATTAGCCTTTACTGTGTTCCATCTTAGCATGTTTAACCACTTCCCTGAGTGTTTATGCATTCTAGATCTCCATAGTCAGTCATTCTTCATGGGAAGGAAGTTTGATCTAAGACCGAGGTTAGGGTTTGGTCATGCATTAATCTTGGATTGAATGCATGAGATGCAAGACTAACCTATGCTTGAAATGAGTTTAAAGTGACTGGAAGACCGACACCTGAGTTAACTTCATGGATTATGGTCACATGTGACTCGGGATGATAATATCATTTCATCCTTAGACTAGAGAATCATGTGTATCCAAAGCATGAGTCTGCTATAGAGGGAGTTTTCAAATAAAGTATGGAGCATGTGGCGGGGCTATGTAGTCAAAAGGATTTTTTCCTCTGTTTAGAGAGATATCCCCGGGCCCCTCAATGATTGGGAGCTGACACCAAATATGCTTGGCCGTGGTCAAGCTACAATGATAACTGATTAGTTGCAACTGGTTATTTTGGACACTACCAATCTAGAATTAAGAAACCTAATCATGAATAATGTGAAGATTGACACTTATCCATGTCTCGTGTTCACACAGATATTATGAACAAAGGGATGTTTATGATCACTTATCTATAGCACCTTTTAGCCTTTCATGGCTACCAGGATTTGTCAAGGAGGACATAACTCGTACCAACTTGGGGGCAAGGATGTTTTCCTAGAGCCGTAACTTATTTTTAGTGTTAGTGATACTGTATCATGTGCAAGTGGGAGTCTGTTGGAGTCTGACCACTGATACGCATGCACTAGCATCACTGCTGATGAGGTATGGGACTATTGGGTCACACGCCAAGGGTAGAATTTTCTAGCACAACCCAAACATGAGAGAATATGAAATTAGGGTTCCTGGTGACCTTCACGGGCCTGCACAGGTTGTAAAGAGAAACGCTCAATGAGGCTTCACCACCCGAACAATTAGTTGTTGGGGCGCTGCCTTCACGAGTGCTTCATGGCCCATTAGAGTCTATGATGGCAGAAGTCAGTATGACACTTTAATTTTATTGGACCTTTTGTTTGGTCCAATCATGTGTAGCCCTTCAGCCGACCTTGGTGCCCTTAGAACTTCACTTAATTCTATATAAGGGAACTTATTCTCTCCTATGTAACTATTGCCTCTTTGTACATTATACACACCCAAATGACACTTGAACTCTTGATCAAAGGGTTGAGTTGGTGTAACAAGACAAGAGATGTGGTGTTATTCCAAGAGCTTGACAGCTTCGGTGTTGTTCGAGTTTGAGGACCATTAGCAAGGTGGAACCTTGGCAACTTGGTCTAGATTTCCGGTAGAGGAGATCGGGTTCGGGTTCTACACATCCTCCTTTTTGTTGCCACGTTCTAGCCACTCTAGGATGGTATATTTCTCCTCATTTGCTTAAGTTTTCAGTTGCTATATTCTTTGTTGTTCCGATCCCCACTTGGGGAGTACATGCAAGTCGGTTTTGATACACTATTAACCCTTTTTTACTTGTTGTTTACGTTACTCTCGGGTGTTGAAATGCATGGATTCCCTTCACTTTGCCCCTCTTACAAACACCGGTGAATGTTGCTTTGGTCATCTTTCCTAATAAGCAAGACTCGCATACATTATTTGACCCATGGTTAAATGATTTCTGTCCCATCCGCTTGGAGCTTGGCGATGCGCTTCTTGTTTATATGGCCTAACCGAGCAAGCCATAAAGTTACCTTCTCCAAACCATCTTTGGACATAGCACCAACATTCATGATTGTTCTATCACTTTTCAAGGACATGCATGTTTCATATATATTAAAATTGAATACAACATCTTTAAAGCATGATAAAATTCTATCAAGGAAATCAAACATATATCCATTGTCTTACAACGCATAAAAATAAATAATGTTTCTTGTCACGCAGAGCTTATAAGATACATTAATTAAAGTAATAGATAATTCAGAAGAAAAGACGATATCCACATTCCCAATCTTCTCAACTACGACAACTGTCTTGTTTCTCATGATGAGATCCATCTCCCCATCAACCAAGTCCCTACTTCTTCTTAGTACCCGCAGATTATTACATATGTGAGTGCCACACCCGGTGTCCAAGACCCAATCATTAGAAGTAGAAGTGTTATGGAGTTAAGTCATATACGTACCGGAGGCAGTGGTTCTCTTAGCTCGAAGCTTCTTGAGCTCCTCCATGTACTTGGGGCAACTAAGCTGGTAGTGTCCCTTCTCCCCCGCAGAAAAAGCATGTGGTCTCTTCCTGAGACGGGGTTTTGCAAGCTACTTATTTCCCTTTTGGCTCCAGTGTAGGGTTTGGTTTAGGCTTATGGGTTTCCACATTTGCCTTACCCTTACCTTTGGAGTAGGAAGTGGTTCGCTTCCTCTTAGCACTATCCTCCTATGGCTAGCATGGGAGCAGAGGTTGATAGTTTAGCCTTGGCCATGTTAGGCTGAGTACATGCCATGCAATTCCATCAAGGATTTGTCAATATTATGCATATAGTAGTTTACAATGAATGAACCATACGTGGTAGGCAAGGATTGGTGGATGATAACATTGCCAACTCCTTCCCCATGAGAAATCCCAACCTCTAGAGCTGGTCCACGTAGGACTTAATATTAAGGACGTTGGTGCTCACGTTCCCACCACCCTGCATCCGGCAACCAATGAAGGCCTTGACACACTCATAGATCTCTTGCCTCGCATGCTATTGGAACATTTCTTTCAGCTGCGTGATCATATCGAACGCACCAATGTTCTCGAATTGCCATTGCAATTCAGAACTCAGGCTCGCCAACATAAGGCAATTCACCTCATTTGTGTCTCTAAGGCGCTTTTCATAAGCATCCTTAATGGTTCTCGCTGTGTTGGTAGCAGGAGCCTCTAGAAGAGGTTCCTCGAGGATGTAGAACTTCATCTCACGGCGAAGGATAATTCAAAATTTCCTATTCCAATCCATAAAGTTTACTCCAATGATTTTCTCTTTTTCCAAAAATGGACGGAGTGACATGTGTGTTGCGTGCGGTACTACTTGTAGATGTCATCTACAAGAAGGCAATGCATGAAATGGTTAGTTTGACATATTTTAATCCTCGTTAAATTATTACCCATACTCTAAACAAAACTAACTATCTTAACATGGACTAAGAACCCTATTTTACTCCACTACATGACCGGTTTACCACGGATCGCTTCATATATCTACTTTGGCCGGTAAATGCTTTACCGATTGCAATCCATTATTTCATGTCTTAGACACTTGCGGGATCCTTCGATACTCATAGCATCGGTTAGGCATGTTTGATCCCTTCCCACACCAATTCCTCGTTAATCCGCTTTGGTAACTCGGTATGGGTACGATAATTACCAAGTCATAGTAAGTTGGAATGTTAAATAGCCCGTCAAGATACGTGGTAGTACTTTGTTGGTTCAATTTATGATCGAAAACTAACGTTGCGAGTTGCCACACTCACCTACCACACAGTCATGCAAGAATTAGCTCGGCTAAAGCTCGACAACCAATCCTTGTTTCACTAGATTCGGGCGGCATCATTTTATGGATGGCGTGTATTTTACATTTGAGGAAAATGAGACTTTTGTTTTTCCGGTTAAAAAAACCTCTTTTCGTTTTGATTAACAAATAAGTGACAAAACTCATTTTTCACTTTGAACATAAACCATTTTTATATTCTATTGTTAAACGTGTGAGCGCGAGGAGTTTGTTAACCAATTATGGAAATCTGTTAGTTTTATTATTTAGAAATATTTTTTAGCATGCAAAGATTCTCACAACCAGGCACGAAAATAACAAAACAAATAAACAACCATGCATACAAAACCGGTAATGAGCACCTACAATCCTATGTGTTCTTCCATGAGCCAACGGAGAGAACGAAGTCTATTAAGGACATAACCAAATGCTTGAGTGTGCTCCAACTTGATCCCTTGACTCCACACCGATTCCTCACTAAGCCGCTTTGGTAACTTGGTATGGGCACGACAATTACCAAAGCATATTAAGTTGGAATTGTAAATCGCCCGTTAAGATACGCGGTGGTACTCTTGCCCAGTAGTTGGCCAGGTTTATGCTCGACAACCAACCTTGCCAGTTGCTACACTCACGTACCACACAGTTATGCAAGAATTAGCATAGCTAAAGCTCAACAACCAATCCTTATTTCACTAGATTCAGGCGGCGTCATCTTACGGATGGCGTGTGATTTACTTTTGAGTAAAGCGATACTTTTGTTTTTTTGGTTTAAAAAACCTCTTTTCGTTTTGGTTAACAAATAAGTGACAAAACACATTTTTGACTTCAAACATAAACCATTTTTATATTCTAGTGTTAATCGTGTGAGCGCGGAGTTTGTTACCCAATTAAGAAAAATTCTTAGTTTTATTATATTGAAAGGTAATCTAGCATGCGAAGATCCTAACAACCATGCAAAAAGTAACAAAACAACTAAACAACCACACATACAAAACTGGTAATGAGCCCTTAAACACTATGCGTTCTCCTGTGAGCCAACAGAGAGAACGAAGTCTATTAAGAAATCTTTTTTTATTTTTTTTCAAATTTAAACCAATGAAATCACATATTTTTGATAGTTTCAAGAATTTTATAAATGTTTTTGACATTTTCTTTGTTTTGTGAAATGTTTTTGGTATTTTCTTTGATTTGTGAAATGTTTTTGATATGTACTCTCCCTACAAGCATGCGTAACTTGTACTGATGATTGACACTCCCCCTTAGATTATGCTTTCTCTTATCTGCATCATGAACAAACAAAATGAAACATCCACTCAAAACAAATGACTGATAGTTAGACTTTATAATTCAACATACCTAATTTGGATATTAATTCATTAAAACGAGGTTCGTCTAATAGTTTAGTAAACAGATCAGCCAGTTGATTATCAGTCTTCACATATTGAAGCTCGATCAGACCTTTTTCCATAAACTCTTTAATGAAATGATACCCTATATCAATGTGTTTGGTCTTTAAGTGGTGCACTTGTAATGTCCCAATTTTTTTTAAACAATTACCAACGTATAATTCACGATCTGTCATAGCCACAATATTGTACCACCTTAAATACAACCCCGGGTGATAACCCACAAAAGCTTGAATTCGAATATAATTGTTTAGAATACATCA
This sequence comes from Dittrichia graveolens, assembly GCA_038502395.1. Lineage (NCBI taxonomy): Eukaryota > Viridiplantae > Streptophyta > Magnoliopsida > Asterales > Asteraceae > Dittrichia > Dittrichia graveolens. Next base: position 57,277,643 of record JARJIL010000003.1, read on the forward strand.
TTAAAACAAAATAGTTTAAACACTGCGGAAGCTTGTGGAAATATGAGCTATTGACCGCGTGTTGGAGCCCCGCCATGGCCATCACCTGCAAAGAAGGTTAAACAACAACCGTAAGCACAAAGCTTAGAGAGTACACTTAATTACAATCGACCATATGACATCACATTATTTGCTTTACATTCATGTTACATCCTTCATTCCCGCTACCGTAGTAATCGGTCCCACATTCCCGCTATCGTAGTAGTCGGTCCCACATTCCCGTCACCGGAGTGAACAGTCCCATCATACCCATCACCGTAGTGAACGGTCTAGTCATTCCCGTCACCGAAGTGAACGGACCAATAATTCCCGCCACTGAAGTGCACGGCCCCATCATTCCCGTCACCGAAGTGAATGGTCCAACCTTCTCATCACCGAAGTGAACGCTCCAATCATTCCCGTCATCGAAGTGAACGGTCCCATCATTCCCGTCACCGAAGTGAACGGTCTAAACAATAGCATCACATGACACAATATCAGTTCATCAATTCATCAGTCATCAGTACATCATTTCATCAATTCATTATTCATTAATTCATCATTCATCAATCATATAGCACATAGCACATTTAGCACAAACATCATAGGGTTTAGATAGTAAGTAAGAATAATCACCTGTAATGCAGTCTCAGTTTCTCAATCTTAGATTACTAGTACACTTGTGGTTACTTGCTAGTCAACCGTCACCTACAGCAGGTCTAGTAAATCAATACCGTGCACGAATCCCTTGTTCGTTTATTCACATAATACATTCGAGCCTCACAAGGCATGTAACAATAAGAAATGCATTAAAGTCCATAATCCGGATTTCAACTCTCGGATTTCCCATCATCCGGATTTCAACTCATGATGTAACTATCGGATTTCCACCCATCGGATTTCACTTATCGGATTTATGTACATAAGCCGCATGGTTCAGTTATTGGGTTCATGAAATTCGGTGGCTTATCAATAGGCATAAGTCGCATGAGGGTGGTAACCATGCGAAAGTCGCATAGATGTATCAAGTGTCGCATGGAAAGTTTTCAAGTTCAAAGGTCGCATGAAGCCCCATGCGACAGCCGCATGATGTGAAAGTCGCATGGTGCAAAGGTTTCAGGCAAAGGTCGCATGAGGTTAAAGTATGAAAGTCGGATGGGGTAAAGTACTGAAAGTCGGATGGGGTAAAAATAGTAAGTCGCATGGCACAGGTTCAAGGGTCGCATGGGATAAAAATATGAAAGTCGCATGGGGTTAACAGGGGTTCAACTGAAAGTCGCATGGAACAAAACAATAGGTCGCTCGACTTATTTTCAAAAGTCGCATGGGATCATTCATCCTTGTCAGTTCATCTTTTTCAACTTTCAGGCTCCATGGCCAAAATCATGTTCTTTCAAAACTCAACCAAATCATGTCACTTTTTGTTTCAAAACATTTCTCCATTCATTTAAACACTTCTTTCAAGACTTAAAAACATTTCATCAAGTTTTCAAGTTCATATCTCCATTTCTTTTTCTTTGGTTCTTCTTAAACCCAGAACCCAAAAACCACAGAAGCTAAATCATGCTATCATCATACAAACATGATAAAATTGATACCTATAGTATCCTAGTAAGGTAAGAAACATTACCTGATGATTCTTTTAGCAATTCCATGACTCTACAATCAGCTCTTGATGATCTTATCCTTGCTTTCTCGTGAGGGTTAGCACACACACAAACACACACTCAAGCTCTCTCAATGTAACAGTGTTTGAATAATGTGGGAGGTTGTGCCCTATTTTAATATATATATATATATATATATATATATATATATGCTTTCTTAAAAGGCCTAAGCCCACATTCCCATGATTAGGCCCAAGAAACTTAAATCTAATAATACACACATAACTAGTCCTATAACATATATATAAATAGTCCATTATTCATTCATCCATTCAAGCCCATAAACTCTTTAATACATTTCCCCTAATTAAACACGATTTCGTCCTCGAAATCTTTATTCGAACATGGTGGGGTAACTCTTCTTCATTTCTTCTTCGGACTCCCACGTCCAGTCTGAACCTTTACGGTGCTCCCACTGCACCTTTACCATTCCCAATTCCCGGTTGCGTAGCCATTTGGTCTTCTTTTCAAGAATTGCAACCGGTCTCTCGATGTTGTTCAGTCTTTCATCTACGGTGATATCCCCTAATGGTACAAATGTCGATTCATCGACTAAACACTTTCTCAGGTGAGATACATGAAACGTGTTATGTATCTTTCATAAGTCCTCGGGTAGCTCTAGACGATATGCCAGCTTTTCAATCCTTGCAATGACCTTGAAAGGCCCAATAAACCTTGGGTTCAGTTTCCCACGCTTTATGATTCGTATTATTCCTTTCCATGGTGATACCTTTAACAATACAAAATCACCAAATTGAAATTCTAGCACTGATCTCCATTTATCCGCAAAGCTTTTTTGTCGGCTCTGAGCCGCTTTCAGTCGTTCACGAAGCTGTTGTACATACTCGGAGGTTCTCTGCACTATTTCCGTGTTTCCAAGCTCTTTCTGTCCAACCTCACCCCAACAGATCGGGGTTCTACACTTCCTACCATACAACATCTCGTACGGTGGCATACCAATACTCGCGTTGTAGCTATTGCTATACGAAAATTCCGCTAGGGGTATATAGAAATCCCAGCTTCCCCCGAAATCAATTACACAGGCTCGTAGCATATCCTCCAATGTTTGGATGGTCCGTTCACTTTGCCCGTCAGTTTGAGGGTGATATGCCGTACTCGAGTTCACCCTCGTTCCCAAATCCTCGTGACATTTACACCAAAATCTGGATGTAAAACGTACATCCCTATCAGAGATGATGGTCACCGGCACCCCGTGCCTTGAAACTATCTCTCACTCTCACATAGATGTCTGCCAATCTCTCGGCCGAACTCGCCTCTCAGATCGGTATAAAGTGAGCGCTCTTCGTTAACCGATCAACCACTACCCAAATTCCATCATAGTTCCTTGGCGTTTTCGGTAGTTTCGTTATCAGATCCATGGTTATGTGCTCCCATTTCCACACGGGTATTTCCAGCGGTTGGAATTTACCGTGCGGTCGCTGGTGCTCAGCTTTCACCTGAAGACAAGTAAGACACTTCTCAACAAACTTAGCCACATCTCTCTTCATCCCTGCCCACCAGTAATCCATTTTCAAGTCTCTATACATTTTCGTGGCTCCCGGAAGTATAGAAAATTTTGACTTGTGCGCTTCATCAAGAATGAGATTCCAGACTTCAGTGATCTTTGGTACCCAAATCCGTCCGTATCGGGTCCACAACCCACGGCTATCCATAACCATCAATGCCATCTAACCCTTTACCCCCTCGGTTTTCTGATTCTCTTCTTTGACTGCTTCACTTTGGGCCGCTGAGATCAATTCAAACAGCGAAGTCGCAACCATCATTCTTAAACATTTCACATTTAACTGTGCATGGTTTTCCTTACAGCTCAGTGCGTCTGCTACAACGTTAGCCTTTCCCGGATGATACAAGATCTCGCAATCGTAGTCCTTGACTAGATCCAACCACCTCCGTTGGCGCATGTTCAGATTCTTTTGATCAGCGAAGTATTTCAAGCTCTTGTGATCCGTATAAATGGTGCACTTAACTCAGTACAAATAATGTCTCCATAATTTGAGCACGAACACCACGGCGGCCAACTCCAGATCATGAGTCAGGTAGTTGCACTCGTGCGGTTTCAGTTGTCGGGAGGCGTAGGCAATCACCTTCCCTCTTTGCATCAATACGCAGCCAAGTCCCACATGGGACGCGTCACAATAAACTACTAAATCCTCCATCCCTTTCTGTAAAGCCAGTATCGGGGCTTCACACAATTTGCCTCGCAGGGTTTCAAACGCTTCCTGCTGTTCCTCTCCCCAATCGAAACGAACACTTTTCTTTATCAGCTTGGTTAATGTCACTGATATCTTCGAGAAATCTTTAATGATCCAACTGTAGGAGCCGGCCAAACCTAGAAAACTTTGGATTTCCGTAGGACTCTTTGGCGTTTCCCATTTCATAACAGCCTCGATCTTGGCGGGGTCAACCTTGATTCCTTCTCGGTTAACCAGGTGCCCGAGAAACTGAACTTCTTGTAACCAGAACTCGCACTTGGAAAATTTTGTGTACAACTTCTCTGTCTTCAGGGTCTCAAGTACTTCACGTAAATGTAGCTCGTGCTCAGCCTCCGTCCTTGAGTAAACCAAGATGTCATCGATGAATATGATCACAGACTTATCTAGCATTGGTCTGCAGACTCGGTTCATCAGATCCATGAATCCTGACGGCGCGTTAGTAGGACCAAAAGGCATGACGACGAACTCAAAGTGCCCATAACGCATGCGAAAAGCTGTTTTGGCTATATCCTCCTCCCGGACCTTGAGTTGATGATATCCCGATCGCAGTCTATCTTGGAAAAACAGGCCGCTCCTTGCAGTTGGTCGAACAAGTCGTCGATCCTTGGAAATGGGTAACAATTCTTAATTGTCACCTTGTTGAGTTCGCGATAATCTATACACATCCTAAAGGTTCCATCCTTCTTTTTCACAAAAAGGATCGGTGCTCCCCATGGTGAGCTACTCGGGCGTATGAAGCCCTTATCAAGCAGTTCTTGTAGTTGTGTCATCAGTTCCTGCATCTCTGGCGGTGCTAGGTGGTATGGTGCCTTGGCGATAGGTGTCACTCCCGGCACTAGATCTATTCGGAACTCCACTCGCCTGTCTGGCGGAATCCCCGGCAGTTCCTCCGGAAACACTTCCGGGTAGTCGCATACCACTGGGACATCGCACATTGTCAATGTTTTCTTCTCCATTCTCGAGTCGACCACGTGAGCTATCAAGGCTGTGCAGCCCTTTCGTAGATACTTTTCCGCTTTAGTCACGGTGCAGCACGCCGTCAGTCCATTCTGTCGTTTACCGTAAATGGAGATTTCTCCCCCACTTGGGTTCTGGATCCGTATGATCCCTTGTTTGCACAATATGTTGGGCTCGTGACGCCCCAGCCAATCCATTCCCACTATCACTTGGAACTCCCTCATCGGAGTCGGTAGCAGATCGATCGCAAATCGTACATCGTCTACCACTATTACATTATCCCTATAGATCGTGGTAACACAAAAAGCCTTATCATCGGCTATCTCTACTTCTAACGGTGTTTCTAACTTCACCGGTGCTATTACAAACTTATTACAGAAAGTAGTAGATACAAAGGACTTACTCACCCCGGAATCAAATAATACAAGTGCAGGTAGAGAGTTAACAATAAATGTACCTGCAATCACATCGGGATCCTTCTTTGCCTCCTCCACGGTCATTTGAAAAGCACGCCCTCGAGGCTTCGGAACCTTGGGTTTCTTTCCCTTATGCCCATCTGTGATTCGGAGTGGTGGTTGCCAAGCAGGCCTCCCGCTTCCTCCAGTAGCTTCCGGGCACTCGGCCATGCGGTGCCCCGGTTTGTTGCACTTAAAACACATGTTCAGATGGACCCTACAGTCCTTCCCGTAGTGCCCACTCTTTCCACATACAAAGCAGTTAACGGTTCCAGCCCGGCACTCCCCAGCGTGCCCCGTACCACACTTCCCACATCGAGCCCCCGGTTTCTCACAACAGGCCTCACATTCCCAACATTCGGTTTCTTGAAGGTTGCTTACTTGCGTTCCCTCCCAGAGCAGCCCGCTCAGCGGATCTCTTTTTGTTTCTCTCCATCAGATAAAGTTCCCTTTTTCTTGCTCCCTCAACTAGCTGGTCCAGTGTAGCATACTTGCCACTTGAAACAAACTCTTAGATATCCTCCCTTAACATCTTCGTGTACCTGTGTATCTGCAGTCTCTCGTCATTTGCATAAGCTGGGCAGTACAACAGTTTTTCCTTAAATATCGCGGTTATCTGATTAACCCTCTTCGTAGTCTGCTTGAGTTTCATGAACTCATCCATCACTCGTTCCACTTCAACCTTGGGAGCATACTCCTCATAGAACAGTTTCGTAAATTCCTCCCACTTCAGCCCGGCGATAGCTTCGCCCTTCATCTTCCTCAGTAAGTTCCACCAATCCTTGGCTGCTCCCCTCAGAAAGTTGGAAGCAAACCATACCTTTGATTCCTCAGCACATCGGCTAGTAAAGAAATCTCCCTCTATTACCGAGACCCATCTGGTGCTCCGCACCGGGTCTGGTACTCCATCAAATACAGGCGGCTGACACGCCGAGAAATTGTTAGGTTTATTAATTGTATAGAATAGAATAATATATTTTGAGTGAAGTTTGTATTAATTACAAACTAGATGGTCATAATTGTAAATATACTCATGGAGTATATAAGCCTATGATTAAGACTAATCATGTACATACTAGTTTACCCGATTATAAAACATATTGAGAAAATGTTTCCAGATCAGATCGAGGAGGAGTTAAGTCCTGATGGTCAAAGAGTACATACTACTTTACCTGATTATGACCAAATGATGGATTTTTCGGATATTGATACGCAATTGATGTATGATGATATTACTGCGCTTAATGTAGATGAAGATGCTGAGAGGCAAAAACAAAGTGAGGGAGTGAGTGTTTGGAGAAAAGAAAATGTGAGTGTTGAGATTCCCCTAGCCATTTCTAGCTGGGGCATCACATCCACTGTTGGGTTTATACCTAGAATTGAAAACTACTCTGGCTTCCCACCAGAGCAAGCACAAACCCCTCCAATCCACTCAGTATCCTCTCAATAGGATATTGTTTCATCACACGGAGACAAAGCACATAATCTAACGGTTCCTCATTTGGAGGAAACTGTTATTGAAACAAGTCACACTCCTCTCCAGGCCACACCTGTCGTTTCTGCTCACATCGATAACTATCAACAGATTGTTGATTTTCTTTCAAAACACAGGGAAACACTTGAAGCAATAACTGGTCTATTCAGTGTTAGACTAGCTGGAACTACTATAGGTGAAGCCTTCACAAGCCATATCCGAGGATTAGTAGGAAATCCCACCACAGCCAACGTCAATCCAGCTTTGAAAGTGGGTGGTCCTTCATCTACAGAATTCGTTTCTGGAGGTGCTGGAACCTCAACGGGTAATCTAAGTGATCCCGGTGTTACAACTTCTGAATCTCAATCGGCTAAGGAATTCGTTTCCAAGGCTGATTTTGGTGCTGCTCTTGAACAGTTGCACGTCAGAATTGATGATATTCAAAGATTACAACTTGACAGACTCACCAGAATCGAAAAGAAATTGGATGGTTTAGTAGAACAGAAAGAAATGGAAGTAAAGGATAAAGTTACAGATGCCTTGTCAGTGGATGAGTTAAAAAGCTTATTAATGGTTAAATTGATCGGCAAGGGTGATAGTAGTTATGAGGATTTAGATATCTTATCATTGTTGAGAACTGAGGTGGAGTCTACGTGTAAAGCTACTGCCGGGTCATCAAAACGACCTAGGCATGACGATGATGACTCAGACACCGATCGTCCTGACGGGGAGAAACGTTTAAAAACTTATTTCGATACCCCGGCTGCTCAGCGAATTGGTGCAGTTGCTGCTAGATTGGAGGAAACATCGTTTAAACAAAAATATAAGGGCAAGCAGACTGTGGTTGAATTTAAGGATTCAAACGTGCCTGAGGTTGAGGCAGAGGATGAGGATCTGACGCTAGCCTTATGGCTGAGCAAGCACGAGGTTGAAAAGCTTTCTTCCGAGATTGTTGATGAATCTGTGCTTGATAGTTACAATTTGGATAGTGTAATGAAAGTGCATAAAGAAGTAACAGAACAATTTCCACCATCTCCTAAGCAATTGAGAGTCACTCCTTCAGACATCAGAAAACAACAACTAAAAGAAACTCAAATCAGAGAAATATCAAAACAGTCAGAATGGAATATCCCTAAAACTGCTCAAATAGATCCGGTTTACACTGGGTCTTTACCAAACGTAAAGAAAAGCTATGTGCTAACTAGGGAGGCCCTGAAGAAAACAGTCAAAAACTAGAGATACCAAGATGTACCAGTGGCCTTTCTAGAAGAAAACTTTGTCGACATCTATGTAGAGGATATGAAGAGTTATACAATTGGGCATGTGGACCTAAAATTCTTAAACCTTAGTGATGTTAATTTTCTGCTAGAGGAGCTTGAAATGAAACTAGAAAAGAATTTTGAAGATTCAGCTGGTTATAAGAAGCTCAGGGAGTTTGTCAGGCACCGATGTCAAATTGCAGAGTATACAGATCTTTAGTTGGGAGCCGAATCTGATAAAGCTAAAATAAATCTGCTGAAGCCAAACACAAAACATTCAAAGATTGACCAACTTAAGATGTTTCAACTTGTCTGGAGTGATGATGAAGAGTTTAAGAGAGATGAAGAAATTGTTTTGTTTAACAGGAAAAGAGAAAAGTTCTTCTTAAGGTTCAAAGAAGTTAATGCTTACACAGATGGATCTTTGAAGATTTGGACCTTAAAAATTTTGGATTATAGTATGAGCTTAAAGAATGAAGTAGACCAAGCGCCCAGAGTCAGATTAACTGAAGTCATAAAGCTATTCGATACCAAACGAGATGAAAGAAAGATGATCAGACATTGGCAGAGAAAGATGGGTCAAAGAAATATGAGCTAGACTTAAACAAGGGGTTGAATGTTAGAGTTAAATTTGTGTTTAAGTCTAGTCACAATTTAGTGCTTTTATGATTTACTTTGTACTTAGTATATATAGTATTGTAGTCTTCCTTTCTTGTAACTTTTGACATAATATTGAATAGAAAACACACACATTAAGGTGTTTCCATACATTCTCCCTAGTTGAATCTATTGTGTATTCGTTTGATTGCTCTACAATTGGTATCAGAGCAATTGAAGGCACCAACCCATTAGTTGTTGAGAATGAAGAGAATGTATTGACATATGACTCTGAATTTCCTACTGAGTATATACTAACTCTTACGCAACAGGTGGAGATCCTATCTTCCCATAATCAATCTCTCACGAACAAGAACCAGAAGTTGCATGAAAAAACTATAAATCTAAAAATGAAACAAGCAACGAAAAGTGAAGTTAAACTAAAAACTCAATTCTCAAAAATAGAACAACTTCAACAAGAAATGAAAGACAAAGAAAATGCACTCAACAAATTCCAAAAAGAAACAGAGTTAAAAGTGCATGATTTGAATGCAGCCAAACTGTCTGCAGAGTTAAACTTAAAAAGCAAGTAACTACACGTCATAGTATTTTCAAAAACCTTGAACCAAATTTCAAGAACCTTGAACCATAGTATTTATTCGAACATGGTGGGGTAACTCTTCTTCATTTCTACTTCGGACTCCCACGTCCAGTCTGAACCTTTACGGTGCTCCCACTGCACCTTTACCATTCCCACTTCCCGGTTGCGTAGCCGTTTGGTCTTCCTTTCAAGAATTGCAACCGGTCTCTCGACGTAGTTCAGTCTTTCATCTACGGTGATATCCCCTAATGGTACAAATGCCGATTCATCGACTAAACACTTTCTCAGGTGAGATACATGAAACGTGTTATGTATCTTTGATAACTCCTCGGGTAGCTCCAGACGATAAGCCACCTTTCCAATCCTTGCAATGACCTTGAAACGCCCAATAAACCTTGGGTTCAGTTTCCCACTCGTTGTGAATCGTATTATTCCTTTCCATGGTGATACCTTTAACAATACAAAATCACCAACTTGAAATTCTAGCACTGATCTCCGTTTATCCGCATAGCTTTTCTGTCGGCTCTGAGCCGCTTTCAGTTGTTCACGAACCTGTTGTACATACTTGGAGGTTCTCTGCAGTATTTCCTTGTTGCCAAGCTCTTTCTGTCCAACCTCACCCCAACAGATCATGGTTCTACACTTCCTACCGTACAACATCTCGTATGGTGGAATACCAATGCTCGTGTGGTAGCTATTGTTATACGAAAATTCCGCTAGGGGTAAATACAAATCCCAGCTTCCCCCGAAATCAATTACACACGCTCGTACCATATCCTCCAATGTTTGGATGGTCCGTTCACTTTGCCCGTCAGTTTGAGGGTGATATGCCATACTCAAGTTCACCCTTGTTCCCAAATCCTCGTGAAATTTACTCCAAAATCTGGATGTAAAACGTACATCCCTATCAGAGATGATGGTCACGGGTACCCCGTGCCTTGAAATTATCTCTCTCACATAGATGTCCACCAATCTCTCGGCCGAACTCGCCTCTCGGATCGGTATAAAGTGAGCGCTCTTCGTTAACCAATCAACCACTACCCAAATTGCATCATAGTTCCTTGGCGCTTTCGGTAGTTTCGTTATCAGATCTATGGTTATGTGCTGCCATTTCCACACGGGTATTTCTAGCGGTTGCAATTTACCGTGCAGTCGCTGGTGCTCAGCTTTCACCCAAAGACAAGTAAGAAACTTCTCAACATACTTACCCAGATCTCTCTTCATCCCTGGCCACCAGTAATCCATTTTCAAGTCTCTGTACATTTTCTTGGCTCCCGGATGTATTGAAAATTTTCACTTGTGCGCTACATCAAGAATGAGATTCCGGACTTCAGTGATCTTTGGTACCTAAATCCGTCCGTATTGGGTCCACAACCCACGGCTATCCTTAACCATCAACGCCATCTGACCGTTTACCCTCTCGGTTTTCTGATTCTCTTCTTTGACTGCTTCACTTTGGGCCGCTGAGATCGATTCAAACAGCGAAGTCGTAACCGTCATTCTTAAATATTTCACATTTAACTTTGCATGGTTTGCCTTAAGGCTCAGTGCGTCTGCTATAACGTTAGGCTTTCCCGGATGATACAAGATCTCACAATCGTAGTCCTTGACTAGGTCCAACCACCTCCGTTGGCGCATGTTTAGATTCTTTTGATCAGCGAAGTATTTCAAGATCTTGTGATCCGTATAAATGGTGTACTTAACTCCGTACAAATAATGTCTCCATAATGTCTCCGTACAAATAATGTCTCCATATAACTATAAACTTGAATCCCTTGGATACCACAGACCTAGATCAGGAGTACCCTTGAGATACTTGAATATCCTTTTTACTTCCTGTAGACGTGATTCCTTTGGATAAGCCTGAAATCTAGCACAAAAGCATGTAGAGAACATTATATGTGGCATACTAGCCGTCAAATACAGTAATGAGCCAATCATACCCCGGTATGTTTTTAAATTAGCTGCTTTTCCCTCAAGATCAGCAGACAGTTTTGTTTTTGAAGACATAGGGATATATAAAGAGGAACAACGGAGCATGTCATATTTCTTCAACAAGTCTTTAATGTACTTGGACTGACTTATGAAAATGCCATGACTCAATTGTTTCACTTGTAATCCAAGAAAGAAATTCATCTCTCCCATCATACTCATTTGAAAATGATTTTTCATAGTTATTGCAAACACATCACTGTACTTTGGGTTTGTAGAACAAAAGATAATGTCATCCATATAAATCTGTACTAAGATTAGGTCCTTTCCTTTGGCTTTAGGGAATAAAGTGGTGTCGGTTTTTCCTTTGTTGTATCCCACACTCAGCAGATATTTAGACAGGACATCATACCAAGCTCTCGAGGCTTGTTTTAGTCCATATAAAGCTTTGTCTAGAATATAAACATGATGTGGGAGTTTGGGGTTGACGAAGCCTTCTGGCTGAGACACATAGACTTCCTCCTTGAGGATACCATTTAAGAATGTTTTCTTGACGTACATTTGGAAAACCTTAAAACTTTTGTAGCCAGCATAGGCTAAGAATAGTCTTATGGCTTCTATCCTAGCTACATGAGCAAATGTTTTGTCGTAGTCTATTCGCTCCTGTTGGTTGTAACCTTTAGCAACCAGCCTAGCTTTGTTTCTTACCAATATTCCATTGGAATCTCGTTTCTTCTTAAAAATCCACTTAGTACCCACCACTGATTTATCTTCTAGAAGTTGTACCAATCTCCAAACTTTGAGGGTTTCGAACCGGTTGAGTTCCTCTTGCAATGCAATGACCCAATCAGCATCTTGTAAAGCATCAGAGACTTTGGTGGGTTCAATCATAGATAGGAAACTGGAATGAAGGCACTCATTAGCTATTGTAGAACGAGTCCTTACACCATCTTGAACATTTCCAACAATTTGAGATTCGGGATGGGATTGTGTCCATCTTATTACTCGGGGGTTCTGAATAGGAGGAAAGAACTCATTTAATCTGTTTGTGAGTTCAATGTCTTCCTCATTTGGTGTAGCTTCTGAATCATATATGGGAGTACCCTCATAAACCGGCTCATGAGGTACTATAACTGGACTAACAGTTGATGTAGACGGAGAATCCACGGTTGGATATGAAGACGAGTTGTCAACCTCCGTTATAGTTATAGCAGGAGCCACTGCATCATTCCTGTCACTAGCATTAGGAACATTTGAAGGTATTAGTTTCACATAATCGAGTAGCAACGGAAGCAAGATATAATACAAAATAATAAGCTAACCAAATAAACACTTCCCATTGACCAATATCTAGACATGGAATTGCAACTAAAATATAATAAACAAGATAGAAGAAAAGTTATACCACAACTCAAACACAATAATCTTCCTCTTGTTAATCTTCAAGAACTTAAGCAAGTCAAGGCTTCAAGAATCCAAACAAGGATTCCTCTAATGAAGTCCACCCCAAGCAAACTTGATTCCTAAATGCTAGTAAGTTGGTGTAGCCACCAAAACAACACCCAAGTCTATGTGTTTCTTGCTTCTTGTGTTCAAGAACACCAAGAACAAGATGAACAAGTGAGAGAAAGTTCAAGTGTCAACCAAGAGACCAAGTCCTAGCCAAAAGCCTCAACAAGAGCAGATAACTCGTGATCTCTTTGCCTACCACACTTATGAGAAGTTAACCACATTAAACCAAGTGTTTAAGGCTGTTAATTCTGCTATTACAGCGAACGTACACGGCCCGTGTAGGTCTATACGGCCGTGTAGGCCCAAAGTCCACGGCCCCAATTGGGCTAAGACGGCTCGTGTCAATCAAGCACTACACGGCCCGTTTTCATCTACACGGCCTGTATAGGCCCAAACTACACGACCTTGAACTGGGCTAATACGCCTCGTGTATGTTGGACTAGACACGGCCCGTGTTCAGGAACACGACCCATGTACCATCATGCCAAAACCCATTTTGGACTTTTCCTCTCTTTTGCTTGATTGTGTTGCCGGAATCAATACTTGGTGTGTGACCCAATAGGCCTATACTTCATCAGCAGTGCTATTAACTCGTTCATGTCAGCGGGCATATTCCAACAGCATTAGATTCAAATTGTAAGAAATCAATTAGGAAATCTAAAGTATGTTCTGATGAACTTGGATTTGTATTTGGTTCTTTTATTTGAAGTACTAGTCCTGAACTGACTTGTCTAGAAACAACTTCCTTGTTCTTTTGAAAAGTGTTAAGATTCAATATATTGTCGAATGTAACATTTATGCTTTCAATAACACAGTTAGTTCTTTTGTTTAAAACTCTGTAGGCCTTCGCCTCAAATTTCCCTACATTATCCCTTTTATTGAGTGCAAAGCACTTATTACTAATTATATGAAGATATTTGATATTAGGCACAATGCCATTTGCCAATTCGTAAGGAGTTTTATTGAAACGTTTATGAATGAAAGAACGATTCTGTGTGTAACACGCTGTGCTAACTACTTCAGCCTAATAGGAAGGCGGGAGACCGGAGTATGATAGCATAGTACGAGTAGCCTTAACCAGAGTTCGGTTGCGTCGTTCCACCACTCCATTTTTTTTGGAGTGTATGCTGCTGAAAACTGATGTGTGATCGCCACCAGGTCAAGATAGTCAGACAAGATTTTGTTTTTGAACTCAGTTCCATTATCCGTTCGAATGGATGCAACAATGTGTTCAAACTTGTTCTGCTGCTGTTTGATGAAGCTGATGATGACAGGAGTTGCTTCATCCTTTAACCTTAAGAACTTGACCCAAGTATACCTATAATAGTCATCCATAATGACTAGGATATACTTCTTCCCATTGCATGTTTGGACTCTCATCGGACCACACAAGTCCATGTGCAGAAGCTCCATTGTCTTCTTTGTACTGGAGACTTGCTTGACTTTGTGACATGATCGTTTCATCTTCCCTTTTCACAATCTGCACACAAATGATCTTTGTTGAATTTTAACTTTGGCAGGCCTCTCACTTGATCTGTAGTAACCAATTTGTTGATGTTTTGAAAGTTGAGATGTGAGAGTTTCCTGTGCCATTGCCAAGTTAAGTCCGATGAGGCCTTACTCAAAAGACAGACGAAGGTCTTTGTATTGTAGTTGTTCAAGTCAATGGAATACAAGTTTGACTTCCTTGTTCCAGCTAGAAGTACATCACCTGTCTCTGTTTTGACTAAACATGAATTCTTCTTAAAGGTAACCTACATGTCTTTGTCACAGAACTGGTTAATGCTGAATACGTTATGGTGCAGTCCTTCTACGAAAGAAACCTTTTTGATTTTTATGCTCTTTTTCACAATATATCCGTACCCCAGAATTGGTGCTACATTGTCATTCCCAAAAGAACATTCCCGGAGTACTTGGGAACAAAATTTTTGAGAAGACTCTTGTTGTCTGTCATGTGCTTGGTGCACCCTGAATCCAAGTACCCGATATTAGGTTCCTGCACATAGAAAAGAATGAAGGTTTAGGTCCACATGTAGAGATGGGTCCTGGTGTGTTAGATGATGCATTGGTGTCAACAACCTCTTGAACAATGCAATGTATGCTTTTCTGTGTATTCCATTGAATCTTTTGTTCTTCTTTGTTGAACTTTGAAGTTTTAATCTAGAGTGGATCAGGAACAATTTGAGATTCAATTTTGAGAGGGGTCTCTCCTTGTTCAAGAATTGTGGGCTCCGTTAAGTCTTTGAGATCAAGTACCTGAAGCATTTCTTTGCGTCTCCAAACTTGGACCATTTTAGGTTGTGAAATTGTTTTAGCCATAGATGGTTGTTTGGTGGTTACAGGTTTGTAAACTTTGGTGGTTGTTTTGTTCACTTTGGGTTTTGTCGTGTGAACATTTGAGCTTGATGGTTTTGATGATTTAAATTTTGTATCGTTCCATGCCCTTAAAAAATCCTTGTACCCTCGTCTCTGGTATGTTTCTAACTCTTGAATTGTGATTAATCTATTTTCATAGTTCTAGTAGTTCATGAGTTTTAGAGCATGTTTTTTCACCCATTGATGAATGATTATTCCGTATGAGGTTATAAATGGTGCATTGATTTGATTTGACCCTTGTGGTCTCCAATTCTCACATGCAAGAATTCCCAAGCCTTTTCTAAGTCTCTCATACTAACATTTGTACTCGCAATGTCCTTGTAAACAACCATTACTTGTGCAAAAATAAGTGCTAGCTTTCATTTCAGATTCTGAAAACGATATACATTGACTAAAGAAATTGGAAATGTGATGACACATATTTGAAAAATTAAAACATGGCTTAGAAGAACTAGGTGTAAACTTTCGTCTGCTATCTTTCGTGCAAAAACTTCTCAGGTTGTCTTTCTTCTCACATCTGAAACAGTTGAACAATGGTTAGTTGTGAGAGACTTTGAGTTCTTTTTGATAACTTTTGTTTGAGATTGTGTGTTATTGGATTTGGAAATGGCATTTGGTTGTCTTTTGGTGGTTTCAAGAGATTGATGATGTTTCCTTGGAATCCATGAATCTTCCACCTTCATTTTTCCTTTTTCTTCTCTCGTATATTTTCTTGTTGGTTGGGAAGTAGAAGTTGTAGAAGTGCGTGTCAAGAATTCCTTCTCACAGTGACATGAAAGACTCTTTTCTGATTCTTTTACTTCATTTTCTACATCATTTGTTATGATGGTTTGAAAATAACAGGCTACAAGTATTTCGAGTTGCCTATGTAACAACATATGTGGTATGTATACTCGGGCTTGCAGAACTACTTGTGGCGTCTTAAGATCTTCAGGATATGTAAGCATAGAATCATCTATCTCACTCAGTTTGTGTGGCTCGGATGTGATAGATTTGTTCAATGTTTGATAATCAAAAGGAATCTCAAATTTTAAGTTTGTCTTTCTTTTGAAATCCTCTTCTATTACTTCCTCCTCTTGTCCAACAAATACCATGTTCTTTGTGATGCCATCATTCATTAGATTAAAGTCATATAACTGTTTGGCTGTCACTTTTACACTTATTCTCGGGTTTTCAAATCCAAGACCATCGTAGGTCCATTTAGAGAATTTTTGTTTTTTTTTATTTATTAAGAAAGATTGTTTGTTCTGATTGACCCCTTTTAATCAGTGTGTCCTCAAGTTCTTTAATTTTTTAGCATAGTTTACCCTTTTCTTTGATAACAAATTTAGTATCATTTTCAGCACTAATTTTCTCTACTTTGAGTTCATGAATTTGGTTGCTCATGCTTGCTGTTAACTCAATCAATTCATTTTCTTTTTCAATTATTTTTGTTTTGAGTTCAGCCATTTCTCTGTCAACCTGGAATGTTTCCATTTGTTGATTTCTTATTATTTCTTTTAATTTTTCTATATCCATTTTAGACTTTTGTACCTTTTTCTCTAACTTTTTCATGAGTGCCATGATGATCTGAACATGTTCCATGCTCAGACCACAACCTGTTAGGGAGTTAGAGTGTATCTCATCATCTGCATCCTCAACATCAAGCCCTTCATCATCTGTGTTATCATAATGTGCCTCTGGCTCTTCATTTTCATCATTAAATTCATCTTGAACATCAGCCATCATGCAAAATTGTGCTTGTACTTCCTCATCTAAATCACTATCATCAGTACCTGATAGGAATTGGTCTTCTTCAACCATCATGACCTTTCCTGCACTTTTCCTCTTAGGTAGCCTGAGTTTTGTTCGTAATACTCAACATTCTTTTTCTTCTTTTGAGTGCAGTCTTTGATGAAATGGCCATTGCCCCCATAGTTGTAACATTTTCTGAATTCTCTCTTTTCCTCCTTCACGAATCTAGGTTTCTCAGTAACCCTGAAGGTATTTGGTCTTCGGGACCAAGAAGTGTATCACTAATGGTTGTTGGTTTTTGAATACCTATTCTTGAATGCCTTTGTAATAAAATTCATGGCTTTTATTACTTGCTCCATTTATGTACCATCTGACTCATAAGATTCTGAGTTAGACAGGGCCACTTGCTTGTACTTTTAAGTTCTGGAGGATTTGCGGGGTGATGGTTTAGTAGCTACAAGAGCTAGGGGATCAGTAGACATCCTGGGAGCAGACTTTGAGACCTCATCCTGGTATTGTTGGAGGTCCTCAAAGATGTTGTGGTATGTAACAATCGTGAGGTTTCGATTGATATGCTTGTACAACTTCACATGCTCCTTCCATTCAGGATCAAGAGCTCTCAAAAACACAGTTGATATCAAGATCAGTTCTCTCAACCTTATTGGTTCTCAGTTCATTCTGGAGCTTGCAGAAATGATTGTAAGTATCAATTAACAGTTTGTTTTCCTTTTTAGTGAATTCGTGAAACATGTTCACTAGTTGTGTTCGTTTGATATGCTCTTCTTGCTCAGTCCCTTGTAGTTGTCTTTTAATCTCATCCCATATTTCTTTGGCTGTTGCTAAGCTATCCACTTCCATATACATTTCTGATGATAGGTCTTGTTTCAGAAAATACTTAGCAAGCCTGTCTGCTTTCTTTCTTTCCTTCTCAACAGCAGTCAACTCATCGGGTGTTTTCTCTCTTGCCACTATATGAATTGGAGGGTTGTTATCAGGTTGTGCATTGATGATTCTGTAAAATTTCTTATCTCCGTTGAGAATTGAGTCAATCATCATCTCGCCATACACCTCATTGTGTTCCAAAAAGTCCATAAACCTCCCTTACCAGACTAGGTAATCATTGCGGAAGAGAACAGGGGGTTTTGAGTCTGTGCTTATGGCTAGAATCGCGTTGGAACTTGACATTTTTGTTTTACTTGAATGCTAGATAATGATTGTTAACGTGAAAAGTTGGTGATTGGGGTTCGAAGTTGGTTTCTTCGAAGTATTTTTTAAGATAAGTGAATTCGAAAGTGTTTGTTCAAAGTGATTGACTGGGATTCGAAGTGAACAGTATTGAATTCGAAGTGAAGTTTACAGTTGACTTTGAATGGAACAGTACTATTTGGTATTCGAAGGAATGGTTCAAAGAGAATTTGAACAAATGATATTCGAATGCGAAGTGTTGAGACACGCTCGAAATCTGTTTTTTATTTGAAGTGAAATGTTATTCGAAATCTGTTTTGTAGATCATCAATATCTCATCGATTCCATCATCCTCATGATATATGATGAACTTTTGAAGCAAAAAAACCATAGGAATATCCATGGAAAACTTCAGAAACTCAATCAATTATGATCCAAATCAAATCATATTTGATTGTTCGTGAATTTAGACTTGATTTAAAGATGAATGGGATCAATTTCAACAGAAAACTCACTCAAACTTCATATCTTCGAATTCTGAATAGTAAATTCTTCGATTTTGGTTGTTCTTCGATGATTCACCCAATCACGAGTCAACTTAGATCAAGTTTGGCTCTGATACCAATTGAAAGCTCAATTCCATGATTATCCCTTCAAGTATTTGTGTAGAGAAGATGATATGACAGAAACGCACACTAGACCTTTTCCTTTAATATCGATGTCTTGAAATGTGAGAGTCAAAAGCATTACAAGGGTGCCGATGGTTTTTCAAGATTACAATGGCCAAGGGCCAAGGACCTATTTATAGGCCACGCCTACAATTAGGCTTTTCTACATTTCAAAAAACTAATAATTAAGGACATAACCAAAGGCTTCGGTGTGCTCCCACTTGATCCCTTGTCTCCACACCGATTCCTTGTTAAGCTGTTTTGGTAACTCGGTATGGACACGACAATTACCAAGGTGTAGTAAGTTGGAATTGTAAATCGCCCTTCAAGATATGTGGTGGTACTTTTGCTTAATGGTTGGCTCGGTTTATGATCAACAACCAACCTTGCGAAATGCCACACTCACCTACCACACACTTACGCAAGCATTAGCTCGGCTAAAGCTCGACAACCAATGCTTGTTTCACTAGATGCGGCATCATCTTACGCATGACGTATGATTTACTTTTGAGAAAAACAGGACTTTTTTTTCTCGTTTAAAAAATTGCTTTTTGTTTTGATTAAAAAATAAGTGACAAAACTCATTTTTCATTTTGAACATAAACCATTTTTATATTATATTGTTAGTCGTGTGAGCATGCGGAGTTTGTAACCAATTAAGGAAAACTCTTAGTTTTATTATTTTGAAAGATTTTCTAGCATGCGAAGATCCTAACAGCCATGCAAGAAAATAACATAACATATGAACAACCACACATACAAAACCGGTAATGAGCCCTTATAACCCTATGCGTTATCCCTGAAAGTCCAAAGATGTGATAATAGATGAGTAAACTTGAAGATACTTGTATGTAAGATGAAGAACTAGTCAAGAACACAAGTATGAACACTTTTCTTGAGCTTGATGATGTATTGCAATTACTTTGAATGTGAAATACAAACTGATGAAAGTTACAATATGCAAAGGTTACCTTGCAAACCTAGTTTGCAAGGTATATAGAGCATGTGCCATGTGGGCCAAGAGCCTCATGGGCTTTTACTACTAAACTAGCTAATATTACAAGTGTGGGCCAAGCCCAATACAATTAACTAGTCTAGAAGGATTATAATAATAATCATACAAAAGGACACAAGGCCTAAAAACATATTTTTAGACTAACTTTCTCCCCCTTTTGTAGCCTTGTGCTGAGCTGGGATGTTTTATCTGCTTCTTTAACCTAGGAGTCCTTCCCACCTCTGGATGGTCTTCCTCTCCTGAACCTTTTCTTCCAATAGGTCAGCAACCCTTCTCATTTTTACTAGTAGTTCCTGTTCTTGCACATGTCGGGTTTTGAAGCAAGTTCACGGTACTTTGAGATGCATCGTTGGAGAGTACCGTCAGAATACGCGTTAAGTTTTGAGAGTCTGAGCAAGGCTTTGCCACCATTTAGATTTGACATTATAAGCCCTTCACCACCTTCACAGTCTTCGTCATAAACCTCAAAGATCACATACTTTTGATATTTATTCATTTTAAAGAAGTGTTGGTTAGGCTTCAGATCATTTATCTTGGGAAGATCAGCCTTAGCACCCAACTGTAGATCGTGAGTATGACTTAGAAGGATTTTCTTTCTCATGAAGTCCCTAATGACTGTCAAATCTTTCTGCTCTTCTCTGTTCTTACCGACTTTTCATGCTAGCTCATCCTCCAGATGTGTGATGTCTCCCAAGTTCAAATGCCTGAATTCAACCTTGTGAAGTGTATACGTCTCCCCATCTGCTCTTGTAACATGGAAGTGAACCATTAAGTAGTTGAGGAAGTTGCGCATGTACACCAAATTAATCTTGGCAATAGGAAACTTGGAGGCCACCTGTTCTTTCAGACTCGCATGTAAGGTGCGAGCAAACCTCACTGCTTTCTCATGTTCTGTTGAATTCAGTATATAAAGATCATCTACCTCTTTGACCTGCTCTGAATAGATCTGGGGAATTCTTTCTTCAAGATATGGAGCACTTAGCCACTGGGTCGCCAAGGGAGGTTGAGGTTTTGCCAGTGCTTCTCTAGGCTTGATGTTTTCTATTGTTGGCCTTCCTTCTATGATTCTCTCGTGAGTGGCTAATGGATTCGGTCTTCCATGGTACGTTTCTAGTATGGGCCACTCACTTACTTGCTGATCTGATTCTTACTGTTGCTGCTGACTTATCAAATCGATTGGTACAACGTTGAATTACCCTTGCTGTAGAAGAAAGATGTCTAGTAGCTCCCGATTGATCGTTGTGAAGACCTTTTTTATGTTTATCAAGGTTTGCTCCTCCTCCTCCTCCTCCTCTACCTCTGATACTAGCCTTTTTTTCTTTAGCTTTTTCGGTTGAGGTTTCAGGAAGGGAAGGTTCTGCTTCAGGAGTTTGTGTTCGGATTTGGGGAGTTTGGATTTGTTGGATTTGGATTGATGGGGTTTTAGGTACCTCTGTCGACTCTACCTGTACCTCTGCCCCTTGATTAAGTTCAAATTCAAACTTCAATGTTTGCTATTGTTCACCACTCTTACTGCCACTGCCACTCTGCCCTTGCTGAGGCGTTGGTGCAGGAGCGGCTTTTATGCGTAGAACTGAACTTTGCGCGCCGATATACCTCTGACGAGCCCTTTTCTCCCCCTCATGATGACCTTTATGTTGGGAATCCATGGGGATCGAAGCACGCAATGGAAGCAACAAAACACACAAAAACGATCCCATGATTTCCCAATGGTGGTGAAAACTTGCAAGAAGATGCATGCAACAATAAACAAACACAAAGAGAAGACGGAAAGCAAGCCATACCCTAGAAGACTTTGGTAAAATTCTGGAACAACTTCGAATTTGGGATGAGCTCTTGAAACAAAAGGCTCTAAGCACCAAAGAAGTCCACACAAAGCTTGGCTTCTTTCTCCTTGTACTAGCAAGCCACCAAACCACCAACACTTGACGATTTGGTTTAGGAACAGCCCTTGAACAACACTAGAAGATCACCAACACAAGGTCTTGTGCTTCTCTCAACTTAGAACACTCACTTGTGTATTTCTCTAATGTGTATAATTGCAAGAAATTAACCAAGAGAGTAGAATGCACCAAAAGGATCTCTTTTATCGGCATTCTATCTGTTCAAAGAGCCCAGAGTCGGAGCTAAGTGGCACACCATGATTGAACCAACAAAATGGTCCAACCAAATACAAGTGTCACTTAGAATTCTGCCTTCACGACTTCTTCACGGGCTCTTACGGGCTGTGAAGGATAATGCGCCACGACCGGCCATTTATCCTCCATGAGTCGTGCCGCGCTGTGCAAAAATCGTGAGGGTTCGTGCCTTCACGACCTCCTTCACGGGCCGTGTAGGGTCATGAAGCCCAAGGGTTTCACGAACCATGCAGCCCACGACAGCACTCGTGGACACGAGTTGCTTCACGACCCGCGGAGCATCCTTCACGGTCGTGAAGCCTTGGTCAACTGGAATTTGACCATCTTGACTCTTTCTTCTTATGGTAGGCTGTCGAGATTGAAACTTGGCGTGTGACCCAATAGGCCCGTGCTTCATTGGCAGTGATGCTATCCTACGTGTGTCAGTGGGCAGATACCAACAAACTCCTACTTGTACATGACACACCGTATCCATGGGCACCACAGACAGGGAGCGGCCTCTAGCAAGGCATCCCTGCCCCCAACTAAACATGGGGTATGTCATCCCTGACAAGTACCATGATAAACTAAAAGAGTTTGACATGGTCCTATAGATAAGTGATCAATTATCTTATTTTTTGCGATATCCAAGTGAACACGAGACATGGTACAAAGTCATTCTCCGATCGTTCACGATTATGTTTCTCGATCAAGATTGGTGGGGACCAAAAGGTGAGTTGCAACTGATCAACTATAATTGCAAACTCGAGCATGGCCATGCATTTTGGTGTCAGCGCCCAATCATCGAGGGGCCCAGTGATATCTCTCTTTACAGAGGAACAAAAACCTTCGACTACATTGTCTCGAATACAATGGCAATACTTTACCCAAGTGCATCCTTTATAATAGCCAGTTACGGACTACATTTGAAAGCAATCAGAATAAAGCAAACCAAAATAGTGAAACACATGCATCTCCGGTCTAAGGATAAAAGATATTATCATCCTGATTTACTCTTGACATGTACCATGAAGTAAGATCAGGTGTGGGTCGTCCAATCACTTGAAACTCTTTTAAAGTATAGGCGAAATATTGCGTCCCTTGTATTTAATCCCCATTGAATACTATGACCAATCATTCCCCTCGATCTTCGTTCATACTTCCTTCCTTGAAGAATGACCGATCATGGACAGTTTAGAATGTAAAACATTCAAGGAAGTAATAAAACATGCAAAGTTAGAACACAATAATGATTTAAAGAAAGTATTCGCTACACGCGTATCATTAAATCACCATTTAATAATCAATACATTCAAAAATACAATATTGCTTAATGTTCCCAATAATATAGTAAATACATCGAATACAATAACCAACAACTCAAACCAAGTCACAAGCATATCTAATACCAATAGCACGTGTGTGGGCATCGTGCTTGGCTTGCGACAACGGTTTAATGAACGGATCCGCCAAATTGCTATCCGTATGTACTTTGCTGATGACGATGTCTCCATTTTCGACCACGTCCCGGATAAAATGATATTTCCGCGGAATATGCCTCGTGCATCGATGAGACCTTGGTTCCTTTGCTAAAGCAACGGCACCCTCGTTGTCACAGAAGATCTCAACAGGGTCGCTGATGCTTGGAACCACTCCCAGATCAAGCAGAAATTTCCTTATCCATACGGCCTCCTTAGCAGCTTCACTGGCCGCAATGTATTCCGACTCGGTAGTGGAATCGGCCATGGTGTGTTGCTTGGAGCTCCTCCAGGATATAGCACCGCCCTTTAATAGGAACACGAACCCCGATTGTGATCGGCAGTCATCCCTATCGGTTTGGAAGCTTGCATCAGAGTAACCCTTTACTCTAAGCTCTTCCTCACCTCCGTACACTATGAACATCTCCTTAGTCCTCCGAAGATACTTGAGAATGCTCTTCACCGCCATCTAATGAGCTTCGCCAGGGTTGGCTTGATATCTACTCGTCATGCTCAAGGCACACGATACATCAGGCCTTGTACATAGCATGTCGTACATGATCAAGCCCACAGCCGAAGCATATGGCACTCGCTTCATTACTTCCCGTTCCTCTGGGGAATTAGGGGATTGAGTCTTACTCAATACCAAACCATGTGACATTGGAATGAACCCCTTCTTGGAGTCTTCCATCCTAAACCGCTTTAGGACTTTGTCAACATATGTACTTTGGCTAAGCCCAATAAGCCTCTTGGATCTATCTCTATAGATTTTGATCCCAAGAATATAAGTCGCATCTCCTAGATCATTCATTGAAAAACAATTCCCTAACCAAGTTTTTACACCTTGAAGGGTCGGGACATCGTTTCCAATGAGGAGTATGCATCGACATACAAGACTAGGAACACAACTATGCTCCCACTAGCCCTTACCTATACGCATGGCTCATCCTTGCTTTTCGAAAAGCCAAACTCTTTGACTTTCTCATCAAAGCACAGGTTCCAACTGCGCGATGCTTGCTTAACTCCAAAAATGGACTTCTTAAGCTTGCAGACTTTATCCGGATGCTTGGCATGTATAAAACCCTCGGGTTGAGTCATATAGACCTCCTCGCTTAGTGTCCCATTAAGGAACGCGGTTTTTACATCCATTTGCCA
This sequence comes from Dittrichia graveolens, assembly GCA_038502395.1. Taxonomy (NCBI): domain Eukaryota; kingdom Viridiplantae; phylum Streptophyta; class Magnoliopsida; order Asterales; family Asteraceae; genus Dittrichia; species Dittrichia graveolens. The sequence goes on from JARJIL010000003.1 coordinate 57,302,077, forward strand.
AATCTGATAATCATGAAATGCGGCAATTGCCATAAGTGTCCGGATAGACTTCAACCTAGCCACCGGGGAAAAGGTTTCATCATAGTCTACACCATGAGTTTGCGTGAAACCCTTTGCCACCAGTCGGGCTTTGAAGGTGTCTACCTCTCCATCTATGCCGGTCTTTTTCTTAAAGACCCATTTGCACCCTACGGGTCTACACCCGGGTACCGGATCTACACCCGGGTACCGGATCTACCAAATCCCAGACTTGGTTATCCGACATAGATTGCATCTCGGATTCCATAGCCTCTTTCCACCTAGCGGACTCAGGACCCACCACGGCGTTCCGATAAGATGATGGTTCATCATGATACCACTAGGTCGCAGCCCTCAGACATGAGAAACCCATATCTCTCTGGCTCGTTGCGACTCCTACCGGATCTTCTAAGTGGTAAAGGATCCGTGTCAGGTTCTCCAGCAGCGCCGTGCTGAGAATCATCTTGTGAACTAGTGCCAACTTCAGGTTGGTCATTGGAGGGTTCCTGAATCTCTTCAAGACCTACCTTTCTCCCACTAGCGTCTTTGGATAGCATCTCTCTTTCAAGAAAGACGGCCCTCCGAGCAACAAATACCTTGTTCTCGGACGGTTTGTAAAACAAATATCCCATAGACCCGGCAGGATATCCAATGAACAAACACCTCTCGGCTCGGGGTTTCAATTTGTCCTCCACCTCACGTCTCAAGTAGGCAGGACAACCCCAAACCTTTAGATATGAAAGCGATGGAACCTTTCGATGCCACATCTCAAAGGGTTGTTTTCTTGACCTTCTTAGTTAGTACGAGGTTAAGGATTCTAACGGCCATTTCCAATGCATAGCCCAAAAGCTAATGGGTACATCCGTACGACTCATCATACACCGAACCATATCCAATAATGTCTTGTTCCTCCTCTCAGCGATACCATTTAATTGTGGTGTCCTAGGAGGTGTCAATTGCGAAACAATTCCACAATCTTTTAGATAGTCACGGAATTCCGAACTTAGATACTCACCACCACGATCCGATCTGAGCATCTTAATTCGCTTACCCAATTGGTTCTCAACTTCGTTTTTAAAAGTCTTGAAAACCTCAAAGGTTTCCGACTTTTGTCTCACCAAGTAGACATACCCATACCTACTAAAATCATCGGTAAAGGTTACGAAGTACCTTGAGTTGTCCCTAGTGACATGCTTGAACGGACCACACACATCCGTGTAAACGATATCCAACAAGTCTTTGCCCCTCTCACAAACGCCGGTGAAGGGTGCTTTGGTCATTTTGCCCAATAAGCAAGATTCGCATACATCATCCGACCCATGGTCAAATGATTCCAAAATCCCATCCGCTTGGAGCTTGGCGATGCGTTTCTTGTTTGTGTGGCCCAAACGACCATGCCATAAAGATAACTTATCCAAATCATATTTGGATTTAGAACCAACATTCATGATTGATCTATTACTTTGCAAGCATACGCTTGTCTCATATATGCCACGACATGGATGTGCTTTAAAATAAAATAAATTATTTTTAAAGCATGAAATAATTCCATTAGAGAAATTAAAGTCAAATCCATCGTCAACAAGTGCATAAAATGATAAAATGTTTCTTGCCACGTAGGGCGAATAATATACTTTTAGTAAAGTAATAAATAAGCCGGATGGAAAGGCGAGGTCCACGCTCCCTATCTTCTCAACTGGGACAACCACCTTGTTTCCCATGATGAGATCCAGCTCCCCATCAACCAAGTCCCTACTTCTTTTTAGTACCTGCACATTATTAACTATGTGAGTACCACACCCGGTGTCCAAGACCTAAGCGTTAGAAGTAGAAGTGTTATGGAGTTCAATCATATACGTACCGGAGGCGCCTTGTCCCTTGGCGCGAAGCCTCTTGAGCTCCTCCGTGTACTTGGGGCAACTACGACGGTAGTGTCCCTTCTCCCCACAGAAGAAGCAGGTGGCCTCTTCCGGTGAGGGGGCTATAGGAGCTGGTTCCTTCCCCTTCGGCTCCGGCGCCGGGAGTGGCTTGGGCTTGGGTGTTACCACCTTTGCCTTCCCCTTTCCTTTGCCCTTGGAGTTTGAAGCGGGCCGCTTCCTCTTAGCACCACCCTCATGGATAGCTAGGACGGGTGCGGAGGTTGATGGCTTCGCTTTGGCCATGTTAGACTCGGCGGTCTTCAACATGCCGTGCAACTCCATCAAGGACTTATCCATGTTATGCATATGGTAGTTCACAATGAACGGACCATATGCTTGAGGCAAAGATTGGAGGATAATTTCCGTAGCCAACTCTTTCCCCATAGGAAAGCCCAACCTCTCGAGCTAGTCCACGTATTGCTTCATTCGAAGCACGTGGGAGCTTACGTTCCCGCCCTCCTGCATCCTACACCCCACAAAGGCCTTGACACACTCGTAGAGTTCTTGCCTCGCTTGCTGCTGGAACATTTCCTTTAGCTGCGAGATCATATCAAACGCACCAACGTCCTCGAATTGCCTTTGCAACTCGGAACTCATGGTCGTCAACATGAGGCAAGTCACCTCATTGGTGTCTTTAAGGCGCTTCTCATAAGCATCCTTAATGGCCCGCGTAGCGGTGGTAGCAGGAGCCTCTGGAAGAGGTTCCTCTAGGACGTACAACTTACTTTCATGGCGTAAGACAATTCTCAATTGCCTAAGCCAATCCATAAAGTTTACGCCTACGAGTTTCTCTTTTTCCAAAAATGAACGGAGTGAAATGTGTGTCGCGGTGTTGCTTGTAGATGCCATCTAAAAGAAGGCAAAGCACACAAAAGGTTAGTTCGACGTATTTTAATCCTTGTTAAATAATTACCCAATAGTTTAACACTTAAATTTAACAAGGGCTAAGAACCCAACATAACTTCACTACATGATGCGTTTACCGCGGATCACTTCGTGAAGGTATTTAGGCCGGTAAACGCTTTACCAATTGCAATCCGTGATTACAACTCTTAGGCACTTGCGGGATCCTTCGGTACTCATAGCACCGGTTTGGCATGTTTGATCCCTTCCCACACACATTCCTCAATAAGCCGCTTTGATAACTCGGTATAGGCACGACAATTATAAAGGCGTATTAAATTAGAATTGTAAATCGTCCAACAAGATACACGATGACGCCCTTGACAATAATTGGCTCGTGCTAAGCTCGACAACCAAAGATTTCAAGACGCCACACGCACCTTCCACACAAGTCCACATGGAACAACTCGTGCTATGCTCGACAATTGTCCCATGCTTCATTAGATTCGGGTGGTGTCATCTTCTGGATGGCGTGTGATTTACGTTTTTAAGAAAAACGGGACTTTTGTTTTTCCAGTTAAAAAACCTCTTTTCGTTTTGATTAACAAATAAGTGACAAAACGCATTTTTCACCAATTGAACATAAACACTTTATATTCGTTTGTTAATCATGTGAGCGAGCGGGGTTTGTTATCCAATTAAGGAAAACTATATAGTTTTATTATTTTCAAAAGATTTTCTAGCATGCGAAGGTCCTACAACCATGCAAGAAAAACAAATAAATAAAACTACACAACCACGCATACAAAACCGATTCGAGCCAACCTAAGTGTTCCCCGGTGAGCCAACCGAGGAACTAAGTCTACTAAGGACAAACAATCCAAGACTTCGTGGTGTGCTCCCACTCGATCCCGCGCCTCCGGATCCGAGGTAGCCAAGACGTCTCCCAAGACTCCCGTTGGTGCCTCCGGTCTTCTCTTCTCATTACATACATAATTTAAAGAGAAATGGCATGCAAGCCACACAATCTATTCTAAGCTAATATACAATAACAAAGAATAAATACTTTGGCGTGCAAGCCACAAATAAATAGATTATTACAAACCGGATTAAATAAATTATTACAAACCAAATGTGGTACAAACCACCAAATGAATGAACAACAAATAAAGCAACCAAACAACCACACAAAGGTCTAGGCTCAAACCGGTGCTCACGAAAACGAAGCAACCACAAAGCATGGTGTGCCACACCAAACCATGCACAAAACAATATCCTAATTAAGTTTTTTCAAAAACTAAAGGCACAAGAATAAACCTTGTACATATGCATTAGGATTTCAAACACTTTGAAATCCATATTCATATATACATAATTTATATGTATGCATGTGTGCATTTTATGCCAAAACCACCCAATACATACACATAAAAGAATTAGGATATTATGGGGCTTAATCTATAAGGCTAAACAGCCTAAAATGATTTTGGAAACACCAAAATCATGTGCCAAAATCCATATCAAGTTTTCTTTTCCAAAAAGGCCAAAAACAGCCTGTTCACGACGCCTTCACGAGCTACTGCTCTTCACGGGCCCTCACGGGCCGTGAAGGCAGTACGCTCCAGGACTCGTGAAACAGATTGTAAACCTTTCACGACCACCACCCCACGAGACTGGTCGTGTGGCCTTCACGACTCGTGAAGCAAGCTCCACGGCCCGTGAAGGCCTTCTGGACAGAATGTCCAAAATCAAAAATATGGATTTTCAAGCCACAAAGGTGTATGCATCTTACAAGTATGGCTCTGATACCACTGTTGGGAATCCATGGGGATCAAAGCACGCAACGGAAGAAACAAAACACACAGAAACTATCCCATGATTTCCCAATGGTGGTGAAAACTTGCAAGAACATGCATAGAACCAAAAACAAACACAAAGAGAAGAAGGAAAGCAAGCCATACCCTAGAAGACATTGGTAAAATTCTGGAACAACTTCGAATTTGGGATGAGCTCTTGAAACAAAAGGCTCCAAGCACCAAAGAATTCCACACCAAGCTTGGCTTCTTTCTCCTTGTACTAGCAAGCCACCAAACCCCTAACACTTGACGAATTGGTTTAGGAACAGCCCTTGAACAACACTAGAAGATCACCAACACTAGGTCTTGTGCTTCTCTCAACTTAGAACACTCACTTGTGTATATCTCTAATATGTATAATTGCAAGAAATTAACCAAGAGAGTAGAATGCACCAAAAGGATCTCTTTTATAGGCATTCTATCTGTTCAAAGAGCCCAGAGTCGGAGCTAAGTGGCACACCATGATTGAACCAACAAAATGGTCCAACCAAATACAAGTGTCACTTAGAATTCTGCCTTCACGACTTCTTCACGGGCCGTGAAGGATAATGTGCCACGACCGGCCATTTATCCTCCACGAGTCGTGCCGCACTGTGCAAGAATCGTGAGGGTTCGTGCCTTTACGACCTCCTTCACGGGCCGTGTAGGGTCGTGAAGCCCAAGGGTTTCACGAACCATGCGGCCCACGACAGTACTCATGGACACGAGTTGCTTCACGACCCGTGGAGCATCCTTCACGGTCGTGAAGCCTAGGTCAACTGGAATTTGACCATTTTGACTCTTTCTTCTTATGGTAGGCTGTCAAGATTGAAACTTGGCGTGTGACCCAATAGGCCCATGCTTCATTGGCATTGATGCTGGCCTACGTGTGTCAGTGGGCAGATACCAACATTTTATCCTTAGGATCATCATTCCTCCATTTATGTGTTTCCGCTTGAGCTTTACAGGAGGTCTCCACTACTTCTAGCCTTTTAGAAATCCCAGATACGGCGGTGGTTAGGGAATTGAATACTTGTAGGATAGTGTCTTGGAACGTGTTTGAGCTTGAAGGTGGGGCTTGGGGTTGTTGAGATTGTAGTGCTACAAGTAAGTTAGATTATTCAGTTGCGGGTTCTGCGACACTTTTGAGTTTGGCATGAAGTTGGTCCTTGAGTTCATTGATTGTGTAATCTCTCTCAACGACGGTGGGTGGTTTATTGTCAAGATGTTGAATTTGAGCTTTAAGTGAGTTGATTTCAGATTAAAGGGCATCGGTTCGGGTATTAACATAATCTTTTAAATTTGATTCAAGGTGGTAGCATAATTGAGACACTGGTGGGACTTCCACTCGATTCTTGCGATACACCACTAGGGGATGCCGCTACGAATGTTCCGACGAAATCACTAAGATGCGCGGTTGGTGATTGTGTCCTACCAAAGATACTGATTGGTTGAAAAGTAGGTGCTAGACTCGATGGTGAGTGAACGAAGGATGTGGACGGGGGAGATTGTCCACTGATTTCAAAGGGAGAGGACTACGAATGAGCCGCCGACTGCATATGTGCTTTGTCCCCGTGGAATTAAACATCTCTCACTTGAGTGAGAGCCAAGTGGCTGGTGGGGGTTTGTGCGTGCACTGGTGGGATGCAAGAGTCTTTTTCAATATTAGCCTGAATAGTGTCTAGATTGGTAGTGGATGTGGCTACACGTCCTTTTTACGGCTGGTGATCCCTTACCCTCCTCTTTTTCTTTCTCATTCTCTCCCCTATTAACTTCTTCTCCGAACACATCACCTTTAAATGTATCAGATATTTCAGATAGGCTTTGGTGTATGTTTTCAGGCGCCTCTGATATCTGCCGAGTCCGAATTGACTCAGCAGGGACAGCCTGTTACTCTGGCACCAAGGGGGTTGCTTCAGACTCTGTTTCTGTCTGTTCTGATGGGGACTTACTCACGGATTTGTCATTGGTGGAGGCCTAAGAATCATTGATATTCAATTGGTCAAATGTCGATCCAATGTGATCACCCTTACTTTCGTGTGTATCACCTCCCTCACCACTTCCACCTCCCTGCTCAATTTCATTTTCTCTCTCTTACTCACCCCTGCTCGAGGGACCCCTGTGTTCACGAGCTCCTAGACAACTAGGACCCTCACCGGGCTTTAGAGCTCCTGGGGCAGGCACAACCGGCTCTGGATACGCTATCAGAGCTATCCTATTCTCTCTCAGATACTCCCTCACTGCCTCACTCGGATCATTTAACATGCGGAGTAGAGCCGTTGGCACCTGCATAGGCACAATGTTAGGAAAGTCTTGGATCCTTAAGAATCTAGCAATGCGTTGCACGAAACCTTGTGGATTTTCCGGTCTACGAGGAATGGTGTGGTAGCCTTCGAGGTTAGTAGCCAACATGATTGTCAGAAACGGTTGAAACGGTATGAACGCTTTTCATCTTGTAGTGGTCTTTTCATTGACCATACGGACAATCTCCTCAAATATTATTGGGGTAATCCAGATACATGTGGTATGAAACACCTTCTAGAAGAACTAGAGAATAGTAAGAACCGCCATCTATACCCTGTGGATACCAGTGAGTGTGAGGAAGATGATTGTTGCAAGAGTCTGCCAAAGAGGGACCAAGTTTATTCTTTTGAATTGGTGGATTTGGTTAAGTTCTCCATTATATCCAAGCCCATAAATCAGCTCCAATAAATTTTCAAGTCCTGGAGCTTCATCATATTCTGTTTTGTCTGGATAGTGGTTGGCTCCGGGTAAATTCAGCATGATGCAGAGTCTGGCGGCTGAGAGAGTTAAACGGACGTTTTCAATTCTGCCTCATATGCACTGGTGTCCCAAACATGTAACTCCCTCCGTAAAAGTATACCACAACTGTTGTAGATAGATTTCTTGTACATGGGTGGGGGAAGTGTTTGGATTTTCGGTTATGGCTTGGTGTAAGAGATGAGCTCGGTTGATTTTAGTGAGTATGGGGATTATGGTGTCAGTTTCTATGTCAAAGTATAGGTTGTTGCAGCTGGTTTCGAGACGCTCATTAGAAGAGACTAGTCTCTCCTCGGGAAGTGGTTGAGCTGGTTGGTTTACTGCCATTTGTAACAAGTAGAGAGAATCACATTAGTCCGACAACTATGGCTAAGTGTTAAGTGATGGCATTCATATGTGAATGTGTTTGATTATGTGTTAGTGAATTCCACATGTGCAAAGCAACTTTGACTTTGATTTCGGTGTTCTTTTGAAAAATTTCAAAGAAAATTCCCCAAGTGTTGAAAGTCGGATCACATAGTCACTTTGAAAGTGGGATAGACTTAGATAATCAAAGATCGCATGGGTTTGTTTGGAGATCCGAAAGTCGTATGGGTTCATGAAAGTCGCATGGTTTTGGTTGTTTATTCGAAAGCCACATGAATTAATTTCTCATTCGGAAGTCGCATGGCTAAGTCATTCCCAAAAGTCGCATGGACTTGTTTGTACATTCGAAGATCGCATGAACCAATTTAGTCTGAAAGTCTCATGGAGTAGGTTAGTCCGAAAGTCGCATGGACATGTTTGTTCATTCGAAAGTCGCATGATTCAACACTTAACATTTTTCACACATCAATCAACTATGAGAAAGTCGGATGGAATGGTTCATGGGAAAGTCGGATGGACTTTGTTATACGAAAGTCGGATAGGTTTTGTGCATCTGAAAGTCGGATGGACTTAATCAAGTGAAAGTCGGATGAACTTGGTTATTCGAAGGTCGGATAGACATAATGAACTGAAAGTCCCATGAACTCACTCATCCGAAAGTCGGATAGACCAATCTCATCCGAAAGTCGAATGATTCAAACATTAGTCATCCAACTGTTAAGAATACTTGTTCATTTTTCAAACTAAAGATCGATTTTTGATCAAAACTTGTGCTTATCGACTCAAATTTTGTACCACTCGACTCGGAATTCAACCACATTCACTTCTTTTTCATGTAATGGTCTAAACAAACAACTTTTAAACCAGAAAACGTTCAAATTAACATACTGTTCTAATGGTTACGCTAACAGTAACATACTCTTTTTTAGAAACATGAAATCACTCGACTGTTGAGTCTAATCTGTGCATCAAAATGTTTACACTTTCTAACAATATCATAGTGACTACGATTGGCTTTCAAGAAACACCATTAAATGTGTTTTGATTTTGAAAATTTGAAAATACCCATTCGGTCATAAAACATAGTAAGAGCAGAGAGGAACAAGCTCAAATCAACGATGGTTTGTTGTTATACACCATCCCTTTTGTTTACCTTGGTGATTTGATGAGGAAATGTAAGAATATTGTTCGGAATTTGCACACATAGTCTAGTTTTGTCGAAGAAGATGATGAACAGTAGGTGTTTGATTTTGAAAGAATGGGGGATCCGAAGGTCGTATGAACTCTTATATAGAGTGATCCGACCTTCAGTCCACTTGGGTCAACCTAATCCAATTTCATGGGCCGGGTCCAACCCAAAATGAGGCTTGACTATTTTGATTTTTGATTTTGTGGATTTTATCTATTTTTGTTTTGTTTTGCGTTTGATTTATTTTATTATTAAAGAATGAACTCCCCCTTGACTAGTGATAAGATAGATAATTTGCTGCTTTTCTAAGTACAGTTGATTTTCTGATTTTTCTCCCCCTACAGGAATGCATATCAATGCGTTCGTGTAGACCAGAGAACCGCAACGCTCCCCTCGACTGGAGCAACATAGAGTCCTGCGCATGAAACAAAACATGCGTAGTACAGTTTGAAGAATTGAAACAGAGCAGAATGATCTGAAAACAGTGGCATTGTGGATTGCAGTTTCAGATTAAGCATTCGAATCTTAGACACCGAAAAGTTAAACCGTGATTCATCCAACGGTTTAGTGAGTAAGTCAGCTAGTTGATTATCAGTATGAACATACTGTAATTAAATGAGACCTTTGTCCACATTGTCCTTTAAGAAGTGATACCTGATGTCAATGTGCTTGGTCTTTGAGTGATGTACCGAATTGCAGAAGACTGCAATTGCAATTTGAGAGTCACAGAGCAAGGGAATCTTGGAGTATGTCAGACCAAAGTCTCTCAACTAAGTTCTCATCCACAGACTTTGTGAACAACAACTGGCAGCAGCCACAAATTCATCTTCTGTAGTGGATCGGGACACACAGTTCTGTTTCTTGGAACTGCAGCAGACTAAACGATCTCCCGAGAAATGTGCACTACCTGATGTGATTTTTCTTTCTAACATGTAGCCGGCATAATCTTAATCTAAGTACACAAGCAATTCAAATGATGAGTCATGGGGATAACATAGACCAAGGTCAGGGTTCCCTTCAGGTATTTCAAGACGCGTTTGACAGCAAGGAGATGTGATTCTTTGGGATTTGCTTGAAAGCGGGCACACAAACATGTAGAGAATATTATATCTAGTCTACTAGCCGTTAAGTATAGTAAAGAGCCAATCATTCCCCGATAAGTTTTCAAGTCAACTGCTTTTCCATCATGATCAGCAGTTAACTTGGTTTTAGAAGACATTGGAGTGGCTTTGGACGAGATGTCGGACATTTCATATTTTCTTAGTAAATCATTGATGTACTTAAATTGATTTACGAAGTAACCATTTGATATTTGTTTAACTTGCAATCCAAGGAAGGAATTCATCTCCCCCATCATGCTCATTTCAAAATTTCTTGCTATTAGTTTAAAAACTCAAGACTTTACTGCGGGTTTGTAGAACCAAAGATAATATCGTCCACATAGATCTGGACTAGAATATAGTCATCTCTGATCTTCTTTGTACCAATCATTAACAGATAGGTTGAGAGGACAGTATACTAGGCTCGTGGAGCTTGTTTGAGGCCATATAGAGCCTTATCAAAAATGTAAACATCGTTGTGTGCTTTAAGGTCAACAAATCCTTGTAGTTGGGATACGTATACTTCCTCCTACAAGATTCCATTTACAAAAGCCGTCTCAACGTCTATTTCGTAAACTTTGAAATTTCTGTAAGTAGCATAAGAAAGAAACACCCGGATAGCTTCTATACGTGCAACAGGAGCGAAAGTTTCGTCATAGTCAATTCCTTCCTGTTGGTTGTATCCTTTAGTTATCAAACGAGCTTTGTGGCATATCACTACTCCACCAGAGTCCTTTTTGTTTTTGAATACCTACTTGGTACTGACAATTGTTTTGCCTTCAGGTCGAGGCACCAGTCTCCAAACTTTTAGCCTTATGAACTGATCCAATTCATCTTGCATTGCTAGGATCCAGTCGGCATCTTGTAGAGCGTCAGTAGTGCATGTAGGTTCAATCAAGCTTAGAAAACTTGAGAATTGATGCTCATTGGTTGTGGTAGATCGTCTTTGAAGGCAAGCATCTTTGTTGCCTATTATCTGAGTCTTAGGATGTGCGGATGTCCATTTGGTAGCATGTGTAGTTGGGTTGTCAGTTGAGGGAGATTCGTATGTATGAGGAAAGAATTCATCCAATCGGTGTTGAGTGGATTTTTCTTCATCTGGTGTTCATGATTCCGGATTGTACTGAGGGGTAGTGTCTCCATGGATCTCAGTGTCAGCATCTTCTTCAGTATTCAACACGCGAAATGCCTTTGACTCTTCCGAGTAACCAAGGAAAATTCCTTCATCAACTTTTGAATCGAATTTTCCAAGGATAGCTCTTTCGTTAAGAACAAAGCACCTATTATCAAACACATGTAAATGTTTTTATATTAGGAACTTTGCCATTTGCAAGGAAAATTCCTTCATCAACATAGATTGGTTCTGCATATAGCATGTTGTGTTGACTACTTTTACCCAGTAGGAAGGTGGAAGAGCGGAGTAGGATAACATGGTTCTAGCAGCTTCAACCAGTGTTCCATTTCGTCATTTAACTACCCCGTTCTGTTTAGGGGTGTATGTGGCTGAAAACTAATGTGTGACCCTCATAGAGTCAAGAAAAGAATCTAAGACTTTATTCTTGGATTCGGTGCCATTATAAGTTCCAACTGTTCCAACTTTTGCTTGTGACTGATTCTGCACCTGCATGAGAAATGAGATGATTGTTGATGACGCTTCAACTTTTGCTCACAAGAACATGACCCAGGTATACTGTGAGTAGTCATTTACTATCACGAGGATTTACGTATTCCCATTCCAAGACTGCACCTGCATCGGCCCACACAGATCCATGTGAAGCAATTGTAGAGGGGCTTTTGTGCTTGAAACTTGTTTTACTTTATGTGAAACCCGTTTCATTTTGCCCTTCTCACATTGCTCGCACAAATGTTCCTTTTCAAACTTTTGTTTGGGCATCCCACGAACTAAGTCACATGATACTAATTGATTGATATTTTTAAAGTTGAGATGAGATAGTTTTCAATGCCACATCGAGGTAAGCTCCGATGAGGCTTTGGACAGAAGGCAGACTGACTGTTTGCCCACTAGGTCTGCTAGAGCAATGGTGTACAAGTTTGATCTTCTGCACCCAGTCAGTATCACGTCATCTTTCTCTGTTCTGACTGAGCAAGTCTTGGTCTTGAAGTTGACTTCAAGTCCCGTGTCACAAAACTGCCTAATGCTGAACAGGTTGTGACCCAGTCCCTCCACGTACGATACTTTGCTAATCTTTATATTTTCTTTTACTATATCCTCGTTCCCCATTATTGGTGCAACATGGTCGTTCCGAAAGCGAACATTTCCCGAGTAGTGCGGGACAAAGTTCGTGAGAAGACCCTTTTCTCCCGTCATATGCTTTGAACAACCGGAGTCCAAGTACCACCGGCTAGATAACTGCACATAGAAGACAAGAGTTGTTGAGGTACCCAGTTTGAGTTGGGTCCTTGAGTGTTAGCAAATGCAACAGGTTCTAACAAATTTTCGATTATTGGTGTTGTTGCTTTTATTTTATGAACCCATACTTGTATCGTGGTATGGGATTGAGCTCATGACGGATTTGTGAAATCTTTGGATGTGCCACGGATTGGTTTAGCAGATATTGGTTTAATTTCAACACGATTGTACCCTTTTGGGATAGATACATCATTGAAAATGTATTCAATTTGTTTCTTTTGTTCTCTTGGTTTGGTACTGGCTGTTTGGACTTTGCTTTTCGTGTGTTGAATCATTTGTTGGTTTGGCTGTGAGAACTGAGCATGCTTATCTTTTTGATTTGTGGAATTTGTTTTGTTCTCAACAACATTGTTTTTGGTGTGATTCCAGTTATTAAAGTACATATGGTTTGGTGTCCAAATTGTTTGTTAAAGCCTTGCTCGATGTTTGGTAATTGGAAAACCGTGATTTTGAATTGTGCTTAGAGGTCAAACATGCATCATTAATCTGGAATCCTACTCTGTTAGAGCATTTCTTTCGCCAGTAGGTGATTCTATTACGCTTTCGATTTATGAACGAATCCTACTCGTGGTTCGACTCAAATGATTTGTATTCTACGTTTGGTTTGAACCCACGATTCTTTCGCTCTTGGTCATATATGCAATGATAAGAACAGTGTCCTTCTACACAACCATCACTCGTGCAAAATGTTTCAAATTTAACAGAATCATCATGAATTCGAGCAGAGTTAACACACAAAATAGATGAATCATTACAAAACAGAAGATTTGTTTGTTCAGGGAAATTTGCGGGGTATATTAAACAATCTTCTTGTCTTCCTTCTACATCCTTTTCTTGATGCTTCTTTATCCATCTAAGAATCTCCTTCTTCCCGCCCTTCACTCTGGCACCTAGATGTAATTTGAGTTAGATGAAGAAATTGCTAACAGATCATCTTTGGTTGTTTAAATGCGGGGATGTGTTGTTCGTGGTTTGGTTCGTTTGATTTTTGACTGAGATGGTTTTGATGTTCTAGCTTTATGTGATGACTATGAATCAACGATTTTAGCCTTACCTTTGAAATTGGTAGATACAGGTGTGTGCATTTTGAAAAATTCATTTTCGAGAGAGTTGTGTTTTAAGTGAAGTTCAAAAAGAATATTTTTCAACTTTGTGCATTCTTCACATCATTCTCCTGAGTTGGCTAAATTGAATTTTTCCTTGTCATCCTCAATTAATAGTTGAATTTCATCATTGTTTTCTACTAATTTCGAGTTAGTGAAAGACATATCATTTGCAGTTGTGTTGTATGTGGACTCAATAAATGAGAAACAATCATATGTGTGCACGTGGGGGATGTGGGGATCAGAGATGCTAGGTGCAGCTGAATTAAGAAGGTGAGTGTTTTCATTTACAAGAAGGCTGATTATGTCATGTAAAACTGAAGTTTCCAATTCAAGTTTGATGGATTTACTAAAAATTTTGGTTTCAACAAATTCAAATCTTCGCTGTAATTCCATGTGAGGAATGTATATGCGAGATTCAGTTGGAGAATCGGAAACTGATGGCATGGATTACATTTTTGTTTGTGTATAACTTCAAAAGTAATCGTCAGAAATTATTGGTTCGAATTCATCTGTTTTGTATAACTGATTTAAACTTTCGTAATCATATGAGGTTGAAGCCCTTTTTGACATATGTCTTTTGTGCTCCTCTTCTGCAAGTTCGTTGACTTGTCCCACGAATACCATCTTCTTTGTTAATCCTAGATTCATGCTATCAGAATCGTACAAGTTTTTGGTAGTAATCTTGTCACTAATGTGAGGATTAACAAAACCTAAGCCTTCGTATATCAATTTTGAAAATTTGGTGTCTTTAGGTTTGTTTAGAAAAATGGTTTGTGCTATTTGGTCTCGTTTTATTAACAAGTATTCGAGATCTTTTATTTTTTAGTATAGTTGACATCGTTCCTTTTGTAAGAACTTAAAATCTTCTTCTACCAAAACTCTAGCTGCTTTTAGATTATGAATGATGACCTCATTTTTGTTTCTTAAGGTGTTTAGTTCATTTTCTTTGGCACTTAGTTTAGATTGAAGATCGTCTAAAGTAGAAATTGATTGGTTTTTGATTTTAGATTATAATTTAGTGATTTTTCGGTTATGTTTTTTAATATGTTCATCCAATGTTTGTGCATACTCAATACTTACCTTTCCCTGAGCAGCTGCATCTTCAGTTTGAGTTTCCTCAAACTCTTCATCAACCTCTTCCTCTTTATCAACACTTTCGTCTGAGGAACCTGCATCTTGAGCAATTAGACTAAAATGAGCTTGATTCATGTCATCCTCTTCCTAATCATCGATGTCACTCAAGAACTAGTCCTCTTCCACCTGCTTAGCCTTGCCTCTAGCTTTCTTCCGAATCAGCCTCAACTTATTCTTGTAGTACTCGGCATCTTTGGTTTCTGGGTTTCTGCAGTCTTTGATAAAGTGCCCTGTTCTACCACAACTGTAGCACTTCTTCTCCTCCTCCTGAGTTTCGGTTGTCTTTTGAAAGCGCTTCTTCTCCTTTGCTTGGCCTCCTTCTATTTTTCTAGACCCGGAAGTGTATCTTTGACGATTGTTAGGCTTTCCGTATTTTTTTGAAAAGCCTTTGTGATCAGTGACATTGCTTTCATAACAACTTCCATGTCTGAGGATTTAGTCTCTCCCTCAAATGAGTCGGATTCCGGTGCTACCTGTTTTCCTTTTGAAGATCTATAACTCTCTTTTGATCTTCTTTTGGCTATGAGTGCAAGAGGATCAGGTGATTGTTTTGCGGAGGTTTTTGCCAGCACTTCATCCTAAAATTTATTTAGATCCTCGTAGATAGAGTGGTGAGACATTGCTTTGAGATTCTGGTTCACATGTTTATACAACCGAACATGTTCTTGCCATTCTGGACCAAGTGCATTAATCTAGTTAACATTTATATCCAGATCATATCTCATGACACCATGATTTCTCATTCCGTTCAGTAGCCTACAGAAACGGCTGTATGTGTCTTGCAGCAGTTCACCTTCTCTTGCCTTGAACTCTCGGAAGGTATTTACAAGTTGAGTTTCTCTAATGAACACTCCTTGTTCAGTGCCATGCATCTGTTGATTAACTTCATCCCAAATTGCTTTGGCTGAAGTTAAACTGTCTATCTTAGAGTAAATCTCAGCACACAAACCCTACTTAAGATAGTATTTGGCATCCTTGTCAGCACGTGCCCAATCTCTCTCTTTTGAAGTCAGTTCGGAAGGAAGCTTTCTTCTTCGTTCAGCAGCTATCGGTGGGTGGTTGTCAGGAACTGCCTCAATGATCTTTTCAAAGATAGCATCACTGTTGAGGATACTATCTTTCATCATTTCCCCATGGTCATCATTATGTTCAATGAAATCCATAAAACGTCCGTTCCAGACCGTGTATTCATTTCTAAACAGGACAGGAGGTTTTGTGTCCCAATGGCAAAGATTTCATTACTTGAGCTCATCTTATCGATTTTAGATCTTTGTTCCTAAAATATATTGGTTGGTTTACTTGAAAGTTTGATTCCGTGAGAAACTATGAAAGTCGGATGAATTTAATGGTTTTCAAAAGTCGGATAGAGGTGGTGTGTCTTTCGGATATAAGTGTTTGAATAAAGGTTGGTTGGTTTTAGGTGACAGTCGGATGAATGGTGCGAGTGTCAGATGACTTCAGGATTAGGATTACTTAAAATTCGGATGGTTAAAAGTTCGTATGAACTGAAAGTTGGATGACCCGAAAGTCGGATGACTCAAAGTTTGTATGAACTGAAAATCAGATGAATGTTCTCGGGAGACAGTCGGATGGTTAGGTGACTGTCGGATGAGTCAAGTGTTGGATAACTACATTATGTCGATAGTTGGATGATTCAAGTGTCGGATGGCTCAACTAAGGGTCAGATGATCTAAAGGTCAGATGACTTAAAGATCGGAAGAACACTCTTGGGTAACTATCGAATGAATCAAAAATCGCATGCACCACAGCTGAAAGTCGGATTAGATAAAGGTTAGATGACCTGAAAGTCGAATGATGCTAATAATCCAAAACTTGAAGGTCTGACCTCTACTTAACGAACAAACTTCTGAATTTGCCTAAAACACAGTAAAAATTCAACTAACTTTTTCTTTGACCTCCCTTAGCTATAAAATCACTTTCCTAAATACATTTAACTCCAAATAACAACAATTTCTTTAAATTTTTTGATGGAACAGTGAAGAACACCAAGAACTTGAAGAACAAGAAAAAATCAAAATGTAAGCTCAAATGTTGTTTGTTTAGGAAATAAATACTACCAGATGTGTTCTCCACCTCAAATGCTTCTAAATATCCAAAAATTACTTGAAAAAACAAGAAGATGCGAGAGAAGTGGGTTTTGACTCAAATGGATTTTTCACAAACAAGAAAAGAGTAAAACTTCTAGGTTTTGTTTCTCACACTTTGATGTTACTTCTGACAGGTCTTTCCCATGGTTATACCTTCAAGCATTAGTGTAGAGAGAAGATGATATTTGAGAGAAACACACACTACACCTTTAGCTTTGAATATCAATAGTGCACTAATGAGCAAAAGCGGTACAAGGCCAAGGGCCAAGGGCCTATTTATAGGCCACGCCTACAAATTAGGCTTTTCTATATTTTCTAAATACTAACAATCTCCCCCTAAATGGAGAGAAAGCCTATTACAAGAAGATAGAAATGCAGAAAGATATTTATTACAATATTGATCTATATCTTTTTCTGAACATCATCTGCCACCTCCGAATTATCCGATCACTGTCCAACGTCCTTTTAACTGCGTCTATTGTTCTTATCAACCTTGCCCGTTCTTACTCACTTAAAGTTGATTGATCCTTTTCAATCCTTTCATGGAGTCTGTGGAATAAAAGTTTTAAAGTACAAATAGAGTATGCCATCATGTCCACCATCTGAACAAAGATCTTTCGACGACGTTAGTTGACGAAGATGACACCTCTTTGATCCTCAAAGCTTGGATGATATTCATCAATAACGGGTAGCTCTTCTAGGGTTTGTAGATCGGGATGGTTTTGCAGTGGTCTGAGCAGATTCACCTCGAGTTGATTACTCTCAGCTCCCAATTGTAGATCGTGCTCTTGGATAAATTCTATAAATCTCCTCATATACTTCATCAAAGTTGATCGTCCTTGTTGTTCCTCATAGGACTTGTTGATCTTTGTGCATAGCTCCTCATATATGAACTCAATGTCATACAGCTTGACGTGTCTGAAGTCAGCTTCATTCAAAGAGATTTTCTGACCATCTGCTCTCTGTACATCATACACAGCAAACCTGTACCTTAAAGATTTTTAAATGTTTATTCAAAGTACTTTGCTGATAAGGTATTCTAACACAATCTACTCCCTTTGTGTTTTGTATTCATTAAAGATATGATTGTATTGCCTCCTTTGAACGTCATCAAGACCCCTCAGTTCAAGAGGAATGTTGTCTCTGATTTGAGAAGTAAAGATAGTAGGAATCCGATTCTCGAGGTAAGCAGCGTTTGGAAAGTATTTGTTTGGATTTTCAAGACGAAGCGGAAGCATGATATAATACAAAAATTCAAAGCTAACTAAACAAATACTTCCCATGGACCAACATCTAAACATGAAGATGCAACTAAAAATAAAGAACAAGATAGAAGAAAGATTATACCACAAAACAAGATCACAAGAGTTTTCTCCTTTGTATAAGTGTGTAGGATTCAAGCAAAAATTCCTCTAGAGAAGTCCACCCCAAGCACACTTGATTCCACTATGCTAGTAGGTTGGTGTAGCCACCAAATCAACAAGATTCAAGAACATATAACACCTTTGTGCATCAAAGCTTGACCACAAAGTGTATGAGAATTAGAGAGAAAAATATCAAGTCTTCATTTGTTCTAACTAAAATTCTTCACACAAAAACTCTCTGAATTCTGTGGCTTATGAAAACTCCCAAATTGAATATGATTTAACCCCATTAAAATGAGCATTAAAGCAAATTAATATTGCTGTTACAGAGCATGTACACGGCCCGTGTTCCACAACACGGCCTTGTAGGCCCAAAGTCCACGGCCCCAAATGGGCCAAGACAGCCCGTGTGTAATAGGCTGAACACGGCCCGTGTTCATCTACACGGCCGTGTCGGCCCAAAGCACACAACCTTGATTTGGGTCAAAACGCCCTGTGCTTGTTGGGCTAGACACGGCCCGTGTTCAAGAACACGGCCCGTGTACCATCCTCTCGAAAACCATTTTGGCCTTTTTCTCTCTTTTGCTTGATCGTGTTGCCGGAATCAATACTTGGTGTGTGACCCAAAAGGCCTATACCTCATCGGTAGTGTCATTAACTCGTTCGTGTCAACGAGCATATACCAACAGACTCCCACTTGCACATGACACAACTACGAAAAACAACACAAACATAGAGCAGCCTCTAGCAAGACATCTATGCTCCCAAGTTAGTATAGGGTATGCCACGCTTGACAAGATCCCAATCCTAAGATGATTGTCCTAAAGATAAATGATCATGTGCATCCCTTTTTCACAATTATGTTTCTCGATTCTAGATTAGTGGTGATCAACAAACCAAGTTATCATTGATCCATCATCAAAATAACTTGAGCACGGCTATGCATAAAAACGCCAGCACTCAATCATCGAGGGGCCCATGGGTACCTTCTCTATACACAGAGGAACAAATTCCTTTCGACTACATAGTCCCGCCACATAGATAATCCTCAACCCAATCATCTCCCTTATAACGACCAGTTACGGACCGCGTTAGAAAAGAATCAAAGTAAAGTAAACCTATGCTTTGGAATCACATCTATCTCTATTTTAAGGATGAAACGTCATCATCATCCCGAGTTACATACGACTAGAACCATGAAGTGAAATCGGGTGCGGGTCCTCCAATCACTTGAAACCCCTTTCAAGTACAGGAAAGAATCACCTTTATCAAAACCAATTCTTTACCTTAATCTTAATTTATACTTCTTTCCGATAAAGTATAACCGATTGTGGAGACTTTAGAATGAAAAACATTTTCGGAAGTGTTTAAACATGCTAAGATGGAACACAATAAGGATTCATAAAATACCCGCCCTAGGCGCATTATTAAATCTCCATTTAATAATCGATATAGTATGAATTACAATACTGCTTAACGTCCCCTAAATATAAGTACAAATCAAACATAAACCAAAACAATATTCAAGCCAAGTCACATGCATTAGAAATGGTAATTTACCTAGTATGATAAACATCACTAGTCCAAAACAACAGCTTAACTAGTGGATTTGTACCACTACATCCAAATGTACTATTCTTATTTACTTATATCTCTTTTGAAAAGACTACTATAATAGTAAGCATCAATGAGATTTTACTTTTTAAAAGTTAAAGTAATCACACCCTCATTGTCTCAAAAGCCCAAAATAGGGTTAGTGGTCCTTAAGAACCAACAATCAACCCCACAAGTTAGGATCATAAACTTTGATCAAAGATCAACAGTTATCCTAGCAGAAACACGCCTTAGAGTAACTACTTACTCCATGGCCACTCTAGTCGTTAATCATCAAGAACATTTATCTATATTTCTTAAACTTAAACATGATCCAATTTTGTAGCTCCTAAATGCCCTTATGAAATAGTAATTCCTGAATTAGGTTCGCAGATAACCTAATGTTGGGACATTATTTTCAAAAGACATATAACATTAGGAATACAACAAAGCTCACACTAGCCCTGACATACATAAAAGGCTTTATCTAAGCTTCTAGAAAACTCATCACTTTGATTTTCTAGTAGTAAGAAAAGATCTTTTCTTTAAGATGCAAGCATAAGTCCGAAGTGCACTTATTCACTTTTGTACACATAATTCGGATACTACGGATGTATATTAAGACCCTTGGAGAGCGGAATAAGCACTTCCTCATCATAATGTTCCGTGACGGAACGCAGTCATTAATATCCACGAGTATCAAACATTCTTCAACATATCCACTAGAAAAAGTTTCTTCATAATCATCACGAAAACTTTATAACTAGTCGGCATTCCAAGTTGTCTACAATTCCATCCATATTAATCACATTACTACCGTCTTGGCTTACACCTAGGTATGGGATTAAATCAAGTCAATTACTTGGACATTTCAAATGTATTGCATCTCCTTATCAGTTATTTCTTTTAATTTTGGTGAATTCCGGATCCACTACGTCTTCCGATAGGTGGTGAACTCAACTTGACTCACCATTAGGTCATCGCCACTTAGATATGAGAAAACCATGTCTCTATGGCTCTATATGACTCTTATCAGAATTAAAAGAAACATGACTCTTAGTCAGGTATACTAGCATATCCATATTGATCATCAATCAAAGATATCAGACTATATGCTAGCATTAGCATCAAGTCTTTCATTTAAGTCTCACGTTCTTCCACTAGAATGCCTTAGCTTTTGTCCCCTTCTAAGAAACAAAACATTGTTCTCGAAAGGTTAAATAACTAAAACTTAGAAGAACTCCTCAAATGTATTAGCACTTCTTGATTTCAAGTTCATCCATCTCCCACTGAATGTAGATTGGATAACTTCGAACTATAAGATAGACAAGCAAAGAACCTTTCTAGTCATATCTTAATACGTGCTAAATAGACCATCAATTGAATTTAGATTTGATGACTTAGTCACAATGGTAAATGAACGTCCCAACAAATTGGACATACATTTTTGACCCGTCATAAACCGGATCATTATCAATAATATCCGGTTCCCTTCATCATGACACCATGTACTAATGTGTCTTAGTAGGATATGAATTGTGAGACAATTCCACAATTCACTATATGGTCATCCAATATATAGATAGTAGGTATCTTAACATTTTAACTAGATTTAAGTATCTTGATCTATATACCCAGTTGATTCTGAAAGTCGTTTTGCCTAATTCTGAACACCAACAAGGTTTCAGACTTATACCTAAACTATTAAACATTCCGCAACTACTACCATCAAGGTAGCGACAAAGAAGTTTCTCTTTGTTAGGTTTATTAATTGTACAGAATAGAAGATTACATTTTGAGTAAAGTTTGTATTAATTACAAACTAGAGGGTCTTAATTGTAAATATACTCATCGAGTATATAAGTCTATGATTAAGGCTAATCATGTATCAATTGTCATAATCAATGATATGAACTATGTGTTAGTCAAGATGTAATTAGTATTCTCACATAGTTCTACACATACAATTGAAGATTAGCTTGATACTTGAATAATTAGGGATTATCAATTGGTATTAGAGCCTAAGGAGTGATTTGATTGAAGATTGGATCAAGAATTGCAAGAAATTTGAAGACATTTTGAAGATCTTTTTTCAATTTTCGGATTATTTTTGGGCAAAAATTTTGAAAAATTCTAGAAAATTCATAAGATCTTCATTTGATCTAATTTTTGGATATGTTGTTGTGTATGATTGCAGGAACCTACAGTAAAATTTTCAAGTGCAAAATCCAATCCATTTGAGAGAAATCGAAAAATCAATTTCTTGGTTTTTTAAGGATGTTCTTGAGGATGGAATTTAGAATTTCGAGTTCTAGTTGGAATTGATTGCTAAATTTTTTAAAGAAGTTTAACAATAGCATCGTGATTGGATCTGCAAAATCTCACAGCTTAATTCAAAACACACAAGGAGAAATTATAAAATCTTTTTCTTGATGTGTTCTTAACGATTTTGATCAATTTTGGATCAATTCGTGTTGTTTGATCGAAATTCGTGATAAATGAGTATTGGAAAAGTGTTAGGGAAGGTGGATAAACATAAACTTGATCATAAAAATCATTTTTGAGAAGAAATGGAAAAGTGTTTTTTTTATCAAAAAGTGTTTTTGGTGTTTGTGTGTGAGAAGGAAAGAGATGGAAAATTATTAATATTTTGTTTCATCATTGTTTTTTAAATTTTTAAATCCATCGGAATTAAAAGTTTGATTCATTGGAATTTTAGAATTTTTAGTATTGGATTGTTTTTTTAATATCAGATTTAAAAGTGTTTGTTTTTTTTAAAGTGTTTGCTTTTTTTAGTAGTGTTTGTTTCATCGGATTAAAAAAAGAAAAGATTGTATCGGATTTAAAAAAGATTGAATCGGATTTAAAAAAAAAGATTGTATCGGATTTTTAAAAAAAATTCTTTGGGATTGTTTTTTTTTAGTAGTGTTTGTTTCCTTTTTGTTTTTTTATTTTGTTTTTTTTACTTCGTTTTTTTATCGGATTGTTGAATAATTGAGGAATTGTTTTTGGTGTTTACGTGTTTACATGCAACATAAATTTTTGGTGATAGTTGGTTTTTGTTTTTAATAATTAGAATCGGATCTCCTCATTGTCGGTTTTGTTCGTTTTAGCGTTGGTTTTAAATCGTTTCCCTATCATATAGTTTAGTCGTTTTTAGTGTTTGTTATCATGTTCGTATTTTTTTGTTTTTCTTTTTGTTGTCATTTTAATTGTCTCCTATCGTGTTAATTGTTTCGTGATTCGTTTGTTTTAGTCGTATCATAGTCACTTTAATTGTTCTCCTTGTATACTTTTAATCATTGTTGATCATTACCAACTCATTCTTAATTGATCAAATCATTATTATTGATTAAATTTTTGATCAAATCAAATCATTCCTAAACGATCGTATATTTTTCAAGTATCAAGATAAATATCAAGATGTCAACGAAGATTCCACAAGTTGAAATAAATTTTGAGAAAAAGAAGGCAGAAGGATTGGTTAATGAGAATATCCAGCTCAAAGAGAAGATTTCTTCACTTAACAAAGAGATTAACAAATTGACACAGAGCAATCAAATTTATGATTTAAGGATTGAACATAAATCAGATGATATAATCAAAAAGCAGAAACAGATGCAAATTATGAGTGGAGAAAGGTCATTACTAAAAGAACAAGTTGAATTTGAAAACAAAAGAGCAAGTGAATTACAAGTTGAAAAAATTGAATTGCATGATAAGTTGAAACAACTACTTGTTGAAAAAGTTGAGTTGCAGAAAGAAACAAAGGTATTAGACCTAGAAAAGAGTTTGGAAAGTGAAAAGAAAATGTTTGAAGAAGAAAGAAGCAAGTTTGTGGAGAAAATCTTACAACTTGAAGTACATTTTGAAGTGGAGAAAAAGAAAGCAGAGATTTTGTCAGAAGAGAATGACAAGTTAAAAGAGCAAATATCTAGAGTGTCTGAGACACTTCAACTTTTGGAAAAGAAATGTTAAGAGTATATTGTTGAAGTTGAGAAAGAGAAAAGGCTGAATTGCAAAGATAAGTAACAGTACTTGAAAAACAAAATATATGAGATTCATAAGACTCTCGACACATAAAAGAAAACATTGGAGAAAGAGAGACTACAGTTTTTGGCTAAACTCAAGTTCGCAATGCTTCTTGCTGAAAAAGCTTCTGAATCTACCATGACTTCCGCTGACAATATAATTTTGATTCAGAAGCACGTTGTGGTAGCAATACTGACTCTTATTTTTTTGTTGCGGATGCTAAAAGTAGAAAATCAGATGACGATTTTATTGATGCTTCTACTCCCAAAGCAACTACTTCTCAAAAGCCAAAAGAAACTGAATTCAGAAGTCAACATAATGCATCTTATTCAAGTTATACTGATTCTGAATTTTCAGTAAACTCAAATGATTCTTTACCAAAGACTAAACAAGCTTGGATTCCAAAGAAGAATTTAGGTGACATATTTGTAAAGATATCATCATTCTGGACTGAAAAGAAGACAACCATAGAAACCTCAATCTTTAATTCACCATGTGGTTCAATCAATCATGTGCTTTCAAATGCATGTTTTTCATCATTAGAATTCCGTATAAAAAATGTCATAACTGATGGTTTCTCATCCAAGACAATACCTACGAGGACATCTTTAGAAACTAAACCTAGAGCATCTGAGTTTCGAATGAAAAATGTCATCAATGATGGTTTTAAGTCCAATGCTATACCACAAAGAGAAATGGATAGACAACATCATTCTGGTAAGGACAATTATGCTGATATGCAATATCATTCGTTTAAACATCTAAATACAAAATTCTTTTCTAAAGCAAAGAAACTGATGTCAAATATCCTTTTGTGGTATACTCAGTCAAGCACTTAATCAGACTTTCAAAAGAGAAGATTTGTAAAACTTCAAGAACAAATCATAAATTTGTTGTTAAAAATGGTATTCCCCAATGACACACAGGCCCAATGCATAGAGAGGTTCATAAACCTAACATAGTTGGACCCAACTTCAAGTGGGTACCAAATTGTGTTTAATCTGTTTTGTAGATTAGTCAGAGACATTGTTGGAACACAATGAAGATCATTCAGAATGCGTTGAAAAGCACATTGTGTTCAGTATGCTAACAAGTTCAACATCCTGACTTGAAGAAAGAAGTGTGTTCCCTGCAATCCATTATTTCACATGTCATTGTGTTCAGCATTAGCTCGAATCTAATGATCTGAGAAACTTAATGTTTGTAGTTTATCTTTCCTTGATATAACTTGTGTGATAATGGTTCATTATTTGCAGGGGGAGCAAGAACGACATTGATTCTTTGACAGTCAAATCATTTTCATCGAGAACCTACAAGATTGCAATTTTATTTTAAAATGAAAACTATTTTTGTCCATTCTTGTAGGGGGAGCAATTTTTTTTCTAACCTAGTTGATGAAAAATCATTTTTGAATTCAAATGTGTCTAGTTAGGGAGATTTTATTTTAAAAATGAAAATTTCAAAAAGAATACAAAATTTTAAAACACAAAAAGATTTTCAATTTTCAAATTTTATCGGTTTTCCATCGAGAAGGCATTCATTCTAATGTCTTTCTTGATTCATTTGATTGTTGATCTTCTGAATGCTCATCTTTCATTTCTTGAATTCTATCCTGATAATAATTTTGGAAATCCTTCCTTTATTGTTGAATATTTCATTCATTATGGAAACCGTTCATTCTTGTGTCAATCATTTTTTATGAGACACATACTTTTCAAGTGATCAATAAGGCACCAAAGACTGAGGGAGTATAAGATAATTCTACTCCTATGGTCAATCCAGAACCGGAAGGACCTACCTAGGAGTTCACCTTATTCTAGAAAAACAAAGTAAGGGTTTAATAGGTCAAATAGGTGAGCAGAATCCGTTATCATGTGATACTGATCGGTGGGCAGAGATAAAATGAAAATGAGAGGGGTGGTTTAGGAGATTGGGGGTGCATATGATCAACAAATCACTTTGAGCATACATGTCAAATCATTTTGTTATTTCCTGCTTCAAAATTCTTTGATTGTCTATATTTTTTGATTGATCAAATCATTCTTGACAATTTTTCTCAACTGAAGATTTCGTGAAAATCATTCTTGTTGACGTCAATATGATTGCTCCTAATCATTTGAACAGATAACCAATGTCCATTTGTATCCAACGGAGATATAAACATTCATTTTGGGAAGAGAGTTTGAGAGAGAAGTTGAAAAAAAATTTAGAGAGCTGAGGGTGAGAGATAGGATCAAAAGAAAAGAAAGATCCTCTCCAAACAGTGTGAATCTGGGTAACTACATATACTACTAGATTTCATGTGTTGAAATTTGGTATTGAAGAAGACATCATGAACGCAATGATGCAATGCACTAACCCATCCAACTACTCAATTATCTCTTAAAAGATGATTGTTTCAACTTCACACGGAGAATTAGCATATTTCTATTGACATCTCACTCGGAGATTGTCAATATTGAAGCTAAGAGGACAGCTACTCCGGTCCTGACTTCTTTCATTCACTTATAGAGTCTAGAGCTTATTGCTATATCATTTCATTTCTTAGGAAACATGATGGAAATGTCACAAATATCTAGTTTTCGTAACTAATACCGGAACATCTTGAGTGTTATCTTTGTGATATTCACGATGATAGATGGAAATCCTACCAGTGCTATCATTATTCCCACACTGAACGTAGGTCACACAGTTTAAAAACTGTTGTGTCAACGAGCAATCTATGTGATCTCGGTGTTAACATTTCCCAACGGGAACTTTGAGATGGTGCCCTAAAGACTGTCTTGGATACTTTCATTGTAATATCATTATGCAGGATACACAAATCAACTGAATGTGGATACATATTTGATAAATTCAACTGAATGTCATGAGGAGGATTCTAAGCTATAAATGTTGAAGTATTCATGCACAAATCAAGCTGAATGTCAATTACAATTGCATGATGTTCATGAAGAATCCTAATCATCATGAGGGGGAGAAAGTTTAAAGAAATTGAAATTCAGTTGATCTTGAAATAAGAAAATAAAAATATTAGCTGACTCTTACTGAGTTGAAGATGATGATGAGTTCTTATTCTCTATGCTATTCTTAAAGCTCATCAAAATTGTGCAGCTAAAAAAGACCAGATTCATGTGTTGAGAGGTAGACAAAGAAAAGTTTAATTCTAAAAAATCAATATATGTCAAGTCAAGGGGGAGCAAAGAAAAGAGATATCTATCAAATTTGAAAAAAAAATCAAGAGATTCAAAAGAAAAGATAATTGTGTGATCAATACATTATGATCAGAATAAACAAGATCAAGAGCTACATTCAAGGGGGAGAGAACAAAAAATTCCTCATGCAATAGCAAAGCTTATTTGAAGACAAGAGAGCTCAAGATCAGAAAGAATAGGTTGAAGATTGGGAAAAGTTGAAAATCACTATATGTTAATTTCATTATACAACCAAAGGTTGAAAAGCCTAAGGTTACCAATGCAAAAGAGGAGATTGAAGAGAAAAGATGTCATTGTATGCTATCAAGTTTCAAGTTTTCATCAAGATGTTGAAGTGAATAATATTCTCGAAATGAAGAGTCTCTATTTAAAGATGAGAAGTCATTTTTGAAGACATTAAGTAAAGTTTGAAGATTCCCCAAAGATTCAAAATAATATTAACCGAAAAAGAATATATGCATGATTCAAAATGGGAGATTGTTAAAGTTTGTGTCAGATGCCAAAAAGACATAACATCTTCTATTTCTATACAAAGGGGGAGATTGTTAGGTTTATTAATTGTATAGAATAGAAGATTACATTTTGAGTGAAGTTTGTATTAATTACAAACTAGAGGGTCTTAATTGTAAATATACTCATGGAGTATATAAGCCTATTATTAAGGCTAATCATGTATCAATTGTCATAATCAATGATATGAACTATGTGTTAGTCAATGTGTAATTTGTATTCTCTCATAGTTCTACATATGCAATTAAAGATTAGCTTGATACTTGAATAATTAAGGGATTATCACTCTTTCTTTATTCTTTGTGGTGTGCTTGAACGGATTATCTACAAAAATGTGATCAATATCCAACAAGCCTTCAATCCTCTCAAAACATCCGGTGAAGGATCTCATAATCATCTTAGCCTAATAAATAAGATCAACACCAAACTTCTAGCCCAAGGCTAAACTATCTCGAGATCCCAACCACACGGATCTAGATGATATATATCTCTTGTTTATGTGGTAAAGTTGATTATTACACCAAGATAATTTATCCAAACTATTTTGGATTCAGAACCAATTATTCATGAATATTCTATTACTTGTAACAAAACCTTGTGTATGCCATGACATGGAAAATTTTGAATCTAACAAAATATCTCACAACAAATTTTCATAATAAATTCCATATTTTAAGAATAAGCTCATAATCATCAAATGTATAGACGTGTGCCCCGCATGGCAAAACAACACATAAGCTATGACATGAATAAACTTTGATCAAACAATGTGAAAAAGTTGTACATCAATTCGTAAAACTTCAAAACTATATCCATCGTCTTCAAAATAGAGCATACAAACAAATGTTACTTGCCACGCAGAGCAATAAAATAAACTAATAAATAAATCGGCGACAAAAGCGAGATCAAGTCTCCTTATCTTCTCTCAGAGGACAATCACCCTGATTTCCTCGTCCGAGATCCGGTTCTTCATGCTTTTCTTCATTCCACCGAGAACCTACACTTTATAACAAAATAAATTTGTGACAAACGTGGGTCAATCAGGTCGGGTCAACAACCCAGCTTATAGAAGAATAGCAATGAATCATGAACGTACCTGAAGATGGAAAATTAACTCTCTTTCCTGAGAAGTTTTATCTCCTCTCGGTATGTAGGGCAGGCGTGACGGCCCCAATTTCCAAATCTTCGACAGAAGCAGCAAACCACCTTTTCTTGAGTCTCTTCTTGAGGCACAATTTCTATGTCCTTCGACTCAATATCAAGGATAGGCTTGGAAACTCCAACCTTTCCTTTTAGGGTTGGCTTCTTCTTCCTTTTCTTTTATTTCTTTAAGGCCAAAATGGGAGTTGTTGAGGTGGAACTATGCTTGGCCATGTCAGACTCCGCAGACTCCAACATGCCATGCAAATCGCTTAAGGATTTCTCCATTCCTTGCTGTGATAGTTTGTAACAAACTTATCATATGATGCGGGCAGAGACTGGAGTAAAATATCCGCAGCGAGCTCTCTCCCAATAGGAAATCCTAACCTCTCCATTTGGTCCACGTTCGCCTTCATCATAAGGACGTGAAGACCAACATTCCTGCCTTCCTGCATCCTACAACCGACTAGGCTTTTAACACACTCATAGTGTTCCTGCCTAACTTGCTGTTGGAACATGTCCTTGAGCTTGTTTAACATGTTGTACACACTCATATTCTCGAACTGCTTTCGCAACTCTGAGCTTATGGTTGACAACATGAGGCAGGCAACATCGTGCATATCCTGAGCACGTTCTTCATATTCGTATCGGACGACCCAAGTCGCATTGGTAGCAGGTGGCTCTGTAAGGGAATCCTCAAGGATGTGCAACTTTGACTCATGGAGAAGGACAATCCTCAATTTCCTAAGCCATGCAATATAGTTCACCCCTGTGAGTTTCTCCCTTTCTAGGAACACACGAAGTGAGATGTTTGACATGGTGTTGTTATGGTTTGACATCAATAAATAACAAGAATGCGAGTATTGGTTAGTTAGATAAACCTTGTTAAAGATAATTTCCCCATAGTTTTAAATAAAAATTTTTTTTGTAACAAGGGCTAAGAACTTTATTTCACCTCGTACCGTGATGGGTTTACCGCGGATCACGTGGCGAAGCTATTTAGGCCGGCAACCATTTTACTAACTGTAATCTCTATTACAACTCTTAGACACTTGCGAGATCCGTTGACATCCATTATGTCGGTTGGCATGTTTGATCTCTTCCTTACACCAATCTTAATATATAATTTTTGTTTAGCTCTTACTTAGCTCGACAACTAACCAAGAATTATATACTAAAATTGTAAATTGCACGACAAGACACACGGGTGGCACTCTCGACCATTAATTGGCTCGTGCTAAGCTCGAAAACCAATCATGCGAGTTACCCCACTCAACTTCCACATAACTACACGGCCTTGATTTGGGTCAAAATGCCCCGTGCTTGTTGGGCTGGACACGGCCCGTGTACCATCTTGCCAAAACCCATTTTGGCCTTTTTCTCTCTTTTGCTTGATCGTGTTGCCGGAATCAATACTTGGTGTGTGACCCAATAGGCCTATACCTCATCGGTAGTGCCATTAACTCGTTCGTGTCAGTGGGCATATACCAACACGTTCACTCCATATTTTCCCCACAAAGGGTCTTTCATTGCTTCTCTCGTGAACATGTTGTGTCTATCATGGCCTGGGTCTGACGAGATAGGAACTAAAGGAGCTGGTTGGACGTTCGGAGGTAGTGGCAATTCAGATGATTGTTAGAGTTGTTTAGCATACTCAACTTGTTGATTTTTTCTCAGGATGTCGGCAGCTGACACCAGGAATTTCCTGGGTTCTGGAGGAAAGAGTTGATGAACCTCCTCTGAAATGCCTTGAAGGAGCATTGTAAGATTTAACTTTCTGATTGCCTCCTCCATCTGCTTTTTGGTAACTAACTCCTTCGCAGGCTTTGCAACCCTTGACCAAGTTGGCTTTTGTATAACAGGCACTGGCATATCATCAAACATGTCCACGATCTGGACTTCCTCTGTTCTTTCTGGTAGTTTGCCAAAAAGAGAACTCCTCAATCTGTTTAAGATTCTCATCTGACTAATCCCTTTCACCAATATCTACAGTTTCAGTTTCAAATTCAAACACTTGGATGTCAGGTTCAGTTTGTTGTTGTTGCTGTTGTTGTTGTTGTTGTTGTTGTTGTTGTTGTTGTTGTTATTGTTGTTGTTGAGATTGTTGTTGTTGTTGCTGCTGAGATTCTGCCCCTATCCCCGTTACAGCCACTAATCATTCGGTCAGAGGAGTAAAGGTCAAAACGCGCGCTCTCTTCTCTCCCTCTTGACGATCATGATCGGCATCATCGTCGTTACGCCTGTGCTTTGACCTAGCAGCTTGGGATTTGCATGTAGATTCAAGAAGAGTTATTATGTTTTCCACCGAATCCAATTTCTGAAAGACTACATTGCCCAGATCCTCCATTGAGTTTAGAATTGTTTCTTTAAATTCATTGAGGTTACTACCCTTGTAAGTCTGTTCATTTTGAAGGGTTTGAAGGAGATCTAGGTTCTGTTCACAGTCTGGGGCTTTCTCTGGCAATCGAACATAGAGCAGGGATTTTAATGTATTAGTAGATAAGCCCGTACCATCATCAACCTTTGTTTTCAGTCAACCAAGTGTCTGCTTGATTTCTGATAAGCTTTCTGTGATCGGGTGGAGGGCCTCCCGTAGTTCATCCTTAGTAACAAACCGAGACTCACTAAGAGTGCTCGTTGAAGTCTGCCACAGAGACAGAGCTACTCACGTGCGGAGCTGCAGTGGTTTACACTCCGGTGAGATTTCCACCTGATCCTTGAATAACACCTTCAGTAGTGCCACTTACAGGTGTTATGGACTATTGTTGTGTAAACAACGTCATAATCTGTGCAAGTGCTGCTTCGTGTCTTGAAAGAAATGTAGAAATCGGCGGTATATCAATGTGCATTAAAAGAACTGTTAATATTCCATGGGGATCAAAGCACGCAGCGGAAGCAAGAAAAACACACAACAAAGATCCCATGTAGTCCTAATGGTGGTGAAAACTTGTAAAAAACAACAACCCAAATAAAGACAAAGGAGAGAAGAGTCATACCCTTGCAGACTTTGAATCTTGGCTGGAACAAAGAGCTATACGAAATGGGTTGTGTATTTGGAACAAGAGGCTCCAAACCCTAATGCAAGTCCACACCAAGCTTCTCTTCAACCTCCTTGTACTAGCAAGCCAAAGAAATCAACAACACTTGATGATTTACTACTAGAATAGCCTTGAACAAAATGTGCACAGCAAGAAGCTCTATGTAGAAGTCACAACACTCTTTGTTTGATCTCACAGGTATAGAGGAAATGCACAAAATGGCCAAGAGTGGGAAATGAAATTAGAGAGCTCCATATATAGACATAATATCCGCTCTCTAAGTCCCAGAATCGGACCAAATGTACCTCATTCATTGGACCAAACAAAATGGTCCAATAAAACACAAGTGTCACTTGAAATTCTCCCTTCACGACTTCTTCACGGGCTCTCACGGGCCGTGAAGGATAAATGCGCAATGAATGGCCATTAATCCTCCATGAGTCATGCCTCGCCGTGCAAGAATCGTGAGGGCACGTGTCTTCACGACCTCCTTGACGAGCCGTGTAGGGTGGTGAATCCCTAGGGTTTCACGAACCTTGCGGACATGACAGGACACGTGTACACGAGCTGCTTCACGACCCGTGGAGTATCCTTCACGGTCGTGAAGCTTATGTCAGATTGAATTTGACCATTTTGACCCTTTCCTCTTATAGCAGGCTATCGAGATTGAAACTTGGCGTGTGAACCAATAGGCCAGCGCTTTATCGGCAATGATAATAGCCTACATGTGTCAGAGGGCAGATTGAAACAAACTCCCACTTGCACATGACACACCGTATCCATGGGCACCACAGACAGGGAGCGGCCTCTAGCAAGGCATCCTTGCCCCCAACTAAACACGGGGTATGTCATCCCTGACAAGTACCAAGTCAATACTAAAAGAGTTGGACATTGTCCTATAGATAAGTGATCAATCATCCTATTGTTCGCGATATCCAAGTGAACACGAGGCATGGTACAAAGTCATTCTCCGATCATTCACGATTATGTTTCTCGATCAAGATTGGTGGTGACCAAAAGTGAGCTGCAACTGATTAACAATCATTGCAAGCTCGACCATGGCCATGCATTTTTGGTGTCAGCACCCAATCACCGAGGGGGCCAGGGATATCTCTCTTTACAGAGGAACAAATTCATTTGACTACATTGCCCCAATACATTGGTAATACCTTACCCAAAAGCCTCCTTTATAATAGCCCGTTACGGACTACATGCATCCCCGGTCTAAGGATAAAAGATATTATCATATTGATTTACTCTTGACAAGTACCATGAAGTAAGATCAGGTTTGAGTCATCCAATCACTTGAAACTCTTTTCAAGTATAGGCGAAAATATTGCGTCCCTTGTATTCAATCCCCATTGAACACTATGACCAATCATTTCCCTCGATCTTCGTTCATACTTCCTTCCAATGAAGAATGAACGATCGTGGACTACTTAGAATGTAAACCATTCAAGGAAGTGATAAAACATGAAAAGTTGGAACACAATAATGATGTAAAGAAAGTATTCGCTACACGCGTATTATTAAATCTCCATTTAATAATCAATACATTCAAAAATACAAATATTGTTCAACGTTCCGAATTACATAACAAATATATCAAATACAATAACCAATATACAACTCAAACCAATTCACTAGGAAATCTAATCCCAATGGCACGTGTGTGAGCATCGTGCTTGGCTTGTGACAAAGGTTTAGTGAACGGATCCGCCAAATTGCTATCCGTGTGTACTTTGTTGATGACAATGTCTCCATTTTTGACCATGTCCCGGATAAAATGATATTTCCGCAGAATATGCCCCGTGCGTCGGTGAGACCTTGGTTCCTTGGTTAAATCAACGGCACCCTCATTGTCACAGAAGATCTCAACAGGGTCGCTGATGCTAGGAACCACTCCCAAATCAAGCACAAATTTCCTCATCCATACGGCCTCTTTAGCAGCCTCACTGGTCGCAATATATTCCGACTCTATAGTGGAATCGGCCACGGTGTCTTGCTTGGAGCTGCTCCAGGATATAGCACCGCCTTTAATAGGAACACGAACCCCGATTATGATCGGCAGTCATCCGTATGAGTTTGGAAGCTTGCGTCAGAGTAACCTTTTGACATAGGAATGCTCTTCACCACCGTCTAATGGGCTTCGCCTGGGTTGGCTTGATATGTACTCGTCATGCTCAAAGCACACGATACATAAGGCCTTGTACATAGCATGGTGTACATGATCGAGCCCACAGCCGAAGCATATGGCACCCGCTTCATTACTTCTCGTTCCTCAGCAGAAGTAGGGGATTGAGTCTTACTCAATACCAAACCATGTGACATAGGAATGAACCCCTTCTTGGAGTCTTCCATCCTAAATCGTTTTAGGACCTTGTCAACGTATGTACTTTGGCTAAGCCCAGTTTGCCTCTTGGATCTATCTCTATAGATCTTGATCCCAAGAATAAAAGTCGCATCTCCTAGATCCTTCATTGAAAAACAATTTCCTAACCAGGTTCTTACACCTTGAAGGGTTAGGACATCGTTCCCAATGAGGAGTATGTCATCGACATACAAGACTAGGAATACAACTATGCTCCCACTAGACCTGACATATACGCATGGCTCATCCTTGCTTTTCGAAAAGCCAAACTCTGTGACTTTCTCATCAAATCACAGGTTCCAGCAGCGCGATGCTTGCTTAAGTCCATAAATGGACTTCTTAAGCTTGCAGACTTTATCCGGATGCTTGGCATGTACAAAACCCTCGGGTTGAGTCATATAGACTTCCTCGCTTAGTGTCCCATTAAGGAACACGGTTTTTAGATCCATTTTCCAAATC
The DNA here is from genome assembly GCA_038502395.1 of Dittrichia graveolens. NCBI lineage: Eukaryota > Viridiplantae > Streptophyta > Magnoliopsida > Asterales > Asteraceae > Dittrichia > Dittrichia graveolens. Next base: position 57,336,629 of record JARJIL010000003.1, read on the forward strand.
TCATAATCATGAAATGTGGCAATTGCCATAAGTATCCGGATAGACTTCAACATAGCCATTGGTGAAAAGGTTTCATCATAGTCTACACCATGAGTTTGCGTGAAACCTTTAGCCACCAGTCGGGCTTTAAAGGTGTCCACCTCTCTATCTATGCCGGTCTTTTTCTTAAAGACCCGTTTGCACCCTACAGGTTTACACCCGGGTACCGGATCCACCAATCCCAGACTTGTTTATCCGACATAGATTGCATCTCGGACTCCATCGCTTCTTTCCACCTAGCAGACTCAGGGCCCACCATGGCGTCGCTATAAGATGATGGTTCATCATGATCCACCACGAGGTCGCAACCCTCAGACATGAGTAACCCATATCTCTCTGGCTTATTGCGACTCTTATCGGATCTCCTAAGAGGTAAAGGATCCGTGTCAGGTTCTCCAGCAGCGCCATGATGAGAATCATTTTGTGAACTAGTGCCAACTTCAGGTTGGTCATTGAAGGTTCTTAAATTTCTTCAAGATCTACCTTCCCCCCACTAGCGTTTTGGATAGCATCTCCCTTTCAAGGAAGACGGCCCTCCGAGCAACAAATACCTTGTTCTCGAAAGGTTTGTAGAACAAATATCCCATAGATCCGGCAGGATATCCAATGAACAAACACCTCTCGGCCCGGGGTTCCAATTTTTCCTCCACCTCATGTCTCACGTAGTCAGGACAGCCCCAAACCTTTAGATATGAAAGCAATGGAACCTTTCCATCCCACATCTCAAAGGGTGTCTTCTTGACCTTCTTAGTTGGTACGAGGTTAAGGATTCTAACGGCCATTTCCAATGCATAGCCCCAAAAGCTAACGGGTACATCCGTATGACTCATCATACACCGGACCATATCCAACATTGTCCGGTTCCTCCTCCTTGCGCCATTTAATTGTGGTGTCCTAGGAGGTGTCAATTGTGAAACAATTCCACAATCTTTTAGATGGTCATGGAATTCCGAACTTAGATACTCACCACCATGATCCGTTCTAAGCATCTTAATTCGTTTACCCAACTTTTGTCTCACCAAGTAGACATACCCATACCTACTAAAGTCATAGGTAAAGATTATGAAGTACCTTGATTTATCCCTAGTGACATGCTTGAACGGACCACACACATCCGTGTGAACGATATCCAACAAGTCTTTGCCCCTCTCACAAACGCCGGTGAAGGGTGCTTTGGTCATTTTGCCCAATAAGCAAGATTCGCATACATCATCCGACCCATGGTCAAATGATTCCAAGATCCCATCCACTAGGAGCTTGGCGATGCGTTTCTTGTTTATGTGGCCCAAACGACCATGCCATAAAGATAACTTATCCAAATCACATTTGGATTTAGAACAAACATTCATGATTGATTTATTACTTTGCAAGCATACCTTGTATCATATATTCCACGACATGGATATGCTTTAAAATAAAATAAATCATTCTTAAAGCAAGATATTGTTGGAATATGCCCACTGATACGCGTGTACTAGCATCACTGCTATTGTTGGAAGATTCGTTTTTCTGTCCAGTAGGCCTTCACGGGCCGTGAAATGTTCTTCACGAGTCGTGAAGGCCACACGACCAGTGTTCCTGAGGAGTCTGGTCATGGGATGTGTTTTCAGGCTTCACGAGTCCTCATGGCCCGTCACCGGTCGTGAAGCTCTTGGGCTTCACGAGCCGTGAGAGGTCATGAAGGCACTCGTGAATAGTTTAGTCGTGAAACTTGGTTTTTAGGCTCACGAGCCCTTCTTACCCGTGATCGGTCATGAGGCCCTTAGGCTTCACGATCCGTAAGGGGCCGTGAAGGAGCTTCTGGGCAGTTTTGTCCTTAAAAGAAAATTTTTCGTGGTTTTTCGGGTCATGGAGGAGTTTCTGTTTTCTGGCAGATTCCGTTTGTTTAGCCCCTCGTAATATTTTGGTACAAATATGGGTATGTAAGGTATGGTCTTGGCATGAGATGCATACATGCATACACATATGTTGTGTATATATGAATACGGGTATAAAAGTTGGTTTTGTGCCCTAATGCATATGTACAAGAATTTCCTTGTTGTGCCTTGAGTGTTTGTGTTGGAAATTCTTACCGAAATATTCTTTGGTCACGGTTTTGGCACACCGTGCTTTGTAGTTGTTGTTTGTGGCTTTTAGTTGGTAACCATCGCCCTGGACCTTGTGGTTGTGCCTTGTGGTTTGTTTGGTTGTTTGGATTTATTTGCTGACCTTAGTGTCATGTGTGATGTAATTAATTATTTATTTATTTGGTATGTAATTTATTATCGCGGCTTGCATGCCGTTTCATTTATCCATATGTACTTGTGCTAGATTGATAGGAAGAGCGTGGCTTGCATGCCATTTTCTTTCTTTTGTGTACTTATGTTTTGAAGACCACAATCAAGATTCAAGAGGAGACGTCTTGAAGACCTTGGACCCGGTTAGTCCTGATGGAGGTAGCGGATTCAGTGGGTGCACTCCATGGTCTAGGTTTGTGTCCTTAGTAGACCTAGTCCTCCCGGCTTGGCTCGCGGGTAGGACGCATAGGTTTTTTGGCATGGTTACCAACCCCTTGTATGCGTGTGATGTGATTTATTTTTCTTGCATGGTTGTTTATGTTTCCTCGCATGCTTGATAACTTTTCTAAGTTAATAAAATCACAAGAGTTTTTAAATTGGTTAACAAACTCTCGCGCGTAAACGATTAACAAGACAATATAAAATTGGTATTTATATTTAAAGTGAAAATCGTTTTTGTCACTTACTTTGTTAATTAAATATTAAAACTTGGTTTTAATCAAGAAACAAAAGCCCGTTTCCTAAAACGTAAATCACGCACCATCTATAAGATGACACACCCGATTCTAGTGAAGCATGGGAAATTGTCGAGCTAAGCACGAGTTATTCAATGTGGATCTGTGTGGAAGGTGAGAGTGGCGACTTGGAGTTATTGGTTGTCGATCTTAACACGAGCCAATGATTGTCGAGTGTTCTACCATTTATCTTGTTGGACGATTTACAATTGCAAACTAAAATCCTTGTGTGATTGTCGAGCTAAGCACGAGTCAACCAAGAATTTTAATTTGGAATTGGTGTAAGTAGGGATCAAACATGCCAACTGACCGTTTTACGTTATTGGATCCCGCAAGTGTCTAAGAGTTGCAATGGAGATTGCAATCGGTAAAGTGGTTACCGGCCTAAATAGCTTCATAAAGTGATCCGCGGTAAACCCGTCATGTAGTGGAGTAAAATATGGTTCTTAGCCCTTTTTAAGATAAATTGTTTTTCAAAAACTTTATGGGTAATTATTTTAACGAGGATTATATCAAACTAACTAAAACGTGTATTCTTGTTATTTATAGATGTCAAACCATAATAACACCACATCAAATAATTCGTTTCGTATGTTCCTACATAGGGAGAAACTCACGGGAGTGAATTTCATTGTCTGGCTTAGGTAATTGAGAATTGTCCTTCGCTATGAGTCAAAGTTGCACATTCTTGAGGAACCTCTTCCGGAGCCACCTGCTACCGACGCGACTTGGTCCGTCTGATACCCGTATAAAAAGCGTGTTGAGGACACACATGATGTTGCCTGCCTCATGTTGTCAACTATGAGCTCGGAGTTGCAAAAGCACTTTGAGCACATGAGTGTGCACGATATGTTGAACAAGTTGAAGGACATGTTCCAACAACAAGTTAGGGAGGAACACTATGAGTGTGTTAAAAACCTAGTCGGTTGTAGAATGCAGGAAGGTAAGAGTGTGAGTGCCCACGTCCTTAAGATGAAGGCGTACGTGGACCAAATGGAGAGATTAGGTTTTCCCATGGGGAGGGAACTTGCTTTGGATATAGTACTCCAGTCCCTGCCCGCATCATATGATCAGTTTGTCATGAACTATCACATGCATGACATGGAGAAAACCTTAGGTGAATTACATGGTATGTTGAAGAGGAGTCTGACATGGCCAAACATGAATCCACCTCATCCATTCCTACCCCGAGTTCTAGGGATCAAAAGAAAAAGAAGAAGAAACTGAAACGAAAGGAAAAGGTTGGAGTGTCCAAGCCTATTCCCCAAGTTGAATCTGAGGACAATGATTGTGTGCCTCAAGAAGAGATTCAAGAAAAAGTGGTTTTCTACTTCTGTGGAAGATTTGGAGATTGGGGCCGTCACGCTTGCCCATCATGCCGAGAGGATATTAAACTTCTAAGGAAAGAGAGAGTTAATTTCCCCTCTCAAGGTACATTCATGATTCATTGCTAATTCTTTTATTTCGTTGGGTTGTTCACCCGAGCTAATTAACTCACGTTTGTCACAAATTTATTTTGTTACAAAGTGTAGGTACCCTTTAAAAGAAGAAAGAAGAGCATGAAGAACCGGATCTCTAATAGAGGAAACTTGATAGATTGGCGTCTAAAAGAGAACTGGGAGTTTTGATCTCGCCTATTGTTATCGGTTTAATTATTACTTTGTTTTTTATGCCCTGCGAGGCAAGTTTAGTTTTTGTTGTATGTTCATGAATACGATGGATGAGATTTTGAATTTTGGGTTGTAAAAGATTTTTCCACATTACTTATTCAATATCGAAGTTTATTCATGTCATAGCTTATATTTTATTTTGGCCTTCAAGGCGCATTATTCTACATTTGATGACGATGAATTCATACTTGAAATTTGAATCTTGTTTTTAAAAAATATTTGTTGATTGATAAAAATCAAAATTGTCCATGTCAAGACATACATGCTACAAGTAATAATTAATAATGAATGATTGATTCTAAGTCCAAAATAGTTTGGATTAGTCGGCTCTTTGTCATAATCTACTTAACCATATAAATAAGATAAGTATCGCCTAGATCCATGTGGTTAGGATCTTGGACTAGTTTAAACTTGGTTTAATCATTTGATGCTAATCTTATCTATTAGGGTACGATGATTATGAAACCCTTCACGGTATATGTGAGAGGGATGCTAGCTTGTAAGATATTGATCACCTTTGGTGGATAATCCGTACAAGCACATAACAAATAGAAACTAATTAAAAGAATCAATTGGGACATATAGATAGGATGCTTAGATCTAGTTGAGATGCTAAGATACCTTAAACCTATATAAATGACCACATTCGGAATTGCTGGATTATCTCGCAATTCGTTCCTTAACATAGACACATTCGTACATGGTGTCACGTTGAAGGAAACTGGATATTGTTGAAAATGATCTGGTAAATAATGGGTCAAATATGTGTCTTCGACTTGCTAGTATACACATTGAATGTGACGAGCCAAGTCCTTAATCTTAATCCAACTTGAAAGACTATTTAGCACCTTATGAGATATATCTTGAAAGAGTTCTTTGCTTGTATATATATCAAAGTTTGGAGATTTTCAATCTACATCTGGTGGGAGATTGAAAGACTTAAATGGTTCTAATACATTTAGAAGGTTCTTATAGGTTTTAGATATTTGACCTTACGAGGAAAATGTTTTGTTGCTCGAAATGAAGATAATAACTAGAGCATTCCAGTGGAAGAACGTGCAGATTAAATGAAAGACTTGATGTTGGCACTAGCATATGATCAAATATCGGAATGAGAATGCCGGTCATCCTGACCATGAGTAATTACTTTCAAGGCTGATAGAAGTCATGTAGCAAAGAGATATGAGTTCCTCACATCTAAAGTGGCAATGACTTGATGGTGAGTTTTGTTCATATCACCATCTATCGGAAGACATAGTGAGCCCTGTGTTCACTAAAGTTATGAGAAGTAATTAATCATAAGATGAAATCCATTTTAAGTATGCGAATACTTTGCTTAATTCCATACCAAGGTGCAAACCGAGATGGTGTATATGGAATTAACATGGATTGTATTGTAGACTACTTCAAATACCGGCTAGGGGTAAAGGTTTCATGATGGCTATTGTGGAAACTTTTCCTTGTGGTCATGTTGAAGGTCATTTGATACTCGTTGGTAATGTTTCCTTCTTATGGCAATAAAAGATAGTACACGGATATGCAAGACCGCGTTCCTTTATGGAACTATGTATTGAGGAAGTGCTTAACACACTCTCCGAGGGTCTTAGATATCCGTAGTATCCAAATTAAGTCTACAAGTGTGGATAAGTCTTTTGGACTTATACTAACATCATAAAAGTAAGATCTTTGCTTTCATGAGAAAATCAAAGTAATGAGTTTTCTAGGAGCATAGATAACACTTTTACACATGTCAGGGCTAGTGGGAGCTTTTGTTGTATACCTATAAGTATGTATCAATTGAAGATAATGTCCCATTGTTAAGTGTTATGTGAATCTAAAATAGGGAATTATTGTATCATGATAATACTTAGGAGATACAAAATTCAGAATTACAAGAAATACTTGTGTATGTTCTTGTTTGACGACAAGAAATAAGCCTTAGAGTAAGTTTTTACTCTAATACTAATTTCTAATAGGAAAATCGTCGATCTTGATCGAAGTCTATGATCCTACTACATGGTGTTAATTATCGATTAGAGAAGTTCTTAAGTATCGTTGATCCTATTGTGAACTTTTGTAACAATGAGGACATGAGTACTTTAGTGCTTCGTTATATGATCTCTTTGACGGATACTTAGAATAAGTAGTTTGGTCAAAAGATAATTGAGTAGATAACAAGAATACAAATGGATGTTGCATGGCAAATCCATGTAATAAGCCTTTATCATAATGACTAGTGATGTTTGACATAGTAGGTCATGTAGCATGTCTTATGCATATGATTTGGCTTGAAATATTGTTTTAGTTGTTGATTGTTTTATTTTTGCTTTGGGAACTGCAAGCAGTATCGTTACTTTTGATTGCTTTCGATATATAGTAGGGACTATATATACGCAGATCCGGTTACTTTCATTAGTCTTTACTGTGTTCCATTTTATCATGTTTAACCACTTCCCTGAGTGCTTATACATTCTAGATTTCCACAGTCAGTCATTCTTCAAGGGAAGGAAGTTTGAACTAAGACTGAGGTTAGGGTTTGGTCATGTATTAATCAAGGATTGAATGCAAGTCACACAAAACTAACCTGTGCTTGAAATGAGTTTCAAGTGATTGGAAGACCCACACCTGAGTTCACTTCATGGATTATGGTCACAAGTGACTCGGGATAATAATATCATTTCATCCTTAGACCGGAGATGCATGTGTATCCAAAGCATGAGTCTGATTTATTTTGATTATTTTCAAACGTGGTTCGTAACTGGCCACTATAAAGGGAGTTTTCAAATAAAGTATGAAGCATGTGGCGGGGCTATGTAGTCAAACAGGATTTGTTCCTCTGGTTAGAGAGATATCCCTGGGCCCCTCGATGACTGGAGGCTGACACCAAAAATGCATGCCCGTGCTCGACTTACAATGATTTTAGATCAGTTGTAAACTTGTTATTTTGGTCACCACCAATCTAGAATCGAAAAACAGAATCGTGAACGATCTGGAGATTGACATTTTTCCATGTCTCGTGTTCACATGGATATCGCGAACAAAGGGATGTTTATGATCACTTATCTATAGGATCTTTTAGCCTTTCTAGGCTACCAGGATTTGTCGAGGATGACGTAACTCGTACCGACTTGGGGGCAAGTACGCTTTGCTAGAGCCGCTGCTTGTCTGTGGTGTTGGTAACGTTGTATCATGTGCAAGTGGGAGTCTGTTGGAATATGCCCATTGATACACGTGTACTGGCATCACTGCTGATGAGGTATGAGCCTATTGGGTCACACGCCAAGGGTAGATTCCGGCAGCACAACGCAAACATGAGAGAATATGAAATTAGGGTTTCTGGCGACCTTCACGGGCCAAGAAGAGGTCGTGAAGAGAAACTCTCCACGAGCCTTCACCACCCGGACAAGTAGTCGTGGGAGCGAGGCCTTCATGGGTGCTTCACGGCCTGTGAGAGCCCGTGAAGGCAAGCGCCATTCTTTTAATTGGACCACTCGTTGGCCCAATGAGAGTGTGCGGTGTAGTCCGGCCTATGAGGCATTCACGAGTGCTTCACGGCCCGTGAGAGCCCGTGAAGACAAAAGTCAAAGTGACACTTGGTTTTTATTGGACCTTTGTGTTGGTCCAATGGGTGAGTGGCATGACAGCCAACTCTGTGGACTTTGGCATGCTTCCAACTTCTATATAAGGCTAGTATATCTCTCTCTATAAGGACTCTTGCTTCATGCTCATTATATACACATATACATACATGGTTCTTGGTTCTAAGAGAGCAAGGTAGTGTATCAAGTGAAGGCAAGTTGTTCAAGGGTTGTGGTTGCTCCAGATTCACGAAGACGACGTGTGGTTCGTGTCTCGGGTCGCTAGCAAGGCGGAATCTCGGCTACTTGGTGTGGACTATCAACAGAGGAGCTCGGTTTCGGGTTCTCAAAGATCTTTCTTGCTCGGTGGATAGCTCCAGCCCCGTGATGGTATAATTTCTCCTCCCTCTCGTTTGTTTTAGTTGCTATATTTGTTTGTAGTCACGATCCCCACTTGGGGAATACATGCATGTCGGTTTAAATACCCGAAAACCCTGGTTTTTGATGTCGTTGCTTCCGCTGTGTACGGGTGTTGGCATGGCATGGATTTCCTACAGATATAATTCCATTAGAGAAATTTAAACTAAATCCATCGTTAACTAGTGCATAAAAAGAAGTAATGTTTCTTGCCACGTTGGGCGAATAAGATACATTTAACAAAGAAATAGATAAGCCTGATTGAAAGGCGAGGTCCACGCACCCAATCTTCTCAACTGGGACAACCGTCTTGTTTGCCATGATGAGATCCAGCTCCCCATCAACCATGTCCCTACTTCTTCTTATTACCTGCACATTATTAACTATGTGAGTACCACACTCGGTGTCCAAGACCAAAGAGTTAGAAGTAGAAGCGTCTTGAGCTCCTCTGTGTACTTGGGGCAACTACGCCGGTAGTGTCCCTTCTCCCTGCAGAAGAAGCATGTAGCATCGTCCGGTGAGGGGACTATAGGAGCCGATTCTTTCCCCTTCGGCTCCGAGGCCAGGAGAGGTTTAGGTGTTGCCACCTTGTCCTTCCCCTTCCCTTTGCCCTTGGAGCTTGAACCGGGCCACTTCTTCTTAGCACCACCCTCATGGATGGCTAGGACGGCTGTGGAGGTTGATGGATTTGCCTTAGCCATGTTAGACTCCGCGGTCTTCAACATGCCATGTAATTCCATCAAGGACTTATCCATGTTATGCATGTGGTAGTTCACAATGAACGGACCATATGCTTGAGGCAAAGATTGGAGGATGTTATCCGTCGCCAACTTTTTCCCTATTGGAAAGCCCAACTTCTCGAGCTGGTCTACCTATTGCTTCATACGAAGCACGTGGGAGCTCACGTTCCCGCCCTCCTGCATCTGGCACCCTATGAAGGCCATAACACACTCATAGAATTCTTGCCTCGCTTACTGTTGGAACATTTCCTTGAGCTGCGAGATCATGTCGTACGCACCAATGTCCTCGAATTGCTTTTGCAATTCAGAACTCATGGTCGTCAACATGAGGCAAGTCACCTCATTTGTGTCGTTAAGGCGCTTCTCATAAGCGTCCTTAATGGCCCGCATAACGGTAGTAGCAGGAGCCTCCGGAAGAGGATCCTCATCGACGTACAACTTGCTTTCATGGCGTAAGACAATTCTCAATTGCCTATGCCAATCCATAAAGTTTACTCCTATGAGTTTCTCTTTCTCCAAAAATGGACGGAGTGACATGTGTGTCGCGGTGTTGTTTGTAGATGCCATCTAAAAGAAGGCAAAGCATACAAAAAGGTTACTTCAACATATTTTAATCCTTGTTAAATAATTACCCAATAGTTAAACACTTAAATTTAACAAGGGCTAAGAACCCAACCTAACTTCACTACGTGATGGGTTAACGCGGATCACTTCGTGAAGGTATTTAGGCCGGTAAACACTTTACCAATTGCAATCCGTGATTACAAATCTTAGGCACTTGCGGGATCCATCAGTACTCATAGCACTGGTTTGGCATGTTTGATCCCTTCCCACACCGATTCCTCAATATGCCGCTTTGGTAACTCGGTATAGGCACGACAATTACCAAAGCGTATTAAATTGGAATTGCAAATCGTCCAACAAGATACAAGATGACACCCTTGACAATCATTGGCTCGTGCTAAGCTCGATAACCAATAGTTTCAAGACGCCACACTCACCTTCCACACAAGTCCACATGGAACAACCCGTGCTAAGCTCGACAATTGACCCATGCTTCATTAGATTCGGGTCGTATCATCTTTTAGATGGCGTGTGATTTACGTTTTTAAGAAAAGGGAGACTTTTGTTTTTCCAGTTAAAAACCTCTTTTCGTTTAGATTAACGAATAAGTGACAAAACGCATTTTTCACCATTCGAACATAAACACTTTATATTGGTTTGTTAATCATGTGAGCGAGTGGGGTTTCTTAACCAATGAAGGAAAACTATATAGTTTTATTATTTTCAAAAATATTTTCTAGCATGCGAAGATCCTACAACCACGCAAGATAATAAATAAATAAAACTACACAACCACACATACAAAACCGATTTGAGCCAACCTAAGTGTTCCCCGGTAAGCCAACCGAGGAACTAAGTCTACTAAGGACAACAATATCAAAGACTTGATGGCGTGCTCCCACACGATCCCGCGCCTCCGTAGCCGAGACGTCTCCCAAGACTCCCGTTGGTGCCTCTGGTCTTCTCTTCAAAATTAAATACATAATATAAAGAGAAACGGCATGCAAGTCACACAATCTATTCTAAGCTAATATACAAATTACAAAGAATAAATACTTTGGCGTGCAAGCCACAAATAAATAAATAAATTATTACAAACTGGATAAAATAAATTATTACAAACCAAATGTGGTACAAACCACCAAATGAATGAATAACATACAAAGCAACCAAACAACCACACAAAGGTCTAAGGCTCAAACCGGTGCTCACAAAAACGAAACAACCACAAAGCATGGTGAGCCACACCAAACCATGCACAAAGCAATATCCCAATCAAGTTTATTCAAAAACTAAAAGCACAAGAATAAACCTTGTACATATGCATTAGGATCTCAAACACTTTGAAATCCCTATTCATGTATACACAATATACATGTATGCATGTGTAAATTTTATGCCAAAACCACCCAATACATACAAGTACGTGAATTAGGATATTATGGGGATTATCTACAAGGCTAAAAAACAAAAAATGATTCTGGAAAAACCAAAATCAGAGGCTATAATCCATATCTAGTTCTCTATTTCAAAAGGCCAAAAAATAGCCTATTCACGACGCCTTCACGAGCTACTGCTCTTCACAGGTCCTCACGGCCCGTGAAGCCAGTACCCTCCACGAATCGTGAAACAGTTAAAAAACCCTTCACGACCAACATCCCACGAGACTGGACGTGTAGCCTTCACGACTCGTGAAGCAAGCTTCAGAGCCCGTGAAGGCTCTCTGGACAGAATGTCTAAAATCAAAAATATGGATTTTCAATTCACAAAGGTGCATGTATCTTACAAGTATGGCACTGATACCACTGTTGGTATTTCATGGAGATCAAAGCACGCAACGGAAGCAAGAAAAACACACAACAAGGATCTCATGAAGTCCCAATGGTGGTGAAAACTTGTAAGAAACAACATGCAACCAAAAGAAAGACAAAGGAGTGAAGAGTCATACCCTTGAAGACTTTGAATCTTGGCTGGAACAAAGAGCTACACGAGATGGGATGTGTATTTGGAACAAGAGGCTCCAAACCCTAATGCAAATCCACACCAAGCTTCTCTTCACCCTCCTTGTACTAGAAAGCCAAAGAAATCACCAACACTAGATGATTTACTACTGGAACAGCCTTGAACAAAATGTGCACAACAAGAAGCTCTATGTAGAAGTCACAACACTCTTTGTTTGATCTCACAATTATAGAGTAAATGCACAAAATGGCCAAGAGTGGGAAATGAACTTAGAGAGCTCCATATATATTCATAATATCTGCTCTCTTAGTCCCAGAGTCGGACCAAATGCACCTCATTCATTGGACCAAACAAAATGGTCCAATAAAACACAAGTGTCACTTGAAATTCTACCTTCACGACTTCTACACGGGTTGTCATAGGCCGTGAAGGACAAATACGCCACGACCGGCCATTAATCCTCCGTGAGCCATGCCGCGCAGTGCAAGAATTGTGAGGGCACGTGTCTTCACATCCTCCTTCACGAGCCGTGTAAGGTCGTGAAGCCCTGGGGTTTCACGAACCATGCGGCCATGACAGGTGTAACACCGTATTTTAAGCCAAAAATTTTCACTTTTAAATACACTGCGGAAGCGATTAAATACAAAAGTATTTACAACTAATCACAAACCACTGTTTACAAAATACTTGTTCAAAATATCAGTATTACAAACACGGCTTGTCATAAACAATCTATCAGAGGCCTAGGTGATTACTCCCCAAGCTAACCATTCTCAGCCGAGCCGCTAACTTACCAAAACCTGTAAAAAGAGTGAGAGGTGGGGGATTAGCACAAAGCTAAGTGAATGGAGTACCAAAAAATAGATATATCAGCCTGAACCGCATGATATTAACAACCACAAATAAACACCCTGGGATGACCGGCGGTTCTGTAGGAACCTACAACCAAAGCCGGCCAAAGCAATGGTTTACCGATAGTCTATTTGCTATTGTCACACAGTATTATCCTCTAGTAGCAACAAATGCATCCCAAGGTCCTAATACTGCTTAACCAATAGCAAATGAACCCAGCCCATAAGCCCAGTCGAAAACTGACTTCCCTTCCATCATGTATACATATCACATAGTACAATTATTAACATTCAATAGTTAATCAATCATCAACTTTGCATGAACCAACAATAGTTGCAACAAAACCAGTACAACTAATATCACCCATGAGTAAACATCCACTCACCTCTAGTTTTCAGCTTTTCCACTCAGTGATCTAATTTTACTGAGCCTTGTTTGTCCCTGAGAACACAACAACCACCCATCAGTATTCACTCATAAATATATATCAAACATATATTTATATCCATTTAATCAAACATAACATGTAAGATTCACATATGCATGCACATATAACACATAGCATTAAACAATGCAATCAACAAATCAAAACTGTCTGATTTCATAAGAAATCCGACACTACCATCGGAATCCACAACCCCTATCGGATTTCCAAGAAATCCGATACATCCATCGGATTTAAAGGAATCCGCAACTTCAGTCGGATTTCCACACTTGTTGCATTTAACTTGGCACCCACAATCGGATTTCATAATTGGAATCAACCATCGGATTTCAAAGGTATCGGATTCTAAGTACCGGATTTCACTAGCTTCGGATTTCAACACTCGGTTTTCATCATCTTCATCAGAATCCGCCACATTCATAATTTCAACAATCCGACAACTTCAAAACTTGTATAAAACTCATTCCCAATTCATAAAAATCATATATAAACATGTTTAAACATGCAAGTATGCATCATAAACACCCTTAAACCACAAAAACACCAAGAACACTAAATACGACAACTTCATATATAATCTTCACATGATGTTTATATCAAACCCACTCAAACCGTTGCATGTTAATAACTAACCAAATCATATTAACAAGAATCAACAAACCTTTTTAGCTTGAATTCTCAATTCAAATACTTGAAATCAATAATTCGGATTGTTGCTCTTCTCTTCTTCTTTTGCTCCTGGTTTTACACCCAAATTAAACACACATAAGCAATCTTCAAAGTGAAGAAATCATCCCTTAAACCCACGTATATATAAGTCTAAGCAGGAGGTGGCATGCTTTAATTCTTTTAAAGACATGCACACACATAATACCGTAGATACAAATACATATATACATATTATATATATATTTAATCAATAATCAATTACTTAATTAGAATTTAAGTAAACTTAATCAAATAATAATCCATGTGTAACATACCCAAGCATACATGTCTACAAGGCCCAATCTCAGGATGTTAGAAATCATCCCCCCTTAAACTGGATTTCGTCCTCGGAATCTATTCATTATCAAACAAATGGGGGTAACGAGCTTTCATGTCGGCCTCGGTTTCCCATGTCAAGTCTGAACCCAAACTGTGTTTCCACTTAACCAGAACCATCGGAATCTATTTCTTTCGCAGTTTCGTCACTTTCCGATCTAATAGTTCAATGGGTTCTTCCACCAACTTCTTGCTGGAATCCACTTTAGATCATGTAGAGGTAGAATCTACTCTCATCCTCAACTCTACATTTCCGCAAGTAACAAACGTTGAAGGTATTGTGAATACCTGACAATTCTGCCGGAAGATCGAGAGTAACCGTCTGATCATTTACCACCATTGGACATGAAACGGTCCAATATAACGTTGAGCTAACTTTCCCCGCTTCCCAAAACGGATAACCCCCTTCCACGGAGAAACCTTCAGATATACCAAATCACCTTCAACAAGCACAACAGACCTATGACGTGGATCAACATACATCTTCTATCGATCCCTTGCAGCTTTCAACGTTTCTCGCGCAATAGCTACTTTGTCTACGGTGATCTGCACAATATCCGGCCCTGCATACTGTTTCTCACCCGCCTCTAACCAACACGTAGGAGTACGGCAGCGACGACCATATAGCATCTCATAAGGTGGCATACCGATACTTGAATGATAAGAGTTATTGTACGCGAATTCGATTAACGGCAGATGGGAATCCCAAGAACCTCCATATTCTAACACACATGCCCGCAACATATCCTCAAGTGTTTGAATAGTTCGCTCATATTGCCCGTCTGTCTAAGGATGGTAAGTTGTACTCAGATTCACACGTGTACCCAACTCCCGTTGTAAACTGTTCAATAAGTTCGACACAAACCTAGAATCTCTATCAGATACGATCGAAAGTGGTATACCATGTTGGAAAACAACTTCATCTATATACAACTGAGCCAACTTACTGAGTGATGTCGTCTCACTGGTAGCAAGGAAGTGAGCACTCTTGGTCAATCTGTCAACGATCACCCAAATCATATCATGATTCCTCTACGTACGTGGAAGTTTAGTTACGAAATCCATCATTATGTGCTCCTATTTCCACTCTAGAATCTGTAACTGTTTCAGTGATCCATAGGGTTTCTGGTGCTCTACCTTAACCTGTGCACATATATGGCAAGACTCCACAAACTGTGCAACATTTGTCTTCATTGTAGGCCACCAATACAGCACCTTTAGATCGTTATACATTTTTATGCTACATTGATGAACAGATAGTCTAGACTTGTGAGCCTTAGTCATAATCAAACTCCGGAGACCTCCAAGTAAAGACACCCAGACACGAGATTGATAAACCTTCAATCCCCTAGAATCTTCCACCAGATCATTCTTTTTCTTGGTCATAATCTCAGACTTCAGGTTTTCATCCTTCAAGGCTTCTAACTGAGCTACCTTTAATTTGTCAATCAAGTCGGAGACTATTTCAATTCGCTTAAACTTGATACGTTCACTAACTCCCTTGCGACTCAAAGCATCGGGTACCACGTTGGCTTTCCCTGGATGATAGAGAATCTCACAATCATAATCTTTAACATGTTCCAGCCATTGCCTCTGTCGCATATTAAGTTCTTTCTTCAAAAATACATACTGTAGGTTTTTGTGATCCATACAAATGACGCACTTTATACCATAAAGATAGTGTCTCCACAATTTTAACGCAAAAACCACAGCTGCCAGTTCTAAATCATGGGTTGGATAGTTCTTCTCATTAGGTTTCAACTTACCAGAAGCATACGCAATCACTCTATCCCATTGCATCAACACACAACCCAACCCTGCCAATGACGCGTCACAGTAAACTATGAAGTCATTTGACCCATCCGGTAAAGCAAGAATAGGAGCCTAACATAAGAGTCGTTTCAACGTCTGAAAAGCTCTCTCTAGTTCATCACTCCATTTAAATGGAACCTCCTTGCGAGTCAACTTAGTCTTTCATTTGACCCAAGAAGCTTTTAATCTCAAAAGGCAACTTCGGAGCCTCCCAGTTCATTACTGCTTCTATCTTTGCCGGATCAACCTTGACTCCATCACTACAAATGACATGCCCCAGAAAGTGAATTTCTCGCATCCAGAATTCACACTTTGAGTACTTGGCATACAATTTCTCCCGTTTCAAAGTTTCAAGAACCTGTCTCAAATGAACCTCGTGATCAGCTTCAGATTTAGAATAAACCAGTATGTCGTGAATAAATACTATCACAGATTTATTCAAGAACGGTTGACAAACTCGGTTAATCAAATCCATAAACACTGCAGGTGCGTTAGTCAAACCGAACGACATGACTAAAAACTCATAATGGACATACAGGGTACCGAAAGCAGTCTTAGCAACATCCCCATCAGAAACTCGTACCTGGTGATAACCCGATCTCAAATCAATCTTCGAGAAATACGAAGCACCCTGCAACTGATCAAATAGATCATCAATCCTGGGCAGAGGGTATTTATTCTTCACTGTCCTCTTATTCAGTTCTCTATAATCAATACACATACGTAGAGTACCATCTTTCTTTTTCACAAACAAGACTGGTGCACCCCACGGTGAAGAACTCGGACGAATAAATCCCCGATCCAACAAATCCTGAATCTATGTCATCATCTCCCTTATCTTAGAAGGAGCCAACCTGTAAGGAGACCTCGCCACTGGATTAGAACCTGGTATCAAATCAATCTTGTATTCTACCTCTCGAACGGGAGGTAGTCCAGGTAAGTCATCCGGAAACACTTCAGGATACTCTGATACGACTTGCACATCAGTAACTGCCTGTTTCTCCTTTCTAGTAACAATAGCATATGCTAGAAAACATTCGCATCCCTTACTCAAGGATTTCTTGGCCTTTAACTTAGATATAATAGGAAACGCAGACTTGTTTCTTTCCTCACGAGCCACCACGTGCAACCCATCAGATGACGAAAACAAAATCAACTTCCTATGACATTTAATACTCGCCCGGTGCTTACTTAGCCAATCCATCCCCAAAACCACATCAAAACCCGCTAATGGCATCAATAGGAATGATACAGGAAAGCACTTACCATCTATGTCAATCTCAGCACCCGTCACAGAAGTCATAAAAGGCACTATCTTACCATCAGCTACTTCTATTTCAATCGGCACAGAGATAATAGTAGTAGCCAATTCAACATAGCACAAAATGCTACAGAAATAAAGGAGCGATTCACTCCAGAATCAAATAATACACGAGCAGGTAGGGAGTTTATAAAGAACGTACCGGTGATAACATCATCAGTGGCAGTAGCATCATCTACTATCATCCGGAACGCCCTACCCTTCGGAGTCGGAGGATTCTTCCTTTTCTGCCCTCCTGCTGTTAACGAACCCCCAACCAACCCTACCCCTGTCCCTGTCCCAAGCTCCTAGTCTTTTCCCTGTACGGCAATCACCTACCCTATGCCCCTCCTGATGACAATTCCAACAAACATTTCGGGGGTATTGGCAATCCTTCGATTCGTGCCAATGAGTTCCGCATCTCACACAACGCATAGTCTGAGCAGTACACTACCCAGCGTGAGTAGCCCTGCACCTCGTGCACCACTGTGATTTAATCCCTGAATCCCTGGAGATACCTTTCTACTTTGGCTGCCATGGGACTGGTTACCCTGCCACTTCTTTTTCTGCTAGCTACCCCCAGCTTGATTATACCTCGGCTTCTGCAAAGCCGCCTAATCCTTGTTCTGTTTTTCTTTAGCCTGGATGTCCCCCTCAGCAGATTTTGCTAAGGTGAAAGTGTGGGACAAAGATCCAGCTAATCGTGTTGTACTCCTGTATTCCGGCAATAACGCTCCGATAAAATGTTAAACCTGGGAAGGTTCATCGCCTACCCACTGAGTCACAAACCTCAGTTTCGCGTTGAATTGCTCAATCAATTCATCCACCATCATCTTCCTCGTCATCTTCAGTTCCATGAACTCTTGCCTTATTTTATTCAATTCAAAGGCGTTGCAGTACTGTTCACACAGTTTATCCCGAAATTGATTCCACGTGATAGAATCCATCTGTGCTCTCGATAAGTGGGTGGTAATGGAATCCCACCAAACCATCGCCTTGCCTTTGAGCATCCTGGTGTCAAAGCAAACTCGCATCTCTTCCTCACAATTGGAAGCATCCAAAATCCTTGCAGTATCTCTTAACAAGTTCAGTGTTACATTGGGATCCGTGCTGCCGTGATATTCATCCGGTTTACAATCCAAGAACTGTTTCTAGGTACACGGCGGCCTGTATCCCATGCCATGTGGAAATCCCATATAAGGATACGAATACGATCCTTTTGGCATAGACCCCTGTGGAATAGATCCTTGAGGAAATAGCAGGTAATAAAATGGTTGAGATATCGGTTGTGTAAACGGTGGTATCGGCATTGACATCGGAGGAACTTCTACCAATGTAGTAACCGCTGGAAAAATAGGTGGTATCTCAACAGTAGTTGAAGTTATAAGCATAACTGGTGGTTATGCTACAGGAACCTGTCTTTGCTGCTCCAGCTCTTTCCTTAGATCCTGTAGTTGACCCTCCAATTGAAAAATGTACTCATCTCTCTCATCACCCGCTGTACTAGATATACCAGCGTTAGTAGGAACTTCAACTGTGGCAGTAGGGACCTCAGCAGAAGATGGAACAGTAGGGGCACCGGTTAAGAAATCTCGTCCAACCATTGTTATCTGTAATAATCACATCACCTCACGATTTATTAGATAAATCCGTTATTACACAACATACTAACTCTACCACACTCCAATTCACCCCAATCCCACACCCAAGGATTAATCGACCAATCACGAGCCAAGATTTGGGAATGTAACACTTCCACTGTGCCTACACTACCAAACCAAGGCTCTGATACCAAACTTGTAACACCGTATTTTAAGGCAAAAATTTTCACTTTTAAATACACTACGGAAGAGATTAAATACAAATGTATTTACAACTAATCACAAACCACTGTTTACAAAATACTTGTTCAAAATATCAGTACTACAAACACGGCTCGTCACAAACAATCTATCAGAGGTCTAGGTGATTACTCCGCAAGCTAACCATTCTCAGCTGAGCTGCTGACTTACCAAAACATGTAAAAAGAGTGAGAGGTGGGGGATTAGCACAAAGCTAAGTGAATTGAGTACCACATGTAACACCCTCAAACCTGGGCTAGGAGATTGGCAGGTTTGTGGTATTTTCTTATCTGTTTTAATTTTGATTAATTGAGTAATTAGTTAATTTAATTAAAAAATATTAAATTTAATTATTTTTATGTATGTATGAAACAGTATGTATGTATGTTTGTTTATGTGGGTGTGCACGTGTATATGTGTTAAGGGTGTGTGTGCCACCTCCTGTTTTCTAATTGTATACATGGGGCTTGTCAAAACTAAGCATGCATTATTTTCAAATTAAACTAAAGTGAAGTGTGTGTTTGAGTATTTTTTTCTCTACCAACAAGAAACCAAAGAAGAAGAAGGAAACAATCGGAATATCATACTTGTGTGATTTTAATTCAAGTTTAAAGGTTGGATTCGGTTCTATACATGTTTAAATGATTTCTTATTATGATTTCTAATAGAAATATCATGTTCATATGAAGATCATAAGAATCGGTTTTGATGAAATATAAGTTTTATGGGTTTTATATGTTCATATGATTTTTATGTTTAAATGGTGATATGATGCTTGGAAATATGTTTAGATACATAAAAACATGTTTCTGGTATGATATGATGAAATTATGAAAACCTGGATTTGAGTTATGAAGTTTTGAAGATGGTGGATTTAATGAAAACATGAACTATCGGTTTTGGTGTTTGGGAAGAAGAGGAATTCCGATTGTGGTGAATTCCGATAGATTGAATCTGGTACTCGAAATCCGATTAATGCTAGAATCCGAGATATGAAATTCTATACTAGGTAATCCGAGTGTAATGAAAACCGATACTCTTAAATCCGATGCATTTGAACTTTTGAAAACCGATAACCCTAAAATCCGATCCATTTATTAATCCGAAACCTAGAATCTGAGACATGATGTAATCCGATACAAGTGAATAACCAAGACTTAATGAAATCCAATTGAGATAATCCGGTTTAAAGGTGAAATCCGACATTTGGCAAGAATCCGACACTAGGTAGCGGATTTGTAAGAATCCGACAGTCTTTGTAACATCCGATACTTTGTGTTTTGAACTTGTATTTGTTTATTGTTTGATATTTGTTTGATGAATGATATGTAAATATATGGATAAGATATATTTATGAGATTGAGACTGTTTTGGTTATTGTTGTGTTTACAGGCAATCCAAAAGCTTAGTAAAATTAGATATCTGAGTTCAAGCTGAAACTGAGGTGAGTGGACGTTAAACACGGATGGTAAAGATTGCAGTTAATTTTATTGATGTGAAGCATGATTGTGGATTGAGATTGAATTGATTGAACTGCTGATTGTGATAACGATTATTGATAACTGCTGTATGACTATTTGGTCGATACGCGCTCTTAGGATGATTTTGAGTTGCGTTTGACAAGTCAGCTATACGTGGACTTGGGTTGCGCTTGTCTAACTGGTTGGTTGAACAGTAGTAGCCTTTCTGTTGCATTTTTTGCTCAGAGGGGAGTTTACTGTGCCAATCTAGTGGAAAGCTATCGGTAAACCATTGCTTTGGCTGGCATTGGTTGTAGCTTCTACGCCGAACCGCCGGTCTTCTCTAGATATGTGATTACATGATTGATGATTGATTGTGAATGTTTGCATTTGTTGTTTTAGCCTCTACTCACTTAGCTTTGTGCTAATTCCCCTCAGTTGATGTTTTGTAGGTTGGTGTTTGTAGTCGAAGAAAGAAGAGTTGACCATTACTCTCATACTTATTTTGTAAAAGAGATGAGCCAGTTATATTTTGTAACACCAAACATTAGTGCATGATGATTTTAACTTTCAAACAATGTTTGTACATTTGTAATTATTGATTATATGTAATCAAGTTGGTTTTAATTAGCTTCCGCAGTGCGTTTTAAAAAAAATGGCTTGGGATTTTCCGGTGTTACACCACAAAACAGATATATCAGCCTGAACCGCATGATATCAACAACCACAAATAAACGCCCTGGGAAGATCGGCGGTTCTGCAGAAACCTACAACCAATGCCGGCCAAAGCAAAGGTTTATCGATAGTTCATTTTCTATTCTCACATAGTATTATCCTCTAGTAGCGACAAATGCAAACCAAGGACCTAATACTGCTTAGCCAATAGTTCATTTTCCACTCAGTGTTCTAATTTTTCTGAGCCTTGTCTGTCCCTGAAAACACAACAACCAACCATCAGTATTCACTCATAAATATATATCAAACATATATTTATATCCATTTAATCAAACATAACATGTAAGATTCACATATGTATGCACATCTAACACATAGCATTAATCAATGCAATCAACAAATCAAAACTGTCGGATTTCATAAGAAATCCGACTCTACCATCGGAATCCGCAACCCCTATCGGAATTTCCAAGAAATCCGATACATCCATCGGATTTAAAGGAATCCGCAACTTCAGTCGGATTTCCACACTTGTTGCATTTAACTTGGCACCCACAATTGGATTTCATAATTGGAATCCACCATCGGATTCAAACCATCGGATTTCAAAGGTATCGGATTCTATGTACCGGATTTCACTAGCTTCGGATTTCAACACTCGGTTTTCATCATCTTCATCAGAATCCGCCACATTCATAATATCAACAATCCAACAACTTCAAAACTTGTATAAAACTCATTCCCAGTTCATACAAATCATATACAAACATATATAAACATGTTTAAACATGCAAGTATGCATCATAAACACCCTTAAACCACAAAAACACCAAGAACACTAAATCCGACAACTTCATATATAATGTTCACATGATGTTCATATCAAACCCACTCAAACCGTAGCATGTTAATAACTAACCAAATCATATTAACAAGAATCAACAAACCTTTTTAGCTTGAATTCTCAATTCAAATACTTGAAATCAATAATTCCGATTGTTGCTCTTCTCTTCTTCTTTTGCTCTCGGTTTTACACCCAAATTACACACACCTAAGCAAACTTCAAAGTGAAGAAATCATCACTTAAACCCACGTATATATAAGTCTAAGCACGAGGTGGCATGCTTAAAATTCTTTTAAACACATGCACACACACAATACCGTAGATACAAATACATATATACATATTATATATATTTAATCAATAATGAATTACTTATTAGAATTTAAGTAAACTTAATCAAATAATAATCCATGTGTAACATACCCAAGCCTACATGTCTACTAGACCCAATCTCAGGATGTTACAACAGGACACGTGTACACGAGCTGCTTCACGACCCGTGGAGCATCCTTCAGGGTCGTGAAGCTTAGGTTAGATTGAATTTGACCATTTTGACCCTTTCCTCTTATAGTAGGGTGTCGAGTTTTAAACTTGGCGTGTGACCCAATAGGCCCGCGCTTCATTGGTAGTGATACTGGCCTACGTGTGTCAGCGGACAGGTTCCAACAGGAAAAGTCGAGGTCGGGAGAGGCAGACCTCTAATTTTAATACCTGCCATCTCCGAATGAGAGGCCGATAAAGTATGTGTTAATTATCCGTGAGTTGAAACAAGCGTCTGTTGAGAGATACTTGAGTGGCTGGTGGGGTAAGTGTGCACTGTTGGGTTGACTGTGGATGTTTCAATACCGGAGCTAATAGTGTCAGCTCCGGTAGCATATGTGGCTTCCAGGCTTTTTGGGCTTGGGGGTCCCTCAACTCTCTCCTTTTCTTTACTCACCTCTCTCTCTTTCATAAGTGTGCACTGTTGGGGGTCCCTCACCTCTTCCTCTTCCATTAAACTTTCATAGTCATCATAGACATCCGGATCAAGATCAACTTCGTGCCTTGCACTTGCTTTGTCAAGAGGACCTGGTTGATAGCCATACATAAATTCCATTTCATCATCAAAGACCTCGGGTAAGTTTGGGAATAGATCAGAAAAACTCAAATCCTCTTCCTCTACCACCACTTGTAGTTTTGCTCGTTCATGCTAAGTGTTGTCGATGACGGTAGTATGTGTGGTTAGGGCGATGTTGTCTGTTTCAAAGTCAGGCGCCACTGAACCAACATGAATATCAGGAGACTCCGATTGTTATTCAAGTTGAGGGAGCACATTGGAAAATGTATCAATCATGGCTTGAATTTGTGTAGGATCATATTCAGACCCTCCCTCACTATGTGTATCACCCACATCCCCTTTACCACCCCTCTCTGGGCTTTTCTCTCTCTGCTACTCCTACTCAGCTTCCCTCATGGAAGACTAAGGCCTATCAGCTATATCCTCACCGGGTATTACAGGCCCTGGGGTAGGTACAACGGGCTCTGGTTGCACCATAGGACCCAATCCTACTCTTTCCCTATAATTTCTCATCACATCGTTCTGGGCGCACAGATCTAGCAGGGAAATGGAGAATGGTTGTGGTTGAATAGGATGATCACCAGTTAGAACTTTAACATACATAAATTGGATCGGCCTGATAGCAACATGATTTGTCTGTCAAGGTATCTCCTTGTTTCTGTCCATCTCGAATTGGACCATCATCAGTAAAAACCTTCAATACGGTAGAAATCTGCCCTTAGCTCTTTTGAGATCAGAGAGTTTACCCTCAACCTGCTGCATAATGTCAAGAAATATTAGCGTGGCATAATCAATATGCTGGTGATTAGCAGCAACATATATGAGCTTGATTTGGTTGGAGTTTGGGTATTCATAGCCTTTGTGTTTAGGAGTGAGGAAACGTTGAAGAATGGTCAAAAATGTATAGTATATGGGGTGGAGGTTGGCTCTTTTGCAGTGGGAATGAAGAGGTAGATCCCCAAGGTAGCCCATGGCGCGAATGCCTTCAAGGGCGGTGGTTTCGTCAGGCATCCCCTAAAGTCAAGTAGTGGAGGCCTGCTTCTGGCAGTAGGAAGCCGGAGGATTTCCCTCAGTCGGCTAGCAGTGATGTTCAGGGTGAAATGGTCTACATCACTACGGATAGATACGCGACCTGAATTGGGATTGGTATGAGTATGGGCGGTGTGCCAGAATTGTTGAACATACAATTCAGGGATGTGAGTCCCAGAAGTTGATGGATTGTAAGTAACGGCGTGGTTTAATGGATGAATGCGGAGAATTTCAGAGATTATTGGGAAGTTTGGGTTGCGAAAGTTATTGAGGTTTATGAAGTGGTTATTGTCATGAGTGACAACAGACAAGAATTGATTGGTAGGAAGGAGTTGGTCATCTGGGTTATGGGTTTGGCTAGCTGTCGATGAACGGTATGAGACAGATTCAACTTCCATAGCCATTTTTATCCTGTAAGAACACCCAATACACTAGATAATTTCACTTTGTAAAAATAAACTCATTGAAGTGTATTCACTTGTTAGGTCAAACATTTAAGTGTGAAAAACGTTGACCCTTTTTGACTTGGAAACATTGGCATAGAGTCAAACTTGGGAAAAATTTGTCAACCCCTTGTGAAAAACGTATAACACCCAAAATCATTCATAGACAAAGTGGTATTTTTGGTGGACATAAATGTGTTTTGACACATGTTTTACAATCAATACATGTATCTAAACACTTTCGTAACACTGAAATTTTTCTCATTTGGTCCATAACATGAAGATCTAGGCTAAAAACGGAATCTAGCCCAATCTTCAACCACTCGAAGAACACTTTTCAAAATTTTCATGTTTTTCTTTGACAAAACCATTGTCCTAGTGTTCTTAAGCCCCATCACAAAGCACATGTTCATTAACAAGTTCAGATGTCGAACAATGAATTTGAAGTTAGAAAATGTTTCCGAGTTAAAAAGTACAAGGTAGATTTGAAGCATTTAAACATGTTTTTCTCATGGGTTATTGCTTATTTTATGTATACCTTGGTTTAGTTTGCAACTTAAGCACAAAACGTACTAAATTTGGGCAGCAACTTTGATCACAACGAGAGTAAAAATGTAACCGGAACTTTTTTGAAATTTTGAATATGTAAGCATGTGGAACAGTCCAAGGTAAATATCCTATTTATAGGTGAGGAATGTAACAGGAAAAAAAATTTAACGTGCTCGAATCCCCAAGGGTTCTGAAGAAGAAAACGCGCTCGAAGTGTTCATGAAGTCTACTGTAGACTTCGAAGTCCAAGAGGTTTCAAATTCGAAGTGTGAAGGCTTCGAACTCGAAGTGAGTTGTTCTTGACTCCGTTCAATGTACTGTTCATGAGCGCTCGAAGTGTATTGAAGATACACTGTTTTGAATGCGAAGTCTACTATCTTCGAATTGAGACTAGTAAACGCGCTCGAAGTCTAAATGATTTGATAGTTTCGTATTCCAAGTCCACAGGCTTCGAAAGTAAATCAGGCATGCGCTCGAAGTGGACTAGCCCCTGGTGTGCTTCGCATGTAAAGTCCTTTGACTTCGAATGTAAAATTTAGGAGCTCTCGAAGTCTTTCGTTTTTCCTTTCGAATGTAAAAACAAACTACTTTTTATTTCGAATGTGAGGACTTTAGGGAATGTTCGAAGTCCTCCATTTGACTTGAATGCTCACTTTGAATTCAAAGATTAAGATTTCGAATTCGAAGTGAATTAGACTCTTAAGATTGAAATCTTTTTGTTCTTTTCTTTTTATACACCAAAATTTAAATATTTTTGTATTTTTAGATTTTAAACTAATCAAAACACATATTTTTTATATTTTCAAGAATTTTGCACATGTTTTTGACATTTTCTTTGTTTTTGTGAGATGTTTTTAGTATTTACTCCCCCTACAAGCATGCGTAACTTGTACGGATGTTTGACACTCCCCCTTAGATTAGGCTTTCCCTTATCTGCAACATGAACAAACAAAGTGAAATACCCACTCAAAACAATTTGACTGAAGGTTAGACTTTATAATTCAACATGCTCAATTTGGATACTAACTTATTAAAACAAGATTCGTCTAATGGTTTAGTAAAAAAATCAGCCAGTTGATCATCAGTCTTAACATATTGAAGTTCTATCAGACCTTTTTCCACATTATCTTTAGTAAAATGATACCGTATGTTAATGTGTTTAGTCTTTGAGTGGTGGACTGTATTGCATGAGATAGCTATGGCAGATTGTGAATCACACAGTAGTGGGATCTTGTCATAGTGTAGGCCAAAGTCAGAGAGCTGAGTCCTAACCCACAAACTTAGAGAGTAGCACATTGCAGCAGCAACATATTCAGCCTCAACAACTGAAGTAGAGACACAATTCTGTTTCTTAGAAACCCAACATACTAACCTATCACCCAAAAAGTGTGCACTGCCATATGTGCTCTTTTTGTCAAGCATGCAACCAACATAGTCTACATCTGAATAGGCATATAACTGTAGATTTGAATCCCTTGGATACCACAGACCTAGATCAAGAGTACCCTTGAGATATTTGAATGTCCTTTTTACAGCCAGGAGATGTGATTTCTTAGGATTAACCTGAAATCTAGCACATAAGTAGGTAGTGAACATTATATCTGGCCTACTAGCCGTCAAAAACAGTAATGAGCCTATCATACCCCGATATGTTTTTAAATCAGCTGCTTTTTCCTTAAGGTCAGCAGATAGTTTTGTTTTTAAAGACAAAGGGGTAAATAAACAGGAACAATTGAGCATGTCATATTTCTTCAACAAGTCCTTAATGTACTTGGATTGACTTATGAAAATGCCATGACTCAACTGTTTCACTTGTAATCCGAAAAAGAAATTCTTCTCTCCCATCATACTCATTTGAAATCGATTTTGCATAGTTAGTGCAAACTTATTACTATACTTTGGGATTGTAGAACAAAAGATAATGTGGTCCACATAAATTTGTACTAAGATGAGATCCTTTCCATTGGCTTTTGTGAATAAAGTGGTGTCGGTTTTTCTTTTGATATATGCCTCACTCAGCAAATATTCAGACAGTACAGCATACAATGCTCTCGGGGCTTGCTTTAGACCATATAATGCTTTGTCTAGAATATAAACATGATGTGGGAGTTTGTGATTGACGAAGCCATCTGGCTAAGACACATAAACCTTCTCCTTGAGGACACCATTTAAGAATGTTGTATTGACGTCCATTAGAAAAACCTTAAAGCTTTTGTAGGCAGCATAGGCTAAGAATAGTCTAATGGCTTCAATCCTAGCTACAGGAGCAAATGTCTCATAGTCTATTCCCTCCTGTTGGTTGTAACCTTTAACAACCAGCCTAGCTTTGTTTCTAACCACTATCCTATCGAAATCCCGTTTGTTCTTAAAGATTCACTTGGTACCAACCACTGATTTATCTTCTCGAATTGGTACCAATCTCCAGACTTTGATTCTTTCGAAGTGGTTGAGTTCCTCTTGCATTGCAATGACCCAATCAGCATCTTGTAAAGCATCGGAGACGTTGGTGGGTTCAATCATAGATAGGAAACTGAAATAAAGGCACTCATTTCCCATTGTAGAACGAGTCCTTACACCATCTTGAACATTTCCTATAACCTGAGATTCGGGATGGGATTTTGTCGATCTTATTCCTCGGGGGTTTTAAATTGGATGAAAGAACTCATTTAATTTGGTTGTGAGTTCAATGTTTTCCTCATTTGGTGTTGGTTCTGAATCATAGTTGGGAGTACACTCATACGCTATGAGACTGATAGTTGATGTAGACGGAGAATCCACGGTTGGATATGAAGTCGAGTTGTCAACCTCCGTTGCAGTTGTAGAAGGAGATACTACATCATTCCTGTCACCAGCATTAGGAACATTAGATTCAGAATGTAAGAAATCAAATAGGAAATCTAAATTGTGATCTGATGAACTTGGATTTGTATTCAATTCTTTTATTTGAAGTACTGGTCTTGAACTGACTTGTCCAGAAGCAACTTCCTTGTTTGTTTGAAAAGTGTTAACATCCAACATATTGTCGAATGTAACATTTACGCTTTCAATAACACAGTTAGTTCTTTTATTCAAAACTCTGTAGGCTTTAGACTCATGTGAGTAACCTAGGAAAATTGTTTCATCAGCCTTGGCTTAAATTTTCCTCGATTATCTTTTTCATTGAGTACAAAGCACCTTTCCCAAGTATATGAAGATATTTGATATTAGGTACAATCCCATTTTCCAATTCATAAGGAGTTTTATGGTAATGTTTATGTATGAAATAACGATTCTATGTGTAACACGCTGTGCTGACTTCTTTAACCCAATAGGAAGGCGGGAGACCGAAGTATGATATGAAGGTATTTGTTTGGCATAATTGAGTAGCAACGGAAGCAAGATATAATTCAAAATAATAAGCTAACCAAACAAACACTTCCCATTGACCAATATCTAGACATGGAATTGCAACTAAAATATAATAAACAAGATAGAAAGAAAGTTATACCACAACTCAAGCACAACGATCTTCCTCTTGTTAATCTTTAAGAACTCAAGCAAGTCAAGGCTTCAAGAATCCAAACAAGGATTCCTCTAATGAAGTCCACCCCAAGCAACCTTGATTCCCAAATGCTAGTAAGTTGGTGTAGCCACCAAAACAACACCCAAGTCTATGTGTTTCTTGCTTCTTGTATTCAAGAACACCAAGAACAAGATGAACAAGTGAGAGAGAGTTCAAGTGTCAACCCAGAGCCAAGAGACATCCAAAAACCTAACTTAGAGCAGATAACTCGTAGCCTATTTGTCTACCACCATTATTAGAAGTTAACACCATTAAACCAAGTGTTTAAGGATGTTAATTCTGCTGTTACAGCGAACGTACACGGCCCGTGTAGGTCTACACGGCCGTGTAGGCCCAAAGTACACGACCCCAATTGGGCTAAGACGGACCGTGTCTATCAAGCACTACACGGCCCGTGTTCATCTACACGGCCCGTGTAGGCCCAAACTACACGACCTTGAACTGGGCTAATAAGCCTCGTGTATGTTGGACTGGACACGGCCCGTGTTCAGGAACACGGCCCGTGTACTATCCTGCCAAAACCCATTTCATGATATCCTATGTAAACACAAGGCATGGAATAAAGTCAACCTTCAGATCGTTCACGATTTTGTTTCTCGATTCTAGATTAGGGGTGACCAACAAACCAAGTTAACATTGATCCATCATAAATATAACTTGAGCACGGCCATGCATATGAACGTCAGCACTCAATCATTGAGGGACCCATGGATATCTTCTCTATACACAGAGGAACAAATTCCTTTCGACTACATAGTCCCGCCACATAGATAATACTCTACCCAATCATCTCCCTTATAGTGACTAGTTACGGACCGCGTTAGAAAACGATCAAAGCAAAGCAGACCTATGCTTTGGAATCACATGTAGCTCTAGTTTAAGGATGAAACGTCATCATCATCCCGCGTTTCTTATGACTTGAACCATGAAGCGAACTCGGGTGCGGGTCCTCCAATCACATGAAACCCCTTTCAAGTATAGTCAAGAGTCACGTTTAACAAAACCGATTCTTTACCTCAATCTTAATTTATACTTCCTTCCCATAAAGTATAACCGATTATGGAGATTTTAGAATGATAAACATTCTCGGAAGTGTTTAAACATGCTAAGATGGAACACAATAAGGATTCATAAAATACCCGCCCTCGGCGTATTATTAAATCTCCATTTAATAATCGATATAGTATGAATTGCAATACTGCTTAACGTCCCCAAAACATAAGTACAAATCAAACATGAACCAAAACATATTCAAGACAAGTTACACGCATTAGAAATGCTAATTGACCTAGTATGATAAACATCACTAGTCCATAACAACGGCTTAACTAGTGGATTTGTTCCACAACATCCACAAGTACTTTTGTTATTCAATTATATCTCTTTTGACAAGACTACTTCAAAAGTATGCATCAAAGAGATCTTACTTTTCAATAAAGTTAAAGTAATCACATACTAGAAAGTTTTTTGGCCCGAGTATACCTAGAATACCTAGAATAATCATCAACAATGACTAGGATATACTTCTTCCAATTGCGTGTTTGGACTCTCATCGGACCACATAAATACATGTGTAGAAGCTCCATTGTCTTCTTTGTACTAGAGACTTTCTTGGCTTTGTGAGATGATCGTTTCATCTTGCATCTTCCACAGTCTGCACACAGATGGTCTTTGTTGAATTTTAACTTTGGCAGGCCTCTCACTAGTAACCAATTTGTTGCTGTTGTGAAAATTGAGATGGGAGAGTTTCCTGTGCCACTATCAAGTTAAGTTAAATGACGTCTTGGTATTGTAGTTGTTCAAGTCAATGGAATACATGTTAGACTTTCTTGTTCCAGCTAAAAGCACATCACCCGTCTCTGTTTTGACTGAACATGAGTTATTCTTAAAACTGACCTCCAAATCTTTGTCATAAAACTGGCCAATGCTAAATGGGTTGTGGCCCAGTCCTTCTACAAATGAAACCTACTTGATTTTGATGCTCTTTTTAACTATATCTCTGTACCCCATAATTAGTGCTACATTGTCATTCCCAAAATGAACATTCCCAGAGTATTTGGGAACAAAGTTTTTGAGAAGACTTTTGTTGCCGGTCATATGTTTGGTGCACCCTGAATCTAGGTACCAGAGATTAGGTTCCTGTTCCTGCACACAGAAAAGAGTGAAGATTTAGTTTCCCATGTGTAAATGGGTCCTTGTGTGTTAGATGATGCATTGGTGTTAACAACCTCTTGAAATATGCAATGTATACTTTTGTGTGTTTTTCATTTAATCTTTTGTTCTTTTTTATTGAATTTTGAGGTTCTATTCCAATGTGGATCAGGAACAAATTGAGATTTAATTATGAGAGGGATCTCTCATTTTTCAAGAATTGTGGGCTTCGTTGAGTCCATGAGATTAAGTACCTGAACCATATCTTTGGGTTTCCAAACTTGAATAATTTTCGGTTATGCAACTATTTTAGCTTTTGATGGTTGATTGGTGGTTACAGGTGTGTATAATATGGTGGTTGCTTTGTGATTGGTAGTGTGAACTTTTGAGCTTGATGGTTTTGATTTGGTTTTGGAGAGAGAATTGGTACTTGGTGATTGAAATTTCCTCGTTTTGGATTCTGTGTTGTTCCATGCCTTTAAAAATTCTTTGCACCCTCCTCTCCGATATGCTTCTAACTGTTGAATTGTGATTAATATATTTTCATAGTTCTAATAATTCATAAGTTTATAGCATGTTTGGTCACCCATTAATGAATGATTATTACATGTGATGTGATAAAGGGTGCATTGATTTGATTTGACCCTTGTGGTGTCCAATTCTCACACGTACAAATTCCCAAGTGTTTTCTAAGCCTATCATACTCACATTTGTACTCGCAGCGCCCGTGTAGACAAGCATCACTTGTGCAAAAACAAGTACTTGCTTTCATTTCTGATTCTGAAAAAGAAATACATTGATTGGAGAAATTGGAAATGTAATGACACTTCTTTGAAAAATCAAAACATGACTTAGAAAAACTAGGTGTAAATTTGCCTGTGGTATCTTTTGTGCAAAAACTTCTTAGGTTGTTGACTTTTCTTCTCACATTAGAAACATTTGAACAATGGTTAGTTATGAAAGACTTCAAAATATTTTTGACAATATTTGTTTGCCTTTTGTGAAGTTGTGTGATTTTGGATCTGGAAATGGCATTTGCTTGCCTTTTGGTGGTTTCAGGAGATTTGTGATGTTTTCTTGTAATCCATGAATCTTCCATCTTCAGTTTACCTTTTTGTTATTTGGTATACTTTCTTTTTGGTTGGGAAGTAGAAGGTCTAGAAGTGCATAGCAAGATTTCCTTTTTACAGTGACATGAAAGACTCTTTTTTGATTCTTTTACTTCCTATTCTAAATCATTTGTAATGATGATTTGAAAATAATAGGCTACGAGTATTTCAAGTTGCGTTTGTAATACCATATGTGGTATGTAAACTCGGGTTTCTTAAGATCTTCAAGATATGTAAGCATATAATCATCTAACTCACTAAGCTTGTGGTGCTCAGATGTGATAGACTCGTTTAATTACTGACAGTTAAAAGGAATTTCAGATTTTAAGTTTGTGTTTCTTTTGAAATCCTCTTTTACTACTTCCTCCTCTTGTCCAACAAATACCATATTCTTTGTGATGCCATCATTCATTAGATTAAAGTGATATAACTATTTGGTTGTCACCTTTTCACTGATTCTCGGGTTTTCAAATCCAAGACCATCGTAGGTCCATTTAGAGAATTTGCATTCTTTAGATTTATTCAGAAAGATTGTTTGTTCTGATTGTCCCCTTTTAATCAATGTATCTTCAAGTTCTTTTATCTTTGAACATAATTTACCCTTTTCTTTGATAACAAATTTAGTGTCATTTTTAACACTAATTTTTTCTGCTTTGAGGTCATGAATTTAGGTACTCATGCTTGCTGTTAACTCAATTAATTCGTTTTCCTTTTCTATTACCTTTATTTTGAGTTCAGCTATTTCTTTGTCAACCTGGAAAGTTTCCATTTGTTGATTTCTTATTATTTCATTTAATTTTTCTTTGTTTGTCTTGGATTTTTTTTACCTTTTTCTTTAACTTTTTCATGCGTGTCATGATGATCTGAACATGTTCCATGCTCTAACCACAACCTGTTAGGGAGTTAGTGTACCTCATCATCAGCATCCTCAGTATCAATCCCTTCATCTTCTAAGTTATCATAGTGTGCCTCTGGCTCTTCATCTTCATCTAAAAATTCATCCTGAACATTGGCCATCAAACAAAATTGTGCTTGTGCTTCCTTATCCAACTCACTATCATCAGTATCTGATACGAATTAGTCTTCTTCAACCATCATGGCCTTCTCTGCTCTTTTCCTCTTGGATAGCCTGAGTTTTTGCTTGTAATACTTAGCATCCTTTTTCTTCTTTTGAGTGCAATCTTTAATGAAGTAGCCATTTCCCCCATAGTTATAACATTTTCTGTCTTCCTTTTTCTCCTCCTTCACGAATCTAGGTTTCTCATTAACCGTGAAGTTAACTGTTCTTCGGGACCCAGAAGTGTATCTCTGACGGTAGTTGGTTTTGGAATACCTATTATGGAATGCATTTGTGATAAAAAGACATGGCTTTTATTACTTGTACCATCTCTGTACCATCTGACTCGTCAGATTCTAAGTAAGAGAAAGCCACTTGTTTGTATTTTTGAGTTCTGGAGGATTCGCACGGTGATGGTTTAGCAACGACAAGAACCAAGGGATCAGTAGACATCATGGGAGCAGACTTTGAGACCTCATCTTGGTATTGTTGAAGGTCCTCAAAGATGTTGTGGTATGTAACAATCGTGAGGTTTCAATTGATATGCTTGTATAGCTTCACATGCTCCTTCCATTCAGGACCAAGAGCTCTCAAGAACACACAGTTGATATCAAGATCAGTTCTCTCAACCTTGTTGGTTCTCAGCTCATTCTGGAGCTTGCAGAAATGATTGTAAGTATCAATCAGCAGTTTGTTCTCTTTAGCAGTGAATTCGTGAAACATGTTCACAAGTTGTGTTCATTTTATATGCTCTCTTTGCTCGGTCCCTTGCAGTTGTCTTTTAATCTCATCCCATATTTCTTTGGCTATTGCTTTAGACCATATAATGCTTTGTCTAGAATATAAACATGATGTGGGAGTTTGTGATTGACGAAGCCATCTGGCTAAGACACATAAACCTTCTCCTTGAGGACACCATTTAAGAATGTTGTATTGACGTCCATTAGAAAAACCTTAAAGCTTTTGTAGGCAGCATAGGCTAAGAATAGTCTAATGGCTTCAATCCTAGCTACAGGAGCAAATGTCTCATAGTCTATTCCCTCCTGTTGGTTGTAACCTTTAACAACCAGCCTAGCTTTGTTTCTAACCACTATCCTATCGAAATCCCGTTTGTTCTTAAAGATTCACTTGGTACCAACCACTGATTTATCTTCTCGAATTGGTACCAATCTCCAGACTTTGATTCTTTCGAAGTGGTTGAGTTCCTCTTGCATTGCAATGACCCAATCAGCATCTTGTAAAGCATCGGAGACGTTGGTGGGTTCAATCATAGATAGGAAACTGAAATAAAGGCACTCATTTCCCATTGTAGAACGAGTCCTTACACCATCTTGAACATTTCCTATAACCTGAGATTCGGGATGGGATTTTGTCGATCTTATTCCTCGGGGGTTTTAAATTGGATGAAAGAACTCATTTAATTTGGTTGTGAGTTCAATGTTTTCCTCATTTGGTGTTGGTTCTGAATCATAGTTGGGAGTACACTCATACGCTATGAGACTGATAGTTGATGTAGACGGAGAATCCACGGTTGGATATGAAGTCGAGTTGTCAACCTCCGTTGCAGTTGTAGAAGGAGATACTACATCATTCCTGTCACCAGCATTAGGAACATTAGATTCAGAATGTAAGAAATCAAATAGGAAATCTAAATTGTGATCTGATGAACTTGGATTTGTATTCAATTCTTTTATTTGAAGTACTGGTCTTGAACTGACTTGTCCAGAAGCAACTTCCTTGTTTGTTTGAAAAGTGTTAACATCCAACATATTGTCGAATGTAACATTTACGCTTTCAATAACACAGTTAGTTCTTTTATTCAAAACTCTGTAGGCTTTAGACTCATGTGAGTAACCTAGGAAAATTGTTTCATTAGCCTTGGCTTAAATTTTCCTCGATTATCTTTTTCATTGAGTACAAAGCACCTTTCCCAAGTATATGAAGATATTTGATATTAGGTACAATCCCATTTTCCAATTCATAAGGAGTTTTATGGTAATGTTTATGTATGAAATAACGATTCTATGTGTAACACGCTGTGCTGACTTCTTTAACCCAATAGGAAGGCGGGAGACCGAAGTATGATATGAAGGTATTTGTTTGGCATAATTGAGTAGCAACGGAAGCAAGATATAATTCAAAATAATAAGCTAACCAAACAAACACTTCCCATTGACCAATATCTAGACATGGAATTGCAACTAAAATATAATAAACAAGATAGAAAGAAAGTTATACCACAACTCAAGCACAACGATCTTCCTCTTGTTAATCTTTAAGAACTCAAGCAAGTCAAGGCTTCAAGAATCCAAACAAGGATTCCTCTAATGAAGTCCACCCCAAGCAACCTTGATTCCCAAATGCTAGTAAGTTGGTGTAGCCACCAAAACAACACCCAAGTCTATGTGTTTCTTGCTTCTTGTATTCAAGAACACCAAGAACAAGATGAACAAGTGAGAGAGAGTTCAAGTGTCAACCCAGAGCCAAGAGACATCCAAAAACCTAACTTAGAGCAGATAACTCGTAGCCTATTTGTCTACCACCATTATTAGAAGTTAACACCATTAAACCAAGTGTTTAAGGATGTTAATTCTGCTGTTACAGCGAACGTACACGGCCCGTGTAGGTCTACACGGCCGTGTAGGCCCAAAGTACACGACCCCAATTGGGCTAAGACGGACCGTGTCTATCAAGCACTACACGGCCCGTGTTCATCTACACGGCCCGTGTAGGCCCAAACTACACGACCTTGAACTGGGCTAATAAGCCTCGTGTATGTTGGACTGGACACGGCCCGTGTTCAGGAACACGGCCCGTGTACTATCCTGCCAAAACCCATTTCATGATATCCTATGTAAACACAAGGCATGGAATAAAGTCAACCTTCAGATCGTTCACGATTTTGTTTCTCGATTCTAGATTAGGGGTGACCAACAAACCAAGTTAACATTGATCCATCATAAATATAACTTGAGCACGGCCATGCATATGAACGTCAGCACTCAATCATTGAGGGACCCATGGATATCTTCTCTATACACAGAGGAACAAATTCCTTTCGACTACATAGTCCCGCCACATAGATAATACTCTACCCAATCATCTCCCTTATAGTGACTAGTTACGGACCGCGTTAGAAAACGATCAAAGCAAAGCAGACCTATGCTTTGGAATCACATGTAGCTCTAGTTTAAGGATGAAACGTCATCATCATCCCGCGTTTCTTATGACTTGAACCATGAAGCGAACTCGGGTGCGGGTCCTCCAATCACATGAAACCCCTTTCAAGTATAGTCAAGAGTCACGTTTAACAAAACCGATTCTTTACCTCAATCTTAATTTATACTTCCTTCCCATAAAGTATAACCGATTATGGAGATTTTAGAATGATAAACATTCTCGGAAGTGTTTAAACATGCTAAGATGGAACACAATAAGGATTCATAAAATACCCGCCCTCGGCGTATTATTAAATCTCCATTTAATAATCGATATAGTATGAATTGCAATACTGCTTAACGTCCCCAAAACATAAGTACAAATCAAACATGAACCAAAACATATTCAAGACAAGTTACACGCATTAGAAATGCTAATTGACCTAGTATGATAAACATCACTAGTCCATAACAACGGCTTAACTAGTGGATTTGTTCCACAACATCCACAAGTACTTTTGTTATTCAATTATATCTCTTTTGACAAGACTACTTCAAAAGTATGCATCAAAGAGATCTTACTTTTCAATAAAGTTAAAGTAATCACATACTAGAAAGTTTTTTGGCCCGAGTATACCTAGAATACCTAGAATAATCATCAACAATGACTAGGATATACTTCTTCCAATTGCGTGTTTGGACTCTCATCGGACCACATAAATACATGTGTAGAAGCTCCATTGTCTTCTTTGTACTAGAGACTTTCTTGGCTTTGTGAGATGATCGTTTCATCTTGCATCTTCCACAGTCTGCACACAGATGGTCTTTGTTGAATTTTAACTTTGGCAGGCCTCTCACTAGTAACCAATTTGTTGCTGTTGTGAAAATTGAGATGGGAGAGTTTCCTGTGCCACTATCAAGTTAAGTTAAATGACGTCTTGGTATTGTAGTTGTTCAAGTCAATGGAATACATGTTAGACTTTCTTGTTCCAGCTAAAAGCACATCACCCGTCTCTGTTTTGACTGAACATGAGTTATTCTTAAAACTGACCTCCAAATCTTTGTCATAAAACTGGCCAATGCTAAATGGGTTGTGGCCCAGTCCTTCTACAAATGAAACCTACTTGATTTTGATGCTCTTTTTAACTATATCTCTGTACCCCATAATTAGTGCTACATTGTCATTCCCAAAATGAACATTCCCAGAGTATTTGGGAACAAAGTTTTTGAGAAGACTTTTGTTGCCGGTCATATGTTTGGTGCACCCTGAATCTAGGTACCAGAGATTAGGTTCCTGTTCCTGCACACAGAAAAGAGTGAAGATTTAGTTTCCCATGTGTAAATGGGTCCTTGTGTGTTAGATGATGCATTGGTGTTAACAACCTCTTGAAATATGCAATGTATACTTTTGTGTGTTTTTCATTTAATCTTTTGTTCTTTTTTATTGAATTTTGAGGTTCTATTCCAATGTGGATCAGGAACAAATTGAGATTTAATTATGAGAGGGATCTCTCATTTTTCAAGAATTGTGGGCTTCGTTGAGTCCATGAGATTAAGTACCTGAACCATATCTTTGGGTTTCCAAACTTGAATAATTTTCGGTTATGCAACTATTTTAGCTTTTGATGGTTGATTGGTGGTTACAGGTGTGTATAATATGGTGGTTGCTTTGTGATTGGTAGTGTGAACTTTTGAGCTTGATGGTTTTGATTTGGTTTTGGAGAGAGAATTGGTACTTGGTGATTGAAATTTCCTCGTTTTGGATTCTGTGTTGTTCCATGCCTTTAAAAATTCTTTGCACCCTCCTCTCCGATATGCTTCTAACTGTTGAATTGTGATTAATATATTTTCATAGTTCTAATAATTCATAAGTTTATAGCATGTTTGGTCACCCATTAATGAATGATTATTACATGTGATGTGATAAAGGGTGCATTGATTTGATTTGACCCTTGTGGGGTCCAATTCTCACACGTACAAATTCCCAAGTGTTTTCTAAGCCTATCATACTCACATTTGTACTCGCAGCGCCCGTGTAGACAAGCATCACTTGTGCAAAAACAAGTACTTGCTTTCATTTCTGATTCTGAAAAAGAAATACATTGATTGGAGAAATTGGAAATGTAATGACACTTCTTTGAAAAATCAAAACATGACTTAGAAAAACTAGGTGTAAATTTGCCTGTGGTATCTTTTGTGCAAAAACTTCTTAGGTTGTTGACTTTTCTTCTCACATTAGAAACATTTGAACAATGGTTAGTTATGAAAGACTTCAAAATATTTTTGACAATATTTGTTTGCCTTTTGTGAAGTTGTGTGATTTTGGATCTGGAAATGGCATTTGCTTGCCTTTTGGTGGTTTCAGGAGATTTGTGATGTTTTCTTGGAATCCATGAATCTTCCATCTTCAGTTTACCTTTTTGTTATTTGGTATACTTTCTTTTTGGTTGGGAAGTAGAAGGTCTAGAAGTGCATAGCAAGATTTCCTTTTTACAGTGACATGAAAGACTCTTTTTTGATTCTTTTACTTCCTATTCTAAATCATTTGTAATGATGATTTGAAAATAATAGGCTACGAGTATTTCAAGTTGCGTTTGTAATACCATATGTGGTATGTAAACTCGGGTTTCTTAAGATCTTCAAGATATGTAAGCATATAATCATCTAACTCACTAAGCTTGTGGTGCTCAGATGTGATAGACTCGTTTAATTACTGACAGTTAAAAGGAATTTCAGATTTTAAGTTTGTGTTTCTTTTGAAATCCTCTTTTACTACTTCCTCCTCTTGTCCAACAAATACCATATTCTTTGTGATGCCATCATTCATTAGATTAAAGTGATATAACTATTTGGTTGTCACCTTTTCACTGATTCTCAGGTTTTCAAATCCAAGACCATCGTAGGTCCATTTAGAGAATTTGCATTCTTTAGATTTATTCAGAAAGATTGTTTGTTCTGATTGTCCCCTTTTAATCAATGTATCTTCAAGTTCTTTTATCTTTGAACATAATTTACCCTTTTCTTTGATAACAAATTTAGTGTCATTTTTAACACTAATTTTTTCTGCTTTGAGGTCATGAATTTAGGTACTCATGCTTGCTGTTAACTCAATTAATTCGTTTTCCTTTTCTATTACCTTTATTTTGAGTTCAGCTATTTCTTTGTCAACCTGGAAAGTTTCCATTTGTTGATTTCTTATTATTTCATTTAATTTTTCTTTGTTTGTCTTGGATTTTTTTTACCTTTTTCTTTAACTTTTTCATGCGTGTCATGATGATCTGAACATGTTCCATGCTCTAACCACAACCTGTTAGGGAGTTAGTGTACCTCATCATCAGCATCCTCAGTATCAATCCCTTCATCTTCTAAGTTATCATAGTGTGCCTCTAGCTCTTCATCTTCATCTAAAAATTCATCCTGAACATTGGCCATCAAACAAAATTGTGCTTGTGCTTCCTTATCCAACTCACTATCATCAGTATCTGATACGAATTAGTCTTCTTCAACCATCATGGCCTTCTCTGCACTTTTCCTCTTGGATAGCCTGAGTTTTTGCTTGTAATACTTAGCATCCTTTTTCTTCTTTTGAGTGCAATCTTTAATGAAGTAGCCATTTCCCCCATAGTTATAACATTTTCTGTCTTCCTTTTTCTCCTCCTTCACGAATCTAGGTTTCTCATTAACCGTGAAGTTAACTGTTTTTCGGGACCCAGAAGTGTATCTCTGACGGTAGTTGGTTTTGGAATACCTATTATGGAATGCATTTGTGATAAAAAAGACATGTCTTTTATTACTTGTACCATCTCTGTACCATCTGACTCGTCAGATTCTAAGTAAGAGAAAGCCACTTGTTTGTATTTTTGAGTTCTGGAGGATTCGCACGGTGATGGTTTAGCAACGACAAGAACCAAGGGATCAGTAGACATCATGGGAGCAGACTTTGAGACCTCATCTTGGTATTGTTGAAGGTCCTCAAAGATGTTGTGGTATGTAACAATCGTGAGGTTTCAATTGATATGCTTGTATAGCTTCACATGCTCCTTCCATTCAGGACCAAGAGCTCTCAAGAACACACAGTTGATATCAAGATCAGTTCTCTCAACCTTGTTGGTTCTCAGCTCATTCTGGAGCTTGCAGAAATGATTGTAAGTATCAATCAGCAGTTTGTTCTCTTTAGCAGTGAATTCGTGAAACATGTTCACAAGTTGTGTTCATTTTATATGCTCTCTTTGCTCGGTCCCTTGCAGTTGTCTTTTAATCTCATCCCATATTTCTTTGGCTATTGCTAAGCTATCCACTTTCATGTACATTTCAGAAGATAAGCCTTGTTTCAGATAATACTTAGCAAGCCTGTCTGCTTTCTTTCTTTCTTCCTCGGCAGCAGTCAATTCATTAGGTGTTTTTCTCTCTTGCCACTCCAAGAATTGGAGGGTTGTTATCAGGTTGTGCATTGATGATTCTGTAAAATTTCTTATCTCCATTGAGGATAGAATCTATCATCATCTCGCCATACACTTCGTTGTTTTCCAAAAAGTCCATAAACCTCCCTTTCCAGACTAGATAATCATTGTGGAGGAGAACAGGGGGTTTTGAGTTTGTGCCAATGACTAGAATCTCGTTGGAACTAGACATTTTTGTGCAAATACTAGAAAGTTGGATAATGATCGTTAACTTGAAAAGTTGGTGATTGGGTTCGAAGTTTGTTTCTTTGAAGAATTTTTCCTATCAGAAATCTGTTCAAAGTATGCTTTGAATTCGAAGTGTATAATAAAGAATTTGAAGTGAACTTTGCACTTGACTTCGAATGGAACAGTTGTGTTTGGAATTCGAAGGAACAATACAAAGAGGATTCCAACAAATGATATTCGAATGCGAAATGAGGCAAATCTTTGAAGTGGATTTAGGTTTTCAAAGTGTGTTTGGAATGGAGAACACGCTCGAAGTCAATGAGTTATGAATTCGAAGTGATCTTGTGAAATCGTGAACACGCTCGAAGTCTGAGTGTTAAAGAGGATTTCGAACTCGAAGTGAACTTAATGGTTTTAGACTCTGTTCGAAGGTGTCTAGTTTGAATTTCAAACATGAACTTGTAGTATTGGTTTTGAACTCGGAGCGTTAAGGCTTCGAAGTCGAGATATGCTGCCTTCGAATTTGAGAATTAGATACGCTCAAAGTGTGCTATGAGAAACAGATTCCGGATTTTTAGGGATCTGTTCTCAACTACCAAGCTGGAAGTCTTATAAGGAGTAACTAACCCGCTCGAAATCAATAGTAAAACACCAAAACCTTCGAATTGTAAATCCAAATCGATCAAAAACTCAGATCTAGGCTGTTCTTCATGATCTTCAAGTGTTCTTGACTGAAATTTTTAATTCTTATAAAAAACAATGAACAACCATTCGAATTTTATATCCTCCAACTCATAATTCACTGTAAATCAACATTATCTCAATGATTCCATGATCCTCATGAAATATGATGAACTTTTGAAGCAAAAACCGTAGGAATTTCCACGAACAACTTCAAAAACTCAATCGATTATGATTCAAATCAAATCATATTAGATTATTTGCGAACTCGGACTCTACTTACAGATGAATGGGATCAAATTCAACACAAAACACACTCAAACCTTCATAACTTCGAATTCTGAACGTTTAATTCTTTGATTCTACTTGTTCTTCGTCGATTCACCCAATCACGAGCCAACTTAGATCAAGTTTGGCTCTGATACCAATTGACAGGTCTTTCCTGTGATTATACCTTCAAGTATTAGTGTAGAGAGAAGATGATATTTGAGAGAAACACACACTACACCTTTAGCTTTGAATATCAATATTGCATTAATGTGCAAAAGCGTTACAAGGCCAAGGTCCTATTTATAGGCCACGCCTACGAATTAGGCTTTTCTACATTTTCTAAATACTAACAACTTCCAGGTAATCTTGAACCAATCCAGCAAGTAGTTGGCTCTGATACCAATTGTAAGTCCAAATATGTGATAATAGATGAGTAAACTTGAGGATACTTGTATGCAAGATGAAAAACTAGTCAAGAACACAAGTATCAACACTTTGCATGATCTTGAAGATGTATTGCAATTACTTTGAACGTGAAATAGAAGCAGATGAAAGTTACAATATGCAAAGATTACCTTGCAAACTAGGTTTGCAAGGTATACAAAGCAAATGCCACATGGGCCAAGAGTCTCATGGGCTTTTACAACTAAGGTAGCTAATATTACAAGTGTGGGTCAATCCCAATACATTTAACTAGTCTAGAAAGATTATAATAATAATATAAAAGACCACAAGGCCTACAAACATAGTTTTAAACTAACAATCTTGTGAGACAACTGAGAGAACGAATTCTATTAAGTACATAACCTAAGATTTCAGTGTGCTCCCACTTGATCCCTTGCCTCCAAATGGCCTCTAGAGTGACAACCGTCAATTGAATCTCCAGATTAGCAATAAGAAAACCCTAATGTAGGTGTTAATTGCTAAAAATATTATTAAAAAAATCCATAAAACCGACTTATTATATGTCAGGATTTATAAATCCCGTATAACAATCATAATAATAACAATAAAAAACATCATTATATATAAGTTATGATGAAATATAAAACCGATAGAAAAAGCAATAAAGGGGATCAACAACTCACAAGAGTTGATACTTGCACTCAAGCTCCCATTCATCATCTCTCTCTCTCCACTCCTCTTTTCTCCCTCTTCTATCTTCCCTTTCGCAAGAACAAATAAATTTCAACCCCCAGAACATAAAAAATATACATCATTATATATATATAAGTTATTTCTTCATTTCTTTTACTTTCTCTTGAGTTCTTTTACAAAATTGCTTGAGTTTTTGAACGAAGATGAAAACACAAGTGTTTCAATGGTAGATGCTTCATTTAACCACAAACTGTTCAAAACTAAGTTGCAAACTTTGATTTATAAACCAAAAACTCAAGAAATAGTGCTAGAACACATAAAACTCGATCGTTTGACCTTTCAAACATTTAAAACTATGTTGAGTGTGTAAACAATATCAGGACAAAAATCACCATGATTTTCACAAGTCATATCTCATTCAATATTGTATGAAAATTATGAATATTTTTCTAGAAATCAATATGATGAATTAGCTTTCAAATGAAGCTGGTCTCACTCGTTTTCATTAATATTTGGTCCCTTAAAGAGAAAAAGTAAATTGTATGCGAAAGAACGGCTAATCTGGCAGTTTCATGAGATGAAATTTAAACGACCATAACGTAGTCAACACAAAATCAAAACTAGTAAAGTTTTTTATAAAACTTACATTATTGAGTCATGATTAAAACCCAATTTGAATCACTTAAAAATGATTTTGTTTTACCCTCAAACCTTAATCAGAACACAGGAGAGGCAACTACTTTTTGACCACCGACCGCTTAATTTAATTTAATCAAATAAAATATCTATAAATCTTTTAAAAATTATAATATTTTAATGGATATACTCTACAGACAAGTAACAATGACATACAAAAATATTGAACCTTAATTGAATCGCTAGAATAAAGAATTATAGCACCAAAGTACAACCAAAATTTATACAGAAACTGAATTCTCAACCGACATGATACAAAGAGGAAAATCACTACAATTGAAACATTAACAAAATCAACCAATAAAAATCATATAAATGATATAAAAACATCCAAAAGGTAAATAAATACATAATTTATAATAACATCCATTTAAAATAATATTTTATTTAATATATGTGATTAAAATATATATTCAATACGTAACCACATTATTACGAATCACGAAAAACGAATCTTGTAATATGATAATATGTCAACATTTTTCTTTAAATATTGATAAATATTAACATCAAAACCACAAGTTAAGCTAAGTTAGTAAAATTATATCTTTAATATAAGAAGGAAACAACTAAATACAAACTTATATATATATATATATGACCCAAGAATTTATATAAAATACAATATAAATAGTGCAACACTAATTATTAATTTTAATAATTAGAATATGGAACTAATAATAGAATATTATTGAACT
This sequence comes from Dittrichia graveolens, assembly GCA_038502395.1. Taxonomy (NCBI): domain Eukaryota; kingdom Viridiplantae; phylum Streptophyta; class Magnoliopsida; order Asterales; family Asteraceae; genus Dittrichia; species Dittrichia graveolens. Next base: position 57,380,849 of record JARJIL010000003.1, read on the forward strand.
AGGACGGAAGCACAACGGGAACTCTGTATTGAGTTTGACCTAATTTCGCGTTAAGTATCCACAAGTGAGTATTCACGGCCCAATTTACTAATTTTCGTATAAACTTTGGGGCAAAAGCATGATACTGTTTAATTATCAGTTGTACTGTTTAGTAAACTGCTACTTTGTTTCTCACTTTGGTATGTATGCTTGTGTTTAGCGACTTTGAGTTTCTCTCTCTATGTATGTCCCAACAAACAACACTACCTATTAACTCATGTATTTAGTTGTTAGTAACTTATGGATAGCGCTATTTCGTTGACACCCCACTTACTTTGAGTGAGTGCATAATTACTGTGATCAAAGTCTATTAATTACTCAATGGGCGTTTTGACAGTAGGTCTAGGTAGTGGGCTCCTTGCATTAACTTTATGCATATGCTTACACCTTATGCAATCTAAACAACCGATGTACTTACTCATTGTAAAGTTAAGAAAGTTTTTGTAATAAAATCTCAAATTTATTGCATATCAAAACCTGTGATCTCACCAACTATTTCTATAGTGGAAAGTCTCTTTATTACGCTTTTCATAAATTAAGCAATAAGTGGTTTGTACCCGTTCTACATTTGTGTGGCAGCACTATTTAGCATCTTTTATTATGTTATCTTCTGAACTTTCAAACAATTATCAAAATTTGTTGTAAATATTTATACTACTTTTTAAATTTTTGTGGTTGGTGTAATCTTGTATCTTATGTTATGAAACAATAAATTGTTACATCTCGTGTTTTTGCTTTAGCGGTGTGTGACAGATTTGGTATCAGAGCTCGAGGTTATAGAGAAAGATGATTTTCTTTTAGAAAACTTAAACTATTTCCAAAAGCTGGAAATAATGTTTAAAACTACTAAACATATTTCTAGTATAATTTAGTCCAGTATTGCACCATTGGAACTAAATTAAACAAATCTTGATCACCTATGTTTAATTTAGTAAAGATAGTGCAATGCTGGAAATGGTTATGTCAGAAGTTAGTTTAAGTTGTCTTTTATCTTTAAACTTTGAGTAACATGCGTTTTGTGTGTAATCATTGCATGAATATTTGCATATCATACCACTATAGATATCTTAGTTATACCTATAGTGACTTAAGTACACATGACACTTATGGTATTGCATGGTTAGTGACTAAGAATACTTTTATCTTAATAGCAATATGTCTTCATCATCTTTCCATACCATGTACTCTGCCGATGAGTGTAGATATGTTACCGGTCGTTACCCTTAAGACCACCCCCTACCACTGAAGAGGAAGACTCTTCTATGGATCGCGGGTCAGAACATGAGGTATCTAGTGGAAGGATTCCTACCGACATCCCGAGGGACCATCTACATCTGTTTTATACATCCCACCATAACCCATTATTACACTACCCCATGAGCCCCGTATTTGGGTGAGACCTCGAAAGAAGCTCCCCATCCCCATGAGGTTGATAGCAGGGACATCCATACGAGTTGAGGCACGTACCTCTACAGCAGTCACGGGAGTACCTATCGGACACGCTCCTGGTATGAATCGGGAGGAGGCTTACCTCTTCCGAGGATTGATTTCAGAGTTGGAACATCTCCGTAGGACCTAGTACATGAGCAACATGTCGTATCAGCATCAACGGAGCTTAATCACCACATGTTTTAGAGCTTGATCCGGTCAGAAGAAACCGCTGAGGAGGCTGTACGAGTTATTAAGAGGATGGAGTTCCTATGCTAGTTGATTAGATGACCGATTCTTCTAGCCACTATGTTGTTTTGGTATGTTTATTGGTGGTGGTATTGATTGAAGGATAGTCATGGAAATATTTGGTACAAAATTTTTTATCTAGTATATTAGGTTATTTATTACTATGTATTCAGTATTTCAGACAATATCATGTATGGGTATTAAAAACTATCGTATTGATGTATGTTTAACATCAAATTTTGTACACCTACGTAAAATGTGAAACCATGTATGAATTACATATTATTGATTGTGAAAATGGAAGTCCTCTTTATTTGCATATCTACGTAGTTAATTATTATCTAATAAAAAATTTCATATCTTGTTGTGTTATTTAATTAAGAAATTGTTACGGTCAAAATTTTGCAAAACATTTAATTAAACAAATGTCTATGAATGTGTTTCTAAAATTATGCCACCGAAAAGAACCACGCGATAGAACCCAATGAATGCCAACAACCAATGACCCGACCTGGCACAATTAGTGGCACATCAACTTGCTGCAACAATTTTGTACATTGTTAGCCAAGTCACTTTAGATAATATTGCCAACCAAGGAAATAACAACAAAGGAGGAAATGATGATAGTAGTGGAAACAATGAAGGTGGAGGAGTGGATACCAACAACAACAACAAGAACAATCCCGGATGTACCTACAAGACATTCAAAGCATGCAATCCAAAGAAATTCCATAGGAAAGTGTAACGTCCCAATTTTCAAATTTGATTTTTGAAATAAAACACATACAAGTGTCCCCAATTTCCAAAAGATACACACATAAACATTGTCACAATTTTAATACCAAAATCTTGATGTTTACAAACCAAGCGTTGAGTGTTTCAAAGGGTTCATCAAAATATAGTCAAATCGGAGCTTTGCCCTACTCTTTGCTAAATGTAACACCGTATTTTTAACCCAAAAATTTTCACCTTTAATTACACTATGGAAGTCTTCTAAACATCAAAATAATTACAACTAATTACAAACCATTGTTTACAAAATATCATTATTACAAAACACGGCTCGTCGCAGATACATTATGAGAGTCCTAGGTGATTACTCCCCAAGCTAACCACTCTCAGCCGAGCCGCTGACTTACCAAAACCTGTAAAAAGAGTGAGAGGTGGGGGATTACCACAAAGCTAAGTTAATGGAGTAACACACAACAGATATATCAGCCTGAACCGCATGATATCAACAACTACAAATAAGCACCCTGGGAAGACCGACGGTTCTGCAGGAACCTACAACCAATGCCGGCCAAAGCAAAGGTTTCCCGATAGTCCATTTGCTATCCTAACACAGTATCATCCTATGGTAGCAACAAATGCATCCCAAGGTCCTGATACTGCTTAGCCAATAGCAAATGAACCCAGCCCATAAGCCCAGTCGTAAACTGACTTCCCTTCAAACATGTATACATATCACATAATTCAACAATTAACATTCACAGTTAATTAACCAATATATATAATATCTATCCAACAATAGTTGCAACCAAACCAGTACAACTAATATCACCCGTGAGTAAACATCCACTCACCTCAAGCTTTCAGCTATTCCACCTAGTGATCTTATATTACTGAGCTTCTCTGTTCCTGAGAACACAACAAACTGAAATCAGTATCCAACTCATAAATATATATATATATATATCAATCATATATTTATATCCATTTAATCAAACATAAACATGTAAGATTCACATATGAATACACATATATCACAAAGCATAAACAATGCAAACAACAGCCAAATTATCGGATTTCATGAGAAATCCGATACTTCCATCGGATTTGCACCAAATCCGCAACTTTCATCGGATTTCAAGCAATCCGATACAATCCATCGGATTTCTACACTTGTGTCAACTTGGCACCCACAATCGGATTTCTTGCTTGGAATCCACCATCGGATTCAATATTCGGATTTCATAGGTTCCGGATTTATCATGCTCCGGATTCAAGAGTATCGGATTTCAACACTAGGACTTCAAGTCTTGTATAATTCTCGTTTCCAGATTATACAATTCATATACAAGTTCATAAGAACACATATAAGCATGCATCAAGAACACTTTTACACCCAAGAACATCAAATCTGACAACTTCATCTATATTGTTCACATCAAATTCACTTAAAAACCGTAGCATGTTAATACTATCCAAAGCATATTAACAAGAATCACTAAAAATCAACGAACCTTGAAATCTTGAATCACACCAAATCAAGAATCACCAATTCCGATTGTTTACTCTTCTTGTTTGCTCTTGGTATACACCCAAATACACAAACATGCAGTTGCTTCAAATCGAAGGTAAGCATTGCATAAACCCACGTATATGCATAGTAAGCATGAGGTGTCACAATTAGGCAAACTTAAACACATGCACACACACAATCCGTATATATACATACACATGTATATAACCAATAATAGTTAATTAAGTTAATGATTATTCAATTAAATCAAACACTAATTAACAATCAATTAACATAATAATAATTCACGTGTAACATACCCAAAGTCTACGTTTCTACAAGGCCTAATCTCAGGATGATACAAATCTCCCCCCCTTAAACTGGATTCCGTCCTCGGAATCTATTCATCAATAAACAACTGGGGGTATATAAAGCAAATGCCACATGGGTCAAGAGCCTCATGGGCTTTTACAACTAAGCTAGCTAATATTATAAGTCTGGGTCAATCCCAATACATTTAACTAGTCTAGAAAGATTATAATAATAATACAAAAGAACACAAGGCCTACAAACATATTTTTAGACTAACAATCTTGTGAGACAACCGAGAGAACGAATTCTATTAAGTACATAACCAAAGATTTCAGTGTGCTCCCATTTGATCCCTTGCCTCCAAATGGCCTCTAGAGTGACAACCGTCAATTGAATCTCCAGGTTAGCAATAAGAAAACACTAATGTAGGTGTTAATAGCTAAAAATATTATTAAAAAATCCGTAAAACCGATTTATAAATCCCGTATAACAATCAAAATAATAACAATAAAATACATCATTATATATAAGTTATGATGAAATATAAAACTGATATAAAAAGCAATAAAGGGGATCAACAACTCATAAGAGTTGATACTTGCACTCAACCTCCCATTCATCATCTCTCTCTCCACTCCTCTTTTCTCCTTCTTTTGTCTTCCCTTTCGCAAGAACACATAAATTTCAACCCCAAGAACATCAAAAATATACATCATTATATATATAAGTTATCTCTTCATTTCTTTCACTTTCTCTTGAGTTCTTTTACAAAATGCTTCAGTTTTTGAACAAAGATGAAAACACAAGTGTTTCAATGGTAGATGCTTCATTTAACCACAAACTGTTCAAAACTAAGTTGCAAACTTTGATTTATAAACAAAAAACTCAAGAAATAGTGCTAGAACACATAAAACTCGATCGTTTGACCTTTCAAACACTTAAAACTATGTTGAGTGTGTAAACAATATCAGGACAGAATTCACCATGACTTTCACAACTCATATCTCGTTCAATATTGTATGAAAATTATTAATATTTTTCTAGAAATCAATATGATGAATTAGCTTTCAAATGAAACTGGTCTCACTCGTTTTCATTAAGATTTGGTCCATTAAAGAGAAAAAGTAAATCGTATGCGAAATAACAGGTAATCTGGCAGTTTCTTGAGATGAAATTTAAACGACCATAACGTAGTCAACACAAAATCAAAACTAGTCAAGTTTTTTTATAAAAGTTACATTATTGAGTCATGATTAAAACTCAATTTGAATCACTTAGAAATGATGTTGTTTTACCCTCAAACCTTTATTAGAACACAGGAGAGGCAACTACTTTTTGACTACCGACCGCTTAATTTAATTTAATCAAATAAAATATCTATAAATATTTAAAAAATTATAATATTTTAATGGATATACTCTACAGACAAGTAACAATGACATACAAAAATATTGAACCTTAATTGAATCGCTAGAATACATAATTATAGCACCAAAGTACAACCAAAATTTATACCGAAAGTGAATTCTCAACGACATGATACAAAGAGAAAAATCACTACAATTGAAACATGAACAAAATCAACCAATAAAAATCATATAAATGATATAAAAACATCCAAAAGGTAAATAAATACATAATTTATAATAAAATCCATTTAAATTAATATTTTATTTAATATATGTGATTAAAATATATATTCAATACGTAACCACATTATTACGAATCACGAAAAACGAATCTTGTAATACGATAATATGTCAACATTTTTCTTTAAATTTTGATAAATATTAACATTAAAACCATAAGTTAAGCTAAGTTAGTAAATTATATCTTTAATATAAGAAGGAAACAACTAAATACAAACTTATATATATATATATATATACAGGGGAAGGTTCATTTGAGAACATTTTTTATAGCGAGAACCGTGACAACCAATCTTAGCCGTTGATTTTGGATAATGAATTTCATGGATGAAGAGCGTGGGGAGATTGAGTGTGGCAGGGTGTATGTCAGAAATTCATGGGTGGGCAATTCAATTAAAGGAGGGGGAATTGGACGGCTAAGATTGATTCTCGCGGTTCTCGCAATAAAACCGGTATATATATATATAACCCAAGAATTTCTATAAAATACAATATAAATAGTGCAACACTAATTATTAATTTTAATAATTAGAATATGGAAGGAATAATAGAATATTATTGAACTAGGACGGAAGCACAACGGGAACTCTGTATTGAGATTGACCTAATTTCGCGTTAAGTATCCACAAGTGAGTATTCACAGCCCCATTTTAATTATCAGTTATACTGTTTAGTAAACTGTACTTTGTTTCTCACTTTGGTATGTATGCTTGTGCTTAGCGACTTTGAGTTTCTCTCTCTACGTATGTCCCAACAAACAACACTGCCTATTAACTCATGTATTTAGTTGTTAGTAACTTATGGATAACGCTATTTCGTTGACACCCCACTTACTTTGAGTGACTGCATAATTACTGTGATCAAAGTATGTTAATTACTCAATGGGCGTTTTGACAGTAGGTCTAGGTAGTGGGCTCCTTGCATTAACTTTATGCATACGCTTATATCTTATGCAATCTAAACAACCGAAGTACTTACTCAGTGTACAGTTATGAACGTTTTTGCAATAAAATCTCATTTTTATTGCATATCAAAAGCTGTGATCTTACCAACTATTCTATAGTAGACACTCTCTTTGTCACGCTTTTCATAAATTCAGCAATAAGTGGTTTGTACCCGTTCTACATTTGTGTGGCAGCACTATTTAGCATCTTTTATTATGTTATCTTCGGAACTTTCAAACAATTATCAAAATTTGTTGTAAACATGTGTACTAATTTTTAAATTTCTATGGTTGGTGTGATCTTGTATCTTATGTTATGAAACAATAAATTGTTACATCTCGTGGTTTCGCTTTAGCGGTGTGTGACAGATTTGGTATCAGAGCTCGAGGTTATAGAGAATGCTGGTTTTCTTTTAGAAAACTTAAACTATTTCCAAAAGCTGGAAATAATGTTTAAAACTACTAAACATATTTCTAGTATAATTTAGTCCAGTATTGCACCATCGGAACTAAATTAAACAAATCTTGATCACCTATGTTTCATTTAGTAAAGATAGTGCAATGCTGGAAATGGTTATGTTAGAAGTTAGTTTAAGTTGTCTTTTATCTTTAAACTTAGAGGGCCGATTCTTCTGGCCACTATGTTGTTTGGGTATGTTTATTGGTGGTGGTATTGATTGAAGGATAGTCATGGAAATATTTGGTACACAATTTTTTATCTAGTATATTAGGTTATTTATTACTCTGTATTGAGTATTTCAGACAATATTATGTATGGGTATTAAAAACTATCGTATTGATGTTGTTCAACATCACATTTTGTACATCTGCGTAAAATGTGAAAACATGTATGAATTACATATTATGTATTGTGAAAATGGAAGTCCTCTTTACTGGCATATCTACGTAGTTAATTATTATCTAATCAAAAATTTCATATCTTGTTGTGTTATTTAATTAAGAAATTGTTACGGTCAAAATTTTGCAAAACATTTAATTAAACAAATGTCTATGAATGTGTTTCTAGAATCATGCCACCGAAAAGAACCACGCGAAAGAACCCAATTAATGCCAACAACCAAGGACCCGAACTAGCACAATTAGTGGCACGTCAACTTGCTGCAGCAATTTTGTACATTTTTAGCCAAGTAACTTTAGATAATATTGCCAACCAAGGAAATAACAACAGAGGAGGAAATGATGATAGTAATGGAAACAATGAAGGTGGAGGAGTGCTTACTAACAACAACCAGAACAATCCCGGATGTACCTACAAGAAATTCAAAGCATGCAATCGAAAGAAATTCCATAGGAAAGTGTAACGCCCCAATTTCCAAATTTGATTTTAGAAATAAAACACATACAAGTGTCCCCAATTTCCAAAAGATACACACATAAACATTGTCACAAGTTTAATACCAAAAATATGATGTTTACAAACTAGGCATTGAGTGTTTCAAAGAGTTCATCAAAATATAGTCAAACCGAAGCTTTGCCTTAGTCTTGGCTAAATGTAACACCGTATTTTTAACCCACAAATTTTCACCTTTAATTACACTGTGGAAGCGTTTTAAACATCAAAGTAATTACAACTAATTACAAACCACTGTTTACAAAATATCAGTATTACAAAACATGGCTCATCACAAATACATTATCAGAGTCCTAGGTGATTACTCCCAAACCTAACCACTCTCAGCCGAGCCGCTGACTTACCAAAACCTGTAAAAAGAGTGAGAGGTGGGGGATTAGCACAAAGCTAAGTGATTGGAGTAACACACAACAGATATATCAGCCTGAACCGCATGATATCAACAACTACAAATAAGAACCCTGGGAAGACCGGCGGTTCTGCAGGAACCTACAACCAATGCCGGCCAAAGCAAAGGTTTACCGATAGTCCATTTGCTATCCTCACACAGTATCATCCTATGGTAGCAACAAATGCATCCCAAGGTCCTAATACTGCTTAGCCAATAGCAAATGAACCCATCCCATAAGCCCAGTCGTAAACTGACTTCCCATCCAACATGTATACATATCACAAAATTCAACAATTAACATTAACAGTTAATTAACCAATAGATATAATATCTATCTAACAATAGTTGCAACCAAACCAGTACAACTAATATCACCCGTGAGTAAACGTCCACTCACCTCAAGCTTTCAGCTATTCCACCCAGTGATCTTATATTCCTGAGCTTGTTTGTTCCTGAGAACACAACAAACTGAAAACAGTATACAACTCATAAATATATATATATATATATATCAATCATATATTTATATCCATTTAATCAAACATAAACATGTAAGATTCACATATGAATACACGTATATCACAAAGCATTAAACAATGCAAACAACAGCCAAACTATCGGATTTCATGAGAAATCTGATACTTCCATCGGATTTGCACCAAATCCGCAACTTTCATCGGATTTCAAGCAATCCGATACAATCCATCAGATTTCTACACTTGTGTCAACTTGGCACCCACAATCGGATTTCATGCTTGGAATCCACCATCGGATTCAACATTCAGATTTCATAGGTTCCGGATTTATCATCCTCCGGATTCAAGAGTATCAGATTTTAACACTAGGATTTCATACATCCGGATTTCACAATCGGTTTTCATCATCATCACCACAATCCGCCATCTTCATAGCTTCAAGAATCCGACAACTTCAAGTCTTGTATAATTCTCATTTCCAGATTATACAATTCATATACAAGTTCATAAGAACACAAATAAGCATGTTTAAACATATAAGCATGCATCAAGAACACTTTTACACCCAAGAACATCAAATCTGACAACTTCATTTATATTGTTCACATCAAATTCACTTAAAAATAGTAGCATGTTAATACTATCTAAAGCATATTAACAAGAATCACTAAAAATCAACAAACCTTGAAATCTTGAATCACACCAAATCAAGAATCACCAATTCTGATTGTTTACTCTTCTTGTTTGCTCTCGGTATATACCAAAATACACACACATGCAGTTGCTTCAAAGTGAACGTAAGCAATGCATAAACCCCCGTATATACATGGTAAGCATGAGGTGTCACAATTAGGCAAACTTAAACACATGCACACACACAATCCATATATATACATACACATATATAACCAATAATAATTAATTAAGTTAATGATTTTTCAATTAAATCAAACACTAATTAACAATCAATTAACATAATAATAATTCACGTGTAACATACCCAAAGCCTACGTTTCTACTAGGCCCAATCTCAGGATGATACAAATCTCCCCCCTTAAACTGGATTCCGTACTCGGAATCTATTCATCAATAAACAACTGCGGGTAACGAGCTTTCATGTCGGCCTCGGTTTCCCACGTCTAGTCTGAACCTAGACTGTGTTTCCACTTAACCAGAACCATTGGAATCTGTTTCTTTCGCAGTTTCGTCACTTTTCCATGCAATAGTTCAATGGGTTCTTCCACCAACCTCTTACTGGAATCCAGTTTAAGATCATGTAGAGGTAGATTCTGACTTTCATCCTCAACTCTACATTTCTGCAAGTAACATACGTTGAAGGTATTGTGAATACCTGACAATTCATCCGGAAGGTCGAGAGTAACCGTCTGATCATTAACCACTCGTTGGACACGAAACGGCCCAATATAACGCGGAGCAAACTTTCCCCGCTTCCCAAAACGGATAACCCCCTTCCACGGAGAAACCTTCAGATATACCAATTCCCCCTCAACAAATACAACCGACCTACGACGTGGATCAGCATACATCTTTTGTCGATCCCTCGCAGCTTTCAATTTATCTCGCGTAATAGCTACTTTATCTGCGGTGATCTACTCAATATCAGGCCCTGCATACTGTTTCTCACCCGCCTCTAACCAACACGTAGGAGTACGGCAGCGGCGACCATATAGCATCTAATAAGGCGGCATACCGATACTCGAATGATAAGAATTGTTGTACGCGAATTCGATTAACGGCAGATGGGAATCCCAAGAACCTCCATATTCCAACACACATGCCCGCAACATATCCTCAAGTGTTTGAATAGTTTGCTCAGACTGTCCGTCTGTCTCGGGGTGGTAAGCTGTACTCAGATTCACACGTGTACCTAACTCCCGCTGTAAAGTGTTCCAGAAGTTCGACACAAACCTGGAATCTCTATCTGACACGATCGAAAGCGGTATACCATGTTGGGAAACAACTTCATCTATATACAACTAAGCCAACTTCCTGAGTGATACCGTCTCACTGGTAGCCAAGAAGTGAGCACTTCTGGTCATTCTGTCAACGATCACCCAGATCATATCATTATTCCTCTGCGTACGTGGAAGTTTAGTTACGAAATCCATCGTTATGTGCTCCCACTTCCACTCTGGAATCTGCAACTGTTTAAGTGATCCATAGGATTTCTGGTGTTCTGCCTTAACCTGTGCACAAATATAGCAAGACTCCACAAACTGTGCAACATCCGTCTTCATTGTAGGCCACAAATACAACACCTTTAGATCGTTATACATTTTTGTGCTACCTGGATGAACAGATAGTCTAGACTTGTGAGCTTCAGTCATAATCAAATTCCGAAGACCTCCAAGCAAAGGCACCCAGACTCGAGATTGATAAACCTTCAATCCCCTAGAATCATCAGTCAGATCATTCTTCTTCTTTAACATAATCTCAGACTTTAGATTTTCATCCTTCAAGGCTTCCAACTGAGCTGCCTTCAATCTATCAATCAAGTCGGAGACTATTTCAATTCGCATGAATTTAATATGTTCACTAATTCCCTTGCGACTTAAAGCATCGGCTACCACATTGGCTTTCCCTGGATGATAGCGAATCTTGCAATTATAATCTTTAACAAGTTCCAGCCATCGCCTCTGTCGCATATTAAGTTCTTTCTGCGAAAATACATACTGCAGGTTTTTGTGATCCGTACAAATGACGCACTTTGTACCATAAAGATAGTGTCTCCACAATTTTAACACAAAAACCACAACTGTCAGTTCTAAATCATGGATTGGATAGTTCTTCTCATTCGGTTTCAACTGACGAGAAGCATACGCAATCACTTTATCCCGTTGCATCAACACACAACCCAATCCTGCCAATGACGCGTCACAGTAAACTATGAAGTCATCTGACCCATCCGGTAAAACAAGAATAGGAGCCTAACACAAGCGTTGTTTCAACGTCTGAAAAGCCCTCTCCTGTTCATCACTCCATTTAAATCGAACCTCTTTGCGTGTCAATTTAGTCATGGGATTCGCAATTTTAGAAAAATCTTTGATAAATTGTCTATAATATCCTGCCAATCCCAAGAAGCTTTTAATCTCAGAAGGCGACTTCGGAGCCTCCCAGTTCATCACTGCTTCTATCTTTGCCAGATCAACCTTGACTCCATCACTGCAAATGACATGCCCCAGAAAGTGAACTTCCCGCATCCAAAATTAACACTTCGAATACTTGGCATACAATTGCTCCCGTTTTAACGTGTCAAGAACCTGTCTCAAATGAATCTCATGATCAGCTTCAGATTTCGAATAAACCAGAATGTCGTCAATAAATACTATCACAGATTTATCCAGAAACGGTTGACAACCCGATTCATCAAATACATAAACACTACAAGTGCGATAGTCAAACTAAACGGCATGACTAAAAACTCATAGTGGCCATACATGGTACGGAAAGCAGTCTTAGCAACATCTCCATCAGAAACTCGTACCCGGTGATAACCCGTTCGCAGGTCAATCTTTGAGAAATACGAAGCACCCTGCAACTGATCAAACAAATCATCAATCCTGGGAAAAGGGTATTTATTCTTCACTGTCCTCTTATTCAGTTCTCTGTAGTCAATACACATACGTAGGGTAACATCTTTCTTTTTCACAAACAAGACTGGTGCACCCCACGGTGAAGAACTCGGACGAATAAATACCCGATCCAACAAATCATGAATCTGCGTCATCATCTTCCTTATTTCAGAAAGAGCCAACCGATAAGGAGATCTAGCCACTGGATTAGAACCTGATATTAGATTAATCTTATTCTCTACCTCTAGAACGGGAGGTAGCCCAGGTAATTCATCCGGAAACACCTCAGGAAATTCTGATACAACTCGTACATCAGTAACTACCCGTTTCTCCTTTCTAGCATCAATAGCATATGCTAGAAAACACTCACATCCCTTACTCAAGGATTTCTTGGCCTTCAACATCGAAATTATAGGAAACACAGACTTGTTCCTTTCCCCTCGAGCCACCACACGCGACCCATCAGATAACGGAAACGAAATCAGCTTTCTATGACATTTAATACTCACCCTGTGCTTACTCAACCAATCCATCCCTAAAACCACATCAAAACCCGCTAATAGCATCAACAAGAATGGTACAGGAAAGCACTTACCATCTATGTCAATTTCAGCACCCGTCACAAAAGTCGTAACAGGCACTATCTTACCATGTGCTACTTCTATATCAATCGGCACAGAGATACTAGTAGTAGGCAAATTGAACTTAGCACAAAATGCTACAGAAATAAAGGAGCGATCCACTCAAAAATCAAATAATACACGAGCAGGTAAGGAGTTTATAAAGAACGTTCCGGTGATCACATCCTCAGTGGCAGTAGCATCATCTACTGTCATCTGGAATGCTCTACCCTCCGGAGTCGGAGGATTCTTCCTTTTCTGCCCTCCTACTGCAGACGAGCCCCCAACCGCCCCTGCCCCTGTCCCAGACATTGTCCCAGCCCCGGGTCTCCTCCCTGTAAGGCAATCACCTGCCCGATGCCCCTCCTGATGACAGTTCCAGCATATGTTTCGAGGGTATCGGTAATCCTTAGATTCGTGCCCGTGCGTTCCACATCTCACACATCGCATAGTCCATGCTGTACACTATCCAGTGTGAGAAGACCTGCACCTCATGCACCATTATGCTTTATTCCCCGAATTCCCTACAGGTTCCTTTCTATTCTAGTTGCCTTGGGACTGGTTACCCTTCCACGTTTTCTTTTGCTGGCTACCCCCAGCCTATTCATACATCGGCTTCTGCAAAGCCGCCTCATCCTTGCTCTGTTTGTCTTTGGCCTCGATGTCCCTCTCAGCAGATTTTGCCAAGGTGAAAGCTTGGGACAGAGATCCAGCCAATCTCGTGGTACTCCTGTACTCTGGAAATAATGCCCCGATAAAGTGCTGAACCTGGGAAGATTCATCAGGCACCAACTCACTGAGTCACAAATCTCAGTTTAGAATTGAACTGTTCAATCAGTTCATCCAACGTCTTCTTTCTCGTCATCTTCAGTTCCATGAACTCCTGCCTTATTTTATTCAATTCGAAGGCATTGAAGTACTGTTCGCACAATGTATCTCTAAATTGATTTAACGTAATCGAATCCATCTGTGCTCTCGATAAATGGGTGGTAATGGAATCCCACAAAACCATCGCTTTGTCTTTCAACATTCGGGTTGCAAAGCATACTCGCATTTCATCCTCACGGTTTCAAGCATCCAAAATCCTTGCAGTATCCCTTAGCCAGTTCAAAGTAACATTGGGATCCGTGCTACCGTGGTATTCATCCGGTTTACAATCCAAAAACTGCTTGTAAGTACACGGCTGCCTGTATCCCATGCCAGGTGGAAATCCCATAAACGGATACGAGTAAGATCCTTGTGGCATTGACCCCTGTGGAACAAATCCTTGCGGATAGGGTCCTTGAAGAAACAACGGATAATAGAAGGGTTGTGTCATCGGTTGAGTAAATGGTGGTATTGGCATTGACATTGGAGGAACCTCTGCCAATGTAGTAACCGCTGGAAAGATAGGTGGTATCGCAACAGTAGTTGATGTTAGGGGCATAACTGGTGGTTGTGCTGCAGGAGCCTGCCTCTACTGCTCTAGCTGTTCTCAAATCTTGCAGCTGACCCTCCAGTTGAAATATATACTCATCTCTCTCATCAACCGCTGTACCAGATGTACCGGCACTAGTAGGAACTTCAACTGTTGCAGTAGGGACCTCAGCAGTAGTTGGGACAATAGGGGTACCGGTCGAGAAATCACGTCCAGCCATTGTTATCTGTAACAATCACATCATCTCACGATTTATTAGATAAATCCGTTAGTACACAACATACTAACTCCACCACACTCCAATTCACTCCAATCCCACAACCAAGGAGCAATAGACCTACCACCAGCCAAGATTTGGGAATGTAACACTTCCACTGTGCCTACACTGCCAAACCAAGGCTCTGATACCAAACTTGTAACACCGTGTTTTTAACCCAAAAATTTTCACCGTTAATTACACTTCGGAAGTGTTTTAAACGTCAATGTAATTACAACTAATTACAAACCACTGTTTACAAAATATCAGTATTACAAAACACGGCTCATCACAAATACATTATCAGAGTCCTAGGTGATTACTCCCCAAACTAACCACTCTCAGCTAAGACGCTGACTTACCAAAACATGTCAAAAGAGTGAGAGGTGAGGGATTAGCACAAAGCTAAGTGAATGGAGTAACTCACAATAGATATATCAGCATGAACCGCATGATATCAACAACCACAAATAAGCACCCTGGGAAGACCGGCGGTTCTGCAGGAACCTACAACCAATGCCGGCCAAAGCAAAGGTTTACCGATAGTCCATTTGCTATCCTCACACAGTATCATCCTCTGGTAGCAACAAATGTATCCCAAGGTCCTAATACTACTTAGCCAATAGCAAATGAACCCAGCCCATAAGCCCTGTCATAAACTGACTTCCTTTCCAACATGTATACATATCACAGAATTCAACAATTAACATTCACAGTTAATTAACCAACAGATATACAATCTATCCAACAATAGTTGCAACCAAACCAGTACAACTAATATCACCCGTGAGTAAACATCCACACACCTCAAGCTTTCAGCTATTCCACTCAGTGATCTTATATTACTGAGCCTTGTCTCTTTCTGAGAACACAACAAACTGAAATTAGTATCCAACTCATAAATATATATATATACATATATATATATATCAATCATATATTTATATCCATTTAATCAAACATAAACATGTAAGATTCACATATGAATACACATATATCACAAAGCATTAAACAATGCAAACAAAAGCCAAACTATCGGATTTCAAGCAATCCGATACAATCCATCGGATTTCTACACTTGTGTCAACTTGGCACCTACAATCGGATTTCATGCTTGGAATCCACCATCGGATTCAACATTCGGATTTCATAGGTTCCGGATTTATCATGCTCCGGATTCAAGAGTATCGGATTTCAACACTATGATTTCATACATCCGGGTTTCACAATCGGTTTTCATCATCATCACCACAATCCGCCATCTTCATAGCTTCAATAATCTGACAACTTCAAGTCTTGTATAATTCTCTTTTCCAGATTATACAATTTATATACAAGTTCATAAGAACACATATAAGCATGTCTAAACATATAGCATGCATCAAGAACACTTTTACACCCAAGAACATGAAATCCGACAACTTCATCTATATTGTTCACATCAAATTCACTTAAAAACCGTAGCATGTAAATACTATCCAAAGCATATTAACAAGAATCACTAAAAATCAACAAACCTTGAAATCTTGAATCACACCAAATCAAGAATCACCAATTCTGATTGTTTACTCTTCTTTTTTGCTCTCGGTATACACCCAAATACACACTCATCCAATTGCTTCAAAGTGAAGGCAAGCAATGCATAAACCCACGTATATACATAGTATGCATGAGGTGTCACAATTAGGTAAACTTAAACACATGCACACACACAATCCGTATATATACATAGACATATATATAACCAATAATAATTAATGAAGTTAATGATTATTCAATTAAATCAAACACTAATTAACAATCAATTAACATAATAATAATGCACGTGTAACATACCCAAAGCCTACGTTTCTACTAGGCCCAATCTCAGGATGTTACACTAAAACCTGCAAAACATTTTAAAAATAGAATCTGATAAACAACGAGAGCTTAGTGAGTAAACCAGACTAAACATCATATAAAGACACGTATAAAATCATATGAGGATAATACAAATACGCCAGATAATCAATGCTAACCACTGGTTCTAGACCTAGGGCAGCCACCTTTGTAACAGTACTGTATCACCTTTGAGTCTGACTGATCATAAAAGTAAGCTTATACACACATATGAATAACATTACATGTCAGTAATCTGATATGATGTTGGATACTTATTGGTTTGTTAGCCTTGTGTTAATTTTATTGTAATTAAACTATGTATTATTCTAGACTAGTTAGTGTTATGGGCTTGGCCCACTTTCCTTATGTAATTCTTAGTCTAGTTTAGTTAATTAGTTATGGGCCCATGTGGCTTTTTAGCCCATGAGGCTTGTGTATTTATAGCCTTGCAAACCTAGTTTGCAAGGCAACCTTTGCCATATTGTAATCTCTGCTTTCTAAACGTTCAAAGTAATACAAGGAGATTCTTCAAGTTACATGCAAAGTGTTTATACTTGTTCTACATAAACTTCATAATCTTTTGTTCATGTATTCTCTAGTAACTCATCTTCTTTACTAACAAAGGACTTTCAATTGGTATCAGAGCCAACTCCATACTGTATTGGTTCAACATTACCTGAAAGTAACATCTTTGAGTGAGAAAAAAAACCTAGAAGCTGCTCCTGTTCTTGTTTACGTGAGAGCTTTGGAAGTCAAAAACCCACTTTCTCAAATCTTCTTGTTTTTCAAGTTATTTGTTGTCTCTTAGAAGTATTTGAGAAAGATAAAACCTTTTCTAGTGTTTTTAGAACAAACAAACAACATTTGGGTTATGTTTTTGAAACTTTCTTGTTCATCAAGTTCATGAAATTTTTCACTGTTTCATCAAAATTTTCAAGAATTTGTTGTTGTTTTGGGTTGAAATTAGTAAGGGTAAGTGTTTTTATTGATAAGGACGGTCAAAGCAAAAGCTTAGTGAATTTTTAGTGTGTTTTAGGCAAAATCAGCAGTCTGGTCGATAACAGAGTACAAACCTGCAAGTTTTTGGAGTATTATCCCATCCGACAGTCGTGCGACCTTTGGTTCATCCGACTATTGCCAAGGAAAGTTCATCCGACTTTTAACTAACAGGTCATCCGACACTTGACTCAAAGTTCATCCGACTTTTAACTTTTAAAAGTCATCCGACACTTGATTTAAAGTTCATCCGATCTTTAACTTAAATGTCATCTGATACTCGATTCAAGATCCATCCGACTTTTGCCCTATACGACACTAGTTTCATCCGACTTTCAAAACTCATCCAACAGTCGAAAGTTCATCCGACTTTCGGACCATCCGAGTGTCATGCGACCCTTAAGCCATCCGACCTTTAAGCCATACGAATTTTCAGGTCATCCAACTTTTAAAGTCATCCGACTTCTAGGTCATTCGACTCTTTAGTCCATCCGACTGTCACCTATGTTTTCATCCAACCGCCGCACGATTTCATCTGACGTTTAAAGACTTCATCCGACTTTCAAAGATTTTCTGACAAACAAACTAGCCAGCTTACTTCAGGGAGAAAGATCCAAGAAAAGATGAGTTCTAGCAATGAGATTCTTGCCATCGGCACAGACACTAAACCTTTTGTACTCTTCAGAAATGAATATAACGTATGGAAAGGACGGTTTATGGACTTTACAAAACACAATGAGAAATATGGCAGGATGATGAAAGATGGCATATTAAATGGTGATGCCATCATTGAAAAGGTTATCGAGGTTTTTCCCGATAATAATCCACCAACAGCCGCTGAGAGAAGACGCAAACTTCCGTCAGAACTAACTGCTGAGGAAAGAGACCGTGCACGCGCCGACAAAGACGAAAAATACTACTTGAAACACGGGTTATGTGCGGAAATCTATTCCAAAACAGATAGCTTGACTTCTACCAAAGAAATTTGGGATGAAGTAAAACAGCTAATGCAGGGTACTTAACAAGGATCGTTCATCAGAGAAACTCAGCTAGTTAACACTTTCAGAGAATTCAAAGCCAGGGAAGGAGAGATGCTACAGGATACATACAGTCATTTCTACAGACTGTTAAATGAAATTAGAAACCACGGTGTGACGATATCCGATCTGGATATCAATGTCAACTGGATCAATGCTCTCGGTCCAGAATGGAGTGAACATGTTCGTTTGTATACACATGTTAATCGGAATCTCAAAGCGTTATCTCACCACTCAATCTATGAGGACTTGAACCAATTTCAAGATGAGGTCCTCACTAAACGTTCAATGAAGCAACCATCTGACTCGGTTGCAATGGTGGCTGAACGAAGACCGCGGGAGTCATCAAGGGGAAGAAAGGGAAAGCAAGTTGTGTTTGATTCTGATTCATCTGAATGAGAGCTAGAGATCTCAGAGAAGGAGGCCATACTGAAATCCATGTCATTGATCACAAGGGCCTTCCAAAACAAGTATGGAAAGACCAACAACAGACAACGGTACATCTCCTGACCAAGGAAAAGTGAGGGAAACACACTAGGAGAGAAGAGAAGAAAAGATAATCCCGCAGAACCTCAAGAGGTGGAAAAGAAATGTTACAACTGTGGTAGGACAGGGCATTTTATCAAAGATTGCACGAAGCCAAAGACAAAGGATGCCGAATACTACAGAAACAAACTACGGCAGACCAAGAAGAATGAGAGTGGGAGAGCAATGCTGGTAGAAGAGGATCAATTCTTGACCGATACCGATGAATCAGATGACGATGGATCTGATCAAGCACACTTCTGTCTGATGACTCGAGATGAGGATTCCTCAGGTGATGAGGGCAACAATGAAGCTCATGGTGATGATGAGTTTGAAGAAACTCAGACTGATGATGTCGGTGTGTCCGGAAAGGTAAACATTGAGTACGCACAAACGTTAGTTGAACACATTGAAAGACAAAACCGAAAAATCACTAAGTTGGAACATAAAATCAAAACTCAATCAACATCTAACATAGACAATCTTCAATTAGAACTAACTGCAAAAGAAAATGAACTAACATCTTAAGAAGTGAAAACGAGGTTATCATTCCCAACTTAAAAGCGGCCAAGGTCTCAGTTGAAGAAGATTTTAAATTTTTACAAAAGGAACGATGTCAGCTATACTTAAAAATAAAGGATCTCAAAGACTTGTTAATTAAAAGAGATCAAACTGCTCAAACCATTTTCCTAAATAAACCTAAGGATGTAAAATTTTCAAAATGGACATACGAAGGTTTAGGTTATGTTAATCCACACATAAGTGATAAGATAAATGCTAAACAACTATACAATTTTGAAAGCATGAATCTAGGGTTAACCGAGAAAATGGTATTCGTTGGATAAGTTGACGAACTCGCTGAGGAGGAACACAAGAGACGCATCACAAATAGAGCTTCAACTTCTTTTGACTACGAAAGCCTAAATCAGTCATACATAACCGAAGCCTTCAAACCCACAATCTCTGATGACTACTTTGGAAGTTATTCTCAACCAGAAATAGAATCCTTGCCATCAATACTGGAGTCCTCACCCGAGCCTCGCGTCTATATCACTCATATGGATCTACAACGACATATTGAATCACTTGAACATGAACTTTTCCATAGATTCATCATTTTTGACTTTGAGAATGCAATTCTTCATAAGATGATCGACCAACTTGTAGATGAAAATGCCCAATCACATAATTCCGCTGCTCCAAGCACGTCTGATACCTTGATTCCACACATGCAAAAAGGTGAATGTTCTTCATTAAAAAATTTAGATATCAACACATCTACAAATGATTTGTCTTTAATCAACCCTGGTAAAGATTGTGAAAAATGTAGAAAATCGGAAAAGTCATTGTTCACACTTCATGAAAAACTCAATTCACTAGAAAACAAAATTTTCAAATCACATACAATTGAGTCTGCTAACTTTAAAGGGAAAGCCAAATCCATTGATACTTGGACACCATATAAAACAAGTACCTCAAGATCACCTCAATCCAAAATAAAACGCACCAAGAAACAAACAACTCTCTCTCGTTCCAAATCAGTCAAAAATGAACAATTGGCAAAGCCTACTTCTAACCCAAACGTCCATCTAGGTGCCAATGTGAAGAGCAAGAAAAAGAAAACTTTTGGATGGAGGAAGAAGTCTCAAGAGAAGGATAGAGAAAGAAAAGACGATGAGTGTTTGATTTATCCTGCCAACTTCAATAAACAAACAACTCTAGTACTTTGTAATGACTCGTCTGTTTTGAATGTCAAACCTATTCGAACTCCAACTAATTATATTAAATTTGAAATGTTTTGCATGAGTGATGGTTGTGTTGATGGACATTGTACTTATCACTGTGTGTATGACGAAGATCGAAAGAACCGTGGAGTTAAACCAAATCCTAATTACAAATCTTTTGAATCAAATCATGAACAGGTCTTCTTCATAAATAGAAAAGGTAATAAAATTACCTATTGGCAAAAGAAACGCTCCACCAGAGCAAGATCCCAAATGAAAAATGACAGTGCGCCCATTAAGCATAATTCAGAATTTAATCCCACCAATGGTCACACTTCATGGACTCCAAATCACAGATACTTTAATAACTGGAATCACGCCCATCAAAATGCAGGTGAAATCAAATCAAAATGCACAAATCCGACAAAACGGGAAACTTAAATCTCATAGCATAAATAGACAACTATTCAATGTAAAACCACCAAGACCAATACAACCCTCAACAACATGAGTAACCCAAAGAAACAAAATGTATACATCGACGATGATGTTTCACTCCCACAGGGCTCCAATCGGGTGGAAATTGAACAACCAATAGTAACATCAAAAGCACATCAATCCTCCGCCATATCCAAAGAAATTACAAAACCATCACCGTCCTAGCCCCAAACGACCACACAAGTCTGGATTCCCAAAGCAATGGCAAAAACCTCATTACCTGAAACATCCTTTAATGATGTTGCATCTGCTAACAATCAAGGACCCACTACACAATCGGTACCTCAACAACTTTTGTCTTCCATGTAGAGGTATCTAGCCGCTGGTACTTGGGCTCCGGCTATTCGAAACATATGACGGGTGAAAAGGGTCTCCTCACGAACTATATCCCAAAATAATCGGGAAATGTTCCTTTTAGGAACAACCATGTGGCACCAATAATGGGAACCGGAGGCATTATACATTAAAATATAAAAATAGGAAAGGTATCATATGTGAAAGGATTGGGACACAATCTGTTCAGTAATGGGCAATTTTGTGACAAGGGGTTAGAAGTTAACTTCAAGGCCAAAACTTGCACAGTCAAGACAGAGAACGGTGATGTGGTACTGACTGGATCCAGTAAGTCAAATCTGTACACAATTGGTCTAGTAGACCTGGAAGGAAAGTAGTCAGTATGCCTTCTGTCCAAGGCCTCGTCGGAACTTACATGGATGTGGCATCGCAAACTGTCTCACCTAAACTTTAAAAATATCAACAAATTGGTCAAAGGTGATTTAGTTCGCGGATTGACTAAGCTGAAGTTTGAAAAATAACACCTTGTGAACAATGTGAGAGCGGTAAAATGAAAAGGGCATCACACAAAATCAAACAGGTGTCTAGTACAAACGCACCTCTCCTAATGTTATACATAGACTTATGTGGGCCGATGAGAGTTGAGTCTAGGAATGAGAAGAAGTACATCCTTGTGATAGTTGATGACTATTTGAGGTATATGTGGGTCAAGTTCTTGAGAATAAAGGATGAAGCTCTATCTATAATCATCTTGTTCCTCGAACAGGTGCAAAATCAATCGCAAGAATTCAAGAACAAATTCTTGGATTCCTTTCTTGACTCATTGGGAATCATGCATCAATTTTCAGAAGCTTATACTCCAGAACAAAATGGGGTTGTTGAACGAAGAAATCGAACGCTTGTTGAGGCGGCTCGAACAATGCTGTCCTACGCAAATTTACCACCTTCCTATTGGGCAGAAGCAGTCAACACATCATGCTACACTCAAAACCGAACAATTTTAAACCGTCACTTTAATAAAACTCCTTATGAACTAGAAAATGGCAGAGTTCCTAATATTAAACATTTTCATGTGTTTGGTAATAGGTTCTTTGTCCTTAATGAAAAGGCTATTCTAGGAAAGTTTGACCCCAAAGCAGATGAGGGAATTTTCCTATGTTACTCTTTTGAGTCTAAAGCGTTTCGCATGTTGAATTGTACACGGTAGTAGGCAATGACCAATCATATTAAATAACCAAAATAAAAGATTCGGATAATCCGTAAGTAGAAAGTTACATAACCAATAAAATTTAAAGACATTGTTTCGTACGATGCATAAATAAAATGAAATTGTTTTTAAAATATGAAGATGAAGATGCCACACATCATGCTTCTACGTGCTGTACCTAACAACGGTCACCTAAAAACATGGGTAGAAGAAAGGGGTCAACTACTAGAGTTGGTGAGTTCATAGGCTTTTATTATGCACAATATAACATTTTAATGCGGAAAAGTTTAATAATAAATGATGGAGGTTTTTGAAAAAATAAGAGTATGCACAAATGATAGGTGATGCATTATATTGCCCAATACATTGCACGTGGTAGTTATATACTATGATGTTTATAGCTTGAGCCATTATCCAACCTAACCGAAAACCAATTGCCAAAGAACAAACCTAACGCCAATATTAAATGACATTAGTGGTGGTAAATTACATCTATAGTTCGTCAACCATAAATGGGAGACGTCGGAATCTCCAAATAGCGCTACTTACAAATACCATGTGCTTACTAGCAGAGTTAATGGATAATGTCTTAAAAGGGGGCTTACAAACGATAACCCAAGCATATCAAAGAGTAATACCATAGTGCAACAAAATCATATTTAAAATATATAAGAAGTTAGGCAATCAAATTTTCATGAAATGTATACACATGCTTTCAACTCAAAAATAATATGAAATACGGTAAAAAGGGGTTATGATACTCACTCGGTATGGTAACGTGTTAGCTTTGTAAATGGTTTCTCGTTTCTACCGAAGCTCTTTTCCTAATATAAGAAGTATGTAACTCTATTAGAATTACTATTTTATTTATTACTTTTTATTATTACCAATTATTTGTTATTAATTCGTTTATTTATTTTTAAAGGTTTTCTCTATTTTCTTTATGTTATAGATGTTCACTGTAATTTATATTTTCTTAAGTTAAACTTTAAAAATTAAAAACTATATTCTAGAAGTCATATTAAGGCTTAATATTTTAATATAACCTTAATACATGTTTCTAGAATGTCCAGTAAAAATATAGGAATTGATAATCCATATTTAATATTTTTAATAATTAAAAGTATATAAGGTGTTCACTAATTAGTGTCTGGATGATACATTGTTACTAAAAAGTCTGTTTAGGGCTCATACGACCTCGTTTTTACATGATTCAAAAGGGGAAATAACCACGACTCAAGAATGAAACTTTAAAAAAACTAGACGTATTTTGACCCCTGAATGATCAAGTTATACGCGTTTAAAGAATACCTATTTATATCTGTCAGATTTTTAGATTCAACATATGTATCTTATTAAATACGTTTGAAGGATCAAACCTTCATGCAAATTAGCGAATCCAGGTTCGGATGAAAGGTAACACTTTAAAATAATATTAGCAAAAAGAATGTAACAATTTTGATACATAGAACTCCATATATAACAAAAACAAACGGGGGAATTCTAGCTCAAAATCTGTCAGGTAGTTATATCTCTTTACTTTTTGGGGCATAACTTTTATATAATATATTATTCATGATTCATCATCCAATATAAGCATAAACTTTGAAAATCCATGTGCTCCTTACAACAATGGTAGGATAATAACACATTTTCATGTGTTCCTTACAACATTGGTAGGATGATAACACATGCATGATCAAAGTTCTTATTTTCTTGTTTTTTAGTTGATTGTGTTCTTACAACAATGGTAGGGTGATAACGCATTTTCATGTGTTCCTTACAACATTGGTAGGATGTTAACACTTGTATGATCAACGTTCTTAAAGAAATTTGATGAACATTAATGAAAATAAAAAAAAGAGAAGAAAGGTAGAGGAGTAGAGATGAATCTTGTAATATGATCATCTTACCGACTTGTCTTCCTTGATTTTTCTTCAAAAGAAGAACAAAGAGAATATTGTAGAGTTATTGGGAGGTTTCTTTGTGTAAGAAAAAGAGAGAGGAGAGAAGAGAGAAGAGTGAAGAGTGAAGATTGGTGGTAAATAAAATGATGAGAAGAAGTAGTGGGGGGGGGGGGGGTTTATAGACCTTGGGGAGATCAAGTGGCAAGCATGGGGAAGTGAGGAAGGCAAGAGAAAAAGAGGGTGGGGATGGGTGAGGGCCGGCAAGGGGGGGGGGGTTCTTTTTTATATATATATTTTTTGTTATTTATTATGTATAAATTGTGTAGGATATAATTTGTATAATTGGTGATTTGATTAAATCTTATATTTAACTAGGTTTTAATTACTTTTATAAGTTTATATATATATATAAATATGTTTTATATTTTAACTTATCTATAATTATTATGATGTATGTAATTATTATTATAAATTTTGATTTTTAATAAATCGGTTTTACGAGCTAGTGAAGGTTCTAACCATATAGACGTAATTTCTATGGAATCTAAGTTTATTATTGATATATTTAAATCATAACTAATATTTTTAGTTATACCAGGCTTATAGTTAGAGTTTCTAATGGCTAACCTGTGAATTTTGTTGCTGATTGTCACATGAACAAACGAATAAATGTTGTGATTGAAAGTATTAACGTGACGTTTGATGTTACTCTATCCACCACATCTTTATCTAATGTGTCACCTGCAATTGTTTCTAAATACATCAGTTCAGGACCGGGACTTAATTGACAAGAAGCAAATATATCTCACGCAAACGAATCTTCCGATTTAAAATATATATTTGATTTCTTGGATGAGACTCTGGAATTAATTGTGTACATGTTGACAGGCCTACAGATGTCGTTCAGGAATCTCTTGAACTCACATAGCAAACAACTACTGCCTCTACATCAGGACCTATTAATTCACCTTCCGACCCATTCTTAGTTTTGGGTGAACAGTACACTGTATCCAACTCAACATTTAACACTGCTGATGATGCTGACATTGAGAACCACGAACACACCACACCTCAGTACATTCCAAACTCATCTACTCCTGAGGGTGAAACATCCATTCAACAACAACTACATGAATTCTTCCCTGAGGATGCCAATGATGAAGTTGTTGATAACCCCATCCCCCGTATAACCAAATGGACTGCTGCACATCCTGAAACGCAAATTATAGGAGACAAAGACGCAGACGTTCGGACCAGATCCGCCATAGCAAATGAGTGTCAGTTCTCGAGCTTTCTTAGTTTGATAGAACCAACACGAACTGCTGATGACCTGCAAGAGGCAGACTGGATTCTTACTATGCAAGAGGACTTAGATCAATTCATGCATTTAAGGGTTTGGAGACTGGTGCCTCGACCCAACGACAAGACATTTGTTGGCACCAAGTGGGTCTTCAAGAACAAGAAAGATTCAAATGGTGTGGTGATTCGAAACAAAGCCAGACTGGTAGCAAAAGGATACAACCAATAGGAGGGTATTGACTATGATGAAACCTTCGCTCATGTTGCCCGTATAGAAGCCATCCGGGTATTTCTTGCGTACGCTGCTTACAGGGACTTCAAGGTATATCAGATGGATGTCAAAACGAAATTTCTAAATGGAATCCTTAAGGAGGAAGTCTACGTATCCCAACCAAAAGGATTTGTTGATCCCAAATGACCAGATGATGTCTACATACTTGATAAGGCCCTGTACGGACTCAAACAAGATCCAAGGGCTTGGTATGATGTTCCATCAGCCTATCTGGTTCGAGAAGGCTACTCAAAGGGACGAATCGACACCACCCTCGTCACAAAGAAAATTAGGGAAGACTATATCTTAGTCCAGATATATGTAGATGATATTATATTTGGCTCTACAAACCCACAGTACAGTCTAGAGTTTTTAAAACTAATGGCGAGCAACTTTGAAATGAGTATGATGGGAGAAATGAATTTCTTCCTCGGCTTACAAGTCAAACAACTTTCCAATAACATTTTCATAAATCAGTCTAAATATATTAATGATTTATTAAGAAAATATGAAATGCCTGACTGCTTGTCCAAATCGACCCCCATGTCTTCCAAAACCAACTTGTCTGCTGATCCTGATGGAAAGGCAGTTGATTTGAAAACCTATCGGGGAATGACTGGCTCTTTACGTATCAAAAGGCTAGTAGACCAAACATAATGTTTTCTACATGTCTCTGTGCTCGTTTTTAGGCAAATCCAAAAGAATCACACCTACTTGCTGTGAAACGTATCCTCAAATACTTGAAAAGGACCCCTGACCTTGGGATATGGTATCCCCATGACTCATAATTCGAATTGCTTGAGTACTCCGATACGGATTATGTCAGATGTATGTTGGATAGGAAAAGCATATCAAGCAGTGCACATTTCTTGGGAGATCGATTGGACTGTTGGAGTTCAAAAAAACAGAACTGTGTGTCTACATCAACTGCTGAAGTTGAATTTGTGGCTGCTGCTAGTTGCTATTCCCAGAGTTTGTGGATGCGAACTTAACCGCGGGACTTTGGTCTTACCTACTCTAAGATTCCAGTGCTGTGTGATTCTCAGAGTGCAATTGCAATTTCTTGCAATCCTATCCATCACTCTAGAACCAAGCACATCGATATCAGGTATCACTTCTTGAAAGACAATGTGGAAAAGGGTCTGATTGAACTACAGTATGTTATCAACTGTCTGATCTATTCACCAAACCACTGGAAGAAGCCCTATTTTCATTTCTGGTATCTAAGATTGGAATACTGAATCTCAAACTATAATTCATTATCGTTTTCCTTTATTGAACAGAATTATGCATTGTTTTTGTTCTTTGTGTAGCTATACGGATGCTCCTGTCTAGGGGGGAGCAAAGCGGTTCACTGGTTAACACAAATGTTTTCCGTGCATTCGTGTAGGGGGAGAAATTCAAGAATTCATCTCACCTACTCTAAGATTCCACTGCTGTGTGATTCATCTCATACGGATGCTTCTCATTCCAAAACAGTTGCAGTTTGTGGATTTTCAGATCTTCAGATGACTGACTTTCAGATGTTTACTTTATGTGCTTTTACTATTTCTAAGGGGTTAAATGAAGTAGAAAAACAATAAATCAATAAAAGCAAGAATAGTCAAGAATAATAACTTTATTTCTAGCTCTTGGGCTTAAATAATGATTAATTCTAAGCCTGGGGGTAAAACAAAATGGACTGGGACAACCATCAAGTTTGGGCCAAACAATGTCGATCCGACAGTCGGATACGCCTCGACTCATCCGAAAGCCGGATAGTCTATAAATATAGCTATCCGATCTTTCATCTCTTTCACGATTCCAAAAATTTCAAACCTTTCAAAAAGTAAAACACTGTTCATCTTCTTGCACTCGCAACTGCTTTCGATAGAAACCCCTTACTTGTGAAAATTTTATGTTATCTAAACACTAAACTGAAAGGTAAGATCATTTCAACAAGAAATGTCGAAGCATATTCACATTTAGGGTTAAAAATCGAGTTTTTTGTGTTGTTCTTCAACCCCTATTATCGAACAGTTGGGTTTTTCTGTAGTTTGAATCATATACATCTCAAATGAGGTTGGTTGTAGTGTTTGAGTAATCTTATGTATGTTTCTGATGATTGTGCATGTTTTGAATCAAAAATGGGGTTCAGATTCACACAAAAATGGGATTAAGGAAATGTGTTTTTATAAAAATAGGCACTGTTCTTCGTCTTCGAAGAACAGGGTTTCTTTGAGTTTGAAAATGGGAAATTTGGAGACTGTTTGGGTTGGATTGCAAACACTCAGTTGTTTTGGGTTGGAATCTGAGTCGTTTGGTACACAATTTGAGGCTACAAACATAGACTTAGTCCAAAATCGATTTTAACTTGGTACAAATGGGATGAAAGTTCCTAACAGTCGCATGAAAAGAGTTTGAGTCATCCGACTGTTGGATCAATATGGCCTATCCGACCTTTAAGAAGTTTAGTCTATGCGACTATCGGTTGGGTTTAATCTATGCAACTTTCGCTTGGGTTTAGTATATGAGACTTTCAATTTGAGTGTGTTCTATCCCACTCTTGGGTAGTTCAACCATGCGACTTTCAAATAAATTTGTTCTATCCGAATTTCATGCGTATTAAACCCATGAGACTTTCTACATCATGCGACTTTCAAGTCCATCCGACTTTCAAATGAATGTCCTTCCGACTTTCAACACCATGCAACTTTGAAGTCCATCAGACTTTCAAATGAAAGTCCATCCGACTTTCAACACCATGCGACTTTCAAGTCCATTCGACTTTCAAATGACAGTCCATCCGACTTTCAACACAATGCGACTTTCAAGTCCATCAGACTTTCAAATGAAAGTCCATCCGACTTTCAACACTATGCGACTTTCAAGTCAAATTTCACCCATGCGACTTTTACTTGCAATTTTTCATGTGACCTTCACTTGAATCTTACCTCAAGCGACTTTCATATGAAAGTCTATCCGACTTTCAACACTTATGCAATTTTTGACTCGATTCCAAAGCGTTTCAATTAAGAGTGAAAATTCAAGGTCAAGTCAAAGTCAAAACCAAAGTCAAACATTCACATGTGCATTGAAATCAAACATAAACATTCACATTTGCATTCGACTCTACTGTCATCTGTTGTACTAATCTGCTCTATACTCCTTGTTCTAGATGGCAGCCAATCAACCCCTTCCTGAGGAAAGCCTTGTCCCCGCCGCTGAAAGGCTTGAAACACTCAACAACAATCTTTACTTTGACCTGGAGACAGACACCGAAATCCCAATACTCACAGAAATCATCCCCGCCCATCCTCTCCGCTAAGCCATAACATAAAATCCAAACACATCACCCACCCATGTACCCGAAATTTACGTGCAACAACTATGGTATACATTTACCGAGGCGTTTGGGACACAAGTGCCTCCGAGGCCGAATTGAAAATGTCCGAACAACTCTTTCTACTGTCGGACTCCGAAACATACTGGACCTACCCACTACAGATCACCACCCTGACAAAGTTGACTTTGATGAAAATCCCAGGGTTGATGCAGTGTGATCTAGTCCGAGGTCTTAGCTATAACGGGGAGCTGAACCAGATCCACCAATTCAAACGAACAAACCTTGCGCCTCTCTGGCAAACGCTTGCTACTATAATCTCTCGTACCCTTACTAGCATTCATCCGGGTACTCGTGGTGGATCCTACTACTCTCAGCTGCTCTTAGCTGGTGTTGCTTACCACCGTCATCAAGACTACACCACAATCATCTTTGAGGAAATTGTACGAATGGTCAAGGAAAAGGACACCCCCCACCAGAAAACCATCATACCCTTCCAACGATTCCTTACCATTTTCATCGCCACTAATCTGGAAACCTACCACGCCATTCCACGACGCCTAGATAACCCACAAGTACAAGTGCAATGAATAACCAGATTCTTACCCAACATAGTTGCCATGCCAGTACCTGTTTCCCTTCTTCGAACCTTAAATCAGGAGAGTGAGGCTGTGAGAGCTTATCTGAGGGAGAATAGGATCGCTCCTCTGGTGTAACCAGAATAGGTTGTGCCTACCCTAGGAGCAGTAGCACCCGGTGAGGGTCCTAGTGCTCTAAGAGCTCGGGTACATAGGGGTGCCCCGAGCAGGGTTGTGGTTGAGAGGGAACAATCTGATGAGAGGGGTGGTGGAAGTGGTGAGGAAAGAGATATACACGAGCGTGAGGGTGTTGTAATCAGTGATTCTGAGGCCTCCAACCATGAAACATCAGCGAGTAAGTCCTCCGCAGAAAGGACTCAACCTGAATCATCCTCTGCTAGGAAATCAATCTCTTTTGGCCCGCGACCTTCCCCTGTTTGTGCCGAATACACTAGCACTACGCAACTGTCTGATCAGCCCGAGGACATCCACCACGATTTATATAACATATCAAGCACCTTTGGTGATGCTCCTATAATTGATAGAGAAGATGCAGACTTGGATGTGGTTGTTAGTGTGAGTGAGAGTGAGTTGGAAAAAATAGAGGGTGAGAGTTCCCGAGCATCAAAATTCTAGGTAGCCAAATCTTCACCAGTCGCTGGCATCCCACCAGTGCAAGCACTTCACCCCACCAGCCACTCTGCTCCCACTCACCTGGGGGCAGTTTCATTCCATGGGGAATTATCACATACTCAGTTGGCAACTCATTTGGAGTTTACTGGCTTTGAAATTAGTGGACTGCCTCCCCTGTCCACACCTTCAATTCCTTCACAATCGAGTCTAGAGCCAGTCTTAACTGGATTTCAATCCTTTGCTAGGACACGATCCCCATTTGCACGTCTTCCTGACGTTGCAAGAACGCCCGTAGCAGCATCTACTGCAGAGGTAAAGCGAGGATCGAGCGGAAGTCCCTCTAGTGCTACCGATATGCCAACACTGCATGAGGGCCACAGGTCTGAAAGACATGTGCCAACCGAGCCTCTTCGTGAGCTCGGGGTTATAATGGAACTGCGATCCTTTCTGGATTCAAAGTTCTCCAGTCTTGACTCAGGCCTGAGGGAGTATGTTAACACACAACTTCACATTGAAATCAATTCCCTCAGAGCCTAAATCCATGCCCTTGAAAGCCGCCCACCCACTGTCATTGTGCGAGATTACTCTATCAATGAACTTAATGACCTTCTCTATGCCAAACTTAACAGTATTTCCGATCCAACCACTGAACAATCCAATCTACTTGCAGCAGTACAACAACAACCCCTGCCCGCATCCTCCAGCTCCACCACCTTCCAAGATACCGTCCTACAAGCACTAAATGCCCTAACCGCCACCGTATCTAATATAAGCAAAAGGCTGGAAATGGTGGAGGAGTCGTGCAAAGCCCAATCTGAGTCTCGGAAGCGGAGGTATGATGATCCTGAGCATCCAGGACATCATGAGGGGCAGAAAAGGCAACGGTGATACATTGGGGCTTAGAGTGGCAGTCGTAGTGGCAACAAACAACAACAACAACCAGTTGAGCCCGAAACTGCAGATTTTGAATTTGAAACTGGTCAACAGGCAGAGTCAGAGATAGAAAAGAAAGAAACCCCAATAATCCAAATCCCGAAAATTCAAACAACTACAACAGAACCAGAATCTTCCTTTCCCAAATCTTCAACCGAAAAATCCAAAGGCAAAAGGCCTATCACTTAAGAAGGCATATCCACTGATAAATATATGCAAGGTCTTAACTACAGTCAATAGGGAGCTGCTTGACATTTTTCCACCAGAATAGGGGCAAGTCAATGTTACGCCCATAGATCTTATCAGTCAGTAGCAACCTCAAAGGTCTGAGCAACAAGAGGGTGAGTGGTCGGTACCTGAAACCTATCGTGGAGGACCCAAACCTTTGGCCACTCATGAGAGAATCATATCAGAACGGCCAAACATTAGAAACATCAGTGCGCGGGAAGCACTTGCAAAGGACCAACCTCGTTGGCCTACTCAATGGCTTAATACTCCTTATCTGGAAGAAGGAATTCCGGAAATCTTTTTAGAAGTAGTCAGAGAGGCTGATGATTTATACGTGCTGAACTCTCAAGAGCATGAGAAGTCTATTCAATTCACCGCCACCTTCCATGCAAGCACAAAACAACAAGTGGCCTCCAAATATCCAATTGTCAAGATCAAATTCATGTACTTGTGTAACTTCCTCAACTACTCAATGGTTCACTTTCACGTCACCCGAGTAGATGGGAAAAGGTATAAATTTCACGAGGTCGAGCTTAGATTTCTGAATTTGGGGGATATAACTCATATGGAAGATGAGCTGGCCTGTAAGACTGGAAAGAATTGGGAGGAACAAAGAGCTCTTCAAGTTCTTAAAAACTTCATGCGGAAGAAAATCCTCCTGTGCAGAACCCACGATTTACAGCTAGGTGTTGAGGCTGATCTTACAAAGATAAACGTTCAAAGGACCAACCAACAGCATTCTAAGCTTGACAAGCACGGAAAATACACTATCATTGAAAAATTTGATGAGGATTATGAAGGAGCCGATGGATTTATCATGCCAAACCTTGACGGCGGCAAAGCATTCCTTCGACTCTCTGAGCTCAGTGCATATTCTGAGGGAACGCTTCAAAGCTGTATATCTAAATTCCGCATAACTTGCTTCAATAACCGACACTTGCCAGATCAATCCGAGTTAGTAAAAATGACATGAATTGCGGATCAGCAGAAGGAAAAGATCGAAGAGAGAAAGGCCATAAGGTGTTGGGAAAGGCTCCTTGGTCAGAGAAGCAGATGATCAATACCTTCTTTAGCACAAGGCAACAAAAGGGGGAGAATGTTGGATACTTATTTGTTTATTAACCTTGTGTTAATTTTGTTGTAATTAAACTATGTATTATTCTAGACTAGTTAGTGTTATGGGATTGGCCCACCTTCCTTATGTTATTCTTAGTCTAGTTTAGTTAATTAGTTATGGGCCCATGTGGCTTTTAAGCCCATGAGGCTTGTGTATTTATAGCCTTGCAAACCTTGTTGCATGGCAACCTTTTCCATATTATGCTTTCTCAACGTTCAAAGTAATACAAACAGATTCTTCAAGTTGCATACAAAGTGTTCATACTTGTTCTACATAAACTTCATCGTCTTTTGTTCAAGTATTCTCTAGTAATTCATCTACTTCACTAACAAAGGACTTTCATATGATTGCACACATGCTACAAATATGAATAGTAGTCTAGAAGACTCACTTTATAATCAATAATGTTGTAAACAGTCCACAATTGATAATGATCTAGTGAACATGTCAATGATAAGTCTCTACATTAAATAATACCAATTATATGTCAAACACATGTAATTACTGAACTTAAAAACTGATTAGAACACTACGCATGCCCGTGCCTAACACAAGGTACCCTCGTGCCCTAAACAAAGTACTCCCGTGATCAAAGGCACACTCTTGTCCTTTCAAAAACAAGGCACGCCGGTACCCTAAGGGTCACGCCCGTACCTCCCTAGGTACGGCCAAGGGCACGGTTGGATCATAAGGGGCACGACTGTGCCCTTCAACTGGCAGCAGTTGTTTTGCCGACTTACATGTTGTTCCCGCCAAAACTCCACAAAAACATATTTTTAATTCATTCTAATGATTCTGGGATGTTTTCCTACACCCTAAACAACTTCTAAACTAGTAATAACAACAATAAGATGCCATATCTTGATTCAATCTTTGAATTATCTTAAAAACCCATTAAAGCTTGAAAACCAATCAAATCATCATACCTTAACTATCAAGGGTTGTTATGGCTCCACTTGTGCTACTTTAGCTAGCTGTTTTCTTGATCAAAATTCACCAAGAAGAGAGGAGTTGCAGCTGCACATGTAAGGTGTGTATGTGTTTTTGAATCTCTTTGCAAGACTTTGACTTGAAAAAGTCAATATATATATATATATACACAAGTTTGTCTTAATTGCAGAAATGGTCCGTTGACTATTACTACTCTTATTCTTACGGTTTTGCCCCTCTAGTTTTATAACCACATACTATCACATGTATCCATTTATAACTCATATAACACTTTGTACATTTCTCGTATTTAAACTATTAATAAAATTCTGGCGTTACTGTTGGAACTCGTGGTGGGCACAAACAGAGCGGAAGCAAACAAGAAATATAGCATGCAAGACATAAAAGGAAAGCACACACAAACCCATAACCAAGTTCCAATGGTGGAATACACAATAAAGCAAATTGCAACTCAAGAACAAGGAGTATAGAATACCTTCTTACCATGGCTGTAAATCTAGCTCCATGAAGGTGGGATGAACTTGAGGAAACAAAAGGCTTCGTCCTCCATTGCTAGTCCACACCAAGAAGAACTTGATCCGCAAATGCTAGTGAGCCATAGATGAATATCCTACAACGACTTCATCATCTAGAACAGCCCATGTAGAGTCTCCTCTTGCACCATGAAATTCACCATAGCACTCAAGTAACCAACATCTTAGTGTATATGTATTTCTTTGTACCAAGAGAGAATATCATGTACAGAGAGAGTAATTGCAAGTGTGTTATGCTACCAGCCTCAAAAAAAGCCTCAAAACCTCTATAGGGTCGGGCAAAAGGGTAGTCTCTAATTAGACCAACAAATGGTCCAATAAAACAAAAGTGTCACTTCAGTTACCCTCTTCACGACCCCTCACGGGCTCTCACGGGCCATTAAGCCTAAATGCGCCATGAGGGGACTTAGAACTTCACAAGCCGTGCTGCCCGGTCAAGGATTCGTGAGGGCGTCTCCTTTACGACCCCTCACGACCTCGTCACGGGCCATGAAGCCTAAAGGCATCACGACATGTGGCGGTCGTCGAACAGCGTTAGGGCAACCTGCTTCACGGCCCGTGGAGCACCCTTCACGGTCGTCAAGCCCCGAATCAAAACACTTTTATTCTTTGACTTTCTCCTTCAACAAAAAACTGTCAAGATCAATCCTTGGCGTGTGACCTAATAGGCTCGCGCTTCGTTAGCAGTGATACCAGGATACGTGTGTCAGTGGGCAGATTCCAACAAACTCCCACTTGCATATGACACACCGTACCCTATGTGTATCATAGGCAGTGAGCGGCCTCTAGCAAGACATCCCTGCCCCTAAATCAACACGAGGTATGTCATCCCTGACAAATACCTAATCACTATCCAAACGGGTTAGATAAGGTCCCATAGATAAGTGATCAATCATCCTATTGTTCGTGATATCCGGGTGAACATGAGACATGGTACAAAGTCATTCTCCTATTGTTCACAATTATGTTTCTCGATCAAGATTGGTGGTAACCAAAATATGCAAGTTGCAACTGATCAACTACCATTGCAAGCCTGAGCACAGCCGTGCATTTTGGTGTCAGCGCCCAATCATCGAGTGTCCCAATGATATCTCTCTAAATAGAGGAACAAATTCCTTTGACTACATTGCCCCATTACAACGGCAATACTTTGCCCAAAAGGTTCGTTTATAAAAACCGGTTATGGACTTCGTTTGAAAGCAATCAGAACAAGGTAGGCTAATGTCGTGGAAACACATGTATCTCCGGTCCATGCACAAAAGATATTATCATCCTGAGTTACTCTTGACATGTACCATGAAGTAAAATCATGTGTGGGTCGTCCAATCACTTGAAACTCTTTCCAAGTATAGGTAAAGTGTTGCGTCTCTCGTATCCAATCACCATTGAACACACGACCGACCCTTTCCCTCAGTCTTCGTTCAAACTTCCTTCCAATGAAGAGTGACTGATTGTGGACATTTAGAATGTAAAAACATTCATTGTAGTGATAAACATGCTAAGATGGAACACAATAAAGGCAACTGAGAGTACCCGCTACTCGTGTATTAATAAATCTCCATTTGATAATCGATACTAACAGAAGCGCAATGTTGTTTAATGTTCCCAAAATCAGCATATCAAAATTTCAACTAAAACAAACTCAAGCCAAGTCTTTGTAAGCACTAGTATGACAATCATCACTACCTTGCAACTACGGCTTTAGTAAAACGGATCCGCCACCATGCCATCTGTGTGTATTCTCACGTCGACCATATCGCCACTTCAACCAATCACTTAGGAAGTATGCGTTGGTGAGATCATGGTCCTTTGTTAAGCCATCGTACATTCATTGATTCATCAGAATTCAATAAGATCAAAGATGCTTGAGATAAAGGTTATCTTGCACAAGCCATCATACTCTCATTGTCTCATAAGATCCCAATAGAGTCAGCGATGCTTTGAGAAGCATACTTATTAACAGCACCATATTTAGTAGGATCACGAACCCCGATAAAGATCGGTAGTTATCCTAAGAAGTATATAAGCAAGCACTTGAATAACAACTTATTCTATGTTGCTTCTTACTATAGATCAATAAGAACATATTTCAATTTTTCTTTAACTCGTTTCACTGGTTTTGTATTTCCTATAAACTTATGGATGCATAATTCTTGATATAAGATTTTCAAAGTGAGTTCAGGACATTATCTCCAATATGATGTATGTGCTAGACATAATTAGAATAGGATTACAAAATGCTCCCACTTGCTCTAGCATTCATCCATGTTTCATAATTGCTATTTGAAAGCTCAAACAAATGATTTTCATTTCAAAGTAAAGATTCTAACATTGAGATGGCAACGAAAGTCCACAAGTGGACTACTTAGAGATTATAGATTTTATTAGGATACATAGTGAAAAACCCTCGAAAATGTTGTGAGCATTTCCTCAGAAAATTCCTATTAAGGAATGTGGTCTTCACTTCCATCCTCTATAGCCTAGAAGGCACTTATAAAAATCCGAGAAGACTTCAACATAACCACTGGGAGAATGTCTTCTAGATAATACCTTACTAGTGGTCAATTATCATGAAATCATTCCTACTAGTCGCTATTTGAAGTAGTCTACAAACCTATCCATGTTTGGTCTATTTCCTCAAAGAACCAATCACACCTTGCGGGTTCACACCCAGGTGTTGGATCAACCAAGTCCAAAACTTGGATTTCCGACATGGATAGCATCTCATATTTATGACCTCTTTTCTCCTAGCGGACTCTAAGCCCACTACACTTTTCGGTAGTTAATGCATTCATCATGAATCATCATAAAGTTGTCTTCCTGAGATATAAAGAATTATATCTTTCTGGTCTTATGACAACTTCTACCAAGAGCTAATGTATTTTATGCCAGGTAATCCAGCATTGCCATGCTGAGTTTCAATCATTTCTGAATGGGTGCTAGTGTTAACATCAGGTTCTTCCATTTAAGGTATACTTTACTCTCACTAGCATCCATGGATATTAATTTCTCAAGAGACTCTACCTTTGAGCAACTTACATCATGTTCTCACATGGTTTGTCAAAACAAATATCCCATAGTCATAGTAGAGTACCTAATGGAGTAAACAGCTCTAGATCCTGGGTTCCTTCACCTCACATCTAAATGCAGGTTGGACAATCCAGACTTTGGAATAGACAAACAAGGATCCTCCTTTTCGTCACATCCTCTAAGGTGTATAAATTACCATCTTTGTTATTTATAAGATTTAGAACTTATGCCCACCATTTGGAGAATGACCCAAAACAATTTTGGATATAGAAGTGTAACCTACCACTTAGTGGACCATATCAAAATGTCCGGTTCCTCCATTAGACGACCACATGTAACAATGTGTCTGAGGAGAATTGAATTGTGAGACAATCCCATAATTCTTATGATAATTACATAATATAAAACTAAGGCACTCAACATCTTAACTAGATTCGAGTGTCATAGTTGCATTGCCCTTTCTATCAAGTACCTCGCTATGGTGAGTTTTGAACACTTCTAAGGTTTCAAAAACTAGTCCATTAGAATAGACATACCATCCCTTATACCATCATCTGTAAAGGTAACGAAGTATTTTAAGTTACTCTTTATTGTTTGCTTGAACGGCCAACACACTAAAAGTGTGAACGAAATCCAACAAGCTTTCAATCCTCTCACATACTCAACTGAAGGATGTTTAAGTCATCTAGCGTAACACACAAGATATGCATTCAACATTTGACCCATGGTCAAAGAGTTCCAATTTCCTAAACCTCTCGGATCTTGGTGAAGCAATTCTTGTTTATATAGCTAAATTGAATTCTACAAAAGGATAACTTATCAATTCTTTTATGATTGTTCTATTACTCCTTAAGCATAAGCTTACTTTAAATGCCATAACATTGATAAACTTTGAAATAAATTACCAATAATTTCAAAACTCAAAGTAATATCCATCATCAATAAAGGCGCATTAGATATAATGTTTCTTGCCTCTCATGGCATAAAACATATATCCATTAACGTAATAGAATAGTTGGAAAGAAAGGCAAGATACAAACTTCCAATCATCTCAACAGGGACAAGAACTATGTTTTCCATTTTGAATTCCAACTCTCCATGCCTCATCCGCCTACTTCTCTTTTAACACCTTCACTTTGTAACAAACAAATTTGTAACAAACGTAAGCGTCATTGCTAGCGTTCAAAACCCAGCCTTTAGAAATAGAAGAGCAATGGAGTTTGATCATGAATGTTCCTGAAGTCAAGGAGCTAATTTCTATTAGTCATAAGCAATTTTAGCTCTTCCGGATACTTAGGGTAGGTGAGGTGGCGCCAATTTCCAATCTTTCCGCAGAAGTAGCATATTATCCCTTGTGGAGTCTTATCTTGAGGCGCAATCTCATTGCCGTCTGACTTCACATATAAGGTAAACTTAGTAAACAAAACGTTCATTTGGAGGTCAATTTCTTCTTCTCGGTGTCGTGTTCCTTTATAATGTTAGCGGGAGTCAGTGAGGCAAGCCATACTTTGGCCATGCAAGACTTAGCAGTCTACAACATGCCATAATGCTTTATCAAGGACTTGTCCATATTGTGCATGTGATAGTTCATAATGAACCATTTACATCACGTGGGCAGGGACTTTGTAGAATTACATTCACCACAAGCACCCTCCCTATGGGGAAACCATGCCTCTCCTTTAGGTTCACATATGCCTTCATCTAAAGGATATGGGCACTAATACTCCCGCCTTCATGCATCCTTCAACCAATCAAGGCCACGATGCACTTTTACATGCATATAGAGGTCTATGTCGCGTTGGTAGCATTTTGGCTCTAGAAGGGATTTCTCTAAAATGTGTAACTTTGACTCATGTTGGAGGACAAGCCTCAACAACCAATCCTAGTCCATGAAGTCCACACTAATGAGTAACACCTTCTGTAGGAACGAACAGAGTTTTAAGTTGAAGCGGTGTCTTTAACATTTGCCAATTAAATATATTAGAATAAGCATTTTAGTTAGTTTTGATACAACCCTCGTTACGATAATTACACATTTAGTTTTAAGAAAACCATTTATCTTAACAAGGGCTAAGAACCTTATTTCACTTCACTCCATGACAGGTTTGCCGCGGATTATTCATGAAGTTATTTAGGCCGGTAAACGCTTTAACAATTGCATTCAGAGATTTCAACTCCTAGACACTTGCGGGATCCATCAACACTCATAGCGTCGGTTTGGCATGTTTGGTCCCTTGTCACACCAATTCCTCGTTAAGCCGCTTTGGCAAATCGGTATAGGCACGACAATTACCAAAGCGTATTAAGTTGTAATTGTAAATCGTCCGTCAAGATACACGGTGACACCCTTGACAATCATTAGCCGGCTAAGATCGATAACCAATAATTTCAAGTCGCCAGACTCACCTTCCACACAGATTCACATGGAATAACTCGTGCTTAGCTCGAAAATCATCCCATGATTCACTAGATTCGGGTGGTGTCATCTTACGGGTGACGTGTGATTTACATTCGAGAAAAACGGCACTTTTGTCTTTCGGTTTAAAAAACCTCTTTTTAAGTTGATTAACAAACAAGTGACAAAACGCATTTTTCACTTTAATATAAACCAATTTATATTTATTTGTTAATCGTGAGCGCACGGGGTTTATTAAACAATTTAACAACTCTTGTGATTTTATTATTTTGAAAATTTTTCTAGCATGCGAAGATCCTAAACAACCACGCAAGAAAAATAACAAAATAAATCACAACCACGCACAAAGCAAATATCCGGTAACATGCCCCTAAACCCTATGCGCCCTCCTCGTGAGCCAAACGGAGAGAGCAAGACCAAACTAAGGACACAACCAATTGGACTCGCCGGATGTGCTCCCACAGAATCCGTCATCTCCAAATGATTCACCTGATCCAAGTTAGCCAAGACGTCTCCTCCATAACTCTTGATGGTTGTCTTCGGTCTTCTTTTCACCATTACAAAATTTGAAAAGAAACGACATGCAAGCCGCGATTGCTATTCTAAGCTACTTACAACAAGTACAAAGGAAAGCAATGACATGCAAGCCATAAATAATATACAAAATTATAAACTGAATAAATATTATTACAAACCATTGTCACTAAAAGTGACCAAATGAATGAATACATAAATAAACAACCAAACAACCAACACATAGGTCTAATGGACAAGGCGTTACCGGACACAACAACAACCACAAACAAAAACATGGTGTGCCACAACAAAATCATTCAAAATGTAACTTGATTAAGATTGCTCAAACAAGCAAAGCACTCAAGGCACAAAAAGGAACAATTCTTGTACATATGCATTAGTATCCCAAACACTTTGAGAACACATATTCATATATACACAATATAAGTATATGCATGTGTGCATTTTATGCCAAAAGCACCCAATACATATATTAACGAATCAAGACACATAAACGGGGCTTTTCAAGTGTCCAAACAACAAGGACATATTCTGGAAAACAGAATTGAAAGGTGCTAAAACCGAAAATTTATCTCTTTTTATAAACAAGGATAAAAACACTGTTCACGAGACATTCACAGCCCAAAATCCTTCACGGGCCCTCACGGCCCATGAAGCCCATGAGGTCCATGACTCTGACACAGTCAAAACCTTTCACGACCTACACCCCATGAAGCCAGTCGTGTAGGCTTCATGACCCGTGAAGCCAAAAGCTCCACGGCCTGGGAAGCTATTATGGATAGAATGTACATTTTCGGTTTTCAAGCCATCAAAGTGCAATTTCTTTGTAGAGATGGCTCTGATACCACTGTTGGAACTCGTGGTGGGCACAAACACAGCAGAAGCAAACAATAAAGATAGCATGCAAGACATAAAACCAAAGCACACACAAACCCACAACCAAGTTCCAATGGTGGAATACACTACAAAGCAAATTGCAACTCAAGAACAAGAAGAAGGAGTAAAAAATACCTTCTTACCATGGTTGTAAATCTAGCTCCATTAAGGTGGGATGAACATGAGGAAACAAAAGGCTTCCTCCTCTATTGCTAGTCACACCAAAAGAACTTGATCCCCAAATGCTAGTGAGCCATAGATGAACATCCTACAACGACTTCATCATCTGGAACAACCCATGTAGAGTCTCCTCTTGCACCATGAAATTCACCATAGCACTCAAGTAACCAACATCTTAGTGTATATTTATTTCTTCGTACCAAGAGAGAATATCATGTGGAGAGAGTAGTTGCATGTGTGTTATTTTACAAGCCTCAAAAACAATCTGAAAACCTCTCAAGGGTCGGCCAAAAGGGTGGTCTCTAATTTGACCAACAAATGGTCCAATAAAATAAAAGTGTCACATCAGTTATCCTCTTTATGACCCCTCACAGGCTCTCACGGGCCGTGAAGCCTAAATGCGCCACGAGGGGACTTAGAACTTCATGAGCTATGACACCCGGTCGAGGATTCGTGAGGGCGTCTCCTTCACGACCCCTTACGACCTCGTCATGGGTCGTGAAGCCCAAAGGCATCACGACACGTGGCAGTCGTCGAACAAACGTTAGGACAAACTGCTTCACGACCCGTGGAGCACCCTTCACGGTCGTGAAGCCCCGAATCAAAACACTTTTGATTCATTGACTTTCTCCTTCCAGAAAACATTGTCGGGATCAATCCTTGGCGTGTG
Organism: Dittrichia graveolens; assembly: GCA_038502395.1. NCBI lineage: Eukaryota > Viridiplantae > Streptophyta > Magnoliopsida > Asterales > Asteraceae > Dittrichia > Dittrichia graveolens. The sequence goes on from JARJIL010000003.1 coordinate 57,423,479, forward strand.
ACCCAATAGGCTCACGCTTCATTAGCAGTGATACCTGCATACATGTGTCAGTGGGCAGATTCCAACAGTTACAACTCTTCCCCACTTGAAATGATTTCATCCCCGAAATCAACTGCAAGAGAGTTCTGAATAAATACTCATCATTTTCTGTTCAGGCTCATATATAATGAGACCCCTTCGTGTAATTTTACTGGTCATTGACCATTCAAATCTGTTTATTGAGTAAGATCTTCACTTTTCAAAATTGCTATAAGTTGTTCCTCATATTATAATTTATCATCATTACTAACAGTTCCCAAAAATACGATTGTAGACCCATCTGATAAACACTTTCTAAGATATAATACATGAAAGGTGTTTCTACGACAACTCTTCTGGAAACTCTGGTCTATAATGAACACTTTCTGAATTTAATAAGGTCTTTCCATAGTGACACTTTTAATGATAAATATTTCTTCCACCTAAAACTCATACGGTGACCTCTACTTTTCTGTATAACCCTTTTGTCCACTTTGAGCGGTTAACCATTTATTTCATTCATACCTTCTGAATCTGTTCTGTTTTTTCGCGGTACCATTTCTGTACTACCCCGCTCTTTCTGACTCACATCACCCAATACAATGGAGTTTGGTATTAATATCATACAATTTCATATGTTAGCATCCCGTCTGTTGTAATACGAAACTCTATCAAAAGCAAATTTGTACTCCAGTTTTCCTTCAGAATCAATAACACAATCATAAAATATGCTTTCCATCATCTGTATATTCGTTTTGACTGAACTGAGATGATGCTTAATCCTCACCTTTATATAAAATTTGTTCCAAATTCTTGAAGTGAATCCGGTACCACTGTCTGATATATTAGAGACTAATGTACTATTACAAGATAAAATCTCTTTCACATACACATCTGTTAAATGTTTTGAATAATAAGTCTCTCTAATGGAAAAAAATTATACACCTTTAATTAACCTGTCTACAATCACCCATATCACATTATAACTTCATAAGGTTTTGAGTAATTTGGTATTATGGTTCATAATAATATTTTCTCATATGATTTTTAACGTTTAGCTTTAAACACATTTAAAGACATTTCTCCACTTATCTGACTACATCTAGTTCCACATATGGCCACTAATAATCTACCCTCAGGTATTGATGCACTTGGTAGCTTCTGGATGAATATAAAATCTACACTTTTGAGCTTCATTTAAATGTATCTAACTCACATATCCATAACCTGGTACCCATATACGATCATATCTAATTAATATTTCATGATTGTTTTTAATCGGATTAATTACTTATCCCTTTTATCCATTCTTTATGATACTTTTCACTTTTGATTACTCTTGACTGAGTTGTTCTTATCACATCTGAATATGAGTGTGGTAACTGTCATTTGGATGCACAGTTTCACATAAGTATTTTCAACTTTTATTATTTATTGTAAACAGTACACTTCACATTGTAATAACACCGTCTGCATATTTAAAGTAACAAAACCAGTGTTACTAGTTCTGAGTCATACGTTAGATACTCATTTTCATATGATTTACCTATCTAGAAGCGCAAGCAATAATTCTGTCCCTCAGCATTAATACACAATCCAAACCACTGTACCGGGCATCACAGAATGTTGTCCTCTCTTCAATCAATTCAGGTAGCGCAAACTGTCGCTTCACATAATTTCTGTAAATAACCCCATAAAACTGCTGATCACTGCTAGATTTTTTGATGGCCTTCACTTCATCACCACCTTTATTTCTTAGGATTCATCTCAATTGCATCTTTACTAATAAGTATATAAAGAATTGCATTTCTTGTATCTTGAAATTCACATTTGAAGAACTTAACATATAACTCTTCTCTGCTCTATGTCTCTGAGACTTTTCAAACATGTTTCTCATGATCTGCCAAATCTCTAAAATAATTATTAATATCGTTTATGAACACAATTACTGACTTGTTTAATATTGGCCTATACACCTAGTTCATTTAATACATAAACACTGTTGGTGCATCTGCCAGGCCAAAAAGTATCATAACCAATCCAAAATGCCCAAACATGACCTGAACACGATTTGAGAAATGTCATCCATTCTCATTCTGATCTTAAGTTGATGATAATCCACCCTTGAGTCAACTTTAAAAATCACTTTACCCCGTTATAATTGATCAAGTAATTCACCTATTCTAAGCAACGAATGTATATTCTTGATGATCACTTTATTAAACTCACAATAGTTAATACACATATATAGAAGGAATCATCCTTCTTTTCCACACATAAATAGATACAACTCATGAAAAACTACTAGGTTTAATAAACCCCCCTCACTTAGCGATTGTTGGAGTTGTTTCAATAGTTCATATATTTCTGATGGAGCAAGTCTGTACGAAGCCCTCACAATCAATGAAGCTTTCTATAACACCCGCAACCCTGGTCTAGGAGATTAGCGGGTTGGCGGTATGTGATTGGTTTGTTTTATGCGACTGTGTGTTTATTAAATGTTATGTGAAATTAAATTAAATATAAGTTTATAAATATATATATATATATATATATATATGATTCTGGTGGAATTAAAAAGGAAAAAGAAGTACAAGTATGTATGTATGTTAATGTGTATGTATGTGTGCATGAGAAAATTTATAAAAGAATAGGATTTCAATAAAAGTCAAGTTTGGCCACCTCCTGCTTGTTTAGACAATTAAGTATGTATACGTGTATGTCATCAACTCATATTTGCTAAAGTGAAAAGGTGTTTGTATGTGTAATTGAAAGAAAACCCAAGAGTGAAGAAAGTTGTCAACTTGAACTTCTAAAATCAAGATTTCATGAGCTTTAATTCAAAAGAAAGGTAATATGGTGTTTGTAACTTGTTATGATACATGTTGATGTGTTTAAATAGTGAAAAGCATGAATTTATGTTGGTTAAACCATTCTTGAGTTTGAAAGAAACTTGGTAAATGGGTTTTGAATGATTTCATGTTATGAAGAAGTAAAAACATGTTCTTAGTGGTTTATTGGCATGATAAATGTTATATATGTGTTTTGGTGAAAGAAATATGAAGTTTGAATGAGATTTGGAGGTATTGGACTGAAAATCCGACAATGAAAGAAGAAGATGAATCTGAAATTTTGAGTGTAGCGGCGTTACACGCGAGTGTCGCGGCGCGACCTTCAACCAAAACCGAAACATAGGTTTCGGATTGTAGAAATCCGAGTGTTGTGACAATCCGACCATGAAATCCGAAAAAATATTGCGGAATCGGACTCTAAATCCGAAGACCAACACAAATCTGTATGGAAATCCGATTCTAGGGCAAATCCGGAAGTGAAATCCGCATGCTTGTTCTCGGATTTGAAATCCGTTGCACGTCGCGGCGCGACGAAGGGGATGTCACGGCGCGACAGGCCCCAAATCTGAATAATTGCATATTTTTGTATATTTTTGCTTGGTTTGAGATAGTTTATTTATTATGTGAATTAATTGATATGTTTTGATAAATTTGAGATATAAATATATATGAGAAGATATATTTATATATTCGCAACTGATTTGGTTGTTGCTATGATTTCAGGCAATCCAAAGACACAGTAAGATTAGACTTCTGAGCCCGTGTTGATTTTGAGGTGAGCAGGCGTTGATCGCGGATGGTAAAGATTTGGGTTAATGTTATTGGTGTGATGCATGATTGTGATTGGATTGGAATGATTGAACTGCTGATTGTGATATTGATTGTTGATATCTGCTGCGTGAATATTTGGTCGATACGCACTCTTAGTATGATTTCGAGTTGCGTTGGGAGTTCAGCTATACGTAGAATTGGGTTGGGCTCGTTCACTGGTTGGTTGAATAATGTTAGCCTTACTGGTGCATATGTTGCATCAGAGGGGGAGTGCATTGTGCCAATTCGGTGGAGGGCTATCGGTAAACCTTTGCTTTGGCTGGCATTGGTTGTAGGTTCTGCGCCGAACCGCCGGTCTTCTCGGGATATGTGGTTACATGCTTTGATATTGATCGTGAATGTTTGCTTTTGGTGTTTAGTCTCTACTCACTTAGCTTTGTGATAATTCCCCTTAGTTGTTGCTTTTGCAGGTTCGTGTTTGTGAGTTTGGCAGAAGGAAAGAGAAGACCTAACTCTGATATTATTTTGAAACAAAACGAGCCAGTAGTTTTTGTAACACAACAATGATACTTATTTTGTGAACAATGTTTGTACAGTTGTAATTTTGAGTTGTATGTAATTAAGTTTGTTTGTTAAAAGCTTCCACATCGTATTTAAAAAAATGGCTTGTGATTTTGCGGTGTTACAGTTTTGTCTCAGAGCCTAGGTTTGGCGATGCATGCACGGCTAGAGTGTTGCATTCCCAAATCTTGGGTGGGTCAAGCTTTCCTTCGGGGGAATTAGAGTGAGTTAGAGTTGTCGGTTGTAGTTACTATTTTGGATACTAACGGTTTATGCTAATGAGTTATGAGATGATGTGATTGTAACAGATAATGGCTGACAGAGATACTCCAATCCTTCCTCCTACGACCCAAGCTACATTTGAAGTACCAGTGACTGAATATTTGGATAACCCAGCTACTGCGAGAACGTCGGGTCAGGCCCGGAAAGAGGATAACAGTGATTATGTCTATCAACTAGAGAATGAGTTGGTTGAACTCAGAGACAAGATTCAAAGAATGGAACAACAACAACAACCAGAACCAATCCCAGTGCCAACTGCGATTTCTACACAATCAACAACCACACCAGTTACATCACCGCTGCCACCAATGACTCAAATGATGCAACGACCCTTCTTTTATCCATATCAGCAACCAGGAGCTTATCCATTTGCGATTCCAGGATATAAACAACCATGCACCTATAAAGAGTTTCTTGATTGTAAACCATCGGAGTGTCATGGGAGTTCTGAATCCAATGCGACATTAAATTGGTTGAGGGAGATGTCAAAGGTACTTGATCCCTGTAATTGCGAGGATGAATTGAAGGTTAAATATGCGTCAAGAATGCTGAGAGGGGATGCGTTGGTCTGGTGGGATTCCATTACCAGCCACTTTACTGAACAACAACAAGGGAGTATAACCTGGAGTCAATTCCAGGAAAAGATCTGTGAACAATACTATGGGAGTTTTGAGATGGCCAAGATCAAGAAGGAGTTTATGGATCTACAAATGACGGGGAATATAACTGTAGATCAATTGATAAAACAATTTAACGAAAAGATGAGATTTCCCAAGCACAGGGTACCGGACGAAGAATCGAAGATTGCCCATTTCGTGGGGGCATTGCACCCAGATTACAGAGGCGCCACCAGGTGGGCTACTACACTGTCCCAGGCTTTCAGTTTAGCTAAATTGGCTGAAGGGGACATGGTTGCACGAAACAAGTTGAGCGGGGAGAAAATTTCCCACCAGAAGTCGCGATTTGAACACTATAACGCTCAACAAAGACAGGGTTGGCAGAGCAGCGGTGGTAGGTAGGGTGATCAGAATAGAAGACCTACTTAGGGTGGGTCTACTCAACGGGCACCTTGGTGTAGCAGGTGCAAATCTTATCATAATGGGTAGTGTACGGCCCAAACGAGTAGGTGCGTGAATTGTGGCCAGCTTGGCCATGACTTGAAGAACTGTAGGTTCCCGTGAAGTGTGTGCTGGAATTGCTAGAGGGAAGGGCACCGTGTTGGTGAATGCCCAGTGGGCAAAAAGACAGGGTCAGGGTCTGGGGGAGGGGGAGCTGGAGGGTCATCTTCAGCAGGTCAGAAATGAAAGAACCCACCCACTACCGAGGGTCGGGCGTTTAAGATGACGGTGGATGATGCCACCACCACTGACAACGTGATCATGGGTATGTTTCTAATAAACTCTACTCCAACTAGAGTATTGTTTGATTAAGGAGAAAATCGCTCCTTTATTTCTGTGGAATTCTGTGATAAATTAAATGTGCCTCTGATTGAACTTGCTACTGCTTTAGAGATAGAAGTGGCGGATGGTATGATTGTTCCGGACCCAACTGCTGTGGCTGGGGCTAAAATTGATATAGATGGCGTGTGTTTTCCTGTTTATTTTCTTGTAATGCCATTATCTGGGTTTGACGTGGTGCTTGGGATGGATTGGCTGAGTCTGAATCAAGCTAGTAGCAAGTGTCACAAAAAGTTTATCTCGTTTCCACTAGCCGATGGTTCGCGGGTAATAGTAAGGGGAGAGAAGGCAGGGTTTGTGATCTCTATGATTTCATGTTTAAAAGCAAAGAAGGCATTGGATAAAGGGTGTGAATCGTATCTGGCATATGTGATTGACGGGAAGAAAGAGAAACAAGCGATGATTGATAACCGGGTGGTAACGGAATACCCGGAAGTGTTTCCAGAAGAGTTGCCAGGATTGCCTCCGGTTCGTGAAGTGGAATTTAAAATAGATTTAATACCTGGTTCCAGGCCAGTAGTGAAGGCTCCGTACAGGTTGGCACCTTCAGAGATCCGGGAGATGATGATGTGGATTCAGGATCTGCTTGATAAAGGGTTTATTCGACCGAGTTCGTCGCCGTGGGGAGCACCAGTATTATTTGTAAAGAAGAAAGACGGTACGTTGCGTATGTGTATCGACTACCGTGAGCTGAATAAGAAAATGATCAAGAACAAGTATCCGTTGCCGAGAATTGATGATTTGTTTGATCAACTGCAATGATCTTCGTTCTTTTCTAAAATCGATTTGAGATCGGGATATCATCACGTACGAGTATCTGAAGAGGATGTGTCAAAGACAGCATTTCGTATGTGCTACGGGCACTACGAGTTCTTGCTTATGCCGTCCGGCTTAACCAATGCACCTGCGATTTTTATGGATTTGATGAACAGGGTTTGTCGACCATTCTTGGATGATTTTGTAATAGTCTTTATTGATGATATTCTAATTTATTCAAAGACTGAGCAGGAGCATGAACAACATTTGAGATAAGTTTTGGAAACCTTGAAGAAAGAACATCTATTTGCTAAGTTCTCAAAGTGCGAGTTCTGGTTGAGGGAAGTTCAATTCTTGGGGCATGTTATCTGTAATGAAGGAGTGAAAGTGGATCCTTCTAAAGTTGAAGCTGTAATGAACTGGAATGCTCCAAAGACACCGTCTGAGATAAAAGAGTTTTCTGGGATTGGCTGGATACTACTGCAGGTTTATTAAAGATTTTTCGAAGATTACGGGTCCATTAACTCAGTTAACTCGGAAAGACGTGAAGTTTGTTTGGGGTAGTGAACAAGATAAAGCTTTCCAGACTTTGAAGTCGTTATTGTGCCAAGCTCCCATTCTTGCGTAGCCAAGTGGAATAGATGATTTTACTGTTTATTGCGATGCATCATTTGCGGGATTGGGATGTGTGCTTGTGTAGAGGGATCGGGTAATTGCGTATGCTTCAAGACAATTGAAACCACATGAAAAGAATTACCCGACTCATGATCTAGAACTGGCAGCTATCGTTTTTGCCCTAAAATTGTGGAGACACTATTTGTATGGCACCAAGTGCGTGATTTGTACTGATCATAAGAGTCTCCAATATGTGTTTACACAAAAAGAATTGAACATGAGACAGAGGCGATGGGTGGAGGTGATAAAAGACTATGATTGCGAAATTAGATACGACCCCGGGAAAGCGAACGTGGTAGCAGACGCCTTGAGCCGCAAGGGAGCGGGGAATTCCATTAAGTTCATGCGTATGGAGATTGTATCTGATTTAGTGGATAGAATAAAGTCTGCACAGTTGGAAGATCTGAAAGAGGAGAACTTGAAGAACGAATTAATGAAGAAACATAAAGATGAGCTTACTGATGATTCTCAAGGATTGAAAGTGTATAAGACTCGTGTGTGGGTTCCTATGCGTGGAGAATTTAGAAAGTTGATATTAACTGAAGTACACAAGTCGAGATTATCTGTTCACCCAGGAAGCACCAAAATGTACCACGATTTGAAGGTGCTTTACTAGTGGCCTACTATGAAGGTAGATGTGGCTCATTTTGTGGAGTCATGCCATATCTGTGCTCAAGTGAAAGCAAAACATCAGAAGCCCTACGGATCTTTGAAACAGTTGGAAATTCCTGAGTGGAAGTGGGAACATATAAAGATGGATTTCGTGACAAAACTTCCGCGAACTCAAAGAAATCACGATATGATTTGGGTGATTGTGGATCGATTGACGAAGAGTGCCCATTTTCTGGCTACCTGTGAGACGGCTTCTATTAGCAAGTTGGCGCAGTTGTACATTAATGAGATCGTAGCAAGACATGGTATGCCGTTGTCGATAGTATCTAACAGAGACTCCAGGTTTGTTTCTAATTTCTGGAGGAGTCTACAGAGGGAGTTGGGGACGAGAATAAATTTGAGTACTGCTTATCATCCCCAGACTGACAGTCAAACTGAACGAACCATTCAGACACTCGAAGATATGCTACGTGCCAGTGTATTAGAGTATGGTGGATCTTGGGATTCGCACCTGCCATTGATAGAGTTTGCGTATAATAATTCTTACCACTCCAGTATTGGAATGCCTCCATATGAAATGTTGTACGGTCGTCGCTGCCGTACTCTGACATGTTGGTTAGAAGCTGGTGAGAAACAATTTGCAGGGCCTAAGATTGTTCAGATGACAACTGACAAGGTTGCTATAGCCAGAGAGAAATTGAAAGCGGCCAGAGATAGACAGAAAGTGTATGCGGATCCACGGCGTCATCCAGTATCGTTTGACGTGGGGGAGTTAGTGTATTTGAAGGTCTCTCCGTGGAAGGGCGTGATTCTATTTTGAAAACGCGGGAAGTTAGCACCCCGTTACATTGGTCCTTTAAGAATTCGTCAGATTGTAAATGACCAGACAGTTACATTAGACCTCCCGGCAGAGCTTGCAGGTATTCATGACACGTTCAATGTCTGCTATTTGAGAAAATGTAAAGTTGAAGACGAAAGTCATATTCTCCCAGTACACAAACTGAAAGTAGATTCAAAGAAAAGATTGATTGAAGAACCTGTTGAACTGTTAGATCACAAAGTGACCAAGCTCCGAAAGAAGCAGATACCGATGGTATTGGTCAAGTGGAAACACAGTTTAGGTTCTGATTTGACGTGGGAGACTGAGGTGCAAATGAAGGATAGATACCCTCATTTGTTTGAGCCAGAAAGGATTCCGAGGACGGAATCCTCTTAAGGAGGGGAGATTTGTAACACCCGCAACCCTGGGCTAGGAGATTAGCGGGTTGGCGGTACGTGATTGGTTTTCTTTATGCGATTGTGTGTTTATTAAATGTTATGTGAAATTAAATTAAATATAAGTTTATAAATATATATATATATATGATTCTGTTGGAATTAAAAAGGAAAAAGAAGTACAAGTATGTATGTATGTTAATGTTTATGTATGTGTGCATGAGAAAATGTATAAAAGAATAGGATTTCAATAAAAGTCAAATTTGGCTACCTCCTGCTTGTTTAGACAATTAAGTATGTATAGGTGTATGTCATCAACTCATATTTGCTAAAGTGAAAAGGTGTTTGTATGTGTAATTGAAAGAAAACCCAAGAGTGAAGAAAGTTGTCAACTTGAACTTCTAAAATCAAGATTTCGTGAGCTTTAATTCAAAAGAAAGGTAATATGGTGTTTGTAACTTGTTATGATACATGTTGATGTGTTTAAATAGTGAAAAGCATGAATTTATGTTGGTTAAACCATTCTTGAGTTTGAAAGAAACTTGGTAAATGGATTTTGAATGATTTCATGTTATGAAGAAGTAAAAACATGTTTTTAGTGGTTTATAGGCATGATAAATGTTAGATATGTGTTTTGGTGAAAGAAATATGAAGTTAGAATGAGATTTGGAGGAATTGGACTGAAAATCCGACAAAGAAAGAAGAAGATGAATCTGAAATTTTGAGTGTACCGGCGCTACACTAGAGTGTCGCGGCGCGACCTTCAACCAAAACCGAAACTTAGGTTTCGGATTGTAGAAATCCGAGTGTTGTGACAATCCGACCATGAAATCCAAAAAAATGTTGCGGAATCGGACTCTAAATCCGAAGACCAACACAAATCCGTATGGAAATCCGATTATAGGGCAAATCCGAAAGTGAAATCCGCATGTTTGTTCTCGGATTTGAAATCCGTTGCACGTCGCGGTGCAACGAAGGGGATGTCACGGCGCGACAGGCCCTAAATCCGAATAATTGCATATTTTTGTATATTTTTGCTTGGTTTGAGAAAGTTTATTTATTATGTCAATTAATTGAGATGTTTTGATAAATTTTAGATATAAATATATATAAGAAGATATATTTATATATTCGCGACTGATTTGATTGTTGCTGTGATTTTAGGAAATCCAAAGACTCAGTAAGATTAGACTTCTGAGCCCGTGTTGATTTTGAGGTGAGTGGGCGTTGATCGCGGATGGTAAATATTTCGGTTAATGTTATTGGTGTGATGCATGATTGTGATTGGATTGGATTGATTGAACTACTGATTGTGATATTGATTGTCGATATCTGCTGCGTGAATATTTGGTCGATACGCACTCTTAGTATGATTTCGAGATGCGTTGGGAAGTCAGCTATACGTAGAATTGGGCTGGGCTCGTTCACTGGTTGGTTGAACAATGTTAGCCTTACTGGTACATATATTGCATAAGAGGGGGAGTGCATTGTGCCAATTCGGTGGAGGGCTATCGGTAAACCTTCGCTTTGGTCGGCATTGGTTGTAGGTTATGCGCCGAACCGCCGGTCTTCTCGGGATACGTGGTTACATGCTTTGATATTGATCGTGAATGTTTGCTTTTGGTGTTTAGTCTCTACTCACTTAGCTTTATGCTAATTCCCCTTAGTTGTATCTTTTGTAGGTTCGTGTGTGTGAGTTTGGCAGAAGGAAAGAGATGACCTAACTCTGATATTATTTTGAAACGAAACGAGCCAGTAGTTTTTGGAACACAACAATGATACTTATTTTGTGAACAATGTTCGTACAGTTGTTAATTTTGAGTTGTATGTAATTAAGTTTGTTTGTTAAAAGCTTCCGCAGCGTATTTAAAAAAATGGCTTGTGATTTTGCGGTGTTACACTTTCAACACCACATAAATTCTAAACATAATATGTCAGTCTGGCGGTAACCTTGGTAATTCCTCAGATTACACATCAAGATACTCACATACTACTTTTACATCTTTTAAACTCGTCCGCTCTTCTCTAATTTAATATCTATAACATAAGTTGAGAAAATAATGTATCCATACTGAAAATACTCCCCATCTTTTGAAACTGAACACACATATAACTTTCCTGTTTTGACTCAACTTGTGCTACTTTAGCTTGCTGTTTTTTTTATCAAAATTCACCAAGAAGAGAAGAGTTGCAGCTACATATGTAAGGTGTGTATGTGTTTTTGAATCTCTTTGAAAGACTTTGACTTGAAAAAGTCAATATATATATACAAGTTTGTCTTAATTGCAGAAATGGTCCCTTGACTATTACAGCTCTTATTCTGACAGTTTTGGTCCCTCTTGTTTTAAACACATACTATCACATGTATCCATTTATAACTCATATAACACTTTGTACATTTCTCAAATTTAAATTAATAATAAAATTCTGGGTGTTACAGAAAGAAGGTGTCTTTGGATTACTTCAATGGATAGAGAGTATGGATTCCGTACTCAGCATTATCAAGTGTTCTGAGGATTGCAAGGTGGAGTTTGCAACTTTCCTACTTCAGAACACGGCTCTAAGCTGGTGGAACATGCAGGTCCAAACCCGTGGGCGAGAGGAAGCAAACAGATTATGCTAGGAAGATTCCATGAAGTTGCTCGTGGAAGAGTTCTGCTCGAGGGACAAACTCTAGAAATTGGAAGACGAGTTCTGGAATTACACATTGGTGGGTATGGAGATTAGAAAATACACTGACCATTTCAATGAGCTTGCGAAGCTAGTACTTTGTCTCATTACCATTGAGGAAAACAAGATTAAGACGTACATTTGGTGATTAGCGCCAGAAAACCGAGGGATGGCTACCTCGGCAAACCCAACAACCATTTGTAGTGCTGTAGCTTTAGCTAACCGATTGACAAAAGATGCGATTCGAATAGGGAAGTTTACCCAGACTAAGTCTGAGGGTAAAAGGAAATGGGGAAACTAGTAAGGAATATGACCGGTGGATGACCTGACAAAAAGTGAACGGGTGTAATGAATTTTAGAGTCCAGATTCCAGAACCTGGACGTTACAGCGGTCCCCATCCCAAGTGTAACAAATGCAATTTTCATCATGTAGCTCTTTGCCCTACATGTGAAAATTGTAAAAAGATTGGTCATTTCGCCAAATATTGCAAAGCAACAAAAGAAACCAACGAGGTGAAAAGGGCATGATATGAATGTGGAAGTCGGGACCACTTTCGGAATGCATGTTGTAAGCTTAATGGACGGCCAAACAATAACAATGCCGGGAACCAGGCGTGCGGGTGAGCTTTTGTCACTGGGGCCGATGAAGCAAGACGAACCCCAAATGTGGTAACCGGTACATTTATCTCGAATGATCACTATGTATCTATATTATTTGACTCTGGAGCAGATAGGAGTTTTATTTCTATAGAATTTAGATCCGTAATCAATATGAAACCAAAGAAACTAAAAGATGCTTGAATAATTAAGTTTGCCAAGGGTCAAGAAACTAAGGCTAGTGATGTCTTAATTGGTGGCACTTTGAATTTAGGTGATAAGTTATTTAATATAGATCTGATACCTATTAATTTGGGAAGTTTTGGTGTTGTTGTGGGTATGGATCGGTTGTCGAAAAACTGAGCGGAAATTTGTTGCTCCAAAAAGATCATCAGGATAACTCTTTCAGACGGTGGCACTCTTGTTATACAAGGAGATAAGCTGGGGAAAGGCATAAAGATTTTATCGTGCATGAAGATTCATAAGTGTTTGAGGAAGAAATGTGCCGTGTTTTTGGCTCATGTTGTGGATAGGAAGTCAAAGGAGAAACAGATTCAGGATATTCCTATAGTGAAAGACTATGCCGAAGTATTCCCGGATGATGTAACTGGTTTACCTTCATCGAGACAAGTCAAATTCTAAATTGACTTAGTTCCTAGAGCAGCACCAGTAGCAAAAGCGCCATACCGCCTAGCGCTAGCCGAAATGCAAGACGTGTCAAGTCAACTCCAGGAACTTTTGGATAAGGGGTTTATTCGTCCAAGTTCCTTACCATGGGGAGCTCCAATTTTATTCGTCAAGAAGAAAGATGACTCGTTTAGAATATGCATTGAATATCGGGAGTTAAATAAATTGACGATCAAAAATTGATATCCTCTTCCTCAAATCGATGATCTATTCGACCACTTACAAAGTTTGTCCTACTTTTTAAAAATCGATCTTCTTTTAGGATATCACCAATTGATGGTTCGTGAAGAAGACATATCCAAAACGGCTTTTAGAACTCGAATAGGGTCTGCAAACCATATTTAAACAAATTTGTTATTGTCTTCATAGATAATATATTGATCTATTCTCACAGCAAGGAGGATAACAAGCAACATTTAAAGCTAATGCTAGAATTGATCAAGGAACAAAAATTATATGCTAAATTGTCCAAATGTGAATTATGGAGTCGGGAAGTACAATTTCTCGGCCATGTCTTTGGCCAAAAAGGGATTCACGTGGATTCTGCGAAAATTGAAGCTATCAAGAGGTGGGAATCCGCCAAGACTCTAACAGAAATTCATCAATTTCTAGGTTTAGCTGGGTAGTATTGACGATTCATTAAGGACTTTTCAAAGATTGCCCAATTATTAACCATATTGACTTAAAAAGATCAGAAGTTTAGGTGGGGAGATAGACAAGAAGAAGTGTTTTAGAAGCTAAAACACAAGTTATGCAATGCACCAATCTTGGCATTGCCAGAAGGATCAGAGAATTTCGTAGTGTATTGTGATACCTCTCGATCATCAAGGTTTTGGTTGTGTATTAATGCAAAAAGAAAAAGTTATAGCATATGATTCAAGGCCACATAAAGTTCTCGAAAATAACTACACAACTCACGACTTAGAACTTGGAGCAGTAGTGTGTGCACTTAAAATCTGGAGACATTATTTGTACGGCAGTAAGTGCATTATCTACACTAATAATTAAAGTCTTCAACACATTCTTGATCAGAAAATGCTTAACATGAGGCAAAGAAGATAGGTACAGTTACTCAATGATTATGATTCTGAAATTAAATAGCACCCACACAAGACTAATATTATTGTTGAATTATGCCCACTGACACACACACTCGAGTTGGTATCATGGCTGATGAAGCAAGGGCCTATTGGGTCACACGCCAAGTATCGATTCCGGCATCGCGGATGGTCGAATGAGAGAGAAAACCAGAAACTGGTTCTGGTGGGCCAAGGCACGCCCTTGCCTCTACGAGGTACGACCGTGCCCTACGGGCAGGCACAAGCCCAAGTCGGGCGTGACTTGGGCGTGGCTTAAGGCTTGGTACGCCCATGGCTCTTGGAGGCACGCCCGTGCCCTGAGCCCAGTGGACAGGCATGAGCCAAAGTCGGGCGTGACTTGGGCGTGGCCTTTTGGGCTGGCACGCCCATACCATGGGAGGCACGGCTGTGCCTTGTGAGGCACGATCGTGCCTTGTGCAGTAACAACTTCTTTAATCAGCTTTCAAGGCTGATTATGGTGGTGTTTATGGCCATAACTCTAGTAACTGATTGTGGCATGATGATGGATGGTTTTGAGTTCAAAATGGAGCTCTATAAAAGACACAATAAGTTCTAGTGTTATGTTCCTTGAACTTGATTCACAAATAGATACGTATTGCACATAATTCCCTCATACACACAAAAAGGAATTCAAGGCTTTGAAACTTTGTGTGTTAGGATATTTGTGGTGTTTAGGTTGGCATACCTAACACTCTAGCAAGTGGGAGACGATCAAGTCTTGGTGTGGACTACGATAGAGGTGTACACGTTAGTACACGCAACTTCCAAACTCCAAACCCGGTCATACAAGGAAGATTGCTTCAAGGGTATGCCACTATTTCTTGTATCTTTATTTTGTTGCCTAACCATGTTTAGAGTTTTGTTTCACATGGTGGGCACATTCGTGGTCAAATTTTGAAACATATTTTCTACAAGTTTTGCTTCCGCTGCGATTTTAGACCACGAAAACCCAACAGTGGTATTAGAGCCATCTCTAACATGGCTTTGCACTTTTGGAGTTAAACTGAATTTTTTAAGTTTTCTACCAAGAATGGTTTTCCGGTGACCGGGCACGGTCGTACCTCTAGGGGTATGGGTCGTGCCGGTGGCCAGGGCACGGGCGTACCAGTGGGGGTAAGGGCCGTGCCGGCAGAACTCGTGAATTGTTTAAAATTGTTTAAACTATACACTGACAAAAGGGTAGGCACGCCCGTACCCTCTAGGGTACGCCCGTGCCTTTTGGTTTTTTGGTCAGGATCGGTTTTTGAAACAATATGTTTAAATATATTAAAATCCGGGTTTTGGACTAGTCTTGATTCTGTTGATCCCCACTATATTTTGGTTCCTAATTCTATATGTTTTGTATGACTTGGCATGAAGATCATAAAAACATATATTTTTAGGTGTATATATGAATGTGCAATTTTAAAGGTGTATTAAAATTGCTAATTCATATATACAAGGATTGCTTGTTGTGCCTTAAATGTAGTTTTGCAATCTTGATCAAAATATATATATTTGTTTGACATGGTTTTGTGGCACACCATTGTTTTCGTTTGGTTGTGTTGATTGTGATTGCCCGGTAACTTGATATGACCATAGCCTTTGTGATGTTTGTGGTTGTTTTGGTTTTGGCCTGCGTGCCGTATTATTGTAATATTTATATTTGGTGCGACTTGCATGTCGTTTATTTGAATCTTTGTACTCGTAATAGATTATTAAGATCGCGACTTGCATGTCGTTTTTCTTGTTATTATTTACTTGTACTTAGATTATTTCAAATATGTAAATATTGCATCAAACCAACCGGGAGACACGGTGTTGGTGTCTTGACGAACCAAATCCGGGAGATTCGCCGGTGTGGAGATCGTGACGGAGCATCCTTGGTGTTGTCCCTAGATTGACTATGTTTTCCCCGTTTTAGCTCACGGGGAGAACACTTAGGATTTGGGCATGTTACCGGCTCTTTATTTATATTTATGCGTGGTTGTTTTATATTTGAATTCTTTAAGCTTTGCATGCTAGAGAATTTTTGAAAATATATAAAACAAAGAGATTTATAAATGAGTTTATATTTCTACGCGCGTAAGAATTGGCAATTTTAATTTAAAAATCGAGCATTAGCACGAGTCATGCCTTGTGGAGTTGTGTGGAAGGTGAGTGTGGCAACCCGCAATATTGGTAGTCGAGATTAAGAATGAACCAATGATTGGGATAGGGTACCAATGTGTGTCTTGACGGGCGTCTTACAAGTTCCTTTATAAAGCTTAAATAATGTCGATCTCTAGCCGAGTCATTTAAGAAATAATAAAAGTATTGGTGTATGAAGGGATCAAACATGCCTAAGACATTTGATGTCAAAAGGATCCCGCAAGGATCTAAGAGTTGCAATGATTGCAATCGGTAAATTGTCTACCGGCCTAAATAACTTATTTCGTGATCCGCGGAAAAACCGTCACGAGATAGAATGAAATACGGTTCTTAGCCTTGTTCAAATAATTGAGTTTTTATAACTATTGGGTAATTATTTTTACAAGGATTTGACAACTAAAATTGGTACTCTAATTTTGTGGATGGCATCCAACAACGCTTCTACATCATCATCGAACTCAATTTCCCAAAAATTGTTCCTCGAAAAGGCCAAACTCGATGGCCAAAACTTTATGGATTGGTTCATGCAACTAAGGATAGCCCTTAGGTATGAGCAAAAGATGTGGGCCATCGAGGAGCCTTTGCCGGAAGCACCTGCGCCTACTGCGACTAGGGTGGTCCGAGACGCGTATGATAAGCGCGTCAAGGAAATGAACGAAGTGGCTTGCATTATGCTCTCATCAATGATTCCTGAGCTTCAAAAGCAAATGGAACATTTACGGGCATATGACATGCTTAACCAGCTGAAGGAAATGTTCCAACAGCTGGATAAGCTAGAGCGCTTCGAGTGTCTAAAGTCCCTTTTCAACTACCATATGCAGGAGGGCGGAAATGTGAGCGTTCACGTGCTTAAGATGAAAGCATTGGTTGATCGCTTAGAGAGGTTGGGATTTCTGTTGGGGAGGGAGTTGGCGGTGGATGTGATCCTACGTTATCTTCCTAGTTCTTTTTCACAATTTGTGTGGAACTATCATGTCCATGGCATGGACAAGTCCCTAATGGAGCTTCACAGAATGTTGAAGACCGTTGAGTCTGACATGTCCAAGAACCCCTCCTCGTCCAAACCCGTCCTAGCTTCCACTGCAAGGAAAAGGGGCACTGGCGGCGTTCTTGCCCAAAGTACCTTGAGGAGCTCAAGCGGGTAAAACCGAAGGGAGCGGGTAACTCAGTTACATTTATGATTGAACTCCACAATACCGCTACTTCTAACGGCTAGGTACTTGATACCGGTTGTGGCACTCATATTTGTAATAATGTGCAGGTGCTAAAAAGAAGTTGGGCGCTGGGTGCTGGAGAGCTTGGCCTGATCATGGGAAACAAGGATGTGGTTTCCGTGGAGCGGATAGGGAGTGTTGATCTCGCCTTTCCTTCAGGACTTGCTATTACCTTGTCAAATGTTTGTTTTTTGCCCTGCGTGGCACGAAACATTATTTCCTTTCACTCTTTGTTTGATGATGGTTATGAGTTTAATTTGATAATGGAATTATTTCTTGTTTGAGTGATGATGTTCTCTACTTTAAAGCTTATCCATGTCGTGGGATTTATGAAACAAGTGTGTGTTTGGAAGGTAATAAATCAATCATGAACGTTGATTCAAAGTCCAAAGGTGTATTGGACAAGTTGTCTTTGTGGCATAGTCGTCTTGGCCATATAAACAAGAAACGTATCACCAAACTCCAAGTGAATGGGATTTTGGTATCGTTTGATCACGGATCAAGCGAAGTATGCAATTCCTGTTTATTAGGCAAAATGACTAAAGCACCCCTCACCGGCGTTAGTGACAGAGGCAAAGACTTGTTGGACATTGTTCACACGGATATGTGTGGTCCGTTCAGGAATGCTACAAGAAACAACTGTAGGTACTTCGTTACTTTTACTGATGATTTCAGTAGGTATGGTTAAGTTTATTTGATTAAGCATAAGTCTGAAACCTTTGAGGTGTTTAAGGCATACCAAAACGAAGAGTAGAATCAATTGGGCAAGAGGATTAAGATTCTCAGATCCAATAGGGGTGGTGAGTATCTTAGTACCGAGTTTCTTGATCATCTTAGGGGTTGTGGAATTATTTCACAACATACTCCACCCAGGACACCACAATTAAATTGGGTCGCTGAATGGAGGAACCGAACTTTATTGGATATGGTTCTGCCTATGATGAGTCGTACAAAGCTACCCGCAAGTTTTTGGGGTTATGCTTTGGAAACCGCTGCTAGGACCTTAAACCTTGTACCAACAAAGAAGGTTGCAAGTACACCATTTGAGATGTGGCATGGAAGGGTTCCTTCGCTAGCCTATCTCAAGGTCTGGGGTTGTGAGGCTTACGTGAGACGTGAAGCTCAAGACAAACTTGAACCGAGAGCCGAGAAGTGTATTTTCATTGGCTACCCAGCTGGTTTTATGGGATATTTGTTTTACAAACCTTCGGAGAACAAGGTGTTTATTGCTCGAAGGGCGGTCATCCTTGAAAGGGAGCTTATATCTGCAGAAGCCAGTGGGAGGCAAGTCGATCTAGAAGAAATTCTAGATGACACCAATGATCAACCTAATGTTGGCACTAGTACCACTTCTGAGGTCGGCGTACCGGAAGAAGTGGAACCTCAAGCAGTGGTGGATGAGGTACCTGATACACAACCATTAGAGCTCCGTAGATCTGGTAGAGTTCGTAATGAGCCAGAAAGATATGGGTTTCTCATATCCATGGGTGATGAGCTATTGGTGGATCATAGTGAACCGACCAACTACCGGGAAGCCGTAGTGGGCCCTAAGTCTGCTAGGTGGAAATAGGCAATGGACAGTGAGATGCAATCCATGACGGATAATCAAGTCTGGGACATGGTTGATCCAGTACCCGGTCACAAACCCGTAGGGTGCAAATGGGTCTTCAGGAAGAAGACTAACATGGATGGAAAAGTAGACACTTTCAAAACCCGACTGGTAGCAAAGGGTTTCACTCAAACTCATGGTGTAGACTATGATGAAACTTTTTCTCGAGTGGCTATGTTGAAGTCTATTAGGATATTAATGGCTATCGCTGCATATTACGATTACAAAATATTGCAGATAGATGTCAAGACTGCCTTCCTTAACGGAAAGTTGGCAGAGGAGGTTTACATGGCACAACCTGATGATTACGTAAACCCCAAATATGCTAATAAAGTCTGCAAGCTTAAGAGGTCCATTTATGGACTTAAGCAAGCATCTCGGAGTTGGAACATTTTCTTTGATGAAAAGTTCAAAGAGTTTGGCTTTCCTAAAAGCAAGGATGAACCTTGTGTAAATGTCAGTGCTAGTGGGAGTGCTGTAGTTTTCCTAGTCTTGTATGTGGATGACATACTACTCATAGGAAGTGATGTGACTACCTTGCAGGAAGTGAAAACCTGGCTTGGGAGTTGCTTCTCTATGAAATACATGGGAGAAGCAGCATATATTTTCGGGATAAAGATCTATAGAGATAGATCTAAAAGAGTCATTGGTTTGAGCCAGAATACGTACATAGATAAAGTCTTGAAGAGGTTCAAGATGCAAGATTCCAAGAAAGGGAATTTGCCTATGTTGCATGGTATGGCGTTGAGCAAGTCTCAATGTCCTAGTTCTCAAAAGGAACTAGACGAAATGAGTCGAGTCCCGTATGCTTCGGCTGTGGGATTGATCATGTATGCTATGTTATGTACTCGGCCTGATGTGTCGTATGCCTTGAGCATGACGAGCCGATATCAGGCTAACCCTGGTCAAACTCATTGGGTTGCGCTTAAAAACATCCTTAAATATCTTCGGAGAACTAAGGAAATGTTTTTAGTGTTCGGTGGATCGGAGGAGCTCAGAGTTACTGGATATTCTGATGCTAGTTTCCAAACGGAAAAGGATAATTGCCTGTCTCAATCGGGATTTGTATTCTTATTAAATGGTTGAGCAATAAGTTGGAGAAGTTCCAAGAAAAATACTGTGGCCGATTCAACCACGGCGTCAGAGTATATTGCTGCAAGCGAGGCTGCTAAGGAAGCCGTCTGGATGAAGAAATTCATTCAAGAC
Organism: Dittrichia graveolens; assembly: GCA_038502395.1. Taxonomy (NCBI): domain Eukaryota; kingdom Viridiplantae; phylum Streptophyta; class Magnoliopsida; order Asterales; family Asteraceae; genus Dittrichia; species Dittrichia graveolens. The sequence continues at coordinate 57,443,891 of JARJIL010000003.1, forward strand.
CTTGGAGTTGTTCCTAGCATCGCTAACCCTATTGAGATCTTCTGTGACAATGAGGGTGCAGTAGCTCTAGCTAAGGAACCAAGAGCGCATCGATGTACGAGACACATTTCCCGGAAATATCATTTTATCCGTGATATTATCGAGAATGGAGACATTGTGGTCAGCAGAGTACCGACTGAGGGGAACTTGGCAGATCCACTCACCAAAACTTTGTCTCAAGTTAAGCATGATTCTCATGCTAAGTCTATTCATATTAGATTTGCTAGTGACTTGGTTTAATTATTTTAGTTGTATTTGTTATTGAGAACATTAAAGCAATAATGTATTTCTTATTATAATGACTATTAAATGGGGATTTAATATACGCATGATGTGATTACTTTATGAAACATTATTGTGTTCTATCTTTGCATGTTTAATAATTTCATGAATAAACTTGTTTATACTAAATACTCCACGATCAGTCGTTCTTCATTGGAAGGAAGAAGTGGAGGCGAGTGGTTGGTAAAGTTTTCATCTTGGATTGAATACTTGTTTACGCAACACTAGCCTGTACATAATGGTGATTAAGTAATTGGAGGACCCGTACCTGAGTTTACTGTTGGTTCTATGTACACAAGACACAAATTAATACGATATTACTAATAATAAATAAACCCATAGGGTCACACATTTATAGTCAATGGACACTAATTACATATATGAATACGATTTAAATATGTTTCCAACTCATTATATATATAAGTTTATATGCATTGTTGTATATTATTATTTATGTGAAATAATAATATTACTCTTATATATTGATATAAGATAATGCATATCAAATATATAAATATAAACATATGATATATATATATATATGTATGTATAAATATATATTTGTTACAAGTAAATTGTTACTAGTAACAATCAAGTATGTATATATAATACATCTAGATGTATTTTATACATGTTAAGACACATCTAGTATTTTCTTTTAAGTATTTAAAATAAAAACTAGAAAATTCTACATAATTCACAAATGGGGGCCATTTTGTGGTTTCTTCAAGTAAACTCCACCGAGACATGCATGTATGGAAAAAGTAAAGAAGCAAGAGGCAAGAGCCAAGAGGGGACCCTCCCCCTTCTAATTTCGTCCATGAAGTCCAAGGGAGGGGCCTCCCTCTCTTGCTTTTGCTTCTTGGCTTTATAGTTACATGCATGGTCCATTTTGTGACATACTTGCATGCTATCACCTTTCTTTGTGTTCTTAGAATTGTTCTAAGTGTTTTATACTTAAAAATATCCTTACTCTCTAGCATTGGTGTTCTTCAAGTTAGCAAAGGTGATTCATAAACACATACTCAGAATACATACATCTAGTTCAAGAAGAAGAACAAAGGTTGTTGCTTGCATTCTTGAATTTCAAGGGTTGGAGAAACTAGCATTTCAAGGTGTTGGAATCATTGGCTTGTGGATACCTTGGAGGAAGTCATCTCTTGGCTTCTCATAGATCAACCACTTCACCAACGGTTTTATCACGCTACAAAGGTTGTAGTTCTAAACACCCTATGTTTGGTTTTGTTTCTTAAGGCTTGCATATGGATCATTGGTGGGGAGTTTTAAAAAGTTTAAAGTTGTTGTTCATGCTTCCGTTGCTAAAATATATTTTGAAAAAACAAACAAACCCCAACAGTGGTATCAGAGCCACTTATGGATAGTTTTAAGAAACTTTATTTTTGAGTATGTATTGTTTAAGAAAATAGACAACTTTTCTTTTGTTAGAAAGTTTGTGGATTTTCTTGTTGTCAACTTATATATGTTTATATATTTATTTTTTGATGCAACCAAACCACATGCATGTTTGGTTGTGAAAGTTGTCTAAATATCAAGTGTTGACATATATGTTTGTTTGAGTGTATGTTGTGCATAACAAGCCATAGACAGTTTGTGTTGTGTTGAAAATTCGATTTGGTTGTAAAATTATTCTTTCATTTGGTATGTAATAATAATTTTACTTTTGTTTCATCTTGTTGTATTTTGTAAGTAGTAGAATAGTTTAGACTAGTTTACTTTTATAAAAATGTAACAAGATGGAGAAATGACCAAGTTGGAGTTTTCAAGTATGGTGGAGTTAACCATGAAGTCTTGGAGTCATTTGCACTACAAGGAGTTGTTTTGACAAGTGGGAGCTTCAAGTTCATCACAAGAGCAATTTTATGGTCCTTAGTTATGATTTGGTATTTTTGTATGGCTCACAAAAATACCACTTAGGATAAATGGCTTGGGTATGCACTTATACATGTTATTTGTGTGTGTTTATGTTTATATTATTATGCATGGTTGAAAATAGGATTTTTGCATGCTAGATAATATTTTTGACATAATATAAATCACCCAATGGGAGTTTGGTATTTCAAATTGACATAACATAAGATGTAAAATGAATTTTATATAAAAGGGCTTTTTATAAAGATTAAAAATCATTATGTCAAAATATAAATATATATATATATATATATATATATGTCAAAATATAAATATATATAACAACGATTTGTAGCTAGTGAGTTAATTTCATTGGTGAAAGTGTTGATCAACACACTTTATTTATTATTAGGGGCAATGGGATGTTGCTAGACGTTCTTACCATTGTCTATATCGGCTTAAGTTGTAACTTGTGCAAGTGGGAGATTGTTGGTTCTATGTGCACAAGACACAAATTAATACGATATTACTGATAATAAATAAACCCATAGGGTCACACATTTACATTCAATGGACACTAATTACATATTTGAATACGATTTAAATATGTTTCTAACTCATTATATATATAAGTCTATATGCATTGTTGTATATTATTATTTATGTGAAACAATAATATTACTCTTATATATTGATATAAGATAATGCATATCAAATATATAAATATAAACATATGATTTATATATATATATATATATATATATCTATAAATATATATTTGTTACAAGTAAATTTTTACTAGTAACAATTATATAAATGTATGTATATCCTTGTTACAAGTAAAAAGTTACTAGTAACAATCAAGTATGTATATAAAATACATGTAGATGTGTTTTATACATGTTAAGACACATCTAGTATTTTCTTTTAAGAGTTTAGAAGAAAAACTATAAAATTCTACATAATTCACATATGGGGGCCATTTTGTGGTTTCTTCAAGTAAACTCCACCAAGACATGCATGTATGAAACAAGTAAAGAAGCAAGAGGCAAGAAGGGACCCTCCCCCCTTCTAATTTCGTCCATGAAGTCCAAGGGAGGGGCCTCCCTCTCTTGCTTTTGCTTCTTGGCTTTATAGTTACATGCATGGTCCATTCTGTGACATACTTGCATGCTATCACCTTTCTTTGTGTTCTTAGAATTGTTCTATGTGTTTTATACTTAAAAACATCATTACTCTCTAGCATTGGTGTTCTTCAATTTAGCAAAGGTGATACATAAACACATACTCACAATACATACATCTAGTTCAAGAAGAAGAACAAAGGTTGTTGCTTGCATTCTTGATTTCAAGGGTTGGAGAAACTAGCAGTTCAAGGTGTTGGAATCATTGGCTTGTGGATACCTAGGAGGAAATCTTCTCTTGGCTTCTCATAGATCAACCACTTCACTAACGGTTTTATCACGCTACGAAGGTTGTAGTTCTAAACACCCTATGGTTGGTTTTTTTTCTTAAGGATTGCATATAGATTATTGGTGGGGAGTTTTAAAAAGTATAAAATTGTTGTTCATGCTTCCGTTGCTAAAATATATTCTGAAAAACCGAACAAACCCCAACATTTACTTCATGGATATTATCACGAGTAAATCAGGATAATAATATTATTTATCCTTTTACTGGAGATGCATGCGTTGCTTGATTATTAACATGGACTTGTTTAGATTGCTTTCTAACGCAGTTCGTAACTGGCTGTTATAAGGGGAGTTTTCATCCAAGAACTTGTTATTATGATAGGGCGATGTAGTCAAAGGTATTCGTTCCTCTTTTGAGAGATATCCTTAGGCCCCTCGTTGACTAAGCTAATGACAAATCAAAATGCATGGCCGTGCTCAAGTTGAATTGATAAGGGATCAATTATGCCACTTGTATTGTTAGTCATAGTTAGTCTTTATCGAGAAACATAATCGTGAATGATTTGGGTTTGACCATGTTCCATGACTTTAATTCACAACGGATATGGTGAACGAAGGGGTATATAATCACTTATCTATAGGACCTTTCCTTTTGGTTAGATATTTGTTTTGGGAATAGAAACCCTATGCTGACTTGGGGGCATAGATGCCTTACTAGAGGCCGCTCTATGTCGGTGACGCCTTTCGTGAGTTTGTCATGTGCAAGTGGGAGTCTGTTGGACTATGCCCACTGACACACACACAAGTTGGTATCATGGCTGATGAAGCAAGGGCCAATTGGGTCACACGCCAAGTATCGATTCCGACATCGCGGATGGTCAAATGAGAGAGAAAACCAGAAACTGGTTCTGGTGGGCCAAGACACGCCCGTGCCTCTTTGAGGTACGGCCGTGCCTTATGGGTAGGCACGATCCTAAGTCGGGCGTGACTTGGGCATGGCCTTTTGGGCTGGCACGCCTGTGCCTTGTGAGGCACGGCCGTGCCTTGTGTAGTAACAACTTCGTTAATCAGCTTTCAAGGATGGTTATGGTGGTGTTTATGGCCATAACTCTAGTAACTGATTGTGGCATGATGATAGACGGTTTTGAGTTAAAAATGGATCTCTATAAAAGCCACAAGAAGTTCTAGTGTTATGTTCCTTGAACTTGATTCACAAATATATACATATTGCACAAAATTCTCTCATACACACAAAAAGGAATTCAAGGCTTTGAAATTTTGTGTGTTAGGCTATTTGTGTGTTAGGCTATTTGTGGTGTTTAGGTTGGCATACCTAACACTCTAGCAAGTGGGAGACGATCAAGTCTTGATGTGGACTACGATAGAGGTGTACACGTTAGTACACGCAACTTCCAAACTCCAAACCTGCTGATACAAGGAAGATAGCTTCAAGGGAATGACACTATTTGTTGTATCTTTTTTTTGTTGCTTAACCATGTTTAGATTTTTGGTCAATATGGTGGGCACATTCGTGGTCAAATTTTGAAACGTATTTTCTTCTAGTTTTGCTTCTGCTGCGATTTTAGACCACGAAAACCCAACAATTATGCCATCCAAAAACCCGGCCTAGTTATGAGCGGTCCAATGGTAAGTTGAAGTATGTTTGATTATGCGTATTTAAGAACTAATCTGTTGAGAAAGACTAATTGTTTGATGATATCTAGAAAAGATAAGAATACCTTGTTATTTGAAAAGTTAGTATTTGTGAATAAATATGAATGCTAAAAGTTACATAAAGCTTGTAATTGATTGTATTTATGTGAGTATGTATGTATGAGTGTATGTACCATGTAATTATGGATGAGAAATACATGTGTGTTTGGAAAAAGGCTAGAAAGCCACCTCCTGCTTGACTTTTGTGTACGTGTGATATGAATATGGAAGGATTGATTTACTAAGACACCTCTTCAATTTGAATAGATTTATATGGTGAAAGAGAGAGAGAGTGTGTTTGTGTGTGTGTGTGTTTCTTAGAGACAAAGAAAAGAAGAAGTAGAACTTGAAATATTAAAGTGAAGAATAGTTGATTGATAATTCAAAACAAAGGTTAGATCATGTTTACAACATGTTATTGTCCATCTTGGTATGTTTTTCTATTAAGTTCTATGCATATGTGGTGAAACACCATTAATGGAGCTTGAAGCTCAAAACTTGGAAAATGGGTTTTGATTGTTTTGATGTTATTCATGGATTTTATGAGTTCTAGATGTTTGATGACATGTTATATGAAGTTTATACGTATTTTAGAAGTGTCTTGGATTGAATTCAGACCTAGAAAAGAGATAAGATATATGTTAAGTTGGCTGGATTTGGAAAAAGATAATGTGGGTGAGGTCGCGACGCGACGCCTCCATGTTTAGGACGCGAGTATGAGGAGTATCATGCTTTAATGTGGTTAAACGATATCTTTAACCGGGTACTTATAAAGGCCATTATTAGGTATGATGTGAGTCTTATAAGAGACGTATGTGATCAAGATGGAATTTGTTCCTCTCATTTAATTGGGAGTATAATATCTCTGGGCCCTAAAACAAGTTGAACACCATATGAGAATTGATGACGATCCATTTCTTCATGTTCAACGAGATGTTAAAACAAAGGGATAATTGATGACTAACCTATAACAACGATTTGTAGCTAGTGAGTTTATTTCGTTGGTGAAAGTGTTGATCACACACTTTATTTATTATTAGGGGCAATGAGATGTTGCTAGACGTTCTTACCATTGTCTATATCGGCTTAAGTTGTAACTTGTGCAAGTGGGAGATTGTTGGTTCTATGTGCACAAGACACAAATTAATACGATATTACTGATAATAAATAAACCCATAGGGTCACACATTTACAGTCAATGCACACTAATTACATATTTGAATACGATTTAAATATGTTTCCAACTAATTATATATATAAGTCTGTATGCATTGTTGTATATTATTATTTATGTGAAACAATAATATTTCTCTTATATATTGATATAAGATAATGCATATCAAATATATAAATATAAACATATGATTTATATATATATTTATAAATATATATTTCTTACAGGTAAATTGTTACTAGTAACAATGATATAAATGTATGTATATCCTTGATATAAGTAAAAAGTTACTAGTAACAATCAAGTATGTATATAAAATACATGTAGATGTGTTTTATACATGTTAAGATACATCTAGTATTTTCTTTTAAGTGTTTAGAAGAAAAACTATAAAATTCTACATAATTCACAAATGGGGGCCATTTTGTGGTTTCTTCAAGTAAACTCCACCAAGACATGCATGTATGAAACAAGTAAAGAAGAAAGAGGCAAGAAGGGACCCTCCCCCCCATCTAATTTCGTCCATGAAGTCCAAGGTAGGGGCCTCCCTCTCTTGCTTTTGCTTCTTGGCTTTATAGTTACATGCATGGTCCATTCTGTGACATACTCGCATGCTATCACCTTTCTTTGTGTTCTTAGAATTGTTCTAAGTGTTTTATACTAAAAAATATCCTTTCTCTCTAGCATTGGTGTTCTTCAATTTAGCAAAGGTGATACATAAACACATACTCAAAATACATACATCTAGTTCAAGAAGAAGAACAAAGGTTGTTGCTTGCATTCTTGAATTTCAAGGGATGGAGAAACTAGCATTTCAAGGTGTTGGAATCATTGGCTTGTGGATACCTTGGAGGAAGTCTTCTCTTGGCTTCTCATAGATCAATCACTTCACCAACGGTTTTATCACGCTACAAAGGTTGTAATTCTAAACACCCTATGATTTGTTTTGTTTCTTAAGGATTGCATATGGATCATTGGTGGGGAGTTTTAAAAAGTTTAAAATTGTTGTTCATGCTTCCGTTGCTAAAATATATTCTGAAAAATCAAACAAGCCCCAACATTTACTTCATGGATATTATCACGAGTAAATCAGGATGATAATATTATTTATCCTTTTACTGGAGATGCATGCGTTGCTTGATTATTAACACGGACTTGTTTAGATTGCTTTCTAACGCATTTCGTAACAAGCTATTATAAGGGGAGTTTTCATCCAAGAACTTGTTATTATGATAGGGCGATGTAGTCAAAGGTATTCGTTCCACTTTTGAGAGATATCCTTAGGCCCCTCGTTGACTAAGCTGATGACAAATCAAATTGCATGGCCGTGCTCAAGTTGAATTGATAATGGATCAATTATGCAACTTGTATTGTTAGTCATAGTTAGTCTTTATCGAGAAACATAATCGTGAATGATTTGGGTTTGACCATGTTCCATGACCTGCATTCACAACGGATATCGTGAACGAAGGGGTATATAATCACTTATCTATAGGACCTTTCCTTTTGGTTAGGTATTTCTTTTGGGAAGACAAACCCGATGCTGACTTGGGGGCATAGATGCCTTACTAGAGGCCGCTCTATGTTGGAGACGCCTTTCGTGAGCTTGTCATGTGCAAGTGGGAGTCTGTTGGATTATGCCCACTAACACACACACGAGTTGGTATCATGGCTGATGAAGCAATGGACTATTGGGTCACACGCCAAGTATCGATTCCGACATCACGGATGGTCGAATGAGAGAGAAAACCAGAAACTGGTTCTGGTGGGCCAAGGCACGCCGGTGCCTCTTTGAGGTACGGCCGTGCCCTACGGGCAGGCACGAGCCCAAGTCGGGCGTGACTTGGGCGTGGCTTAAGGCTAGGTACGCCCGTGCCTCTTGGAGGCACGCCCGTGCCCTACGCCTAGTGGACAGGCACGAGCCCAAGTCGGGCATGACTTGGGCGTGGCCTTTTGGGCTGGCACACCCGTGCCTTGTGTAGTAACAACTTCTTTAATCAGCTTTCAAGGCTGGTTATGGTGGTGTTTATGACCATAACTCTAGTAACTAATTTAGGCATGATGATGGACGGTTTTCAGTTGAAAATGGAGCTCTATAAAAGCCACAAGAAGTTCTATTGTTATATTCCTTGAACTTGATTCACAAATATATACATATTGCACATAATTCTTTCATACACACAAAAAGGAATTCAAGGATTTGAAATTTTGTGTGTTAGGCTATTTGTGATGTTTAGGTTGGCATACCTAACACTCTAGCGAGTAAGAGATGATCAAGTCTTGATGTGGACTACGATAGAGGTGTACACATTAGTACACGCAACTTCCAAACTCCAAACCTATTGATACAAGGAAGATTGCTTCAAGGGAATGACATTATTTCTTGTATCTTTATTTTGTTGCTTAACCATGTTTAGAGTTTTGCTCCATATAGTGGGCACGTTCGTGGTCAAATTTTGAAACGTATTTTCTACTAGTTTTACTTCCGCTGCGATTTTAGACCACGAACACCCAACAATTATAACATCCGAAAACCCGGCCTAGTTATGGGCGGGCCAATGGTAAGTTGAAGTATGTTTGATTATGCGTATTTAAGAACTAATCTGTTGAGTAAGACTAGTTGTTTGATGATATCTAGAAAAGATAAGAATACCTTGTTATTTGAAAAGTTAATATTTGTGAATAAATATGAATGCTAAAAGTTACATAAATCTTGTAAATTGATTGTATGTATGTGAGTATGTATGAGTGTATATACCATGTAATTATGGATGAGAAATACATGTGTGTTTGGAAAAAGGCTAGAAAGCCACCTCCCGCTTGACTTTTGTGTATGTGTGATATGAACATGGAAGGATTGATTTACTAAGACACCTCTTCAATTTGAATAGATTTATATGGTGAAAGAGTGTGTGTGTGTGTGTGTGTGTTTCTTAGAGACAAAGAAAAGAAGAAGTAGAACTTGAAATATTAAAGTGAAGAATAGTTGATTGATAATTCAAAACAAAGGTTAGATCATGTTTACAACATGATATTGTCCATCTTGGTATGTTTTTCTATTAAGTTCTATGCATATATGGTGAAACACCATTAATGGAACTTGAAGCTCAAAACTTGGTAAATGGGTTTTGATTGTTTTGAAGTTATTCATGGATTTGATGAGTTCTAGATGTTTGTTGACATGTTATATGAAGTTTAAACGTGTTTTAGAAGTGTCTTGGATTGAATTCAGACCTAGAAAGGAGATAAGATATATGTTAAGTCGGCTGGATTTGGAAAAAGATAATGTGGGTAAGGTCGCGACGCGACCCCTTCGTGTTTAGGACGCGAAACGTTCTATGAAATCCGACAAAAGCTAAACCGACATTCGAGAAAATCCGACTCTTTGAAGCTAACATGTTGAAATCCGACATTTGAGAATCTAGGACCTTAAATCCGACACTTGAAATCCGGATTTTTGTTGAAATCCGATACCCGAAATCCGATGGCCAGAATCCGTCATTTTATGGCGACGCGATTCGTCGGTATGTTGGACGCATTACGTCCGAGCAATTTCCAGTATTTGAAGAGTTTGTTGCTGGTTCGATATTGTAGCATGTTATATGTTTATTTATGTGTGATCTTAACATGTTGATTGTGGTTATGTTTGATATAAATATATGTGAATATATATTTATGAATCGAGATTGATTTCATTATGTTATTTTCTTAGGAACTGCGAAGACTCGGTGATATTAGACAACTGAGCAAATGTGATTGAGGACTGAGGTGAGTGGAACTTTACTCACAAGTGGTAATGGTAGTAATTGTGACATTCGGCAACAAATTTCCCAGGTTAGCCATTAGAAATTCTAATTTTTAAGCCTAGTATGACTAAAAATAGTATTTATGATTTAAATACATCCATAATAATATTAGATTTCATAGAAATCCCACCTATATGGTTAGAACCTTCCCGAGCTCGAAAAATCGAATTATTAAAAGTCAAGAATTACAAATCATGTACAATAATAAATATAATATCAATAAAAATAATTAAATACATCATAATACATATAAACATATATATGTATAAACTCATAAAAGTAATTAAAACTTTGTAATTAAAAGATTTAAACAAAATCATCAATTATACAAAATTTATTTAAACAAATTACACTTTATTATTCAAAAAAATAATAATAATAATAAAAGAAACCCCCCCTAAGGCCGGCCACCCTACCCTCCCCCCCCCCCCCCTCATAATTCTTTTGATTTCCTTCTCTTCCCAAGAAACACCTCTTGATCTCCCCCATACTCTACATAACCCCTTTACTCTTCTCATCATTTCCTTTACCACCACACTCAATCTCTTCTCTTTTCTCTCTTCTCTTTCACCACCAAAAATCTCCCAAGAACAAGAAGAATTGTTCATCTTGTGAAGATCCAACACCAAATCAAAGACAAGAGTTGGTAAGATGATCATATAATACTCAACTCTACTCTTCTACTCTTCTACTTTTCTTCTTTCTTCTTTCTTTTATTTATCTTCTTTGTTGTTCATCTTATTTCCTTTATATATATATCATGTAAATATAAACATCCTACCAATGTTGTAAGGAGCACATGAAATGTGCATCATCCTACCATTGTTGTATGGAACTTAATCAACTAATAATCAAGAAAATAAGACTTTGATCATGCATGTGTTTCATCTTAACAAATGTTGTAAGGAACACATAAAATGTGTATCATCCTACCATTTTTGTAAGAACACATGGATTATCAAAGCTTATACTCATACAATATGATTATTCATGAATATAAACATGTTATATTAAAGTTATGACCCATAAACAAAAAGAATAACAATCTGGCAGATTCTGATGCTAGAACTCCCCATTTATTTTTGTTATATCTGGAGTTCTAGGTATCAAAATCCATTGATTCTTTTTGTTTATCTTAGTTTAAAGTGTTACCTTTCATTTAAACCTGAATTCACTAATTTTCATCAACGTTTGATCCTTCAAATATATTTAATAAGACCCATATGTTGAATCTGGAAATCTGACAGATTTAGAAGGGTACACTTTAAACGCGTGGAACTTACTCATTCTTGGGTCAAAATACGTCTAGTTTTTTTTAAACGTTTCATCCTTGAACCATGGTTAATTCCCATTTTTAATCATGTAAAACCGAGGTCGTATGGGCCCTAAACAGACGTTTTAGTAACAACATGTCATCCAATCAGTGGACATCGTATACACTTTTAATTATTAAAAATATTAAACATGGATTATAAATTCCTATATTTTCACTGGACATTCTAGAAACGTGTATTAAGATTATATTAAAATATCAAGCCTTAATATGACCCCTAAAACACAGTTTTTAATTTTTAAAGTTCAACTTAAATAACTGAAAAATTCCAGTGAACACTTATGATTTATGGAAAAATAAAGACAACCTTTAACTATTTAATAAATAAGTTAACAACAAATAAATAATACAAAATAATAAATAAAATAAGTCTAATAAAGCTACATACCTCTTATATTAGGAAAGGAGCTTCGGTAGGAACAAGAAATCCTTACGAGTGAACACCTTTACATACCGAGTGAGTATCATAGCCCCTTTTTACCGTATTTCATATTATTTTTGGGGTGAAAGCATTTGTATATATTTCATAAAAAGTTTATTGCCTATCTTCTTATTTATTTCAAATATTATTTTGAGCACTTATGGTATTATTATTTGATGTGCTTGGGTGATCGTTGTAAGGCCCTTTCGTTGGACATTATTCCTTAACTCCGCTAGTGACCCGATGGTATTTGTAGGTAGTGCTATTTGGAGATTCCGACGTCTCTCATTTATGGTTGACGAACTATAGATGTACTTAACCACTACTAACGTCATTTAATATAGGCGTTAGGTTTATCATGGGCAATTGGTTGTCGGCTAGGTTGGATAATGGCTCAAGCAACAATCATCATAGTCTATTACTACCATGTGCAACGTATTGGGCAATATAATACATCTTCTATCATTCATGCATACTTTTATTTTATTCCAAAAACTTCCATCAATTATTTAAACTTTTCTCATTTAAAAGTATTCTGTGCATATATTAAGAAAACCTATGAACTCACCAACTCTAGTAGTTGACCTTTTCTTTCTTTTACCCGTGCTTTCAGGTGATCGACGTTAAGTACCTTATGCATACAAGCATGATGTGTGGCATTTCCATCTTCATCGTCACATTTTATGAAAACACTATCTATTTTATTTACGCATCGTACAACACAATGTCCTTTAATTATTATTCAGTTATGTAACTTTTATTTATGTTTTACCCGAACTATTTATTTTTGTTATGTTAATATAATGGTTATTGTCTATATGCCTTGTGCGATGATATCTTGTGCTGTGACACCTCGTGTTTCCGCTTTAGCGGGGTGTGACATATTTGGTATTAGAGCCTAAGGTTATAGAGAATGTTGTTTTCCTTATGGGGGGAAAACACCAACTTTAACCAAAGGTTTATAAAAATGTTTTTAAAATAATTTTGTTTAAAATACATCAAGTGTATTGATAATATAATTAAGTTGAGTACCACATTGTTATACCTCAATTAGACAAAGCTTGATCACCTATGTCTAATTAAGCTATGTACGATATGGCACTTAGGTTAGTTATAATAAAAATATACTTAGAAACAAAATTTTATTTATTTTCTTTCTAGATCATGATCATTGTGTGTGTGCATGAGCATAACATTCATATATAGACAATTTAAGTTATGAATTTAGTGAATAAGTCTATTCAAACCTTGCAGATCATGTCAAGCGAAAGTGAACCTACGGAGAACGGCCAAAGATCTTCCACCGATAGTAACCAATCCCCACAATACCAGCTGCCTGAAGGGTTCTTAGAACCCCTACGTAGACCCATAAGAATCTTTTACATTCCCTCCTCCCAACCAAACCAAAACCCAAACCCTGGAACAACCGGGCCACGGGTTAGACAAACTGCCCGAAAGAGGGTGGCCATTCCAGTACGAGCAACCGTAGCACCACCCCAGCCTACCGTGGGAGAACCTTCCCGGCAGATGAACGAGCCGGTAAGAGCCCCCGTCCTCACGGGAATCCTGATGATACCTTCATCCGGGATGACCGACGAGGAAAAGAGGAGATTCCACCACATGTCTCTGGAGCTATATAACATGAGAGGCATGTTAGATTACCAAACCTACAGGGTTAGTTCGTGCTTAAACATGGCAGACCTTAACCACCATCACGCAATGCAAGTCTTAGAGGCGGCTCAAGAAGCCCCAAGACTAATTAAGCTAGTGCATACATGCCTAGTTTTGGGGATTGTGTTGATGATGTTAGTGGGGCTAGCTTACATTGAATTTGGGCGCTAGATGGGTTGGAGTGGATTTACTTTGGGTTGTGTTGAAGATGTTAGTGGGGCTAGCTTTACATTGGATTTGTTGATTATGAACTAAAACATCCTATGTTGGTTTAAAGGATGTATGATTGTATGGCTATTATTAACACTCTACTAATATATATGGCATCTTTTAAAGAGCCGATTTTGGTAATTATTTTGTGCCAAGTGAATGATTGATTATTTAATTAAATCTCGTACTATTAGTCATATTTAATGCCATGATGAATTAAACACGTTACACGTAGAGTAGTATGATAAAACTAATTAGATTGAGTGACTAAAAATCGTCGTGTGATTATGCTCTAGAACGATGCCTCCACGAAGAGCAAACCCCAAGTTAGATCAACTTGTCATGGAACAAGTGATTGCAACAATACCCAACATAGTTAGCCAAGTTGCTGCTGGGCTTCCAACAAACCAAGGAGCACCATCCCCAACCCAAGATTGCAACTACAAAACCTTTAGGGCTTGCAACCCTAAAGAATTCTTTGGAACGGAAGGAGGTGTGGGTCTACTAAACTGGATTGAAAGCACGGAATCAGTCCTTAGCATCAGTAAATGTACGGAAGCAAACAAGGTGGAGTTTGCAGCATGTCGTCTGCAAGGGCGAGCCCTATCGTGGTGGAATATCCAAGTGCAAACGCTTGGAAGAAATGACGCGCACCAACTCACGTGGGATGCATTCCTCAGGCTATTAAGGGACGAATTTTGCTCGAAGAGTGAAATTCAAAAGCTGGAAGCCGAGCTGTGGAATCATGAAATGATCGGGGGCGACATCAACTCCTACACCACCCGATTTCATGATTTGGCCAAGCTGGTGCCGCACTTGGTGACCCCGGAAGAAAACCGTATCGATAGATACATTTGGGGTCTAGCCCCTGAGATCCGGGCAAATGTCACGGCTGCAAACCCCAACACCATCCAAACTGCGGTAAATCTAGCTACAAGACTTACCCACAATGCTATCCGTTCGGGATCGCTTGGGAGCGACAAGGAAAAGGGTAAGAGGAAGCTTGAGGAGGTGCCAAGGAAGCCATCCGGTGGAGAAGCTGCGAGGACTCGCAAAAGGACTAGAAACTTCGGAACTCAGACGCAAGCAGCCGATATAGGATGGAGATCCTACACTAAATGTGACAAGTGCCACAAACACCACGAAGGGAAGTGCATGGTGTGCTTTAGATGTAAGCGGCTAGGACACCTCAGCAAAACTTGTCGAGTAAAGCCATGCTTTAAGTGTGGAAGTCTGGAGCACCATGGCACCGTCTGCTCGTGGCCAACTCAAGGGTCTAATTATAATCAAGCATGTCCTACAAACCAAGGTAACCAAGGAAATCAAGCACGAGGCAGAGTGTTTGAGATTGGAGCAAATGAAGCTAGACAAAACCCCGATGTCGTTACAGGTACGTTTCCTCTAAACGGTTATTATGCATCAGTACTATTTGATTCAGAGGCCGATAAAAGCTTCATATCATTAATATTTAAGTTAAGGCTAAATTTAAAAACCATAGAAATGAAAGAGTCTTACACCATTGAATTTGCTAATGGTCAGAAAAGTAGCGTTAAGGACATAATCCCTGGTTGTACCTTGGGCTTAGCCGATAAAACATATACCATAGATTTAATCCCACTTGAAATGGGAAGTTTCGACATAGTTGTTGGGATGGATTGGCTTTCTAGCCATCGAACGGAAATCTGTTGCTTCGAAAAGATCGTCCGAATTCCGACGCCTGATGGTGAGACACTTAATGTGTATGGAGAAAAATCCGGAAGGGATTTCAAGATAATCTCATCCATCAAGATGAGAAAATGCTTAAGGAAAGGAAACGAGGCATTCCTAGCACATATAATCAATAAAAAAACCTATGAGAAAAACATTCAAGAAATTCCCGTCGTACGAGACATTCTTGAAGTATTTCCGGAAGATTTGCCAGGATTACCCCCGAATCGGCAAGTCGAATTCTATATCGATCTAGTCCCTGGAGCAGCTCCCGTGGCGAAAGCACCATATCGACTGGCCCCATCAGAAATGCAAGAGCTGTCGGCACAACTAAAAGAACTAATCGACAAAGGTTTCATTCAACCAAGTTCATCCCCTTGGGGAGCCATAGTTCTTTTCGTCAAAAAGAAGACAGGTCGCTACGAATGTGTATCGACTATCGGGAACTCAACAAGTTAACTATCAAGAACCGATACCCTCTCCCTCGAATCGATGATCTATTCGACCAACTTGAAGGCGCCAAATATATTTCAAAAATAGATCTTTGCTCGGGATATCACCAATTGAGAGTTCGCGAAGAAGACGTCCCCAAGACCGCCTTTAGAACCCGCTATGGACATTATGAGTTCTTAGTTATGCCTTTTGGGTTGACTAACGCTCCAGCAGTATTAATGGACTTAATGAATTGGGTTTGTAGACCATATTTAGATAAGTTTGCAATAGTGTTCATAGATGACATTCTTATCTATTCGCGAAGCAAGGAAGATCATGAGCAGCATTTGAAATTAATCTTAACACTACTCAAGGACCAGAAGTTGTATGCCAAATTCTCCAAGTGTGAATTTTGGATCCGAGAAGTACACTTCCTTGGTCACGTAGTTAATTCAAATGGAATTCATGTCGATCCAACAAAGATCGAGGCAATCAAAAAGTGGGAAACACCAAAGACGCCAACCGAGATTCAACAATTTCTGGGTTTGGCAGGATATTATAGGCGATTCATCGAAAACTTTTCACGCGTGGTTACACCATTAACGACTCTGAATCAGAAGGATAAGAAATTCATTTGGGGACATAAGCAAGAAGAAGCCTTTCAAACCTTAAAGCAGAAGCTATGCAACGCACTTGTCTTGTCATTGCCAACTGGAACAGAAAACTTTGTGCTCTATTGCGACGCATCACACCAAGGGTTGGAATGTGTTTTAATGCAAAAAGACAAAGTTATCACCTACGCTTCGAGACAATTGAAGGTTCATGAGAAAAACTACACAACTCATGATTTGGAGTTAGGAGCGGTAGTGTTTGCACTAAAAATATGGAGACACTATTTATATGGCATCAAGTGTACCGTCTACACTGACCATAAGAGTCTCCAGCATATTTTCAATCAAAAGATGCTTAATATGAGAAAAAGGCGATGGGTAGAACTCCTCAATGATTATGATTGCGAAATCTAATATCACCCAGGCAAGGCCAATGTGGTTGCCGATGCATTGAGTAGGAAGGAAAGAGTAAAACCAACGCGAGTACGAGTATTAGGAGCTGTTGTGCAAACCAGTCTGAAAGGAAGGATCCTCGAAGCTCATGAGCAAGCATTAAAAACAGAAAATCTAAAAGAGGAAAACCTCCGTCATTTGGAGCACAGATTCGAGATTGGAACTGATGGAGTACGTTACTTCAAAAAGAAGGTTTGGATACCCAAGGCGAATAACATAAGGTTAACGATATTGGATGAGGCACATAAGTCTAAGTATTCTATTCATCCTAGAGCCGATAAAATGTACAAGGATTTAAAGGAATACTATTGGTGGCCCGGAATGAAGAAGGATGTCGCCCTATACGTGGGGAAATGTTTGACTTGTGCAAGAGTTAAGGCAGAACACCAGAAACCCTCTGGATTACTGTAGCAACCAGAAATCCCGGAATGGAAATGGGAACAGATAACTATGGATTTTGTGACTAAGTTACCCCGATCCTCTAAAGGGTACGATTCCATCTGGGTAGTAGTAGACCGGCTTACAAAGTCAGCACATTTCCTACCCATTCGTGAAGATTACAAGATGGAAAAGCTGGCACGAATCTACATAAATGAGATCGTCATGCGTCATGGAGTGCCCATCTCTATCATCTCGAATAGGGATAGTCGCTTCACTTCCCGATTTTGGCAATCACTTCAAAAAGCACTGGGAATGCGAGTCAATTTAAGCACCTCTTACCACCCCGAAACAGACGGACAATCGGAAAGCACTATTCAAATGCTGGAAGATATGTTACGTGCTTGTGTGTTAGATTTTGGTGGGAGTTGGGACTCGCATTTGCCACTGGTTGAATTTTCATACAATAATAGTTATCACACCAGCATCTACATATATGAAGCATTGTACGGACGCAAATTTTTGGGAATCCATGGGTATCAAAGCACGCAACGGAAGCAACAAAAACACACAAAAAGATCCCATGATTTCCCAATGGTGGTGAAAACTTGCAAGAACATGCATGCAACCAAAAACAAGAACAAAGAGAAGAAGGAGAACAAATCATACCCTCGAAGACTTTGATACTTGGCTGGATCAATTCGGATTTGGGATGTAAGCTTGAAACAAAAGGCTCGAAGCCCTAATGCAAGTCCATACCAAGAAGCCTTCAACCTCTTTGTACTAGCAAACTGAAGCACCACCAATACTTGATGGATATCTTCTAGAACATCCTTGAAACACTTGTGCACAAATCACCAACACTTGATCTTGCTCTCTCTCTCAATGGAAGAACTCACAAGTATATGTATTGCACAAAATGGACCAAAAAAGGCTAATGAACCAAGAGAGCCCTTTTTAAAGACCTTCATTCTGTTCAAAAGACCCAGAGTCGGACCCCAATGGCACCATCTCATTGGACCAACTAAAATGGTCCAATAAAACACAAGTGTCACTTGGAATTCTGCCTTCACGACTTCTTCACGGGCTCTCACGGGCCGTGAAGGATAAATGCGCCACGACCGGCCATTTATCCTCCATGAGTCATGCCGCGCCGTGCAAGAATCGTGAGGGTTCGTGCCTTCACGACCTCCTTCACGGGCCGTGTAGGGTCCTGAAGCCCTAGGGTTTCACGAACCATGCGGCCCACGATAGGAGTCGTGGACACGAGCTGCTACACGACCCGTGGAGCATCCTTCACAGTCGTGAAGCCTAGGTCAACTAGAATTTGACCATTTTGACTCTTTCTTCTTATAGTAGGCTGTCGAGATTGAAACTTGGCGTGTGACCCAATAGGCCCGCGTTTCATTGGCAGTGATGCTGGCCTACGTATGTCAGTGGGCAGATACTAACAAACTCCCACTTGCTCATGACACACCGTATCCATGGGCACCACAGACAGGGAGCGGCCTCTAGCAAGGCATCCCTGCCCCCAACTAAACACAGGGTATGTCATCCCTGACAAGTACCAAGTTAAACTAAAAGAGTTTGACATGGTCCTATAGATAAGTGATCAATTATCTTATTTTTCGTGATATCCATGTGAACACGAGACATGGTACAAAGTCATTCTCCGATCGTTCACGATTATGTTTCTCGATCAAGATTTGTGGTGACCAAAAGGTGAGTTGCAACTGATCAACAATCATTGCAAACTCGAGCATGGCCATGCATTTTGGTTTCAGCGCCCAATCATCGAGGGGCCCAGGGATACCTCCTTTATAATAGCCAGTTACGGACTACGTTTGAAAGCAGTCAGAATAAAGCAAACCAAAATAGTGAAACACATGCATCTCCGGTCTAAGTATAAAAGATATTATCATCCTGATTTACTCTTGACATGTACCATGAAGTAAGATCAGGTGTGGGTCGTCCAATCACTTGAAACTCTTTTCAAGTATAGGCGAAATATTGCGTCCCTTGTATTCAATCCCTATTGAACACTATGACCAATCATTTCCCTCGATCTTCGTTCATACTTCCTTCCTTGAAGAATGACCGATCGTGGACAGTTTAGAATGTAAAACATTCAAGGAAGTGATAAAACATGCAAAGTTGGAACACCATAATGATTTAAAGAAAATATTCGCTACACGCGTATCATTAAATCTCCATTTAATAATCAATACATTCAAAAATACAATATTGCTTAATGTTCCCAATAACATAGTAAATACATCGAATACAATAACCAATATACAACTCAAACCAAGTCACTAGCAAATCTAATCCCGATAGCACGTGTGTGGGCATCGTGCTTGGCTTGCGACAACGGTTTAGTGAACGGATCCGCCAAATTATTATCCATGTGTACTTTGCTAATGACGATGTCTCCTTTTTCGACCACGTCCCAGATAAAATGATATTTCCGCGGAATATGCCTCGTCCGTAGATGAGACCTCGGTTCCTTTGACAAAGCAATGGCACCCTCGTTGTCACAGAAGATCTCAAGAGGGTCGCTGATGCTTGGAACCACTCCCAGATCAAGCAGAAATTTCCTTATCCATACGGCCTCCTTAGCAGCTTCACTGAACGCAATGTATTCCGACTCGGTAGTGGAATCGGCCACGGTGTCTTTCTTGGAGCTCCTCCAGGATATAGCACCGCCGTTTAATAGGAACACGAACCCCGATTATGATCGGCAGTCATCCCTATCGGTTTGGAAGCTTGCATCAAAGTAACCCTTTACTCTAAGCTCTTCCTCACCTTCGTACACCAAGAACATCTCCTTAGTCCTCCGAAGATACTTGAGAATGCTCTTCACCGCCGTCCAATGAGCTTCGCCAGGGTTCGCTTGATATCTACTCGTCATGCTCAAGGCACACAATACATCAGGCCTTGTAGATAGCATGGCGTACATGATCGAGCCCACAGCCGAAGCATATGGCACTCGCTTCATTACTTCCCGTTCCTCTGGGGAACTAGGGGATTGAGTCTTACTCAATACCAAATCATGTGACATTGGAATGAACCCCTTCTTGGAGTCTTCCATCCTAAACCGCTTTAGGACTTTGTCAACATATGTACTTTGGCTAAGCCCAATAAGCCTCTTGGATCTATCTCTAAAGATTTTGATCCCAAGAATATAAGTCGCATCTCCTAGATCCTTCATTGAAAAACAATTCCCTAACCAAGTTTTTACACCTTGAAGGGTCGGGACATCGTTTCCAATGAGGAGTATGTCATCGATATACAAGACTAGGAACACAACTATGCTCCCACTAGCTCTAGCATATACGCATGGCTCATCCTTGCTTTTCAAAAAGCCAAACTCTTTGACTTTCTCATCAAAGAACAGGTTCCAGCTGCGCGATGCTTGCTTAAGTCCATAAATGGACTTCTTTAGCTTGCAGACTTTATCCGGATGCTTGGTGTGTACAAAACCCTCGGGTTGGGTCATATAGACCTCCTCGCTAAGTGTCCCATTAAGGAACGCGGTTTTTACATCCAATTGCCAAATCTCATAATCATGAAATGCGTCAATTGCCATGAGTATCCGGATAGACTTCAACATAGCCACCGGGAAAAGGTTTCATCATAGTCTACACCATGAGTTTGCGTGAAACCCTTCGCTACCAGTCGGGCTTTGAAGGTGTCTACCTCTCCATCTATGCCGGTCTTTTTCTTAAAGACCCATTTGCAGCCTACGGGTCTACACCCGGGCAGCAGATCTACCAAATCCCAGACTTGGTTATCCGACATGGATTGCATCTCGGACTCCATAGCCTCTTTCCACCTAGCGGACTCAGGGCCCACCACGGCGTTCCGATAAGATGATGGTTCATCATGATCCACCACTAGGTCGCAGCCCTCAGACATGAAAAACCCATATCTCTCTGGCTCGTTGCGACTCCTACCGGATCTTCTAAGAGGTAAAGGATCCGTGTCAGGTTCTCCAGCAGCGCCGTGCTGAGAATCATCTTGTGAACTAGTGCAAACTTGAGGTTGGTCATTGGAGGGTTCTTGAATCTCTTCAAGATCTACCTTTCTCCCACTAGCGTCTTTGGATAGCATCTCCCTTTCAAGAAAGACGGCCCTCCGAGCAACAAATACCTTGTTCTCAGACGGTTTGTAAACAAATATCCCATAGACCCGGCAGGGTATCCAATGAACAAACACCTCTGGGCTCGGGGTTTCAATTTGTCCTCCACCTCATGTCTCACATAGGCAGGACAACCCCAAACCTTTAGATATGAAAGCGATGGAACCTTTCCATGCCACATCTCAAAGGGTGTCTTCTTGACCTTTTAGTTGGTACGAGGTTAAGGATTCTAACGGCCGTTTCCAATGCATAGCCCCAAAAGCTAATGGGTACATCCGTACGACTCATCATACACCGAACCATATCCAATAATGTCCGGTTCCTCCTCTCGGCGACACCATTTAATTGTGGTGTCCTAGGAGATGTCAATTGCGAAACAATTCCACAATCTTTTAGATACTCACGAAATTCCGAACTTAGATACTAACCACCACGATCCGATCTAAGCATCTTAATTCATTTACCCAATTGGTTCTCAACTTCGTTCTTGAAAGTCTTGAAAACCTCAAAGGTTTCCGACTTTTGTCTCACCAAGTAGACATACCCATACCTACTGAAATCATCGGTAAAGGTTACGAAGTACCTTGAGTTATCCCTAGTGACATGCTTGAACGGACCACACACATCCGTGTGAACGATATCCAACAAGTCTTTGCCCCTCTCACAAACGCCGGTGAAGGGTGCTTTGGTCATTTTTCCCAAAAAGCAAGATTCGCATTCATCATCCGAACCATGGTCAAATGATTCCAAGATCCCATCCACTTGGAGCTTGGCGATGCGTTTCTTGTTTATGTGGCCCAAACGACCATGCCATAAAGATAACTTATCATAATCACATTTGGATTTAGAACCAAGATTCATGATTGATCTATTACTTTGCAAGCATACGCTTGTCTCATATATGCCACGACATGGATTTGCTTTAAAATAAAATAAATCATTCTTAAAGCATGAAATAATTCCATTAGAGAAATTAAAGTCAAATCCATCGTCAACAAGTGCATAAAATGATAAAATGTTTCTTGCCATGCAGGGCGAATAAGATACATTTAATAAAGTAATAGATAAGCCGGATGGAAAGGCGAGGTCCACGCTCCCTATCTTCTCAACCGGGACAACCACCTTGTTTCCCATGATGAGATCCAGCTCCCCATCAACCAAGTCCCTACTTCTTATTAGTACCTGCACATTATTAAGTACCACACCCGGTGTCCAAGACCCAAGCGTTAGAAGTATAAGTGTTATGGAGTTCAATCATATACGTACCGGAGGTGCCTTGTCCCTTGGCGGGAAGCCTCTTGAGCTCCTCCGTGTACTTGGGGCAACTACGCCGGTAGTGTCCCTTCTCCCCGCAGAAGACGAAGTTGGCCTCTTCCGGTGAGGGGGCTATAGGAGCGGGTTCCTTCCCCTTTGGCTCCGGCGCCGGGAGTGGTTTGGGCTTGGGTGTTGCCACCTTTACCTTCCCCTTTCCCTTGCCCTTGGAGCTTGAAGCGGGCCTCTTCCTCTTAGCACCTCCCTCATGGATGGCTAGGACGGGTGCGGAGGTCGATGGCTTTGCCTTGGCCATGTTAGACTCGGCGGTCTTTAACATGCCGTGCAATTCCATCAAGGACTTATCCATATTATGCATATGGTAGTTCACAATAAACAGACCATATGCTTGAGGCAAAGATTGGAGGATACTTTCCGTAGCCAACTCTTTCCCCATAGGAAAGCCCAACCTCTCATGCTGGTCCACGTATTGCTTCATACGAATCACGTGGGAGCTCACGTTCCCGTCCTCCTGCATCCGACACCCTACAAAGGCCTTGACACACTCGTAGAGTTCTTGCCTCGCTTGCTGCTGGAACATTTCCTTTAGTTGCGAGATCATGTCAAACGCACCAACGTCCTCGAATTGCCTTTGCAACTCGGAACTCATGGTCGTCAACATGAGGCAAGTCACCTCATTGGTGTCTTTAAGGCGCTTCTCATAAGCATCCTTAATGGCCCGCGTAGCGGTGGTAGCAGGAGCCTCCGGAAGAGGTTCCTCTAGGACGTACAACTTACTTTCATGGCGCAAGACAATCCTCAATTGCCTAAGCCAATCCATGAAGTTTACGCCTATGAGTTTCTCTTTCTCCAAAAATGGACGGAGTGAAATGTGTGTCGCGGTGTTGCTTGTAGATGCCATCTAAAAGAAGGCAAAGCACACAAAAGGTTAGTTCGACATATTTTAATCCTGGTTAAATAATTACCCAATAGTTTAACACTTAAATTTAACAAGGGCTAAGAACCCAACATAACTTTCACTACATGACGGGTTTACCGCGGATCACTTCGTGAAGGTATTTAGGCCGGTAAACGCTTTACCAATTGCAATCCGTGATTACAACTCTTAGGCACTTGCGTGATCCTTCGGTACTCATAGCACCGGTTTGGCATGTTTGATCCCTTCCCACACCAATTCCTCAATAAGCCGCTTTGATAACTCGGTATAGGCACGACAATTATCAAGGCGTATTAAATTGGAATTGCAAATCGTCCAACAAGATACACGATGACGCCCTTGACAATAATTGGCTCGTGCTAAGCTCGACAACCAAAGATTTCAAGACGCCACACGCACCTTCCACACAAGTCCACATGGAACAACTCGTGCTAAGCTCGACAATTGTCCCATGCTTCATTAGATTCGGGTGGTATCATCTTTTGGATGGTGTGTGATTTACGTTTTTGAGAAAAACGGGACTTTTGTTTTTCCGGTCAAAAACCTCTTTTCGTTTTGATTAAAAAAAGTGACAAAACGCATTTTTCACCAATTGAACATAAACACTTTATATTCGTTTGTTAATCAAGTGAGCGAGCGGAGCTTGTTAACCAATTAAGGAAAACTATATAGTTTTATTATTTTCAAAAGATTTTCTAGCATGCAAAGATCCTACAACCACGCAAGAAAAATAAATAAATAAAACTACACAACCACGCATAGAAAACCGATTTGAGCCAACCTAAGTGTTCCCCGGTGAGCTAACCGAGGAACTAAGTCTACTAAGGACAAACAATCCAAGACTTCGTGGTGTGCTCAAACTCGATCTCACGCCTCCGGATCCGAGGTAGCCAAGACGTCTCCTAAGACTCCCGTTGGTGCCTCCGGTCTTCCCTTCTCATTACATACATAATTTAAAGAGAAATGAAATGCAAGCCACACAATCTATTCTAAGCTAATATACAATTATAAAGAATAAATACTTTGGCGTGCAAGCCACAAATAAATAAACAAATAAATTATTACAAACCGGATTAAATAACTTATTACAAACCAAATGTGGTACAAACCACCAAATGAATGAACAACAAATAAAGCAACCAAACAACCACACAAAGGTCTAGGCTCAAACCGGTGCTCACAAAAACGAAACAACCACAAAGCATGGTGTGCCACACCAAACCATGCACAAAACAATATCCCAATTAAGTTTATTCAAAAACTAAAGGCACAAGAATAAACCTTGTACATATGCATTAGGATTCCAAACACTTTGAAATCCATATTCATATATACACAATTTACATGTATGCATGTGTGCATTTTATGCCAAAACCACCCAATACATACATATAAAAGAATTAGGATATTATGGGGCTTAAACTACAAGGCTAAACAGCTTGAAATGATTCTGGAAACACCAAAATCAAATGCTAAAATCCATTTATAGTTTTCTTTTTCAAAAAGGCCAAAAATAGCCTGTTCACGACGCCTTCACGAGCTACTACTCTTCACGGGCCCTCACGGGCCGTGAAGGCAGTACGCTCTACGACTCGTGAAACAGATTAAAAACCTTTCACGACCACCACCCCACGAGATTGGTCGTGTGGCCTTCACGACTCGTGAGGCAAGCTCCACGGCCCGTGAAGACCTTCTGGACAGAATGTCCAAAATCAAAATATGGATTTTCAAGCCACAAAGGTGCATGCATCTTGCAAGTATGGCTCTGATACCACTGTTGGGAATCCATAGGTATCAAAGCACGCAACGAAAGCAACAAAAACACAAAAAAAGATCCCATGATTTCCCAATGGTGGTGAAAACTTGCAAGAACATGCATGCAACCAAAAACAAGAACAAAGAGAAGAAGGAGAACAAATCATACCCTCGAAGACTTTGATACTTGGCTAGATCAATTCGGATTTGGGATGTAAGCTTGAAACAAAAGGCTCCAAGCCCTAATTCAAGTCCACACCAAGAAACCTTCAACCTCTTTGTACTAGCAAACGGAAGCACCACCAATACTTGATGGATATCTTCTGGAACAGCCTTGAAACACTTGTGCACAAATCACCAACACTTGATCTTGCTCTCTCTCTCAATGGAAGAACTCACAAGTATATGTATTGCACAAAATGGACCAAAAAAGGCTAATGAACCAAGGGAGCCCTTTTAAAGACCTTCATTCTGTTCAAAAGAGCCAGAGTCGAACCTCAATGGCACCATCTCATTGGACCAACTCAAATGGTCCAATAAAACACAAGTGTCACTTGGAATTCTGCCTTCACGACTTCTTCACGGGCTCTCACGGGCCGTGAAGGATAAATGCGCCATGACCGGCCATTTATCCTCCACGAGTCATGCCGCGCTGTGCAAGAATCGTGAGGGTTCGTGCCTTCACGACCTCCTTCACGGGCCGTGTAGGGTCGTGAAGCCCTAGGGTTTCACGAACCATGCAGCCCACGACAGGACTCGTGGACACGAGCTGCTTCACGACCCGTGGAGCATCCTTCACGGTCGTGAAGCCTAGGTCAACTGGAATTTGACCATTTTGACTCTTTCTTCTTATAGTAGGCTGTTGAGATTGAAACTTGGCGTGTGACCCAATAGGCCCGCATTTCATTGGCAGTGATGCTGGCCTACGTGTGTCAGTGGGCAGATACTAACACAAATGTAGATCCCCGCTCAGCCGGTTGAAAATCGGAGACCGACAATTGTGCAGACCAGACGTTGCACACGAAACCACTGATAAGATAAAAATTATGAGGGAAAGGCTCAAAACTGCTAGGGACCGACAAAAGAGCTACGCCGACAATTGCAGGAAACCCCTAGAGTTTCAAGTTGGCGATAAAGTTCTACTAAGCATATCACCTTGGAAAGGGATAGTGCATTTTGGGAAATAGAACAAATTATGTCCGCGGTACGTTGGGCCATTCGAGATAATCGAAAGGATTGGACCGGTAGCCTACAAGCTAAAACTGCCACAAGAACTGAGCGCCATCCACGACACGTTCCATGTGTCGAATTTAAAGAAATGTGAAACGGAGGAAACCTTAGTCTTACCCTTAAAATATGTACAAATTTATGACCGGTTCCACTTTGTAGAAGAACCAATAGAAATCCTTGACTGGGAGGTCAAAAGACTAAGGAGAAGCAAGATCCCCATCTTAAAAATTCGTTGGAACTCAAGGCACGGGCCTGAATACACTTGGGAGCGAGAGGATTATATGAAACTCAAATATCCGCACCTCTTCGCCAAAAAGCAAGTCCAGGACATCAACGATTAATTTCGGGACGAAATTCTTTTAATCAGGGGAGACTGTGACATTCGGCAACAAATTTCCCAAGTTAGCCATTAGAAATTCTAATTTTTAAGCCTAGTATGACTAAAAATAGTATTTATGATTTAATCAGGGGAGCACTTATGGTATTATTCTTTGATGTGCTTGGGTGATCGTTGTAAGGCCCTTTCGTTGGACATTATTCCTTAACTCCGCTAGTGAGCCGATGGTATTTGTAGGTACCGCTATTTGGGGATTCTTACGTCTCCCATTTATGGTTGACGAACTATAGATGTACTTTACCACTACTATCGTCATTTAATATAGGCGTTAGGTTTATCATGGGCAATTGGTTGTCGGCTAGGTTGGATAATGGCTCAAGCAACAATCATCATAGTCTATTACTACCATGTGCAACGTATTGGGCAATATAATACATCTTCTATCATTCATGCATACTTTTATTTTATTCCAAAAACTTCCATCAATTATTTAAACTTTTCTCATTTAAAAGTATTCTGTGCATATATTAAGAAAACCTATGAACTCACCAACTCTAGTGGTTGACCTTTTCTTTCTTTTACTCGTGCTTTCAGGTGATTGACGTTAGGTACCTTATGCATACAAGCATGATGTGTGGCATTTCCATCTTCATCGTCACATTTTATGAAAACACTATCTATTTTATTTACGCATCGTACAAGACAATGTCCTTTAATTATTATTCGGTTATGTAACTTTTATTTATGTTTTACCCGAACTATTTATTTTTATTAAGTTAATATAATGGTTATTGTCTATATGCCTTGTGCGATGATATCTTGTGTTGTGACACCTCATGTTTCCGCTTTAGCGGGGTATGACAGTAATGTTATGAATTGCTTGATTTAAGGAATGTTTGATATATGATGATGGATTGTGGTTTCTAATATGCCATTATAGATTTTTGAGTCTAATATGAGAAGATTGACTGTTTGTTATAATATGCCATGATAGACTATTAGTCTAATAATTGTTGATCAAGAATTGTATGATTACGTATGTGTTATTATGTGGTAGAGTTATGCTTTGCGTTCGTGGTTGAATGTGTATCTGGATTGTTTGAGAACCAACAGCCGTTGTAACAGGTTGGAGGTGATTAGCTTCTGTGAAAGGGCTAGTTGGGGTTAGCTGCTGTTGAAAGAGCTGGGCTCGTCTGCGGTTGGTTGAATAGTGGTAGTCCTACTGATGCATGCATTGTATCAGGGGGAATTTCACTCTGCCGATCGGCGGAGGGCTATCGGTAAACCTTTACTTTGGCCCGTACTGGTTGTAGGTTTGGCAGAACCGTCGGTCCTCAGGCTTTGAGAGATTGATGAATTGAGGGATTGTTAGTGATTGTTGTTCAGTTGTGGACTTTTGTTGTTGATAGCTTGTTTGTTGCTTCCATTCACTTACGTTAGTGCTAATTCCCCATGGATGATTGCTTTTGGCAGGTTTGTTGTGATTTGCTGTTTAACTGTATTTGTAGGAAAGGTTGAATTTGACCAATGCTCTGATATTGTGTTTTGAGAAGAGACGAGCCGTGTTTTATAAATATTTTGTAACATAACTTTATGATGTATTTTTTAAATGGTACTTTGTCTTTTATGGGTGTTTGTTTACAAAAATTTGTATACGCTTCCGCAACGAATTAAAAAAATTTTGGCTTAAGATTTCGGTGTTAAAGTTTGGTATCAGAGCCTTGGTTTGGCGTTGCAAGCACGATTAGAGTGTTGCATTCCCAAATCTTGGCTCGTGTTTGGTCAAATATTCCTTTGAGGAATTAGAGTGAATTGGAAATGTTGTGTGTTAGTTAGTATGTTATATACAAACGGTTTATCTAATGAGCTTGTGAGATGATGTGATTGTATAGATATGGCTCACAGAGATACCCCTGATGACACTCTTGTGACCCAAGAAGTGGCTGGAACATTAACGGTGGATGTTTTGAATGTAACAGGTCAAGGTGGTACTTCAGGTTGTGAACCTGGAACAGATCAGAGTGAATATATTTCCAACTTGGAAAGTGAACTTTTGGAACTCAGAAATGCTATGTGTAGCATGGAACGAGAGAGGATTATTCAGAACGAAAGAATTCAGATTCCTATGTTTATTACAACTCAAGCTACAACAGTAAAAGTTATGGTTCCGTTTTCTTCAGTATCACAAGTGACACAACAACCAACTTTTCATCCTTTTACTACTCAAGGAGCTTATCGTTTTGTGTATTCAGGATTCAAACCACCATGTTCATATAAGCAATTCTTGGATTGTAAACCTTCGGAGTATTATGGAAGTACATACCCCAATATAACTTTTAATTGGTTGCGAGAAATTGTAAAGGCTTTAGATGCGTGTAATTGGGAGGATTAATTGAGAGTTTGTTTTGCGACTCGTATGCTTAAAGGAGATGCTATGGTATGGTGGGATTCCTTTACTAGTTATTTTTCGAAACAACAAGACAATGTGATTTGGGTGTAGTTTCAAGAGAAACTATGTGAACAATATTGTAATACTTTTGAGATAGCTCGTATCAAAAGAGAGTTTATGGAGTTGCATATGACTGGAAACATGTCTGTGGATGAATTAATCAAACAATTTAACAAGAGATTGCGTTTTGTGAAGCAATGGGTGCCTGATGAGGCATCAAAGATATAACACTTTGTGGGTGCTTTGCTTCCGGATTACCGAAGTGCTACTAGATGGGCTAGCACATTGTCGCAATCATTTACCTTAGCCGAGTCGGCTGAAGGTGATTGGAAGGCTAGAGATTGAATAAATCGAGATTAGATTTCTCAACAGAAATTCCGATGGGAACAATATAACGTTGAAAAGCACAAAGGGGCAGAGTAGCCAGAGAAAGGAAATTCGAAACATAAACCTATGTTTGATGAATCTAATTAATGAGTACCACGGTGTGGAAAGTGTAAATCTCACCACACAGGATCTTGTACGCCTCAAACTATGCGATGTCTTACATGTGGGTAGTTTGGCCATGAAATGAAATAATCTTGTTTCTCACGAAAGGTATGTTGCATTTGTATTGAAGAAGATCACCGAGCAAGAGATTGTAAATGTTAACCAAAAACTTGAGTCAGGGTCAAGAGTTGGGGATTCTCGTCAGCAAGTGGATGAAAGAGAAAGAACCCTTCTATGCAAAATGATAGAACTTTCAATATGATGGCTGATGACATTGCCATTACTAAAGATGATGTAACAGGTACGTTTTGATAATCTTGATACCTGTACGTGTGTTTATTAACTTTAGAGTTAATTATTGACATTTGATGCCGATGTGTGCTAAGTGTGTATGCTTACTTCTAAAGAGGAAGATTCTTTAGAAGTAGAGATAGTTCATGTACATTTTCTAAATCGTGAATTAGCTGATGTCTATGACAGTAATTGATGTGACAATAAGTACGTGATATTTCATATGATGTGAATTGAGTATGAAATACCCTAGAAAGGTGTTTTCAGATTAGTTGAATTGCATGCTATGTTATGTGTTGCAAGACTTGTCTCGCCTCGTGTGTTTGTATATGTATATATGTATGCGTTTATGCAAAGAAGAAGGAAAGTAGATAAGTTATTGAAGCTTGGAAGGTTTTGTGACGACCAAGAAATGTTTATGATAAAGATATAACTGAGATTATGAGTTATTGGTAAGCCTGATGCGTGAAGATAATCTATGATGATGATTGATGAACCTAAAGAGATTTATGATATATTGAGATATTGTATTTTCCGAATTGATATATATATATATATATGTTATGATTTGGAATTGGAGGAATGGTATATGTTCAATGATAGTTAAATATTCCTAAGAAGAATGATTCAATCCATGACTTGGAAGTTGTAGCAGATGCGTTTGTATAATATGGAAGTATTGATTATAAAGAAAGGTATGTGTAATTGATTTGATTATTAAAAGAAGTAGTAGATGTTTACATATATGAATGAGTTGAGCATGTGGCAGAGACAATGATTAGAATGAATCAAAGATTGTTATTGAGAGATTTGACATTACATCGGAGAGACAAATTGTTGTCAGCCATGTTGATATGCGAGGGAGCTAATAATGATAACATTGGAATTATGCGAATTGAAGTATAGTTGACTTGGTGGATAGAATTGAAGTTGCCTTTACTCGAAGTTGATGGATTAATTATTGAAATTATCAAATTAGGAAGAGCGAAGAGGAATTAATTACCAAAACATGTGGGCAGAAGACTTATAGACCCTTGTGTATATATGCCTTTGCTTGAAATTTGGAGATTTATTTTGACGGAGACTTACGAATTTAAATTTCTACTGCACTTGGAAGGGCTAAAATTGTATAATGCCATACAAATATTGTATTGATAACGTGCAAAGTGGAGTAGACATGATATATTTTGTGGATATATGACATGATTATTTATGAGTCAAAGCAGAATATCAGAGAATTATAAACTATTGAGATGATTAGAGATATTAGAATGGTAATGATGATAAGTCATGATGGAGATTATATATAATTTTACTTTATATGAAGGAATCCAGATATATTACGAGCAATTGATGATTGTTTTGTAAGAAACACTTGTATCTTGCCATGAGCGGGACGGCATCTTTTGGGTAGAATTGTATATTGATGAGATAATTCGAAGATATGATATTTTATACTTAGAGATTTCTGACGGAAATTGAAAAGAGTTGATTAAGTTTCTAGATGAGTTTATGATAAGAATTGAAACGTCAGATGAGCAATACGACTGAATTCTTATTAGATAGTTGAGTAGAACTAGTTATACAGACATTTGAGAATGGATTGCGTTTATGTGTGATGGATTTTGATGAATCGTGGGATTCCTAATCAAAATGATTGGATTGGCGTAATGCGATTTCAATTAAGTGGATGTTAAAGTATCAGTTGTGAATAGTTATGTGAATATCATTATAATGTTTTGACATGTTAATTGGAAACGAATAAGAAGCAATATGTGGATATTTTATGACGGACAGTGAATGAAAGATATGTAAAATTCTTCAATTCAGATAAACAAGTTAATGTGAATAAGTACTTGAGATACGTTTTGATGTTATCTAAAGACAAGTCTATCAAGGTTGTGAGTTATATATTTATTTGAAGAAGAGATTTGAAAGAGAAGTTATTAAACTCTCGTGACTATAAGATGACAAAGATGTGCATAAATTGATTTCTGTGTGTTGGTAAGATGGAAATGCATATGATTTAGAATAGACTTGACAATCAGAAATAAGTATGAAGAGTTGATACGTCTGTTTGATGTCTGCTATGATATTCCGAGGACGGAATCCTCTAAAAAAGGAAGTTTGTAACATCCGAAAAGCCGGCCTAGTTATGGGCGGACCAATGGTAAGTTAATGTGTGTTTGAATATGCATACTTAAGAATTATTTACGTGATTAAATGGACGTTTGATATTGTATGAATTTATGATTAGACAAGATTGGGTTTAGTACGAGGTTTGTAGAAAATACCCCGTTATATGCTAAATTAACTTGTTGAGAAAGACTAATTGTTTGATGATATCTAGAAAAGATAAGAATACATTGTTTTTTGAAAATTTAATATTTGAGAATAAATATGAATACTAAAAGTTACATAAAGCTTGTAAATTGATTGTATGTATGTGAGTATGTATGTATGAGTGTATGTACCATGTAATTATGGATGAGAAATACATGTGTGTTTGGAAAAAGGCTAGAAAGCCACCTCCTGCTTGACTTTTGTGTATGTGTGATATGAATATGGAAGGATTGATTTACTAAGACACCTCTTCAATTTGAATAGACTTATATGGTGAAAGAGTGTGTGTGTGTGTGTTTCTTAGAGAGAAAGAAAAGAAGAAGTAGAACTTGAAATATCAAAGTGAAGAATAGTTGATTGATAATTCAAAACAAAGGTTAGATCATGTTTACAGCATGTTATTATTCATCTTGGTATGTTTATCTATTAAGTTCTATGCATATATGGTGAAACACCATTAATGGAGCTTGAAGCTCAAAACTTGGTAAATGGGTTTTGATTGTTTTGATGTTATTCAAGGATTTGATGAGTTCTATATGTTTGTTGATATGTTATATGAAGTTTAAATGTGTATTAGAAGTGTCTTGGATTGAATTTAGACCTGGAAATGAGATAAGATATTTGTTAAGTCGGGTGTACTTTGAAGAAGATAGGGACACTTCTGGGCTGCAGTAGTGAACACAACATGTTACACTCAGAACAGGTCCATCATTGTCAAACGACACAACAAAACTATTTATGAGTTACTCCACCTAAAGACACCTAATATTGGCTATTTGAAGATCTTTGGTAGTACCTGTTTTTTTCTCAAAACTAAAGATCAGAAAAGCAAGTTTGATCCCAACGGAGAACAAGGTGTGCTCGTGGGATATTCTAACATTTCAAAAGCTTATCATATTTTCATCCTAAGAAATACTCCGTGGTTGAAACCATGAATGTCACTTTTGATGAATTTGAGGTTCAGTCAAGTTTAAATCACACTAATCAACTCATCTCTGAAGAATTCGATACACTTCTACATGGTCCATCTGACGATGATATTGAAGACTATTCTCAAGAGACAAAGTCTGATGAAAACTCTCATTCAGTAAATGTACTTCAAAGCGCTGATAATCTCTCTTTACCAAGTGATACCTCTGCCGAAGAGAATCAGTATCACTCATCTAGAGTCTCTAAATGAACTCGTGCTCATCCTACTACGAATGTTATAGGAAATTCTAACATAGGTGTGTAAACTCGTAACTCAGTTACCTCAGCTTTTTCGATGTTTTTAGAATGCATTTCTCAACAAGAGCTAAAGAAAGTTGATGAGACTCTAAAAGATCCTAATTGGGTAGTGGCTATGCAAGAGGAGCTGAATGGAAAGAAATGAAGTATGGAAACTTATCTCTCCTATTAAAGATAAATCAATTATAGGTACGAAATGGGTATTCAGGAATAAGTGTGATGAAACAGGTTCAGCGGTTCGAAATAAGGCATTGTTGGTTACTAAGGGATATTGTCAGGAGGAAGGTATTGATTATGATGAAATATTTGCTCTAGTAGCTCGTCTGGAGGAAATACGTATGTTTCTTGCTTTCAGAGCATTCAAAGTATTTAAAGTCTTTCAGATGGATGTAAAGAGCGCTTTTCTGAACGGTGAATTACAAGAAGAAGTGTTCGTTCAGCAACCTCCCGGTTTTGAAAATAAAAAATTCCCAAATCATATCTATAGGCTATACAAGGCTCTCTATGGACTGAAACAAGCACCACGTGCATGGTATGATACATTGTCCACCCATCTTCTGAAGAACGGGTTTCAGCGAGGCAACATTGTAAAACTCTATTCCTATGTAGTGAAAAAGGAGAACTAATTCTCGTTCAAATCTATGTCGATGATATCATTTTTGGATCAATAGCTGCTCATTTATGCAAGAAGTTTGAAAGAATCATGTGTAAAAAGTTCAAAATGAGTATGACAGGGGAAATTCATTTCTTTCTTGGGCTTCAGATAAAGCAATCTGACCAAGGCATTTTCATCAATCAAGGTAAGTATGTGAAAGACTTGCTCAAAAAGTTCAACTTTACCGATTCCTCTCCAACGAAGACTCGCATTGTACCAAAAACTAAGCTCACCTCTGATCCAAATGGGAAAGCAGTGGATCTACCAACTTTCAGAGGTATGATCAGTTCTCTTCTTTATCTAACAGCAAGTCAACCAGACATCATGTTTTCAGCATGTTTATGCGCAAGATTTCAGGAAAATCCAAAAGAGTCGCATTTAACCGCTGTCAAAAGAATTTTCAGATACCTAAAAGGGACGCCTGAACTTGGAATCTAGTACTCACGTGACTCTGGCTTTGATCTAATTCGTTTCTCAGATTCAGATTATGCCGGGTGTCAGATAGATAGGAAGAGAACCACTGGTGGTTATCAGTTACTAGGCGGAAAGCTAGTCAGTTGGCAAATCAAAAAGAAAAATTCAATTTCTTTTATCCACCGTTGAAGTTGAATACATTTCAGCTAGGAGTTGTTGCGCACATATTCTCTAGATGCAACATCAGCTTGCTGATTATGGTGTCTTGTTTCAGAAAACTCCTATATATTGTGACAACACCAGTGCCATTGCTATATCAACTAATCCAGTTCATCATTCTCGCACGAAGCACATTAATGTTCGTCATCACTTCATTCGAGATCATATCGTGAAAAATGAAATCGGCCTTCAATTTATTTCCACGTAACATCAGCTCGCTGATATCTTTACAAAAGCATTGGATGAACATCGGTTCAATCTATTGATTGCAGAAATTGGAATGCTTAATCCGTTAGAAGTGTGACTATTTCAGGTAAATTTGATTTTTACTATTCATTCTTTCTTATCACATTTAATGCCAGCTACCCTAATAGCTAAGCTTGAATAATTACTTTTACTCTGTCTCACACTGACTATCAAATCATTTAGGAAGAGTAATCATGATTGATTTTCTTTTATAAGAGACCATAAATTTTCTTTTTCATTTCGTCTTCTTCCCAAATCAAAATCTCCCATTTTCTTTGCTCTTAATCCTCATGGAGTTCACCATCACGTTCGTCTTTTTCCCAGTGTGCTACGTTATCACCGTCCGCATTGCGGATGAAGGGGTGGGGATTGAAGTCTCATCACAGATATATGTTATATCTTAAGTGATGTTTTGTTTCATTTTTGGGCACCTTATTTAGCTTGTGGTGATGATCATTGTAAATCTCTTTTGTAAAAATGGTTTAAGTTATATCCAAGCTTAGCTTTTGCTGTTGTTGGCATTAATTTTTTTCTTTCATTGCATTTTTGTTAGCTTCTTGTGTTTGAATTGCTTTATTATTGCTAGTTTTGGATTACGAATTCCGAAGGGTAATGTGAACATTATTTTCGGATTTTCTGGTGATACAGCTCATCTTACTTGTTTGTGTAATTCTATCATGTTACTAAGGGTTTGTTGTTAAGTACGGTTGCTCCTCAAGTTACTCCGGTAAAAAGGCTTTCACCAATAACTGCTTGACACATCAAAAAGTAAAATTGCGCTTTTTCCGCATCCACGCGCCCATTTTCACCCAGGGTTTAATCAACCATTCAGATCATCATCTTTAAGCCCCTTAAAAACCCCAAACCGCCTCTTCAAGTTACCCTCCTTCACTTCATCTTCTCCGGTGATTTTAGCATCAAAATTTGTGCTATCTCTATGTGCTTGAAAAATGGCCCCCAAAGTTGCTACTTCTAAGGTTGTTCTCCCTGATAATGTTACTCCGATGATTTCCCTCTCTTTCATCTGCTTGAAAGATAACAACTACCCAGGAGACCTTATTGTTCCGCTTTCCTCTTCCCCATTTCACCAAATCATGTCATATGTTCACAATTGCCCTCTGAACTTTGCCGTATCTGCAAAATTTCCAATGTTTGAGGAACATTTGTACGAATTCTGGATGACCGCTGAAGTCAAAAAACCAAAAACCCCTAGCCAGCGCATCCATTTTAGCATGCTCTCTTAACAAAACCGGCTGAAATTTCCAAAGACTTTCTAGAAACTATTATGAATCTTCCTCACCAAAATCTATCTCCGGCTACTACAAATGCAAGGATCTTTTGTTCAGATTCTTTCAATATGCTGATGAGCACAAAGTGAAAGGAAACTCTATGATTCGCACTCGCCTTTCAAAGGAGTGGAACTGCCTAATCGCTCATCTGAACTTTTGTATGACGAGTAAAACTGGTGGACTTGATCAAGTCAACGAAGCCGTACTGAAGATCTATGCTGAAATCATCATGGACAGTCTTGTAATCTCTCTAACTGCGCGCTCAAGGTCTCAACACATTCCTTTTCCAAGGATTGTGTCTCTACTCATCTACTCTCTACTGAAAACCGAAGAATACAACTCTGCTTCAGTTCCAGTCCCCTTACCCACTCTGCCAGGTTCCGTGTGGACATGCTCAACATTAGCGTTCAATCCTGCGCTTACTTCAGCGATGCTCAGGTATGTATCCTTGAACCCTTCTGCTGCTATTCCTTTACCCTTCTCGAGCCTTTCATCTAAAACTGAACCCTGTCAGCCTCACCAGACTGTGCCACCTTCTCCCATTCCCAAAACAAAGAAAAGAAAATTTATTTCCAATCCTATAAAACCATTGAATGCTCCCCAGTACAAGCTAAACCAACCACCAATGCTAAATGATCTAAAACTATGAGTTCCTCTAACCATCTTCTCTCCCACTCTTCTTCTAGAGAGGATTCTCATGATGAAACTCCACTTGTCCAACGGAAAATTTAGATACTGAAACCTCAGCCCTCCGCTACTGAAAAGGTAAAAGTTCCTTTAGTTCTTGTCTCTAAGCACATCACAACTAGTTGAGGACGCTGACATAAACTAGTCAGTTGAGACTTTGACAACCCTACCAACGAGTTGGCTAGCACACCCACTACAACTCAGGCACCACCAGTTCAGGAAACTACCGTTCCCGACACTACTGTTATTCCCCCAATATCACTTGATGGATCAGTCGGCCCAACTGATACTATGGATATAGACATTGTATATGATGTGTTAGAAAAGCAACCACTAACCCTGATGCAAATCCCATTGCTAATGAAGTAACTACAATTCCCATAGTTTCTGAGGCCCCATCAGTCCATGATTCTTTAGTCCACCCAGAAGATGAGACATCAGCAAAATCCCTCGATGTGTCACCAAACTCCACTAACACTATGGATTATCCTTGGGTAGATGATATATCAATTACAAAATCATCCGAGAGTGATGCCCATCCTCACAAAATCAGTGATACTGAAGTTCCACTCTCTTCAGTTGAGATTCACAATGCTAATGAAGACACAGTCATAGACCAGACAGTAACTTAAGCACCAAAACCCAAAGCCCTTGATGCATCAGTCATGCCCACTGCTGCTATGGCTTCCCATTCTTCCATTGACAAATTCTTTGATCTCACCCTCTCTCCTCAACGAAATGTCAATCCTTTCGATGACATTGATGACTTCACCTTTCTTTAATCTCCTGTATCTGTACATTCTCAATTCTCCAAGCCTTCAGTGGACATTGCACCTCTCTACATAGTCTATCTGAAGCTCTTCTCTCAATGTCTCATCTACTTAAAACTACCTCTTTCAATGTTTCCAGTTTTGTAAATAATCAAACCAAGTTTGAGAGTGATTTTAAATCTCTTGCTGACTCTCTTCTCCAACATTTCTCTTCTCTTTCTACAAGTTTTGAGTTTAGCAATCGAATACGTCTTGGCATGTTCAAACAGTTTCAAATTCTATGGTTAAATCTGCCACCCTAGAATTCTCCAACTTCAATTCTCTACTTCAACTTCTTTTATCTTCTGTGCATAACCTCTCCTCCTCTGTAGATAAATTCAATGCTGTAAATCTTCTAAAGCAGCAATAAATTATGTACAGGAATTATTTGCACCCTCTTTTGTAGGGCTCACAAATTAGATTCAGGACTTGTCAAAGTCGGTTGAAGCATGAAGAACCTCCTCTGCTTCTAAGAGGGAGAAAGCTACAGCCGATCAAAAATTTCTTCTATGGCAAATGAAATATTCTTGGGTTGATGCTATGCAAAGCCTAGAAAACGAAGTCACACGCCTAAAAGCCATTGAGGAAATTAACAATAAAGCCTTGGAATATGTTAAGGCTAAACTTCTGTTAGCAGAATAGGAGAAACCCAAAGCTGAAGAAGCTAAGGAAAATGCTAAGGGGGAGCTTAAAGTTTTCCTGGACCAAAGAAAGGCTGAAGCAAATATTTTCAGATCTAAGATTGATGGAGCTGAATGTCATGAAATTATAAGGGATACTGAAACAAGAGTAATAGCTGAAACAACCACTTCAGGTGCTGAACTAAAACAATTTACTTCAACAACACAGATTCCCGAAGTGCAAAATGCTCCATCAACCTGTGGTCAAACCAGTCGAGCTGACAAAGGTAAAAAGCTTATAGTGATCAGTTCTCCGGATGATCTGATGAGAGTAGATACATATGGAGAAGACGAATCACATGACTTAGATGATGAAATTCCGTTCACAAAAGAGAAGGGAATCACTAAAGAGCTAGGAAAGCAAGCGGCAGAGATGCTTGCTTTTGAAGAAGCTGCTTCAAATAAGGTCAACTTGTCCCCTCGGGCATACCGACAAAAGCTTTAAGAAGGCATG
The DNA here is from genome assembly GCA_038502395.1 of Dittrichia graveolens. NCBI lineage: Eukaryota > Viridiplantae > Streptophyta > Magnoliopsida > Asterales > Asteraceae > Dittrichia > Dittrichia graveolens. Next base: position 57,483,326 of record JARJIL010000003.1, read on the forward strand.
GCTGTCCACAAGAGATCAAAGAATAAATCCTAAGAAAATAACTCAAGTAAGACTAAAGAAGGAAAATAATGAAATTTTTCTCAATCTTCAACGCAAAGCTCTCCCAATCTTCATAAAGTACTCAATAACTCAAGTCAAGATAAAGTGTGCCTATTGGTATTGGGCTGAAATTAAGACATGCTTGTCAAAACATAAGCTGACGAAGGATGTTGAAACTGTTCAGAGAGAGATCACCAAAGTCTTTCATTTCTGTGAAGAGCAAATGAGGATGAAAGGATCTGAACCTTAAATCATCTCTCAAAAAGACAAAAGTTCAAGAGCTGAAAGAATAAAATTTCAGAGAAGTAAGCTAACCTACAAAAAGTCTCAACAACAAATTGTTGAATTAATTGCTAAAGGGGACCTACCTAACTGCAGAGACATTGACGCCACTCGACATCCCGGATTTGTGCCTGAAGTTGGAAAAGTACTATCAAATCCAAGATGTTTCTTTTTCCACGATGCTCATGATAAAGTTCGATTTCAGAGAATGTTAGATTTTTCCAAAGCTGACTATCTTCATCTGAAGTCACTTAGATACTTCATCGATCATAAAGACACATCCATTAAAGTCATTCTGGATGAATATCTGAGGTAGATTGAGCTTAAAACGCCAAGTGAACCCATCCCTGATGAGTTCAAACCAATAATTAATTAAAGTACATTCTTTCATTCTTTATATTTGTTATTCTATTGTAAATAGTCATGGAGTATAAACAAATAAGGGATATTGTTAGTCTCGTATTTGTATATATTCCATTCCTGAAGATGTCTTTCAAAGAAAGTATCTGAAGGATCATTCTTTATTCATTTGTAAATGTTAGAATTATATTTGTGTTTGTTGTCTAGATACATTTTAATGCTTATCTAGTTAATTTTGTACTTAGATTGTCACCTTTAATGATATGTATATAAGGTAACTTAGGCCTTGTTTCAATGTAACCTTTGACATATATTCAAATATATTACACACACTTAAAAGTGTTTCTACCATATTCTCTCATCTTGATTCTACTTGTGCTTGTTTATTGCTCTACAATTGGTATTAGAACCTAATCTCTGCTAAGATATGGCTCGTGATTGAAGAATTCAAGCAAAAAAGCAACATTCAATCCAAATTATCGGATTTGAGGAGTTTTTGGTCGACTTTTGGACAATTCGGATTTCAATCAATTCAAGTCTGAAAATGGATGTTTATTAACTTGTTAGACTCGCATTCATCATTGGATTACATCTGTGTAAGTCCGCGATCGAGTATTACAATAGTTTGTACTGAATTGAAAATTTTGTATTCTAGCGGTTGATTTTTGTTGTAAAGTTGATTAAAAAATGTAATTCGCTAGTCTACGAATCTTGCGGAAGAAGAAATTCTCAAATTTGATCAAAATTTGAAGGAATTTGAAGTTTGGAAGTTGGCGGTTTGTACTGTTGAAGGAACTATCGGATTTAGACTCAAGAACAATAGGATTTCACAAATCCGAAGGTTTCATCGGATTCCGATACTTTGTATGTGTCAGATTTTGGAAATCGCAATTTGCGTAGCGGATATGGAATTATAAAGGTTTTGAGTTGCGGAATTAGAGTTACGGATTTGGAATTATAAAGGTTTTGAGTTGCGAAATTAGAATTGCGGATTTGAATTTGGAGTTGGTTTGTTTGGTTTCAGCTACTATCGGATTGGTTGGATTGATTGCTATTGGAGGTTTTGAGTTTCGGATTTCCAAATCATCGGATTTTGGAAATTATCGGATTTTCAATCGGATTTCCAAGAATCTGGAACACTCGGATTCACACTTCGGATATCCAAACATCAGAATTGGAAGTTCACGGATTTATACAATGGGAATTCAAATTGTTGGAATTTGAATCAATCGGATTTCAAATTCAATTGGATTTCAAGTCAATGGATTTGAAGTCTCAGATTTCAGGGATTTGATAAGTATCGGATTTATAGTAAAGTATCGGATTTCAGGGATTTGAAGTCAAGTCAAAGTATCGGATTTGTGGTAAAACAAGGATTCTTCAATCAATATCTTACAGAGAAAAGATTCTGAAGCAAGAATGAGTACATACAGTGAAACTCTTTCGTTTGGTTCTGACACTAAGTCACCTGTCATGTACAGAGGTGAGTACCATGTCTCGAAAGGAAGTTTCATGGACTTTATTGATAACAATGAGCAATATGGTGAGGAGATGAAGAAAAGTATACTAGAAGGAAATGGTATCATCAGAATTGATCAAGAAGCAAACATAACCATAATCCACCATTGGAAGAAATCCACAGGGAAAAGCTTCCAGCTAAATATACAACTGAAGAAAAGCATAGGGCCACTGCAGATCAAAAAGCAAAATATTACCTGAAACATGGTCTTTCTTTAGAATTTTATATTAAAGTTAATGGACTGAACAGTGAAAAAGAGATATGGGATGAGTTAAAAAGCCAGATGGAAGGCACTGAATCTGGGGTCTGGATCAAAGAAACAACCTTGGTCAACTCTTTTGACCATTTCAAAGCCAGAGAGGGTGAAGCACTAGTTGAAACCTATAGTAGATACTGTAAGCTACTAAATGATTTCAGAAACCAGAAGTTAGATGATTACTCAAACCTCAGAAAGAACACAAGGTTTCTTAACTCTCTTGGGTTAGAATGAAAGTCCCAAGTGGCCATCAACAGACATATGAGCCAGAAGAACCTCAACAAAGTTACTCATTATATGATTTTTGAGGAACTAAACCAATATCAAGATGATGTTGGTCTAGGTGCACACAAATGCTACAACTGTGGTGAATGATAAGAGGGACAAGAGATTGAAAGTTTAGACTCAGAAGAAGAAACTCAAGTAGACAATGAGAAAATCATGGAAGCTATGGTCTATTTAACTAACATGATGCAAAACAAGTTTCTAAAGAACAAAGCGAACAACATGCAAAGGTTCACTTCAGGATCTAGAAGGAGAGATGACCAATTCCAGAAGAAGGATGGTCAAAGGCTTGAAAGAAGATATGAAAGGAAAGTAGAAACTACCCAGGAACGCAAATGCTACAACTGTGGTGGCACTGGGCATTTCATTAAAGACTGCAAAAAGACCAAGGTCAAAGATTCAGAGTACTATAAGACTAAACTTAACCTGATTAAGCAGAGAAACAGTGGGAAGGCATTACTTGCTGAAGAGGATCAATTCCTTTCTGACACTGACAGCAGTGATGAAGATCCCAATGTTCATGCCCAATTTGTCTTGATGGATGAGGTAGAAGAGTGTGAGTTCAAGGAAACTGATGGGGAAAGTGAAGATGAAATAGTGGGCGCTGATTCTGGATTTATGGCTAAATTCGATCAATCAGATATTGAAAGTGAGTATGAAGAAGAAAAAGGGATAGAAGCTGAGGTTGCTACTGAAAGCACCAACCTAGCTATTGCTGATCAACAGGAAGCTGATGAAAAGGTAGTAATTGATCATTCAGAATTTCCTATAGAGTATATACTAACTCTCATGCAACAGGTGGAGCTCTTAACATCATAGAATCAATCACTCACGAACAAGAACCAAAAGCTGCATGAAAAGAATTTAAATCTGAAAATGGAACAAGCAACAAAAAGTGAAGTCGAACTAACAACTCAATCCTCAAAAATAATACAACTTCAACAGGAAATAACGGACAAAGAAAAAAAATTCATCAAGTTTCAAAATGAAACAGAACTGAAAGTGCATGATTTGAATGCATCAAAATTGTCTGAAGAGATAACTCTTAACTTAATTATGAAAGAGAAAAAGAACGTCGACGTAAAAGTTCAACATCTTGAGGAAAGAGTTAAGAAGCAAGTCACTACTCGTCACAATATCTTTAAAAACCTTGAACCAAACGTGAAGAATAGATATAAAGGTTTAGGTTATGACGAAAACAACTTTTTCTTGAAAATAAATTGCATACAACTGTACGAACTAGAGAGAATTAATCAGGGTTGGACTTCCAAGATGGTGTTTGTGGGAGATGAAGAAATCAAACAGGAAGAAGAACTCAAAAGAAAAACCACAACGAAAATGCAAAACTCACTTAATTATGATGAATTAAACGCGTCATACACAAATGCTGAGAAGAGAAGTGGTTGTTCTTTAGAAAAGTGCTTCATTCCTATCCCGCCTGAAGTGATGAAAGTTGTTGAAGAAGAAAACATTGGAACTGCAAGAGTTTATATTCCACATATGGAATTGCAGAGAAGGTAGGAATTGCTTGAGGTAGCATGCATTAATCAGAAAATTCAATTTGAAGTGGAAAATGGTGTACTAAAAGAAACAATCTTCAATCTTAACAAGAAGTTAAATTCCGCTGCATCTGAAATTAAGATTGACATAACTGAAGAGGAAGGATAAATGCAATCAATTATGTGATCCCAACAGTGTTACAGAGGAAGGATAATCATCGAAAACAAAGCAAATTCCTAAAATGCCGAAAATCAAAAAATCATCAACTGTGCATGATTTAAAGATTGTTAAACCACTTCATGTCTCTAACAAAACTTCTTTTTCTGAATTAAAATTAGATCAATCAAAAGGGAAAGAAGTTTCAAGCAAAAGAGTGAAGAAGACAATCACTAAAGGTGTGAAGAATGGAGGGACAAAGGCTCTAATGAAGTGGATTCCAAAGGAACAATTGAAAGAAAAAGAGAAAAAGAGAAAAAGAGTGTGCATGTAATCAATTCTGTGTCCAAGAACACTATTAAACAAAAACTCAAAAGAGAGTGCATGTAATCAATTTTGTGTCCATTTTTGTTAGAGGTCTACCAAAGCTCAAATTTGAAAAAAAATCATCTATGTAAGGACTGCGAAGCGGGTAAAATGAAGAGAGTCCCACATAAACTTACTCAGATTTCTTCAACTTCCGCACCTTTGCAGTTGATCCATATGGACCTTTGTGGACCAATGAAAGTCCAGTCCAGAAACGCAAAAAGATGCATTCTGGTGATGGTGGATGATTATTCCCGGTACACTTCGGTCCGGTTTGTGCGTCACAAGAGTGAAGTACGACAGCAAGTGATTTTTTTTCTGAAGAAACACAAGACTCAGAACGGACAACCGGTGAAAAGTATTAAAACTGATAATGGAACAGAGTTCAAAAACAGAACATCAGTTCTGTTGGTAATCCATGGGGATCAAAGCACGCAACGGAAGCAACAAAAACACACAAAATGATCCCATGATTTCCCAATGGTGGTGAAAACTTGCAAGAACATGCATGCAACCAAAAACAAACTGAAAGAGAAGAAGGTAAGCAAACCATACCCTTGAAGACTTTGATATTTCTAGAACAACTTCGAAGTGTGGGATGAGCTCTTGAAACAAATGGCCTCAAGCACCAAAGAAGTCCACACCAAGCTAAGTCTTCAATCTCTTTGTACTAGCAAAACAAAGAAGCACCAACACTTGATGATCTTCTTCTGAAACAGCCCTAGAACCACTTGTGCACAACCCTTGAACACTTGTTCTTGCTCTCTCTCACACTAGAAGAACTCACAAAGTGTATACATGCACAAATTGACCAAGAGTGTTGAATGAACAAACAATGCCCCTTATAAAGAGATTTCATCTGTTCTTGAGAGTCCAGAGTCGTGCTAATTGGCACCCATTCATTGGACCAACAAGATGGTCCAACCAAATTCAAGTTTCATTCAGAATTCTGCCTTCACGACTTCTTCACGTGCTCTCTCGGGCCGTGAAGGATAAATGCCCCACGACCGGCCATTAATCCTCAACGAGCCGTGCCGCGCTGTGCAAGAATTGTGAGGGTTGTGTCTTCACGACCTCCTTCACGGGCCGTGTAGGGTCGTGAAGCCCTAGGGTGTCACGAACCATTCGGCCCACGACAGGACTCGTGGACACGAGTTGCTACACGACCCGTGGAGCATCCTTCACGGTCATGAAGCCTAGGTCAACTGGAATTTGACCATTTTGACTCTTTCCTCTTATAGTAGGCTGTCGAGATTGAAACTTGGCGTGTGACCAAATAGGCCCACGCTTCATTGGCAGTGATGTCGGCCTACGTGTGTCGGTGGGCAGATTCCAACAAACTCCCGCTTGCACATGACACACCGTACCCATGGGAACCACAGACAGGGAGCGGTCTCTAGCAAGGCATCCCTGCCCCCAATTAAACACAGGGTATGTCATCCCTGACAAGTACCAAGTTAAACTAAAAGAGTTTGACATGGTCCTATAGATAAGTGATCAATTATCTTATTGTTTGCGATATCCATGTGAACACAAGACATGGTACAAAGTCATTCTCCGATCGCTCACGATTATGTTTCTCGATCAAGATTGGTGGTGACCCAAAAGGTGAGTTGCAACTGATCAACAATCATTGCAAGCTCGAGCATGGCCATGCATTTTTGGTGTCAGCGCCCAATCATCGAGGGACCCAGGGATATCTCTCTTTACAGAGGAACAAATTCCTTCGACTACATTGCCTCCAATACAATGGCAATACTTTATCCAAATACCTCCTTTATGATAGCCAGGTACGGACTACGTTTGAAAGCAGTCAGAACAAATCAAACCAAAGTAGTTAAACACATGCATCTCCGGTCTAAGGATAAAAGATATTATCATCCTGATTTACTTTTGACATGTACCATGAAGTAAGATCAGGTGTGGGTCGTCCAATCACTTGAAACTCTTTTCAAGTATAGGCGAAATATTGCATCCCTTGTATCGAATCCCATTGAACACTATGACCAATCATTTCCCTCGATCTTCATTCATACTTCCTACCATGAAGAATGACCGATTGTGGACAATTTAGAGTGTTAAAACATTCAAGGAAGTGATAAAATATGCAAAGTTGGAACACAATAATGATTTAAAGAATTTATTCGCTACACGCGTATCATTAAATCTCCATTTAATAATCAATACATTCAAAAATACAATATTGCTTAATGTTCCCAATAACATAGTAAATACATCGAATATAGTAACCAATATACAACTCAAACCAAGTCACTAGCAAATCTAATCCCAATAGCACGTGTGTGGGCATCGTGCTTATCTTGCGACAACGGTTTAGTGAACGGATCCGCCAAATTGCTATCCGTTAGTACTTTGCTGATGACGATGTCTCCATTTTCGACCACGTCCCGGATAAAATGATATTTCCGCGGAATATGCCTCATGCGTCGATGAGACCTTGGTTCCTTTGCTAAAGCAACGGCACCCTCGTTGTCACAGAAGATCTCAACATGGTCGCTGATGCTTGGAACCACTCCCAGATCAAGCATAAATTTCCTCATCCATACGGCCTCCTTAGCAGCTTCACTGGCCGCAATGTATTCCGACTCGGTAGTGGAATCGGCCACGGTGTCTTGCTTGGAGCTCCTCCAGGATATAGCACCGTCGTTTAATAGGAACACGAACCCAGATTGTGATCGGCAGTCATCCCTATCGGTTTGGAAGCTTGCATCAGAGTAACCCTTTACTCTAAGCTCTTCCTCACCTCCGTACACCAAGAACTTCTCCTTAGTCCTCCGAAGATACTTGAGAATGCTCTTCACCGCCGTCCAATGAGCTTCACCAGGGTTAGCTTGATATCTACTCGTCATGCTCAAGGCACACGATACATCAGGCCTCGTACATAGCATGGCGTACATGATCGAGCCCACAGCCGAAGCATATGGCACTCGTTTCATTACTTCCCGTTCCTCTGGGGAACTAGGGGATTGAGTCTTACTCAATAGCAAACCATGTGACATTGGAATGAACCCCTTCTTGGAGTCTTCCATCCTAAACCGCTTTAGGACTTTGTCAACATATGTACTTTGGCTAAGCCCAATAAGCCTCTTGGATCTATCTCTATAGATTTTGATCCCAAGAATATAAGTGGCATCTCCTAGATCCTTCATTGAAAAACAATTCCCTAACCAAGTTTTTACACCTTGAAGGGTCGGGACATCGTTCCCAATGAGGAGTATGTCATCGACATACAAGACTAGGAACACAACTATGCTCCCACTAGCCCTGACGTATACGCATGGCTCGTCCTTGCTTTTTAAAAAGCCAAACTCTTTGACTTTCTCATCAAAGCACAGGTTCCAGTTGCGCGATGCTTGCTTCAGTCCATAAATGGACTTCTTAAGCTTGCAGACTTTATCCGGATGCTTGGTGTGTACAAAACCCTCGGGTTGAGTCATATAGACCTCCTTGCTAAGTGTCCCATTAAGGAACGCGGTTTTTACATCCGTTTGCCAAATCTCATAATCATGAAATGCGGCAATTGCCATGAGTATCCGGATAGACTTCAACATAGCCACCGGGAAAAAAGTTTCATCATAGTCTACACCATGAGTTTTCGTGAAACCCATAGCCACCAGTCGGGCTTTGAAGGTGTCTACCTCTCCATCTATGCCGGTCTTTTTCTTAAAGACCCACTTGCACCCTACGGGTCTACACCCGGGTACCGGATCTACCAAATCCCAGACTTGGTTATTCGACATAGATTGCATCTCGGACTCCATAGCCTCTTTCCACCTAGCGAACTCAGGGCCCACCACGGCATTCCGATAAGATGATGGTTCATCATGATCCACTACTAGGTCGCAGCCCTCAGACATGAGAAACCCATATCTCTCTGGCTCATTGCGACTCCTACTGGATCTCCTAAGAGGTAAAGGATCCGTGTCAGGTTCTCCAGCAGCGCCGTGCTGAGAATCATCTTGTGAACTAGTGCCAACTTCAGGTTGGTCATTGGAAGGTTCTTGAATCTCTTCATGATCTACCTTTCTCCCACTAGCGTCTTTGGATAGCATCTCCCTTTCAAGGAAGACGGCCCTCCGAGCAACAAATAGCTTGTTCTCGGACGGTTTGTAGAACAAATATCCCATAGACCCGGCAGGATATCCAATGAACAAACACCTCTCGGCTCGGGGTTTCAATTTGTCCTCCACCTCACGTCTCACGTAGGCCGGACAACCCCAAACCTTTAGATATGAAAGCGATGGAACCTTTCCATGCCACATCTCAAAGGGTGTCTTCCTGACCTTCTTAGTTGGTACGAGGTTAAGGATTCTAGCAGCCGTTTCCAATGCATAGCCCCAAAAGCTAATGGGTACATCCGTACAACTCATCATACACCGAACCATATCCAATAATGTCCGTTTCCTCCTCTCAGCGATACCATTTAATTGTGGTGTCCTAGGAGGTGTCAATTGCGAAACAATTCCACAATCATTTAGATAGTCACGGAATTCCAAACTTAGATACTCACCACCACGATCCGATCTGAGCATCTTAATTCGCTTACCCAATTGGTTCTCAACTTCGTTTTTGAAAGTCTTGAAAACCTCAAAGGTTTCCGACTTTTGTCGCACCAAGTAGACATACCCATACCTACTAAAATCATCGGTAAAGGTTACAAAGTACCTTGAGTTATCCCTAGTGACATGCTTGAACGGACCACACACATCCGTGTTAACGATGTCCAACAAGTCTTTGCCCCTCTCACAAACGCCGGTGAAGGGTGCGTTGGTCATTTTGCCCAATAAGCAAGATTCGCATACATCATCCGACCCATGGTCAAATGATTCCAAGATCCCATCAACTTGGAGCTTGGCGATGCGTTTCTTGTTTATGTGGCCCAAACGACCATGCTATAAAGATAACTTATCCAAATCACATTTGGATTTAGAACCAACATTCATGATTGATTTATTACTTTGCAAGCATACGCTTGTCTCATATATGCCACGACATGGATGTGCTTTAAAATAAAATAAATCATTCTTAAAGCATGAAATAATTCCATTAGAGAAATTAAAATTAAATCCATCGTCAACGAGTGCATAAAATGATAAAATGTTTCTTGCCACGCAGGGCGAATAAGATACATTTAATAAAGTAATAAATAAGCCGGATGGAAAGACGAGGTCCACGCTCCCTATCTTCTCAACCGGGACAACCGCCTTGTTTCCCATGATGAGATCCAGCTCCCCATCAACCAAGTCCCTACTTCTTCTTAGTACCTGCACATTATTAACTATGTGAGTACCACACCCGGTGTCCAAGACCCAAGCGTTAGAAGTAGAAGTGTTATGGAGTTCAATCATATACATACCAGAGGCGCCTTGTCCCTTGGTGCGAAGCCTCTTGAGCTCCTCCGTGTACTTGGGGTAACTACGCCGGTAGTGTCCCTTCTCCCCGCAGAAGAAGCAAGTGGCCTCTTCCGGTGAGGGGGCTATAGGAGCGGGTTCCTTCCCCTTCGGCTCCAGCGCCGGGAGTGGTTTGGGCTTTGGTGTTGCCACCTTCGCCTTCCCCTTCCCTTTGCCCTTGGAGCTTGAAGCGGGCCGCTTCCTCTTAGCACCACTCTCATGGATGGCTAAGACGGGTGCGGAGGTCGATGGCTTTGCCTTGGCCATGTTAGACTCGCCAGTCTTCAACATGCTGTGCAACTCCATCAAGGACTTGTCCATGCTATGCATATGGTAGTTCATAATGAACGGACCATATGCTTGAGGCAAAGATTGGAGGATAATATCCGTAGCCAACTCTTTCCCCATTGGAAAGCCCAACCTCTCGAGCTGGTCCACGTATTGCTTCATACGAAGCACGTGGGAACTCACGTTCCCGCCCTCCTGCATCTGGCACACTATAAAGGCCTTGACACACTCGTAGAGTTCTTGCCTCGCTTACTGCTGGAACATTTCCTTTAGATTCGAGATCATGTCAAACGCACCAACGTCCTCGAATTGCCTTTGCAACTCCGAACTCATGGTCGTCAACATGAGGCAAGTCACCTCATTGGTGTCTTTAAGGTGCTTCTCATAAGCATCCTTAATGCCCCGCGTAGCGGTGGTAGTAGGTGCCTCCGGAAGAGGTTCCTCTAGGACGTACAACTTGCTTTCATGGCGCAAGACAATTCTCAATTGCCTATTCCAATCCATAAAGTTTACGCCTATTAGTTTCTCTTTCTCCAAAAATGGACGGAGTGACATGTGTGTTGCGGTGTTGCTTGTAGATTCCATCTAAAAGAAGGCAAAGCACACAAAAAGGTTAGTTCGACATATTTTAATCCTTGTTAAATAATTACCCAATAGTTTAGCACTTAAAATTTAACAAGGGCTAAGAACCCAACATAACTTCACTACATGACGGGTTTACCGCGGATCACTTCGTGAAGGTATTTAGTCCGGTAAATGCTTTACCAATTACAATCCGTGATTACAACTCTCAGGCACTTGCGGGATCCATCGGTACTCATAGCACCGGTTTGGCATGTTTGATCCCTTCCCACACCGATTCCTTAATAAGCCGCTTTGATAACTCGGTATAGGCACGGAAATTATCAAGGCGTATTAAATTGGAATTGCAAATCGTCCAACAAGATACACGATGACGCCCTTGACAATAATTGGCTCGTGCTAAGCTCGACAACCAAAGGTTTCAAGATGCCACACGCACCTTCCACACAAGTCCACATGGAACAACTCGTGCTAAGCTCGACAATTGTCCCATGCTTCATTAGATTCGGGTGGTGTCATCTTATGGATGGCGTGTGATTTACGTTTTTATGAAAAACGGGACTTTTGTTTTTCCGGTTAAAAACCTCTTTTCGTTTTGATTAACAAATAAGTGACAAAACACATTTTTCACCAATTGAACATAAACATTTTATATTCGTTTGTTAATCATGTGAGCGAGCGGGGTTTGTAAACCAATTAAGGAAAACTATGTAGTTTTATTATTTTGAAAAGATTTTCTAGCATGCGAAGATCCTACAACCACGCAAGAAAACAAATAAACAAAACTACACAACCACGCATACAAAACCGATTTGAGCCAACCTAAGTGTTCCCCGGTGAGCCAACCGAGGAACTAAGTCTACTAAGGACAAACAATCCAAGACTTCGTGGCGTGCTCCCACTCGATCCCGCGCCTACGGATCCGAGGTTGCCAACACGTCTCCCAAGACTCCCGTTGCTGCCTCCTGTCTTTTCTTCACATTACATACGTAATTAAAGATAAATGGCATGCAAGCCACACAATCTATTCTAAGCTAATATACAATTACAAAGAATAAATACTTTGGCGTGCAAGCCACAAATAAATAAATTATTACAAACCGGATTAAATAAATTATTACAAACCAAATGTGGTACAAACCACCAAATGAAAGAACAACAAATAAAGTAACTAAACAACCACACAAAGGTCTACGCTCAAACCGGTGCTCACAAAAACGAAACAACCACAAAGCATGGAGTGCCACACCAAACCATGCACAAAACAATATCCCAATTCAGTTTACTCAAAAACTAAAGGCACAAGAATAAACCTTGTACATATGCATTATGATTCCAAACACTTTGAAATCCATATTCATATATACAAAATTTACATGTATACATGTGTGCATTTTATGCCAAAATCACCCAATACATACATATAAAAGAATTAGGATATTATGGGGCTTAATCTACAAGGCTAAACAACCTGAAATGATTCTGGAAACACCAAAATCAAATGCTAAAATCCATATCAAGTTTTCTTTTTCAAAAAGGCCAAAAATAGCCTGTTCACGACGCCTTCACGAGCTACTGCACTTCACGGGCCCTCACGGGCCGTGAAGGCAGTACGCTCCATGACTCTTGAAACAGATTAAAAACCTTTCACGACCACCACCCCATGAGACTGGTCGTGTGGCCTTCACGACTCGTGAAGCAAGCTCCACAACCCGTAAAGACCTTTTGGACAGAATGTCCAAAATTGAAAATATGGATTTTCAAGCCACAAAGGTGCATGCATCTTACAAGTATGGCTCTGATACCACTGTTGGTAATCCATGGGGATCAAAGCACATAACGGAAGCAACAAAAACACACAAAATGATCCCATGATTTCCCAATGGTGTTGAAAACTTGCAAGAACATGCATGCAACCAAAAATAAACACAAAGAGAAGAAGGTAAGCAAACCATACCCTTGAAGACTTTGATATTTCTGGAACAACTTTGAAGTGTGGGATGAACTCTTGAAACAAATGGCCTCAAGCACCAAAGAAGTTCACCCCAAGCTAAGTCTTCAATCTCTTTGTACTAGCAAAACAAAGAAGCACCAACACTTGATGATCTTCTTCTAAAACAGCCCTAGAACCACTTGTGCACAGCCCTTGAACACTTGTTCTTGCTCTCTCTCGCACTAGAAGAACTCACAAAGTGTATACTTGCACAAATTTACCAAGAGTGTTGAATGAACAAACAATGCCCCTTATAAAGAGATTTCATCTATTCTTGAGAGTCTAGAGTCGTGCTAATTGGCACCCATTCATTGGACCAACAAGATGGTCCAACCAAATTCAAGTATCACTTAGAATTCTACCTTCACGACTTCTTCACGGGCTCTCACGGGCCGTGAAGAATAAATGCGCCACAACTGGCCATTAATCCTCCACGAGCCGTGCCGCGCTGTGCAAGAATCGTGAGGGTTGTGTCTTCACGACCTCCTTCACGGACCATGTAGGGTCGTGAAGCCCTAGGGTTTCACGAACCATGCTGCCCAGGACAGGACTCATGGACACTAGTTGCTAGACGACGTGGTGGAGCATCCTTCACGGTCGTGAAGCCTAGGTCAACTTGAATTTGAACATTTTCACTCTTTCCTCTTATAGTAGGCTATCGAGATTGAAACTTGGCGTGTGACCCAATAGGCCCACGCTTCATTGGCAGTGATGTCGGCCTACGTGTGTCGGTGGGCAGATTCCAACAAGTTCTCGGCAGTATATACTCCCGAACAAGATGGAGTATTCGAAAGAAAATACAAAATATTGGTTGAAGCTACCCGAACGATGTTACAGTATTCGAAGTTAATACCATATTACTGGGCTGAAGTCGTGAATACTACATGCTCCACCCTAAACAGATCTTTAATACATCATCACTTCAATAAAACTCCATCCGAATTATGTAATGGAGTAGTACCTAATATCAAATACTTTCATGTATTTGGTAGTAGGTTCTTTGTGCTGAATGAATTGAACAAACTGTCAAAGTTTGATTTGAAAGCTGACGAAGGAGTATTTTTAGGTTACTCAATGGACAAAAAGGCTTTTAGGATTCTAAATCGGAGAGCAAACATGATTGTCGAAAGCATGAATGTTACGTTTGACGATTTAGCAAATCTAAATTCTTTAATGAGTAGACCTAGGTCATCTAAAGAATCAATTTTCAAAATTAACAAAACAGATGAGTCATTCAGTCATGAAGAAGATATTCGTTTGGACTTTATGTTTTATTTCTTTAAAAAGAATGATAACTCCTCTAATGTTTTTGTTTGGGAGATAATCACTTCACCCTAATAATCAACTCTGCCTATCCTAAAACATATAATTTGATGATAACCAAACCCTACATTCAATATGATTTAGAAAGAATTCAAACATGTGTTGTTTGAATTAGATTCTTTAAAAATATGTTAAGTATGGAACCATCAGCTGACCATGAGCTGCGCATCAGATCCTACTCAAAGTATCACCCAAGGGATATCAGCCAAGGAGCATCAGATGAAGAAAACAAGTAAAGAAGACCATCAGCTGGGAAAAATAAACCATCAGCTGAGTGAAGAAAGTTGATCAGCTGAGTGCCTACACCATCAGCTGAGCAAGAAAAAAAATATAATATTTTGATCTTATCCCTTTTGGGTCAAGGACTTTCCCTTTCCATGCTTGTACTTTAATCAACACCATGCTTCAGAAGCATGGTGTTGATTAAAGTACAAGCATGGAAAGGGAAAGAAACTTCTACACGACAGTAGATGTGGGTTTTAATATTTTATATTGTGAATGGGTTGCACTTTTGAAGAAAAGTACAATTACTTTTATCAAACAGTTGATTAAAGTAACTTTACTTTTCACCCACTACCTCTATAATTAAAATATTATATTTCCACATCCTCGTATGAAAAGTTCTTGACGTGTCACCCGCCATCGTTTGAGGGGAGTGATAACCCCGTTGTTACTATTCAATGGCTCCGTGAAATGGAGCAAGCTTTTGAGTCTTGTGAGTGCGAGCCTGAGTATCCTGTGAATTACACAATACGCATGTTAAAGGGGTGTGCTATATTCTGGTGGGATACGGTGAAGGCCTCGGTTAGCAAAGAGGTGTTAAGTGCTCTCTCTTGGGAGCAGTTTTCTGAGAAAGTGCTCCAGAAGTACTGCACCGAATATGATATGGAAATAATGGAGCGGAAGTTTACAGATCTCCGAAAGGGAGATAGACCGATCGAAGAACACATAACCTCATTCACTGATAAGATGAGGTTTGTTCCTCACCTGATCCCAAATGAAGTTACCAAGATAAGAAGGTTTGTGGCGACTCTGCCACTGGAATTCTGTGCCCATGTGTGGGCAGCTCCAACACTGGATCGGGCATTTCAAGTAGCCCGACAAATGGAAGGTGATCGTATACAGTGTCGGGGTGATTATGCCAGTGGTGGCAGTAAAAGGAAGTTTCAGCCATCTCTCCAATCGGGCTCTTTGAAAGGGCAATCCTTACGAGGTGGGAAATCTGAAGCTCCTAAGAAACCAAGACCTACTGATCCTTGGTGTTCTTCATGCCGTACCTATCATTTCGGAGAATGCTTTGTAGCAACCAGGAGGTGCGGCAGGTGTGGGCAAAGAGGGCACTCGGTGAATGAGTGCCGATATAAAGAAGATGTTTGATACTAGTGTCGCAAACCCGGTCACAAAATGGTTGATTGCCCTGATAGACAAAGCTCTGGATCAGCTGGGTCTTCTGAAGGACAAAAGAAAGATAATGCCCCGCGTGCTAAAGGGTGGGCATTTCAGATGACTGTAGAGGAGGCAAAGGCTGCAGGTGATGTCGTCACTGGTACATTTCTTATCAATTACTTTCCTGCCAGTATACTATTTGATTCAGGAGCAACATATTGTTTTGTTTCTGTTGCTTGTTGTAAAAGACCTCAGTTACCTGTTACGCCTTTAGAAGAGCCTCTTAATGTAGAAGTTGCTAACGGCAAAGTAGTCTAGGTTACCGAGAAACTCTCAATTGCCGTTATTTATATTGATGGGAGTAGCATCCCTATCTCATTCTTTGTTATGCCTATTGTGGGCTTCGATGCCGTGATTGGAATGGATTGGCTTAGCAAGCGTGATGCTGAGATTCTCTGTTCCAAGAAGATGATTAAGATCCCTCTTGTTGATGGATCTTATGTAGTTGCTCGTGGAAAACGATGGGATTCTGATTATCCTGTTTTCTCCGTTATTAAAGCTCAGAAATCTATTGCTAAAGGTTGTAATTCCTTCCTTGCATATGTTATTGATGCTACGATGGAAAAGCAACCAGTTCAAGATATCAGGGTAGTTTCTGAATTCCCTGAGGTCTTTCCTGATGAATTACAGGGTTTACCTCCGGTAAGAGACATTGAATATAAGATAGAACTAATTCCTGGAGCTACACCTGTAGCTAGATCGCCATATCGTCTTGCTCCTTCTGAGATCCGTGAGATGATGACGCAAATCCAGGAATTACTTGAAAAAGGTTTCATTCGTCGTAGTTCCTCACCTTGGGGAGCTCTTGTCTTATTTGTCAAGAAGAAGGATGGAACCATGAGGATGTGTATTGATTACAGGGAGCTGAATAAGAGAACTGTAAAGAATAAGTATCCTCTTCCGCGTATCGACGATCTTTTCGATCAATTGCAGGGAGCTACGTATTTCTCGAAGATTAATCTTCATTTGGGGTATCATCAGGTACGAGCCCACGAAGAAGACATTCCGAAGACGGCTTTCCGGACTCTTTATAGTCATTATGAATTCTTGGTTATGCCATTCGGCTTAACCAATGCTCCTGCCATATTTATGGATTTGATGAATCGTGTCTGACGTCCTTTTCTTGATAAATCCGTGATTGTTTTTATCGACGACATTCTTGTCTTCTCGAAGACTGAGGCTGATCATGAGCTTCATCTTCGTTAGGTTCTCGAGACTCTTAAACGAGAACAATTGTACACCAAGTTTTCTATGTGTGAATTCTGGCTTCAGGAAGTACATTTCCTTGGCCATGTTATCTGTCAAGAAGGCATTAAAGTAGATCCGGCGAAGGTGGAAGCAGTAATGAATTGGGAGGTTCCTCGAACTCCCTCTGAAATAAAGAGTTTCCTTGGCTTGGCCGGCTACTATCGTCTATTTATTCGCAACTTTTCTAAACTTGCGGGTCCATTGACCAAGCTTTCCCGTAAGGATGTTGCATTTGTCTGGTCGGAAGCTCATGAAGAAGCGTTCCAGACCTTAAAGCGATTGTTATGCGAAGCTCCGATTCTTACCTTGCCGGAGGGTTCGGAGGACTTCGTTGTTTATTGTGCTGCCTCTTATGCGGGGTTGGGTTGTGTTCTTATGCAAAGAGATAAAGTAATTGCTTATGCCTCTCGGCAACTGAAATCTCATGAAAGGAACTACCCAACTCACGATCTCGAACTTGCTGCTGTTGTCTTCGCACTGAAATGGTGGAGGCACTACCTTTATGGCACAAAGTATGTGTTATACACTGATCACAAACGCTTGTTGTATGTCTTTACACAGAAAGAACTCAACATGCGGTAGCGCCGTTGGTTGGAGTTAATCAAAGACTATGACTGTGAGATTTGCTACCATCCTGGTAGAGCCAATATTGTATCGGATGCTTTGAGCCGTAAGGGGCCAGCAGTTGAGGCAAAGTTCATGAAGGTTAATGTTGTATCAGATTTGATTGCAAAGTTGAAAGATGCCCAGCAATTAGCTTTGCAGGATGACAATCTGAAATCTGAAACGATGAAGAAGTTGAAAGACCAGCTGGGTGAAGATAATCGTGTGTTAAAGAGGTTGTATTGGTGGCCCACTCTGAAGAAAGACATTGCTTCATTTGTGGAGAAATGTTAGATATGTTGTCTATCCATCCGGGTACCACCAAGATGTATAACAACCTGAAAAGGTTGTATTGGTGGCCCACTCTGAAGAAAGATATTGCTTCATTTGTGGAGAAATGTCAGATATGTGCCTAAGTCAAGACAGAGCATCAAAGGCCTTATGGCAATTTGCAACAGCTTGACATTCCTGAATGGAAATAGGATCACATAACGATGGATTTTGTGACAAAGTTGCCAAAGACGTTCAGAGGGCACGATATGATTTTTGTCATTGTTGACCGACTAACTAAAAGTGCTCATTTCTTGGCAACCAACGAGTCGGATTCGTTGACTCGTTTGGCGCAGCTTTATATCAATGAGATAGTATCACGTCACGGTCTTCCTTGTTCAATTGTTTCTGATCATGACTCCAGATTTGTATCTAATTTCTGGCAAAGTTTCCAGCGTGAGTTAGGCACTCGTGTGCATCTGAGCACCGCCAATCACCCGCAGACCGATGGCCAATCAGAAAGAACAATTCAGACTCTTGAAGATATGCTTCGAGCGTGTGTACTTGAATACGGTGGATCATGGGATTCTCATCTCCCATTGATTGAATTTGCCTATAATAATTCGTATCATTCCAGTATTGGAATGCCACCGCACGAAATGCTCTACGGGAGACAATGTTGCACTCCGACTTGCTGGTTGGTACCCAGAGAGAAACAGTTTGCTGGACTTGAGATTGTCCAGATGAACTCAGATAAAGTGAATGTGGCTTTAGAAAAGCTTAAAGCAGCCCGAGATCGACAGAAGATGTATGCAGATCCTAAGCATCGTCCCGCTACATTCGATGTCGGTGATCGTGTATTCTTGAAGGTTTCCCCTTGGAAAGGCGTTATTCGCTTTGGGCGCAAAAGGAAACTAAGTCCACGTTTCATAGGCCCATTCAAGATCGTGCGCAAAGTCAATGATCAGACGGTAACTCTTGAGCTGCCGCCTGAGTTATCTGGAATCCACGATACCTTCAACGTGTGTTACTTGCGTAAGTGCAACGTTGAAGAGGAACAGATTGTTCCGTTACAAGAACTGAAGGTTGACTCTTCTAAACGAATCGTAGAAGAACCTGTTGAAATTCTTGACACGAAGGTCAAGAAGCTACGAAAGAAGATGATCAAGATGGTTCTTGTTAAGTGGAAACACAGTTTAGGTCCGAACCTGACGTGGGAAGTCGAGGACGAGATGAAGACAAGATACCCTCACCTATTTATCACTGAGTAGATTCCGAGGACGGAATCTTCGTAAGGGGGGTAGATTTGTAACATTCTCGATTTGGGCCTAGCTGTTAAACGTGTATTCAAGATTAATAGACTTGTAATTTATCTATATAAATGAAAGGTTAATTGTATATATATATATATGTTGTTATGTGTTTTGTGTATATGTGTATATATATATATAAGTGTAGTTGAAGAGAAGGAAAAGAATTAAAAGAATCCAGAGGCGGTGCCTCTGGATAGTGAAAACATATATATGTATTAAGAAAAGTCAATATGGTCAAAGTTACAAGAAGCACACACACAAACTCTCGGTTTTCTATCTACACTCTACAATCTCTCGGATTTTCTTGAAGCCAAAGATTTGGTGGTTTTAAATCCACACAAAGGTAAACAATTGCTTGTTGTTAAGATTCAATATACATGAAACGGTTTTTATGATTACAACATAATGAAATACTTAAATCCTTGCAAGACACCATTTAGAACATTCAAAGCTTACTTTGCAAGTGGGTTTTGTTTGTTTGGTGTTGTTGTGTGGGTTTGATGTGTTTTCAAAGCCATGTTGACGAAAATGGATGTTTTTAGAATGCATAAATGTCAAAACAAACAAGAAACAAGTGCTGGGAATAAGCCAATGAAGATGGCGGTTTCCATGTCAAGGCTTCCAAGTTCATAAGTGTTGAAATCCGATGAGTGTCGGATTTCACAATATGTCGGATTTCCCTTGAAGTGTCGGATTTCATGAAATCCAACAGTGTGTCGGATTTATGTAGAATCCGGATTTTGGGATTTCCTTTGTTGGCTTTGTAGCTATTCTAAGTATGTTACAATAATTAATGTAAATCCTAATGTTCTAGGTGAACTGACACCCTAGACAAGGCAGAAGTAAATTAACTATCTGTTAAGCCACTCGGGTGAGTACTGACTTCCATTCGCCTCAGTAAAGGAAGAAATATGTGCTATGTAATTTGAGTGCACTTATGCTCATAAGTAAATGGATGAGAATTGCCATGTTACTTAAAGTACAATGCCATGCTAAATACTTGTTGTATATAAAGTTAAGTGCATGCCAGCGGGATATGATGATATACATGTTAGGGATCCAGATTGGATCCATAATAAAGTAACTGAATGTAAATGCATGCTGAAAGTAGTAAACGAATATACATGCTAAGTAAATAAAAAAGATATGTGTATGTGTTCACGAACATCAGCAAGCATGGTTAAGGTTAGCTGCATCCCAAGGTCCCTTGATCAGGAGATTCAGAATTTAACGGTGATTCGAGGTAACATTCCGGATCGTAGGTTCTGCAGAACCTCCGTGCTTTATATCATGAGGGTTAATCAGTCAGAAACGGCTGAGTTACCTAAGGAGCCTCTAGTTCCATTAACGATGCTTGGTGGACTGCTTTATGCTTCCCCCACCAGCGCGGAGGGTTATGTCTGATCTACCGGTGTATTGGTGTTGAGCGGGACTAGCTATCCTGCAAGAAACAACTTATACCGATCGTGGCAGCACACCACAATGTGATAGGATAGCATTATATGCTTATTCCTGATATGCATGTTCTACTCTAATGAAGTTTATGCTAAGTTTGTGCTCACTCGCTAAGTGTAGCTAACGGTTCCATGTTAACTGCTTTTGCAGATCAAAGTTAGATAGCCTGGTGAGCCGGGTCCCCTGCCTCTGCATATTTTGTTGGAACACTTAATGTGGTAATAAATACATTATGGTCGGTTTTTTTGTAGAGTAACACCAGCACCTGAAATAATGTTTATTGTAAATATTCCGCTGCTTAATGTTATTTGATCGTGATTAAGTTCACGTTTGTTTAAAAACGCAATTTTTTGTTAAAATCTGGTATATGCAAAGCCGGTTTTACAATATCAAAGATCTGTAAGAGATTTGATATGACTGGTGTTCATCAATTACAACACCCATGGCTTTTAGAACCAAACTATTTGATGATCCGGAAGGAAAAGAAGTAGATTTGAAAATTTATAGAGGGATGATAGGTTCATTGTTATATTTAACTGCTAGTAGGCCTGATATTATGTATTCTACATGCCTTTGTGCTAGATTTCGGGCAAATTCCAAAGAATCCCATCTTCTGGCGGTTAAACACATTTTTCGATATATTAGTGGTACCCCAGATCTTGGTTTGTGGTATCCTAGGGATTCTTGGTTTGAACTAATTTCCTATTCTGATGCAGATTATGCCGGATGCATGCTAGTGAAGGTATTCAGTTGGCAAAAACAAATAGCAACGGAAGCGTTATGTATAACAAAAATCGATGCCAAACTAATGAATACACTCCCATGGACCAAAATCTAACAATGAAATTGCAACTAATATGAACAAGATAAGAAGAAAGGTTAGAATCAACCAACTAATATGAAATTGCAACTCAATAGTGCAAGACACAAATCAACCTTCCTTGTCAACTAACTTAGAATCCAACAAAGACTCCTCCAATGAAGTCCACCCCAAGCTTGTTTGATTCCCAAGTGCTAGCAAGTTGATGTGCAACCACCAAAACCACTATCAAGTGTGTGTATTTCTTGCCTCTTGTGCTCAAGAACACCAAGAACAAGATGAACAAGAGAGAGAGAGTTATAGTCTCAACCAAACGACAATATACATGCAAAAAGCCTCACTTAGAGCAGATAACTCGTGGTCTCTTTGTCTACCAGAATTATGAAAAGTTATCCCCATTAAACCAAGTGTTTAAGGCTGTTAATTCTGCTGTTACAGGAGACGTACACGGCCCGTGTTGGCCAACACGGCCGTGTAGGCAAAATGTCCACAACCCCAATAGGGCTAAGACGGCCCGTGTCTAACAAGCACTACACGGCCCGTATAGGCCCAAACTACACGACCTTAAATTAGGCTAATACGCATCGTGTATGTTGGACTGGACACGGCCCGTGTTCAGGAACACGGCCCGTGTACCATCCTGCCACAACCCATTTTGGCCTCTTCCTCTCTTTTGCTTGATCGTGTTGTCGGAATCAGTACTTGGTGTGTGACCCAATAGGACTATACCTCATCGGTAGTGCCATTAAATCGTTCTTGTCAGCGGGCATATTCCAACAGACTCCCACTCCCACTTGCACGTGACACGACTACGAAAAATAACACAAACATAGAGCGGCCTCTAGCAAGACGTCTATGCTCCCAAGTTAGTATAGGGTTTGCCACTCTTGACAAGATCCCCAATCATACAATGATTGTCCTAAAGATAAATGAACATGTACATCTCTTTGTTCGCGATATCCAATGTGAACACAAGGCATGGAATATAGTCAACCTTTAGATCGTTCACGATTATGTTTCTCGATTCTAGATTAGTGGTGACAAACAAATCAAGTCAACATTGATCCATCATCAATAGAACTTGAGCACGGCCATGCATATGAACGTCAGCACTCAATCATCGAGGGGCCCACAGATATTCTCTCTATACATAGAGGAACAAATACCTTTCGACTACACAGTCCCGCCACAAAGATAATTCTCTGCCAAGCATCTCCCTTATAACGACTAGTTACGGACCGCGTTAGAAAACAATCAAAGCAAAGCAGCCCTATGCTTTGAGATCACATGTATCTCTAGTTTAAGGATGAAATGTCATTACCATCCCGAGTTACTTGTGACTAAAACCATGAAGTAAACTCGGGTGCGGGTCCTCCAATCACTTGAAACCCCTTTCAAGTATAGGCAAGAATCACGTTTCATCAAAACCAATTCTTTACCTCAATCTTAATTCATACTTTCTTCCCACCAAGTATGACTGATTGTGGAGACTTAAAGATTGTAAAACAATCTAGGGAAGAAATTAAACATGCAAAGATAGAGCACAATAAAGACTAAATGTAAGTAACCGCAACACGCGTATATATAGATCTCTACTATATAAATCGAAACAAACATTAGTGACATTATTGCTTAACGTTCCCAAATACATAATGGTCCAAACATACATTAAAACTAAATCTAAACCAAGTCATGAGCACATCTAACACCTATCGCCGTAGTGTGAGAATCATGAGAAGCTTGTGACAACGGTTTAGGAAACGGATCAGCCAGATTGCTTTCCGAGGTTACTCTACTAATAGCGACTTCACCACTTTCAATCATCTCTCTAATCAAGTGGTATTTACGAGGTATATGCCTCGTTCTCTTGTGAGTTCTCGGTTCCTTCGCTAAGGCTACCGCACCCTCATTGTCACAAAAGATCTCAATAAGGTCGGATATGGTAGGAACCACTCCAAGGTCTCAGATGAACTTCCTTATCCACACAGCTTCTTTTGTAGCTTCACTTGCCGCAATATATTCTGACTCTGTAGTAGAATCAGCTACTGTGTCTTGCTTTGAATTTCTCCAAGTAATAGCCCCACCATTCAATAGGAACACAAACCCCGATTGTGATCGGCAGTCATCCCTATCAGTTTGGAAGCTAGCATCAGAGTAACCCTTTACTTTGAGCTCTTCCTCACCGCCAAAGATCAAGAACATTTTTTTAGTCCTCCTAAGATACTTAAGAATGTTCTTTACCGCAACCAATGGGCTTGCCCCGGGTTTCCCTGATATCTACTAGTCAAGCTCAAAGCGCATGACACATCAGGTCGAGTACATAACATGGCGTACATGATCGAGCCCACGGCCAAAGCATATGGTACTCACTTCATTACTTCTAGATCCTCTTGAGAACTAGGACATTGAGTCTTACTCAATATCACTTCATGCGACAGGAAGATTTCCATTCTTGGAGTCCTCCATCTTGAACCGCTTCAAGACTTTGTCAATGTATGTACTTTGACTCAACCCGAGAAGTTTTCTAGATCTATCTCTATAGATCTTGATACCCAGAATGTGTGCCGCTTTTCCTAAGTCTTTCATTGAAAAGCATTTTCCAAGCCAAGTTTTGACACTTTGCAAGGTTGGAATATCTTTACCAATGAGTAGGATATCATCCACATACAAGACTAAGAAAACAACTACGCTCCCACTAGCCCTAACGTATACACATGGCTCGTCTACATTCTTCGAAAAACCAAACTCTTTGATTTTCTCATTAAAGCATAGATTCCAACTACGAGATGCTTGTTTAAGTCCATAAATGGACTTCTTTAGTCTACACACTCTATTAGGATGCTTTGGATGTACAAAACCCTCAGGCTGCATCATATACACCTCTTCGGAGAGCTTCCCATTAAGTAAGGTGGTTTTGACATCCATTTGGCATATTTCGTAATCATGAAATGCAGCGATTGCCAAAAGTATCCTAATAGATTTCAACATGGCCACTGGGGAGAGAGTTTCATCATAATCGACACCATGTGTCTGGGTGAAACCTTTAGCCACCAGTCGGGCTTTGAAAGTGCTAAATTTTCCATCCATGTCGGTCTTCTTCTTAAAGACCCATTTACACCCTATCGGTTTAAATCCGGGTGTAGGATCAACGAGTTCCCAAACCTGGTTATCCTCCATGGCTTGCGTCTCGTTATCCATTGCCTCCTTCCATTTAGCAGACTCGTGGCCCGCGCCGCTTCCCGGTAGTTGGTGGGCTCATTAAGATCCACCAATAACTCGTCACCCTCAGATATGAGAAACCCATATCTCTCTGGCTCATGGCGAGTTCTACCGGATCTATGGGGAGGTAATGGATGTACGTTAGTCTCCGCATTGTCATGCTCAGACTCAACCTCACTAGGTTGTTGGCTAGTGCCAACGTCAGGTCTTCCATCCATTTACTCTTGAACTTCTTCAAGATCAATCTTAGTCCCGCCTTGCTGATTGGATACTAATTCTCTTTCTAAAAAGACCGCCCTTCGAGCAACAAATACCTTGTTCACGGAAGGTTTATAGAATATATATCCAATACCCGCAGCTGGATATCCGATGAAATAACACTTTTCGAATCAGGGCTCCAACTTGTCATCTACCTTACGTCGTACGTAGGCTTGACAACCCCAAACCTTTAGATAGGCAAGAATGGGAGGTTTCCCATGCCACATCTCGAAAGGTGTTTGATCGACCTTCTTCGTTGGAACGAGATTAAGGATTCTTGTTGCCGTTTCAAGAGCATAACCCCAAAGGCTTATAGGCACTTGGGTGTGAATCATCATAGACCGAACCATATCTAGCAATGTTCGGTTCTTCCTCTCGGCGACACCATTTAATTGTAGTGTCCTAGGAGGTATAAGTTGTGAGATAATTCCACAACCCTTAATCTTTTTGCCCAATTGATTCTCTATTTCGTTTTGGAAAGTCTTAAAGACCTCAAAGGTCTCAGACTTTTGTCTAACCAAGTAGACATACCCATACCTACTATAATCATCTATAAAGGTAACGAAGTATCTAGAATTGTCTCTTGTGATGTGCTTAAATGGACCACACACATCGGAATATATAATGTCCAATAAGTCTTTTTCCCTCTCATTCACGCCGGAAAAGGGTGCTTTAGTCATATTGCCTAATAAACAAGATTCGCATACTTCATTTGACTCTTGGTCAAATGATTCCAAGATCCCATCCGCTTGGAGCTTGGCGATACGAGTCTTGTTTATATGGATAAGTCGACCATGCCACAAAAACAATTTGTCTAAACCATTTTTAGATGTTGAATCAATATTCATGATTGAACGATTATTACTAACGTACGCATCTACTTCATAAATACCACGACAAGGATAAGCTTTAAAATAACAAATATTATTTTTAAAACAAACAATAACCCCATTGTCAAAAGAAAAACCAAAACCATTGTCGTGTAATGCATGAAAAGAGATAATGTTTCGTGCCACAAGCGGCGAATAGCATACGTTCAATAATATTATGGAAAAACCAGAATTAAAAGATAATTCAACTTCTCCTCGAGCCTTGACCAGGACAATCTCCTTGTTTCCCATTATCAAGTCAAGCTCGCCACTCTTCATCCTTCTACTTGTCCTTAGCACCTGCACAATATTACAAACGTGAGTGCCACAGCTGGTATCTAATACCCAACTACCAGATGTAGAAGTATAATGAAGTTCAATCATGTACGTACCTGAATCGGAAGTTCCTCCGATGCTCAACCCCTTGAGCTTCTTAAGACCTTCTAGAGACCCCTGGCAGTTACGACGCCAATGGCCCTTCTTCCCGCAGAAGAAGCATTCCGCATCATTCGGAGTTTTGGCTTGGGGAACCATCTTCCCCTTGCCTTTACCCTCTGAAGCGTGGCTAGACTTGGCAGCGCCAATCTTCCCCTTCCCCTCACCCTTAGGGGTATAAGTGGATCTATTCTTCCTCTGGATTCGTCCTTCCCTTATAGCAAGAACGGGATTCGGAACGGCGGGCTTATTTTTGGTCATGTTAGACTCGGTTGTCTTAAGCATACCGTGAAGCTCCATAATGGACTTATCCATACTATGCATATGATAACTCATAACAAATTGATCATACGCGGTGGGCAGGAACCATAGGATCAAATCCACGGCTAGCTCCCTCCCTATGGTAAATCCGAGCCGTTCCATGCGCTCCACGTTTGCTTTCATTCGCAACACGTGAGCACTCACATTCCCGCCATCGGCCATCTTGCTACCAAGCACCTGAAGGTATTTGTTTGGCATAATCGAGTAGCAACGGAAGCAAGATATAATACAAAATAATAAGCTAACCAAACAAACACTTCCCATGGACCAATATCTAGACATGGAATTGCAACTAAAATTTAATAAACAAGATAGAAGAAAAGGTATACCACAACTCAAACACAATAATCTTCCTCTTGTTAATCTTCAAGAACTCAAGCAAGTCAAGGCTTGAAGAATCCAAACAAGGATTCCTCTAATGAAGTCCACCCAAGCAACCCTAATTCCCAAATGCTAGTAAGTTGGTGTAGCCACCAAAACAACACCCAAGTCTATGTGTTTCTTGCTTCTTGTGTTCAAGAACACCAAGAACAAGATGAACAAGTGAGAGAAAGTTCAAGTGTCAACCAAGAGACCAAGTCCTAGCCAAAAGCCTCAACAAGAGCAGATAACTCGTGATCTCTTTGCCTACCACACTTATGAGAAGTTAACCACATTAAACCAATTGTTTAAGGCTGTTAATTCTGCTGTTACAGCGAACGTACACGGCCCAAAGTCCATGGCCCCAATTGGGCTAAGACGGCCCGTGTAGGCCCAAACTACACGACCTTGAACTGGGCTAATACGCCTCGTGTATGTTGGATTGGACACGGCCCGTGTTCAGGAACACAGCCCGTGTACCATCCTACCAAAACCTATTTTAGGCTTTTTCCTCTCTTTTGCTTGATCGTGTTGTCGGAATCAATACTTGGTGTGTGACCCAATAGGCCTATACTTCATCAGCTGTGCTATTAACTCGTTCGTGTCAGCGGGCATATTCCAACAGACTCCCACTTCTTGTGGCACGACTACGAAAAATAACACCAACATAGAGCGGCCTCTAGCAAGACATCTATGCTCCCAAGTCAGTATAGGGTATGCCACTCTTGACAAGATCCCAATCATAAAATGATTGTCCTAAAGACAAAAGAACATGTACATCCCTTTGTTCGCGATATGCTATGTTAACACAAGGCATGGAATAAAGTCAACCTTCAGATCGTTCACGATTATGTTTCTCGATTCTAGATTAGTGGTGACCAACATACCAAGTTAACATTGATCCATCATCAATATAACTTGAGCACGGCCATGCATATGAACGTCAGCACTCAATCATCGAGGGGCCCATGGATATCTTCTCTATACATAGAGGAACAAATTCCTTTCGACTACATAGTCCCACCACATAGATAATACTCTACCCAATCATCTCCCTTATAACGACCAGTTACGGACCGCGTTAGAAAACGATCAAAGCAAAGTAGACCTATGCTTTGGTATCACATGTATCTCTAGTTTAAGGATGAAACACGATCATCATCCCGAGTTACTTCTAACTAGAACCATGAAGCGAACTCGGGTGCGGGTCCTCCAATCACTTGAAACCCCTTTCAAGTATAGGCAAGAATCACGTTTAACAAAACCAATTCTTTACCTCAATCTTAATTTATACTTCCTTCCCATAAAGTATAACCGATTGTGGAGATTAGGAATGAAAAACATTCTTGGAAGTGTTTAAACATGCTAAGATGGAACACAATAAGGATTCATAAGATACCCGCCCTCGGCATATTATTAAATCTCCATTTAATAATCGATATAGTATGAATTGCAATACTGCTTAACGTCCCCAAAACATAAGTACAAATCAATCATAAACCAAAACATATTCAAGCCAAGTTATACGCATTAGACATGCTAATGGACCAAGTATGACAAACACTACTAGTCAATAACAATGGCTTAACTAGTGGATTTGTCCCACAATATCCACAAGTTCTTTTGCTATTCAATTATATCTCTTTTGACAAGACTACTTCAAAAGTATGCATCAAAGAGATCTTACTTTTCAAAAAGGTTAAAGTAAAGTAATCACTCCCTCATTGTCTCAAAAGCCAACAATAGGGTTAGTGATACTTAAGAACCAACAATCAACACCACAAGTTAGGATCATCAACTTTGATCAAAGATCAACCGTTATCCTAGCTGAAACACGCATTAGAGTAACTACTTACTCCAAGCCTATTCAAGTTGTCAAACATCAAGAACATATCTCTATATTTCTTGAAATAAATACTATCCAATTTTGTATCTCTTAAATGCCCTATGAAGCAGTAATTACTGAATTAGGTTTGCAGATAACCTAATATCGGGACATTATCTTCCATAGACATTTAACACTAGGAATACAACAAAGCTCCCACTAGCCCTGACATACGTAAAGGTTTTATCTATGCTTTTAGAAAACTTATCACTATGATCTTCTAATAGTAAGAAAAGATATATTTCCTTCAAGATGCAAGAATAAGCCCCAAGTGGTCTTATCCACTTTTGTAGACATAATTCGGAAACTACGGACGAATATTAAGACCCTCGGAGAGTGTTATAAGCACTTCCTCATCATATTGTTCCATGGCGGAACGCGGTCATTAATATCCACGAGTACCAAACATTCTTCAACATAGCCACTAGGACAAGTTTCTCCATAACCATCATGAAAATTTTACCACTAGTCGGTATTTGAAGTTGTCTACAATTCCATCCATGTTAATCCCATCACTACCGCCTTGGTTTATACCTAGGTATGGGATCAACTCAAGTCAAGTACTTGGACATTTCAAATGAATCGCATCTCTTTATCACTTACTTCTTTTATTTTTAGCGAATTCTGGATCCACTACGTCTTCCGATAGGTGGCGAACTCAACAAGACTCTCCATTAAGTCATTACCACTTAGATATGAGAAACCCATATCTCTTTGGCTCTATATGACTCTAATCAGAATTAAAAGTGTAATGATTCTTAGTCAGGCATACCAGCATAACCATGCTGATCATCTATCAAAGATATCAGATTATATGCTAGTATCATCATCAAGTCTTCATTTAAGTTCCACGTTCTTCTACTGGAATGCCTTAGTTTTAGTTTCTTTCTTCTTCCCCTTTTAAGCAACAAACATTGTTCTCAAAAGGTTAAATAACTAAAACTTACAAGAACTCCTCAAATGTATTAGCACTTCTTGATTTCAAGTTTATCTATCTCCCACTGAATGTAGAATGTATAACTTTGAACTATTAAGATAGACAAGCAAAGAACCTTTCTAGTCGTATCTTAATAAATGCTAAATAGACTATCAATTGAATTTGGATTTGAGAACTTAATCACAATGGCAAATGAATATTCCAACAAACCGGAGACACATTATCGACCCGTCATAAACCGGATCAATAACATCTGGTTCCCTACTCCATGACACCATGTACCAATGCGTCTTAGTAGGATATGAATTGTGAAACAATTCTACAATTCACTATATGGTCATCCAATATATAGATAATAGATATCTTAGCATCTTAACTAGATCTAAGTACCTTGATCTATATGCCCTATTGATTCTTAAAGTTGTTTTGGCTAATTCTAAACACCAACAAGGTTTCAGACATATGCCTAAACTAATAAACGTCTCGCAATTACTACCATCAAGGTAGTGATGAAGAGGTTTCCCTTTCGTTATTTTTTGTGGTATGCTTGAACGGATTATCCACAAAATGTGATCAATATCCAACAAGCTTATAATCCTCTCAGAAACTCCGGCGAAGGATCTCATAATCATCTTAGCTTAATAAACAAGATCAACATCAAAGCGTTTAGCCCGAGACTAAACTATTCCAAGATCCTAACCACATGGATCCAGGCGATATACTTCTTGTTTATGTGATTAAGTTGATTATCACACAAAGATAACTAATCCAAACTATTTTGGATTCAGAATCAATTATTCATGAATATTCTATTACTTGTAACAAATCCTTGTGTATGGCATGACATGGGAAATTTTGAACAAAAATATCTCACAATAGATTTTCATAATAAATTTCGTATTTTAAGAATAACTCATCGTCACCACATGTAAAGTTGTACGCCACGCAGGGCAAAACAACACATGAGCTATGACATAAAACCTTGAATACATAACGTTTAAAAAGGTTCAACATCAATTCTTAAAACTTCAAAATTTTTGTTCACCGTAATTAAAGCGAGCATACAAAGAGATGTTACTTGCCACGCAGGGCAATAAAGCAATAAATAAACCGGTAACAAAAGTGAGATCAAGTCTCCTTATCTTCTCTTGGAGGACAATAACCATGGTTTCCTCGTTCGAGATCCGGTTCTTCATGCTTTTCTTTCAACAAAGGACCTACACTTTGTAACAAACAAATTTGTGACAAACGTGAGTCAATCCGCTCGGGTCAACAACCCAGCTTATAGAAGAATAGCAATGAATCATGAACGTACCTGAAAATGGAAAGTTAACTCTCTCTATCCTGAGAAGTTTTATATCCTCTCAGCACGTAGGGCAGGCGTGACGGCCCCAATTTCCAAATCTTCCACAGAAGTAGCAAACCACCTTTTCTTGAGTCTCTTCTTGAGGCACATTCTCTATGTCCTTCGACTCAATATTAAGGATAGGATTGGAAACTCCAACCTTTCCTATTATGGTCGGTATCTTCTTCCTTTTCTTTTGTTTCTTTAAGCCCAATGCGGGAGTGGTTGAGGTGGAATTATGCTTGGCCATGTCAGATTCCGCAGACTTCAACATGTCATGCAATTCGCTTAAGGACTTCTCCAATCCTTGCACATGATAGTTTGTGACAAACTGTTCATATGATGCGGGCAGAGACTTGAGTACAATATCCACAGCGAGCTCTCTCCCAATAGGAAATCCTAACCTCTCTATTTGTTCCACGTTCGCCTTTATCTTAAGGACGTGAAGACCAACATTCCCGCCTTCCTGCAGCCTGCAACCGACTAGGCTTTTAACACACTCATAGTGTTCCAGCCTAACTTGCTATCGGAACATGTCCTTGAGCTTGTTTAACATATCATACACACTCATGTGCTTGAGCTGCTTTCGCAACTCCGAGCTCATAGTTGACAACATGAGGCAGGCAACATCGTGTGTGTCCTCAACACGTTTTTCATACCTGTATCAGACGGCCCAAGTCGCGTTGGTAGCAGGTGGCTCCGGAAGGGGTTCCTCAAGGATGTGCAACTTTGACTCATGGCGAAGGACAATCCTCAATTGCGTAAGCCATGCAATAAAGTTCACCCCCGTGAGTTTCTCCCTTTCTAGGAACACATGAAGTGAGATGTTTGACGTGGTATTGTTATGATTTGACATCTATAAATAACAATAATACGAGTTTTGGTTAGTTTAGATAAACCTTGTTAAAATTAATTACCCCATAGTTTTAGACAAAAACAACTATTTATAACAAGGGCTAAGAACCTCATTTCACCTCGCACCGTGACGGGTTTACCGCGGATCACGTGGCGAAGCTATTTAGGCTGGCAACCATTTTACCAATTGTAATCTCTATTACAACTCTTAGACACTTGCGGGATCCGTTGACATCCATTATGTCGGTTGGCATGTTTGATCCCTTTCTTACACCAATCTTAATATATAATTTTTTTAGCTCGTGCTTAGCTCGACAACTAATCAAGAATTATATACTAAAATTGTAAACCGTCCGACAAGACACACGGGTGGCACTCCCAACCATCAATTGGCTCGTGCTTAGCTCGACAACCAATAATGCGAGTTACCCCACTCACCTTCCACACAACTACGCAAGGAATGACTCGTCCTTAGCTCGACAATCATCCTTGTTTCGTTAGATTCGGGTGGTGTCATCTTATGGATGGTGCGTGATTTACATTTTGAAAAACGGGAGTTTGTTTCCGGTTTCTAAAAACCCTTTTGTGAATTAACAAAGTAAGTGTCAAAACGATTTTTAAGCACTTTTAAATATGATACCAAGTTTATATTTTCTTTGTCAATTCTATTCGCGCGAGATTGTTAACCATTTTAACAAACGTTGTATTTTATTTAATTTTGTAGAAAAATTGTCTAGCATGCGAATCCTAATCCATGCATAGAAAAATAAAACACAACCACGCAAATATATATATGTATAATTCGGTAACCTGCCCAAAATTCCTATGCGTTTTCCCCGTGAGCCACAACGGGGAAAACGAGGCCAAAACCTAAGGACAAGGTAAAGTCTCGTTGGGTGAGCTCCCACCAAATCCAACACCTCCAATAGCGTGTTGATTCCTTCTCGCCAAGACGTCATCACCATGACTCCCGTTGACTCCTCCGGTTCTAATTCTATACTATTTACAAATACATAGAATATATATATATATAAACGACACGTAAGTCGCATTCCTAAACTATTTATACGAATACACGGAATAAAATAAATGACGTGCAAGCCGCACCAACAAATATATAAATAAATATTTACATCAGTATGGCACGTAGGCCACCAAAAACCGAATCAATCAACCACCACAACACATAGGTCTAAGGGCAAATCGTGCTACCGAATTAACCAAACGCAACATAAGTGAAACATGGTGTGCCACACAAAACCATGATATAAATATATATTTATATTTTAGTCAAGATTGTCAACAACATCAAAGGGATCAAAATGACAATCCTTGTACATATGCATTAGTGTACCAAACCATTTTTGTGACACATATTCCTATATACATTTATAAGTATATATTTGTGTACACTTCATGCCAAGTTACAACAAATATATAAATATAAAAACTAAAATATTAACACGTCTACGAATAAATCTATTCTAGCACAACAAGAGTCTCAATGGAAAAACCAATTTTAAGAAAACAATTTTCTTATATAAATGTACTTTTATGGTTTTAGAGACTTGATGTAAAAACTAACATCTTAGGTGGGCTACAAATAGACCAATTTCAGCCTAACATGAATCTACATGAAAAACCATTTATAGAAAACAATTTTCTAATATAAAAATATTTATATGAATATTATGTAGGCTACAAATATATCAATTTTAGCCTAACAAAGATCTACACGAAAAACTTTCAAGAAAACAATTTTCTTGTATAAAATATTCTTATGGTTTTTCTAGACTCATTAGTGCAAAACCATGTTAGACCTGGCTCTGATACCACTGAAGGCATTTGTTTGGCATAATCGACTAGCAATGGAAGCAAGATATAATACAAAATAATAAGCTAACCAAACAAACACTTCCCATGGACCAATATCTAGACATGGAATTGCAACTAAAATGTAATAAACAAGATGGAAAGAAAGTTATACCACAACTCAAGTACAATGATCTTCCTCTTGTTAATCTTCAAGAACTCAAGCAAGTCAAGGCTTCAAGAATCCAAACAAGGATTTCTCTAATGAAGTCCACCCCAAGCAACCTTGATTCCCAAATGCTAGTAAGTTGGTGTAGCCACCAAAACAACACCCAAGTCTATGTGTTTCTTGCTTCTTGTGTTCAAGAACACCAAGAACAAGATGAACAAGTGAGAGAGAGTTCAAGTGTCAACCAAGAGCCAAGAGACATCCAAAAAACCTCCCTTAGAGTAGATAACTCGTAGCCTCTTTGTCTACCACCAATATTAGAAGTTAACACCATGAAACCAAGTGTTTAAGGCTGTTAATTCTGCTGTTACAGTGAACGTACACGGCCCGTGTAGGTCTACACGGCCGTGTAGGCCCAAAGTCCACGGCCCCAATTGGGCTAAGACGGCCCGTGTCTATCAAGCACTACACGGCTCGTGTCCATCTACACGGCCCGTGTAGGCCCAAACTACACGACCTTGAACTGGGCTAATATGCCTCGTGTATGTTGGACTGGACACGGCCCGTGTTCAGGAACATGGCCCGTGTACCATCCTGCCAAAACCCATTTTGGCCTTTTCCTCTCTTTTGCTTGATCGTGTTGCCGGAATCAGTACTTGGTGTGTGACCCAATAGGCCTATACCTCATCGGTAGTGCCATTAACTCGTTCGTGTCAGCGGGCATATTCTAACAAAAATATATATATGTATAATTCGGTAACATGCCCAAAAAATCCTACGTATTTTCCTCGTGAGCCACAACGGGGAGAACGAGGCCAAAACCTAAGGACAAGGTAAAGTCTCGTTGGGTGAGCTCCCACCGAATCCAACACCTCCAATAGCATGTTGATTCCTTCTCGCCAAGACGTCATCACCATGACTCCTGTTGATTTCTCCGGTTCTAATTCAATAGTATTTACAAATACATAGAATCTATATATAAACGACACGCAGGTCGCATTCCTACACGATTTATATAAATACACGGAATAAAATAAACAGCGTGCAAGCCGCACCAACAAATATATAAATAAATATTTACATCAATACGGCACGTAGGCCACCAAAAACCGAATCAATCAACCACCACAACACATAGGTTTAAGGGCATATCGTGTTACCGAATTAACCAAACGCAACATAAGTGAAACATGGTGTTCCACACAAAACCATGATATAAATATATATCTATATTTTAGTCAAGATTGTCAACAACATCAAAGGCACCAAAATGACAATCCTTGTACATATGCATTAGTGTACCAAACCATTTTTGTGACACATATTCATATATACATTTATAAGTATATATTTGTGTACACTTCATGCCAAGTTACCACAAATATATAAATATAAAAACTAAAATATATTAACAATGCTACAATTATAACAATTCTAGCATAACAAGAATACAACAAGAGTCTCAATGAAAAACCAATTTTAAGAAAACAATTTTCTTATATAAATGTATTTATATGGTTTTTGAGACTTGATGTAAAAACTAACATATTAAATAGGCTACAAATATACCAATTTTAGCCCAACAAAGATCTACATGGAAAAACATTTCTAGAAAACAATTTTCTAACATAAAAATACTTATATGAATATTATGTAGGCTACAAATATATCAATTTTAGCCTAACAAAGATCTACACAAAAAACTTTCAAGAAAACAATTTTCTTGCATAAAATATTCATATGGTTTTTCTAGACACCTTAGTACAAAGCCATGTTACTTATGGCTCTGATACCACTAAAGGTATTTGTTTGGCATAATCGAGTAGCAACGGAAGCAAGATATAATACAATATAATAAGCTAGCCAAACAAACACTTCCTATGGACCAATATCTAGACATGGAATTGCAACTAAAATATAATAAACAAGATAGAAGAAAAGTTATACCACAACTCAAACACAATAATCTTCCACTTGTTAATCTTCAAGAACTCAAGCAAGTCAAGGCTTCAAGAATCCAAACAAGCATTCCTCTAATGAAGTCCACCCCAAGATCCTTGATTCCCAAATGCTAGTAAGTTGGTGTAGCCACCAAAACAACACCCAAGTCTATGTGTTTCTTGCTTCTTGTGTTCAAGAACACCAAGAACAAGATGAACAAGTTAGAGAAAGTTCATGTGTCAACCAAGAGACCAAGTCCTAGCCAAAAGCCTTAACAAGAGCAGATAACTCGTGATCTCTTTGCCTACCACACTTATGAGAAGTTAACCACATTAAACCAAGTGTTTAAGGCTGTTAATTTTACTGTTACAGCGAACGTACACGGCCCGTGTAGGCCCAAAGTCCACGACCCAATTGGGCTAAGACGGCCCGTATCTATCAAGCACTACACGGCCCGTGTTCATCTACACGGCCAGTGTTCATATACATGGCCCGTGTAGGCCCAAAGTACACGACCTTGAACTGGGCTAATACACCTCGTGTATGTTGGACTGGACACGACCCGTGTTCAGGAACACGGCCCGTGTACAATCCTGCCAAAACCCATTTTGGCCTTTTTCCTCTCTTTTGCTTGATCGTGTTGTCGGAATCAATACTTGGTGTGTGACCCAATAGGCATATACTTCATCAGCAGTGCTATTAACTCATTCGTGTCAGCGGGCATATTCCAACAGCACTGTCTTAAGACACTCGAACCTCTCTTGTCTCTCTTGCTGCTGGAACATTTTTTTAAGCAAAGCGATCAAGTCAAAAGCACTCATAAGCGTGTCGGATAGCCCGAGTGGCATTGGAAGCGGGAGCCTCGGGTAGGGCCTCCTCTATTATAACCATCTTCCCTTCTTGGCATAGGACAAGTTTATGTTGCCTAAACCAATCCAAGAAGGTGTTACCACTGAGTTTCTCCTTTTCAAGGAACACTCTAAGCGAAAAATAGTTGGTGGTGTTGGTGTTGCTTGAAGACGCCATCTAAAATAGAAAAGTAGTTTTAGTTAGTTTGGAAATCCTTTTTAAAATAAGTACCCATAGTTTTAAGTAAAACAATTTATTTGTAACAAGGGCTAAGAACCTTATTTCACCTCGCACCGTAACCGGTTTGCCGCGGATCACGTGGCGAAACTATTTAGGTCGGCAACCTTTTTACCAATTGTAATCTCTATTACAACTCTTAGACACTTGCGGGACCCGTTGACATCCATTATGTCGGTTGGCATGTTTGATCCCTATCTTACACCAATCTTAATATATAATTTTTGTTTAGCTCGTGCTTAGCTCGACAACTAACCAAGAATTATATACTAAAATTGTAAATCGTCCAACAAGACACACGGGTGGCACTCTCGACCATTAATCGGCTCGTGCTTAGCACGACAACCAATCATGCGAGTTACCCCACTCACCTTCCACACAACTACACAAGGAATGCCTCGTGCTTAGCTCGACAATCATTCTTGTTTCGTTAGATTCAGGTGGTGTCATCTTACGGATGGTGCACGATTTACCTTTTGAAAAACGGGAATTTGTTTCCGGTTTATAAAAACCATTTTGTGAATTAACAAAGTAACTGTCAAAATGATTTTAAGCACTTTTAATATAATACCATTTTTATATCTTCTTTGTCAATTCTATTCGCGCGCAATTGTTAACCATTTTAACAAACATTGTATTTTATTTAATTTTATAGGAAAAATTGTCTAGCATTCGAATCCTAATCCATGCATAGAAATATAAAATACAACCACACATATATATAATTTTATATGATTCGGTAACATGCCCAAAATTCCTATGCGTTTTCCCCGTGAGCCACAACGAGGTAAATGAGGCCAAAAATCTAAGGACAAGATATGGTCTTGTTGGGTGAGCTCCCACTGAACCCAACACCTCCAATAGCATGTTGATTCCTTCTCGCCAAGACGCCATCACCATGACTCCCGTTGACTATTCCGGTTTTAATTATATACTATATACAAATACATAGAATATATATAAACGACAGGCAGGTCGCAATCCTATGCTATTTATACAAATACATAGAATAAAATAAATGACGTGCAAGCCACACCAATAAATAAATAAACTAATCTTGTTACAACAATACAACACGCAGGCCGCCAAAAAAAACAAAATAATCAATCACCACAACACATAGGTCTAAGGGCATATCTTGTTACCGAATCAAACCAAACATATCAAATAGAAACATGGTGTGCATCACATAACCATGATATATAAATATATATCTATATTTTTGTTAAGATTGTCAAAACATCAAAGGCACCACAAGACAATCCTTGTACATATGCATTAGTGTACCAAACCATTTTTGAGACACATATTCATATATACATTTATAAGTATATATTTGTATACACTTCATGCCAAGTTACAACAAATATATAAATATAAAAACTAAAATATATTAACAAGACTACGAATAAATCTATTATAGCACAACAAGTGTCTCAATGGAAAAACCAATTTTAAGAAAACACTTTTCTTATCCAAAAACACTTTTATGGTTTTTCTAGACTCAATAGTGCAAAGTCATGTTAGATATGGCTCTGATACCACTAAAGGTATTCATTTGGCAAAAACAATTAGCAACAGAGGCATTATGTATAACAAAAATCGATGCCAAACTAATGAATACACTCCCATGGACCAAAATCTAACAATGAAATTGCAACTAATATGAACAAGATAAGAAGAAAGGTTATACCTCAATAGTGCAAGACATAAATCAACCTTCCTTGTCAAGTAGCTTAGAATCCAACAAAGAACTCTTCCAATGAAGTCCACCCCAAGCTTGTTTGATTCCCAAGTGCTAGCAAGTTGATGTGCAACAACCAAAACAACTATCAAGTGTGTGTATTTCTTGCTTCTTGTGCTCAAGAACACCAAGAACAAGATGAACAAGAGAGAGAGAGAGAGAGAGTTCTAGTCTCAACCAAAAGACAATGTACATGCAAAAAGCCTCACTTAGAGCAGATAACTCGTGGTCTCTTTGTCTACCACAATTATGAGAAGTTAACCCCATTAAACCAAGTGTTTAAGGCTGTTAATTCTGTTGTTACAGGAGACGTACACGGCCCGTGTTGGCCAACACGGCCGTGTAGGCCCAATGTCCACGGCCCCAATTAGGCTAAGACAGCCCGTGTCTAACAAGCACCACACTGCCCGTGTTCATCTACACGGCCCATGTAGGCCCAAACTACACGACCTTGAACTGGGCTAATACGCCTCGTGTATGTTGGACTGGATACGGCCCTTGTTTAGGAACACGGCCCATGTACCATCCTGCCAAAACCCATTTTAGCCTCTTCCTCTCTTTTGCTTGATCGTGTTGTCGGAATCAATACTTGGTGTGTGACCCAATAGGCCTATACCTCATCGGTAGTGCCATTAACTTGTTCGTGTCAGCGGGCATATTCCAACAGCTAGATCAAAAGAGAAAATCTGGGAGTGCACACTTTTTGGGAGACATACTGGTCTGCTGGGGATCCAAGAAGCAAAATTGTGTTTCATCATCAACGGCTGAAGCAGAATACATTGCCACTGCTAGCTGCTGATCACGATGCCTTTAGATTCGGACTCAGCTTTCTGACTTTGGTGTGGTATATAACAAAATCCTTTTAATGTGTGATTCTTAAAGTGCCATTGCAATTACATGCAATCTGGTACACCATTCGAAAACTAAACATATAGACATCGGATACCATTTTATTAAAGACTATGCAAAAAAAGGTCTAATAGAATTAAAATATGTTCAAACAGATAATCAACTTGTTGATATTTTCACCAAAGCGTTAGACGAATCTCGTTTTAATGCTTTAGTGTCAAGATTAGGAATGTTGAATTTGACATTTTAACATAACATTCTGATTCAACAGATCTTACACGGTATGTGTTAGTTGTGCAGGTCAAATTCAGTCAAAGGATAGACAAGTCAAATACAAGTTACGAATCACTGAGGGTTCATACTTGTAGGGGGAGAAATCAAATCAGGTTTTGTATATATTAAATGAAAAACATTTACAAAACAAAGAAAATTCAAAAATATTTTTTTCTTCATCTCAAATTGATGTACATTTGTGCATGGTTTGAGCGGGAGTTTTATTTTTGTTTTTGAATTAAATTTTGAAAATTTTGAAAATTTTCATCTTAATGATCAATGAAATATTGTTTAGGGGGAGTGAAATGATTTGAAAAATCAAAATTTTGATGTCAAGTGTTAAAAATCCGTAAAAGTTGTCGGATTAAGTCAAAATACGCTACTTTTATCGATTTTCGATACTTTTGTCGGATTCCGATACTTTTATCGGA
The DNA here is from genome assembly GCA_038502395.1 of Dittrichia graveolens. Lineage (NCBI taxonomy): Eukaryota > Viridiplantae > Streptophyta > Magnoliopsida > Asterales > Asteraceae > Dittrichia > Dittrichia graveolens. The sequence continues at coordinate 57,523,630 of JARJIL010000003.1, forward strand.
TTTAGAGAAACCGAGTGTTTTATCGGTTTTTGTGGTTTTCGGATTCTTGTGGATCGGATTTTTACTATTCGGATTTCAATGGGTTGGATGTCCTATAAAAGGGAAAATCCGATTACATTATCGGTTTTCCAAACTTACGAGAATCCGAGAGATTATTCAAAGAAATCAAAATTTTCATAGTGCTTGTTTGTACAAACAAATAACAGATCCTTGATCTCAATTCTTTACTGGATCTAAAGGTATACTTCTTTTGAAATTTCATCAATGTTTAAATGGATTTTAATCAAATTCTTTGACTGTAAAACCCTTGAAATTTTCGATGTGCAAATCCATGAAATCAAGTGTTTTGTTAACATGGTTAGACTCGGTTTTGGTTATAGATTAGTGTGTTGTGTTTCGATTTCAAGATAATCGATTTTTAGGATGTGTATTTCTTAGATCTGAGACTGTCGCTTTTCAAGAGTTTAATCGGGATTTTTGAACTTAACGATGAAGGTGATAAGTTGTTGAATGTGTTGTTTGAATCGAAAGGAGTTCTTAGTTTAGGGTTAATTGCATAAACATTTTGAGTATTAAGTGTTTAGTGAACGAAATGGGTGTTTTTGAAATAATCGGATTGTCGAAAACCTTGAAGTGTGTTCTTATGTATGAACTGTCGGATTTCATGTAAATCCGATAGTTGATCGGATTCCAAGGTTGTCGGATTTTGTGTTAAATCCGAGTGTTTGTTTAAATTGTGAAGTTTGTCGGATTACAAAACAAACAGATTTCAAGTTTATCGGATTTCATGTCGGATTCTCAAAATAGCGGATTTTCCATTTCATCGGATTTTGAAAATACATGACTATCGGATTTTAATGTCATCGGATTTTGAAAAACTTGAGTGTCGGAACTTCATATCGGATTTTTGAAATAAATCCTATCGGATTTTCAAAGATATCGGATTTTGGAAGTAAAAGGGTGTCGGATTTCTAAGTGTCGGATTTTGCCAACACTTAGGAATTTTCAAAAAATTTTGAAAATTTTGAATTTTGTACTAACTGTTTTATCTTACAGATGGCGCAAATTCCTTCCAATACCCTTTACCCCCGAGCCAATTTTCTTCCAAACTAACTCAATAACGCCTATTTCTTACCTGATGTTACCAAGATTGAAGATCTAATCATCACCGAACTCATGTTCCAGAGGTATACGTACAACAACTGTGAGGTTCCCTTACTCTTGCTTAAAGTGAACAAGGTCATCCAGTCCTTGCAGGCCAAATTGAACAAGTTGAATTGGAAATGGGCCTGGAAAGTATACGCCGAATTCTCAGATTACCCAAGCCAAATACTTACCCATCCAAATCTACTTTTGATCCCATACCCACTAATAAACAAATTCTAATACATGTTATGGACCTCGGATGGAGGGGAGATGAACTGACAGGGATGTCCAAATTCAAACATTTTGGAGTGGTTCCCAGTGGCAAACTCTTTAAGCGCTTATCATGAGATGTTTGACAAGCGTGACGAAAGGGATTGACGGTGCCGATGCCTTTGCATTGAAGGTTTTAGTTGGAATGGCTAAATACTTGCATTTTGATCATGCAAAGTTGATATTCATTGAAATAGCAAAGGTGGTCAGGGAGAAGGTGATGCCCGGCAAAAGACGTAATTTTCTACCGTTTCCACGGTTTCTCTCTATGATCATACAAAGGGTAATGGCCAGAGATACTGACATCTCAAGGCGCGATGATGAGGCAGCAGTGCAAATTCAAATAATGATCAAACTATACAAAATCCCGGCGATGCCTAAAGTTCAGACCTTCATAATGCCTGCTGAACTGGTATATTTATTGGATCTTGAAAGTGAGGTTGTCTAGGAGTATGTGAGAAGTAATAACATTGTTCTTCCTGATCGGCAAGAACTTGCTGATCCTACCCCGAGAATGTTAGGTTCCCCGAGTGCTAGTGAAATACGAGTCAAACTTCTACGGGAGAAGCTGACAGGGGAGAGCAAACTGAAAAAATTAATGAGAGGGGTGGAGAAGAAGGTGAAGGTGTAAGTGAGTTTAAAGAGGGAGTTGCTCTGGACACTTTTGATGATGAAACCGATTCTTTTCAAAAGCATATTTAGATAATGTTTCAAAATGAGGATGAACAAATAGAGGAGGAGTTGGGTCCTAATGGTTAAAAAGTACATCCAAGTATACCTACATTTGATGACCAAATGATAAATTTTTCGGATGAATTTGAAACTATTGATACTCAACTGTTGTATGATGATGTTAGCATGCTTAATGTAAAAGAAGATGCTGAGAGGTAAAAACAAAGCGAGGGAGAGAGAGATGTGAAAAAAAAATGTGAGTACTGAGGTTGCTCAGGCCATTTTAAGCCGCGACACTACATCTACTGTCGGGGTTATACCTTGCATTGAAAAAGACTCTGGCTTCCCACAATAGCATGCACAAACCCCTCCAAGACACTTAGTAGTATCTCAAAAGGATATTGTTTCATTTCACAGAGATATAGCACATGATCTAACGATTTCTTATTCGGAGGGTACTGTTATTGAAACTAGTGGCATTCCTCTCCAAGAAACGCCTGTCGTTTCTGTGCACATCGATAACCATCAACAAATTGTTGATTTTCTTTCTAAACACAGGGACGTACTTGAGGCAATAACTGGTTTATTCAAAGCTAGACCAGCTGGAACTACTATAGGTGAAGCCTTAACAGGCCATATCTGAGGATTACTAGGAAATCCCACCACAGCCAACGTCAATCCAGCTGTGAAAGTGGGTGGTCCTTCAGCTTCAGAATTTGTTTCTGGAGGTGATGGAACCTCAACGGGTATTCTAAGTGATTCTGGTGTTACACGAACTGAGTCAGAATCGGCTAAGGAATTTGTTTCCAAGGCCGATATTAATGTTGTTATTGAGCACCTCCATGTACGTATCGATGATATCCAACGACTACAGCTTGATAGATTGACCAGAATTGAGAAAAAGGTAGATGACTTGGTTGAAAAGAAAGAAATTGAAATGAAAGATAAGGTTACAAATGCTTTATCAATGGATGAATTGAAAAGTTTGTTGATGGTGAAGTTGATCGGGAAAAGTGACAGTTCTTCAAAGGATTTAGATATTTTGTCATTACTAAGAACAGAGGTGGAGTCGACTTGCAAAATTGCTGCCGGGTCATCAAAAAGACCTAGGCATGACGACGATTACTCTGACACCGATCGTCTTGAGGGGGAGAAAAGATTAAAGACTTATTTTGATACCCTGGCTGCTCAGCGAATCGGTGCAGTTGCTGCCAGATTGGAGAAAACTTCTTTCAAACAGATATACAAGGGCAAGCAAACTAAGATGGTTGAGTTTGAGGAACCGAATGTGCCTGAGGTTGAGGCGGAGGATGAGGATTTGATGCTAGCCTTGTGGCTGTGCAAACAAGAGGTTGAAAAGTCTTCTGAAATTATTGATGAATCTGGTCTTGAAAAATATAATTTGGAAAGTGTGATGCAAATACATGAAGAAGTAACAGAACAGTTTCTTCCATCTCCTAGCAAATTCAGAACAACTCATGCAGACATCAGAAAACATCAACAAAAGGAAAGTCAAATCATTGAACTGTCAAAACAATTTGAATGGAAAATCCCTATGACCGCTCAAATAGATCCTATTCACACTGGGTCTTTGCCGAATGTGAAGAAAAGTTATGTGCTGACTAGGGAGGCCCTAAAAATGACCGTTAGAAACTGGAGGTACCAAGATATTCAAGTGGCCTTCCTAGAAGAAAAGTTTGTCAACATCTACACCGATGAAATTGAAGAGATGTTGGATATAAATCTGATGGGTGCAAAAAGTGCTGATGAAGCTTAAACAAAAATGATTCTTAATATGCACACCGGAAAGAAAGAGGAGATTGAGTCAGCACGTTAGATCATAAAGCTAAACTATGTTGGGATTCAGAAAGTCTTATTCAAAGATACGATCAGCTTTCTCGTCACAAGGTCAGATATGAAAAGTTATACCATTGGCATGTGGACCTGAAATTTATAAATCTTGGTCACGTCAACTTTCTGCTAGAGCAACTCGAAGTAAAATTAGAAAAGAATGCTGAGGATTCAGCTGGGTATCGAAAGCTCAGGGAGTTCATTAGACATCGTTGCCAAATAGCAGAGTATACTGATCTTCAGTTGGGAGCTGAATCTAATAAAGCCAAAATCAATTTGTTGAAGCCAAACACGAAGCATTCCAAAATAGACCAAGTGGAGATGTATCAAGTTGTGTGGAGTTGTGATGAAGAGTTTGATGGAGATGAGGGAATTGTAGTGTTCAATAGCAAAGGATAAAAGTTCTTCCTAAGGTTTAATCAAGTAAATGCTTACTCCGATGGATCTTTGAAAGTTTAGGCAATTAAAATCAAAGAGTTTAGTATAAGTTTGAAAGAAGAAGTTGATCAAGCGCCTAGAGTTAGACTTACAGAAGTTATCAAACTATTCAATGCCAAACGCGACGAACGAAAGATGATAAGACATTGGCAAAGAAAGGTCGGGTAGAGGAATACAAGCTAGACACAAACAAGGGGGAGATTGTTAGAACTATATTTGTGTTTTTTGTCTAGATACATTTTAATGTTTATCTAGTTAATTTTGTACTTAGAATGTCACCTTTAATGATATGTATATAAGGTGTCTTAGGCCTTGTTTCAATGTAACCTTTGACACATATTCAAATATATTACACACACTTAAAGGTGTTTCTACCATATTCTCTCATCTTGATTCTACTTGTGCTCGTTTATTGCTCTAGAGTAAATTGTACCGATGCTACTCATCTGAAGGAAGAAGCCTTAAAGTTCATCTGAAGATTAGTTCTATAGTGAACGCAAACTAAAGTAAGTCTTCAGTTATCAAGAGGTCTCCATTACTGAATGCACATTTCAGTACAAGCATCTACCAGTTAACTAAAGTGCGCATTCAGCGCTTCTGAAGGAACTTAAACGGCAATTTAGATTTATGTTCCTAACTTTATGTAGAGTAGTACATGTGTAAATTAATTAGATGGTCAGGATTAGTTTACTTAGCGTATAAATACCTTCTCACTGTTTGAGAAAAGGAAAGCGTTTGTTCGCTATTTTGTTTTCAAGTAAGTTCTTGATTAGTGTGTACTCAGTACTCAAGATTGTTCTTGTGTACTCTTTAAAGTTTGATTATTAATATAATCTTGCTTTAAAAACATTCGTGTGTTCGTATTCTAAAACTATTTCCGCACTTTAATTATTTATCATTGTTAGTTTTTACTTCGTCCGGGAAAAACAAAGAGCTCAATATGCCCCTTTCCACTTTCTTTGATACAAAGCTATGCTTCCACGTACTGAGTATCCTCTGTGCCATGCTTATGTACACCTAGCGGGTGTAGCCTATCCCAGTTGCTATTGGTGCACAGCTCACTATATACCCTACTTTAACAGGAGTAACAACTCCGCAGGATGTCTTGCATCCAACTAACGAGAGTAACAACTCCCCGGGATGTCTTGCCTCCAAACTATATCACATGTGTTCTTGTTCATAGCCATGCTCATGGCATGGCTATACACATGTACTTGCATCACACATATCATATCATTTCATATCATAACATTTCACCTTATTCATGTATACTTAATATAAATCATAGGTGCTTACATTGCTTTGGTATACTGCTACACCACCTGCGTAGCTATATACCATAACAGTACTCTTTGTACAAATTTACCCCTTGCACGTACTCTATACCCCACTACTTTCATTAATTATGTATAATATTTAAATTATATAACACATATATGATATTACTCATTTAATGCATGCTCACATGCCATTCATACCGAAAGAATAGTATTTCCATTTCAATGCTTAGACATGTGACATACAGTGCTACTCGACGGGATCATCTCAAGTGCGCCATTACTTATTGCCTACAAGGAATATAATCATTGCATCAATACTTACAACTCTGCTGAACGAATAAAGTTGAATAGGGCCAGGCACGCCCGTGCCTTACTAACTTGGGCCCAAACATGGCCTGCTCTAACATGGGCGTATAGGGCCAGACATGCCCGTACCCCACATAGGTACGCCCGTGCCCAGGTACGCCCAGACCTGATGAACAATGGTGGTCACGCACACCTGGCACGGCCGTATCCCCAAAGGCATGCCCGTGCCCTAAGAACTACAACAGCAGTTACGCAGACTGCCTGCTGTTTTACGAAACCAAATTCAATAAAACGCTAAAGAAGTGTTTTCCAGCACTTGTAACCTTTATTAGGACTATCAAAATAGCTAAATATCATTATAAACATACAAATAGCAATACAAGATAATTGATTCAACAATAATCTCTCTTTTGTCCCATAAACACTAAAACCATGACAAGAACTCATACCTTGCTTCTAGAAACATCAAAGAAAGTGGCTGGTATAAGTGTAAGCATTTGTTGCGAACAAGAAATGGAAGTTTGGCTAACACCTAGTCAAACAATCTAACACAAACATATATATATATATATATATATATATATATATATATATATATATATATAAGTACTTTCCAAGAATTACCAAACAGCCCTTGAACATAACATCTTTCAAACTGATAGTTTTAGCTCCTCTAGTTTTATAAACACCCCTAATCTTTAATAACGCTTAGCCATTACAAATTCTGAACTTTGGGGCGTTACAACTAAAATGGAGCAAGTAATCAAAGCCATGTCATTTATGACAAAGGCATACAAGAACTGGTACTCCAAAACCAACAACCGTCAAAGATACACATATGGGTCTCGTAGACAAGATACCTTCAAGGTTGCAGAGAAACCGACGTTTGTGAAAGAAGAGAAGAAGGATGAACGTAATCTTGGGTTTTCGTGGTTCAAATAAACACAGCGGAAGCAAAAAGGGTAGAAAATAATTTAGTTTTTGAACCACACAACACCTACCAAGTGGACCAAAACTATAGAGAATAGAAATGAAACACAAAACAAGAACAAGAATGAGAAATTGTATCATACATGTACGTCAACTTCCTTAGGTGTTGATGAAGGTTTCGGGCGTATGAGCACAACAAAGTGTTCCTCTACCGGTATCCACACCAAGTGTGTTTGATCCTCACTTGCTAGAGTGCTTGTATGCCAACAAGAACATCACCACTGCAGAACTTATACCACTTGAGGATTGATATGCCAATCTATCTTCCAAGTGTGTACAATGAGAGAGATATGAACTAACTTCAAGTTACAAGTTCATGTGTTTTTCACCAAGAATTAAGAAGAAGAAAATGTATATATTTCTCTTCATGTTTTAAAAACTAGTTCATCAAGAAAACCAACCTTCAAAAGTCTCTCATATATCCAAAAACTTTTCATGAGTTACTAGTGTAATTAGCCATAAAGCCACATTAAAACTAGACATAAATGCCCAATTGAATTGGCTGTTATAGCGTGAGGCAAAGTCGTGCATCACAAGGCACGCCTGTGCCAGCCCACGAGCACACCCAAGTCACGCCCGACTTAGGCTCGTGCTTTCGCACTAGGCATGGTCATACCTCTACGAGGCACGCCCATGCCGGCCCCAATGGGTACACCCTAGGCATGTCGGCCTTGGGCCTGTACCTGACATAGGGCACGCCCGTACCTTCACCAAGCACGGTCGTGCCGGGCCCAACCAAAACCCATTTTGGCATTTTTCTATGTCTTGTTCAAAGGCGTTGCCAGAATCAATACTTGACGTGTGACCCAATAGGCCTATGCCTCATCAACAGTGATACCAACTCATGTGTGTCAAGGGACATATTCCAACAAACTCCCACTTGAACATCTACGAAAGGTAACACCGACATAGAGCGGCCTCTAGCAAGGCATCTACGCCCCTAAGTCAACATAGGGTATGTCGCCCATGACAAGTACCAACCTGTAAAGAAAGGTGCAACAGATAAGTGATTATTTATCCCTTCGTTCATGAAATCCACTGTGAATGCAGGTCATGGAACATTGTCAACCCCAAAACATCCACGATTATGTTTCTCGATCTAGACTAACTATGACAAACAACACAAGTTGAAAAATTGATCCACTATCACTTCAACTTGAGCACGGCCATGCATTTTGATGTCATCGATTCGGTCAACGAGGGGCCCAGTGATATCTCTCTAAAGAAGAACGAATACCTTTGACTACATCATTCCATCATAACAACGTGTTCTTGCCTGAAAACTTCCCTTATAACAGCAAGTTACGAATTATGTTAGAAAGCAATCTAAGCAAGACCATACCATTAATCAAGAAGCGTATGTATCTCCAGTAGAAGGACAAACAATATTATCATCCTGATTTACTCGTGATCATGTCTATGAAGTAAACTCAGGTGCGGGTCCTCCAATTACTTGATCACTATCAAGTACAAGCTAGTGTTGCGTAAACATGTATTCAATCCACTATGAATACTTTACCAACCACTTGTCTTGATCTTAATTCAATTCTTCCTTCCAATGAAGAACGACCGATCATGGAGCATTTAGAATATAATTTTTTCATGCAAGTAATTAAACATGCTAAGATGGAACACAATAAAGGCTAACGAAAGTACCTGCTCCAAGGGAATTATCAAATCTCCATTTGATAATCGATACAATCAAAGCACATTATTGCCTTAATGTTCCCAACTCATAACACATGTAACGCCCCAAATTACAAAATTTGAAATATTAAGATCAAACACCAATAAGTGTTCGTATCTTAAAGTTTAACATAAAAGCGGAAGCAATACTGATTTGAAATCCTGATGTATCAATAGATACGCAAAAAATACTGACATAAATTTGGTACCAAAAGCTTGATATTTACAAACCAGGCGTTAATTTCAAAGAGTTTATCAAATGCTAGTAAAACCGAAGCTTTGCCCTTGTCTTTGGTAAAAACCTGCAAAACATTTTTAAAATAGTATCTGATAAGCTACGAGAGCTTAGTGAGTAAACCGGACTAAGCATCATATAAACACACGTATAAGATTATATGAAGATAATACACGTATGTCTAGCAAACAATGCTAGCCTCTGGTTCTAGACCAAGGGCAGCAACATAGGTCACAGTACTGTACCATAATTGAGCCTTACTGGACTTAGTAGTAAGCACCCCACCTCTGAGACTTACTGCACAAAGCAGCAAGCTTATACACTGTGACATTCGGCAACAAATTTCCTAGGTTAGCCATTAGAAATTTGTATTTAAGCCTAGTATGACTAAAAATAGTATTTATGATTTAAATACATCCATAATAATATTAGATTTCATATAAATCCCGCCTATAAGGTTAGAACCTTCCGAAGCTCGAAAAATCGAATTATTAAAAGTCAAGAATTACAAATCATATACAATAATAATAATAATAATAACAATAAAAATAATTAAATACATCATAATAAATATAAATAAGTTAAAATATAAAACATATATATATATAAACTCATCAAAATAATTAAAACTTTGTTAATTAAAAGATTTAAACAAAATCACCATTTATACAAATTTATTTAAACTAATTACACATAATTTATAAAAAAATAAAAAATATAAGAAATCCCCCATCTCTTTTCTCTTGCCTCCTTCGCTTCCCAAGAATCATTAATTGATCTCCCCCATGCTCTATATAAGCCTCCTACTACTATTCATCATTTCCTTTACCACCACACTCCATCTCTTCTCTTTTCTCTCTTCTTCTTTCACCAACAAAAATCTCCCAAGAACATCTAAGTTTGGTTCATCTTTTGAAGATCAAACACATAATCAAAGAAAAGAGTTGGTAAGATGATCATAACACACTCATCTCTACTCTTCTACATTTCTTCTTTTCTTCTTTCTTCTTTTTTTATTTATTTTCTTTGATGTTCATCGTATTTCTTATATATATATATATATATATATATCTATAATCATCTAAATATAAACATCCTACCAATGTTGTAAGGAGCACATGAAATGTGCATCATCCTACCATTGTTGTATGGAACTTAATTAACTAAAAATCAAGAAAATAAGACTTTGATCATGCATGTGTTTCATCTTAACAAATGTTGTAAGGAACACATAAAATGTGTATCATCCTACCATTGTTGTAAGAACACATGGATTATCAAAGCTTATACTCATATGAGATGATTAATCATGAATATAAACATGTTATATTAAAGTTACGACCATAAGCAAAAAGAATAATAAATCTGGCAGATTCTAATGCTAGAACTCCCCACTTGTTTTTGTTATATCTGGAGTTCTAGGTATCAAAATCAGTTGATTCTTTTTGCTAATCTTAGTTTAAAGTGTTACCTTTCATTTAAACCTGGATTCACTAATTTTCATGAACGTTTGATCCATCAAACATATTTAAAAAGACACATATGTTGAATCTGGAAATCTGACAGATTTAAAAAGGTACACTTTAAACGTGTGTAACTTACTCATTCTTGGGTCAAAATACGTCTAGTTTTTTTAAACGAGGTCGTATGAGCCCTAAATAGACGTTTTAGTAACAACATGTCATCCAGACACTGATCAGTGGACATCTTATACACTTTCAATTATGAAAAATACTAAACATGGATTATAAATTCCTATATTTTTACTGGACATTCAAGAAACATGTATTAAGATTATATTAAAATATCAAGCCTTAATATGACTCTTAAAGTACAGTTTTTAATTTTAAAGTTCAACTTAAAGAACTGAAAATTTCAGTGAACACTTATGATTTATGGAAAAATAGAGACAACCTTTAACTATTTAATAAATAAGTTAACAACAAATAAATAATACAAAATAATAAATAAAATAAGTCTAATAGAGCTACATACCTCTTATATTAGGAAAGAAGCTTTGGTAGGAACAAGAAATCCTTACGAGTGAACACATTTGCATACCGAGTGAGTATCATAGCCCCTTTTTACCGTATTTCATATTATGTTTGGGGTGAAAGCATGTGTATACGTTTCATGAAAAGTTTATTGCCTATCTTCTTATTTATTTCAAATATTATTTTGGGCACTTATGGTATTATTCTTTGATGTGCTTGGGTGATCGTTGTAAGGCCCTTTCGTTGGACATTATTCCTTAACTCCGCTAGTGAGCCGATGGTATTTGTAAGTAGCGCTATTTGGAGATTCCGACGTCTCCCATTTATGGTTGACGAACTATAGATGTACTTTACCACTACTAACGTCATTTAATATAGGCGTTAGGTTTATCATGGGCAATTGGTTGTCGTAAGGTTGGATAATGGCTCAAGCAACAAACCATCATAGTCTATTACTACCATGTGCAATGTATTGGCCAATATAATACATCTTCTATCATTATTTCATACTTGGATTTTATTCAAAAACTTCCATCAATTATTTAAACTTTTCTCGTTCAAAAGATATTTTGTGCATATATTAAAAACCTATGAACTCACCAACTCTAGTAGCTGACCGTTTTCTTTCTTTTACCCGTGCTTTCAGGTGATCGACGTTAGGTACCTTATGCATACAAGCATGATGTGTGGCATTTCCATCTTCATCGTCACATTTTAAGAAAACACTATCTATTTTATTTATGCATCGTACAAGACAATGTCATTTAATTATTATTCGGTTATGTAACTTTTATTTATGTTTTACCCGAACTATTTATTGTTGTTAAGTTAATATAATGGTTATTGTCTATATGCCTTGTGCGATGATATCTTGTGCTGTGACACCTCGTGTTTCCGCTTTAGCGGGGTGTGACAGATTTGGTATCAGAGCCTAAGGTTATACAGAATGTTGTTTTCCTTATGGAGGGAAAACACCAACTATAACCAATGGTTTATAAAAATGTTTTCAAAATAATTTTGTTTAAAATACATCAAGTGTATTGATAATATAGTTAAGTTGAGTACCACATTGTTATACCTCAATTAGACAAAGCTTGATCACCTATGTCTAATTTAGCTATGTACGATATGGGACTTAGGTTAGTTATAATATAAATATACTTAGAAACATTTTTCATTTATTTTCTTTCTAGAGCACGATTATTGTGTGTGTGCATAAGCATGGCATATCATAAGTACTTGCATATATTAGCACACTTAGTAACCAATTTTATATATATCGAAGTCTGTAATGTCATCATTAGGTTGACGCACTAAGATTACATAATCTTTACCCATGGCGGTTAGAATAGAAACTTAATAGGAGAGTCCCCGAGTTTCACGACCTAGTGTATTATCAAGACTAACTTCCTGTGAAGCATGTGTTAGGCTCACGGCTAGGAAAAGAGTCCCTTTACCAACGAGAGTGACCTCGTGGCCTTTTCATTAGGAGGGAGAGAACTGCTGATTTTGGGAGCACATAGAGGCACCCTGAGTAGTAACGGGAACTATCGTAAGGACATTAAGGGTGACCCCCAAAGAGGGAAGGTAGGTACAAAGCATATCACTAGAACTGAGTATTCATCATATTAGTTTAGACCACTGGCACAATGTCCTATGTAATTTTTTTTCTATGCTCTCGGAGTCGCAACACCGTGAAGCGTTAAGAGCTGTGGGGACTACCATTTCAACAAGGAGGGCCGTGTAGATGATTAATTATATATGTGCTTGGGAGGATATTTTTTTATAGTGATGGTGAGATTGCTAGTAAGTATGATGGTACGCTAGGGTTGTTTTTAAGGAGATTGAATTAGTGAAAGATTTGGAGTTTCTTTGGATTATTAAACTTGGTGGTTTATTTTGATGATATGTTAAACATTAATCACTTGATGTCTTTTAGGAAATCATTTTGGTACTTTTGGGAACTATATGATTGAACACGTGTTGCTTAAATCATGTTATGAAATGTATGATTTTAAAATTTTACATGCATTGCTATATGATTGAACGGGAGTGTTAGTTGTTAGACCTTATATCTTAGGATCACCATAACCTAGCTAAGTAGAATTTGTACAAAGGAGAGACCCGAATGTGATTACTAGTATGTTTCTTCTCAACAATTATAATGCATCAATGCTATCTGACTCTAGAATATATAGAAGCTTCGTACCACTAGTTTTTAGGCCAAAGCTCAATCTAAAATTTCAAATATTGAAAGAGGCCTATATCATGGAAATTGCTAATGGACAAGAAGTCAAGACTAGAGATATAATCACTAAATGTAACTTGAACTTAGCCAGCAAAAACTTTAACGTAGACCATACCAATCAAACTAGGGAGCTTTGATATAGTTGTTGGTATGTATTGGCTATCCAAAAATCAAGCTGAAATATTCTTCTACAAAGATCACTCAGATTCCATTATCACAAGACGAAACGCTTGTCGTATAAGGAGAAAAGACCAGGAAGAACGTCAAGGTGGTATCATGCATGAAAATGCAAAAATATTTAGGAAAGGACTATATCGCGTTCTTCGCGCACGTTGTAGAAACGAAGGTTTAGGAAAAGCACATTCACGATTTTCCAATCGTTCGGGATTCCCCCAAGGTGTTTCCGGATGAATTACTTGGATTACCCTCGATTAGACAAGACAAGTTTGGATTGATTTAATCCCTGGAGCCGTGCCCGTAGCAAAGACACTATATCGGTTAGCCCCGTCGGAAATGTAGGAATTACCTGCACATCTTCAAGAGCTACTCGACAAAGGAATTATTCGACCAAGTACCTCACCATGGGGAGCCCTAGTCCTATTCGTCAAGAAGAAAGATGGATTGCTGCGAATGTGCATCGACTATAGGGAACACAACATATTGACCATCAAAAATCAATACCCTCTTCTTCGAATCGATGACCTGTTCGACCAACTTGAAGGCGCCAACTATTTTTCAACAATCGATCTTCGCTCGGGATATCACCAGTTGAGAGTTCGCGAAGAAGACGTCCCTAAGACCGCCTTTAGAACCCGCTATGGACATTACGAGTTCTTAGTTATGCCTTTTGGGTTGACTAATGCTCAAGCAGTATTTATGGAATTAATGAATAGGGTCTGTAGACCATATTTAGATAAGTTTGCAATAGTGTTCATAGATGACATTCTCATCTATTCGCGAAGCAAAGAAGATCATGAGCAGCATTTGAAATTAATCTTAACACTACACAAGGACCAGAAGTTGTATGCCAAATTCTCCAAGAGTGAATTTTGCATCCGAGAAGTACACTTCCTTGGTCACGTAGTTAATTCAAATGGAATTCATGTCGATCCAGCAAAGATCGAGGCAATCAAAAAGTGGGAAGCACCAAAGACGCCAACCGAGATTAGACAATTTCTGGGTTTGGCAGGATATTATAGGCGATTCATCGAAAACTTTTCACGCGTGGCTCAACCATTAACGACTCTGACTCAGAAGGATAAGAAATTCATCCGGGGAGATAAGCAAGAAGAAGCCTTTCAAACCTTAAAGCAGAAGCTATGCAACGCACCTATCTTGTCATTGCCAACTGGAACAGAAAACTTTGTGGTCTATTGCGACGCATCACACCAAGGGTTGGGATGTATTTTAATGCAAAAAGATAAAGTTATCGCCTACGCTTCGAGACAATTGAAAGTTCATGAGAAAAACTACACTACTCATGATTTGGAGTTAGGAGCGGTAGTGTTTGCACTCAAAATATGGAGACACTATTTATATGGCACCAAGTGTACCGTCTACATTGACCATAAGAGTCTCCAGCATATTTTTGATCAAAAGATGCTCAATATGAGACAAAGGCGATGGGTAGAACTACTCAATGATTATGATTGCAAAATCAAATATCACCCAGGCAAGGCCAATGTGGTTGCCGATGCGTTGAGTAGGAAGGAAAGAGTAAAACCAACGCGAGTACGAGCATTAGGAGCTGTTGTGCAAACTAGTCTGAAAGGAAGGATCCTCGAAGCTCAGGAGCAAGCATTAAAAATAGAAAATCTAAAAGAGGAAAACCTCCGTCATTTGGAGCACAGATTCGAGATTGGAACTGATGGAGTACGTTACTTTGAAAAGAAGGTTTGGATACCCAAGGTGAATAACATAAGGTTAACGATATTGGATGAGGCACATAAGTCTAAGTATTCTATTCATCCCGGAGCCGATAAAATGTACAAGGATTTGAAGGAATACTATTGGTGGCCCGGAATGATGAATGATGTCGCCCTATACGTGGAGAAATGTTTGACTTGTGCAAGAATTAAGGCAGAACACTAGAAACCCTCTGGATTACTGCAACAACCAGAAATCCCGGAATGGAAATGGGAACAGATAACGATGGATTTTGTGACTAAGTTACCCGGATCCGCTAAAGGGTACGATTCCATCTGGGTAGTAGTAGACCGGCTTACAAAGTCAACACATTTCCTACCCATTCGTGAAGATTACAAGATGGAAAAGCTGGCACGAATCTACATCAATGAGATCGTCATGCGTCATGGAGTGCCCATCTCTATCATCTCGGATAGGGATAGTCACTTCACTTCCCGATTTTGGCAATCACTTCAGAAAGCATTGGGAACGCGAGTCAATTTAAGCACCTCTTACCACCCCCAAACAGACGGACAATCAGAAAGGACTATTCAAACTCTGGAAGATATGTTACGTGCTTGTGTGTTAGATTTTGGTGGGAGCTGGGACTCGCATTTGCCACTGGTTGAATTTTCATACAATAATAGTTATCACACCAGTATCCAGTGTG
This sequence comes from Dittrichia graveolens, assembly GCA_038502395.1. Classification (NCBI taxonomy): domain Eukaryota; kingdom Viridiplantae; phylum Streptophyta; class Magnoliopsida; order Asterales; family Asteraceae; genus Dittrichia; species Dittrichia graveolens. The sequence continues at coordinate 57,539,321 of JARJIL010000003.1, forward strand.
CACCCTATGAAGCATTGTACGGACGCAAATGTAGATCCCCGCTCAGCTGGTTGGAAATCGGAGACCGACAATTGTCCAGACCCGACGTCGTGCAGGAAACCACTGATAAGATTATCAGGGAAAGGCTCAAAACCGCTAGGGACTGACAAAAGAGCTACACCGACAATCGCAGGAAACCCCTAGAGTTTCAAGTTGGCGATAAAGTTCTACTAAAGATATCACCTTGGAAAGGGATAGTGCGTTTTGGGAAAAAGAACAAATTAGGTCCCAGGTACGTTGGGCCATTCGAGATAATCGAAAGGATTGGTCCTGTAGCCTACAAGCTAAAACAACCACAAGAACTGAGCGCCATCGATGACACGTTCCAGGTGTCGAATTTAAAGAAATGCCAAACGGAGGAAACCTTAGTCTTACCCTTAAAAGATGTGCAAGTTGATGACCGGTTGCACTTCGTAGAAGAACCAATCGAAATCATTGACCGGGAGGTCAAAAGACTAAGGATAAGCAAGATCCCCATCTTAAAAATTCGTTGGAACTCAAGGCACGGGCCTGAATACACTTGGGAGCGAGAGGATTATATGAAACTCAAATATCCGCACCTCTTCGCCAAAAAGCAAGTCGAGGACGTCAACGATTAATTTCGGGACGAAATTCTTTCAATCAGGGGAGACTGTGACATTCGGCAACAAATTTCCCAGGTTAGCCATTAGAAATTTGTATTTAAGCCTAGTATGACTAAAAATAGTATTTATGATTTAAATACATCCATAATAATATTAGATTTCATAGAAATCCCGCCTATAAGGTTAGAACCTTCCGGAGCTCGAAAAATCGAATTATTAAAAGTCAAGAATTACAAATCATATAAAATAATAATAATAATAACAATAAAAATAATTAAATACATCATAATAAATATAAATAAGTTAAAATATAAAAACATATATATATATATATATAAACTCATCAAAATAATTAAAACTTTGTTAATTAAAAGATTTAAACAAAATCACCATTTATACAAATTTATTTAAACTAATTACACATAATTTATAAAAAATAAAAAATAAAAGAAACCCCCATCTCTTTTCTCTTGCCTCCTTCTCTTCCCAAGAATCACTACTTGATCTCCCCCATGCTCTATATAACCCTCCTACTACTCTTCATCATTTCCTTTACCACCATACTCCATCTCTTCTCTTTTCTCTCTTCTTCATTCACCAACAAAAATCTCCCAAGAACATCCAAGTCTTGTTCATCTTTTGAAGATCAAACACATAATCAAATAAAAGAGTTGGTAAGATGATCATAACACACTCATCTCTACTCTTCTACATTTCTTCTTTTCTTCTTTCATCTTTTTTTTTATTTTCTTTGATGTTCATCTTATTTCTTTTATATATATATATATATATATCTATAATCATCTAAGTATAAACATCCTACCAATGTTGTAAGGAGCAGATGAAATGTGCATCATCCTACCATTGTTGTATGGAACTTAATTAACTAAAAATCAAGAAAATAAGACTTTGATCATGCATGTGTTTCATCTTAACAAATGTTGTAAGGAACACATAAAATGTGTATCATCCTACCATTGTTGTAAGAACACATGGATTATCAAAGCTTATACTCATACAAGATGATTAATCATAAATATAAACATGTTATATTAAAGTTATGACCATAAGCAAAAAGAATAATAAATCTGGCAGATTCTGATGCTAGAACTCCCCAATTGTTTTTGTTATATCTGGAGTTCTAGGTATCAAAATCAGTTAATTCTTTTTGCTAATCTTAGTCTAAAGTGTTACCTTTCATTTAAACCTGGATTCACTAATTTTCATGAATGTTTGATCCTTCAAACATATTTAAAAAGACACATATGTTGAATCTGAAAATCTGACAGATTTAAAAAGGTACACTTTAAACGCGTGTAACTTACTCATTCCTGTGTCAAAATACGTCTAGTTTTTTTAAACGTTTCATCTTTGAGTCGTGTTTAATTCCCAGTTTGAATCATGTAAAAACGAGGTCGTATGAGCCTTAAATAGACGTTTTAGTAACAACATGTCATCCAGACACTGATCAGTGGACATCTTATACACTTTCAATTATGAAAAATACTAAACATGGATTATAAATTCCTATATTTTTACTGGACATTCTAGAAACATGTATTAAGATTATAATAAAATATCAAGCCTTAATATGACTCTTAAAATACAGTTTTTAATTTTTAAAGTTCAACTTAAAGAACTGAAAATTTCAGTGAAGACTTATGATTTATGGAAAAATAGAGACAACATTTAACTATTTAATAAATAAGTTAATAACAAATAAATAATACAAAATAATAAATAAAATTAGTCTAATAGAGCTACATACCTCTTATATTAGGAAAGAAGCTTCGGTAGGAACAAGAAATCCTTATGAGTGAACACATTTGCATACCGAGTGAGTATCATAGCCCCCTTTTTTACCGTATTTCATATTATTTTTGGGGTGAAAGCATGTGTATACGTTTCATGAAAAGGTTATTGCCTATCTTCTTATTTATTTCAAATATTATTTTAAGAACTTATGGTATTATTCTTTGATGTGCTTGGGTGATCGTTGTAAGGCCCTTTCGTTGGACATTATTCCTTAACTCCGCTAGTGAGCCGATGGTATTTGTAAGTAGCGCTATTTGGAGATTCCGACGTCTCCCATTTATGGTTGACGAACTATAGATGTACTTTACCACTACTAATGTCATTTAATATAGGCGTTAGGTTTATCATGGGCAATTGGTTGTCGGCTAGGTTGGATAATGGCTCAAGCAACAAACCATCATAGTCTATTACTACCATGTGCAACGTATTGGGCAATATAGTACATCTTCTATCATTATTTCATACTTGGATTTTATTCAAAAACTTCCATCAATTATTTAAACTTTTCTCATTCAAAAGATATTTTGTGCATATATATTAAAAACCTATGAACTCACGAACTCTAGTAGCTGACCGTTTTCTTTCTTTTACCCGTGCTTTCAGGTGATCGACGTTAGGTACCTTATGCATACAAGCATGATGTGTGGCATTTCCATCTTCATCGTCACATTTTATGAAAACACTATCTATTTTATTTATGCATCGTATAAGACAATGTCATTTAATTATTATTCGGTTATGTAACTTTTATTTATGTTTTACCCGAACTATTTATTTTTGTTAAGTTAATATAATGGTTATTGTCTATATGCCTTGTGCGATGATATCTTGTGCTGTGACACCTCGTGTTTCCGTTTTAGCGGGGTGTGACATACACACATATGAATAACATGACATGTCAGTAATCTGATATAATAGCATACATGCTGCATATATGAAGTGAAGTCTAGAAGACTCACCTTCTGATATTTATAATTTGAATATATCCACAACGATAATGATCAATGTATAGGTCCACAACTCGTTTCTACAACATAATATCAATAATATATGTATTAACATCTGCTGACTAATCAAACAGAACTGAACAAGGCTAGGGCACGGCCGTAAATATCAAAGGCACGCCCGTGCCTGCAACTAAGTCACGGCTGGGCTTGTCCCAGGCATGGGTGTATCTATCCTGCAGTCACGCCCGTGCCTATCTAAGGTACGCCCGTGACTATGCTTAAAAGCACGGGGGTACCTGAAGAACTAGGGTTTGCCACGGGGCGAAAGGCACCCCGTACCCTCCTTGGGTACGCCTGTGCCCTCCCCTGGTCTGCACAGTTCTGACCGAGAGAAGCTGTAAATCCAGCCAAAACTCACATAATTCAATATCAATCGATCTAAAAACATGTATAGGGTGCTTTCCTACACCCATACACCTAAACAACATAACAAACAACAAATTAACATAATTTGATCCTTATGATCAATCTATGACTCATAGAACATGAAGAACATAAAAACTAAATAAACTACACATACCTCTACTAAGTTGGGTTGTTATGATGCTAAACAACTGAAGATCTTGCTGTGTTTCTAGAACAAAAATCACCAGAAATGAGAGGATTTGCTGCTTTGCTTGTTTGCTAAGTGAAGTGTATACATGTTAATGACCAACATGTCTTACATGTCTATCTATATCTTTTTCTTAATTACACAAATGGTTCGTGGACTTAAGTTAACATATAATCGGACATTTTAAGTCCCTCTAGTTTAAAAACACATCTAATCTCATATATCCATTTGTAACTCATTTACCACTTGTACATTTCTCGCATTGACTTAATAATAAAATTATGGGTGTTACAACTCTTCCCCACTTGAAATGATTTCGTCCCCGAAATCAACTGCCGAAGATTCTGAATAATATCATTATTTTCAATTCAGGCCCTCATACATACTCTGACCCCCCTTTCTACACCTTTACCGGTCCTTGACCCATCTACTATGTTTATTATAGATTTCACTTTTAAACATCTTCTGAGATATAACACACGAAAGGTGTTCTGAATTTATAACAACTCTTCTCATAACTCTGATCTATAAACTGCCCTTCCCTTCATATACGATAATTTCTGAATTACTGCTCACGTTTTCCCACAATGCTACTGCCAATGATACATATTCCCCCATTAAGACTAAAGTGGCCATTTCTGTTTATCTGTATAACCCTTTTTCTATTTTGGGCGTCAAACAATCTATTAAATACCTTCTGAATCTGTTCTGTCTTTCACTGCATCATTTCTGTACTACCCCACGTTTTCCGACCCACTTCACTGAATTCACTGGAATTTGGCAGTAATATCATACAATTTCATACGTTGGCATCCCGGTGTTGAACTTGAATTTGTTGTAATTCGAAACTCTGTCAAGCAAATATGTTCCCTAGTTTTCTTCTGAATTAATAACACAATCATAAAACATGCTTTCCATCATCTGTATATTTCTTTCGTTCTGACAGTACTAAGATGAAGCTTAATCCTTAACTTTATATGAAATCTGTTCCGAATTCTAGAAGTGGATCTGATATCATTGTCTGAATCAATAAACAGTGATATGCTATGCCATAACACAATCTGTTTCACATACACATCTATCAAATGTTCTGAAAAATGAGTTTCTCTAATGGAAACCACGTACACACTTTAATTTAACCTGCCTACAGTCACTCGTAACACATTATGACCTCGTAGGGTTTTCGGGTAATTTGGCATTCTGGTTCATACTAATAATTCCATATATACTTTCTGACATTTGGCTTTCTTTCGTACACATTTATAAGTATTTTTCCACTTGTCTAACTATATCTTGTTCCATATCCTGTCACCAATAATCCAGCCTCAGGTCTTTATACAATTGGTAACTTCGGACCTACACTTTTATAACCCGATACTCACATACGGTTATATCTAATCAGTATATTACGACTGTTTTTAATCGGATTTATTTTTTGTTATTCTCATCCATTCTTTAATATACTTTTCACTTTTGATCTCTTTTGACTGATGTGTTCCCATTTCATCTGAATATAAGCGTTGTAACTATCATTTAGATACTTAATTTACACCAGTATTATTTCTAATTTCCTGTTCAAACTGTATGCTATATCATTAGCATTACCCTGTATAACATAATATTCTACTCACGATCTTTCTCTGATTCTAACCGGTGTTTCTGTCACCTCTACAGATCTTTCTCATTCAACAATTATTCTAACTTTATTGATTTCATGTGAACAACACTTCATGTATAAACATATAATCCCATCGTATCATACTGAATGTTATCGTAGCGTACTAGCGGTAGCCTTACACCACCTATGAATGCTATTGCGGCGCACCAACAATAGTCTTACATCCACATATTTACCCACTATCGAGGTATAGTCCTCCCGTATCATATAAATAACATGCCACATATACTACTATCAGGTGCGAGTCTGTATATTCATTCTCATACGATTAAACTGTCTAGAAGTGCAAATAGCAACTCTGCCCCTTTGCATCCACCCAAACCACTGTACTAGTCATCACACAATGCTATCATCTCTTCAATCAATTCAGGTAGTGCAAACTGTTGCTTCACATAATTTCCGCAATTAATCCCATACAACTGTTTATTACTGTCGGGTTCTTTGGCGGCTCCCAATTCATCACCTTCTCTACTTCTTAGAATTCATCTCGATCCCATTCCTACTAATAAATTGTCTAAAGAATTTAATTCCTTACATCCTAAATTCACATTGAAAACTTAACATATAACTATTTTCTGCTCTGTGTCACTAAAACTTTTCAAACATGATTCTCATGATCTAATAAGCATCTGAAATAAATACGTATATCGTTAATAAACACAATTACTGACTTACTTAACATTGGCCTATACACCCTATTCATTTAATACATAATCACTACTGGTGTGTTAGCAAGGCCAAAAGGTATCATAACCTCTTCAAAATATCTATACGTTTTTTAACACTGTTTAAGGAATGTCATCCATTCTGATCTTAGGCTGAAGAAAATCCGACCTTGAGTCAGTTTTGACAACCATTTTACCCCATTATAACTGATCAAATAATTCACATATTCTGAACCACGGACATATATTCTTGATTACTTTATTGAGCTCACAATAGTTAATACACATAACATAAGTACACATCACGAAAAGCTACTAGGTCTTATAAACCCCCACATGTAATAATTCTTGAAATCATTTCAAAAATTCCTGTATCTCTAAAGGAGTAAGTCTGTACGTAGTTCTCGTAATCAGTGAAGCTTTCAACACCACACAAATTCTAAACATACTCTGTCTGTCTGGCAGTAACCTTGGCAACTTCTTGCATTACATAATAAGATACTCACATATTACTTTCATATCTTTCTAGCTCATCTGATCCTCTATAAGTTAATATTTATAACATAGGTTGAGGGAAATAATGTATCCATACTGAAGACACTCCCCAGCTTTTGAAACTGTACACCCATGTAACCTACCTGTTTTAAATTTAGCACACATAATTAGTTCTTCCCCACTTGGGATATGAACTCGTATCACTTCTGTTCACATAATATCATAACCTGGTTATAATTTAACCAGACCATTCGAACTACTATTTGGAGCTCACTCATATTCATATGTACAAAATATTTCTCACCCGTACTTCAACCAATTACACAAAATTCTACTTTGATTCTGCCTCTTTCAACAATTTATTATCTAAGAAAAGTACATACCGGTTCTACATAATTTACATACATAATAAAAGAAACCTTACATCGTTTCCACTTATTTATTTAATATCTCTACAGACAAATTCCAGCTAGTTAGGACATTCTGAGGACTCATGCCCGTACTGAGCACAGTCATAACAAAACTTTCACAAGGATAAACAATCCTTATAATTATGTCCTACTTCTCCACACGTATAACAACCTATAGTTTTATACTTACACTGGCCCGTATGGTTCTTACCACAAGTCTCACATCATGTTCTCCTATGGGATCCCTCAGCTTTTATCTCCATTTTATCTTCTTTTATCTCATTAATCATTTCATCCTTCAATTTATGAATTTCTTCTCAGACTACACTTCGTATCTCATTCTTCAATTCTGTCATAATGGACGGCATAACTGTCTTAATACATTTTTCAAACTCATCCGAGACGACACCCCTAAAGTGTTTGGTAGGTATGGCTCCACGCCTTTCCCCATAAAGGGAAATATAGTCTTCAACCTCCCCTATGGTAACCATGTCAGGGTTTCCTTCATTTCTTACTTCATTTTCTGTTCTAGAATTCGCATTAGGATCCATTACACTGTAACAAAACAATTCTTGGTTAGTCATAATATCAATCACATCTCGCTCTATTATACTTGTCTTTATTTCACAAACACTCTACTCATTTACCGTCTTTGAATAATATTGTAGATCATACCAATAGATACCTCTTTCCACTTTGTTTTAGCTTACTTTCCTTAGTTCTCATAATAACTTTATGTACATGACATCTGTAAATTTGCTTTATTACCACTCCTATTTACAATTAATCTTGATACTGACTCTTATCTGATCATTTCTTTGTTCTTTTATCTGTTCTACAACTCATACAACAATATATGGCATAAACTCTGCCTCACCCCTTTACTAAGTTTTATGCACCGAATTCTTTAGATGTAGGTTGTGATATTTAACAATTTATATCTGGGGGCTCAAACACCCTATCATGCTATATTCTTATAAGGATACATTCACTTGTAACACTGATATTTATCCCTTCGTGTCTGTGACTAAAATCACCCTTAGGGTTATACACTACTCTTGAACCTCTTGTATATATCATTCTGATAGTATAAATAAAGCTTTAAAGTAAAAGGTGGCTTTATCACACTATCCTATATAACAAACAGTTACTTGTATATCCACATATCAGTACACCTATCATCAGATCCAACATATTTCTATACATACTAAGGCATTTTACATATACTCTAAGGTGTACTACCTTTACAAGTACCTCTCACCTGATTCACAAGATTCCTCATGATTCCATTAAGCTCCAACATGTATCATGTGTTTGTAATAATATGGGCCCATATATTACTCTAAACACACTACACACGTTTCATCTTAAATTAATCACAAAAAGTCCCGATTCACAAGCCTAGGCCAAAGTTTATACATCTTGTTCTCATATATTCATATAACACTAAATTCATCTTGAATGCACATATAAAAGCAACTCTTAACAGTTGTATACACATATAACATACCTCTCTTAAGCATATCCTGTACTCGCATACAATGCTCACATAATACATAATCAGTATAATTGCTAGTATACTCACCAAGCTGCAAGCCTCCAGTTTGACAATTTTCAAAATCCGAAGAACCATGGTTTAAGTACAGAATGTGTCTTGTACACATCCAGATCCCTCAAACCGTGGCTCTGATACCAAGTTGTAACGCCCCAAATTACAAAATTTGAAATATTAAGATCAAACACCTATAAGTGTTTGCATCTTAAAGTTTAACATAAAAGCGGAAGCAATACTGATTTGAAATCCTGATGTATCAATAGATACGCACAAAAATACTGACATAAGTTTGGTACCAAAAGCTTGATATTTACAAACCAGGCGTTAAATTCAAAGAGTTTATCAATTGCTAGTCAAACCGAAGCTTTGCCCTTGTCTTTGGTAAAAACTTGCAAAACATTTTAAAAATAGTATCTGATAAGCTACGAGAGCTTAGTGAGTAAACCGGACTAAACACAATATAAACTCACGTATAAGATCATATGAAGATAATACACGTATGTCTTGCAAAAAATGCTAGCCTCTGGTTCTAGACCCAAGTCAGCAACATAGGACACAGTACTGTACCATAATTGAGCCTTACTGGACTTAACAGTAGGCACCCCACCTCTGAGACTTGCAGCACAAAGCAGCAAGCTTATACACACATATGAATAACATGACATGTCAGTAATCTGATATAATAGCATACATGCTGCATATATGAAGTGAAGTCTAGAAGACTCACCTTCTGATATTTATAATCTGAATATATCCACAACGATAATGATCAATGTATAGGTCCACAACTCGTTTCTACAACATAATATCAATAATATATGTATTAACATCTGCTGACTAATCAAACTGAACTGAACAAGGCTAGGGCACGGCCGTACCTGTCAAAGGCACGCCCGTGCCTGCAACTAAAGCACAGCTGGGCTTTTCCCAGGCATGGGCGTACCTATCCTACAGTCACGCCCGTGCCTATCTAAGGTACGCCCGTGACTATGCTTAAAAGAACGGGGGTACCTGAAGAACTAGGGTTCGCCACGGGGCGAAAGGCACACTCGTACCCTCCTTGGGTACGCCCGTGCCCTCCCCTGGTCTACACAGTTCTGACCTAGAGAAGCTGTAAATCCAGCCAAAACTCACATAATTCCATACCAATCGATTTAAAAACGTGTATAGGGTGTTTTCCTACACCCATAACACCTAAACAACATAACAAACAACAAATTAACATAATTTGATCCTTATGATCAATCTATGACTCATAGAACATGAAGAACATAAAAACTAAATAAACTACACATACCTCTACTAAGTTGGGTTGTTATGATGCTAAACAACTGAAGATCTTGCTGTGTTTCTAGAACAAAAATCACCAGAAATGAGAGGATTTGCTGCTTTGCTTGTTTGCTAAGTGAAGTGTATACATGTTAATGACCAACATGTCTTACATGTCTATCTATATCTTTTTCTTAATTACACAAATGGTTCGTGGACTTAAGTTAACATATAATCGGACATTTTAAGTCCCTCTAGTTTAAAAACACATCTAATCTCATATATCCATTTGTAACTCATTTACCACTTGTACATTTCTCGCATTGACTTAATAATAAAATTATGGGTGTTACAACTCTTCCCCACTTGAAATGATTTCGTCCCCGAAATCAACTGCCGAAGATTCTGAATAATATCATTATTTTCAATTCAGGCCCTCATACATACTCTGACCCCCCTTTCTACACCTTTACCGGTCCTTGACCCATCTACTATGTTTATTATAGATTTCACTTTTAAACATCTTCTGAGATATAACACACGAAAGGTGTTCTGAATTTATAACAACTCTTCTCATAACTCTGATCTATAAACTGCCCTTCCCTTCATATACGATAATTTCTGAATTACTGCTCACGTTTTCCCACAATGCTACTGCCAATGATACATATTCCCCCATTAAGACTAAAGTGGCCATTTCTGTTTATCTGTATAACCCTTTTTCTATTTTGGGCGTCAAACAATCTATTACATACCTTCTGAATCTGTTCTGTCTTTCACTGCATCATTTCTGTACTACCCCACGTTTTCCGACCCACTTCACTGAATACACTGGAATTTGGCAGTAATATCATACAATTTCATACGTTGGCATCCCGGTGTTGAACTTGAATTTGTTGTAATTCGAAACTCTGTCAAGCAAATATGTTCCCTAGTTTTCTTCTGAATTAATAACACAATCATAAAACATGCTTTCCATCATCTGTATATTTCTTTCGTTCTGACAGTACTAAGATGAAGCTTAATCCTTAACTTTATATGAAATCTGTTCCGAATTCTAGAAGTGGATCTGATATCATTGTCTGAATCAATAAACAGTGATATGCTATGCCATAACACAATCTGTTTCACATACACATCTATCAAATGTTCTGAAAAATGAGTTTCTCTAATGGAAACCACGTACACACTTTAATTTAACCTGCCTACAGTCACTCGTAACACATTATGACCTCGTAGGGTTTTCGGGTAATTTGGCATTCTGGTTCATACTAATAATTCCATATATACTTTCTGACATTTGGCTTTCTTTCGTACACATTTATAAGTATTTTTCCACTTGTCTGACTATATCTTGTTCCATATCCTGTCACCAATAATCCAGCCTCAGGTCTTTATACAATTGGTAACTTCGGACCTACACTTTTATAACCCGATACTCACATACGGTTATATCTAATCAGTATATTACGACTGTTTTTAATCGGATTTATTTTTTGTTATTCTCATCCATTCTTTAATATACTTTTCACTTTTGATCTCTTTTGACTGATGTGTTCCCATTTCATCTGAATATAAGCGTTGTAACTATCATTTAGATACTTAATTTACACCAGTATTATTTCTAATTTCCTGTTCAAACTGTATGCTATATCATTAGCATTACCCTGTATAACATAATATTCTACTCACGATCTTTCTCTGATTCTAACCGGTGTTTCTGTCACCTCTACAGATCTTTCTCATTCAACAATTATTCTAACTTTATTGATTTCATGTGAACAACACTTCATGTATAAACATATAATCCCATCGTATCATACTGAATGTTATCGTAGCGTACTAGCGGTAGCCTTACACCACCTATGAATGCTATTGCGGCGCACCAACAATAGTCTTACATCCACATATTTACCCACTATCGAGGTATAGTCCTCCCGTATCATATAAATAACATGCCACATATACTACTATCAGGTGCGAGTCTGTATATTCATTCTCATACGATTAAACTGTCTAGAAGTGCAAATAGCAACTCTGCCCCTTTGCATCCACCCAAACCACTGTACTAGTCATCACACAATGCTATCATCTCTTCAATCAATTCAGGTAGTGCAAACTGTTGCTTCACATAATTTCCGCAATTAATCCCATACAACTGTTTATTACTGTCGGGTTCTTTGGCGGCTCCCAATTCATCACCTTCTCTACTTCTTAGAATTCATCTCGATCCCATTCCTACTAATAAATTGTCTAAAGAATTTAATTCCTTACATCCTAAATTCACATTGAAAACTTAACATATAACTATTTTCTGCTCTGTGTCACTAAAACTTTTCAAACATGATTCTCATGATCTAATAAGCATCTGAAATAAATACGTATATCGTTAATAAACACAATTACTGACTTACTTAACATTGGCCTATACACCCTATTCATTTAATACATAATCACTACTGGTGTGTTAGCAAGGCCAAAAGGTATCATAACCTCTTCAAAATATCTATACGTTTTTTAACACTGTTTAAGGAATGTCATCCATTCTGATCTTAGGCTGAAGAAAATCCGACCTTGAGTCAGTTTTGACAACCATTTTACCCCATTATAACTGATCAAATAATTCACATATTCTGAACCACGGACATATATTCTTGATTACTTTATTGAGCTCACAATAGTTAATACACATAACATAAGTACACATCATGAAAAGCTACTAGGTCTTATAAACCCCCACATGTAATAATTCTTGAAATCATTTCAAAAATTCCTGTATCTCTAAAGGAGTAAGTCTGTACGTAGTTCTCGTAATCAGTGAAGCTTTCAACACCACACAAATTCTAAACATACTCTGTCTGTCTGGCAGTAACCTTGGCAACTTCTTGCATTACATAATAAGATACTCACATATTACTTTCATATCTTTCTAGCTCATCTGATCCTCTATAAGTTAATATTTATAACATAGGTTGAGGGAAATAATGTATCCATACTGAAGACACTCCCCAGCTTTTGAAACTGTACACCCATGTAACCTACCTGTTTTAAATTTAGCACACATAATTAGTTCTTCCCCACTTGGGATATGAACTCGTATCACTTCTGTTCACATAATATCATAACCTGGTTATAATTTAACCAGACCATTCGAACTACTATTTGGAGCTCACTCATATTCATATGTACAAAATATTTCTCACCCGTACTTCAACCAATTACACAAAATTCTACTTTGATTCTGCCTCTTTCAACAATTTATTATCTAAGAAAAGTACATACCGGTTCTACATAATTTACATACATAATAAAAGAAACCTTACATCGTTTCCACTTATTTATTTAATATCTCTACAGACAAATTCCAGCTAGTTAGGACATTCTGAGGACTCATGCCCGTACTGAGCACAGTCATAACAAAACTTTCACAAGGATAAACAATCCTTATAATTATGTCCTACTTCTCCACACGTATAACAACCTATAGTTTTATACTTACACTGGCCCGTATGGTTCTTACCACAAGTCTCACATCATGTTCTCCTATGGGATCCCTCAGCTTTTATCTCCATTTTATCTTCTTTTATCTCATTAATCATTTCATCCTTCAATTTATGAATTTCTTCTCAGACTACACTTCGTATCTCATTCTTCAATTCTGTCATAATGGACGGCATAACTGTCTTAATACATTTTTCAAACTCATCCGAGACGACACCCCTAAAGTGTTTGGTAGGTATGGCTCCACGCCTTTCCCCATAAAGGGAAATATAGTCTTCAACCTCCCCTATGGTAACCATGTCAGGGTTTCCTTCATTTCTTACTTCATTTTCTGTTCTAGAATTCGCATTAGGATCCATTACACTGTAACAAAACAATTCTTGGTTAGTCATAATATCAATCACATCTCGCTCTATTATACTTGTCTTTATTTCACAAACACTCTACTCATTTACCGTCTTTGAATAATATTGTAGATCATACCAATAGATACCTCTTTCCACTTTGTTTTAGCTTACTTTCCTTAGTTCTCATAATAACTTTATGTACATGACATCTGTAAATTTGCTTTATTACCACTCCTATTTACAATTAATCTTGATACTGACTCTTATCTGATCATTTCTTTGTTCTTTTATCTGTTCTACAACTCATACAACAATATATGGCATAAACTCTGCCTCACCCCTTTACTAAGTTTTATGCACCGAATTCTTTAGATGTAGGTTGTGATATTTAACAATTTATATCTGGGGGCTCAAACACCCTATCATGCTATATTCTTATAAGGATACATTCACTTGTAACACTGATATTTATCCCTTCGTGTCTGTGACTAAAATCACCCTTAGGGTTATACACTACTCTTGAACCTCTTGTATATATCATTCTGATAGTATAAATAAAGCTTTAAAGTAAAAGGTGGCTTTATCACACTATCCTATATAACAAACAGTTACTTGTATATCCACATATCAGTACACCTATCATCAGATCCAACATATTTCTATACATACTAAGGCATTTTACATATACTCTAAGGTGTACTACCTTTACAAGTACCTCTCACCTGATTCACAAGATTCCTCATGATTCCATTAAGCTCCAACATGTATCATGTGTTTGTAATAATATGGGCCCATATATTACTCTAAACACACTACACACGTTTCATCTTAAATTAATCACAAAAAGTCCCGATTCACAAGCCTAGGCCAAAGTTTATACATCTTGTTCTCATATATTCATATAACACTAAATTCATCTTGAATGCACATATAAAAGCAACTCTTAACAGTTGTATACACATATAACATACCTCTCTTAAGCATATCCTGTACTCGCATACAATGCTCACATAATACATAATCAGTATAATTGCTAGTATACTCACCAAGCTGCAAGCCTCCAGTTTGACAATTTTCAAAATCCGAAGAACCATGGTTTAAGTACAGAATGTGTCTTGTACACATCCAGATCCCTCAAACCGTGGCTCTGATACCAAGTTGTAACGCCCCAAATTACAAAATTTGAAATATTAAGATCAAACACCTATAAGTGTTTGCATCTTAAAGTTTAACATAAAAGCGGAAGCAATACTGATTTGAAATCCTGATGTATCAATAGATACGCACAAAAATACTGACATAAGTTTGGTACCAAAAGCTTGATATTTACAAACCAGGCGTTAAATTCAAAGAGTTTATCAATTGCTAGTCAAACCGAAGCTTTGCCCTTGTCTTTGGTAAAAACTTGCAAAACATTTTAAAAATAGTATCTGATAAGCTACGAGAGCTTAGTGAGTAAACCGGACTAAACACAATATAAACTCACGTATAAGATCATATGAAGATAATACACGTATGTCTTGCAAAAAATGCTAGCCTCTGGTTCTAGACCCAAGTCAGCAACATAGGACACAGTACTGTACCATAATTGAGCCTTACTGGACTTAACAGTAGGCACCCCACCTCTGAGACTTGCAGCACAAAGCAGCAAGCTTATACACACATATGAATAACATGACATGTCAGTAATCTGATATAATAGCATACATGCTGCATATATGAAGTGAAGTCTAGAAGACTCACCTTCTGATATTTATAATCTGAATATATCCACAACGATAATGATCAATGTATAGGTCCACAACTCGTTTCTACAACATAATATCAATAATATATGTATTAACATCTGCTGACTAATCAAACTGAACTGAACAAGGCTAGGGCACGGCCGTACCTGTCAAAGGCACGCCCGTGCCTGCAACTAAAGCACAGCTGGGCTTTTCCCAGGCATGGGCGTACCTATCCTACAGTCACGCCCGTGCCTATCTAAGGTACGCCCGTGACTATGCTTAAAAGAACGGGGGTACCTGAAGAACTAGGGTTCGCCACGGGGCGAAAGGCACACTCGTACCCTCCTTGGGTACGCCCGTGCCCTCCCCTGGTCTACACAGTTCTGACCTAGAGAAGCTGTAAATCCAGCCAAAACTCACATAATTCCATACCAATCGATTTAAAAACGTGTATAGGGTGTTTTCCTACACCCATAACACCTAAACAACATAACAAACAACAAATTAACATACTTTGATCCTTATGATCAATCTATGACTCATAGAACATGAAGAACATAAAAAATAATTAAACTACACATATCTCTACTAAGTTGGGTTGTTATGATGCTACACAACTGAAGATCTTGCTGTGTTTCTAGAACAAAAATCACGAGAAATGAGAGGATTTGCTGATGTGTTTGTTTGCTAAGTGAAGTGTATACATGTTAATGACCAACATGTCTTACATGTCTATCTATATCTTTTGCTTAATTACACAAATGGTCCCTGGACTTAAGTTAACATATAATCTAACATTTTAAGTCCCTCTACTTTTAAAAACACATCTAATCTCATATATCCATTTGTAACTCATTTACCACTTGTACATTTCTCGCATTGACTTAATAATAAAATTCTGGGTGTTACAACACATCAAATTCAACTAAAACAAACTCAAGCCAAAGCCACTTGTAAACCAAGTGTACACAAGCCTAGTACGAAAGTTCATCACTAGCTTGTGACTAAAGCTTAGTAAGCAGATTCACAAAGTGACATCCATGCGTACTCTAATAATCACCATACCATCACTCAACCAATCACTTATAAAGTGTGCGTCGGCAAGATCATGGTCCTTTGTTCAAGCCTTCATGCTCTCATTGTTTCAAAGAACCCAATAGAGTCAACTATGCTTCGAACAATAGTTCTCGTCTATGAGCCATTGTACTCTCATTGTTTTAAAGAACCCAATAGAGTCACAATGCACAAGACCATGGTTCATATACATAAGCCATCATACTCTCATTGTCTCAAAAGAACCTAGATAGAGTCAATGATGCTTAAAGAACCATTATAGTCGATAACATTTCACTTAACAACATAACAACAACAGTTCACCAAGAATAATACATTACTCAAAGTCCCTTGTTACCACCAAACATCAACTTGAAGAACAATATACCAAGAGTTCTTCCAAGTAAGTCAAAATGAGAGAAAAGAAACCATGTGATAAACCAAGTTCCTAATTAAATTAACACACTAGTCCATCATGTTTATTATCACTCTCTTAGTTTTGTCACTCCAAAAAATCCACGTTCGTATCTTCCAATTCTTCTTATGATGCAATAATTCCTTAACCCCGGTTTTATGAAACGCCAAGTTAGGATATTATCTTCAATAAGAAGTATATCATGGATACACAATATTTGGAACATAAGCGCTCCCACTAGCTCTTGCATACATCCAAGTTTAATCTTCCCTTTTTGAAAACTCAAACCTATGATTTTCCCATTAAAGTGAAGATTACAACCTTGCGATGTTTATTCAAGTCTGCGAGGATACTTTCAATGTACAAGACAATTCAGATAGTGTTGAAACACCTCTTCAAAATTCCCACGAAGGAATACGATCTTTACATTGTAGTGATAAACACATGTATCCGAGTAATCTTCAACATAACCACTAGGAAAATTTCCTTATGATACCATCCTCATGGTCACTCATAACGGAACATTTATCATTAGTTGGTATTTGAAGTTCAAGTCCATGAACAGATTTCTTGGGCTTATAGACGTTACAAGGATACTTATTATGTACAAGACTCTCGGAAAGTATTAAAATAATTTTCCTCAAAATTCCTATGAAGGAATAGGGTCTTTACATTTTACTGCCACACTTTCATAGCCATGAGAAGGTAGTGATACACCATAAGTCATCCAAGTAAACTTCAATATAACCACCGGGAAAAATTTCTTTTATGATACCATCCTCATGGTCAATCATATCAGAACTCTTACAACCGTTCGGTATTAGAAGTTGTCTACACCTCAAATCATGTGCACACTTTTGGTTTATACCAAGGCGTTAGAATCAACCAAGTTCAATACTTGGATATCCTACATGGATTGCATCTGTAACACCCAAGGTTCGAAAATCCTTATATTTAATAATTAAATAGGAAGTGATATAATTGTGTTATAAGTTACCGTTATGAGATTAGATGTTATTATAAAACTAGAGGGGTTAAAACCACCAACAAAATAAGTATTACAAGTCTAGGGACCAAAATGCTAATAGGCCGTACTTATATATATATATAAATATATATATATATATGGTTGTTTTAGAAATTCATGCACATGTATATATTCAAGAACTCAAAACACAGTAGTTTTCTTTGATTTCTGGTGATTCTAAGAGCCAAAACACAGCTACAACATCAGTTCTATAACATCTAATCCAACCTTGCTTGTTAAGGTATGATTAAACTCATGTTGTTGAGGTTTTATGGGTTTAAATGCATGATTCTATGGTGAATCATGTTAGAAGTGTTTATAGATCATTAGATCATGTTTCTTTATCATAAGGGGTGTAGGAAAACACTCCTAGCATGTTTTCCTAGAGTTTTTACGAATTTATAGCGAAAATCCGACAGTTTTTTGATGAACTGTCGGAATGTCTGTTAGATACACGACCTGTGTAGAGGTACACGGCCCGTGTAGTATGAACTTGCGGATTTTGAACTATCGGATTGTCATACGCGGTCAGAAGGCCATGTAGGGTTACATGGTCGTGTAGAACATGAGGTACACGGCCTGTGTACAAAACACGGCCCGTGTACAGAACACGGCCCGTGTAGAACATGATGTACACGGCCCGTGTACAGAACACGGCCCATGTAGTATGACTAGATGACACTAGCCATGTAGCCAGCATAGGTCATGTAGTATGAGGGAACTGCTATGTGTATATATACCGAACTGCTATGTGCAGTAAGGTTCAAAGGTGATATAGTACTGCTACAAAGGTGGCTGCCCTGAGTCTAGAACTAGTGGTTAGCAATGATTATCTGACATACGTGTATTATCTTTATATGATTCTATACGTGTGTTTATATGTTACTAGTTTGGAATACTCACTAAGCTCTCGTAGCTTATTAGATACTGCTTTTTAATCTTTTGCAGGACGTGGGAAGGATAAGGGCAAGGCTTCTGTTTGACTAGTTTTTGGGTTACTCTTTTGAAACAATTTTAACGCCCAATTCTGTAAATATTCAACTTTTAAAGTACACTAAGTATGTACTCTTGTGTATATCTTTTGTCAGTACCTTGATTTTATAGTAAAATGCTTCGGCGTACATTTTAAACTAAATATTCATTTTATAAATGAATTTTATGTACCATTGTGGTTATTTTTAAATTTGGGGCGTTACAACTTGGTATCAGAGCCACGGTTTGAGAGATCTGGATTGTGTGAAGCACAATCTAGCCTTGAACCATGGTTTTAAATTTTTTTTGTCAAACTGGAGGCTTGCTACTTGCAGCTTAATGAGTATAGTAACAATTGTTATCTATTATGTGAGTTACATGAGGATTATATATGAATACTTGAGCAGTTAAAGATTGATATACAGAATCCTTATGATTGCATAGATGATACTTGGCCTAATCCTGTGAATCGAGACTGTTTGTGATAAAGTTAAGATCGAACGTGTGTAATGTGTTTAGAATAATATAGGGACCATATTATTACAGACACATGATACATGTTAGAACTTAATGTAATCATGAAGATTCTTGTGAATCGGGTGAGGGGTACTTGTAAGAAGATAGTATACCTGAGAATATAAATATAACTAGAATGCCTTAGTATGCTCAGAAATACTTTGGAATAAGAGATAAGGTATACTGAATTGATATATACATGAGTACATTATCGGTAGAGGATGGTGTGATAGAGCTACCTATTTACCTTAACACTTTATCTATACTATCATGATGGTTAATACAAGAGGATCTCGTGCAACAAATAGGCCTGAGGGTGGTCTTAGTCGTAGACCCGAAGGTGTAGAAACCAGTGTTATTGGTGAACAGGTTCTAGTTAGAGCCCAACCAAATGTGAATGAAGGCCCCTAATCTCAATGAAAGGGTGGTAGAAACTGCAGTGCAAGAGACAGTTGCCAGGGAGATTATCAAGGCTTTAGAGCAAAGTATTCCTTTTATCGTCAAACAAGTGGTAGAACAGATGAAAGATCAGAACCGAGATATGATCAGGAATGAATTCGCAACAAGGTTTGCTACGGGTGGTGAAGGATTTAATCCTCAACCACAAGTCATTATTCGTGATGCTCTAAAGGTGTGTTCATCAAGAGATTTTTCAGCATGTCAACCACCATTGTCTATGGGTCTACGGATCCGCTTATTTGTCATCGGTGGATTTCCGAAATAGAGGGTGCATTCCATACATGTTCTTGTGCACCTGAGTTCAAAGTAAGATACGTAACCAATCAGATGCGCGGTGCGGCAAAGGATTAGTGGGATATGGAGATCAAACAGAGGGGTTATGCCGGGATTGAAGCTATGACCTGGGAAGAATTCAAAGAGTTGGTTATTGAAAAGTTTGTTCCTTAATCCGAGATAGATAGGATTTTGGATGAATTTCATAGGTTAAAACACACGACAGAGACGGTTCCTGAGATCAATGCAAAATTCTTGGAACAAGCACGTTTTTGTCCAGATTATGTAGCGAACGAGAAAATGAATATGTACTGGTACATGATGGTACTCAAACCCAATATCAGATAATTTATTGATGCCAGCAAACACCAGACAGTAAAGTTCATGATGGACACAACCAGAGCGAGGGAGTTAGAGTTGGAGAGGCAAGACAAAGAGAAGAAGTCTGTGGAGAAAGCTGCACCCGTTTATAAGAAACAAAAGGTTAAACCATTTGAGAAGAAAGGGGTGTAGAAAACCTACCCAGTTTGCCCGACTTGCAAGAAACATCACGTGGGGGAATGCCGATATGGTCATCCTACGTGTTACAAATGTGGGAAATCAGGTTACGCCGGGAAAGATTGAAGAACACCACTGCGTGTGTGTTTGAACTGCTACCAGCCGGGCCATCAGAAGTCAGAGTGCCCGAAACTATCATCAAATGCACCGTCTGCAGGATTCAAACCTACTCTAGCCTTACCTACACCACGAAGCTCAGGAACAAAAGAAATAAAGAGAGAGGATGCTCAGAAACCCAAAGGGAGAGCTTTCCAGCTTACAGGTGAGGAAGCTAAAACCGAACCTGACGTAGTTACAGGTACATATCTTGTCAACAATTCGCCTGCTCTTGTGCGATTTGATTCTGGTGCAAGTAAATCATTCGTATCTGTTTCTTTCTGCAAGAATTTCAATTATATATGTGAAAAGTTAGATTCTCCTCTTGAAGTTGAAATAGCTGATGATAAATCCGTAATTGTATCGGATGTGTATAAACATAATGTGCTAGAAATAGATAAAGTTAGATTTCCTATAGAACTTATTCCCATGACTATGAGAGAATTCCAAGTAGTATTTGGAATGGATTGGTTAGGCTATAACCAGGCTACCATTATGTGTGGGCAAAAAGTGATACGAGATCGTACCCCAAGTGGGGAAGAACTATCTATATGTGGTGATAATAAAAAGGGATAGTCATATGTGTGTTCGGTGTCAAAAGCTCGAAAATATTTGCAGCATGGGTATACAGCTTTCTTAGCTCATGTGATAGATACAAAGTTAGAAAAGAGACAAGTGAGTGTTGAGGATGTGAAAGCAGTATGTGAGTATCCTTATGTCTTTCCTGAAGACTTACCTGGGGAACCGCCAGATAGACAGGTTGAATTCAGAATCGATTTAGTATCGGGAGTTTCGCCAGTTGCAAGGGCTCCGTACAGACTTGCTCCACCAGAGATGCAAGAATTAATGAAGCAGCTTTAGGAACTGCTAGACAAAGGGTTTATCAGACCCGGTAGTTCACCTTGGGGTGCTCCAATTCTGTTTGACAAAAAGAAGGATGGTACACTTCGTATGTGCATTGATTACCGTGAACTTAATAAAGTGACCATCAAGAACAAATATCCTTTACCTAGAATAGATGACTTGTTTGATCAGTTACAAGGAGCATCGTGGTTCTCAAAAATCGACTTAAGGTTGGGGTATCATCAGTTAAAGATCAAGAAAAAAGATATTCCTAAAACCGCATTCAGAACTCGATACGGGCATTTTGAGTTTGTGGTGATGCCGTTTGGTCTTACAAATGCACCAGCAGCATTTATGGATTTGATGAACAAAGTTTGTAGACCAATGTTAGAAAAATCAGTGATTGTGTTTATTGACGATATCATTATTTATTCAAAGAATCCGGTGGAACATGAGAAACATCTCAAGGAGGTTTTGGAAACTTTGAGGAGAGAATGATTATATGCCAAATTCTCTAAATGTGAATTTTGGATTCAGGAAGTACAGTTTCTGGGTCATCTGATAAATCAAAGCAGAATCAAAATAGATCCTGCAAAGGTAGATGCTGTAATGAAGTGGGAACCACCAAAGAACCCTACGGAAATTGGTAGTTTTCTAGGATTGGCAGGTTATTACAGGAGGTTTAATCAGAATTTTTCAAAAACTATCATTCCTTTGACACAACTGACGAAAAAGAATGCTGAATTTGTGTGGGGAAGTGAGCAAGAGTCTGCCTTCTCAACTCTCAAAATGAGGTTATGTGAGGCACCAGTTCTTGCATTACCTGAAGGAGTTGAAGATATGATGGTATTTTGTGATGCTTCATATCGTGGATTTGGTTGTGTATTGATGCAGAAAGGTAGAGTTATTGCTTATGCTTCACGGCAGTTGAGGCCACATGAAAGTAATTACCCAACACATGATTTGGAGTTAGCAGCGGTGGTTTTGCACTTAGGATTTGGAGACACTATCTATATGGTGTGAGATTCGCTATTTTCACTGATCATGAAAGTTTGAAATATTTCAAGGATCAGAAGAGTCTCAACATGAGGCAAAGGCGTTGGTTGGAATTATTAAGAGATTATGATTGTGATATTCTTTACCATCCAGGAAAAGCAAATGTGGTAGCTGACGCTTTAAGCAGAAAGTCAGGAACAGTTCTAGTGAAGAATCAAACTATAAAGATGACTGTTACTACGCCTATTATTGATGTGATACGAACGGCTCAGCTTGAAGCAATCAAAGATAAGAATCATAACTCTGAGCGAATAAAAGGGCAGGTGGCCTATCTTACTAAAGACAGTCGTGATATTTGGACCCTTTATGGTTGTATTTGGGTACCGATTTATGGTGACACACGTTAGATACTTCTAAGTGAAGCTCATAAATCTAGATTTTCTACTCATCCACGAGCTACAAAAATGTATAAGGATCTAAAAGTTGATTATTGGTGGCCAAGCATGAAACATGAGGTAGCAAAGTATGTGGAAAAGTGCCTTACGTGCTTACAAGTGAAAGCTGAACACCAGAAACCTCACGGGAAGTTACAGCATTTAGAAATTCCAGTTGGGAAATGGGAAAACATTACAATGGACATACCAAATTATCCAAAACCCCACGTGGTTATGATGCAATATGGGTAATTGTAGACAGATTAACTAAAAGTTCTCATTTTATTCCCATCAAGGAGACTTATCCTTCAGAAAGACTGGCAGATATATATGTGAAAGAGATTGTGACTCGTCATGGCGTGCCAGTTTCTATTGTATCAGACAGAGACACGAGATTTACTTCTAGATTCTGGAGCAAGTTTCACAAAGATCTCGGAATTAAACTACATCTCAGCACAGTATATCATCCTCAGACTGATGGTTAGAGTGAAAGAACTATTCGAACCCTGGAGGACATGCAGCGGGCATGTGTTATAGATTTTGGAGGCAGCTGGGATTCTTATTTACCCTTAGCAGAGTTTTCATACAACAACAGCTATCATTCCAGTATTGGGATGCCACCGTATGAAATGCTATATGGTAGGAAGTGCAGAACTCCGGTATGCAGGGGTGAAGTGGGTCAGCAAGAATTGGGTAGCACAGAAGTGGTACAGCGAACCATTGAACAGATATAGCTCATCAGAGATAGATTGCTTACTGCCCAAAGTAGACAAAAGAGTTATGCAGATAAACGTAGATCACCACTTGAGTTTCAGGTGGGAGATTATGTTTTGTTAAAAGTGTCGCCATGGAAAGGCGTGATCAGATTCAGAAAGAGAGGGAAACATGGTCCAAGGTTTATTGGACCATTCAAAATTATTGCTCGTATGGGAAAGGTTGCTTACAGATTAGAATTTCCAGATGAATTTTCTTAGATTCATAACACCTTCCATGTTTCACACCTCAGAAAATGTTTAGAAGACGAGTCTGCAATTATACTGTTAGAAGATGTTACTTTTGATGCTAAACTAAACTATGTGGAGCAACCTATAGCTATATTGGAGAGAAAGATCAAGACTCTACGTAATAAACAAATTGGATTAGTTAAAGTTCAATGGAAACACAAAAAGGGCTCAAACTTTACATGGGAGCCTGAACAGGAGATGATTCAGAACTATCCAGAACTCTTCAACAGCTGATTTCGAGGACGAAATCATTTCAAGTGGGGAAGAGTTGTATCACCCAAGGTTCGAAAATCCTTATATTTAATAATTAAATAGGAAGTGATATAATTGTGTTATAAGTTACCGTTATGAGATTAGATGTTATTATAAAACTAGAGGGGTTAAAACCTCCAACAAAATAAGTATTATAAGTCTAGGGACCAAAATGCTAATAGGCCATACTTATATATATATATATGGTTGTTTTAGAAATTCATGCACATGTAAATGTCAAGAACTCAAAACACAGAAGTTTTCTTTGATTTCTGGTGATTCTAAGAGCCAAAACACAGCTACAACATCAGTTCTATAACATCTAATCCAACCTTGCTTGTTAAGGTATGATTAAACTCTTGTTGTTGAGGTTTTGTGGGTTTAAATGCATGATTCTATGGTGAATCATGTTAGAAGTGTTTATAGATCATTAGATTATGTTTCTTTATCATAAGGGGTGTAGGAAAACACTCCTAGCATGTTTTCCTTGAATTTTTATGAATTTATAGCGAAAATCCGACAGTTTTTGGATGAAGTGTCGGAATGTCTGTTAGATACACGGCCCGTGTAGAGGTACATGGCCCGTGTAGTATGAACTTGCGGATTTTGAACTATCGGATTCTCATAGGCGGTCACAAGGCCATGTAGGGTTACATGGTCGTGTAGAACATGAGGTACACAGCCCGTGTAATATGACTAGATGACACTGGCCATGTAGCCAGCATAGGTCGTGTAGTATGAGGGACACGACCCGTGTAGAGATACACGGCCCGTGTAGGCCCTATTTCATATCAAGATTCAAGTGTTGTGACACTTTATTATATAATTCACATAGGACAGTGATTGAATTACTTATCTGAGTTATCATTACCTGTGGATCATTACATATCATATATATCATAAGGTGAGTCTTCTAGACTATTAAACATATCTACAACATGTATGCAATCATAACATATTGTAACATGTAATGTTATTCATATGTGTATATATACCGAACTGCTATGTGCAGTAAGGTTCAAAGGTGATACAATACTGTTACAAAGGTGGTTGCCCTGGGTCTAGAACCAGTGGTTAGTAATGATTATCCGACATACGTGTATTATCTTTATATTCAACTTTTAAAGTACACTAAGTATGTACTCTTGTGTATATCTTTTGTCAGTTCCTTGGTTTTATAGTAAAATGCTTCCGCGTACGTTTTAAACTAAATATTCATTTTATAAATGAATTTTATGTACCATTGTGGTTATTTTTAAATTTGGGGCGTTACAGCATCCCACCCTCATTACCTATCTCCTTCTAGTAGACTCTAGTCCTAGTACGACTTCCGATAGTCGATGAATTCAACTAATCCATCATCGAGTTATCTTCCTCTAGATATAAAACATATATTTATCCGGCCTTACGACAACTCCAATCAGATATAGGAAGAGTAATAAATTATGCCAAGTACTCAAGCATCGCCATGCTGAGTTTCAATCATTACTGATTGCATGCTAGTGTCAACATTAGGTTTTACCATTCAAGGCTCCATTTACTCCCACTGGCTCCCATAGATAATAGGTTTCCACTTGCTATTGAGCAACAAAAACTTGTCCTCAAAAGTTTGTGAAACAAATATCTCACGGTCTCAACAGAACGCCTAATGGAGTAGCATCTTTAGTCCCCGGATTCATCCACCTCATGTCTACACGTAGGCTAGAAAATCTAGACGTCGAGTTAGACAAGCAAAGATACTCTTTCTAGTCTTATCCCCTAAGATGCGTGTTAAACCTTCTTTGTTGATCTTATATACAGAACATTACCCGCCACATTTAAGCATCCTAACACTTTGGGTATGGATTTTGATGTCATCAGTTCGGTCAACGAGGGTCCCAGTGATATCTCTCTAAAGAGGAACAGATACCTTGGACTACATCGTTGCATCATAACAACGTGTTCTTGCCTGAAAACTTCCCTTATAACAGCGAGTTACGAACTGCGTTAGAAAGCAATCTAAGCAAGACCATACCATTAATCAAGAAGAGCATGTATCTCCAGTAGAAGGACAAACAATATTATCATCCTGATTTACTCGTGATCATGTCTATCAAGTAAACTCAGGTGCAGGTCCTCCAATTACTTGATCACTATCAAGTACAAGCTATTATTGCGTAAACATGTATTCAATCCACTATGAATACTTTACCAACCACTTGTCTTGATCTTAATTCAATTCTTCCTTCCAATGAAGAACGACCGATTGTGGAGCATTTAGAATATAATTTTTTTCATGCAAGTAATTAAACATGATAAGATGGAACACAATAAAGGCTAACGAAAGTACCTGTTCCGCGGGCATTATCAAATCTCCATTTGATAATCGATACAATCAAATCACATTATTGCTTTAATGTTCCTAACTCAAAACACATCAAATTCAACTAAAACAAACTCAAGCCAAAGCCACTTGTAAACCAAGTGTACACAAGAATAGTACGAAAGTTCATCACTAGCTTGTGAGTAAAGCTTAGTAAGTGGATTCACAAAGTAACATCCATCCGTACTATAATAATCACCATACCTTCTCTCGACCAATCACTTATAAAGTGTGCGTCGGCAAGATCATGGTCCTTTGTTCAAGCCTTCATGCTCTCATTGTTTCAAAGAACCCTATTTGTTGGGGGTAAAGTTAGTCAGAAAAAGTGGGATGGTGTAAAAACAGTACAACAACATAACGAGTATATACGTGAGTAGTTTCAAGCGGGCCAGAATAGATAGAAAAGACAGGCTGATAAGAAGATATCACTATTAGAATTCAAGATTGAGGATTATGAATTGTTAAGAATGGTACCATGATAGGAAATTAATGGATCATCGCAAGATGAGTTAAAGTAGTATACAGATTGGAATTACCAAAGAAGTTCCACCCTTGTGGGTAGTCAGCAGATGAATCAGCAGTTATTCCTCTATGCGATGTGATAGTGGATGAGATGATCAGTTATATAAAATAGTCAGTGGCTATTTTAGAGATAAAGGGTGAAGATTTATGTAAAAAAAATGGATAGAACTTGTGAAGCTACAGGAAGATACAGAAAGGGTTCAGGTTACACTTGAGTGTATGTGTTTCATGATCAGTATGTTGCAGACTGTCTACCTCGGTAGCGGATAGTGTGTGGTGTAAGGCTATTGTCAGTGAGCTGAGATAGCATTCAGAGATGAGGAAATGTAAGACTACCGTTAGTTCGCAACGGTAGCATTCAACCTAATGTGATACAGAGTTATGTGTACAGTAGATTTCGGGGACGAAATCGTTCCAAGTGGGGAAGAGTTGTAACGCCCCAAAGTTCAAAAATATTGTGACCTGGTGTTATAAAGGATAGAGGTGTTTATAAAACTAGAAGGGCTAAAGTTGCCATTTTAAAAGTTGATAAGTCTAGGGGCTGTTTGGTAATTTCTGAAAAGTTTTATTATATATAGGAATGTGAAGTTTGACTTGGTAAGTCAAACCATCATTTGCACAGCTACATAAACAAACAGCCTGGATTCAAGTGGTTTCTGAGCAAGAAAAACAAGGTTGGAGTGTTAGAACAGCATCCAAGTGATTCATGATAACAAGGTATGTATTCTTGAATGAGTTTTATGTATATTGAGTCAAGAAGGTGATTTCAAAGGTGAAATCATACAATGTTGCTAGTAGTAATGTTTCTAGTTGTTACTTAGTAGTTTCAGGCGTGGTATTATGTTTTACAAGTTCTAGAAATGTTTTTAAGAAGAATTGGATCAAGAACAAGCAGCCGTGTTTTTGGCATAAAGTTGCAGGTCGTGATGTACACGGCCCGTGTAGGTCTACATGGCCCATGTACATGTGCTTTAAGCCGGTGATAGACCATTTAGTTGAACATGGTCATGTAGAAGGTAAAGTACACAGCCCGTGTAGGGTTACACGGCCAGTGTAGAGGTCAAAGGCAGTGACAGGCCATGTAGGGATACATGGTCGTGTAGCATAGATGGTACACGGCCCGTGTAGGGTGATGTGTCAACACAGGGCATGTAGCCATGGGTAGTCGTGTAGCAGGCAGGGTACACGGCCCGTGTAGGGTTACACAGCCCGTGTAGACCCTTTCTCAATTCAGCTAGAGCAGTTAGTAATGTTTAGCTATTTCTCTGATACAGGATGGATACTCAACAGTTCACGTCACTTGTTTAGCATATTACTCTCAGTTACCAGGTGAGTATACCAGTCCTTTAGCATATATAGCATATGTTTATGCTTTAGATAAACAATATGATATCCTTGTTATGAGTATGGTTTTATATGAATATATGTAGTATAGCAGTAGTGTATAGCTAACCAGCTGGTATAACTATGCACAAGATCAGTATCAAGGTACATAGTTATGTACCAGATCAGTGACAGGGTGTATAGTATACTGTATACCAAGAATAGTAACATTTTATGTAGGTTGCAGGTGCCACAGCTTGGATGCAAGACAAGTGGGGAAGACTTTACTTCTGTTTAGGTTTATTTATGTTTAGTTAGTATGCTCACTAAGCCTTAGCTTATGTTTCAGTTTTATATGTGTTTGCAGGTGGCTTTTCCAGCAAGGTGAGGCCCCAGTGCGATGTTCAGCCGGATAGCTTCTTGTTTTTAAGAAGCAAACTTGGCACTACTTTGTAAATGTTAGCACGTGTATGGTTAGAAACAGTATTTTGTGAAACTCCGGTATCTTTTGGTACTAAATTGTAAAGATAATGGTTTTAAGTTAAAAACTGAAAAGTGGTGTTACAACTTGATATCAGAGCATACGAGTAGTAGTAGTTTTAAATTATTATCTATTTTAGTATATTTGATCATGAGATATCTTGTATATACTTGAGAAACACAGTTATGTGAATAAGTGTTCAGTATTGTTTATGAATTGGGAATCTGATTGGTTAAGTTAAGCATAAGTAGGGTATAGTGTGTTCATAATAATATAGGGCCCATATTGTTATAAACACATGGTACATACTGAAGCTTGGCAAGATCATGATGAACCCTATGTATTATGTGTGATAGCATGTTTATATAGTAAGTTCAGTACAATTATGATATAGAAAGAGCTAGAATGTGTCAGACACAGTAGTGTGAGGCAAGTAGGCCTCGAGAAGCTAGAGACAGGTATGATTTAGAATGCAATTCTTACCCAACCGCTAGACCTTCGGTTAATGTTACTAGAAAGATTTAAGATGCAGAGGAATTGCAAGAGTATGAAAATAGTACATTAAGAGAGACAGTAGCTACAGAGATGGGTAAATCCCTACAGACGAACATCCCTTGTATAAGCAACCGGTGGTTGAGCAAGTGTCAAAGAGACTGGAGGTGATGTTATAGAAACAAGTAGATGCAGCGGTATAGACTGCAGTGATGTAGGTTCAGAGGGTTGGGAGAACCAAGGCTAGAACAGATCAGTTATACTAGTTAAAAGGGGTACACTTACAGAGATTTTCGACAGGTAAAGCAGCTCCTTTTGGAAGGGGGTTGTAGATTCGATTGTGAACAATCATTGACTAGCAGAAACGGAAGGGGCGTTCCGTACAGTCGGATATCCAGTAGAATGAAAAGTTATGTATGTTTGAGCCTGTTGTATGGAACAACAAAAGATTTGTTAGATATTAAATAGTTTGTTAGCCTTGTGTTCTTTTGTTTTTAATATGTTTAACTAGATTAGTTTATTATATGGGCTTGGCCCACTTTTTCTTATATGTATTAGTTAGTCTAGTTAATATATGGTACTGGGCCATAAGGCTTTTAGGCCCATGTGCCTATTAGTATTTAAAGCCTTGCAAACCTAGTTTGCAAGGTAACTCTTTGTAATATCAATCTCTGAATTCACGTACAAGAAATAGTAAGAGAGATTCTTCAAAGTTCATACAAAGTGTTCATACTTGTTCATATCAACTTATTCATCTTTACCTTAAGTATTCTTGTTTACTCATCTTTTACACAACAAAGGACTTTCAATTGGTATCAAAACCAACTCCCTACTGGATTGGTTCAACATTACCTGAAAGTAACATCTGTGTGTGAGAAACAAAACCCAGAAACAGCTTCTGTTTGTGTTTACGTGAAGCTTAGATAGAAGAAAACCCATTTAGCCAAAATCTATTGTTTTCATGTTATTTGTTGCATCTAAGAAGTATTTAAGAAGGATAAAACCTTTTTAAGTGTTTTTAGGATAAACAAACAACATCTGGGTAGTGTTCTTCAAGTTATTTGAAAATTTAGTGTTCTTCAAGTTCCTAAAGTTTTCTACTGCTTCATCAAATTTTAAAAAAATTGTTGTTGTTTTGGGTTGAAATCAGTAAAGAGAAGTGTTTCTAGTAAAAGAAAAGGTCAAAAAAAAAGTTTAGTGAGTTTTTACTGTGTTTTGGGCAAATTAGCAGTCTGTTATCGAACAGAGTACAGACCTGCAAGTTTTTGGATTATTATCCATCCGACAGTCGTGCGACTCTAGGCTCATCCGACTTTGGCCCATCCGACTGTCGTGCGACTTTCACAAAACAAACCATCCGAACTTACTTTTGAAAACTCATCCGACCTTTACACTTGAAGTTCCTCCGACTCTCGGACGAAAATCTCATCCGACTTTCGGACCACACTCAACTTCATCCGACAGTCCGATCACGTAAAGCTCATCCGACCTTCGGAACTTCATCTGACCTTCGGATCACCTAAAGCTCATCCGACCTTCGGAACTTCATCCGACCTCTGGAACTTCATCCGACCTTCGGATCACCTAAAGCTAATTCGAGCTTCGAAATTTCATCCGACTTTCGGACCAGAAGTTCATCCGACTTTCGGATAACAATCAATCTCTTTGACATTCAAAGAAACACAAATCCAAGAACTCTCAGTCCATCCGACTTTCGGACCATCCGACAGTCGCATCAAATCACACTTAGATAACTTCACCCAATTCTCAAACACTTAAACCAACTTCACAAGTTTTCACACACACACTAACCATTCTATTTCAGGGAGAAAGATCCAAAGTAAAGATGAGTTCAAGCAACGAAATCCTCGCCATAGGAACAGACACTAAACCTCCAGTACTTTTCAGAAATGAGAACAATGTATGGAAAGGAAGGTTTATGGACTTCATAGAGCATAATGAAAAATATGGTGAAATGATGAAAGACAACATTTTAAACGGTGATGCCATCTTTGAGAAATTTGTCGAGGTTGTTCTAGAAAACATTCCACCAGTTCTTGCTAAAAGGAGAAGGAAACTCCCATTAGAACTAACTGCAGAAGAGAAAGACCGTGCACGCGACGACAAAGACGCAAAATATTACTTGAAACAAGGGCTATGCGCGGAAATCTACTCAAAAATAGACAGTTTGACTTATGCCAAAGAAATTTGGGACGAAGTAAAACAACAAATGCAGGGTACTGAGCAAGGGTCATTTATCAGGGAAACACAGCTTGTTAACACCTTCTGGGAATTCAAGGCCAGGGAGGGTGAACTGTTGCAGGACACTTACAATCACTTCTGCAGATTGTTGAACGATATGAGAAATCATGGTGTAACGAGATCCGATCTAGATATAAATGTTAACTGGATCAATGCACTTGGTCCTGAATGGAGTGAACATGTTCGCTTGTATAAACATGTTAATCAGAATCTCAAGGCGGTATCTCACCACTCTATTTATGAGGACTTGAATCATTTTCCAGATGAGGTTCTCACCAAACTTTCAATGAAGCGACCGTCTGACCCGGTTGCATTAGTGGCTGAAAGGAGACCGCGGGAATCATCAAGGGGCGACAAAGGGAAGCAGGTTGTGATCGACTCCGACTCCTCAGAAGGAGAGATGGAGATGTCAGAAAAGGTTGTGGTACTGAAGGCCATGCCATTGATTACGAGAGCTTTCCAGAACAAGTACGGAAAGACTAACAACCGATAACGGTACACATCCGGATCTAGAAGAAGTGAGGGAATGGTAGCTGATGAGAAGAGGAAAACAGACAAACCCGCAGAACCTTAGGAAGAGGAAAAGAAATGCTACAATTGCGGTAGAACAGGGCATTTTATCAAAGACTGTCGAAAACCCAAGACCAAAGATGCCGAATAATACCGTAACAAACTTCGGTTGACAAAGAAGAAGGAGAGTGGGAGAGCGATGCTTGTTGAAGAAGATCAATTTTTGTCCGACACACATGATTCAGACAAAGATAGCACTGATCAAGCTCATTTTTGCTTGATGGCTCATGATGTAGTATCCTCAGATGATGAGGATGAGAATGAAGCTGATGGGGCTGGTGAATTTGAAAAAACACACATTGATGATGCAGGTGTCTCCGGGAAGGTAAACATTGAGTATGCTCAAACACTGGTTGAACACATTGAACGACAAAACTGTAAAATCTCTAAGTTGGAACACTGAATCAAGAATCAATCAACTTCTAACTTGGACAACCTTCAAACAGAATTAACCGCGAAAGAAAATGAACTAAATACCTTAAAAAGTGAAAATGAGGTAATAATTCATATCTTAAAAGCGACCAAAGTCTCATCTGAAGAAGATTTTAAGTTGTTGCAAAAAGAACGGTGTCAACTATACTCAAAAATAAAAGATCTCGAAGACCTGTTATTTAAAAGAGATCAAACGGCACAAACCATTTTTCTGAATAAACCCAAGGATGTTAATTTTTCTAAATGGACATACGAAGGTTTAAGTTACGTTAATCCTCACATAAGTGACAAGATAAGTGCTAAATAGTTATACGATTTTGAATACATGAATATGGGATTAACCAAGCAAATGGTGTTCGTTGGACAAATCGACGAACTGGCCGAGGAGAAACACAAGAGACGCATCACGAACAGAGCTTCAACCTGATACGACTACGAAAGCCTAAATCAGTCGTACATAAACGAAGTCTTCAAACCTACAATCTCCGATGACTACTTCCGAAGCTACTTCCAATCAGAAATGGAGTTATTACCATCAATCTCAGAATCTCCACCTGAGCCTCACCTCTACATCCCTAATATGGATCTACAACGACACCTAGAGTTAGTTAAACTTGAGCTTGTCCATAGATCCATTGTCTTTGACATTGAAATAGCAATTCTTCATAATCTGATTGATCAACTTGTCACTGAGGATACCAATTCACAAGAATCCGCTGCCATAAGCACGTCTAAAATCCGTATTCCACACGTGCAAGAAGGTGAATGTTAAACATCTAGAAACTCAAATTTTGACATGCATGCAAGTGATGAATCCCTAATGAATCTTGGTGAAAATTGTGAACAATGCAGAAAATCAGAAAAATCATTATTCACTCTTCATAAGAGACTTAATACACTTGAAAATGATTTTTTCAGAATGCAAACAATTGAATCCAATCACTTTAAAGGACAAGCCAAGATAATTAATATTCCGTTCTCACGAAAGAATAATACATCGAAACCATCCAAATCCAAAACAAAGTTAATCAAGAAGCAAACAACACGCTCTCGCCCTAAGAATGATAGTTTGGAAATGTCTGCTTCTAACCCAAATGTCCTTCTAGGTGGAAATGTGAAGAGCGAGAGAAAACAGATTTTTGGATGGCGAAAGAAGCTACAAGAGGAAGATGGAGGAAGACAAGATGAGGAGTGTTTGATTTACCCAGCTATTTTCAATAAACAAACAACTTTATTACTTTGTAATGATTCGTCAATCGTAACTGTTAAACCTGTTCGAAATCCACTTGATTATGTTAAAACTGAAATTTTTTGTATGAGTGATGGTTGCATGGAAGGTAACTGTACTTTCAAATGTGTGTATGATGATGATAGAAAGAAACGAGGGATCAAACCGAATTCAAACTATAAATCCTTTGAATCCACTTATGAACAAGCTTCCTTCATAAACAAGCGAGGTAACAAAATTACCTATTGGTGAAAGACACGCTCAACAAAAGCAAAATTCCAAATGAGTAACAAAAGTGTGCCTTTTAAACAAAATCCAGAATCAAAATTACCAATGGCACACTTCATGGACTCCAAATTGCAGATATCACAATAACTGTAGTCACGCCAATCCTAATGTTGCCAAACCACCTGTCACAAATCACTTGAGTAAGCAAACTCAATTCAAACAGCATAAACAACCTACAGTTCAATACCAACCCATCAAAGTAATAACTGAAACAACCAAAGCAAGACTTCCAAAGAAATCAAGTGCATACATCGACGATGATGTCTCACTACCAAAAGGTTATAATCACGTGTTTATTGAACAATCCATCACCACGTCTCGAACAACCAATGCCCCCACAATATCCAAAGAAAGCACAATACCATCACCGTCTCAACCACAAAAATTGTCACAATTTTGTACTGCCAACATACTAAAAACGAACTCATAAACTGAAGCTACATGTGATATTGTTGTTTCTGCTAACAGTCAAGGACCCAATACACAATGGGTAACTCAACAAATTTTGTCTTTCATGTGCAGATATCTAGCCGGCGGTACTTGGACTCTGGTTGCTCAAAGCATATGATGGGCGAAAAGAGTCTCCTTACGAACTATGTCCCAAAATACTCGGGAAATGTTCGTTTTGGAAACGACCATGTGGCTCCAATAATGGGAACTGGGGACATTATTAAAGAAAATAAAAAAATATGCAAACTATCGTATGTAGAAGGGTTGGGACACAACTTATTCAGTATTGGGCAATTTTGTGACAAGGGGTTAGAAGTTAACTTCAAGGCCAAAACTTGCTCAGTTAAGACTGAAAATAGTGATGTGGTACTGAGTGGGTCCAGAAGGTCAAATCTGTATACCATTGATCTTGCAGATCTGGAAGGCAAACAGTCAGTATGTCTTATGTCCAAGGCCTCATCGGAACTAACGTGGATGTGGCATCGCAAAGTCTCTCACCTCAACTTCAAGAATATCAAAAAATTGGTCAACGGTGATCTGGTTCGCCGACTGCCCAAACTAAAGTTTGAAAAGGAGCACCTTTGTGAGAACTGTGAGAGAGGGAAAATGAAACGGGCATCTCACAAAATCAAACAGGTGTCCAGCACAAAAGCCCCTCTCCAACTGCTGCACATGGACTTGTACGGGCCGATGAGGGTTCAGTCTAATAATGGGAAGAAGTACATTCTCGTGATAGTTGATGACTATTCGAGATATACTTGGGTCATGTTCTTGAGGGCGAAGGATGAAGCTCCATCTACATTCATCTCGTTCCTCAAACAGGTGCAGAATCAATCACAATGAAAGGTTGGAACTATTCGAACCGACAATGGCACCGAATTCAAGAACAAAGTCTTGGATTCTTTTCTTGAATACGTGGGAATCATGCATCAGCTCTCCGCAACATACACTCCAAAGCAAAATGGAGTAGTCGAACGAAGAAATCGAAAGCTTGTAGAAGCAGCTCGAACCATGCTGTCCTGTGCAGACTTGCCATTTTCCTATTGGGCAGAAGCTGTCAACACAGCGTGCTACACACAAAACTGCACAATTTTGCACCGTTGCTTTAACAAAACTTCTTATGAACTTGCAAATGGCAGAGTGCCCAATAATAAACACTTTCACGTGTTTGGTAATCGATGCTTTGTACTCAATGAGAAGGCTAACCTAGGAAAGTTTGACCCCAAAGCTGATGAGGGAGTTTTCCTTGGTTATTCCTCAGAGTCTAAAGCGTTTCGTGTGTTAAATAAACGAACAAATGCGGTGATTGAAAGTATAAATGTGACTTTTGATGATACTTTAACCACTACATCTTTATCACCTGAGTCACCTGCAATAGTTTCTGAACATATCAGTTCAGGACCGGGACTTAATCGACAAGAAACAAATATAACACACGCTAATGAATCTTCTGATTTTAAGTATATATTTGATTTCTTAGACACTGATGATTCTGGAACTAATAGTGTACCTATTGACAGGTCCACAGATGCTGTTCAGGAATCCCTTGAACTCACGCAGCAACCTGCCACCACATCCATAACCGGGGCTGTTAATTCATCTGCCGAACCACTCCTTATTCTAGGTGACCGGTACACTGCATCCAACTCCCCAGTTAATACCGTCAGCGATGCTGCCACTGAGGATCACGAAAATAGCACTCCTCAGTCCTTCCCAGAATCATCCGCTCCTGAGGGTGAACCATCCGTTCAACAGCGTCTGGATGAATTCTTTCCCCGGGATGTTACTGATGAAATCACTGATAACACTCTTCCTCATAACACCAGATGGACGTCTGCACATCCAGAGACGCAAATCATTGGAGACAAAGATGCCGGCTTTCAGACAAGATCTCCTGCAATCCTGTCTATCACTCCAAAACCAATCATATTGATATCAGGTATCACTTCTTGAAAGACAACGTCGAAAAGGGTCTGATTGAGCTCTAGTACGTTCCCACTAATCATCAGTTGGCTGATCTGTTCACTAAACCACTGGACGAAGCCCGCTTCTCATTTTTGGTTTCCAAGATCGGCATGCTTAATCTCAAACTCTAATTCTCTAATGTTTTCATGTATTGAACAGATTAACTGTTTTCTTTGTGCAGTTATACAGGTGCTCCTGTCTAGGGGGAGCGTTGCGGATTTACTGGTAAACACGAATGTTTTCCGTGCATTCGTGTAGGGGGAGAAATGTGCAGTATTCATCTTCACAGTTGATTCTTCGCCAGATGTTAATTTTATTGTCTGTGTTTATGTCACCAAAAATCAAATAGAAAAATCACAAAAAGAATAACAAAAAAAATAATAACTTTTGCGAAGGTGAAATTGAAAACCATAATGAAAATCACAAAAAGAAGGGAAATCACCTTTTGGGCTTAAATAATGCTGCAATTTAAGTCATGTGTCTAAACATCCAGTATGGACCAAACCGGGTCGATCCGATAGTCGGATCAAAGCCCCGATCCATCCGACCATCGTATAGCTCTATTTATAGGCAACCCGACGGTTCCTTTCCTTTCACGCTTTCAAGAATTCAAAAAAAAGGCTAAAAACACTATTCATCTTCTTCCCTCTCAAATGCTTTCGATCGAACTCACCTATAGTGAAATCTGTTGTGTTGAAACAACACAAAACCGAAAAGGTAAGAGGATTGAAACAAGAATGGGTGAATATTCTATGGTTTAAATGTCAAAAATCCGTTTCTTTTTGGTTTAACAACCCCTGTTTATCGAACAGTGGGTTTCTTAGGATTTCTTGAATCAAAACACCATTAATGGTGTGCTTTGTAATGTTTGACTGATATAATGTGATTCTTGAATGTATGCGCACACAATGGCACAAATTTCATGTTCTAGGTCATACAAAATCGAGTTCTTTGTAAATCCATTGTTTGGGTTTTAGGGTTGTTCTTCGCTTTGAAGAACAGAGGGTTTTAAGTTCAAATGTGCATTAAATAGCATTGTTTAGGCTTGATTGAGAGTGCAACCTTGTTTGGGGTTAAATTCTGAGTCTTTTGGTACCAACTTTGAGTCTCTGGACTTAGTTTATGTCAAAAATCACTTTGGACTCAATATAAACTAAGTTGGGTGTTCTTAACAGTCGGATGAAGGATATGGAATTTCATCCGATAGTCGGATGAAAGTGGTCTATCCAACTTTCGGATGAAGTTTGGTCTAGGTGACTTTCGAATGGCTATGTTTGCACCATGCGACCTTTAAAATAACACAACTACGAAAAGACCAAGTCGTAGGCCATCCGACTTTCAGATGAAACAAGTTCATCCGACTTTCGGATGAAACATGTTCATCCGACTTTCAAATGAAACATGTTCATCCGACTTTCGAGTGAAACAAGTTCATCCGAATTTCGGATGAAACATGTTCATCCGACATTCGGACGAAACATGTTCATCCGACTTTCGGACGAAACATGTTCATCCGACTTTCGGACGAAACATGTTCATCCGACTTTCGGACGAAACATGTTCATCCGACTTTCAAGTGAAACATGTTCATCCGACTTTCATGTGAAACAAGTTCATCCGACTTTCAACTTAAACAAATTCATCCGACTTTAGTATAAAATCAAATCCATTTGACTTTCACATAACTGTTATATTCATGCGACTTTCATGCGACTTTCGGATGAAATTAGTCCATCCGACTGTCAAGTTAACCTTCATGCGACTTTCAAATTAATGCTCATGCGACCTTCACCTCATCCGACTGTCGCATAACTTAAGCTTATCCGACTTTCAACACTTAAGGAATTTTTGTGCCTTGCTTCAAATTTCATAAGTTACATAATCAAAGTCAAAGTCAACACCCAACATTCACATGTGCATAGAACTTAATACACATATTCATTCATGGGTTCACATGTTCATCAGCAAATATCTGTCTTTTCTCTTATGCTAATATGATCTATCTTATCTGTGACAGATGGCTGCTAATCAACCCCTTCTGCAGGAAAGCCTAGTCCTTGCTGTGGACAGGCTTGAAACTCTGAGCAACAAGAGCAACAACGTATATTTTGATCTAGCCACCAATACCAAAATCCCCATAATCACTGAAATTATCCGTGCCCATCCTCTCCGCCAAGCCATCACTGAAAACCCAAACACATCACCCACCCATGTACCTGAAATCTATCTGCAGTAACTGTGGTACACTTTTACTGAGGGTGTCACCCACTTGGGACACAAGTGCCTCCGGGGTCGTATTGAGAATATCCGCACAACTCTTTCTGCAGTCCGACTGAGAAACCTATTGGACCTACCCGCTGCTGATCACTATCCAGGAAGAGTTGACTTTGATGAAAATCCGAGTGTAGATGCGGTACTAGACCTAATCAGAGGTCTTGGATATAAGGGAGAACTGAACCAAAGTCATCAATTCAGACGAACACTTCTTGCGCCTCTCTGGCAGACACTAGCCACTATTATCTCCCGTACCCTGACTGGTATTCATCGAGGCACCGATGGCGGCTCCTACTCTTCCCTACTACTGTTGGCCGGTGTTGCTTACCACCGCCACTTGGACTACGCCACCATCATATTCGAGGAGATAGTCCGAATGGTCAAAGAAAAGGAAACCTCTCGCCAGAAAACCTTTATACCTTTTCAACTATTCCTGACCATCTTCATTGCCACAGACCTGGAAACCTACCACACCATCCCTCGGTGACTCAATAGCCCACAAGTACAAGTACAACACATTGCCAGATTCCTACGAATAAAAGACCTTCCTGATGTTGTAGCCATGACCGTGCTAGTTGCCCTTCTTCGAACGCTGAATCCGGAAAGTGAGGTAGTGTGCGAGTATATGAGGGTTAATAGGATTTCTCCTCCGGTGCAACCAGAGCCGGTTGTGCCTACCCCAGGAGCAGTAGTACCTGGTGAGGGTCCTACTGGTATTAGGGATCGGGTCCGCAGGGGTGCCCCGAGCAGGGTTGTGATTGAGAGAGAAGAATCTGTTGAGAGGGGCGGTGGAAGTTGTGAGGGAGGAGAGATACAAGAGAGCGAGGGAGTTGTAATCAGTGACTCAGAGGCCTCCACCCATGCTGAACCAGAGAATAAGTCCTCCACAGAAAGGACTCAAACCGAATCCTCCTCCTCAGGACAATCCATCTCATTTGGTCCACGACCTTCTCCAGTCCGTGTCGAATCCACTGGCACGTGACAAGTTTCTGATCACCCCGAGGACATCCATCATGATTTATCAAACATATCTGCCACCTTTGGGGATGTACCGGTTATGGAAAGAGAAGATGAAGAAGTAGAGGTTGTAGTGAGTGATAGTGATAGTGAGAAAGCAGGGAAGCCTCATCTACTACCGGTTGGGACACTGTTCCGGCTGGTATTGAAACAGACACTGGCATCCCACCAGTGCATGCACCTCACCCCACCAGCCACTCTGCTTCCACTCAAATGGAAGTAGTTTCATTGCACGGGGATCTATCACATACGCAGTCAGCAACTCGTTCGGAGTTTGCTGGCTTTGAATTCAGTGGACCGCCTCCCCCGTCCACATATTCTTTCGGAGCACCATTGAGTCTAGCGCCACTCTTAAGTGGTTTTCAATCATTTCCTAGGACACAATCTGCGTTAGCACGTCTTCGTGACGTTGCCGGAACGCCTGTAGAGGCCTCTACTGCAGAGGTAACGCGAGGATGGAGCGGAAGTCCCTCCAGTGCTACAATTGTGCAAACACTGTGAAGGTATTCGTTTGGCAAAAACTAGTAGCAACGTAAGCAATATGTATGACAAAAACAATGCCAAACTAGTGAATACACTCCCATGGACGAAAATCTAACAATGACATTGCAACTAATATGAACAAGATAAGAAGAAAGGTTATACCTCAATTGATCAAAACACAAGTTAACCTTCCTTGTCAAGTAGCTTTGAATCCAACAAAGAACCCCTCCAATGAAGTCCACCCCAAGCTTGTTTGATTCCCAAGTGCTAGCAAGTTAATGTGTAATCACCAAAGCAAAAACCAAGTGTGTGTATATCTAGCTTCTTGTGCTCAAGAACACCAAGAACAAGAGAGAGAGAGTTCTAATGTCAACCAAGGGACAAAGTGATAGCCAAAAGCCTCTACAAGAGCAGATAACTCGTGGTCTCTTTGTCTACCATCATTATGAGAAGTTAACCCTATTAAACCAAGTGTTTAAGGCTGTTAATTCTGCTGTTACAGCGAACGTACACAGCCCGTGTAGGTCTACACGGCCGTGTAGGCCCAAAGTCCACGGCCCCAATTGGGCCAAGACGGCCCGTGTCTAACAGGCACTACACGGCCCGTGTTCATCTACACGGCCCATGTAGGTCTAAACTACACAACCTTGAATTGGGCCAATACGCGTCGTGTATGTTGGACTGGACACGGCCCGTGTTCAGGAACACGGCCCATGTACTATCCTGCCAAAACCCATTTTGGGCTTGTTCCTCTCTATTGCTTGATCGTGTTGCCGGAATCAATACTTGGTGTGTGACCCAATAGGCCTATACCTCATCGGTCATATTCCAACAGACTCCCACTTGCATGTGACATGACTACGAAAAATAACACAAACATTGACCGGCCTCTAGCAAGACATCTATGCTCCCAAGTCAGTATAGGGTATGCCACTCTTGACAAGATCCCCAATCATAAAATGATTGTCCTAAAGATAACTGAACATGTACATCCCTTTGTTTGCGATATCCAATGTGAACACAAGGCATGGAATATAGTCAACTTCTAGATCGTTCACGATTATGTTTCTCGATTCTAGATTAGTGGTGACCAACAAACCAAGTTAACATTGATCTATCATCAATGTAACTTGAGCACAGCCATGCATATGAATGTCAGCACTCAATCATCGAGGGGCCCATTGATAGTCTCTCTATACATAGAGCATCAAATACCTTTCGACTACATAGTCCTGCCACATAGATAATACTGTACCCAATCATCTCCCTTATAACGACCAGTTATGGACCGTGTTAGAAAACGATCAAAGAAAAGCAGACATATGCTTTGAGATCACATGTATCTCTAGTTTAAGGATGAAATGTCATTACCATCCCGAGTTACTTGTGACCAAAACCATGAAGTAAATGTTGGAATATGCCCACTGATACACATCTACTAGCATCACTACTGACGAGGTACGAGCCTATTGGGTCACACGCCAAGGGTAGATTCCGGCAGCACAACGCAAACATGAGAGAATATGAAATTAGGGTTTCTGGCGACCTTCAAGGGCCGTGAAGAGGTCGTGAAGAGAAACCCTCCACGAGCCTTCACCACCCGGACAAGTAGTCGTGGGAGCAGGGCCTTCACAAATGCTTCACGGCCCGTGAGAGCCCGTGAAGGCAGGCGCCATTCTTTTAATTGGACCACTCGATGGCCCAATGAGAATGAGCGGTGGAACCTGGCCTATGAGGCCTTCACGGGCGCTTCACGGCCCGTGAGAGCCCGTGAAAGCAGAATTCAAAGTGACACTTTATTTCTATTGGACCTTTGTGTTGGTCCAATGGATGAGTGGCATGACAGCCGACTCTGGTGGCATTTTAACTTCTCCAGACTTTATAAAAGGCATATGACTCTCTCTCATTTAGAACTCTTGCTTCATGCTCATTATATACACATATACATAGATGGTTCTATGTTCTAAGTGAGCAAGGTAGTGTATCAAGTGCAGGCAAGTTGTTCAAGTGTTGTGGCTGGTCCAGATTCACGAAGACGACGTGTGGTTCGTCTCTCGGGTCGTTAGCAAGGCGGAATCTCGGCTACTTGGTGTGGACTATCAATAGAGGAGCTCGGTTTCGAGTTCTCGAAGATCTTCCTAGCTCGGTGGATAGCTCCAGCCTCGTGATGGTATAATTTCTCCTACCTCTCATTTGTTTTAGTTGCTATATTCGTTTGTAGTCACGATCCCCACTTGGGGAATACATTCATGTCGGTTTTAATACCCGAAAACCCCGGTTTTTGATGTCGTTGCTTCCGCTGCGTACGGGTGTTGGCGTGCATGGATTTCCTACAGTGGTATCAGAGCCTAGGCTACAAAGATATAGCACGAAAATGGCTCGAAAAACCGTTTTCGGAAGATTCATTTTTCTGTCCAATAGGTCTTCACGGGCCGTGAAGTGTTCTTCACGAGTCGTGAAGGCCACACGACGAGTGTTCGTGAGGGGTCTGGTCGTGGGAAGTGTTTTCAGGCTTCACGAGTCCTCATGGCCCGTGACCGGTCGTGAAGCTCTTGGGCTTCACGAGTCGTGAGGGGTCGTGAAGGCACTCGTGAATAGTTTAGTCATGAAACTTGGTTTTTAGGCTCACGAGCCCTTCTGACCCGTGATCGGTCGTGAGGCCCTTGGGCGTCACGAGCCGTGAGGGGTCGTGAAGGAGCTTCTGGGCAGTTTTTGTCCTTAAAAGAAAATTTCATGGTTTTTCGGGTCATGGAGGAGTTTATGTTTTTTGGCAGATTCCGTTTGGTTAACCCCTCGTAATATTTTGGTACAAATATGGGTATGTAAGGTATAGTCTTGGCATGAGATGCATACATGCGTACACATATGTTGTGTATATATGAATATGGGTATAAAGGTTGGTTTTGTGCCCTAATGCATATGTACAAGAATTTCCTTGTTGTGCCTTGAGTTTTTGTGTTGGAAATTCTTACCGAAATATTCTTTGGTCACGGTTTTGGCACACCGTGCTTTGTAGTTGTTTTTTGTTGCTTTTAGTTGGTAACCATCGCCTTAGACCTTGTGGTTGTGCCTTGTGGTTTGTTTGGTTGTTTGGATATATTTGGTGACCTTGGTGTCACGTGTGATGTAATTAATTATTTATTCGTTCGGTTTGTAATTAATTATCACGGCTTGCATGCCGTTTTATTTGTTCATATGTACTTGTACTAGATTGATAGGAAGCGCGTGGCTTGCATGCCATTTCCTTTCTTTTGTGTACTTGTGTTTTGAAGACCACAATCAAGAGTCAAGAGGAGACGTCTTGAAGACCTTGGATCCGGTTAGTCCTGATGGAGGTAGCGGATTTAGTGGGAGCACTACATGGTCTAGGTTTGTGTCGTTAGTAGACCTAGTCCTCCCGGCTTGGCT
Organism: Dittrichia graveolens; assembly: GCA_038502395.1. Classification (NCBI taxonomy): domain Eukaryota; kingdom Viridiplantae; phylum Streptophyta; class Magnoliopsida; order Asterales; family Asteraceae; genus Dittrichia; species Dittrichia graveolens. The sequence goes on from JARJIL010000003.1 coordinate 57,583,424, forward strand.
CGCGGGTAGGACGCATAGGTTTTTGGCATGGTTACCAACCTCTTTGTACGCGTGTGATGTGATTTATATTTCTTGCATGGTTGTTTATGTTTCCCCACATGCTTGATAACTTTTCTTTGTTAATAAAATCACAAGAGTTTTTAAATTGGTTAACAAACTCTCGCGCGTACACGATTAACAATACAATATAAACTTGGTATTTATATTTGAAGTGAAAATCGTTTTTGTCACTTACTTTGTTAATCAAATATTAAAACTTGGTTTTAATCTAGAAACAAAAGCCCGTTTCCTAAAACGTAAATCACGCACCATCCATAAGATGACACACCCGATTCTAGTGAAGCATGGGATAATTGTCGAGCTAAGCACGAGTTATTCCATGTGGATCTGTGTGGAAGGTGAGAGTGGCGACTTGGAGTTATTGGTTGTCGAGCTTAGCACGAGCCAATGATTGTCGAGTGTGCTACCATGTATCTTGTTGGACGATATACAATTGCAAACTAAAATCCTTGTGTGATTGTCGAGCTAAGCACGAGTCAACCAAGAAATTTAATTTTGGATTGGTGTAAGTAGGGATCAAACATGCCAACCGACCGTTTTACGTCGTTGGATCCCGCAAGTGTCTAAGAGTTGCAATGGAGATTGCAATCGGTAAAATGGTTACCGGCCTAAATAGCTTCATGAAGTGATCCGCGGTAAACCCGTCATGTAGTGGGATAAAATATGGTTCTTAGCCCTTGTTAAGATAAATTGTTTTTCTAAAACTTTATGGGTAATTATTTTAACGAGGATTGTATCAAACTAACTAAAACGTGTATTCTTGTTATTTATAGATGTCAAACGATAATAACACCACGCCAAACAATTCGCTTCGTATGTTCCTACATAGGGAGAAACTCATGGGAGTGAACTTCGTTGACTGGCTTAGGCAATTGAGAATTGTCCATCACTATGAGTCAAAGTTTCACATCCTTGAGGAACCTCTTCCGGAACCACCTGCTAGCGACGCGACTTGGTCCGTCCGATACACGTATGAAAAGCGTGTTAAGGACACACACGATGTTGCCTGCCTCATGTTGTCAACTATGAGCTCGGAGTTGCAAAACCACTTTGAGCACATGAGTGCGTATGATATGATGGACAAGTTGAAGGACATGTTCCAACAACAAGTAAGGGAGGAACACTATGAGTGTATTAAAAACCTAGTCGGTTGTAGAATGCAGGAAGGTAGGAGTGTGAGTGCCCACGTCCTTAAGATGAAGGCGTACGTGGACCAAATGGAGAGACTAGGATTTCCCATGGGGAGGGAGCTTGCTGTGGATATAGTACTCCAGTCCCTGCCCGCATCATATGATCAGTTTGTCATGAACTATCACATGCATGACATGGAGAAAACCTTAGGTGAATTGCATGGTATGTTGAAGACTGTGGAGTCTGACATGGCCAAACATGAATCCACCTCTTCCATTCCTACCACGAGTTCTAGGGAACAAAAGAAAAAGAAGAAGAAACCGACACGAAGGGAAAAGGTTGGAGTGTCCAAGCATATTCCCCACATTGAATCTGAGGACCATGATTGTGTGCCTCAAGAAAAGATTCAAGAAAAAGTGGTTTGCTACTTCTGTGGAAGATTTGGAGAATGGGGCCGTCACGCATGCCCATCGTGCCGAGAGGATATTAAACTTCTAAGGAAAGAGAGAGTTAATTTCCCCTCTCAAGGTACATTCATGATTCATTGCTAATTCTTCTATTTTGCTGGGTTGTTCACCCGAGCTAATTAACTCACATTTGTCACAAATTAATTTTGTTACAAAGTGAAGGTACCATTTAAAGAAGAACCAAGAGCATTAAGAACCGGGTCTCTAAAAAAGGTAACTCGGAAGATTGACCTCTACAAGAGAATTGGGAGTTTTGATCTCGCCTATTCTTACCGGTTTCATTATTACTTTGTTTCTGATGCCCTGTGAGGCAAGTTTAGTTTTTGTTGAATGTTCATGAAGACGATGGATGAGTTTTTGAATTTTTTTGGGTTGTAAAAGATTTTTTCGCTTTACTTATTCGATTTCGAAGTTTGTTCATGTCATAGCTTTTGTTTTATTTTGTCCTTCAAGGCGCATCATTCTACATTTGATGACGATGAATTCGTACTTGAAATTTGAATATTGTTTTAGAAATATATTTGTTGATTGATAGAAATTAAAATTATCCATGTCAAGACATACATGTCACAAGTAATAATTAATCATGAATGATTGATTCTATGTCTAAAATAGTTTGGATTAGTCGGCTCTTTGTCATAATCTACTTAACCACGTAAATAAGATAAGTATCACCTAGATCCATGTGGCTAGGATCTTGGACTAGTTTAACCTCGGGTTAAACATTTGATGCTAATCCTATCTATAAGGGTAAGATGATTATGAATCCCTTCACGGTATATGTGAGAGGGATGCTAGCTTGTAAGGTATTGATCACCTTTGGTGGATAATCCGTACAATCACATAACAAAGAGAAACTAATTAAAAGAATCAATTGGGACATATAGATAGGATGCTTAGATCTAGTTAAGATGCTAAGATACCTTAAATCTAGATTAATGACTACATTATGAATTGCGGGATTATCTCACAATTCGTTCCTTAACATAGACACATTTGTACATGGTGTCACGTTAAAGGAAACCGGATATTGTTGAAAATGATCTGGTAAATAATGGGTCAAATATGTGTATTCGACTTGTTAGTATACACATTGAATGTGACAAGCCAAGTCCTTAATCTTAATCCAACTTGAAAGTCTATTTAGCAACTATGAGATATATCTTCAAAGAGTTCTTTGTTTGTATATCAAAGTTTGGAGATTTTCAATCTACATCTGGTGGGAGATTGAAGAACTTAAATGCTGCTAATACATTTAAAAGGTTCTTATAGGTTTTGGATATTTGACCTTACGAGAACAATGCTTTGTTGCTCGAAAGGAAGATAATAACTAAAGCATTCCAATGGAAGAACGTGCAACTTAAATGTAAGACTTGATGTTGGCACTAGCATGTGATCAAATATCGGCATGAGAATGCCGGTTATCCTGACCATGAGTAATTACTTTCAAGGCTGATAGAAGTCATGTAGCCAAAGAGATATGGGTTCCTCACATCTAAGTGTCAATGACTTGATGGTGAGTTTTGCTCATATCACTATCTATCGGAAGACATGGTGGGCCCTGCGTTCACTGAGGTTATAAGAAGTAATTAATTATAAGATGAAATCCATTTCAAGTATGCAAATACTTTACTTAATTCCATTCCAAGGTGCAAACCTAGATGGTGTAAATGGAATTAACATGGATTGTATTGTAGATCACTTCAAATACCGACTAGAGGTAAAGGTTTCGTGATGGTTCTTGTGGAAGCTTTTCCTAGTGGCTATGTTGAAGATCATTTGATACTTGTTGCAATTGTTGCCTTCTTACGGCAATAAAGGATAGTACATGGATATAAAAGACCGCGTTCCTTTATGGAACTTCGTATTGAGGAAGTGCTTACCACACTCTCTGAGGGTCTTAGACATCCGTAGTATCCAAATTAAGTCTACAAGTGTGAATAAGTCCTTTGGACTTATACTAACACCGTAAAAGTAAGATCTTTGCTTTCATGAGAAAATCAAAGTCATGAGTTTTCTAGGAGCATAGATAAGACTTTTACATATGTCAGGGCTAGTGGGAGCTTTTATTGTATACCTAGAAGTATGTATCGATTGAAGATAATGTCCCATTGTTAAGTGTTCTTGATGTTTGACGACAAGAAATAAGCCTTGGAGTAAGTTTTTTACTCTAATACTAATTTCTAATAGGATAACTGTCGATCTTGATCGAAGTCTTTGATCCTACTATATGGTGTTAATAATTGATTAGAGAAGTTCTTAAGTATCACTGATCCTATTGTGAACTTTTGTAACGATGAGGATATGAGTACCTTAGTGCTTCGTTATATGATCTCTTTGAAGGATACTTTGGATATAGTAGTTTGGTCAAAAGATAATTGAGAGGATAACAAGAATACAAATGGATGTTGCATGGCAAATCCATTGAATAAGCCGTAGTCATAATGACTAGTGATGTTTGTCATACTAGGTCATGAAGCATTTCTTATGCATATGATTTGGCTTTAAATATTGTTTTAGTTGTTGATTGTTTTATATTAGCTTTAGGAACTGCAAGCAGTATCGTTACTTTTGATTGCTTTCGATATATAGTGGGGACTATATATACGCAGATGCGGTTACTTTCATTAGTCTTTACTGTGTTCCATCTTAGCATGTTTAACTACTTCCCAAAGTGCTTATGCATTCTTGATTTCCACAGTCAGTCATTCTTCAAGCGAAGGAAGTTTGAGTTATGACTGAGGTTAGGGTTTGGTCATGCATTAATCAAGGATTGAATGCAAGTGACGCAAAACTAACCTGTACTTGAAATGAGTTTCAAGTGATTGGATGACCTACACCTGAGTTCACTCCATGGATTATGGTCACAAGTGACTCGGGATGATAATATTATTTCATCCTTAGACCGGAGATACATGTGTATCCAAAGCATGAGTCTGCTTTATTTTGATTACTTTCAAACGTGGTTCGTAATTGGCCGCTATAAAGGGAGTTATCAAATAAAGTATGAAGCATGTGGCGGGACTATGTAGTCAAAAAGATTTGTTCCTCTAGTTAGAGAGATATACCTGGGCCCCTCGATGATTGGGCGCTGACACCAAAAATGCATGGCCATGCTCAAGTTACAATGATTTTAGATCAGTTGTAAACTTGTTATTTTGGTCACCACCAATCTAGAATCGAGAAACAGAATCGTGAACGATCTGGAGATTGACATTTTTCCATGTCTCGTGTTCACACGGATATCGCGAACAAAGGGATGTTTATGATCACTTATCTATAGGACCTTTTAGCCTTTCTAGGCTACCAGGATTTGTCGAGGATGACGTAACTCGTACCGACTTGGGGGCAAGTACGCTTTGCTAGAGCCGCTGCTTGTCTGTGGTGTTGGTAACGCTGTATCATGTGCAAGTTGGAGTCTGTTGGAATATGCCCACTGATACACGTCTACTAGCATCACTACTGATGAGGTACGAGCCTATTGGGTCACACGCCAAGGGTAGATTCCGGCAGCACAACGCAAACATGAGAGAATATGAAATTAGGGTGTCTGGCGACCTTCACGGGCCGTGAAGAGGTCGTGAAGAGAAACCATCCACGAGCCTTCACCACCCGGACAAGTAGTTGTGGGAGCAGGGCCTTCACAAATGCTTCACGGCCCGTGAGAGCCCGTGAAGGCAGGCGCCATTCTTTTAATTGGACCACTCGATGGCCCAATGAGAATGAGCGGTGGAACCCGGCCTCTGAGGCCTTCACGGGCGCTTCACGGCCCGTGAGAGCCCGTGAAAGCAGAATTCAAAGTGACACTTTATTTCTATTGGACCTTTGTGTTGGTCCAATGGATGAGTGGAATGACGGCGTGTGGTTCAAGTGAAGGTAGTGTATCAAGTGAAGGCAAGTTGTAAGTGAGCAAGGTAGTGTATCAAGTGAAGGCAAGTTGTTCAAGTGTTGTGGCTGCTCTAGATTCACGAAGACGATGTGTGGTTCGTCTCTCGGATCATTAGCAAGGCGGAATCTCGGCTACTTGGTGTGGACTATCAATAGAGGAGCTCGGTTTCGAGTTCTCGAAGATCTTCATAGCTCGGTGGATAGCTCCAGCATCGTGATGGTATAATTTCTCCTCCCTCTCGTTTGTTTTAGTTGCTATATTCGTTTGTAGTCACGATCCCCACTTGGGGAATACATGCATGTCGGTTTTAATACCTGAAAACCCCGGTTTTTGATGTCGTTGCTTCTGCTGCGTACGGGTGTTGGCGTGCATGGATTTCCTATAGTAAACTCGGGTGCGGGTCCTCCAATCACTTGAAACCCCTTTTAAGTATAGGCAAGAATCATGTTTTATCAAAACCAATTCTTTACCTCAATCTTAATTCATATTTCCTTCCCACAAAGTATGACCGATTGTGGAGACTTAAAGATTGTAAAACAATCTAGGGAATAAAATAAACATGCAAAGATAGAACACAATAAAGACTAAATGTAAATAACCACAACACGCGTATATATAGATCTGTACTATATAAATCGAAACAAACATTAGTAACATTATTGCTTAATGTTCCCAAATACATAATGGTCCAAACATAAATTAAAACTAAATCTAAACCAAGTCATGAGAAAATCTAACACCTATCGCCGTAGTGTGTGGAACACCCGCAAACCCGGGCTGGTAGATTAGCGGGTTTACGGTATGTGTTTGTTTGTATTTTAAATTCCTTAATTTAATTATGTGATTAATTAAGTGGTATTAGTTTATTAATTAACTTACTAATCATTTAAATTTAATATAAGTATGTGTATATGTAAGTATGACCGTATGTGTGTGTATGCATGCATGTCTAGTGCGGTTTACACGTGGGGGTGTATGTGGGATTTAGTTGCCACCTACTTTGCATGTAAATTTACCAAAACTTCTGCTCATTGTTTACAAACAAGAAAAGTGTGAGTGTGTGTGTTCTCTTTTGTAAAGAAAACCGAAAGAAGAAACGAAGAAGAAAAGAATCGGGATTCATATTGTGTTATTAAATCTAGAGATAAAAGGTTGGTGTTTATGAATTTACATGTTATAATCCTTTTTAATATGTTATCTGATGCAGATATGATTTATGATTAGCTTTGAAGGTTGCATGCTAAGAGTATTACAATCGGTTTTTGAAATAATAGGATTTTGATAGTTTTGTATGTTCATATGGTTAAATTGCATGAGAATGTATTAGAAATGTTTAATGTATATTTCTGGAATGATAATTATGGATATATATAAAATCTGGGTTTGGATTATTATATGTTGAAGTTATCGGATTTGATATTTATGATGTTCTCTGATTGTGGAAGATAAGGAAAACTGATTGTGACTAAATCCGATTACTTTGGAAATCCGAATAAGGTGAATCCGACAGTTATGGAATCCATCGGATTCCCAAATCCGATACTGGTGAAATCCGACACTTAAGTTGCGGATTTTGAGAAATCCGAGTGTAAATACGATAGTTTTGAAATCCGATAATTGTGTTTGGAATTGTATTTGTTTTTGTTTATTAATTGTTGATGTTATGAATAAATTATAAATATATGTTAGATATATTTATAAGATTGGAGACTGATTGATTATTATTGTATTTCAGGAAATCCAAAGGCTTAGTAACATAAGAATTCTGAGTGCTTTCCCTAAGATTGAAAGGTGAGTTGATGTTGGATGCGTCTGGTAAAGATTTTGTTTAATATTACTGATGTGAGGCATGATTGTATGTGATGGTTTGTTATTGGAACTGCTGATTGTGAATATTATTGATGTCTGTTGCATGACTATTTGTTCGATACGCACTCTTAGTATGATTTTGAGTTGCGTTTGAGAAGTCAGCTATACGTGGAATTGGGCTGGGCTCGTTTACTGATTGGTTGAACAGTGGTAGCCTTACTGTTGCATATGTTGCTTCAGAGTGGGATTTCACTGTGCCAATTCAGTAGAGGGCTATCGGTAAACCTTTGCTTTGGCCGGCATTGGTTGTAGGTTCTGCGCCGAACCGCCGGTCTTCTTAGAGTTGGGATTACATGATTAGTATTGACTTGATGTTTGCTTTTGGGTTTAGCCTCTACTCACTTTGCTTTGTGCTAATTCCCCACAGTTGTTGCTTTTGCAGGTTTTTGTTTGTGAGTTCTCGTGGAAGGAAAAGTTGTATTGACTCTCATGACTAGATTTAAAATGAAACGAGCCAGTTTATTTTGTAACACAGAATTATGTTTGTTGGATTTTGAGAATATATATTTTGTTTATAAATGATTTGTAAATGTTTGTGAATGGAAAGTTTGTTTATTTAATTAAGCTTCCGCAGCGCAATTTAAAAAAATGGCTTAGATTTTACGGTGTTACAGTTTGGTATTAGAGCCTTGGTTTGGCGATGCAGACACGGCTAGAGTGTTGCATTCCCAAATCTTGGCTCGTGACAGGTCAAGCTTTCCTTCAGGGGGAATTAGAGTGAGTTAGAGTTGTTTGTAGTAGTTAGTATTTTGAGTACTAACAGTTTATGCTAATAAGTTGTGAGATAATGTGATTGTAACAGATATGGCTGAAAGAGAGACCCCTATGCTCTCACCTGCTACTCAATCATCTGATGAGGCACCAGTGATAGAAGGTTTGGATGTAACTAACCCAGCAAGAACATCTGGTTAAGAACAGGAAGAAGATCAGAGCGAGTACATATTTAAACTAGAAAATGAATTGATGGATCTGAGAGCAAAGTTAAACAACCTGGAGCAAAGATTAACCCAAACAGAACAACCTCCAGTATCAGCTGCGATCTTTACTTAGGCAACCATACCACCAGTATCAATGCCCCTACAACCAGTGACACAGATAATGCAGCAACCGTTCTATTTTCCATATCCACAACAGGGAGCTTACCCTTTTGCGTTTCGTGGGTTTAAGCAGCCATGCACGTATAAACAATTCCTTGACTATAAGCCATCAGAATACAGTGGAAGTTCAGACCCGAATGTAACCCTAAACTGGCTGAAGGAAATGGTAAAGCCACTTGATGCCTGTAACTGTGAGAACGAACTAAAGGTGAAATATGCATCAAGGATGCTAAAGGGAGATGCTATGGTATGGTGGGATTTGATCACTGGCCATTTCACGAAACAACAGCATGAGAGCATTACTTGGAGTCAATTCCAAGAGAAACTTTGTGAACAGTACTGTGGTACATTTGAAGTTGCCAAAATCAAGAAAGAATTTATAGACTTGCAAATGACCGGAAACATGACAGTGCATGATCTGATTAAGCAATTTAATCAGAAAATGAGGTTTGTGAAGCACTGGGTTCCAGACGAGGAGTCAAAGATTGCTCACTTTGTTGGAGCATTACATCCTGATCTCCGTAGCGTCACTAGATGGGCTACTACCTTATCACAAGCATTCAACTTGGCAAAGATAGCAGAAGGGGATTTAATAACCAGGAACAAGTGGAATGGGGAAAAGATTGATCATTACAATTCCCAACAAAGATAGGATGGGCAAGACAGTGGATATAAGCAGGGAGACCAGAGTAGGAGGTCGAATGTTGGTGGGTCAACTCAGAGGGCACCGTGGTGTAGTCGGTGCAAGTCATACCACAACGGGCAGTGTACGCCCCAATCAAGAAGATGTGTTAAATGTGGTCAGTTTGGCCATGAATTAAAAGATGGCAGGTTCCCACGCAGTGTCTGCTTAAACTGCCAGAAAGAAGGGCACAGAGTGGGACAGTGCCCGGTGGGAAAGAAAGTGGGATTGGGAGCAGGGGCGGGGACAGCTGGGGGATCATCTTCAGCTGGTCAAAAGAGAAAGAATCCACCTACTACTGAGGGTAGGGCTTTTAAGATGACACTGGAGGATGCCACCACTACTGATGATGTCATAACCGGTATGTTCTTGATTAACTCTATTCCTGCTAGAGTGTTATTTGATTCTGGAGCTAACCGCTCGTTTGTGTCTGTGGAGTTTTGTGGTAGATTAAATATACCTATTATTAAACTTGCTAGTACCCTAGAAATAGAAATAGCAGATGGCATGATGGTTCCAGTCATGACTGCTGGCTGGAGCTAAAATTGATATTGATGGTGTATGTTTTCCTGTTTACTTTCTTGTCATGCTTTTATCTGGTTTTGATGTTGTATTGGGTATGGATTGGTTAAGTCTGAATCAAGAAAGTATAAAATGCCACAAGAAGTTAATCTCATTCCCATTAGCGGATGGTACAAGGGTGATAGCAAGGGGTGAGAAAGTCGGGTCTGCAATTTCTATAATTTCATGTTTAAAGGCAAAGAAAGCACTGAGTAAAGGTTGTGAATCGTTTATAGCGTATGCGATTGATGGAAAGAAAGAAAAGCAAGCTATGATAGACATCCGGTGGTAACAGAATACTCGGAGGTGTTTCCAGAAGAATTACTGGGACTACCTCCAGTCCGAGAGGTAGAATACAAGAAAGATTTGATTCCGGGTTCACGACCAGTGGCTAAAGCACCATACAGACTGGCACCTTCAGAAACCCGAGAAATGATGACCCAGATTCAAGACTTGTTAGATAAGGGGTTTATCCGTCCAAGTTCATCACCGTGGGGTGCGCCAGTGTTATTTGTAAAGAAGAAAGATGGTACATTACGTATGTGCATTGATTATCGGGAATTGAACAAGAGAACGATAAAGAATAAGTACCCGTTACCCAGAATTGATGATTTGTTCGATCAATTACAGGGAGCTTCATTCTTCTCGAAGATTGATTTAAGATCGGGTTACCATCAAGTTAGAGTGTCTAAGGAGGATGTGGCAAAGACAGCTTTCCGAACGCGATATGGTCATTATGAGTTCCTGGTTATGCCATTCGGTCTAACCAATGCACCAGCAATATTTATGGATCTCATGAACAGAGTCTGTCGACCATTTCTTGATAAGTTTGTGATGTTCTTTATTGATGACATTTTGATTTACTCGAAGACTGAGATATAGCTTTAGCAGCAATTGAGGCAGATTTTGGAAATTCTAAAGAAAGAACAGTTGTATGCAAAGTTCTCGAAATGTGAATTCTGGTTAAGAGAAGTTCAGTTTTTGGGGCATATAATCTGTAAGGAAGGGGTAAAGATAGATCCTTCAAAGGTAGAGGCAGTGATGAGTTGGAAAGCCCCAAGAACACCATCAGAGATAAAGAGTTTTCTAGGATTGGCAGGATATTACCGCAGATTTATCAAAGACTTTTCTAAGATTGCGGGACCGTTAACCAAGTTAACTCGGAAGGATGTAAAGTTTATGTGGGGTAACGAACAAGACAAGGCCTTCCAGATATTAAAAGAACTATTGTGTCAAGCTCCAATCCTTGCTTTGCCAAGGATATCTGAAGATTTTACAGTATATTGTGATGCATCATTGGCTGGTTTAGGGTGTGTATTAATGCAGAGAGATCGGGTGATTGCTTATGCTTCCAGGCAGTGGTATTTTCACTCAAACTGTGGAGACATTACTTATATGGCACCAAATGCGTGATATGTACAGATCATAAGAGTCTGCACTATATGTGTTTACTCAGAAAGAATTGAATATGAGACAGAGACGCTGGGTAGAATGGATAAAAGATTATCACTGTGAGATCATATATCACCCGGGAAAGTCGAATGTTGTGGCAGATGCCCTGAGTCGAAAAGGGAATGGAAGCTCAATTCAGTTTATGCGAATTGAGATAGTATCTGATCTAATAGATAGACTGAAGTCTCTCAGTTGGAAGCCATTAAAGAATAAAATTTAAAGACCGAGTTAATGGAAAAGAGAAAAGATGAATTGAATAAAGACTCTCGTGGATTAAAAACATTCAAAGCTTGTGTATGGGTGCCTAAGCTTGGAGAATTGAGACAATTAATTTTGACCGAAGCACACAAGTCGATAATGTTTGTACACCCAAGAAGCACTAAAATGTATAACGATATAAAAGTGCTTTACTGGTGGCCTACGATGAAAACAGATGTGGCACATTTTATAGAATCGTGCCTTATTTGTGCGTGTGACAACCGTCACCAAAAGCAAATGTATATATATATATATTTATTTATTTATATTTATATAAAAAAATAATAAATAATAAAAAAAATATAATAATAATAATAAATAAATAAAATTATATACATTTATATATAAAAACATGTATATAATTATATATATATATATTGTATATAATAAACAAAAAGAAAAAGAAAAAGAAAAAGAAAATAGAAATCAACCCAATACAACACAATCATTTATTTTACTTACACACTCAACCATTATCACCACCTCACCCCCCCCCCCTCACTCTCTTCTTCTTTTTTTTTCTATAAATACCAACCCTTTTTATTCATTTTTCACACTACCTTCAACCAACTTACTCTCTCTCATTTTCTTACACTCCATCTCTTCTCTTTTCTCTCTTATTCTTTCACCAACAAAATCTCCAAGAACATCAAACCCTTGTTCATCTTGTGAAGATCAAAGACAAATCAAAGAAAAAGAGTTGGTAAGATGATCATAAAACACTCATCTCTACTCTTCTACCTTTCTTCTTTTCTTCTTTCTTTTATTTATTTTCTTTGTTGTTCATCTTATTTCCTTTATATATATATATATATATCTATAATCATGTAAATATAAACATCCTACCAATGTTGTAAGGAGCACATGAAATGTGCATCATCCTACCATTGTTGTATGGAACTTAATCAACTAAAAATCAAGAAAATAAGACTTTGATCATACATGTGTTTCATCTTAACAAATGTTGTAAGGAACACATAAAATGTGTATCATCCTACCATTGTTGTAAGAACACATGGATTATCAAAGCTTATACTCATACAAGATGATTAATCATGAATATAAACATGTTATATTAAAGTTATGACCCATAAGCAAAAAGAATATTAAAGCTGGCAGATTCTGATGCTAGAACTCCCCACTTGTTTTTGTTATATCTGGAGTTCTAGGTATCAAAATCAGTTGATTCTTTTTGCTAATCTTAGTTTAAGGTGTTACCTTTCATTTAAACCTGGATTCACTAATTTTCATCAACGTTTGATCCTTCAAACATATTTAAAAAGACCCATATGTTGAATCTGTAAATCTGACATATTTAAAAAGGTACACTTTAAATGCGTGTAACTTACTCATTCTTGGGTAAAAATATGTCTAGTTTTTTTTTAAAGTTTAATCGTTGAGTCGTGGTTAATTCCCAGTTTGAATCATGTAAAAAAGAGGTCGTATGAGCCCTAAACAGATGTTTTAGTAACAACATGTCATCCAGATACTGATCAGTGGACATCTTATACACTTTTAATTATTAAAAATATTAAACATGGATTATAAATTCCTATATTTTTACTGGACATTCTAGAAACATGTATTAAGATTATATTAAAATATCAAACCTTAATATGACTCCTAAAATACAATTTTTAATTTTTAAAGTTCAACTTAAAGAACTGAAAATTTCAGTGAACACTTATGATTTATGGAAAAATAGAGACAACCTTTAACTATTTAATAAATAAGTTAACAATAAATATATAATACGAAATAATAAATAAAATAAGTCTAATAGAGCTACATACCTCTTATATTAGGAAAGGAGCTTCGGTAGGAACAAGAAATCCTTACGAGTGAACACCTTTGCATGCCGAGTGAGTATCATAGCCCATTTTTACTGTATTTCATATTATTTTGGGGTGAAAGCATGTGTATGCGTTTCATGAAAAGTTTATTGCCTATCTTCTTATTTATTTCAAATATTATTTTGAGCACTTATGGTATTATTCTTTGATGTGCTTGGGTGATCGTTGTAAGGCCCTTTCGTTGGACATTATTCCTTAACTCCGCTAGTGAGCCGATGGTATTTGTAAGTAGCGCTATTTGGAGATTCCGACGTCTCCCATTTATGGTTGACGAACTATAGATGTACTTTACCACTACTAACGTCATTTAATATAGGCGTTAGGTTTATCATGGGCAATTGGTTGTCGACTAGGTTGGATAATGGCTCAAGCAACAATCATCATAGTCTATTACTACCATGTGCAACGTATTGGGCAATATAATACATCTTCTATCATTCATGCATACTTTTATTTTATTCCAAAAACTTCCATCAATTATTTAAACTTTTCTCATTTAAAAGATATTTTGTGCATATATTAAAAACCTATGAACTCACCAACTCTAGTAGTTGACCGTTTTCTTTCTTTTACCCGTGCTTTCAGGTGATCGTCGTTAGGTACCTTATGCATACAAACATGATGTGTGGCATCTTCATCTTCATCGTCACGTTTTATAAAAACAATATTTATTTTATTTTCGCATCATACAAGACAATGTCATTTAATTTTTATTCGATTATGTAACTTTTATTTATCTTTTACCCGAACTACTTATTTTTGTTAAGTCAATATAATGGTTATTGTCTATTTACCTTGTGTGATGATATCTTGTGCTGTGACACCTCGTGTTTCCGCTTTAGCGGGGTGTGACAGTGCGCAAGTAAAAGGGGAACATAAGAGGCCTTATAGGTCTTTGAAGCAGTTAGAGATTCCTGAGTGGAAATGGGAGCACATCACAATGGATTTTGTAACAAAACTACCACGAACTCAGAGGAATCATGATATGATATGGGTGATAGTGGATCGTTTGAGAAAGAGTGCTCATTTCCTAGCCACATGTGATTGTAGAGCAATTCAATGAATACAGAAGTGATTCAAATAAAGATAAAAGTATGGAAACACCTTAATGTGTGTGTTTTCTATTCAATATAATATTCAAGGTTACAAGGAAGAAAGGAAACACTACTATATGTACTAAGTACAAAGTAAAATAGAAAAACATTAAATTGTGACTAGACTTAAACACAAATTTAAATCTAACAATCTCCCCCTTGTTTAAGTCTAGCTCATGTTTCTTTGACCCATCTTTCTCTGCCAATGTCTGATCATCTTTCGTTCATCTCTTTTGGCATCGAATAGCTTTATGACTTCTGTTAATCTGACTCTTGGCGCTTGGTCTACTTCAGCCTTTAGGCTCATTCTATAATCCATAACTTTTAAGGTCCAAATCTTCAAAGATCCATCTGAGTAAGCATTAACTTCTTTGAACCTTAAGAAAAACTTTTCTCTTTTGCTATAAAACAAGACAATCCCTTCATCTCCCTCGAACTCTTCATCATCACTCTAGACAACTTGAAACATTTTCAGTTGGTCAATTTTTGAATGTTTTGTGTTTGGCTTTAGCATATTGATTTTGGCTTTATCAGATTCGGCTCCCAACTGAAGATCTGTATACTCTGCAATCTGACATCGGTGCCTGATGAACTCCCTGAGCTTCTTATAACCAGCTGAATCTTCAGCATTCTTTTCTAGTTTCATTTCAATCTCCTCTAGCAGAAAGTTAACATCACTAAGGTTTAAGAATTTTAGGCCCACATGCCCGATTGTATAGCTTTTCATATCCGACCTTGTGACTAAATAGCTGATCATTTCTTTGTAAACAACTCTCTGAACTCCAACAAAATTGAGCTTTATGATCAGATATTTTGATATTGAAGGTATTTGTTTGTCATAAATGAGTAGCAACGGAAGCAAGATATAATACAAAAATCTAAACTAGCCAAACAAACACTTCACATGGACCAACATCTAGACATGGAAATGCAAATAAATAAAAGAACAAGATGGATAGAAATGTACCACTATCCAAGTACAACAACCATCCCCTTGTCAAGCTTCAAGAATCCAAACAAGTCAAGCTTCAAGAATCCAAACTAGGATTCCTCTTGAAGTCCACCCCAAGTTGTGTTGCTTCCCAAATGCTAGTAGGTTGGTGTAGCCACCAAAACAACAAGATTAAATTATGTCTAACACCTTTGTGCATCAAAACTTGATCACAAAGTGTATGAACTCCAGAGAGAAAGTGTGTATGAACTTCATATGTTCTTCATGGCCATTCTCTTCCAAAACACCAGAGAATTCGTGACACTTGAAACGGCCCAATTAAATGAAACTTTAATCCCATTAAAATGAGCTTTAAAACCAATCAATCATGCTGTTACAGAGCACATACACGGCCCGTGTTCATCAACACGGCCGTGTAGGCCCAAGGTCCACGACCCTAACTAGGCCAAGATCGGCCGTGTCTAATAGGCCCAACACGACCCATGTTCACCTACACGGCCGTGTAAGCCCAAAGCACACGACCTCTACTTAGGCCAAAAGGCCCCGTGCTAGCTGGGCTGGACACGGCCCGTGTTCAACAACACGGCCCGTGTACCATGCTGCCAAAACCCATTTTGGCCTTTTTCTCTCTTTTGCTTGATCGTGTTGCCGGAATCAATACTTGGTGTGTGACCCAATAGGCCTATACTTCATCAGCAGTGCTATTAACTCGTTTGTGTCAGCAGGCATAATCCAACAGACTCCCACTTGCACGTGGCACGACTACGAAAAATAACACAAACATAGAGCGGCCTCTAGCAAGACATCTATGCTCCCAAGTCAGTATAGGGTATGCCACTCTTGACAAGATCCCAATCATAAAATGATTGTCCTAAAGATAAATGAACATATACATCCCTTTGTTCGCGATATCCTATGTGAACACAAGGCATGGAATAAAGTCAACCTTCAGATCGTTCACGATTATGTTTCTCGATTCTAGATTAGTGGTGACCAACAAACCAAGTTAACATTGATCCATCATCAATATAACTTGAGCACGGCCTTGCATATGAACGTCAGCACTCAATCATCAAGGGGCCCATGGATATCGTCTCTATACATAGAGGAACAAATTCCTTTCGACTACATAGTCCCACCACATAGATAATACTCTACCCAATCATCTCCCTTATAACGACCAATTACGGACCACGTTAGAAAACGATCAAAGAAAAGCAGACCTATGGTTTGGGATCACATGTATCTCTAGTTTAAGGATGAAACGCCATCATCATCCCGAATTACTTATGACCGGAACCATGAAGCGAACTCGGGTGCGGGTCCTCCAATCACTTGAAACCCCTTTCAAGTATAGGCAAGAAACACGTTTTAACAAAACCAATTCTTTACCTCAACCTTAATTTATACTTCCTTCCCATAAAGTATAACCGATTGTGGAGATTTTAGAATGGAAACCATTCTTGGAAGTCTTTAAACATGCTAAGATGGAACACAATAAGAATTCATAGAATACCCGCCCTTGGCGTATTATTAAATCTCCATTTGATAATCGATATAGTATGAATTGCAATACTGCATAACGTCCCCAAAATATAAGTACAAATCAAACATGAACCAAAACATATTCAAGCCAAGTTACACGCACTAGAAATGATAATTGACCTAGTATGATAAACATCACTAGTCCATAACAACGGCTTAACTTGTGGATTTGTTCCACAACATCCACAAGTACTTTTGTTATTCAATTATATCTCTTTTGACAAGACAACTTCAAAAGTACGAATCAAAGAGATCTTACTTTTTTCAAAAAGGTTAAACTAATCACACCCTCGTTGTTTCAAAAACCCACAATAAGGTTAGTGATACTTTAAGAATCAACAAACAACACCATAAGTTAGGATCATCATCTTTGATCAAAGATCAACAGTTATCCTAGCAGAAACACGCATTAGAGTAACTACTTACTCCAAGCCTATTCAAGTCATCAAACATCAAGAACATATCTCTGTATTTCTTGAACTAAATACTATCCAATTTTGTATATCTTAAATGCCCCTATGAAACAGTAATTCCTGAATTAGGTTTGCAGATAACCTAATATCAGGACATTATCTTCCATAGACATTTAACACTAGGAATACAACAAAGCTCCCACTATCCCTGACATACATAAAAAGTTTGATCTATGCTTCTAGAAAACTCTTCACTATGATTTTCTAACAGTAAGCAAAGATATTTCCTTTAAGATGATAGCATAAGTCCGAATTGATCCACTTTTGTAGACATAACAAGGATACTACGGATGTATATTAAGACCCTCGGAGAGTGTTATAAGCTCTTCCTCGTCATATTGTTTCATGACGAAACGCAGTCATTAACATCCGCGAGTATCAAACATTCTTCAACATAGCCACTAGGGCAAGTTTCTCCATAACCACCATGAAAAACTTTACCATTAGTCGGTATTTGAAGTTGTCTACAATTCCATCCATGTTAATCCCATCACTACCACCTTGGTATACACCTAGGTATGGGATCAAGTCAAGTTAAGCACTTGGATATTTCAAACGGATTGCATCTCTTTATCATTTACTTCTTTTATTTCAATGAACTCTGGATCCACTACATCTCCCGATAGGTGGTGAACTCAACATGACTCACCATCAAGTCATTGCCACTTAGATATGAGAAACCCATATCTCTTTGGCTCTATATGACTCTAATCAGAATTAAAAGACGTAATGATTCTTAGTCAGGCATACCAGCATAACCATGCTGATCATCTATCAAAGATATCAGATTATATGCTAGTATCATCATCAAGTCTTCATTTAAGTTCCACGTTCTTCCACTTGAATGCCTTAGTTTTAATTTCTCTCTTTTTACCCTTTTAAGAAACAAACATTGTTCTCAAAAGGTAAAATAACTAAAACTTAGAAGAACTGTAACGCCCCAATTTTTAAAACATAAATAAAACCATACTTGAGGTTCTTTTAGAAATAAAAGAGTTATTTTACAAATAAGCGGAAGCTACAAAACTGTTTTAAACCCTCGGGTTCATTCAAAATCCTGAAAGTTACATATTTACATCAAAAGATGCTTTCTCACTAAACAACCGGGCGTTAAGTTTCAAAACACTGTTTTCCTTATAAACATGACAACCGTCAAACTGAAGCTTTGCCGCAAGTCTTTGATAAAACCTGCAAAACATTTTAGAAAACAATATCTGATAAGCTGCGAGAGCTTAGTGAGTAAACTAGACTGCCAATCATATAAACACGTGAATATAATCATATGATAAACACTAACAATACTGATAATAAAACTCTTAGTAATTAACTGAGCCACTACTGCCCAAGGTTGTATGCTTATTGATTCACATAATTAATTAACTGAGCCACTACTGCACAAGGCAATATGCTTTCTGATATCTGATTAATTAACTGAGCCCCAGTACTGTGCTATTTCTGAGCCACTACTGCACAAAGTAGCATGCTTATCATTACTGAGCCTTACTGTACATAGTAGTAAGCTTAACACACATAATATATATATATACTGTAACATAATATATATATATATATATATATATATATTGTAACATTACTGTAACACTACTGAACCTTACTGAACATAGCACCCATATCTGAGTGACCTAACATATCAATAACCTGATATAATAACATACATGCCGTAAATATGACTAGCAGTCTAGAAGACTCACCTTATAGTCTTTGATGCTATAATAGTCCACAATCAATAATAATCTAGCGAACGCGCCTCTGTTAAGTCTCTACATGAACTAAACACTAGGCACGCCCATGCCTTATTCAAGGTACTCCCGTGCCTTACACCCAGACCACCCCGTGTTCTCTAGGCACCCTCTGGGCCTTTCTAGAACAGGGCACGCCCGTACCCTAAAGGTCACGCCCGTACCTCCTTAGGTACGGCCAAGGGCACGGTTGGATCTTGAAAGTCACGCCCGTGCCCTTCAACTGGTAGCAGCAGTTTGGCCGACTTACTTGCTGTGTCCGGCCAAAACACCCTAAAAACCTAACTTTAATTCATAAAAACACTTCTGGGATGTTTTCCTACATCCCAAACAACTTCTAATCCATAAATAACAACAATAACAATCTGAAATCTTTGATTCACCATAGAATCAACTAAAACCCATAAAACTTCAAAACCTTGATTACGAACTCTTACTTCTAACTTGTATGATCACTAGCTTCTGTTGTTACACCTTGCTTCCACTGATCTTGATCAAAAGCTCCATAGAAAAATAGGTGTATAGAGCATACGTGAGTTTAGTTTCTTGCACAAATGAATACTTTGACTACAAATAGTCAAAGATGGCTATTTATATAAATATCTATGGACTATTTACATAATTAGTCCCTCAACCTTTCTAAGTTCCGTTTTGATGGTTTTAGCCCCTCCAGATTATAACCACATACTATCTCTTTTATCCATTAGTAACTCATATACCACTTTGTACATTTCTCGCGTTAACTTAATAATAGAATTTCCGGGTGTTACAACTCTTCCCCATTTGAAATGATTTCGTCCCCGAAATCAACTGCTGTAATGTTCTGAATAATATCATCATTTCCTGTACAGGCCTGCCTGTATATTCTGACTCCTCTTCTATACTTTTACCAGTTCATTGACCCTTCTACTCTGTTTATTAGATTAACTGCTAACATCTGCTGGAATATAACACGCGAAAGGTGTTCTGAATTTATAACTCTTCTGATAAATCTGATCTATAAACTGCTCTTCTCCACATGTACAATAATTCTGAATAACTGATTGAATTTCGGGCTTAGTCTTCCCTCCTTTCTGCATCTGATCATCTCTTCCGCACTACCACTGTCAATAATACATACTTCTTCACTGAAACCGATGTGATGACTTCTGTTTATTTGTATAACCCCTCTGTCTATCCTGAACATCTTACAATCTATTACATAGCTTCTAAATCTGTTCTGTCTTTCGCTGTACCATTTCTGTACTACCCCACTATGTCTGACTCACATCACCCAATACACTGAAGTTCAATATTAATATCATACATTAGCATCCTGGTGCTGAACTAGTATCTGTTATAACACGAATTTCTGTCAAACAAATTTATACCCCCGGCTTTCCTTCTGAATCGATAACACAATCATAACATATATTTTCCATCAACTGTATATCTCTTTCATTCTGACTATACTGAGATAAGACTTATCCCTCAACTCAATATGAAATCTGTTCCAAATTTTGAAAACACAACTGGCATCCCTGTCTGATTCAGTAGAAACTGATGTACTACCACAAGATACAATTTATTTCGCACATACCTCTATTAACTGTTCTGCATGATAAGTTTTCTCTAATGAAAACAAGTTATATATCTTTAAGGATATTTCCACACTTGTCTGACTATATCTCATTTTACCTTCAACTATCAATAATTCACTCTTAGGTATTCATACCCCTAGTAACTTCTAACTACATCACCATTATAAACTTATGAATTTCAAATAGGTGTGTCTTACATGCACCTCCATAACCTGAGACTCATATACGACCATATCCCATTAACACATCATAACTGTTTTAAAACTGATTGACTACTTGTCCCCTTTTATCCCTTCCTTGTAATACTTTTCACCTTTGATCACTTTTCGCTGAACTGTTTTTATCACTGTTTCTACTTGTCCCCTTCTATTCACAATCCTCTACTGATTCTAATCACTGTTTCTATCACCTTTACAGGTCTTTCTCATTCAACAATTATTTCCAACTGTCATAACTTAGTGTAAATAACATTTCACACATAACAACACATAATCCCATCATATCACACTGAATGCTACTGTAACATACTAACGGTAGTCTTACATCCACTCATCTCTAAATGCTATCGCAGCGCACTGATGATAGTCTTACATCACTTATGAATGCTATTGCGGCGCACCAACAATAGTCTTACATCCACATATCCACCCACTATCAGAGTATAACCATCAAGTATCATATACATAACATATCACATATACTACTATCAAGTGCAAGTCGGTGTATTCATCCTCATCCCATTTTAACTGTCTAAAAGTGTAAGCAATAATTCTGCCCCTCTGCATTAAAACACAATCCCTGCCGCTGTACAAAGCAAACTCAAACCATTGTCATTTCTTCAATCAATTCAGGTAGCGCAAAACTGTCGTTTCACAAAACTTCTGTTAACAATCCCATAATGATACTGACCACAATCTGCGTGTCTGATGGTAACCCTGGGTACTTCCTCGGTTTACACGTCAAATATTCGTATACTACTTTCGCATTTTCAAAACTCATCTGTTTCTTCTCTAACTAATACTTGTAACACAAACTAAAGAAATAGTATATCCATACAAAGGATACTTCCTATTTCTATAAACTAGCCATACACATAACTTTTTAGTTTTTGATACTAACATATATATATAGTTCTTCCCCACTTGGGATATGAACTCATATCACTCTCTATTCACATAATACTGTAACATGGTTACTATCAAACCAGTCTATTCCAATTACTGTTTGGAATTCTCTCATAATCATGGCTATAGTTTCAACAAGGAATCTAACTGTATCTATTTCTAACACACTTGACTGAAATCTTTACAGAATAACTAAATACTAACAATTTACTTGTAGCAGAATCAAATAACATACGAGTAAACAAGCTGTTGACAAAATATATATATACCTGGAACTACACCTGGCTTTGTTTATTCTCCTTCTCCCTCTTCATCTCAAAATATGTGTGGACGGTAAAGTTGAAGCAGACTTGAAATCGGTAAGCGCCGTTATTGCGGTTGGATTGGGACATTCAGACCTTTGATGACCTGACTGATAACAATTATAACACGCTTTGATCGGATTCTTGCAATCTCTGCTCCAGTGATCAGGTTTCCCACATTTATAACATACCAAAGAACCAACCCCGCATTCTCCCAAATGACGTTTCTTGCATATCAAACAAACTGGATATGTCTATTACATCACCATCTTTTCTTGAGTTTAAACTCTCGGTTTCTTATACACTGGTGTTGCCTTCTCCGCTGGCTCTCTTTCTGTTTCCAGTCTGACCAATTCTAACTCTCTAGCCCTTGCAGCATCCATCATGGATTTCACTGTTTGATGCTTACTAGCATCAATAAACTCTTGAATGCTAGGCTTGAGCACCATCATGTACCTGTACATCTTCATCTTTTCATTTGCCACATAGTCTAGGCAAAAACGAGCTTTCTCCATGAACTTTGCATTAATCTCTGGTATAGTCTCCTTTGTCTGTTTCAATTTGTGGAATTCATCCACAATCTTATCAACTTCTGCCTGTGGTACAAATTGTTCGAAAACAATTTCTTTAAACTCTTCCCATGTCATAACTTCTATCTGAACATAACCTCTTTATTTTACCTCCATATCCCACCAATCCTTAGCCGTACTTCTCAGTTGATTGGTTGCATATCTCACTTTATTCTCAGGTGCACATAAACAAGTGTGAAACGCACCTTCAACTTCGGAGATTCATCTGTGACTGATGATTGGATCAGTTGCCCCATGAAACAACGGTGGCTGATAAGCTGCAAAGTCTCTGAACGTACAACTTTTCGGGGCTTCACGTATAATAACTTGAGGTTGAAGATTAACCCCAACACCCGCAGCAGTTAACCTAGCTGCGACTTCCCGTCCAATCACTTCCTTAATCTGATCATTTACCTGATCTACGACCTGTTTTAAGATATAAGGAATACTTTGTTCCAACGCTTTACTAATTTCCCTTGCTACAATTTCTCTAATTGCAGCTTCTCGTACTTCCTGATTTATCTCTGGGGCTCCTCCCTCCCCATCATACTGTGTACCTAACAGAACATGCTCATCTGTCACACTGGTCTCTACCCCTTCGGGTCTACGACTGGGACCACCATTAACATTATTAACTGCTCTTGAACCTCTTGTATTAACCATCCTGGTAGTATAGATAAAGCATTAAGGAGAGGTAGCTCTATCACACCATCCTCTATAACAAACAGCTACTAATACAATCAACATATCAGTACACCTATCATCTGATCCAAAGTATTTTTGCATATACTAAGGCATTCTATATATTTAAAATCTCGGGTGTACTACTTCTACAAGTACCCCTCACCCGATTCACAAGATTCCTCATGATTTCATTAAGTTCCAACACGTATCATATGTCTGTAATCATATGAGTTCTTATATTATTATAAACACATTACACACGTTCGATCTTAACTTTACCACAAAAAGTCCCGATTCACAGGCTTAGGCCATGTATCTCTAATAAAGTATATCACATATTCATGTCATAATTTATCTCATACTGACTGCACATGTAAAACAAACTCTTAACAATTGTAAGCACACATATCATATCTGTCCTGAACACATCATGCACCAACACATAATGCTCGCATAACACATATCAATATAATTACTAGTATACTCACCAAGCTGCAAGCCTCCAGTTTGACCAAATCCGCAGAACCATGGTTTAAGTCTAGACGATGCATAACACACCTCCAGATCTCCCAAACCTTGGCTCTAATACCAACTTGTAACGCCCCAATTTTTAAAACATAAATAAAACCATACTTGAGGTTCTTTTAGAAATAAAAGAGTTATTTTACAAATAAGCGGAAGTTACAAAACTGTTTTAAACCCTCGGGTTCATTCAAAAGCCTGAAAGTTACATATTTACATCAAAAGATGCTTTCTCACTAAACAACCGTGCGTTAAGTTTCAAACCACTGTTTTCCTTACAAACATGACAACCGTCAAACTGAAGCTTTGCCCCTAGTCTTTGATAAAACCTGCAAAACATTTTAGAAAATAATATCTGATAAGCTGCGAGAGCTTAGTGAGTAAACTAGACTGCCAATCATATAAACACATGAATATAATCATATGAAAAACACTAACAATACTGATAATAAAACTCTGAGTAATTAACTGAGCCACTACTGCCCAAGGCAGTATGCTTATTGATTCATATAATTAATTAACTGAGCCACTAGTGCACAAGGCAATATGCTTTCTGATATCTGATTAATTAACTGAGCCCCAGTACTGTGCTATTTCTGAGCCACTACTGCACAAAGTAGCATGCTTATCATTACTGAGCCTTACTGTACATAGCAGTAAGCTTAACACACATAATATATATATATACTGTAACATAATATATATATACTGTAACATTACTGTAACACTACTGAACCTTACTGAACATAGCACCCATATCTGAGTGACCTAACATATCAATAACCTGATATAATAACATACATGCCGTAAATATGACTAGTAGTCTAGAAGACTCACCTTATAGTCTGTGATGCTATAATAGTCCACAATCAATAATAATCTAGCAAACGCACCCCTGATAAGTCTCTACATGAAATAATATTGTATATACATCAACACATGCATCTGCTGAACTGAACAACTAAACAAAACACTAGGCACGCCCGTGCCTTATTCAAGGTACTCCCGTGCCTTACACCCAGACCACCCCGTGGTCTCTAGGCACCCTCTGGGCCTTTCTAGAACACGGCACGCCCGTAGCCTAAAGGTCACGCCCGTACCTCCTTAGGTATGGCCAAGGGCATGGTTTGGCCGACTTACTTGCTGTCTCCGGCCAAAACACCCCAAAAACCTAACTTTAATTCATAAAAATACTTCTGGGATGTTTTCCTACATCCCAAACAACTTCTAATCCATAAATAGCAACAATAACAATCTGAAATCTTTGATTCACCATAGAATCAACTAAAACCCATAAAACTTCAAAAACTTGATTCAGAACTCTTACCTCTAACTTGTATGATCACTAGCTTCTGTTGTTACACCTTGCTTCCATTGATCTTGATCAAAACCTCTAGAGAAAAATAGGTGTTTAGAGCATACGTGAGTTTAGTTTCTTGCACAAATGAATACTTTGACTACAAATAGTCAAAGATGGCTATTTATATAAATATCTATGGACTAATTACATAGTTAGTCGCTCAACCTTTCTAAGTTCCGTTTTGACGGTTTTAGCCCCTCCAGTTTATAACCACATACTATCTCATTTATCCATTAGTAACTCATATACCACTTTGTACATTTCTCGCGTTAACTTAATAATAGAATTTTCGGGTGTTACAAGAACTCCTCAAATGTATTATCACTTCTTGATTTCAAGTTTATCCATCTCCCACTAAATGGAGAATGGATAATTTCAAACTATTAAGATAGACAAGCAAAGAACCTTTCTAGTCGTATCTTAATAAATGCTATATAGACTATCTATTGAATTTGGATTTGAAGACTTAGTCACAATGACAAATAAATATCCCAACAAATCGGACACACATTCTTGACCCGTCATAAACCGGATCAATAACACCCGGTTCCCTACTCCATGACACCATGTACCAATGTGTCTTAGTAGGATATGAATTGTGAAACAATTCCACAATTCACTATACGGTCATCCAATATATAGATAATAGATACCTTAGCATCTTAACTAGATCAAAGTACCTTGATCTATATCCCCTATTGATTCTTAAAGTTGTTTTGGCTAATTCTGAACACCAACAAGGTTTCAGACATATGCCTAAACTAATAAACTTCTAGAAATTACTACCATCAAGGTAGTGATGAAGAGTTTTCTCTTTCGTTATTCTTTGTGGTGTGCTTGAACGGATTATCCACAAAGTGTGATCAATATCCAACAAGCTTATAATCCTCTCACAAACTCCGGCGAAGGATCTCATAATCATCTTAGCCTAATAAACAAGATCAACATCAAAGCGTTTAGCCCGAGACTAAACTATTCCGAGATCCTAACCACATGGATCTAGGCGATATATTTCTTGTTTATGTGTTTAAGTTGATTATCACACAAAGATAACTCATCCAAACTATTTTGGATTCATAATCAATTATTCATGAATATTCTATTACTTGCAACAAATCCTTGTGTATGCCATAACATGGGAAATTTTGAACAAAATATCTCACAATAGATTTTCATAATAAATTTCGTATTTTAAGAATAAACTCATCGTCACCGCATGTAAAGTTGTACGCCACAAAGGGCAAAACAACACATGAGCTATGATATAAAAACCTTGAATAAATAACGTTTAAAAAGGTTCAACATCAATTCTTAGAACTTCAAAATTTTTGTTCACCGTAATTAAAGCGAGCATACAAAGAGATGTTACTTGCCACGCAGGGCAATAAAATAAAGTAATAAATAAACCGGTGACAAAAGCAAGATCAAGTCTCCTTATCTTCTCTTGGAGGACAATCACCATGGTTTCCCCGTTCGAGATCCGGTTCTTCATGCTTTTCTTTCAACAAAGGACCTACACTTTGTAACAAACAAATTTGTGACAAACGTGAGTCAATCCGCTCGGGTCAACAACCCACCTTATAGAAGAATAGCAATGAATCATGAACTTACCTGAAGATGGAAAGTTAACTCTCTCTTTTCTAAGAAATTTTATATCCTCTCGGCACGTAGGGCAGGCGTGACGGCCCCAATTTCCAAATCTTCCACAGATTTAGCAAACCACATTTTCTTGAGTCTCTTCTTGAGGCACATTCTCTATGTCCTTTAACTCAATATTAAGGATAGGCTTGGAAACTCCAATCTTTCCTTTTAGGGTCGGTTTCTTCTTCCTTTTATTTTGTTTCTATAAACCCAAGACGGGAGTGGTTGAGGTGGAATTATGCTTGGCCATGTCAGATTCCGCAGATTTCAACATGTCATGCAACTCGCTTAAGGACTTCTCCAATCCTTGCATATGATAGTTTGTGACAAACTGTTCATATGATGTGGGCAGAGACTGGAGTACAATATCCACAATGAGCTCTCTCCCAATAGGAAATCCTAACCTCTCCATTTGGTCCACGTTTGCCTTCATCTTAAGGACATGAAGACCAACATTCCCGCCTTCCTGTAGCCTACAACCGACTAGGCTTTTAACACACTCATAGTGTTCCTGCTTAACTTGCTATCGGAACATGTCCTTGAGCTTGTTTAACATATTGTACACACTCATGTGCTCGAGCTGCTTTCGTAACTCCGAGCTCATAGTTGACAACATGAGGTAGGCAACATCGTGCGTGTCCTCAATACGTTTTTCATACCCGTATCGGACGACCCAAGTCGCGTTGGTAGCAGGTGTCTCCGGAAGAGGTTCCTCAAGGATATGCAACTTTGACTCATGGCAAAGGACAATCCTCAATTGTCTAAACCATGCAATAAAGTTCACCCCCGTGAGTTTCTCCCTTTCTAGGAACACACGAAGTGAGATGTTTTGACGTTGTGTTGTTTTGGTTTGACATCTATAAATAACAATAATACCAGTTTTGGTTAGTTTAGATAAACCGTGTTAAAAATAATTACCCCATAGTTTTAGATAAAACAATTATTCGTAAAAAGGGCTAAGAACCTTATTTCACCTCGCACCGTGACGGGTTTGCCGCGGATCACGTGGCGAAGCTATTTAGGCCGGCAACCATTTTACCAATTGTAATCTCTATTACAACTCTTAGACACTTGCGGGATCCGTTGACATCCATTATGTCGGTTGGCATGTTTGATCCCTTCCTTACACCAATCTTAATATATAATTTTTGTTTAGCTCATGCTTAGCTCGACAACTAATCAAGAATTATATACTAAAATTGTAAACCGTCCGACAAGACACACGGGTGGCACTCCCGACCATCAATTGGCTCGTGCTTAGCTCAACAACCAATCATGCGAGTTACCCCACTCACCTTCCACACAACTACGCAAGGAATGACTCGTGCTTAGCTCGACAATCATCCTTGTTTCGTTAGATTCGGGTGGTGTCGCCTTACGGATGGCGTGTGATTTACATTTTGAAAAACGGGATTTTGTTTCCGGTTTCTAAAAACCTTTTTGTGAATTAACAAAGTAGGTGTCAAAACGATGTTTAAGCACTTTTAAATATAATACCAAGTTTATATTTTCTTTGTCAATTCTATTCTTGCGAGATTGTTAACCATTTTAACAAACGTTGTATTTTATTTAATTTTATAGAAAAGTTGTCTAGCATGCGAATCCTAATCAATGTATAGAAAAATAAAACACAACCACGCAAATATATATATATATATATATGTATAATTCGGTAACATGCCCAAAACTCCTATGCGTTTTCCCCGTGAGCCACACCGGGGAAAACGAGGCCAAAACCTAAGGACATGGCAAAGTCTCGTTGGGTGAGCTCCCACCGAATCCAACACCTCCAATAGCGTGTTGATTCCTTCTTGCCAAGACATCATCACCATGACTCCCGTTGACTTCTCCGGTTCTAATTCTATACCATTTAGAAATACATAGAATATATATATATACATATATAAACGACACGCAGGTCGCATTACTACACTATTTATAGAAATACACGGAATAAAATAAACGGCGTGCAAGCCGCACCAACAAATAAATAAATAAATATTTACATCAATACGGCACGCAGGCCACCAAAAACCGAATCAATCAACCACCACAACACTTAGGTCTAAGGGCATATCGTGTTACCGAATTAACCAAACGCAACATAAGTGAAACATGGTGTGCCACACAAAACCATGATATAAATATATATATATATATATATATCTATATTTTAGTCAAGATTGTCAACAACATCAAAGACACCAAAATGACAATGTGTACACTTCATGCCAAGTTACAAATATATAAATATAAAAACTAAAATATTAACAAGGCTACAAATATACCAATTTTAGCCTAACAAGAATCTTCATGAAAAACCATTTCTAGAAAACAATTTTCTAACATCAAAAATATTTATATGAATATTATGTAGGCTACAAACATATCAATTTTAGCCTAGCAATCGTCTACACGAAAAATCATTTCAAGAAAACAATTTCTTGTATAAAATATTTATATGGTTTTTCTAGACTCGCTAGTGCAAAGCCATGTTAGATATGGCTCTCGTACCACTGAAGGTATTTGTTTGGCATAAATGACTAGCAACGGAAGTAAGATATAGTACAAAAATCTAAACTAGCCAAACAAACACTTCCCATGGACCAACATCTAGACATGGAAATGCAACTAAATAAAAGAACAAGATGGATAGAAATGTACCACTATCCAAGTACAACAACCTTCCCCTTGTCAAGCTTCAAGAATCCAAACAAGTCAAGCTTCAAGAATCCAAACTAGGATTCCTCTATTGAAGTCCACCCCAAGTTGTGTTGATTCCCAAATGCTAGTAGGTTGGTGTAGCCACCAAAACAACAAGATTAAATTATATCTAACACCTTTGTGCATCAAAACTTGATCACAAAGTGTATGAACTCTAGAGAGAAAGTGTGTATGAACTTCATATGTTCTTCATGGCCATTCTCTTCCAAAACTACAGAGAATTTGTGACACTTAAAACTGCCCAATTAAATGAAACTTTAATCCCATTAAAATGAGCTTTAAAACCAATCAATCCTGCTGTTACAGAGCACATACACGGCCCGTGTTCATCAACACGGCAGTTTAGGCCCAAGGTCCACGGCCCTAACCGGGCCAAGATGGCCCGTGTCTAGTAGGCCCAACACGGCCCGTGTTAACCTACACGGCCATGTAAGCCCAAAGCACACGACCTCTACTTAGTCCAAAACGCCCCGTGCTAGCTAGGCTGGACCGTGTTCAAGAACACGGCCCGTGTACCATGCTGTGAAAACCCATTTTGGCCTTTTTCTCTCTTTTGCTTGATCGTGTTGCCGGAATCAATACTTGGTGTGTGACCCAATAGGCCTATACTTCATCAGCAGTGCTATTAACTCGTTCGTGTCAGCGAGCATATTCCAACAGATATGAGTTTCTCTTTCTTTGCAGTATGCATATTGAGTATCATCTTTGCTTTAACATCTTCTGCATCTTTGGCACCCACCATATTTACGTCTAACATTTCTTCTATTTCCTCTGTGTAGATGTCAACAAATTTTTCTTCTAGAAAGGCCACTGGTATATTTTGGTATCTCCAGTTTCTGACGGTTTTCTTCAGGACCTCCCTAGTTAGCACATAACTTCTCTTTACACTTGGTAAAAGACCCAGTGTGAACCGGATCTATTTGAACAATTTTAGAAATATTCCATTCTGACTGTTTAGATATTTCTCTAATTTGACTTTCTTTCAGTTGTTGCTTTCTGATGTGTGAAGGAGTGACTCTGAATTGCTTGGGAGATGGCGGAAATTGTTCTGTTACTTCTTTATGTACTTTCAACACACTATCCAAATTATAACTTTCAAGCCCAGATTCATCATCCTCTGCCTCAACCTCAGGCACATTTGACTCCTCAAATTAAACCACAGTCTGCTTGCCCTTATACTTTTGTTTAAACGATGTTTTCTCCAATCTGGCAGCAACTTTATCGATTCGCTGAGCAGCCGGGGTATCAAAATAAGTTTTCAAACGTTTCTCCCCCTTAGGACGATCGGTGTCTGAATCATCATCGTCATGCCTAGGTCGTTTTGATGACCCGGCAGCAGCTTTGCATGTAGACTCCACCTCAGTTCTCAACAATGATAAGATATCTAAATTCTCAGAACTGCTATCACCCTTGCCAATCAGTTTAACCATTAACAAGCTTTTTAATTCATCCACTGACAAGGCATCTGTAACTTTATCTTTTAAATCCATTTCTTTCTGTTCGACTAAATCATCCAATTTCTTTTCGATTCTGGAGAGTCTTTCAAGTTGTAATCTTTGAATATCATCAATTCTGACGTGCAAATGTTCAAGAGCAGCATCAAAATCAGCCTTTGAAACGAATTCCTTAGTCGATTCAGATTCAGAAGTTGTAACACCGGGATGACTTAGATTACCCGTTGAGGTTCCAACATCTCCAGAAAAAAATTCTGTAGATGAAGGACCACCCACTTTCACAGCTGGATTGACGTTGGCTGTGGTGGGATTTCCTACTAATCCTCGGATATGGCCTGTGAAGGCTTCACCTATAGTAGTTCCAGCTGGTCTATCACTGAATAGACCAATTATTGCTTCAAGTGTTTCCCTGTGTTTAGAAAGAAAATCAACAATCTGTTGATAGTTATCGATGTGCGCAGAAACGACAGGTGTGGCATGGAGAGGTGTGGTGTAATAAAAAATAATAAGTAAAGAAATTTTACATTGTTGATTCAGTTGTTGTTGAGGGAGAGTAAAAGAACATATTGAAAAGTTATTGTGTCTACTCAAGGGGGAGAGAGACAAAGAAACATCAGTCTATATCATGTCTAGGGGGAGTCAAGATTGTCAGACTTATGAAGACATGGGAACAATCTGAGCTACATTGTAGGGGGAGACAAAAAGAAGATTCTTCCCAACACATCAAAAGTGTTTATGCTTCCGCTGACAAAAACTCAAGATAAAGAATTGTTTCAGACTGATATATTTGGTGGGACGCTACATCCAAAACTGCTTATATAATCTAAGGAAAACAGTGCTTAGGTTACTGGCGTTTACACTCCTATTTCAACACAAAGGGGGAGAATGTAAAGTATAAAATTGTATACAAATAGGAATTTACTTGAGAAAGTACTCATTGAGTATAAATAGGGATATGGCCCTTGTAATAAGTGAGTTTTGCCAAAATCAATGTTTAAGTGTGTGTTTTGTACGGTGTAAATCTTCTACACACTACATTCTTGCTTTGAGGATCTTTTCTTTGTAAGATAATTGGTTGAAGATTTTTTTTTAATCTGAAATTCGATACTCACTGAAATCCGAAACTCACTTGTCTAAAATCCAAGTCTTAAAATCCGATTCCTATCAAAACTTCAAAATCCGAGACTCAGAAAACCGAATGAATTTGAAATCCAAGTCAAAATCCGATAGTGAAAATCCAATTGAAGTGAAATCCGATGGATTCAAAATCCGAATGTTTGGAAATCCGATTATGTTTTGAAATCCGGATGTTTCAAAATCCGAGAGATTGGAAAAACCGAATTGAAATCCAAATGATTCAAAATCCGAAAGATTCTAATCCTATGATTTGAAATCTGAGTTAATTCCAACTTTGTAAATCCGATCAACCAAATCTGTTGATTAAATCCGTAACTCCAAAATCCGATACTTTGCAAATCCGAAACTCAACCAATGGCAAACTAAATCCGATTGCAAACCCCAAATCCGCAACTCAATTCTTGTATTTTCAAAATCCACAACTCAGAATCTGATAGAGAAGTATCGGAATCCGATTGAAATCTTCGGATTTTGATAAATCCGATTGTTCTTTAGATCAAATCCGCTAGTTCTTGCAACTGTTGTAACCGCCAACTTTCAAACTTCAAAATCTTCCGAATTTAGATCAAATTCGCGAATTTTTTCTTCCGGAGGTTTCGTATACACACTAATTACAATTCAGAAACAAATTTACAACAAAATACAACCTCTATAATACATTTTAGATCAATTTTTCTCAAAAACCGAAAAATACAAAATCTCAAATTCGACACTAACTGTTGTAATGATTGATCGCGGACTCACACAGATTAATTCTAATGATGATTGCGAATCCAATAAACTTCCAATCCTCCAGTTTCATACACAAATCTATAGAAATCAGATTATACTCAAAGTCGACCAAAATACCTCAAAATCTGACAAATTCCTTCGGATTGTTGCTGTTATCACTCGAAATCTTCAATGAAGAGCCTTATCTTCACAAAGATTTGGCTCTGATACCAATTGTAGAGCAATTCAATGAATACACAAATGATTCAAGTTGAGAGAAAAGTACGGAAACACCTTAATGTGTGTGTTTTCTATTCAATATAATATTCAAGGTTACAAGGAAGAAAGGAAACACTACCATAAATACTAAGTACAAAGTAAAATAGAAAAACATTAAATTGTGACTAGACTTAAACACAAATTTTACACATCTGTCGTTTTACTTGAGAAATAGGAATTTACTTGAGAAAGTACTCATAGTATAAATAGGGATATGACCCTTGTAATAAGTGAGTTTTGCCATAATCAATGTTTAAGTGTGTGTTTTGTATGGTGTAAATCTTCTACACACTACATTCTTGCATTACTCCAATCATACTCGAACCACTTGGGACTAACACATGTGAAACGGCTTCATTGAGTAAACTGGCACAACTATACATAGATGAGATCGTCGCAAGGCATGGTATATCATTGTCAATCGTGTCTGACAGAGATTCAAGGTTTGTATCCAATTTCTGGAGGAGTTTGCAAAGAGAATTGGGAACCAGAGTTAACTTGAGTATAGCCTACCATCCTCAGACAGATGGTCAGACTGAACGAACTATACAGACACTCGAGGATATGTTGCGAGCTTGTGTACTAGAGTATGGTGGATCTTGGGATTCACACCTACCATTAGTAGAATTTTTGTATAATAACTCTCATCACTCCAGTATTGGAATGCCTCCATATGAAATGTTGTACGGTCGTCGCTGCCGTACTCCGACTTGTTTGTTAGAGGCAGGTGAGAAACAGTTTGCATGTCCTGAGATAGTACAGTTGACTGCTGACAAGGTTGCTATAGCCAGAGATAAGTTGAAAGCAGCCAGATATAGACAGAGAATGTATGTTGATCCGAAACGACGTCCAGTAAAGTTTGATGTGGGAGAATTGGTATACTTGAAAGTTTCTCCGTGGAAAGGTGTAATTCGCTACGGCAAACGTTGGAAGTTGGCTCCCCGTTTCATTGGTCCTTTCTGTATCCGTCAGGTTGTGAATGATCAAGCAGTTACCTTAGATCTTCCTATAGAGCTTGCTGGAATCCTTGATACGTTCAATGTTTGTTATCTAAGAAAGTGTAAGATTGATTATGAAAGTCAGATACTCCCAGTACATGAATTGAAAGTTGATTCTAAGAAAAGACTGATAGAGGAACCGATTGAACTGCTAGATCGAAAGGTGACCAAGCTTCAAAAGAAGCAGATACCTATGGTATTGGTAAAATGGAAACACAGTCTAGGTTCTGATCTAACCTGGGAGACTGAAGCAGAAATGAAAGATAAGTATCCCCAATTATTTGAGCCGGAAAGGATTCCGAGGACGGAATCCTCTTAAGGAGGGGAGATTTGTAACACCCGCAAACCCGGGCTAGTAGAGTAGCGGGTTTACGGTATGTGTTTAATTAATTATGTGATTAATTAAGTGGTATTAGTTTATTAATTAACTTACTAATCATTTAAATTTATTATAAGTATATATATATGTAAGTATGACCGTATGTGTGTGTATGCATGCATGTCTAATGGAGTTTACATGTGGGGGTGTATATGGGATTTAGTTGCCACCTACTTTGCATGTTAATTTACCAAAACTTCTGCTCATTGCTTACAAACAACAAAAGTGTGAGTGTGTGTGTTCTCTTTTGTAAAGAAAACCGAAAGAAGAAAGGAAGAAGAAAAGAATAGGGATTCATATTGTGTTATTAAATCTAGAGGTAAAAGGTTGGTGTTTATGAATTTACATGTTATAATCCTTTTTAATATGTTATCTGATGCAAATATGATTTTGATTAGCTTTGAAGGTTGCATGCTAAGAGTATTACAATCGGTTTTTGAAAGAATAGGATTTTGATAGTTTTGTATGTTCTTATGGTTAAATTGCATGAGAATGTATTAGAAATGTTTAATGTATGTTTCTGGAATGATAGTTATGGATCTATATAAAATCTGGGTTTGGATTATTATATGTTGAAGTTATCGGATTTGATATTTATGATGTTCTCGGATTATGGAAGATAAGGAAAACCGATTGTGATTAAATCCGATTACTTTGGAAATCCGATCAACCAAATCTGTTGATTAAATCCGTAACTCCAAAATCCGATACTTTGCAAATCCGAAACTCAACCAATGGCAAACTAAATCCGATTGCAAACCCCACATCCGCAACTCAATTCTTGTATTTTCAAAATCCACAACTCAGAATCTGATAGAGAAGTATCGGAATCCGATTGAAATCTTCGGATTTTGATAAATCCGATTGTTCTTTAGATCAAATCCGCTAGTTCTTGCAACTGTTGTAACCGCCAACTTTCAAACTTCAAAATCTTCCGAATTTAGATCAAATTCGCGAATTTTTTCTTCCAGAGGTTTTGTATACACTCTAATTACAATTCAGAATCAAATTTACAACAAAATACAACCTCTATAATACATTTTAGATCAATTTTTCTCAAAAACCGAAAAATACAAAATCTCAAATTCGACACTAACTGTTGTAATGATTGATCGCGGACTCACACAGATTAATTCTAATGATGATTGCGAATCCAATAAACTTCTAATCCTCCAGTTTCATACACAAATCTATAGAAATCAGATTATACTCAAAGTCGACCAAAATACCTCAGAATCTGACAAATTCCTTTGGATTGTTGCTGTTATCACTCGAAATCTTCAATGAAGAGCCTTATCTTCACAAAGATTTGGCTCTGATACCAATTGTAGAGCAATTCAATGAATACACAAATGATTCAAGTAGAGAGAAAAGTATGGAAACACCTTAATGTGTGTGTTTTCTATTCAATATAATATTCAAGGTTACAAGGAAGAAAGGAAACACTACCATAAATACTAAGTACAAAGTAAAATAGAAAAACATTAAATTGTGACTAGACTTAAACACAAATTTTACACATCTGTCGTTTTACTTGAGAAATAGGAATTTACTTGAGAAAGTACTCAGAGTATAAATAGGGATATGACCCTTGTAATAAGTGAGTTTTGCCATAATCAATGTTTAAGTGTGTGTTTTGTACGGTGTAAATCTTCTACACACTACATTCTTGCATTACTCCAATCATACTCGAACCACTTGGGACTAACACATGTAAAACGGCTTCATTGAGTAAACTGGCACAACTATACATAGATGAGATCGTCGCAAGGCATGGTATACCGTTGTCAATCGTGTCTGATAGAGATTCAAGGTTTGTATCCAATTTCTGGAGGAGTTTGCAAAGAGAATTGGGAACCAGAGTTAACTTGAGTATAGCCTACCATCCTCAGACAGATGGTCAGACTGAACGAAGTATACAGACACTCGAGGATATGTTGCGAGCTTGTGTACTAGAGTATGGTGGATCTTGGGATTCACACCTGCCATTAGTAGAATTTTTATATAATAACTCTCATCACTCCAGTATTGGAATGCCTCCATATGAAATGTTGTACGGTCGTCGTTGCCGTACTCCGACTTGTTGGTTAGAGGCAGGTGAGAAACAGTTTGCAGGTCCTGAGATAGTACAGTTGACTGCTGACATGGTTGCTATAGCCAGAGATAAGTTGAAAGCAGCCAGAGATAGACAGAGAATGTATGTTGATCCGAAACGACGTCCAGTAAAGTTTGATGTGGGAGAATTGGTATACTTGAATGTTTCTCCGTGGAAAGGTGTAATTCGCTACCGCAAACGTTGGAAGTTGGCTCCCCGTTTCATTGGTCCTTTCTGTATCCGTCAGGTTGTGAATGATCAAGCTGTTACCTTAGATCTTCCTATAGAGCTTGCTGGAATCCTTGATACGTTCAATGTCTGTTATCTAAGAAAGTGTAAGATTGATGATGAAAGTCAGATACTCCCAGTACATGAATTGAAAGTTGATTCTAAGAAAAGACTGATAGAGGAACCGATTGAACTGCTAGATCGAAAGGTGACCAAGCTTCGAAAGAAGCAGATACCTATGGTATTGGTAAAATGGAAACACAGTCTAAGTTCTGATCTAACCTGGGAGACTGAAGCAGAAATGAAAGATAAGTATCCCCAATTATTTGAGCCGGAAAGGATACCGAGGACGGAATCCTCTTAAGGAGGGGAGATTTGTAACACCCGCAAACCCGGGCTAGTAGATTAGCGGGTTTACGGTATGTGTTTATTTGTATTTTAAATTCTTTAATTTAATTATGTGATTAATTAAGTGGTATTAGTTTATTAATTAACTTACTAATCATTTAAATTTATTATAAGTATGTGTATATGTAAGTATGACCGTATGTGTGTGTATGCATGCATGTCTAATGGAGTTTACATGTGGGGGAGTATATGGGATTTAGTTGCCACCTACTTTGCATGTTAATTTACCAAAACTTCTGCTCATTGCTTACAAACAACAAAAGTGTGAGTGTGTGTGTTCTCTTTTGTAAAGAAAACCGAAAGAAGAAAGGATGAAGAAAAGAATAGGGATTCATATTGTGTTATTAAATCTAGATGTAAAAGGTTGGTGTTTATGAATTTACATGTTATAATCCTTTTTAATATGTTATCTAATGCAAATATGATTTATGATTAGCTTTGAAGGTTGCATGCTAAGAGTATTACAATCGGTTTTTGAAAGAATAGGATTTTGATAGTTTTGTATGTTCTTATGGTTAAATTGTATGAGAATGTATTAGAAATGTTTAATGTATGTTTCTGGATTGATAGTTATGGATCTATATAAAATCTGGGTTTGGATTATTATATGTTGAAGTTATCGGATTTGATATTTATGATGTTCTCGGATTATGGAAGATAAGGAAAACCGATTGTGATTAAATCCGATTACTTTGGAAATCCGATCAACCAAATCTGTTGATTAAATCCGTAACTCCAAAATCCGATACTTTGCAAATCCGAAACTCAACCAATGGCAAACTAAATCCGATTGCAAACCCCAAATCCGCAACTCAATTCTTGTATTTTCAAAATCCACAACTCAGAATCTGATAGAGAAGTATCGGAATCCGATTGAAATCTTCGGATTTTGATAAATCCGATTGTTCTTTAGATCAAATCCGCTAGTTCTTGCAACTGTTGTAACCGCCAACTTTCAAACTTCAAAATCTTCCGAATTTAGATCAAATTCGCGAATTTTTTCTTCCAGAGGTTTTGTATACACTCTAATTACAATTCAGAATCAAATTTACAACAAAATACAACCTCTATAATACATTTTAGATCAATTTTTCTCAAAAACCGAAAAATACAAAATCTCAAATTCGACACTAACTGTTGTAATGATTGATCGCGGACTCACACAGATTAATTCTAATGATGATTGCGAATCCAATAAACTTCTAATCCTCCAGTTTCATACACAAATCTATAGAAATCAGATTATACTCAAAGTCGACCAAAATACCTCAGAATCTGACAAATTCCTTTGGATTGTTGCTGTTATCACTCGAAATCTTCAATGAAGAGCCTTATCTTCACAAAGATTTGGCTCTGATACCAATTGTAGAGCAATTCAATGAATACACAAATGATTCAAGTAGAGAGAAAAGTATGGAAACACCTTAATGTGTGTGTTTTCTATTCAATATAATATTCAAGGTTACAAGGAAGAAAGGAAACACTACCATAAATACTAAGTACAAAGTAAAATAGAAAAACATTAAATTGTGACTAGACTTAAACACAAATTTTACACATCTGTCGTTTTACTTGAGAAATAGGAATTTACTTGAGAAAGTACTCAGAGTATAAATAGGGATATGACCCTTGTAATAAGTGAGTTTTGCCATAATCAATGTTTAAGTGTGTGTTTTGTACGGTGTAAATCTTCTACACACTACATTCTTGCATTACTCCAATCATACTCGAACCACTTGGGACTAACACATGTGAAACGGCTTCATTGAGTAAACTGGCACAACTATACATAGATGAGATCGTCGCAAGGCATGGTATACCGTTGTCAATCGTGTCTGATAGAGATTCAAGGTTTGTATCCAATTTCTGGAGGAGTTTGCAAAGAGAATTGGGAACCAGAGTTAACTTGAGTATAGCCTACCATCCTCAGACAGATGGTCAGACTGAACGAAGTATACAGACACTCGAGGATATGTTGCGAGCTTGTGTACTAGAGTATGGTGGATCTTGGGATTCACACCTGCCATTAGTAGAATTTTTATATAATAACTCTCATCACTCCAGTATTGGAATGCCTCCATATGAAATGTTGAACGGTCGTCGTTGCCGTACTCCGACTTGTTGGTTAGAGGCAGGTGAGAAACAGTTTGCAGGTCCTGAGATAGTACAGTTGACTGCTAACAAGGTTGCTATAGCCAGAGATAAGTTGAAAGCAGCCAGAGATAGACAGAGAATGTATGTTGATCCGAAACGACGTCCAGTAAAGTTTGATGTGGGAGAATTGGTATACTTGAATGTTTCTCCGTGGAAAGGTGTAATTCGCTACCGCAAACGTTGGAAGTTGGCTCCCCGTTTCATTGGTCCTTTCTGTATCCGTCAGGTTGTGAATGATCAAGCTGTTACCTTAGATCTTCCTATAGAGCTTGCTGGAATCCTTGATACGTTCAATGTCTGTTATCTAAGAAAGTGTAAGATTGATGATGAAAGTCAGATACTCCCAGTACATGAATTGAAAGTTGATTCTAAGAAAAGACTGATAGAGGAACCGATTGAACTGCTAGATCGAAAGGTGACCAAGCTTTGAAAGAAGCAGATACCTTTGGTATTGGTAAAATGGAAACACAGTCTAGGTTCTGATCTAACCTGGGAGAATGAAGCAGAAATGAAAGATAAGTATCCCCAATTATTTGAGCCGGAAAGGATTCCGAGGACGGAATCCTCTTAAGGAGGGGAGATTTGTAACACCCGCAAACCCGGGCTAGTAGATTAGCGGGTTTACGGTATGTGTTTATTTGTATTTTAAATTCTTTAATTTAATTATTGTATTAATTAAGTGGTATTAGGTTATTAATTAACTTACTAATCATTTAAATTTATTATAAGTATGTGTATATGTATGTATGACCGTATGTGTGTGTATGCATGCATGTCTAATGGAGTTTACATGTGGGGGTGTATATGGGATTTAGTTGCCACCTACTTTGCATGTTAATTTACCAAAACTTCTGCTCATTGCTTACAAACAACAAAAGTGTGAGTGTGTGTGTTCTCTTTTGTAAAGAAAACCGAAAGAAGAAAGGAAGAAGAAAAGAATAGGGATTCATATCGTGTTATTAAATCTAGAGCTAAAAGGTTGGTGTTAATGAATTTACATGTTATAATCCTTTTTAATATGTTATCTGATGCAAATATGATTGATGATTAGCTTTGAAGGTTGCATGCTAAGAGTATTACAATCGGTTTTTGAAAGAATAGGATTTTGATAGTTTTGTATGTTCTTATGGTTAAATTGCATGAGAATGTATTAGAAATGTTTAATGTATGTTTCTGGAATGATAGTTATGGATCTATATAAAATCTGGGTTTGGATTATTATATGTTGAAGTTATCGGATTTGATATTTATGATGTTCTCGGATTATGGAAGATAAGGAAAACCGATTGTGATTAAATCCGATTACTTTGGAAATCCGATCAACCAAATCTGTTGATTAAATCCGTAACTCCAAAATCCGATACTTTGCAAATCCGAAACTCAACCAATGGCAAACTAAATCCGATTGCAAACCCCAAATCCGCAACTCAATTCTTGTATTTTCAAAATCCACAACTCAGAATCTGATAGAGAAGTATCGGAATCCGATTGAAATCTTCGGATTTTGATAAATCCGATTGTTCTTTAGATCAAATCCGCTAGTTCTTGCAACTGTTGTAACCGCCAACTTTCAAACTTCAAAATCTTCCGAATTTAGATCAAATTCTCGAATTTTTTCTTCCAGAGCTTTCGTATACACACTAATTACAATTCAGAATCAAATTTACAACAAAATACAACCTCTATAATACATTTTAGATCAATTTTTCTCGAAAACCGAAAAATACAAAATCTCAAATTCGACACTAACTGTTGTAATGATTGATCGCGGACTCACACAGATTAATTCTAATGATGATTGCGAATCCAATAAACTTCTAATCCTCCAGTTTCATACACAAATCTATAGACATCAGATTATACTCAAAGTCGACCAAAATACCTCAGAATCTGACAAATTCCTTCGGATTGTTGCTGTTATCACTCGAAATCTTCAATCAAGAGCCTTATCTTCACAAAGATTTGGCTCTGATACCAATTGTAGAGCAATTCAATGAATACACAAATGATTCAAGTAGAGAGAAAAGTATGGAAACACCTTAATGTTTGTGTTTTCTATTCAATATAATATTCAAGGTTACAAGAAAGAAAGGAAACACTACCATAAATACTAAGTACAAAGTAAAATAGAAAAACATTAAATTGTGACTAGACTTAAACACACATTTTACACATCTGTCGTTTTACTTGAGAAAGTACTCAGAGTATAAATAGGGATATGACCCTTGTAATAAGTGAGTTTTGCCATAATCAATGTTTAAGTGTGTGTTTTGTACGGTGTAAATCTTCTACACACTACATTCTTGCATTACTCCCATCATACTCGAACCACTTGGGACTAACACATGTGAAACGGCTTCATTGAGTAAACTGGCACAACTATACATAGATGAGATCGTCGCAAGGCATGGTATACCGTTGTCAATCGTGTCTGATAGAGATTCAAGGTTTGTATCCAATTTCTGGAGGAGTTTGCAAAGAGAATTGGGAACCAGAGTTAACTTGAGTATAGCCTACCATCCTCAGACAGATGGTCAGACTGAACGAAGTATACAGACACTCGAGGATATGTTGCGAGCTTGTGTACTAGAGTATGGTGGATCTTGGGATTCACACCTGCCATTAGTAGAATTTGTGTATATTAACTCTCATCACTCCAGTATTGGAATGCCTCCATATGAAATGTTGTACGGTCGTCGTTGCCGTACTCCGACTTGTTGGTTAGAGGCAGGTGAGAAACAGTTTGCAGGTCCTGAGATAGTACAGTTGACTGCTGACAAGGTTGCTATAGCCAGAGATAAGTTGAAAGCAGCCAGAGATAGACAGAGAATGTATGTTGATCCGAAACGACGTCCAGTAAAGTTTGATGTGGGAGAATTGGTATACTTGAAAGTTTCTCCGTGGCAAGGTG
Organism: Dittrichia graveolens; assembly: GCA_038502395.1. Classification (NCBI taxonomy): domain Eukaryota; kingdom Viridiplantae; phylum Streptophyta; class Magnoliopsida; order Asterales; family Asteraceae; genus Dittrichia; species Dittrichia graveolens. Next base: position 57,625,827 of record JARJIL010000003.1, read on the forward strand.
TAATTCGCTTCGGCAAACGTTGGAAGTTGGCTCCCCGTTTCATTGGTCCTTTCTGTATCCGTCAGGTTGTGAATGATCAAGGTGTTACCTTAGATCTTCCTATAGAGCTTGCTGGAATCCTTGATACGTTCAATGTCTGTTATCTAAGAAAGTGTAAGATTGATGATGAAAGTCAGATACTCCCAGTACATGAATTGAAAGTTGATTCTAAGAAAAGACTGATAGAGGAACTGATTGAACTGCTAGATCGAAAGGTGACCAAGCTTCGAAAGAAGCAGATACCTATGGTATTGGTAAAATGGAAACACAGTCTAGGTTCTGATCTAACCTGGGAGACTGAAGCAGAAATGAAAGATAAGTATCCCCAATTATTTGAGCCGGAAAGGATTCCGAGGACGGAATCCTCTTAAGGAGGGGAGATTTGTAACACCCGCAAACCCGGGCTAGTAGATTAGCGGGTTTACGGTATGTGTTTATTTGTATTTTAAATTCTTTAATTTAATTATGTGATTAATTAAGTGGTATTAGTTTATTAATTAACTTACTAATCATTTAAATTTATTATAAGTATGTGTATATGTAAGTATGACCGTATGTGTGTGTATGCATGCATGTCTAATGGAGTTTACATGTGGGGGTGTATATGGGATTTAGTTGCCACCTACTTTGCATGTTAATTTACCAAAACTTCTGCTCATTGCTTACAAACAACAAAAGTGTGAGTGTGTGTGTTCTCTTTTGTAAAGAAAACCGAAAGAAGAAAGGAAGAAGAAAAGAATAGGGATTCATATTGTGTTATTAAATCTAGATGTAAAAGGTTGGTGTTTATGAATTTACATGTTATAATCCTTTTTAATATGTTATCTAATGCAAATATGATTTATGATTAGCTTTGAAGGTTGCATGCTAAGAGTATTACAATCGGTTTTTGAAAGAATAGGATTTTGATAGTTTTGTATGTTCTTATGGTTAAATTGCATGAGAATGTATTAGAAATGTTTAATGTATGTTTCTGGAATGATAGTTATGGATCTATATAAAATCTGGGTTTGGATTATTATATGTTGAAGTTATCGGATTTGATATTTATGATGTTCTCGGATTATGGAAGATAAGGAAAACCGATTGTGATTAAATCCGATTACTTTGGAAATCCGATCAACCAAATCTGTTGATTAAATCCGTAACTCCAAAATCCGATACTTTGCAAATCCGAAACTCAACCAATGGCAAACTAAATCCGATTGCAAACCCCAAATCCGCAACTCAATTCTTGTATTTTCAAAATCCACAACTCAGAATCTGATAGAGAAGTATCGGAATCCGATTGAAATCTTCGGATTTTGATAAATCCGATTGTTCTTTAGATCAAATCCGCTAGTTCTTGCAACTGTTGTAACCGCCAACTTTCAAACTTCAAAATCTTCCGAATTTAGATCAAATTCTCGAATTTTTTCTTCCAGAGCTTTCGTATACACACTAATTACAATTCAGAATCAAATTTACAACAAAATACAACCTCTATAATACATTTTAGATCAATTTTTCTCGAAAACCGAAAAATACAAAATCTCAAATTCGACACTAACTGTTGTAATGATTGATCGCGGACTCACACAGATTAATTCTAATGATGATTGCGAATCCAATAAACTTCTAATCCTCTAGTTTCATACACAAATCTATAGACATCAGATTATACTCAAAGTCGACCAAAATACCTCAGAATCTGACAAATTCCTTCGGATTGTTGCTGTTATCACTCGAAATCTTCAATCAAGAGCCTTATCTTCATAAAGATTTGGCTCTGATACCAATTGTAGAGCAATTCAATGAATACACAAATGATTCAAGTAGAGAGAAAAGTATGGAAACACCTTAATGTGTGTGTTTTCTATTCAATATAATATTCAAGGTTACAAGAAAGAAAGGAAACACTACCATAAATACTAAGTACAAAGTAAAATAGAAAAACATTAAATTGTGACTAGACTTAAACACAAATTTTACACATCTGTCGTTTTACTTGAGAAAGTACTCAGAGTATAAATAGGGATATGACCCTTGTAATAAGTGAGTTTTGCCATAATCAATGTTTAAGTGTGTGTTTTGTACGGTGTAAATCTTCTACACACTACATTCTTGCATTACTCCAATCATACTCGAACCACTTGGGACTAACACATGTGAAACGGCTTCATTGAGTAAACTGGCACAACTATACATAGATGAGATCGTCGCAAGGCATGGTAAACTGGCATGGTATACACATGATAAATCCGATTGTTCTTTAGATCAAATCCGCTAGTTCTTGCAACTGTTGTAACCGCCAACTTTCAAACTTCAAAATCTTCCGAATTTAGATCAAATTCTCGAATTTTTTCTTCCAGAGCTTTCGTATACACACTAATTACAATTCAGAATCAAATTTACAACAAAATACAACCTCTATAATACATTTTAGATCAATTTTTCTCGAAAACCGAAAAATACAAAATCTCAAATTCGACACTAACTGTTGTAATGATTGATCGCGGACTCACACAGATTAATTCTAATGATGATTGCGAATCCAATAAACTTCTAATCCTCTAGTTTCATACACAAATCTATAGACATCAGATTATACTCAAAGTCGACCAAAATACCTCAGAATCTGACAAATTCCTTCGGATTGTTGCTGTTATCACTCGAAATCTTCAATCAAGAGCCTTATCTTCATAAAGATTTGGCTCTGATACCAATTGTAGAGCAATTCAATGAATACACAAATGATTCAAGTAGAGAGAAAAGTATGGAAACACCTTAATGTGTGTGTTTTCTATTCAATATAATATTCAAGGTTACAAGAAAGAAAGGAAACACTACCATAAATACTAAGTACAAAGTAAAATAGAAAAACATTAAATTGTGACTAGACTTAAACACAAATTTTACACATCTGTCGTTTTACTTGAGAAAGTACTCAGAGTATAAATAGGGATATGACCCTTGTAATAAGTGAGTTTTGCCATAATCAATGTTTAAGTGTGTGTTTTGTACGGTGTAAATCTTCTACACACTACATTCTTGCATTACTCCAATCATACTCGAACCACTTGGGACTAACACATGTGAAACGGCTTCATTGAGTAAACTGGCACAACTATACATAGATGAGATCGTCGCAAGGCATGGTATACCGTTGTCAATCGTGTCTGATAGAGATTCAAGGTTTGTATCCAATTTCTGGAGGAGTTTCCAAAGAGAATTGGGAACCAGAGTTAACTTGAGTATAGCCTACCATCCTCAGACAGATGGTCAGACTGAACGAAGTATACAGACACTCGAGGATATGTTGCGAGCTTGTGTACTAGAGTATGGTGGATCTTGGGATTCACACCTGCCATTAGTAGAATTTGTGTATAATAACTCTCATCACTCCAGTATTGGAATGCCTCCATATGAAATGTTGTACGGTCGTCGTTGCCGTACTCTGACTTGTTGGTTAGAGGCAGGTGAGAAACAGTTTGCAGGTCCTGATATAGTACAGTTGACTGCTGACAAGGTTGCTATAGCCAGAGATAAGTTGAAAGCAGCCAGAGATAGACAGAGAATGTATGTTGATCCGAAACGACGTCCAGTAAAGTTTGATGTGGGAGAATTGGTATATTTGAAAGTTTCTCCGTGGCAAGGTGTAATTCGCTTCGGCAAACGTTGGAAGTTGGCTCCCCGTTTCATTGGTCCTTTCTGTATCCGTCAGGTTGTGAATGATCAAGGTGTTACCTTAGATCTTCCTATAGAGCTTGCTGGAATCCTTGATACGTTCAATGTCTGTTATCTAAGAAAGTGTAAGATTGATGATGAAAGTCAGATACTCCCAGTACATGAATTGAAAGTGGATTCTAAGAAAAGACTGATAGAGGAACTGATTGAACTGCTAGATCGAAAGGTGACCAAGCTTCGAAAGAAGCAGATACCTATGGTATTGGTAAAATGGAAACACAGTCTAGGTTCTGATCTAACCTGGGAGACTGAAGCAGAAATGAAAGATAAGTATCCCCAATTATTTGAGCCGGAAAGGATTCCGAGGACGGAATCCTCTTAAGGAGGGGAGATTTGTAACACCCGCAAACCCAGGCTAGTAGATTAGCGGGTTTACGGTATGTGTTTATTTGTATTTTAAATTCTTTAATTTAATTATGTGATTAATTAAGTGGTATTAGTTTATTAATTAACTTACTAATCATTTAAATTTATTATAAGTATGTGTATATGTAAGTATGACCGTATGTGTGTGTATGCATGCATGTCTAATGGAGTTTACATGTGGGGGTGTATATGGGATTTAGTTGCCACCTACTTTGCATGTTAATTTACCAAAACTTCTGCTCATTGCTTACAAACAACAAAAGTGTGAGTGTGTGTGTTCTCTTTTGTAAAGAAAACCGAAAGAAGAAAGGAAGAAGAAAAGAATAGGGATTCATATTGTGTTATTAAATCTAGATGTAAAAGGTTGGTGTTTATGAATTTACATGTTATAATCCTTTTTAATATGTTATCTAATGCAATATGATTTATGATTAGCTTTGAAGGTTGCATGCTAAGAGTATTACAATCGGTTTTTGAAAGAATAGGATTTTGATAGTTTTGTATGTTCTTATGGTTAAATTGCATGAGAATGTATTAGAAATGTTTAATGTATGTTTCTGGAATGATAGTTATGGATCTATATAAAATCTGGGTTTGGATTATTATATGTTGAAGTTATCGGATTTGATATTTATGATGTTCTCGGATTATGGAAGATAAGGAAAACCGATTGTGATTAAATCCGATTACTTTGGAAATCCGATCAACCAAATCTGTTGATTAAATCCGTAACTCCAAAATCCGATACTTTGCAAATCCGAAACTCAACCAATGGCAAACTAAATCCGATTGCAAACCCCAAATCCGCAACTCTATTCTTGTATTTTCAAAATCCACAACTCAGAATCTGATAGAGAAGTATCGGAATCCGATTGAAATCTTCGGATTTTGATAAATCCGATTGTTCTTTAGATCAAATCCGCTAGTTCTTGCAACTGTTGTAACCGCCAACTTCCAAACTTCAAAATCTTCCGAATTTAGATCAAATTCTCGAATTTTTTCTTCCAGAGGTTTCGTATACACACTAATTACAATTCAGAATCAAATTTACAACAAAATACAACCTCTATAATACATTTTAGATCAATTTTTCTCAAAAACCGAAAAATACAAAATCTCAAATTCGACACTAACTGTTGTAATGATTGATCGCGGACTCACACAGATTAATTCTAATGATGATTGCGAATCCAATAAACTTCTAATCCTCTAGTTTCATACACAAATCTATAGACATCAGATTATACTCAAAGTCGACCAAAATACCTCAGAATCTGACAAATTCCTTCGGATTGTTGCTGTTATCACTCGAAATCTTCAATCAAGAGCCTTATCTTCACAAAGATTTGGCTCTGATACCAATTGTAGAGCAATTCAATGAATACACAAATGATTCAAGTAGAGAGAAAAGTATGGAAACACCTTAATGTGTGTGTTTTCTATTCAATATAATATTCAAGGTTACAAGAAAGAAAGGAAACACTACCATAAATACTAAGTACAAAGTAAAATAGAAAAACATTAAATTGTGACTAGACTTAAACACAAATTTTACACATCTGTCGTTTTACTTGAGAAAGTACTCAGAGTATAAATAGGGATATGACCCTTGTAATAAGTGAGTTTTGCCATAATCAATGTTTAAGTGTGTGTTTTGTACGGTGTAAATCTTCTACACACTACATTCTTGCATTACTCCAATCATACTCGAACCACTTGGGACTAACACATGTGAAACGGCTTCATTGAGTAAACTGGCACAACTATACATAGATGAGATCGTCGCAAGGCATGGTATACCGTTGTCAATCGTGTCTGATAGAGATTCAAGGTTTGTATCCAATTTCTGGAGGAGTTTCCAAAGAGAATTGGGAACCAGAGTTAACTTGAGTATAGCCTACCATCCTCAGACAGATGGTCAGACTGAACGAAGTATACAGACACTCGAGGATATGTTGCGAGCTTGTGTACTAGAGTATGGTGGATCTTGGGATTCACACCTGCCATTAGTAGAATTTGTGTATAATAACTCTCATCACTCCAGTATTGGAATGCCTCCATATGAAATGTTGTACGGTCGTCGTTGCCGTACTCTGACTTGTTGGTTAGAGGCAGGTGAGAAACAGTTTGCAGGTCCTGATATAGTACAGTTGACTGCTGACAAGGTTGCTATAGCCAGAGATAAGTTGAAAGCAGCCAGAGATAGACAGAGAATGTATGTTGATCCGAAACGACGTCCAGTAAAGTTTGATGTGGGAGAATTGGTATATTTGAAAGTTTCTCCGTGGAAAGGTGTAATTCGCTTTGGCAAACGTTGGAAGTTGGCTCCCCGTTTCATTGGTCCTTTCTGTATCCGTCAGGTTGTGAATGATCAAGCAGTTACCTTAGATCTTCCTATAGAGCTTGCTGGAATCCTTGATACGTTCAATGTCTGTTATCTAAGAAAGTGTAAGATTGATGATGAAAGTTAGATACTCCCAGTACATGAATTGAAATTGATTCTAAGAAAAGACTGATAGAGGAACCGATTGAACTGCTAGATCGAAAGGTGACCAAGCTTCGAAAGAAGCAGATACCTTTGGTATTGGTAAAATGGAAACACAGTCTAGGTTCTGATCTAACCTGGGAGACTGAAGCAGAAATGAAAGATAAGTATCCCCAATTATTTGAGCCGGAAAGGATTCCGAGGACGGAATCCTCTTAAGGAGGGGAGATTTGTAACACCCGCAAACCCGGGCTAGTAGATTAGCGGGTTTACGGTATGTGTTTATTTGTATTTTAAATTCTTTAATTTAATTATTGTATTAATTAAGTGGTATTAGGTTATTAATTAACTTACTAATCATTTAAATTTATTATAAGTATGTGTATATGTATGTATGACCGTATGTGTGTGTATGCATGCATGTCTAATGGAGTTTACATGTAGGGGTGTATATGGGATTTAGTTGCCACCTACTTTGCATGTTAATTTACCAAAACTTCTGCTCATTGCTTACAAACAACAAAAGTGTGAGTGTGTGTGTTCTCTTTTGTAAAGAAAACCGAAAGAAGAAAGGAAGAAGAAAAGAATAGGGATTCATATCGTGTTATTAAATCTAGAGCTAAAAGGTTGGTGTTAATGAATTTACATGTTATAATCCTTTTTAATATGTTATCTGATGCAAATATGATTGATGATTAGCTTTGAAGGTTGCATGCTAAGAGTATTACAATCGGTTTTTGAAAGAATAGGATTTTGATAGTTTTGTATGTTCTTATGGTTAAATTGCATGAGAATGTATTAGAAATGTTTAATGTATGTTTCTGGAATGATAGTTATGGATCTATATAAAATCTGGGTTTGGATTATTATATGTTGAAGTTATCGGATTTGATATTTATGATGTTCTCGGATTATGGAAGATAAGGAAAACCGATTGTGATTAAATCCGATTACTTTGGAAATCCGAATAAGGTGAATCCGACAGTTAGGGAATCCATCGGATTCCCAAATCAGACACTGGTGAAATCCGACACTTGAGTTGCGGATTTTGAGAAATCCGAGTGTAAATCCAATAGTTTTGAAATCCGATAATTGTGTTTGGAATTGTATTTGTTATTGTTTATTAATTGTTGATGTTATGAATAAATTATAAATATATGTCAGATATATTTATAAGATTTGAGACTGATTGATTATTATTGTATTTCAGAAAATCCAAAGGCTCAGTAACATAAGAATTCTGAGTGCTTTCCCTGAGATTGAAAAGTGAGTGGATGTTGGATGCGACTGGTAAAGATTGTGTTTAATATTACTGATGTGAGGCATGATTGTATGTGATGGTTTGTTATTGGAACTACTGATTGTGAATATTATTGATGTCTGTTGCATGACTATTTGTTCGATACGCACTCTTAGTATGATTTTGAGTTGCGTTTGAGAAGTCAGCTATACGTGGAATTGGGCTGGGCTCGTTTACTGGTTGGTTGAACAGTGGTAGCCTTACTGTTGCATATGTTGCTTCAGAGTGGGATTTCACTATGCCAATTCAGTAGAGGGCTATGGGTAAACCTTTGCTTTAGCCGGCACTAGTTGTAGGTTCTGCGCCGAACCGCCGGCCTTCTTAGAGTTGTGATTACATGATTAGTATTGACTTGATGTTTGCTTTTGGGTTTAGCCTCTAATCACTTAGCTTTGTGCTAATTCCCCACAGTTGTTGCTTTTGCAGGTTTGTGTTTGTGAGTGCTCGTGGAAGGAAAAGTTGACTTGACTCTGATGACTAGATTTAAAATGAAACGAGCCACTTTATTTTGTAACACAGAATTATGTTTGTTGGATTTTGAGAATATATATTTTGTTTATAAATGATTTGTAAATGTTTGTGAATGGAAAGTTTGTTTATTTAATTAAGCTTCCACAGCGCAATTTAAAAAAAATGGTTTAGATTTTACGGTGTTACAGTGTGAGAATCATGAGAAGCTTGTGACAACGGATTAGTAAACGGATCGGCCAAATTGCCTTCCGAGGATACTCTACTAATAGCGACTTCACCACTTTCAACCATCTCTCTTATCAAGTGGTACTTACGGGGTATATGCCTCGTTCTCTTGTGAGCTCTCGGTTCCTTCGCTAAGGCTACCACACGCTCATTGTCACAAAAGATCTCAATAGGGTCGGATATGCTAGGAACCACTCCAAGGTCTCGGTTGAACTTCCTTATCCACACAGCTTCTTTAGCAGCTTCACTTGCCGCAATGTATTCTGACTCTGTAGTAGAATCAGCCACTGTGTCAATAGGAACACAAACCCCGATTGTGATCGGCAGTCATCCCTATCAGTTTGGAAGCTAGCATCAGAGTAACCCTTTACTTTGAGCTATTCCTCACCACCAAAGATCAAGAACATCTCTTTAGTCCTCCTAAGATACTTAAGAATGTTCTTTACCGCAACCCAATGGGCTTGCAATGGGTTTCCCTGATATCTACTAGTCAAGCTTAAAGCGCATGACACATCTGGACGAGTACATAACATGGCGTACATGATCGAGCCCACGGCCGAAGCATATGGTACTCGCTTCATTACTTCTAGTTCCTCTTGAGAACTAGGACATTGAGTTTTACGCAATATCACTCCATGCGATATAGGAAGATTTCCTTTCTTGGAGTCCTCCATCTTGAACCGCTTCAAGACTTTGTCAATGTATGTACTTTGACTCAACCCGAGAAGTTTTCTAGATTTATCTCTATTGATCTTGATACCCAGAATGTATGCCGCTTCTCCTAAGTCTTTCATTGAAAAGCATTTTCCATGCCAAGTTTTGAAACTTTGCACGGTTGGAATATCTTTACCAATGAGTAGGATATCATCCACATACAAGACTAAGAAAACAACGGCGCTCCCACTAGCCCTAACGTATACACATGGCTCGTCTACACTCTTCGAAAAACCAAACTCTTTGATTTTCTCATCAAAGCATAGACTCCAACTACGAGATACTTGTTTAAGTCCATAAATTGACTTCTTTAATCTACACACTCTATTAGGATGCTTCGGATGTACAAAACCCTCAGGCTGCGTCATATACACCTCTTCGGAGAGCTTCCCATTAAAGAAGGCGGTTTTGACATCCATTTGCCATATTTCGTAATCATGAAATGCGGCGATTGCCAAAAGTATCCTAATAGATTTGAACATGGCCACTGGGGAGAAAGTTTCATCATAGTAGACACCATGTGTCTGAGTGAAACCTTTAGCCACCAGTCGGTCTTTGAAAGTGTTTACTTTTCCATCCATGTAGGTCTTCTTCTTGAAGACCCACTTACACCCTATAGGTTTACAACCGGGTGTGAGATCAACCAGTTCCCAAACCTGGTTATCCTCCATGGATTGCATCTCGTTATCCATTGCCTCCTTCCACTTAACAGACTCGTGGCCCGCTGCCGCTTCCTGATAGTTGGTGGGCTTAGTAAGATCCACTAATAACTCGTCACCCTCAGATATGAGATACCCATATCTCTCTGGCTCATGGCGAGTTCTACCGGATCTACGAGGAGGTAACAGATTTACGTTAGTCTCCGCATTGTCATGCACAGACTCAACCTCACTAGGTTGCTGGCTTGTGCCAACGTCAGGTCTTTCATCCGTTGACTCTTGAATCTCTTCGAGATCAATCTTAGTCCCTCCATGCTGATTGGATACTAACTCACTTTCTAGAAAGACCGCCCTCCGAGCAACAAGTACCTTGTTCTCGGAAGGTTTATAGAATATATAAGCAATACCCGCAGCTGGATATCCTATGAAATAACATTTTTCGGATCGGGGCTTCAACTTTTCATCTACCTCACGTCGTACGTAGGCTTGACAACCCCAAACCTTAAGATAGGCAAGAAAGGGAGGTTTCCCATGCCACATCTCGAAAGGTGTTTTATTGACCTTCTTCGTTGGAACGAGATTAAGGATTCTTGTTGCCGTTTCAAGAGCATAACCCCAAAGGCTTATAGGCACTTGTGTGTGACTCATCATAGACCGAACCATATCTAACAATGTTTGGTTCTTCCTCTCGGCGACACCATTTAATTGTGGTGTCCTTCGAGGTGTAAGTTGTGAAATAATTCCACAACCCTTGAGATGATCACGAAACTCTTGACTAAGATACTCACCACCCCTATCGGATCTAAGTATCTTAATCTTTTTGCCCAATTGATTCTCTACTTCGTTTTGGAAAGTCTTAAAGACCTCAAAAGTCTCGGACTTTAGTCTAACCAAGTAGACATACCCATACCTACTATAATCATCTATAAAGGTAACGAAGTATCTAGAATTGTCTCTTGTGATGTGCTTAAACGGACCACACACATCGGAATGTATAATGTCCAATAAGTCTTTTCCCCTCTCATTCACGCCGAAAAAGGGTGCTTTAGTCATCTTGCCTAATAAACAAGATTCGCATACTTCATTTGACTCGTGGTCAAATGATTCCAAGATCCCATCCACTTGGAGCTTGGCGATACGAGTCTTGTTTATATGGCCAAGTCGACCATGCCACAATGACAATTTTTCTAACCCATTTTTAGACGTTGAATCAATATTCACGATGAAACGATTATCACTAACGTACGCATCTACTTCATAAATACCACGACAAGGATAAGCTTTAAAATAACAAATATTATTTTCAGAACAAACGATAACTCAATTATCAAAAGAAAAACCAAAACCATTGTCGTGTAATGCATGAAAAGAAATAATGTTCCGCGCCACAAGCGGCGAATAGCATACGTTCAATAATAATATGGAAAAACCAGAATTAAAAGATAATTCAACTTCTCCTCGAGCCTTGACCGGGACAATCTCCTTGCTTCCCATTATCAAGTCAAGCTCGCCACTCTCCATACTTCTTCTTGTCCTTAGCACCTGCACAATATTACAAACGTGAGTGCCACAGCCGGTATCTAATACCCAACTACCAGATGTAGAAGTGTGATGGAGTTCAATCATGTACGTACATGAGTCGGAAGTTCCTGCGATGCTCAACCCCTTGAGCTTCTTTAGACCTTCTAGGTACCCCGGGCAGTTACGGCGCCAATGGCCCTTCTTCCCGCAGAAGAAGCAGTCCGCTTCGTTCGTAGTCTTGGCTTGGGAACCATCTTCCCCTTGCCTTTACCCTCCGAAGCGGGGCTAGACTTGGCAGCGCTAATCTTCCCCTTCCCCTTACCCTTAGGGGTATAAGCAGATCTCTTCTTCTTCTGGATTCGCCCCTCCCTTATAGCAAGAATGGGATTTGGAATGACGGGCTTATTTTTTGTCATGCTAGACTCGGTTGTCTTAAGCATACCATGAAGCTCCATAATGGACTTATCCATACTATGCATGTGATAACTCAAAATGAATTGATCATACGCGGTGGGCAGGGACCATAGGATCAAATCCACGGCTAGCTCCCTCCCTATGGTAAATCCGAGTCGTTCCATGCGCTCCACGTTTGCTTTCGTGTGCAACACGTGAGGACTCACATTCCCACCATCGGCCATCTTACTACCAAGTAATATCTTGAGACATTCAAACGTCTCTTGTCTCGCTTGCTGCTGGAACATTTCCTTAAGCTGAGCGATCAAGTCAAAAGCACTCAAATGATCGATTTGCTTTTGGAGCTCGGGGATCATAGTACATAGGATAGGACAAGTAATGTCCTCGGTATCCTTGACACGCTTCTCATAAGCGTCTCGGATAGCCCGAGTGGCATTGGCAGCAGGAGCCTCGGGTAGGGCCTCCTCTATGGTAACCATCTTCCCTTCTTGGCGTAGGACAAGTTTAAGTTGCCTAAACCAATCCAAGAAGTTGTTATCATTGACTTTCTCCTTCTCAAGGAAAACTCTAAGCGAAAAATGGTTGGTGGTGTTTGTGTTGCTTGAAGACACCATCTAAAATAGCAAGTAGTTTAATTAGTTTGGAAATGCTTGTTAAAATAAGTACCCATAGTTTTGAACAAAACAATTTATTTGTAACAAGCGCTAAGAACCTTATTTCACCTTGCACCGTGACGGGTTTACCGCGGATCACGTGGCGAAGCTATTTAGGCCGGCAACCATTTTACCAATTGTAATCTCTATTACAACTCTTAGACACTTGCGGGACCCGTTGACATCCATTATGTCGGTTGGCATGTTTGATCCCTATCTTACACCAATCTTAATATATAATTTTTGTTTACCTCGTGCTTAGCTCGACAACTAACCAAGAATTATATACGAAAATTGTAAATCGTCCGCCAAGACACACGGGTGGCACTCTTGACCATTAATTGGCTCGTGCTTAGCTCGACAACCAATCATGCGAGTTACCCCACTCACCTTCCACACAACTACACAAGAAATGACTCGTGCTTAGCTCGACAATCATCCTTGCTTCGTTAGATTCGGGTGGTGTCATCTTATGGATGGTGCGTGATTTACATTTAAAAAAACGGGATTTTGTTTCCGGTTTATAAAACCCTTTTGTGAATTAACAAAGTAAGCGTCAAAACGATTTTAAGCACTTTTAATATAATACCATTTTTATATTTTCTTTGTCAATTCTATTCGCGCGCAATTGTTAACCATTTTAACAAACATTGTATTTTATTTAATAATATAGAAAAATTATCTAGCATGCGAATCCTAGTCCATGCATAGAATAATAAAATACAACCACGCAAATATATATATACATATGATTCGGTAACATGCCCAAAATTCCTATACGTTTTCCCCGTGAGCCACAACGGGGAAAACGAAGCCAAAAATCTAAGGACAAGATATGGTCTCGTTGGATGAGCTCCCACTGAATCCAACACCTCCAATAGCATGTTGATTCCTTCTCGCCAAGACGTCATCACGATGACTCCCGTTGACTATTTGGGTTTTAAATCTATACTATATACAAATACATAGAATATATATAAACGACACGCAGGTCGCAATCCTATACTATTTATACAAATACATAGAATAAAAGAAACGGCGTGCAAGCCGCACCAATAAGTAAATAAACAAATATTGTTACAACAATACAACACGCAGGCCGCCAAAAACCAAAAATAATCAATCATCACAACACATAGGTCTAGGGGCATATCTTGTTACCGAATCAAACCAAACATATCATATAGAAACATGGTGTGCCACACATAACCATGATATATAAATATATATCTATATTTTAGTTAAGATTGTCAAAACATCAAAGACACTAAAAGGACAATCCTTGTACATATGCATTAGTGTATCAAACCATTTTTGAGACACATATTCATATATACATTTATAAGTATATATTTGTGTACACTTCATGCCAAGTTACAACAAATATATAAATATAAAAACTAAAATATATTAACACGTCTACGAATAAACCTATTTTAGCACAACAAGAGTCTCAATGGAAAAACCATTTTTAAGAAAACACTTTTCTTATCCAAAAACACTTTTATGGTTTTTCTAGACTCAATAGTGCAAAGCCATGTTAGATATGGCTCTGATACCACTGAAGGTATTCGTTTGGCAAAAACAAGTAGCAACGGAAGCAATATGTATTTCAAAAACAATGCCAAACTAGTGAAACACTCCCATGGACAAAAATCTAACAATGACATTGCAACTAATATGAACAAGATAAGAAGAAAGGTTATACCTCAACGGATCAAAACACAAGTTAACCTTCCTTGTCAAGTAGCTTAGAATCCAACAAAGAACCCCTCAAATGAAGTCCACCCCAAGCTTGTTTGATTCCCAAGTGCTAGCAAGTTGATGTGTAATCACCAAAGCAACAACCAAGTGTGTGTATATCTAGCTTCTTGTGCTCAAGAACACCAAGAACAAGAGTGAGAGAGAGAGTTCTAATGTCAACCAAGGGACAAAGTGATAGCTAAAAGCCTTTTCAAGAGCAAATAACTCGTGGTCTCTTTGTCTACCATCATTATGAGAAGTTAACCCCATTAAACCAAATGTTTAAGGCTGTTAATTCTACTGTTACAGCGAACATACACGGCCCGTGTAGGTCTACACGGCCGTGTAGGCCCAAATTCCACGGCCCCAATTGGGCCAAGACGGCCCGTGTCTAACAGGCACTACATGGCCCGTGTTCATCTACATGGCCCGTGTAGGCCCAAACTACACGACCTTGAATTGGGCCAATATGCCTCGTGTTTGTTGGACTGGACACGGCCCGTGTTTAGGAACACGGCCCGTGTAACATCCTGCCAAAACCCATTTTGGCCTTTTTCCTCTCTATTGCTTGATCGTGTTGCCGGAATCAATACTTGGTGTGTGACCCAATAGGCCTATACCTCATCGGTAGTGCCATTAACTCGTTCGTGTCAGCGGGCATATTCCAACACACTGCGTGAGGGCTACTGATCTGAAAGATCTGTGCCAACCGAGCCTCTTGGTGAGGTCGGGGTTACACCGGAACTTAGGTCTTTCCTTAACACTAAGTTCTCTTCTCTTGACTCCGGCCTGAGGGAGTATGTCAACGCCCAACTCCACTCTGAAATCGACTCCCTCAGAGCTCAAATCAGAGCACTGGAAAACCGCCCACCTACTGTCATTGAGCGAGATTATTCAATCGATAAACTCAAGGACCTCCTTCATGCTAAACTAAACAGTGTTGCCAATCGTACACCCGAGCAATCAACCATCTTAGCAGCACTGCAACACCAACTCCAGCCCTCCAACTCCAGCTCCACCACCTTCCAAGATATTGTCCTACAAGCCTTAAATGCCTTAACCTCTATCGTCTCCAATATTAGCAAAAGGCTGGAAGTCGTGGAGGAGTCTTGTAAAGCTCAATCGGAAACACGCAAGCGTAGGCATGATGATCCTGAGGATCCAGGACATCATGAGGGGGATAAGCGGCAGCGGCGTTACATTGGGGCTCAAAGCATAGTACTCCGAATCGAAGCCGCCCCAGTGTCAAAGCCGTCAGAGGGTCAAAGCGGCAGTAGGAATGTGGGTAAACAACAACAACCTGAGCCTGCTATTGAGCCTACAATGGTAGAATTTGAATTTGAAGTAGGTCAGGGAGTAGAGCCAGAGGTAGAAAGACAAGAAACCCCAACAATCATCCCAACAATCCAAACTCCTACAATCCAAATCCCACAAATCCAAACATACTCAAAATAGCCTGAATCCTCTCTTCCTGAATCCTCAACAGAAAAATCCAAAGGCAAAAGGCCAATTACAGAGGAAGTAGAAGAGACTCCACTAATCAACATCCGCAAAGTCTTCACAACGGTAAACAGGGAGCTGCTTGACATCTTTCCATCTGAACAGTGGCAGTTCAACATTGCGCCCATAGATCTTTTAAGTCAGCAAAAACCTCAAGGATCTGAACAGAAAGAGGGTGAGTGGCCGGTACCTGCAACTTACCATGAAGGACCTATGCCCTTGGCCACTCACGAGAGAGTAATAGCAGAAAGGCCAAACATCAGAAACATCAGGCCTAGAGAAGCTCTAGCTAAAGACCAACCTCGATGGCCCACTAAATGGTTAAATACTCCGTATCTTGATGAAAGAATTCCGGGTATCGTTTCAGAGGTTGTCAGAGAGGTTGACGATCTATATGTGCTAAACTCAACAGAATACGAAAAAGCCGTCAGATTCGCCGCCACCTTCCATACAAGTGAGAAACAACAAGTGGCCTCCAAATATCCAATTGTCAAGATTGAGTTCGTCTACTTGCGTAACTTCCTCAACTATCAAATGGGTCACATCCATGTAACCAGAGCAGATGGGAAAAGATATACATTTCACGAGGTCGAGCTTAGATTCTTGAATTTGGGAGACATAACTCATATGGAAGATGAGGTGGCTTGCAAGCTTGAAAAGACCCGAGAAGAACAAAGGGCTCTCCAAGTTGTCCGAGCCTTTATGAGAAAGAAAATCATTTTGTGCAGAACCCACGATTTACAGCTTGGTGCTGAGGCTGATCTTGCAAAAATAAATCTTCAAAGGCCTAACCAACAACATTCAAAGCTAGACAAACACATAAAATACACTATTATAGAAGAATATGATGAAGACTACGAAGGAGCGGATGGATTCGTCATGCCAAATCTTAACGGAGAGAAAGCATTCCTTCGATTTTCTGAACACAGTGCATATTCTAACGGAATGCTTCCAAGATGCATATCTAAATTCCGCAGAACATGCTTGAGAAACCGTCACCTGATCAATCAGAATTGGTAAAAATGACCAGAATAGCAGATCTGTTGGAGGACAAGATTTAGGAAAAAAAGGCCATCAGGAGTTGGGAAAGACTCCTGGGTCAGAGGAGCAGATGAAATCAAAATTACCTGCTTCAGCACAAGGCAACAAAAGGGGGAGATTGTTAGATATTAAATAGTTTGTTAGCCTTGTGTTCTTTTGTTTTTAATATGTTTAACTAGATTAGTTTATTATATGGGCTTGGCCCACTTTTCTTATATGTATTAGTTAGTCTAGTGAATAGATGGTATTGGGCCATAAGGCTTTAGGGCCCATGTGCCTATTAATATTTAAAGCCTTGCAAACCTAGTTTGCAAGGTAACTCTTTGTAATATCAATCTTTGTATTCACGTACAAGAAATAGTAAGAGAGATTCCTCATAGTTCATACAAAGTGTTCATACTTGTTCATATCAACTTCTTCATCTTTACCTCAAGTATTCTTGTTTACTCATCTTTTACACAACAAAGGACTTTCAAGATCAGTAGACTTAATTGTTACAAGGGAAAGAAAAGGTACAGATGGAGGCAACGATTAAACCTTAGTTTAAAATAATGTTAGAGGTGCAAATTGCACCAATCAGCTTGAATAGATAAGATTACAGAAGGGTTTCTAGGTCTATGACAGATGACAGAAGTGATAAATAATATCACCAATAAGATAGAAGTAACTCGTTCCGGCTAGAGTGTACGGTTATTAGCATATGAAATGTAGTGACACATTTCGACACTTAAAAGTAATATCTGAAAGGTTTAGTGACAGTTATCTGTGACACAGCAAAAGAGAAGGTGAGTTTGTATAAAAGAAGAGCAATAGTTGATTAGATAGGGATTAGTAAGTAGAAAAGTGAAAAGTAGAGCCAGCAAGTACGTCAAGCAAGAGATCAGTATTTGTATTACAGTAAGGAAGGTTAGTTCCTTACTTAGATATATGGAAGTATGAGAAGCAAAGGCATGCGCCTAGAGATTGTTAGAGTTCGCTCTAAGGGTATTACCATTACTACCAGTTGGGCATATTGAGCTTGCCCTAAGTGGTAGCTTTAGAGAAAAGCACAGTGAATCCTCAAGGGTAGAGATAAGTAAGTGAAAGTGCAGCATATGACTGTAGAGAAAACAGTGGAACCGGATGTAGTGGCAGGTACCTTTGTTGATAATAATACACCTTCTTTGATATTATCCGACTCTGGTAAAGCAGATCTTTGTTGTAGTTTTACATTATGTTCAGAGGGGTGTTCCACCCAGTATAGTAGAATTTCCTCTTGAGAAAGAAGTAACAGATGATGCGACTACTATTAAGAATAGTAGGTGTAGAAATAAAGCGATAAAGGGAGGCAATTGCCAGTTTCCCCATCAATCATGTATCAGTTGAGGTGAAAGAATTTTGAGTAGTTGTTAATGTGAATTGGTTAAGTCAGTATCAAGTTCAGATATTATGTAATCAGAGAAAAGTACGACTTTAGACCCTAAGTGGGGAAGAAGTGTTTAGTAAAGATAAATATATGAAAGCTAGTATGCCTGTTGGTTAGCAAAAGAAAGAAAGTATCTAGTCTTTGATTGTAAAAAGTTATCAGCCTTTGTGAGAGATTCTAGCAAGGAGAGGGAAGTCGAAGCAGATTTCAGATATATAGCAATTGTTGAAGTCAATGCAAGAGTTGATGGATAAAGTTTTATCCGACCCAGTACCTTACCGTAAGGTGTATTGACTTAGTTGTGAAAAAGAGGAAGATGACATGTTCTGAATATGTATAGATTACAGAGATAACGAGTATAGTTTGTTGAACTACGTTCAATCAATTAGTAATTGTGATTAGTGATAGTCAGTAATTCGTTCCAAGGGTTTAGAAGTACATGGTGTTAGTTTCAGAAAAGTATTAGATACGCTATGCAGGGAGAAATGGTATGTGAAATTATCCAAGAGTAAAGTGTAGTTGTAAGAAGTGCAGTCTTTAGGTTGCTTCGTTAATCAGAAAAGATTGAAACAGATTCAGCCAAGGTGAAAGCAGTGATGAAGTGGGAATCACCACAGAATCCTACAGAAGTAAGAGGTTTCTATGAGCTTGCAGAGTACTACAGATGAATTATACTAGAATTTTCTAAGATAGCAGTATCTCAAGTCCAATTGACTAGAGAGAGCAAAGAATTCCAGAGAAATGAGGATCAACAGAAAGTGGGTGATATGTTAAAGTATGATTGATGTATTACTCGAGTATTAGCATTACCAGATGAAATGAAAGGCATGGTGGTTAATAGTGATGTCCTTTGGTGGACGTTAGATTGTACATAGAAAAAAAGTTATGGTATATGCTAACTGCTAGTTAAAGATATATGAAAGCAACTCCCCAACTCATGATAGAGAACAGATAGTGAATGCTTTTATTATTAAGATAAGAGGACATTGTCCTTATGAAGTTAAGTGTACTAGCTATTCAGACTATAGTAGCCTTAGGTATTTCCTAGAACAGTAGAATATAAGTGTGTGTCAGTGATGGTGAGTAGAGCTTTTAGAAATGGTGTTTATGAGATTTTAAATATCCTGATTAAAGTTAATGTGGTTACAAATATTTTAAGCAGAAAGACAGAAACTATATGGATTCATATGTATGGAACAAGAATGGAAATACTTAGTCTCAACTTGATAAGTTTGAAGTAGCTCAGATTGAAGCTAATAAAGGAAACAATCAGTAGTGTATTAGAGTTTCAGTGCTAGAATTAGAAAAGATGGTCGCCAAGAATGAAACGTGAAATAGCAAGACATATTGAATACGTCTAACTCGTATTGAGATAGAGTAGAGCACCAGAAGTTATGTGGGAGATTATAGTTGCTAAAGATATTAGTATAGGATTAAGAGAATGTAAGTAATCTAGTTGTCAGATTGCATAGAACCCTTCGGGGGTTTGATGTTATATAAGAAGCAGTAAGTAGATTCACAGGAATATATATATTTTGTTCTAGGAAAGAATGTGTATTCTCAGAAAGAATGACAGATGTTTAGTTAGAAAAGATAGTAACCAGATATGGAGGTTCTGTTACACCTCATTTCAGTAATCCACCCTCAGGAGGAAGAACAGAGTAAGAGAAAGATACAGATACAGATACTAGAGGATAGACGTGAATCATGTGTTGATGATATCAATGGAAGTTAGGACATTTGTCTATTGTTAGCAGAGCTCTTTAGTTATCAGTTATTTGTTCGGATGTTGGTGTGTTACCATACGAGATGTGGGTGGTAAAATGTGTAAGACCCCTATTTGTTGGGAATAAAGTTAGTAAGAAAAAGTGGGATGGTGTAAAAACAGTATAGCGACAGAACGAGTATATACAGTAGATACGTGAGCAGTTTCAAGCAGGCCAGAATAGATAGAAAAGACAGGCTGATAAGAGGAGATCACTATTAGAATTCAAGATTGAGGATTATGAATTGTTAAGAATGGTGCCATGATAGGAAGTTAATGGATCATCGCAAGATGAGGTAAAGCAGTATACAAATTGGAATTACCAAAGAAGTTCCACCCTTGTGGGTAGTCAGTAGATGAATCAGCAGTTATTCCTCTATGCGATGAGATAGTGGATGAGATGATCAGTTATATAAAATAGCCAGTGGCTATTTTAGAGAGAAATGGTGAAGATTTATGTAAAAAAATGGATAGAACTTGTGAAGCTACAGGAAGATACAGAAAGGGTTCAGGTTACACTTGAGTTTATGTCTTTCATGGTCAGTATGTTGCAGACCGTCTACCTCGGTAGCGGATAGTGTGTGGTGTAAGGCTATTGTCAGTGCGTTGAGATAGCATTCAGAGATGAGGAAATGTAAGACTACCGTTAGTTCGCTACTGTAGCATTCAACCTAATGTGATACAGAGTTATGTATGCAGTAGATTTCGGGGACGAAATCGTTCCAAGTGGGGAAGAGTTGTAACGCCCCAAAGTTCAAAAATATTATGACCTGGTGTTATAAAGGATAGAGGTGTTTATAAAACTAGAAGGGCTAAAGTTGCCATTTTAAAAGTTGATAAGTCCAGGGACTATTTGGTAATTTCTGAAAAGTTTTATTATATATAGGAAAGTGAAGTTTAACTTGGTAAGTAACACCTTCATTTGCACAGCTACATAAACAAACAGCCTGGATTCAAGTGGTTTCTAAGCAAGAACAACAAGGTTAGAGTGTTAGAACAACATCCAAGTGATTCATGATAACAAGGTATGTATTCTTGAATGAGTTTTATGTATATTGAGTCAATAAGGTGATTTCAAAGGTGAAATCATTGAATGTTGCTAGTAGTAATGTTTCTAGTTGTTACTTAGTAGTTCCAGACGTGGTATTATGTTGTACAAGTTTTGGAAATGTTTTTAAGAAGAATTGGATCAAGAACAAGCAGCTGTGTTTTTGGCAGAAAGTTGCAGGTCGTCATGTACACGGTCCGTGTAGGTCTACACGGCCCGTGTACATGTGCTTTAAGCCGGTGATAGACCATGTAGTTGAACATGGTCGTGTAGAAGGTAAAGTACACGACCCGTGTAGAGGTCAAAGGCGGTGAAAGGCCATGTAGGGATACATGGTCGTGTAGCATAGAGGGTACACGGCCCGTGTAGGGTGATGTGTCAACACAGGGCATGTAGCCATGGGTAGTCGTGTAGCATGCAGGGTACACCGCCCGTGTAGGGTTACACGGCCCGTGTAGACCCTTTCTCAGTTCAGCTTGAGCAGTTAGTAATGTTTAGCTATTTCTCTGATACAGGATGGATACTAGACAGTTCACGTCACTTGTTTAGCATATTACTCCCAGCTACCTGGTGAGTATACTAGTCCTTTAGCATGTATAGCATATGTTTATGCTTTAGACGAACAATATGATATCCTTTTTATGAGTATGGTTTTATATGTATATATGTAGTATAGGAGTAGTGTATAGCTAACCAGCTGGTATAGCTATGCACAAGATCAGTATCAAGGTACATAGTTATGTACCAGATCAGTGACAGGGTGTACACTTATGCTGTATACCAAGAACAGTAACAGTTTATGTAGGTTGCAGGTGCCACGGCTTGGATGCAAGACAAGTGGGGAAGACTTTACTTCTGTTTAGGTTTATTTATGTTCAGTTAGTATGCTCACTAAGCGTTAGAATATGTTTCAGTTTTATATGTGTTTGCACGTGGCTTTTCCAGCAAGGTGAGGCCCCAGTGCGATGTTCAGCCGGATAGCTCCTAGTTTTTAAGAAGCAAACTTAGCACTACTTTGTAAAATGTTAGCACGTGTATGGTTAGAAACAGTGTTATGTGAAACTCCGGTATCTTTGGTACTAAATTGTAAAGATAATGTTTTTAAGTTAAAAACTAAAAAGTTATGTTACACATTGTACTTTCATTGTTTTAAAGAACCCAATAGAGTCACAGTGCACAAGACTATGGTTCATATACATAAGCCATCATACTCTCATTGTCTCAAAAGAACCCAGATAGAGTCAATGATGCTTAAAGAACCTTTCTAGTCGATAACATTTCACTCAACAACACAACAGCAGTAGTTAACCAAGAATAATACATTACTCAAAGTCCCTTGTTACCACCAAACATCAACTTGAAGAAAAAAGTACCAAGAGTTCTTCCAAGTAAGTCAAAATGAGAGAAAAGAAACCATGTGATAAACAAAGTTCCTAATTAAATTAACACACTAGTCCATCAAGTTTATTATCACTTTCTTAGTTTTGTCACTCCGAAAAATCCACGTTCGTATCTTCCAATTCTTCTTATGAAGCAATAATTCCTCAACCTCGGTTTTATGAAACGCCAAGTTAGGATATTATCTTCAATAAGAAGTATACCATGGATACACAATATTTGGAACATAAGCGCTCCCACTAGCTCTTGCATACATTCAAGTTTAATTTTCCCTTTTCGAAAACTCAAACCTATGATTTTCCCATTAAAGTGAAGAGTACAACCTTGCGATGTTTATTCAAGTATGCGAGGATACTTTCAACGTACAAGACACTTTCGGATAGTGTTGAAACACCCTTCTTCAAAATTCCCACGAAGGAATACGATCTTTACATTATAGTGATAAACACATGTATCCGAGTAATATTCAACATAACCACTAGGAAAATTTCCTTATGATACCATCCTCATGGTCACTCATAACGGGACATTTATCATTAGTTGGTATTTGAAGTTCAAGTCCATTAATATACTTCTTGGGCTTATAGACCTTACAAGGATACTTATAATGTACAAGACTCTCGGAAAGTATTAAAATAATTGTCCTCATAATTCCTATGAAGGAATAGGGTCTTTACGTTTTACTTCCACACTTTCATAGCCATGAGAACCATAAGTCATCCATGTAAACTTCAATATAACCACCGGGAAAATTTTCTTTTATGATACCATCCTTATGGTCAATCATATCAGAACTCTTACCACCGTTCGGTATTTAAAGTTGTCTACACCTCAATGCATGTGCACACTTTTGGTTTATACCAAGGCATCAGAATCAACCAAGTTCAATACTTGGATATGCTACATGGATTGCATCCCGCCCTCATTACCTCTCTCCTTCTAGTAGACTCTAGTCCTAGTACGACTTCCGATAGTCGTTGAATTCAACTAATCCTTTATCGAGTTATCTTCCTCTAGATATAAAACGTATATTTATCCGGCCTTATGACAACTTCTATCAGATATAGGAAGAGTAATAAATAATGCCAAGTACTCTAGCATCGCCATGCTGAGTTTCAATCATTACTGATTGCATGCTAGTGCAAACATTAGGTTTTACCATTCAAGAATCCGTTTACTCCCACTGGCTCCCATAGATATTAGGTTTCCACTTGCTATTGAGCAACAAAAATTTGTCCTCAAAAGTTTGTGAAACAAATATCTCACGGTCTCAACAGAACGCCTAATGGAGTAGCATCTTTAGTCCCCGGATTCATCCACCTCATGTCTAAACGTAGGCTAGAAAATCTAGACTTCAAATTAGACAAGCAAAGATACTCTTTCTAGTCTTATCCCCTAAGATGCGTGTTAAACCTTCTTTGTTAATCTTATACACAGAACATTGCCCGCCACATTTGAGCATCCCAACACTTTAGGTATGAATTTGCGATCCATCAAGTCCCGAACATATCTAAGAATGTTTGGTTCTTTCTCCAAGCAACCCCATATGTCAATGTGTCATGAATGAATTAAATTATAAGATAAATCTCATAATTCTTATGATGGTTAAAAAATCCACAAATTAAGATACTTTATATCTTCACAAGATTCAAGCAACTTAACCTTTAGCCCACAAACCTCGTTATGGTAATATTTGAACACCTCAAAGGTCTCAAACATACCCATTCCTACTACCAGAACCGGAAGAGGTAACGAAGTGCATGTAGTTATCCCCATGGATTTGCTTGAAAGAATCATTCTCATAAGTGTGGACTAAATTCAACAAGCTTTTAATCCTCTTACATTCAGCAATGAAAGATATACAAGTCATTTAGCCTAATAAACAATTCTCGCACTCATCATTTGATCAACTATCAAATGCATCCAAGATTCCAAGCCACACGGACCTTGGTGAAGCGAGTCTTGTTTACATAGCTGAAATAACCTTGTCAATTGGATAACTTATCCAAATCATTTTTGGATGTAAGCATACATATTATTCATGATTTTATTACTTTTAAGCAAAAGCTTATAAATGCCATGACATGGATAAACTCTGAAATAAACCACTAATGTATATATATCAAATACAAAGTAATATCCATCGTCAACCAGTGCACAATGGACTTGATATTTCTCTCGCCAAGCATGGCAGATAATATATTAATCTAGTAATGTAATAAAATAGCCAGATGGAATGGTTAGATCCAAAGTCCCAATTCTCTCAAACGAGACAACGTACAAGTTTCTCAATCTTGAGCTCTAGCTTTCCATGCCTTATGAGCTACTTCTTTCGTTTAACACCTACACTTTGTAACAAAACATTTTTGCAACAAACGTGAGTGTTATCGCCAGCATTTCAATAAATGTGGCTAGGAAGCAGAAAAACAATGGAGCTAATCATGAATGTACCTGATGACGAGGAGCTATTCCCTTATCTCATAGGAAGCTTAAACTCCTCCGAACACTCAGGACAAGCGTGGCGGCGCCAATCTCCATATTTACAGCAAAAATAGCAAACTTTTCCCTTAGGAGTCATATTCTCTTTCTCGGTTTTACGTTCCTTAAATAACCGGGTGGGAACGAACTTGCGTTTGACCATGTTAGACTTGAAAGTCTTTAGCATGCTAGGCAATTTGTCTAAGGATTCTACCATTTTTTCCTTTTGATAGTTTTTGATAAACACATCATAAGACGCGGGCAGGGACTGGAGAATCATATTTATCGCAAGCTCCCTTCCAATGGGAAATCCTAGTATATCCATTTGGTCAATATATGCCTTCATACGAAGCACATGAACACTAACCTTCCTACCTTCCTGCATCCGGCAACCGACAAGGGCCTTGACAAACATAAAGTTTTATTCTCTAATCTGATGTTGGAATATGTCCTTCAACTGATTAATCATGTCATACGCACTCATATGCCGAAGTTGCTTTCGCTGCTCGCAGCTCATAGTCGATAACATGAAAGAAGAAACATCTTTTGCGTCCTCGACACGTTTTTCAAAGGCGTATCTAGTGGCCCAACTTGTGTTTGTAGCAGGTTCCAGAAGTGGTTCCTCGAGGATCTGTAACTTATATTCATGGCGAAGGACAATTCGCAATTGCCTATACCAATCCACAAAGTTCACGCCTACGAGTTTCTCCTTTTCTAGGAACGAACGGAGTGATAAATTCGGTGTTGCGTTGTTAACGTTTGTCATCTACAATTTAGAGTACACGTTTTAGGGAATTTAGATATAATCCTTGTAGAAATAATTACCCAAATAGTGTTCTAAACATATTATTTAAACAAGGCTAGAAAACATATTTCACCTTACCTTATGACGGGTTTACCGCAGATCACAAAGTAAAGCTATTTAGGCCGGTAACCATTTTATCGATTGCAAACACTTTGCAACTTCTAGATCCTTGCGGGATCCATTGACATTCAAAATGTCTTTTGGCATGTTTGATCCCTTCTCGCACCAATTCTAACTTGATCCCCTTAAATGACTCAGCTAGAGCTTGACGCCGCCTAAGTATCACAAAGAGAATTGTAAACCGTCCGTGAAGACACACGATGGAACTCTCGCAAATAATTGGCTCGTGCTAAGGTCGACAACCTATATTTCGAGTTACCACACTCACCTTCCACATAGTTTAACTAGGCATGACTCGTGATAAAGCTCAACAATGATCCAAGATTCACTAGATTCGGGTGGTGTCATCTTACGGATGGCGGATGATTTACATTTTAAAAACATGATTCCGGTTAAGACAATTTTAACCAATTTTGAGAATTAACAAATCAATTGATAAATACAATTTTATCCATTTATAATATAATACAAATTTATATTATCTTTTTAATTCCATACGCATGGAAAGATATATAAACCAGTTTTATAAATCTTTCCGTTTTTATATATTTTGAAAAACTATCTACCAATGCGATATCCTACAGATCCATGCAAAATAATAAATACATAAAACAACCACGCATACACAAAAGTTCGGTAACATGCCCAAATCCTACGCGTTTTCCTTACGAGCCACACTCGGAAAACAAGGTCAACTAAGGAATTCACAATCAAAAGTACACAGTTTGGCGTGCTCCCACTGAAGCCGGCATCTCCAAAAGAGCAATCCGGACTCTATGTTGGCGAGACATCAACGCCGTGATTCCCGTTGGTTTATTACATACAAAATCAACTTCTATTCTATTTTACGAATACATAGAAGAAAAAGGGCATGCAAGCCACAATCCTGTGCTACTAATACAAGTACATTGGAATAAATAAACGGTATGCAAGCCGTACCAAATAATAATTATAAAAATTACAACAATATGGCACGCAGACCACCAAAACCAAATAAACGAAACACCACAACACATAGGTTAAAGGGCATCTAGTTAACGAACCACAACCAAACACAAAGCAAAATCATGGTGTGCCACAAAACCACGTCCAATATATTTTGATCAAGATTGCCAAAACAAAACACCCAAGTCACAAAAGGAAATCTTTGTACATATGCATTAGTAATTTTAATACACCTTTAAAATTACATATTCATATATATACACCTATAAATATATATTTTTATGTACTTCAGGCCAAGCCATACAAAATATATAAATTCAAGGAATCAAAATATAGTGAGGAAAAACTAGATCCAAGACTAGTCTAACCAACAAATCCTGAATTTAAATATATTTTTAGAACGTGTATCAAAAACAGTTTCTGGGCAAAAAACCGGAGGGCACGAGCGTACCCTCTAAGGGTACGGGCGTGGCCACCCATCTGCAAGTATACAGTTTAAAAAGTTTCAAGTATCAAACAATATTCTGCAGGCACGGCCCGTACCCCCATTGGTACGACCGTGCCTCGGCCGCCGGCACGCTCCGTACCCCGAGAGGTACGGCCGTGCCCGGTCACTGGAAAACCAGATTTTGACAGAAAACTTAAAATTCCAGTTTCAATCCAAATGTGCAAAGCCATGTTAGAGAAGTCTCTGATACCACTGTTGGGTTTTCGTGGTTCAAATAAACACAATGGAAGCAAAAAGGGTAGAAAATAATTTAGTTTGTGAACCACGCAACACCCACCAAGCGAACCAAAACTCTAGACAATATCAATGCAACACAAAACAAGAACAAGAATGAGAAATTATACCATACGAGTACTTCAACTTCCATTGGTGTTGATGAAGGTTTCAGGTGTATGAACACAACAAAGTGTTCCTCTACTGGTATCGACACCAAGTGTGTTTGATCCTCACTTGCTAGAGTGCTTGTATGCCAACGTCAACATCACCACTATAGAACTAATACCACTTGAAGATTGATATGCCAATATATCTTCCAAGTGTGTACAATTAGAGACATATGAACTAACTTGAAGTTACAAGTTCATGTGTGTTTTCACAAAGAATTAAGAAGAAACAAATTTATATATTTTTCTTCATGTTTTTCAAAACTAGTTCATCAAGAAAACCAACCTTCAAAAGGCTCTCATATATCTAAAAACGTTTCATGAGTTACTAGTGTAAATACCCATAGAGCGACATTCAATCTACACTTAAAAGCCCAATTGAGTTGGCTGTTATAGCTTGAGGCACGGCCGTGCCTCACAAGGCACGCCCGTTCCAGCCCACGGGCACACCTAAGTCACGCCCGACTTAGGCTCGTGCTTTCGCACTAGGAACAGTCGTACCTTCACGAGGCACGCCCGTGTTGTCCCCATTGGGTACACCCTAGGCACGGCGGCCTTGGGCCCGTACCAAGCATAGGGCACGCCCATACCTTCCCCAGGCACGGCCCAACGAAAACTCATTTTGGCATTTTTGTCTCTCTTGTTCAAAGGTGTTGCCGGAATCAATGTTTGGCGTGTGACCCAATAGGCCTATGCCTCATCGGCAGGGATACCAACTCGTGTGTGTCAGTATCACGCAAGTGTTACAGTTGTGGGGGAAATGGCCACTACATCAAAGACTGCACACAAAAGAAGAAGAAGGATGCTAAGTACTACAAATAAAAACTCAGAGTATCGAAAAAGAAGAGTGCTGGTAGGGCTATGATGATTTAAGAAGATCAATTTCTGTCAGACACTAATGACAGTGATCTAGAGGAAGAGGCACAAGCTCAATTCTGTCTCATGGCTGATGTGGAAGAGGACATTATGACATCTCCGTGGAAGAGCTTGATGTTGAGGATGAAACATAGGTACATTCTAACTCTATTTATGGTGCAGGATCGAGCATGGAACATGTTCAAATAATAATTGACTGCACATAGAAATTGGGAAAAAAATTACATATGTCACACATAACACGGGATAGAATGAAATCCATAATAACTCAGAAGGAGACAGAAACTCAACAACTTATAGAGCAATCTGAACAAGAGTTATCCAACCCCAAAACAAAAATCAGTGAAAAGGAACATGAATTAATTGAAATAGTTGCATCAATGAGCACACAAATTCATGATTTAAAGGAGGAAAAGATCAGCGCTGAAAAGGACACTGAATTTATAATCAGAGAAAAAGGTGAACTCTTTTCAAAAACAAAAGAACTGGAAGATACACTGATCAAACGACGCTAAACACAACAAACAATCTTTCTCAACAAATCCAATGAAAGAAAATTTTCCAAATGGACCTACCATGGTCTGGGTTTTGAAAACCCAAGAATAAGTGAAAGAGTAACTGCCAAGCAATTATACAATTTTAATCTCATGAACGATGACATCAAGAAAAATATGGTGTTTGTTGGACGAGAGGAAGAAGTTGTTGAAGAAGACTTTAAAAAAAATTCTAAATTAAAAATAGAAATACCTTTTCACTATCAGGAAATAAAGGAATCTACTTTAGCTGGGTCATAAAAACATAGTGAGTCAGATGATTTAGTGCTTACATATTAGGATGCCCTGAAAAAGCCCGAAGTCATTCGAGAAGCCAGGGTTTATATCCCTCATATTGTTTTACAACGGCGTCTTGAAGCACTTGAGGCTTTCTATTTTCAAACGATCATCATGAGTCATTTAGAAAACAAAATAATTGAATAAGAAAAGGTTGTTCTTGTCACTGTCAAAAGGAAACTTTCAAACAAACTTCAACAACGACTTCTACTACTCAACCTACTAAGAAGGCCTCAAGAGCATAAAAAGGAAAGATGGAAGTAGAGGAAGTTACTTCTCACAAGTGGATTCCAATATCACACCATCAAAATCAAACATCCACGAGTGGGCAACCCAATACTATTGCAAAGTCAAATCTCAAAACATATCACACATTCAATCAAAAATCTCATGCCAAGTTTGTCACAAAAAGTTCACACCAAAGCACAACTAATCATTTTGCTAATGTTTCAGATTTGAGGATAGTTGGCAAATCCACGAGAGAGTTTAAAAAGAAAAAACTTGGAGTAAAGTTGCTAGGTTTTGCATTAAATTTTCAAAGAAGTGTCATCACATTTCCAATGTTGCAAACAGTTGTACTTCTTTTAATACAAATGAAATGAAAGCGTCCACTTCTTTCTATGTGAGTACTGGGTGTCTACATGGTCACTACGAACTCAATTGTGAATATGATAAACTTAGAAAATATTTTGGAATTCGACCATGTGAAAGTTGGAAACTATAAAATTCAAATCAATGCAATGCTCCATTCATCAAATCAAGAGGTATAGCTGTTCATCGGTTGATCTCTAAGCATGCATTACATCTGATGAATCACTAAAATTACACCAACCGAATAATCACAATCCAAGAAGTAGAAGAATACAAGCATGGTGGTTACAAGGAATTTATCAAAGCATGGAATGTCACTGAAGCTCAATCATGAAAGCAAAATTCCTCGCATACACAAAGCACAAAATCATCAGTCTCTAAGTCAAAATCAATGCCCGCGCAATTCAAAAGCCAAACACATGACAAAACTGGAACAATCAACCAAAAGTGTTTCCAAACCAAAACATAGAAAACAACCATCAAAGAAAAAAAATACAAGAGTAAACTTCAACCATAGATGGTTCAGGTATGGAAACAAAAGAAAACGGTTCAAGTATGGAAACCTAAAATCACAACACAATCCCCAGTGCTGGAAAAAGGGCAAATTCCACTAAAAATTATGACTCAAATTGTTCCTCATCCATTTTGGGTCAAGAACTATAAGTTCAATTCGGAAGAATAAAATGGTCAGTGGAAATCACAGAAAACCATACATTGTATCTTAAAAGAGGTTGCTGATTTAAGTCAAACTAACAAACAAGGACCCATTCTTTTCTTTGTGAAGGAACCTAATCTCCTGTACCTAGACTTTGGGTGCACAAAGCATATGACTAGAAACAAGAGTCCTCTATAAAACTTTGTTCCCAAGTACTCTAGGAATGTTTGTTTTGGGAATGACAACATGACACCAATTCTGGGGTACAGAGATATAATAAAGAAAAGTATAAAAATTAAAAAGGTTTCCTTTGTGGAAGGTGTTGGGTTTTGGTGGCATCCAGAAAACACAGTGGAAAGAATACGAGTATAAAACAA
The DNA here is from genome assembly GCA_038502395.1 of Dittrichia graveolens. Classification (NCBI taxonomy): domain Eukaryota; kingdom Viridiplantae; phylum Streptophyta; class Magnoliopsida; order Asterales; family Asteraceae; genus Dittrichia; species Dittrichia graveolens. Next base: position 57,656,868 of record JARJIL010000003.1, read on the forward strand.
CTTTAATCTTATGCCACCAATCATACCACCCAATGGACCATACTCTAAACAATAGCAATGCAACTAAAAAAAAGAGAACAAGGACAAGAAATTATACCATACAAAATGCTTTCTTCTTGTTGCCTTTGAAAGACGAGTAAACAAGACAGTGCACCTCTATCAGTATCCACATCAAGTGCTAAGGATCCCCACGTTCTAGCTATGCTTGGACGTCGCCAAGAGCACCACCAACTTTGATCTAACACCACTTGAAGATTGATATGCCAATCTATCTTCCAAGTGTGTATGTTGAGAGAGTATGAACTAGTTATCAATTACAAGTTCATAGGTGTTTTGTTACCAAGAACCAAGAACATCATCATACATGTCTATGGTGTAAGAACAAGTCATAAGACCAATTCTCCTACCAAAAACCGTCCCTTAAGTTACCTGTAACTAATGACATAAAACCTACATTTAACTAGTCTTAAAAAGCTAGTTAATTAGGCTGTTACAGCATGAAGCATGCATGTGCCAGCCCACGGACACACCCAAGTCACGCCCGACTTGGGCTAATGCTTATGCACTAGGTACGGCCGTACCTCCAAGAGGCCCGCCCGTGCCGGTTCCAATGGGTACGCCCTAGGCACGCTGGCCATGGGCCCGTACCTAGCATAGGGCATTCCTGTACCTTCACAAGGCACGGCCGTGCCCAGCCCAACCAAAACCCATTTTGGAATTTTTCTCTCTCTCATTCAAAGGTGTTACGGGAATCAATACGTGGCGTGTGACCTAATACGCCTATGCCTTATCGGCAATGATACCAACTCGTGTGTATGTAAGTGTGTATTTTCCAACAGACTCCCACTTGCACATGACACACCTACGAAAGGTAACACCGACATAGAGTGGTCTCTAGCAAAGCATCTATGCCCCCGAGTTAGCATAGGGTATGTCTCCCATGATAAGTACCAACCTGTAAAGAATGGTCCTACAAATAAGTGGTTATTCATTCCTTCATTCGTGATATCCTATGTGAACACAAGGCATGGAATAAAGTCAACCTTCAGATCGTTCACGATTATGTTTCTCAATTCTAGATTAGTGGTGACCAACAAACCAAGTTAACATTGAATCGTCATCAATATAACTTGAGCACGGCCATGCATATGAAAGTCAGCACTCAATCATCGAGGGGCCCATTGATATCTTCTCCATACATAGAGGAACAAATTCCTTTTGACTACATAGTCCCGCCACATAGATAACACTCTACTCAATCACCTCCCTTATAACGACCAGTTACGGACATCTTTAGAAAATGATCAAAGCAAAGCGAACCTATGCTTTGGAATCACATGTATCTCTAGTTCAAGGATGAAACGCCATTATCATCCTGAGTTACTTATAACCAGAACCATGAAGTGAACTCAGGTGCGGGTCCTCGAATCACTTGAAACCCCTTTCAAGTACAGGCAAGAATCACGTTTATCAAAACCAATTCTTCACCTCAATCTTAATTTATACTCCCTTCCCATAAAGTATAACCGACTGTGGAGATTTAGAATGAAAAACATTTTGGGAAGTGTTTAAACATGCTAATATGGAACACAGTAAGGATTCATAAAAAATACCCACCCTCAGCGTATTATTAAATCTCCATTTAATAATCGATATACTATGAATTACAATACTGCTTAATGTCCCCAAAATATAAGTACAAATCAAACCAAAACAATATTCAAGCCAATTCACATGCATTAGAAATGCTAGTTGACCTAGTATGATAAACATCACTAGTCTATAACAACGGCTTAACTAGTGTATTTGTAACACAACATCCACATGTACTTTTGTTATTTACTTATATCTCTTTTGATGAGACTACTTTAAAAGTATGCATCAAAGAGATCTCATTTTTCAAAATATTAAAGTAATCACACCCTCATTGTCTCAAAAGCCCACAATAGGGTTAGTGATACTTTAAGAACCAAAAATCAACACCACAAGTTAGGAACATAAACTTTGATCAAGATCAACAGTTATCCAAGTAGAAACACGCATTAGAGTAAATACTTACTCCAAGCCTATTCTAATCGTCAAACATCAAGAACATATCTCTATACTTCTTGAACTAAAAATATCCAATTTTGTATCTCCTAAGTGTCCTTATGGAGCAGTAACTCCTGAATTAGGTTCGTAGATAACCTAATATTGTACACACTCATGTGCTCGAGCTGCATTTGCAACTCTAAGCTCATAGTTGACAACATGAGGCAGGCAACATCGTGCGTGTCCTGAACACGTTTTCCATATCCGTATCGGAAGGCCCAAGTCGCATTGGTAGCTGGTGGCTCTAGAAGGAGATGTTTGACGTGGTGTTATTATGGCTTGACATCTATAAATAACAAGATTACGAGTTTTGGTTAGTTAGACAAACCTTGTTAAAGATAATTACCCAATATGTTTAAGAAAAACAATTATTTTAACAAGGGCTAAGAACCTTATTTCACCTTGCACCGTGCCGGGTTTGCCGCGGATCACGTAGCGAAACTATTTAGGCTGGTAACCATTTAACCAATTGTAATCTCTATTACAATTCTTAGACACTTGTGGGATCCATTGACATCCTTTATGTTAGTTGGCACGTTTGATCCCTTCCTTACACCAATCTCAATATATAATTTCGTTTAGCTCGTGCTTAGCTTGACAACTATCCAAGAATTATTTACCAAAATTGTAAATCGTCCAACAAGACACACGGGTGGCACTCTAGACCATCAATTGGCTCGTGCTTGGCTCGACAACCAATTATCCGAGTTATCCCACTCACCTTCCACACAACTACGCAAGGAATGACTCGTGATTAGCTCGACAATCATCCTTGTTTTGTTAGATTCGGGTGGTGTCGTCTTACGGATGGTGCGTGATTTATGTTTTGCAAAACGGAAATTTTCCGGTTTGTAAAAACCTTCTTGTGAATTAACAAAGTAAGTGTCAAAACGATTTTAACCACTTTCTAAATATAATACCAATTTTATATTTTGTTTGTCAATTCTATTTGTGCCAGATTGTTAACCATTTTAACAAACACTGTATTTTATTTAATTTTTAAGGAAAAATTACCTAGCATGCGATTCCTAAACCATGCATATAAAATAAAACACAACCACGTAAATAAAATAAAATCCGGTAACATACCCAAAATCCTATGCATTTTCCCGTGAACCAAAACAGGGAAAACAAGGCCAAAACCTAAGGACAAGGTAATATCTTGTTGGGTGAGCTCCCACTGGATCCGACACCTCCAATAGCGCGTGGACTCCATCTCTCCAAGACGTCATCATTATTGTTGGAACTCGTGGTAGGCACAAACGCAGCGGAAGCAAACAAGAAAGTAGCATGCAAGACATAAAAAGAAAGCACACACAAAGCCCATAACTAGTTCCAATGGTGGAACACACTACAACGCAAATTGCAACTACAGAACAAGAAAGAGTAGAAAGTACCTCCTTACCATGGCTGGAATTCGAGCTCTACATGTGGATTGGGATGAAGATGAAGAAACAAAAGGCTTCTTCTCCATTGCAAGTCCACAATAAGTATGCTTAATCCCATTGTACTAGCAACCCATAGATGAACGTCCACCATGACTCCATCATCTGGAACAGCCCATACAGATCTCCTCTTGCACCATGAAACACTTACCACACTCAAGAATACCGTACCCATATGCATCACAGACGGGGAGCGGCCTCTAGCAAGACATCCCTGCCCCCCAAATCAATGCGAGGTATGTCATCCTGACAAGTACCTAATCACCATCCAAACGGGTTTGAAAAGGTCCTACAGATAAGTGATCAATCATCCTATTGTTCGCGATATCCGGGTGAACACGAGACATGGTACAAAGTCATTCTCCGATCGTTCACGATTATGTTTCTCGACAAGATTGGTGGTGACCAAAATATGCAAGTTTGCAACTGATAAACTATCATTGCAAGCATGAGCACGGCCGTGCATTTTGGTGTCAGCGCCCAATCATCGAGGGGCCCAGGGATATCTCTCTAAGTAGAGGAACAAATTCCTTCGACTACATTGCCCCATTACATCGGTAATACCTTCCCCAAAAGCTTCCTTTATAACAACCAGTTACAGACTGCGTTTGAAAGCAATCAGAACAAGGCAGACCAATGTCGTGGAAACACATGTATCTCCGGTCTAAGGACGAAATGATATTATCATCCTGAGTTACTCTTGACATGTACCATGAAGTAAACTCAGGTGTGGGTCGTCCAATCACTTGAAACGTTTTTCAAGTATAGGTAAAGTATTACGTCTCTCGTATTAAATCCCCATTGAATACACGACCAATGCTTTCCCTCAGTCTTCATTCAAACTTCCTTACGATGAAGAGTGACTGACTGTGGACATTTAGAATGTAAAAAACATCCAGGGATGTGGTAAACATGCTAAGATGGAACACAATAAAGGCAACTGAGAGTACCCGCTACACGCGTATTAACAAATCCCCATTTGATAATCGATACTAGCAGAAGCACAATGTTGCTTAACGTTCCCATAATTTGCATATCAAAATTTCAACTAAAACAAACTCAAGCCAAGTCTTTGCAAGCATTAGTATGTCAATCATCACTATCTTGCAACTACGGCTTTAGCAAAACTGATCCGCCACCATGCTATCCGTGTGTATTCGTAAGATGACCATATCTCTACCTCAACCAATCACTCAAAAGTGTGCGTTGGTGAGATAACGGTCTTTTGTCAAGCTATCGCACCTTCATTGATTCATTAGAACTCAATAAGATCAAGGATGCTTGATATAAAGGTTATCTTGCACAAGCCATTCCACTCTCATTGTCTCATAAGATCCCAATAGAGTCAGCGATGCTTTGAGAATCATACTTATTAACAACACCATATTTAGTAGGATCACGAACCCCGATAAAGATCGGCAGTTATCCTAAGAAGTATATAAGCAAGCATTTGAATAACAACTTATTCTATGTTGCTTCTTACTATAGATCAACAAGAACATATTTCAATATTTCTTTAACTCCTTTCATAGGTTTTGTATGTCCTATAATCGTTCTGGATGCATAATTCTTGATCTAAGCTTTTCCAAGCAAGATCAGGACATTATCTCCAATACATTGTATGTGCTAGACATATTTAGAATAGGATTACAAAATGCTCCTACTAGCTCTGGCATTCATCCATGTGTTATCATTACCTTTTGAAAACTCAAACAAATGATTTTCATATCAAAGCAAAGACTCTAACATTGAGATGGCAACATAAGTCCACAAGTGGACTACTTAGGGTTTGTAGATTTCATTAGGATACTTATTGATAGTGAAAGATCCTCGAAAATGTTGTGAGCATTTCCTCAGAAATTCCTATTAAGGAATGTAGTCTTCACTTCTATCCAATATAGCCTAAAAGGCACTTATAAAATAAGTATCCGTGTGGACTTCAACCTAACCACCGGGAGAATGTTTCTAGATGATACCTTCCTCATGGTCAATCATCGTGAAACCATTCCTACCAGTCGGTATTTGAAGTAGTCTACAAACTTATCCATGTTTGGTTTATTTCCTCAAATAACCAATCACACCTCGCGGGTTCACACCCAGGTGTAGGATCAACCAAGTCGAAACCTTGGATATCCATCATGGATAGCATCTCATCTTATCATTTCCTCCTTTCTCCTAGCGGACTCTAAGCCCACTACGCTTTCCGGTAGTTGACGTATTCATCATGAATCATCATTAAGTTGTCTTCCTCAGATATAACGAGTTATATCTTTCTGGTCTTATGAAAACTTCTACCAAGAGGTAATGATTTTATGCCAGGTTCTCCAACATTGCCATGCTGAGTTTCAATCATTTCTGATTGGATTCTAGTGTCAACATCAGGTTCTTCGATTCAAGGTATACTTTACTCTCACTTGCATCCATGGATATTAATTTCTTAAGAGACTCTACCTTTGGCAACTTACATGTTCTCACAAGGTTTGTCATGACAAATATCCCATGGTCTTAGTAGAGTACCTAATGGAGTAAATACCTCTAGATCCTGGGTTCATCCACCTCACGTCTAAACGTAGGCTAGACAATCCAGACTTTCGAATAGACAAACAAGGATCATCCTTTTCGTCATATCCTCTAAGGTGCTTACATGACCATCTTTGTTGTTCATACAATTTAGAACTCATGCCCACCATTTGGAGAATGACCCAAAACAATTTTGGACATAAGAGTGTAACCTATCACTTGTCGGACCATATCAAAATGTCCGGTTCCTCCTTTAGACGACCACATGTAACAATGTGTCTTAAGAGAAATGAATTGTGAGACAATCCCATAATTCTTATGATAGTCACATAAAATATAAAACTAAGGTACTCAGCATCTTAACCAGATCCGAGTATCATAGTTGCATTGCCCTCTCTATCATGTACCTCGTTATGGTGAGTTTTGAACAGCTCTAAGGTTTCAAAAACTAGTCCATTAAAAATAGACATACCATCCCTTCTACCATCACCGGTAAAGGTAACAAGGTATCTAAAGTTACTCCTTAATGTTTGCTTGAACGGTCAACACACTAAAAGTGTGAACGAAATCCAACAAGCTTTCAATCCTCTCACATACTCAAGTGAAGGATGTTTAAGTCATTTAACCTAATAAACAAGATATGCATTCAACATTTGACCCATGGTCAAAGGGTTCCAAGTTCCTAAACCTCACGGATCTTGGTGAAGCAAGTCTTGTTTATATAGCTAAATCGACTTCTACATAAGGATAACTTATCAGTACGTTTATGATCGTTCTATTACTCCTTAAGCAAAAGCTTACTTTAAATGCCACGACATGGATAAACTATGAAATAAATCACTACTAATTTCAAAAGTCAAAGTAATATCCATCGTCAACAAAGGCGTTTAGATATAATGTCTCTAACCATACATGACATAAACATACATCCAATAAAGTAATAGAATAGCTGGAAGGAAAGGCAAGATACAAACTTCCAATCATCTCATTAGGGACAACAACTATGTTTCCCTTTTCGAATTCCAACTCTCCATGCCTCATCCGCCTACTTCTCTTTTAACACCTTCACTTTGTAACAAACAAATTTTTGACAAACGTGAGCGTTATTGCTAGCATTTAAAACCTAGCCTTTAGAAGTAGAAGAGCAATGGAGTTTGATCATGAATGTTCCTGAAGTCAAGGAGCTAATTTCTCTTACTTTTAAGTGATTTTAGCTCTTTCAGGCTCATAGGGCAGGCGTAGTGGCGCCAATTTTCCAATCTTTCCGTAGAAGTAGCAAATTACCCCTTCTGGAGTCTTATCTTGAGGCGCAACGTCATTGCCCTCGAACTTCACAAATAAGGTAGGTTTAGTAAAACCAAACTTTCCTTTTGAGGTCAATTTCTTCTTCTCGGTTTCTTGTTCCTTTATAGTGTAAGCGGGAGTTGGTGAGGCGAGCCATACTTTGGCCATGCAAGACTTAGCAGTCCACAACATGCCATAATGCTCTATCAAGGACTTCTCCATATAGTGCATGTGATAGTTCACAATGAACTATTTACATCACGTGGGCAGGGACTTTGGAGAATTTTCATTCACCACAAGTTCCCTCCCTATGGAGAATTCATGCCTCTCCTTTAGGTCCACATACGCCTTCATATCAAGGATATGGACACTAATATTCCCGCCTTCATGCATCCTTCAACCGATCAAGGCCACGAAGCACTTTTACATGCATATAGATGTCTAGGTCGCGTTGGTAGCATTTTGGCTCTAGAAGGGATTTCTCTAAAATGTGCAACTTTGACTCATGGTGGAGGACAAGCCTCAACGACCAATCCTAGTCCACGAAGTCCACACTAATGAGTACCTCCTTCTTTAGGAACAAACAGAGTTTTAAGTTGAAGCGGTGTCGTTAACGTTTGCCAATTAAAGATATGAGATTACACGTTTTAGTTAGTTTTGATACAATCCTCGTTACGATAATTACTCACTTAGTTTTAAGAAAACCAATTATCTTAACAAGGGCTAAGAACCTTATTTCACTTCACTACATGACGGGTTTGCCGCGGATCACTTCATGAAGTTATTTAGGCCGGTAAACGCTTTACCAATTGCAATCCAAGATTACAACTCTTACACACTTGCGGGATCCATCAACACTCATAGCGTCGGTTTGGCATGTTTGATCCCTTCTCACACCAATTCCTCGTTAAGCCGCTTTGGAAACTCGGTATAGGCACGACAATTACCAAGGCGTATTAAGTTGGAATTGTAAATCGTCCATCAAGATACACGGTGACACCCTTGACAATCATTGGCTCGGGCTTAGCTCGACAACCAATAATTTCAAGTCGCCACACTCACCTTCCACACAGATCCACATGGAACAACTCGTTTTTAGCTCGACAATCATGCCATGCATCACTAGATTCGGGTGGTGTCATCTTACGGGTGGCGTGTGATTTACATTTGAGAAAAACGGGACTTTTGTCTTTCCGGTTTAAAAAACCTCTTTTCAAGTTGATTAACAAACAAGTGACAAAACGCATTTTTTACTTTAATATAAACCAATTTATATTTATTTGTTAATCGTGAGCGCGCAGGGTTTGTTAAGCAATTTAACAACTCTTGTGAGTTTATTATTTTGAAAAGTTTTCTAGCATGCGAAGATCCAAAACAACCACGCAAGAAAATAACAAAATAAATCACAACTACGCCAAAGCAAATATCCGGTAACACGCCCCTAAACCCTATGCGCCCTCCCCGTGAGCCAAACGGAGAGAGCAAGGCCAAACTAAGACACAACCAAAAGGCCTCGCCGGATGTGCTCCCCTTGAATCCGTCATCTCCAAATGATCCAACGGACCCAATATAGCCGAGACGTCTCCTCCATGACTCTCGATGGTTGTCTTCGGTCTTCTTTTCACAATTACAAACAATTTGAAAAGAAACAGCATGCAAGCCGCGATTGCTATTCTAAGCTACTTACAACAAGTACAAAGGAATGCAATGGCATACAAGCCATAATAAATTTACAAATTTACAAACCGAATTAAATATTATTACAAACCATTGTGACTAAAAGTCACCAAATGAATGAATACATAAATGAACAACCAACAACCAACACATAGGTCTAACGGGCAAGGCGTTACCGGACAAAACATTAACCACAAACAAAACATGGTGTGCCACAACAAAACCATGAAAAATGTATCTCAATTAAGATTGTTCAAACAAGCAACGCACTCAAGGCACAAAAGGAACAATCCTTGTACATATGCATTAGTATCCCAAACACTTTGAGAACACACATTTATATATACACAATATAAGTATATGCATGTGTGCATTTTAGGCCAAAACCACCCAATACATATAAATATATGAATCAAGACACATAAACGGGGCTTTTCAAGTGTCCAAACAAAAAGGACAGATTCTGGAAAAACAGAATCGAAAGGTGCTAAAACCGAAAATTTATTTCTTTTATAAACAAGGATAAAAACACTGTTCACGAGACGTTCACGGCCCAGAAGCCTTCACGGCCCGTGAAGCCCATGAGCTCCATGACTCTGACACAGTCAAAACCTTTCACGAATGACACCCCATGAAGCCACTCGTGTAGGCTTCACGACCCGTGAAGCAAAAAGCTCCACGGCCCGTGAAGCACTTCTGGACAGAATATCCATTTTCGGTTTTCAAGCCATCAAAGTGCAATTTCTTTGTAGAGATGGCTCTGATACCACTGTTGGAACTCGTGGTGCTCACAAACGCAGCGGAAGCAAACAAGAAAGTAGCTTGCAAGACATAAAAATAAAGCACACACAAAGCCCACAACTAGTTCTAATGGTGGAAAACACTACAAAGCAAATTGTAACTAAAGAACAAGGAGTAGAAAGTACCTCCTTACCATGGCTGGAATTCGAGCTCTACATGTGGATTGGGATGAAGATGAAGAAACAAAGGGCTTCTTCTCCATTGCAAGTCCACACCAAGTATGCTTAATCCCACTGTACTAGCAACCCATAGATGAACCTCCACCATGACTCCATCATCTGGAACAGCCTATGCAGATCTCCTCTTGCACCATGAAACACTTTCCACACTCAAGAATACCTCACTTAGTGTATGTGTATCTTTTCCTTTGGAGACAAGAGAGAACTAGTGTCAAGAGTGAGTTCTTCATGTGTTCTCTTAGTATCTATGCCTCATTGACCTGCATCTAACCTCAAAAACCCGGCCATAAAGCATGGATTTTGATTGGACCATCAAATGGTCCAATAAAACACAAGTGTCATAACAACTACCCTCTTCACGACCCCTCACGGGCTCTCACGGGCCGTGAAGCCTAAGTGCGCCCCGAGGGGACTTAGAACTCCAAGAGCTGTGGCACCCGGTCGAGACTCGTGAGGGCATCTCCTTCACTACCCCTCACAACCTCGTCACGGGCCGTGAAGCCCAGAGGCATCACGACGTGTGGCGGCCGTCGAACAATCGTTAGGGTAGCCTTGTTCATGACCCGTGGAGCATCCTTCACGGTCATGAAGCCCCGAATCAAAACACTTTTGATTCTTTGACATTCTCCTTCCACATTAAGCTGTCGGGATCAATCCTTGGCGTGTGACCCAATAGACCCGCGCTTCATTAGTAGTGATACCGGCATACGTGTGTCAGTGGGCAGATTCCAACAATTATGACTCCCGTTGACACCTCCGGTTTAAGTTCTATACTATTTACAAATACATAGAATATTCAAACGACACGTATGTCGCATTCCTACACTATTTATACAAATACACGGAATAAAAGAAACGGCGTGCAAGCCACACAAATAAATAAATAAATAAATATTACATCAATACGGCACGCATGCCACCTAAAAACCAAATTAGTCACCACAACACATAGGTCAAAGGGCATATCATGTTACCGAATTAAATCAAACGCAACAAAATAAAACATGGTGTGCCACACAAAACCATGAAACATATATTTTGATCAAGATTGCCAACAAAAACACCAAAGAGACAAATGGCAATCCTTGTACATATGCATTAGTAATTTTAATACAACTTTAAAATTACATATTCATATATACACCTATAAATATATATATTCTTATGCACTTCATGCGAAGCCATACAAAATATATAAATTCTAGGAATCAAAATATAGTGGGGTACAACCAGATCCAAGACTGGTCCAAAACAGCCCCAAACCGAATTTTATAGAATCACCAAAAACACAGTTTCAAAATTCCAGATTCTAGCCAAAACACGACGGGCACGGGCCTGCTCTATGAAGGGTACGGGCCTGCCCGCCCGTGTACCAGTATTCTGAATCAAACAATTTTAATCTAGTTAAAAAAGCCTGGCCGTGTAGGTACTGCTGTGCCCCGGCCGCTGGCACGCCCCGTACCCAAAAGGGTACGCCCGTGCCCGGTCACCGGAAAACCATTTTTTACAAAAAATCCCGGTTTTCAAACCAAGAGTGCAAAGCCATGCTAGAGATGGCTTTGATACCACTGTTGGGTTTTGGTGGCATCCAAAAAACGCAGCGGAAAGAATACGAGTATAAAACAATTTTAATCTCATGCCACCAATCGCACCACCCAATGGACCATACTCTAAACAATAGCAATGCAACTAAAAGAAGTAGAATAAGGACAAGAAATTATACCATACAAAATTCTTTCTTCTAGTTGCCATTGAAAGACGAGTACACAAGACAGTGCTCCTCTATCGCTATCCACTCCAAGTGCCGATGAGGCTATGCTTGGACGCTGCTAAGAGCACCACCAACATTGATCTAACACCACTTAAAGATTGATATGCCAATCTATCTTCCATGTGTGTATATTTAGAGAGTATGAACTAGTTATCAATTACAAGTTCATATATATTTTGTTACCAAGAACCAAGAACAACATCATACATGTCTAAGGTGTAAGAACAAGTCATAAGACCAATTCTCCTTCCAAAAACCATCCCTTGTTACAGCATGAGGCATGACCGTGCCTCACAAGGTATGCCCGTGCCAGCCCACAGACACACCTAAGTCTTGCCCGACTTGGCCTCATTGTAAAGTTTAAAATTGTATAGATATAGGAATTTACTTGAGAAAGTACTCATAGAGTATAAATAGGGATATGACCCTTGTAATAAGTGAGTTTTACCATAATCAATGTTTAAGTGTGTGTTTTGTACGGTGTAAATCTTCTACACACTACATTCTTGCATTACTCCACTTGGGACTAACACTCATGCTTATGCACTAGGCACGGCTGTACCTCCAATAGGCACGCCCGTGCCGGCCCTAATGGGTATGCCCTAGGCACGCCGACCTTGGGCCCGTACTTGGCATAAAGCACGCCCGTACCTTCACAAGGCACGACCGTGCCCGGCCTAACCAAAATCAATTTTGGCATTTTTCTCTCTCTCATTCAAAAGTGTTGCCGGAATCAATACTTGGCGTGTGACCCAATAGGCCTATGCCTCATCGGCAGTGATACCAACTCGTGTGTGTACCAGTGGGCATTTTCCAACAGAAGGACTGGGCCACAACATATGCAGCATCAGCCAGTTCTGTGATAAAGACATGGAGGTCACATTCAAGAAGAATTCATGCTCAGTCCGAACAGAAATAGGGGATGTACTTCTAGCTGGAACAAGGAAGTCAAATATCTACTCAATTTAACTTAAGTAACATTAACTTAATAACATTAACCTTGTAATGGCATAGAAAGCTCTCTCACCTCAACTTCAATAACATTAACAAGCTAGTAACTGGTGATCTTGTGAGAGGCCTGCCTAAGTAGAAATTCAACAAAGACCACCTGTGTGAAGATTGTGAGAAATGTAAGATGCAAAGATCTTCTCAAAAAATCAAACACATCTGCACTACCAAGAAATCAATGGAACTTCTGCACATGGATTTATGCGGTCTGGTGAGAGTCCAAACACGCAGTGGGAAAAAATATATTTTGGTGATTGTTGATTACTACTTCAGATATACTTGGGTCAAGTTCCCGAGATCAAAGGATGCAGCCTCTCAAGTTATCATATGCTTCATCAAACAACAACAGAACAAGTTTGAGCTTAATGTTGATGCCATTCGAACTGATAATGGGAATGAGCTTAAAAACAAAATAGGGTGGTAGAACGACGTAACCGAACTCTAGTTGAGGTTGCTCGTACTATGCTGTCCTATTCTAGTCTCCCGCCTTCCTACTGGGCTGAAGTTGTCAGCACGGCATGTTACACACATAATTGTACCGTCATTCATAAACGCTTTAACAAAACTCTATATGAATTGGCAAATGACGTTGAGCCTAATATCAAATATCTCCACATATTTGCTAATAGGTGTTTTGTACTCAATGAAAGGATAACTTGGGAAATTTGAGGCCAAGGCTGATGAAGAATTTTTCATAGCTATATACAAGAGTCTAAAGCCTACGGAGTTTTAAACAAAAGGACAAACTATGTTGTTGAATGCATAATTGTAACTTTCGACGATATGTTGGATGTTAAACCTTTTCAAAAACAAAATGAAGTTGCTTTTGGACAAGTAAGTTCAGGACCAGTAATTCAAAGACAAGAAACAAATACAAATCTTAACTCTACTAAATATGATTTAGATTTCCTATTTGATTTCTTTCAATCTGAATATAATGTTCTTAATGATAGTGACAGGAATGATGTAGTTTCTCCAACCACAACTACAACGGATGATGACAATTCTTCATCCTATCCTACAATGGATTCTTTGTCTACATCAACTGTCAATCCAACAGTAGTAATTCATGAGCTGGTTTATGAGAGTATTCTAATTTATGATTCGGACCCAATTTTTAATCAGGAGGATACAAAATTAGCACGAAGATTAGATAAATTCTTTCCTTAGATTAACAACCCCTAAGGAATAAGATGGACACAATCCCATTCAGAATAACAGATAATATGTAACATTCAAGATGGCGTAAGGACTCATTCTATAACGGAAAATAAGTTCCTTCACTCTAGTTACCTAAGCATGATTGAACCCACTAAACTCTCCAATGCAATAGAAGATGTTGATTGGGTCATTGTTATGCAAGAACTCAATCAATTTAAATGGTTCAAGGTTTGGAGACCGGTACCATTACTAGAAGATAAATCAATTGTTGGTAGCAATTTGTTTTGCAAGAACAAACGAGATTCCGATGGAGTGGTAGTGAGAAATAACGCAAGGCTGGTTGCAATAGGCTACAACCAACAAAAGCTTTAAGGTTTTTCAAATGGACGTTAAGACTGCATTCCTAAATGGTATTCTCAAGGAGAAAGTGTATGTCTCTCAACCTAAAGGATTTGTCAATCCCAAACTCCCACATCATGTTTATATTCTAGACAAAGCGTTGTATGGATTAAAAGAAGCCCCGAGAGCTTGGTATGATGTCTTGTAAGAATATTTACTGAGTAAGTGATACAACAAAAGAAAAACTGACACCACTCTCATTACCAAAGCTAGAGGAGATGATCTAATTCTAGTACATATTTATGTGGACGACATCATTTTTAGATCTACAAACCCTAAGTACAGTGATGAGTTAGCATTTACAATGCAAATTTGTTTCCAAATAAGTATGATGGGAGAGATGAATTTTTTTTCTCTCAGATTACAAGTTAAACAACTGAGCCATGGCATTTTAGTAATTCAATCCAAGTATATCAAAGATTTGTTGAAAAAGTATGACATGCTTAGTTATTCATCACTATCTACCCCTATACCTTAAAAAACAAATCTGTCTGCTGATCTTGATGGAAAAGCAGCTGCTTTAAAAACATGCAGGGGTATGATAGGCTCATTATTGAATCTGGCGACTAATAGGCCAGATATTATGTTTTCTACATGTCTATGTGCTAGATTCTAAGCTAATACAAAGGAATCACATTTGCTTGCACTAAAAAGAATTTTTAGATATCTAAAGGGTACTCCTGATTTAGGTCTGGGGTATCCAAGAGACTCAAGTTTACAGTTATATGTCTATTTAGATGCAAAACTATGTATCTACTTCAACTGCTGAGGCTGAATATTTTGCTATTGCAATATGTTGCTCTCAGAGTATGTGGGCAAGACTCAGCTTTCTGACTTTCGTTTGAAATATGATATGATCCCACTATTGTGTGATTCACAATCTGTCATTGCCATCTCATGCAGTCTAGTTCACCCCTTAAAGAGCAAGCACATTGACATATGTTGTCATTTTATAAAAGACAATGTGAAAAAGGTCTGATTGAATTACGGTATGTTAAGACTAAATATCAACTGGCTGACCTGTTCACTAAACCATTAGACGATACTAGTTTTAATGAGTTAGTGTCTAAGTTAGGCATGTTGAATTATAAGGCCTGACAGTCTGTTTTTCACTTTCTATTCTTAATGGTCTATTTCTTTTTTAGTTTTGAGTGGCTATTTCACATTGTTTGTTCATCTTGTAGATAATGAAAGCATAATTTGAGTGGGATTGTCAATCATACGTACAAGCTACGAATGCTTGTAGGGGGAGAAGTTTAACAGAAATTTCAAAAATCACAAAACATTCAAATATGATAAAAGTACAAAAAATTGATAAAAGGAAAATTCACAAATGTTTGGGTTTTAATTTGATAAATGAAAAATCCAAAAACATTTGTGTTTTAATTTGGAAAATGAAAAATCCAAAAATATTTGTGTTTAATTTGATAAATGAAAATTCCAAAAATATTTTTTTGTAAGATTGAATGATTTTCTAGTATATCCTTCGAATTCAAAACACACACTTCGAATTCGAAATGGGTGAAGTCTTTTGACTTTAAGTGCAGTTAGGTGTTTCAAGTTTACATGAGGCTACGAGTTCGAAAGATATGAATGTACTCTTCGAATTCGGAAACTTGGCTTCGAATAAAAACTCCAAATTTGAATTTGTATTCTACGCTTTAACTTTGCATTCGAAGTCTTCCTTATCATGAAGACTTTGAGCGCCATTTTTATTTACATTTGGACTTAGAATTCGTATTCCTTAATCCAAGAACGCTTCGAGCGCCTTTCTTGGCTTCGCATGCGAATTTTCTCCACTTCCACTTCAAAATTCACAAATGCAACAAGGCTCCGAGCAACTTCTTGGCTTCGCATTCGAAGACTTTACACTTCGAACTCCAAACAGTGAACCAAAAGTTCTCTTCAAGCACCCATCAACAGAGATCCTTCGAACTCAAAGTATTCACACTTCGAATTCAAAGTCTTCTTACTTCGAATTCGAAACAGTACTTCTCTGTACACTTCGAGCGCCTATTCCTACTTGAAGCAAGTTCACTTCGAGCGCATGTCGATTCAAAATACTTCACACTTCGAGTGGATACTCTTTAGTTCTATAAATAGGAATTTCGAACTTTGCTTCTTCTTTACGCATTCTAAGATTTTGAATTTGTATACCATCCAAGGTTCGGAAATTCCCTTAATTAGTAACTTTATTGTGTGATGTGCTTTGGTTGCCTAATTAAGCTTAGGAGGTGTTTAGAAACTTGAGGGGTTAAATAAGTTAATTTGAAATTAGAAAGGAGGGACCATATGTGCCAACTTTCAAAGATTTATATATATATATATATATATAGCTTTGACTCGTGAGGGTGAAAGTTCTCATAAAATCACCTACAAACTTCACGTAAGCTCTAGAGCACAAGTTTCTATTTGAAGTTTTGAGCAAAAACAACAGGAAACTAGAGGCTACATCTGATCCTAGTTAATCACAAGTTGGAGGTAAGGTTTCATGCTTGAAGTTCTTGAAGTTTTAGTGGGTTTTAGATGATTCAATGGTGAATCATGGTTTTAGCTTGTTCTTGTTATTGTTCTTAGTTTATTTGGTGTTTGGGGTGTAGGAAACATCCCGTAGTGTTTTTATAGAGTTTTTGTCGGATTTATGGCCAAAAACCGCGACGGTAAGGAAGAACAGTCGGCTGGTCTGTAAGGTACACGACCCGTGTATCGGTACACGGTCCGTGTAGAGTGGAAGGCTATCACATGCCATGTTGGTATGCATGGTCGTGTAGAGATTGAGGTACACGGCCCGTTTAGGTGATTTGTCAACACCGGCCATGTAGCCAGGACATGGTCGTGTAGCATGTGGTATACACGACCCGTGTACATAACACGTCCCGTGTAGGTGACGTGGACAACACTGGCCATGTGCTCAAGTGAGGTCGTGTAGAGTGCAAGGGACACGGCCCGTATTGGTTTACACGGCCCGTGTAGGTTCCCTGCCCTGTTCCATTTGTTAAGTGCAGATCTTGTATATGTTTTGATTATATGATTGTAGGGAGTACTGTTTGACGTATTCTTAGTCTATCTAGCATATCTCTGTGTCATAATAATTGCTACGGTGAGGTTTCTAAACTGTGATTCATATTTGTGATATGTGTGTTACATTGCAATGTGCTATATTATTAATCAGATGATCACAAAGAGAGAGAGAGAGAGAGAGAGAGAGTTGTGCATGTTGCTTTGTGCAGTAATGGCTATAGGCAGCGTTTTAGCCTTCTTGGCGGATGCTAAGATGGTGAATTACTGTATCCATAAGAACTGTTGTAGCATTCTTATATTTGTATACACATGCATATATGATTTATAGTTTAGATGTCTCACTAAGCTCTTGTAGCTTATCAGATACTGCTTACTGTTGTTTTGCAGGGTGTGATAATTCCAAAGGCAAGGCCCCGGTTTGACTATCGATATTTGTATGAGGAAAATCGTGTTTTAAAACTTAACGCTTGGTTGTACTTTGGGAACAATGTCTTTTGATGTAAATATTTGAGTAGCACATTTTTGTATGAACCTGAGGGTTCAAAACTACTTTTATTGCTTCCGCTCATCTATAAGATAACTCTTTCTTATCTAAAATACTTTTATTTAGAGATTATTCTTGTTTTAAAACTTGGGGCGTTACAACTTTGTATCAGCGCCACGGTTAGAGGGATCTGGAGGTGTGTTATGCATCATCTGGACTTAAACCATGGTTCTGAGGATTTTGAGTCAAACTAGAGGCTTGCAGCTTGGTGGATGTATTGTGTATTGTATTGAGAACATGCTAACTATTTATGTTGGTATGATTGGTATTGATATACCAGAGATGTTAATGATATTGATGTTAGATACGTCATGCTCTGTATGACATAATTTTTAGTGATACATGGCCTAAGCCTGTGAATCGGGACTTTTTGTGATAAAGTTAAGATCGAACGTGTGTAGTGTGTTTTGAGTAATATAAGGGCCCATATTATTACAAACACATGATACAGGTTAGAACTTGATGGAATCATGAGCACTCGTGTGAATCGGGTGAGGGGTACTTGTAAGAGGTAGTACACTTGATATTATAGATGCCTTAGCATGTATAGAACTACTTTGGATATGAGAATAAGTGTACTGAGATGTTGTATATATTTGAGATTGTTTGATATAGAGGATAGTGTGGTAAAGCTACCGTATACCTTAATGCTTTATCTATGCTACTAGGATGGTCAACACTAGAGGTTCTCGAGCTAATGATCGTCATGAGGGTGGTGCTAGTATTAGACGGGAGGGAGTAGAAACCAGTGTGACAAGTAGGAGGAGGCCACCTGTAGTCTGAAATACTCAAGTAGATGAAAGCCTAGAATTGAATCAAGGGTTTGCTGAGGCTGAGCCAGAGTGACGATTGCCAAGGAAATTGGTAAGCTTTGGAAAAGGTTATACCGTTTATTGTTACCCAAGTGGTAGAACATCTAAAAGATCATACATGGGAGGCTGTGAAACAGGAAGTAGCAGTTGCGTTAGCTGAAAGGGGTGAGAGAGTTAATCCATAACCGCAGGTGATTATCAAAGATGCACGGAAAGGTTGTACTTTTAGGGATTTTGCTGCATGCCAGCCACCGTTGTTTCATGGATCCACCGATCCAACTGTTAGGCAAAGGTGGATATCAGAATTAGAGGGAGCATTTCATAGTTGATTGTGTGCTCCGGAGAATAAATTAAGATTTGCTTTAAATCAGTTGAGAGGTGTTGCCAAATATTGGTGGGACCTGGAAATGAAAATGAGGGGCGCGACACAGATCGAGGCTATGACTTGGGAAGAATTTAAAGAAATCACTACGGAGCAGTTTGTTCCGCAATCTGAGATTGATCGTATTGTTGATGAGTTCCCAAAGCTGAAACGGACTACAGAAACAGTTCAAGAGGTTAATGCCAAGTTTCACGAGAAGGCACGTTTCTGTCCTGATTATATGGCTAATGAGAAAATGAAGATGTATCTCTACATGATGGTTTTGAAGCAGAGTATAATAGAGTTTATTGAGTCAAGCAAGCATCAAACCCTTAAGTCCATGATGGACGTTGCATGAGCCAGAGAATTAGAATTGGAGGGACAGGTAAAAGAGAAAAGGCTAGTGGAAGGATCAGCACCACCGAATAAGAGGCCGAGGGTAGACTATGGAGAGAGGAAGGAAGCACCGAAAGTGTGTCAGATGTGTAAGAAGAGTCATTACGGGAATTTTCACAGTTCTTTAAATGTAAGTTTTCATTGTTATCAGCCAGGACACTAGAAAGCCAACTGTCCTCAATTGGCTACATCAAACCGGTCAACGGGTTCTAGAAATACTCCAACCCTACCTCCACTGCGTTTTAATGAAAATAAGAAGATAAAGAAAGAAGATGTTTCGAAAATCAAGGGGAGGGCCTTTCAACTGACTGCGGAGGAAGCGCAAAGGAAACCCGATGTGGTTGCACGTACATATCTCGTAAATTATCTGCCTGCTCTCGTATTATTTGATTCTGGTGCTAGCAAGTCATTTGTATCTGTTTCTTTTTGTAAAAATTTTGAGCAAGTATGCGGTAAATTGAATTCCCCTCTTGAGGTGGAAATAGCTGATGATAAAGTTGTGCCCGTAACTGATGTGTATAGAGATAATGTGCTAGAGATAAACACTGTTAGATTTCCTATTGAACTTATACCTATGCTTATGAGAGAGTATCAACTGGTTGTGGGAATGGATTGGCTTTGGCATTACCATGCAACCATTTTCTGTGGGCAAAATTGATTTGAGTTCAAGCCCCAAGTGGGGAAGAACTATAAATTTTTGGTGACAGAAAATGTAACAACGCTTCCAAAAATAGCGAATTTAGTAATAATTCGTATTTTAATTATGAGTAGATCTTTTCAATCAAATCAAATCATCATATTAGCAGCGGAATTTTCTTTTCAAAAAGGTTCATCAGATATTTACATCGTTATTAATCCAAAATAACTATTGGTGTTGCCGAACATACAAGAACCAACCATAAATATCACATTACATCATATAACTAAGTGTTCGAACCCACATAGGTTTATATACATCAAAAGCCGCCCACCTCACCAGGCCTTCTAGTCTTTACCTGAAAAGGGGCAACATAGCACCATTAGCTAAAAAACGTAGCTAGTGAGTACATACTTATCATAAGTATCAATAAAGCAAGTCATGCAACATATAGGCAATCAATCATTTCTAACTTATCACATTGCGATCTGCTGACAAGATCAGTAAGAGTCATGTCTTGCAGGGTAATCAATCCCGCTCAACAACTTAGACTTGGGGATTAGACACAACCAACCGCGCTCGTGGGGGAGCATAAAGCAGTCCACGAAGCATCGTTCACAGAGCCAGAGGCCCCTCAAGTAATCCAGCGGTCATCCAGCTAATTACCACTCACGTTAAGGCACGACGGTTCTGCAGAACCTACGATCCGGAATGCCTCCCGAATCACCGTTAAATCCCGAATTACTCATGGGATCTAGTTACAGCCGACTGACCTTAACCATGCTTCAGATAGTCTGCAGACAGTGCATATACATACATACATATGATCCCTTAAGGATCCATCATCTTACATGCATAACCATTCGTACATTCATTCAGTCATTCATTCATACATAACATCATTAACAACTAGGCGGTTCCAATTTGGACCCGCTGGCATGCACCTAATATGATCTATAGGTATTGAGCATGGCATAGCACATTGATTTCATATCAAGGCTTACCTTATCACTCTTAATCGTACCTGCAATAATACTTAAGCATACACAAAATTCAAGTAATCATCTAGCAATCAAGCCTTACTCTATTGAGTCTTACGAAAGCTGGTACTCACCTGAGTAGCTTAGAACTAACAGATATTTCACTTCAGCTTTACTAACGCCACAAGTTCACCTAGAACATCATTACTTATGTTAAGTGTCTACATAATCGAGACACAACTACTTACAACAAGATTAGGAACCCCTAAAGTAACCGTAGACCAACATACAAGGCCAAGTTGACCATTTATATGTAACACATAAAAACATAAACAATCTGTGAATTGTTACAGAAATCACAACCTTGCGGCAGCAAGCACTAATGCTTGCACCCGCAACCAACATTGCTTGCACCCATAAGCACCTATACCAGGATTTAGTGTAAATCCAACAAAACTTGCGGATTTCAGAATTCAGTCACCCATTCTCGGATTTCAGAATTCCAACACTTGCTTGCGGATTTTGGGATTCCGACACCCCTTACGGCCGCAAGATAGGGCCTTGCGTCCGCAAGCACCTATCGGATTTAGTTACTTTGTCTATCTGATTTGGTTTTTTAGCTTATCGGATTTTGTCATTCGAGACTCCTTGCGGCCGCAAGGGAGGTCCTTGCACCCGCAAGCAGACTTGCTAAAGAACAGGAAGGCTACAGCACCCCTGTTTTGACTGTTTTGATTTCAAATCTCACAAATCGAGTTTCTAAATTATTTTCAACATTAGTACATCTTAGGGAACATTCATCTTATCCCAAAAACAATCGTTACATCAATTATAACAACTTACACAAGATTTGGGACAAAAATCAATCATTTGACCCACTTGAATCAATTTTCAAGAACTTCGTCAAAAACTCCATTTTAATTCACCAATCAAGTTGTAGGAAACTTGTAATTGTTATGTGAATCAATTAACATCAATTCTAGAACTCAATTTGAGTTTAGGTTGATTGAATCATAAAACCCACTTGGCAAGAACACTTACCAAATGATGAAGATGGTGATGATTAGTCATAATCACACTAATTGCTACTAGAAATCAGCTTTGCACTAGAAATCTACAAAGATTTTTTCAATATTTCAAATAGAGAGAGTTTTCAAGTTGTTGTCTGTGTTTGAACTCACACACACTGACGTGGGTGTATATATGGCTTAACCGCCTTTGGCTTTGAGCCAATCAACAAGGGGTATTTTGTTCCCCTTTTCAACTTACAACTTGACCCCCATTTACCTGTTTCAACTAAGGGGTATCTTTCTAGAATCCTTACTTAAATTCATTCATAAAATAATCGTCTTACTTACATTACTACTACTTCTATAATTTAACATATAATTACTAAAACACATAACAATTAAACACATAATAATAAATACAGATACTTTATTATTATTTCAATTAATTTACACACACGTACATACAAATTACAACTAGGCCTAATTCGAGGATGTTACAAATCTACCCACCTTAAGAAGATTCCGTCCTCGGAATCTACTCAGTGATAAATAGGTGAGGGTATCTTGTCTTCATTTCGTCTTCATTACTTCCCGTTCCTCTGGGGATCTAGGGGATTGAGTCTTACTCAATACCAAACCATGTGACATTGGAATGAACCCCTTCTTGGAGTCTTCCATCCTAAACCGCTTTAGGACTTTGTCAACATATGTACTTTGGCTAAGCCCAATAAGCCTCTTGGATCTATCCCTATAGATTTTGATCCCAAGAATATAAGTCGCATCTCCTAGATCCCTCATTGAAAAAACAATTCCCTAACAAGGTTTTTACACCTTGAAGGGTCGGGACATCGTTTCCAATGAGGAGTATGTCATCGACATACAAGACTAGGAACACAACTATGCTCCCACTAGCCCTGACATATACGCATGGCTCATCCTTGCTTTTCGAAAAGCCAAACTCTTTGACTTTCTCATCAAAGCACAGGTTCCAACTGCGCGATGCTTGCTTAAGTCCATAAATGGACCTCTTAAGCTTGCAGACTTTATCCTGATGCTTGGCATGTACAAAACCCTCGGGTTGAGTCATATAGACCTCCTCACTTAGTGTCCCATTAAGGAACGCGGTTTTTACATCCATTTGCCAAATCTCATAATCATGAAATGCGGCAATTGCCATAAGTATCCGGATAGACTTCAACATAGCCACCGGGGAAAAGGTTTCATCATAGTCTACACCATGAGTTTGCGTGAAACCCTTAGCCACCAGTCGGGCTATTGAAGGTGTCTACCTCTCCATCTATGCCGGTCTTTCTCTTAAAGACCCATTTGCACCCTACTGGTCTACACCCGGGCACCGGATCTACCAAATCCCAGACATGGTTATCCGACATAGATTGCATCTCTGACTCCATAGCCTCTTTCCACCTAGCGGACTCAGGGCCCACCACGGCGTTCCAATAAGATGATGGTTCATCATGATCCATCACTAGGTCGCAGCCCTCAGACATGAGAAACCCATATCTCTCTGGCTCGTTGCGACTCCTACCAGATCTTCTAAGAGGTAAAGGATCCGTGTCAGGTTCTTCAGCAGCGCCGTGCTGAGAATCATCTTGTGAACTAGTGGCAACTTCAGGTTGGTCATTCGAGGCTTCTTGAATCTCTTCAAGACCAACCTTTCTCCCACTAGTGTCTTTGGATAGCATCTCTCTTTCAAGAAAAACGGCCCTCCGAGCAACAAATACCTTGTTCTCGGACGGTTTGTAAAACAAATATCCCATAGACCCGGCAGGGTATCTAATGAACAAACACCTCTTGGCTCGGGGTTTCAATTTGTCCTCCACCTCACGTCTCACGTAGGCAGGACAACCCCAAACCATTAGATATGAAAGTGATGGAACCTTTCCATGCCACATCTCAAAGGGTGTCTTCTTAACCTTCTTAGTTGGTACGAGGTTAAGGATTCTAACGGCCGTTTCCAATGCATAGCCCCAAAAGCTAATGGGTACATCTGTACGTCTCATCATACACCGAACCATATCCAATAATGTCCGGTTCCTCCTCTCGGCGACACCATTTAATTCTTGTGTCCTAGGAGGTATCAATTGCGAAACAATTCCACAATCTTTTAGATAGTCACGGAATTCCGAACTTAGATACTCACCACCACGATCCGATCTGAGCATCTTAATTCGTTTACCCAATTGGTTCTCAACTTCGTTTTTGAAAGTCTTGAAAACCTCAAAGGTTTCCGACTTTTGTCTCACCAAGTAGACATACCCATACCTACTAAAATCATCGGTAAAGGTTACGAAGTACCTTGAGTTATCCCTAGTGACATGCTTGAACGGACCACACACATCCGTGTGAACGATATCCAACAAGTCTTTGCCCCTCTCACAAACGCCGGTGAAGGGTGCTTTGGTCATTTTGCCCAGCAAGCAAGATTCGCATACATCGTCCGACCCATGGTCAAATGATTCCAAGATCCCATCCGCTTGGAGCTTGGCGATGCGTTTCTTGTTTATATGGCCCAAACGACCATGCCATAAAGATAACTTATCCAAATCATATTTGGATTTAGAACCAACATTCATGATTGATCTATTACTTTGCAAGCATACGCTTGTCTCATACATGCCACGACATGGATGTGCTTTAAAATAAAATAAATCATTTTTAAAGCATGAAATAATTCCATTAGAGAAATTAAAGTCAAATCCATCGTCAACAAGTGCATAGAATGATAAAAATTTTCTTGCCACGCAGGGCGAATAAGATACATTTAGTAAAGTAATAGATAAGCCGGATGGAAAGGCGAGGTCCACGCTCCCTATCTTCTCAACCGGGACAACCACTTTGTTTCCCATGATGAGATCCAGCTCCCCATCAACCAAGTCCCTACTTCTTCTTAGTACCTGCACATTATTAACTATGTGAGTACCACACCCGGTGTCCAAGACCCAAGCGTTAGAGTAGAAGTGTTATGGAGTTCAATCATATACGTACAGGAGGCGCCTTGTCCCTTGGCACGAAGCCTCTTGAGCTCCTCCGTGTACTTGGGGCAACTACGCAGGTAGTGTCCCTTCTCCCCGCAGAAGAAGCAGGTGGCCTCTTCCGGTGAGGGGGCTATAGGAGCGGGTTCCTTCCCCTTCGGCTCCGGCGCCGGGAGTGGCTTGGGCTTGGGTGTTGCCACCTTCGCCTTCCCCTTTCCCTTGCCTTTGGAGCTTGAAGCGGGCCGCTTCCTCTTAGCACCACCTTTATGGATGGCTAGGACGGGGGTGGTGGTCGTGAAAAGTTTTTTTAATCTGTTTCACGAGTCGTGGAGCGTACTGGCTTCACGGGCCGTGAGGGCCCGTGAAGAGCAGTAGCTCGTGAAGGCGTCGTGAACAGGCTGTTTTTGGCCTTTTGGAAAAGAAAACTTGATATGGATTTTAGCATTTGATTTTGGTGTTTCTAGAATCATTTTAGGCTGTTTAGCCTTGTAGATTAAGTCCCATAATATCCTAATTCTTTTATATGTATGTATTGGGTGATTTTGGCATAAAATGCACACATGCATACATGTAAATTGTGTATGTATTAATATGGATTTCAAAGTGTTTGGAATCCTAATGCATATGTACAAGGTTTATTCTTGTGCCTTTTGTTTTTGAATAAACTTAATTGGGATATTGTGTTATGCATGGTTTGGTGTGGCACACCATGCTTTGTGGTTGTTTCGTTTTTGTGAGCACCGGTTTGAGCCTAGACCTTTGTGTGGTTGTTTGGTTGCTTTATTTGTTGTTCATTCATTTGGTTGTTTGTACCACATTTGGTTTGTAATAATTTATTTAATCCGGTTTGTAATAATTTATTTATTTGTGGCTTGCACGCGAAAGTATTTATTCTTTGTAATTGTATATTAGCTTAGAATAGATTTTGTGGCTTGCATGCCATTTCTCTTTAAATTATGTATGTAATGAGAAGAGAAGACCGGAGGCACCAACAGGAGTCTTCGGAGACGTCTTGGCTACCTCAGATCCGGAGGCGCGGGATCGAGTGGGAGCACACCACGAAGTCTTGGATTGTTTGTCCTTAGTAGACTTAGTTCCTCGTTTGGCTCACCGGGGAACACTTACGTTGGCTCAAATCGGTTTTGTATGCGTGGTTGTGTAGTTTTATTTATTTGTTTTCCTTGCATGGTTGTAGGATCTTCGCATGCTAGAAAATCTTTTGAAAATAATAAAACTATATAGTTTTCCTTAATTGGTTAACAAACCCCGCTCGCTCACATGATTAACAAACGAATATAAAGTGTTTATGTTCAATTGGTGAAAAATGCGTTTTGTCACTTATTTGTTAATCAAAACGAAAAGAGGTTTTTAACCGGAAAAACAAAAGTCCCGTTTTTCTTAAAAACGTAAATCACACGCCATCCAAAAGATGATACCACCCAAATCTAATGAAGCATGGGACAATTGTCGAGCTTAGCCCAAGTTGTTCCATGTGGACTTGTGTGGAAGGTGCGTGTGGCATCTTGAAATCTTTGGTTGTCGAGCTTAGCACGAGCGAATTATTGTCAAGGGCGTCATCGTGTATCTTGTTGGACGATTTACAATTCCAATTTAATACGCCTTGATAATGGTCGTGCCTATACCGAGTTATCAAAGCGGCTTATTGAGGAATCGGTGTGGGAAGGGATCAAACATGCCGAACCGGTGCTATGAGTATCGAAGGATCCCGCAAGTGCCTAAGAGTTGCAATCACGGATTGCAATTGGTAAAGCGTTTACCGGCCTAAATACCTTCACGAAGTGATCCGCGGTAAACCCGTCATGTAGTGGAGTTATGTTGGGTTCTTAGCCCTTGTTAAATTTAAGTGTTAAACTACTGGGTAATTATTTAACAAGGATTAAAATACGTCGAACTAACCTTTTGTGTGCTTTGCCTTCTTTTAGATGGCATCTACAGGCAACACCGCGACACACATTTCACTCCGTACATTTTTGGAAAAAGAGAAACTCGTAGGCGTATTTCAACTGCCTAGAAGCATAGGCAATCACTCTATCACGTTGCATCAGAACGCAACCCAAACCCACGTACGAGGTATCACAATAAACTTTAAAGTCTTCTGAACCCTCACGCAAGGTAAGGATCGGAGCTTCACATAATAATCGCTTCAGGGTCTGAAAGGCTCCCTCCTGAGCTTCCGACCACACAAGCGCCACATCTTTGCCGATAGTAGCCAGCCAAGCGAAGGAAACTTTTAATCTCGGAAGGAGTTCAAGGAACTCCCCAATTCATCACAGCCTCCACCTTAGCTGGATCTACTTTGACACCATCTTTACAAATGACATGGCCGAGGAAATGAACTTCCTTAAGCCATATTTCACACTTGGACTACTTTACCTACAACTGTTCTCGTTTAAGAGTTTCGAGAACCTGACGAAGATGAAGGTCATGATCAGCTTCCGTCTTCGAATAGACAAGAATATCATCAATAAATACAATCACGGATCTATCAAGAAATGGATGACAAACACGATTCATTAGATCCATGAAGACGGCAGGGCCATTGTTTAAGCCGAATGGCATAAGCAGAAATTCATAATGACCGTAACGAGTTCAGAAAGCAGTCTTGGGGATATCTTCTTCATGAACTCGTACTTTTGGGTTTCGTGGTCCAAAAACCCAGCGGAAGCAAAAACGAGAAATAAAAGGTTTCAAAATTTGACCACGCAACGCCTACTAAATGGACCAAAACTTTAAACATGTCAAAGCAACTAAATAAAGTGACAAAGAAATAGTATCATACCCTTGAAGCTATCTTCTTTGTGCTAACGGGTTTGGAGTTTGGAAGTTACACGTACTAACTTGTATACCGCTAGTGAAGTTAACACCAAGTTCTTATCGATCCCCACTTGCTAGAGTGTGAGATATGCTAATCCCTACAGCACCAAATGTTCAACACAAAAGAACCAAGTCCTTGTATATTCCTTTGTGTATTTGAGAGAATTGTGTGCAATATATATATCTTAGTATGTCAAGGTCATGGAACATAACAAGAAAACTTCTAGGGCCTTATATAGAGCTCCAAATTGAACTCAAAACCGTCCACCATGAAGCCATAATCAATTACTAGAGTTATAGCCATAAACACCACCATAATCAGCTTTGAAAGCTGATTAAAGAAGTTGTTACAGCACAAGGCACAACCGTGCCTCACAAGGCACGGGCGTGCCAGCCCAAAAGGCCACGCCCAAGTCATGCTTGACTTGGGCTCGTGCTTGTCCACTGGGCACAGGGCATGGGCGTGCCTCCAAGAGGCACGGGCGTACCTAGCCACAGGCCACGCCCAAGTCACACCCGTAGTGCACGACTGTACCTCATAGAGGCATGGGCGTGCCTTAGCCTACCAGAACCTATTTTTGGTTTCCTCACTCACTTGACCATCTGTGATGTCGGAATCGATACTTGGCGTGTGACCCAATAGACCCTTGCTTCATTAGCCATGATACCAACTCGTGTGTGTGTGTGTCAGTGGGAATAATACAACCGACTCCCACTTGCACATGAAAAACTCACGAAAGGCATCATCGACATAGAGCGGCCTCTAGCAAGGCATCTATGCCCATAAGTCAGCATAGAGTTTGTCTTCCAAAAACAAATACCTAACCAGAAGGAAAGGTCCTACAGATAAGTGAATATTTACTCCTTCGTTCACGATATCCGTTGTGAATGCAGGTCATGGAACATGATCAACCTCAAATCATTCACGATTATGTTTCTCGATATAGACTTACTATGACTAACAATACAAGTTGCAAAATTGATCCATCATCAATTCAACTTCAGCACGACCATGCATTTTGATTGTCATCAGCTTAGTCAACGAGGGGCCCAAGGATATCTCTCTAAAAAGGAACGAATACCTTTGACTACATCGCCCAATCATAATAACAAGTTCTTGCCAGAAAACTTCCCCTATAACAGCCGGTTATGAACGGCGTTAGAAAGAAATCTAAACAAGTTCACATTATTAGTCAAGAAACACATGCATCTCTAGTAAAAGGATAAATAACGTTATCATCCTGATTACTTGTGATTGTATCCATTAAGTAAACTCATGTACGGGTCCTCCAATTAGTTAATCACCATTAAGCACAAGCAAGTGTTGCGTAAACATGTATTCAATCCAAGATGAATACTTTACCAACCAATCGCCTAGATCTTAATAAAGAATGACCGATCGTCGAGTATTTAGAAGAAATAAGTTTATTCAAGGAAGTATTAAA
Organism: Dittrichia graveolens; assembly: GCA_038502395.1. NCBI lineage: Eukaryota > Viridiplantae > Streptophyta > Magnoliopsida > Asterales > Asteraceae > Dittrichia > Dittrichia graveolens. The sequence goes on from JARJIL010000003.1 coordinate 57,686,238, forward strand.
CATGCAAAGATAGAACAATAATGTTTCATAAGGTAATTGAATCATGCTTATATTAAATCCCCATTTAATAATCGTTACAATAAGAGATACATTATTGCTTTAATGTTCTCAATAACAAATACAGCTAAAATGATTAAACCAAGTCACTAGTAAATCTAATACCAATAGACTTAGCATGAGAATCATGTTTAACTTCTGACAAAGGTTTGGTGACGGGATCTGCCAGGTTCCCCTCAATCGGTACTCTACTAACCACAATATCTCCATTCTCGATGACATCACGGATAAAATGATATTTCCGAGCAATGGGTCTCATACATTGATGTGCTCTTGGTTCCTTAGCTAGAGCTACTGCACCCTCATTGTCACAGAAGATCTCAATAGGGTTAGCGATGCTAAGAACAACTCCAAGGTCTTGAATGAATTTCTTCATCCATATGGCTTCCATAGTAGCCTCGCTTGCAGCAATATACTCTGATTCCGTGGTTAAATCGTCAATGGAATCTTGCTAGGAACTTCTCCAACTTATTGCTCCAACATTTAACTAGAATACAAATCCCGATTGAGACCGGCATTCATCCTTGTCCGTTTGGAAGCTAGCATCAGAATATCCAGTGACTCTGAGCTCCTCTGATCCACCGAACACTAAAAACATTTCCTTAGTTCTCCGAAGATATTTAAGGATGTTTTTAACCGCAACCCAATGACTTTGACCAGTCCATAGCATAACATACATGATCAATCCCACTACCAAAGCATATAGGACTCGAATCATTTCCTCTAGTTCCTTTTGAGAACTAGGACATTGAGACTTGCTAAATGCCATACCATGCAACATAGGCAAATTCCCTTTCTTGGAATCCTGCATCTTGAACCTCTTCAAGATTTTATCTATGTATGTACTCTAGCTCAAACCAACGAGTCTTTTAGATCTATCTCTATAGGTCTTTATCCCCAAAATATATGGTGCTTCTCCCATGTCTTTCATAGAGAAGCAACTCCCAAGCTAGGTTTTCACTTCTTGCAAGGCGACGTCACTTGATATGAGCAGTATGCCATCTACATATAAGACTAGGAAAACTACAACACTCCCACTAGCCCTGACATATACACAAGGTTCATCCATGCTTTTAGAAAAGCCAAACCCTTTGACCTTTTCATCAAAGCAAATGTTCCAACTCCGAGATGCTTGCTTAAGTCCATAAACGGACCTCTCAAGCTTGCAGACTTTATTAGGATATTTGGGGTCTACGTAACCATCAGGTTGTGTCATGTACACCTCGTGTGCCAACTTCCCGTTAAGGAAGGCAGTCTTGACATCCCTCTACCATTTTCGTAATCGTAATACGCAGCGATAGCCATTAATATCCTAATAGACTTTAACATAGCCACTGGAGAAAAAGTTTTTATCATAGTCTACTCCATGAGTTTGAGTGAAACCCTTTGCTACCACTCGGGCTTTGAAAGTGTCTACCTTTCCGTCCATGTTTGTCTTCTTCCTAAAGACCCACTTGCACCCTACCGGCTTGTGGCCGGGTACTGGATCAACCAAGTCCCAGACTTGATTATCCGCCATGGATTGCATCTCACTATCCATTGCCTCCTTCCACCTAGCAGACTCGGAGCCCGCTACAGCTTCCCGGTAGTTCGTTGGTTCACTATGATCCACCAATAGTTCGTCGCCCTCGGATATGTGGAACCATATCTTTCCGGCTCATTACGAACTCTACCAAATATACGGAGCTCTAATGGTTGTGTGTCAGGTACCTCATCCTCCATTGGTTGAGGTTTCACTTCTTCTGGTACGCTGACCTCAAAAGCGGTACTAGTGCCAACATTAGGTTGAACATTGGTGTCATATAGAATTTCTTCTAGATCGACTTGCCTCCCACTGGATTATGCAAATATCAGCTTCCTTTCAAGGAGGACCACCCTTTGAGCAACAACCACCTTGTTCTCAGAAGTTTTGTAAAGCAAATATCCCATAGAGCCAGCTGGGTAACCAATAAAAATATTCTTCTCGGCTCTGGGTTCAAGTTTGTCTTGAGCTTCACGTCTCACGTAAGCTTCACAACCCTAGACCTTGAGATAGGCTAGCGAAGGAACCCTTCCATGCCACATCTCGAATGATGTACTTGCAACCTTCTTTGTTGGTATAAGGTTTAAGGTCCTAGCAGCTGTTTCCAAAGCGTAGCCCCACAAACTTGCAAGTAGCTTTGTATGACTCATCATGGGCCGAACCATATCCAATAAAGTTTGGTTCCTCCTTTCAGCAACCCTATTTAATTGCGGTGACCTGGGTGGAGTAAGTTGTGAAATAATTCCACAACCCCTAAGATGATCAAGAAACTCGGTACTAAGATACTCACCACCCCTATCGTATCTGAGAATCTTAATCCGCTTACCCAATTGATTCTGCACTTTGTTTTGGTATGTCTTAAACACCTCAAAGGTTTCAGAATTATGCTTAATCAAATTAACATAACCATACCTACTGAAATCATCAGTAAAAGTAACAAAGTACCTGCAGTTGTTTCTTGCAGCAGACCTGAACGGACCACACACATCCGTCTGAACGATATCCAACAAGTCTTTGCCCCTTCCACTAACGCCGGTGAAGGGTGCTTTAGTCATTTTGCCTAATTAGCAAGAATCACATACTTCGCTTGACCCGAGGTCAAACGATTCCAAAATCACATCCACTTGGAGTTTGGCGATACGTTTCTTGATTATATGGCCAAGACGACTATGCCACAAAGACAACTTGTCCAATACCCCTTTGGACTTAGAATCCAAGCATACACTTGTTTCATAAATTCCACGACATGGATAAGTTTTAAAATAATGAACACCATCTCTTAAACAAGAAATAATTCAATTATCAAAATTAAACTTAAATCCATGAAAAGAAATAATTTTGCGTGCCACGCAGGGCGAAAAACAAACATTAAGCAAGCTAATAGCAAGGCCTGAAGGAAAGGCGAGATCAACACTCCCTATCCGCTTCACAGGAACCACATCCTTGTTTCCCATGATCAGATCAAGTTCTCCAGCACCCAGAGCCCTACTTCTTTTTAGCACCTACACATTATTACAAATATGAGTGCCACAATTGGTATCAAGTACCCAACCGTTAGAAGTAGCGCTATTGTGGAGTTCAATCATAAATGTACCTGAGTTACCAGCTCCCTTCGGTTTTACCCGCTGGAGCTCCTCGAGGTACTTTAGGCAAGAACGCCGCCAATGCCCCTTTTCCTTGCAGTGGAAGCACTCGGCTTCCGTAGGGTCCTCGGCTGGTGGACCTATTACGTCTTTCCCCATGCCCTTCGGGCCAGACTCGGGTTAGGTTTTTCAACCTTCCCCTTACCCTTTCCCTTGTAGGGGGAGCGCCTTTCCTTTTGGTTCCGCCTCCCTAGATAGCTAGGACGGATTTGGACGAGGAGGGCTTCTTTGACATGTCAGACTCGACGGTCTTCAACATTCCGTGAAGCTCCATTAGGGACTTGTCCATGCCATGGACATGATAGTTCCATACAAATTGTGAAAAGGAACTAGGCAGAGAATGGAGGATCACATCCACCGCTAACTCCCTCCCTAATGGGAATCCCAACCTCTCCAAGAGGTCAACCAATGCTTTCATCTTAAGCACGTGATCGCTAACATTTTCGCCCTACTGCATGTGGCAATCAAAAATGGACTTTAGGCATTTGAAGCGCTATAGCTTAGCCTGCTGTTCGTACATTTCCTTCAGCTGGCTAAGCTCAGGAATCATTAACGAAAGCATAATACAAGCCAGTTCGTTAGTTTCCTTGACGCGCTTAGCATACACGTCTCGGACCGCCCAAGTCGCATTGGCCGCAGGCGCTTCCAGTAGAGGCTCCTCGATGGCCCACATCTTTTGCTCATACCTAAGGGCTATCCTTAGTTGCATGAACCAATCCATGATGTTTTGGCCATCGAGTTTGGCCTTTTCGAGGAACAATTTTTAGGGAATTAGAGTTCGATGATGTAGAAGCGTTGTTGGATGCCATCTACAAAATTAGAGTACCAATTTTAGTTTTCAAATCCTTGTAGAAATAATTACCCAATAGTTATAAAACTAATTATTTGAACAAGGCTAAGAATCGTATTTCACTCTATCCCATGACGGGTTTACCACGGATCACAAATAAGTTACTTAGGCCGGTAACCATTTTACCGATTGCAACCATTGCAACTCTTAGATCCTTGCGGGATCCTTTTGACATCAAATGTCTAAGGCATGTTTGATCCCTTTATTATTCTTCAATGACTCGGCTAGATATCGACATCATTTAAGCGTTATAAAATAATTTGTATGTCGTCCGTCAAGACACACGTTGGTACCCTAGCCCAATCATTGGTTCGTGCTTAAGCTCGACTACCAATATTGCGGGTTGCCACACTCACCTTCCACATAACTCTACAAGGCATGAATCATACTAATGCTCGACAATCATCCAAGTTTCGTTAGATTTGGGTGGTGTCGTCGTACTGGTGGCGCGTGACTTACTGTTAAAAATGGGTTTTCTTTTTACGGTTAAAAGAATATTTTAACAATCTTGCGAATTAACTATTTAAGTGACAAAAACACCTTTTCAATCACTATTTTAATATAATCAACTTTTATATTAATATTGTCAATTCTTATGCGCGTAAAAATATAGACTCATTTATAAATCTCTTTGTTTTATATATTTTATAAAATTCTCTAGCATGCAAACCCTAAAGAATTAAATATAAAACAACCACGCGTAAAAGATAATCATAAACCTGGTAACATTCCCAAATCCTAAGTGTTTTCCCCGTGAGCCAGAACGAGGAAAACATGGTCATTCTAGGGACAACAAAGAATGCTCCGTCACGATCTCCACACCGGTGAATCTCCCGGATTTTGTTTGTCAAGACGCGAACACCGTGTATCCCGATTGGTCTGATGCAATTATATATTTAAAATAATCTAAGTACGAGTACATAATAATAAGAAAACGACATGCAAGTCGCAATCCTAATAAACTATTACGAGTACAAAGATTTAAATAAACGACATGCAAGTCGCACCAAAATATAAATATTACCAAAATACGGCACGCAGGCCAAACCAAAACCAATCACAAACATCACAAAGTCTATGGGCATATCAATTTACGTGGCTACCACAACAAATACAACCAAACGAAAACAATGGTGTGCCACAAAACCATGTGAAACAAATATATTTTGTTCAAGATGGCAAAACAACATTTAAGTCACAACAAGCAATCTTTGTACATATGCATTAGTGTTAGAACTATATTTGTGTTTATTGTATAGTTACAATTTAGTGTTTTTAGGGTTTACATTGTACTTAATATGAATAGTATCTTAGCCTTCTTTCCATGTAACCTTTGGCATATTATTGAAATAGAAAACACACACTTAAAGGTATTGTGTACTCATTTTTTTGCACTACAATTGGTATCAGAGCCTAATATTTGCTAAGATAAGCTTCTTGATTGAAGAATTCGAGAGAAAACAGCAACGATTCGAAGCAATTTGTCGGATTTGATGGTATTTTGGTCGATTTTTGGCAAAATCTAATTTCTATCAATTCGACAATGAAAATGGAGGATTAGTATCCTATTAGATTCGCAATCAACATTGGAGTAAGTCTGTGTAAGTCCGCGATTGATTACTACAACAGTTTGTATTGAATTTGAAATTTTGTATTTTTCAAGTTTGAGAAAAATTTGATCGAAAATGTATTCTAGAGGTTGATTTTGGTTGTAAAGTTACTTGTAAAATGTAATTCGCTTGTCTACGATTCTTGTGAAAGAAGAAATTCACGAATTTGATCAAAATTCGGAGGAATTCGAAGTTTAGAAGTTGGCGGTTACAACTGTTGGAAGAACTACCGGATTTTTATAAGTGTCAGATTTTGACATTCATATTTGGTGTTGCGTATTTTATGTTTACAAAGGATTGGGTTGCGGATTTGAAGTTTGTTTGGTATAAGCTACTATCGGCTTACAAGGATTGGTTGCATTCAGATTTGATAACTCGAATTTGAGTATCAGATTTTAAGATCCGGATTTGCACTGTTTTGAGTTTCGGATTTCCAAATCATCGGATTTTGGAAATTATCGTATTCACATCAAACGGATTTCCAAAATATCGGATTTTGGAATTTCTCAGATTTAATCACTTACGGATTTGATTGATCAGATTTCCAAAGTATATTTGTATCGAATTTCCAAAGTTGAAGGAATTCTCTCAGATTTCAAGTCATCAGATTTGAATTTCTCGGATTTTGAATTAATCGGATTTCAAGCTCACGGATTTGAAGTCTCGGATTTTGGAGATTTGATAAGTATAGGATTTATAGCAAAGTTTCGGATTTCAAGGGGTTTGAAGTTAATTCAAAGTATCGGATTTGTGTTGAAACAAGGATTCTTCAATCAAATATCTTACAGAGAAAAGATCCTAAAGCAAGAATGAGTACATATAGTGAAACACTTTCATTTGGTTCAGACACGAAGTCACCTGTATTGTATAGAAGAGAGTACCATGTATGAAAAGGCCGTTTCATGGATTTTATGGACAACAATGAGCAATATGGTGAGGTGATAAAGAAAAGTATACTAGAAGGAAACGGTGTCTTCAGAATTGATAAAGAAGCAAACCCTCACCATAATCCACCCTTGGATGAAATCCACCGGGAAAAGCTTCCATCTGAGTATACAGCTGAAGAAAAGCACAGAGCCATGGTATAACACCGTATTTTTAACCCAAAAATTTTCATTTTGATAATCACTGCGGAAGCGTTATAACATCAAAGTAATTACATCTAACTAACAATCACTGTTTACAAAATATCAGTATTACAAAATACGGCTCGTCACAAATAATCTATCAGAGTCCTAGGTGATTACTCCCCAAGCTAACCACTCTCAGCCGAGCCGCTGACTTACCAAAACCTGTAAAAAGAGTGAGAGGTGGGGGATTAGCACAAAGATAAGTGAATGGAGTAACACGCAACAGATATATCAGCATGAACCGCATGATATCAACAACTACAAATAATCACCCTGGGAAGACCGGTGGCTCTGCAGGAACCTACAACCAATGCCGGCTAAAGCAAAGGTTTACCGATAGTCCATTTGCTATCCTTACACAGTATCATCCTCTAGTAGCAACAAATGCATCCCAAGGTCCTGATACTGCTTAGCCAATAGCAAATGAACCAAGCCCATAAGACCAGTCATAAACTGACTTCCCTTCCAACATGTATACATATCACAGAATTCAATAATTAACATTTATAGTTAATTAACCAACAGGTATACAATCTATCCAACAATAGTTGCAACCAAACCAGTACAACTAATATCACCCGTGAGCAAACTTCCACTAACCTCAAGCTTTCAGCTTTTCCACTCAGTGATCTTATATTACTGAGCCTTATCTGTTCCTGAGAACACAACAAACTGAAATCAGTATCGAACTCATATATATATATATATATATATCAATCACGTATTTATATCCATTTAATCAAACATAAATATGTAAGATTCACATATGAATACACATATATCACATAGCATTAAACAATGCAAATCAACAGCCAAACTATCGGATTTCATGAGAAATCCGATACTATCATCGGATTTCATGAGAAATCCGATACTATCATCGGATTTCACCAAATCCGCAACCACTATCGGAATCCGCCACCTTTTATCGGATTTGAGGGAATCCGATACACCCATCGGATTTCCACACTTGGTATCTTAACTTGGCACCCACGTTCGGATTTCATGCTTAGAATCCACCATCGGATTCAACATTCGGATTTCCTAGGTTCCGGATCTATCATGCTACGGATTCAAGAGTATCGGTTTTGAACACTAGGATTTCATACATCCGGATTTAAGAGTACCGGATTTCACAATCGGTTTTCATCATCATCACCACAATCCGCCATCTTCATAGCTTCAAGAATCTGACAACTTCAAGTCTTGTATAATTCTCATTTCCAGATTATACAATTCATATACAAGTTCATAAGACACATATGAGCATGTTTAAACATATAAGCATGCATCAAGAACACTTTTACACCCAAGAACATAAATCTGACAACTTCATCTATATTGTTCACATCAAATTTACTTAAAAACCGTAGCATGTTAATACTACCCAAAGCATATTAACAAGATTCACTAAAAATCAACAAACCTTGAAATCTTGAATCACACCAAATCAAGAATCACCAATTCCGATTGTTTACTCTTCTTGTTTGCCCTCGGTATACACCCAAATACACACACATGCAATTGCTTCAAAGTAGAGGTAAGCAATGCATAAACCCACGCATATACATAGAAAGCATGAGGTGTGACAATTAGGCAAACTTAAACACATACGCACACACAATCCGTATATATACATACACATATATAACAAATAATAATTAATTAAGTTAATGATTATTCAATTAAATAATACACTAATTAACAATCAATTAACATGATAATAATTCACGTGTAACATACACAAAGCCTATGTTTCTACTAGGCCAAATCTCAGGTTGTTACACACAGAAGATCGTATAGCAAAATGACCTGAACACTGCTAAGGAGATATGGGACAAGATAAAGAGCCAGATGGAAGGCACTAAGTCTGGGGTCTGGATCAAGGAGACTACACTGGTTAACTCCTTTGATCATTTCAAAGCTAGAGATGGGGAAGCACTTATTGAAACTTACAGTCGCTACTGTAACTTACTCAATGACCTTGAAGCTTGATGATTACTCTAATCTCACGAATAATACAAGGTTTCTAAACTCTCTAGGGACTAAATGGAGATCCTAAGTGGCAATCTACAAACATATGAATCAAAAGAACCTCCATAAAGTTACTCACCATATGATTTTTGAGGAACTAAATCAATATCAGGATGATGTTGGACTAGGGACACAAAAAGAAACTGTAGATCCACTGGCTCTGGTGGTTAATGAGAAAAGGGTTAAGAGCTCAACAAAATCTGTTAAGTTGAAACAAGTTAAAGAGACATAATCTTCATATTCAGAAGAAGAGAGTGTGGTTGATAATGAGAAAATCATGGAGGCAATGGCCTATTTAACCAACATGATGCAAAATAAGTTTCTGAAGAACAAAACGAACAATAGGCAAAGGTTCACGTCTGGTTCTAGAAGGAGAGATGACCAATTCCAAAAGAAGGATGGTCTGAGATTGGAAAAGAGGTATGAAAGGAAAGTAGAAACTGCCTAGGAACGCAAATGCTATAACTGTGGCAAAACTAGGCATTTCATTAACGATTGCAAAAAGGCCAAGGTTAAGGACTCTGAATACTATAAGACAAAACTCAACCTCATCAAGTAGAGAAACAGTGGGAGGGCATTACTTGCTGAAGAGGATCAATTCTTATCTGACACTGACAACAGTGATGAAGATCCCAATGTCCACGCCTAGTTTGTTTTAATGGCTGAGGTAGAGGAGTGTGAGTTTGAGGAAACCGATGTGGAAAGCGAAGATTAAATAGTGGGAAATGACTCCGAGTTCATGGCCAGATTGATGAGTCAGACATGGAAAGTGAATATGAAGAAGAGGAAGAGATTGAAGTTGAGGTTGCTACTGAAGGCACCAACCAATCTGTTGCTGATCAACAAGAGAATGGATAGAAGGTATTGACAGATGACTCTGAATTTCCTATTATGTATATACTAACTCTTATGCAACAAGTGGAGATCTTAACTTCTCAGAATCAATCACTCACGAACAAGAACTAGAAGTTACATGAAAAGAATTTAAGTCTAAAAATGGAACAAGAAACAAAAAGTGAAGTCGAACTAACAAATCAATCTTCAAAATTAGTAAAACTTCAAAAGGAAATAACAGACAGAAAATGCACTCAACAAGTTACAAAAAGAAACAGAGTTAAAAGTGCATGACTTGAATGCAGCCAAACTGTCTGCAGAGATAAATCTTAATTTAATAATGAAGGAGAAAAAGAACCTCGATGAAAAAGTTCAACATCTTGAGGAAAGAGTTAAAAAGCAAGTCACTACTCGTGTCACATTATTTTTAAAAACCTTGAAACAAATGTGAATAATAGATATAAAGGTTTAGGGTATGACGAAAATAACTTTTTCTCAAAGATTAATTGCACTCAACTGTACCAATTAGAAAGAATGAATCAAGGTTGGACTTCGAAGATGATGTTTGTGGGAGAGGATGAAATCAAACACGAAGAAGAACTCAAATGAAAAGAAACAAAGAAAATGCAAAACTCAATGAATTAGGATGAATTGAACGTGTCATACGCAGATGGTGAACAAAGTGGTGGTTGTTCTTTAGAAGAATATTTCATTCCTATCCCACCTGAGGTGAAGAAAGTTGTTGAAGAAGAAAACAATGGAACTGCAAAAGAGTTTATATTCCACATATGAAACTGCAGCGAAGACAGGAATTGCTTGAGGAAGCATGCATCAATCAGAAAATTCAATTTGAAGTGGAAAATTGTGTCCTAAAAGAAACAATCTTCAATCTTAACAAGAAGTTAAATTCCGCTGCATTTGAAATTAAGATTGAAATAACTGAAGAGAAAGTTAACAATTATGATATTGCACAATATCTAATTCCACAATTTATTTCAAATGGAATTGAACGAAGAATGCTTGAAGAGAAGGTTGATCGATTGCTAATTGAATTGGATAGATATCTGGATATTGTGTATCCACAGTGTCTAAAGGCTTGCAGGGAGTTCATGTCACATAAATGCAATCAATTTTGTGATTCAAACAGTGTTACATGGAAAGGATCATCATCGAAAACGAAGCAAATTCCTGAAATTCCAAAAATAAAAAGTCCTAGGTGATTACTCCCCAAGCTAACCACTCTCAGTCGAGCCGCTGACCTACCAAAACCTGTAGAAAGAGTGAGAGGTGGGGGATTAGAACAAAGCTAAGTGAATGGAGTATCACAAAACAGATAAATCAGCCAGAACCGCATGATATCAACAACCACAAATAAGCACCATCGGAAGACCGGCGGTTCTGCAAGAACATACAACCAATGCCGGCCAAAGCAAAGGTTTACCGATAGTCCATTTGCTATTCCCACACAGTATCATCCTCTGGTAGCAACAAATGCATCCCAAGGTCTTGATACTGCTTAGCTAATAGCAAATGAACCCAGCCCATAAGCCCAGTCGTAAACTGACTTCCCTTCAAACATGTATACATATCACAGAATTCAACAATTAACATTCACAGTTAATTAACCAATAGATATACAATCTATCCAACAATAGTTGCAACCAAACTAGTACAACTAATATCACCCGTGAGCAAACATCCACTCACCTCTGGTTCTTAGCTATTTCCACTCAGTGATCAAATTTTACTGAGCCTTGTCTGTCCCTGAGAACACAACAACCAACCATTAGTAATCAATTCATAAATATATGTATCAATCATACATTTATATCCTTTTATCAAACATAAACATGTAAGATTCACATATGCATGCACATATAACACATAGCATCAAACAACGCAAACAAAAGCCAAACTGTCGGATTTCATGAGAAATCTGACACTACCATCGGATTTGCACCAAATCCGCAACCACTATCGAAATCCGACACTTTGTATCAGATATGAAGGAATCTGATACTTTCTTCGGATTTCACTTGGTATAATCGGATTTTCCATGCTACTCGGATTTCATACTTAGGATTCCACATTCGGATTCAAATCATCGGTTTACAACACTAGGGTTTCACACATCCGGTTTTCATGAGTATCGGATTCTAAGTTCCGGATTCAACACCCTGATTTCACTAGAATCGGATTTCAACATCAACACCAATATCCGCAACATTCAACACTTCCATGAATCCAACAGCTTCATAACTTGCATACATCAACTTTCCAGCTCATACAAGTTCATATAAACACATATAAACATGTTTAAACATGCAAGCATGCATCAAAACACCTTTATACCCCAAGAACACCAAATCCGGTAACTTCATATGATAACAAAACCCACTTAAAACTGTAGCATGCTTATAACAACTAGCATGTTAGCAAGAATCATGAAATAATCATCAACCTTTGAGTCTTGAATCACACAATCAAGAAATCCACAATCCGATTGCCTCTTCTTGTTTTCTTCTTTGCTCTTGGTTTACACACACAATACACACACTTACAATACTTCAAAGTGAAGTATTACCAACACAAACCCACGTATACATATAATCTAGCATGAGGTAGCATGTTTTTAAAACACTGAGCACATGCACACACACACACACCACAATCCGTATATATACATATACATACACACACACACATATATATATATATATATTAAACTCACATTAATATATATAACATATATATGAGTATCAATTAATTAAACATAAACCAAATCAAATATAAATCATGTGTAACATACCCCAAGCCTACGTTTCTACTAGGCCCAATCTCAGGATGTTACAAATCTTCCCCCCTTAAACTGGATTCCGTCCTCGGAATCTATTCATCAATAAATAACTACGGGTAATGAGCTTTCATGTCGGCCTCGGTTTCCCACGTCAGGTCTGAACCCAAACTATGTTTCCACTTAACTAGAACCATCGGAATCTGTTTCTTTCGCAACGTTGTCACTTTCCGATCCAATAGTTCTATGGGTTCTTCCACCAACCTCTTGCTGGAATCCACTTTAAGATCATGTAGAGGTAGAATCTAACTCTCATCCTCAACTCTACATATTCGCAAATAACACACGTTGAAGGTATTGTGAATACCTGACAATTCTGCTGGAAGGTCGAGAGTAACTGTCTGGTCATTTACCACTCGTTGGACATGAAACGGCCCAATATAACGTGGAGCTAACTTTCCCCGCTTCCCAAAACGGATAACCCCCTTCCACGGATAAACTTTCAGATAAACCAATTCCCCCTCAACAAATACAACCGACATACGACATGGGTCAACATACCTTTTTTGTCGATCCCTCGCAGCTCTCAACTTATCTCGCGCAATAGCTACTTTGTCTGCGGTGATTAGCACAATATCCGGCCCTGCATACTATTTCTCACCCGCCTCTAACCAACATGTAGGAGTACGGCAGCGATGACCATATAACATCTCATAAGGCGGCATGCCGATACTCGAATGGTAAGAATTATTATATGGAATCCCAAGAACCTCCATATTCTAACACACATGCTCGTAGCATATCCTCAAGTGTTTGAATTGTTCGCTCAGATTGCCCGTCTGTCTGGGGGTGGTAAGCTGTACTCAAATTCACACGTGTATCCAACTCCCGCTGTAAACTGTTCTAGGAGTTAGACACAAACCTCGAATCTCTATCTGACACAATCGAAAGCGGTATACCATGTCGGGAAACAACTTCATCGATATACAACTGAGCCAACTTACTAAGTGATGCCGTCTCACTGGTAGCCAAGAAGTGAGCACTCTTGGTCAATCTGTCAACGATCACCCAAAACATATCATTATTCCTCTGTGTACGTGGAAGTTTTGTTACAAAATCCGTCGTTATATGCTCCCACTTCCACTCTGGAATTTGCAACTGTTTCAATGATCCATAGGGTTTCTGGTGGTCTGCCTTAACCTGTGCACAAATATGGCAAGACTCCACGAACTATGCTACATCAGTCTTCATTGTAGGCCACCAATACATCACCTTTAGATCGTTATACATTTTTGTGCTACCTGGATGAACATATAGTCTAGACTTGTGAGCTTCAATCATAATCATGTTCCGAAGACCTCCAAGCAAAGGCACCCAAACACGAGATTGATAAATCTTCAATCCCCTAGTGTCATCATTCAAGTCATTCTTCTTCTTAGTCATAATCTCAGATTTCAGGTTTTCATCCTTCAAGGCTTCCAACTGAGCTGCCTTTAATCTGTCAATCAAGTCGGAGACTATTTCAATTCGCATGAATTTAACATGGTCACTAACTCCTTTGCAACTCAAAGCATCGGCTACCATGTTGGCTTTCCCTGGATGATAGCGAATCTCGCATTCATAATCTTTAACAAGTTCCAGCCATCGTCTCTGTCGCATATTGAGTTCTTTCTGTGAAAATACATACTGTAGGTTTTTGTGATCCGTAAAAATGACGCACTTTGTACCATAAAGATAGTGTCTCCACAAGTTTAATGCAAAAACCACAGCTGCCAGTTCGAAATCATGGGTTGGATAATTCTTCTCATTCGGTTTCAACTGACGAGAAGCATACGCAATCACTCTATCCCGTTGCATCAACACACAACCTAACCCTCCGAATGACGCGTCACAGTAAACTATGAAGTCATCTGACCCATTCAGTAAAGCAAGAATAAGAGTCTGGCACAAGAGTGGTTTCAACGTCTGAAAAGCTCTCTCCTGTTCATCACTCCATTTAAATGGAACCTCCTCGGAGTCAATTTAGTCATGGGATTCGCAATTTTAGAAAAATCTTTAATGAATCTTCTATAATACCCTGCCAATCCCAAGAAGCTTTTAATCTCAGAAGGCAACTTCGGAGCCTCCCAATTCATCACTGCTTCTATCTTTTCCGGATCAACCTTGACTCCATCACTGCAAATGACATGCCCCAGAAAGTGAACTTCCCGCATCCAGAATTCACACTTCGAGTACTTGGCATACAATTGCTCCCGTTTCAAAGTTTCAAGAACCTATCTCAAATGAACCTCGTGATCAGCTTCAGATTTCGAATAAACCAGAATGTCATCAATAAATACTAACACAGATTTATCCAAGAACGGTCGACAAACCCGGTTCATCAAATCCATAAACACTGCAGGTGCGTTAGTCAAATCGAACGGCATGACTAAAAACTCATAATGGCAATACCTGGTACGGAAAGCAGTCTTAGCAATATCCCCGTCAGAAACTCGTACCTGGTGATAACCCGATCTCAGATAAATCTTTGAGAAATACAAAGCACCCTGCAACTGATCAAATAAATCATCAATCCTGGGCAGAGGGTATTTATTCTTCATTGTCCTCATATTCAGTTCTCTATAATCAATACATATTCGCAGAGTACCATCTTTCTTTTTCACGAACAAGATTGGTGCACCCCACGGTGAAGAACTCGGACGAATAAATCCCCGATCCAACAAATCATGAATCTGCGTCATCATCTCCCTTATCTCAGAAGGTGCCAACCGATAAGGAGATCTAGCCACTGGATTAGAACCTGGTATCAAATCAATCTTATACTCTACCTCTCGAACGGGAGGTAACCCGGGTAACTCATCCAGAAACACCTCAGGATATTCTGATATAACTCGCACATCAGTAACTGCCCGTTTCTCTTTTCTAGCATCAATCGCATATGCCAGAAAACACTCACATCCCTTACTCAAAGATTTCTTGGCTTTCAATATCGAAATGATAGGAAACATAGACTTGTTCTTTTCCCCTTGAGCCACCACACGCGACCGATTAGATAACGGAAACGAAATCAACTTCCTATGACATTTAATACTTACCCTGTGCTTACTCAACCAATCCATCCCCAAAACCACATCAAACCCTGCTAATGCATCAACAGGAATGATACAGGAAAGCACTTACCATCTATGTCAATGTCAGCACCCGTCACAGAAGTCGTAACAGGCACTATCTTACCATCTGCTACTTCTATATCAATCGGCACAGAGATACTAGTAGTAGACAAATTTAACTTAGCACAGAATGCTACAGAAATAAAGGAGCGATTCGCTCCAGAATCAAACATTACACGAGCAGCTAAGGAGTTTATAAAGAACGTACCGATGATCACATAATCTGTGGCAGTAGCATCATCTACTGTAATTCGGAATGCCCTGCCCTCCGGAGTTGGAGGATTCTTCCTTTTCTGCCCACCCGCTGCAGACGAGCCCCTAACCGCCCCTGCCCCTGTCCCTGACCCTGTCCCAGCCCCTGGTCTTCTCCCTGTAGGGCAATCACGTGCCCTGTGCCACTCCTGGTGACAATTTCAGCATACATTTCGAGGGTACAGACAATCCTTAGATTCGTGTCCGTGCGTTCCACATCTCACACATCGTATAGTCTGAGTAGTACACTACCCAGTGTGAGTAGCCCTGCACCTTGTGCACCATTGAGATTTACTCCCCGAATCCCCTGTAAGAGCTTTTCTATTCTGACTACCCTGGGACTGGTTACCCTGCCATTTCTTCTTTTGCTATCTACCCCCAGCCTGGTCATACCTCGGCTTCTGCAAAGCCGCCTCCTCCTTGCTCTGTTTGTCTTTGGCTTGGATGTCCCCCTCAGCAGATTTTCCCAAGGTGAAGGACTAGGACAGAGATCCAACCAATCTCGTGGTGCTCCTGTATTCTGGTAACAAAGCCCCGATAAAGTGCTGAACCTGGGAAGATTCATCAGGCACCCACTGAGATACAAACCTCAGCTTAGAGTTGAACTTTTCAATAAGTTCACCCACCGTCATCTTTCTCGTCATCTTTAGTTCCATTAACTCCTGCCTTATTTTATTCAATTCGAAGGCGTTGCAGTATTGTTCACACAACTTATCCCGAAATTGATTCCAAGTAATTGAATCCATTTGTGCTCTCAATAAATGTGTGGTAATGGAATCCCACCAAACCATTGCTTTGCCTTTGAGCATCCGGGTGGCAAAACAAACTCTCATCTCCTTCTCATAGTTACAAGCATCCAAAATCATCCCTGTATCCCTCAGCCAATTCAAAGTAACATTAGGATCCATGCTGCTGTGGTATTCATCAGGTTTACAATCCAGAAATTGTTTATAAGTACACGGCTACCTGTAACCCATTCCTGACGGAAATCCCATAAATGGATAAGAATAAGACCCCTGTGACATCGACCCCTGTGGAATAGATCCTTGCGGATAGGGCCCCTGAGGAAACAACGGATAATAGAAAGGTTGTGTCATCGGTTGAGTAAACGGTGGTATCGGCATTGACATCGGAGGAACCTCTGCCAATGTAGTTATTGCTGGAAAGATAGGGGGTATCGCAACCATAGTTGAAGCTACAGAAATAACTGCTGGTTGTGCTGCAGGAGCCTGCCTCTACTGCTCTAATTCTGATCTCAAATCTTGCAACTGACCCTCCAGTTGGAATATGTACTCATCCCTGTCATCAACTGTTGTACCAGATGTACCAGCGTTGGTTGTAATCTCAATAGTTGCAGTAGGAACCTCAGCAGTAGATGGGACAGTAGGGGTACCGGTCGAGTAATCACGTCTAGCCATTGTTATTGTAACAATCACATCACCTCACGATTTATTAGATAAATCCGTTAGTACACAACATACTAACTCCACCCTCTCCAATTCACCCCAATCCCACACCCAAGGAGTAATCGACCTACCACAAGCCAAGATTTGGGAATGTAACACTTCCACTGTGCCTACACTGCCAAACCAAGGCTCTGATACCAAACTTGTCACACCGTATTTTTAACCCAAAAATTTTCACTTTTAATTACATCGCAGAAGCGTTTTTAAATCACAAAGTAATTACAACTAATTACAACCACTGTTTACAAAATATCAGTATTACAAAACACTGCTCGTCACAAATACATTATCAGAGTCCTAGGTGATTACTCCCCAAGCTAACCACTCTCAGCCGAGCCGCTGACTTACCAAAACCTGTAAAAAGAGTGAGAGGTGGGGGATTAGCACAAAGCTAAGTGAATGGAGTATCACAAAACAGATATATCAGCCAGAACCGCATGATATCAACAACTACAAATAAGCACCCTCGAAAGATCGGCGGTTCTGAAGGAACCTACAACCAATGCCGCCCAAAGCAAAGGTTTACTGATAGTCCATTTCCTATTCCCACACAGTATCATCCTATGGTAGCAACAAATGCATCCCAAGGTCTTGATACTGCTTAGCTAATAGCAAATGAACCCAGCCCATAAGCCCAGTTGTAAACTGACTTCCTTTGCAACATGTATACATATCACAGAATTCAATAATTAACATTCACAGTTAATTAACCAATAGATATACAATCTATCCAAAAATAGTTGCAACAAAACCAGTATAACTAATATCACCCGTGAGCAAACATCCACTCACCTCTGGTTCTCAGCTATTTCCACTCGGTGATCTAATTTTACTGAGCCTTGTCTATCCCCGAGAACACAACAACCAACCATTAGTAATCAATTCATAAATATATGTATCAATCATATATTTATATCCTTTTATCAAACATAAACATGTAAGATTCATATATGCATGCACATGTAACACATAGCATCAAACAATGAAAACAAAAGCCAAACTATCGGATTTCATGAGAAATCCGACACTACCATCGGATTTGCACCAAATCCGCAACCACTATCGGAATCCGACACTTTGTATCAGATTTGAAGGAATCCGATACTTCCTTCGGATTTCACTTGGTACAATCGGATTTTCCATGCTACTCGGATTTCATACTTAGGATTCCATATTCGGATTCAAATCATCGGTTTACAACACTAGGATTTCACACATCCGGTTTTCATGAGTATCGGATTCTAAGTTCCGGATTCAATACCGGGATTTCACTAGAATCGGATTTCACCATCAACACCAAAATCCGCAACATTCAACACTTCCATGAATCCGACAGCTTCATAACTTGCATACCTCAACTTTCCAGTTCATACAAGTTCATATAAACATGTTTAAACATGCAAGCATGCATCAAAACACCTTTATACCCCAAGAACACCAAATCCGATAACTTCATATGATAACAAAACCCACTTAAAACCGTAGCATGCTTATAACAACTAGCATGTAAGCAAGAATCATGAAATAATCATCAACATTTGAATCTGGAATCACACAGTCAAGAAATCCACAATCCGATTGCCTCTTCTTGTTTTCTTCTTTGCTCTCGGTTTACACACACTTATAATACTTCAAAGTGAAGTATTACCAACACAAACCCACGTATACATATAATCTAGCATGAGGTGGCATATTTTTAAAACACTAGGCACATGCACACACACTCACACCACAATCCGTATATATACATACACATACACATATATATATATATATATATATTAAACTCACATTAATATATATAACATATAAATGATTACCAAATAATTAAACATAAACCAAATCAAATATAAATCATGTGTAACATACCCCAAGTCTACGTTTCTACTAGGCCCAATCTCAGGATGTTACATAATGAATGAAAATCAAAAACCTACACCAACTCCATCAAATAATAACAAATTCACATCTTTCAAACAAGTTCAACAGAAAGCTGCTTCATATTCATCAATTGTACCAAATTCAACGAAGATTCAAAAACAAATGATGAACAATTTGTCATATAAACACAAAGTGAAAAACATGAATGTTGAGAAAGCCAAGCAGTTTTCACCAATGGTTAAATCTACTCAGTCACTTAATAAAAGAAAATCTTCAACTAAGAAATGGATAATAAAGAAAGAGGTTAACAAAAAAAAGTTTGAATCTTGTTAAAACTTCTGAAGCATCTAACACAACAAATCAAACTAGTTTCTTTTCCATGTGTAGAAAGATCATATTTGGTACATGGACTCGGGTTGCACAAAATATATGACGGGAAACAAAGGTCTTCTCAAACACTTTGTGAGTAAATACACATGAAATGTAATGTTTGGGAATGACCAAGTTTCACCGATCTTAGGCCATGGGGTATTAGAAACTGGTAATTTGAAGATAGAAAAGGTGTCCTATGTGGAAGGCTTAGGCCACAATCTATTAAGTATAGGACAATTATGCGATAAAGGAATGGATGTCATCTTCAAGAAAAGCTTGTGTTCGTTAAGAACAGAAGATGGAGCAGAAATTTTAGGTGGAAACAGAAAGTCAAATTTGTATTCAGTTGACTTGTCTGAGAAAGATTCCTGTGCACCAATATGCCTGCTGTCAAAAGCATCATCAGATCTAAACTGTTCATGGCATCGCAAGTTGTCACATTTGAATTTCAAAAATATAAACAAGCTGGTGAATGGTAATTTTGTCAGAGGTCTACCGAAGCTCAAATTTGAGAAAGATCATCTGTGTAAGGACTGCGAAGCGGGAAAAATGAAGAGAGTTCCACATAAAGTGAGTTAGATTGTTGGATTATACCCACTAACACACACACGAGTTAGTATCATGGCTGATGAAGCAAGGGTCTAGTGGGTCACATGCCAAGTATCGATTCCGGCATAACGGATGGTCTAATGAGAGAGAAAACCAGAAACTGGTTCTGGTGAGCTAAGGCACGCTCGTGCCTCTATGAGGTACGGTCGTTCCCAACGGGCAAGCACAAGCCCAAGTCGGGCGTGACTTGGGCGTGGCCTGTGGCAAGTTACGCCCGTGCCTTTAGGTGGCACGCCCGTGCCCTTTGCCCAATGGACAGGCATGAGCCCAAGTCTTGCGTGACTTGGGCGTGGCCTTTTGGGCTGGCATACCCGTGCCTTGTGAGGCACGGTCGTGCCTTGTGTAGTAACAGCTTCTTTAATCTGCTTTCATGGCTGATTATTGTGGTGTTCATGGTCATAACTCTAGTAATTGATCGTGGCATTATGATGGACAGTTTTTGAGTTCAAACTTAAGCTCTATATAAGCCACAAGAAGTTCTTGTGTTATTTTCCTTGAACTTGATTCACAAATATATACATTGCACACAAATTCTCTCATATACACACTAGAAGTACTAAGGCATTAGTGTTCTTGTGTTAGACATATTGGTGGTATTTAGATAGGCTTATCTAAAACTCAAGCAAGTGGGAAAAGATCAAGACTTGGTGTGGACTACGATAGAAGTGTACATGTTAGTACACACGCTTCCAATCTCCAAATCCACTTGACTAAGGAACGTAGCTTCAAGGGTATGAACCTATTCCTTCTTGTCCTTATTTGTTGCTTATCCATGTTTAGAGTTTTGGTCCATTTGATAGGCGTATTCGTGGTCAAATTTTGAAACTCTTTTTCTACTCGTTTTGCTTCCGTTGCGGTTTTAGACCTCTAAAACCCAACAGTGGTATTAGAGTCATCTCTAACATGGCTTTGCACTTTTGGAGTTAAACCGGATTTTCTGAGTTTTATGTCAAAAATGGTTTTCCGGTGAACGGGCACGGTCGTACCTCTACGGGTACGGGCTGTGCCGGCAGAATTCGTAATCTGTTTAAAATTGTACACTGACAAAAGGGCAGGCACGCCCATACCCTATGGGGTACGCCCATGCCTTTTGGTTTTTTGGTCTGAATTGGTTTTTGAAACAATGTATACTACTATATAAACCATTTAACATTCTCTCTCCTATTAAATTTTAAGACTTCTTAAAATTCAATCCATATAAAATCTTGACCCTTCATTTAATCTAAATTAATCTCATCCACTCAATCTTTAACTATTTTATTTTCTCCTAATTTACTTTAACTTTTTATTCAAAATATATTCTCTCATAGTAACCCAATTATCCACCCATATCAACAAAATTTTTATAATCTTATCAACTCTTCTCTTTATTTCATCAATATAAATCTTTTTTCTTATTTTATTTTTAGAATTTATTTTTAAAATTAATAAAATAGTTAGATGTAAATAAAAGTAAATTTAAAAAAAAGGATATGTTGATGTAGAAAACTTTTCCGTGACATTGAATCGCGCAAATAACATAGCATTACATTCTTGAAAGCGACATATTGTAAATCAAAAACTATTTGCCACCGCAGCATTGCGCGGGTATGTTGCTACTATGTTTAAATATATTAAAATCCGGGTTTTGGACTAGTCTTGATTCTGTTGATCCCCACTATATTTTGGTTCCAAATTCTATATGTTTTGTGTGACTTGGCATGAAGTTCACAAAAACATATATTTTTAGGTGTATATATGAATATGCAATTTTAAAGGTGTATTAAAATTGCTAATGCATATGTACAAGGATTGCTTGTTGTGCCTTAAATGTTGTTTTGCAATCTTGATCAAAATATATATTTGTTGGACATGGTTTTGTGGCACACCATTGTTTACGTTTGGTTGTGTTTGTTGTGATTTCCCGGTAACTTGATATGCCCATGGCCCTTTGTGATGTTTGTGGTTGGTTTTGGTTTTGGCCTGCGTGCCGTATTGTTGTAATATTTATATTTGGCTCGACTTGCATGTCGTTTATTTGAATCTTTGTACTCGTAATAGATTACTAGGATCACGGCTTGCATGTCGTACTTAGATTATTTCAAATATGTAAATATTGCATCAAACCAACCGGGAGACACGGTGTTGGCGTCTTGACGAACCAAATCCGGGAGATTCGCCGGTGTAGAGATCGTGACGGAGCATCCCTTGGTGTTGTCCCTAGATTGACTATGTTTTCCCCGTTTTGGCTCACGGGAAAAACACTTAGGATTTGGGCATGTTACCGGGTCTTTATTTATATTTATGCGTGGTTGTTTTATATTTGAATTCTTTAGGATTTGCATGCTAGAGAATTTTTGAAATATATATAAAACAAAGAGATTTATAAATGAGTTTATATTTCTACACGCATAAGAATTGGCAAACATTAATACAAAAAAGGGGTTTATATTAAACGGTGATTAAAAAGGAGTTTTGTTACTTAAATTGCTAATTCGTCAAGGTTGTTAAAATGTTATTTTAACCGGAAAAATAAAAACCCGTTTTTCGAAAAGTAAGTCACGCGCCACCCGTAAGACGACACCACCCAAATCTAACGAAACCTGGATGATTGTCGAGCATTAGCACGAGTCATGCCTTGTGAAGTTGTGTAGAAGGTGAGTGTGGCAACCCGCAATATTGGTAGTCGAGCTTAAGCACGAACCAATGATTGAGCTAGGGTACCAACATGTGTCTTGACGGGCGACTTACAAATTCTTTTATAAAGCTTAAATGATGTCGATCTCTAGCCGAGTCATTTAAGAAATATTAAAAGGATTGGGGTATGAAGGGATCAAACATGCCTTAGACATTTGATGTCGAAAGGATCCCGCAAGGATCTAAGAGTTGCAATGGTTGCAATCGGTAATTTGTCTACCGGTCTAAATAACTTATTTCGTGATCCGCGGTAAACCCGTCACGAGATAGATTGAAATATGGTTCTTGGACTTGTTCAAATAATTATGCTTTATAACTATTGGGTAATTATTTCTACAAGGATTTGACAACTAAAATTGGTACTCTAATTTTGTAGATGGCATCCAACAACGCTTCTACATCATCATCGAACTCTATTTCCCTAAAATTGTTCCTCGAAAAGGCCAAACTCGATGGACAAAACATTATGGATTGGTTCATGCAACTAAGGATAACCCTTAGGTATGAACAAAAGATGTGGGCCATCGAGGAGCCTTTGCCGGAAGCACCTACGGCTATTGCGAGTAGGGCGGTCCGAGACGCGTATGATAAGCGCGTCAAGGAAACGAATGAAGTGGCTTGCATTATGCTCTCGTCAATGATTCCTGAGCTTCAAAAGCAAATGGAACATTAAGGTGCATATGACATGCTTAACCAGCTGAAGGAAATGTTCCAACATTAGGCTAAGCTAGAGCGCTTCGAGTGTCTAAAGTCCCTTTTCGATTGCCATATGCAGGAGGGCGGAAATGTGAGCGTTCACGTGCTTAAGATAAAGCATTGGTTGATCGCTTGGAGAGGTTGGGATTCCCGTTGGGGAGGGAGTTGGCGGTGGAAGTGATCTTCCGTTCTTTTCCTAGTTCCTTTTCATAATTTGTGTAGATCTATCATGTCCATGGCATGGACAAGTCCCTAATGGAGCTTCACGGAATGTTAAAGACCATCAAGTTTGACATGTCCAAAAAGCCCTCCTCGTCCAAACCCATCCTAGCTATCCAGGGAGGCGGAACCAAAAGGAAAGGCGCTCCCCCCTCTAAGGCAAGGGGTAAGGGGAAGGTTGCAAAACCTAACCCGACTCAGGCCCTGAAGGGAAAGGGGAAAGCTGTGATGGTTCCACCGGCCGAGGACCCTGTTGAAGCCGAGTGCTTCCACTACAAGGAAAAGGGGCATTGGCGGCGTTCTTGCCCAAAGTACCTTGAGGAGCTCAAGCGGGTAAAACCGAAAGGAGCGGGTAACTCAGGTACGTTTATGATTGTACTCCACAATACCGCTACTTCTAACAGCTGGGTACTTGATACCGGTTGTGGCACTCATATTTGTAATAATGTGCATGTGCTAAAAAGAAGTAGGGCGCTAGGTGCTGGAGAGCTTGACCTGATCTTGGGAAACAAGGATGTGGTTCCCGTGGAGCGGATAGGGAGTGTTGATCTCGCCTTTCCTTCAGGACTTGCTATTACATTATTAAATGTTTGCTTTTCGCCCTGCGTGGCACAGAACATTATTTCCTTTTACGCTTTATTTGACGATGGTTATGAGTTTAATTTTAATAATAGAATTATTTCTTGTTTGAGAAATGATGTTCATTACTATAAAGCTTATCCATGTCGTGGGATTTATGAAACAAGTGTGTGTTTGGATGGTAATAAATCAATCATGAACATTGATTCTAAGTTCAAAGGTGTATTCGACAAGTTGTCTTTGTGGCATACTCGTCTTGACCATATAAGCAAGAAACGTATCGCCAAACTCCAAGTGAATGAGATTTTGAAATCGTTTGATCATGGGTCAAGCAAAGTACGCGATTCTTGTTTATTAGGCAAAATGACTAAAGCGCCCTTCACCGGCGTTAGTGAAAGAGGCAAAGACTTGTTGGACATTGTTCACACGGATGTGTGTGGTCCGTTCAGGTCTGCTACAAGAAAAAACTGTAGGTACTTCGTTACTTTCACTGATGATTTCAGTAGGTATGGTTATGTTTATTTGATTAAGCATAAGTTTGAAACCATTGAGGTGTTTAAGACATACCAAAACGAAGTGCATAATCAATTGGGCAAGCGGATTAAGATTCTCAGATCCGATAGGGGTGGTGAGTATCTTAGTACCGAGTTTCTTGATCATCTTAGGGGTTATGGGATTACTTCACAACTTACTCCACCTAGGACACCACAATTAAATGGGGTCGCCGAGTGGAGGAACCAAACTTTATTGGATATGGTTCGGACCATGATGAGTCGTACAAAGCTACCCGCAAGTTTTTGGGATTATGCTTTGGAAACTGTTGCTAGGACTTTAAACCTTGTACCAACAAACAAGGTTGCAATTACAACATTCGAGTTGTGTCATGGAAGGGTTCCTTCACTAGCCTATGTCAAGGTTTGGGGATGTGAGTCTTACGTAAGATGTGAAGCTCAAGACAAACTTGAACCCAGAGCCGAGAAGTGTATTTTCATTGGCTACCCAGCTGGTTCTATGGGATATTTGTTTTACAAACCTTCGGAGAATAAGGTGTTTGTTGCTCGAAGGGTGGTCTTCCTTGAAAGGGAGCTGATATCTACAGAAGCCAGTGGGAGGCAAGTCGATCTAGAAGAAGTTCTAAATGACACCAATGATCAACCTGATGTTGGAACTAGTACCGCTTCTGAGGTCGGCGTACAAGAAAAAGTGGAACCTCAACCAATGGTGGACGAGGTACCTGATACGCAACCATTAGAGCTCCGTAGATCTGGTAGGGTTCGTAATGAGCCAGAAAGATATGGGTTTCTCATATCCGAGGGTGACAAACTTTTGGTGTATCATAGTGAACCGATCAACTACCGGGAAGCCATAGCGGGCCCTGAGTCTGCTAGGTGGAAGGAGGCAATGGACAGTGAGATGCAATCCATGGCGGATAATCAAGTCTGGGACTTGGTTGATCCAGTACCTGGCCACAAGCCAGTAGGGTGCAAATGGGTCTTCAGGAAGAAGACTAACATGGATGGAAAAGTAGACACCTTCAAAGCCCGACTGGTAGCAAAGGGTTTCACTCAAACTCATGGTGTAGACTATGATGAAACCTTTTTTCCAGTGGCTATGTTGAAGTCTATTAGGATATTAATGGCTATCGATGCATATTACGATTACGATATTAATGGCTATCGCTGCCCTTAACGGGAAGTTGGCAGAGGAGGTTTACATGGCACAACCTGATGGTTACGTAAAGCCCAAGCATCCTAATAAAGTCTGCAAGCTTAAGAGGTCCATTTATGGACTTAAGCAAGCATCTCGGAGTTGGAACATTTGATTTAATGAAAAGGTCAAAGAGTTTGGCTTTTCTAAAAACAAGAATGAACCTTGTGTATATGTTAGGGCTAGTGGAGTGCTGTAGTTTTCCTAGTCTTGTATGTAGATGACGTACTTCTCATAGTAAGTGACATGACTACCTTGCAGGATGTGAAAACCTGGCTTGGGAGTTTCTTCTTTATGAAAGACATGGGAGAAGCAACATATATTTTGGGGATAAAGATCTATAGAGATGGATCTAAAAGACTCATTGGTTTGAGCCAAAGTACATACATAGATAAAGTCTTGAAGAGGTGCAAGATGCAAGATTCAAAGAAAGGGAATTTTCCTATGTTGCATGGTATGTCGTTGAGCAAGTCTCGATGTCCTAGTTCTCAAAAGGAACTAGTAGAAATGAGTCGAGTCCCGTATGCTTCGGTAGTGGGATCGATCATGTATGCTATGCTATGTACTCGACCTGATGTGTCGTATGCTTTAAGCATGACGAGCCGATATTAGGCTAACCCTGGTCAATGTCATTGGGTTGCGGTTAAAAACATCCTTAAATATCTTTGGAGAA
Organism: Dittrichia graveolens; assembly: GCA_038502395.1. NCBI lineage: Eukaryota > Viridiplantae > Streptophyta > Magnoliopsida > Asterales > Asteraceae > Dittrichia > Dittrichia graveolens. The sequence continues at coordinate 57,713,012 of JARJIL010000003.1, forward strand.
CTAAGGAAATGTTTTTAGTGTTCGGTGGATCGGAGGAGCTCAGAGTTACTAGATATTCTGATGCTAGCTTCCAAACGGACAAGGATGATTGCCGGTCTCAATCGGGATTTGTATTATTGTTAAATGGTGGAGCAATAAGTTGGAGAAGTTGCAAGCTAGATACCGTGGCTGATTCAACCACGGAGTCAGAGTATATTGTTGCAAGCGAGGCTGCTAAGGAAGTCGTCTGAATGAAAAAATTCTTTCAAGACATTAGAGTTGTTCCTAGCATCGCTAACCCTATTGAGATCTTCTGTGACAATGAGGGTGCAGTAGCTCTAGCTAAGGAACCAAGAGCGCATCGACGTATGAGACACATTGCTCGGAAATATCATTTTATTCGTGATATTATCGAGAATGGAGACATTGTGGTTAATAGAGTACCGACTGAGGGGAACTTGGCAGATCCACTCACCAAACCTTTGTCACAAGTTAAGTATGATTCTCATGCTAAGTCTATTGGTATTAGATTTGCTAGTGACTTCGTTTAATCGTTTTAGTTGTATTTGTTATTGAGAACTTGAAAGCAATAATGTATTTCTTATTGTAATGACTATTAAATAGGGATTTAATATACGCATGGTGCAATTACTTTATGAAACATTATTGTGTTCTATCTTTGCATGTTTAATACTTCCATGAGTAAACTTGTTTATTCTAAATACTCCACGATCGGTCGTTCTTCATTAGAAGGAAGAAGTGAGTTAAGATCGAGGCGAGTGGTTGGTAAAGTTTTCATCTTGGATTGAATACTTGTTTACGCAACACTAGCATGTGCTTAATGGTAATTAAGTAATTGGAGGACCCGTACCTGAGTTTACTGTTGGAATTTGCCCACTAATATAAGTGTACTAGCATCACTATTGATGAGGTACGGGCGTATTGGGTCACACGCCAAGGGTACATTCCAGCAGCACAACACAAGCATGAGAGAATATGAAATTAGGGTTTCTGGTGACCTTTACGGGCCCTCATGGGCCGTGAAGAGAAACCCTCCACGAGGCTTCACCACCCGGACAAGTAGTCGTGGGAGCACTGCTTTCACGAGGGCTTCACGGCCCGTGAGAGCCCATGAAGTCAGGCGCCATGCTTCTATTGGACCACTAGTTGGCCCAATGGGAGTGTGCGGTGGAACCCGGCCTATGAGGGCTTCACGAGGGCTTCACGGCCCGTGAGAGCCCATGAAGGCAGAAGTCAAAGTGTCACTTGGATTTTATTGGACATTTGTGTTGGTCCAATGAATGAATGGCTAGGTGGCTGATTCTGGTGTCCCTTTGTCTAATTCCATAGTTTATAAAAGGCTCATAACTCTCTCATGTGTATGCTTTTGCTTCATGTCATAACACACACACACACAATTTGGTACTTGAGTTCTACTAAAGCTAAGTGAGTGTAATAAGTGAAGGCAAGTGGTTCTTTTGGTAGTGGCTGCTCCAGATTCACGAGGACATTGTGTGGTTCGTGTGTCGGGTCAATAGCAAGACGGGATCTCGGATACTTGGTGTGGACTATCAATAGAGGAGCTCGGTTTCGGGTTCTCAAAGATCTTTCTAGCTCGTTGGAAAGCTCCAGCCCCGTGATGGTATATTTCTCCTCCTTCTCGTTTGCTTTTAGTTGCTATATTCGTTTGTAGCGACGATCCCCACTTGGCGAATATATGCATGCCGGTTTTAATATCCGAAAACCCCGGTTTTTTTATGTCGTTGCTTCCGCTGCGTACGGGTGTTGGCGTGCATAAATGTCCTACAGTGGTATCAGAGCTTAGGCTACAAAGATATAGCACGAAAATGGCTCGAAAAACCGTTTTTGGAAGATTTATTTTTCTGTCCAGTAGGCCTTCACGGGCCGTGAAAGTTTATTCACGGGTCGTGAAGACCACACAACCAGTGTTCGTGAGGGGTCTGGTCGTGGGAAGTGTTTTCAGGCTTGACGAGTACTTATGGCCCTGACCGGTCGTGAAGCTCTTAGGCTTCACAAGCCGTGAGGGGTCGTGAAGGCACTCGTGAACAGTATAGTCGTGAAACTTGGTTTTTTGGGTCACGAGCCCTTCTGACCCGTGACCGGTCGTGAATCCCTTGGGCTTCACGAGCCGTGAGGGGTCGTGAAGGAGCTCCTAGGCAGTTTTTGTCCTTAAAAGAAAGTTTTATGGTTTTTCGGGTCATGGAGGAGTTTCTGGTTTTCTGGCAAATTCCGTTTGTTTAACCCCTCATAATATTTTGGTACAAATATGGGTATGTAAGGTATGGTCTTGGCATGAGATGCATACATGCATACACATATGTTGTGTATATATGAATATGGGTATAAAAGATGGTTTTGTGCCCTAATGCATATGTACAAGAATTTCCTTGTTGTGCCTTGAGTGTTTGTGTTGGAAATTCTTAACGAAATATTCTTTTGGTCATGGTTTTGGCACACCGTGCTTTGTAGTTGATGTTTGTTGTATTTGGTTAGTAACCTTTGCCCTAGACCTTGTGGTTGTGCCTTGTGGTTTGTTTGGTTGTTTGGATTTATTTGGTGACCTTAGCGTCACATGTGACGTAATTAATTATCGCGGCTTGCATGCCGTTTCATTTATCCATATGTACTTGTACTAGATTGATAGGAAGTGCGTGGCTTGCATGCCATTTCCTTTCTTTTGTGTACTTGTGTTTTGAAGACCACAATCAAGAGTCAAGAGGAGACGTCTTGAAGACCTTGGATCCGGTTAGTCCGTATGGAGGTAGCAGATTCAGTGGGAGCACTCCATGGTCTAGGTTTGTGTCCTTAGTAGACCTAGTCCTCCCGACTTGGCACGCGGGTAGGGCGCATAGGTTCTTGGCATGGTTACCGATCCCTTTGTATGCGTGTGTTGTGATTTATATTTCTTGCGTGGTTGTTTATGTTTATTCGCATGCTTGATAACTTTTCTAAGTTAATAAAATCACAAGAGTTTTTAAATTGTTTAACAAACTCTCGCGCCTACACGATTAACAAGACAATATAAACTTGGTATTTATATTTAAAGTGAAAAATCATTTTTTGTCACTTACTTTGTTAAACTTGGTGTAAATCTCTTTAATGTGTGATTCTCAAAGTGCCATTGCAATTACATGCAATCCTGTACATCACTCGAAAATGAAACATATTGACATCAGATATAATTTTATTAAAGACTATGCTGAAAAAGGTTTAATTGAATTAAAATATGTTCAAACAGATAATAAACCTGCTGATATTTTCACCAAAGCGTTAGACGAATCTCGTTTTAATGCTTTAGTGTCAAGATTAGGAATGTTGAATTTGACAGTTTAACATAACATTCTGAATTAACAGATCTTACATGGTATGTGCTAGTTGTGCAGGTCAAATTCAGTCAAAGGACAGACAAATCAAATACATGCTATGAATCACTAAGGGTTCATACTTATATGGGGAGAAAACAAATCAGGTTTTGTATATATTAAATGAATAATCAAAAACATTTCTAAAACTAAAAAAAATTCAAAATTTTTTTTCTTCATCTCAAATTGTTGTACATGTGTGCAAGATTTGGGGGGGAGTTTTATTTTTGTTTTTGAATTAAATTTGTCAAATTTTTGAAAATTTCATCTTCATAATCAAATAATTATTTATATAGATGAAATGTGAAGTTTAGGGGGAGTGGAATGATTTCAAAAATCAAAACTTTAATGATAAGTGTTAAAAATCCGCAAAATTGTTGGATTAGGTCATAATCTGCTACTTTTATCGGATTCCGATACTTCTATCGGATTTTGACAAAACCGAGTGCTTTATCAGTTTTTGTGGGTTCCAGATTTCTTGTGGATTGGATTTTCCCCATTCGGATTTCATGGGTCGGATTTTCTATAAAAGCAAAAATCCGATTTCATTATCGGTTTTCCAAACATTCACAAGAATCCGAGTGATCAAAGAATTCAAAAATTTCGAAGTGTTCGATTGTGCAAACAAATTACAAATCCTTGTTCGCATTTGTTTCTTGATTCCAAAGGTATAATTCTTTTTTGTTTTCATCAACATTAACATGATTTTTAATAGGATTTATTGACTGAAAAACCCTCAAAATGTTCGATGTTCAAATCTATGAAATCAAGGGTTTTGTTTACGTTGTTAGACTCGGTTTTTGTTATAGATTAGTAGGTTGTATATCGATTTCAAGATAATCGATCTTTGAGTTGTGTATTTCTTGATTTTGAATCTATTGGTTTTTGAATGTCTAATCACGACTTTCGATCTAAACGACGAAGGGTTTTAGTTGTTGTTTGGGTTGTTTGATTCAAAAGGAGTTGTTAGTTTAGGGTGAATTGCATAAACATTTTGAGTATTGAATGAGAAGTGAACAAAAATGGGTGTTTGAAAGAATCGGATTGTCGAAAAACATGAACTGGGTTCATAAGGATGAATTGTCAGATTTTATGTAAATCCGATAGTTTATCTGATTATATGATCAATCGGGATTTTGACAAATCCGAATGTTCACATTGTGTTGGCTTTAAAAACAAACGGAGTTCGAATAAAGGATTTCAAAGTTGTCGGATTTCATGTAAATCCGAGTGATTGTCGGATTTCAAGTTAGTACCAGATTTCTACACATGATCGGATTTTCAAAATTCCGGATTTCAATTTGTCGGATTTGCAATATTTTTCGGTTTTTGAGAATATCGGATTTTGAAGTTAACGAGTGTCGGTATTTCAATTCCATCGGAATTTGAAAATTATGAGTGTCGGTTTTTCAATATCATCAGATTTTGAAAAACATGAATGTCGGATTTTGAAGCTTATCGGATTTTGGAAGAAAATCTTACCGGATTTTGAAACTTATCGGATTTTGGAAGTAATTCTTAAAGGATATTAAAAGATGTCGGATTTTGGAAGTAATTCTTATCGGATTTTAAAAGATGTCGGATTTTGGAACAAAAAGGGTGTCGGATTTCGCCTACATCATATATGTCGGATTTCTAAGTGTCGGTTTTTGCCAACATTTAGGAATTTTCAAAAAAATTTCAAAATTTTGAGATTTGTACTAACTGTTTTATTTCACATATGGCTCAAATTCCTTCAAATACCCTTTACCCCCAAGCTAATTACCTTCCAAATCAACTGAATAACGCCTACTTCCTCCCCGATGTAACCAAGATAAAATACCCGATCATCACTGAACTCATAACTTCCCATCTTTTGAATCATATATTCACTTTCAACCCTTCTGAATCCTTACCTCATGTTCTAGAGGTGTATGTACAACAACTGTGGACTTCTCTGTCTTAAACTGAAAGTGCAGAAGGTCTTCCAGTACTGGCAGGCCAAATAGAACAAGTAGAATTTGAGATGGGCCTTGAAAGCATCCGCAGAATTCTTAGACTACCAAAATCAAACACTTATCCAACAAAAGTTGACTTTGATCCGATCTCCACTGAGAAACAAATTTGTAACATCGAGAGATTGGGCCTAGTAGAAACGTAGGCTTTTGGTATGTTACACGTGGATTACTATTTGATTAAGTTTATTTTTATTTAATTGACTTGATTAACTTAATTGATTTCTTAGTTGATCATAATATATATATATATATATACACAAACGGGTTTATGTACATGTGTGTGCATGTGTTTAAAGAATCCTAATTGTGCCACCTCATGCTTTTTTATGTATATACGTGGGTGTTGTTAAACAAATCTTCACTTTGAAGCAATTGCGTGTGTGTATTTGTGTGAAACCGAGAGCAAAAGAAGAAAAGAAGAACAAAGCAATCGGATTGTTGGTGATTGTGAATTTGTGATTCAAATCTTAAAGGTTTGTGGATTCTTAGTTGATTCTTGTTAATATTATTTGGTTGGTATTAACATGCTACGGCTTTGAGTGGGTTTATTAGGAACATCATATGAACATGCTCTTTGAGTGTATCGGATTTGGTGTTTTTGGGATATAATGGTGTTTTTGATGCATGCTTGAATGTGTAAACATGTTTATATGTGTTTTTGGTAAACTTGTATATGAATTGTATGATCTGGAAATGAGATATATATACAAGTTTAAAGTTGTCAGATTGATGGAACTTTGAAGATGGCGGATTTTGATGATGATGATGAAAACCGAGGCTTTGGAAACCGGATGTAGAAATCCGAATCTTGTGAAATTTGGCACTCTTAAATCTGGAACTTAAGTGAAATCCGAAGGTGGAATCCAAGCATGAAATCTGATTGTGGGTGCCAAGTTAAGATACAAGTGTGGAAATCCGATGGGTGTATCGGATTCCTTCAAAACCGATAAAAAGTGGTGGATTGCGATGGTGGTTGCGGATTTGGTGTAAATCTGATGGTAGTATCGGATTCCTCCTCAAATCCGACAGTTTTGACTTGTTGATTTGCATTGTTTAATGCTATGTGATATATGTGCATGCATATGTGAATCTTACATGTTTATGTTTGATTAAATGGATGTAAATATATGATTGGTATATATATTTATGAATTGGATGTTGATTTCTGTTTGTTGTGTTCTCAGGAACAGACAAGGCTCAGTAACATTAGATCACTGAGTGGAATAGCTGAGAACAAGAGGTGAGTGGAGGTTTACTCACGGGTGATATTAGTTGGATTGGTTTGGTTGCAACTATTGTTGGATAGATTGAATATCTGCTGGTTAATTAACTGTGAATGTTAATTGTTGTATTCTGTGATTTGTATACATGTTGAAAGGGAAGTCAGTTTACGACTGGGCTTATGGGTTGGGTTCATTTGTTATTGGCTAAATAGTATCAGGACCATGGGATGCATTTGTTGCTACCAGAGGATGATAGTGTGTGAGAATAACAAATGGACTATGGGTAGACCTTTGCTTTGGCCGGCATTCGTTGTAGGTTCCTACATAACCGCCAGTTTTCCAAGGGTGCTTATTTGTGGTTGTTGTTATCATGCGGTTCAGACTGATATATCTGCTGTATGTTACTCCATTCACTTAGCTTTGTGATAATCCCCCACCTCTCACTCTTTTTACAGGTTTTGGTAAGTCAGCGGCTTGGCTGAGAGTGGTTAGCTTGGGGAGTAATCACCTAGGACTCTGATTAAGTATTTGTGATGAGCCGTGTTTTGTAATATTGATATTTTGTAAACAGTGGTTTGTAATTATTTATAATTACTTTGGTGTTTATAAAAGCTTCCGCATTGTAATTAAAAGTGAAAATTTTTGGGTTAAAAATACGGTGTTACAAGTTTGGTATCAGAGCAATGGTTTGGCAGTGTAGGCACAGTTGAAGTGTTACATTCCCAAACTTGGCTCGTGGTAGGTCGATTACTCCTTGGGTGTGAGATTGGGGTTAATTGGAGTATGGTGGAGTTAGTATGTTGTGTACTAACGGATCTATCTAATAAATCGTGAGGTGATGTGATTGCTACAGATAACAATGGTTGGACGTGATTTCTCGACCGGTACCCCTACTGTCCTAACTACTGCTGAGGTCCCTACTACAACAGTGGAAGTTCCTACCAACGCTGCTACATCTGGTACAGCGGATGATGAGAGGGATGAATGTATTTTCCAACTGGAGGGTCAACTTCTGGATCTGAGAAAGGAGCTAGAGCAGCAGAGGCAGGCTCCTACAGCACAACCACCGGTTATTCCAATAACATCAACTACGGTTGCGATACCACCTTTCTTTCCAGCGGTTACTACATTGGCAGAGGTTTCTCCAATGTCAATGCCGATACCACCTCTATCTCAACCAATGACACAACCCTTCTACTATCCGTTGTTTCCTCAGGGACCCTATCCACAAGGATCTATTCCACAGGGGTCAATGCCACAAGGATCTTACTCGTATCCGTTTATGGGATTTCCACCCGGTATGGGATATAGGCAGACATGTACTTATAAACAATTTTTTGATTGTAAACCGGATGAATACCATGGCAGCACAGATCCCAATGTTACTCTGAACTGGCTGAGGGATACTACAAGGATTTTGGATGCTTGCAACTGTGAAGATGAGATGAGAGTGTGTTTTACCACCAGGATGCTCTAAGGCAAAGCGATGGTTTGGTGGGATTCCATTACCACCCACGTATCGAGAGCACAAATGGATTCTATCACGTGGAATCAATTTCGGGATAAGTTATGTGAACAGTACTGCAACGCCTTCGAATTGAATAAAATAAGGCAGGAGTTCATGGAACTGAGAATGACGAGGAAGATGACGGTGGATGAATTGATTGAACAATTCAACGCGAAGCTAAGGTTTGTAACTCAGTGGGTGCCTGACGAATCTCCCCAAGTTCAGCACTTTATCGGGGCATTATTTCCAGAATACAGGAGCACCACCAGATTGGCTAGATCTTTGCAGAAGCCGAGGTAGGACCAGGCTGGGGGTAGCCAGCAGAAAAAGAAATGGCAGGGTAACCAGTCCAAGGGAAACCAGAATAGGAAGGCATCTTCAGGGGATTCTGGAGTTAAATCACAGTGGTGCACGAGGTGCAGGTCTTCTCACACTAGGCAGTGTACTGCTCAGACGATGCGATGCGTGCGATGTGGAATGCACAGGCATGAATCGAAGGATTGTCGGTACCCTCGCAATGTATGTTGGAACTGTCATCAGGAGGGGGCATAGGGCAAGTGATTGTCCTATAGGGAGAAGACCAGGGACCGGGACAAGGACAGGGGCATGGGCGGTTGGGGGTTCGTCTACAGCAGGAGGACAGAAAAGGAAGAATCCTCCGACTCTGGAGGGAAGGGCGTTCCGGATGACAGTAGATGATGCTACTGCCACGGATAATGTTATCACCGGTATGTTCTTTATAAACTCCCTACCTACTCGCATATTATTTGATTCTAGAGCGAATCACTCCTTTATTTCTGTAGCATTTTGTGCTATGTTGAATTTGCCTACTACTATTATCTCTGTGCCGATTGATATAGAAGTAGCAGATGGTAAGATAGTGTCTGTTACGACTTCCGTGACGGGTGCTAAGATAGATATTAATGGTAAGTGCTTTCCTGTATCATTCTTGTTGATGCCATTAGCGGGATTTGATGTGGTGCTGGGGATGGATTGGCCGAGTAAGCACAAGGTGAGTATTAAATGTCATAGCAAGCTGATTTCGTTTCCGTTATGTGATGGGTCTCGTCTGGTGGCTCGTGGGGAAAGGAACAAGTCTGCGTTTCCTATCATTTCTATGTTGAAAGCCAAGGAATCCTTGAGTAAGGGATGCGAGTGTTTTTTGGCATATGGGATGGATTCTAGAAAAGAGAAACGGGCAGTTACTAATGTGCAAGTCGTATTAGAATATCTTGAAATATTTCCGGATGAGTTACCTGGGCTACCTCCTGTTCGAGAGGTAGAGTACAAGATATAGTTGATACTAGGTTCTAATCCCGTGGCTAGATCTCCTTACCAGTTGGCTCCTTCTGAGATTAGGGAGATGATGACACAAATACAAGATTTGTTGGATTGGGGATTTATTCGTCCGAGTTCTTCACCGTGGGGTGCACCAGTCTTGTTTGTGAAAAAGAAAGATGGTACTCTACATATGTGTATTGACTACAAAGAACTGAATAAGAGGACAGTAAAGAATAAATACCCTCTGTCCAGGATTGACGATTTATTTGATCAGTTGCAGGGTGTTTCATATTTCTCGAAGATTGATTTGAGATCGGGTTATCACCAGGTACGAGTTTCTGATGGGGATGTTGCTAAGACTGCTTTCCGTACCCGGTATGGCCATTATGAGTTTTTAGTCATGCCGTTCGGTTTGACTAACGCACCTACAGTGTTTATGGATTTGATGAACCAGGTTTGTCGACCGTTCTTGGATAAATCTGTGTTAGTATTTATTGATGACATTCTGGTTTATTCGAAATCTGAAGCTGATCACGAGGTTCATTTGAGATAGGTTCTTGAAACTTTGAAACGGGAGCAATTGTATGCCAAGTACTCGAAGTGTGAATTCTGGATGCGGGAAGTTCACTTTCTGGGGCATGTCATTTGCAGTGATGGAGTCAAAGTGGATCCGGCAAATATAGAAGCAGTAATGAACTGGGAGGCTCCGAAATCGCCTTCTGAGATTAAAAGCTTCTTGGGATTGGCTGGGTATTAGAGAAGATTCATTAAAAACTTTTCTACGATTGTGCATCCCATGACTAAATTGACTCGCAAGGAGGTTCCGTTTAAATGGAGTGATGAACAGGAGAGAGCTTTTCAGATGTTGAAACAACTCTTGTGCCAGGCTCCTATTCTTTCTTTACCGGATGGATCAGATGACTTCATAGTTTACTATGACGCGTCATTGGCAGGGTTGGGTTGTGTGTTGATGCAAAGGGATAGAGTGATTGCGTATGCTTCTCGTCAGTTGAAACCTAATGAGAAGAACTATCCAACCCATGATTTATAACTGGCAGCTATGGTTTTTGCGTTAAAATTATCTTTATGGTACAAAGTGCGTCATTTGTACGGATCACAAAAACCTACAGTATGTATTTTCGCAGAAAGAACTTAATATGCGACATAGGCGATGGCTGGAACTTGTTAAAGATTATGATTGCGAGATTCGTTATCATCCCGGAAAAGCCAACGTGGTAGCCGATGCTTTGAGTTGTAAGGGAGTTAGTGAACATATCAAGTTTATGCGAATTGAAATAGTCTCCGACTTGATTGACAGATTAAAGGCAGCTTAGTTGGAAACCTTGAAGAATGAAAACTTGAAGTCTGAGATTATGACTAAGAAGAAGAATTATTTGACTCATGATTCTAGGGGATTGAAGGTTTAACAATCTCGTGTTTGGGTGCCTTTGGTTGGAGGTCTTCGGAGTTTGATTATGACTGAGGCTCATAAATCTAGACTATGTGTTCATCCAGGTAGCACAAAAATGTATAACGATCTAAAGGTGTTGTATTGGTGGCCTACAATGAAGACGGATGTTGCACAGTTTGTGGAGTCTTGCCATATTTGTGCACGGGTTAAGGTAGAGCACCACAAACCTTATGGATCATTGAAACAGTTGCTGATTCCAGGATGGAAGTGGGAGCACATAACGATGAATTTAATAACTAAACTTCCACGTACACAGAGGAATATGTTGGGTTTTGGTGGCATGTAGAAAACGCAGCGGAAACAAAAACGAGTATAAAACAATTTCAATTTATGCCACCAACACACCACCCAATGGACGACACTCTAGACAATAGCAAAGCAACTAAAAGAAAGGAACAAGTGGAAGAAGTTATACCATACAAGCTCTTCAACTTCCTTGTTGATGTTTCAAACGGAGTGGACTTGAGAATACAAAGATGTATTCCTCTATTGGTATCCACACCAAGTGTTGATGATCCCCATGTGCTAGCTATGTTTAGATGCCGCCAAAAGCTTCACCAATGGTCTAACACCATCTTGAAGATTGATATGCCAATCTATCTTCTAAGTATGTGATACTTGAGAGAGTATATATAAACTAAGTTGGAGTTACAAGTTCATATATCAAGAAAGCAATCAACCATGTTCCATAAGCATATTAGGACTTATATAGACTCCAAAATGAAGCCAAAAAACGTCCATAACCGACTTAGGAATAAATGGCTATCAATAACCAAGAATACCCCATTAATCTAGTCTTAAAAGGCTAGTTTAATAGGCTGTTTCAGTATGACGCACGACCGTGCCTCACAAGGCACGCCCGTGCTAGCCCACGGGTACACCCAAGTCACGCCCGACTTGGGCTCGTGCTTTCGCACTAGGCACGGCCGTACCTCCACGAGGCATGCCCGTGTCGGCCCCAATTGGTACGCCCTAGGCACACCGGCCTTAGGCCCGTAGCTGGCATAGGGCACGCTCGTAGCTGGCATAGGGCACGCCCGTACCTCCACGAGGCACGGCCATGCCCGGCCTAACCAAAACCCATTTTGGTATTTTTCTCTCTCTTGTTCAAAGGTGTTGCCGGAATCAATACTTGGCGTGTGACCCAATAGGCCTATGCCTCATCGGCAGTGATACCAACTCGTGTGTGTCAGTGGGCATATTCCAACAAACTCCCACTTGAACATGACACACCCACGAAAGGTAACACCGACATAGAGCGGCCTCTAGCAAGGCATATATGCCCCCAAGTCGGCATAGGGTATGTCGCCCATGACAAGTACCAACCTGTAAAGAATGGTCCTACAGATAAGTGAATGTATTGGTGACAAGATGGTGTTAGACCATTGGTGAAGCTTTTGGCATTGTGAATGGTCCTACATAATCGTGAAGCTTCACCAATCGTGGATCCATTGTGAATGTAGGTCATGGAACATCATCAACCCCAAAACATCCACGATTATGTTTCTCGATCTAGACTAACTATTACAAACAACACAAGTTGCCTGAAAACTTTCCTTATAACAGCCAGTTACGAACTGCGTTAGAAAGCAATCTAAACAAGACCATATCATTATTCAAGAAGCCCATGTATCTCCAGTAAAAGGACAAACAATATTATCATCCTGATTTACTCGTGATCATGTCCATGAAGTAAACTCAGGTGCGGGTCCTCCAATTACTTGATCACTATCAAGTACAGGCCAGTGTTGCGAAAAGATGTATTCAATCCACTATGAATACTTTGCCAACCACTTGCCTCGATCTTAATTCACTTCTTCCTTCCAATGAAGAACGACCGATCGTGGAGCATTTAGAATAAATAAATTTATTCAAGGAAGTAGTTAAACATGCTAAGATGGAACACAATAAAGGCTAATGAAGGTACCCGCTCCACACGCATTATCAAATCTCCATTTGATAATCGATACAATCAAAGCACATTATTGCTTTCATGTTCCCAACTCAAAACATATCAAATTCAACTAAACAAACCCAAGCTAAAGCCACTTGTATACCAAGTGTATGCAAGCCTAGTATGAAAACTCATCACTAGCTCACAACTAAAACTTAGTAAGCGAATTCACAAAGTGACATCCACGCGTACTCTAACAATCACCATATCTTCTCTCGACCAAACACTTATAAAGTGTGCGCCGGAAAGATCATGGTCCTTTGTCCAAGCCATCGTGCTCTCATTGTTCCAAGGAACCAAATGGAGTCACAATGCATAAGACTATGGTTCACATATATAAGCCATCATACTCTTATTTTCTCAAAAGAGCCCAATAGAGTCAATGATGCTTAAAGAAACATTCTAGATGATAACACTCCACTTAACAACACAACAATAACAATTCACCAACAGTAATATATTACTAAAATTTCCTTGTAACCACCGAACATCAACTTGAAGAACAATGTACCAAGAGTTCTTCCAAGTATGTCAAAATGAGAGAAAAGAAACCATGTGATAAACCATGTTGCTAATTAAATTAACACACTAGTCCATCATGTTTCAATGTCACTATCTTAGTTTTTCACTCCAAAAAATCCACATTCGTATCCTCCCAATTCTTCTTATAAAGCAATAATTCCTCAACCCCGGTTTTATAAACCGCCAAATTAGGATATTATCCATAATAAGAAGTATATCATGGATACACAATATTTGGAACGTAAGCGCTCCCACTAGCTCTAGCATACATTCAAGTTTAATCTTCCCTTTTCGAAAACTCAAATCTATGATTTTCTCATTAGAGTGAAGATTACAACCTTGCGATGTTTATTGAGTCTACGAGAATACTTTCAACATACAAGACATTCGGAAAGTGTTGAAACACACTTCCTCAAAATTCCCATGAAGGAATACGATCTTTACATTGTAGTGATAAACACATGTATCCGAGTAACCTTCAACTTAACCACTAGGACAATTTCCTTATGATACTAACCTCATTCAAGAAAAGGCAGTGATACATCATAAGTCATCCAAGCAGACTTCAACATAACCACCAAGAAAAAAATCTTTTATGATACCGTCCCCATGGTCAATCATATTAGAATTTTTTTACCACTGGTCGGCATTTGAAGTTGTCTACATCTTAATCCATGCATACCCGTAGGTTTGCACCAAGATATCGGATCAACCAAGTCCAATACTTGGATATCCTCATGGATTGCATCCCATTCTCATTACCTCTCTCCTTCTAGTAGACACTAGGCCCACTACGACTTTCGATAGTTGATGAATCCAATTAATCCATCATCGAGTTATCTTCCTTTAGATATAAACATATATCCATCCGGCCTTACGACAACTCCTATCAGAAATAGGAAGATTCCAACACCAACATCACCATGCTGAGTTCCAATCATTACTGATTGTATGCTAGTGCCAACATCAGGTTTTACTCTCACTGGCTCCCATGGATATTAGACTTCCACTTGCTATTGAGCGACAAAACTTGTCCTCAAAAGTTCGTGAAACAAATATCTCATGCCTAATGGAGTAGCATCTTTAGTCCCGGATTCTACCACCTCACGTCCACACGTAGGCTGGATAATCTAGGTTTAGAGATAGACAAGCAAAGACACTCTTACAAGTCTTTTCTCCTAAGATGCATACTAAACCATCTTTGTTGATTTTATATATAGAACATTGCCCGCCATACTTAAGCATCCCAACACATTGGGTATGAATTTGTGATCCATCAAGACCCGAACATACCCAAGAATGTTTGGTTCCTCCTCTATGCGACCCATATGCCAATGTGTCCTAGAAGAAATAAATTATGAGATAAATCCCACAATTCTTATGATGATCACAAAATTCATATATTAAGATACTCAACATCTTTACAAGATTTAAGTAACTTAACCTTTTGTCCACAAAGTCCGTTAAGGTAATCAATGAACACCTCAAAGGTTTCAAATATACCTATCCCTACTACCACTACGGGCAAAGGTAACGAAGTGCAAGTAGTTATCCCCATGGATTTGCTTGAACGAATTAAACACACAAGTGTGAACCAATTACAACAAGCTCTCAATCCTCTTACATACGCCGATGAAAGATGTACAAGTCATTTAGCCTAATAAACAATTCTCGCACTCAACATTTGATCAATTATCAAATGCATCCAAGATTCCAAACCACACGGAACTTGATGACATAAGTCTTGTTTACATAGCTAAATAACCTTGTCACTTGGATAACTAATCCAAACCATTTTTGGATTTAAAGACATTATTCATGATTACTTTATTACTTTAAAGCAAAAGCTTACAAATGCCATGACATGGATAAACTTTGAAATAAACCACTAATATATATATATATATATATATATATATATATCAAATACAAAATAATATCCATCGTCAACCAATGCATAATAGACTTAATATTTCTCTCGCCACGCAGGGCAGACAAAATATTAATCTAATAAAGTAATAAAATAGCTAGATGAAATGGCGAGATCAAAACTCCCAATCCTCTCAATCGAGACAACGTCCAAGTTTCCCAATCTTGAGCTCTAGCTCTCCATGCCTTATCAGCTACTTCTCCCGTTTAACACCTACACGTTGTAACAAAACAATTTTGCAACAAATGTGAGTGTTATAGCCAGCATTTCAACAAATCTAGCTAAGAAGTAGAAAAGCCATGGAGCTAATCATGAATGTACCTGATGACGAGAAGTTATTCCCTTGCCTCATAGGAAGCTTTAACTCCTTCGAACACTCAGGACAAGCGTGGCGGCACCAATCTCCATATCTACCGCATAAATAGCAAACTTCTCCCTTAGGAGTCGTATTCTTTTTCTCGGTTTTACGTTCCACAAATAACCGGGTGGGAATGAACTTGCGTTTGGCCATGTTAGACTCGAAAATCTTAAGCATGCCATGCAACTCGTCTAAGGATTCTACCATTTTGTCCTTTTGATAGTTTTTGATAAACTCATCATAAGACGTGGGCAGGGATTGTAGAATTATATTCACCGCAAGCTCCCTCCCAATGGGAAATCCTAGTATTTCCATTTGGTTAATGTATGCCTTACTACGAAGCACATGAACACTAACCTTCCCACCTTCCTACATCCGGCAAGCGACAAGGGCCTTGACACACATAAAGTGTTTCTCTCTAATCTAATGTTGGAACAAGTCCTTCAACCGATTAATCATGTCATACGCACTCATATGCCCGAGTTTCTTTCGCAGCTCGCAGCTTATAGTCGATAACATGAAAGAAGAAACATCTTTTGCGTCCTCGATACGCTTTTCAAAGGCATATCTAGTGGCCCAACTTGTGTTGGCAGCAGGTGGTTTCGGAAGAGGTTCCTCGAGGATGTGCAACTTAGATTAATGGCGAAGGACAATTCGCAATTGCCTATACCAATCCACAAAGTTCAAACCTACGAGTTTCTCCTTTTCTAGGAACAAACCTGGAGAGATAAATTCTGTGTTGCGTTGTTAACGTTTGTCATCTACAATTTTAGAGTACACGTTTTAGTGAATTTAGATATAATCCTTGTATAAATAATTACCCAAATAGTTTTTCAAAACCAATTATTTAAACAAGGCTAGAAACCATATTTCACTTTACCTTACGACGGATTTACCGCGGATCACAAAGCAAAGCTATTAAGTCGGTAACTATTTTACCGATTGCAAACACTTTGCAACTTCTAGATCCTTGCGGGATCCATTGACAATCAAAATGTCTTTTGGCATGTTTGATCCCTTCTCGCACCAATTTTAACTTGATCCCCTTAAATGACTCGGCTAGAGCACGATGCCACCTAAGTATCACAAAAAGAATTGTAAACCGCCCGTCAAGACACACGGTGGAACTCTCGCCAATAATTGTCTTGTGCTAAGCTCGACAACCAATATTGCGAGTTAGCACACTCACCTTCCACACAGTTCCACTCGGCATGACTCGTGCAAAAGCTCGACAATCATCCATATTTTACTAGATTCGGGTGTTGTCGTCTTACGGATGGCGCGTGATTTACATTTTAAAACAGGATTTTGTTTTTCCCGGTTAAAACAATTTTAACCCATTTTACAAATTAACAAATCAAGTGATAAATACAATTTTTATCCACTTATAATATTAAAAATTTATATTATCTTGTTAATTCTATACGCGCGGAAAGAAATATAAACCAATTTTATAAATCTTTGTGTTTTATATATTTCGAAAAATTATCTAGCATGCGATATCCTACACATCCATGCAAAATAATAAATATATAAAACAACCACGCATACATAATAGTTCGGTAACATGCATCCTATGCGTTTTCCCCGTGAGCCATACGAGGAAAACAAGGTCAACTAAGGAATCCAATATCCAAAGCACCTAGCCGGGTGTGCTCCCACTCAAGCCGGCATCTCCAAAAGGCAATCTGGACTCCATGTTATCGAGACATCAACGCCGTGATTCCCGTTGGTTTATTACATACTAAATCAACTTCTATACTATTCTACAAATAAATAGAATAAGAAATGGCATGCAAGCCACAATCCTATGCTACTAATACAAGTACAAAGGAATGAATAAACGGCATGCAAGCCGCACCAAATAATAATTATAAAAATTACAACAATACGGCACACAGGCCACCAAAACCAAATAAACCAAACACCACAACACATAGGTCTAAAGGGCATCTCGTTACCGAACCACAACCAAACACAACCAAAGCAAAACCATGGTGTGCCACAAAACCATGTCAAACATATTTCGATTAAGATTTACTACAAAACACCCAAGGCACAAAAGGCAATCCTTGTACATATGCATTAGTAATTTTAATACACCTTTAAAATTACATATTCATATATACACCTTTAAATATATATATTTTTATGCACTTCATGCCAAGCCATACAAAATATATAAATTTAAGGAATCAAAATATAGTGGGGAATGACTAGATCCAAGACTGGTCCAACACAATCAAAAACCGGAATTTAAGAACATCAAATATCACAGTTTCAAAAATCCAGATTCCGGCCAAAACACGACGGGGCACGGGCGTGCCCTCCGTGTGCCAGTACACTGATTTAAACATTTTTAATCTGGTTAACAGAAATCTGCCGGCACTGCCCGTACCCACCGGTACGGCCGTGCCCCGGCCGTCGGCACGCCCCGTACCCCATAAGGTACGGCCGTGCCCGGTCACCGGAAAACTCATTTTTGACAGAAAATTCTGGTTTTCAAACCAAGAGTGCAAAGCCATGTTAAAGATGGCTCTGATACCACTGTTGGGTTTTGGTGGAATCTAGAAAACGCAGCGGAAACAAAAACGAGTATAAAACAATTTCATTTTATGCCACCAACACACCACCCAATGGACCACACTCTAGACAATAGCAAAGCAACTAAAAGAAAGGAACAAGTAGAAGAAGTTATACCATACAAGCTCTTCAACTTCCTTGTTAATGTTTCAAACGGAGTGGACTTGAGAATACAAAGATGTATTCCACTATCGGTATCCACACCAAGTGTTGATGATCCCCACGTGCTAGATATGTTTGGACGCCGCCAAAAGCTTCACCAATGGTCTAACACCATCTTGAAGATTGATATGCCAATCTATCTTCTAAATATGTGTTACTTGAGAGAGTATATATAAACTAACTTGGATTTACAAGTTCATATATCAAGAAAGCAATCAACCATGTTCCATAAGCATATTAGGACTTATATAGACTCCAAAATGAAGCCAAAAAACGTCCATAACCGACTTAGGAATAAATGGTTATCAATAACCATGAATACCCCATTAATCTAGTCTTAAAACACTAGTTTAATTGGTTGTTTCAGCATGAGGCACGGCCGTGCCTCACAAGGCACGCCCGTGCTAGCCCACGGGTACAATCATGTCACGCCCGACTTAGGCTCGTGTTTTCGCACTAGGCACGGCCGTACCTCCACGAGGCAAGCCCGTGCCGGCCCCAATGGGTACGCCCTAGGCACGCCGGCCTTGGGCCCGTACCTGGCATAGGGCACGCCCGTACCTCCACGAGGCACGGCCGTGCCCGGCCTAACCAAAACCCATTTTGGTATTTTTCTCTCTCTTGTTCAAAGGTGTTGCCGGAATCAATACTTGGCGTGTGACCCAATAGGCCTATGCCTCATCGGCAGTGATACCAACTCATGTGTGTCAGTGGGCATATTCTAACAGAATAATGATATGATTTGGGTGATCGTTGACAGATTGACCAAGAGTGCTCACTTCTGGCTACTAGTGAGACGGCATCACTTAGTAAGTTGGCTTAGTTATATATAGATGAAATTGTTTCCCGACATGGTATACCGCTTTCGATCGTATCCGATAGAGATTCCAGGTTTGTGTCAAATTTTTGGAACAGTTTACAGCGAGAGTTGGGTACACATGTGAATATGAGTACAGCTTACCATCCACAGACAGACGGGCAATCTGAGCAAACTATTCAAACACTCGAGGATATGCTACGGGCATGTATGTTGGAATATGGAGGTTCTTGGGATGCCCATTGGCCTTTAATGGAATTCGCGTACAACAATTCGTATCATTCGAGTATCGGTATGCCGCCTTATGAAATTCTATTCGGTCATCGCTGTCGTACTCCTACGTGTTGGTTAGAGGCGGGTGAGAAACAGTATGGAAGCCTTGATATTATACAGATCACCACAGATAAGTAATTATTACGCGAGAAAAGTTGAAAGCTGTGAGGGATCGACAGAAGATGTATGCTTATCCACGTCGTAGATTAGTTGTGTTTGTTGAGGGTGAATTGGTTTATCTGAAGGTTTTCTCCGTGGAAGGGGGTTATCCGTTTTGGGAAGCGAGGAAAGTTAGCTCCTCGTTTTATTGGGCCGTTTCGTGTCCGACGAGTGGTTAATGATCAGACGGTTACTCTTGACCTTCCGGTAGAACTGTCAGGTATTCACAATACCTTCAACGTTTGTTACTTGCTGAAATGTAGAGTTAGGCATGAGAGTCAGATTCTACCTCTACATGACCTTAAAGTGGATTCCAGGAAGAGGTTGGTGGAAGAACCCATAGAACTACTGGATCGGAAAGTGATGAAACTACGAAAGAAACAGATTCTGATGGTTCTGGTAAAGTGGAAACACAGTTTCAGTTCAGACTTGACGTAGGAAACCGAGGCCGACATGAAAGCTTTTTACCCGCAGTTGTTTGATAATGAATAGATTCCGAGGACGGAATCCAGTTTAAGGGGGGAAGATTTGTAACATCCAAAGATTGGGACTAGTAGAAACGTAGGCTTTTGGTATGTTACACGTGGATTACTATTTGATTAAGTTTATTTTAATTCTAATTAAGTGAATTTATTAACTTAATTGATTTGTTAGTTGATGATTATATATATATATATATACACATACGGGTTTATGTACATGTGTGTGCATGTGTTTAAAGAATCCTAATTGTGCCACCTCATGCTTTTTTATGTATATACGTGGGTGGTGTTACACAAATATTCACTTTGAAGCAATTGCATGTGTGTATTTGTGTGAAACCGAGAGCAAAAGAAGAAAAGAAGAACAAAGCAATCCGATTGTTGGTGATTGTGAATTTGTGATTCAAAGCTTAAAGGTTTGTGGATTCTTATAAACATCATATGAACATGCTCTTTGAGTGTATCGGATTTGGTGTTTTTGGGATATAAAGGTGTTTTTGATGCATGCTTGAATGTGTAAACATGTTTATATGTGTTTTTGGTAAACTTGTATATGAATTGTATGAACTGGAAATGAGATATATATAAAAGTTTGAAGTTGTTGGATTGATGGAACTTTGAAGATGGCGGATTTTGATGATGATGATGAAAACCGAGACTTTGGAAACCGGATGTAGAAATCCGAATCTTGTGAAATCCGGCACTCTTAAATTCGGAACTTAGGTGAAATCCGAATGTTGAATCCGATGGTGGATTCCACGTATGAAATCCGATTGTGGGTGCCAAGTTAAGATACAAGTGTGGAAATCCGATGGGTGTATCGGATTCCTTCAAAACCGATAAAAAGTGGCGTATTCCGATGGCGATCGCGGATTTGGTGTAAATCTGATGGTAGTATCGGATTCCTCGGTAAATCTGACAGTTTTGACTTGTTGATTTGCATTGTTTAATGCTATGTGATATATGTGCATGCATATGTGAATCTTAAATGTTTTAGGTTTGATTAAATGGATATAAATATATGATTGGTATATATATATATTTATGAATTGGATGTTGATTTCTGTTTATTGTGATCTCAGGAACATACAATGCTCAGTAACATTAGATCACCGAGTGGAATAGCTGAGAACCAGAGGTGAGTGGAGGTTTACTCATGAGTGATATTAGTTGTAATGGTTTGGTTGCAACTATTGTTGGTTAGATTGAATATCTGCTGGTTAATTAACTATGAATGTTAATTGTTGTATTCTGTGATGTGTATACATCTTGGAAGGGAAGTCAGTTTACGACTGGGCTTATGGGTTTGGTTCGTTTGTTATTGGCTAAGCAGTAGCAGCACCTTGGGATGCATATGTTGCTACCAGAGGATGATACTGTGTGAGAATATCAAATGGACTATCGGTAGACCTTTGCATTGGCCGGCATTGGTTGTAGGTTCCTCAGAACCGCCAGTCTTCCCAGGGTGCTTATTTGTGGTTATTGATATCATGCAGTTCTGACTGATATATCTGTTTTGTGTTACTCCATTCACTTAGCTTTGTGATAATCCCCCACCTGTCACTCTTTTTACAGGTTTTGGTAAGTTAGCGGCTCGGATGAGAGTGGTTAGCTTGGGGAGTAATCACCTAGGATTTGATAAAGTATTTGAAATGAGCCGTGTTTTGTAATATTGATATTTTGTAAACAGTGGTTTGTAATTAGCTATGATTACTTTGGTGTTTATAAACGCTTCCGCATGTGATGGACCTCGGATGGAGGGGAGATGAACTGACCAGCATGTCGAAATTTAAACGTTGAGGACTTGTTCCTCAGTGGAAAACTCTTTACGCAATAATCATGCGATGTTAGACCAACGTGACAAAAGGAATAGACGGTGCCAATGCCTTTGCATTGAAGGTGTTGGTTGGAATGGCATAGCATTTACATTTTGATTATCCAGAATTGTTATTTGTGGAGATAGCCAAGGTGGAGAGGGAGAAAGTGATGCCCGGAAAAGTACGAAATTTCTTACTGTTTCCACGGTTTCTTTCAATGATAATTCAACGGGTGATGGCGAGAGATACTGATATCTCGAGGCGTGATGATGTGCCAGTAGTGCAAATTCAGATGATGATATAGCTATACAAAATCACGGCGATGCCTGATATTCAACCATTTGCTATGCCTGCTGAATTAGTACATTTGTTGGATCTAGAAAGTGTAGTGGTACAGGAGTATATGAGAGTTAATAACATTGTTCTTATGGATCGACAAGAGCCTGTTGATCCTACCCCGAGAACGTTAGGATCCCCGAGCGCTAGTGAAATTAGGAGTCAGTCTTCCGTGGGAGAAGCTGACAGGGGAGATCAAAGTGAAAAAATAATCGAGAGGGTGGAGAAGAAGGTGAAGGTGTAAGCGAGCTTAGAGAGGGAGTTGCTCTGGACACGTCTGAAAGTGATACTGATTTGTTTCAAAAACATATTGAGAAAATGTTTCCTGATAAACAGATTGAGGAGGAGTTGGGTCCTCATGGTCAAAGAGTACATCCTAGTTTACCTAAATATGACCAAATGATGGACTTTTCGGATGTTGATACGCAACTGTTGTATGATGATATAAGCATACTTAACGTAGAAGAAGATGCTGAGCGGCAAAAACAAAGCGAGTGAGTTAATGTTGTGAGAAAAGAATATGTGAGTGCTGATATTCCCCCTGCCATTTCAAGCCGGGACACCACATCCACTGTCAGGTTTATACCTGGCATTGAAACAGACTCTGGCTTCCCACCAAAGCATGCACAAACCCCTCCTAGCCACTAAGTATCCTCTCAACAGGATATTGTTTCATCTCACGGAGATCAAACACATAATCTAACGGATCCTTATTTGGAGGAAA
Source organism: Dittrichia graveolens (assembly GCA_038502395.1). Lineage (NCBI taxonomy): Eukaryota > Viridiplantae > Streptophyta > Magnoliopsida > Asterales > Asteraceae > Dittrichia > Dittrichia graveolens. The sequence continues at coordinate 57,735,970 of JARJIL010000003.1, forward strand.
CTGTTATTGAAACAAGTGGCATTCCTCTCCAAGCCACGCCTGTCGTTTCTGCGCACATCGATAACTACCAACAGATTGTTGATTTTCTTTCCAAACATAGGGACACACTTGAGGCAATAACTGGTTTATTCAGTGATAGACCAGCTGGAACTACTATAGGAGAAGCCTTAACAGGCCATATCCGAGGATTATTAGGAAATCCCACCACAACCAATGTCAATCCAGCAGTGAAAGTGGGTGGTCCTTCATCTACATAATTTGTTTCTCCAGGTGTTGGAACTTCAACGGGTAATCTAAGTGATCCCGGTGTTACCCAATCTGAATCTGAATCGGCTAAGGAATACGTTTCCAAAGTTGATTTTGATGCTGCTATTGAGCATTTTCACGTACGCATCGATGATATCCAAAGACTACAACTTGACAAACTGACCAGAATTGAAAGGAAATTAGATGATTAGGTAGAAAAGAAAGAAGTTGAAATGAAAGATCAGGTACAGATGCCTTATCAGTGGAGGAGCTAAAAAAGTTTATTGATGGTTAAATTGATTGGCAAAAGTGGTAGCAGTTCAGAGGATTTGGATATTTATCATTGTTGAGAACTGAAGTGGAGTCTAATTGTAAAACTGCTTCCGGGTCATCAAAACGACCTAGACATGACGATGATGACTTCGACACCGATCGTCCTGAGGCGGAGAAACGTTTAAAAACTTATTTTGATACCCCGGCTGCTCAGCGAATCGGTGCAGTTGCTGCCAGATTGGAGGAAATTTCGTTCAAACAAAAATATAAGGGCAAGCAGACTAAGATGGTTGAGTTTGAGGAATTGAATGTGCCTGAGGTTGAGGCAGAAGATGAGGATTTGAAGATAGCCTTGTGGCTGAGTAGACAATAGGGTGAAAAGCCTTCTTCTGAGATTCTTGATGAATCAGGGCTTGAAAGATATAATTTGGAAAGTGTTATGCAAGTACATAAAGAAGTGACAGAACAGTTTCCGCCATCTCCTAAGAAATTCATAATCACTCCTTCAGACATCAGAAAACAACAGCAAAAAGAAAGTCAAATCAGTGAAATATCAAAACAGTCAGAATGGAATATTCCTAAAACTGCTCAAATAGATCCGGTTCACACTGGGTCTTTACCAAATGTGAAGAAAAGCTATGTGCTGACTAGGGAGGCCCTGAAGAAGACCGTCAAAAACTGGAGGTACCAAGATATTCTAGTGGCCTTTCTAGAAGAGAAGTTTGTCAACATCTACAGAGATGAAATCTAAGAGATGTTGGATGTAAATATGATGGGTGCAAAAAGTGCAGATGATGCTAAAGCAAAGATGATTCTCACTTTGCACACTACAAAGAAAGAGGAAATCAAATCGAAACACCAGATCATAAAGCTTAATTATGTTGGAATTCAGAGAGTCGTATACAAAGAATTGATTAGCTATCTCGTCACAAGGTCATATATGAAGAGTTATACAGTTGGGCATGTGGCCCTAAAATTATTAAACTTTAGTGACATCAACTTTCTGCTAGAGAAGCTCGAAGTTAAATTAGAAAAGAATGTTGAGGATTCAGCTGGTTATAAAAAGCTCAAGGAGTTCATCAGACATCGGTGTCAAATAGCATAATAAACTGATCTTCAGTTGGGAGCTGAATCTGATAAAGCCAAAATAAATTTGCTAAAGCTAAACACGAAGCATTCCAAAATTGACCAACTCAAGATGTATCATTTTAATGGGATTAAAGTTTCATTTAATTGGGCCGTTTCAAGTGTCACGAATTCTATGGTGTTTTGGTAGAGAATGGCCATGAAGAACATATGAAGTTCATACACACTTTCTCTCTAGAGTTCATACACTTTGTGATCAAGTTTTGATGCACAGAGGTGTTAGACATACTTTAATCTTGTTGTTTTGGTGGCTACACCAACCTACTTTCATTTGGGAATCAACACAACTTGGGGTGGACTTCATTAGAGGAATCCTAGTTTGGATTCTTGAAGCTTGACAAGGGGAAGGTTGTTGTACTTGCATAGTGGTACATTTCTATCCATCTTGTTCTTTTATTTAGTTGCATTTCCATGTCTAGATGTTGGTCCATGGGAAGTGTTTGTCTGGCTAGTTTAGATTTTTGTATTATATCTTACTTCCGTTGCTACTCATTTATGACAAACAAATACCTTCAATATCAAAATATCAGATCATAAAGCTCAACTTTGTTGGAGTTCAGAGAGTTGCTTACAAAGAAATGATCAGCTATTTAGTCACAAGGTCGGATATGAAGAGCTATACAATCGGGCATGTGGACCTAAAATTCTTAACCCTTAGTGATGTTAACTTTCTGCTAGAGGAGATTGAAATGAAACTAGAAAACAATGCTGAAGATTCAGCTGGTTATAAGAAGCTCAGGGAGTTCATCAGGCACCGATGTCAGATTGCAGAGTATACAGATCTTCAGTTGGGACCCGAATCTGATAAAGCCAAAATCAATCTGCTAAAGCCAAACACAAAACATTCAAAAATTGACCAACTGAAAATGTTTCAAGTTGTCTAGAGTGATGATGAAGAGTTCGAGGGAGATGAAGGGATTGTCTTGTTTAATAGCAAAAGAGAAAAGTTTTTCTTAAGGTTCAAAGAAGTTAATGCTTACTCAGATGGATCTTTGAAGATTTGGACCTTAAAAGTTATGGATTATAGCATGAGCCTAAAGGCTGAAGTAGACCAAGCGCCAAGAGTCAGATTAACAGAAATCATAAAGCTATTCGATGCCAAAAGAGATGAACGAAAGATGCCAAAGAAACATGAGCTAGACTTAAACAAGGGGGAGATTTTTAGAGTTAAATTTGTGTTTAAGTCTAGTCACAATTTAATGTTTTTCTATTTTACTTTGTAGTTAGTATATATAGTAGTGTTTCCTTTCTTCCTTGTAACCTTGAATATTATATTGAATAGAAAACACACACATTAAGGTGTTTCCATACTTTTATCTCTACTTGAATCACTTCTGTATTCATTGAATTGCTCTACAATCACATGTGGCTAGGAAATGAGCACTCTTTGTTAAACGATCCACTATCACCCATATCATATCATGATTCCTCTGAGTTCGCGGTAGTTTTGTTACAAAATCCATTGTGATGTGCTCCCATTTCCACTCAGGAATCTCTAACTGCTTCAAAGACCCATAAGTCCTCTTATGTTCCCCTTTTACTTGCGCACAAATATTGCACGATTCTACAAAATGTGCCACATCTGTTTTCATCGTAGGCCACCAGTAAAGCACTTTTAGATCGTTATACATTTTAGTGCTTCTTGGGTGTACAGACAATATCGACTTGTGTGCTTCTGTCAAAATTAATTGTCTCAATTCTCCAAGCTTAGGCACCCATACACGAGCTTTGAATGTTTTTAATCCACGAGAGTCGTTATTCAATTCATCTTTTCTCTTTTCCATTAACTCAGTCTTTAAGTTTTCTTCTTTAATGGCTTCCAACTGAGAGACTTCAGTCTATCTATTAGATCAGATACTATCTCAATTCGCATAAACTGAATTGAGCTTCCATTCCCTTTTCGACTCAGGGCATCTGCCACAACATTCGCCTTTCCCGGGTGATATATGATCTCGCAGTCATAATCTTTTATCAATTCTACCCAGCGTCTATGTCTCATATTCAATTCTTTCTGAGTAAACACGTATAGTGCAGACTCTTATGATCTGTACATATCACGCATTTTGTGCCATATAAGTAATGTCTCCACAGTTTGAGCGCAAATACCACTGCCGCTAGCTCTAAATCATGTGTCGGATAATTCTTCTCATGTGGTTTTAACTGTCTGGAAGCATAAGCAATCACCCGATCTCTCTGCATTAATACACACCCTAAACCAGCCAATGATGCATCACAATATACTGTAAAATCTTCAGATCCACTTGGCAAAGCAAGGATTGGAGCTTGACACAATAGTTTTTTTAATATCTAGAAGGCCTTGTCTTGTTCGTTACCCCACATAAACTTTACATCCTTCCGAGTTAACTTGGCTAACGGTCCCGCAATCTTAGAAAAGTCTTTGATAAATCTGTAGTAATATCCTGCCAATCCTAGAAAACTCTTTATCTCTGATGGTGTTCTTGGGGCTTTCCAACTCTTCACTGCCTCTACCTTTGAAGGATCTATCTTTACCCCTTGCTTATAGATTATATGCCCCAAAAACTGAACTTCTCTTAACCAGAATTCACATTTCGAGAACTTTGTATACAACTGTTCTTTCTTTAGAATTTCCAAAATCTGTGTCAATTGCTGCTCATGCTCTATCTCAGTCTTCGAGAAAATCAAAATGTTATCAATAAAGACAATCACAAACTTATCAAGAAATGGTCGACATAATCTTTTCATGAGATCCATAAATATGGCTGGTGCGTTGGTTAGACCGAATGGCATAACCAGGAACTCATAATGACCATATCGCATTCGGAAAGCTGTCTTTGCGACATCCTCCTTTGACACTCTAACTTGATGGTAACCCGATATTAAATCAATCTTCGAGAAGAATGAAGCTCCCTATAATTAATCGAACAAATCATCAATTCTGGGTAACGGGTACTTATTCTTTATCGTTCTCTTGTTCAATTCCCGATAATCAATGCACATACGCATGTACCATCTTTCTTCTTTACAAATAACACTGGCGCACCCCACGGTGATGAACTTGGACGGATAAACCCCTTATCTAACAAGTCTTCAATCTGGGTCATCATTTCTCGGATTTTTTAAGGTGCTAGTCTGCATGGTGCTTTAGCCACTGGTCGGGAAAACAAAATCAAATCTATCTTGAATTCTACCTCTCGGACTGGAGGTAGTCCCGGTAATTCGTCTAGAAACACCTCCGGGTATTCTGTTACCACCCGGATGTCTGTCATAGCTTGCTTTTCTTTCTTTCCATCAATCACATACGCTATAAACGATTCACAACCTTTACTCGGTGCTTTGTTTGCCTTTAAACATGAAATTATAGAAATTGCAAACCCGACTTTCTCACCCCTTGCTATCACCCTTGTACCATCCGCTAATGGGAATGAGACTAACTTCTTGTGGCATTTTATACTTGCTTGATTCAGACATAACCAATCCATGCCCAATACAACATCAAAACCAGATAAAGGCATGACAATAAAGTAAATAGGAAAACATACACCATCAATATCAATTTTAGCTCCAGCCACAGCAGTCGTGACTGGAACCATCATGCCATCTGCTACTTCTATTTCTTGGGTACTAGCAAGTTTAATAATAGGTATATATAATCTACCACAGAACTCCACATACATAAACGAGCGGTTAGCTCTAGAATCAAATAACACTCTATCAGGGATAGAGTTAATCAAGAACATACCGGTTATGACATCATCAGTAGTCGTGGCATCCTCCACTGTCATCTTAAAAGCCCTACCCTCAGTAGTAGGTGGATTCTTTCTCTTTTGACCAGCTGAAGATGATCCCCCAGCTGTCCCCGCCCCTGCTCCCGATCCCACTTTTTTTCCCACCGGGCACTCTCCCACTCTGTTCCCTTCTTTCTGGCAGTTCCAACAGACACTGTGTGGGAACCTGCAATCTTTTAATTTATGGTCAAACTGACCACATTTAACACATCTTCTTGATTGGGGCGTACACTGCCCGTTGTGGTATGACTTGAACCGACTACACCACGGTGCCCTCTGAGTTGACCCACCAACATTCGACCTCCTACTCTTGTCTCCCTGCTTATATCCACTGCCTTGTCCACCCTGTCTTTGTTGGGAATTGTAATGATCAATCTTTGATTTTTGTTGAGCAATCCTTTCCCCATTCCACTTGTTCCTAGCTATTAAATCCCCTTCTGCCATCTTTGCCAAGTTGAATGCTTGTGATAAGGTAGTAGCCCATCTAGTGGCGCTACGAAGATCAGGATGTAATGCTCCAACAAAGTGAGAAATCTTTGACTCCTCGTCTGGCACCCAGTGCTTCACAAACCTCATTTTCTGATTAAATTGCTTAATCAGATCATCCACTGTCATGTTTCCGGTCATTTGCAAGTCCATAAATTCTTTCTTGATTTTGGCAACTTCAAATGTACCACAGTACTGTTCACAAAGTTTTTCTTGGAATTGACTCCGAGTAATGTTCTCCTGCTGTTGTTCCGTGAAATGGCCAGTGATCGAATCCCACCATACCATAGCATCTCCCTTTAGCATCCTTGATGTATATTTCACCTTTAGTTCGTTCTCACAGTTACAGGCATCAAGTGCCTTTACCATTTCCCTCAGCCTATTTAGGGTTACATTCAGGTCAGAACTTCCACTATATTCTGATGGCTTCCAGTCAAGGAATTGTTTATACATGCATGGCTGCTTAAACCCAGGAAACGCAAAAGGGTAAGCTCCCTATTGTGGATATGGAAAATAGAATGGTTGCTGCATTATGTGTGTCACTGGTGGTAGGGACATTGATACTGGTGGTACGGTTGCCAGAGTAAAGATCGCAGCTGATACTGGAGGTTGTTCAGTTGGGGTTAATCTTTGCTCCAGGTTGTTTAACTTTGCTCTCAGATCCATCAAGTCATTTTCTAGTTTAAATATGTACTCGCTCTGATCTTCTTCCTGTTCTTTACCAGATGTTCCTGCTCGGTTAGTTATATCCAAATCTTCTATCACTGGTGCCTCAGCAGATGATTGAGTAGCAGGAGGGAGGATAGGGGTCTCTCTTTCAGCCATATCTGTTTCAATCACATCATCTCACAACTTATTAGCATAAACCGTTAGGACTCAGAATACTAACTACTACAAACAACTCTAACTCACTCTAATTCCCCCTGAAAGAAAGCTTGACCTGTCACGAGCCAAGATTTGGGAATGCAACACTCTAGCCGTGTCTGCATCGCCAAACCAAGGCTCTGATACCAAACTGTAACACCGTAAAATCTATGCCATTTTTTAAAATTGCGCTGCGGAAGCTTAATTAAATAAACAAACTTTCCATTCACAAACATTTACAAATAATTTATAAACATAATACATATTATCAAAATCCAACAAACATAATTCTGTGTTACAAAATAAACTGGCTCATTTCATTTTAAATCTAGTCATGAGAGTCAAGTCAACTTTTCCTTCCACGAGCACTCACAAACACAAACCTGCAAAAGCAACAACTGTGGGGAATTAGCACAAAGCTAAGTGAGTAGAGGCTAAACCCAAAAGCAAATATCAAGTCAATACTAATCATGTAATCACAAGTCTAAGAAGACCGGCGGTTAGGCGCAGAACCTACAACCAATGCCGGCCAAAGCAAAGGTTTACCGATAGCCCTCTACTGAATTGGCACAGTGAAATCCCACTCTAATGCAACATATGCAATAGTAAGGCTACCAATGTTCAACCAACCAGTAAACCAGCTCAGCCCAATTCCACGTATAGCTGACTTCTCAAACGTAACTCAAAATCATACTAAGAGTGCATATCGAACAAATAGTCATGCAACAGACATCAATAATATTCACAATCAGCACTTCCAATAACAAACAATCACATACAATCATGCCTCACATTAGTAATATTAAACACAATCTTTACCAGTCGCATCCAACATCCACTCACCTTTCACTCTCAAGGAAAGCACTCAGAATTCTTATGTTACTGAGACTTTGGATTTCCTGAAATACAATAATAATCAATCAGTCTCAAATCTTATAAGTATATCTGACATATATTTATAATTTATTCATAACATCAACAATTAATACACAATAACAAATACAATTCCAAACCCAATTATCGGATTTCAAAACTATCGGATTTACACTCGGATTTCTCAAAATCCGCAACTCAAGTGTCGGATTTCACTAGTGTTGGATTTGGGAATCCGATGGATTCCCTAACTGTCGGATTCACCATATTCGGATTTCAAGCACTTGGTTTCATAGTCCCGGATTTTCAAGTTTCCAAAATTATAAGTATTGGATTTCACTAAGTCTCGGATTCCAAGTTCCGGATTTTATGTGTTTCGGATTTCATCATTCGGATTCTGACTTAGATCACTTTCCAAGTTTAGGATTTCATAAATATAGTATTCCGATTTGGGTTTCCATAATCCAAGTATCGGTTTTCAAAACTTCTGGATTTAAAGATTCGGATTTCCAAAGTAATCAGATTTAGTCACAATCGGTTTTCCTTATCTTCCACAATCCGAGAACATCATAAATATCAAATCCGATAACTTCAACATATAATAATCCAAACCCAGATTTTATATAGATCCATAACTATCATTCCAGAAACATATATTAAACATTTCTAATACATTCTCATACAATTTAACCATATGAACATACAAAACTATCAAAATCCTATTCTTTCAAAAACCGATTGTAATTCTCTTAGCATGCAACCTTCAAAGCTAATCATAAATCATATTTGCATCAGATAACATATTAAGAAGGATTATAACATGTAAATTCATAAACACCAACCTTTTAGCTCTAGATTTAATAACACAATATGAATCCCGATTCTTTTCTTCTTCCTTTCTTCTTTCGGTTTTCTTTACAAAAGGGAACACACACACTCACACTTTTCTTGTTTGTAAGCAATGAGCAGAAGTTTTGGTAAATTAACATGCAAAGTAGGTGGCAACTAAATCCCACATACACCCCCACGTGTAAACCCCACTAGACATGCATGCATACACACACATACGGTCATACTTACATATACACATACTTATAATAAATTTAAATGATTAGTAAGTTAATTAATAAACTCATACCACTTAATTAATCACATAATTAAATTAATGAATTTAATATACAAACAAACACATACCGTAAACCCGCTAATCTACTAGCCCGGGTTTGCGGGTCTTACAAATCTCCCCTCCTTAAGAGGATTCCGTCCTCGGAATCCTTTCCGGCTTAAATAATTGGGGATACCTATCTTTCATTTCTGCTTCAGTCTCCCAGCTTAGATCAGAACCTAGATTGTGTTTCCATTTGACCAATACCATAGGTATTTGCTTCTTTCGAAGCTTGCTCACCATTCGATCTAGCAGTTTCATCGGTTCCTCTATCAGTCTTTTCTTAGAATCAACTTTCAATTCATGTACTGGGAGTATCTGACTTTCATCATCAATCATACACTTTCTTAGATAACAGACATTAAACGTATCATTGATTCCAGCAAGCTCTATAGGAAGATTTAAGGTAACTGCTTGATCAATCACAACCTGACGGATACGGAAAGGACCAATAAAACGGGGAGCCAACTTCCCACGTTTGCCGAAGCGAATTACACCTTTGCACGGAGAAACATTCAAGTATACCAATTCCCCACATCAAACTTTACTGGACGTCGTTTCGGATCAGCATACATTCTCTGTCTATCTCTGTCTGCTTTCAACTTATCTCTGGCTATATCAACCTTGTCAGCAGTCAACTATACTATCTCGGGACCTACAAACTGCTTCTCACCTGCCTCTAACCAACAAGTCGGAGTACGACAGCGACGAACGTACAACATTTCATATGGAGGAATTCCAATACTGGAGTGATGAGAGTTATTATACGTAAATTCTACTAATGGCAGGTGTGAATCCCAAGATCCACCATACTCTAGTACACAAGCTCGCAACATATCCTGGAGTGTCTATATAGTTCTTTCAGTCTGACCATCTGTCTGAGGATGGTAGGCTGTACTCAAGTTAACTCTGGTTCCCAATTCTCTTCGCAAACTCCTCCAGAAATTGGATACAAACCTTGAATCTCTGTCAGACACAATTGACAACCGTATACCATGCCTTGCGACGATCTCATCTATGTATAGTTGTGCCAGTTTACTCAATGAAGCCGTTTCACATGTGGCTAGGAAATGAGCACTCTTTGTCAAACGATCCACTATCACCCATATCATATCATGATTCCTCTGAGTTGGTGGTAGTTTTGTTACAAAATCCATTGTGATGTGCTCCCATTTCCACTCAGGAATCTCTAACTGCTTCAAAGACCCATAAGGCCTCTGATGTTTCGCTTTTACTTGCGCACAAATATGGCACGATTCTACAAAATGTGCCACATCTGTTTTCATCGTAGGCCACCAGTAAAGCACTTTTAGATCGTTATACATTTTAGTGCTTACTGGGTATACAAACAATCTCGACTTGTGAGCTTCTGTCAAAATTAATTGTCTCAATTCTCCAAGCTTAGGCACCCATACACGAGCTTTGAATGTTTTAATCCACGAGAGTCGTTATTCAATTCATATTTTCACTTTTCCATTAACTCGGTCTTTAAATTTTTTTCTTTAATGGCTTCCAACTGAGCAGACTTCAGTCTATCTATTAGATCAGATACTATCTCAATTCGCATAAACTGAATAGAGCTACCATTCCCTTTTCGACTCCGGGCATCTGCCACAACATTCGCCTTTCCCGGGTGATATCTGATCTCGCAGTCATAATCTTTTATCTATTCTACACAGCGTCTCTGTCTCATATTCAATTCCTTCTGAGTGAACACATACTGCAGACTCTTATGATCAGTACATATCACGCATTTGGTGCCATATAAGTAATGTCTCCACAATCACCCGATCACTCTGCATTAATACACACCCCAAACCAGCCAATGATGCATCACAATATACTGTAAAATCTTTGGATCAACTTGGCAAAGCAAGGATTGGAGCTTGACACAATAGTTCTTTTAATATCTGGAAGGCCTTGTCTTGTTCGTTACCCCACATAAACTTTACATCCTTCCCAGTTAACTTGGTTAATGGTCCCGCAATCTTAGAAAATCTTCGATAAATCTACGGTAATATCCTGCCAATCCTCGAAAACTCTTTATCTCTAATGGTGTTCTTGGGGCTTCCCAACTCATCACTGCCTCTATCTTTGAAGGATCTACCTTTACCCCTTCCTTACAAATTATATGCCCCAAAAACTGAACTTTTCTTAACCGGAATTCACATTTTGAGAACTTTGCATACAACTGTTCTTTCTTTAGAATTTCCAAAATCTGTCTCAATTGCTGCTCATGGTCTATCTCAGTCTTCGAGTAAATCAAAATGTCATCAATAAAGACAATCACAAACTTATCAAGAAATGGTCGACATAATCTTTTCATGAGATCCATAAATATTGCTGGTGCGTTGGTTAGACCGAATGGCATTACCAGGAACTCATAATGACCATATCGCATTCGGAAAGCTGTCTTTGCCACATCCTCCTTTGACACTCTAACTTGATGGTAACCCGATTTTAAATCAATCTTCGAGAAGAATGAAGCTCCCTGTAATTGATCGAACAAATCATCAATTCTGGGTAACGGGTACTTATTCTTTATCGTTCTCTTGTTCAATTCCCGATAATCAATGCACATACGCAATGTACCATCTTTCTTCTTTACAAATAACACTGGCGCACCCCACGGTGATGAACTTGGACGGATAAACCCCTTATCTAACATGTCTTGAATCTGGGTCATCATTTCTCAGATTTCTGAAGGTGCCAGACTGTATGGTGCTTTAGCCACTGGTCGGGAACGAAGAATCAAATCTATCTTGAATTCTACCTCTCGGACTGGAGGTAGTCCCGGTAATTCTTCTGGAAACACCTCCGGGTATTCTGTTACCACCCGGATGTCTGTCATAGCTTGCTTTTATTTCTTTCCATCAATCACATATGCTATAAACGATTCACAACCTTTACACGGTTCTTTCTTTGCCTTTAAACATGAAATTATAGAGACTAACTTCTTGTGGCATTTTATACTTGCTTGATTCAGACTTAACCAATCCATACCCAATACAACATCAAAACCAGATAAAGGCATGACAATAAAGTAAATAGGAAAACATACACCATCAATATCAATTTTAGCTCCAGCCACAGCAGTCGTGACTGGAACCATCATGCCATCTGCTACTTTTATTTCTAGGGTACTAGCAAGTTTAATAATAGGTATATTTAATCTACCACAGAACTCCACAGACACAAACGAGCGGTTAGCACCAGAATCAAATAACACTCTAGCAGGGATAGAGTTAATCAAGAACATACCGGTTATGACATCATCAGTAGTCGTGGCATCCTCCACTGTCATCTTAAAAGCCCTACCCTCAGTAGTAGGTGGATTCTTTCTCTTTTGACCAGCTGAAGATGATCCCCCAGCTGTCCCCGTCCCTGCTCCCGATCCCACTTTCTTTCCCACCGGGCACTCTCCCACTTTGTTCCCTTATTTCTGGCAGTTCCAACAGACACTGTGTGGGAACCTGTAATCTTTTAATTCATGGCCAAATTGACCACATTTAACACATCTTCTTGATTGGGGCGTACACTGCCCCGTTGTGGTATGACTTGCACCGACTACACCACGGTGCCCTCTGAGTTGACCCACCAACATTCGACCTCCTACTCTTGTCTCCCTGCTTATATCCACTGCCTTGCCCACCCTGTATTTGTTGGAAATTGTAACGATCAATCTTTGATTTTTGTTGGGCAATCTTTTCCCCATTCCACTTGTTCCTAGCTATTAAATCCCCTTCTGCTATCTTTGCCAAGTTGAATGCTTGTGATAAGGTAGTAGCCCATCTAGTGGCGCTACGGAGATCAGGATGTAATGCTCCAACAAAGTGAGAAATCTTTGACTCCTCGTCTGGCACCCAGTGCTTCACAAACCTCGTTTTCTGATTAAATTGCTTAATCAGATCATCCACTGTCATGTTTCCGGTCATTTGCAAGTCCATAAATTCTTTCTTGATTTTGGAAACTTCAAATGTACCACAGTACTGTTCACAAAGTTTTTCTTGGAATTGACTCCAAGTAATGCTCTCCTGCTGTTGTTCCGTGAAATGGCCAGTGATCGAATCCCACCATACCATAGTATCTCCCTTTAGCATCCTTGATGCATATTTCACCTTTAGTTCGTTCTCACAGTTTATACAGGCATCAAGTGCCTTTACCATTTCCCTCAGCCAGTTTAGGGTTACATTCGGGTCAGAACTTCCACTATATTCTGATGGCTTACAGTCAATGAATTGTTTATACGTGCATGGCTGCTTAAACCCAGGAAGCGCAAAAGAGTAAGCTCCCTATTGTGGATATGGAAAATAGAACGGTTGCTGCATTATCTGTGTCACTGGTGGTAGGGGCATTGATACTGGTGGTACGGTTCCCGGAGTAAAGATCACAGCTGATACTGGAGGTTGTTCAGTTTGGGTTAATCTTTGCTCCAGGTTGTTTAACTTTGGTCTTAGATCCATCAATTCATTTTCTAGTTTAAATATGTACTCGCTTTGATCTTCTTCCTGTTCTTCACCAGATGTTCCTGCTCGGTTAGTTACATCCAAATCTTCTATCACTGGTGCCTCAGCAGATGATTGAGTAGCAGGAGGGAGGATAGGGGTCTCTCTTTCAGCCATATCTGTTACAATCACAACATCTCACAACTTATTAGCATAAACCGTTAGGACTCAGAATACTAACTACTACAAACAACTCAAACTCACTCTAATTCCCCCTGAAGGAAAGCTTGACCTGTCACGAGCCAAGATTTGGGAATGCAACACTCTAGCCGTGTCTGCATCGCCGAACCAAGGCTCTGATACCAAACTGTAACACCGTAAAATCTATGCCATTTTTTAAAATTGCGCTGCGGAAGCTTAATTAAATAAACAAACTTTCCATTCACAAACATTTACAAATAATTTATAAACAAAATACATATTATCAAAATCCAACAAACATAATTCTGTGTTACAAAATAAACTGGCTCATTTCATTTTAAATCTAGTCATGAGAGTCAAGTCAACTTTTCCTTCCACGAGCACTCACAAACACAAACCTACAAAAGCAACAACTGTGCGGAATTAGCACAAAGCTAAGTGAGTAGAGGCTAAACCCAAAAGCAAATATCAAGTCAATACTAATCATGTAATCACAACTCTAAGAAGACCGGCGGTTCGGCGCAGAACCTACAACCAATGCCGGCCAAAGCAAAGGTTTACCGATAGCCCTCTACTGAATTGGCACAGTGAAATCCCACTCTAATGCAACATATGCAACAGTAAGGCTACCAATGTTCAACCAACCAGTAAACCAGCTCAGCCCAATTCCACGTATAGCTGACTTCTCAAACGTAACTCAAAATCATACTAAGAGTGCATATCGAACAAATAGTCATGCAACAGACATCAATAATATTCACAATCAGCACTTCCAATAACAAACAATCACATACAATCATGCCTCACATTAGTAATATTAAACACAATCTTTACCAGTCGCATCCAACATCCACTCACCTTCCACAATCCGAGAACATCATAAATATCAAATCCGATAACTTCAACATATAATAATCCAAACCCAGATTTTATATAGATCCATAACTATCATTCCAGAAACATACATTAAACATTTCTAATACATTCTCATGCAATTTAACCATATGAACATACAAAACTATCAAAATCCTATTCTTTCAAAAACCGATTGTAATACTCTTAGCATGCAACCTTCAAAGCTAATCATAAATCATATTTGCATCAGGTAACATATTAAAATGGATTATAACATGTAAATTCATAAACACCAACCTTATAGCTCTAGATTTAATAACACAATATGAATCCCGGTTCTTTTTTTCTTCCTTTCTTCTTTCGGTTTTCTTTACAAAAGAGAACACACACACTCACACTTTTCTGGTTTGTAAGCAATGAGCAGAAGTTTTGGTAAATTAACATGCAAAGTAGGTGGCAACTAAATCCCACATACACCCCACGTGTAAACCCCACTAGACATGCATGCATACACACACATACGGTCATAATTACATATACACATACTTATAATAAAGTTAAATGATTAGTAAGTTAATTAATAAACTAATACCACTTAATTAATCACATAATTAAATTAAGGAATTTAAAATACAAACAAACACATATCGTAAACCCGCTAATCTACTAGCCCGGGTTTGCGGGTGTTACATTATCAAACTATTTGATGCCAAATGCGATGAAAGAAAAATGATCATACATTGGCAGAGAAATACAAGCTAGACAAAAACAAGGGGGAGAATGTTAGAACTGTATTTGTGTTTCTTGTCTAGTTACAATTTAGTGTTTTTATGATTTACATTGTACTTAGTATAAATAGTATCTTAGCCTTCTTTCCATGTAACCTTTGGCATATTATTGAAACAGAAAACACACACTTAAAGGTATTTCCATTCATTCTCTCTACTTGATTCTATTGTGTACTCGTTTTATTGCTCTACAATTAGCAATTTTAATACACCTTTAAAATTACGTATTCATATATACACCTAAGAATATATGTTTTTATGAACTTCATGCCAAGCCATACAAAACATATATAATTAAGAATCAAAAATATAGTGGGGATAACCAGAATCAAGACTAGCCAAAACCCGGATTTTAATATTTTAAACATACTGTTTCAAAAACAAATTCTGACAAAAAAAAAACTGAAGGCACAGGTGTACCTCAAAGGGTATGCGCATGCCTGCCCTTTTGCCAGTGTACAGTTTAAACAGTTTTAAACACTTAACAAAATCTGCCGGCACGGCCCGTACTGCCACTGGTACGCCCATGCCCGGGCCGCCGTCACGGCCTGTACCCCTAGAGGTACAGTCATGCCCGGTCGCCGGAAAAACCATTTTTGACAGAAAACAGAAAAATACGGCTTAACTCCAAAAGTGCAAAGCCATGTTAGAGATGGCTAAGATACCACTATTGGGTTTTCGTGGTCCAAAAGCACAGCGGAAGGAAAAACGAGTAATAAAAGGTTTCAAAATTTGACCACGTAACGCCTACCAAATGGACGAAAACTCTAAACATGTCAAAGCAACTAAATAAAGTGACAAAGAAATAGTGTCATAACCTTGAAGCTATCTTCTTTGTTCTAACAGGTTTGGAGGTTGGAAGTTACGCGTACTAACTTGTACACCACTAGTGAAGTCCACACCAAGGTCTTATCGATCCCCACTTCTTAGAGTGTGATATATGATATACACCACCAAATGTTTAACACCAAAGAACCATGTCCTTGTATATTCCATTGTATATTTGAGAGAATTGTGTGCAATATATATATCCTAGTAAGTCAAGTTCATGGAACATAACAACAAAACTTCTTGTGGCTTATATAGAGCTCCAAATTGAACTCTAAACCGTCTACCATGAAGCCACAATCAGTTACTAGAGTTATAGCCATAAACACCACCATAATCAGCTTTGAAAGCTGATTAAAGAAGCTGTTACTAGACAAGGCACGACCATGCCTTACAAGGCACGACCGTGCCTTACTCCCAAGTCACGCCCGACTTGGGCTTGTGCCTGTCCATTGGGCACATGGCACGGGCGTGCCTCCAAGAGGCACGGGCATACCTAGCCACATGCCACGCCCAAGTCACACATGACATGGGATCGTGCCTGCCCGTAGGGCACAACCGTACCTCATAGAGGCACGGGCGTGCCTTGGCCCACCAGAACCTATTTTTGGTTTCCGCTTTCATTTGACCATCTATGATGTCGGAATAGATACTTGGCGTGTGACCCAATAGGCCCTTGCGTCATCAGCCATGATACCAACTCGTGTGTGTGTTGGTGGGCATAATCCAACACGTACTTGTAACATCGTAAATTCTCAAGCCACCTTTTTTTAAATCGCTGTGGAAGCGTTAACTGATTTCATTTAAACAAACACCCACAAACTACAAAGTACTGTTTACAACAATCACATGAAGGCAAACAGATCTCAAACAGATCAAACCATCATCTCAAACCAATCCAACCTCTAGAGGAACGGCGGTTCTGAAGAACTTACAACCGATGCGGGCCAAAGCAAAGATTTACCGATAGCTATTTGCTACTTGGTACAGTAAAACCCCTTCTGATGCAACAAATGCATAGAAGATCCAGAACTGTGCAACCAATAGCTGATAGCCCAGCCTAACACATACGATAGCTGACCCCTAACCATGTACGCATATCATTAACCATACGTACAGGTCTTGCCACGTGCACATATCATTAACCATGTACACTAGCCACACAACAATCCGAACGATCACAATCAACAAACAACAATCGACTTCGAACGAATAACAATCAACACATTCTATCAACACATATAAAGTTAAACATTTAATCATGGCAAATCAGACTAAACAGTCTATCATGGCAACTCAGACTAACTAGTCTATCTTGGCGTCTCAGACTAAACCGTCTATCATGGCATCTTAAAGCATAAGAGTATCTCAATTCATATAACGACAAACGTTACCACCATCACCATTCGCGAGTACACTTCCACTCACCTCAGTCCTCGTTCCGTCTGCTCGTTTGTCTAATATCACTGACTCTTTGCAAATCCTCAGAATACAACAAACTGAAGTCAATCGCTGACTCATAAATATATATCCATAATATATATTTATATCTCTATATAACTTGTAAACAACATAAAATAATCATATAAATGATAATTCATCATATCCCCAACAAATGACAATCAAAACAATCAAGTTTTCCTAAAGTTGGCCTGTCGCGCCGCGACACTGTTGGATTTGGGTTCCGGATTTTTAGTGTCGGATTTGGGTTGCGGATTCTTGGGTTTCAGATTTTTCCTTTGTCGAATTTTGAAAGGACCCGGACTCTTGGGGTCGCACCGCGGCGCGTGTTTTGAACTTCATCTTCTTCCTTTTTCTCGGATTTCCAGCCAACCAAACCCATAAATTTCATATTCAACATCTCATTTCTCAAATCAAAACACTTCTAACATACATGAAACTTCATATAACATGCCATATATCATCATGAAAACTTTTGAATCGTTAAAATCATCAAACTAACAAAACCCATTTAACACTTTTGAGCTTCAAGCTCCTACAATGGTGGTTTCACATAAAGCCATGGATTTAATCATGTAAACATATCAAAACTATCTATAGTATGACATAAACACACACTAACCTTCACTTTGATTTATCAATCCACAAATCTTTATTTTGAAATTCCAAGTCTAGTTCTTCTTGTTCTTCTTTTTCAAAGAAAACACACACACACACACACTTTCACACTTTCAAGTTTATAAGCTGCTATACATTACCAACCTACACGTACACATATATTTCATTTATTCCAAGCAGGAGGTGTCCTTAAATGAATTTCTTACTTCTTTCCAATTAAACACATGCATGCTACATACATTCTACACAAACATACATTCATACATATATGACTTTTCCTCTTACGTTTGTTTTCAAACTCTTCAGTATACAAATATATACATATTTTCCAATTTACTAATTGATTCAACTAATTCCAAATAACCAAACTAATTCTAAATAACCACTTAAACAAATTAAACACAATTAAACATAAAATCACATACCATTAACTCGTAAATTACTAACCCCGATTTGTGGATGTTACAAATCGCCCCTCCTTCAGAGGATTCCGTCCTCGGAATCCTATAACACACATCAAACGAATTATCCACTATTCATATCCTTTCATTTCTGACTACCAATTCATTCATCCAAATCTTCATTTTACTATCAAACACATAAATCTCTTTCTACATATCTTTCGCAGTTTACAATCATCAGTTTTTTTATAACTTATCCTTCAAATCCCTTCTTCAATTCAGCATGCAACTCAGTATATAACTCATAGACAATGTCAATGTAACACCGTAAAACTCAAGCCATTTATTTTAAAATGCTGCGGAAGCTTTCTCTAATTTCATTTAACATACACATTCACAAAGTACAAAATACTTTTACAAATCACAAGATCCGTTTGTGTTACAAAAGATTATAAAACGTGGCTCGTCTCTTCTCAAAATATAATATCAGAGTATTGGTCAAATTCCCCTTTCCAAAAACAAAGCTAAACAGCTACTCATGAAAACCTGCAAAAAGCTATCAATCGTGGTGGATTAGCACAAAGCTAAGTGAATGGAAGCTACAGACAAGCAAATAACAATCACTGTTCCCAACGGAACCTCTGAACATCAATCCTCAAGCAATCCGTCAATTCATCAATCTGTTCCACCCCGAGGACCGGTGGTTCTGCCGAACCTACAACCAAAGCTGGCCAAAGCAAAGGTTTACCGATAGCTCCCTACCGATTGGCACATCAAACTCCCCTCTGAGCAACAAATGCAACAGAGGAGCTACTACCGTTCAACCAACCACAAGCGAGACCAACTCTAGCATCAGCAGCTGACCCCAACCAGCTCTTACACACAAGCTGATTTCTCCCGACCCGTAACATAAAAGTCAGTTCACAAACAATCCAATTACTCCTCCAGTCACCATCACAATCATAGCTCTTTCACATAAAACAAATATGAACATGTAACTCTCATTTAACAAATAGCAGACTTAATCGTCTTATATGGCATAACAATCGATCCATTTTCGCATAATGAACTTATCAGTCAAATATCTCATATTGAGATCAACAGGCAATTATTGCATTCAAACAATCCTTCAATCATTCAATTCATAATGTTACCAACGTAACCACCCATGAGTAAACTTCCACTCAACTCAGTCCTCATATCACGCGTGCTCAGTTGTCTAATATCACCGAGTCTGTGGTTTGCCTGAAAACACAGCAACAACTGAATCAGTCTCAAATATATAAATATATCTTTCAACATATATTTATATCTCATAATCATGTAAATAACTTGATTTAATCATATAATTAATAACACAACCTTTCGCAAACGAAATACAAACAAACCAAACAAGTTTTCTGAAAAAGGCCCCGTCGCGCCGTGACACTCATTTGTGTCGTGCCGTGATACAATCGGTTTTCAAAATCCGGATCTAAGAATCGGATTTGAGTTGCGGATTTTGGATTCTCGGATTTCACAATCGGATTTAGTGTCGGATTCATGCTCTTCGGATTTGAAACACTCAGATTTCAAGGATTAGGATTTTGACATTCGGATTTCCTCAACCAACCGACTCATCTTCGGATTTCATGAAGGTCGCGCCGCGTCCATCAATCGTAGTGCCGCTACGTGCATTCATCAACATAACAACTTTCTTAAATCCGATTTCCAACCAATTTAACTCATATAATTCATTTCTAACATAACATTTCTTCATTCTAAACTCATATGTACTATATATCATGCATATATAACATCATAAACACCTTCTTAACAAATTAGACAACAAAATCATCAAAAACCCATTTCATCTTTATCAACCAACTAGGGTGTTCTTCTTTACACACATGAAAACACAATCATAACCAAGAAATCAGTAGCATGTAATAGTTATAAGCTCACCTTCTATTTGAATTATCAACCACCAAACTTTAATTTCCAAGATTTCAAGTTTCTTTTCTTGTTCTTCTTTTACTTTCTTCCAGACAATACACACACACACACACTTACTTTCCTTTTCTTTCTTTCTTTCTTCCTTTCAAGACACAAATACATACACACGTGTACACTCCTCAATATTTGGGGTGTCATCACCCCACACACATACATCCACACATACATATTATCATACATACATACATACTTAGATACATAATGTCATACCTACATAAACAACTCTTCTAGCATATGCCACATGACAATTAACCATCAATTAATTATTCAATATCATAATACCCTTTTTTTACGTCCAATTACTTTCAAACAAATAATCTTTCTCGATTAATTACCTTAACATACATTCGATGTATTTTCTATAACTTTCGTTCCAAACTCAATCTTATTTAACCATAAACACATACGTTATCAATTACTCGTTTAATCACGTAATAAATATTTAAACATGCATAAATAAACATATTTCAATTTACCATTAACCCGCCTACTACTAGGCCGGGTTTTCGGATGTTACAGTCAACGCATTTCTTAAATACTCATTCACAGTACCCTGTTTCTTTCAATTAACAAGTTTCACGTACGTTTCATTCACTGTTTGTCATGTAAAATACTCACATATCACTTTCTTCTTACTTGTAAATAGCATGTCAAAATACTGTCAAAACAATATCTTGAAATTTACATATAACAACTCACAACTGAAATATAAACATCCATTTGATAGAAATCATATCAGGTCAATCTAATCAATTTGTTTGTGAATTCCACGAAACATCAAAATCCAATACAAACACAAGTTCATTCTCAACTATCTGTATAACTCGTTCTACTCATCTTATTTAATAGGAATTCAGCCGTACTGTTTATCTCACGTTCAATTCTTGTAATAAATTCATTTAGAAGTTTATTCACTTCATCTTAATCTTCCATCAGCAGTCTCAACATATAAAACATCATATCTTGAAATCATCTTGTCAAAATATAATTTGCCCAATAGATACTATCTCACTAGTGATAAAATACAAGCACTTCTTACTAATCATTCGTGATATATACAAATTCCTTCTCATATAGTAAATCAGGCGTCAACTCCATCGTAACTTGTTATCACCATCATTCTGATATCCCAAATTTTCTCAACAGTTCATAATTCTCTAATACTTTGCCTTAACTCATGCACAATCATGTCATTTCTACGAAATATATCATGTTCACTCCTTCAGTAACTCATCACTTAAATACTCTGTATGGCATTATCTGTCATTCACTGTTTCACATACATAGGTATCCGCATATTACTCCTATCTTGTTTCCAATTAACCTTTCAAACATCACCACTTAATCTACATATCAACCCACCACTAATATCTTAACCTTCATCAGATAGAAATCACATCATGCTTGTCTACACAATATATTTAGGAATTCCACGAATCATCAATATCCAATACAAAGTACAAATTCATTCTCATATATATTTGTGCAATTTTTTCTATTCGACTATCTCATAAAATTCGGTTATACCGCTCATTTCGCATCCCTTTTCTTAGTCATAAATTCTTCTAGAAATTTAGTTAATTTCTCCAATTCTCATCATAAACCTATAAGTATAAGGTATCTATATCTTCAAATCATTTCATCAATATAATTCTTCTCACAAGATCACGTTCCATTGGGGTATTATTACCAACACTTCTTAGTACTCAGTTCACAATCACTGGTGATACATCAAATTCCTTTTCATGTAGTATATCAATTCCATCATAGTTCGTCATTATCATAACTCTGGTATCTCAAATTATCTCAACAGTTTGTAAATTTCTGATACTTTGCTTTAAACATTTTCAAATTATAGTTTCCACGAAAGTATATCTATCATGTTCACTCATCTTGGTAAGTCATCAATCAATTATTTCATATGGCATTATACTATTTAGCCCTTCCAAGTGCATTGGCAATAAGTTCTGAGAGTTTGGTTCAAATTAAATTTCCAGTTCTAAATACATGTACTCCTTAGCAAAGTTAATTCATATGATCTACAAATCTTCGTTCCATAAGCTTAGGCCATTACATTTCTCTTTTCTCGTTATCTCATAAATTCGTTCTGTTACTCAATTTACATATATCCTTAGTTCATACGTGTCAATCATCATCATGACCAGCTCTTTCTCATGTGTATCTCTGTATAATTAGGCATCAATATCATCTTTATCCAAACAATTCTTGCACATTTCATACTTGCCCAATCTGTAGCAATCTACTTCTTTCTTTTACTTGATAATCTCAATCATTCATGACATTAATTTCTAACAAAGATAATCTCAATTTCATCCATCAAGTCCAATACGCGTCGATTCACATAATCTTCAAGGTTACCGTCATGAATTTCCTCACATTCCCACATATTCGTCTTCCCAGTATAATTCCAAACTTCTCAATTACAATCTTTAATTCATCCTAACCATCATCTCTATCACATGTTAATTTCATTCATATTTTTGAGCATCTACTGTTCCTTTTAATACTCAAACCAATTTCACATGCCTTTCTTTATAATCAATATCTTCATATTATCACAACAAACGCCTCTACTGCAATTCCAAGGGCATAGATTAATTTATTCCTCTCAAGAATCTTTAGTTTTCACAAGACATAGACTATTCCTCCATTTTCATAACATAGTAGCTTTATGTCAATCCAACTAATGTAATATCTCAACAAATCAATCTCCTCAGGTTCATTAATTGATATCACAGATTATCTTCAATCGTTAGCTTTACTCATACTCGCAATCTCAGTTATACATTTATCACCAATATCTCTCAATTGTCACAAAACCTTCTAAGCTTCATTAACTCATCCATTTTCCTCCTTTATACGATCACAAGCATATATATACATATAAACATATGTAAACACAGAAGGCAAGACAACTCTTGCAACACATAACTCAGCATGCATTTCTACAAATCTACAAACATCATTCTAGGGTACTACATACCCAATTTATGTCATATCATGTATTTCATCATTTACCGTCATATTTACTTGCTACCATACACATCAAATAGTTTCAAATATCTCAACTTTCTAAAGAATCATACTCTTTAGAATCAATCAAACATACTTGGCACACACAAACATCACACATTCTCATTTAACCCTAAAGTTAAAAAAACATATGCGTAGATATAAAGGTTATCAAAACGTACCCGTTACATCATCAGTTGTGGCAATATCATCAGCCATCATGTTGAAATTCCTACCTTCTTGCTCGGACGGGTTCTTTCTCTTTTGTCCACTTGCTGACGAGAATCCCCCACCTGCCGCAGCTCCTGACCCTGACTCTAACTCCTTGCCAACTTTGCAATCTCTTGCTCGATGATCTTCTTCAAAACAAATCCAGCATACCTTTCACGGAAAATGACATTCCTTCATTTCATGGCCAAACTACCCACAAGTCAGACACCGCATAGTCTGAGTCGTACATGATCCTGTGTGGTGAGACTTACACTTCCCACACCGTGGCACTCGTTGATTAGATACATCAGACGCAGATCTACGTTTCAAATTTCTTTTACTTCGGCTACTCTGCCCTCTTTGCTTTTCAACATTATACTGTTTCAATCGCAATTTCTGCTGAGATACCTCATCTCGATTTGTTCTATCTCTAGCCTTCAAATCATCTTCAGCCGATTTGGCCAAGGTAAACGCTTGCGACAGTGTACTAGCCCATCTGGTAGTACTTCGATACTTAGGAAGCAAAGCTCCCACAAAGTGTTGTATCTTAGACGCTTCATCAGGTACCCATTGCTTCACAAAATGCAATCTTTCATTAAATCGCTTGATTAATTCATCCACAATCATGTTTTTAGTCATACACATCTCCATGAATTCTCTTTTGATACGAACTATCTCAAAAGTATTACAATACCGTTCACACAGTTTCTCCTGAAACTGATCCCATGTCAGACTGTCTTGTTGTTGTTTAGAGAAATGACCAGTAAGTGAATACCATCAAACCATTGCATCTCCTCTTAGCATACGAGTCGCAACACACACTTTTAGTTCATCCTCACAATTGTACGCTTCAAAAGCCTTTACCATTTCTCGCAACCAGTTCAAAGTTATATTGGGGTCTGTACTGCCATAGTACTCTGAAGGCTTACAATCCAAGAATTGCTTATAAGTGCAGGGTGGTTTAAATCCTGGGTACGCAAAAGGATAAACTCCTTGGCTAGTGAAAGGATGGAAGCTCGATGGTTGAGTCACTTGTGATCCTGAAGAAAACGGAACTGTAACTTGCACATTTGTAGCTTGAGTTGTATTAATCATAGGGTTCTGAATTCGTTCATTCTAGATAATCCTCTCTCGTTCCATATTGCCCATAGCATTTCTAAGTTCTCACAATTCATTTTCCAATTTGGAAATATATTCCCTCTGATCCATTCCAGATTCAAAACCTGAATTAGCAACCTGACCTGTTACATTTAAAGCATCCGCTGATGAAATTTTAGTCACTTCTTGGGTCACAAGAGTGTCAGCAGGGGTATCTCTGTCAGCCAAATCTATACAATCACTTCATCTCACAAGCTCATTACATAAACCGTTAGTACATAACATACTAACTATCACATCACAATTCCAATTCACTCTAAATCCTCCCAAAGAAAAGTTTGACCCAACACGAGCCAAGATTTGGGAATGCAACACTCTAGCCGTGCCTACATCGCCAAAGCTAGGCTCTGATGCCAACTTGTAACACCGTAAAACTCAAGCCATTTTTTTAAAACGCTGCGGAAGCTTTCTCAAATTTCATTAAACATAAACATTCACAAAGTACAAAATACTTTTACAAATCACAAGATCCGTTTGTGTTACAAAAGATTATAAAACGTGGCTCGTCTCTTCTCAAAATATAATATCAGAGTATTGGTCAAATTCCCCTTTCCAAAAACAAAGCTAAACAGCTACTCATGAAAACCTACAAAAAGCTATCAATCGTGGGGGATTAGCACAAAGCTAAGTGAATGGAAGATACAGACAAACAAATAACAATCACTGTTCCCAACGGAACCTCTGAACATCAATCCTCAAGCAATCCGTCAATTCATCAATCTGTTCCACCCCGAGGACCGGTGGTTCTGCCGAATCTACAACCAAAGCTGGCCAAAGCAAAGGTTTACCGATAGCTCCCTACCGATTGGCACATCAAACTCCCCTCTGAGCAACAAATGCAACAGAGGAGCTACTACCTTTCAACCAACCACAAGCGAGCCCAACTCTAGCATCAGCAGCTGACCCCAACCACCTCTTACACAAAAGCTGATTTCTCCCGACCCGTAACACAAAAGTCGGTTCACAAACAATCCAATTACTCCTCCAGTCACCATCACAATCATAGCTCTTTCACATATAACAAATACGAACATGTAATTCTCATTTAACAAATAGCAGACTTAAAAGTCTATCATGGCATAACAATCGATCTATTTTCGCATAATGAACTTATCAGTCAAATATCTCATATTGAGATCAACAGGAAATTATTGCATTCAAACAATCCTTCAATCATTCAATTCATAATGTTACCAACGTAACCACCCGTGAGTAAACTTCCACTCACCTCAGTCCTCGTATCACACGTGGCCAGTTGTCTAATATCATTGAGTCTGTGGTTTGCGTGAAAACACAGCAACAACCGAATCAGTCTCGAATATATAAATATATCTTTCAACATATATTTATATCTCATAATCATGTAAATAACTTGATTTAATCATATAATTAATAATACAACCTTTCGCAAACGAAATACAAACAAAACAAACCACTTATCTGAAAAAGGCCCCGTCGCGCTGCGACATTCCCTTGTGTCGCGCCGCGACAAAATCGGTTTTCAAAATCCGGATCTAAGAATCGGATTTGAGTTGCGGATTTTGGATTCTCGGATTTCACAATCAGATTTAGTGTCGGATTCATGCTCTTCGGATTTGAAACACTCAGATTCAAAGGATTAGGATTTTGACATTCGGATTTCCTCCACCAACCGACTCATCTTGAGATTTCATGAAGGTCGCGCCGCGACCATCAATCGTAGCGCCGCCACGTGCATTCATCAACATATCAACTTTCTTAAATCCGATTTCCAGCCAATTTAACTCATATAATTCATTTAAAACATAACATTTCTTCATTCTAAACTCATATGTACTATATATCATGCATATATAACATCATAAACACCTTTTTAACAAATTAGACAACAAAATCATCAAAAACCCATTTCATCTTTATGAACCAACTAGGGTGTTCTTCTTTTCACACATGAAAACACAATCATACCCAAGAAATCAGTAGCATGTAATAGTTATAAGCTCACCTTCTATTTGAATTATCAACCACCAAACTTTAATTTCCAAGATTTCAAGTTTCTTTTCTTGTTCTTCTTTTTCTTTCTTCTAGACAATACACACACACACACTTACTTTCCTTTTATTTCTTTCTTTCTTCCTTTCAAGACACAAATACATACTCACGTGTACACTCCTCAATTTTTAAGGTGTCATCACCCCACACACATACATCCACACATACATATTATCATACATACATACATACTTACATACATAATGTCATACCTACATAAACAACTCTTCTAGCATATACCACATGCCAATAAACCATCAATTAATTATTCAATATCATAATACCCTTTTTTTAAGTCCAATTACTTTCAAACAAATAATCTTTCACGATTAATTACCTTAACATACATTCGAGGTATTTTCTATAACTTTCGTTCCAAACTCAATCTTATTTAACCATAAACACATACGTCATCAATTACTCGTTTAATCACGTAATAAATATATAAAGATGCATAAATAAACATATTTCAATTTACCATTAACCCGCCTACTACTAGTCCGGGTTTTCGGATGTTACAGCCAACGCATTTCTTAAATACTCATTCACAGTACCCTGTTTCTTTCAATTAACAAGTTTCACGTACTTTTCATTCACTGTTTGTCATGTAAAATACTCACATATCACTTTCTTCTTACTTGCAACTAGCATGTCAAAATACTGTCAAAACAATATCTTGAAATTTACATATAACAACTCACAACTGAAATATTAACATCCATTTGATAGAAATCATATCACGCCAATCTAATCAATTTGTTTGTGAATTCTACTAAACATCAAAATCCAATACAAACACAAGTTCATTTTCAACTATCCGTATAACTCATTCTACTCAGCTTATTTAATAGGCATTCAGCCATACTGTTTATCTCATGTTCAATTCTTGTAATAAATTCATTTAGAAGTTTATTCACTGCATCTCAATCTTCCATCAGCAGTCTCAACATATAAAACATCATATCTTGAAATCATCTTGTAAAAATATAATTTGCCCAATAGATACTATCCCACTCGTGATAAAATACAAGCACTTCCTACTAATCATTCAATAATCATTCGTGATATATACAAATTCCTTCTCATATAGTAAATCAGGCGTCAACTCCATCATAACTTGTTATCACCATCATTCTGATATCTCAAATTTTCTCATCAGTACGCAATTCTGCTCAAACAATGCCGTCCTACTGAGCTACTTCAATTACCCGTAAAATATCCAGATTTCATCATATAAGGTAATTTACATATAAATTCCATCATCACCGTTCTAGTATCTCAGGTATCTCAACAGTTCATAATTCTCTGATACTTTGCCTTAACTCATACACAATCATGTCATTTCTACGAAATATATCATGGTCACTCCTTCAGTAACTCATCAATTAAATACTCTGTATGGCTTTATATCATTTAGCCATTCCAAGTGCACTGGAAATCTAGTTTCATAAGTCATGTTTAAATTAAATTTCCAATTCCAAGCAAATGCACTTTCCTAGCAAAGGCAATTCATATATAGATCCACAAGTCTTCATTCCTTATGCTCAGGCCATTACATTCCTCTTTTCTCTTCCTCATTTTCTAATAAATTCAACCTGTCATTCTTCCAATCACATGTATCTTCAGTTCAAAAAGATCAACTGTAATTTAGCTAACTCTTTTTCATATATAATTCCTTGCAATGAGTATCAATTACACCTTTTACTCAAACAATTATGCGCATCACAAGCTTACACAATCTGTAGCAATCAATCTCTTTCTCGTATTTGTTAATTTCAATCATTAGGTCATCAACTTCAAGTAAAGGCAATTATAATTTCATTTATCAAGTCAAACATACTTCAATTCACATAACTCCAGTCTTATCATCATAGACTCCCTCGTATTTTCACATGTCTATCATCAATTATCCCTCCGAGGTAAGATTTAAATCTCTCGTTCACATTCTTCTATTTAATCTGAACTTTGTCTCTGTCATATGTTCAACTCATCCGTATGTAAACATTCACTATTTCTTTTAATACTCATATCAATCACACATACTATTCCATACCATGAACATTCCCACATAGTCAATACAAACGTATTTGGTGCAGTCTCTAAGTCATAGGTTAAATCATTTTTCTCAAAATCTTTACTATAAGACATATACCACTTATTCAATTCCATAGCATAACATCATTATCTATTAATCCAATGAATACAACACCTCATCATACCATAATCTCTTCAGATTCATCAATCACCATCATAGATTACCTATATTCAGTAGATTTAATACCAATACTCATAATCTCAGTCATATACTTTATTAAAACATCCCTTGGTCGTCATTAATATCTTCCAAATCTCAGCAATTTATTCTCTTCCCCTCTTCTTTGCACAACATAACATATAAGTATACACATATAATCATAGCATTTCTATGCACATAAACAAATACCATTTGTAAAACAATCTTACAACACATTGCATGGCATGCAATTTTAACTAATCTGGAATATTCTTTACTTAGCATATCATACCTAATTCACATTATTTCACATATCACATACGCACCATCATATCATTTCCTAACGATAGTACTAGATAATCTCATGATAACATAATATCAATTATCTTTACTTCTAAAGAATCATGCTCTTTCACAAGTAAGCATATGCACTTAGCACACATAGGCATCCAACATCAATAATTAACTCTAAAGTTAATAAACACACATACCGATATAAAAGTTATCAAAACATACCCGTTATATCATCGTCGATATTAGCATCGTCGCTAGTCATCATATCAAAATTTTCTACCTTCTAGCACAGAAGGGTTCTTTCTCTTTCGTCCATCTACTGACGAGGATACCCCACCTGCATCCACTCCTGACCCCGTTTTCCTTTCCTCGGTACATTCATTCGTACGATGAACCTCTCTCTAGCAATTACAACACACACTCCTAGGAAAACCACATTCCTTGATCTCATGTCCGAACAATCCACATCGAATGCAACACAAAGCCTGGGGTGTGCAAGGCCCCGTATGAACAAATCTACACCGGCGGCACCACAACAAACTTTGTTTAGATCCACCTGTCTTAGGTTTCTTATTTCGATTCTACTGTTTCTGGCCACTCTGCCCACTCTGTCTTTGTGGTTCATTAACATGTTCAATCATTGATTTGTGCTGCGAAATACATTCTCTATTCATTCTATCCCTTGCCTTTCCATCGCCCTCAGCCGATTTGGCTAAATTAAACGCTTGTAATAAGGTATTTGCCCACCTGGTAGTACTTCGATATTCTAGAAGCAAGGCTCCCACAAAATGTTGTATCTTTGATGCCTCATCAGGCACCCACTGTTTCACAAACCGTAGTCTCTCATTGAATTGTTTAATCAAATCATCCAACGTCATGTCTCTTGTCATTTTCAAATCCATAAACTCTTTCTTGATTTTCGCAATCTCAAATGAGCTACAATATTGTTCGCACAACTTCTCTTGAAATTGGTTCCAAGTAATACTATCCTGTTGTTCCTCAGTAAAATGGCCGGTTAATGAATCCCACCATATCATCGCATCACCTTTAAGCATACGAGTTGCAAATTTAACTCTTGATTCACTCTCGCAATGGCACGCATCAAGAGCTTTTACCATTTCTCGCAATCAATTCAAAGTCACGTTCGGATCAGTACTCCCATGATATCTCGATGGTTTACATTCCAAAAATTGTTTGTATGAACAAGGTTGTTTAAATCCTGGATATCCAAAAGGATAGTCTCCTTGTACGGTGGAAGGATTGAAAAATAACGATTGCGTGACTTGCGTTACTGGAGGAAACGGAGCGGTAACCAGCGAAGTAGTAGATTGGGTAGCAACAATTGTCGGTATCTGTGATGACATTCTCTGATCAATCCTTTCTTTTCCGATATCACGAACTATATCTCTGATTTCCTGAAGTTCATTCTCTAACTTGTGAATATATTCCTCTCGATCATTTTCCTGTTCATAACGTGAAGTACCCACACAATTTGTCGTATCCACAGTATCAATCACTGAAGTCTCAACCACCGTTTGGGTCACAGGAGGATCAGCAGGGGTATCTCTGTCAGCCATATCTATACAATCACATCATCTCACAATCTCATTAGATAAATCGTTAGTACCAAACATACTAACTAACAAACAGCTTCACCAATTCACTCTAATTTCCCCAAGGAAAGTTTGACCCAACACGACCCAAGATTCGGGAATGCAACACTCTAGCCGTGCCTGCATCGCCAAACCTAGGCTCTGATACCAACTCTTAACACCGTAAATTCTCAAGTCATTTTTTTAAATCGCTGCGGAAGCGTTAACTGGTTTCATTTAAACAAACACCCACAAAGTACAAAGTACTGTTTACAAACATCACATCAAGTTGTGTTACAAAATATTTATAAACAAGGCTCGTCTCTTCTCAAAACATAATATCAGAGCGTTGGTCAAATTTCCCTTCCCCATAAAGAAGGCTAAACAGCCAAACCTGCAAAAAGCAATCAACCGAGGGGAATTAGCACAAAGCTAAGTGAATGGAAGCTACAAACAAGCATCCAAAAATCAACAAGCACAAGCATCACTATCCAATCAAGCAAACATATCTCAAACAAATCAAACCATCATCTCAAACCAATCCATCCTCTAGAGGAACGGCGGTTCTGCAGAACCTGTAACGGATGCGGGTCAAAGCAAAGGTTTACCGATAGCTATTTGCTACTTGGTACAGTTAAACCCCTTCTGATGCAACAAATGTATAGAAGATCCAGAACTGTGCAACCAATAGCAGATACCCCAGCCCAAAACATACGATCGTTGACCCCTAACCATGTACGCATATCATTAACCATACGTACAGGTCTCGCCACGTGCACATATCATTAACCATGTACACTAGCCACACAACAATCCGAGCGATCACAGTCAACAAACAACAAACGACTTCCAACGAATAACAATCAACATAGTCTATTAACACATATAAAGTTAAACATTTAATCATGGCAAATCAGACTAAACAGTCTATCATGGCAACTCAGACTAAACAGTCTATCTTGGCCTCTCAGACTAAACCGTCTATCATGGCATCTTAAAGCATAAGAGTATCTCAATTAATATAACTACAAACGTTAACACCATCACCACTCGTGAGTACACTTCCACTCACTTCAGTCCTCGTTCCTGTTTGCTCAGTTGCCTAATATCACTGAGTCTTTGCAAATCCTGAGAACACAACAAAGTGAAGTCAATCTCTGACTCATAAATATATCCATAATATATATTTATATCTC
This sequence comes from Dittrichia graveolens, assembly GCA_038502395.1. Classification (NCBI taxonomy): domain Eukaryota; kingdom Viridiplantae; phylum Streptophyta; class Magnoliopsida; order Asterales; family Asteraceae; genus Dittrichia; species Dittrichia graveolens. The sequence goes on from JARJIL010000003.1 coordinate 57,768,129, forward strand.
TATATAACTTGTAAACTAAAAGTCCTTTGTTGTGAAAAGGATGAGTAAACAATGAATACTTGAAGTAAAGATGATGAAGTTAGTATGAACACTTTGCATGAACTTGAAGATTCTCTCTTGTATATTTCTTGAACCTAAAGAGCAGAGAATACAATTACAAAGGGTTACCTTGCAAACTAGGTTTGCAAGGATATAAATACATAAGCCACATGGGCCCAAGTCTTTACACTTAAGCTAAACTAGGAAATACATAAAGAAAGTGGGCCAAGCCCATAGCATAAACTAGTCTAGGAATATATAGATTACATACAAAAGAACACAAGGCAAACAAACTAATTAATATCTAACAATCTCCCCCTTTTGTTGCCTTGTGCTGAAGCAGGTATTTTTCATCTGCTTCTCTGACCTAGGAGTCTTTCCCAGCTCCGGATGGCCTTTCTTTCTTGAATCTTTTCCTCCAACTAATCTGCAATTCTGGTCATTTTTACCTATTCTTATTGATCAGGCAAGTGTCGGTTTTTGAAGCATGTTCTACGGAATTTAGATATGCATCTTTGAAGCGTCCCGTCAAAATATGCACTGAGATCTGAAAGTCGAAAGAATGCTTTGTCTCCGTTAAGATTTGGCATGACGAATCCATCAGCTCCTTTGTAATCTTCATCAAACTTTTCTATGATAGTGTATTTTATGTGTCTGTCTAGCTTGGAATGTTGTTGGTTAGGCCTTTGAAGATTTATCTTTGCAAGATCAGCCTCAGCACCAAGCTGTAGATCATGGATTCTGCACAGGATGATCTTCTTTCACATGAAGTCTCTGATGACTTGAAGAGCTCTTTGTTCCTCACGATTCTTTTCCAGCATACAGGCCATCTCATCCTCCATATGTGTTATATCCCCCAAATTCAAAAATCTAAGCTCGACTTCGTGAAATGTATACCTTTGGTGGTTGAGAAAGTTACGCAAGTACACGAACTCGATCTTGACGATTGGATATTTGGAGGCCAATTGTTGTTTTTTGCTTGCATGGAAGGTGACGGTGAATCGGACAGCTTTTTCATGCTCTTCCGAGTTCAGTACATACAGATCGTCAACCTCTCAGAAAATCTCTGAGAAGATACCCGGAATTCATTCTTCAAGATACGGAGTATTTAGGCATTGAGTGGGCCAGCGAGGTTGGTCTTTTGCTAGAGCTTATTTAGGCCTGATGTTTATGATATTTGGCCTTTCTGCTATTACTCTCTCGTGGGTGACCAAGGGCATAGGTCCTCCATGATAAGTTGCAGGTACCGGCCACTCACCCTCTTTATGCTCAGATTCTTGAGGTTGCTGCTGACTTATAAGATCGATGGGCGCGAAGTTGAATTGCCCCTGTTCAGGTGGAAATAGGTCAACTAGCTCCCTGTTTACCATTGTAAAGACCTTGTGTATGTTGATCAGTGGAGTCTCTTCTACTTCCTCAGTAATCGGCCTTTTGCCTTTGGATTTTTCAGTTGAAGATTCAGGAAGAGAGGATTCTGGTTCTTTTGGATGTGTTTGGATTTTCCGGATTTGGATTGATGGTGTTTGGATTGTTGGGAGGATTGTTGGGGTCTCTTATCTTTCCGTCTCTAACTCTACCCCCTGACCCGCTTCAAATTCAAAATCTTCCATTGCAGGCTCAGTTAGTTGTTGTTTACCCCCACTCCCACTGCCGCTTTGATCCTCTGACGGCCTTGACACTAGGGCGGCTTCGATTCTAAGTCCGGTGCTTTGAGCCCCAATGTATCGCCGCTGCCGCTTCTCCCCCTCATGATATCCTGGATCCTTAAGATCATCATGCCTACGCTTGCGAGATTCGGATTGATCTTTGCATGACTCCTCCACTACTTCGAGCCTTTTGCTTATATTTGATACGGTGGAGGTTAAGGCATTCAAGGCTTATAGGACTGTATCTTAGAAGGTGGTGGAGCTGGAGGAGGAGGGGTGGGGTTTTTGTTGCAGTGCTGCAAGTATGGTTGATTGTTCGGGTGTAGGATTGGCAACACTTTTTAGTTTAGCATGGAAGAGGGCCTTGAGTTCATCGATTGAATAATCTCGCTCAATGACAGTAGGTAGGCGGTTTTCAAGGACTCGTATTTGGGCTCTGAGGGAGTTGATTTCAGAGTGTAGTTGTGTGTTGACATACTCCCTCAGGCCAAAGTCAAGAGAGGAGAACTTAGAATTCAGGAAGGATCTAAGCTCTGGTGTAACCCCGACCTCACTAAGAGGCTCGGTTAGCACAGGTCTTTTAGACCCGTGGCCCTCATGCAGTGTTGGCAAAATGTTAGCACTGGAGGGACTTCTGCTCGATCCTCGCATTACTTCTGCAGTAGAGACCGCTACGGGCGTTCTGGCAACGTCACGAAGACGTGCTAGTGGTGATGGTGTCCTAGCAAAAGATTGGAAACCTGTCAAGGTTGGTGCTAGACTCGATTGTGCATGGAAAGAAGATGTGGACGGGGGAGGCGGTCCACTGATTTCAAAGCCAGCAAACTCCGAACGGGTTGCTGACTGCGTATGTGATAAATCCCCGTGCAATGAAACTACTTCCATTTGAGTGGAAGCAGAGTGGCTGGTGGGGTGAGGTGCATGCACTGGTGGGATGCCAACGTCTGTTTCAATGAAACTACTTCCCGGCTTTCTCGGTCAGGGGTACTCTCACCCTCATTCTTTTCTTTCTCACTTAAACTATCACTCACCACAACATCTACTTCTTCATTTTCTCTTTCCATTAACGGTACATAACCAAATGTGAGATATGTCAGATAGATCATGATGGATGTCCTCGGGATGATAAGATACTTGCCGCGTGCCAGTGGATTCAGCACGGACTAGAGAAGGACGTGGGCCAAATGAGATTGATTGCCTGTAGGAGGATGATTCTGTTTGAGTCCTTTCTGTTGATGACTTATTCTCTAATTCGGCATGGGTGGAGGCCTCTGAGTCACTTATTACAACACCCTCGCTCTCGTGTATCGCTCCTCCCTTACCACTTCCACCACCCATCTCTACCGATTCTTCCCTCTCAATCACAACCCTGCTCAGGGCACCCCTACGCACCCGAGCCCTAATACCGCTAGGACCCCCACCAGGTGCTACTGCTCCTAGGGCAGGCACAACCGGCTCTGGTTGCGCCAGAGGAGTAATCCTATTGACTCTCATGTACTCATGCACTGCCTCACTTTCCTGATTTAGCATTCGAAGAAGGGCAACAGGAACGGTCATGGCTACGATATTGGGGAGGTGTCTGATTCCTAGGAATCTGGTGATGCGTTGTACTTGGACCTGCGGGTTGTTGAGTCGTCGAGGAATGGTGTGGTAGGTTTCCAGATCGGTGGTGATGAATATAGTCAGGAATTGTTGAAAGGGTATGAAGGTTTTCTGGCGAGTGGTTTCCTTTTCCTTGACCATGCGAATGATCTCCTCAAATATGATGGTGGCGTAGTCTAAGTGGCGGTGGTAAGCAACACCAGCCAATAGTAGTAGGGAGTAGTAGCATCTACCATTTGTACCTCGGTGAATACCAGTAAGCGTACGAGAGATTATAGTGGTAAGCGTCTGCCATAGAGGTGCAAGATTTGTTCGTCGAACTAGTTAATTTGGTTCAACTCTACTTGATATCCAAGACCTCTAATCAGGTCTAGTACTGCATCAACTCCAGGATTTTCATCAAAGTCAGCTTTGTCTGGATAGGGATCAGCAGCAGGTAGGTCCAATAGATTTCTCAGTCTGACAGCAGAAAGAGTTGTGCGGAGATTCTAAATTCTGCCACGGAGGCACTTGTGTCCCACGTGAGTGACACCCGTGGCTTAGGTATACCATAGTTGTTGCAGGTAAATTTCAGGTACGTAGGTGGGTGATGCGTTTGGGTTTTCAGTGATGGCCTGGCGGAGAGGATGGGCACGGATAATTTCAGTGATGATAGGGATTTTGGTATCTGTGGCTAGGTCAAAGTACACGTTGTTACTTAGTGTTTCAAGCCTGTCAGCAGCTGGGACTAGGCTTTCCTCGAGAAGGGGTTGGTTAGCAGCCATCTGTCACAGATAAGATAGATCAGATTAGTATAGAAGAAACAGATAGTGTCTGATGCACATGTGAATATATGAATGAATATGTGTTTTGTAGTTCAATGCACATGTGAATGTTTGATTTCGACTTTGACCTTGATTTTGTGACTTATGAAATTTAACCCTTAATTGGAGTTTTTGGAATCAAGTCAAAATTTCCTATGTGTTGAAAGTCGGATGAACCTAAGTTATGCGAAAGTCCTATGAGGTGAAAATCGCATGGGGTGTTAGTAGCATGAAACATTTAATCTTGAAAGTCGCATGAGTTTAACAGTCAAGTGAAAGTCGGATGGGCTTAATTCATGCGAAAGTCGGATGGTTTGAAATATGCGAAGGTTGGATAACCCAAGTTGCATTCGAAAGTCGGATGAGCACATTCTATGCGAAAGTCGGATGAACAAAATTCATCCGAAAGTCGGATGGGCAAATGAGTCATGCGAAAGTCGGATGGAATTGTTTCATGCGATAGTCGAATGGCATAAAACTTAGTCTTTTCATTGTTATTGTGTTTCGAAAGTTGCAATGTGTAAAGTTATTCATTCGAAAGTCGCATAGAACAAAATTCATCCGAAAGTCGCATAGACCAATTTCATCCGACTGTCGGATGAATCACATTTCCCTTCATCCGACTGTTATGAATACTTGGTTTGTTCATATTAAGTCCAAACATGATTTTTGACATAAAGTAAACTTATGGACTCAAATTTGATAGACTCGGATTTTAACCTCAAACAATTGTGTACACTCAATCAAACCTAAACAACTCTAAAGTTTGTACATTTTGACTCGAAGACCTCTGTTCTTCACAACGAAGAACAGTACCCAAGAACAACAAAAAAAATTCCTATTTGGTTCGATTCTGTGTGATTTTGAATGCTATTTTGGTTCCAGTGAGTTCGCAAACATCCAAATGTTACTCTATGCCCTTCAAACACAACAAACAACACCATTTATGGTGTTTTTGATTCAAACCCACTAAAGGCCCAACTGTTCGATAACAAGGGTTGGAAAACCACAAAAAATTCGATTTTTGACATGTAGATGTGCAAAGGATTCACCATTCCTTGTTCAAATCATCTTACCTTTCAGTTTAGTGTTGTTTAAACACAAAAAATTTCACTACAAGTGAGTTTCGATCGAGAGCAGTTGAGAAGGCAAGAAGATGAACGGTGTTTGCTTTTTGAAATATTTGGAAGCGTGAAAGGAAAGAAGTGCCGGATAGTTCTATTTAGAGACTATCCGACGGTCGGATGGGCCGGGGCTTTTATCCGACTGTCGGATCGACCCGGTTTGGCCCAAACTTGATGGTTGGTCCAATCTATTCTATTTAAGCCCAAGACATAGAATTTAGCATTATTTAAGCCCAAAATTTATTATTCATTCTTTTTGTTGTTTTCTACTTCATTTAAAAGACATAAAATAAACATCTGACAAAGAATCATCTGCGAAGATGAATTCTGAACATTTCTCCCCCTACACGAACGCACGGAAAACATTCGTGTTAACCAGTGAATCGAATCGCTCCCCCTAGACAGGAGCATCTGTATGGCTGCACAGAGAATAAAATAACGCGTAAATCAGTTCAAGACATGAAAACAGTAATGAATTAGAGATTGAGATTCAGCATTCAAATCTTGGATACCAGAAATGAGAATCGGGCTTCGTCCAGTGGTTTAGTGAACAGATCAGCCAGCTGATGATCAGTAGGAACGTATTGGAGCTTAATCAGACCCTTTTCCACGTTGTCTTTCAAGAAGTGATACCTGATATCAATATGCTTGGTTTTAGAGTGATGGACAGGATTGCAAGAAATGGCAATTGCACTCTGAGAATCACACAACAGTGGAATCTTAGAGTAGGTAAGACCAAAGTCCCGTAGCTGAGTTCGTATCCACAGACTCTGAGAGCAGCAAATGGCAGCAGCCACAAATTCATCTTCAGTAGTTGATGTAGACACACAGTTATATTTCTTTGAACTCCAGTAGACCAAGCGATCGCCCAAGAAGTGTGCACTCCCTGATGTGCTTTTCCTGTCCAACATACACCCGGCATAATCCGAGTCGGAATACGCAAGCAGTTCAAATGATGAGTCGCGGGGATACCACAGACCAAGGTCAGGGGTCCCTCTCAGGTATTTGAAGATACGTTTCACGGCAAGTAAATGTGACTCTTTGTGATTTGCCTGAAAACTAGCACAGAGACAGATGGAAAACATTATGTCCGGTCTACTAGCCGTGAGATACAGTAAAGAGCCAATCCTTCCCTGATAGGTTTTCAAATTGACTGCCTTTCCATCAGGATCAGCAGACAATTTGGTTTTGGAAGACATGGGGGTTGATTTGGACGTGCAGTCCGACATTTCATATTTTCTTAATAAATCATTAATATATTTAGACTGGTTTAATAAATGCCATTGGAAAGTTGTTTGACTTGTAAGCGAGGAAGAAATTCATTTCTCCCATCATTCTCATTTCAAAGTTGCTTGCCATTAGTTTTGAAAACTCTAGACTGTACTGTGGGTTCGTAGAGCCAAAGATAATATCATCTACATATATCTGAACTAAGATATAGTCATCCCCAATTTTCTTGGTGAAGAGTGTGGTGTCAATTTTTCCCTTTGAATAGCCTTCACGAACAAGGTAGGCCGAGAGAACATCATACCAAGCCCGTGGAGCCTGTTTGAGTTTGTAAAGGGCCTTATCAAGTATGTAAATGTCAGTTGGTCGTTTGGAATCAACAAATCCTTCTGGTTGAGATACGTAGACTTCCTCCTCAAGGATTCCATTCAGAAATGCTGTTTTAACATCCATCTGGTATACCTTGAAGTCCCTGTAAGCAGCATACGCGAGAAAAACTCGGATGGCTTCAGTACGGGCAATAGGAGCGAAGGTTTCATCGTAGTCAATACCTTCCTACTGGTTGTATCCTTTAGCTACCAGCCTGGCTTTGTTCCGAATCACCAGACTGTCGGAATCTTTCTTGTTCTTGAAGACCCACTTGGTGTCAATGATGGTCTTGTCATTAGGTCGGGGCACGAGTCTCCAAACCTTTAAACGGGTGAACTGATCTAACTCTTCTTGCATAGCAAGAATCCAATCTGGGTCTTGTAGGGCATCAGCAATTTGTGTGGGTTCTAACAGACTAAGAAAGCTGGAGAACTGACACTCATTTGCTGTGGAAGATCTGGTCTGAACGCCGGCATCCTTGTCTCCAATGATTTGCATTTCAGGATGTGCAACCGTCCACTTGGTGATATGGGCAAGCGAGTTATCAGCTACTTCATCAGTAACATCCTGAGGAAAGAATTTATCCAAGCGTTGTTGAATAGATGTTTCACCCTCAGGAGTAAATGACTCTGGGAGGGACAGAGGTGTTCTATTTTCGTGATCCTCAGTGAAAGCATTCACCGGGGACAAGGAATGGGTCAGCAGATGAATTAACAGGTCCTGATGTAGATGTAGTGGCAGTTTGTTGCGTGAGTTCAAGGGATTCCTTAACAACATGTGTAGGCCTGTCAAAAGGTACACTATTAGTTCTAGAATCATTAGCATCTGAGAAATCAAATATATACTTTAAATCAGAAGATTCATTTACGTGTGTTATATTTGTTTATTGTCGATTAAGTCCCGGTCCTGAACATATATGTTGAGAAACGATTGCAGATGACTCAGGTGATAAAGATGTAGTGGTTAAAGTGTCATCAAAAGTCACATTAATACTTTCAATCACAGCATTTGATCGTTTATTTAACACACGAAACGCTTTCGACTCTGAAGAATAACCAAGGAAAATTCCCTCATCAACTTTGGGGTCAAACTTTCCTAGGTTAGCCTTTTCATTAAGAACAAAGCACCGATTACCAAACACGTGAAAATGTTTAATATCGGGCACTCTGCCATTTGCAAGTTCATAGGGAGTTTTGTTAATGCGACGGTGCAAAATTGTGCGGTTTTACGTGTAGCATGCTGTGTTGACGGCTTATGCCCAATAGGAAGGTGGCAAATCAACATAGGACAACATGGTTCGAGCTGCTTCTACAAGCGTTCGATTTCTTTGTTCGACAACCCCATTTTGTTCTAGAGTATATGCTGCGGAGAATTGATGCATGATTCTCACTGACTCAAGAAAGAATCCAAGACTTTGTTCTTGAATTCGGTGCCATTTTCGGTTCGAATGGTTCCAACCATTCCTTGCGATTGATTCTGCACCTGTTTGTGGAACGAGATCATTGTAGATGGAGATTCATCCTTCGCCGTTAAGAACTTGACCCATGTGTATCTCGAATAGTCATCAACTATCACGAGAATGTACTTCTTCCCATTACAAGATTGAACCCTCGTCGGCCTGCACAAGTCCATGTGCAACAGTTGGAGAGGAGTTTTTGTGTTGGACACCTATTTGATTTTGTGAGATGCCCGTTTCATTTTGCCCCTCTCACAGTGCTCACAGAGGTGCTATTTTTCAAACTTCAGTTTGGGCAATCCGCGAACTAAATTACCGTTGAGCAATTTGTTGATATTCTTGAAGTTTAGGTGAGATAATTTGCGATGCCACATCCTTAGATTTGACCTTCTGGACCCAGTCACTACCACATCACCGTTTTCAGTCTTAACTGAGCAAGTTTTGGCGTTGAAGTTAACTTCTAACCCCTTGTCACAAAATTGCCCAATACTGAGTAGGTTGTGTCCCAATCCTTCTACATACGATACTTTGCTTACTTTTATATTTTCTTTAATAATGTCTCCAGTTCCCATTATTGGTGCCACGTGGTCGTTTCCAAAACGAACATTTCCCGAGTATTTTGGGACATAGTTCGTAAGGAGACTCTTTTCGCCCGTCATATGCTTCGAGCAACCGGAGTCCAGGTACCACCGGCTAGATATTTGCACATTAAAGACAAAATTTGTTGAGGTATTTATTGTGTATTGGGTCCTTGACTGTTAGCAAAAACAACAGTATCACATGTAGCTTCAGTTAATGAATTTGTTGTTAGAGTGTTTGGAGTGCAAACTTGTGATACTGTTTGTGGTTAGGGTGGTGATGGTGTTATGCTTTCTTTGGATATTGCGGGGAAATTGATGACAGATTGTTCAATTGCCACGTGACTACAACCTTTTGGTAGTGAGACATCATCATCGATGTATTCACTTTGTTTCTTTGGAATTCTTGTCTTGGTTGTTTCTGTTATCACTTTGGTGGGTTTATATTGAACTGTAGGTTGTTTATGCTGTGTGACTTGAGTTTTCTTATTCAATTGATTCGTGAAATTCGGTTTGACAACATTTTGATTGGCGTGATTCCAATTGTTGTGGTATCTGCGATTTGGAGTCCATGAAGTGTGCCGATTGGTAGAATTTAATTCAGGATTATGTTTAAAGTATACACTTTCATTACTCATTTGGAATTTTGCTCTTGTTGAGCGTTTCTTTCGACAATAGGTAATTTTGTTACCTCTTCTGTTTATGAAGGAAGCTTGTTCATGAGTGGATTCAAAGGATTTATAGTTTGGATTCGGTTTGATTCCTCGTTTCTTTCTATCATCATCATACACACATTTGAAAGTACAATGACCATATATACAACCATCACTCATGCAAAATATTTTAGTTTGAACAAAATCAAGTGGAGTTCGAACATGTTTAACATTCAAGATTGACGAATCATTACAAAGTAACAGAGTTGTTTGTTTATTGAAAGTAGCTGGGTAAATCAAACACTCTTCGTCTTGTCTTCCTCCATTTATCTCTTCTGGCTTCTTCCGCCATCCAAAAGTTTGTTTTCTTTCGTTCTTCACATTTCCACCTAGAAGAACATTTGGGTTAGAAGCAGCATTTCCAAACGATCATTCTTGGAACGAGAGCGAGTTGTTTTTTTCTTGATTAGCTTTGTTTTGGATTTTGATGGTTTTGAAATATTTTTGTTTCGTGATAACGGTTTATCAATTATCTTGGCTTTTCCCTTAAAGCTAATGGATTCAATTGTTTTCATTCTGAAAAAATCATTCTCAAGTATATTAAGTTTCTCATGAAGAGTGAACAATGAATTTTCTGATCTTCTGCATTTTTCACAATTTTTACCAAGATTCATTGAGAATACATCACTTGTATGTATGTTGGATCTTGAATTTGCAGATCTTTAACATTCACCTTCTTGCACGTGTGAAATCAGGATTTTGGACGTGCTTAGGGCAGCGGAGTTTTGTGGTTTGGTATATTCAGTTGCAAAGATAATGGATCTATGGACAAGCTCAAGTTCAACTAACTCAAGTTCTCGCTGTAGATCCATATGAGGAATATAGATGCGAGGCTCGGGTGGAGAATCTGAGATTGATGGTAACGACCCCATTTCTGTTTGGGAGTAGCTTCGGAAGTAGTCATCAGAGATTGTGGGTTTGAAGACTTCGGTTATGTATGACTGATTTAGGCTTTCGTAGTCGTATGAGGTTGAAGCTCTGTTCGTGATGCGTCTCTTGTGTTCCTCCTCGGCGAGTTCGTCGACTTGTCTAATGAACACCATTTTCTCGGTTAACCCCAGATTCATGCTTTCAAAGTCTAATAGCTGTTTAGCACTTATCTTGTCACTTATGTGAGGATTAACATAACCAAAACTTCCGTATGTCCATTTAGAAAATTTAACATCCTTAAGTTTGTTTAGAAAAATGGTTTGTGCCGTTTGATCTCTTTTAATTAACAGGTCTACGAGATCTTTATTTTGTGTATAGTTGACATCGTTCTCTTTGCAAAAACTTAAAATCTCTTCAACTGAGATTTTGGCCGCTTTTAAGTTATGAATTATTATCTCATTTTACCTTCTTAAGGTGTTCAGTCCATTTTCTTTTGCAGTTAATTCTGTTTGAAGATTGTCTAAGTTAGATATTGATTGATTCTTGATTCGGTGTTCCAACTTAGAGATTTTACGGTTTTGTCGTTCGATGTGTTGAACTAATGTTTGAGCATACTCCATGTTTACCTTCCCAGAAACACCTGCATCATCATTGTGTGTTTCTTTGAACTCGTCAGCACCATCAACTTCATTCTCATCCTCATCATCTGAGGACACCCCATCGTGAGCCATCAAGCAAAAGTGAGCTTGATCAGTACAATCTTCGTCTGAATCATGAGTGTCGTTCAGAAATTAGTCTTCTTCTACAAGCATCGCTCTCCCACTCTCCTTTTTCTTTGTCAATAGCAGTTTGTTACGGTAGTATTCGGCATCTTTGGTCTTAGGTTTTCTACAGTCTTTGACAAAATACCCTGTTCTACCGAAGTTGTAGCATTTCTTTTCCTCCTCCTGTGGTTCTGCAGGTTTGTCGGTCTTCCTCTTCTCATCAGCTACCATCCCTTCACCTTTTCTTGGTCCGGATGTGTACCGCTGTCGGTTGATGGTCTTTCCATACTTGTTCTGGAAAGCTCTCGTAATCAATGACATGGCCTTCAACACTGCATCCTTTTCTGACATCTCCATCTCTCCTTCCGAGGAGTCGGAGTCAACCACAATCTGCTTTCCCTTGCTACCCCTTGATGATTCCCGCAGTCTCCTTTTAGCCAGTAGTGCAACCGGGTTAGATGGTTGCTTCATTGAGATTTGGTGAGAACCTCATCTTGAAATTGATTCAAGTCCTCATAAATCGAGTGGTGAGATACCGCCTTGATATTCCGATTAACATGTTTATACATGCGAACATGTTCACTCCATTCTGGACCAAGTGCATTGATCCAGTTGACATTTATATCTAGATCGGATCTCGTCACGCCATGATTCCTCATTTCGTTCAACAGTCTGCAGAAGCGACTGTAAGTATCCTGCAACAATTCTCCCTCCCTGTCCTTAAATTCCCTGAAGGTGTTAACTAGTTGTGTTTCCCTGATAAATGACCCTTGCTCAGTACCCTGCATCTGTTGTTTTACTTCGTCCCAAATTTCTTTGGTAGAAGTCAAACTGTCTATTTTTGAGTAGATTTCCGCGCATAGCCCTTGTTTCAAGTAATATTTTGTGTCTTTGTCGGCGCGTGCACGGTCTTTCTCTTCCGTAGTTAGTTCTGATGGGAGCTTCCGTCTCCTTTCAGCAACAATTGGTGGGTTGTTATCTAGAACAGCCTCGATAATTTTCTCAAAAATGGCATCACCGTTTAAGATGCTGTCTTTCATCATCACACCATATTTTTCATTGTGCTCTATGAAGTCCATAAACCTTCCTTTCCCTACATTGTACTCATTTCTGAAAAGTACCGGAGGTTTAGTGTCTGTTCCTATGGCAAGAATTTTGTTGCTTGAACTCATCTTTCCTTTGGATCTTTCACCCTGAAGTAGAATGGTTAGTATGTCTGTGAGAAAACTTCTGAATGTCAGATGAAGTGTTTGAAGATTGAGTGAGGTTATCTGGCTGTTGGATTGTTTGCTTATGCGACTTTCGGATTGTTTGTTGATGCGACTGTCGGATTTGATGCGACTGTTGGATGATACGAAAGTCGGATGGACTAAAGGTTATCGGATTTGTGTTTCTGTGATTGTCGGATTGTGACTATCGGATTTTTGTGTGGTGCGACTATCGGATTTTATTTACTACCGGATTTTGGTGACTATCTGATTTTGGATGCGAAAGTCGGATGAACTTTGGTGATCCGAATGTCGGATGAGACTAATAGTGATCCGAAAGTCGGATGAGTTTGTCAATCCGAAAGTCGGATGAGACTCGTGATCCGAAAGTCAAATGAAATTTTGAATTGAAAGTCGGATGAGTTTTTCAATCCGAAAGTCGGATGAGACAAAAGTCGTGTGCCTTTTAAAACCAAGTTTTGGGAAAGTCACACGACAGTCGGATGAGCCAAAGGCAGATGAGCTAAGCGTCGCACGACTGTCAGATTGGTAATAATCCAAAACTTGCAGGTCTGTACTTTGTTAGTGAAAAGACTGCTAATTTTGCCTAAAACACACTAAAAACTCACTAAATTTTTATTTTGACCTTTCTTTTTACTAGAAACACTTCCCTTTACTGATTTCAACCTAAAACAACAACAAATTTTTGAAAATTTGATGAAACAGTAGAAAACTTTAAGAACTTGAAGAACACTAAATTTTCAAGAACACTACACAGATGTTTGTTTGTCCTAAAATCACTTAAAAAGGTTTTATCCGTCTTAAATACTTCTTAGATACAACAAATAACTTGAAAAACAAGAGCTTTTGGCTAAATGGGTTTTCTTCCTTCTAAGCTTTACGTAAACAAGAACAGAAGCAACTTATGGGTTTTGTTTCTCACACACAGATGGTTCTTTCAGGTAATGTTGAACCAATCCAGTAGGGAGTTGGCTCTGATACCAATTGAAAGTCCTGTGTTGTGAAAAGGATGAGTAAACAATGAATACTTGAAGTAAAGATGATGAAGTTAGTATGAACAAGTACGAACACTTTGCATGAACTTGAAGATTCTCTCTTGTATATTTCTTAAACGTAAAGAGCAGAGAATGCAATTACAAAGGGTTACCTTGCAAACTAGGTTTGCAAGGATATAAATACATAATCCACACGGGCTAAAAAGCCACATGGGCCCAAGTCTTAATACTTAAGCTAAGCTAGGAAATACATAAAGAAAGTGGGCCAAGCCCATAGCATAAACTAGTCTAGGTGTAACACCCTAAAATAGGGCCTAGTTGTACCCCTTGTATTTAGGGTTGTACACTTGTGATATAAATAAGAATTCTAATTTTATAGGAGGACGATATGTATATTGTTATTACTAAATAAGGAGTTGATAAAAGTTGATGAAAACGAATAATAGCTATTAATTATTGAATGATTTGAAATAAGGATTCCGAATATATCCTTGTTAGAATTTATGAATAGCGTTTGGACGAGTTGTAAGTTGAAAAGGGGAGCAGGATACCCGCTCGAAAAGAAAAAAAAGCCAACCGCCTCATGAGGCAGCCGACCTTTCTCTTATCTTTTCATTTATCCTTTCCTTTTCTTAATTGTTTCTTGCCCTTTGTTCTTCATACACACATAGAACTACTATATTTCAAGTTATTTCATGGAGGAAATAATAAAGGGAAATTATAAGGCATCTTAAGGACTTAAAGCATGTCCATAATCATCCTCTTCCTTGATTAGTAAGTGTTATTATCTATTCCTTTTTATTATTTTTGAAGTTTAAAGTATTAATTGTAATTAACCCAAATCTTGAAAGGAATGTTATAATGAGTTTTAATATATGTTAGTAGACTCCTTAAGAGGTTAGGAGAGTGTATAAATGATTAAATTTCAATTAAAAACCGATTTGGGATTCCTGAATCAAATCTTGATTCCTGCAATTAAGTGAAGTTAGGAGGTCTACTATTGGTCCCTACAACTTAGATAGACTGTCTTTATGTAAATAAGTGAATATAAGATAAAACCTGATGTTTTGAGTCTAAACTATTTTATAAATAAGTGAATATAAGATATGTATATTGTTATTACTAAATAAGGAGTTGATAAAAGTTGATGAAAACGAATAATAGCTATTAATTATTGAATGATTTGAAATAAGGATTCCGAATATATCCTTGTTAGAATTTATGAATAGCGTTTGGACGAGTTGTAAGTTGAAAAGGGGAGCAGGATACCCGCTCGAAAAGAAAAAAAAGCCAACCGCCTCATGAGGCAGCCGACCTTTCTCTTATCTTTTCATTTATCCTTTCCTTTTCTTAATTGTTTCTTGCCCTTTGTTCTTCATACACACATAGAACTACTATATTTCAAGTTATTTCATGGAGGAAATAATAAAGGGAAATTATAAGGCATCTTAAGGACTTAAAGCATGTCCATAATCATCCTCTTCCTTGATTAGTAAGTGTTATTATCTATTCCTTTTTATTATTTTTGAAGTTTAAAGTATTAATTGTAATTAACCCAAATCTTGAAAGGAATGTTATAATGAGTTTTAATATATGTTAGTAGACTCCTTAAGAGGTTAGGAGAGTGTATAAATGATTAAATTTCAATTAAAAACCGATTTGGGATTCCTGAATCAAATCTTGATTCCTGCAATTAAGTGAAGTTAGGAGGTCTACTATTGGTCCCTACAACTTAGATAGACTGTCTTTATGTAAATAAGTGAATATAAGATAAAACCTGATGTTTTGAGTCTAAACTATTTTATAAATAAGTGAATATAAGATATGTATATTGTTATTACTAAATAAGGAGTTGATAAAAGTTGATGAAAACGAATAATAGCTATTAATTATTGAATGATTTGAAATAAGGATTCCGAATATATCCTTGTTAGAATTTATGAATAGCGTTTGGACGAGTTGTAAGTTGAAAAGGGGAGCAGGATACCCGCTCGAAAAGAAAAAAAAGCCAACCGCCTCATGAGGCAGCCGACCTTTCTCTTATCTTTTCATTTATCCTTTCCTTTTCTTAATTGTTTCTTGCCCTTTGTTCTTCATACACACATAGAACTACTATATTTCAAGTTATTTCATGGAGGAAATAATAAAGGGAAATTATAAGGCATCTTAAGGACTTAAAGCATGTCCATAATCATCCTCTTCCTTGATTAGTAAGTGTTATTATCTATTCCTTTTTATTATTTTTGAAGTTTAAAGTATTAATTGTAATTAACCCAAATCTTGAAAGGAATGTTATAATGAGTTTTAATATATGTTAGTAGACTCCTTAAGAGGTTAGGAGAGTGTATAAATGATTAAATTTCAATTAAAAACCGATTTGGGATTCCTGAATCAAATCTTGATTCCTGCAATTAAGTGAAGTTAGGAGGTCTACTATTGGTCCCTACAACTTAGATAGACTGTCTTTATGTAAATAAGTGAATATAAGATAAAACCTGATGTTTTGAGTCTAAACTATTTTAAATGGGATTATTTTGATTTTAATATTATAAAGTGCCTAAATAGTTCCAAACAAGCTCCGTAAGTGTTAGGAGATGATTGGGATTGATTTAGATGATATTTGGTCGAGTTTTAATCTGTAGAAAATAATGGCGGTTTGTAACTGTTTTAGCGACGCGATGTGTCGAAATAAAGATTGTGGTGCGTCCGGCTATTTAAGTGTGACGCGAATTATAGATGCCTGTATAGTTTATGTTTTTAATAATAATGAACGAATACTTGTTATATGATATGTATGCATGTTGATGGATC
This sequence comes from Dittrichia graveolens, assembly GCA_038502395.1. Taxonomy (NCBI): domain Eukaryota; kingdom Viridiplantae; phylum Streptophyta; class Magnoliopsida; order Asterales; family Asteraceae; genus Dittrichia; species Dittrichia graveolens. The sequence continues at coordinate 57,784,355 of JARJIL010000003.1, forward strand.
CATACTGGATCCGCCTCGTTTAAGTTGCTAGTTATTGTAAAGTGCATGCCAACGAATCCAAGTTGGACCCGCCTAGTTAAACTTGATGATAGGTATGTTATGTTGGATTGAGATTAGTTTCCAAATGTATGGATCCTAGTTGGATCAGCCATGTTGTATTTATGAATTCTACTTATTGAATGTGAGTAGAACTTATTGTTATGCCTGCTATGGATCTAGATTGGATCAACCACGTGGAATTAGTGATATCCTAGACATGTATTTAAGTACATGTGCATATATTGTGATATATAAATGAATACAAGTGATATGTAAATGCAAGCATGCTATTGTCCCTACGAAGGGTTATTGATGAGCTATGTGAGTGTCCAGACATATATGTGTATTTTTGAAAAGTCAGCTTCGGCTGGGTCTCATGGGCGTTCGGGAAATTGTTCGGGACCAATGGTACTCGAGTGCCATTCCTTTAAACCCTCGAGCAGGTAGATTCACTTATGTGATGAAACCAAGATGGATGGTAGTATCTGATTCCTTGGTGGAAAATTATTGAGCTGGATTAGCTACCCGGCAAGATATTATGCCTGCCGGTTGGGTCAGCACTACGCTATGTGATATGATAACATTTTTTGCTAAATCATGTGTTATATGACTCGCATGTATCTATGTTTCCATGTTGCTATGCTTATGATATGAAGTATATGATGCCCTATGTGTTGCACGATGCTTAGGGTTAAGTTTGTATTCACTAGCTTTTAAAGCTAACCCCCTCCCAGTATATATGAATGTTTTTGCAGAGGTATGCTTAGCCTGGGCATGTGAGTGCTTTTATTGTGCTCGGACATTTTCTTGCTTAATGCATGTATGATGGTCGGTCGGTATATTTATTGGTAACACCTGTTTGTAAATAAAGAAAATGTTTTTAAAGACTTCCGCTGTTTTGTTATCAAACTTAAATGATGTTTGACTTTTAGTTCTAAAAATACTAAAATAGACTCTGAAATAGCGGTGTTACAATTATGTAATGGAGCCTAAGTTTGAGTGAATTGGACATTTGATGGGTGTTCAGTCTCAAACTCGGGCCCGACCATCATAGTGTCCCAAAATTGTTATGAGTATGTTATGCATTATATGCAGATATTTGTGAGGTAAGAATGATTCTTGCTTCAGTATTGTTAAACTAGGTTGCCTAGAGATAGGATTGCCTAGTAGAATGAAAGTGATAGCTTGATGTTAAGTCATAAGAAGTGAATTGGAAGCAAGAAAGTATTGAACCATGAGACTAATAAGTATGTAGAACTTATGATAAGTTCCTGAATGGTACAAATTGGTAGGGTTATGCAAGATAACTCAGAATGATAACCGTAAAAGTTTAAAATATGACTATCAATATATATTGGTTACATAATAAAGCGATGTTAGATCAATCTAAAGAAATCAGATCGAAAATGATAGATTAAAAGTGATGCCAAATGAATAACTAGCATCATAGTAGTCTTGTTGCTACTAGTAATTTGATAAACAGAAGAAATGTCCTCAGTTCCTATGAAAAGTAATATATAGTTAATGATGAAGTCTAATCACAGATTTTAATTGAATCCTAGAGTGTGAAGAAGAGTTTTGATGAATAGCTATGCTAAGATAAATGTTGATTAAAGTCTAATATTAATTAAATACAACCGTTCTAATTTTAAATAATTAGAATGATGGATGGAGAAATGTTAAACTAACATGAGTTGATAAGAATGAAATTTGGAATACAAAGATAGTGAAGAAGTATACTTTAGATGTGATGCAGTACCTCAATGGTACATGATGTCTTATGATAGATGAAACTCTAAATGACATGTCGAACGCTATAAGCGTGTTGATAAAATTTAAAGTGATTAATAAAAGAAGAATTGTGGGTTCACGATTAGTTAACCCAAAATGCTGAATAAGAATGAATAGAAGTAAGATTAACTCGACTGAGTTAGCAGTTTTCTTTGGTATTAGAAAGAAAGTTGTAAGAAGTTCGGATTAAAATGTGTAGGTGTAATTAACACTTCACAGTTGAATCATTTGTGAGATCGAATGCGAGAACGAATAATATTCATAAAATCGTTTTTAGGATTTAATGTAATGAGCTCAAAGCTCGATTGTTGATTTTGTGTCTAACTAATCAAACGTGCGTGATTTCCAAGTATATAAGTAATGATATGTCATTGTTCAAGTGACCAATGACATAGGGATATAAAGGTCCAAATGTATAAGTAAATAGTTGAAAATTTCTAAAGTTGAGAGTGAAATAAATATGAAGGTAACCCTAAATAATCGGTGGTTACAAGTAAACGAGTAAAGTTAGTGAGACAAAAATGGGGACACATGGTCCCATGTGGTAGTAAACGAAATCTAAAATTATGAGGTGTATAAAGTAATACGTATGTGTAAAATTGTAATAGTACATGGGAATTCATGTATGGTATGAATTTTCAGAAATGATAAGTACACCTACGGGTGTAACTGTGATCATAAGAATAGAGACCTTTATGGGGTAAGTTAAGAAAGATTAAGTGTGTTTGAAAATAAGTGCTATAGTCACAGGTGGTGATTTACTAAAGTGATATATATATATATATATATGAATGAAATTTAGTTAATGTTATTAATGAGTAGTGTTTTGATAAACATCATTCTTAACATAAGATGAAATATGAGAAATTGTTTAGAAAGACATAATGTGAAAGTAAGTAATGCGAGAACCAATGATGTTTAAGGATGTATTAGGCAAAGTATATATGTCTAATAAAAGAATACTTAGAGGTATTCCAAGTGTAATGTGACCTTCAAGTTGGTTAAGAATTAGCCTACAATTGTAAGTGGTTATAATAATAGTAAGATGTTTGAGTGACTTGAAAGAATTAAGGTTGACCTGGTAAAAGACGAGTAAATAACATTAAGTACATGTGAAAGATGATTGTTAGGTAAAGTGTTTAATAGACTACATGTTTGTTGAAAACTGCCTCGGATGGAAGATGTAAAGTTGTCATAAGTATAATGTAAGTGTTATTGATACTAATATGATAATGAAGTGTTTAAGTACTGAATGTGTGACTGATGTTACATAATCAGTTGTAAGGTTGTGTGATATACAAATGTTGTAAGTATAGAGTGATAAAAGATGATTAAATTGATCATGCTAGTATGTGAATCCAATGATGAAGGAGAATGATTAGAGAGTAATGTGAATAATGGTTTCTCTAGAATCTATTAATTCAATTGAGACAATCCTTGTCTAAGGATATGTACTTAAACAAGAGTGAACTTGTGAATAGGATTTAACCTTTTGAGGTAAAGTGGTGATGTATGAATGATTGAAGATGTTAACCAAAGATACATAAGTGAAACTGATGTAAAACATCAGTGATCAGAGTATAGAAATGTATGTAAAGTAATGAGATAAAACCATGAGAGTATCTATCTGTACATGTACGTGTGCGTGTACGGATTAGAGAAATAAGTGTTTAAAATCTAGTTAAGTTGTAAATGATGACTACAAACGGGAACATTTGTATTATGATAGAAGAAATAGATATCGTGTAAAGTTTGAATGTAAGATGAATGGTGACCCATTCATAAGATTTTATTGAACTCTATAATGTGAAATATAGGTTATGATGAATGTAGAAACTCAAAGCGATGTATTCGATGCTTCTTGGTGATATTAAGCTTAATTGTAAGTGTTGCATATTATTGGATGATAAATGTGGTTTTTAACTACATAGATAGTGGTGGTAGGATTCCGAGGACGGAATCCTCTTTAAGGGGGGTAGATTTGTAACACCCTAAAAAAGGGTCTAGTTGTACCCCTTGTATTTAGGGTTGTACCCTTGTGATATAAATAAGAATTCTAATTTTATAGGAGGGCGATATGTATATTGTTATTACTAAATGAGGTGTTGATTAAAGTTGATGAAAATAATAGCTATTAATTATTGAATGATTTGAAATAAGGATTCCGAATATATCCTCGTTAGAATTTATGAATATCGTTTAGACGAGTTATAAGTTGAAAAGGTGAGCAGGATACCTGCTCGAAAAGAAAAAAAGCCAACCGCCTCATGAGGCAGCCGACCTTTCTCTTATCTTTTCATTTATCCTTTCCTTTTCTTAATTTTTTTCTTGCCCTTTGTTCTTCATACACACATACAGCTACTATATTTCAAGTTATTTCATGGAGGAAATAATAAAGGGAAATTATAAGGCATCTTAAGGTCTTAAAGAATGTCCATAATCATCCTCTTCCTTGATTAGTAGGTGGTATTATCTATTCCTTTTTATTATTTTTGAAGTTTAAAGTATTAATTATAATTAACCCAAATCTTGAAAGGATTGTTAAAATGAGTTTTAATATATGTTAGTAGACTCCTTAAGAGGTTAGGAGAGTGTATAAATGATTAAATTTAAATTAAAAACCGATTTGGGGTTCCTGAATCAAATCTTGATTCATGCAATTAAGTGAAGTTAGGAGGTCTACTATTGGTCCCTATAACTTAGATAGACTGTCTTTATGTAAATAAGTGAATATAAGATCAAAACTGATGTTTTGAGTCTAAACTATTTTAATGGGATTATTTTGATTTTAATATTATAAAGTGCCTAAATAGTCCCAAACAAGCTTTGTAAGTGTTAGGAGATGTTTGGGATTGATTTAGATGATATTTGGTCGAGTTTTAATCTGTAGAAAATAATGGCGGTTTGTAACTGTTTTAGCGACGCGATGTGTCGAAATAAAGATTGTGGTGCGTCCGGCTATTTAAGTGTGACGCGACGCGTCCGGGACGTTAGTTAGCAGTTTTGCTGTTTTACGCATATTAATGCGTGGGCCATTATTATAGGTTAATATATTGGTTAAAGGCATTGTTAGAAGATTAATACGAGCATCCTGGACTCAGGTGAGTACCGACTTGACTTGTAACCATTATGCAGTATATACGGATTTATTGTTACCATTAGGTATATACGAAATGCGATAGTTACGAGTATGATTAGTAAGTTTAAACTCGGGTTTATAGAAACACGAATTATAGACGCCAGTATGGTTTATGTTTATAATAATAATGAACGAATACTTGTTATATGATATTTATGCATGTTGATGGATCCATATTGGATCCGCCTCGTTAGAGTTGCTAGTTATTGTAGAGTGCATGCCAGCGGATCCAAGTTGGACCCGCCTAATTAAACTTGATGATAGGTATGTTATGTGGGATTGTGATTAGTTTGCAAATGTATGGATCCTGATTGGATCACCCTTGTTGTATTTATGAATTCTACTTATTGAATGTAAGTAGAACTTGTTGTTATGCCTGCTATGGATCCAGATTGGATCAACCATGTGGAATTATTGATATGCTAGACATGTATTTAAGTACATGTGCATATATTGTGATATATAAATGAATACAAGTGATATGTAAATGCAAGCATGCTATTGTCCCTACAAAGGGTTATTGATGAGCTATGTGTGTGTCCGTACAAATATGTGTATTTTTGAAAGGTCAGTTTCGGCTGGGTCTCATGGGCCTTCGGGCAATTGTTCGGGACCAAAGGTACTCGAGTTCCATTCCTGTAAACCCTCGAGGTGGTTGCCTTAATCGGCTAAGCCTAAGGAGCCTATGGCTCCTTAAAGAGCAGGTAGATTAACTTATGTGATGAAACTAGCACGGATGGTAGTGTCTGATTCCTTGGTGGAAAATTATTGAGCTGGATTAGCTACCTGGCAAGATATGATGCCTGCCGGTTGGGTCAGCACTACGCTATGTGATAGGATAGCATTGTTTGCTAAATCCTGTGTTATATGACTCGCATGTATCTTTGTTGCCATGTTGCTATGCTTATGATGTGAAGTATATGAAGCCCTATGTGCTGCATGATGCTTAGGGTTAAGTTTGTATTCATTAGCTTTTAAAGCTAACCCCCTCCCAGTATATATGAATGGTTTTGCAGAGGTATGCTTAGCCTGGGCATGTGAGTGCTTTTATTGTGCTGGGACATTTGTTGCTTAATGCAGGTATGATGGTCGGTCGGTATATTTATTGGTAACACATGTTTGTAAATAAAGAAAATGTTTTTAAAGACTTCCGCTGTTTTGTTATCAAACTTAAATAATGTTTGACTTTTAGTTTTAAAAAGACTAAAATTGACTCTGAAATAGCGGTGTTACACTAGGAACATATAGATTACAAACAAAAGAACACAAGGGAAACAAACTAATTAATATCTAACATAAACAACATAAAATAATCACATAAATGATAATTCATCATATCCCCAACAAATGACAATCAAAACAATCAAGTTTTCCTAAAGTTGGCCTGGCACGCCGCGACACTGTCGGATTTGGGTTCCGGATTTTGTGTGTGGGATTTGGGTTGCGGATTTTTCCTTTGTCGGATTTTCAAAGGACTCGGATTCTCGGGGTCGCGCCGCGACCCTTTAACATCGTGCCGCGACGCGTGTTTTGAACTTCATCTTCTTCCTTTTTCTCGGATTTCCAGCCAACCAAACCCATAAATTTCATATTCAACATCTCATTTCTCAAATCAAAACACTTCTAACATACATGAAACATCATATAATATGCCATATATCATCATGAACACTTTTGAATCATTAAAATCATCAAACTAAAAAAACTCATTTAACACTTTTGAGCTTTAAGCTCCTACAATGGTGGTTTCACATAATGCCATGGATTTAATCATGTAAACATATCAAAACTATGTGTAGCATGACATAAACACACACTAACCTTCACTTTGATTTATCAATCCACAAATCTTTATTTTGAAATTCCAAGTCTAGTTCTTCTAGTTCTTCTTGTCCAAAGAAAACACACACACACACACACACTTTCACACTTTCAAGTTTATAAGCTGCTATACATTACCAACCTACACGTACACATATATTTCATTTATTCCAAGCAGTAGGTGTCCTTAAATAATTTTCTTACTTCTTTCCAATTAAACACATGGATGCATACATACATTCTACACATACATACATCCATACATACATGACTGTTCCTTTTTCTTTTGTTTTCAAACTCTTCGGTATACAAATATATACATATTTTCCAACTTACTAATTGATTCAACAAATTCCAAATAACCAAACCGATTCTAAATAACCACTTAAACAAATTAAACACAATTAAACATAAAATCACATACCATTAACTCGTAAATTACTAACCCCGATTTGTGGATGTTACAGTACTTGATGGTACCCCGACTGAAGATCAATTTTAGAGAAACACGTCGATCCCTGCAATTGATAAAAGAGATTGTCGATTCGAGGAAGAGGCTACTTATTCTTTACAGTTCACTTGTTAAGCTCCCTGTAATCTATACACATGAGCATCGTTCCATCCTTCTTCTTAACAAATAGTACAGGAGCTCCCCACGGCGATGAACTTGAACGAATAAAATCTTTGTCAAACAACTCCTGAATCTGAGTCCTCATCTCTCTAATTTCATAAGGAGCAAGACGATACGGAGACTGAGCCACAGGTGTAGCTCCTGGAATAAGCTCAATCCTATATTCAACATCCATCATCGGAGGCAAACCCGGAAGTTGAAATTAGAGAGATGATGACTTAATCGTCATCCGGAGACACTACCCTGGTATCTCGGACCGGTCGTTTCTCCATCGTAGCATCAATAACATATGCTAAATAAGAGTCACAAGCTTTGGAAATAGACTTCTGAGCTTTAATAACGGAGACAATAGGAATATCAGAATCCCGTCGTTCTCCTCGAGCTACAAGATAAGATCCATCAGAAAGAGGAATCTTAATCGTCTTTTTGGAACAGAGAATCTTAGCATCACGACTGCTGAGCCAATCCATCCCGATCACTATATCGAAGCCCGCATTTGGCATAATGAAAAAGGTAATAGGGATACTACTCCGATCAATATAGATGACAACAATAGGAACTTAAACTATAACAGAAACTACTTTATTGTCAGCAACCTCTACTTTAAGCGGCTCAGTTAACGGGACAACATGCAATTGCAATCTATTACGACACGTCACAGAAACAACGGAGTAAGTAGCTCCTGAATCAAACAACACACAGGCAGGGATAATTAATAAGGAATGTACCTGTGCTGACATCCCTTGCTACTTTCGCCTCCTCAGCTGTCATCTGAAATGCCCTCCCCTTCTGGCGAGGCGCATCTTCCTTCTTCTGGCCCCTAGAAGACCCTTTGGCTCCAACACCCTGTCTCTCCAGAAAATCAGTCATTTTGTGCCCAGGCTTGTGGCACATATAGCAAACGTCCTCTTTAAAACCACACATAGTACTAGCATGTCCCTTCTTGCCCGTACCTCGAACACCATCTGGTTGCATTTGAACATTCGCCATAATGGTACATACGACATTGAGAACACCAAGGAGTGTCATGTCTCGGTTTATTTGAAGTATCAGTCTTTGCACCTACTGAGGATTATCCTTTGGAAGGACCCGATTTACCAGACAGCTGCTCGTAGATGGGGACGAAACTCCAATGCCAAGGTAGCCACAAACCTTCTTATCTTGGTGGTCTCATTAGGAATAAGATGTGGAACGAACCTCATCTTTTCGGTAAAAGCAGTGATGAAATCTTTCATTGACTTATCTCCTTTTTGGAGATTGTTAATTTCATGCTCCATTCTCTCCATATCGTACTCAGTTAAGTACTTCTTCATTAGCTTCTCAGAAAATTGCTCCCAAGACAGAGCACTCAACACCTCCTTACTAACAGAGGCTTTTACCGTATCCCACCACAAGATGGCACGACCCTTCAGCATACGTACTTCGTATTTCACGCACTACTCCGGTTCACAATCACAAGATTCAAACACGTGCTCCATTTCACAGAGCCACTGTATGGTAACTGTGGGGTTATCACTCCCATCAAACGTCGGAGGCTTGCAAGATAAAAATTTCTTGTAAGAACAAGTCCTGTGTGGCTTGTTCAACTTGGTCTGCAACAAGAGCTCTTTGGCTATTCTTAGCTCTTCTTCCAGACGCCTTATATAGGCAGCCTGATCTGGCTCAGGTCTGCCACCTCGGGCATTGTGCTGAGAACGTTCATCCTCCGCTTGATCAAGCATATGAGAAGCCTAATCTTCCATTTCTTTAAGTGCTTGTTGAGTGTTACCACGTTCAGCAGACATCTTTTCAAATTTCCATATAATAGAGAAAGAGCAATTAATACTCTATCTCACTTACTTATTTTACTAACAAGTCAGCTTACAACAATTAACATTCATATAACACTCTGACTCAACCCCCCATAGGAACACTTATTTATGGTTAGGCCCGAGTTTGAGATCGAATAGTCTTACAAGTACCTAATTCCCTTAAACTTAGGCTCTGATACCTAATTGTAACGCCGCTTCCGAAAATAGCGAATTTAGTAATAATTCGAATTTTAATTATGAGTAGATCTTTTCAATCAACTCAAATCATCATATTAGCAGCGGAATTTTCTTTTCAAAAAGGTTCATCAGATATTTACATCGTTATTATCCCAAAATAACTGTTGGTGTTACCGAACATACAAGAACCGACCATAAATATCACATTACATCATATAACAAAGTGTTCCAACCCACATAGGTTTATATACATCAAAAGCCACCCGCCTCACCAGGCCTTCTAGTCTTTACCTGAAAATGGGCAACATAGCACCATTAGCTAAATAACAAAGCTAGTGAGTACATACTTATCATAAGCATCAATAAAGTAAGTCATGCAACATATACGCAATCAATCATTTCTAACTTATCACATTGCAGTGTGCTGACAAGATCAGTAAGAGTGATGTCTTGCAGGGTAATCAATCCCGCTCAACAACTTATACTGGGGGATTAGACACAACCAACTTCGCTGGAGGGGGAGCATTAAGCATTCCACCAAGCACCATTCATAGAGCTAGAGGCTCCTCAAGTAATCTAGCGGTCATCCAGCTGATTACCACTCACGTTAAGGCACGACGGTTCTGCATAACCTACGATCTGGAATGCCTCCCGAATCACCGTTAAATCCCGAATTATCATGGGATCCAGTTACAACCGACTGACCTTAACCATGCTTCAGATAGTCTGCAGATAGTGTACATACATACATACATATGATCCCTTAAGGATCTATCATCTTACATACATAATCATTCGTACATTCATTCAGTCATTCATTCGTACATAACATCATTAACAACTAGGCGGTTCCAATTTGGACCCGCTGGCATGCACCTAATATGATCTATGGATATTGAGCATGGCATAGCACATTAATTTCATATCAAGGCTTGCCTTATCACTCTTAAGCATACCTGCAATAATAATTAAGCATACACAACATTCAAGTACTCATCTAGCAATCAAGCCTTACTCTATTGAGTCTTACAAAAACAGGTACTCATCTGAGTAGCTTAGAACCAACAGATATTTCACTTCGGCTTTGCAAACGCAACAAGTTCACCTAGAACATCATTAATTATGTTAAGCGTCTACATAAGCGAGACGCAACTACTTAAAACAAGATCAGGAACCCCTAAAATAAACATAGACCAACATAAAAGGCCATGTTGACCTTTTATATGTAACAACACAGAAACATAAACAATCTATGAACTGTTACAGAAGTCACAACGTTGCGGCCGTAAGTACTAATGCTTTCTCCCGCAAGAAACATTGCATGCGCCCATAATCACCCATACCAGGATTTAGTGTAAATCCGACAAAACTTGCGGATTTCAGAATTCAGACACCCACCCTCGGATCTCAGAATTTCGACACTTACTTGCGGATTTTGGGATTCCGACTCCCCTTACGGCCGCAAGGTAGGGCCTTGCACCTGCAAGCACCTATCGGATTTAGTTACTTTATCTGTTCGAGACTCCTTGCGGCCGCAAGGAACAGGTCGGCTACAGCACCCTTGTTTCGACTGTTTTGATTTCAAATCTCACAAATCGAGTTTCTAAATTATTTTCAACATTAGTACAGCTTAGGGAACATTCATATTATCCCAAAAACAATCGTTACATCAATTATAACAACTTACACAAGATTTGGGACTAAAATCAATCATTTGACCCACTTGAATCAGTTTTCAAGAACTTCATCAAAAACTCCAATTTAATTCACCAATCTAGTTCTAGGCAACTTCTAATTGTTATGTGAATCAATTAACATCAGTTATAGAACTCCATTTGAGTTTAGCTTGATTGAATCATCAAACCCACTTGGCAAGAACACTTACCAAATGAAGAAGATGATGAAGATGGTGATGATTAGTCATAATCACACTAATTGCTACTGGAAATCAACTTTGCACTAAAAATCTTCAATGATTTCTTCAAGATTTCAAGTAGAGAGAGTTTTCAAGATTTTGTCTGTGTTTGAACTCACACACACAGACGTGGGTGTATATAAGGCTTGACCGCCTTTGGCTTTGAGCCAATCAACAAGGGATATTTTGTTCCTCTTTTCAACTTACAACTTGACCCCCATTTACCTGTTTCAACTAGCGGGGATATTTCGGAAATCCTTACTTAAATTCATTCATAAATTAATGGTCTTACTTGCATTACTACTAACTTCTATAATTTAACATATAATTACTAAAACACATAACAACTAAACACATATTAATAAATACACATACTTTATTATTATTTCAATTAATTTACATACACGTAAATACAAATTACAACTAGGCCCAATTCGAGGATGTTACAAATCTACCCACCTTAAGAATATTCCGTCCATGGAATCTACTAAGTGATAATTAGGTGAGGGTATCTTGTCTTCATTCCGTCCTCGGTTTCCCATGTCTGGTTTGGACCTAAGTTATGCTTCCACATCACAAGGACTAGCTTGACCATCTTCTTACGTAGCTTCTTGACTTTCGTGTCAAGAAGCTGAACAGGTTCTTCTACGAGTCGTTTAGAAGATTCAACATTCAATTCTTGCAATGGAATTATGTGCTCCTGTTCAACGTGGCACTTGTGTAAGTAGCACAAGTTAAAGGTGTCATGAATACTAGCTAGCTCAGGCGGCGTCTCTAAAGTTACCGTCTGATGATTGACTTTACGTACAATTCTGAATGGGCCTACATAACGAGGACTTAACTTCCCTTTGCGTCCGAAAAGGATAACGCCTTTCTAAGGAGAAACTTTCAAAAACACACGATCACCAACATCAAATGTATCGGGACGACGCTTGGGATCCGCATACATCTTTTGTCGGTCACGAGCTGCTTTCAGCTTTTTAGGAGCAACTTTTACTTTATCAGATTTGATTTGGACAATCTCAGGTCCAGCAAACTGTTTCTCATCCCGTTCCAACCAGCAAGTTGGAGTACGACAACGTCTCCTATATAGCATCTCGTATGGTGGCATCCCATTCCTGGAATGATGTGAATTATTATAAGCAAATTCAATCAACAACGGGAGATGAGAATCCCATAATCCACCAAAATTGAGTACACACGCACGAAGCATATCTTCCAACGTTTGAATCGTTCGTTCAGATTGGCCATCAGTCTGCGGATGATAGGTAGTGCTCAAATGAACACGGGTGCCAAGCTCACGCTGCAAACTTTGACAGATATTAAAGAAAATCGAAAGTCACGATCATAAACAATCGAACAAGGTAGACCGTGACGTGATACAATGTAACACCGTATTTTTAACCCAAAATTTTCATTTTTGATAATCATTGCGGAAGAGAATTAAATAACTAAAGTGTTTACAAATTTACAAACACAGCTGTTTAATATCAGTATTATAAAACACGGCTCCTCACAAAATAACATATCAGAGTCCTAGGTGATTACTCCCCAAGCTAACCACTCTCAGCCGAGCCGCTGACTTACCAAAACCTCTAAAAAGAATGAGAGGTGGGGAATTAGAACAAAGCTAAGTGAATGGAGTAAAACCACAGCAGATAAATCAGCAAATAACTGCATCAATATCAACAACACATAACAGATAATCGTGCCCTGGGAAGACCGGCGGTTCTGCAGGAACCTACAACCAATGCCGGCCAAAGCAAAGGTTTACCCATAGTTCATTTGCTATTCTCACATAGTATTACCTTAAGTTGCAACAAATGCATCAAAAGATCCCAATACTGATTAGCCGATAACAAACAAACCCTGCCTATATGCCCAGCCGAAGCTGACTTCCCAATCCTCATGTATACATATCACTGAAGCACAATTAATTAACAATCAACAGTTAATCAATTATCAGATGCACAATCTATCCATGCGTCAAACCAATAACAGTTGCAACCCAAGCCAATTACAACTAATAACATCTGTGAGTAAGCGTCCACTCACCTCAAGCTTTTAGTTTCTCCACTCAGTGATCTTATATTACTGAGCCTTGTTTGTTCCTGAGAGCACAACAAACTGAAATCAGTAACGATTCATAAATATATGTCAAACACATAAATTTATATTCTTTAATCAAACATAAGCATGTATGATTCACATATGTATAAACATATATCACATAGTTAATATCCTAACTTAAACCAAGTAAAATATATTAGAAACAAGTAAATTTCTGAAACAGTGCACGTCGCGCCGCGACAAAATGCCCTTCGCGCCGCGACCCTTGTCGGATTTCAAAATCCGGAACTCCTCAGTCGGATTTCGTGGCGGATTTCCAATAACCCGGATTTCAGTGTCGGATTTTGCCAAGTTTCGGATTTCCAAGGGTCGGTTTTGCCATTTATCGGATTCTTACAAGTTGTCTTCTCCATAAAAGTGTCGGATTTCCAAGCGCCGCGATCCTAAGCGTAGCGCCGCGACACCCTTTTTTCCAGGTTGTCTTCTCCATAAAAGTGTCGGATTTCTAGCTAACTCAAGCTTTCCAAATCCGATTAAAACCCTCATAAAACATTATGAACACTTCTAAAACATGTATAAACACTTTATAACATGTATAGAACAACAAGAACACATCAAATCCTTTTTAACATTGCAATTCATACAAAACCCACCACACAAATTTACTTCTAAACTTCTACCATGGCATCGTCATGTTCTAAGCATGACTTTACAAACAAAACATATCACAATGATCAGAAACATGCTAGGATCACAACCATACCTTTACTTTGAATTAACACTCAACAAATCTCAACTTCTACTTATCAAGTTAACTTGCTTTCTTGCTTTTCTTCTCTCAAGAACACATACACACACAAGGAATTGGTTTTCAATTGTGAAGCCAACTTCAGATGTTAACTCAATATAAACCCACGTATGACTTTTCTAAAAACAATAAGCATGAGGTGGCAATTTGATATTAGTAATTATCCCATAAACCATGCAAACTTTAAAACATATAAATATATAACCGTACATGCATACATATATTTAAACATATACCTCTTTTATCCTTTAATTAATTAACAATTAATTAAAGCCATATAACTTATAAATAACAAGTAATTAGTCAAAACAAATCAGAACTTATCAAACCAAAGTCATTAAAACTACTAGGCCCGATTTGAAGATGTTACAAATCCTCCCCCTTAACAGGATTCCGTCCTCGGAATCTATTCATTAACAAACAATTGAGGGTATCAAGCTCTCATATCGGCCTCAGTTTCCCATGTTATGTCTGAACCCTAACTGTGCCTCCATTTAACTAGAACCATCGGAATCTGTTTCTTACACAGTTTCATCACTTTCCGATCTAGTTATTCAATGGGTTCCTCCACCAAATTCTTGTTGGAATCCACTTTAAGATCATGTAGAGGTAGAATCTGTCTCTCATCCTCAACTCTACATTTCTACAAGTAACAAACGTTGAAGGTATTCTGAATACCTGATAATTCCGCTGGTAGATCAAGAGTAACTGTCTGATCATTAACCACCCGTTAGACACGAAACGGTCCAATATACCGCGGAGCTAGCTTTCCCCGCTTTCCAAAACGGATAACCCCCTTCCAAGGAGAAACCTTCAGATAAACCAATTCCCCCTCAACCAAAGTAACAGACATACGACGCGGATCAGCATACATCTTTTGTCGATCCCTCGCAGCCTTCAACTTTTCTCGCGCAATAGCTACTTTATCTGCGGTGATCTGCACAATATCAGGACCTGCATACTGTTTTTCACCCGCCACTAACCAACAAGTAGGAGTACGACAGCGACGACCATATAACATCTCATAAGGCGGTATACCGATACTCGAATAGTAAGAATTGTTATACGCAAATTCTATCAACGGTAGATGGGAATCCTAAGAACCTGCGTATTCTAACACACATGCCCGCAACATATCCTCGAGTGTCTGAATAGTTCTATCAGATTGCCCGTATGTCTGTGGGTCGTAAGCTGTACTCAAGTTAACACGTGTACCCAACTCACGCTTTAACTGTTCCAGAAGTTCGACACAAACATGGAATCTCTATCTGATACAATCGAAAGCGGTATACTATGTCGGGAAACAACTTCATCTATATACAACTGAGCTAACTTACTGAGTGACGTTGTTTCACTGGTAGCTAAGAAGTGAGCACTCTTGGTCAATCTATCAACGATCACCCAAATCATATCATGATTCCTCTGCGTACGTGGATGCTTCGTTACGAAATCCATCGTTATATGCTCCCACTTCCACTCTGGAATCTGCAACTATTTCAATGCTCCATAGGGTTTCTGATGCTCTGCCTTGACTTGTGCACAAATATGGCAAGCCTCCACAAACTGTGCAACATTTGTCTTCATTGTAGGCCACCAATACAGCACCTTTAGCTCGTTATACATTTTTGTGCTACCTGGATGAACAGATAGTCTCGATTTATGAGCCTCAGTTATAATCAAACTCCGGAGACCTCCAAGCAAAGGCACCCAAACTCGAGATTGATAAACCTTCAATCCCCTAGAATCATTAGTCAGATCATTCTTTTTCTTCAACATAATCTCTGATTTTAGATTTTCATCGTTCAAGGCTTCCAACTGAGCTGCCTTAAATCTATCGATCAAGTCAGAGACTATTTCAATTCGAATGAATTTAACATGTTCACTAACTCCTTTGCGACTCAAAGCATCGGCTACCACGTTGACTTTCCCGGGATGATAGCGAATCTAGCAATTATAATCTTTAACAAGTTCCAACCATTGTCTCTGTCGCATATTGAGTTCTTTATGCAAAAATACATATTGTAGGTTTTTGTGATCCGTACAAATAACGCACTTTGTACCATAAAGATAATGTCGTCATAACTTTAACGCAAAAACCACAGCTGCCAGTTCCAAATCATAGGTTGGATAATTCTTCTCATTAGGTTTCAACTGACGAGAAGCATAGGCGATAACTCTATCCCGCTGCATAAATACGCAACCCAACCTTGCCAGAGAATAATCACAATAAACTATGAAGTCATCTGACCCATCCGGTAATGCAAGAATAGGAGCCTGACATAAAAGTCGTTTCAGTGTCTAGAAAGCCCTCTCCTGTTCATCATTCCACTTAAATGGAACTTCCTTGCGAGTTAACTTAGTCATGGGATTCGCAATTTTATAAAAATCTCGGATAAACCGTCTGTAATATCTTGCTAATCCCAAGAAGCTCTTAATTTCCGAAGGTGACTTCCGAGCCTCCCAATTCATTACTTCTTCTATCTTTGTCGGATAAACCTTGACTCCATCACTGCAAATTACATGCCCCAGAAAGTGAACTTCTCGCATCCAGAATTCACACTTTGAGTACTTGGCATACAATTTCTCTCGTTTCAAGGTTTCAAGAACTTGCCACAAATGAATCTCGTGACCAGCTTCGGATTTAGAATAAACCAAAATGTCGTCGATAAATACTATCACAGATTTATCCAGAAACGGTCGACAAACTCGGTTCATTAAATCCATAAACACTGCAGGTACATTAGTCAAACCGAACAACATGACTAAGAATTCATAATGACCATACCGGGTACGAAAAGCAGTCTTGGCAATATCTATGTCAGAAACTCGTACCTGGTGATAACTATTGGAATATGCCCGCTGACACAAACGAGTTAATGACACTACCGATGAGGTGTAGGCCTATTGGGTCACACACCAAGTATTAATTCCGGCAACACGATCAAGCAATAGAGAGGAAAAGGCCAAAATGGGTGGTACACGGGCCGTGTTCCTGAACACGGACCGTGTCCAGTCCAACGTACACGAGGCGTATTGGCCCAATCCAAGGTCGTGTAGTTTGGGCCGACACGGGCCGTGTAGATGAACACGGGCCGTGTAGTGCCTGTTAGACACAGGCCGTCTTAGCCCAATTGGGGCCATGGACTTTGGGCCTACACGGACCGTGTACGTTCGCTGTAACAGCAGAATTAACAGCCTTAAACATTTGTTTTAATGGGGTTAACTTCTAATAATGATGGTAGTCAAAGAGACCACGAGTTATCTGCTCTTGTAGAGGCTTTTGGCTATCACTTGGTCCCTTGGTTGACACTTGAACTCTCTCTCTCTTGTTCTTGGTGTTCTTGAACACAAGAAGCAAACATACACATACTTGATTATTGTTTTGGTGGTCATACATCAACTTGCTAGCACTTGGGGATCAAGGAAGCTTGGGGTGGACTTCATTGGAGGAGTTCTTTGTTGGACTCTAAGCCACTTGACTAGGAAGGTTACTTTGTGTTTTGCACCATTGAGGTATAATCTTTCTTCTCATCTTGTTTATATATATTTTAGTTGCAACTCCATTGTTAGATTTTGGTCCATGGGAAGTATTCATTGTTTGGCATCGATTTTTGTTATGTACTTTGCTTCTGTTGCTACTTGATTTTGCCAAACGAATACCTTTAGTGGTATCATAGCCATATCTAACATGGCTTTGCACTATTGAGTCTAGAAAAAACATAAAAGTGTTTTTGGATAAGAAAAGTGTTTTCTTAAAATTGGTTTTTCCATTGAGACTCTTGTTATGCTAGAATAAATTTATTCGTAGACGTGTTAATATATTCTAGTTTTTATATTTATATATTTGTTGTAACTTGGCATGAAGTGTACACAAATATATACTTATAAATGTATATATGAATATGTGTCTCAAAATATTTGATACACTAATGCATATGTACAAGGATTGTCCTTTTAGTGCCTTTGGTGTTTTTGACAATCTTAACTAAAATATTGATATATATTTATATATCATGGTTATGTGTGGCACACCATGTTTCTATTTGATATACTTGGTTTGATTCGGTAACAATATATGCCCCTAGACCTATGTGTTGTGATGATTGATTATTTTTTGGTTTTTTGGCGGCCTGCGTGCTGTATTGTTGTAATAATATTAATTTATTTACTTATTGGTGCGGCTTGCACGCCGTTTCTTTTATTCTATGTATTTGTATAAATAGTATAGGATTGCGACCTACGTGTCGTTTATATATGTTCTATGTATTTGTATATAGTATAGATTTAAAACCAAAATAGTCAACGGGAGTGATGGTGATGACGTCTTGGCAAGAAGGAATCAACATGCTATTGGAGGTGTTGGATTCAGTGGGAGCTCATCCAACGAGACCATATCTTGTCCTTAGATTTTCGGCCTCGTTTTCCCCGTTGTGGCTAACGGGGAAAACACATAGGAATTATGGGCATGTTACCGAATCGTATGTATAGATATTTGCGTGGTTGTATTTTATTATTCTACGCACGGATTAGGATTCGCATGCTAGATAATTTTTCTATAAAAATTAAATAAAATGCAATGTTTGTTAAAATGGCTAATAATTGCGCGCGAATAGAATTGACAAAGGAAATATAATAATGGTATTATATTAAAAGCACTTAAAATCGTTTTCACACTTACTTTGTTAATTCACAAAAGGGTTTTATAAACCGGAAACAAAATCTCGTTTTTCAAAATATAAATCACGCACCATCCATAAGATGACACCACTCGAATCTAATGAAGCAAGGATGATTGTCAAGCTAAGCACGAGTCAATCCTTGTGTAGTTGTGTGGAAGGTGAGTGGGGTGACTCGCATGATTGGTTGTCGAGCTAAGCACGAGCCAATTGATGGTCAAGAGTGCCACCCGTGTGTCTTGTCGGACGATTTACAATTTTAGTATATGATTCTTGGTTAGTTGTCGAGCTAAGCACGAGCTAAACAAAAATTATATATTAAGATTGGTGTAAGATAGGGATCAAACATGCCAATCGACATAATGGATGTCAACGGATCCCGCAAGTGTCTAAGAGTTGTAATAGAGATTATAATTGGTAAAGTGGTTGCCGGCCTAAATAGCTTCGCCACGTGATCCGCGGTAAACCCGTCATGGTGCAAGGTGAAATAAGGTTCTTAGCCCTTGTTACAAATAAATTATTTTGTTTAAAACTATGGGTACTTATTTTAACAAGGATTTCCAAACTAATTAAAACTACTTTGCTATTTTAGATGGCGTCTTCAAGCAACACCAACACCACCAACCATTTTTCACTTAGAGTTTTCCTTGAGAAGGAGAAACCCAATGGTAACAACTTCTTGGATTGGTTTAGGCAACTTGAACTTGTCCTACGCCAAGAAAGGAAGATGGTTACCATAGAGGAGGCCCTACCCGAGGCTCCTGCTGCCAATGCCACTCGGGCTATCCGAGACGCTTATGACAAGCGTGTCAAGGATACCGAGGACATTACTTGCCTCATCCTAAGTACTATGTCCCCAAGCTCCAAAAGCAAATGGATCATTTGAGTGCTTTTGACTTGATCGCTCAGCTTAAGGAAATGTTCCAGCAGCTAGCAAGACAAGAGAGGTTTGAGTGTCTTAAGACGGTACTTGGTAGCAAGATGGCCGATGGCGGGAATGTGAGTGCACACGTGTTGTGCATGAAAGCAAACGTGGAGCGCAAGGAACGGCTCGGATTTACCATATGGAGGGAGCTAGCCCTGGATTTGATCCTATGGTCCCTGCCCACCGCGTAGGATCAATTCCTTATGAGTTATTATATGCATAGTATGGATAAGTCCATCATGGAGCTTCATGGTATGCTTAAGACAATGGACTCTAGCATGACCAAAAACAAGCCCGCCATTCCAAATCCCGTTCTTGCTATAAGGGAGGGGGGAATCCAGAAGAAGAAGAGGACAGCTTATACCCCTAAGGGTAAGGGGAAGGGGAAGATTGGCGCTGCCAAGTCTGGCCCCGCTTCGGAGGGTAAAGGCAAGGGGAAGATGGTTCCCCAAGCTAAGACTCCGAACGAAGCGGAATGCCTCTTCTGCGGGAAGAAGGGCCATTGGCGCTGTAATTGCCCGGGGTACCTACAAGATCTTAAGAAGCTCAAGGGGTTGAGCAACGCAGGAACTTCCGACTCAGGTACGTACATGATTGAACTCCATCATACTTCTACATCTGGTAGTTGGGTATTAGATACCGGCTGTGGCACTCACGTTTGTAACATTGTGCAGGTGCTAAGGACAAGTAGAAGGATGGAGAATGGCGAGCTTGACTTGATTATGGGAAACAAGGAGATCGTCTCGGTCAAGGCTCGAGGAGAAGTTGAAATATCTTTTAATTCCAGATTTTCCATATTATTATTGAACGTATGCTATTCGCCGCTTGTGGCGCGAAACATTATTTCTTTTCATGCATTACACGACAATGGTTTTGATTTTTCTTTTGACAATGGGGTTATTGTTTGTTTTAAGAATGGTATTTGTTATTTTAAAGCTTATCCTTGTCGTGGTATTTATGAAGTAGATGCGTACGTTAGTGATAATCGTTCAATCATGAATATTGATTCAACGTCTAAAATGGTTTAGACAAATTGTCTTTGTAGCATGGTCGACTTGGCCATATAAACAAGACTCGCATCACCTAGCTCCAAGCGGATGGGATCTTGGAATCATTTAACCATGAGTCAAATGAAGTATGCGAATCTTGTTTATTAGGCAAGATGACTAAAGAACCCTTTTCCGGTGTGAATGAGAGGGGAAAAGACTTATGGGACGTTATACATTCCGATGTGTGTGGTCCATTTAAGCACGTCACAAGAGACAATTTTAGATGCTTCGTTACTTTTATAGATGATTATAGTAGGTATGGGTATGTCTACTTGGTTAGACAAAATTCAGAGACCTTTGAGGTCTTTAAGACTTTCCAAAACGAAGTAGAGAATCAATTGGGCAAGAAGATTAAGATACTTAGATCCGATAGGGGTGGTGAGTATCTTAGTCAAGAGTTTCGTGATCATCTTAAGGGTTGTGGAATTATCTCACAACTTACACCTCCTAGGACGCCACAATTAAATGGTGTCGCCGAGAGGAAGAACCGAACATTGTTAGATATGGTTCAGTCTATGATGAGTCACACCCAAGTGCCTATAAGCCTTTGGGGTTATGCTCTTGAAACGGCAACAAGAATCCTTAATCTCGTTCCAACGAAGAAGGTCGAGAAAACACCTTTCGATATATGGCATGGGAAACCTCCCGTTCTTCCCTATCTAAAGGTTTGGGGTTGTCAAGCCTACGTACGACGTGAGGTAGATGACAAGTTGGAGCCCCGATCTGAAAAGTGTTATTTCATCGGATATCCAGCTGCGGGTATTGGATATATATTCTATAAACCTTCCGAGAACAAGGTAGTTGTTGCTCGGAGGGCGGTCTTTTTAGAAAGAGAATTAGTATCCAATCAGCATGGCCGGATTAAGATTGATCTTGAAGAAGTTCAAAAGTCAACGGATGAAAGACCTGACGTTGGCACTAGCCAACTACCCAGTGAGGTTGAGTCTGAGCATGACAATGCGGAGACTAACGTACATCCGTTACCTCCCCGTAGATCCGGTAGAGCTCGCCATGAGCCAGAGAGATATGGATTTCTCATATCTGAGGGCGACGAGTTATTGGTGGATCTTAATGAGCCCACCAACTATCGGGAAGCGGCAGCGGGCCACGAGTCTGCTAAATAGAAGGAGGCAATGGATAACGAGATGCAATCCATGGAGGATAACCAGGTTTGGGAATTGGTTGATCCCACACCCGATTGTAAACCAATAGGGTGTAAGTGGGTCTTCAAGAAGAAGACCGACATGGATGGGAAAGTAAACACTTTCAAAGCCCGACTATGGCTAAAGGTTTCACTCAGACACATGGTGTCGACTATGATGAAACTTTCTCCCCAGTGGCCATGTTGAAATCTATTAGGATACTTTTGGCAATTGCCGAATTTCATGATTACGAAAATATGGCAAATGGATGTCAAAACCACCTTCCTTAATGGGAAGCTCTCCGAAGAAGTGTATATGACGTAGCCTGAGGGTTTTGTGCATCCGAAGCATCCTAATAGAGTGTGTAGATTAAAGAAGTCCATTTATGGACTTAAACAAGCATCTCGTAGTTGGAATCTATGCTTTGATGAGAAAATCAAAGAGTTTGGTTTTTCGAAAAGTGTAGACGAGCCATGTGTATACGTTAGGGCTAGTGGGAGCGCCGTTGTTTTCTTAGTCTTGTATGTGGATGATATCCTACTCATTGGTAAAGATGTTCCAACCTTGCAAAGTGTCAAAATTTGGCTTGGAAAATGCTTTTCAATGAAAGACTTAGGAGAAGCGGCATACATTCTGGGTAT
The DNA here is from genome assembly GCA_038502395.1 of Dittrichia graveolens. Taxonomy (NCBI): domain Eukaryota; kingdom Viridiplantae; phylum Streptophyta; class Magnoliopsida; order Asterales; family Asteraceae; genus Dittrichia; species Dittrichia graveolens. The sequence continues at coordinate 57,806,990 of JARJIL010000003.1, forward strand.
CAAGATCTATAGAGATAGGTCGAGAAAACTTCTCGGGTTAAGTCAAAGTACATACATTGACAAAGTCTTGAAGCAGTTCAAGATGGAGGACTCCAAGAAAGGAAATCTTCCTATCTCGCATGGAGTGATATTGAGTAAAACTCAATGTCCTAGTTCTCAAGAGGAACTAGAAGTAATGAAGCGAGTACCATATGCTTCGGCCGTAGGCTCGATCATGTACGCCATGTTATGTACCCATCCTGATGTGTCATGTGCTTTGAGCTTGACTAGTAGATATCAGGCAAACCCGGACAAGCCCATTGGGTTGCGGTAAAGAACATTCTTAAGTATCTTAGGAGGACTAAAGAGATGTTCTTGATATTTGGTGGTGAGGAAGAGCTCAAAGTAAAGGGTTACTCTGATGCTAGTTTCCAAACTGTTAGGGATGACTGCCAATCACAATCGGGGTTTGTGTTCCTATTGAATGGTGGGGCTATTACTTGGAGACGTTCAAAGCAAGACACAGTGGCTGATTCTACTACAGAGTCAGAATACATTGCGGCAAGTGAAGCTGCTAAAGAAGCTGTGTAGATAAGGAAGTTCATCCGAGACCTTGGAGTGGTTCCTAGCATATCCGACCCTATTGAGATCTTTTGTGACAATGAGGGTGCGGTAGCCTTGGCGAAGGAACCAAGAGCTCACAAGAGAACGAGGCATATACCTCGTAAGTACCACTTGATTAGAGAGATGGTTGAAAGTGGTGAAGTCGCTATTAGTAGAGTAACCTCGGAAGGCAATTTCGCCAATCCGTTTACTAAACCATTGTCACAAGCTTCTCATGATTCTCACACTATGGCGATAGGTGTTTGATTTGCTCATGACTTGGTTTAGATTTAGTTTTAATTTATGTTTGGACCATTATGTATTTGGGAACATTAAGCAATAATATTACTAATGTTTGTTTCGATTTATATAGTATAGATCTATATATACGCGTGTTGCGGTTACTCACATTTAGTCTTTATTGTGTTCTATCTTTGCATGTTTAACTTATTCCCTAGATTGTTTTACAATCTTTAAGTCTCCACAATCGATCGTACTTTGTGGGAAGAAAGTATGAATTAATATTGAGGTAAAGAATTGCTTTTGATAAAACGTGATTCTTGCCTATACTTGAAAGGGGTTTCAAGTGATTGGAGGACCCGCACCCGAGTTACTTCATGGTTTTAGTCACAAGTAACTCGGGATGGTAATGACATTTCATCCTTAAACTTGAGATACATGTGATCCCAAAGCATAGGTCTGCTTTGCTTTGATCATTTTCTAACGCGGGACTATGTAGTTGAAAGGTATTTGTTCCTCTATGTATAGAGAGAATATCCATGGACCCCTCGATGATTGAGTGCTGACGTTCATATGCATGGCCATGCTCAGGTTACATTGATGATGGATCAATGTTAACTTGGTTTGTTGGTCACCACTAATCTAGAATCGAGAAACATAATCGTGGACGATCTGAAGGTTGACTATATTCCATGCCTTGTGTTCACATTGGATATCGCGAACAAAGGGATGTACATGTTCATTTATCTTTAAGACAATCATTTTATGATTGGGGATCTTGTCAAGAGTGGCATGCCCTATATTGACTTGGGAGCATAGATGTCTTGCTAGAGGCTACTCTATATTTGTGTTATTTTTCGTAGTCATGTCACGTGCAAGTGGGAGTCTGTTGGAATATTCCCGCTGACACGAACGAGTTAATGACACTACCGATGAGGTGTAGGCCTATTGGGTCACACACCAAGTATTGATTCCGGCAACACGATCAAGCAATAGAGAGGAAAAGGCCAAAATGGGTTTTGGCAGGGTGCTACACCGGCCGTGTTCCTGAACATGGACCGTGTCTAGTCCAACGTACACGAGGCGTATTGGCCCAATCCAAGGTCGTGTAGTTTGGGCCTACACGGGCCGTGTAGATGAACACGGGCCGTGTTGTGCCTGTTAGACACGGGCCGTCTTAGCCCAATTGGAGCCGTGGACTTTGGGCCTACACGGCCGTGTAGATCTACACGGGCCGTGTACATTCGCTGTAACAACAGAATTAACAGCCTTAAACACTTGGTTTAATGGGTTTAACTTCTAATAATGATGGTAGACATAGAGACCACGAGTTATCTGCTCTTGTGGAGGCTTTTGGCTATCACTTGGTCCCTTGGTTGACACTTGAACTCTCTCTCTCTCTCTCTTGTTCTTGGTGTTCTTGAACACAAGAAGCAAACATACACATACTTGATTGTTGTTTTTGTGGTCATACATCAACTTGCTAGCACTTGGGAATCAAGGAAGCTTGGGGTGGACTTCATTGGAGGAGTTCTTTGTTGGACTCTAAGCCACTTGACTAGGAAGGTTACTTTGTGTTTTGCACCATTGAGGTATAACCTTTCTTCTCATCTTGTTTATATATATTTTAGTTGCAACTCAATTGTTATATTTTGGTCCATGGGAAGTATTCATTGTTTGGCATCGATTTTTGTTATGTACTTTGCTTCCGTTGCTACTTGATTTTGCCTAACGAATACCTTCAATAACCTGATCTCAAATCGATCTTAGAGAAATACGAAGCACCCTGCAACTGATCAAATAAATCATTAATCCTGGTCAGAGGGTATTTATTATTTACCATCCTCTTATTCAGTTCCATGTAATCAATACACATCCGTAGCGTGCCATCTTTCTTTTTCACAAACAAAACCGGTGCACCCCACGGTGAAGAACTCGGACGAATAAAACCCCGATCCAATAGATCCTGAATCTGTGTCATCTTCTCCCTAATCTCAGAAGGATCCAACCTATAAGGAGATCTAGCCACTTGATTTGAACCTGGTATCAAATCAATCTTGTACTTTACCTCTCGAACGGGAGGTAGCCCAGGTATCCGGAAACACTTCAGGAAAATCTGATACGACTCTCACATCAGTAACTGCCCGCTTTTCCTTCCTAGCATCAATAGCATATGCTAGAAAACACTCGCATCCCTTACTCAAGGATTTCTTAGCCTTCAACATAGAAATAATAGGAAATGTAGACCTGTTCCTTTCCCCTCGAGCCACCATGTGCGACCCATCAGACAATGGAAAAGAAATCAATTTCCTATGACATTTAATGCTCGCCCTGTGCTTACTCAGCCAATCCATCCCCAAAACCACATCAAACCCTGCTATTGGCATCAATAGAAATGACACTGGAAAGCACTTACCATCGATATCTATCTCAGTCCCAGTCACAGAACTTGTAACAGGAACTATTTTACCATATGCTACTTCTATCTCAATCAGTACAGAAATAACAGTAACAGGTAATTTCAACTTTTCACAAAAAGCCACAGAAATAAAGGAGTGAATCACTCCAGAATCAAATAACACACGCGCAGGTAGGAAGTTTATAAGAAACGTACCGGTGATAACATCATCAGTAGCAGTATCATCGTCTACGGTCATCCAGAACACCCTACCCTCCGGTGTCGTAGGATTCTTTCGTTTCTGCGCCCCTGATGATGATCCCCCAACATCCCCTGCCCCCGTCCCTGTCTCGGCTCCTCTCCCAGTAGGGCAATCACCGGCCCTATGCCCTTCTTTCAAGCTTTTTCATCAAACATTGCAGGGAAACCTGCAATCTTTCGTTTCATGCGCGTGTGTACCACAATGCAAACAACGCATGGTCTGGGTAGTACACTGCCCAGTGTGACTGGACTTGCATCGGGTACACCATTGGGACTTCGTATTGGTACCCCCTGTAGTCGGCTTCCGACTCTGATTACCCTGCGAAGAATTGCCCTGCCATTTCTTCTTTTGTTGACCACCTGCCTGGTCATACTTTGGCTTCTTAACAGCCGCTTCATCTTTATTCTGTCTATCCCTGGCTTGAATGTCTCCCTCAGCAGATTTTGCGAAGGTGAAGGCCTGAGACAGTGATCCTGCCAGTCTAGTAGTACTCCTTTACTCCGGTAATAAAGCTCCGATAAAATGTTGAACCTGTGAAGATTCATCCGGTACCCACTGAGTTACAAACCTCAGCTTCGAGTTAAATTGTTCAATTAATTCATCAACAGACATCCTCATGGTCATCTTCAATTCCATGAATTCCTGCCTTATCTTATTCAGTTCAAAGGCATTGTAGTACTGCTCGCACAGTTTATCCCGGAATTGATTCCATGTAATTGAATCCATCTAAGCTCTCGATAAATGGGTGGTAATGGAATCCCACCAAACCATCGCCTTGCATTTGAGCATCCGGGTGGCAAAGCATACTATCATTTCCTCTTCACAGTTACACGCATCCAAAATCCTTGTAGTGTCTCTCAACCAGTTCAAAGTAACGTTAGGATTTGTGCTGCCATGGTATTCCTCTGCTTTACAATCCAAGAATTGCTTGTAAGTACATGGCTTTCCGAATCCCTTATTCGGTGGATATCCCATAAACGGATAAGAATAGGATCCTTGAGGCATAGATCCCTGTGGATAAGACCCCTGAGGAAACAATGGGTAAAAGAACGGTTGTGACGTAGGTTGAGACATCAGTGGTAACGGTACAGATAATGGTGGAATCTCAGCCAGAGTAGTAATCGGTGGAAAAATCGGTGGTATCGCAGGTGCAGTTGATATCACAGTAGCAACCGGGGATTGAATTATAGGAACTTGTCTTGGTTGTTCCAGTTCCTTTCGCAAATCTTGTAGTTGGCCCTCCAACTGAAAGATATATTCATCTCTTTCATCCACAGCGGTACCAGATGTACCGGCATTTAACAAAGTTTCCACTGTTGTAGGGACTTCAGCAGAAGGCGGGACAATAGGGGCAGCAGTCGAGTGATCACGATCAGCCATTCTTATCCGTAACAATCACATCACCTCACGATTTATTAGATAAATCCGTTAGTACACAACATACGAACTACACTCCAATTCACCCCAATCCCACACCCAAGAATTAATCGACCTACCACGAGCCAAGATTCGGGAATGTAACACTTCTACTGTGCCTACACTGCCAAATCAAGGCTCTGATACCAACCTTGTAACACTGTATTTTTAACCTAAAAATTTTCTTTTTTGAAAATCATTGCAGAAGCGAATTAAATAACCAAAGTGTTTAAAACTGTGCAAACACAACTGTTTAAATATCAGTATTAAAAAACACGGCTCGTCACAAAATAACATATCAGAGTCCTAGGTGATTACTCCCCAAGTTAACCACTCTCAGCCGAGCCGCTGACTTACCAAAACCTGTAAAAAGAGTGAGAGGTGGAGAAATAGCACAAAGCTAAGTGAATGGAGTAAAACCACAACAGGTAAATCAGCAAATAACAGCATCAATATCAACAACACATAACAGATAATTGTGCCCCGGGAAGACCAGCAGTTCTGCAGGAACCTACAACCAATGCCGGCCAAAGCAAAGGTTTACCGATATTTCATTTGCTATTCTCACACAGTATTACCTTAAGTTGCAACAAATGCATCAAAAGATCCCAATACTGATTAGCCGATAACAAACAAACCCAGCCCGTATGCCCAGCCGAAGCTGACTTCCCAATCCTCATGTATACATATCACTGACGCACAATTAATTAATAATCAACAGTTAGTCAATTATCAGATGCACAATCTATCCATGCGTCAAACTAATAACAGTTGCAACCCAAGACAGTTACAACTAATAACATCTGTGAGTAAACGTCCACTCACCTCAAGATTTTAGTTTCTCCACTTAGTGATCTTACATTACTGAGCCTTGTTTGTTCCTGAGAACACAACAAACTGAAATCAGTAACGATTCATAAATATATGTCAAACACATAAATTTATATTCTTTAATCAAACATAAGCATGTATGATTCACATATGTATAAACATATATCACATAGTTAATATGGTAACTTAAACCAAGTAAAACATATTAGAAACAAGTAAATTTCTGAAACAGTGCCCGTCGCGCCGCGACAAAATGCCCGTCACGCCGCGACCCGTGTCGGATTTCAAAATCCGGAACTCCTCAATCGGATTTCGTGGCGGATTTCCAATAGCACGGATTTCAGTGTCGGATTTTGCCAAGTTTCGAATTTCCAAGGGTCGGTCTTGCCATTTATTGGATTCTTACAATCAGAAACCCAATCCTTCGGATTTCACCCTCGTCGCGCCGCGATCCTAAGCGTAGCGCCGCGACACCCTTTTTTCCACGTTGTCTTTTCCATAAAAGTGTCGGATTTCCAGCTAACTCAAGTTTTCCAAATCGGGAATAGTTCACTGAAATGTAATGAACAATACCCATTGTGTGTAACAAACTAAACTTTCTTCGGTAAAATGCATCAAACTACCCGAAATTTGCAATTAATGGAATGTGACCTGCTATAGTAGGTTTCTAGGTCACCCTAATTTTTTTCTAATTTTTTCTATTTTTATTATTTTGTTTTCATATTTATTAATAATAATAATAACAATAATAATAATAATAATAATAATAATAATAATAATAATAATAAAAATAATAATAATAATGGGAGGAATTAAGAAGGTAGCTGAAGCGTTGGAAGTGTATAGGAATTAAGAAGGTAGGTGATGCGTTGGAAGTGTAGAGGAATTCATCAAATAATTTATGTGAGTCAAATTACAAGATAATTGATTTTCTTGGTTTTAATAATAATAATCATAATAATAATAATAATAAAGTATGACAACAAAATAATAAAAATAGAAAAAAATAAGAAAAAAAATTAGGGTGACCTGGAAACCTTCTATAGCAGGTCACATTACATTAATTGCAAATTTCGGGTAGTTTGATGCATTTTAGCGAAAAAAGTTTAGTTTGTTACACACAATATTAAATTAAGTATTGTTCATTACATTTCGGTACACTATTCCCTTCCAAATCTGATTAAAACCTCATAAAACATTATGAACACTTCTAAAACATGTGTAAACACTTTGTAACATGTATAGAACAACAAGCACACATCAAATCCTTTTTAACATGACAATTCATACAAAACCCACCACACAAGTTTACTTCTAAACTTCTACCATGGCATCTTCATGTTCTAAGCATGACTTTACAAACAAAACATATCACAATGATTAAAAACATGCTAGGATCATAGCCATACCTTTACTTTGAATTAACACTCAACAAATATCAACTTCTACTTATCAAGTTAACTTGCTTTCTTGCTTTTCTTCTCTCAAGAACACATACACACACAAGGAATCGGTTTTCAAGTGAGAAGCCAACTTCAGATGTTAACTCAATATAAACCCACGTATGCCTTTTCTCAAAACAATAAGCATGAGGTGGCAATTTGATATTAGTAACTATCCCATAAAGCATGCAAACTTTAAAACATATAAATATATAACCGTACATGCATACATATATTTAAACATATACCTCTTTTACCCTTTAATTAATTAACAATTAATTAAAGCCATATAACTTATAAATAACTAGTAATTAGTCAAAACTAATCACAAGTTATCATACCAAAGTCATTAAAACTACTACGCCCAATCTGAGGATGTTACATACAATCTCATCGATATACAGTTGAGCTAAACAAGTTAGTGAAGTAGACTCGTTTGGTGCTAAGAAATGAGCACTTTCCGTCAATCGATCAACAATAACCCATATCATATCATGCCCTTTAAACATCTTTGGCAACTATGTTACGAAATCCATCGTGTTATGATCCCACTTTCACTCTGGAATATCCAGTTGTTGTAGAGTGCCATAAGGTATCTGGTGTTCCGTCTTCACTTGTGGGCATATCTGACATCTCTCCACAAAAGTAGTGATGACCTTCTTAAGAGTCGGCCACCAGTACAACATCTTCAGGTCATGGTACATCTTCGTAATTCCCAGATGGACAGACAATTTGGAGGTATAGGCTTCTTGTAGAATCAGCTTCCGGTTACCTCCAACAAGAGATACCCAAATCCTGGATTGAAAAGTTTTCAACCCACGATTTTCTTCACCTAACTGGTCTTTTAATCTCTTCATCATTTCAGCTTTAAAATTATCTTTTTGCAACTCTACTTGCTGAGCTTCCTTTAATTTAGAAATTATATCTGGTACCACTACGATCTTCGTAAATTTTGCTTCTGTTGTCGGTCCTTTACGGCTCAAAGTATCCGCTACAGCATTGGCTTTACAAGGATGGTAAGGGATCTCACAGTCGTAGCCTTTAATTAACTCCAACCAATGGCGTTGTCGCAAGTTGAGTTCTTTCTAGGAAAAGACATACCGCAAACTTTTGTGATCGGTATATATCACACACTTCGTGCCATAAAGTTAATGCCTCCACAGCTTCAATGCAAACACAACATTAGCAAGCTCGAGATCATGGGTTGGGTAGTTCCTTTCATGTGATTTCAACTACCTAGAAGCGTAGGCAATCACTCTATCACGTTGCATCAGAACGCAACCTAAACCCGTGTACGAGGCATCACAATAAACTGTAAAGTCTTCTGAACCCTCAATCAAGCTAAGGATCGGAGCTTCACATAATAATCGCTTCACGGTCTCAAAGGCTCCCTCCTGAGCTTCCGACCACACAAACGCCACATCTTTGCGAGTCATTTTGGTCAACGGACCCGCAAGCTTAGAGAAATTGCAGATAAATCGCCGATATGTTTTGAAATTGGCTAAGTAATTTAAAACTGTTAGACATACAAAGGAAAAACTGTTAGAGAAATTTTGAGAAAACAGTTTTGAAACTGTTAGTACAAAAGATTCAGAACTGTTAGTTAATTTGTAACAACTGTTGGAAGAAATCAAAGAAAAGACTGTTAGAGGAAACTCAGAACTGTTTACTCAACAAATAGTTTCTGTTGAGATATTTATGGAAACTACTATCTTTGTGGATTTGAAAGATATCTTATCAAGATTATCTCGCAAAATAGAAGATTAACAAACTTCAACTATTCAAGGAAGATCAAGAGATTATAAATACTCTGTTTAGAATAGTTTGTTAGTATCGATAGTTTACACTTAGTCATGCTGTTTATAGTTTTCAGAAAGTGTATTAGCCTCCAAGTTTCTCCAAAACCTAAGAACAAATTGTGTTCGTCGTCTAACAGAGGAGTTAGTTTGGAGGTGTAGGTGAATATTGTAATCATCCTTGATTATTATTAAACATCTTGTGTTTTGAAGTTATTCTTTAAATTGATTAAATTGTTCTTGTGATTAAAACCTTTATTAATCAATTAAGTGTGATTCCGCAACTTCTTAGTTGATTGTGATCAAACTCAAATATTGTCTTTTTCTACAAACTCTGGGTTAAATTCATAAAGATAATTCTTGTTATCAATTTTGATTATATTCCATCCTGACAAGTGGTATCAGAGCCTTAACATTAAGGTTCCATTGATCACGAGTTGAAGGTTTTTCACAGATCTGCTGTGTTTTAGGGTTTTTAAAGTCTTTCTAAACTTTCTTTTGTGAGTTTTAAATATCTTCATCACAATGAAGTCTGGTGGATCCTCTAATAACACCGGATCTGGGTCAAACATTCGTGTTCCCATGCTCAAACCAACTGATTTTGAGATGTGGAAACTGAGAATCAAGCAGCATGTTCAATTAATGGACAATGCTGTTTGGGAAATCATTGAGAATGAACCCACAACTCCTATTGATTTAGATGAAACCGGAAAGCCAAGGAAAAAACCACCACCAAAAACAGATGCTGAAAGAAAAGAGAGGATGCTAGAGATGAAAGCTCTAAGCATTCTTCAGATTGCTATTCCAAATGAATATCAACATCAGTTTAAAAAGTTTGAGAGTGCTCATGAATTGTGGAATGCATTAGAGAAAAGGTTTGTAGGGAATGCAAGTTTCAAAAGAAATTAAAGGGATCTTCTCAAACAAGCTTATGAGAACTTTTCTAGTGGAAAGAATGATAGTATCACTCAGATCTTTGATAGGTTCTATAAGCTAGTAAGTCAACTTGAGAGTGCAAAGGTTAGAATAGAGCAAGATGAGATCAATAGAAAGTTTCTCAGGTCCTTAAGTGATGAATGGACAGTGTATGCTGCACAATGGAGAACTAAGGATTCTTTGGAAGATATAGAATTAGATGATCACAACAACAGTTTGATTGTGTTTGAAGGGGAAATTGAAGGAAAAAGGAAGTCAATGACCCATAGTCACAATGCTGCTCTTCTTTCATCCTCAGGTATGGACTCAAATCTTTCTTTAACTAACTCAGTTGATGGTTGTGTAGGTACTGTTACTGGAGTAGATGTGAATACTTCTGATGAAGTGCTTGAAGCATTCTTAGCCAGTCATGCACATTCAACCCTTACAAATGAGGATCTTAAACAAGTGCATCCAGATGATCTTGTGGAGATGGATCTCAAGTGGCAGATGGCTATGCTAACTGTAAGAGCAAAGAGATTCATCAAAAGAACAGGAAGACAAAACATGAACTTCAGGGCTAATGGTTAGACTGGATTTGACAAATCCAAAGTAAGATGTTTCAAATGTCAACAACATGGTCACTTTGCTAGGGAATGCAGATCTGGTGGACAAAGCCAGCATCAAGGTCAAATTTTAACTCCCACCTCATCAGCATTAGTCTCTCAAGAAGGTTATGGGTTTGATTGGAGTGATCAAGCTGAGAAAGCTACTCACAACAAAGCATTGATGGCATTGACTGACTCCTCCATCAACATGGATTCATCAAAAAACAGAAGACATTCAGATCATTCATAGGGCCAATCAAGGAGCAATCTGGCATGTGGGTAGTGGATGCTCAAGGCACATGACTGGAAATCCACACTGTTTGAAGGAATTCAAAATAATCAATGGAGGATATGTAGCATTCGGAGGAAATCCAAAGGGAGGAAGAATCACATGTAAGGGAGCTGTAGATGCATGTAATCTTACTTTTAATGATGTTTACTTTGTTGAACAACTCAAATACAATCTGTTAACTGAAAAGATTTGAAGTTAACTAAATGCATTATCCTTTCAAAAGATTTTAAGTTAACTGAAAAGGATATTCTTTTAAGAACACCAAGAAAGGATAATGTTTACTGTTTGGATACACAAAAAGTTGCTCAGCTGAATGTTTTAACTTGTTTACTCTCAAAGGTATCTCATGACGAGTCTGCCATATGGCATAAAAGGATGTGTCACATGAACTTTAAAACCATGAACTTGTTAGCTAAAAACAGTTTGGTAAGAGGTTTACCTCAAAAAGAATTCTCATGTGATGATCATTGTATTGCTTGTCTCAAAGGCAAGCAAAACAAAACTTCTTTTAAGACCAAAGAAGTTTCTTCCATCTCTGCACCTTTACAATTATTGCATATGGATCTTGTTAGTCATACATCTGTGGTCAGAATAGGGAAGAAAGCTTATTGTTTAGTCATAGTTGATGATTTCACCAGATTTACTAGGGTTCAATTTCTTATATCTAAGGATGAAACTGCCGAGTTAGTTAAATCTCTTATTCTTAGAATTGAAAATCAGTTTGATTTAAAAGTGAAAGTCATTAGGTCTGACAATGGTTCTGAGTTCAAGAACTATGAGCTAAACAGTTTCTGTGAAGAAAAAGGGATAGAAAGACAGTTTAGTGCTCCTAGGACTCCACAACAGAATGGAGTGGTTGAGAGAAGAAATAGGACTTTGATAGAAGCTGCTAGATCAATGCTAGCTGATTCTAGGCTCCCAATGACATTTTGGGCAAAAACTGGGAACACTGCTTGTTATGTTCAGAATAGAGTACAAGTTGTCAAGTCCAAATGGAAAACTCCTTATGAGTTGTTTCTTAACAGAAAACCATTGATCAACTTTTTGAAACCATTTGGATGTCCCTACACTATCCTTAATACCAAGTCCCAATTAGGAAAGTTTGAAAGCAAGGCTGAAAAAGGATTCTTTGTTGGATACTCCACTCAAAGCAAAGCATATAGAGTCTTCAACATTGTGTCTAGGATCATAGAAGAGAGTATGCATGTATCTTTTAATGAGAATAGGATTAATGTTGCAGGCAATGGTCCTGAGTGGTTGTTTGATATTGACGCACTAACCAAATCTTTGTCTTTTGAGTTTTCTACAGAAACAGTTGTAGATGTTCCCTCAACTATTGGTACAGACCAACAAACAGTTTCCAACAGTTTTGAGACTGTTAGTTTAAATCCAACAACTGTTGATGAAAAAACAGTGCTTAAAGACTTTGTAGTTCTTCCTTTGACTGAAAATAATTCTTCAAATGCTGATGGTCAAATAAATGATGATGCTAATATGGAATGTCATGTTCCTAACCAACACCATGCATCTGGACATCAAAGAGTTGCTGATCAAGTGTGTAACACTTCTGGGAATAAAAGAGACTCTGATGTTGATATGTCAAATTTGGGGAATGCACTGCCTGAAGAGAACATCCTCACATCAAGAGTTCACAAGAATCATCATACAATACAGATTATAGGTGATCCTACCACCTCCATTCAAACAAGAGCTATGCTGCAAAATGAAAACAGTGGTGTAACTCTTGAACAGTTTTATGTGAATGCCTGCTTTTCATCTCAGATAGAACCAAAGAAAGCAATAGAGGCATTGAAAGACCCTTCATGGTTAAAAGCAATGCAAGAGGAACTTTCACAGTTCCAAATTTAGCAAGTGTGGAAGTTGGTAGAACTTCCTAGAGGAAAAAGAGCAATTGGCACCAAGTGGGTGTTCAGAAATAAGAAGCATGAAAGAGGTATAGTCATCAAGAATAAGGCTAGACTTGTTGCACAGGTTTATACTCAAGAGGAGGGTATAGATTATGATGATGTCTTTGCACCAGTTGCCAGAATGGATGTCAATTAAGCTTTTCTTTATGGAACTATTGATGAGGAGGTATATGTGTGTCAACCACCTGGTTTTGAAGACTCAAAATATCCTGATAGCGTATATAGGTTGGATAAAGCCTTGTATGGGTTACACCAGGCTCCTCGAGCTTGGTATGAGACATTGTCATCTCATTTGATTGAGAATGGTTTCAAAAGAAGCACAGTTGATAAAACATTGTTTACAAAGATTGTTGAAACAGATATCCTACTTGTACAGATCTATATTGATGATATAATCTTTGGATCCACCAATGACAATCTTTGCAGGGAATTTGAAGCCATCATGCATAAGAGATTCCAGATGAGTTCCATGGGAGAACTTACATTCTTCTTGGGGTTACAGGTAAAGCAAAAGCCATCTGGTATGTTTCTCAGTTAGTCAAAGTATGTCAAAGACATTATGGACAAGTTTGGTTATCAAGATGCAAAACTTCCGAGCACTCCCATGGAAACACACAAACAGGTGGGAGCAGATCCTGAGGGGAAGGATGTAGACATACACTTGTATAGGTCTATGATAGGTTCATTAATGTACTTAACTGCTTCTAGACCAGATATAATGTTTGATGTGTGTGTTTGTGCCAGGTTTCAATGCAATCCTAAGATATCTCACGTCTTTGCTGTAAAAACGATCTGTAGATACCTCAAAGGCCAATAAAAACTAGGTCTTTGGTATCCTAAGGATTCACCATTTGAATTGGTGGCATACTCTGATAGTGACTATGGTGGAGCTAATGTGGATAGAAAATCAACCTGTGGAGGATGTCAATTTTTTTGGCTCAAGGCTGGTCTTATGGCAGTGCAAGAAACAAACAACAGTGTCCACTTCAACAGCTGAGGCTGAATATATTAATGCATCAAGTTGCTATTCACAAGTATTATGGATTCAGAATCAGCTTCTGGATTATGGTATGACTCTCTTGAATACTCCCATCTATGTCGATAACACAAGTGCTATCAGCATTGTTAACAATCCTGTGAAGCATTCAGAAACAAAGCACATGGAGATCAGGTTTCACTTCATCAGAGACTGCAACGAGAAAAATTAATCTAAGTTTTAAAAGTTCATACTGATGATCAGTTAGCTAATCTGTTCACTAAAGCATTTGATGTTAGCAGATTTAACTTTCTAATCTCAAATATTGGCATGATTAACTTAGAATAATGGTTTGTTAGCTTTTCTTTCTGTGATTTTTGTGTTTTCACACTAATAGTTTGAAACTGTTAGTCTTCAGTCTAACAACTGTTTCTATAAGTGTTCACGGCTCTACAGTACAAATTGCAACTAACAGTTTTCAACTGTTCGTACATAGGTGTCACAACTGTTAGGCAACCTGCCTCATCAGTTAAGGGGGAGTGTTACAGTTGAACTTCATTAACCAAACAGTTTTCAACTGTTAGCTCTAAATCTTCTGTAAACTGTTAGTCAAGGGTATTTAAGTCTTTGAAGATATTCTGAGGGATTTTGAATTGCATTTAATATGCATTACATATATAAGACATTCTCTCCTCACGGTTTTCTTTACGCTTACTAAACTTCAATCGAACGCTAAACCCTAGACTCTCTCTTCAAAATCGCCATGGCTCCCTCCCGTTTGTCAATGAACACAACATGTTAGCCTTCCTCTCCAAACCAACTGAGTTGCATGTCTTTCATGACATGATTGAGTACCTTACCCTGTCAACTCTAAACACTGCTCTCCCCATCAATCCAACCATCTACACTTCTCATCTCGATCAGTTCTAGAAAAATACTACGCTCACTGAAATAGATGGAGTGCAATGGATCACTTCAATGTTGATAGCCATGATGTTTCAGTCTCGGAGAATACCATCCGTGAACACCTTCACCTTAATGATCTTGAGGGTGAGTATTCTGATTCAGTCTCCTTGGAATTCTTGCATGAGGAGTTGGTTAAGCTAGGGTATGAGGGCCCTAGGGGAAAGGGTAACTTCTACAAAGGGCAATTTTGTGCTCACTGGAAATATTTAATACATAACTTACAACAATGTCTAAGCCCCAAAAGAACTGGCTGGATGAGTTTGGAAGCAACATTGCTTTGGCCTTAATCTGCTTGGCCAACAATCGTCACTTCAATTTTTCAAAATTAAACTTTAATGGTATGGTAAAACATCTCAGGACCAAATATGGTCTCTTTTTGATGTACCCCAGATTTGTGCAAACGTGTTAAAACTTTTTAGTTCCAAATCTTCAAACTCACAGGAGGGTTCTAATTCCCTCTGCTCATGTGGCCTCCACATTGAGCAAAGTGTTGATAAATGGGAAGAATTTCTCTCGTAACATCACTCCACTACTCTCTGCAATGGTGGAGTTTCTCTCACGAAACAGAGTTGCAAGAGTTGAGCATGAAGCCCACACTATTGCTACACCACCAACTCTGGAACCCACAGCTCATGATACTCATATATCTCCCTCTGCTACCCTTTCTCGAGCTACAACACAAGCCCCCTCACTTATAACATTCAGAAAGAGAGAGAGAACTGTTGGTGCTCCTTCCACCACAGTCCCACCATCCTAAACTATAAGGCCTGCACAGGTGCATTCACCTATGCAGAATATCCAAAGGGAACCCATTGTGCTGTTTCCCAAGCACACTGAGGAGGTGATCACTCCAATGGAGGGTGATCATGTGGTTCTTAAGGCTGGTACTACTATTTCATCCGCAAGGGGTGAGCATGGCAGTGTCAACATAAGTAAGACCTCACCCATGGCAACAAAGGCTGGTCAAACAGCTTTTGGAAATCCCGAGTACCAAGAACAAAGGGGTACTGGTGAGGGAACTTCTAGGAGTGACCCACCAGTTTTATCTGCCGATGATATGTTTGAGGTGGCAACACTTGCTGACATTGAGGCTAGTATGAAACAAAAGGCTTTGACGAATTCTGACCTTGTACCTTTTCTTGCTGCCTTCCTATACATCAAAAAGAGGAGCACCTTACAAGACAAGCTGCTTGCCAAGCATAATGAACTTATTATCAAGCAAGACCAACAAATCAATGTTTTGACAACCTCTCTCAAGAAAGCTACAGATGTTCTTCGGGTTCATGATCAAATGTTTAACCAAATTCATGCCACTCCTTCTCAAACAGTTCCAATCAAAAAGGGGGAGAAGGCAATCAGGAAGGAGCAAGTGAAGGATGTGCAAGGTACACAGATAGCTGCACCAGAATTACTAACAGTTGCAACTTCACAAACAACAGTTGCTTAAACAGCTGCAAGTGCTCAATCACAAGAAGATAAATTGTCTGCTGTCGATAGAGTTTTGATCAATAGGATGATCATGTCCGGGGATTATCCAACAACAGAGGTATTCAAATCATGGTCTAAAGCCAAACAAAATCATTTGATTGAGGTTGGTGCTCAAACACTTAATATTAGCACATTCAAAATAGCTCAAAAGATTGATGACGGGTGGCTGGATGGCAAAGTGTCTAAACTAGAGCCAATTGCAACTAAGCCAGGGTTCAAAGGCATTGCAAATTCAAGAAACAAAGAATGATGAAAAGATGTCTCCTGTGCTATGAAAGGGAAAGGAAGTTGTTGTTAATATTCCAAAGTTAAAAGTTTCAAAACAACAACAAGAAGAGCATGACCATGAGCTTTCACAAAGGCTAAATGCTGAGATGGAGCAACAAGAGCAAAAAGACTTTGAATTAGCCCAAGAGATGGCTGCTGAAATAACAAAAGAGATCGAGGAGGAAGAAAAGGCAAAGAAGGCTGATAAGGGAGTGAAAAGAAAGAGAATTGAAAGAAAGAAAACAGTTCAACTTTCAAAGCAAACAGCTGAAAATAAAAAGCAAATACCTCAACCTAAATAGTCTCTCAACAATCCCAAACAGTTCAACAATCTAAAGAGAAAGCAAAGGCTGGTATGGTTCAAACCATCTTGCAAGACAGGCTCAGAGTGGAGGTTGAACAGAAATTTGACAAGCTGGTGGAACTTCAACTTGGTCAAAAATCCCACATAACTGAGTGGAGATTTGAATTGTTAAAGATTGAAACATGGAAACAAGGGGTAACCATTGTAAGAGAGCATGAACCCATTGAGAGCTATGCAAGCTTCCTGCAGTTAATGGAAAGTGTGACAAGAAGAGATGTGCAAGAAATGTATGAATATGGTCTAAGACATTATGGAGAAGATGCTGGTATTGAAATCAGAGTGCTGATGAGACATCTAACAAGCATATGTGATCCTCTAAGAGTAATGCCAATTCTGATAGCTGAGGAGGAATTCCTAATAAGTACTGTCAAGGTGTATGCCAAGTCAAAGACTTATCACAATGTGATGGGAAATGCACTGACTCAATGGTTTGATATTGAATTCATAGAGCATAACAAAACAAAGCTCTTTTTCAGAGGCTCAAAGAAAGGTTGGAATCCCTACAGTCCAAGAAAGTTTAATCTTTATGTTTTGATTGAAACAGTGCTGCATACTTTATTTGCTTATGTTAATTTTTATGCGGTTGAACCCTATAAAACAACTTAAGTATATTGTTCAATATCTTAAGTTAGGGGGAGATTGTTAGGAAATTGGCTAAGTAATTTAAAATTGTTAGACATACAAAGGAAAAACTGTTAGAGAAATTTTGAGAAAACCGTTTTGAAACTGTTAGTACAAAAGATTCGGAACTGTTAGTTAATTTGTAACAACTGTTGGAAGAAATAAAAAAAAAGACTGTTAGAGGAAACTCAGAACTGTTTAGTCAACAAACAGTTTCTGTTGAGATATTTATGGAAACTACTATCTTTGTGGATTTGAAAGATATCTTATCAAGATTTGAAGATTATCAAGATTATCTCGCAAGATAGAAGATTAACTAACTTCAACTATTTAAGGAAGATCAAGAGATTATAAATACTCTGTTTAGAATAGTTTGTTAGTATCGATAGTTTACACTTAGTCATCTTGTTTATAGTTTTCAGAAAGTGTATTAGCCTTCAAGTTTCTATGAAACCTAAGAAAAAATTGTGTTCTTCGTCTAACAAAAGAGTTAGATTGGAGGTGTAGGTGAATAATGTAATCATCCTTGATTATTAATAAACATCTTGTGTTTTGAAGTTATTCTTTGAATTGATTAAACTATCCTTGTGATTAAAACCTTTATTAATCAATTAATTGTGATTCCGCAACTTCTTAGTTGATTGTGATCAAACTCAAATATTGTCTTTTTCTACAAACTCTGGGCTAAATTCATAAAGATAATTCTTGTTATCAATTTGATTATATTCAATCCTGACACGATAGAAGCCAGCCAAGCCAAGGAAACTTTTAATCTCGGAAGGAGTTCAAGGACCCCCCCAATTCATCACAGCCTCCAGCTTAGCTGGATCTACTTTGACACCATCTTTACAAATGACATGGCCGAGGAAATGAACTTCCTTAAGCCAGAATTCACACTTGGACAACTTTGCGTATAACTGTTCTCGTTTAAGAGTTTCGAGAACCTGAGGAAGATGAAGGTCATGATCAGCTTCCGTCTTCGAATAGACAAGAATATTATCAATAAATACAATCACGGATCTATCAAGAAATGGATGACAAACATGATTCATTAGAGCCATGAAGAGGGCAGGGTTATTGGTTAAGCCGAATGGCATAACCAAAAATTCGTAATGACCGTAACGAGTTCGAAAAGCAGTCTTCGGGATATCTTCTTCATGAACTCGTACTGTTGGGTTTCGTGGTCCAAAAACACAGCGGAAGCAAAAACGAGTAATAAAAGGTTTCAAAATTTGACCACGCGACGCCCACCAAATGAACCAAAACTTTAAACCTGTCAAAGCAACTAAATAAAGTGACAAAGAAATAGTGGCATACCCTTGAAGGTATCTTCATTGTGCTAACGGGTTTGGAGTTTGGAATTTATGTGTACTAACTTGTACACCACTAGTGAAGTCCACACCAAGTTCTTATCGATCCCCACTTGCTAGAGTGTGAGATATGCCAATCTCTACAGCACCAAATGTTCAACACAAATTGAACTCAAAACCGTCCACCATGAAGCCATAATCAGTTACTAGAGTTATAGCCATAAACACCACCATTATAAGCTTTGAAAGATGATTAAAGAAGTTGTTACAACACATGGCACGACCGTGCCTCACAAGGCACGGGCGTGCCAGCCCAAAAGGCCATGCCCGACTTGGGCTCGTGCCTGTCCACTGGGCACTGGGCACGGACGTGCCTCCAAGAGGCACGGGCGTACCTACCCACAGGCCACGCCCAAGTCACGCCCGTCTTTGGATCGGGCCTGCCCGTAGGGCACTGCTATACCTCATAGAAGCATGGGCGTGCCTTAGCCCACCGGGACCTATTTCTGGTTTCTCACTCATTTGACCATCTGTGTGTCTGTAAGTGGGCATAATTCAACAAACTTCCACTTGCACATGAAAAACTCATGAAAGGCGTCACCGACATAGAGCGGCCTCTAGCAAGGCATCTATGCCCCCAAGTCTGCATAGGGTTTGTCTTCCAAAAACAAATACCTAACCAAAAGGAAAGGTCCTACAGATAAGTGATTATTCTGCTTGCACCTCGAACACCTTCTGGTAGCAATTCAACATTCGCCATAATGGTACGTACGACATTCAAAACACCAAGGAGTGTCAGGTCTCGGTTTCTTTGAAGTATCAGTCTTTCCACCTGCTGAGGATTGTCCTTTGGAAGGACCCGAATTACCAGATGGCTAAAACTTTATTTTAAATCCCCCACTAGCAGATTTTCCATTACAATGAATACGATCTCCTTCCATTTTTCTGGCCACTTCGAATGTCCGATCCAGATTAACAGCTGTTCGTACATGGGGATGAAACTCCAATGGCAAGGTAGCCACAAACCTTCTTATCTTGGTGGTCTCATCAGGAATCATATGTGGAACGAACCTCATATTGTCGGTAAAAGTAGTGATGAGTTCTTCCATTGACTTATCTCTTTTTTGGAGATTGTTAAATTCACGCTCCATTCTGTGCATGTCATACCTAGTGCAGTACTTCTTCATTAGCTTCTCAGAAAATTGCTCCCAACACAGAGCACTCAATACCTCCTTATTAACAGAGGCTTTTACCGTATCCCACCAGAAGATGGCACGACCCTTCAGCATACGTACTGTGTATTTCACGCAATACTCCAGTTCACAATCACAAGATCCAAACACCTATTCCATTTCACGGAGCCACTGTATGGTAACTATGGGATTATCACTCCCCTCAAACGTCGGAGGCTTGCAAGCTAAAAATTTCTTATATGAACAAGTCTTGTGTGGCTTGTTCAACGTGGTCTGCAACAAGAGCTCTTTGGATATTCTTAGCTCTTCTTTCAGACGCCTTATATAGGCAACCTGATCTGGCTCAGGTCTGCCACCTCCGGCATTATGCTGAGAACGTTCATCCTCAGCTTGATGAAGCATATGAGAAGCCTAATCTTCCATTTCTTTAAGTGCTTGTTCAGTGTTACCACGTTCACAATACATCTTTTCAAATTTCTATATAACAGAGAAAGAACAACTAATACTTTATCTCACTTACTTATTTTACTAATAAGTCAGCTTACACCAATTAACATTCATATAACACTCTGACTCAACCCCCCATAGGAACACTTATTTATGGTTGGGCCTGAGTTTGAGATCGAATACTATTCCAAGTACCCAATTCCCTCAAACTTAGGCTCTGATACCTAATTGTAACACCGCTTCCGAAAATAGCGAATT
This sequence comes from Dittrichia graveolens, assembly GCA_038502395.1. Taxonomy (NCBI): domain Eukaryota; kingdom Viridiplantae; phylum Streptophyta; class Magnoliopsida; order Asterales; family Asteraceae; genus Dittrichia; species Dittrichia graveolens. Next base: position 57,827,590 of record JARJIL010000003.1, read on the forward strand.
TAGTAATAATTCGAATTTTAATTATGAGTAGATCTTTTCAATCAACTCAAATCATCAGATTAGCATCGGAATTTTCTTTCCAAAAAGGTTCATCAGATATTTACATCGTTATCATCCCAAAATAACTATTGGTGTTACCTAACATACAAGAACTGACCATAAATAACACATTACATCATATAACAAAGTGTTCCAACCAACGTAGGTTTATATACATCAAAAGCCACCCGCCTTGCCAGGCATTCTAGTCTTTACCTGAAAAGGGGCAACATAGCGCCATTAGCAAAACAACATAGCTAGTGAGTACATTCTTATCATAAGCATGCATAAAGCAAGTCATGCAACATATAGGCAATCAATCATTTCTAACTTATCACATTACGGTGTGCTGACAAGATCAGTAAGAGTCATGTCTTGCAGGGTAATCAACCCCGCTCAACAACTTAGATTGGGGGATTAGACACAACCGACCGCGCTAGTGGGGGAGCATAAAGCAGTCCACCAAGCATCGTTCACAGAGCAAGAGGCTCCTCAAGTAATCCAGCGGTCATCTAGCTAATTACCACTCACGTTAAGGCACGACAGTTCTGCAGAACCTATGATCCGGAATGCCTCCCGAATCACCCTTAAATCCCGAATTACTCATGGCATCCATTTACAACCGACTGACCATAAACATGCTTCAAATAGTCTGCAGACAGTGCACATACATACATACATACATACATACATACATATGATCCCTTAAGGATCCATCATCTTACATACATAATCATTCGTACATTCATTCAGTCATTCATTCGTACATAACATCATTAACAACTAGGCGGTTCCAATTTGGACCCGCTGGCATGCACCTAATATGATTTATAGATATTGAGCATGGCATGGCACATTAATTTCATATCAAGGCTTACCTTATCACTCTTAAGCGCACCTGCAATAATACTTAGGCATACAAAACATTCAAGTAATCATCTTGCAATCAAGCCTTACTCCATTGGGTCTTACAAAAGCAAGTACTCACCTGAGTAGCTTAGAACCAACAGATATTTCACTTCGGCTTTGCTAACGCAACAAGTTCACCTAGAACATCATTACTTATGTTAAGCGTCTACATAAGCGAGACACAACTACTTACAACAAGATCAGGAACCCCTAAAGTAACCATAGACCAATATACAAGGCCATGTTGACCTTTTATATGTTACAACACAGAAACATAAAAAATCTGTGAAATGTTACAGAAATCACAACGTTGCGGCCGCAAGCACTAATGCTTGCGCCCGCAAGAAACATTGCTTGCGCCCATCAGCACCCATACCAGGATTTAGTGTAAATCCGAAAAAACTTGCGGATTTCAGAATTCAGACACCCACTCTCGGATTTCAGAATTTCGACACTTGCTTGCGAATATTGGGATTCTGACACCCCTTACGGCCGCAAGGTAGGGCCTTGCGCCCGCAAGCACCTATCAGATTTAGTTACTTTGTTTGTTGGATTTGGTTGTTTAGCTTATCGAATTTTGTCATTCGAGACTCCTTGCGGCCGCAAGGGAATTCCTTGCGCCCGCAAGCAGACCTGCTGAAGAACACGTCGGCTACAACACCCCTGTTTCAACTGTTTTGATTTCAAATCTCACAAATCAAGTTTCTAAAATATTTTCAACATTAGTACATCTTAGGGAACATTCATACTATCCCAAAAACAATCGTTACATCAATTATAACAACTGACACAAGATTTGGGACCAAAATCAATCATTTGACCTACTTGAATAAATTTTCAAGAACTTCATCAAAAACTCCATTTTAATTCACCAATCAAGTTCTAGGCAACTTGTAATTGTTATGTGAATCAATTAACATCAGTTCTAGAACTCAATTTGAGTTTAGCTTGATTGAATCATAAAACCCACTTGGCAAGACCACTTACCAAATGAAGAAGGTGATGATTAGTCATAATCACACTAATTGTTACTAGAAATCTTCAATGATTTCTTCAAGATTTCATGTAGAGAGAGTTTTCAAGTTGTTGTCTGTGTTTGAACTCACACACACAGACGTGGGTATATAAGGCTTAACCGCCTTTGGCTTTGAGCCAATCAACAATGGGTATTTAGTTCCCTTTTCAACTTACAACTTGACCTCAATTTACATGTTTCAACTAACGGGGATATTTCTGGAATCCTTACTTAAATTCGTTCATAAATTAATCGTCTTACTTACATTACTACTACTTCTATAATTTAACATATAATTACTAAAACACATAATAATAAATACACATACTTTATTATTATTTCAATTAATTTATATACACGTACATACAAATTACAACTAGGCCCAATTCGATGATGTTACAAATCTACCCACCTTAAGAAGATTCCGTCCTCGGAATCTACTCAGTGATAAACAGGTTAGGGTATCTTGTCTTCATTTCGTCCTCGGTTTCTCACGTCAGGTTTGGAGCTAAGTTGTGCTTCCACTTCACAAGGACTAGCTTGACCATCTTCTTACGTAGCATGTTGACTTACGTGTCAAGAATCTGAACAGGTTCTTCTACGAGTTGTTTAGAAGATTCAACCTTCAATTCTCGCAATGGAATTATCTGCTACTCTTCAACGTGGCACTTGTGTAAGTAGCACACATTAAAGCTATCATGAATACCAGCTAACTCAGGCGGCGGCTATAAAGTTACCGTCTGATCATTGACTTTACATACAATTCTGAATGGGCCTACATAACGAGGACTTAACTTCCCTTTACATCCAAAAAGGATAACACCTTTCCAAGGAGAAACTTTCAAAAATACACGATCACCAACATCAAATGTAGCGGGACGACGCTTGGGATCCGCATACATCTTTTGTCGCTCACGAGCTGCTTTCAGATTTTTAGGAGAAACTTTTACTTTATCAGATGTGACCCGATAGGCCCTTTCTTCATTAGTCATGATACCAACTCGTGTGTGTGTGTGTGTGTGTCAGTCGGCATAATCCAACAGACTCCCACTTGCACATGAAAAACTCACGAAATTCGTGACCGACATAGAGCGGCCTCTAGCAAGACATCTATGCCCCCAAGTCAGCATAGGGTTTGTCTTCCAAAAACAAATATCTAACCAAAAGGAAAGGTCCTACAAAGAAGTGATTATTCTGCCTGCACCTCGAACACCTTCTAGTAGCATTTGAACATTCGCCAGAATGGTACGTACGACATTGAGAACACCAAGAAGTGTCAGGTCTCGGTTTCTTTGAAGTATCAGTCTTTCCACCTGCTGAGGATTGTCCATTGGAAGGACCCTATTTACCAGATGGCTGAAACTTTCTTTTAAACCCTCCACTGGCAGATTCGCTCTTATAATGAATACGATCTCCTTGCATTTGTCGTGCCACTTCGAATGCCCGATCCAGATTAACAATTGCTCGTACATGGGGACGAAATCCAATGGCAAGGTAGCCACAAACCTTCTTATCTTGGTGGTCTCATCAGGAATCAGATGTGGAACGAACCTCATCTTGTCGGTAAAAGAAGTGATGAGTTCTTCCATTGACTTATCTCCTTTTTGGAGATTGTTAAATTCACGCTCCATTCTGTGCATGTCATACTCAGTGCAGTACTTCTTCATTAGCTTCTCAGAAAATTGCTCCCAACACAGAGCACTCAACACCTCCTTATTAACAGAGGCTTTTACCGTATCCCACCAGAAGATGGCATGACCCTTCAGCATACGTACTGTGTATTTCACGCAATACTCCAGTTCACAATCACAAGATCCAAACACCTACTACATTTCACGGAGCCACTGTATGGTAACTATGGGATTATCACTCCCCTCAAACGTCGGAGGCTTGCAAGCTAAAAATTTCTTGTATGAACAAGTCTTGTGTGGCTTGTTCAACGTGGTCTACAACAAGAGCTCTTTGGCTATTCTTAGCTCTTCTTTCAGACGCCTTATATAGGCAGCCTGATCTGGCTCAGGTCTGCCACCTCCGGCATTGTGCTGAGAACGTTCATCCTCAGCTTGATGAAGCTTATGAGAAGCCTAATCTTCCATTTCTTTAAGTGCTTGTTCAGTGTTACCACGTTCAGCAGACATCTTTTCAAATTTCTATATAACAGAGAAAGAGCAACTAATACTCTATCTCATTTACTTATTTTTCTAACAAGTCAGCTTACACCAATTAACATTCATATAACACTCTGACTCAACCCCCCCCCCATAGGAACACTTATTTATGGTTGGGCCCGAGTTTGAGATCGAATACTATTACAAGTACCCAACTCCCTCAAACTTAGGCTTTGATACCTAATTGTAACACCGCTTCCGAAAATAGCGAATTTAGTAATAATTCAAATTTTAATTATGAGTAGATCTTTTCAATCAACTCAAATCATCAGATTAGCATCGGAATTTTCTTTCCAAAAAGGTTCATCAGATATTTACATCGTTATTATCCCAACATAACTGTTGGTGTTACCTAACATACAAGAACCAACCATAAATATCACATTACATCATATAACAAAGTGTTCCAACCCACATAGGTTTATATACATCAAAAGCCACCTGCCTCAACAGGCCTTCTAGTCTTTACCTGAAAAGGGGCAACATAACACCAATCAATCATTTCTAACTTATCACATTGCGGTGTGGTGACAAGATCATTAAGAGTCATGTCTTGCACGGTAATCAATCCCGCTCAACAACTTAGACTGGGGGATTAGACACAATCAACCGCACTGGTGGGGGAGCATAAAGCAGTCCACTAAGCATCGTTCATAGAGTCATAGGCTCCTCAAGTAATCCAGCGGTCATCCAGGTGATTACCACTCACGTTAAGGCACGACGGTTCTGCTGAACCTACGATACGGAAAGCCTCCCGAATCAATGTTAAATCCCGAAGTACTCATGGGATCTAGTTAAAACCGACTGACATTAACCATGCTTCAGATAGTCTGCAGACAGTACACATACATACATACATACATACATATGATCCCTTATGGATCCATCATCTTACATACATAATCATTCATACATTCATTCAGTCATTCATTCGTACATAACATCATTAACAACCAGGCGGTTCCAATTTGTACCCGCTGGCATGCACCTAACATGATCTATAGATATTGAGCATGGCATAACACATTAATTTCATATCAAGGCTTACCTTTTCACTCTTAAGCATACCTTCAATAATACATAAGCATACACAACATTCAAGTAATCATCTAGCATTCAAGCCTTACTCTATTGAGTCTTACAAAAGCAGGTACTCACCTGAGTAGCTTAGAACCAACAGATATTTTAGTTCGGCTTTGCTAATGCAACAAGTTCACCTAGAACATCATTACTTATGTTAAGCGTTCTACATAAGTGAGACACAACTACTACAACAAGATCAGGAACCCCTAAAGGAACCATAGACCAACATACAAGGCCATAATGAACGTTTATATGTAACAACACAGAAACTTAATCAATCTGTGAACTGTTACAGAAATTACAACCTTGCGGCTGCAAGCACTAATACTTGCGCCCGCAAGCAACATTGCTTGCACCCGTAAGCACCCATACTAGGATTTAGTGTAAATCTGACAAAACTTACGGATTTCAGAGTTCCGACACCCACTCTTGGATTTCAGAATTGCGATACTTGCTTGCAGATTTTGGGATTCCGACACCCCTTACGGCCGCAAGGTAGGGCCTTGCGCCCGCAAGCACCTATCGGATTTAGTTACTTTGTCTGTCGAATTTGGTTGTTTAGCTTATCGGATTTTGTCATTCGAGACTCGTTCCGTCAGCAAGGGTGGTCCTTGCGCCCGCAAGCAGACCTGCTCAAGAACAGGTCGCCTACAACACCCCTGTTTCGACTGTTTTGATTTCAAATCTCACAAATCGAGTTTCTAAATTATTTTCAACATTAGTACATCTTAAGGAATAGTCATATGATCCCAAAACAATCCTTACATCAATTATAACAACTTACACAAGATTTGGGACCAAAATCAATCATTTGACCCATGTGAATCAATTTTCAAGAACTTCATCAAAAACTCCATTTTAATTCACCAATCCAGTTCTAGGCAACTTGTAAATGTTATGTGAATCAATTAACATCAGTTCTAGAACTCAATTTGAGTTTAGCTTGATTGAATCATAAAACCCACTTGGCAAGAACACTTACCAAATGAAGAAGATGATGAAGATGGTGATGATTAGTCATAATCACACTAATTGCTACTGGAAATCAGCTATGCACTAGAAATCTTCAAAGATTTCTTCAAGATTTCAAGTAGAGAGAGTTTTCAAGTTGTTGTCTGTGTTTGAACTCACACACATACACGTGGGTGTATATAAGATTTAACCGCCTTTGGCTTTGAGCCAATCAACAAGGGGTATTTGGTTCCCCTTTTCAACTTTCAACTTGACCCCCATTTACTCGTTTCAACTAACGGGGATATTTCTGGAATCCTTACTTAAATTCGTTCATAAATTAATCATCTTACTTACATTACTACTACTTTTATAATTTAACATATAATTACTAAAACACATAACAATTAAACACATAATAATAAATACACGTACTTTATTATTGTTTCAATTAATTTACATACACGTACATACAAATACAACTAGGCCCAATTTAAGGATGTTACCGAAAAGGTGAGAAATTGTGTATGTGTTCAATAACTTAAGCTCGGAAATACCTTCAGCATGGGTGTACAGCCTTTTTAGCTCATGTTATTGATACGAAATTATAAATGAGACAGGAGAGTATGGATGATGTGGCAATCGTACGTGAGTATTCCGATGTTTTTCTAGAGGATTTACCTGGTATACCGCCTAATAAGCAAGTACAGTTCATAATTGAATTAACACTGGGGGCTGCACTGATTGCGAGAGCTCCATATAGACTTGCACCGCCATAGATGCATGAATTGGTGAAACAGTTGCAAGAGTTATTAGATAAAGGTTTCATTTGACCTAGTAGTTCACCGTGAGGCGCACCCATTTTGTTTGTTAAGAAGAAAGATGGTACATTTTGAATGTGTATCGATTATCGTGAACTTAATAAAGTGACTGTGAAGAATAGGTATCCTTTACCCAGAATAGACGATTTGTTTGATTAGTTGCAAGGGGCGTCGTGGTTTACAAAGATTGATTTAAGGTCGGGTTATCATCAATTGAAGGTTAGGGAGGAGGATATTCCTAAAACTGCATTTAGAACGCGGTATGGCATTTTGAATTTGTGGTTATGCCATTTGGTCTTACAAATGCACCTATCTGGCGGAATCCCCGGCAATTCCTCCGGAAACACTTCTGGGTACTCACATACCACAGGTACGTCCAACACTGTCAGCTTCTTCTTCTCCATTCTTGAGTCGACCACATGAGCTATGAAGGCCGTGCAGCCCTTACGTAGATACTTTGCCGCTTTAGTCACGGTGCAGCATGCCGTCAACCCATTTTGTCGTTTGCCGTAGATGGAGATTTCTCCCCCACTTGGACTCTGGATCCGTATGATCCTTTGCTTGCACAAGATGTTGGCCTGGTGACGTCCCAGCCAATCCATTCCTACAATTACATGGAACTCTCTCATCGGAGTCAGTAGCAGATCGATCGTAAACCGTACATCGTCTATCACTATTACATTATCCCTATAGACCGAGGTAACACACAAAGCCTTATCATCGGCTATCTCTACTTCTAACGGTGTTTCTAACTTCACCGGAGCTATTACAAACTTATTACAGAAAGTAGTAGATACAAAGGACTTACTCGCCCCGGAATCAAATAATACAAGTGCGGGTACGGAGTTAACAATAAATGTACCTGCAATCACTTCGGGCTCTTTCTTTGCTTCCTCCACGGTCATCTGGAACGCCCGTCCACGAGGCTTCGAAACCTCAGGCTTCTTTCCCTTATCCCCACTTGTGATTCGGAGCGGTGGTTGCCAAGCAGGTCTCCCGCTTCCTCCCGTAGCATCCGGGCACTCGGCCATGCGGTGCCCCGGCTTGTTGAATTTAAAACACAAATTCAGGTGGGCCCTGCAATCCTTCCCGTAGTGCCCACTCTTTCCACATACAAAGCAGTTAACAGTTCCAGCCCGGCACTCCCTAGCGTGCCCCTTTCCACATTTCCCACATCGAGCCCCCAGATTCTTCCCAGCAGGCCTCACATTCCCAACATTCGGTTTCTTGAAGGGTTGCATTCTTGCGTTCCCTCCTAGAGTAGCCCACTCCGCAGACCTCTTTTTGTTTCTTTCAATAAGATAAAGTTCCCTTTTTCTTGCTCCCTCAACTAGCTGGTCCAGTGTAGCATACTCGCCGTTCGATACGAATTCATGGATATCCTCCATCAGCATCTGCGTATACCTGTGTATCTGCAGTCTCTCATCATTTGTATAAGTCGGACAGTACAGTGGTTTCTCCTTGAATGTCGCGGTTATCGGATTAACCGTCTCAGTAGTCTGCTTGAGTTTCATAAACTCATCCATCACTCGCTCCACTTCCACCTTGGGAGCATACTCCTCATAGAACTGTTTCGTAAATTCCTCCCACTTCAGCTCAACGATCGCTTCGCCCTTTATCTTCCTCAGTAAGTTCCACCAGTCCTTGGCCACTCCCCTCAGAAAATTAGAAGCGAACCACACTTTTGACTCCTCAGCACATCGGTTGGTAAAGAAAGCTCCTTCTATTGCAGAGACCCATCTGGTGCTCCGCACCGGGTCTGGCACTTCATCGAAAACAGGCGGCTGACACGCCGAAAAGTCCCTGAAAGTCCCTCAAGGGATCACTTGGTTCACAGCTTGTGCTACCGGTTGGGCGACCACAACAACCGTGGTAGCCTCTTTAGCAGCCCATAGGGCTCCCAGCTTCTGATCAATCATCATGCCCATATCTTGTTTCAAATCCTCCACAATTTTGGGCAGCAGCTCCTTCAGGATTTTGGTAACCATAGTAGTCACCAACTCGGTCATTGCCTCATTCCTATACTCGTCATCATCCATCCCCTCTTCCGGCACCACATTCTCCGGAGTTACATTCTCAGTTTCGTTCAAGATCAGTTGTGCACGGCGGTCACTCTCTCCCGTCACACTTGCATTTTCACCATCGGGTGGGTTCTCGAAACCCGTTGGTATCACAGATCCATTTCTTGTAGTCACCATACTGGATGTATAGACAATGCACTTAATTAATAGGTGGCATTGCCACATAGTCCTGAACACTATATCAGTTCATGTCTCACGTATTCATGTCATAAGCACAGCTATCAGGCAACCCTAGTCATTCTAAGGCACCCTAGCTACAAACATCTTATCTCTACAAGTACCCCTCACCGGATCACAAGACTCCCCGGATTTTGACAAGTTTAAACAAGTGTCGTGTGCAAATAATAATATGGGCCCTATTATTACAAACACGCTACACGTATTGGATCAGGTCATTACCACTAGGAAACCCGATTCACTAGCTTGGGCCATGTTTCAATCATCTCAGCAAACACATAATCAGTCATCATGTAAGCATTATCATGTGATTCTATTCTGATTCTACTAGGGCACTTAAATTGCAAAGCCTTAGTCATTATAGTTAGTATATAATTTCAACATATCAGTTAATCATGATCATCATATCATAAGCTCATACCTTCTACTCGGGTGTGGCCACTCGGACTAGCTCCAGCTGATACCTCACGACAACATTTAACATTTGAAAAAGTTTCAAAACTCTGTCTAAAATCTTTCACAAACCAAGGTTTAAGTTCAAACACGTGGAAACGTAGTCGAATCCCTTAAATCAAGGCTCTGATACCAAGTTGTAAAGTCCCAAATTTTTTTTTCAATTAAACAAGAGTACGCTTGAAAATTCATCACAGTAAAACATTGTGTAAGATAATTACAACCCCGGGTGATAACCCGCAAAAGTGTAAATTCGAATGTAATGGTTCAGAATAAATCATTAAGACAAAATAGTTTAACTACTGCGGAAGCTTGTGGAAATATGAGCTATCACCCGCGTGCTGGAGCCCCGCCGTGGCCATCACCTGAAAAGAAGGTTAAACAACAACCGTAAGCACGAAGCTTAGCGAGTCCACTTACTTACAATCAACCAAATGATATTACATCATTTTCTTTACATTCATGTTACATCTTTCATTCCCGCTACCGTAGTAGTCGGTCCCACATTCACGCTATAGTAGTAGTCGGTCCCACATTCCCTTTACCGAAGTGAACGGACCCATCATACCCGTCACCGTAGTGAACGGTCTAGTCATTCCTGTCACCGAAGTGAACGGTCCAATCATACCCATCACCGTAGTGAATGGTCTAGTCATTCCCGTCACCGAAGTGAATGGTTCAATCATTCCCGCCACCGAAGTGCAAGGTCCTATCATTCCCGTCACTGAAGTGAACAGTCCAATCATTCCCGCCACCAAAGAGCACGGTCCCATCATTCCCGTCACCGAAGTGAACGGTCCAATCATTCCCGTCACCGAAATGAACGATCTAAACAATGGCATAGCATGATACAAATATCAGTTCAACAATTCATCAGTCATCATTTCATCAATTCATCATTGATCAATTCATAAATTCATCAATCATATAGCATATAGCACATTTAACACACACATCATAGGGTTTAGATAGTAAGTAAGAATATTCACCTGTCTTGCGGTTCAATCTCATAGTCTTAGCTTACTAGAACAGTTGTGGTTACTTGCCAATCGACCGTCACCTACAATGGATTTAATAAATCAATACCGTGTACGAATCCCTTGTTCGTTTATCCCCATAATACATTTAGGTTTCACAAGGCATGTAACAATAAGGAATGCATCAGAGTCCATATGTCGGGGACGCGTCGCGTCCATCAACCAAACTTGTTGCGTCGAGGTAATGTGTCGGATTCTACAATCCGGGTTTGACTGTCGGATTTTCAACTTAACTTTCGGATTTCAATCATCGGATTCTCAACTATCGGATTCCAGTTCATATATAAACTATCGGATTTCCAACTCATGTGGAAACTATCGAATTTCCAACTAACCGTCGGATTGTTATACCCAGATTTCAATGTTATCGGATTTCCATCCGGATTTCAATGTTTTCGGATTATAAAATCATATGTCACATGAGGGTGGTAACCATGCGAAAGTCGCATGTGGGTATCAAGTGTCGCATGAAAAGTTTTCAAGTGCAAAGGTAGCATGGTTATAAGTTACAAATAAAGGTCGCATGGGTAGCTTTGAAGGAATAGTCGCATGGTGCAAGTTTGGGAAAGTCGCATGGATGGTTTAAGGTAGTGAAAGTCGGATGAGGTGTTTTAGTAAAAGTCACATGAGGTAAAAACGGTAAGTCGCATGGAAGGAAAAGTATAAAAGTCGAATGAATGCTAGTTGCCATGCGAAGGTCACATGAATGAAAACTAAGTGTCGCACGACACAACACAAGAGTCGCATGACTCATTTCATCCCTGCCAGTTCATCTTTTTTTTTCAACTTTCAGGCTCCATGGCCAAAATCATATTCTTTCAAAACTCAACCAAATCACATCATTTTTGTTTCAAAACATTTATCCATTCATTTAAACACCTCTTTCAAGATTTAAACACATTCCAACAAGTTTTCAAACTTATATCTACATTTCTTTTTCTCTGGTTCTTCTTAAACCCAGAACCCAAAAACCAAGATTCTAAAAACATGCTATCATAATCTAAACAAGATAAAATTGATACCTATAGTATCATAATGAGGTAAGAAACATTACCTGATGATTCTTGCAACAATTCTTCAAGTTTCCTGATGATTCTTGACTCTTTTTCCTTGCTTCCTCGTGGGTTTAAGCACACTCACAAACACACACTACTCTCTCTCTCTCAATGTAACAGTGCTTGAAAGAATGTTGGGGTCTGTGCCCTATTCTTATATATATATATATATATATATATATATCTCCAAAGGCGTAAGCCCACATTCCTATTGATTGGGCCCAAGAACTTAAATAATAATACACATAACTAATCCAATAACATAATTAGTCCATTATTCATTCATCCATTAAAGCCCATAACTCTTTAATACATTTCACAATCCAATATAATCTATCATTTTCTCAATAAATATTCTTTTATTTATTTTTCGAAGTTCGGTTATTACATAGAAACCGTCGCTTCATACTGATTATGAGCCGGGAGATGAAGAATTCGGCGGAGACAGTTTGCATCGACTTCTATCGCCATTTGTCCACTTAGGACTGTACCCCGTATAACCAGTTGAGTTGCTTCTAGTTTACACGTATACAAGAATTCCGTGAGAAGTTAAGGGATGAGCACAGCAGGACCACAAAGAAATGCATGTGCCAGGGGTCCCTTGTGAATGTAGGAGGCCCACTCCTCATATCCCCTGCCAATCTTGGACTTTGGAATTTCAATACAGGCGATGACATTGTTTTGTTTGTAGGTGGGGAGTGTGTTGTTCTTGAAATTTCCACCACGGATCATTTTTTCAATCAAATTAAGAGTATAACCTTCCATTGAAATCGAACTTATCGTATTGGATTGCACTTAGCAGTAGTAGGGTTTAGCACTGAGCAATGAACTCTGCACACAGCAACGTTAGGGTTTAAGAGAGTAATGAAGAATATTTTAGAAGAGTAAACGAAATATGACGAAAGGTCTCTCTTATTTATACCTTTTCAATGTGAGAGAAAAGTTACCGTTATCAGAGGGTAATAAATATGACTGTTGCTGTAAAACTTCTACGCAGAAAAATTTCTACACGACTGACGTTTATTTAAACGACACACCGTAAATATGTTGGACTTACCATATTATTGGACATACCAGTTGTTAGGACTAACCAAAACATGTGGAACTGACCACATGTTGGAACTGATTGCTCGGCTGATCCTGAGTATTCAGCTATAGATGGAGCACTCAGCTCAGATTGAGCACTCAGCTAAGATTTTGACACTTAGTCAAATATAGCACTTAGCAAAAATTTAACAGTGATAAAGAATGGAACATACCGATTAAGGGTTGAGCATGCCAAGCTTGCCGAGTAGAGTTTTATATCTTGTGCCTTCTGTTGGTTTAGTGAAGATATCCGCAAGCTGATCTTCAGTTTCAATGAAGACTAACTTTATCTTTCCCTTTTCTACAATATCTCAGATGAAGTGATGTCTTATCTCAATGTGTTTGGTTCTTGAGTGAAACACTGGGTTGTGTGTAATGGCAATAGTACTTTGATTGTCACAAAATATAGTAGTCTTTGAATAATACAAGCCAAAGTCCTTAAGCTGATGTTGCATCCACAGTATTTGAGCACAACAGCTCCCTATTGCTACATATTCAGCTTCAGCTGTTGAAATTGCAACTAATTTTTGTTTCTTGCTTGTCCAGCTAACTAATTTTCCACCCAAAAGTTGACATCCTTTAGTAGTACTCTTTCTATCAAGACCACATCCTACCAAGTCTAAATCAGAGTACCCTATCAGCTCAAATCCTGATCCTTTGGGATACCTCAAACCTAAGTTTGGTGTTCGCTTCAGATATTTGAGTATTCTTTTAACAGCCACAAAGTGTGATTCCTTTGGATCAGCCTGATATCGTGCACAAACACATGTAGCAAACATTATATCAGATTTGCTTGCTGTTAAATAGAGTAATGAACCTATCATTCCTCTATATGTAGTCTGACATACAGATATTCCATCAATGTCCTTGTGTAGCTTGACATTGTGTAACATTGGAGACTTTGCGGGATGGCTTGAGTCTAATCCATATTTCTTAATCAGATCAAAAACATACTTGCTCTGATTAATAAATATAACATCTTCTTTCTGATAGATTTGATGTCCCAAAAAGTACGTCATCTCACCCGTCATGCTCATTCTGTATTGATTAGACATTATCTTAGAGAACCAATCACACAGACCTTGGTTTGTTGAACCAAAGATAATGTCATCCACATAGATTTGAACTAGAATGACATTTCCGCTACTCTTTCTTATGAATAGAGATTTGTCAATACTTCCTCTAACAAAATCATTTGAGAGCAAATAGGTGGACAGTGTATCATACTAGGCTCTTGGAGCTTGCTGGAGTCTATACAAAGCCTTGTCTAAGTTATAGACATAATCTAGATGTTTAGAATCAATAAAACCAAGGGATTGTTTCACATAGACCTCCTCCTGTAGTGCTCCATTTATGAGTGCACTTTTAACATCCATTTGATACACTTTAAGGTTTTTGAAGGCTGCATAGGCTAGAAACAACCTCATGGCTTCAATCCTTGCAACAGGGTCAAAGGTCTCATCATAATCAATACCTTCTTCATGTCGATACCCCTGAGCTACTAGCCTTGCCTTGTTTCTGATCACTACTCCATCCTTGTCCATTTTATTTCTATAGACCTATTTAGTGCCTATAATTGTTTTTCCTTTGGGGGCAGGGACAATGGTACAGACCTTATTTCTTTGAAATTCTGTCAGCTCCTCTTGCATAGCTTCAATCCAATCTTCATCTTTTAGAGCCTCTTCAGTCTTCTTTGGTTCCATTTCAGATAGAAAACTAGAGTAGGCAGCATAGTTTGCATTTGCCTTGGATCTAGTTAACACACCATCATCAATGTTCCTAATGACATCATCAAGAGGATGATCTTTTAATACTCTGAAGGTTGTCGTGGGAGACTGAGGTTCTGGGTCTGAGTCAGAGCAGTGTCTCTTAAGCTGAATAGGACTTATTCAGTCTGAGTAGGTATTGGAAGATCACTTAGATCTTCAATCTGACATGTACCTGATGATTCACTGAGACTTTCAGGTTGATTATCTTCAATATTGATAATTTCATTCGATAATTCACATTTGTCAGATTTATCACCATCATCATCAAAATCATCCATAACATACATGGGATTTGATGTGAGATCTTCTTTGCTCCTCTCAAGCTCACTCAGACTAACCAGGTCATCTTGAGCTCTGTTGAATTCATCAATACTTGTTTCATCAAACGTAACATGTACTGACTCTTCAATTACCTTTCTTTTAAGATTAAAGACTCTGTAAGCTTTTGAGATTGTAGAATATCCAACAAATATACCTTGATCAGCTTTAGGTTCCAACTTATGGAGCTGATCTCTTTGGTTTAGCACATAGCATGTTGAACCAAAAATGTGGAAACATCCAATGTTGGGTTTTCTGCCATGATACATCTCATAAGGTGTTTTACCATGTCTTTTAACAATTATTGATCTATTCTGGGTATAGCAGGTTGTACTTACAGCTTTTACCCAGAAGCTCAGCTTGTGCTTTGCCTCACATAGCATGGTTCTGGTAGCTTCAATTAAGGTTCTATTTCTCCTTTCAGCAACTCCATTTTGTTGTGGAGTTCTTAGAGATGAGAAATTTTGGATAATTCCTTTCTCTTCACAAAAGCCTTCAAGGGTTGAGTTTCTGAACTCAGTCCCATGATCACTTATGAGCTGTTTAAGAGACTTACCCTTTTGCAGCTCTTCTTGTCTTATGAAGCTGATTAACTCATATGCAGCTTCACTTTTGGCTTTTAAGAAAACTACCCAAGTGAATCTTGTGAACTCATCAACAATTACTAGAGTATACTTTTTGCCACTTAGGCTTGGGGTACTAATAGGTCCAAATAGATCCAAGTGCAACATATGCAATGGTTTTGTAATTGAGAAATTCTGTTTGGACTTGAAGGATCCCTTATGATGTTTTCCCATCTCACAAGCTGAGCAGAGTTTGTCTTTAGCAAATGTGATCTTAGGTAGACCAGAGACTAACTCTTTGCTATACAATTTCTTAATATATTTAAAATTCAAATGTGATAGCCTCTTGTGCCATAACCAACTCAGTTTGGGAGTTAAGTCAGAATACAAGCAGGTTTCAGTTGAAGGATCTGCATAGCTGAGATCTAACAAATAGATATCTCTCTCTCTCTCTCTCTTTTTGTCATTAATATTGGTTTTCCCCTCTTATCATAAACTGTTACTGCATGCTTTCTGAAGGTGACTTCATAATCCTCATCACACAGTTGACTAGTACTTATTAGTTTGTGTTTAAGGCCTTCAACATATGCTAGCTTTTTGAAAGTGACTTTTCCAGCAGTTATCTTTTCATAACCTTTAGTCCTTCCTTGAGAATTATCCCCAAATGTCACCTTGGGTCCTTCATTGCTTTGGAATTCACTTAGAATCCCTTTGCTTTCTGTCATCTGCCTTGAGTATCCACTGTCTAGATACCACTTGTAGGAGCCCTGGACATGATCAACTAAACATATTAGTTTCTTTTTGGAACCCACTCTTTGGTGGGTTCTGAGGATGAGTACTTAGCTGATCCTTTAGAATTTGACTGATCAACTCGAACAAATTCCGGGTCTGTTTTGGACTGATCATCCTTTACGTTTTTAGGTCTAAGATTGGTACTTACACAATCTTTGGCCTCATGACATCTATCACCACACTCATAGCATTTTCTTCTAAAGATGGGTGTTTGGGTGATTTCTTTGAGTTTTCCAACATTAAATTTGGATTCAGTTTTAGGGTCATAAGATGTGGATAAGCTTTCAATTCTTTTAGACAGTTTGTCTACTTGATTTTCACTGACTTTGGACATACCTTTGTCAGCTTTATGGTTACCCTTATTTGGTGAAGTCTGACTTACGGACAACTTCCTGTTTTTAGACATCCTTTCATATTTGGCTTGAGAGTTATGTCTTTTTGAGTTAACATGAGATATTCTATCAAAGACAGTTGTTCTCACAGGATTGTAATCCAATCTTTTGAAAACTGACTTACAGTTTCTGTTGGATCTGGAACATTCAGCTTGATGGTTTGTATGAATAACCTGAGGACTTTGGGTTGGACTCAAAAACTTATTGGTTTTGACCTGTTTCGCATCCTTGTTTCTTAAGAATGTTCTTGGGAGTATATCATCTGATTTCATCATTTTGTCTTCAAGACTGACTTGATCTTCGATGATTTCATCAGCAGCAGCACTATAATCCCCCCTGGCACTGTTTTGTTGGGTTTTGGTGGCGTCTAGAAAACGCAGTGGAAACAAAAAACGAGTATAAAACAATTTCATTTTATGCCACCAACACACCACCCAATGGACCACACTCTAGACAATAGCAAAGCAACTAAAAGAAAGGAACAAGTAGAATAAGTTATAACATACAACCTCTTCAACTTCCTTGTTGATGTTTCAAATGGAGTGGACTTGAGAATACAAAAATGTATTCCTCTATCGGTATCCACACCAAGTGTTGATGATCCCCACGTGCTAGCTATGTTTGGACGCCGCCAAAAGCTTCACCAATGGTCTAACACCATCTTGAAGATTGATATGCCAATCTATCTTCTAAGTATGTGTTACTTGAGAGAGTATATATAAACTAACTTGGAGTTACAAGTTCATATATCAAGAAAACAATCAACCATGTTCCATAAGCATATTAGGACTTATATAGACTCCAAAATGAAGACAAAAACGTCCATAACCGACTTGGGAATAAATGGCTATCAATAACCATGAATACACTATTAATCTAGTCTTAAAAGGCTAGTTTAATAGGCTGTTTCAGCACGAGGCACGGCCGTGTCTCACAGGGCACGCCCGTGCCAACCCACGGGTACACCCAAGTCACGCCCGACTTGGGATCGTACTTTCGCACTTGGCACGGTCGTACCTCTACGAGGCAGGCCCGTGCCGGCCCCAATGGGTACGCCCTAGGCACGCCGGCCTTGGGCCCGTACCTGGCATAGGGCACGCCCGTACGTCCACGAGGCACGGTTGTGCCCGGCCTAACCAAAACCCATTTTGGTATTTTTCTCTCTCTTGTTCAAAGGTGTTGCCGGAATCAATACTTGGCGTGTGACCCACTCTTTCTAGTCTTTTCTCCTAAGATGCGTACTAAACCATCTTTGTTGATTTTATATATAGAACATTTCCTGCCATACTTAAGCATCCCAACACTTTGGGTATGAATTTGCGATCCATCAAGACCCGAACATACCCAAGAATGATCGGTTCCTCCTCTATGCGACCCATATGCCAATGTGTCCTAAAAGAAATAAATTATGAGATAAATCCCACAATTCTTATGATGATCACAAAATTCATAAATTAAGATACTCAACATCTTTGCAAGATATAAGTAACTTAACCTTTCTTCCACAAACCTCGTTAAGGTAATCAATGAACACCTCAAAGGTTTCAAATATACCTATCCCTACTACCACCACAGGTAAAGGTAACGAAGTGCAAGTAGTTATCCCCATGGATTTGCTTGAACGAATTAAACACACAAGTGTGAACCAATTAGAACAAGCTCTCAATCCTCTTACATACGCTGATGAAAGATGTACAAGTCATTTAGCCTAATAAACAATTCTCGCACTCAACATTTGATCAATTATCAAATGCATCCAAGATTCCAAACCACACGAAACTTGGTGACATAAGTCTTGTTTACATAGCTAAATAACCTTGTGACTTGGATAACTAATCCAAACCATTTTTGGATTTAAAGACATTATTCATGATTACTTTATTACTTTAAAGCAAAAGCTTACAAATGCCATGACATGGATAAACTATGAAATAATCCGCTAATATATATATATATATATATATATATATATCAAATACAAAGTAATATCCATCGTCAACCAATGCATAATAGACTTAATATTTCTCTCGCCACGCAGGGCAGACAAAATATTAATCTAATAAAGTAATAAAATAGCTAGATGAAATCGCGAGATCAAAACTCCCAATCCTCTCAATCGAGACAACGTCCAAGTTTCCCAATCTTGAGCTCTAGCTCTCCATGCCTTATCAGCTACTTCTTCCGTTTAATACCTACACTTTGTAACAAAACAATTTTGCAACAAATGTGAGTGTTATAGCCAGCATTTCAACAAATCTAGCTAAGAAGTAGAAAAGCCATGGAGCTAATCATGAATGTACCTGATGACGAGAAGTTATTCCATTGCCTCATAGGAAGCTTTAACTCCTTCGAACACTTAGGAAAAGCATGGCGGCACCAATCTCCATATTTACCACAGAAATAGCAAACTTCTCCCTTAGGATTCGTATTCTTTTCCTCGGTTTTACGTTCCTGAAATAACCGGGTGGGAATGAACTTGCGTTTGGCCATGTTAGACTCGAAAATCTTAAGCATGCCATGCAACTCGTCTAAGGATTCTACCATTTTGTCCTTTTGATAGTTTTTGATAAACACATCATAAGACGTGGGTAGGGACTGGAGAATCATATTCACCACAAGCTCCCTCCCAATGGGAAATCCTAGTATTTCCATTTGGTCAATGTATGCCTTCATACGAAGCACATGAACACTAACCTTCCCACCTTCCTGCATCCGGCAACCGACAAGGTCCTTGACACACATAAAGTGTTCCTCTCTAATATGATGTTGGAACAAGTCCTTCAACCGATTAATCATGTCATACACACTCATATGCGCGAGTTGCTTTCGCAGCTCGCAGCTTATAGTCGAGAACATGAAAGAAGAAACATCTTTTGCGTCCTCGATACGCTTTTCAAAGGCGTATCTAGTGGCCCAACTTGTGTTGGCAGCAGGTGGTTTCGGAAGAGGTTCCTCGAGGATGTGCAACTTAGATTCATGGCGAAGGACAATTCGCAATTGCCTATACCAATCCACAAAGTTCACACCTACGAGTTTCTCCTTTTCTAGGAACGAACGGAGAGATAAATTCGGTGTTGCGTTGTTAACGTTTGTCATCTACAATTTTAGAGTACACGTTTTAGTGAATTTAGATATAATCCTTGTATAAATAATTACCCAAATAGTTTTTCAAAACCAATTATTTAAACAAGGCTAGAAACCATATTTCACTTTACCTTACGACAGGTTTACCGCGGATCACAAAGCAATGCTATTTAGGCCGGTAACTATTTTACCGATTGCAAACACTTTGCAACTTCTAGATCCTTGCGGGATCCATTGACAATCAAAATGTATTTTGGCATGTTTGATCCCTTCTCGCACCAATTCTAACTTGATCCCCTTAAATGACTCGGCTAGAGCTCGACGCCACCTAAGTGTCACAAAAAGAATTGTAAACCACCCGTCAAGACACACGGTGGAACTCTCGCCAATAATTGGCTCGTGCTAAGCTCGACAACCAATATTGCGAGTTACCACACTCACCTTTCACACAGTTCCACTCGGCATGACTCGTGCTAAAGCTCGACAATCATCCAAGTTTTACTAGATTCGGGTGGTGTCATCTTACGGATGGCGCGTGATTTACATTTTAAAACAGGATTTCGTTTTTCCCGGTTAAAACAATTTTAACCCATTTTGGGAATTAACAAATCAAGTGATAAATACAATTTTTATCCACTTATAATATAATACAAATTTATATTATCTTGTTAATTCTATACGCGCAGAGAGAAATATAAACCAATTTTATAAGTCTTTGTGTTTTTATATTTCGAAAAATTATCTAGCATGCGATATCCCACACATCCATGCAAAATAATAAATATATAAAACAACCACGCATACATAATAGTTCGGTAACATGCCCAAATCCTATGCGTTTTCCCCGTGAGCCATACGAGGAAAACAAGGTCAACTAAGGAATCCAATATCCAAAGCACCTAGCCGGGTGTGCTCCCACTCAAGCCGGCATCTCCAAAAGGCAATCCGGACTCCATGATGCCGAGACATCAACGCCGTGATTCCCGTTGGTTTATTACATACTAAATCAACTTCTATACTATTCTACAAATACATAGAAGAAGAAATGGCATGCAAGCCACAATCCTATGCTACTAATACAAGTACAAAGGAATGAATAAACGGCATGCAAGCCGCACCAAATAATAATTATAAAAATTATAACAATACGGCACGCAGGCCACCAAAACCAAATAAACCAAACACCATAACACATAGGTCTAAAGGGCATCTTGTTACCGAACCACAACCAAACACAACCAAAGCAAAACCATGGTGTGCCACAAAACCATGTTAAACATATTTTGATTAAGATTGCCAACAAAACGCCCAAGGCACAACAGGCAATCCTGGTACATATGCATTAGTAATTTTAATACACCTTTAAAATTACATATTCATATATACACCTTTAAATATATATATTTTTAATACACCATTAAAATTACATATTCATGCCAAGCCATACAAAATATATAAATTCAAGGAATCAAAATATAGTGGGGAATGACCAGATCCAAGACTGGTCCAACACAATCAAAAACTGGATTTTAAGAACACCAAATATCACAGTTTCAAAAATCCAGATTCCGGCCAAAAGACGACGGGGAACGGGCGTACCCTATGAAGGGTACGGGCATGCCCTCTGTGTGCCAGTACACTAATTTAAACATTTTTAATCTGGCTAAAAGAAATCTGCCGGCACTGCCCGTACCCTACTAGTACGGCCGTGCCCCGGCCGCCGGCACGCCCCGTACCCCATAAGGTACGGCCGTGCCCGGTCACCGGAAAACTCATTTTTGACAGAAAATTCTGGTTTTCAAACCAAGAGTGCAAAGCCATGTTAGAGATGGCTCTGATACCACTGTTGGGTTTTGGTGGCATCTAGAAAACGCAGCGGAAACAAAAAACGAGTATAAAACAATTTCATTTTATGCCACCAACACACCACCCAATGGACCACACTCTAGACAATAGCAAAGCAACTAAAAGAAAGGAACAAGTAGAAGAAGTTATACCATACAAGCTCTTCAACTTCCTTGTTGATGTTTCAAACGGAGTGGACTTGAGAATACAAAGATGTATTCCTCTATCGGTATCCCCACCAAGTGTTGATGATCCCCACGTGCTAGCTATGTTTGGACGCCGCCAAAAGCTTCACCAATGGTCTAACACCATCTTGAAGATTGATATGCCAATCTATCTTCTAAGTGTGTGATACTTGAGAGAGTATATATAAACTAACTTGGAGTTAGAAGTTCAT
Source organism: Dittrichia graveolens (assembly GCA_038502395.1). Classification (NCBI taxonomy): domain Eukaryota; kingdom Viridiplantae; phylum Streptophyta; class Magnoliopsida; order Asterales; family Asteraceae; genus Dittrichia; species Dittrichia graveolens. The sequence continues at coordinate 57,849,625 of JARJIL010000003.1, forward strand.
ATATCAAGAAAACAATCAACCATGTTCCATAAGCATATTAGGAATTATATAGACTCCAAAATGAAGACAAAAACGTCCATAACTGACTTGGGAATAAATGGCTATCAATAACCATGAATACACTATTAATCTAGTCTTAAAAGGCTAGTTTAATAGGCTGTTTCAGCATGAGGAACGGCCGTGTCTCACAGGGCACGCCCATGCCAACCCACGGGTACACCCAAGTCACGCCCGACTTGGGCTCGTAATTTCGCACTAGGCACGGCCGTACCTCTACGAGGCACGCCCGTGCCGGCCCCAATGGGTACGCCCTAGGCACGCCGGCCTTGGGCCCGTACCTGGCAAAGGGCACGCCCGTACCTCCACGAGGCACGGCTGTCCCCGGCCTAACCAAAACCCATTTTGGTATTTTTCACTCTCTTGTTCAAAGGTGTTGCCGGAATCAATACTTGGCGTGTGACCCAATAGACTCCAAAATGAAGCCAAAAACGTCCATAACTGTCATACCCCACTAAAGTGGAAACAAGAGGTGTCACAGCACAAGATATCATCGCACAAGGCATATAGACAATAACCATTATATTAACTTAACAAAAATAAATATTTCGGGTAAAACATAAATAAAAGTTACATAACCAAATAATAATTAAATGACATTGTCTTGTACGATGCGTAAATAAAATAGATAGTGTTTTAATAAAATGTGACAATGAAGATGGAAATGCCACACATCATGCTTGTATGCATAAGGTACCTAACGACGATCACCTGAAAGCACCGATAAAAGAAAGAAAAGGTCAACTACTAGAGTTGGTGAGTTCATAGGTTTTCTTAATATATGCACAGAATAGTTTTAAATGAGAAAAGTTTAAATAATTGATGGAAGTTTTTGGGATAAAATAAAAGTATGCATGAATTATAGAAGATGTATTATATTGCCCAATACGTTGCACATGGTAGTAATAGACTATGATGATTGTTGCTTGAGCCATTATCCAACCTAGCCGACAACCAATTGCCCATGATAAACCTAACGCCTATATTAAATGACGTTAGTAGTGGTAAAGTACATCTATAGTTCGTCAACCATAAATGGGAGACGTCGGAATCTCCAAATAGCGCTACTTACAAATACCATCGGCTCACTAGCGGAATTAAGAGATAATGTCCAACGAAAGGGCCTTACAACGATCACCCAAGCACATCAAAGAATAATACCATAAGTGCTCAAAATAATATTTGAAATAAATAAGAAGATAGGCAATAGACTTTTCATGAAATATATACACATGCTTTCACCCCAAAAATAATATGAAATACGGTAAAAAGGGGCTATGATACTCACTCGGTATGCAAAGGTGTTCACTCGTAAGGATTACTTGTTCCTACCGAAGCTCCTTTCCTAATATAAGAGTTATGTAGCTCTATTAGACTTATTTTATTCATTATTTTGTATTATTTAATTGTTGTTAACTTATTTATTAAGTAGTTAAAGGTTGTCTCTATTTTTCCATAAATCATAAGTGTTCACTTGAATTTTTCAGTTCTTTAAGTTGAACTTTAAAAACTAAAATCTGTGTTTTAGGGGTCATATTAAGGCTTGATTTTTTATATAATCTTAATACACGTTTCTAGAATGTCCAGTGAAAATATAGGAATTTATAATCCATGTTTAATATTTTTAATAAGTCAAAGTGTATAGGATGTCCACTGATCAATGTCTGGATGTCATGTTGTTACTAAAACGTCTGTTTAGGGCTCATACGACCTTGTTTTTACATCATTCAAAATGGGCGTTATCCAAGGTTCAAAGATGAAACTTTAAAAAAAACTAGACGTATTTTGGCCCAAGAATGAGTAAGTTACACGCGTCTAAAGTGTACCCTTCTAAATCTGTCAGATTTCCAGATTCAACATATGTGTCTTTTTAAATATGTTTGAAGGATCAAAAGTTGATGAAAATTAGTGAATCCAGGTTTAAATGAAAGGAAGAACTTTAAACTAAGATTAGCAAAAAGAATCAACTGATTTTGATACCTAGAACCCCAGATATAACAAAAAATAAATAAATGGGGAGTTCTAGCATCAGAATCTTCCAGATTGTTATTCTTTTTGTTTATGGGTCATAACTTTAATATAACATGTTTATATTCATGATTAATCATATTCTATGAGTATAAGATTTCATAATCCATGTGTTCTTTCAACAATGCTAGGATGATACACATTTTATGTGTTCCTTACAACATTTGTTAAGATGAAACACATGCATGATCAAAGTCTTAATTTATTGGTTTTTAGTTGATTAAGTTCCATACAACAATGGTAGGATGATGCACATTTCATGTGCTCCTTACAACATTGGTAGGATGTTTATAGTTACATGATATATATATATATATATATATATATATATATATATATATAAAGGAAATAAGATGAATAACAAAGAAAATAAATAAAAGAAAGAAGAAAGAAGAAAAGTAGAAGAGTAGAAGAGTAGAGTTGAGTGTTATATGATCATCTTACCAACTCTTTTCTTTGATCAAGTGTTTGATCTTCACAAGATGAACAATTCTTGTTGTTCTTGGGAGATTTTTGGTGGTGAAAGAGAAGAGAGAAAAGAGAAAAGATTGAGTGTGGTGGTAAAGCAAATGATGAGGAGAGGAAGGGGGATTATATAGGACATGGGGGAGATCAAGAGGTGTTTCTTGGGAAGAGAAGTAGGCAAGAAAATTATGAGGGGGGGGGGAGGATAGGGTGGCCGGCCTTAGGGGGGGGGGAATTTTCTTTTAGTTATTTATTTTGAATAATTAAGTGTAATTTGTTTAAATAAATTTTGTATAATTGGTGATTTTGTTTAAATCTTTTAATTACAAAGTTTTAATTACTTTTATGAGTTTATATTTATGTGTTTTATATTTTAACTTATTTATATTTATTATGATTTATTTAATTATTTTTATTGATATTATTTTTATTATTGTACATGATTTGTAATTCTTGACTTTTAATAATTCGATTTTTCGAGCTCCGGAAGGTTCTAACCATATAGGCGGGATTTCTATGAATTCTAATATTATTATGGATGTATTTAAATCATAAATACTTTTTTTAGTCATACTAGGCTTAAAAATTAGAATTTCTAATGGTTAACCCTGGAAATTTGTTGCTGAATGTCACAGTCTCCCCTAATTAAAAGAATTTCGTCCCGAAATTAATCGTGGATGTTGTGGACTTGCGTTTTGGCGAAGAGGTGCGTATATTTGAGTTTCATATAATCCTCTCGCTCCCAAGTGTATTCAGGCCCGTGCCTTGTGTTCCAACGAATTTTTAAGATGGGGATCTTGCTTCTCCTTAGTATTTTGACCTCCCAGTCAAGGATTTCGATTGGTTCTTCTACAAAGTGCAACCGGTCATCAACTTGCACATCTTTTAAGGGTAAGACTAAGGTTTCCTCCATTTGGCATTTCTTTAAATTCGACACATGGAACGTGTCATGGATGGCGCTTAGTTCTTGTGGCAGTTTTAGCTTGTAGGCTACCGGTCCAATCCTTTCGATTATCTCAAATGGCCCAACGTACCTGGGACTTAACATGTTCTTTTTCCCAAAACGCACTATCCCTTTCCAAGGTGATATCTTTAGTAGAACTTTATCACCAACTTGAAACTCTAGGGGTTTCCTGCGATTGTCGGCGTAGCTCTTTTGTCGGTCCCTAGCGGTTTTGAGCCTTTCCCTGATAATCTTTATCTTATCAGTGGTTTCCTGTATGACGTCTGGTCTGGACAATTGTCGGTCTCCGATTTCCAACCAGCTGAGCGGGGATCTACATTTGCGTCTGTACAATGCTTCATAGGGTGCACACTGGATACTGGTGTCATAACTATTGTTGTATGAAAATTCAACCAGTGGCAAATGCGAGTCCCAGCTCCCACCAAAATCTAACACACAAGCACATAACATATCTTCCAGCGTTTGAATAGTCCTTTCCGATTGACCGTCTGTTTGGGGGTGGTACGAGGTGCTTAAATTGACTCGCGTTCCCAGTGCTTTCTGAAGTGACTGCAAAAATCGGGAAGTGAAGCGACTATCCCTATCTGAGATGATAGAGATGGGCACTCCATGACGCATGACGATCTCGTTGATGTAGATTCGTGCCAGCTTTTCCATCTTGTAATCTTCACGAATTGGTAGGAAATGTGCTAACTTCGTAAGCCGGTCTACTACTACCCAGATGGAATCGTACCCTTTAGTGGATCGGGGTAACTTAGTCACAAAATCCATAGTTATCTGTTCCCATTTCCATTCCGGGATTTCCGGTTGCTGCAGTAATCCAGAGGGTTTCTGGTGTTCTGCCTTAATTCTTGCACAAGTCAAACATTTCCCCACGTATAGGGCGACATCCTTCTTCATTCCGGGCCACCAATAGTATTCCTTCAAATCCTTGTACATTTTATCGGCTCCGGGATGAATATAATACTTAGACTTATGTGCCTCATCCAATATCGTTAACCGAATGTTATTCGCCTTGGGTATCCAAACCTTCTTTTCGAAGTAACGTACTCCATCAGTTCCAATTTCGAATTTGTGCTCCAAATGACGGAGGTTTTCCTCTTTTAGGTTTTCTTCTTTTAATGCTTGCTCCTGAGCTTCGAGGATCCTTCCTGTCAGACTGCTTTGCATGGTGTGGTGACACCTCATGCTACAAATAAAAGAAAAGGATTATGTGGGTTTTAATGAGTTAACATTTGAATATTGCATTATCACCTGAAAACCGATTGTTGAAGTGTGTCTATGTGTTCTTGAGAGAAGAAAAGCAAGAAGCTAGCAAACTTGATAAAGTGAAAGTGAGATTTGTTGTGTGTTAATTCAAAGAAAAGGTATAGTTGTAATCCTGGCATGATTCTGATCATCTTAACATGTTTTGTTTGTAAAGATATGCTAAGAACATGAATACACAATGGTAGAAGTTTTGAAGTAAACTTGCTTGGTGGGTTTTGTATGAAATGCCATGATAAAAAGGATTTGATGTGTTCTGAATGTTCTATATATGTTATAAGGTCTTTATATATGTTTTAGAAGTGTTCATAATGTTTTATGAGGGTTTTAGTTGGATTTGGGAAGTTTGAGTTAGCTTGAAATCCGACACTTTTGTGGAGAAGACAACCTAGATAATGGGGTGTCACGGCACTACGCATAGGGTTGCGGCGCAACAAGGTGAAATTCGAGAGTCTTGGATCGGATTGTAAGAATCCGATAGAAATTGCAAACAACCCTTGGAAATCCGAGACTTGGCAGAATCCGACACTTAAATCAGGATTATTGAAACTCCGACTCGAAATCTGATTGATGGGTTCCGGATTGGTAATTTTTCGCGGCGTGACGGGCACTGTTTCAGAAAGTTGTTTATTTTTAATATGTTGTTCTTGGTTTAAGTTAGATTATTAACTAGATGATATGTGTTTATACATATGTGAATCATACATGCATATGTTTGATTAAAAGGATATAAATTTATGTGTTGACATACATTTATGAATCGTTACTGATTTCAGTTGTTGTGTTCTCAGGAACAAGCAAGGCTTAGTAATATAAGATCACTGAGTGGAGTAACTGAAAGCAAGAGGTGAGTAGACGTTTACTCACAGATATGATTAGTTGCAACTGTCTTGGGTTGCATTTGTTATTGGTTTGACGCATGAATAGATTGTGCATCTGATAATTGATTAACTGTTGATTGTTAATTAATTGTGCATCAATGATATGTATACATGAGGATTGGGAAGTCAGCTTCGGCTGGGCATATGGGCTGGGTTTGTTTGCTATCGGCTAATCAGTATTGGGATCTTTTGATTCATTTGTTGCAACATAAGGTAATATTGTGTGAGAATAGCAAATGAACTATCGGTAAACCTTTGCTTTGGCCGGCATTGGTTGAAGATTCCTGTAGAACCGCCGGTCTTCCCGGGGAACGATTATCTGTTATGTGTTGTTGATATTGATGCGGTTATTTGCTGATATATCTGTTGTAGTTTTACTCTAGTCACTTAGCTTTGTTCTAATCCCCCACCTCTCACTCTTTTTACAGGTTTTGGTAAGTCAGCGACTCAGCTGAGAGTGGTTAGCTTGGGGAGTAATCACCTAGGACTCTGATATATTATTTTTTGACGAGCCGTCTTTTGTAATATTTATATTTAAACAGTTGTGTTTGTATAGTTGTAAACACTTTGGTTGTTTAATTCGCTTTCGCTATGATTATGAAAATGAAAATTTTTGGGTTAAAAATATGGTGTTACAAGTTTGGTATCAGAGCCTTGATTTGGCAGTGTAGGCACAGTGGAAGTGTTACATTCCCGAATCTTGGCTCGTGGTAGGTTGATTACTCCTTGGGTGTGGGATTGGGGTGAATTGGAGTGATGTGATGTTATAGATAACGATGGCTGATCGTGATCACTCAACTGTTGCCCCTATTGTCCCGTCTTCTGTTGAAGTCCCTACTACAGTGGAAACATTGCTAAATGCCGGTACATCTGGTACCGCTGGGGATGAAAGAGACGAGTACATATTTCAGTTGGAGGGCCAACTACAGGATTTGCAAAAGGAACTAGAGCAACAAAGACAAGTTCCTATAATTCAACCCCCGGTTGTTACCGTGACATCAACTACGGTTGCGATACCTCCTATCTTTCCGACCGTAACTACATTGGAAGAGGTTCCTCCGATGTCAATGCTGATACCACCGTTTACTCAACCGATGACTCAACCTTTTTACTATCCGTTATTTCCTCAGGGGCCCTATCCACAAGGATCTGTTCCACAAGGGTCTTATCCACAGGGATCTATGCCTCAGGGATCTTATTCTTATCCGTTTATGGGATATCCACAGACTATGGGATTCAGACAGTCATGTACCTACAAGCAATTTCTAGATTGTAAACCAGACGAATACCATGGCACCACGGATCCTAACGTGACTTTGAACTGGTTGAGAGATACAAGGAGGATTATCCAACCCATGATTTAGAATTGGCAGCTGTGGTTTTTGCGTTAAAATTGTGGAGACACTCTCTTTATGGTACAAAGTGTGTCATTTGTACGGATCACAAAAAGCTACAGTATGTATTTTCGCAGAAAGAACTCAATATGTGACAGAGGCGATGGCTGGAACTGGTCAAAGACTATGATTGCGAGATTCAGTATCATCCCGGGAAAGCCAACATAGTAGCCGATGCTTTGAGTCGCAAGGGAGTTAGTGAACATATTAAATTCATGCGAATGGAAATAGTCTCTGACTTGATTGATAGATTAAACGCAGCTCAGTTGGAAGCCTTGAGGGATGAAAACCTGAAGTCTGAGATTAAGTTAAAGAAAAAGAATGATCTTACTGATGATTCTAGAGGATTGAAGGGTTATCAATCCCGTGTATGGGTGCTTTTGCTTGGAGGTCTCCGGAATTTGATCATGACTGAAGCTCATAAATCGAGACTATCTGGTCATCCAGGTAGCACGAAAATGTATAACGATCTAAAAGTGCTGTATTGGTGGCCTACAATGAAGACAGATGTTGCACAGTTTGTGGAGACTTGCCATATTTGTGCACAGGTCAAGGCAGAGCACCAGAAACCCTATGGAGCATTGAAACAATTGTATATTCCAAAGTGGAAGTGGGAGCATATAACGATGGATTTCGTAACGAAACATCCACGTACGCAGAGGAATCATGATATGATTTGGGTGATCGTTGACAGATTGACCAAGAGTGCTCACTTCTTGGCTACCAGTGAGACGACATCACTCACTAAGTTGGCTTAGTTGTACATCGATGAAGTTGTTTCCCGACATGGTATACCGCTTTCGATTATGTCAGATAGAGATTCTAGATTTGTGTCGAACTTCTGGAACAGTTTACAGCGGGAGTTGGGTACACGTGTTAATCTGAGTAGAACTTACCACCCACAGACAGACGGGCAATCTGAGAGAACTATTCAGACACTCGAGGATATGCTGCGAGCATGTTTGTTGGAATACGGAGGTTCTTGGGATTCCCATCTACTGTTGATTGAATTCGCGTAATACAATTCTTACCATTCGAGTATCGGTATGCCGCCTTATGAGATGCTACATGGTCGTCGCTGCCGTAACCCTACTTGTTGGTTAGAGGCGGGTGAAAAATAGTATGCAGGTCCTGATATTGTGCAGATCACCGCAGATAAAGTAGCTATTGCGCGAGAAAAGTTAAAAGCTGCGAGGGATCGACAAAAGATGTATACTGATCCGCGTCGTAGGTCTGTTATTTTTGTTGAGGGGGAATTGGTTTATCTGAAGGTTTCTCCGTGGAAGGGGGTTATCCGTTTTGGGAAGCGGGGAAAGCTAGCTCCGCTATATATTGGACCGTTTCGTGTCCAATGGGTGGTTAATGATCAAACGGTTACTCTTGATCTTCCAGCGGAATTATCAGGTATTCACAATACCTTAAACGTTTGTTACTTGCGGAAATGTAGAGTTGAGGATGAGAATCAGATTCTACCTCTACATGATCTTAAAGTGGATCCCAGCAAGAAACTAGTGGAGGAACCCATTGAACTAGTATATCAGAAGGTGACGAAACTGCGTAAGAAACAGATTCCGATGGTTCTAGTTAAATGGAGGCACAGTTTGGGTTCAGACTTGACGTGGGAAACGGAGGCTGATATGAGAGCTCGTTACCCTCAATTGTTTGTTAGTGAATAGATTCCGAGGACATAATCCTGTTAAGGGGGGAGGATTTGTAACATCCTCAGATCGGGCCTAGTAGTTTAGGTGTCTTTGGTATGTTAATTTGTGATTAATTGTGAATAATTACTTGTTAATATTAATCTACATGGCTTTAATTAATTAGTTGTTGATTAATTAAAGAAATACATGAGGTATATGATTATATATATATATATATATTTATATATATATATATGTGAATTATGTACGGTTATGTATATAAATATATATGTATATGTGTGCTAGTTTGCATGGTGTGGTGACACCTCATGCTACAAATAAAGAAAATGATTACGTGGGCTTTAATGAGTTAACATTTGAATATTGCTTTATCACTTGAAAACCGATTGTTGAAGTGTGTCTATTTGTTCTTGAGAGAAGAAAAGCAAGAAGCTAACAAACTTGATAAAGTGAAAGTGAGATTTGTTGTGTGTTAATTCAAAGAAAAGGTATAGTTGTAATCCTGGCATGATTCTAATTATCTTAACATATTTTGTTTGTAAAGATGTGCTAAGAACATGAATACACCATGGTAGAAGTTTTGAAGTAAACTTGCTTGGTGGGTTTGGTATGAAATGCCATGATAAAAGGATTTGATGTGTTCTTAATGTTCTATACATGTTATAAGGTGTTTATACATGTTTTAGAAGTGTTCATAATGTTTTATGAGGATTTTAGTCGGATTTGGGAAGCTTGAGTTAGCTTGAAATCTGACACTTTTGTGGAGAAGACAACCTGGATAACGGGGTGTCGCGGCGCTACACATAGGGTCGCGGCGCGACAAGGTGAAATCCGAGAGTCTTGGTTCGGAGTGTAAGAATCCGATAGAAAGTGCAAACAACCCTTGGAAATCCGAGACTTGGCAGAATCCGACACTTAAAATCCGGATTATTGAAAATCCGACTCGAAATCCGATTGATGGGTTCCGGATTTTGAAATCCGACAAGGGTCGCGGCATGACGGGTAATTTGTCGCGGCGCGACGGGCACTGTTTCAGAAAGTTGTTTATTTTTAATATGTTGTTCTTGGTTTAAGTTAGCATATTAACTAGATGATATGCGTTTATACATATGTGAATCATACATGCTTATGTTTGATTAAAAGGATATAAATTTATTTGTTGACATACATTTATGAATAGTTACTGATTTCAGTTGTTGTGTTCTCAGGAACAAGCAAGGCTTAGTAATATAAGATCACTGAGTGGTGTAACTGAAAGCAAGAGGTGAGTGGACGTTTACTCACATATATGATTTATTGTAACTGGCTTGGGTTGCAACTGTTATTGGTTTGACGCATGGATAGATTGTGCATCTTATAATTGATTAACTGTTGATTGTTAACTAATTGTGCGTAAATGATATGTATACATGAGGATTGGGAAGTCAGCTTCGGCTGGGCATATGAGCTGGGTTTGTTTGCTATCGGCTAATCAGTATTGGGATCTTTTGATGCATTTGTTGCAACATAAGGTAATATTGTGTGAGAATAAAAAATGAACTATCGGTAAACCTTTGCTTTGGCCGGCATTGGTTGAAGGTTCCTGTAGAACCGCCGGTCTTTCCGGGGCACAATTATCTGTTATGTGTTGTTGATATTGATGCGGTTATTTGCTGATATATCTGTTGTGGTTTTACTCCATTCACTTAGCTTTGTGCTAATCCCCTACCTCTCACTCTTTTTACAGGTTTTGGTAAGTCAACGGTTCGGCTGAGAGTGGTTAGCTTGGGGAGTAATCACCTAGGACTCTGATATATTATTTTGTGTCGAGCCATCTTTTGTAATACTGATATTTAAACAGTTGTGTTTGTACAGTTGTAAACACTTTGGTTGTTTAATTCGCTTCCGCTATGATTATGAAAATGAAAATTTTTGGGTTAAAAATACGGTGTTACAAATAGCATTGCTGATGAAGTATAGGCCTATTGGGTCGCACACCAAGTATTGATTCCGGCAACAAGATCAAGCAAAAGAGAGAAAAAGGCCAAAATGGGTTTTGGCAGGATGGTACATGGGCTGTGTTATTGAACACAGGCCGTGTTCTTAAACACGGGCCGTGTCTAGTCCAACATACACGAGGTGTATTGGCACAGTTCAAGGTCGTGTAGTTTGGGCCGACACGTGCCGTGGACTTTGGGCCTACACGGCCGTGTAGATGAACACGGGCCGTGTTGTACCTATAAACTTGAAATCAAGAAGTGCTAATACATTTGAGGAGTTCTTCTAAGTTTTAGCTATTTAAAACTTTTGAGAACAATGTTTGTTGCTTAAAAGAGAATAAGAGAAAAACTAAAACTAAGGCATTCCAGGGGAAGAATGTGGGACTTAAATGAAGACTTGATGTTGATACTAGCATATAATTTTATATCTTTGATAGATGATCAGCATGGATATGCTGGTATGCCTGACTAAGAGTCATTACTTCTTTTAATTTTGATAAGAGTTATATAGAGCCAAAGAGATATGGGTTTTTCATATCTAAGTGGCAATGACTTGATGGTGAGTCACGTTGAGTTCACCACCTATCGAAAGACGTAGTGGATCCAAAATTCACAAAAAATAAAAGAATTAAATGATAAAGAGATGCAAACCATTTGAAATTTCCAAGTACTTGACTTGACTTGATCCCATACCTAGGTGTATACCAAGGTGGTAGTGATGGGATTAACATGAATGGAATTGTAGACAACTTCAAATACGGACTAGTGGTAAAGTTTTCATGATGTTTATGGAGGAACTTGTCCTAGTGGCTATGTTGAAGAATGTTTGATACTCGTGGATATTAATGACCGCGTTCCGTCTTGGAACAATATGATGAGGAAGTGCTTATCTCCGAGGGTCTTAATATACATCCGTAGTATCCGTATTATGTTTACAAAAGTGGATAAGTCCAATTCGGACTTATGCTAGCGTCTTAAAGGACATATCTTTGCTTACTATTAGAAAATCAAAGTGATGAGTTTTCTATAAGCACTGATAAAACCTTTTATATGTGTCAGGGCTAGTGGGAGCTTTGTTGTATTCCTAGTGTTAAATGTCTATTGAAGATAATGTCCCGATATTAGGTTATCTGCAAACTTGATTCAGGAATTACTGCTTCATAAGGGCATTTAGGAGATACAAAATTGTATAGTATTTAGTTCAAGAAACATAAAGATATGTTCTTGATATTTGACGACTTGAATAGGCTTGGAGTAAGTGGTTACTCTAATGTGTGTTTCTGCTAGGATAACTGTTGATCTTTGGTCAAAGTTGATGATCCTAACTTATGGTATTGTTTTTTGGTTCTTGAAGTAGAGATACATGTGATTCGAAAGCGTAGGTCTGCAGTGCTTTGGTCATCTTCTAACGCAGTTCGTAACTGGTCGTTATAAGGGAGATGATTAAGTTGAGTATTATCTAGGTGGCGGGACTATGTAGTCGAAAGGAATTTGTTCCTCTATGTATAGAGAAGATATCCATGGGCCCCTCGATGATTGAGTGCTGACGTTCATATGCATGGCCGTGCTCAAGTTATATTGATGATGGATCAATGTTAGCTTAGTTTGTTGGTCACCACTAATCTAGAATCGAGAAACATAATCATGAACGATCTGAAGGTTGACTGTATTCCATGCCTTGTGTTCACATAGGATATCGCGAACAAAGGGATGTACATGTTCATTTATTTTTAGGACAATCATTTTATGATTGGGATCTTGTCAAGAGTGGCATACTCTATACTGACTTAGGAGCATAGATGTCTTGCTAGAGGCCGCTCTATGTTTGTGTTATTTTTCGTAGTCGTGTCACGTGCAAGTGGGAGTCTGTTGGAATATGCCCGCTGATACGAACGAGTTAATAGCATTGCTGATGAAGTATAGGCCTATTGGGTCACACACCAAGTATTGCTTCTGGCAACATGATCAAGCAAAAGAGTGGAAAAGGCCAAAATGGGTTTTGGCATGATGGTACACGGGCCGTGTTCTTGAACACGGGCCGTGTCCAGTCCAACATACACGAGGCGTATTGGCCCAGTTCAAGGTCGTCTAGTTTGGGCCGACACGGGCCGTGTTGTGCCGATTAGACACGGGCTGTCTTAGCCCAATTGGGGCCGTGGACTTTGGGCCTACACGGCCGTGTTGATCAACATGGGCCGTGTACGTTCGCTGTAACAGCAGAATTAACAGCTTTAAACACTTGGTTTAATGGTGTTTATGTCAACTTATTGTGGTAGACAAAGAGGCAACAAATTCTCTGCACTTGAAGAGACTTTTGAGTGATTTAAATAGTTAGTTCAAGTGATAATTCTCTCTTGGTTGTTCTTGGCTTTTGTGATCAAGTTCTTTGGTGCACAAAAGAAGAGATACACACATATTGCTCTTGATTGGTTGTTTTGGTGGTTTCTTATCAACTTGCTAGCACTTGGGAATCAAACAAGCTTGGGGTGGACTTCATTGGAGGAGTTCTTTGTTGGATTCTAAACTTCTTGAGAAGAAAGGATTGATTTGTGTTTTGCACTACTGAGGTATAATCATATTTTATTGTCTTGTTCATTTTAGTTGCAATTTCATAGTTAGATTTTGGTCCTTGGAAGTATTCGTTGGTTTGGCTTTGTTAATTTTTTTATACATATTGCTTCGATTGCTACTTGATTATGCCAAACGAATACCTTCAGATAGAACCCACCAAAGTCTCTGATGCATTACAAGATGCTGATTGGGTCGTTGCTATGCAAGAAGAACTTAATCAATTTGATAGACTTAAGGTGTAGAGACTAGTACCACTTCCAAAAGATAAATCAGTTGTGGGTACCAAGTGGATTTTTAAGAACAAACGGGATTCCGATGGAACAGTGGTAAGAAATAAAGTCAGGCTAGTTGCAAAAGGATACAACCATCAGGAGGGGATATACTATGATGAAACATTCGCTCCTGTAGCTAGGATAGAGGCAATTCAACTATTCTTAGCCTATGCTGCTCATAGAGGCTTTAAGGTTTTCCAGATGGATGTCAAGACATCCTTCCTTAATGGTATTCTCAAAGAGGAAGTGTATGCATCCCAACCTGAAGGATTTGTCAATCCCAAACTTCTACATCTTGTGTATATTCTAGACAAAGCTTTATACAGACTAAAACAAGCCCCGAGAGCTTTGTATGATGTCCTGTCTGAATATCCGGTGAGTGAGGGATATAGTAACGGAAAAACCAACTCCACTCTGTTCACAAAAGCCAAGGGGAAAGATCTAATCATGTTGGTCCCAAAGAGAGTAAACAAGCAATTGATACAGTGTAGAAGGGGGGTTGAATACACTCAAATGATAATAAATCAATTCCACAAGAATATTTTCAATAATCAATCAAGATATTACAATATCACTTGTTTAATCAAATCAACAGAATGATTTGATGTTACACGGATTATGAACTCAACTCTTTCTAAACACTCTTGTATCACAAACTAATTGCTGATCGAACTTCTTGTTAACACTGATTAACAATAACTCTTTGGAAAACTCTCTTGAACTTTGAACTCACAAAGTTATCGCAACACACGCATATCAAGTATGATGAATGTATGTTTTGCAACTTATGCAGAACTCTCTATCTTTGTAAACCCTCAAGAAGGTTTATACTTATACTTGATTTATCTATGAACAAATCGTAATTTAAAGAGAGAACTTATCTTTTCCTTAAAACCGTAACAAACTCCTTAATTAAAATATATCTAATTAATTTCGTTTGAGATCTCTATCCAACTAATAGATAGTTTAAATTAGGTTTAGATATCCTAATTTAAATGTCGTAGATATCGATAGTTTATAACAGAATTTAAAACTTACTTAAACTCCTAAACTGACTTCTGGCACTGAGCTGACTCAATCAGTCTTGACATTATCAAGCTGAGTTCTTGGATCTTCTAACCTTCAAGTCTTCATTCTTGAAACCTATCTCAGCTTAGAAGTCACTGAGCTATCTAGTACTTACATAGAAAACTCTATATCTGTTTATACGCTGACTAGTCAGTCTATAACATATTTACATTTAACCTATCATCTATACATAGCTATAGTTTGTCTCATCAAATCATGGAACTAACAATCTCCCCCTATTTGATGATGACAAAACATTGAATCAAACTAAACATAGGTTAAAGAATTATATTAACCAACTATGGAATTGACCAAAGTTAGTTTTGAATCGAGTATCAAACTTATCTATACTTGTCCACTATATCTTGAACTTACAAGATTTACTATGCTACAAATCCTTTTATAAGACTTGCATTCTAAGTATTTGAACATACAACTACTTAGATACTGAACTTATCAGATTATATTTGAACATATCAATTCTCAGGTTAACTTTACAAAGTTGTTTATCTAAACACATCAACCATAATATTTAAACATATCAAACCGTTGAACATATCAAAATTCACTTTTCATTAATGACCATATCATTTACATTTTGCTTGATCATTTTGATCAGCTTATGCACACTTAGTGTTAAAAAATATATAACTTCAAAGTTTTAATCTCTAGGGTCTCCAGCCTCCATCCACATATCTGAAAATTTGAGTTCCCAGATATCTGCTTCTTTAAAAGCATTATTCAAAATTTCTTCACCCTCTGGAAACTCTCTCATCTCAGCTTTTCTTGATCTGATTGCTTTGTTTAGATGATATTTGAATACTGATTTCATAATTGAGTCATCACATAGAATTCTCAAGTACAAAATCAATTCCAGATTTGCCAAGTGAAGATTTGCTACTTTCAAGAAACACTGATTTCCTTCCACATCTAAATACAAAAATCCTTCAAAAGGTTAAGTGATATAAGTATTTTCTCTGAATTCAACTCCCTCTGAAACTTGTAAATTGAAGTCTCTTTTAGCTCTTTGATTTGCTGCTCTCATTCTTGCAGCTTTATTTCGGTTTAAGAAGGTGTCAATCTCATCAGCAGGAATTTCCCCTAGTTGATCGATTCTTATGAAGAGTTTCTTAAGCACATCAACTATCTCTTGTCTAATTTGACTATTTTTCATCCTTTTGATAGTTGTGGCTACAATCTTTAACTCTGAAAAGCCCAACTTGTATAGACATGCCAAGTTCCATGGCCATTTCATGTAACATTTGCTCAGCTAGCATGTCACTGGCCTTCTATGCTACATCAGTTTCATCACTTGAGTCAGAGTCATATTCAACAATTTGGGACTGACCTTGTTGCTCTGGCTCAGGTTCAGCAATGATGACTTTTCTTCTTTTGGATAGAGACACGACACTTGTTCTATTCTTTCTGTTTCCATTCTCAATAGCCTTGCCTTTCCCCTTATCCATTTGTGAAGCTGGAACAGACTCAGCTTCCACAATTTTTGGCAATTCATCTTGTAACACTTGACGAGGTTCAGCTTGAGGAACCACAGCATGTGGAATGTCTGAAACTGACTTTTGTTGAAGAGGTTGATCTACGGTACTCATAAATTGATCACGAGATTCTTCTTCAATATGTATTTCATCAGTATGCTCCCCTCAACTATATCATCATTTTTCTTTTATTCTTCCTCCCCCTTTTTGTCATCATCAATAGGGGAGGGTTTGAGCTGAAGTAAAATACCCTGTAAATCTTCCACGGACTTGGACAGAGCCTCTAATTTAGCCAACAACTTAGCTTTGTCCTTCTTCCTTTTCTTATGAAGGAGCTCAAACTGAGTTTGTAGAAACTGCATTATTATTTGAACATCAGTTGTTGCAAGGACAATAGGCTCCTCCGTCCTCTTTTTAAACTCAAAACCTTCCTGACCAGTGGAAGAATGAATTTCCACTATAGGAGAGGCTCTTGAGTGTGCCTCAGGATGTGATAATATGGGCCCCATATCCAAAGGTTGTTGATGACCTATGGAATCAAGGGGGCCAGATTGGGGACCCTGTAAACCTTCTTGGTGTATGGAAGGATCATTGACAGGTCGTGCTAGGGTGTGTAAGAAGAGAAGAGAAGAGGAATGACCAAGGTCGTGTGCTTTGGTGGAAGGGTGGGCTGAGCTGAGTGGTGAGGAGGGGGTAATTTGACCCTGGGGAGAGGTCAGATGTTCTATGTAACCTTTATGTGTCTGTGAAGGCACGGAAATGGGTTCTCTCATGGATAGAGTAGGTATGTGCTGAGTAGACACCATACCCGGTATAGGCTGAATGGGGAAAGTAAGCCTTGAGGTTGACACCTTAAGAGAAGGTGTCTCCCCCTCAGCTCCTGCCGGTGGAGGTATCAGTATGACATAAGCTCCATCATTCTTTTTAGGTGATGGACCACCCTTGGCAGTTCTACGTGTATAGGTGTGGGAAATATCCTTGGTAGCAGTGGGCTGACCAAGGTTGGTTTGAGATTGGAGAGTATATGGAGATGTTTGTGGTGGGGGAGATGTAACACCGCTTCTTAAGACAATTATTTAAATAGAAATTCAGATTTAGCAGCTAAAAATTTTCTATTAAACAACATTAACAACTTATACCGGTGTTACCCAACATACAAGAACCGACCATTGTATCAATTTACATTTACCTAACAAAATATCAAGTGTTCCACGCACAAGGGCTATGTACATCCAAAGCTACCCGCCTCACAGGACTTCTAGTCTTTACCTGAAAAGGGAAATCATAGCACCATTAGCTAACACTTAGCTAGTGAGTACATTCAATCATAAGTATCAATACAGTAAACCATGCATCATACATATCATACATAATAATCATTGCTGGCTTAGCACATAGCGGTGTGCTGACAAGATCAGTAAGAGTCGTGTCTTGCAGGGTAATCAATCCCGCTCTACAACTCAGACCGGGGAATCAGACACGACCAACCGTGCTGGTGGAGGAGCATAAAGCAGTCCACCAAACATCGTTCACAGAACCAGAGGCTCCAAAGGTAATCCAACTACAACCGGCTGATCACCACTCACGTTAAGGAATGGTGGTTCGGCAGAACCTAGGATCTGGGATGCCCTCCGAATCACCGTGTAATCCCGAAGTACTCATGGAATCCAGTTACAACCGACTGCCCTTAATCATGCTTCAGATAGTCTGCAGACAGTGCACATACACATACATACATATGATCCCACTAGGATCCATCATCTTTGTTAGTCCCATGTTTAGAATAATTAGATTTGATGAGACAAACTATAGATATGTATAGATGATAGGTTAAGAGTTAGGAATTATGTAAGTCTGTTATAGACTGACTGGTCAGCTGAAGCTGAGTAGTCAGCGTATAAACAGATATAGAGTTTTCTATGTAAGTACTAGATAGCTCAGTGACTTTTAAGCTGAGATAGGTTTTAAGAGTGAAGACTTGAAGACTTGAAGATTCAAGAACTCAGCTTGACAAGGTCAAGACTGAGTAAGTCAGCTCAGCGTTAGAAGCCAGTTCAGAATTTAAGTAAGTTCTAAATTATGTTATAAACTCTCCATATCTACGACATTTAAATTAGGATATCTAAACCTAATTTAAACTATCTATTAGTTGGATAGAAACCTCAAACGGAATTAATTAGATATGTTCTAATTAAGGAGTTTGTTACGGTTTTAATGAAAAGATAAGTTCTATCTTTAAAATGCGATTTGTTCGTAGATATATCAAGTATAAGTATAAACCTTCTTCTGGGTTTTACATGCAAGAACGAATACGTTTAGTTGTTCTGACGTGTGTATGAGAACAGATACGCGATTCACAACGACGACTGCATAAGTTGCAGAACGTACGGGTGTTCGTGATACTTGATACGCATGTGTTGCGATAACTTTGTAAGTTCAAAGTTCGAGAGAGTTTTCAAGAGTTCTTGTTAATCAGTCTTAACAAGAAATTAGTTTGTGATTCAAGAGTGTTTAGAGAGAGTTGAGGTTATAATCATTGTAACATCAAATCAACATGTTGATTTGATTAGAGAGTGATAATAGTTATTATACTGGTTGATAATTGAATATACATTTGATTAGTTTGTTTGATTGTTTAAAGTGTATTCAACCCCCCACCTTCTACACTGTATCGGTTGCTTGTTCACCCTCTTTGAGACCAACAACTGGTATCAGAGCTAGTTTCTTCATAAGTTGAAGATCAAGATCCGTTGTCAAGAGGTTAAAATGTCTACTTGCAAACAATCAAGTCACATACCAACAATGGCGGCAAAAGGTTGTCCTATCTTTGATGGCACTGACTATCCTATGTGGAAGTTTAGAGCCATGCTATATGTGAAGTCTGTGGATCACAGGATGAGTACCGTGATTCAAGATGGCCTAATCATACTAATGATCCATATTACTGCCACTGAAAAAACTGTTCCCTCTGGAGAACTCCCAAGCCTAAAGCATCCTGGACTGAGGAAGATCGTAAACTGTTCAATATTGATGATAAGGCACAAAACATTATAGCAAATGCTTTAAGAAACCCTATTCTGCATACTGTGGCTGGGTGCCAAACTGCAAAAGAGATGTGGGATACTCTCAGTGTCACGTATGAAGGCACTGACTTGGTCAAGCCACATAAGAAGACAAATCTAAGTCGTTCTTATGAAACTTTCTTTGCTAAAAAGAATGAAACTCTGGCAGATTTGTTTACCAGATTTCAATGCTTGATAAATGATCTGATCTTGGTTGGTGTCAAGAAAGATGAGAATGAGTTGGTACTCAAGTTCTTGGATGTGTTACCAGGACAATTCAATGAGATCACCATTGCACTTCATGCTGGAGGAACCTTAGGAAAATATGATCTTAGATCTATCTATGGTTTCCTTCTAAATCATCAACAGATCATGGAGCAAAAGAAAGTGGCCCAGCAACAACTAAAAGAATCTATAAACAACGCTGGATCTGCATTAATTGTAGAAAAGAAAAAGAAGGGATCTAAAAAGTCTCAAGCTGAGATTGACTCTGAATCTGAATCTGAGGAAGTAAGTCTTAACTTTGGTTCAGATGATGAAGAGATGGATGCTCTTACTGAACAAATGGCAATGTTAGCAAGAAACTTTAGAAAGTTCAGAAGAGAAAGGGGTCAATCTGACAGAAGCAAAAGTGGTAAGTCTACTTTTGATCCTAAGAAAGCTAAGTGCTATAACTGTCAGAGGATAGGACACATAGCTGCTGAGTACAGAGTAAAGAAGGGAGAATCAGCTTCAGTAGCTAACAAGAATGCCTACATAGCTGATAAATATAAAAAGAAATATCAAAGACTCAAAGGCAAACCAGATGAAAACACCAAAGGCCTGCTTGCTGAAACTTGGGATACTGAATCATCTACT
This sequence comes from Dittrichia graveolens, assembly GCA_038502395.1. Lineage (NCBI taxonomy): Eukaryota > Viridiplantae > Streptophyta > Magnoliopsida > Asterales > Asteraceae > Dittrichia > Dittrichia graveolens. Next base: position 57,869,644 of record JARJIL010000003.1, read on the forward strand.
TCAGATGATGATGAGCCAGATAGGTGTTTGATGGCCATTGAGGATGAAGAGGAACAAGTTGACTATGAGTTAGAACACAGTTCCTTTGATGAGGATCTAGCAGAAGCAGCTAAGCTGAGTAAGCAAACCAGTAACTAGGATCCCGCCTTAATGTATAAGGTAAATAACTTTAGCTCTTACACTGATGAACAAAAATGTCTAATGTTCAACTATTTGTTGAATGGCTTCAAAACCTCTCTCACAGTTCAATCTAGTTTGAAAACTGAAATTTCAAAACTAAAAGATGAACTTAAACACTCTGAAACTCTCTTAAATGTTGGTAAAAAGATACAAAGTGATTATGAATGTCAGCTTCATATAAACAAACTTCTAAGTGAAGAACTGCAAGAATCAAAAGAATAAGCTGACAATCTAAGAAAAATCTGTGAATCTTGGTGTAAGTCATAAAGAGAAGCAGAAAAGTGCATTAACCAGCAGATACCAAATCAAGTAAAAGCAGTGCTAGGGGGAGATTATAGTGCTGCTGCTGATGAAATCATCGAAGATCAAGTCAGTCTTGAAGACAAAACGATGAAATCAGATGACATACTCCCAAGAACATTCTTAAGGAACAAGGAAGGGAAACAGGTCAAAACCAATAAATTTGTGAGACCAACCCAAAGTCCTCAAGTTATTCACTCAAATCATCAAGCTGAATGTTCCAGATCCAACAGAAACTGTAAGTCAGTTTTCAAAAGATTGGATTACAATCCGGTGAGAACAACTGTTTTTGATAGAATATCTCATGTTAACTCAAAAAGACATAATTCTCAAGTCATACATGAAAGGATGTCTAAAACAGGAAGTTGTCTGTAAGTCAGACCTCACCAAATAAAGGTAACCATAAAGCTGACAAAGGTAAGTCCAAAGTCAGTGAAAATCAAGTAGACAAACTGTCAAAGAGGATTGAAAGGTTATCCACATCATATGACCCTAAATCTGAATCCAGATTTAATGTTGGAAAACTGAAAGAAATCACCCAAACACCCATCTTTAGAAGAGAATGCTATAAGTGTGGTGATAGAGGTCATGAGGCCAAAGATTATGTAAGTACCAATCTTAGACCTGAAAACGAAAAGGATGATCAGTCCAAAACAAACCCAGAATCTGTTCGAGCTGATAAATCAAACTCCAAAGGATCAGCTAAGTGCTCATCCTCAGGACACACCAAACAGTGGGTTCCAAAGAGAAACTAATACGTTTAGTTGATCATGTGCAGGGCTCCTACAAGTGGTATCTCGATAGTGGATGCTCAAGGCACATGACAGGATGCAAGGGGATTCTAAGTGAATTCCAAAACAATGAAGGACCCAAGTTGACATTTGGGGATAATTCTCAAGGAAGGACTAAAGGTTATGGAAAGATAACTGCTGGAAAAGTCACTTTCAAAAAGGTAGCATATGTTGAAGGCCTTAAACACAATCTGATAAGTATCAGTCAACTGTGTGATAAGGATAATGAAGTCACCTTCAGAAAGCATGCAGGGACAATTTATGATAAGAAGGGAAAACCAATATTAATGACAAAAAAAGAGAGAGATATCTATTTGTTAGATCTCAGTTCCGCAGATCCTTCAACTGAAACCTGCTTGTATTCTAACTTAACTCCCAAGCTGAGCTGGTTATGGAACAAAAGACTGTCTCATTTAAACATCAAATATATTAACAAGTTGTCTAGCAAAGAGTTAGTCTTTGGTCTGCCTAAGATCACATTCGCTAAAGACAAACTCTGCTCAGCCTCTGAAATGGGAAAACATCATAAGGGATCCTTCAAGTCCAAACAGAATTTCTCAATCACAGAACCATTGCATATGTTGCATTTGGACCTATTTGGACCTATCAGCACCCCAAGCCTAAGTGGCAAAAAGTATACTCTAGTGATTACTGATGAGTTCACAAGATTCACTTGGGTAATCTTCTTAAAAGCCAAAAGTGAAGCTGCACATGAGTTAATCAGCTTCATAAGACAAGAAGAGTTGCAAAAGGATAAGTCTCTTAAACAACTCAGAAGTGATCATGGGACTGAGTTCAGAAACTCAATCCTTGAAGGCTTTTGTGAAGAGAAAGGAATTATCCAGAATTTCTCATCTGTAAGAACTCCACAACAAAATGGAGTTGCTGAAAGGAGAAACAGAACCTTAATTGAAGCTGCTAGAACCATGCTATGTGAGGCAAAGCTCAAGCTGAGCTTCTGGGCAGAAGCTGTAAGTACAGCCTGCTATACTCAGAATAGATCAATTATAGTGAAAAGACATGGTAAAACATCTTACGAGATGTATCATGGCAGAAAACCCAACATTGGATATTTCCATATATTTGGTTCAACATGCTATGTGCTAAACCTAAGAGATCAGCTCCATAAGTTGGAACCAAAAGCTGATCAAGGGATATTTGTTGGATATTCTTCAATTTCCAAAGCGTACAGAGTCTGTAATCTTAAAAGAAAGGTAATTGAAGAGTCAGTACATGTTACGTTTGATGAGAGAAGTATTGATGAATCCAACAGAGCTCAAGCTGACTCGGTTAGTCTGAGTGAGCTTGAGAGGAGTAAAGAAGATCTCACATCAAATCCCATGTATGTTATGGATGATTCTGATGATGATGATGATAGTAAATCTGACAAACGTGGATCACTGAAAGAAATTATCAATATTGAAGATAATCAGCCTAAGAATCTCGGTGAATCATCAGGTACATGTCAGATTGAAGATCTAAGTGATCATCAAATTCCTACTCAGACTGAAGAAGTAAGTCCTATTCAGCCTGAGAGACACTGCTCTGACTCAGACCCATAACCTCAGTCTCCTACTATAACCTTCAGAGTATTAAAAGATCATCCTCTTGATCATGTCATTAGGAACGTTGAAGATGGTGTGTTAACTAGATCTAAGGCAAATGCAAACTATGCTGCCTACGCTAGTTTTCTATCTCAAATGGAACCAAAGAAGACTGAAGAGGATCTGAAAGATGAAGATTGGATTGAAGCTATGCAAGAGGAACTGGCAGAATTTCAAAGAAACAAGGTCTGGACCCTTGTCCCTGCTCCCAAAGGAATAACAATTATAGGCACTAAGTGGGTCTATATAAATAAAATGGACAAGGATGGAGTAGTGATCAAAAACAAGGCAAGGCTAGTAGCTCAGGGGTATCGACAAGAATAAGGTATTTATTATGATGAGACCTTTGCCCTTATTGCGAGGATTGAAGCTATAAGGTTGTTTCTAGCCTTTGCAGCCTTCAAAAACTTTAAAGTGTATCAAATGGATGTTAAAAGTGCATTTTTAAATGGAGCACTACAGGAGGAGGTCTATGTGAAACAACCCCCTGGTTTTATTGATGCTAAACATCCAGATTATGTTTATAAGTTGGACAAGGCTTTGTATGGAATCAAGCAAGCTCCAAGAGCCTGGTATGATACACTATCCACCTATCTGCTCTCAAATGATTTTGTCACAGGAAGTATTAACAAAACTCTTTTCATAAGAAAGAGCAGAGGACATGTCATTCTAGTTCAAATTTATGTGGATGACATTATCTTTGGATCAACAAACCAAGATCTGTGTGATTTATTCTCCAAGATAATGTCTAATCAATACAGAATGAGCATGATGGGTGAGATGACATATTTTTTGGGACTTCAAATCTCTCAGAAAGAAGATGGTATATTCATTAATCAGAGCAAGTATGTCTTTGATCTGATTAAGAAATATGGATTAGACTCAAGCCATCCCGCAAAGTCTCCAATGTTACACAATGTCAAGCTACACAAGGACATTGATGGAAACTCTGTATGTCAGACTACATATAGAGGAATGATAGGTTCATTACTCTATTTAACAGCAAGCATACCTGATATAATGTTTGCTACATGTGTTTGTGCACGATATCAGGCTGATGCAAAAGAATCACACTTGCTAGCTGTTAAAAGAATACTCAAATATCTGAAGGGAACACCAAACTTAGGTTTATGGTATCCCAAAGGATCAGGATTTGAGCTGTTAGGGTACTCCGATTCAGACTTCGCAGGATGTGGTCTTGATAGAAAGAGTACTACTGGAGGATGTCAACTTTTGGGTGGAAAATTAGTCAGCTGGACGAGCAAGAAACAAAACTCAGTGGCAATTTCAACATCTGAAGCTGAATATGTAGATGCAGGGAGCTGTTAACCTCAAATACTGTGGATGCAACATCAGCTGAAGGACTTTGATCTGCATTATTCAATGACTCCCATATTTTGTGACAATCAAAGTGCTATTGCCATTACACACAACCTAGTGTTTCACTCAAGAACCAATCACATTGAAATAAGACATCACTTCATCAGAGATATTGTAGAAAAGGGAAAGATAGAGTTAGTCTTCATTGAGACTGAAGATCAGCTTGCGGATATCTTCACGAAACCAATAGAAGGCACAAGATTTACAACTCTACTCAGCAAGCTTGGAATGCTCAACCCTTAATTGGTATGTTCCGTTCTTTATCTATGTTTAATATTTGCTAAGTGCTATATTTGATTAAGTGTCAAAATCTGAACTAAGTGCTCAAGCTGAAGCTGAGTGATTCACATAAGTTGAACGTTCAGGATCAGCTGAGTGCTTCATATAAGCTGAACGTTCAGGATCAGCTGAATACTCCATATAAGCTGACTATTCAGGATCAGCTGAGTAATCAGTTCCAAAGTGTGGTGAGTTCCACGAGTCTAGGTTAGTCCTAACAATACGGTAAGTCCAATAATATGGTAAGTCCAACATATTTACGATGTGTCCGGTAAATAAACGTTAGTAGTTCAGAAATTTTTTCTAATATATATTTTTTAATAAAACATCTTTTCAATATAACAGTGTGCGTTTGGGTAACTAACAATAAATGTAACCGTTGTAACAAACTGTGTAGAAGTTTTTATGGTAACGGTCATATTTATTACCCTCAGATAACGGTAACTTTTCTCTCACATTGAAAAGGTATAAATAAGAGAGATTTTTCATCATATTTCGTTTAAACTTCCAAAATATTCTTCTCTCTTAAACCCTAACGTTGCTGTGTGCAGAGTTCATTACTAAGTGCTTATTACTCTAAACCTGACTGAACAAATGATTCGTGGAGGAAATTTAAAGAACAATGCACTCCCCACCTACAAATAAAACAACGTCATCGCCTGTACCGACATTCCAAAGTCCAAAATTGGCAGGGGATATGAGGAGTGGGTCTCCTACATTCGCAAGGGTCCCTCGCACATGCATTTCTTCGTGGACCTGCTGTGCTCATCCCTCAACTTCTCATGGAATTTTGGTATACGTGTAAACTCGATGTAACCCAACCGGTTATACGGGGCACAGTCCTAAGTGGACAAGTGGCGATAGAAGTCGATGCAAACTGTCTCCGCAGAATTCTTCATCTCCCGATTCATAATCAATATGAAGCGACGGTTTCTAGGGAAACATCACGAAGTGTTTTACCTTTAATGAGTCATCCTCAAGTTATTGGCGTCGTACGGAAATCTGTTTTTCCAGACGGCATGGGGATTTATGGTATCCACTGTGGTTCGTTCCCTTGGATACAAGGTGGGTAGCCTAGATAATGTAAATGACTTTGATATGCAATTATTATACAACTTATTTTATGATCAACGAGTGGATTACGCTGAGTTGATCTTTGAGGCATTCAAGTCATTGGTGACCAAGAACATCAGGGACACTATTGTACCCTTTGCAAGATTCATATCCATGGTCATCGAGGACAGGTTGGCTAGAAGATATAATGCTCAATATGAGTCAATTCCTACTCCTGTTCTCAGCTACAGGATGTTTGCCCATGATATTTTCCCTGGGCACCCTACTTTGAGTGCTCAGATGAGGGCGTATGTACAGCTTCCGACTCCTGAGTCAAGTGAAGCTGAGACAAAGGAAGAAGCTGTAGAAGATGTGGGTGACGATGTTGGTCCTGAGGCTGAGTCTCCTCAAGCTGATCAAACTAGGACTCAGTTCAGACCTCGTACTCAAATAATTTCATCCACCACTTGGAGTTCTGAGCAAAGGAGTCTGTTTCCTAGCTTTGAGTCTCCACTGCTAGGTGCAGCAGGTATGATTTCTCAACCCTTATCTCATTCTCTCTCTTTTACTTCTCCATCTCCAAACTTAGGAGATAGGAATGAGTCAATCCTAACTCAGTCTAACCCCTCTCCTCTACCTCAAACATCTCCATCTATTTTACAATCTACAGCCAACCTTGGTCAGCCCACTGCTACCAAGGATATTTCCTACACCTATACGAGGAAATCTGCCAAAGGTGGTCCTTCACCTCAAAAGGACACTGGAGTTGATATCACATTGATACCTCCACCGGCCGGAGCCGAGGGAGAGACACCTTCTCTTAAGGTGCCAACCTCTAGGATCAGTTCAACCCTTAAGCCTATACCGGGTATGGTGTCTACTCAGCCCATACATACTAGTGCCATGGGAGAGCCTACTTTTGTGGCTTCACAGCCCCATAAAGGTAACATTGAAATACTGACCAATCCCCAGGGTCAATTACCCCCTCCTCACCAATAAGCCTAGCTCACCCCAATGTCATACCTTAGGAACTTGGTCATACTTCTCTTCTATTCTCACACACTCTCGCACGACCTGTCAATGAACCTTCCATACACCAGGAAGGTTTACAAGGTCTCCATTATGGCCCCCTTCATTCCATAGGTCTTCACCAACCTTTGGATATGGGACCCACGTCCTTACCTATTGAGGAACACTCAACAGCTACTCCTACGGTGGAAATACACTCTTCCACTGGACAGGAGGATGTTGACGTGAGACGAAGACCTGAGGAGTTCAAGCTGATGAAAACCGATGCTCAAGTCATTATGGACTATTTACAAACTCAGTTTGAGCTTTTTCACAGTAAGAGGAAAGCTGACAAAGCCAAGTTGATGTGCAAACTTAATGATTTGTCAACTTCAGTTGCCAACTTGAAAAGCTTCATGTCCAAACTCAGACCCTCCCATATTGATGATGACAAAAAGGGGGAGAAAGAATCAAAGAAGTATGATGATAAGGTTGAGGGGGAGAATACGGAGGAAGTACAATTTGAACAAGCTCATGATCAGTTCATGAGTACTGTAGATCAGCCTTCTCAACAACAACAGGCTCCAATAGTCCAAATAACCACAACTTCACAAGCTCAACCAGAAACTCCACTTGAAGAAACATCTCAAGCTGTTCACACCAATCTTCCTCAAGCTAATTTGCCAAAATTTTTTGAAGCTGAGTCCGTTCCAACTTCACAAATAGATAAAGGGAAGAGTAAGGTGTTTGAGATGGTAAAAAGAAAGAAAAGAAGTGTTATGCCTTTAGCAAAAAAAAGAAAGGTCATCATTGCTGATCCTGAGCCTGAGCAACAGGGTAAGTCTCAATTAGTTGCACATGAGTCTGACTCAAGTGATGAAGCTGATGCAACACATAAAGCCAGTAACATACTTGGTGAGGAAATGTTACAAGAGATGGCTAAAGAACTAGGCGTAACAGTGGAGAAAATAAAAGAGCAGCAATGACAAGCTGAAGTTCAACGAGAAAGGGCTAAAGCTAAGGCTGCCAGAGCTGAAGCTGAAGCTGATTATTCTGGTCCAAGAGCTGCCCCAATTCCCTACTCAGATGTGGATCTAAGGCATTGTTATAAAAGAACACATTTTAATAACAAGATTGAATCAATTACACTGAGTAGAAAAGGAGAATTGGTAATCATCAACTTTGTACTAGACAACAAACAAGAAATTGGTCTAGATATGAGATGTCTGTACAAGTTGGGATTCTCAGAGCTGAAGACAGTAGCCACAACTATCAAGCAGATGAAAAAGAGTCAAATCAGACAAGAGATAGTTGATGTGCTTAAGACAATCTTCATAAGAATCGATCAGCTAGGTGAGATTCCTGCTGATGAAATTGATACCTTTCTTAATCGAGGTAAAGCTGCAAGAGTTAGAGCAGCAAGCCAGCGAGCTAAAAGAGACATCATTTTACAAGTTCCAGAGGAAGTTGAATTCAGAGAGAATACTTATATCACTCAACCTTTGGAAGGATTCTTGTATCTTGAAGTGGAAGGTAATCAATGTTTCTTGAAAGTAACAGATCTTCATTTGGAAAATCTGGAATTAATTCTGTACTTGAGAATTCTATGTGATGACTTAATTCAGAACTCGGTATTCAGATATCATCTCAACAAAGAAATTAGATAAAGAAAAGCTGAGATGAAAGAAATGCCTGAAGGTGAAGAAATTATGGTTGATGTTATCAAGAAAGCTGCAATTTGGGAACTTAAATGTTCTGATATGTGGTTAGAAGTTGAAGATTACGTTGAGTAAATAGATTAGTTCTATGTTTTTGTTAGCACTAAGTGAGCAGAAGCTAATCATAAAGATTAAGCTAAAATGTAAATGATATGTTCATAAATACAAAATGAAGTTTGATATGTTCAACTGTTTTATTATTTGATATGTTCAAAAATAATGTTTGATATATTCAAACAGACAGCTTTGTAAGTTTAAGCTGATGATTGATATGTTCAATTGTAAACTAATAAGTTCAGTAATATAAGTTTTGTATGTTCAGAACTTAAATTTCTTTTGGTAAGTTCAGAATCTAAGTACTTATATATTCAAATACTTAGAATACAAGTGTTACAATAGATTTGTAACATAAATATCTTGTAAGTTCAAGATACGTGAATAAGTATGGATCAGTTCAATACTTATGTCAAGAACTAACTTTGGTCAGTTCCAGAGTGGTTCAACATAATTCTATTGACCTATAACTTATTTGATTCAATGTTTTTTCATTATCAAATATGGGGAGATTGTTAGTCCCATGTTTAGAATAATTAGATTTGATGAGACAAACTGAAGATATGTATAGATGGTAGGTTAAGAGTTAGGAATTATGTAAGTCTGTTATAGACTGACTGGTCAGCTAAAGTTGAGTAATCAGCGTATAAACAGATATAGAGTTTTCTATGTAAGTACTAGATAGCTCACTGACTTCTAAGCTGAGATAGGTTTTAAGAGTGAAGACTTGAAGACTTGAAGATTCAAGAACCCAAGATTCAAGAACTCAGCTTGACAAGGTCAAGACTGAGTAAGTTAGCTCAGTGTCAGAAGTATGTTCAGAATTTAAGTAAGTTCTAAATTCTGTTATAAACTCTCCATATCTACGACTTTTAAATTAGGATATCTAAACTGTGACAACCGTCAATTAGAATTTCAGGTTAGCTTCTAGAAAACTTTAATATAGGTTTTTAATAGCTACAAATAGTATTAATAACATAAATTATTTTGTAGAAACCTTTTTGTTAGAACCTAGAGGGGGGGTGAATAGGTTATATGCCCACTTTTTGAAGTCTTTAACAATATTTGCAAGTAATTAAAGAGTTTAACGAAGAAAGATATCACCAATGAAGTAGTTTGGACACAATGATTTATAGTGGTTCAAGCAAGGGTTAACAACCTTGCTCTACATCCACTCCTTGGCCTCACCCACCAAGAGTTGCTCCACTATCTTCTCTCTTTGAAGGTAGAGATAAACCTTTTACAACTTCTCTTTTTAGCTTACAAGAATTACACTTCACTCTTGCAAACAAGGTTAAGATAAACCTCACTTCACTCTAATTGGAAAGGCTAGAGTTGATCCTCACTTCTCTCTAATTCTATAGGCTAGAGATTATCCTCACATTATTACAAATGTATATGAATGTAATGAAGTATATGAACTTGAAGACTTTCACTCTTGCTTGATTCTTGATCTTGAAAGATTGAATTATCAAGGAATATGAGCTCACAAGATTTTTATGTATTTTGAGTTTTTTCAGATTGCAAGAGGTTGATAAAACACAAGACTTGAGTTACCTTAAATAAGGAAAAAGATGCAAGCTCAAAAAGTGTCCAGACTGTCTACGGTCGATCCACGGTCGACCGTGGCATCGACCGTCGGCCTGCTGGAACTTTTTGAGACTTGTCAATATAGACGTTGGCCTTTTACCAAAACCACACACAACCCATTTTTACCATAAAAATGCACTGAAAAGAAGCTTTAGAAAAGTTGGGTTAGTGCCATACTTCTTAAGTTTGAATTTAATCATAAAAATGGTAGTTTAGAAACCAAATGCACAAAGCATGTTGGAAGTTTACCTCTTTGAAAGATTTCTTTTGCTAAATATGATTTTGGCTTATTTCAATAAAAGATTATGTTTAGTATTTGCCAAAATAGGAATTCATTTGCTTTGACTACCAAGCTTGTGATTTTATAAAAAGTTTCTCAATTTTTATAAAAGTTTTTATAAAAATTATTTTATAAAAACTTAAACTCATTTAATTATTTATTTTGTAAGCTCATAAACTTTGAACGTTTATTTGTAGGAGAATTCAACATCGGCTTCTAGTTGAACTCGGATCTTAACGATTGAAGCTTGGCCATTTGATGAAGCTTATTTTGTAGATCATAGATGAGAATATATTTGATTGAATATATATATATATATGTATATGTGCACATATGTTAATGTTAGTACATACAATTATATAAACAAGTTATATATTTTTGTGTCAACAAAAGAGGATATATTTGTAAGCCTATTTTTCCCAACAATCTCCCCCTTTTTGTTGAAGACAAAAATTTATAACTTGTATAAGAATTGTATATATAACTTTAACATGTTAACATGTGCATATATACATATATATTTATATATTCTTCTATCTTCTATATATTCTTCTATCTTCTCCCCCTTTTTTGTCTTAAACAAAAAGGAGACTCCCCCTTGACATAAGCTCCCCCTTGAACGTAGATCTCCAAATCTTGATTTGGATGAGCTAGAGTACATACAAAATTCTACCAAGGACTTGCACGAGTGATGTGAGCATAGCCAATATTAATCACAATACATGTTATATGGAAAACATGCATATCAAACCACAAAACGTACATCATAGCATAAAATATTGTAGCACATGACCAACATAAATACCAAATTGTCTGAATACATAGAAATAAATTGTTTGAAAGACAAATGTGGTAATCATAAAACATAGACTCATGATTGAGACGGCTCACCCCCATCGGTTCCGGAATTACATTTAAGAGCATTCATAATTGATCTCAACATGCCCTTTACCCCTTTCATTTCTTTACGGAGGGAGCGAGTTTCATTCCGTAAAGCATTCACATTGCGATTTAGTGCTGCAATTCGTTCATCGGTAGTGCCTTCAACCATGCCGAAATCCAGAGGAATTGAACTCTCCGCTTCACCTTCCTCCTCTTCACCAAAGGTGAATTTGTCAATCTCGGCTTCCGTATCTCCGGAAGAGGAAGAGTGTGCCCGTTTCGTCCCTTTGTGGGAAGACATCTTGCGATGTGTCGCAAGGTCGATGGGCATGGAGGATCCCGAAATTGAGACAATGCGAGAAACATCCGGTAGATTCGTAAAAAGAAGAGATAGAAGACGGCCATAGGGAAGAACCCTACGACTTGTCACGAGACCACTCATGCATTTAGCAAGAATGTGCGTGAGGTTGATCTCGGTCCCCGTTTTAAGAGCATGAAGAAGAACAGCTTGAATAGCACTTATTTCAGAATGATTCCCAGATTTGGGAAAGATATTGGAATCAATGATTTTGTTCCAAACGGCACATTCGGGAAGAAGATCTCTTCCGAAAAGATTGGTTGTAGTGTGGGGAACATTTGGTTTGCAAATTGACCCAATGATTTCAGGAATGGTGAAGACGGGTGGAAGGTTTGTGAGGCTATGACCGGTATGTTAGTATTTGAGGCCAGAGGATGGGATGTGTAGAATCCTACCTAGTTGGACAAGAGTGAAGGTAAAGTCCTTACCTTCAATGTTGAAGGTGATTACTTCATCATCCTCATTATAGATGAAGGAGGCATAAAATTCATAGAGACGATTTTTATAAATGACATTTGAGAGAGAAAGGAAAATAGTCCACCCAATAGCCTCAAAGGTGGCTTGGGTCCTATATTGGTCAAGTTGATTGACCGCAACTACACGACCCTCGTTTATGGCCCGTTTCTTTAGAGCATTGGCGGATTGACGAGGGGTAGGGTTGTCGAGTTTTCTTGAAGACGATGTGCGAACACGTGGCATGATTATCTATAGAGACAATAATTATATGATTAAGTACAAATATATAGTATTAGAACTAGTGTGTGCCTAAATTTGAGAAGATTTGATGAATCATGTGGTTACTAAGGTTAGTTGATGTAGATTAAGCAAAACTACATTGACTTTAGACATTAAAAGTCAAAACATAAAAATTTAAAAGTTCAAAAAATTTCCAGTGGGCTTACGGTCGATGCACGGTATCGACCGTGGATCGACCGTCGTTGGTCTGGATTTTTGGTGATAATCTGCGGTCGAAGTAAGGTCGACCGTGGTTCGACCGGCAGTGGACTTTTTTCAAGATTTCATTTTTGTCCCTTTTTGACATGATATGCATACACTAATTGAATCTTATAATAATAACTTAGACATCATCTATATTTAAAATTGAACCCATCATTTTCATATACCATTTACTACTCAACAAACCTAACATATTTTCTTTTCCAAAAGTCAACCTAATCCTAAGATCGACATGATTCTTTGGTGCAAAGAGAGAGCCCTAAGAAAAAGGAAGAAGAGATAAACTTATACCTTGAACAAGAAATTCGTGAGGAAGGGAAAAGGCAAGAGAGGATGAGTCTTCAACCGTGGATCAACCGTGAATCCAACCGTGCCTTCGATTACCGCTTCAACCGTAGTAAAAACCTTGATTTTTGAGGTAATTTTTAAGCTCTTAGTTGTTAATGGCGGCTAGGGTTTGTGTAGGGAAGAGAAAGTGTAACAAAGAGAGAGTAAAATAGGGTTAAAAATCGTCAGGTACCCTACGGTCGATACACGGTCGACCATGATATCGACCACGCCCTTTTTAAGTCTGTTTTGGTGTTTCTGCAGTACCCCGACGGTCGAGACACGGTCGACCATGGTATCGACCGCGTGTTTCTCAATCTTTTGGCAGTGCCCCTACGGTCGATACATGGTATCGACCGTGGTTCGACCGTAGAGCCACTGGGTAGCATTTTTTTGCTTTTTTTCAGTTTTTAGGTGTTTATCTCTTAAGGTACATGTTCCATCATCCCCAAACCAAGTCTTAATGTGTCAAATACTTCCTTTTTTAGTTGTTTAGTGAATATGTCAGCAATATTTTCACATGACGTAACTTTTTCTAAGCTTATGTTGCCTTTTTGCACATTATCACGTAGAAAGTGATGTCTAATTTCGATGTGTTTAGTTCTTGAATGCAATACAGGATTTTTACTTAAATCAATGGCACTTTTATTATCACACATAATAGGAATTTTGGATAGATGTACCTCATAGTCCAATAAAGATTGTTGCATCCATAAGACCTGAGCGCATGCTCTTCCGGCGGCTACATATTCGGCTTCGGTTGTTGACAAGGCAACGGATGTTTGCTTTTTCGAGAACCATGAGGTAAGTGCCAATCCAATAAAGGCACATACTCCACTTGTACTTTTTCTATCCAAGTAGCATCCACCGAGATCCGAATCCGCCTAGCACATTATATCTAAGCCGCTCCACTTTGGATACCACAATCCCAAGTTGATTGTTCCTTTAATGTATCGGAATATTCGTTTGACGGCCTCATAGTGTGATTTCTTTGGATTTTCCTAAAAACGAGCACACACACATACACTATACATAATATCGGGACGACTTGCCGTTAGATAAAGCAAGCTCCCGATCATACCACGATATATTGTACTATCAAATCATTCACCCTCTTCATCTTGTGTCAAGTGTGTGTTTGTAGCCATAGGTGTACTCATTGGTTTCACATTTTCAAAATCGAATTTCTTAAGCATGTCTTTAATATACTTCAGTTGATTTATGAATGTACCATCTTCATATTGTTTTATTTGAAGTCCAAGAAAGTAATTCAATTCACCCATCATACTCATTTCAAATTCATTATGCATAAGTTTTGAAAATTCATCACACAAGTCTTGGCATGTTGATCCAAATATGATGTCATCCACATAAATTTGTACAAGCAAGATGTCATCTTTTATTTTCTTTGTGAACAATGTATTATCAACTTTACCCATATTATATTCATTTTTCAACAAGAATGATTTTAATCTATCACACCAAGCTCTAGGAGCTCGTTTAAGGCCATACAATGCATTTCTAAGTTTATATACATAAGATGGATGAATGGGGTCTTCAAAACCGGGAGGTTGACATACATAAAGTTCTTCATTTATAAACCCGTTTAAAAAAGCACTTTTGACATCCATTTGATATAGTTTGAAATTTTGAGCACAAGCATAAGCAAGTAGAATCCTTATGGATTCTAATCTAGCAACCGGAGCAAAGGTTTCATCATAATCTATTCCTTCTTGTTGGTTATATCCTTGGGCTACTAGTCTAGCTTTGTTTCTAGTGATATTTCCATTTTCATCAACTTTGTTTCTGAAAACCCATTTAGTTCCAATTATTGTGTGACCACTAGGTAAAGGTACTAAGTCCCAAACTTGGCTTCTAGTGAATTGATTTAACTCTTCTTGCATTGCCATTACCCAATTTTCATCTTTAATTGCCTCTATAATATTTTTGGGTTCTATGTGTGACACAAAGGCAAAGAAAGTATTAAGGTTTTGGGCTTGGGATCTAGTGAGTCTTTGATTCAAGTTTCCTATGACTTGAGTTATTGGATGGTTCCTATTTTCTTTAATTTCATTTTCATTACTTGTGGTTTTGTTATCTATTATTGGGATTTGAACACTATGATGATTTATGTCTAATTTTGAGAGTTGTTGTTCTATGGCTTCTTCTTCTAATTTGTCATCATCTACTAAGGGTTGAGTCTTAGGAGGAAGTGGAGATTCATCAAGTGTGACATTAAGGGATTCCTCCACAACCATAGTGGATTTGTTTAATACTCTATAGGCTTTACTATTCAAGGAGTATCCTAAGAAGACACCCTCATATGCTTTAGGATCAAATTTTGTCAAGTAGTCTTTGGTATTAAGGATATAGCATTTACTACCAAATACCTTAAGATGTCCTAAGGATGGTTTTCTACCTTTGATGATTTCATAGGGTGTTTTATTTAGCATTGGTCTAATCAAGACTCTATTTAGGATGTATGTAGCCGTTGAGACCGCATCGCACCAAAACTTTTGTGGAATGGATTGTTCATTTAGCATTGTCCTACTCATTTCTTGTAAAGTCCTATTTTTCCTTTCAACAACCCCATTTGATTGGGGAGTGCGAGGAGCCGAAAAGTTATGAGACACTCCATGTTTTTCACAAAATGCTCCAAATTGCGCTTCATTGTCAAATTCTCTTCCATGGTCGGTACGAATTGAAATGATCGTACAACTAAATTGGTTTTGAATTGATGTATATCTAGAAAAGTCATGTACAACAACTAGTGTGTAGAAGTTTCCCCCATAACTTTGAATTGATGAAGGGCCAAAAAGATCCATATGCAATAGTTCAAGACATCTTTTTGTAGTTATAGCATTTTTAGATTTATGAGATGAATGTACTTGTTTTCCTATTTTACATGCATCACAAAAATGATTATCGAATTTAATATTTGGTAAGTCTCTAACAAGCTCATTTCTAGTCAACGTTTGTAGTAGTCTCATGTTGGCATGACCTAGTCTTCTATGCCATAATGTTGAATTATCAATTATAGATGCAAGACATACTTGTGTGTTAGGATTATCACCAAGTCTACATGTATATAGTCCATTTCTCCTAACACCTTTTACTAAAACTTTATCATCTTTGCATATTAAGCTTTCATGTTTGGTGAATTTAACATTTAGATCTTTATCACATAGTTGACCAATACTTATTAAATTGTAAGCTAAACCACTAACATGCTCAACATTCAAGAATTTGATATTGTCATGAAGAATGTTACCTTTACCAATCACCTTTCCTCTTAGATTGCTTCCAAACACAACATGTCCTCCATCATACTCCTTGTATGAGGTGAAGAGTTCTTTATTACCGGTCATGTGTTTTGAACAACCACTATCAAGAATCCATTCATGAGACATATTCTCACTTTTATTACAGCCCTACACATATGAAGTTTTCATTCAAGCTTTTGGTACCCAATGTTTCATGGGTCCTGGATGGTTAGCATCAAAAACTCCTATTCTAATCCATCTTTGTGTGATTCTAAAACTTTTATAATACCATGTGTTCTTAGGGTTTATGGATTGAGAGTATTTTGGTTTTTGAGTCACATTTGATTTAGGTTTCTTGAATCCAAGTCCATGCTTTGTTGTTGGATATAAAACTTTCTCATTAACTCATTACTTGCAACCTTGGGCATACAAGTGGAAGAGCTAGAGACAATGTTTACATTTTTGTTCTTTTGAAAATTCCAGTGACCCGACGGTCGATGCACGGTATCGACCGTGGAGGTCTTGGATTTTTTCTTTCCCTTTTTCTTTCACAAATTGGATGGTTTTCAAGTGACTTATTGGCATGTTGTTTGAGTGCCAAGAGAATCCAATGCCACCCTTATCTTTTGATGATTTTTGAATCTTTAACATTTTATCTAACTTTGTTGAACTATTCTCAAATTTTGACAGTGTGATTGTATCCAAGTTTGTTTTTAGCTTACTCTCCAAATCTTTTATGCTTGTATGTGTATGAGATGCAATTTTGTTTTCTAGATCTTTTATCTTTATAACTAAGTCATCATTTTCATTTTTCAACTTGATATTTTCCTTTTTCAAACTTTTATTCTCATTTTTTAACTCCTCATTTTTAGTAAGTATTTTTGAGCTAAAATCACATAATTGATCATATTGATGGCCATTATTGTCACTATAGTAGCTAGAATCGGAGTGTACCTCACTTGTCTCAAAGGCCATGAGACATTTTTCTTCTTTTGTTTCTTCTTGGTTTTCATCACCACTATCACTCCATGCACCTCCTAGGAAGGCTTTGTGATTTTCCTTTTTCTTTGAGGCTACCTTTGGACAATCACTTATGAGATGTGAAGAGTCTCCACATCCATAGCATTCTCTAGATGATTTCTTTTCTTTCTTGGCATCCTTGGCTTGCTTGTACTTCTTAGGATCAAATGGAGCTTTCATATGCTTGCCTTTTCTTTTGAAGAACTTTTTAAAGTTCCTCACCATCATGGCATACTCTTCATCCTCATCACTATTTGTTTCATCTCCTTCATCACTAGAGGAATCTTTGATATGTTTGGCTTTAAGTGCAATGGACTTGCTCTTCTCTTTCTTTAGCTTGGCAATCTCATCATCCTTTTGCATGATCACTTCATACACTTTGAGATTTCCTATTAGCTCATCCATTTGAAGTATGTTCAAATCTTTTGACTCCTCAATAGCCGTCACCTTTGCCCTCCATTTTGGTGAAAGAGCCCTAAGAAACTTTCTTACAATCTTTTTGTTAGAGTAAGTAGTCCCAAGTGACTTGAGACTAGTAACAATAGTATTAAACTTTGCAAAAGCTTCATCAATTTTCATATCATCTAGTATTTGAAATTGTTCATATTGTTGCACAAGTAATTCAATTTTGTTATCTAGAACTTAGGCATTTCCTTGATGTGTGGTGACAAGAGATTTCCAAATAGCATTGGCACTTTCACACATAAACACTCTTTCAAATTCTTTTCTAGGCAAAGCATTGTTAAGAAAGAGTTTTGCTTCAAAATTTTTAGAAACCATTTTCTTATCCTCTTGATCCCATTTTTCTTTAGGAAGTGGAACAAAGGCATCTTGTTTGGAATCAAAGGTTTTTGGTACATAATCCCCTTCTTCAATAATATCCCAAAGATCAACATCTTTGGCTTTGACATAAGTCATGAATCTTTGTTTCCAATAACAAAACCCTTCTTCTTCAAGAAGTGGAGGTCTAACCATAGAATTCCCCTCTACATAATTTTGTCCCATTTTGTCAAGTCAAAAATTTTTGAAAATAAAATTTTTTAGAAGATTTAAAACGACTTTTCAAAAATTATCTAGAGCAACTTGCTCTGATACCAATTGTTAGAACCTAGAGAGGGGGTGAATAGGTTATATGCCCACTTTTTGATGTCCTTAACAATATTTGCAAGTAATTAAAGAGTTTAAGGAAGAAAGATATCACCAATGAAGTAGTTTGGACACAATGATTTATAGTGGTTCAAGCAAGGGTTAACAACCTTGCTCTACATCCACTCCTTGGCCTCACCCACCAAGAGTTGCTCCACTATCTTCTCTCTTTGAAGGTAGAGATAAACCTTTTACAACTTCTCTTTTTAGCTTACAAGAATTACACTTCACTCTTGCAAACAAGGTTAAGATAAACCTCACTTCACTCTAATTGGAAAGGCTAGAGTTGATCCTCACTTCTCTCTAATTCTATAGGCTAGAGATTATCCTCACACTATTACAAATGTATATGAATGTAATGATGTATATGAACTTGAAGACTTTCACTCTTGCTTGATTCTTGATCTTGAAAGATTGAATTATCAAGGAATATGAGCTCACAAGATTTTTATGTATTCTGAGTTTTTTCAGATTGCAAGAGGTTGATAAAACACAAGACTTGAGTTACCTTAGATAAGGAAAAAGATGCAAGCTCAAAAAGTGTCCAGACTGTCCACGGTCCATCCACGGTCGACCATGGCATCGACCGTCGGCCTGCTGGAAATTTTTGAGACTTGTCAATATAGACGTTGGCCTTTTACCAAAACCACACACAACCCATTTTTACCATAAAAATGCACTGAAAAGAAGCTTTAGAAAAGTTGGGTTAGTGTCATACTTCTTAAGTTTGAATTTAATCATAAAAATGGTAGTTTAGAAACCAAATGCACAAAGCATGTTGGAAGTTTACCTCTTTGAAAGATTCCTTTTGCTAAATATGGTTTTGGCTTATTTCAATAGAAGATTATGTTTAGTATTTGCCAAAATAGGAATTCATTTGCTTTGACTACCAAGCTTGTGATTTTATAAAAATTTCTCAATTTTTATAAAAGTTTTTATAAAAATTATTTTATGAAAACTTAAACTCATTTAATTATTTATTTTGTAAGCTCATAAACTTTGAACGTTTATTTGTAGGAGACTTCAACATCGGCTTCTACTTGAACTCGGATCTTGACGATTGAAGCTTGGCCATTTGATGAAGCTTATTTTGTAGATCATAGATGAGAATATATTTGATTGAATATATATATATGTATATGTGCACATATGTTAATGTTAGTA
This sequence comes from Dittrichia graveolens, assembly GCA_038502395.1. Taxonomy (NCBI): domain Eukaryota; kingdom Viridiplantae; phylum Streptophyta; class Magnoliopsida; order Asterales; family Asteraceae; genus Dittrichia; species Dittrichia graveolens. The sequence continues at coordinate 57,888,998 of JARJIL010000003.1, forward strand.
CATACAATTATATAAACAAGTTATATATTTTTGTGTCAACAAAAGAGGATATATTTGTAAGCCTATTTTTCCCAACACTTTTATCCCCTAAAAATCCCAGCGATGTGCTTAAAACCTTCAAAAACCGTAAAATCGGTAAAACCGCCTAATTAAAAGTCCATATTATAAATTTTATATAACAATCAAAATAATAAGAACTAAACACATCATTACATATATTATCTGTCCCAAATATAAAACTTATATAAATACCAACAAAACTAATCAAAAACTTGTAAGTATTGACTTTAATTGAACCACCAATGTACAAAATACATCCAACACACACACATTATACATATTAATTAAACAGAAGATAATAATAATAATAATAACAATATTAATATCAAAATTTGGCCAGCCATGTCCCACCTTACAAACCCACTACAACACTCTATCTACATGCATATATTCTAGTCATCTTCCACTCATTTGCACCACCTCACTCTCTCTCTCTCTAAGCCCATTCTCTCCACCTTCTCTCTACATTCCAACCCCCAAATCAGCTGCAAATCATCATAAGCTTCCATATTTTAAAGTTTTCTTTAAGGATTGAAGTAAAAGATTCAAAGTAAGCAAGCATAGGTAGCAATATCTTGGGTAATCTCTTCATTTTTTGCATTTTTCTTAGTTTTTCTTCAAGATTTCTTGAGTTTCTGAAATTTTATGAACATCAAAGTGTTTTGATGATGATACATTCACTAAAAACATAAAAATGTTCAACTCAAAAACAAAACTTTATGAATCAAGCAACAAGAACTCAAGAAATTAGTGTTTTTATGCACATGCATGTGGTTTTCTTTGAAGGATCTATCATGATATGATCATGCATAGAATTTTTGTTTTAAAATCTGGAATATTTGAGTAATCAAGTAAATAACATGATAAAATCATAATATTGGTGGTGATGTACACAAAATGTAAGCTATTAGTTGATATGGTGTAAAGATCTGATTCTGGCAGAAAGTTTGTGTTAACTTAAAATGACCATAACTTAATGAATATTTAACCAAACGATTTGATTCTTTTTTTAAAAGTTTTATATCTGTGTTGAACTTCATTTCCAAGTGGAAATTCAAGATTTCATGAGGATTCAACCCTCCAACCACGTGTATCAAGCCATATATGTCAGAAAGCTCACTGTTCAATAAAGTGACACAATTGCATGGTTGTTAAACCACTCAAATATTATTCAAATAAATTTGTTTTTCTTCTTGATATTTAATTTAATGAGTTATATTTCAAATAAAGTTAACCTCACTCAATAATATTAATTTTTGACCCATTAACTATGTAAAATAAATTGCATGCACAAAACTGAGAAATCTGGATAATTTCATGGATGAACTTTAATCAATCATAACTTGGTACACAGAAACTTAAAAATGGTCAAATTTTTTTTAAAAGTTACATTATCGAGTAGAAATTTAACTCAATTTGAATCATCTAAAAATAAGGTCGTTTGGTCACTCACACCCTTAACACAATATGAGAGTGTTAACTAGATTTTGACCAGTGATCTCTAAATTTAAATAAATCAAATAAAACACCTATAAATCTTTAAAAATTCTAATATGTTTACAGTATTCTCTAAAGTCATATTTTAATAACATATAAAAACTTGGAACCTTAAATAATTCGTTAGGATACTAAACATTGCACCAAAGTACAACCGATGAAGCTGACAGAAAAGGACTTGCACAGTAAATAAAGAAGAATAAAATATTTATGATTAGGACTTGAAAAATAATAATTAAAGTATAAAAATCATATAAATAAGATAGAAACACCTAAAAAGTAAATATAAAATATAAAACATAAAATATAAATGTATTCTCATGAAATAAAGTTGGGTAAATATATATATATAATTGTAACATATAACGATATCACTATAAAATCAATATAAACAATACAAGATTAATTGTTAATTTTAATAACTAGAATTTGGGGACTAATAATAGGATATTATTCCACTAGGAAGGAAGCACCGCGGGAATTCAAGACCTTACGAATTATTTTAAGAACGCGTTAGACTTTGTCAGGTGAGTATTCACGGCCCCACTTTTTATTGTTTTGAATATTTTTTTGGGGGAAAAGCATACTACTATTTAAATCATCGGTTGATCTGTTTATCAAACTGTTATATTATCTTCGCACTTTGGTAAATATGCTTATGTTTAACGATTATGAGTTTCTCTCTTTATGTAAGTCCCACCGTTCAACACTACCTATTAACTCATTGTATCGAGCCGTTAGTAATCTAAGGATAGCGCTATTAGGTTGACACCCACTTACTTGTGTAAGTGCATAATTACTGTGAAACAGGCTCTGTTTATTACTCTATGGGCATTCAGTCAGTAGGCTTAGGTAGTGGGCTCTTTGCGTTAGCATTCTACATATACTTATACCACGTGTAAACTAAACAACCGATTTACATACTCATCGTTCAGTGATGAACAATTTTGGCATTAAAATCTTATTGTATTGCATATCAAAACCTGTGATCTCACCAACTATTTCTATAGTTGACACTCTCTTTATCATGCTTTTCAGGAAATCATTATTATGTGGTCAGCACCTGTTTGGCATGCATGTGGCAGCATTATCTAGCAATTTACATTATGTTATTTTCCAAACTTTTGAGCAATTATCGAAACTTGTCGTAAACAATTGTACTACTTTTAATTATCTATGGTTGGTGTGATCTTGTACCTTATGCTATGAAACCGTAAACTGTTACATCTCGTAATTCCGCTTTAGCGGGGTGTGACATAAACCTAATTTAAACTATCTATTAGTTGGATAGAAATCTCAAACGGAATTAATTAGATATGTTATAATTAAGGAGTTTGTTACGGTTTTAAAGAAAAGATAAGTTCTATCTTTAAAATGCGATTTGTTCGTAGATATATCAAGTATAAGTATAAAGCTTCTTCTGGGTTTTACATACACGAACGAATACATTTAGATGTTCTTACGTGTGTATGAGAACAGATATGCGATACACAACGACGACTGCATAAGTTGCAAAACATACGGGTGTTCGTGATACTTGATACGCGTGTGTTGCGATAACTTTGTAAGTTCAAAGTTCGAGAGAGTTTTCAAGAGTTCTTGTTAATCAGTTTTAACAAGAAATTCGATCATCAATTAGTTTGTGATTCAAGAGTGTTTAGAGAGAGTTAATGTTATAATCATTGTAACATCAAATCATCCTGTTGATTTGATTAGAGAGTGATAATAGTTATTGTACTGGTTGATAATTGAATATACATTTGATTAGTTTGTTTGATTGTTTAAAGTGTATTCAACCCCCTTCTACATTGTATCGGTTGCTTGTTCACCCTCTTTGGGACAAAAAATCTTACATATAACATCTTTCTGGTAGTCATTCATGCATAGCATCATATATTAACTAAGTGGTTCCAGTCTGGACCCACTGGCATGCACCTAATATACTTCGTAGCATCATGTAATACATAAACTTACCTCCTTGAGCATACCTGCAAAAACAAGTTTAGACATACACAAAATATTCACATAGTCATCTAGCATGCAAGCCTTACTCTACTAAGTCTCATGAAAGCAGACACTCACTTAAGTAGTTTACTACGTACTGGTATTTGGTTTCGACACCACAAATACAACAAGTTCACCTAGAATGTCATTACTTACATAAATCATTCACACATGCATAACAAGACTACAAAACAAACACTTAAACTTAGACATAGCATAAATTCGCCATAATTGTCGGAATTAGGGAAATCCGATGGTTCTGTCAGATTTATGAAATCCGACACACATAAATGATGAAAACCCGACACTTCTTCTATCGGATTTCAACACTTAGAAATCCAACCATGCACACGGAATCCGACACTTGCGGATTCCGACACACAGAAGGGAATCCGAGTCATGAAATCCGATAAATCATATGGAATCCGACACTCTTACGGATTCCGATAATTAGAAGGAAATCCGTCTCTTGTAGGAAGTCCGAGACATGGAATCCGACATTCTAACGGATTCCGACACGCAACGAAATCCAAAACATGTGGAAATCCGATACTTTTATCAAATTTCAACACCTTGCGGATTTTTATCAAACATCCGGATTTCAACACAATAGCGGATTCCAACACCTTCAAGGTCTCGGAATCCGATAACTTCATAATCTGGAAAATATTCATTAATCATTCTAACTACTTCAAACTCGTTAGTTTTAAGCTCAGAATATCTTGGGACATCATACTCTATGCGTATAAACAACCTAAACACATCAAATCCTAACAAGAACACCATTTATGCAAAACCCACTTAAAAGGTAAGCTTTCATATTCTTCAAGGTGTTCTTGCAAGAATTTGTGTTTCTAGTTATAACAACATACATCTAATCTTTAAAACATTCCTATTACATTAAGTACACGTACATACTATTTACAACTAGGCCCAAGTTGAGGATGTTACAGCAGAGGGGTTAGACTGAGATAGGCTTGACTAAGTCTTATCTCCCTGTGTAGGAGATGGAGAAATACGAGAGAAAGAAGGAGAGGAGAAAAGAGAAGTTATATCTGCTGCACCTATTAGTGGAGACTTTGAGCTAGGAAAGATACTCTATTTCTCAGAGCTGGGGGTAGAGGAAATCCTTTGAACACGCGATGTGAGCTGAGTCCTTGGAGGTTCAGCTTTGGAGGACTCGGCCTTAGAATCATTAGCTCCTTCTACTTCCTCCTCATCATTGTCATCCTCCTCAGCTTCAATTGACTCTAGGTCGGAAGTTGTACATACATCCTCATCTAAGCTCTCATCATGGGATGCTCAGGGAATATATCATGGGCAAACATTCTGGAGCTGAGAATAGGAGTAGGAGTTGACTCATATTGTGTACTGTATCTGTTACCCAACCTGTCCTCGATAACCATTGATAAAAATCTTACAAAGGGCACAATGGTATCCCTCACATTCTTAGTCACTAATGACTTGAGTGATTCAAAGATTAGCTCAGCATAATCCAATCTTCGGTCATATAATATATTGTATAGTAGTTGCATCTCGAAATCATTTACATTATCAAGTCCACCCACTTTGTAGCCAAATGAACGAACCACCGTGGACACCATAAATCCCCATGCTGTTTGGAAAACAGATTTCCTTATCACTCCACAACTTGAGGATGACCCATTAAAGGTAATACACTCCTTGAAGTTTACATGGAAACCGTGGTCTCATATTGATTGTGAACAGGGAGATGTAGAATTCGTCGTAGACAATTTGCGTCTATGTTGACCGCCATTTGTCCACTTAGGACTGTGCCCCTTATAACATTCTTAGTGGCATCAAGTCTGCACGTGTACCAAAACTATGTAATGAGTTGTAGGATGAGCATGGCAAGACCACTAAGAAAAGCGTGATCCAGGGGTCCCTTTCGAATGTAGCAGACCCACTCCTCATATCCCCTGCAAACTTTGATTTTGAAATATCGATACATGCCACGATATTGTTTTGTTTGTAGATGGGGAGCGCATTATTCTTGAAAGTACCACCTTGGATCATTTGATCAGTCAAATTGAGAACGAATCCTTCCATTTGTGTTATGCTGATCGTATTGGATTGCACTTAGCAGATTTAGTGTTTCGCACTGAGTGATTTGTTCTGCGCAAAACAAGATTAGGGTTTAGAAAATAGAGAGGGAAGAATGATTTTGAAGCGTAAACTGAATACGTTGAAGAGTGTCTCTATTTATACGTTTTCAATGTGAGAGAAAAGTTACCGTTATTCAATGGTAATAAATATGACCGTTATAGTAAAACGATTACGCAGTTTGTTATAACGGCTATAATTAATGAAAGTTACCTAAACTCACACTGTTACATTGATCCAGATTTGAACCAAGAGTTATGGAATTATTTTTAAGAACATATCTAAAACAAAAAATTTATAAATGACTTATGTTTAATTTAAAAAGACATACCTTAAAATATTTTGGACTTACCATTATTAGGACTTACCTAGATATGTGAAACTGACCACACACTTTAGAACTAATTACTCAGTGTATGCTGAGAACTCAACTTACGTTGAGCACCCAGCTCCAAGTTGGACACTTAGTCGGTTTAGCACTTATCAAATTATGAACAGAGACAAACGATTAATAGAACATACCAAGCTAAGTGTAGAGCATACCAAGCTTGCCAAGTATAGTTGTGAACCGTGCCTTCAATTGGTTTGGTGAAGATATCTACAAGCTGATCCTCAGTTTCAATAAAGACTAATTCTACTTTTCCTTTTTCAACTATGTCTCTGATGAAGTGATGTCTTATTTCAATATGTTTTGTTCTTGAATGGAAAACTGGAGTATGTGTAATTGCAATAGCACTTTGGTTGTCACAAAATATGGGAGTTTTTGAATAATGCAGATCAAAATCGCTAAGCTGATGATGCATCCACAATATTTGAGCATAATAGCTTCCTGCTGCAACATACTCGGCTTCAGCTATGGAGATTGCAACTGAGTTTTGTTTCTTGCTCGTCCAGCAGACTAACTTTCCGCCTAACAATTGACATCCCCCTTTAGTACTCTTTCTATCTAGACCACAACCTATGAAGTTTGAGTCTGAGTACCCTATTAACTCAAATCCTGATTATTTGGGATACCACAAACCTAAGTTAGGTGTTCCTTTCACATATTTGAGTATTATTTTAACATCTTGCAAATGTGATTCCTTTAGATCAGCCTGATATCGTGCACAAACACATGTAGCAAACATTATATCAGGTCTGCTTGCTGTCAAATAGAGTAATGAGCCTATCATTCATCTACATGTAATCTGACATACAGACTTCCCATCAATGTCCTTGTGCAACTTGACATTGTGTAACATTGGGGACTTTGCAGGATGGCTGGAGTCTAATCCATATTTCTTAATCAGATCAAAAACATACTTGCTCTGGTTAATAAATATACCATCTTTTTTCTAACTAATTTGGAGTCCTAGAAAATAAGTCATCTCAACCATAATGCTCATTCTATATTGATTAGACATTATCCTAGAGAACTTATCACATAGACCTTGGTTTGTTGAACCAAAGATATTATCATCTACATATATTTGAACTAGAAAGACATGTCCTCTGCTTTTTCTTATAAATAGAGTCTTGTCAATGCTTCCTCTTATAAAATTGTTTCAAAGCTGATAGGTGGATAGTGTGTCATACCAGGCTCTTGGTGCTTGCTTGAGTCTATATAGAGCCTTGTCTAACTTATAGACATAATCTGGATGCTTAGAATCAACAAAACCAGAGGGTTGTTTCACATAGAGTTCCTCTTGTAGTGATCCATTTAGGAAAGCACTCATAACATCCATTTGATACACTTTAAAGTTTTTGAAGGCTGCATAGGCTAGAAACAAACTTATAGCCTCAATCGTTGCTACAGGGGTAAAGGTTTCATCATAGTCAATACCTTCTTCTTTTTTGTACCCCTATGCCACTAGCCTTGCTTTATTTCTAATCACTACTCCCTCCTTGTCCATTTTGTTCCTATAGACCCACTTAGTGCCTATAATCATTTTTCCTTCAGGGGCAGGTACAAGGGTCCAAACTTGGTTTCTTTGAAATTTTGTCAGTTCCTCTTGCATGGCTTCAATCCAATCCCCATCTTTTAGTGCATCCTCAGTCTTCTTTGGTTCCATCTGAGATAGAAAACTAGAGTAGGCAATGTAATTTGCATTAGCCTTTGATCTGGTTCATACACCATCTTCAATGTTCCTAATAACATCATCAAGAGGATGGTCTTTTAATAGTTTGAAGGTTGTAGTAGGAGACTGTGGTTCTAAGTCTGGATCTGAGTAGTGTCTTTCAGGATGAATAGGACTTACTTCTTTAGTCTGGATGGAGAAATCACTTAGATCTTCAACCTAACTTGTACGTGATGGTTCACATAGATTCTCAGGCTGAGTATTGGTGTCAATAGACTCAGTTATGTGATCATCTTCAATATTGATAACTTCTTTCGATGATACAAGTTAGTCAGAGTTACCATTATCCTCATCATTAGAATCATCCATAATATACATGGAATTTGATGTGTGATCCTCTTGTCTTCTCTCTAGCTCACTCAGACTAACTGAGTCAGTTTGAGCTTTGTCAGATTTATCAATACTTAACTTAGCAAATGTAACATGTATTGATTCTTCAATTACCTTTCTCTTAAGATTATAGACTCTGAAAGATTTAGAAATTGAAGAATATCCAACAAATATACCTTGATCAGCTTTAGGTTCCAACTTATGGAGCTGATCTCTTTGGTTTAGCACATAGCATGTTGAACCACAAATGTGGAAGTATCCAATGTTAGGTTTTCTGCCATGATACATCTCATAAGGTGTTTTACCATGTCTCTTACCTATTATTGACCTGTTCTGTGTATACCAAGCTATACTTACAAAAGCTTAGTTTGAGCTTTGCTTCACATAACATAGTTCTGACAGCTTCAATCAAAGTTCTATTTCTCTTTTCAACAACTCCATTTTGTTGTGGAGTTCTTACAGATGAGAAATTTTGGATAATTCATTTTTCTTCACAAAAGCCTTAAAGGGTTGAGTTTCTAAACTTAGTCCCATGATCACTTCTGAGTTGCTTGATAGACTTACCTTTCTGCAACTCTTCTTATTTTATGAGGCTGATTAGTTCATTTGCAGCTTCACTTTTAGCTTTTAAGAAAATCACCCAAGTGAATCGTGAACTGATCAACAATCACTAGAGTATACTTTTTACCTTTTAAGCTTGGGGTTCTTATAGGTCCAAATAAATCCAAATGCAACATATGCAATGGTTCTGGAATTAAGAAATTCAGTTTGGACTTGAAGGATCCTTTATGATGTTTTCCTATCTCACAAGCTGAGCAAAGTTTGTATTTTGGCAAATCTAATCCTTGGAAGCCTAGAGACTAAATCTTTGCTAGATAGTTGTTGATATTTTAAAAGTTCAGATGTGACAATCTCTTGTGCCATAACCAACTCAGCTTGGGAGTTGAGTCAGAATATAAGCAGGTTTTTGTTGAAGGATTTGCTGAGCTGAGATCTAACAAATAGATATCTCTTTCTCTTTTTGCCATTATTATAGGCTTTCCCTTCTTATCATAAATGGTTCCTGCATGCTTTCTGAAGGTGACTTCATAGTCCTCATCACACAATTGACTAATACTTATTAGATTGTGTTTAAGGTTTTCAACATATGCAACCTTTTTGAAAGTAACTATTCCAGCTGTTATCTTTCCATAGCCTTTAGTCCTTCCTTGATAGTTATCCCCAAATGTCACCTTGGGTCCTTCAATGTTTTGGAATTCACTTAGAATTCCTTTACTTCCTGTCATGTGCCTTGAGCATCTACTGTCTAAGTACCATTTGTAGGAGCCCTGCACATAATTAACTAAATGTTGGTCCCTAAGAGGATGAACAAGCAACCGATACAGTGTAGAAGGGGGGGGGTTGAATACACTTTAAACAATCAAATAAATTAATCAAATGTATATTCAATTATCAACCAGTACAATAACTATCATCACTCTGTAATCAAATCAACAGGATGATTTGATATTACAATGATTATAACCTCAACTCTCTCTAAACACTCTTGAATCACAAACTAATTGATGATCGAATTTCTTGTTAAGACTAATTAACAAGAACTCTTGAAAACTCTCTCTCTAACTTTGAACTTACAAAGTTATCGCAACACACGCGTATCAAGTATCACGAACACATGTACGTTTTGTAACTTATGCAGTCGTTGTTATGTATCGCGTATCTGTTCTCGTACACACGTAAGAACATCTATGCATATTTGTTCATCTCTATAAACCCAGAAGAAGGTTTATACTTATACTTGGTATATCTACGAATAAATCGCATTTTAAAGATAGAACTTATCTTTTCTTTAAAACCGTAACAAATTCCTTAATTAGAACATATCTAATTAATTTCGTTTGAGATTTCTATCCAAGTAATAGATAGTTTAAATTAGGTTTAGATATCCTAATTTAAATGTCGTAGATATAGAGAGTTTATAACAAAATTTAGAACTTACTTAAATTCTGAACTGACTTCTGACGCTGAGCTGACATACTCAGTCTTGACCTTGTCAAGCTGACTTCTTGAATCTTGGATTATTGTATCTTCAAGTCTTCAAATCTTCAAGTCTTCATTCTTAAGACCTATCTCAGCTTAGAAGTCACTGAGTTATCTAGTACTTACATAGAAAACTCTATTTCTGTTTATACGCTGACTACTCAACTGAAGCTGACTAGTCAGTCTATAACAGACTTACATAATTCCTAACTCGTAACCTATCATCTATACATATCGATAGTTTGTCTCATCAAATCTAACTATTCTAAACATGGGACTAACAATCTCCCCCTATTTGATGATGACAAAACATTGAATCAAATAAGTTATAGGTTAATAGAATTATGTTGAACAACTCTGGAACTGACCAAAGTTAGTTCTTGAAATAAGTATTGAACTGATCTATACTTATTTACGTATCTTAAACTTACAAGATGGTTATGTTACAAATCTATTATAAGACTTGTATTCTAAGTATTTGAATATACAACTACTTAGATTCTGAACTTATCAGAGTTAATTTAAGTTCTGAACTTACAAAACCTATATGACTGAACTTATCAGTTTACAATTGAACATATCAATCATCAGCTTAAACATACAAAGCTGTCTGTTTGAACATATCTAACATAAAACAGTTTGTATTAATGAACATATCATTTACATTTTAGCTTAATCATTTTGATTAGCTTCTGCACACTTAGTAAAAACATAGAACTAATCTATTTACTCAACGGAATCTCCAACTTCTAACCACATATCAGAACATTTAAGTTCCCAAATTGTAGCTTTCTTGATAGCATCAACCATAATCTCTTCACCTTCTGGCATCTCTTTCAACTCAGCTTTTCTTGATCTGATTTCTTTGTTGAGATTATATCTGAATACTGAGTTCTGAATTGAGTCATCACATTGAATTCTCAAGTACAAAATAAATTCCATATTTGCCAAATGAAGATCTGTTACTTTCAAGAAACATTGATTACCTTCCACATCAAGATACAAGAATCCTTCCAAAGATTGAGTGATATAAGTATTCTCTCTGAATTAAACTTCCTCTGGAACTTGTAAAATGATGTCTCTTTTAGCTCGCTGGCTTGCTGCTCTAACTCTTGCAGCTTTGCCTCGATTAAGAAAGGTATCAATTTCATCAGCAAGAATCTCACCTAGCTGATCGATTATTATGAAGATTGTCTTAAGCACATCAACTATCTCTTGTCTGATTTGACTCTTTTTCATCTGCTTGATAGTTGTGGCTACTGTCTTCAACTCTGAGAATCCAAACTTGTACAGACATCTCATATCTAGACCAATTTCTTGTTTGTTGTCTAGTACAAAGTTGATGATTAACAATTCTCCTTTTCTACTCAGTGTAATTGATTCAATCTTGTTATTAAAATGTTTTCTTTTATAACCATGCCTTAGATCCACATCTGAGTAGGGAATTGAGATAGCTCTTGGACCAGAATAATCAGCTTCAGCTCTGGCAGCCTCAGCTTTAGCCTTTTCCCGTTGAATTTCAGCTTGTCGTTGTTGCTCTTTTATTTCCTCCACTATTACGCATCGTTCTTTAGCCATCTTTTGTAACATTTGCTCAGCAAGTATGTCACTGGCTTTTTGTGCTACATCAGCTTCATCACTTGAGTCAGACTCATGTGCAACTAATTGAGACTTACCCTGTTGCTCAGGCTCAGGCTCAGCAATGATGACCTTTCTTTTCTTCGTTAGAGGCATAACACTTCTTTTCTTTCTTTTTACCATCTCAAACATCTTACTCTTCCCTTTATCTATTTGTGAGGCTGGAACAGGCTCAGCTTCAACAAATTTTGGCAAATTAGCTCGAGGAAGGTTGGTGTGAACAGCTCGAGATGTTTCTTCAAGTGGAGTTTCTGGTTAAGCTTGTGAAGTTGTGGTTATTTGGACTGTTGGAGCCTGTTGTTGTTGAGAAGGCTGATCTACAGTACTCATGAACTGATCATGAGCTTGTTCAAATTGTACTTCCTCTGTATGCTCCCCCTTAACCTTATCATTATACTTCTTTGATTCTTCCTCCCCCTTTTTGTCATCATCAATAGGGGAGGGTCTGAGTTTGAACATGCAGCTTTCCAAGTTGGCAACTGAATTTGACAAATCATTAAGCTTGCGCATAAACTTGGCTTTGTCAGCTTTCCGCTTTTTATGTAGGAGCTCAAACTGGGATTGTAGATAGTCCATAATGACTTTATCATCGGAAGTTATCAGTGTGGGCTCCGCAGGTCTTCTTCTTACTTCAACGTCCTCCTGTCTAGTGGAAGAGTGTATTTCCACCGTAGGAGTGGCTGTTGAGTGTTCCTCAATCGGTAAGGATGTGGGTCCCATATCCAAAGGTTGGTGAAGACCTATGGAATAAAGGTGTCCAGAATGGAGACCCTGTAAACCTTCCTGGTGTATGAAAGGTTCATTGACAGGTCGTGCGAGAGTGTGTGAGAATAGAAGAGAAGAATAACAAAGTTCGTGAGGTATGATGGGAGGGTGAGCTAGGCTTATCAGTGAGGAAGGAGGTAATTGACCTTGGGGATTGGTCAGTATTTCAATGTCACCTTCATGGGGCTGTGAAGGCACAGAAGTAGGCTCTCCCATGGCACTAGTAAGTATGGGCTGAGTAGACACCATACCCGGTATAGGTTTAAGGGTTGAACTGAGCCTAGAGGTTGGCACCTTAAGAGAAGGTGTCTCCCCCTTAGTTCCTGTTGGTGGAGGTATCAATGTGATATCCACTCCAGTGTGCTTTTGAGGTGAAGGACCACCTTTGGCAGTTTTCCTTGTATAGGTGTATGGGTTGAGAAATCATACCTACTTCACCTAGCAGTGGAGACTCGGAGGTAGGAAACAAACGCCTTTACTCATAACTCGAAGTGGTGGATGGAATTATTTGAGTACGAGGTCTGAACTGAGTCTTAGTTTGATCACCTTGAGGAGACTCAGCCTCAGAACCAACATCATCACCTACTTCTTCCGCAGCTTGCTCCTCTGTCTCAGCTTCACTTGACTCAGGAGTCTGAAGCTGTACATACGCCCTCATCTGAGCACTCAATGTAGGGTGTCCAGGGAAAATATCATGGGCGAACATCCTGTAGCTGAGAACAGGAGTAGGGATTGACTCATATTGAGCATTATATCTTCTACCCAACCTGTCCTCGATGACCATGGATATGAATCTTGCAAAGGGTACAATAGTGTCCCTGATGTTCTTGGTCACCAATGACTTGAATGCCTCAAAGATCAACTCAGCGTAATCCACTCGTCGATCATAAAATAAGTTGTATAATATTTGCATTTCAAAGTCATTTACATTATCTAGGCCTCCCACCTTGTATCCAAGAGAATGAACCACAGTGGATACCATAAATCCCTATGCCGTCTGGAAAACAGATTTCCGTATGACGCCAATAACTTTAGAATGACCCATTAAGGGTAAAACACTTCTTGATGTTTCCCTAGAAACCGTCGCTTCATATTGATTGTGAATCGGGAGATGAAGAATTCGGCGGAGACAGTTTGCATCGACTTCTATTGCCACTTGCCCACTTAGGACTATGCCCCGTATAACCGGTTGGGTTACATCGAGTTTACACATGTACCAGAATTCCGTGAGAAGTTGAGGGATGAGCACAGCAGGTCCATGAAGAAATGGCTGTGCCAGGGGACCCTTGCGAATGTAGGAGACCCACTCCTCATATCCCCTACCAATTTTGGACTTTGGAATGTCGGTACAGGCGATGACGTTGTTTTGTTTATAGGTGGGGAGTGCAATGTGCTAGAAATTTCCACCACAAATCATTTATTCAGTTAGATTTACAGTATACCCCTCCATTGAAAACGAATGTATCCTATTGGATTGTACTTAGCAGTAATAAGCACTTACCAATGAACTCTGCACACAGCAACGTTAGGGTTTAAGAGAGAAGAATAGTTTGGAAGTTCAAAAGAAATATGATGAACAATCTCTCTTATTTATAACTTTTCAATGTGAGAGAAAAGTTACCGTTATCTGAGGGTAATAAATATGACCGTTACCATAAAAACTTCTACATAGTTTGTTACAACGGCTAAATTTATTGTTAGTTACCCAAACGCACACTGTTTTATTGAAAAGATATTTTATAAAAATATATCAGAAAAAAATTTCTGAACTACTGACGTTTATTTAACGGACACATCGTAAATATGTTGGAATTACCATATTATTGGACTTACCATATTGTTAGGACTAACCTAGACTAGTGGAACTGACCACACTTTGGAACTGATTACTCAGCTGATCCTGAATGGTTAGCTTATATGAAGTAATCAGCTGATCCTGAACGTTCACCTTATATGAAGCACTCAGCTGATCCCGAACGTTCAGCTTATGTGAAGCACTCAGCTTCAGCTTGAGCACTAAGTCAACTATAGCACTTAGCAAATATTAAACAGAGATAAAGAACGGAACATATGAATTAAGGGTTTAGCATTCCAAGCTTGCTGAGTAGAGTTGTGAATCTTGTGCCTTCTATTGGTTTCGTGAACATATCCGCAAGCTGATCTTCAGTCTCAATGAAGACTAACTCTATCTTTCCCTTTTCTACAATATCTCTGATGAAGTGATATCTTATCTCAATGTGCTTGGTTCTTGAGTGAAACACTGGGTTGTGTGTAATAGCAATAGTACTTTGATTGTCACAAAATATGGGAGTCTTTGAATAATGCAGATCCAAGTCCTTCAGCTGATGTTGCATCCACTGTATTTGAGCACAACAGCTCCCTGCAGCTACATATTCAGCTTCAGCTGTTGAAATTGCCATAGAGTTTTGTTTCTTGCTCGTCCAGCTTACTAATTTTCCACCCAAAAGTTGACATCCTCCAGTAGTACTCTTTGTATCAAGACCACATCCTGCGAAGTCTGAATCGGAGTACCCTATCAGCTCAAATCCTGATCCTTTGGGATACCACAAACCTATGTTTGGTGTTCCCTTCAGATATTTGAGTATTCTTTTTACAGCTAGAAAGTGTGATTCCTTTGGATCAACCTGATATCGTGCATAAACACATGTAGCAAATATTATATCAGGTCTGCTTGCTGTTAAATAGAGTAATGAACCTATCATTCCTCTGTATGTAGTCTGACATACAGACTTTCCATCAATGTCCATGTGTAGCTTGACATTGTGTAACATAGGAGACTTTACGGGATGGCTTGAGTCTAACCCATATTTCTTAATCAGATCACAGACATACTTGCTCTGATTAATGAATATGCCATCTTCTATCTGATAGATTTGAAGTCCCAAAAAGTATGTCATCTCACCCATCATGCTCATTCTGTATTGATTAGACATTATCTTGGAGAACCAATCACACAGATCTTGGTTTGTTGATCCAAAGATAATGTCATCCACAAAAATTTGTACCAGAATGACATGTCCTGTGCTCCTTCTTATAAAAAGAGTTTTGTCAATACTTCATCTGACAAAATCATTTGAGAGCAAATAGGTGGATAGTGTATCATACCAGACTCTTGGAGCTTGCTTGAGTCCGTACAAAGCCTTGTCCAACTTATAGACATAATCTGGATGTTTAGCATCAATAAAACTAGGGGGTTGTTTCACATAGACCTCCTCCTGTAGTGCTCCATTTAAAAATGCACTTTTAACATCCATTTGATACACTTTAAGGTTTTTGAAGGCAAGATAGGCTAGAAACAACCTTATAGCTTCAATCCTCGCAACAGGGGTAAAGGTTTCATCATGATCAATACCTTCTTCTTATCTATACCCCTGAGCTACTAGCCTTGCCTTGTTTCTAATCACTACTCCATCCTTGTCCATCTTATTTCTATAGACTCACTTAGTGCTTATAATTGTTTTTCCTTTGGGAGCAGGGATAAGGGTCCAGACCTTATTTCTTTGAAATTCTGTCAGCTCCTCTTGCATAGCTTCAATCCAATCTTCATCTTTTAGAGCCTCTCCAGTCTTCTTTGGTTCCATTTGAGATAGAAAACTAGAGTAGGCAACATAGTTTGCATTTTCCTTAGATCTAGTTAACACACCATCTTTAACGTTCCCAATGACATCACCAAGAGGATGATCTTTTAATACTTCGAAGGTTGTTGTGGGAGACTGAGGTTCTGGGTCTGATTCAGAGTAGTGCGTCTTAGGCTGAATAGGACTTGCTTCTTCAGTCTGAGTAGGAATTTCATGATCACTTAGATCCTCAATCTGACATGTACCTGATGGTTCACCGAGATTCTCAGGCTGATTATCTTCAATATTGATTATTTCTTTCAGTGATGCACGTTTGTCAGATTTACTATCATCATTATCAGAATCATCCATAACATACATGGGATTTGATGTGAGATCTTCTTTACTCCTTTCAAACTCACTCAGACTAACCGAGTCAACTTGAGCTCTGTTGGATTCATCAATACTTGTCTCATCAAACGTAACATGTACTGACTCTTCAATTAACTTTCTTTTAAAATTAAAGACTTTGTAGGCTTTGGAGATTGAAGAATATCCAACAAATATCCCTTGATCAGCTTTGGGTTCCAACTTATGGAGCTGATCTCTTTGGTTTAGCACATATCATGTTGAACCAAAATTATGGAAATATCCAATGTTGGGTTTTCTGCCATGATACATCTCGTAAGATGTTTTACCATATATTTTAACTATGATTGATCTATTCTGAGTATAGCAGGCTGTATTTACAGCTTCTGCCCAGAAGCTCAGCTTGAGCTTTGCCTCACATAGCATGGTTCTGGCAGCTTCAATTAAGGTTCAGTTTCTCCTTTCTTTAAACTCCATTTTGTTGTGGAGTTCTTACAGATGAGAAATTCTGGATAATTCCTTTCTCTTCACAAAAGCCTTCAAGGGTTGAGTTTCTGAACTCAGTCCCATGATCATTTCTGAGTTGTTGAAGAGACTTACCCTTTTGTAACTCTTCTTGTCTTATAAAGCTGATTAACTCATATGCAGCTTCACTTTTGGCTTTTAAGATGCTTACCCAAGTGAATCTTGTGAACTCATCAACAATCACTAGAGTATAATTTTTGCCACTTAGGCTTGGAGTGCTAATAGGTCCAAATAGGTCCAAATGCAACATATGCAATGGTTCTGTAATTGAGAAATTCTGTTTGGACTTGAAGGATCCCTTATGATGTTTTCCCATTTCACAGGCTGAGCAGAGTTTGTCTTTAGCAAATGTGATCTTAGGCAGACTAGAGACTAACTCTTTGCTAGAAAGTTTGTTAATATATTTGAAATTTAGGTGTGACAGTCTTTTGTGCCATAACCAACTCAGCTTGGGAGTTGAATCAGAATACAAACAGGTTTCAGTTGAAGGATCTGCAGAGCTGAGATCTAACAAATAGATATCTCTCTCTCTTTTTGCCTAAGGTTCCTCCAGCATGAAGAGCAACAGTGATCTCATTGAATTATTCTAGTAACACATCCAAGAACTTGAGCACCAACTCATTTTCATCTTTCTTGACTCCTACCAAAATCAGATCATTAATCAAGCATTGAAACCTTGTAAACAGATTAGCCAGGGTTTCATTATTCTTAGCAAAGAAAGTTTCATAAGAAGGACTCAGATTTGTCTTCTTATGTTGCTTGACCAGGTCAGTGCCTTCATAAGTAACACTTAGAGTATCCCACATTTCTTTTGCTGTTTGGCACCTAGCCACAGTATGCAAAAGAGGGTTTGCCAACGCATTCGCTATGATGCTCTATGTCGTGTCATCAAGATTAATCAGTTTACGATCTTCCTCAGTCCAAGATGCTTCAGGCTAGGGAGTTTCTCCAGAGGGAACAGTTTTGTCAGTAGCAGTAATAAGGATCATGGGTATGATTGGGCCATCTAGAATCACAATACTCAACATGTGATCCATTGACTTCAGATATAGCATGGCTCTGAACTTCCACATAGGATAGGCATTTCCATAAAAAAATAGGACACCCTTTTGCCGCCATTGTTTGAATATGATTTTATTTATTGTTAGTAGACATCTTGTCCTCTTGACAGCGGATCTTGATCTTCAGTTAATGAAGAAACTTGCTCTGATACTAGTTGTTGGTCCCAAAGAGGGTAAACAAGCATCCGATATAGTGTAGAAGGGGGGTTGAATACACTCAAATGATAATAAATCAATTCCACAAGAATATTCTCAATAATCAATCAAGATATTACAATATCACTTCTTTAATCAAATCAACAGAATGATTTGATGTTACACTGATTATGAACTCAACTCTCTCTAAACACTCTTGTATCACAAACTAATTGCTGATCGAACTTCTTGTTAACTCTGATTAACAATAACTCTTTGGAAAACTCTCTTGAACTATGAACTCACAAAGTTATCGCAACACACGTGTATCAAGTATGATGAACGTATGTTTTGCAACTTATGCTGAACTCTTTGTCTTTGTAAACCCTAGGAACAAATCGTAATTTAAAGATAGAACTTATCTTTTCTTTAAAACCGTAACAAACTCCTTAATTAGAATATATATCTAATTAATTTACTTTGAGATCTCTATCCAACTAATAGATAGTTTAAATTAGGTTTAAATATCCTAATTTAAATATCGTAGATATCGAGAGTTTAAAACATAATTTAAAACTTACTTGAACTCCTAAACTGACTTCTAGCGCTGAGCTGACTCACTCAGTCTTGACATTATCAAGTTTAGTTCTTGGACCTTCAAACCTTCAAGTCTTCACTCTTGAAACCTATCTCAGCTTAGAAGTCACTGAGCTATATAGTACTTACATAGAAAACAATATATCTATTTACACGCTAACTACTCAGCCTAAGCTGACTAGTCAGTCTATAACAGATTTACATTTAACCTATCATCTATACATAGCTATGGTTTGTCTCATCAAATCTAACTATTCTAAGCATGGAACTAACAAATCCTAGTATAGATTTATGTGTATGATATCACTTTTGGTTCTACAAACCCTAAGTACAGTGATGATTTTGCACTAACAATGCAAAACCATTTGCAATGAGTATGATGGGAGAGATGAATTTCTTTCTCAGATTACAAGTGATAAAGCGTAGCCATGGCATTTTTATTAATCAATCTAAGTACATTAAAGACTTGTTGAAAAAGTATGAAATGCTCAGTTGTACATCACCTTCAACCCCTATGTTTTCAAAAAAAAAATTGTCGGCTGATCTTGAGGGAAAAGCAGTTGATTTAAAAACATACAGGGGTATGATAGGCTCATTACTGTCTCTGATAGCTAGTAGGCTAGATATCATGTTCTATACATGTCTATGTGCTAGATTCTAGACTAATCCAAAGGAATCACATCTGTTGGAAGTGAAAAGAATTTTCAAATATCTCAAGGGTACTCTTGATTTAGGTCTATGGTATCCAAGGGATTCAAGTTTACAACTCTATGCCTATTCAGATGCAGACTACGTTGGTTGCATGCTAGACAGAAAAAGTACTTCTGGTAGTGCACACTTTCTGGGATATAGGTTTGTATGCTAGGATTCAAAGAAACAAAACTGTGTATCCACTTCAACCGCTGAGGCTGAATATGTTGCTACAGCAATGTGCTGCTCTTAGAGTTTGTAGGTGAGAACTCAACTATCTAACTTTGGTCTACAATATGAGAAGATCCCACTGTTGTGTGACTCACAATCTGCCATAGGCATTTAGTGCAATCCAGTTCATCACTCAAAGATCAAACACATTTACATACGGTATCATTTTATAAAAAATAATGTGGAAAAAGGTCTAATTGAATTACAATATGTTAAGACTGAAGATCAACTAGATGATTTGTTTACTAAACCAGTAGGAGATACTCGTTTTAATGAGTTTGTATCTAAACTAGGCATGTTGAATTATAAGGTCTGACACTCTATCATTTGTTTTGAGTGGATATTTCACTATGTTTGTTCATTTTGCATAGATATAGCCCATAATCTGAGGGGGAGTGTCAATCATACGTACAAGCTATGCATGCTTGTAGGGGGAGAAAACTACAAAAACATTCACAGAACTAAAAAATCACAAAAACATTTACAAAATTTTGAAATTACCAAAAATATTTGTTTTCATATGTTGAAAATCCAAAAAATATTTGATTTTATGTTGATAAAAGAAAAGAACAAAAAGATTTTCAAGTCATAAGTTTTGGAATACCCTTCGAATTCGAAATATATCCTTCAAATTCGAAATGGGTAAAATAGGTTAAATGGATAAGGCTTTGAAGTTGAACCAAAAGAAAATCCTCGAATTCGTAGAGAGCTTCGAATTCCAACTTCAAATTCAAATTTTTACTTCGCATTCGAAGTCTTGATGACGAGGAAGACTTCGAACCTGATTTGAATGTTAATTTGGTATTTGTATTCGAAACACACACACCCAAGAAGGCTTCGAGCGCCTTTCTTGATTTTGCATTCGAAGTCGGAACACTTTGAACTCGAAACAGTTGTCTTTTAATAGACTTCGAGCGCCCACAAACAATTACCTTTCAAATTCGAAGTATTCTTACCTCGAATTCGAAGTCTTTACACTTTGAAGTTTCAACAGTGTTTTTAATACACTTCGAGCGCGTTTTTTACTTCGAAATCCTTTATAATTTGAGCGCATTTCTTCCATTTTCGATCTGTTACACATATTTCCTATAAATAGGTGTTTTGTATGTGACTTGTTCTTCACGCTTTCAAACAATTTGAATTTTCAAGAATCCGGTTACATATTTTTCGAACATTTGATCTAAGTTGCTGCAAAAAATTTCCATGTTTGTGTTCAAGTTGCTCATTTACATAAGGTATACTTCATATGAGTAACCAAATCATGTCTAAATCAAGTTTAATGCCAAAAATGCACCTGGTATTGTACAACTCGGAAGACCTATTCGAGAACTTAACATGCAGTGTTCGACATCTAAATGATGTTAATACATAAATGATTTGCGATGGACCATAGGAACACTTAGAACATGTTTTCGTCGAATAAAATCTCGAAAAATTTAAAAAGTGCTCTTCGTGTTCTTCGGGTGGATGAAGATTGGGGTTTGACTCCATTTTTGAACCAAATCTTCATGTTTTGGAATGATTGAGGAAATTTCAGTGTTACAAAGTTGTTTAGATACATGAATTCATTGTAAAACATGTGTCAAAACTAATTTTTGTTCACAATGGACACCACTTTGTCAATGAAATTTTTGGAGTTGTCAAAATTTTGCAACACATTATTGGCCAAAAGTCAACCCAAGCCATAGTAAGTCAAAATTAATTCAACAATGGTGAATTGACCTTTAAAGTCAATGGTTATCATTACACAGAGGCTTGTATTAGTACAGTACATTTGTCTAATCTTGTTACTATTCCTACAAGATAAATGGCTGTGGAAGGTGACTCAGTCTCATCTCGTTCTTCGACTGCTAGCCAAAGCCATAACCCCGATGACCAGCTTCTTACAACTTCTATGCGGATGCGTTGCGTTTGACCTTATAACGCGTCGCGTTCTCGACTGATGCAATATTCTCTTCCGCATGATTGTAGCCCTCTGAGTATGTTTTCCGTGGCTTTTTGAATCGCCTCAATCCGAGCTCGTATGAGTGAAATATGATCAAGACAGTGAAGGTGTGTCGAAGCGAATGACTTTTCTTATTTTCTTCAATTTCTTCCGTTTTTGCTCAAAAGCTTTCATCATCCGCCTTTTTAACCTAAAAACTAACAATTTAAGATATTAAGTATCTTTTAGCTCACTTACGAACAATAATTGGTTAAATATAAATACGATATCGCATAAAATATATATCTAAATACAACAATATCAAACTTACAATTCTTGAATCTACTTGTAAATCCCAAACTGCAGGGTTAAAGCACAGGCGTGACAATGATGATCCCGATCATGATCATCAAGATGTGGAAGTGTGCGCCTGTTTTAACCTTCACACCTTTAACCGAATGATTAGCAGCAGCCATGGGTGTTGGGGCAGCACCAGCTGGTACTTCAAAGGATTCATCTTCTCAACAACTACAACAAAAGCAGCAACAACAACATCAACGACAACAACAATGTAACGCCCCAAAATCTTAATTAAAATAAAACTCTGATAATAGAAGTATTTTAGAATAAAAAGAAGTTTACACAAAGCGGAAGCTAGTTAACACTGAACCCTCTAGTTCAGTTACAAAAGTAGTACTAAATATTTACAACAAAGATTTGTTTAACAAACCTCAACCGGGCGTTATGTTTTAAAATATAGATTTACTCTCATATCACAACCTCTGTCAAACTGGGGCCTTGCCTTGGAGGAATCACGCCCTTCAAAACAACAGTAAGTAGTATCTGATAAGCCACGAGGCTTAGTGAGAAAACTAAACTGTAAATCATATAAGAATGCGCATACACATATACGAATGCTGTAACAGTTCTTATGGACACAGTACTGCACCATCTTAGCATCCGCCAAGAAGGTTAAAATGCTGCCCGTAGCAACTACTGCACTAAGCAGCGTGCTAGAGTTCTCTCTCTCTCTAGTGATCCTCAGATCAATAATATATGACATTGTAATGTACCACACACATATCACAGATATGAATCAGAGTTTAGAAAACTCACCTCAGCAACTAGTATCACACAGATATAAGCCAGATAACTCAGTACACGTCAAACAGTAACCCCTACAATTATATAATCATATAATTAAGACATGTACTAATCAACACTTAACAAATAAAACAAGGCAGGGGATCTACACGGGCCGTGTCTCAAGCACTCTACACGAGAAAATCTGGCCACATGACCAGTGTTGTCCACGTCACCTACACGGGCCATGTTATGTACACGGGCCGTGTTCACTACATGCTACACGACCATGTCTCATCTACATGGACGGTGTTGACAACTCACCTACACGAGCCGTGTACCTCAATCTCTACACGACCGTGTATACCAACATGGCCCTTTGACCGCCTTCTACACTACACGGCTGTGTACTCTACAGACCAGCCGACTGTTCTTCAAAACAGTCGGTGTTCTTGACCAAAAACTCGACTAAACTCATACAAAACTCCACTGGGATGTCTTCCTACACCCCCAAACAGCATGTAAACTACTCAAAACAATAAATACAAGCTTGAAGCATGATTCACCATGAATCAAAGCTTAAAACCCACTAGAACACCAAAAACAACCAACAAGAAGCCTTACCTCAACTTGTGCCTACTAGAATCAGATGAAGATCACTTGTCCTCTGCCTTTCCATCACAAAAACTCAAGAAACACAGCTCTCTCTTTCTCTCGATGGATGCAGGTGATGAAAATGAGTTCTTTGACTCATCAAAGTCAAATACATATATATATATATATATATACAACTTTGGAAATTGGCACAAATGGCCCCTGAACTTTGCTAGTTCCAGAATTTACAACACAAGTCTCCCAAGTTTCTAAACACCTCTTAATCTCAATTAGGCAATACCAAAACGCGGTAAGTCAAAATGTTACTAATTACAGAGTTCCGAAACTTGGGTGTTACAACTTTCCCCACTTGAAAACGATTTCGTCCCCGAAATCAACTGCTAAAGAGTTCTGGGTAGTTACGTATCATCTCACTCTCTGGTTCCCAAGTATAATCTGACCCTTTTCGGTGTTTCGACTGAACTTTAACCAACACAATCTGTTTATTACATAGAGCATTAACTTTTCTTTCGAGTATAGCAACAGGTTGCTCAACATAATTCAATTTATCATCAACGCATACATCCTCCAGTGGCACAAATGCAGACTCGTCTGATAAACATTTCCGAAGATGTGACACGTGGAAGGTATTGTGTATCTTGGATAACTCGTCTGGTAGTTCCAATCTGTACGCAACTTTCCCCACACGAGCACTAACTCTAAACGGTTCAATAAACCTTGGACCCAGTTTACCTCTCTTTCTGAATCTAATAACCTCCTTCCACGGTGACACCTTGAACAACACATAATCACCCACTTGGAACTCTAGTGGTGATCTTCTTTTATCCACGTAACTCTTTTGTCTGCTCTGAGCTGCTAGCAATCTATCCCTGATCTGCTAAATCTGCTCTGTCGTACGCTGTACCACCTCAGTACATCCCAACTCTCTCTGTCCCACTTCACCCCAACAAACCGGAGTCCGACACTTTCTACCATACAACATTTCATAAGAAAACTCTGCAAGCGGTAGATAAGACTCCCAACTCCCTCCAAAATCAATAATACACGCGCGTAGCATATCCTCCAGGGTTTGAATCGTCCTCTCACTTTGACCATTAGTCTGCGGATGAAATGCGGTACTAAGATGAAGCTTAGTCCCCATTTCGCCATGAAATTTATTCCAAAACGTGGAAGTAAATCGAGTATCTCTATCTGACACAATAGACACTGGTACACCATGACGAGATACTATTTCTTTCATATACACCTCTGATAGCTTCTCAGATGAGTAAGTCTCCTTAATAGGAATAAAATGCGCGCTCTAAGTCAATCTATCCACAATTACCCAAATAGCATCGTAACCTCTCGGGGTCTTAGGTAATTTAGTAATTAGATCCATAGTAATATTCTCCCACTTCCACATTAGTATATCCAGAGGTTGCAATTTCCCATGCAGTTTCTGGTGTTCAGCTTTCACTTGCAGGAACGTAAGACACCTCTCCACATACCTAGCCACATCTCGCTTCATACCTGGCCACCAATACTCTACCTTCAGATCTTTGTACATTTTTGTCGCCCCCGGGTGAATAGAAAATTTAGATCTGTGAGCGTCACTCAAGAGAGTCTCTCCGACTTCTCCGTGATTAGGTACCCACACTCGTCCACAGCATAAGAATAGATCATGACTATCTTTAACAAAATTAGTTACCTGCCCCTTAATCCGCTCTTTGTTATGATTTTCCTCTTTAACTGCTTCCAGCTGAGAATCTCTTATAACATCCAACAATGGCGTAGTCACCGTCATCCGTAACGACTCATTCTTCCAAAGTACCGACCCCGACTTCCTGCCCAAGACATCTGCCACAACATTGGCTTTCCCTGGGTTATAAAGTATCTCACAATCATAATCCTTCAGAAGTTCTAACCACCTTCTCTGCCTCATATTAAGATTCTTTTGATCCACAAAATATTTCAGACTTTTATGATCTGTATAAATAGTACACTTCACTCCATAAAAATAATGTCTCCAGATCTTCAACGTAAAAACCACTGCTGCTAACTCCAAATCGTGAGTTGGGTAATTAATATCATTCGGCTTAAGCTGCCGTGAAGCATAAGCAATCACTCTACCTCTCTGCATCAAAACACATCCCAACCCCAAATAAGAGGCGTCACAAAACACAATCATCTCTTCCACTCCTTCTGGCAAAGCATGAACAAGTGCCTCACATAACCTTTGCTTGAGAGTTGAAAACGCGGCCTCTTGTTCATCTCCCCATACAAACTCTGCATTCTTCCCGGTTAGCTTGGTCAATGGAACGGCAGTCTTTGAAAAATTCTGAATGAATCTCATGTAATAACCTGCTAACCCCAAAAAGCTTCTGATTTCGGTAGGGTTCCTTGGAGGTTCCCATTTCATTACTGCATCAACCTTCGCAGGATCAACTTTAATTCCTTCCTTATTAATCAGATGACCCAAGAACTGCACCTCTTGAATTCAGAATTCACACTAGGAGAATTTAGCATACAGCTTCTATCTTCGCAGCGTCTCCAATTCCTCTTTCAAATGCCTTTCATGCTCTGTCGGATTTCTTGAATACACGAGTATATCATCAATAAACACAATAAAGGATTTGTCCAACATCGGACGACAAACTCTATTCATAAGATCCATAAATGTTGCAGGTGCATTTGTAAGACCAAATGCCATAACCACAAACTCAAAATGCCCGTACCGCATCCTAAACGCAGTTTTATGAATATCTTCCTGCCGCACTTTCAACTGATGATAACCCGACCTTAGATCAATCTTTGAAAACCACGATGCCCCTTGCAACTGATCAAACAAATCATCTATTATGGGCAAAGGATACTTATTCTTCACAATCATTTTATTAAGTTCACGGTAATCAATACACATACGAAACGTACCGTCTTTCTTCTTTACAAACAAAATGGGAGCGCCCCACGGTGAACTACTAGGTCTAATAAAACCTTAATCCAACAACTCTTGCAACTGTTTCATCAATTTCTACATCTCTTGCGGTGCAAGTCTGTACGGAGCTCTGGTAATCGGTGCAGCCCCCGGTACCAACTCAACTCTGAACTCTACTTGCCTATCAGGCGGTATACCAGGCAGATCATCTGGAAAAACATCTGGATACTCACGTACCACTGCCACATCATTCACACTCTCCTGTCTCTTTTCTAATTTCAAATCAATAACATAAGCTAAAAAGGCTGTACACCCATGCTGAAGATATTTCCGAGCTCTAGTCACGGAACACAAACACATTCTCTTACTCTCTCTATCACCAAAAATTGATAGTTTTTCCCCACTTGGGGCCTGAACTCGAATAAATTTTTGCCCACACAGAATGGTTAACCAAGCCAATCCATTCCCACTACCACTTGAAACTCTCTCATTGGCATAGGGATAAGCTCAATAGGAAATCTAACAAAGTCTATCTCTAGCACATTATCTCTATACACATCAGTCACGAGCACAGACTTATCATCAGCTATTTCTACCTCGAGAGGGGGACTCGGTTTACTACATACTTGCTTGAAACTTTTACAGAAAGAAACAGATACAAACGACTTGCTAGCACCCGAATCAAATAATACTAAAGCAGGCAGATAATTTACGAGATATGTACCTACAACCACATCAGGTTTCCACTGTGCTTCCTCAGCAATTACTTGAAAAGCCCTCCCCTTACTCTTGGAAGTATCCTCTTTCTTTACCTCTTTATTCTGTGTATTCCGCAGTGGTGGTAGAGATGGAGTATTTCTCAATCCGGTTGAACGGTTGGATGCAGTCAGTTGGGGACAGTTGGCTTTCTGGTGGCCGGGCTGATAACAATGAACACACGCTCAACGAACTGCGACATTCTTTACCCATATGACCCGGCTTGCCACATTTGAAACAGTGAATAATATTTGTCTGACAGTTCCCATAATGACTCTTCTTACACTTCTGACACACCCTCGGTGCTTCCTTCTTCTCCCCATAATCTACCTTGGGCCTCTTATTCTGGGGTGTCGATCCTTCCACTGGCCTCTTCTCTTTCACCTGTCTCTCTAGCTCCAATTCTCTAGCCCGCGCGGCGTCCATCATGGACTTCAAAGTTTAATGTTTACTCGAATCAATAAACTCCCTGATACTCGGCTTCAAAACCATCATATAGCGATACATTTTCATCTTTTCATTGGCTACATAATCAGGACACAACCATGCCTTCTCATGAAACTTGGCATTAATCTCTGGTACGGTCTCTGTAGTATGCTTCAACTTGTGGAACTCATAAACTATACGATCAATCTCAGACTGCGGAACAAACTACTCCGTAGTAATCTCTTTAAACTCCGCCCAGGTAATAGCCTCAATTTGAGTCTCACCCCTCATCTTCTTTTCTAAATCCCACCAATCATTGGCAGTACCCCTCAACTGGTTTGTAGCAAACCTCACATTATTTTCCGGAGCGCACGAACAAGTATGAAATGCTCCCTCTAACTCTGATATCCACCTCTGACTCACAATCGGATCAGTAGATCCATTAAACAACGGTGGCTGGCACGCAGCAAAATCTCTGAAAGTACACCCTTTCGGTGCATATCTGATAATCACTTGCGGTTGAGGATTAACCCTTTCCTCCCTCCCAGCTAACACGGCTGCTTCTTCCTGTCGTACAGCTTCCCCTGTACTTTCCTTCAGATGGTCTACCACTTGGGTAATAATAAATGGTATGGCTTTCTCTAAAACTTTGCCGATTTCCTCAGCAACAGTCACTCTAGGTTGGGTTTTAGCGAACCCCTAATTCAACTCTGGTGTCTCATCCGCTAGAGTATTAAGGGCCACAGGTGGCCTCCTTCTACCACTTGCACTGGTATCTAGCCCCTCTCGTCTATTACTAGGACCACCCTCAAGACGATCTGGACCCTTTAGTATCACCATCCTGATAGCATAGATAAAGCATTAAGACAAAAGGTAGCTTTACCACACCATCCTATATATCAAGCAATCTCAAGTACAAACAATATCTCAGTACACTTATCCTCAGACCCAAAGTAGTTCTACACATACTAAGGCATCTATAATCTCAAGTGCACTACATCTTACAAGTACCCCTCACCTGATTCACAAGATTCCTCATGATTCCATCAAGTTCTAACATGTATCATGTGTCTGTAATAATATGGGCCCTTATATTATCCATAACACACTACACACGTTTGATCTTAACTTTATCACAAAATGTCCCGATTCACAGGCTTAGGCCATGTATCACTAGCATATCATATCACATAAGGCATCACGTATCTGACACTAGCATCATTGATATCTCAGGTATCTCTATACCACAAATAGCAACATAAACAGTAAGCATATACTCAATGCAACACTCTATACCTCCACCAAGCTGTAAGCCTCCAGTTTGACTTAAAAATCCTCAGAACCATGGTTTAAGTCCAGACGATGTATAACACACCTCCAGATCTCTCAAACTTTGTCTCTGATACCATGTTGTAACGCCCCAAAATCGTAAATAAAATAAAACTCTGATAATAGAAGTATTTTAGAATAAAAAGAAGTTTACACAAAGCGGAAGCTAGTCAACACTTAACCCTCTAGTTCAGTTACAAAAGTAGTAGTAAATATTTACAACAAAGATTTGTTTAACAAAACTCAACCGGGCATTATGTTTTAAAATACAGATTTACTCTCATATCACAATCTCTGTCAAACTGGGGCCTTGCCCTTGGAGGAATCACACCCTGCAAAACAACAGTAAGCAGTATCTGATAAGCCACGAGGCTTAGTGAGAAAACTAAATTGTAAATCATATAAGCATGCGCATACACATATACGAATGCTGTAACAGTTCTTATCGACACAGTACATCACCGTCTTAGCATCCGCCAAGAAGGCTAAAATGCTGCCCGTAGCAACTGCTGCACAAAGCAGCGTGCTACAGCTCTCTCTGGTGATCCTCTGATCAATAATATATCACATTGCAATGTACCACACACATATCACATATATGAATCAAAGTTTAGAAAACTCACCTCAGTAGCTAGTATCACACAGATATAAGCCAGATAACTCAGTACACGTCAAACAGTAACCCCTACAATTATATAATCATATAATTAAGACATGTACTAATCAACACTTATCAAATAAAACAAGGCAGGGGATCTACACGCGCCGTGTACCCCTACACGGGCCGTGTCTCAAGCACTCTACATGACCACACCTGGCCACATGGCCAGTGTTGTCCACGTCACCTACATGGGCCGTGTTCACTACATGCTACACGACCATGTCTCATCTACATGGAAGGTGTTGACAACTCACCTACACAGGCCGTGTGCCTTCACATGGGCCGTGTACCTCAATCCCTACACGACCATGTATACCAACATGGCCATGTGACCGCCTTCTACACTACACGGCCGTGTACTCTACAGACCAGCCGACTGTTCTTCAAAACAGTCGGTGTTCTTGACCAAGAACTCGACTAAACTCATACAAAAATCCACTGGGATGTCTTCCTACACCCCCAAACAACATGTAAACTACTCAAAACAATAAATACAAGCTAGAAGCATGATTCACCATGAATCAAAGTTTAAAACCCACTAGAACACCAAAAACAAACAACAAGAAGCCTTACCTCAACTTGTGCCTACTAGCATCAGATGTAGATCACTTATCCTCTGCCTTTCCAGCTTAAAAACTCAAGAAACACAGCTCTCTCTTTCTCTTGATGGATGCAGGTGATGAAAATGAGGTCTTTGACTCGTCAATGTCAAATACACACACACACACACACATATATATATATATATATATATACAACTTTGGAAATTGGCACAAATGGCCCCTGAACTTTCCTAGTTCCAGAATTTACAACACATGTCCCCCAAGTTTCTAAACACCTCCTAATCTCAATTAGGCAATACCAAAACGCGTTAAGTCAAGATGTTACTAATTACAGAGTTCCGAAACTTGGGTGTTTCAAACAATAACAACAACAGCAATAACCAGAGTTTGTAACTGAATAAGTCATCCCATAATTCGAATTTGAAACTAAAATTGCTGAGCATGGTGAAAGGGATGAGTCTGATGAACTCTTAACGCAAACTGATGAATTTACTTTTGAAAGACAACGAGAAAGGGCTTCAGAAGTCAGAATCGTTGATGAATTTGAGGATATGCCGATCCAACCACTCACAAAGTCAGTTACTTTAAAGGTTGCAAATCCTGCAAAGGAGCGTGTCACTATGAAACAGATGGAGGATGCCATTAAAAAGTTGAATATCATAAGGGTTCTCCAAGGCATATCTGAGGAAGTCCACAACTTGTTTTCTCCTAGACCTAAACAATTCCAGTTGTAAGATGTCGACATCCTGAGGAAGAACATTCATGCAGAGCAAGCTCAACAAACTCAACCAATGTAAGACTTGCCGATACCTCCGCATGTTCTACTACGTCCTCTTGTCCGAATTTCAACAGATCCAGGCCTTGATAGGCATAAGATGTTTACCCGAGACGCAATGAAAAATCCGCTATGGGGTAAGTATGGGGTAAATGCTGCTTTTCTTGAAGATCGTATTCCTACAATCTTTGCCAATCAAATTAGAGACAAGATTCCTCCAAAGCTTAGGGGTCTTGATGAAATACAAAAGAGACGATACGAGCACATCTTCAATGAATATAAAACACCATGAGAGCAGATCATTTCAGAATACCCAATTAGCAAAGTACTCAGAGTTTTCCTGCAACAATCATTAAGGTACAAATTTGTAGTGTATGATGTTCAAAGGGCTGATGGGCAAAAGATCTCATTGAATGAAGCTGATTTCCGTCATGTCAAGCTTCATGATATTGAGTTTATCTATGAAGAGCTCTCCACAAAGTTGAACAAATCGTATGAGGAACAACAAGGAAGAACTGCACTGATGAAGTATATGAGAAAGTTCATCCAGTTCATATAAGCGCATGATCTACAACTTGGAGCCGAGAGTAATCAACTCGATGTTAATCTGCTCAGACCTATACAAAGCCATCCTAACCTTTAAACCCTTGAAGAATTGACCGTAATCGACGAATATCATCCAAACTTCTCAGGTCAAAGAGGTGTCATCTTCACTAATCAACGCAAACGAAAGATCTTTGTCATAATGGTGGATGTGATGGCATACTCGGATGGTACTCTCAAAATATTGTATCACAGACTCCAGGAAAAAGCTTAAAAAGAACAAACATCTTTAAGTGAATTGGACAAGGCTGGATTGATAAGGACTATTAAAGCTATCAAAAGGACATTGGATAGCAGGCGGATAATTCGGAGGTGGCAGGTCATGTTTGGCATTCGTAATAGATCGTTATTGTAATATATTTCTTTCTATCTTTGTATGTAATAGGCTTTCTCTCCATTTAGGGGGAGATTGTTATCTTTATTAAAATGTAGAAATAGCCGCCTTAGACTTTGCCTATAAATAGGCATATGGCCAAGGGCCTTGTAAGCTTTTGCACCAATTCAATATACCAAAGCATTAGCCAAAGGTGTAGTGTGTGTTATTCTCTCTACTCATAATCGTTCTAACTCTTACTTGAGGTATACCGGATGACCTTTGAAATTCACTTAAGTTGGTTAAATATTGTGATAACCATGATATACAAAAGTGGACGTTGAATTCTGGAAGATTATAGCTCTATGCACACTTAACTTCATACTATTGTGTTGGGGTTGAAAAGTTGTTCTGAAGTTAATTCTGGTGAATGATGTTAATAATTTTTGTTTGTAGTTAGTATGGGTGTTTAAAGTTAATGCTGGGAGTATTCAAAGTTCTACTACTAGTACAAAGTTAATGCTGCTACAACAAAGTTACTACTGCTTGAAGAAATTAATTCTCATTGTGAATAAATAGAACTAAATATGCTAAACATGATAAGGATGAGTTCCTTTATTTTAAGGATGATAATTATGGATAAGATATGTTGTTATCTATCCGTAATTAAAAGATTCTTTTAGTGCAATTAGTGGATTATGTTTTAATTATTTTAATTGTAAATCCTCATATGTTCATAGACAGACAAGAACATATATGATAGGGTAATTAGATTTCAGCCTCAAGATTAATTCTTGATGCTTGCGATAGAGAAGTATCGTACGTCTGTTGAATCGTTATTAATCAACAGATTGGGGCTTTTGATTTTTATTCTTTGTCATCTTTTGACTCAAGTTATCAATACAATATTCTTTGTTAATCAAAGTTTTATTCCATAAACTTCTTTGTGTATTCATGGATTGTTCGTGTGTTTGAGTAATTTAATCGATCCTGACAAGTGCTATCAGAGCCATCACATCTTGTGGTTGCTCTTGATCCAAGATCAACAAGGATTTCGATATTTCTTGGTTCAAATCTCTATGTCATAAATCATGGTTGACTTGAATGATGGACTAATGGTGTCCAAGGTTCCAATGTTAAAATCAAAAGTCTTTGACATGTGGGAACTTCGCTTCAAGTAATACGTTTTACTCATTGATTATACTATGTGGGATGTGATTGAAAATGGTTAAAAAGGTGCGGTTAAGTTCAATGAAGATGGGAATGTGAAGAAAAGGCCTCCTCCAACCAATGACAGAGAAAAGTGAGAAAGATAGAGTGAAATAAAAGCCTTGAGTGCCCTCCTATTAGGTATTCTAAATGAATATTAACATTAGTTTTGCATGTGTATTGTTGCTAAAGAACTATGGGAAGTATTAAAGAAAAGATTTGTAGGAACTAAAAGCTCCAAAAGATATCTGAGATCCTACTTGAAGCAATAGTATGAAAACTTTAAGGCTAGAAAAGAAGAATCGATGACACAAACCTTTGATAAGTGTAACAAGCTAATTGGAGAACTTCCAGCTGCATGTGTCAAAATTGATCAGGATGATATGAACCGGGAGTTTCTCATATCTTTGAAAGATGAATGGACAATGTACAATGTGTCCTTCAAACAAAGTGATGAGTTGAAAGACAAAGAGCTCGATGATCTGTACAATGATTTAAGAGTCTTTGAAAGTGAGGTGAGTCAAAGAAAAAAACATCAAATACCTCAAAGAATGCTTCCTTTCTATCATCTATGGTAGTGGATCTGAGAAATCAAGTAATCCAAAAGATGCTGAAATGTAAAATCAACAAATCAAATATGAAAATACAAGTGATACTGTATTTGAAGCTTGTTTGGCTAGTCATGTGCATTATGCATTGACTAATGATGATCTGAACAAGATCCAACCAGATAATGTGGAATAGATGGACTCAAGTGGCATATGTCCATGCTTACAATAAGGGATAAACGATTCATTCAAAAGACTAGTAGAAGGAATTTTGCTCTAAAAAGGGAGGATAATGCTGGGTTTGATAAAAACAAGCTTGAATACTACAAGTTCCATAAGATGGGACAATTTGCAAGTAAATGTAGAACTTAGAGAGGACAAGAATGTTCTAGAGAAACAACTTTGGTATCTCATGATGAAATTGGATTTGATTGGAGTGATCATGCAGCATATGAAACACAAAATCAACCAGTGATGGCAGACATCACACCTCCAACTTCTTTTGATATTCCAAAAGAGGTAAAAGCTAAACATTGTTCAAAAGAATGTATTTATACCGTTATGAAGTATATAGATCACAATAAAAGCATGTGTTATACTATAACTAAATAGGAAGAAAGAAGGAGAGAGACTAGTTTGATCATAGGAAGTTATGACGAGCAAGTTAAACCATACATCAAGAATGCAAAACAATACAAGGATGATCTTGATTATGCTAAATGGTTGAAAGAGGAGTTAACTTTGATGTTAGAAAAGACTTTGAAGCAATTAGAGGAAGCTAACAAATAATCTAATAGAATTAAGCTTCATGTGGAAAAGTTAAGGTATGCCTCCACAATAGTTGAGAATTTAATTAAGCCTCAAATCCATGATAAGCTCAAAACAGGATTAGGATACAAGAGTGTTGCACCTCCTTATAACCAGAACTATATTCCACCCACAAAGGATGTAGTATCTAAGTACAAAAATGAGGAGATTACCCTAGAGACAACTATGATTGATGCTAGTTCACCACTTGTAGGCAGGATGAAGAAGATAAAGTAGAGGAGTATGAAGTGTATAACTCTAAAAAAGAGATGAGAAATGTAGTTAAGAATGAAAATATTTCTCAAGAAAATTATATAGTGACCAATGAATTTATAGGAACTCCTTATTTAAAATCTGAGAAAGTCAAAGGTAAAGAAAAAGTTGTTGAGTCAAATGTTAAAAGTTCTCATTGTTCTTGTATCAATACTAACAAATCTTCAGTCAGAGGAAATAAGACGAATTGGACTTAACTAATGACATAGAATTATGGTATCAATTTTAAAGCTCTTCAATGAAAACCATGTTTTATCTGTGGAAAAGCGTATCACATTGAAAAAAATGTTTTCATAATACAATTAACAGAAGAAATCAATTCAAATAGTAAAGATCAATGATGTTATAAAGAAATGTGCAAAACTATCATTGTAATAATCCAACAGCACAAGGTTTGTTAATACTGCTAGGGCTAAGCAACACAGGTTTAAAGCAAAACCAGAAGTTTTTCAAAAATACTTCAATCCTTAACAAAATGTTTGGATAAGGGTTAATAAAGCTAGTTCAAGATCTCAAGCTAGTTCGTCTGCTACTACCCATACTTAATCAAAGATAAAAGCATTTGTTAGTACTGACTACATTAGTAATATTGATGAGCGTGTTAGTACTGATTGCTCTATTAGTATTAAGAGCGTTTCAAATACCCAAGTCATGATGTTATAAGTTGTGATGAACTCAAAAAATCTTAGGTGTTAAAAGAGATAAGCAATATTGTTGCTCAGGCTAGCCTATGACCACTTTGGCTTGGATTCCCAAAAGAGATTAATTGTTTGATTTCACGTGCAGAGCAGGTAAGGTCAGAAACTGTTCGAGGCACATAAAAGAGATTAATTGTTTGATTTCACAAAGCTACAAGCACATTAATACTTGTAGTTTTGTTAATACTGTCTTGCAACTTAATACTGCTAGCTTTATTAATACTTATCAACTTAGTACCGCTCTCAATTTTTAGTACTACTTGTTTTCATTAGTACTTAAAGACGTTTGTGGCCGTTGGAAGCTATTGCAGAAGCCGTTGGAAGAGATTTCGGAGTCTAAAACCCGAATTACTAAATTATTTTAGAGTCACACAAACAATCTTTCTCCAATCTTTTTGATTTCTTGCTGATCATACACATTTTGTTGAGTTCTTACAAACCCTAGTGTTCGAATTCTTGTTTTATCTCCATCTCTCGCAACATCAAATCTATTGGAATGGCATCATGTTCTTGTTCTTCATCCTAATCGCACATTGGTCTTGCATATTGTGATCAACACAATATGATAGCCATGCTGGAAAAGGTAAAGGAATCAATTGGATTCCATGAAATTTTTGATTTCATGGGCAGATCTCACATCTTTTATGCACTAACTATAAACCTAACTATCTATACTGATCATATGAATGATTTTTGGGTCATTGCATTGTCTACGGATTTCAAGGTTTGCCAGTCCATTAAGGCAAAGTGGCAGGTAAGCCAGTAGTTATTACTAAAAGTTCGATTCGCATGCATCTCATACTAAACGATGCTTCGGGTATTGAATCCCTTTCTAAAGATTTTATTGTTCATCAATTCAGGCAAATGGGATATGAATCCCTTTCTTAGATTTTATTCTCAATTCGCAAGTGAATTTTCTACTTTGACATTTCAAAAAGCCCTCCTATCTCCGCAATGGAAATTTCTAGCACAGACTTTTCAACAAATTGTCCACTACATATGTGTGTTTGGAAACAAACCAGATTTTGAACTTTTCTTAAATGATTTTCAACGATTTGGTGTGGAATATCACCAATTAAAAATTTTCATGTATCCATGTTTCTTGCAAACAATTTTCGATGTTGAATTTCACGGCTTGTCACAGCCAGTTCAAAACTGAATCAGTGAAGATCAAGTGGTTGATGTAAGATGAAAATAGTTTGTGAAGAATATTTGAAACAAGCACACACAAACACCATGAAGCTTTTCGTGAAATGTAACTTGAATATGTGAAAAGCGTTCTTCATACACTCAGCCATATCCCTATTTATACTAAGGGATAACTAGGATCTAGTTCACTATTTTATAAGTCTAACATTCTCCCCCTAATAGTGAACATAGATCATTACAAAAAGATAGAAAGATAAATCAATTACATTCTTGGTCTATTTGTAATGCCAAAAGCCACCTGCCACCTCCTTATGATCTTCATGCTTTCCAATGTACGTTTTATCACCTCAACTGACCAGTTTATTCCGTCTGTTCTGATTGAGTCATTATAGCTTGTTCATTCTAGATCTTTTCCAGAATCTTATGCCTTAATTTTTTCAATAAACCATCAGAGTATGCCATGATATCAACTAGTCGACTTTCTTTTTCTGTTGGTTTCCGAAGATAATACCTCTATTTCCAGCTAAATCCTTGTGATTTTCATCAATGATAGTTAATTCTTATAGATTTGGATGATTCTGCTCGGGTCTAAGAAGATTAACTTTGAAATGGTTGCTTTCAGCCCCTAATTGCGTATGGTGCTCTTGAACAAAATGAATTAATCTCCTCATGTATTTCATCAATGCAATTTTTCCTTGTTTCTCTTCATAGGACTTATTGAGCTTGGTAGACAACTCTTCATAGATAAACTCAACGTCGTGCAGTTGAAAGTGTCTGAAATTTGCTTCATTCAATGTGATCCTCTGTCCATTTCCTCTTTCCACTTCATACATAAAAACCTTGTACTTGAATGATTTTTGCGTTGAAACTCTTAGCAATCTTTTGATCGGATATTCTAAAATGATCTGATCTCTTGGAGTTTGATACTCTTTGAGTATGTGTTCATATATTTTCCATTGACTTTCATCCAATTCTCTCAAGTCTGAGGGTGTTCCATCTTCAATTTGATTTGCATAAATAGAACGAATACAATCTTCCAAGAAAGCTGCATTCACTCCATATTTCCCCCAAATTGGATTTTTCATCGCTTCTATTGTGAACATGTTGTGACGACCAAGAGCTGGATCAGCTGAGGTGTACACTGGTAGAGTTGGTTAAATATTGGAGGGCAGTGGCCATTCTAAAGCTTGTCTAACTTTCTCTGCTTCATGTACTTGTTCATTTTTCCTTAAAACGTCTGACGCAGTTACTTGAAATTTCTTACATTCCATAAATCTAATTTCTTAATAACCTCCTACATTTGGGTTTTTGTGACATACTTTTTCACAGGCTTTGCAACCTTTGAAATGGCTTTCAGCTTTTGTTTGTCCACAGGGAAATCCTCCTCAAACCTGTCTATAATCCGAACTGGACTTCTTTCCTCATGTAAATTTGTAAATGAGAACTCCTCAATTTCTCTTAACAATTCATCAGACTCTTCCTTTTCACCTTTTTCTTGTGTTGGAAATGAGAATTCAGGAAGGTCTGTGATTTGCTTTTGTTGTTGATATTGTTGTTGTTGTTGATGAGTAGAGGTTTTAGTACTAACACCTCCAAGACCCAAAGTTGCGGATAATCGTTGTGTCAATGGTGTAAAGTTCAAAGTTCTAGCCCGCTTCTCCCCCTCACAGCGATCATGATCGGGATCATCGTCGTCATGCCTTCTCTTTGACCAAGTAGCTTGAGTTTTGCATGTAGTTTCCAGAATGTGTAGACGATTCTCAACGGCGTCCATTTTCGAATAAAATCCATTTTCTAGATCATCAATGTAATTTTTCCCGTTTTGGCTCACGGGAAAACGCATAGGCTTAGGTGCATGGTGTTTTTCCCAACGAAGTATAAAACTAACAATGATTATTATCAAAGTGTGGAAATAGTTTTAAAGTAATGAACACACGAAAGTTTTCAAAGTAAGATTATATTAATAACCAGACTTCAAAGAGTGCACAAGAACAAACTTCAGCACTGAGTACACACTAAACAAGAACAAACATGAATCCAAATTAGCGAACAAACGCTTAACCTTTACTCAAATATTGAGAAGGTAATTATACGCTAAGTAAACTAATCC
Organism: Dittrichia graveolens; assembly: GCA_038502395.1. Taxonomy (NCBI): domain Eukaryota; kingdom Viridiplantae; phylum Streptophyta; class Magnoliopsida; order Asterales; family Asteraceae; genus Dittrichia; species Dittrichia graveolens. The sequence goes on from JARJIL010000003.1 coordinate 57,927,515, forward strand.
TGACCATCTAATTTAATTACACGTGTACCGCTCTTCATAAACTTAGGAATAGAAAACAAGATTGCCGTTTCAAGCTCCTTCAGATGCGCTGATTGCGAACTTTACATAACAGGAAGATTCTAGTACAGAGACATGTCTTCAATGATGAAGTTCCTTTGATAACTGAAGACTTACTTCAGTTTTCGTTCACTTCAGAACAAATCTTCAGATGAACTTTAGGCTTCTTTCTTCAGATGTGGTGTGTCAGAACAGTTTTCAAAAGAATAAAGAATACTCCTTCGGGTGCTTTCATCGAAAGCTCCTTCAGGAATGGAATATATACAAATAAAGGACTAACAATCTCCCCCTATTTGTTTATAATCCATGAATATTTACAAAATGAAATAAAGAATGGAAAGAATAAAGAATAAATAAATTACTCTACTAAATAATCGGTTTGAACTCATCGGGAACGGGTTCACTTGGAGTTTTGAGCTCCATTTGTTTCATATACTCATCCAGAATGTCTTTGACACCAGGATCTTTAGCATCTATGAAGTATCTAAGAGATTTCAGATGAAGCACATCAGCCCTGGCGAATTCTGAAACTCTCTGAAAACGAATCTTATCGTTTGCATCAACGACGTAGAATCCCCTTGGATTTGAGAGAACTTTTCCTACTTCGGGAATGAATCCAGGAGGTAAGGAAGTATCAATTCCCTTGCAATTTGGAAGCTCTCCAATAGATATCAGCTCCAAAATTTGTTGCTGAGACTTTTTATGGGTGAGCTTTCTTCTCTGAAATTTTAACTTTTCAGCTCTTGAGGGTCTATCCTTCTGACGCAAGGCCTCAGCTTCCGATCCCCTCTTCTTTACTTCATCTTGGTAAAATTCGATCACCTTGGTGATCTCTCTCTAAACGAACTCAACTTCCTCAGTCAGTTGTCTTTTGAGAGACAAGCCATTATCTCAGCCCATTCCGTAAAAACACATTTGAGCTTGACTTGCCTGACTGAGTATACAACATAGATAGGTAGATTTCTACGCTGAAGATTCAGAAAAAATTCATTTTTGACTTTCTTTAGTTTTACTAAAGTGATCTTTTCTGGATGTATTCTTTGATACCAAGAGCATATCCACTCTTCTTGTTTAGCATCCATGAACTTTTTCTTCTTCTCTTGCATAGCTTTTTCAGGTTCAATTTCCTCCTGAAGCTGTTTTTGGTGTTCCAAAGGTGATAAATCTATTTTATTTGCAGCAACTTCTTCACGTGCCAATTTTTCTGCTGCTTGTCTTCCAAGTTCATCAGCCACTCTCTTTTCGTTGGCTTTCGGATTTTCATCATGTTGGTCCCAAAGAGGGTAAACAAGAAACCGATATAGTGTAGAAGAGGGGGGGGGGGGTTGAATACACTTTAAAAAAATCAAACAAATTAATCAAATGTATATTCAATGATCAAACAGAATGATTACAACTTCACTTTCTAATCAAATTAACCGGATGATTTGATGTTTACACTTATTATAAACTAAACTCTCTCTAAACACTCTTGTATCACAAAGTAATTGATGATCGAACTTCTTGTCAAAACTGATTAACAAGAACTCTTGAAAACTCTCTTGAACTTTGAACTCACAAAGTTATCGCAACACACGCGTATCAAGTATGACGAACACACATACGTTTTGCATCTTATGCAGAACTCTCTATTCGGTATTCTGTGTGTCATGAAACCCATAAGAAGGTTTATACTTATACTTTATATATCTACGAACAAATCGTAGTTTAAAGATAGAACTTATCTTTTCTTTAAAACCGTAACAAACTCCTTAATTAGAACATATCTAACTAATTCTGTTTGAGATCTCTATCCAACTAATAGATAATTTAAATTAGGTTCAGATATCCTAATTTAAATGTCGTAGATATTGAGTGTTTATAATAGAATTTAGAACTTACTTAAATTCTTGAACTGACTTCTGACGCTGAGCTGACTCACTCGGTCTTGATGTTATCAACCTGAGTTCTTGAGTTCTTAGATCTCTAAATCTTCAAGTATTCATTCTTGAAACCTATCTCAGCTTAGAAGTCACTGAGCTATCTAGTACTTACATAGAAAACTCTATATCTGTTTATACGCTGACTACTCAACCTAAGCTGACTAGTCAGTCTATAACAGACTTACATAATTCCTAATGTTTAACCTTTCATCTATACATAGCTATGGTTTATCTCATCAAATCTAACTATTCTAAACATGGGACTAACAATCTCCCCTTATTTGATGATGACAAAATATTGAATTAAAGTAAGTATAGGTTAACAGAATTATGTTGAACAACTTCGGGACTGGCCAAAGTTAATTCTTGAAATAAGTATTTAACTAATCTATACCTATTCATTATTTAATTACTGAACTTATCAGTTTATAATTGAACATATCAATACTCAGCTTAAACTTACAAAGCTGTTTATTTGAACACATCAAACAGTTGAACATATCAAACTTAACTTTTCATTAATAAACATATTATTTACATTTTGCTTGATTATTTTGATCAGCTTATGCACACTTAGTGCTTACAAAATTATAGAACTAATCTATTTCATCAATAGGATCTCCAGCTTCTAACAACATATCAGAACAGTTAAGCTCCAAGATTGCTACTTCTTTGATAGCATCATTAGAAATTTCTTCACCCTCTAGCATCTCTCTCATCTCAGCTTTTCTTGATCTGATTTCTTTGTTGAGATGGTATCTTAAAACTGAGTTCTGAATAGAGTTATCACTTAGAATCCTCAAGTACAACATCAATTCCAGATTCGCCAAGTGAAGATTTGTTATCTTCAAGAAACACTGGTTGCCTTCCACATCCAAATACAGAAATCTTTCCAAAGGTTGAGTGATAAAAGTATGTTCTCTAACTTCATCTCCCTCCGGAACTTGTAGACTGATGTTCGTTTAGCTCGCTGACTTGCTGCTCAGACACTTGCATCTTTGTTTCTATTTAGGAAGGTATCAATTTCATCAACTGGAATTTCTCCTAATTGATCAATTCTGATGAAGAGAGTCTTGAGCACATCAACTATCTCTTGTCTGATTTGACTCTTTTTCATTCTTTTGATAGTTGTGGCTACCACATTTAACTCTGAAAAACCCAACTTGTACAGACATCTCATACTAGACCAATTTCATTTCTGTTGTCTAGTACAAAGTTGATTATCACCAATTCTCCTTTTCTACTCAGTGTGATGGATTAAATCTTGTGCTCAAAATGTGTTCTTTTGTAGCAATGCCTTGGATCAACATCTGAGGAGGGAATAGGGGCAGCTCTTGGTCTAGAATAATTAGCTCCAGCTTCAGCTCTGGTAGCCTCAGCTTTAGCCTTTTCTCTTTCAAGTTATAATTGTCTTTGCTGCTCTTTCATCTTCTCCAAAGTCATACCCAGTTCCTTGGCCATTTCTTGTGGCATTTGTTCAGCAAGCATGTCAGTGGCCTTTTGTGCTGCATCAGCTTCATCACTTGAGTCCGATTCATAAGCAACTAGTTGAGATTGACCTTGTTGCTCTGGCTCAAGTTCAGCAATGATGACTTCTCTTCTCTTTGCTAGAGACACAACACTTGTTCTTTTATTTCTTTTTACCGTCTCAAACAACTTGCCTTTCCCTTTATCCATTTGTGAAGCTGGAACAGACTTAGCTTCAACAATCTTTAGTAGCTCAGCTTGTAGCACTTGGAGAGGTTCAGCTTGAGGGAAGTTTGTAGGCACAATTTGAAATGGTTCTTCATGTGAAACTTGTTGTGGAACTAATTGAGCTTGTGAAGCTGTGACAATTTGGACTGTTGGAGCTTGTGGACCTTTTGCAATTTCATTTTGTTGAGGAGGTTGATTTACAGTACTCATGAACTGATCATGAGTTTCTTCTTCGATTTGCACTTCCTCTGTATGCTCCCCCTCAACCACATCATCACTTTTCTTTGATTCTTCCTCCCCCTTTTTGTCATCATCAATAGGGGAGGGTCATGATTTAAGCACAAAGCTTTCCAAGTTGGCCATAGTGTTTGACAGATCATTAAGCTTCCTCTTATTGTGTAGGAGCTCAAACTGAGTTTGAAGATATAACATAATTGATTGGGCATCAATGGCCATCAGCTTGGGCTCCTCTGGTCTCCGCTTGACCTCACAGTCCTCCTGACTAGTGGAGGAATGAATTTACACTGTATGAGTGGTCGTTGAGTATTCATCAATAGGTGAGATTGTGGGCCCCATATCCAAATGTTGGTGCTGACCAATGGAATCAAGGGGGCCAGATTGGGGACCCTGTAAACCTTCCTGGTGTAAGAAAGGTTCATTGACAAGTCGTGCTAGAGTGTGTAGGAATGGAAATGAAGAAGAATGACCAATGTCGTGAATTTGGGTAGTAGGGTGGGCTGGGCTGAGTGGTGAGGAGGGGGTAGTTGACCCTCGGGAGATTTCATATGTTCAATGTGACCTTCATGTGTCTGTGAAGGCACATAAATAGGTTCTCCCATAGCTAGAATAGGTATGGGCTGAGTAGACACCATACTCGGCTTGGACAGACTGGGTAAATTAAGCCTTGAGGTTGGCACCTTAAGAGAAGGTGTCTCCCCCTCACCTCCTGCCGGTGGAGTTGTCAATGTGACATCAGCTCCATGATCCTCTTTAGGTGAAGGACCACCTTTGGTAGTTTTGCGAGTGTAGGTATGGGATATATCCTTGATAACAGTGGGCTTACAAAGGTTGGTTGTAAAATGGATATAATATGGAGATGTTTGTGGTGGGGGAGAGGGGTTAGACTGAGATGGGATTGACTCTGTCTTATCTTCCTGATTAGGAGGTGGAGAAGTAAAAGAGAGAGCAGGATATAAGAGATGAGAAGTTATACCTGCTGCACCTAGCAGTGGTGACTCAGAGCTAGGAAACATACTCCTTTGCTTAGAACTCGAAGTTGTGGAGGAAATTCTTTGTGCACAAGGTCTGAACTGAGGCCTAGATTGTTCAGCGTGAGAGGACTCATCCTCAGAATCCACGGTATCACCCTCTTCTTCCTCAGTTTCTTCCTCCTCCTCAGCTTCACTTGACTCAGGAGTCGGAAGCTGAGTATACACCCTCATCTGAGCACTCATTTTTGGGTGGTCAGGGAAAATATCATGAGCAAACATCCTTAGGCTGAGAACAGGAGTAGGGGTTGACTCATATTGGGCAGCGTATCTTCTACCCAACCTGTCCTCGATCACCATTGACAAAAATCTTACAAAGGGCATGATGGTATCCCTTACATTATTGGTCACAAACGACTTGAGAGCCTCAAAGATTAACTCAGCGTAGTCCAATCTTCGATCACAAAATATATTATATAGCAGTTGCATTTCAAAGTCATTAACATTATCTAAGCCACCCACCTTGTATCCAAGTGAACGGACCACTGTGGACATCATGAATCCGCATGCTGTCTAGAAAACGGATTTCCTTATCACTCCAATGACTTGAGGATGACCCATTAAGGGTAATACGCTCCTTGATGTTTCTCTAGAAACCGACGCCTCTAACTAATTGTGAACCCGGAGATGTAGAATGTGTCGGTGACAATTTACATCTACGTCTATCGCCACTTGTCCACTTAGAACTGTACCCCTTATGACTTTTTGATTCGCATCTAGTCGCACGTGTACCAAAACTCTGTGAGGAGTTGTGGGATGAGCACAGCAGGACCACGAAGAAAAGCATGTGCCAGGGGTCCCTTTCGAATGTATGAGACCCAGTCCTCATAACCCTGCCAATCTTAGACTTTGGAATGTCGATACAGGCGATGACATTGTTCTATTTGTAGATGGGGAGCGCGTTGTTCTTGAAAGTACCACCACGGATCATTTGATCAGTTAGATTTAAAGTGTCACCCTCCATTGAATTCGAACTTATCGTATTAGATTGCACTTAGCAGTAGTAGGGTTTAACACTGAGCGATTGATTCTTCACAAAGCAAGGTTAGGGTTGTAGAGAATAGAGGATGAGGTATAAGATTTGGAGGAGTAAACGAAATATGATAAGGAGTCTCTCTTATTTATACCTTTTCAATTTGAGAGAAAAGTTACCGTTGTCAGACAGTAATAAATATGACCGTTACAGTAACAACCGACTGCATAGTTTGTTATAACGGCTATATTTAATGTAACTTAGTTAGACTCACACTGTGACATTGATCCGAATTCTTTCAAGATGAAATAAATTATCACCAAGAATCTCTTTTAAATAATTAATTTGAAGATGACTTACGTTTATTTTAAATAGGACACACCTTACATATTTTATACTTACTATAAGGTTGGACTGACCATTTGTTAGGACTAACCTAGACATGTGGAACTGACCACACATTAGAACTGATTACTAAGCTCTGATTGAGCACTCAGCTCATATTAAACAGAGATAGAGAAATAGTGGGACATACCAGGTTAAGGGTTGAGCATGCCAAGCTTGCCAAGTAGAGTTGCAAATCTTGCGCCTTCAATTGGTTTAGTGAAGATATCTGCAAGTTGATCTTCAGTCTCAATGAAGACTAACTCTATCTTTCCCTTTTCTACTATGTCTCTGATGAAGTGATGTCGTATCTCAATGTGCTTTGTTCTTGAGTGAAACACTGGGTTGTGTGTGATGGCAATAGCACTTTGATTGTCACAGAATATGGAAGTCTTTGAATAATGTAAATGAAAGTCCTTAAACTGATGTTGCATCCACAATATTTGAGCACAACATCTCCCTGCTGCAACATACTCAACTTCAGCTGTGGAAATTGCCACTGAGTTTTGTTTCTTGCTTGTCCAGCTAACTAATTTTCCACCTAATAATTGACATCCTCCAGTAGTTCTCTTTCTATCTAGACCACAACATGCGAAGTCTGAATCTGAGTACCCTATCAGCTCAAATCCTAATCCTTTGGGATACCACAAACCTAAATTTGGTGTTCCCTTCAGATATTTGAGAATTCTTTTAACAGCTTGCAAGTGTGATTCCTTTGGATCAGACTGGTATCGTGCACAAACACATGTAGCAAACATTATATCAGGTCTACTTGCTGTCAAGTAGAGTGATGAACCTATCATTCGTATATATGTGGTCTAACATACAAATTTCCCATCAATGTCCTTGTGCAACTTGATATTGTATAGCATTGGAGACTTTGCAGGATGGCTTGAGTCCAATCCATATTTCTTAATCAGATCAAAAGCATACTTCCTCTGATTAATAAATATACCATCTTCTTTCTGGTTTATTTGAAGTCCCAAAAAGTAAGTCATCTCACCCATCATGCTCATTCTGTATTGATTAGACATTATCTTAGAGAACCAGTCACATAGACCTTGGTTTGTTGAACCAAAGATAATGTCATCCACAGAGATTTGAACCAGAATGACATGTCCTCTGCTTTTTCTTATAAATAGATTTTTGTCAATACTTCCTCTAATAATATCATTTGAAAGCAGATAGGTGGATAGTGTATCATACCATGCTCTTGGAGCTTGCTTGAGTCCATATAGAGCTTTGCCAAATTATAGACTTAATCTCGATGTTTAGGAACAACAAAACCAGGGGGTTGTTTCACATAGAATTCCTCCTGTAGTGATCCATTTAGGAAAACACTTTTAACATCCATTTGATACACTATAAATTTTTTGAAGGTTGCATAGGCTAGAAACAATCTTATTGCTTTAATTCTTGCAACAGGGGCAAAGGTCTCATCATAGTCAATACCTTCTTCTTGTCTATACCCCTGAGCTACTAGCCTTGCCTTATTTCTTATCACTACTGTTGGGTTTTGGTGGCATCTAGAAAACGCAGCGGAAACAAAAACTAGTATAAAACAATTTCGTTTTATGCCACCAACACACCACCTAATGGAGCAAACTCTAGACAATAGCAATGCAACTAAAAGAAGAAGAACAAGGACAAGAAATTATACCATACAAGTTAATATCTCCTTGTTGCCTTGGAAGGTTTGTACACAAAATAGTGTACCACTATTGGTATACACACCAAGTGTTGATGATCCCCATGTGCTAGCTATGTTTGGACGCCGCCAAAAGCTCCACCAATAACTTACAACAACTTGAATATCAATAGTAACGTGTTACTAATCTTCAAGTGTGTTTGCCTTGAGAGAGAGCATGAACTAACAAATAAGTTACAAGTTCATGTATCAAAAACAACTAGTAGCAACTAGTAGTAACCAACTTTGTTCTATAAGGTCATTTGAACTTATATAGACTCCACATTGAAGCCTAAAACGTTTATAACCGATCTAGGAGTAATGGCCATCAATAGTCATGAATACTCCATTAATCTAGTCTTAAAAGGCTAGTTTAATAGGCTGTTTCAGCATGAGGCACGGCCGTGCCTCACAAGGCACGCCCGTCCCAGCCCACGGGCACACCCAAGTCACCTCCATGAGGCACGCCCGTGCCGGCCCCAATGGGTACGCCCTAGGCACGACGGCCTTGGGCCCATACCTGGCATAGGGCACGCCCGTACCTTCATAAGGCACGGCTTTGCCCGACCCAACCAAAACACATTTTGGTATCTTCTCTCTCTCTCTCTTGCTCAAAGGTGTTGCCGGAATCAATACTTGGCGTGTGACCCAATAGGCCTATGCTTCATCGGCAGTGATACCAACTCGTATGGGTCAGTGGGCATATTCCAACAAACTCCCACTTGAACATGACACAGTCACGAAAGGTAACACCGATATAGAGCGGCCTCTAGCAAGGCATCTATGCCCCCAAGTCAGCATAGGGTAGGTCGCCCATGACAAGTACCAACCTGTAAAGAATGGTCCTACAGAAAAGTGATTATTCATCCCTTCGTTCACGATATCCATTGTGAACGCAGGTCATGGAACACTGTCAACCCCATAACATCCACGATTATGTTTCTCGATCTAGACTAACTATGACGAACAACACAAGTTGCAAAATTGATCCTCTATCAATTCAACTTAAGCACGGCCATGCATTTTGGATGTCATCAGTTCAGTCAACGAGGGGCCCAGGGATATCTCTCTAAAGAGGAACGAATACCTTTGACTACATCGTTCCATCATAATAACAAGTTCTTGCCTGAAAACTTCCCTTATAACAGCCAGTTACGAACTGTGTTAGAAAGCAATCTAAACAAGACCATATTATTAATCAAGAAGCGCATGTATCTCCAGTAGAAGGACAAAAAATTTTATCATCCTGATTTACTCGTGATCATGTCCATGAAGTAAACTCAGGTGCGGGTCCTCCAATTACTTGATCACTATCAAGTACAGGCTAGTGTTGCGAAAACATGTATTCAATCCACTACGAATACTTTACCAACCACTTGCCTCGATCTTAATTAACTTCTTCCTTCCAATGAAGAACGACCGATCGTGGAGCATTTAGAATAAATAAATTTATTCAAGGAAGTGGTTAAACATGCTAATGTAGAACACAATAAAGGCTAACGAAAGTACCCGCTCCGCGCGCATTATCAAATCTCCATTTGATCATCGATACAATCAAAGCACATTATTGCATTAATGTTCCCAACTCAAAATATATCAAATTCAACTAAACAAACCCAAGCCAAAGCCACTTGTAAACCTAGTGTATGTAATCCTAGTATGTAAACTCATCACTAGCTCATGACTAAAGCTTAGTAAGCGGATTCACAAAGTGACATCCATGCATACTCTAACAATTACCATATCTTCTCTCGGCCAAACACTTATAAAGTGTGTGCCGACAAGATCATGATCCTTTGTCCAAGCCTTCACGCTCTCATTGTTCCAAGAATCCAATAGAGTCACAATGCACTAGACTATGGTTCACATAATTAAGCCATCATACTCTTATTTTCTCAAGAGAACCCAATTAGAGTCAATGTTGCTGAAAGAACCATTCTAGTAGATAACATTCCACTTAACAACACAATAATAACAATTCACCAAGAATAATACACTACTCAAAGTTCCTTGTTACCACCAAACATCAACTTGAAGAACAATGTAGCAAGAGTTCTTCCAAGTATGTCAAAATGAGAGAAAAGAAACCATGTGATAAACCAAGTTGCTAATTAAATTAACACACTAGTCCATCATGCTTCAATGTCACTCTCTTAGTTTTTCACTCCGAAAAATCCACGTTTGTATCCTCCTAATTCTTCTTATAAAGCAATAATTCCTCAACCCCGGTTTTATAAACCGCCAAATTATGATATTATCCGTAACAAGAAATATATCATGGATACACAATATTCGGAACGTAAGCGCTCCCACTAGCTCTGGCATACATCCAAGTTTAATCTTCTATTTTCGAAAACTCAAATATATGATTTTCTCATTAAAGTGAATATTACAACTTTGCGATGTTTATTGAGTCTACGAGGATACTTTCAATGTACAAGACCTTCGGAAAGTGTTGAAACACACTTCCTCAAAATTCCCATGTACGATCTTTACATTGTAGTGATCAACACATGTATGCGAGTAACCTTCAACATAAACACTAGGACAATTTCCTTATGATACCATCCTCATGGTCAATCATAATGGAAAATTTATCATTAGTTGGCATTTGAAGTTCAAGTCCATGAATAGACTTATTGGGCTCGTAGACCTTACGAGGATACTAATAATGTACAAGACTCTCGGAGAGTATTAAAACACTTCCTCAAAATTCCTATAAAGGAATAGAGTCTCTTCATTTCACTATGATACCTTCATAATCAAGAAAAGGTAGTGATACACCATAAGTCATCCAAGTAGGCTTCAACATAACCACCAGGAAAAATTTCTTTTATGATACCGTCCTCATGGTCAATCATATTAGAATTTTTACCACCGGTCAGCATTTGAAGTTATCTACATCTCAATCCATGCATATCCTTAGGTTTACGCCAAGGCATCGGATCAACCAAGTCCAATACTTGAATACCCTACATGGATTGTATCCCATTCTCATTACCTCTCTCCTCCTAGTAGACACTAGGCCCACTACGACTTCCAATAGTTGATGAACTCAACTAATCCATCATTGAGTTCTCTTCCTCTAGATATAAAACATATATCTATCCGGCCTTACGACAAATCCTATCAGAAATAGGAAGAGTAACGAATTATGCCAGGTACTCCAGTATCGCCATGCTGAGTTCCAATCATTACAGATTGTATGCTAGTGCCAACATCAGCTTTTACTCCCACTGGCTCCCATAGATATTAGACTTCCACTTGCTATTGAGCGACAAAACTTGTCCTCAAAAGTTCGTGAAACAAATATCCCATGCCTAATGGAGTAGCATCTTTTGTCCCCGGATTCTACCACCTCACGTCTACACGTAGGCTGGATAATCTAGGTTTTGAGATAGACAAGCAAAGACACTCTTTCTAGTCTTTTCTACTCAGATGCGTACTAAACCATCTTTGTTGATTTTATATATAGAACATTGCCCGCCATACTTAAGCATCCCAACACATTGGGTTTAAATTTGCGATCCATCAAGACCCGAATATTCGGTTCCTCCTCTACGCGACCCATATGCCAATGTGTCCTAGGAGAAATAATTTATGAGATAAATCCCACAATCCTTATGATGATCACAAAATTCATATATTAAGACACTCAACATCTTTACAAGATTTAAGTAACTTAACCTTTTGTCCACAAACCTCGTTAAGGTAATCAATGAACACCTCAAAGGTTTCAAATATACCTATCCCTACTACCACTACGGGTAAAGGTAACGAAGTGCATGTAGTTATCCCCATGGATTTGCTTGAATGAATTAAACACACAAGTGTGAACCAATTACAACAAGCTCTCAATCCTCTTACATATGCCGATGAAACATATACAAGTCATTAGCCTAATAAACAATTCTCGCACTCAACATTTGATCAATTATCAAATGCATCCAAGATTCCAAACCACACGGAACTTGGTGAAGCAAGTCTTGTTTACATAGCTAAATAATCTTGTCACTTGGATAACTAATCTAAACCAATTTTGGATTTAAACACATTATTCATGATTACTTTATTACTTTTAAGCAAAAGCTTATAAATGCCATGACATGGATAAACTTTGAAATAAATCACCAATTTATATATCAAATACAAAGTAATATCCATTATCAACCAATGCATAATAGACTTAATATTTCTCTTGCCACGCAGGGCAGATAATATATTAATCTAGTAAAGTAATAAAATAGCTAGATGAAGTGGCGAGATCAAAACTACCAATCCCCTCAATCGAGACAACATCCAAGTTTCCCAATCTTGAGCTCTAGCTCTCCATGCCTTATCAACTACTTCTTCCGTTTAACACCTACACTCTGTAACAAAACAATTTTGCAACAAACGTGAGTGTTATAGTCAGCATTTCAATAAATCTATCCAAGAAGTAGAAAAGCAATGAAGCTAATCATGAAGGTACCTGATGACGAGGAGCAATTCCCTTGCCACATAGGAAGCTTTAACTCCTCCGAACACTTAGGACAAGTGTGGCGGCGCCAATCTCCATATCTACCATAGAAATAGCAAACTTATCCCTTAGGATTTGTATTCTTTTTCTCGGTTTTACGTTCCTCAAATAACCGGGTGGGAACGAACTTGCGTTTGGCCATGTTAGACTCAAAAATCTTAAGCATGCCATGCAACTCGTCTAAGGATTCTACCATTTTGTCCTTTTGATAGTTTTTGATAAACTCATCATAAGACGTGGGCAGGGATTGGAGAATCATATTCACCGCAAGCTCCCTCCTAATGGGAAATCCTAGTATTTCCATTTGGTCAATGTATGCCTTCATACGAAGCACATGAACACTAACCTTCCAACCTTCCTGCATCCGGCAACCGACAAGGGCCTTGACACACATAAAGTGTTCCTCTCTAATCTTATGTTGGAATGAGTCCTTCAACCGATTAATCATGTTGTACGCACTCATATGCCCGAGTTGCTTTCGCAGCTCGCAGCTTATAGTCGAGAACATGAAAGAAGAAACATCTTTTGCGTCCTCGACACGCTTTTCAAAGGCGTATCTAGTGGCCCAACTTGTGTTGGTAGCAGGTTGTTTCGGAAGAGGTTCCTCGAGAATGTGCAACTTAGATTCATGGTGAAGGACAATTCGTAATTACCTATACCAATCCACAAAGTTCACACCTACGAGTTTCTCTTTTTCTAAGAACGAACGGAGAGATAAATTCGGTGTTGCGTTGTTAACGTTTGTCATCTACAATTTTAGAGTACACGTTTTAGTGAATTTAGATATAATCTTTGTATAAATAATTACCCAAATAGTTTTCAAAACCAATTATTTAAACAAGTCTAGAAACCATATTTCACTTTACCTTATGACGGGTTTACCGCGGATCACAAAGCAAAGCTATTTAGGCCGGTAACCATTTTACCGATTGCAAACACTTTGCAACTTCTAGATTCTTGCGGGATCCATTGACAATCAAAATGTGTTTTGGCATGTTTGATCCCTTCTCGCACCATTTCTAACTTGATCCCCTTAAATGACTCGGCTAGAGCTCGACGCCACCTAAGTGTAACAAAAATAATTGTAAACCGCCCGTCATTGACAACCAATATTGCGAGTTACCACACTCACCTTCCACAAAGTTCCACTTGGCATGACTCGTGCTAAAGCTCGACAATGATCCAAGTTTCACTAGATTCGGGTGGTGTCGTCTTACGGATGGTGTGTGATTTACATTTTAAAAACAGGATTTTGTTTTTCCAGTTAAAACAATTTTAACCCATATTGCGAATTAACAAATCAAGTGATAAATACAACTTTTATGCACTTATAATATAATACAAATTTATATTATCTTATTAATCGTATATGCGCGGAAAGAAATATAAACCAATTTTATAAATCATTGTGTTTTATATATTTTGGAAAAATTATCTAGCATGCGATATCCTACACATCCATGCAAAATAATAAAATATATAAACAACCACGCATACACAATAGTTCGGTAACATGCCCAAACCCTATGCGTTTTCCCCGCGAGCCACACGGGGAAAACAAGGTCAACTAAGGAATCCAATGTAAGACCGTGCTTTTGAGAACCAAATTTTTCTTTTTAAAATACTATTTAAGTTTTCAAACCGCGTGGGTTTGACTGTAAATAGAATATTTAAAACTGTCTTATAATTTAAAAATGCAGCGGAATTAAAAACACGTGGCAAACTATATAAACAGTCAAAACGTTGCCACATACGACATTTGGTGTTACGGACACATAACCGGCCGACCATTTTCTTTAAACAAACTTAAACATATTATAACAGAGTTAAACAAAATCCGGTGTTCCTCCTAAAAACCTGCAACTACCCGCAGGCACCCGAGCTCACAGCCTAAGGAACACCTGAACATGTGGAGAGTAGTATCTGTTAGCTATAATAGCTAGTGAGTACACGATAGCATGCAATCAATATAAACATATCACATATTATCAATCATGCTCAAATAGTTCTATCATAGCATCTCGCGATGAGCTGGCGTAGTCAGGAGGTAGCATATCTCGTAGGGTAGCGAACCCGGCTCAATGCACCAAACTGGGGTACGAGACACATCAACCGCTCCGGTGGGGGAGATGTTAAGCGTCCACCGTTGCGTTTTGGAATCAACCGATTCCTCTGTTGTACAGCCACAGCTATACCCGAAAAGGACAACTTTGTCCGGGGCAAACGTTGCCCAAGAGGTAGGACAGCTTTGTCCGGGCAAACCTTGCCCAACAGGTAGGACACCTTTGTCCGGGCAAACCTTGCCCAATCACAAACACATAATCTGATTCAACCGAATCATCAATCAATCCATAATCATGTCCACATAACATACACCTAAACAGATGCATATTATTTATACCAATCAAATATCTAGCATCATCATGCCATTCATTCTTTACCTCATTGTGCGCACGCAATAATGTATATATATCCATCATCATAACATACACCTAATCAAGTGCATACTATTATGTATATCAATAAGTTAAGCCTAGCATCATCATGCTATACAATCTACACTTAAACAAGTGCGTATCATACTGTGTCAACATGTTAAGTCTAGCATCGTCATGCTTTACAAACTACACTTAATCAAGTGCGTATAATATCCTGATAATCATTTATCATACATACTACAAGGTATACAACCTTTCAACAACATATTCAAATGCTTAAGCAATTGCTTACAAGTCCGGGTATTCAATTCAATTCATTATTAATATATGTTATAGATATATTAATCGTTATGTTATCAGGCACTCACCTGTTTAGCTAGAATAAGCAAAGACCTTGCTTTGGCGCTCACGGATTGTCAATTCAACCTATAATACCAAGACTTACGCATCAATCATTTGAACACGAGAGGAACGTCTAGGATACTTGAAACAATACCCTAATGGTGTTTTTAAACCATTTATTAACTAACTATAGCAGTCCAAGCAACAACACGCGAACACGTAGCACAAAACAACAAAGAAAGCTGTGTGCAGGGGTGTCGCGCCGCGACACCCTTATGGGTCGCTGCAACAAGTGTTGTTTTGTGTACAACAACCCCATTTTGGCTCATTTCAATTCCAAATCAATTTTGCTAAAATTCTAGTGTTTCATAGGACCATTTGACACTTGTGGAAGCTTTCTAACATCAAAAACTCCTATCCAATTAATTCATACGAAAATCCCATTTAAATGGACAAAGACGTGCGCATAATGGCCAAAACTTGGTGTAGACCAATTCCAACACTTGCAACACACCATATACACCTAATATGATGTATTGAATGTGTTGCAACTGACCAAAACCTTTAAACTCCTTGTTTGATATCATTTTCCAATTTCTTGCCTATTTAAGGCCTATTTTTCACTATTTTAGCCAATTCAAGCAAAACAACCATTCCAATTCAAAACCAATGTTCTAATCAATTCATAAAAGTCATATGAACATATTAGAACCTTAAAAATCAGTTCTTGATGTGTAAAAACAGATTTAGGCCATTTTGGCCATTTTGACCCATTTAGGCTAAATATTGGATTTGTGCAAAAACACCACTTCTAATGCACCAATTGAGTTCTAATCAATCCTAACAAGTTATAGGATCATTTAGAACACTAAATTTCAGTTCTTGAAGGTCAAAATCAGTTAGACCCGTATTTGACCAATTTTGACCCATTTGAGCCAAAATTCAAAACTCATCAAGAACACTACTTTAATTCATGGAACTGATTCCTATACACTTATAAATGATATTAGAACCTATTTCAATCATAAATTTCAGTTCCTGATTGGTAAATCAAAGAACCCACTTGAAACCTAAAATTTCATGTCTTGAAAGATCAAAATCAAGAACAAGGATGAATTGGAACTTACAATGATCAAAGGATGATTAGGAACTACTTGTAAGACCAATTAGAAGCCTAATTCTCTGCTGGAACAAAGATTTATGAGTTTCTCTTCAAAACCCAAAAATCAAGATTGAAGAGAAAGCCTTGGATGAAGCTTACTAGGTGATGGAGATGATGAAGATGATGTTCTAGGATGAATATAGTCTTCAATTTGCTGCTAGAATTTTGTTGTTTGTTAAGCTCCTTTGATCTTCTTCTTCTAACTTTGCAAGAACAGAAAGAATGCTTTGAAGATGTGTGTGTGTGTATACGTATGTGTAGAGAAGTCTGTGTATTCAAAAAGACCAAAACCGACTTGTGGGTATTATTATCCACAAGTGGGTATTTTGGTCCCCTTTTCAACTTACAACTCATCTCCCGTTTAACCGTTTCAACTAACGAGAATATTTCTGGAATCCTCGTTTGAAACCTTTCGATATTTTATAACCTTTATCTGTTTTTATTAATATTTTTAATAACCCATTTATCTATTATTTTCATATTTTATATCATTTTCTAAAATATATATTTTTATTTAATTCAATTAAATACTCGATGTATCATATTCGGACACGTTTAGGCCCGTTTTGAGGATGTTACATCCAAGATCCAAAGTACCCACTCGGGTGTGCTCCCACTGAAGCTGGCATCTCCAAAAAGCAATCTAGACTCCACGTTGCCGAGACATCAACGCCATGATTCCTGCTGGTTTATTACATACAAAATCAACTTCTATACTATTTTACAAATACATAGAAGAAGAAATGACATGCAAGCCACAATCCTATGCTACTAATACAAGTACAAAGAAATAAATAAATGGCATGCAAGCCGCACCAAATAATAATAATAAAAAAATTACAATAATACGGCACGCAGGCCACCAAAACCAAATAACCAAACACCACAACACATAGGTCTAAAGGGAATCTAGTTACCGAACCACATCGAAACACAACCAAAGCAAAACCATGGTGTGCCACCAAACCATGTCAAACATATTTTGATTAAGATTGCCAACAAAATACCCAAGGCACAAAAGGCAATCCTTGTACATATGCATTAGTAATTTTAATACACCTTTAAAATTACATATTCATATATACACCTTGAAATATATATATTTTTATGTACTTCATGCCAAGCCATACAAAATATATAAATTCAAGGAATCAAAATATAGTGGGGAATGACTAGATCCAAGACTGGTCCAACACAATCAAAAACCGGATTTTAAAAACACCAAATATCATAGTTTCAAAAATCTAGATTGTGGCCAAAACACGACGGGGCACGGGCGTACCCATGAAGGGTACGGGCGTGCCCTCCGTGTGCCAATACACTGATTTAAACATTTTTAATGTGGTTAAAAGTAATATGCTAGCACTGCCCGTACCCCACCGGTACGGCTGTGCCCCGGCCACCGGCACGCCCCGTACCCCATAAGGTACGGCCGTGCCCGGTCACCGGAAAACTCATTTTTCACAGAAAATTCCGGTTTTCAAACCAAGAGTTCAAAGCCATATTAGAAATGACTCTGATACCACTGTTGGGTTTTAGTGGCATCTAGAAAACGCAGCGGAAACAAAAACGAGTATAAAACAATTTCATTTTATGCCACCAACACACCACCCAATGGAGCAAACTCTAGACAATAGCAATGCAACTAAAAGAAGAAGAACAAGGACAAGAAATTATACCATACAAGTTAATATCTCCTTGTTGCCTTGGAGGGTATGTACACAAAATAGTGTACAACTATTGGTATCCACACCAAGTGTTGATCATCCCTATGTCCTAGCTATGTTTGGACGCCGCCAAAAGCTCCACCAATAACTTACAACAACTTGAATATCAATAGTACCATGTTACTAATCTTCAAGTGTGTTTGCTTTGAGAGAGAGCATGAACTAACAAATAAGTTACAAGTTCATGTATCAAAAACAACTAGTAGCAACTAGTAGTAACCAACCATGTTCCATAAGCTCATTTGAACTTATATAGACTCCACATTAAAGCCTAAAACGTTTATAACCGATCTAGGAGTAATGGCCATCAATAGTCATAAATACTCCATTAATCTAGTCTTAAAAGGCTAGTTTAATAGGTTGTTTCAGCATGAGGCACCGCCGTGCCTCACAAGGCACGCCCGTACAAGCCCACGGACACACCCAAGTCACGCCCGAGTTGGGCTCGTGCTTTCGCACTAGGCACGGCCATACCTCCACAGGCACGCCCGTGCCGGCCCCAATGGGTATGCCCTAGACACGCCTTCCTTGGGCCCGTACCTGGCTTAGGGCACGCCCGTACCTTCATAAGGCATGGCCGTGCCCGGCCCAACCAAAACCTATTTTGGCATCTTCTCTCTTTCTCTCTTGCTCAAATGTGTTGCCGAAATCAATACTTGGTGTGTGACCCAATAGGCCTATGCTTCATCGGCAGTGATACCAACTCGTGTGGGTTAATGGTCATATTCCAACAACTACTCCATCCTTGTCCATTTTATTTCTATAGACCTACTTAGTGTCTATAATTGTTTTTCCTTTGGGAGCAGGGACAAGAGTCCAGACCTTGTTTCATTGAAATTCTGTCAGGTCCTCTTGCATAGCTTCAATCCAATCTTCATCCTTTAGAGCATCTTTAGTCTTCTTTGGTTCCATTTTAGATAGAAAACTAGAGTAGGCAACATAGTTTGCATTTCCCTTTGTTGGTCCCAAAACTTAATGATATATTTGATCTTGGAGCAAATCCACAATGATGATGTATGAATTGATGAGAGCGAATAGAGAATTCACACACACACTTTTTAGAATAATGAAATGCTCTATTAACTTGAGGTAGGTAGACTAGTATATATACCCATAAGGTATTTACTAAATCTACCCTCTACAATATTAAATGACAAACATAACTAAACAAATATAATGAACACAATATTTATTCTAACAATCTTCCTGTTTGTGTTCATTATACATATAAAGCAAGATAAATGAAAAATGTCTTCTTTCCATGGGCAGTTGATCCGTGAGGGAATCTTCATATTAGTATCCTGGTTATTCTTCAAGAGAAAAATTCCCTCCCCATTAAATGAACCTCTCAATCTTCATTGATGACTTGAGATCTTTCATTTCTTTGCTCCCCCTTGATCTTACAAGAATATATATATTCTTATGCTAAACATCCACTGAAAAGTAAGGCGGTTTTATGAAAATCTTCTCTTTAGAACGTTTTAAGAGATGTTTGATGGAGCGAACCACACATGGATATTTAAGCTCTGGCAAGGTGGGAAGACGTGCATTCGTGTTAGTATTCGAGAATGATCTTGTATGACTAACACGTGCAAATGGATAAGCAGCATGATGAGGGGTACCACAATTCTTTTGAAGAAGAGTTTTCTCTTTCATTTCTTCAAAATTATCTTTGCTTTCATTTCAAAGCTTTCTCCGAAGCTTGATCCTGTTTATGAACTGTTTTTTGTATGATTTGGAACTTGAGTAATGATACTTAGAGCATTTGGAGTTTAGACGCATGTGATTGTTTGATGATTCACCTCCAAGGGCTATTACAGGAACCACCTTGATTTCCTTTCCTTTGGCAAATTTACACTTTTAAACTTTTTGAGAAACAGAAGATGTCGTGACCTTTTCTTCTACACAATTTTGTAAGTCTTGCTCCAATTTCTGAATTTTAATTTACAAATTGAGTTCTTTCAGTCTCAAAATTCATTCTTTCTTCAGTTGACTTTCTTTGAGTATCCAACAATTGTTGCTCAAGATTTCTTTTCTTGGCATGTTCTTCAATCTCAAACTCTTGAAATTTGCTCTCGGACTTGTGAAGTTTCTCAGTCAATTCAGAAAGTCTTAGGGTAAGTTTTGCATTTTCCTTTTCTAAATCATCTGCCCTTTTTTGTCTCTCGCCAAAATCTACCCAAAGATCAAACACTTTAATTTTTTTCTTCATTGGTTGTCATCATGATTGTAATCAAGTGTTGTAAGCAAGATTTATGATGAAAGCTTCAAGAGATGAACTCACACTTGAAATGATCGTTAACTTGAGACGTAAGGTTGTGATTATGTTCGAATTCGAAATTCGAAGTGATCAAACGAGAGATGAAAGAGTTTGAAGTTGATTTAAAGGTTTGTTCGAAATTAAACAAAGATTTCGAAGGATTCGGTTCTCAAAGTGAACGGCAAATAAAAAGGTGGTGCTCGAAGAACACGTGGTCTCCGAGTTGAATGGAGTTAAACCGCTCGAAGTGTGAATGGAAGTTATCCGCTCGAAGTGTGCATGGGCTGATGAGTTCGAAGTATGCATGGGCTGATGTGTTTCAAATGAATTTTAAATAATCAAACATGGACTTTGAATGGATGCATGTGGAACTATTTTAAATATTGGACTTTGAATTAAAAAAAACAGCTTGAAGTGCATGTGAATTTAATGGCTTCGAATAGTGAATGTCTATTTAAAATGTGGACTTCGAATAGCTATTTTTTTATGGACTTCGAATGGAGGAAATAATGGTGCTCGAAATGTATGGATAATAAAATAAAGGAGCTCGAAGTAGGAAAGGAATTAATTGTGAGGAATTGAATATAGAATAAAATGTGTTCGAAGTGTATGGAATTGAATGCTTGGACTTCGAATGGAAATTAAATGCGCTCGAAGTGTATGTGATGAGGATTTTGAATTTAATTAAACTTGGACTTCGAATTGTAATTAAATCCACTCGAAGTGTACATGATATTCAATTCTTTGACTTCGAAGTGTGCTTGTGGATTTAATTGCTCGAAGTATGTGTATTGGCAAATAAAAAGTGCTCCAAGTCTGAACAAGACACAAGCTTCCTGATTTTTAGGGATATTGTTTGTAACAAACTATTTCAAAGTGAACAGGCGCGTGACTGACAGCTCGAAGGTGCCTAGCAAACCTTTTTCATTTGTTTTTTAGAGGAATTTTCGATCAAAATAATATTTCTTCACTGTTCTTCAACTTCTTCAAGTGTTCTTCAATAAAATTTGAATATTGATGAATCCTTTGAATAATAGCCTCGAAAGTTATTCTTTTTGATTCGTAGATCTCAGATCTCAATTAATAACCAATAAACAACTTCAAATTAAAGATAGAGAACAATCAAACTTTGATATTTGAATTCTTATCTTTTATGATGAATCCACAATCACGAGCCTTACTTTTATCAAGCTTGGCTGTGATACCACTTGTTGGTCCCGATATTTAATGATATATTTGATCTTGGAGCAAATCCACAATGATGATGTATGAATTGATGAGAGAGAATAGAGAATTCACACACACACTTTTCAAAATAATGAAATGCTCTATTAACTTGAGGTAGGTAGACTAGTATATATACCCATAAGGTATTTACTAAATCTACCCTCTACAATATTAAATGACAAACATAATTAAACTAATATAATGAACACAATATTTATTCTAAAAGCCTTATATCTAGTCAACACACCATCTTCAATACTACCAATAATGTCATCAAGGGGATGATCTTTTAATACTTTGAAGTTTGTAGTAGGAGACTGTGGTTCTGGGTCTTAATCTGAGCAGTGTCTTTCAGGCTGAATAGGACATACTTCTTCAGTCTGAGTAGGGATTGAGAGATCACTTAGATTTTCAATCTGACTTGTACATGATGATTCACCTAGATTCTCAGGATGAGTATTAGTTATGCGATCAGCTTAAATGTTGATAGCTTCTTTTGTTGAAAGAAGCTTGTGAATTTTGCCACCATACTCATCATCAGAATCATACATAACATACATGGGATTCGGTGTGAGATCTTCTTTGCTTCTTTCAAGCTCACTCAGACTAACCGGGTCAGCTTGAGCTTTGTCACATTTATCAATACTTGTCTCATCAAACGTAACATGTACTGACTCTTCAATTGCTTTCCTTTTGAGATTATAGACTCTGTAAGCTTGTGAAATTTAAGAATATCCAACAAATACACCATAATCAGCTTTAGGTTCAACCTTATGGAGCTGATCTCTTTGGTTTAGCAGATAACATGTTGAACCAAAGATATTGAAGTATCCAATATTAGGTTTTTTGCCATGATACATCTCATAAGGTGTTTTACCATGTCTTTTAACTATCATGGGTCTGTTTTGTGTGTAGCAAGCTGTACTTACAGCTTCTGGCCAAAAGTTCAGCTTGAGTTTTGCTTCACATAACATGGTTCTGGCAGCTTCAATTAAGGTTCTATTTCTCCTTTCAGCAACTCCATTTTGTTGTGGAGTTCTTACAGATGAGAAATTCTGGACAATTTCCCTTCTCTTCACAAAAGCCTTCAAGGGTTGAGTTCCTAAACTCAGTCCCATGATCACTCCTGAGCTGCTTGATGGACTTACCTTTTTGCAACTTTTTTTGTCTTATGAAGCTGATTAACTAACACGCAGCTTCACTTTTGGCTTTTAAGAAGACCACCCAAGTGAATCTTGTGAACTCATCAACAATCACTAGAGTATACTTTTTACCACTCAGGCTTGGGGTGCTTATAGGTCCAAATAAATCAAAATGCAACATATGCAATGGTTCTGTAATCGAAAAATTCAGTTTGGACTTGAAGGATCCTTTATGATGTTTTCCCATCTCACAAGCTGAGCAAAGTTTGTCTTTAGCAAATGTGATTTTTGGCAGACTAGAGACTAACTCTTTGCTAGATAGTTTGTTAATATATTTGAAATTTAGGTGTGACAGTCTTTTGTGCCACAACCAACTTAGCTTGGGAGTTGAGTCATTATACAGACAAGTTTCAGTTGAAGGATCTGTAGAGCTGAGATCTAACAGATAGATATCTCTCTCTCTTTTTGCCATTAGTATTGGCTTTCCCTTCTTATCATAAATTGTTCATGCATGCTTTCTGAAGGTGACTTCATAATCCTCATCACACAATTGACTGATACTTATCAGATTGTGTTTAAGGCCTTCAACATATGCTACCTTTTTTAAAGTGACTGTTCCAGCAGTTATCTTTCCATACCCTTTAGTCCTTCCTTGAGAATTATCCCCAAATGTCACCTTGGGTCCTTCATTGTTTTGGAATTCACTTAGAATCCCTTTGCTTCCTATCATATGTCTTGAGCATCCACTGTCTAAGTACCACTTGTAGGAGCCCTGCACATGATCAACTAAACACATTAGTTTCTTTTAAGAAACCACTGTTTGGTGGGTTTTAAGGATGAGCACTTAGCTAATCCTTTAGAAGCTGACTGATCAGCTTGAACATATTCTAAGTCTGTTTTGGACTGATCATCCTTTAATTTTTCAGGCCTTAGACTGGTACATACACAATCCTTGGCTTCATAACCTCTATCACCACACTTATAGCATTTTCTTCTAAAGATAGGTGTTTGGGTGACTTCTTTGAGTTTTCCAACATTAAATTTGGATTCAGTTTTAGGGTCATAAGATCTGGATAACCTTTCAAATATTTTAGACAGTTTGTCTACTTGATTTTCTCTGACTTTGGACTTACCTTTGTCAGATTTATGGTTACCCTTATTTGGTGAAGTCTGACTTATAGAAAACTTCATGTTCTTAGACATCCTTTCACATTTGGCTTGAGAGTTATGTATCTTTGAGTTGATGTGAGTTATTATGTCAAAAATAGTTGTTCTCATAGGATTGTAATCCAATCTTTTGAAAACTGACTTACAGTTTCTGTTTGATCTTGAACACTCACCTTGATGGTTTGTATGAATAACCTGGGGGCTATGAGTTGGTCTCACAAACTTATTGGTTTTGACCTGTTTTCTATCCTTGTTTCTTAAAAATGTCTTTGGAAGTATATCATCAGATTCCACGTTTTTATCTTCAAGACTGACCTGTTCTTTGTTAATTTCATTAGAAGCAACACTATAATCTCCCCCTATAACTGCTTTTACTTGATTTGGTATCTGCTAGTTGATACATTTTTCTACTTCCCTTGATGACTTACACCAAGATTCACAGATCTTTCTTTGATTGTCAGCTTGTTCTTTTGATTCTTGTAATTCTCCACTTAGAAGTTTGTTTATGTGAAGCTGACACTCATAATCACTTTGAGTCTTTTTACTAGCATTTATGAGAGTTTCAAAGTGTTTAAATTCATCTTTTAATTTTGAAATTTCAGTTTTCAAAGTAGATTGAACTTTGAGAGAGGTTTTGAAGTCATTCAACAAATAGTTGAACATTAAACATTTTGTTCATCAGTGTAAGAGCTGAAGTTATTTACCTTATACATTGAGGCATGATCCCAGTTGTTGGTTTGCTTACTCAACTTAGCCGCTTCTGCTAGATCCTCATCAAAGTAACTTTCTTCTAACTCATAATCATCATGTTCCTCCTCATCCTCAATGGCCATCAAACACCTATTTGGCTTATCATCATCTGAAGTAGATGATTTAGTATCCCAAGTCTCAGCAAGAAGACCTTTGGTGTTTTCATCTGGCTTGGCTTTGAGGCTCTGATATTTCTTTTTATATTTGTCAGCCACTGAAGCTGATTCTCCATTCTTACCTCTGCACACAGTAGCTATGTGTCCTATCTTGTGATAGTTGTTGCACTTAGCTTTCTTAGG
This sequence comes from Dittrichia graveolens, assembly GCA_038502395.1. Lineage (NCBI taxonomy): Eukaryota > Viridiplantae > Streptophyta > Magnoliopsida > Asterales > Asteraceae > Dittrichia > Dittrichia graveolens. Next base: position 57,952,534 of record JARJIL010000003.1, read on the forward strand.
ATCAAAAGTAGACTTACCACTTTTGCTTTTGTCAGATTGTCTTCTGAACTTTCTAAAGTTTCTTGCTAGTATTGCCATTTGTTCAATAAGAGCATCCATCTCTTTATCATCTGAGTCTGTGTTAAGACATACCTCCTCAGACTCAGATTCAGAGTCAGTCTCAGCTTGAGACTTTCTAGATCCTTTCTTCTTCTTTTTTGCAATCAGTGCAAATCCAACTTTATTGAAAGATTCTTTTAGTTGTTGATGGACCACTTTCTTCTGTTCCATGATCTGTTGATGATTTAGAAGGAAACCATAGATAGATCTAAGATCATATTTTCCTAAGGTTCCTCCAGCATGAAGAGCAATGGTGATCTCATGGAATTGTTGTAACACCCGCAAACCCGGACTAGGAGATTCACGGGTTGACGGTATGTGATTAATTGCGAATAACTTGTTATGTGATTATTTAAAAGTTAATTGAATTATTTAGTTTAATCTAATATATATATAAAAATTATGCTAGAGAAAGAAAAGAAAAGAAGTAAGAGATTAGTATGTATGTATGTATGTATGTTAGGTATGCATGCATGGCAAATAAATAATCTAAAAATTTGCCACCACCTGCTTTGATTAATACGTGTATTGTTATTGTCAAAAAGGAAATCCTCTGCTCATATTTACTAAGTTTGAAAGGTGTAGTGTGTGTTCTTAGAAAGCAAAACCAACAGTGAAGCAACATTGTAAACTTGAATTTGTGGAATTAAGATCTTGTGGGTTTTAATTCATAGTAAAGGTTAGTTTATGATCCTATCAAGTTATTATGCATCTTGGTATGTTTTCTTGTTGATTTCCATAGTCATATGAAAAACCACCATTAATGGAGTTTTGTAAGTAAACTTGAGAAGTGGGTTTTGATTTTTTGAGTATTTTAATTATTTTTAATGTGTTCATGATGTTTGTTTATGTGTTATATGAAGTTTGTGAATAGTTTGGATGTATTTTTTAGTGATTTGTAGAATTTCAGATTGTATGTATGTATATATATTTTACTAAAAAAGAACAGGAAAGAAGATGAAGTTGTTATGTGCTGAAAGAGGTCCGACTTTGGCCCCGGGTTTGCTGAAAGCGGTCCGACTTAGGCCCCGGGCAAGCTAAAGTCATCCCACTTTAGGCCCCGGTTCCATCCGACTCTTGTTAAAGTCGCCCGACTTTCAGCCCCGGGTCATCCGACTTTCAGCCCCGGGTCATCCGACTTTCGGCCCGGCTCCGGGTCATGCCACTTTCGGCCCCAGCCCCGGCTCATGCGACTTTTAGGCCCCAGCCCCAGGTCATCCGACTTTTAGGCCCCGGGCAAGCTAAAAAGGGTCCGGGTTAGGCCCCGTGTGACCTGAACGGGCCCGCCTTTTCTTTTTTTTTTCAAAAGTGAAATTTAGCATATTAGTTATGGTTATATTGGATATAAATATATGTGAATATATATTTATAAATTCGAGACTGATTCGATTGTTGCTGTGTTTTCATGCAATCAAAAGACTCAGTAAAATTAGATTTCTGAGCTCGTGCTGGTTTTAAGGTGAGTGGGCGTTAATGGAGGATGGTAAAGATTTCGGTTAATGTTATTGGTGTGATGCATGATTGTGATTGGATTGGATTGATTGAACTGTTGATTGTGATTATTGATGATTGATATCAGCTGCATGATTATTTGGCCAATACGCACTCTTAGGATGATTTTGAGTTGCGTTGGGAAGTCAGCTATACGTAGGATTGGGCTGGGCTCGTTCACTGATTGGTTGAACAGTGTTAGCCTTACAGGTGCATATGTTCCATCAGAGGGGGAGTGCCCTGTGCCAATTCAGTGGAGGGCTATCGGTAAACCTTTGCTTTGGCCGGCATTGGTTGTAGGTTCTGCGCCGAACCGCCGGTCTTCTCGGGATACGTGATTACATGCTTTGATATTGACTATGGATGTTTGCTTTTGGTGTTTAGCCTCTACTCACTTAGCTTTGTGCTAATTCCCCTCAGTTGTTGCTTTTGAAGGTTCGTGTTTGTGAGGTTGGCTGAAGGAGAAGTTGACCCGACTCTGATATAGTTTTTCAAATGAAACGAGCCTGTAGTTTTTGTAACACACAATGATACTTATATTTGTGAACGATGTTTGTACATTTTGTAATTATTGGATTGTATGTAATTAAGTTGGTTTGTTAAAAGCTTCCGCAGCGTATTCAAAAAAAATGGCTTGAGTTTTCCAGTGTTACAATTGTTCTGGTAACACATCCAAGAACTTGGGTACCAACTCATTTTCATCTTTCTTGACAACTACCAAGAGCACATCGTTTGTCAAGCATTGAAATCTGGTAAACAGATCAGCCAGAGATTCATTCTTTTTAGCAAAGAAAGTCCCATAAGAACAACTCGGATTTGTCTTTTTATATTGCTTGACTAGGCCAGTGCCTTCATAAGTAACACTGAGAGTATCCCACATCTCTTTTGCAGTTTGACACCCAGCCATAGTATGTAGAAGAGGGTTTGTCAAAGCATTTGCTATAATGCTTTGTGCCTTATCATCTAGATTGAACAATTTGCGATCTTCCTCAGTCCAAGATGCTTCAACCTTGGGAGTGTCTCCAGAGGGAATAGTTTTGTTAGTGGTAGTAATATGGATCATGGGTATGATTAGGCCATCTTGGATCACGGTACTCATCCTGTGATCCACTTACTTCAGATACAGCCTGGCTCTGAACTTCCACATATGATAGTCATTTCCATAAAAAATAGGACACCCTTTTGCCGCCATTGTTGGAATATGATTTGATTGCTTGTTAGTAGACATCTTGATCTCTTGACAGCGGATCTTGATCTTCAATTAATGAAGAAACTTGCTCTGTTACCAGTTGTTGGTCCCAAAGAGGGTAAACAAGCAACGGATATAGTGTAGAAGGGGGGGTTGAATACACTTTAAAACAATCAAACAAATTAAGCAAATGTATATTCAATGATCAAACAGAATGATTACAACTTCACTTTCTAATCAAATCAACAGGATGATTTGATGTTTACACTGATTATAAACTCAACTCTCTCTAAACACTTTTGTATCATAAACTAATTGATGATAAAACTTCTTGTCAAAACTGATTAACAAGAACTCTTGAAAACTCTCTTGAACTTTGAACTCACAAAGGTATCGCAACTCTCTATTCGGTATTCTGTGTGTCATGAAACCCATAAGAAGGTTTATACTTACACTTGATATATCAACGAACAAATCGTAGTTTAAAAATAGAACTTATCTTTTCTTTAAAACGATAACAAACTCCTTAATTAGAACATATCTAACTAATTCCGTTTGAGATCTCTATCCAACTAATAGATAATTTAAATTTGGTTCAGATATCCTAATTTAAATGTCGTAGATATTGAGAGTTTATAACAGAATTTAGAACTTACTTAAATTCTTGAACTGACTTCTGACGCTGAGCTGACTCACTCAGTCTTGATGTTATCAAGGTGAGTTCTTGAGTTCTTAGATCTCCAAATCTTCAAGTGTTCAGTCTTGAAAACTATCTCACCTTAGAAGTCACTTAGCTATCTAGTACTTAGATAGAAAACTCTATATCTGTTTATACACTAACTACTCAGCCTAAGCTGACTAGTCAGTCTATAACAGACTTACATAATTCCTAATGTTTAACCTATCACTTATACATAGCTATGGTTTTTCTGATCAAATCTAACTATTCTAAACATGGGACTAACACGTCATTTGAGTCATCTTCATCATATGTACCCATACTCATCAAATCATCTAGAGAACTGATGATTGCTTTCCCTTTACCTTTATCAGCATGGCTTGGTTGACCACTAGAGGAAGGAGCTACTGATTGAACGGAGATCTGAGAGGCTTCAGCGTCCCTTATTATTTGCTGACATTCAGCTTCGTCTAGTTCTGATATGAAGAGTTCAGCTTCAGCTTGCCTTTGATCAAGGAGACGTTTGAGCTCCCCCTCAGCATGTGCCTTGGCTTCTTTAGCTTTGGGTTTTTCTTCTTCAACTTTCGCGAACCTGGCCTCAAAATCTATCAAGGCTTTATTTTTATTCTCTTCAGTGGCTTTGAGGTGAGCCACTTCATTCTCTAATCTATGCATGGCATCAACTCTTGAAAATTTTCTTTGCCATTTGATAATTTTGCGATTAACAACATCTTTCTTTCTAATGATTTGACAGATTTTGGACTGTCTTCGAACTTTCTCCCCCTTAGAAGCTACAGAGATTCCTGCAGCTTCTATTGACAGGGACAGTGCTGAAATCTCATTGGAGAGGCAAGAGAAGGAGGGAGAAAATAAATCCTGCAAATGACGAATTGCTGCTTCGAAAAGATTTACAGCATGGAATCTATCAACCTTGGAGGATAAAGAATGTACATATTGTGAAAGAGTGAAGAGTTGGGAGTTGAGTTTAGAGAATTCAATAGTGGCAGAATAAGCCATAGTCATCACAAGACTCTAGAATTGCTTGAACATTCCTAGGCGTGTCAGATTTTGACAATCAATGGTTTTGGAGAGAGATGTGAATTGGTGGGTAAGAGAATCAATAAGAGATTTGAGCTCTGTTTCGAGCTTAAGCTTGTTAGATATCATTCACGCTTTTAGTGTGTTGACCGTTCAAGCAAACAAAAGGGAGTAACTTAAGATACCTCGTAATCTTTACCGATGATGGTAGAAGGGATGGTATGTCTATTTTTATGGACTAGTTTTTGAAACCTTAGAGGCGTTCAAAACTCACCATAAGGAGGTACATGATAGAGAGGGCAATGCAACTATGATACTCGAATCTAGTTAAGATGTTGAGTACCTTAGTTTTATATTATGTGACTGTCATAAGAATTATGGGATTGTCTCACAATTCATTCCTCTTAAGGCACATTGTTATATGTGGTCGTCTAAAGGAGGAACCGGACATTTGATATGGTCCGACAAGTAATAGGTTACACTTTTTTGTCCAAAATTGTTTTGGGTCATTCTCCCAATGGTAGGCATAAGTTCTAAATCTTATAAACAACAAAGATGGTCATGTAAATGTCTTAGAGGATATGACGAAAAGGAGGATCCTTGTTTGTCCATTCCAAAGTCTGGATTGTCTAGCCTACGTTTAGACGTGAGGTGGAGGAACCCAGGATCTAGAGGTATTTACTCCATTAGGTACTCTACTAAGACCATGGGATATTTGTCTTGACAAACCTTGTGAGAACTTGAAAGTTACTAAAAGGTAGAGTCTCTTAAGAAATTAATATCCATGGATGCTAGTGAGAGTAAAGTATACCTTGAATGGAAGGACCTGATGTTGACACTAGCACCCAATCAGAAATTATTGAAACTCAGCATGGCGATGCTGGAGAACCTGGCATAAAATCGTTACCTCTTGGTAGAAGTTGTCATAAGACCAGCAAGATATAATTCGTTATATGTGAGGAAGACAACTTTATGATGATTCATGATAAATGCGTCAACTACCGGAAAGCATAGTGGGCTTGGACTCCGCTAGGAGAAAGGAGGAAATGATAAAATGAGATGCTATCCATGACGGATATCCAAGATTTCGACTTGGTTGATCCTACACTTGGGTGTCAACCCGCAAGGTGTGATTGGTTATTTGAGGAGATAGTCCAACATGGATAAGTTTGTAGACTACTTCAAATACCGACTGGTAGGAATGGTTTCACGATGATTGACCATGAGGAAGGTATCATCTAGAATCATTCTCCCGGTGGTTATGTTGAAGTCCACATGGATACTTATTTTATAAGTGCCTTTTAGGCTATATTGGATGTAAGTGAAGACCACATTCCTTAATAGGAATTTTCTGAGGAAATGCTCACAACATTTTCGAGGGTCTTTTACTATCATAAGTATCCTAATGATATCTACAAACCCTAAGTAGTCCACTTGTGGACTTGTGTTGCCATCTCAATGTTAGAGTCTTTGCTTTGATATGAAAATCATTTGTTTGAGTTTTCAAATAGCAATGATAAAACATGGATGAATGCCAGAGCTAGTGGGAGCATTTTCGTGATCCTATTTCAAGAATGTCTAGCACATACATCGTATTGAAGATAATGTCTTGATCTCTCTTTGAAAAGCTTAAGTCAAGAATTATGCATCCATAACGATTATAGGATATACAAAACCTATGAAAGGAGTTAAAGAAATATTGAAATATGTTCTTCTTGATCTATAGTAAGAAACAACAAAGAATAAGTTGTTATTCAAGTGCTTGCTTATATATATTTCTTAGGATAATTGCCGATCTTTATCGCGATTCGTGATCCTACTAAATATGGTGTTGATAATAAGTATGCTTCTCAAAGCATCGCTGACTCTATTGGGATCTTATGAGACAATGGGAGTACGATGGCTGACACAAGATAACCTTTATCTCAAGCATCTTTGATCTTATTGAGTTCTGATGAATCAATGAAGGTATGATAGCTTGACAATGGACCGTTATCTCACCAACGCACACTTTTGAGTAATTGGTTGAAGTGGAGATATGGTCATCTTACGAATACACACGGATAGCATGGTTGAAGTGGAGATATGGTCATCTTACGAATACACACGGATGCATTCCCAAATCATGGCTCGTGACGGGTCAAGCTTTCCTTCGGGGGAATTAGGGTGAGTTAGAGTTGTTTGTAGCAGTTAGTATTTTCGATAGTAACGGTTTATGCTAATAAGACTATGAGGTGATGTGATTGTACAGATATGGCAGACAAAGATACCCCTACTGACACTCCTGTGACCCAAGAAGTAGCTGGAACTTCAACAGTGAATGTGATGGATATGACATATCAAACTGATACATTGAGATGTGAACAGAGGGATGAGCAGAGAAAGTGTATTGATAAACTGAAAGATGAAATACAAGAACTTCGAGATACTGTTCACCGAATGGAACGAGAGAGGATAACCCAAAATGTTCAAACACAGACTTATCCAACTACTATTACACAGGCTACAACGTTTCTAGTTCCGGTTCCATACCACCCTATGGCACAAGTGACACAACAACCATACTTATATTCAGTCCCATTTCAGGGAGCTATGCTTCCGGATTACTCAAGCGGTACTAGGAGGGGTAGTACTTCTTCCCAAGCTTTTGGCGTAGCTGAATTGGAAAAGAGAAATGTGGAATCCAAAAACAACATGACCCGAGAGCAAGTTTATGAACCTGAATCCAGGATTAAGCAATACTATATAGAAAAGCAAAAAGAGCAAGGTGGTTAAAGACAAGAGAATTTGAATTATGGACCTAGGTTTAGTGGAATTAATCAATGAGCACCACGGTGCGGAAAGTGTAAGTCACACCACACAGGACCTTGTACTTACTAAACTATGCGATGTCTTACCTGCGGACAGTTTGGTCATGAGATGAAAGATTGTTATTTCTCCCATAAGGTATGTTGGATTTTTTTTGGGAAAGATCATAGAGCGAGGGATTGTAGAACTAAAAGAGAACTCGAATCTGGAACAAGTATTGGGGAACCCTCGTCGGCGGTTGGTCAGAAGCAAGAAACTCAACATACTAGGCCTACATCAGAAAGATTTGACCGAAGTTCCCAGTGGTGTCGTCGGTGTAGGTCTGTTCATATGGGGATTTGCACACTCCAGACTTTGTGTTGTGTGCGATGCGGATTGTTTGGCCATGAGTTAAATGATTGTGCTTTTCCTCGGAGTGTTTGTTGGAATTGCCAAAGAGAGGGTCATATTGTGAGAGACTGTGACAAAGAAAAAGGAGTTCGGACAAGGCCAGGAGTTGAGGCAGTTGGGGGGTCTTCGTCAACAATGGGACAGAAGAGGAAGGACCCTACTGAAGGTATTCGTTTGGCAAAATCAAGTAGCAACGGAAGCAAAGTACATAACAAAAATCGATGCCAAACAATGAATACTTCCCTTGGACCAAAATCTAACAATGGAGTTGCAACTAAAATATATATAAACAAGATGAGAAGAAAGGTTATACCTTAATGGTGGAAAACACAATGTAACCTTCCTAGTCAAGTGGCTTAGAGTCCAACAAAGAACTCCTCCAATGAAGTCCACCCCAAGCTTCCTTGATTCCCAAGTGCTAGCAAGTTGATGTATGACCACCAAAACAACAATCAAGTATGTGTATGTTTGCTTCTTGTGTTCAAGAACACCAAGAACACAAGGAACAAGAGGGAGAGAGTTCAAGTGTCAAACAAGGGACCAAGTGATAGCCAAAAGCCTCTACAAGTGTAGATAACTCGTGGTCTCTTTGTCTACCATCATTATTAGAAGTTAACCCCATTAAACCAAGTGTTTAAGGCTGTTAATTCTGCTATTACAGCGAATGTACACGGCCCGTGTAGATCTACACGACCGTATAGGCCCAAAGTCCACGCCCCCAATTGGGCTAAGACGGCCCGTGTCTAACAGGCACTACACGGCCCGTGTTGGCCCAAACTACACGACCTTGGATTGGGCCAATACGCCTCGTGTACGTTGGACTAGACACGGTCCGTGTTCCGGAACACGGCCCGTGTACCACCCTGCCATAACCCATTTTGGCCTTTTCCTCTCTATTGCTTGATCGTGTTGCCAGAATCAATACTTGGTGTGTGACCCAATAGGCCCACACCTCATCGGTAGTGTCATTAACTCGTTCGTGTCAGTCCCACTTCCACGTGACATGACTACGAAAAATAACACAAACATAGAGCGGCCTCTAGCAAGACATCTATGCTCCCAAGTCAATATAGGGCATGCCACTCTTGACAAGATCCCCAATCATAAAATGATTGTCCTAAAGATAAATGAACATGTACATCACTTTGTTCGCGATATCCAATGTGAACACAAGGCATGGAATATAGTCAACCTTTAGATCGTTCACGATTATGTTTCTCGATTCTAGATTAGTGGTGACCAACAAACCAAGTTAACATTGATCCATCATCAATGTAACCTGAGCACGGCCATGTATATGAACGTCAGCACTCAATCATCGAGGGGCCCATGGATATTCTCTCTATACATAGAGGAACAAATACCTTTCGACTACATAGTCCCGCCACATAGACAATACTCTACCCAATCATCTTCCTTATAACGACCAGTTATGGACCGCGTTAGAAAACGATCAAAGCAAAGCAGGCCTATGCTTTGGGATCACATGTATCTCTAGTTTAAGGATGAAATGTCATTACCATCCCGAGTTACTTGTGACTAAAACCATGAAGTAAACTCGGGTGCGGGTCCTCCAATCACTTGAAACCCCTTTCAAGTATAGGCAAGAATCACGTTTTATCAAAACCAATTCTTTACCTCAATCTTAATTCATACTTTCTTCCCACAAAGTACGACCGATTGTGGAGACTTAAAGATTGTAAAACAATCTAGGGAATAAGTTAAACATGCAAAGATAGAACACAATAAAGACTAAATGTGAGTAACCGCAACACGCGTATATATAGATCTCTACTATATAAATCGAAACAAACATTAGTAATATTATTCCTTAATGTTCCCAAATATAAAATGGTCCAAACATAAATTAAAACTAAATCTAAACCAAGTCATGAGCAAATCTAACACATATCGCCGTAGTGTGAGAATCATGAGAAGCTTGTGACAATGGTTTAGTAAACGGATCGGCCAAATTGCTTTCCGGGGTTACTCTACTAATAGCGACTTCACCACTTTCAACCATCTCTCCAATCAAGTGGTACTTACGAGGTATATGCCTCGTTCTCTTGTGAGCTCTTGGTTCCTTCGCCAAGGCTACCGCACCCTCATTGTCACAAAAGATCTCAATAGGGTCGGATATGCTGGGAACCACTCCAAGGTCTCGGATGAACTTCCTTATCTACACAGCTTCTTTAGCAGCTTCACTTGCTGCAATGTATTCTGACTCTGTAGTAGAATCAGCCACCGTGTCTTGCTTTGAACTTCTCCAAGTAATAGCCCCACCATTCAATAGGAACACAAACCCTCATTGTGATCGGCAGTCATCCTTATCAGTCTGGAAACTTGCATCAGAGTAACCCTTTACTTAGAGCTCTTCCTCACCACCAAATATCAAGAACATCTCTTTAGTCCTCCTAAGATACTTAAGAATGTTCTTTACCGCAACCCAATGGGCTTGCCCCAGGTTTGCCTGATATCTACTAGTCAAGCTCAAAGCACATGACACATCAGGACGGTTACATAACATGGCGTACATGATCGAGCCCACGGCCGAAGCATATGGTACTCGCTTCATTACTTCTAGTTCCTCTTGAGAACTAGGACATTGAGTTTTAATCAATATCACTCCACGCGACATAGGAAGATTTCCTTTCTTGGAGTCCTCCATCTTGAACCGCTTCAAGACTTTGTCAATGTTTGTACTTTGACTCAACCCGAGAAGTTTTCTAGACCTATCTCTATAGATCTTGATACCCAGAATGTATGCCGCTTCTCCTAAGTCTTTCATTGAAAAGCATTTTCCAAGTCAAATTTTGACACTTTACAAGATTGGAACATCTTTACCAATGAGTAGGATATCATCCACATACAAGACTAAGAAAACAACGGTGCTCCCACTAGCCTTAACGTATACACATGGCTCGTTTACACTTTTCGAAAAACAAAACTCTTTAATTTTCTCATCAAAGCATAGATTCCAACTACGAGATGCTTGTTTAAGTCCATAAATGGACTTCTTTAATCTACACACTCTATTAGGATGCTTCGGATGCACAAAACCCTCAGGCTGCGTCATATACACCTCTTCGGAGAGCTTCCCATTAACGAAGGCGGTTTTGACATCCATTTGCCATATTTCGTAATCATGAAATGCGGCAATTGCCAAAAGTATCCTAATAGATTTCAACATAGCCACTGGGGAGAAAGTTTCATCATAGTCGACACCATGTGTCTGGGTGAAACCTTTAGCCACCAGTCGGGCTTTGAAAGTGTTTACTTTTCCATCCATGTCTGTCTTCTTCTTGAAGACCCACTTACACCCTATTGGTTTACAACCGGGTGAGGGATCAACCAATTCCCAAACCTGGTTATCCTCCATGGATTGCATCTCGTTATCCATTGCCTCCTTCCATTTAGCAGACTCGTAGCCCGTTGCCGCTTCCCGATAGTTAGTGGGCTCATTAAGATCCACCAATAACTTGTCGCCCTCAGATATGAGAAATCCATATCTCTCTGGCTCATGGCGAGCTCTACCGGATCTACGGGGAGGTAACGGATGTACGTTAGTCTCCGCATTGTCATGCTCAGACTCAACCTCACTGGGTTGTTGGCTAGTTCCAACGTCAGGTCTTTCATCCGTTGACTCTTGAACTTCTTCAAGATCAATCTTAATCCCGCCATGCTGATTGGATACTAATTCTCTTTCTAAAAAGACCGCCCTCCGAGCAACAAATACCTTGTTCTCGGACGGTTTATAGAATATATATCCAATACCCGCAGCTGGATATCCGATGAAATAACATTTTTTGGATCGGGGCTCCAACTTGTCATCTACCTCACGTCGTACGTAGGCTTGACAACCCCAAACCTTTAGATAGGTAAGAACGGGAGGTTTCCCATGCCACATCTCGAAAGGTGTTTTCTTGACGTTCTTCGTTGGAACAAGATTAAGAATTCTTGTTGCCGTTTCAAGAGCATAACCCCAAAGGCTTATAGGCACTTGGGTGTGACTCATCATAGACCGAACAATATCTAACAATGTTCGGTTCTTCCTCTCGGCGACACCATTTAATTGTGGCGTCCTAGGAGGTGTAAGTTGTAAGATAATTCCACAACCCTTAAGATGATCACGAAACTCTTGACTAAGATACTCACCACCCTATCGGATCTAAGTATCTTAATCTTCTTGCCCAATTGATTCTCTACTTCGTTTGGGAAAGTCTTAAAGACCTCAAAGGTCTCGGAATTTTGTCTAACCAAGTAGACATACCCATACCTACTATAATCATCTAAAAAGGTAACGAAGTATCTAGAATTGTCTCTTGTGACGTGCTTAAATGGACCACACACATCGGAATGTATAACGTCCAATAAGTCTTTTCCCCTCTCATTCACACCGGAAAAGGGTGCTTTAGTCATCTTGCCTAATAAACAAGATTCGCATACTTCATTTGACTCATGGTCAAATGATTCCAAGATCCCATCCGCTTGGAGCTTGGCGATGCGAGTCTTGTTTATAGGGCCAAGTCGACCATGCCACAAAGACAATTTGTCTAAACCATTTTTAGACGTCGAATCAATATTCATGATTGAACGATTATCACTAACGTACGCATCTACTTCATAAATACCACGACAAGGATAAGCTTTAAAATAACAAATACCATTTTTGAAACAAACAATAACCCCATTGTCAAAAGAAAAACCAAAACCATTGTCGTGTAATGCATGAAAAGAAATAATGTTTCACGCCACAAGCGGCGAATAGCATACGTTCAATAATAATATGGAAAAACCGGAATTAAAAGATATTTCAACTTCTCCTCGAGCCTTGACCGGGAGAATCTCCTTGTTTCCCATAATCAAGTCAAGCTCGTCATTCTCCATCCTTCTACTTGTCCTTAGCACCTTCACAATGTTACAAACGTGAGTGCCACAGCCGGTATCTAATACCCAACTACCAGATGTAGAAGTATGATGGAGTTCAATCATGTACGTACCTGAGTCGGAAGTTCCGGCGATTCTCAACCCCTTGAGCTTCTTAAGACCTTCTAGGTACCCCGGGCAATTACGGCATCAATGGCCCTTCTTCCCACAGAAGAAGCATTCCGCTTCGTTCGGAGTCTTAGCTTGGGGAACCATCTTCCCCTTGCCTTTACCCTCCGAAGCGGGGCTAGACTTGGCAGCGCCAATCTTCCCCTTCCCCTTACCCTTAGGGGTATAAGCGGTCCTCTTCTTCTTCTAGATTCGCCCCTCCCATATAGCAAGAACGGGATTTGGAACGGCGAGCTTGTTTTTGGTCATGCTAGACTCCGTTGTCTTAAGCATACCATGAAGCTCCATGATGGACTTATCCATACTATGCATATGATAACTCATAACGAATTGATCATACGCGGTGGGTAGGGACCATAGGATCAAATCCACGGCTAGCTCCCTCCCTATGGTAAATCCGAGCCGTTCCATGCGCTCCATATTTGCTTTCATGCGCAACACGTGTGCACTCACATTCCCGCCATCCGCCATCTTGCTACCAAGTACCGTCTTAAGACACTCAAACCTCTCTTGTCTCGCTTGCTGCTGGAACATTTCCTTAAGCTGAGCGATCAAGTCAAAAGCACTCAAATGATCCATTTGCTTTTGGAGCTCGGGGATCATAGTACTTAGGATGAAGCAAGTAATGTCCTCGGTATCCTTGACACGCTTCTCATAAGCGTCTCGGATAGCCCGAGTGGCATTGGCAGCAGGAGCCTCGGGTAGGGCCTCCTCTATGGTAACCATCTTCCCTTCTTGGCGTAGGACAAGTTTAAGTTGCCTAAACAAATCCAAGAAGTTGTTACCATTGAGTTTCTCCTTCTCAAGGAAAACTCTAAGTGAAAAATGGTTGGTTGTGTTGGTGTTGCTTGAAGACGCCATCTAAAATAGCAAAGTAGTTTTAATTAGTTTGGAAATCCTTGTTAAAATAAGTACCCAAATAAAACAATTTATTTGTAACAAGGGCTAAGAACCTTATTTCACCTCGCACCGTGACGGGTTTACCGTGGATTACGTGGCAAAGCTATTTAGGCCGGCAACCACTTTACCAATTGTAATCTCTATTACAACTCTTAGACACTGGCGGGATCCGTTGACATCCATTATGTCGGTTGGCATGTTTGATCCCTATCTTACACCAATCTTAATATATAATTTTTGTTTAGCTCGTGCTTAGCTCGACAACTAACCAAGAATTATATACTAAAATTGTAAATCGTCCGACAAGACACACGGGTGGCACTCTCGACCATCAATTGGGTCGTGCTTAGCTCGGCAACCAATCATGCGAGTTACCCCACTCACCTTCCACACAACTACACAAGGAATGACTCGAGCTTAGCTCGACAATCAAATTTGCTTCGTTAGATTCGGGTGGTGTCATCTTATGGATGGTGCGTGATTTACATTTTGAAAAACGGGATTTTGTTTCCGGTTTATAAAACCCTTTTGTGAATTAACAAAGTAAGTGTCAAAACGATTTTAAGCACTTTTAATATAATACCATTTTTATATTTCGTTTGTCAATTCTATTCGCGCGCAATTGTTAACCATTTTAACAAACATTGTATTTTATTTAATTTTTATAGAAAAATTATCTAGCATGCGAATCCTAATCCATGTGTAGAATAATAAAATACAACCATGCAAATATCTATACATACGATTTGGTAACATGCCTATAATTCCTATGCGTTTTCCCCGTGAGCCACAACGGGGAAAACGAGGCCAAAAATCTAAGGACAAGATATGGTCTCGTTGGATGAGCTCCCACTGAATCCAACACCTCCAATAGCATGTTGATTCCTTCTTGCCAAGACGTCATCACCATGACTCCCGTTGACTATTTTGGTTTTAAATCTATACTATATACAAATACATAGAACTTATATAAACGGCACGCAGGTCGCAATCCTATACTATTTATACAAATACATAGAATAAAAGAAACGGCGTGCAAGCCGCACCAATAAGTAAATAAATTAATATTATTACAACAATACAGCACGCAGGCCGCCAAAAAACCAAAAAATAATCAATCATCACAATCATCACAACACCAAAAAATAATCAATCTTGTTACCGAATCAAACCAAGTATATCAAATAGAAACATGGTGTGCCACACATAACCATGATATATAAATATATATCTATATTTTAGTTAAGATTGTCAAAACACCAAAGGCACTAAAAGGACAATCCTTGTACATATGCATTAGGGTATCAAACATTTTGAGACACATATTCATATATACATTTATAAGTATATATTTGTGTACACTTCATGCCAAGTTACAACAAACATATAAATATAAAAACTAGAATATATTAACACGTCTACGAATAAATTTATTCTAGCACAATAAGAGTCTCAATGGAAAAACCAATTTTAAGAAAACACTTTTCTTATCCAAAAACACTTTTATGGTTTTTCTAGACTCAATAGTGCAAAGCCATGTTAGATATGGCTCTGATACCACTGAAGGTATTCGTTTGGCAAAATCAAGTAGAAACGGAAGCAAAGTACATAACAAAAATCGATACCAAACAATGAATACTTCCCATGGACCAAAATCTAACAATGGAGTTGCAACTAAAATATATATAAACAAGATGAGAAGAAAGGTTATACCTCAATGGTGCAAAACACAAAGTAACCTTCCTAGTCAAGTGGCTTAGAGTCCAACAAAGAACTCCTCCAATGAAGTCAACCCCAAGCTTCCTTGATTCCCAAGTGCTAGCAAGTTGATGTATGACCACCAAAACAACAATCAAGTATGTGTATGTTTGCTTCTTGTGTTCAAGAACACCAAGAACACGAAGAACAAGAGAGAGAGAGTTCAAGTGTCAACCAAGGGACCAAGTGATAGCCAAAAGCCTCTACAAGTGCAAATAACTCGTGGTCTCTTTGTCTACCATCATTATTAGAAGTTAACCCCATTAAACCAAGTGTTTAAGGCTGTTAATTCTGCTATTACAGCTAACGTACACGGCCCGTGTAGATCTACACGACCGTGTAGGCCCAAAGTCCACGCCCCCAATTGGGCTAAGACGGCCCGTGTCTAACAGGCACTACACGGCCGGTGTTCATCTACACGGCCCGTGTAGGCCCAAACTACACGACCTTGGATTGGGCCAATACGCCTTATGTACGTTGGACTAGACACGGTCCGTGTTTAGGAACACGGCCCGTGTACCACCCTGCCAAAACCCATTTTGGCATTTTCCTCTCTATTGCTTGATCATGTTGCCGGAATCAATACTTGGTGTGTGACCCAATAGGCCTACACCTCATCGGTAGTGTCATTAACTCGTTCGTGTCAGCAGGCATATTCCAACACCTACTATGTCTGAGAGTAGGGCATTCGGTATAACGAGAGATGATGTTACCCGACCAAGAATCATATAACGGGTACGTTTTGAAAACCTTTTATGTTTATACGTATGTTTATTAACTCAGAGTTAATTTATAGATATTTAATGGTTATGTGTGTTAAGTGTATGTGCTTACTTCTGAAAGAGAATGATTCTTTAGAAGTAGAGTTAGTTGTTATTTTGTTATCTAAATCGTGAAGCTATCTGATGCTATTGTCAGAAATGATATGATAATATGTATATGGTATTTGATAAGAAGTGAATTTGACATGAGATACTAGAGAAAGATATGTCTACATTAATTGAATTGCATGCTAAGCTATGTGTTATAAGATTTGCTTTGCACACCGTGATTGTATATGTGTATTTATATGCTATGATTGCGCAAAGAGGAAGGAAAGAAGAATAAAGTGAACAAGTATAGGAATTGAATGATTTTGTGATGCTCAGATATGTTTTGATAAAAGATATAATTGAGATTACGAGTTATCGTTAAACCTAATGAGTAAAGATAATATATGAGGATAAGTAGTGAATCTGAAGAGATTTGTGATACATTGAGATATGATATTTGTTTGATTGATACATGATATTATGCTTTGAAATTGGAGGAATGATTCATGGTCTACGATAGTTGAGGATTTCTGAGATGAATGATCTAAACCATGACTTGGAGAATGTAATAGATGCTTTTATATTGACAAGGTGAAAATATATTGATTGTAAAAGCATGTGTGATTGATCTTATTATTAAAAGGAGATAGTGAATGCTTTTATATGGATAAGTTGAACAAGTGACAGCGTCGATGATTAGTATGAATAGAAGGATATGAATGAGAAATTCAAATATTACCTCGGACGGATAATTAATATTAAACATGTGGATATACGAGAGAATTTATAATAATAACCCTGGAATTATGCGAGTTAAAGTATATTTGACTTGATGGATAGAATTGAAATTTCCATTATTGAAAGCTGGTAACTCAAATGATTGAATTATCAAGTATAAGAAAGAGATAGATTGCTACAGATTGAGCAAATATGAGATGTAAAGAATTGTTGGGTAAAGGATATAATTGATGCTTAATTACAAGGAGTATATATGTGAAAGGACTAGTTATAATAACAGTTGATTCCTGTGAACTGAAAGTATATATGATTTGAAGAATGACAGAGTGAATTCATTAGAAAATAAGGAAGAAAGAAGAGGAATATAGTGGCCTGAACATATGGAATGAAGACTTGTAGACTTTGTGCATGAACTTGCCTTTGCTAGGAAGTACACTTGCTTGGAATTGGGGATTTAATTTGACAAATGTTATGAAACTAGATTGCCAGTGCACTTGGAAGGGCTAAATAGTATAATGCCATACAGAGTATTTAACTGATATCCTACTAAAAGGAGTGAATATGATATATATCGTGGAAACATGACATGATCGGGTTTGAGTCAAGGCCGAGTATTAGAGAATTATGAACGGTTGTGGTGACTAGAAATGTCAGAATAGTAATGAAAGCAAGTTATGATGGAATATGTATGAGAGGTATGATATGCAATGAAGTCCGGATATATTACGAAGGATTGTGATTGATCAATAAAAGTAATTGTATTCTACCACTATGAGATAAAAATGGTGAGTGAAATTGTATCTTGATGGAATTAATCGAATGTCTAATTGAAAGATTTAATTAAACTTTGGAACGATTTATAACCAGCATAAAGAGGTGAGATGAACAGTGCGACTGAATCCTTATTGGATAATGAAGTAGTAGGAGTTGTGCAAATATATGAAAATGAACTTGTGTTTGAATTGGATTTTCATGATTCGAGGAATTCATAATTAAGCTGATTAGACAAACATGATGTGATTTATATTGGATAAATGTTAAAATATCAGTGGTAAGTTGATTTATGAGTTAGAAAAGACTCAACAATTAGAAATCAATATGAAGAGTGCTCGTGTTCTAGCTACATACGAGACGACTTCTTTGAGTAAGTTAACTCAACTAAATGTTAATGAGATTGTTGCGAGGCATGGTAAACCGTTGTCGATAGTTTCTGACAGAAACTCCAGGTTTGTTTCGAACTTCTGGAAGAGTCTACAGAGAGAGTTGAGAACGAGAATTAGTCTGAGTACTGCTTATCATCCCCAGATTGTCTGTCAGACTGAACGAACCATACAGACACTCGAGGATATGTTGCGTGCTTGTGTAATTGAGTATGGTGGATCTTGGGATTCGCACCTGCTGTTGATAGAATTGCGTATAATAATTTTTACCACTCCAGTATTGGAATGCCTCTGTATGAGATGTTATACGGCCGTCGTTGCCGTACTTCAATGTGTTGGTTAGAGATTGGTAAGGAACAGTTTGTAGAGTCTGAGATTGTTCAGTTTACTGCTGACAAGGTTGCTATAGCCAGAAAAAAAAAGTTGAAAGCGGCCAGAGATAGACAGAAAATGTATGCGGATCCGCGTCGTCGTCCAGTAAAGTTTGATGTGGGGGAGTTAGTGTATTTGAAGGTCTCTCCGTGGAAGGGAGTGATTCGAGTTGGCAAACGCGGGAAGTTGGCTCCCTGCTATATTGATCCTTTCAGAATTTCGTCAGATTGTAAATGACTAGATAGTTACATTGGATCTCCCAGGAGAGCTTGTAGGTATTCACGATACGTTCAATATCTGTTATTTGAGAAAATGCAAGGTTGAAGACGAGAGTCAGATTCTCCCAGTACACGAATTGAAAGTGGATTCAAAGAAGAGTCTGATTGAGGAACCTGTCGAACGGTGACCAAGCCCCGAAAGAAACAGATACCGATGGTGTTGGTCAAGTGGAAACACAGTTTAGGTTCTAATTTGACTTGGGAGACTGAGGCTAAGATGAGAGATAGATACCCCCACTTGTTTGAACGAGAAGGGATTCCAAGGACGGAATCCTCTTAAGTAGGGGAGATTTGTAACACCCGCAAACCCGGACTAGGAGATTAGCGGGTTGACGGTATGTGATTAATTGCGCATAACTTGTTATGTGATTATTTAAAAGTTAATTGAATTATTTAGTTTAATCTAATATATATATATATATATATATATATATAAATTATGCTGGAGAAAGAAAAGAAAAGAAGTAAGAGATTAGTATGTATGTATGTATGTTAGGTATGCATGCATGGCAAATAAATAATCTAAAAATTTGCCACCACCTGCTTTGATTAATACGTGTATTGTTAGTGTCAAAAAGGAAATCCTCTGCTCATATTTACTAAGTGTCAAAGGTGTAGTGTGTGTTCTTAGAAAGCAAAACCTAGAGTGAAGCAACCTTGTAAACTTGAATTTGTGGAATTAAGATCTTGTGGGTTTTAATTCAAAGTAAAGGTTAGTTTATGATCCTATCAAGTTATTACGCATCTTGGTATGTTTTCTTATTGATTTCCATAGTCATATGAAAAACCACCATTAATGGAGTTTTGTAAGTAAACTTGTGAAGTGGGTTTTGATTATTTGAGTGTTTTAATTATTTTTGATGTGTTCATGATGTTTGTTTATGTGTTATATGAAGTTTGTGTATAGTTTGGATGTATTTTTTTAGTGATTTGTAGAATTTCAGATTGTATGTATGTATATATATTTTACTGAAAAAGAACACGAAAGAAGATGAAGTTGTTATGTGCTGAAAGGGGTCCGACTTTGGCCCCGGGTTTGCTGAAAGGGGTCCGACTTAGGCCCAGGGTAAGCTAAAGTCATCCGACTTTAGGCCCCGGTTCCATCCGACTCTTGTGAAAGTCGCCCGACTTTTAGCCCCGGGTCATCCGACATTCAGCCCCGGGTCATCCGACTTTCGGCCCCGGCTCCGGGTAATCCGACTTTCGGCCCCAGCCCCGGCTCATGCGACTTTTAGGCCCCGGCCCCGGGTCATCCGACTTTTAGGCTCCGGGCAAGCTAAAAAAGGTCCGGGTTAGGCCCCATGCGACCTGAACGGGCCCGACTTTTTATGTTTTTTTTCAAAAGTGAAATTTAGCATATTGGTTATGGTTTTATTGGATATAAATATATGTGAATATATATTTATAAATTCGAGACTGATTCGATTGTTGCTGTGTTTTCAGGCAATCAAAAGACTCAGTAAAATTAGATTTCGGTTAATGTTATTGGTGTGATGCATGATTGTGATTGGATTAGATTGATTGAACTGTTGATTGTGATTATTGATGATTGATATTAGCTGCATGATTATTTGGCCGATACGCACTCTTAGGATGATTTTGAGTTGCGTTGGGAAGTCACCTATACGTAGGATTGGGATGGGCTCGTTCACTGATTGGTTGAACAGTGTTAGCCTTACTGGTGCATATGTTGCATCAGAGGGGGAAGTGCCTTGTGCCAATTAAGTGGAGGGCTATCGGTAAACCTTTGCTTTGGCCGGCATTGGTTGTAGGTTCTGCGCCGAACCGCCGGTCTTCTCGGGATACGTGATTACATGCTTTGATATTAACTGTGGATGTTTGCTTTTGGTGTTTAGCCTCTACTCACTTAGCTTTGGGCTAATTCCCCTCAGTTGTTGCTTTTGAAGGTTCGTGTTTGTGAGGTTGGCTGAAGGAGAATTGACCCGACTCTGATATAGTGTTTGAAATGAAACGAGCCTGTAGTTTTTGTAACACACAATGATACTTATATTTGTGAACGATGTTTGTACATTTTGTAATTATTGGTTTGTATGTAATTAAGTTGGTTTGTTAAAAGCTTCCGCAGCGTATTTAAAAAAAATGGCTTGAGTTTTCCGGTGTTACAATTGTTCTGGTAACACATCCAAGAACTTGAGTACCAACTCATTTTCATCTTTCTTGACAACTACCAAGAGCACATCGTTTGTCAAGTATTGAAATCTGGTAAACAGATCAGCCAGAGTTTCATTCTTTTTAGCAAAGAAAGTCTCATAAGAACAACTCAGATTTTTCTTTTTATATTGCTTGACTAGGTCAGTGCCTTCATAAGTAACACTGAGAGTATCCCACATCTCTTTTGCAGTTTGACACCTAGCCACAGTATGTAGAAGAGGGTTTGTCAAAGCATTTGCTATAATGCTTTGTGCCTTATCATCCAGATTGAACAATTTGCGATCTTCCTCAGTCCAAGATGCTTCAAGCTTGGTAGTGTCTCCAGAGGGAACAGTTTTTACAGTGGCAGTAATATGGATCATGGGTATGATTAGGCCATCTTGGATCACGGTACTCATCTTGTGAACCACTTACTTCAGATACAGCCTGGCTCTGAACTTCCACATAGGATAGTCATTTCCATAAAAAATAGGACACCCTTTTGCCGCCATTGTTGGAATATGATTTGATTGCTTGTTAGTAGACATCTTGATCTCTTGACAGCGGATCTTGATCTTCAATTAATGAAGAAACTTGCTCTGATACCAGTTGTTGGTCCCAAAGAGGGTAAACAAGCAACGGATATAGTGTAGAAGGGGGGGGGGGTTGAATACACTTTAAAACAATCAAACAAATTAAGCAAATGTATATTCAATGATCAAACAGAATGATTACAACTTCACTTTCTAATCAAATCAACAGGATGATTTGATGTTTACACTGATTATAAACTCAACTCTCTCTAAACACTTTTGTATCACAAACTAATTGATGATAAAACTTCTTGTCAAAACTGATATACAAGAACTCTTGAAAACTCTCTTGAACTTTGAACTCACAAAGGTATCACAAACTCTCTATTCGGTATTCTGTGTGTCATGAAACCCATAAGAAGGTTTATACATACACTTGATATATCTACGAACAAATTGCAGTTTAAAAATAGAACTTATCTTTTCTTTAAAACCATAACAAACTCCTTAATTAGAACATATCTAACTAATTCCGTTTGAGATCTCTATCCAACTAATAGATAATTTAAATTAGGTTCAGATATCCTAATTTAAATGTCATAGATATGAGAGTTTATAACAGAATTTAGAACTTACTTAAATTCTTGAACTGACTTCTGACGCTGAGCTGACTCACTCAGTCTTGATGTTATCAAGGTGAGTTCTTGAGTTCTTAGATCTCCAAATCTTCAAGTCTTCATTCTTGAAACCTATCTCACCTTAGAAGTCACTGAGCTATCTAGTACTTACATAGAAAACTCTATATCTGTTTATACACTAACTACTCAGCCTAAGTTGACTAGTTAGTCTATAACAGACTTACATAATTCCTAATGTTTAACCTATCACTTATACATAGCTATGGTTTGTCTGATCAAATCTAACTATTCTAAACATGGGACTAACACATCATCTGAGTCATCTTCATCATATGTACCCATACTCATCAAATCATCTAGAGAACTGATGATTGCTTTCCCTTTACCTTTATCAGCACGGCTTGGTTGACCACTAGAGGAAGGAGCTACTGATTGAACGGGGATCTGAGAGGCTTCAGCATCCCTTATTATTTGCTGACATTCCGCTCCGTCTAGTTCTGATCTGAAGAGTTCAGCTTCAGCTTGCCTTTGATCAAGGAGACGTTTGAGCTCCCCCTCAGCATGTGCCTTGGCTTCTTTAGCTTTGGGTTTTTCTTCTTCAACTTTCGCGAACCAGGCCTCAAAATCTATCAAGGCTTTATTTTTATTCTCTTCAGTGGCTTTGAGGTGAGCCACTTCATTCTCTAATCTCTGCATGGCATCAACTCTTGAAAATTTTCTTTGCCATTTGATAATTTTGCGATCAACAACATCTTTCTTTCTAATGATTTGACAGATTTTAGACTGTCTTCGAACTTTCTCCCCCTTAGAAGCTACAGAGATTCCTGAAGCTTCTATTGACAGGGACAGTGCTGAAATCTCATTGGAGTGGCAAGAGAAGGAGGGAGCAAATAAATCCTGCAAATGACGAATTGCTGCTTCGAAAAGATTTACAGCATGGAATCTATCAACCTTGGAGGATAAAGAATATACATATTGTGAAAGAGTGAAGAGTTGGGAGTTGAGTTTAGAGAATTCAATAGTGGCAGAATAAGCCATAGTCGTCACAAGACTCTGGAATTGCTTGAACATTCCTAGGCGTGTCAGATTTTGACAATCAATGGTTTTGGAGAGAGATGTGAATTGGTGGGTAAGAGAATCAATAAGAGATTTGAGCTCTGTTTCGAGCTTGGTTTGATTATTGGCTTTACAAGACCCCTGAAAGGTATTGGTCTTAACTTACTGTGAAACAGAAAGAACTATTTTAGATAGACTTTCTAGAGAGGAAGCAATGTCTATTGAAGGCTCGGAAGGTTGGGAGTGTACTGACTTTAGGGATTGAAGAAAATCAAAAGCATCATTGTCATCAAAAGGATTGACATTTGTTTGAGGATACGAGAGGTCAAAGAGCTTGTTGAGAACGGATGAGGAGGCCATAGCATAAGTAGTAGTGACTGATACATCAAGGGCCTTAGGCAAAGTTGCTTCAATTACAGTCTGGTTTAAGACTTTGTCTTCATTAGCATGGGTAATCTCAATTGAAGGAGGTTGAACTTCAGTTTCATTGACTTTGGGAGGTTGGGCATCACTTTCAGTTTGGTGTGAAATAGATAAATCATCTACCCTAGTAGAATCCATAGTGTCAGTTTGGTTTTGTGACACATCAAGGGATTTGGGTACAGCTTCTTCTTCAGGGAGAACTGAAGAGTCATGAACTGGTAGGACCTCTAATACTAGGGGAATTGTAGTTTCATCATTGGTAATAGGTTGAGCATCAGGGTCAGTCGGTTTAGAGGCTGACGCTTCATGTGCTTTGTCTATATCCATAGCATCAGTTGGGTTTACTGATGCATCAAGGGATAGAGGGGGAATTTCAGTAGAAACAGGAATTGTAGTTCCCTGTACTAGCGAAACCTGAATTGTAGTGGGTGTGCTAGCAGACTCATTGGTGGGGATTGTGAAAGTCTCGACTGACTTGGTTTTGTCAGTGTCCTGAACTTGTGGAAGTGGGACCTCAGGGACAGCATGGGTTGTAGCTATCTCTTCATCAGTCATGATGTGTGTAGACAACTTAAGTAAAGAAGATTTTACCTGAACAACTTCAGTAGCTTTTGATTTCTGAATCTGAACTTTGCGGAGGACCAAAGGTGTTTCATCAGCAGAGTCCTCACCTGAAGCCGAGTAAGAGAGGATTAGACTTGAGGGAATTATGGATTTTTGGCGTTTGGCGGTTGTAGAGGAATTGAGAGGTTGAGCTGTGGTTGAAGTTAATTTGGGAGCAGCTGAAGGTG
The DNA here is from genome assembly GCA_038502395.1 of Dittrichia graveolens. Taxonomy (NCBI): domain Eukaryota; kingdom Viridiplantae; phylum Streptophyta; class Magnoliopsida; order Asterales; family Asteraceae; genus Dittrichia; species Dittrichia graveolens. The sequence continues at coordinate 57,976,893 of JARJIL010000003.1, forward strand.
TGATTTTAGGCTTGGAAGAGGTGGACATCATTTTCCTTTTCTTTGTTTTAAAAGGGGGAAAGGGAAGCACAGAGGGTTGAGTTTTAGAGGGTGCAGATTCAGATGACAACCCTAATATGGCAGAGGGATGGTAGGAGGAGGTTTCAGAGTGGCAAGTGCAAGCATTGTTGTAGTTAATGCGGGATTGAATGCTGAACAAGAACCTGTCCACACTGAGCCTGGCAGAGAAGGTGAAGGAAGCAGAACTGAAGCAAAGTTGTATTCTTCAGTTATCAGCAAGGAGTAGATGACTAAGGACACAAACTGGGGAAAAGGAATGTGTTGAGACCTTGAGCGTGCTGTTAGTGAGACAACAAGGCTCTCCAATATGAGTTCAGCGTAGTCAATGTTGTGACTATGAATGGTGGCATAAGCAATTTTTAAAACTGCTTCATTAACTTGGTCAAGACCACCTGTTTTGCTTGTCATACAAAATTTTAGACGAGCAATTAGATAGTTCCACTCCTTTCGGAGGCGAGTGCGAACCATTGAGTTACCTTTCACCTTGTGCTCATCGGCGTATTGAAAGAAAGAGAAGAGAAGCTCCTTAGCATTTGCAGTAGATGAAGTAAGTTCTTGGCGGGGAAGATGAAGAATAGTGGTGAAACTGTTATTGGTGAAACTATTTTAACCGGAGTAGTCTTCGAAACAACCAATCTTCATCAACAAACAATTAGTAAAGAGATAAAATTTCACAATGAAAAAGATAATATAAAAAAATAACCAACTTTTGCTTCGGAATGTTTAATCTCACAAAAAAATAATAAAGGAAATAAATAAACAAAACACAATGCCAACAAGAATAAGAACCAAGCTTGGATATTACTAATGCCATATTAACAAAAGATGATTACATGATATTCATCATGATTTACATAGAATGCCAAAAAAAAATTACAACCATGCCTAAGATAAGATATATATTTGAGATGATACATGAATCCCGATTCCTTCATCTTGAATGCGAACCGTGATCATGTAGCAAAACTGGAAAGTAGACGAACGTAATAGTAAACTCCATGAGTTTTCAAGAAAGGTGGAAGATTTTCTTTGATTTTGCAGAAGATGAAAAAGGAAAGAAAATCTACGGATGCTTATAAAGAAAATTACTCATGATTACACTTCAGAGATGATTTGATAGTCTGAGAGAGACAGGATAAAAGTAATTATTCAAGCTTAGCTATTAGGATGGCTGGCATTAAATGTGACAAGAAAGAATGAATAGTAACAATCAAATTTACCTGAAATAGTTACATTTCTGAAGGATTAAGCATTCCAATTTCTGCAACTAATAAGATGAACCTATGTTCTTCCAGAGCTTTTGTGAAGATGTCAGCGAGCTGATGTTTAGTAGAGATGAAGCGAAGCTCGATTTCATTCTTTGCGATGTGATCTCGAATGAAGTGATGACATACATCAATGTGCTTTGTGCGAGAATGAAGCACTGGATTATTGGAAATTGCAATAGCACTAGTGTTATCACAATATATAGGACTGCACTGAAAAGAGATGCCATAGTCAACTTGTTGATGTTGCATCCATAGAATTTGAGCATAGCAACTCCCAGCTGAAATGTATTCAGCTTCAGCGGTGGATTAAGAGATTGAGTTTTGCTTGTTGCTTTGCCAACTCACTAATTTTCCACCAAGTAACTGACAACCGCCAGTAGTACTCTTCCTATCAATCTGACATCCGGCATAGTCGGAATGTGAAAAGCCAATTAAATCAAAGCCGGAATCTCAGGAGTACCATTGCCTAGTTCAGGTTTTCCTTTCAGATATCTGAAAATCCTTCTGACAGCTGTCAAATGTAATTCCTTTGGATTCGCCTGAAATCTTAAACAAAGACACGTGGAGAACATTATGTCAGGACAAATGGCTGTCAGATATAGAAGGGGTCCGATCATTCCTTTGAACGTGGGAAGATCAACTGCTTTCCTATTTGGATCAGATGTGAACTTGGTTTTTGGAACAATGGGAGTCTTCATTGGGGACGAGTCTGAAAAGTTGAACTTTTTGAGTAAGTCATTTACATATTTCCCATGATTGATGTAGATGCGTTTGTCAGATTGCTTAATCTGAAGCCCAAGGAAGAAACTCAGTTCTTCCATCATGCTCATTTTGAACTTCTCTAGCATGATTTTCTCAAATTTCTTGCATAAACGATTGTCAGTAGAACCAAAAATAATATCATCAACATAAATTTGAACTAGAATGAGTTCACCTTTTTCTCTACATAGAAACAGAGTTTTATCGATGTTCCCTCTCTGAAATCTATTTTTCAGAAAATGAGTGGATAGTGTGTCATACCATGCACGCGGAGCTTGCTCCAGTCAATAGAGAGCTTTGTCGAGCTTATAGACGTGATCTGGGAATTTGGGACTTTCAAAACCAGGAGGTTGTTGAACAAATACTTCTTCTTGAAGTTCTCCATTCAGAAAGACGCTTTTAACATCCATCTGAAAGACTTTGAATCCCTTAAAAGCTGCAAAGGTGAGGAACATGCGTATGGCCTCCAGACGAGCAACTAGAGCAAACATTTCATCATAGTCAATCCCCTCCTCTTGACAGTAACCCTTTGCAACTAATCTAGCCTTGTTTCGCACCACTGACCCTGTTTCATCACGCTTGTTCCTAAAGACTCATTTTGTACCAATAACGGACTTGTCTTCAGGCGGGGCAATTAGTTTCCAAACCTTGTTCCTCTCAAATTCATTGAGCTCCTCTTGCATTGCGACCACCCAGTTGGGATCCTTCAGAGCTTCGTCGACTTTCTTTAGCTCGATTTGTGAAATGAATTCAGAGAACATGCCAAAGGCAGAGGTAATAGAATTCCGGGTTTGTACGCCAGTATTTGGATTACAAATAACATTTGTGATGGGATGAGCTCGAGTCCATTTTGTGACTCTAGTTGGTTACTCATGTTGCTCATCAGCGGAAGAGACATTTAGTTCTAATAGATCTCCAGTGATCTGATTCACATCTACTGACGTAATGATATCGTCAGTTTTTACCTCTTGAGAGTAGTCATCTAAATCATCATTGAATGACTCATGTAAAAGAGTATCAAACTCTTCATAAACAACTTGATTGGTATGATTTGAGGTTGAATGAACATCAAATTCATCAAAAGTGACATTTATAGTTTCAACCACAGAATTTTTCTTGGGAAGAAACACACGATAAGCTTTAGAGATGTCAGAGTAACCTAGAAATACCCCTTGATCTCCTTTAGGATCAAATTTACCTTTCTGATATTTAGTGTTCAGAATGAAGCATGTGCTTCGAAATATTTTGAAGTATCCAACATTGGGTGACTTCAGATACAGTAACTCGTAGGGAGTTTTACTGTGCCGTTTGACAATAATGGACCTGTCTTGATTATAGCAAGCAGTATTAACAGGTTCAGCCCAAAAATGTCCTTTTAGAGATGCTTCAGCGAGCATAGTGTGGGCTGCTTCAATCAAAGTCCTGTTCCTCCTTTCAGCAACCCCAGAAATGGAACAGGGAAATTTTGAATGATGCCACTTTCATCACAAAATTCATGAAGAGTTGAGTTTTTGAACTCTGTTACATGATCACTGCGAAGCTGTTTGACTTGTGTGTCAAACTGTCTTTGAACACGACGAATGAAATTCAACAGAATTTCAGCAGTATCACTTTTATTGCGCAAGAAAAATACCCGTGTGAATCTGGTGTATTCATCAATAACCACCAAGGTATATTTCTTGCCTCCCATACTGGGTGAGCTCATGGGACCAAAGAGATCCATGTGAAGTAACTGAAAAGCTGAGTTGATTTGATCACAATGTTTGGATTTGAAGAATGATTTCTTTTGCTTTCCTTTCTCACAAGCATGACACAACTTGTCTTTCTAAAACCGAACTAATAGTAGACCTCTGGTAAGATGAAGCTTAGAGAGTTTGCTGATGTTTTTGAAGTTGAGATGGGATAACCGTTTATGCCATAATCAGTTTACTTTGGAGTCGGCTTCTGAAAGAAGCAGGCATCTTTTTTAGAGGAGGCAGAGTTAAAGTTGACAACGTACGTATTTCCCTACCTTTTTGCTTATAAGACCTCCTTGCATTTCTTGTTGAAAACAGAACCCTTGGTCTTCTTGAAATGCACTTGGTAATCTGCATCACATAGCTGCCAGATGCTGATAAGGTTATGTTCAAACCCTGTAACATGAGCAACATTTTTAATGTTGACAGAACTCTTATTCAGGTAACCATAAACATCTGTTTTGCCACATTTTCCTCCACCAAACGTAACTTTAGGGCCATTCGCTGCTCGAACCCCATTTAGTAGGGACTTACATCCGGTCATATGCCTTAAACATCCACTATCAAGGTACCAAATGTTATCATGGTGATCGCCCTACACAGCTAGTTTATAGTTAGTTCATTTGATGAGCCCAAACTGTACTGGGCACCAAAACACAATGCTCAGAGGAGCAATTAGAGATTTTTCCTTCACTAGAACAAGAGATAGCTTCATGACCTCTTACTCCACACTTATAACACTTTCTTGTAGATTTAGAATTGTTGCCCTAATCTTTTTATTCCTTTTGTTTTTCTCCTTTTCTCGAATTAATTTCAAAATTTTGAAAAGAGAGTCTTTAACTTCTTTGAGTTTTGATACAGGCAGAGCAAGGGTTTTGTCGAGACTGTTGGTTTTGGAGGGATTGGAATTTTCAGCTATGGGTTTTGAAGATTCAACTAATGAATCTTCATCTGAAGGGATAATAGGGATAATGATGTCATAAAAATAGTGGCTTCACGAAGAAAGCTAAAGTCAGATAACTCAACCATTTTGTTTTCTGAAGGTTTTTCAGAACCTGATTCAGAATAAGAAGGATTGAGGGTTTCAGAACTAGTTTCAAATTGTGATACAGAGAAAGATTCCTTAACTGTTTGAGACATAACTTCAGGTTGGGTTTCAGTGGAGGTTGAAGTAATAGGTATTTCAGGAATTGGTTTAGCAGTTTTACTGGCTAGGGTATCATACCCAGTGGGAAGTTGAAGATTTCTTATTTCAGAATTTTTTCTTTCAGAAAAACTTGGATCCAAAACTTCAGATTTAGTGAATCTCTTATGAAGAAGATTTCGATTTCCGATATTGTTAATGCTTATATCATTAAATATCATTTCATCGACATTTTTACACTTCTTGCTGAAATCAGCTGCTTGTTTAATGTGTCCAATGCCTACTCTCTCTCTCTCTCTCTTTTTAATTAACCATGTGATGATTTATGCTTTCAAATGTCAGTTTATTAGTACTCAACCATAGATCAATGATCGGCTGATGATCTTTCACTTTTTCATTTGAGTCTTACAAATTCATTTTTACATTTTTGAGTTCATTTGTTAGAAATTCTAGATGATTTCTTAAAGCATATGATTCTTGAAAAAAATTTCATTTTCTTTTTCTACAACACTGATTTTAGAAGTGAGCTTAGTGATAGTTTGTTTAGATTTGTTTTCATTGTTATGAGCAGCTGTGAGATCAAAACACAAATAAGAAAACATATCATCCTTTTCATTCATTGAATAATTTTTGAAATTAGATACCTTGTACATCATGGTAGGATTCCATCGTTATGCTGAGCTCAATTATTCAGTCTCAGCAAGATCACTACTGAACTTGCTCTTAGTAGCCATTAAACACATTTCAGGATGTGTAGATCCGAGGATTTCTTCAGCCACCAGACACTTTCCTCTTACTTCACTCTCTTCATCCTCATCTAAAGAGGTTATGAATCTGTCCAGTTCAGATCATCAGCAATCATGGCCTTTTCTTTCTTCTTCTTCTCACTGGATGCTTTCAAGGCTTTATACTTAGCTTTGTATTTGTCAGCCTTGGATGGAAAACCTTTCTTTGGATTTGAAGAGGTTTCCTTGACAAAGCAGTCTATTGCATAGTGACCAGGCTTCTCACATTTGAAGCATTCATTTTTAGACCCTTCAGACGGGCCCTTTTTCTCAGAAGAGAACTTTTTCTTGAACTTCCTTCTTCCATTAGATCTGAACTTTTGAAATTACTTGTAGTTTTTCACGATGAAGGCTTTTTCTAAGCATTCATCGTCAGATCTTTCTTCCTCCTCAGCTTCATTCATCTGAGGCTCATCTTCAGAATCACAGTCTTCAGTAGACCTGTACTTGGCTCTTTGAGGATTTTCAGCTACATGAGCTAGAGATTTCTTGAAGGCTTTCTTCAAGTCAATTTTCTGAATGCGGGTTTGTTCATCATTCAGTAGAATTCTGTAGAGTTTATGCATGTTCATGTCCTTGAGCATGTTGTTTGTTCTCAAGATCATGAACATGTTATCCCATTCAGATGGAAGAGAATCTAAAAATCTATTTAGGATTTGGAATTGTTCTCTGATAACTCCAACTTTAGTCATGTCATTCAGAAGACATGTAAATCTTGTGTAGACCTCAGTGGGAGATTCTACGTCTTTAGCACAGAAGCTTTCATACTTTCGTATGATGTTATTTTTGATTTCACGAACTTCAACAGATCCTTCAAAAGATATGCATATCCTTTCCCACATATCCTTAGCAATTCTCAGATTGCAAACAATATGGAATATTTCATTAGGTAAAGCAATAACTATACTGCTTCGTATCTTAGCATCTAAACCAACAAGCTTCTTCTCCTCCTCAGTCCATTGAGATCTTGGTTTTGGATGGGAGGGAATGGAGGTTTCAGAAGAACCAGTCTCCATGGAGATGGTTTGAGGAATGAAAGGACCTTCCTCCAAAATAATGAGAGAATTGGAATCAAGGTTTTCTAAATAAAGTAACATGCGATTCTTCCAACTTGAAAAATGTTTAATTGAAAACTTTCGTGGTTTGGCAGAGGAGCCATTTTCGATGTAATCAAACTTCGACATTTTGAACAGATCACTAATTTATAAATAAAATTAGAACCTGACTCTGATACCAATTGTTTTTCCCAACGAAGTATAAAACTAACAATGATTATTGTCAAAGTGCGGAAGTAGTTTTAAAGTAACGAACACACGAAACTTTTCAAAGTAAGATTATATTAATAACCAAACTTCAAAGAGTGCACAAGAACAAACTTGAGCACTGAGTACACAATAAACAAGAACAAACTTGAATGCAAATTAGCGAACAAACGCTTAATCTTTTCTCAAACACCGAGAAGGTATTATACGCTAAGTAAACTAATCCTGACCATCTAATTTAATTACACGTGTACCGCTCTTCATAAAGTTAGGAACAGAAAACAAGATTGCCGTTTCAAGCTCCTTGAGATGCGCGGATTGCGCACTTTACATAACAGGAAGATTCTGTTACAGAGACATGTCTTCAATGATGAAGTCTCTTTGATAACTAAAGACTTACTTTAGTTGTCGTACACTTCAAATCTTCAGATGAACTTTAGGCTTCTTTCTTCAGATGTGGTGCGTCAGAACAGTTTACAAAAGAATAAAGAATACTCCTTCAGGTGCTTTCTTTGAAAGCTCCTTCAAGAATGTAATATATATAAATAAAGGACTAACACATGGTTACCAATATTTTGTACGCGCGTGATGTGTTTTATAGTTTATGCATGGATATTATGATTATTGCATGCTAGACAACGTTTTATAATAATAGAAACACAAGAACTTTAAAAATGGTTTATAATTCACACGCGCATAAGATTAACAAAGAGGCTGTAAAAATGGTTTATATTCAAAGTGAAATATTAGTTTTGAGACTAAATTTATTAAACAAATCAAAATGTGTTTTTGACCGGAAAACTAATCCCGTTTCGTAAATGTAAATCGCACACCACCCATAAGATGACACCACCCGAGTCTAGTCATGCAAGGTTGATTGTCGAGCTTTAGCTGAGTCAATCTTTACATGAGTTGTGTGGAAGTTGATGGCAGCAATTCGGAAGATTGATTGTCGAGCTTTAGATGAGTCAATCATCGGGCTATAGTACCACCGTGTATTGGAGGGATCATTTATGCCAATACGACATAATGGTTGTCAAATTGGATCCCACAAGGAACTAAGAGTTGCAATAATGGATTGCAATTAGTAAAATGGTTACCAGCCTAAATAGCTTAACCACATGATCCACGAAAAACCCGTCACGGTCTAACGTGAAATATGGTTCTTAGCCCTTGTTAAGATAATTGTTTTTCTTAAAACCTATAGGGTAATTATTTTAACAAGGATCATATCAAACTAACCAAAACTCGTACTCTTGTTATTTATAGATGTTAAACCATAATAACACCACGTCAAACATTACATTTCGTGTGTTCCTAGAAAGGGAGAAACTCACGGGAGTGAACTTTATTGACTAGCTTAAGCAATTGAGAAGTGTCCTTCGCCATGAGTCAAAGTTGCATATCCTCTAGAAACCCCTTTCAGAGCCACCTATTACCAACGAAACTTGGGCCGTCCACTATGCATATGAATAGCGTGTTGAGTACACGCACGATGTTGCCTGCCTCATGTTGTTAACTATGAGCTCAGAGCTGTAAAAGTAGTTCGAGCACATGAGTGTATACGATATGATAAGCAAGCTTAAGAACATGTTCCAACAGCTAGTTAGGCAGGAACTATGAGTCTGTTAAAAGTCTAGTCGGTTTTAGGATGCAAGAAGGCGGGAATGTAAGTGTCCACGTCCTCAAGATAAAGGCGTACGTAGACCAAATGGAGTGGCTAGGATTTCCCATTTGGAGGGAACTTGCTTTGGATATTGTACTGCGGTTCCTGCCCGAATCATATGATGAGTTTGTCATGAACTATCACATGCACGAAATGGAGATATCCTTAACTGAATTGTATGGCATGTTGAAGACAATGGAGTCTAACATGGCCAAGCATAATTCCACCTCATCCATACCCATCTTAGGTTTAAAGGAACAATAGAAAAGGAAGATGAAACCGAGCCCAAAAGAAAATCTTGGAGTTTCCAAGCCTATCCTTAACATTGAGTCCAAGGACATAGATAATGTGCCTCAATAAGAGACTCAAAGGTTGGTTTGCTACTTCTGTGGAAGATTTGGAGATTGGGGCCGTCGTGCTTGCCCAACGTGCCGAGGCGATATAAAACTTTAAGGAAAGAGAGAGTTTCCTTTCCCACTTAAGGTACATTCATGATTCATTTCTATTCTTCTATATGTTGGGATTGTTGACCCGAGCTACTTGACTCATGTTTGTGACAAATTTATATTTTGTTACAAAGTGTACGTACTTGATGGATGAAAGAAAAGCATGAAGAACCAGATCTTAAATGAGGAAACTTGGGTGTTTGTCCTCTAAGAGAAAACTGTTGGAATCTACCCACTGACACACATATGCCGGTATCACTACTAATGAAGCGCGAGCCTATTGGGTCACACGCCAAGGATTGATCCCGACAGCTTTGTCTGGATGGAGAAAGTCAAAGAATCAAAATTATTATGATTCGGGGCTTCACGAACGTGAAGGATGCTCCACGGGTCGTGAAGCAGGCTGCCCTAACGATTGTTTGACAGCCGCCGCGCGTCGTGATGCCTTTGGGCTTCACGGCCCGTGACAAGGTCGTGAGGGGTGGTAAAGGAGATGCCCTCACGAGTCCTCGACCGGGCGGCACGGCTCGTGGAGCTCTAAGTCCCCTCGTGGCGCATTTAGGCTTAACGGCCCGTGAGAGCCCATGAGGGGTCGTGAAGAGGGTAGCTGTAGTGACACTTGTGTTTTATTGGACCATTTGATGGTCCAATCAGTTTGGATGCATGATAGCCGAGTTTCTAGTGATAGGAGCTTGGTATTGAGGCTGAAAACACTTAGTCTAACACACCAACTTTCTCTACTACTATGATTCTCTCTTGGTGCAATGATGGTGAAGTCATGATGGACGTTCATCTAATGGATTGCTAGTACAATGGGATCAAACTCTTCTTGGTGTGCACTAGCAATGGAGGAGGAAGCCCTTTGTTTCCTCAAGCTCATCCCACACACATGGAGGTCGATTACCAGCACGGTAAGAAGGTATTATTTCTGTTCCTTCTTCTTCTTTTTAGTTGCAATTTGCTTTGTAGTGTATTCAACCATTGGAACTAGCTGTGGGCTTTGTGTGTGCTTTCTTTTTTGTATTGCATGCTTCTTTTCTTGTGTTCTTCCGCTGCGTTTGTGCCTACCACGAGTTCCAACAGTGGTATCAGAGCCATCTATACAAAGAAATTGTACTTTGATGGCTTGAAAACCGAAAATGGACATTCTGTCCAGATGAGCTTCACGGGCCGTAGAGGTTTTGGCTTCACGGGTCGTGAAGCCTACACGAGTGGCTTCATGGGGTGTCGCTCGTGAAAGATTTTGACTGTGTTAGAGTCGTGGAGCTCATGGGCTTCACGGGCTATGTAAGCCCGTGAAGGCTTCTTGGCCGTGAAGGTCTTGTGAAAAGTGTTTTTATCCTTTTTTATAAAAAGAAATAAATTTTCTGTTTTAGCACCTTTCGATTCTGCTTTTTTCCAGAATTTGTCCTTTTGTTTGGACACTTGAAAAGCCCCGTTTATGTGTCTTGATTCGTATATTTATATGTATTGGGTGGTTTTGGCATAAAATGCACAAATGCGTATACTTATATTGTGTATATATGAATATGTGTTCTCAAAGTGTTTGGGATACTAATGCATATGTACAAGGATTGTTCTTTTTGTGCCTTGAGTGCTTTGCTTGTTTGAACAATCTTAATCAAGATACATTTTGCATGGTTTTGTTGTGGCACACCATGTTTTGTTTGTAGTTGTTGTTGTGTCCGGTAATGCCTTGCCCGTTAGACCTATGTGCTGGTTGTTTGGTTGTTTATTTATGTATTCATTCATTTGGTGACTTTTAGTCACAATGGTTTGTAATAATATTTAATTCGGTTTGTAAATTTGTAAATTTATTATGGCTTGCATGCCATTGCTTTCCTTTGTACTTGTTGTAAGTAGCTTAGAATATCAATCGCGACTAGCATGCCATTTCTTTTCAGATTGTTTGTAATTGTGAAAAGAAGACCGAAGACAACCATCTAGAGTCGTGGAGGAGACGTCTCGGCTATATTGGATCCGGTATATCATTTGGAAATGACGGATGAGCACATCCAGCGAGGCCATTTGGTTGTGTCCTTAGTTTGGCCTTTCTCTCTCCATTTGGCTCACGGGGAGGGCGCACAGGGTTTAGGGGCGTGTTACCAGATATTTGATTTGTGCGTCGTTGTTTTTTATTTTGGTATTTTCTTGCGTGGTTGTTTAGGATCTTCGCATGCTACAAAACCTTTCAAAATAATAAAATCACAAGAGTTGTAAATTGTTTAACAAATCCCGCGCGCTCACGATTAACAAATAAATATAAATTGGTTTATATTAAAGTGAAAAATGCATTTTGTCACTTGTTTGTTAATCAACTTGAAAAGAGGTTTTAAACTGGAAAAACAAAAGTCCCTTTTTTCTCAAATGTAAATCACACGCCACCCGTAAGATGACACTACCCGAATCTAGTGATGCATGGGATGATTGTCGAGCTAAGCACGAGCTTTTCCATGTGGATCTGTGTGGAAGGTGAGTGTGGCGACTTGAAATTATTGGTTGTCGAGCATAGCACGAGCCAATGATTGTCAAGGGTGTCACCGTGTATATTGATGGATGATTTACAATTCCAACTTAATACGGCTTGGTAATTGTCGTGCCTATACTGAGTTGCCAAAGCGGCTTAACGAGGAATTGGTGTGAGAAGGGATCAAACATGCCAAACCGACGTTATAACTATTGATGGATCCCGCAAGTGTCTAAGAGTTGTAGTCTCGGATTACAATTGGTAAAGCGTTTACCGGCCTAAATAACTTCATGAAGTGATCCGTGGCAAACCCGTCATGTAGTGAAGTGAAATAAGGTTATTAGCTCTTGTTAAGATAATTGTTTTTCTTAAAAATAAATGGGTAATTATCGTAACGAGGATTGTATCAAAATTAACTAAAACGTGTATTCTTATATCTTTAATTGGGAAACGTTAACGACACCGCTTCAACTTAAAACTCTGTTCGTTCCTAAAGAAGGTGAGACTCATTACTGTGGACTTCGTGGACTAGGATTGGTTGTTGAGGCTTGTCCTCCACCATGAGTCAAAGTTGCACATTTTAGAGAAATCCCTTCTAGAGCCAAAATGCTACCAACGCAACCTAGACCTCTATATGCATGTAAAAGTGCATCGTGGCCTTGATCGGTTGAATGATGCATGATGGCGGGAATATTAGTGTCCATGTCCTTGAGATAAAGACGTATGTGGACCTAAAGGAGAGGCGTGGATTCCCCATAGGGAGGGAGCTTGTCGTAAATGTAAATTCTCCAAAGTCCCTGCCCACGTGATGTAAATGGTTCATTGTGAACTATCACATGCACAAATATGGAGAAGTCATTGATAAAGTATTATGGCATGTTGTGGACTGCTAAGTCTTGCATGGCCAAAGTATGGCTTGCCTTACCAACTCCCGCTAACGTTATAAAGGAACAAGAAACCGAGAAGAAGAAATTGACCTCAAACGGAAAGTTTGGTTTAACCAAGCCTACCTTATATGTGAAGTCAGAGGGCAATGAGATTGCGCCTCAAGATAAGACTCCACAAGGGGTAATTTGCTGCTTCTGCGGAAAGATTGGAAAATTGGCGCCACCACGCCTGCCCATGAGCCTGAAAGAGTTAAAATCACTTATGAGTAAGAGAAATTAGCTCCTTGACTTCAGGAACATTCATGATCAAAATCCATTGCTCTTCTATTTCTAAAGGCTAGGTTTTGAACGCTAGCAATGATGCTCACGTTTGTCACAAATTTGTTTGTTACAAAGTGAAGGTGTTAAAAGAGAAGTAGGTGGATGAGGCATGGAGAGTTGGAATTCGAAAAGGGAAACATTGTTGTTGTCCCTATTGAGAGGATTGGAAGTTTGTAATTTGCCTTTCCTTTCAGCTATTCTATTACTTTATTGGATGTATGTTTTACGCCATGTGAGGCCACAAACATTATATCTAAAACGCCTTTGTTGACGATGGATATTACTTTGATTTTTGAAATTAGTGGTGGTTTATTTCAAAGTTTATCCATGTCGTGACATTTAAAGTAAGTTTTTGCTTAAGGAGTAATAGAACAATCATAAATGTATTGATAAGTTATCCTTATGTAGAAGTCGATTTAGCTATATAAACAAGACTTGCTTCACCAAGATCCGTGAGGTTTAGGAACTTGGAACCCTTTGACCATGGATCAAATGTTGAATGCATATATTGTTTGTTATGCTAGATGACTTAAACATCCTTCACTTGAGTATGTTAGAGCATTCAAAGCTTGTTGGATATCGTTCACGCTTTTAGTGTGTTGAACGTTCAAGCAAACAAAAGGGAGTAACTTAAGGTACCTCGTAATCTTTACCGATGATGGTAGAAGGGATGGTATGTCTATTTTTATGGACTAGTTTTTGAAACCTTAGAGGCGTTCAAAACTCACCATAAGGAGGTACATGATAGAGAGGGCAATGCAACTATGATACTCGAATCTAGTTAAGATGTTGAGTACCTTAGTTTATATTATGTGACTGTCATAAGAATTATGGGATTGTCTCACAATTCATTCCTTTTAAGACACATTGTTATATGTGGTCGTCTAAAGGAGGAACCGGACATTTTGATATGGTCCGACAAGTGATAGGTTACACTTTTATGTCCAAAATTGTTTTGGGTCATTCTCCCAATGGTGGGCATAAGTTCTAAATCTTATAAACAACAAAGATGGTCATGTAAACATCTTAGAGGATATGACGAAAAGGAGGATCCTTGTTTGTCCATTCCAAAGTCTAGATTGTCTAGCCTACGTTTAGACGTGAGGTGGAGGAACCCAGGGTCTAGAGGTATTTACTCCAGTAGGTACTCTACTAAGACCATGGGATATTTGTCTTGACAAACCTTGTGAGAACTTGTAAGTTACTAAAAGGTAGAGTCTCTTAAGAAATTAATATCCATGGATGCTAGTGAGAGTAAAGTATACCTTGAATGGAAGGACCTGATGTTGACACTAGCACCCAATCAGAAATGATTGAAACTCAGCATGACAATGCTGGAGAACCTGGCATAAAATCGTTACCTCTTGGTAGAAGTTGTCATAAGACCAGAAAGATATAATTCGTTATATGTGAGGAAGACAACTTTATGATGATTCATGATGAATGCGTCAACTACCGGAAAGCATAGTGGGCTTGGAGTCCGCTAGGAGAAAGGAGGAAATGATAAAATGAGATGCTATCCATGACGGATATCCAAGATTTCGACTTGGTTGATCCTACACTTGGGTGTCAACCCGCAAGGTGTGATTGGTTATTTGAGGAGATAGACCAACATGGATAAGTTTGTAGACTACTTCAAGTACCGACTGGTAGGAATGGTTTCACGATGATTGACCATGAGGAAGGTATCATCTAGAATCATTCTCCCGGTGGTTATGTTGAAGTCCACATGGATACTTATTTTATAAGTGCCTTTTAGGCTATATTGGATGTAAGTGAAGACCACATTCCTTAATAGGAATTTTCTGAGGAAATTCTCACAACATTTTCGTGGGTCTTTTACTATCATAAGTATCCTAATGATATCTACAAACCCTAAGTAGTCCACTTGTGGACTTGTGTTGCCATCTCAATGTTAGAGTCTTTGCTTTGATATGAAAATCATTTGTTTGAGTTTTCAAATAGCAATGATAAAACATGGATGAATGCCAGAGCTAGTGGGAGCATTTTTGTGATCCTATTTCCAGAATGTCTAGCACATACATCGTATTGGAGATAATGTCTTGATATCGCTTTGAAAAGCTTAAGTCAAGAATTATGCATCCATAACGATTATAGGATATACAAAACCTATGAAAGGAGTTAAAGAAATATTGATCCGACTAAATATTTCTTAGGATATACAAGTGCTTGCTTATATATATTTCTTAGGATAATTGCCGATCTTTATCGCAGTTCGTGATCCTACTAAATATGGTGTTGTTAATAAGTATGCTTCTCAAAGCATCGCTGACTCTATTGGGATCTTATGAGACAATGAGAGTACGATGGCTGACACAAGATAACCTTTATCTCAAGCATCTTTGATCTTATTGAGTTATAATCAATCAATGAAGGTATGATAGCTTGACAATGGACCGTTATCTCACCAACGCACACTTTTGAGTAATTGGTTGAAGTGGAGATATGGTCATCTTACGAATACACACGGATAACATGGTGCGGATCCGTTTTACTAAAGTCGTAGTTGCAAGATAGTGATGACTTTCATACTAATGCTTGCAAAGACTTGGCTTGAGTTTGTTTTAGTTGAAATTTTGATATACTTGTTTTGGGAACGTTAAGCAACATTGCGTCTCTGTCAGTATCGATTATCAAATGGAGATTTGGTAATACGCGTGTAGTGGGTACTCTCAGTTGCCTTTATTGTGTTCCATCTTAGCATGTTTGCCACTTCCCTGAATATTTTACATTCTAAATGTCCACAGTCAGTCACTCTTCATCGGAAGGAAGTTTGAACGAAGGCTGAGGGAAAAGGTTGGTCGTGTATTCAATGGTGATTGGATACAAGAGACGCAACACTTTACCTATACTTGAAAAGAGTTTCAAGTGATTGGACGACCCACACCTGAGTTTACTTCATGGTTCAAGTCAAGAGTAACTCAGGATGATAATATCATTTCGTCCTTAGACCGGAGATACATGTGTTTCCACGACGTTGGTCTGTCTTGTTCTGATTGCTTTCAAACGCTGTCCGTAACTGGTTATTATAAATGAAGCTTTTGGGCAAGGTATTGCCGATGTAATGGGGCAATGTAGTCAAAGGAATTTGTTCCTCTGTTTAGAGAGATATCCTTGGGCCCCACGATGATTGGGCGCTGACACCAAAATGCACGGCCGTGCTATTGCTTGCAATGATAGTTGATAAGTTGCAAACTTGCATATTTTGGTCACCACCAATCTTGATCGAGAAACATAATTGTGAACGATCGGAGAATGACTTTGTACCTTGTCTCGTGTTCACCCGGATATCGCAAACAATAGGATGATTGATCACTTATCTATAGGACCTTATCAAACCCGTTTGGATTGTGATTAGGTACTTGTTAGGGATGACATACCTCGTGTTGATTTGGGGGCAAGGATATCTTGCTAGAGGCCGCTCCCTGTCTGTGATGCACTTGGGTACGGTGTGTCATTTGCAAGTTAGAGTTCGTTGGAATCTGCCCACTGACACACATATGCCGGTATCATTACTAATGAAGCACGAGCCTATTGGGTCACACGCCAAGGATTGATCCCGACAGCTTTGTGTGGATGGAGAAAGTCAAAGATTCAAAAGTGTTTTCATTCGGGGCTTCACGACCGTGAAGGATGCTCCACGGGTCGTGAAGCAGGCTGCCCTAACGATTGTTGGACGGCCGCCTCGCGTCGTGATTCCTTTGGGCTTCACGGCCCGTGACAAGGTCGTGAGTGGTGGTGAAGGAGATGCCCTCACGAGTCCTCGACCGGGCGGCACGGCTCGTGGAGCTCTAAGTCCCCTCGTGGCACATTTAGGCTTCACGGCCCGTGAGAGCCCGTGAGGGGCCGTGAAGAGGGTAGCTGTAATGACACTTGTGTTTTATTGGACCATTTGATGGTCCAATCAGTTTTGATGCATGATAGCCGAGTTTCTGGTGATAGGAGCTTGGTATTGAAGCTGAAAACACTTAGTCTAACACACCAACTTTCTCTATTACTTTGATTCTCTCTTGGTGCAATGATGGTGAAGTCATGATGGACGTTCATCTAATGGATTGCTAGTACAATGGGATCAAACTCTTCTTGGTGTGGACTAGCAATGGAGGAGGAAGCCCTTTGTTTCCTCAAGCTCATCCCACACACATGGAGGTCGATTTCCAGCATGGTAAGAAGGTATTATTTCTGTTCCTTCTTCTTCTTTTTAGTTGCAATTTGCTTTGTAGTGTATTCCACCATTGGAACTAGTTGTGGGCTTTGTGTGTGCTTTATTTTTTGTATTGCATGCTTCTTTTCTTGTGTTCTTCCGCTGCGTTTGTGCCCACCACGAGTTCCAACAAAAACTGGATATTTGATCTCCTTTTTATCACTAGTTTATTTGTAACTTGAATTTTGCTGCCCTGCGTGGCAAGTGATGTTTCTTTGTATTCACGTTTCGAAGACGATGGATATAATTTTGAAAGTTTTGAGATTTGATGTAAAACTTTTTTACATTGTTTGTTCAAAGTTTATTCATGTCAAAGTTTTGTGTTGTTTTGCCCTTCGTGGCATACAACTTTACTTTGGATGACAATGGATTTTTCCTTGAAATATGAAATTTCTTATGAAAAATATTTTGAGATGATTGTTGAATTCCAAAATTATCCATGTCAAGACATACACAAGATTTTGTTGCAAGTAATAAAATATTCATGAATAATTGATTCTGAATTGAAAATAGTTTGGAGAAGTTATCTTTGTGAAATAATCAAGTTTACCACATAAACAAGAAACATGTCACCTATATCCATGTGGTTAGGATCTCGGGATAGTTTAACCTTGGGTTAAACATTAGATTCTAATTTTGTTTATTAGGCTAAGATGATTATGAGACACTTCACTGGCGTTTGTGAAAGGGATGAACGCTTGTTGGATATTGATCACACTTTTGTGGATAATCCGTTCAAGCACGACACAAAGAATAGCTAAAAGGAAACTTCTTCATCACTACCATGATGGTAGTAATTGCGGTATGTTTACTAGTTTAGGTAAATGTCTGAAACCATGTCGGTTTTCAAGATTAACCAAAATTTTTTTCAAAATCAATAGGATATATAGATCAAGATAATTAAACCTAGTTCATATGCTAAGATACCTTATATCTATATTGAATGACCATATAGTGAATTGTACACGTGTCTCACAATTCATATCCTACTAAGACACATTGGTACATAGTGTCATGTTGTGGGAACCAAATATTAGTGAAAATGATCTGGTCTATGATGGGTCAAAAATGTATGTCCAACTTGTTGGTACACTCATTTGCCATGGCAGACTAAGTCCTCAAATCTAAAGACAATCGATGGTCTAGTTAGCACTTAATAAGATATGACCATAAAGAGTTCTTTGCTTGTCTATCTCATAGTTTAAATTTATCCAGTCTACATTCAGTGGGAGATGGATGAAATTGAAATCAAAAGGTGCTAATACAGTTAAGAAGTTCTTCTAAGTTTTAGATATTTAACCTTCTAAGAACGGTGTTTTCTTGCTCTAAAAAGAGAAAATAACTAAAACATTCTAGTGGAAGAACGTGCAATTTAAATGAATTTTGATTGATTAAGAACCAGCATTGATATGTTGGTATACCTGCCTAGGTATCATTACTTTTATGTCTGATAAGAGTCATATGAAGGAAAAGAGATATGGGTCTCTCATATCTAAGCAGCGATGACTTGATGGTGAGTCATGTTGAGGTCGCCATCTATTGGAAGACATAGTGAACCTGGATTCACAAAGCTAAAAAAAGTAATTGATCAAGAGATGTAATCCATTCGAAATATCCAAGTATTTGACTTGGCTTAATCCCATACCTAGGTGATAACCAAGAGTGTATGAATGGGATTAATATGGATGGAATTGTAGACAATGTCAAATACCGAGTAGTTGTAAAGGTTTCGTGGTGGTTAGGAGGAAACTTTTCCTCGTGATCACGTTGAAGAATATTTGACACTCGTGGCTAATATTACCTTTTGTGGGAATAATAGATAGCACACGGATATACAAGACTGTGTTCCATCATAGAACAACATTATGAGGAAGTGATTACAACATTCTCCGAGGGTCTGTATCTATAATATCCAAATTAAGTCTGTAAGCATGGATAAATCCATTTTGGATTTATGCTTGTATCTTAAAAGTATGATCTTTGCTTTTATTGAGTAAATCTAAGTGATAATTTTCTAGAAGCATATATGAGACTTTTACATACGTCAGGGCTAATAGGAGCTTTGTCGTATTCCTTGCAGTATGCGTCTAATGAAGATAAAGTCCCGATATTAAGTTGTTTGTAATTCAAGAATTATTGCTTCGTAAGGACACTTAGGAAATACAAAATTTGAAAATTTTCGAGTTCAAGAAATACCTAGATATGTTCTTGATATTTAACGACAAGAATAGGCTTGGAGTAAGTATTTACTCTAGTGCAGGTTTCTATTAGGATAACTGTTGATTTTGATTGAAGTTTATGATCCTACCTTGTAGTATTAATTGTTGGTTCTTAAGTATCACTTGCCCTATTGGGGCATTTGTGACAATGAGGGTGTGATTATTTTAGCACATCAAATTATTAACTCTTTGACGGACACTTTAAGAGTGGTCTGGTCAAAAGAGATATAAACAAATAACAAAAGTACATGTGGATGTTGTGTTTCAAATCCACTAGTTAAGCCATTGGTATTGACTAGTGATGTTTATCATACTAGGTCTGGAATTTCTAATGCACTAGACTTGGCTTGAATATTGTTTTGTTTGATTTGTATTTACGTATTTGGGAACATTAAGCAATATACCATTTCCAACTATATCGATTATTAAATGGAGATTTAATAATACTCCAAGGGCGGGTATTTTCACGAATTCTTAATGTGTTCCATCTTATCATGTTTAACCACTTCTTAGAATGCTTTATCATTCTAAATGTCCACAGTCAATCATTCTTCATGGAGAGGAAGTTTAAATTAAGACTGAGGGAAGGGGTTGGTCATGTATCCAATAATGGATTTGACACAAGAGACGCAACACTTCGCCTATGCTTGAATAGTTCAAGTGATTGGACGACCCACACCTGAAGTTAATTCATGGTTTTAGTCACAAGTAACTCGGGATGATAATATCATTTCGTCCTTAGACCGGATATACATATGTGCCAAATCATGTACTTGCTTTGCTTTGATTACTTTAAAATGCAGTTCGTAACTGGCTATTATAAAGGGAGCATTTGGGTAGAGTATGGTGTATGTAGCGGAACAATGTAGTCAAAAGGATTTGTTCCTCTAGTTTCAAGAGATATCCATGGGCCCCTTGATGATTGAGAGATGGCGTAAAAATGCATGGTCGTGCTCAAGTTGCAATGATGCTTGAGAAACATCATTTAACCATCAATTTTGATCGAGAAACATAAGCGTGAAGGATATGGAGATTGACATTTAACCATGTCTTGTGTTTAGACAGATATCGCGAACAAAGGCATGTTTGATCACTTATCTATAAGGCCATTTCATACCTATGTTTGAGATTTGACATATGTCCAGGATGACAAAACCTAGGCTGACTTGGGGGGAAAAGATGTCTTACTAGTGGTTGCTTTTTGTCTGTGGCATTATGGATACGGTGTGTCATGTGCAAGTGGGAGACTGTTGGAGTATGCCCACTGATACACGTACTCCGATATCATTACCGATGAAGCATAGGCCTATTGGGTCACACACCGGGGATTGATCTCGACAATAACCAAAGTGGAAACGCTAAAAGGAATCAATATTAGTTTAGTTCCAAATAAAAGTCGTACAAAGAGACTTCACGCCGTGAATTCTAAGGAGTTCACGCCGTGAAGATATGTTAATCTATTGGCAACTTTTTGCATATTGTCTCCATCTTCCACCAATGCATGTCTTTTAGTCATGATGACTTCTGGCCGGCTTGGGAGCTCTAGAGGCTTATATTAGTGTTTATATAAGGACCTCGTGACTCTCTCTAGAGCTCCCTCTTGGATTCTTAAACACTTATACTTAGATTATTTTGTGAGGTGCAAATCTTGAGTGTTTGGTGGTGTTGTTGAGCATAGCTTCAAAGAAGTTAGTTGGTTGCTATTCTAAAGGTGATTACAAGGCTTTATAGATCACTTGAAGACTTGCTAGTATAAGGAGATCAAACAAACTTGGTATGGACTTCAAATAGAGGAAAGCTTGTGTTAGTCCTATATTTGTATATATTCCATTACTGAAGAAGCATTCGAAGAAAGTGTCTGAAGGACAATTCTTTATCCCTTGTAAATTGTTCTGACGCACCTTATCTGACGAAAGAAGCCTTGAAGTTCATCTAAAGATTAGTTCTGAAGTAAACAACAACTGAAGTAAGTCTTTAGTTGTCAATAGGTCTTCATCATTGAAAGCACATCTTAGTACCAGATTGTTCGTGTTATGTAGAGTGGGCAATCAGTGCATCTGAAGGAACTTGAAATGGCAATCTTGTTTTCTGTTCCTAACTTTATGAAGAGCAGTACATGTGTAATTAATTTAGATGGTCAGGGTTAATTTACTTAGCGTATAAATACCTTCTCATTGTTCGAGAAAAGGTTAAGCGTTTGTTCACTAATTTGAATTCAACTTTGTTCTTGTTTAGTTTGTACTCGGTGCTCAAGTTTGTTCTTGTGCACTCTTTGAAGTCTGGTTATTTATATAATCTTACTTTGAAAACTTTTGTGTGTTCCTTGTTTAAACCTATTTCCGCACTTTGATAAATAATCATTGTTAGTTTATACTTAGTTGGGAAAAACAATTGGTATCAGAGCAGGTTCTAATTTAATCTATAAATTAGTGATCTGTTCAAATGTCGAAGTTCGAATACTGTTAGAACTTATTTGTGTTTGTAGGCCTTGTGCAACTATCTTAATTATCTTGCTATTATTGCTTTGTTAGTTTAGTTCAACTTGTGAAAGGGCTTAGCCCATTTAATATTAATTGTCTAGTCCATTAGTATGTAATAAACTAGCCCAAATGTTAGATTAGAGAAATCCATCATGAAAGCCCATGAGGCATGAGGCCCATGTGCCTACTTGTATTTAAACCCTTGCAAACCTAGTTTGCAAAAAAAAAAACCTTTGCATTTCTCTGATTAATAGAAACAAACACATCTGTGTTTTCTCTCAAGCAAAGTGTTCTTCTTGTGTTCATACATTATTCTTCATATCTTATACACAAGAATCATCAGATTACTCATCATTAATCTCATCTTTGGTCCATCAAGTGGTATCAGAGCCAACTCCTTGCTGGATTGGTTCAAGATAACCTAGAAACAAAGATCAAGTGTGAAAAATCTCTCTGTTCTTCATGAAAAACCCACTTGAGTCAAAAATCATTTTCTTCAAATCTTCTTGTTTTTCAATGTTTTTTGAGTGTTTTAGAAGCACTTGAAACAAACAACATTAGTGAGCTAAATTTTAATTTTACATTTTTCAAGTTTTTGGTGTTCTTCACTGTTCTTGCAAAAATCTGGATCTTTTGTTGTTGTTTGTGCTAAGAGTTGATTTGGAAAAGTGTTTTTAGGTTGGAGAAAGCTTTAGGTATAGGACATTCCAAGTTCCATTAAGATTTGAAGGTCTTTTATTTTCTGTTCGTACACAGTACGTGCGAGGAAGAAGACAGGTTGGTCCATCCGACTTTCACATCCATCCGACCTTCGGATCCATCCGACCTTCAGATCAACCTTCAGATCCATCTGACCTTCGGATCCATCCGACTTTCACATCCATCCGACCTTCGGATCAACCTTCAGATCCATCCGACCTTTGGATCCATCCGACCTTCGGATCCATCCGACCTTCGAATCCCATCTGACCTTCGTATCCATCTGACCTTCAAATCCATCCGACTTTTAGTCCATCCGAATTTAAAGCCATCCGACTTACACCCATCCGACTTTCCACAAAACATCTCATCCGACCTTCGGATCCATCCGACTTTCACATCCATCTGACCTTCGGATCAACCTTCAGATCCATCCAACCTTCGGATCCCATATGACCTTCGGATCCATCCGACCTTCGAATCTCATCCGACCTTCGTATCCATCCGACCTTCGGATCCATCCGACCTTCGGATCCATCCGACCTTCGGATCCATCCGACTTACACCCATCCGACTTTCCACAAAACATCTCATCCGGCTTACATTATAAATGGCTCAAAATTTGGTTCAAAATTCAAAATTTGAATTTTCTTGCATTTTCTGATATTTCAAAATTTGGTTCAAAACATCTCATCGACCCCACCAGGGGCTCTGCCCCTTAGACCCCACCAGGGGTTGCCACCCCTTGGACCCCGCTACCAGGGGCGCTGCCCCCGGACCCCCGTTGTTCTGAATTAGAATTCTTGATCTTAAAATCATTTTTAACTCTAATTCGGTCAACTAAGTCTGCCAACCGATTTACAAGTGTTAACTGACAATCACAATTAACAGAATCGGTCATTCTTACAACTCTATTTTTCACACAATCAAGTTTTCAGAAAACTAATTCATTTTAAGCATAGATCCAATTTTTAAAGATGAGTTCCTCAAATTTAAATGAACTTCAACATATATTAACTGCTAAAGAAACTGAATTAATCACCTTAAGAAATGAAAATGAGGTAATAATTCATAATCTAAAAGCAGCAAAAGTTTTGGCAGAGGAAGACTCTAAATTCCCGCAAAAGGAGAGATGTCAACTCTACTCCAAAATCAAAAGTCTTGAAGATTTGCTCATCAAACGAGACCAAACTACACAAACCATTTTCTTGAACAAACTTAAGGATGTTAAATTTTCAAAGTCGACATATGAAGGTTTAGGTTTTGTTAATCCCCACATGAGTGACAAGATTAGTGCTAGACAACTCTACGATTTCAATATCACGAATCTAGGGTTAACAAAGAAAATGGTATTCATTGGACAAGTCGACGAATTCACTGAAGAGGAACACAAGAGACGCATCTCTACAAGAGCTTCAACCCCATATGACTACGAAAGTCTAAATCAGTCGTACATAACGGATACCTTTGAACCCACGATCTCTGATGACTACTTTCGCAGTTATTCTCAACCAGAAATGGAATCTTTACCATCAATTCTAAATCCTCCACCCGAGCCTCGCATCTACATTCCCCATATGGACCTACAGAGACATCTTGAATTGGTTGAACAAGAACTTGTGTCAGGATCGAATTTAACCAAAAATTATCTTTATGAATTTAAACCAGAGTTATATAAAAGACAATATTTGAGTTTGATCACAATCAACTAAGAAGTTGCGGAATCACACTTAATTTATTAGTAAAGGTTTTAATCACAAGAACAATTTAATTAACTCAAAGAATAACTTCGAAACGCAAGATCTTTATTAATAATCAAGGATGATTACAATATTCACTTACACCTCCCATCTAACTCTTTTGTTAGACGAAGAACATAATTTGTTCTTAGGTTTCAGAGAAACTTGGAGGCTAATACACTTTTTGAAAAACTATAAGCAATACGAATAAGTGTAAACTATCGATTCTAACAAACTATTCTAAATAGAGTATTTATAATCTATTGATCTTCCTTGAATAGTTGAAGTTTGTTAATCTTCTATCTTGTGAGATAATCTTCAAATCTTGATAAGATATCTTTCAAATCCACACAGATAGTAGTTTCCATAAATATCTCAACTGAAACTGTTTGTTGAATAAACAGTTCCGAACTTCTTCTAACAGTCTTCTCTTTGATGTCTTCCAACAGTTGTTACACTTGAACCAACAGTTCTGGATCTTTTGTATTAACAGTTTCAAAATTGTTTTCTCAAAATTTCTCTAACAGTTTTGTCTTTGCATGTCTAACAGTTTTAAATTACTTAGCCAATTTCCCAACTATCTTCCCCTAACTTAAGATATTGAACAATATACTTAAGTTGTTTTATAGGGTTCAGCCATAGAAAAATTAACATTAGCAAATAAAGTATGCAGAACTGTTTCAATCAAAACATGAAGATTAAACTTTCTTGGACTGTAGGGATTCCAACCTTTCTTTAAGCCTCTGAAGAATATTTTCTTTAGCTTTAGCAGGGCCAAAGAATATTGCTTTAATCAAATACGAGAGCTTTGTTTTATTATGCTCTATGAATTCAATATCAAACCATTGACTCAGTGCATTTCCCATCACAATGTTATAAGTCTTTGACATAGCATACACCTTTACAGTACATATTGAGAATGCCTCCTCAGCTATCAGCATCGGCATTACTCTCAGAGGATCACATATGCTTGTTAGATGTCTCATCAGCACTCTGATTTCAATACCAGCAGCTTCTCCATAGTGCTTTAAAACCATATTCATACATTTCTTGCACATCTCTTCTGGTCACACTATCCATTAATTGCAAGAAGCTTGCATAGCTCTCAATAGCTTCATGCTCTCTCACAATGGTTACCCCTTGTTTCCCTGTTTCAATCCTTAACAATTCAAATCTCCACTCAGTTATGTGGGATTTTTGACCAAGTTGAGCTTCCACCAGCTTGTCTAATTTCTGTTCAACCTCCACTCTGAGCCTGTCTTGCAAGATAGTTTGAACCATACCAGCCTTTGCTTTCTTTTTAGATGTTTGAACTGTTTGGGATTGTTGAGACTATTTAGGTTGAGATATTTGCCTTCTCTTTTCAGCTGTTTGCTTTGAAAGTGGAACTGTTTTCTTTCTTTCAACTCTCTTTCTTTTCACCCCCTTATCTGCCTTCTTTGCCTTTTCTTCCTCATCAATTTCCTTTGTGATTTCAGCAGCCATCTCTTGAGCTAATTCAAAATCTTTTTGCTCTTGTGGCTCCATCTCAGCATTTAGCCTGTGTGCAAGCTCATGGTCATGCTCTTCTTGTTGTTCTTTTGAGAGTTTTAACTTTGGAATATTCACAACAACTTCTTTTCCCTTTCCTAGCACAGGAGGCATTTCCTCATCTTTCTTTGATTCTTGAATTGCAATGCCTTTGAACCCTGGCTTAGGTGCAATTGGCTCTAGTTTAGACACTTTGCCATCCAGCCACCCATCATCTATCTTTTGAGCCATTTTAAATGTTCTAATATTAAGTGTTTGAGCACCAACCTCAATCAAATGATTTTGTTTAGCTTTGGACCATGATTTGAATACCTCTGTTGTAGGATAATCCCTGGACATGATCATCCTATTGATCAAAACTCTATCAACAGCAGATAATTTATCTTCTTGTGATTGGGCACTTGCAACTGTTTGAGCAACTGTTGTTTGTGGAGTTGCAACTGTTAGTAATTCTGGTGCAGCTGTTTGTTGCTCCTTTATGATTGCCTTCTCCCCCTTTTTGATTGGAACTGTTTGAGATGGAGTGGCATGAATCTGTTTGAACATTTGATCATGGATTCGAAGAACATCCGTAGCTTTCTTCAGAGTAGATGACAAAGCTTTGATTCGATTGTCTTGCTGAATAATAAGCTCATTATGTTTGGCAAGTAGCTTGTCTTGTAAGGTGCTCCTCTTTTTGAGGTAGAGGAAGGCAGCAAGAAATGGTACAAGTTCAGGATTCATCAAAGCCTTTTGTTTCATACTAGCTTCAATGTCAGCAAGTGGTGCCACCTCAAACATGTCATCGGCAGATAAAACTGGTGGGTCACTCCTAAAAGTTTCCTCACTAGTACCCCTTTGTTCTTGGTACTTGGGATTTCCAAAAACTGTTTGACCAGCCTTCGTTGCCGTGGGTGAGGTCTTACTTATGTGGACACTTCCCTGCTCACCCCTTGCGGATGAAACAGTAGTGCCAGCCTCAAGAACCACATGATCACCCTCTATTGGAGCGATCACCTCCTCATCGTGCTTGGGAGACAGCACAATGGGTTCCCTTTGGATATTCTGCACAGGTGAATGCAACTTTGCAGGGTTTACAGTTTGGGATGGTGGGTCTGTGGTGGAAGGAGCACCAACAGTTCTCTTCCTCTTTCTAAATGTTATAAGTGAGGGGGCTTGTGTTGTAGCTCGAGAAAGGTTAGTAGAGGGAGATATTTGAGTATCGTGAGCTGTGGGTTCTAGAGTTGGTGGTGTAGCAATAGTTTGGGCTTCATGCTCAACTCTGGCAGCTCTGTTTCGTGAGAGAAACTCCACCATTGCAGAGAGTGGTGGAGTGATGTAACGAGAGAAATTCTTCCCATTTATCAACAGTTTGCCCAATGTGGAGGCCACATGAGTAGAGGGAATCAAAACCCTCTTGTGAGTTTGAAGATTTGGCAATAAAAAGTTTAAACATGTTTGCAAAAATGTGGGGTACATAAAAAAAAGACCATATTTGGTCCCGAGATGCTTTACCATACCATTAAAAATTTATTTAGAAATGTTGAAGCGATGATTGTTGGCCAAACAGA
Organism: Dittrichia graveolens; assembly: GCA_038502395.1. NCBI lineage: Eukaryota > Viridiplantae > Streptophyta > Magnoliopsida > Asterales > Asteraceae > Dittrichia > Dittrichia graveolens. The sequence goes on from JARJIL010000003.1 coordinate 58,004,136, forward strand.
TTAAGGCCAAAGCAATGTTGCTTCCAAACTCATTCCAGCCAGTTCTTTTGGGGCTTAGACATTGTTGTAAGGTATGTATCAAATATTTCAAGTGAGCACAGAATTGCCCTTTGTAGAAGGTACCCTTTCCCCTAGGGCCCTCATACCCCAGTTTAACCAACTCCTCATGTAAGAATTCCAAGGAGACAGAATCAGAATACTCACCCTCAAGATCATTTAGGTGAAGGTGTTCACGGATGGTATTCTCAGAGACTGAAACATCATGGCTATCAACATTGGAAGTGATCCATTGCACTCCATTTATTTCAGTGAGCGTAGCGTTTTTCCAAAATTGATCGAGATGAGAAGTGTAGATGGTTGGATTTATGGTGAGAGCAGTGTTGAGGTTTGACAGGGTAAGGTAGTCGATCATGTCATGAAAGACATGCAACTTAGCTGGTTTGGAGAGGAAGGCGAGCATGTTGTGTTCTTTGACAAATGGAAGTGGAGCCATGGCGATTTCGAAAAGAAAGTCTAGGGTTTAGCGTTCGATTGAAGTTTAGTAAGCGTAAGGAAAACTTCGAGGAGGGAATGGCTTATATATGTAATGCATAATAAATGCAATTCAAAATCCCTCGGAATATCTTTAAAGACTTAAATACCCTTGACTAACAGTTGAAGGAAGATTTAGAGCTAACAGTTGAAAACTGTTTGATTAACAACCTTCAACTGTATCACTCCCCCTTAACTGATTAGGCATCTTGCCTAATAGTTGTGACACCAATGTACTAACAGTTGAAAACTGTTAGTTGCAATTTGTACTGTAGATCCCTGAACACTTACATAAACAGTTGTTAGACTGAAGACTAACAGTTACAAACTGTTAGTGTGAAAACACAAAAATCACAGAAAGAACAGCTAACAAATCATTATTCTAAGTTAATCATGCCAATGTTTGAGATGAGAAAGTTAAATCTGCTCACATCAAATGCTTTAGTGAACAGATCAGCTAACTGATCATCCGTATGAACTTTTAAAACTTGGATTAACTTTTTCTCATTGTAGTCTCTGATGAAGTGAAACCTGATCTCTATGTGCTTTGTTTTGGAATGCTTCACCGGATTGTTAACAATGCTAATAGCACTTGTGTTATCAACATAGATAGGAGTATTCAAAAGATTCATACCATAATCCAGAAGCTGATTCTGAATCCATAATACTTGTGAACAGCAACTTGATGCAGCAATATATTCAGCCTCAGCTGTTGAAGTGGACACTGTTGTTTGTTTCTTGCACTGCTATGATACCAGCCTTGAGCCAAAAAATTGACATTATCCAGGGGTTGATTTTCTATCTACATTAGCTCCACCATAGTCACTATCAGAGTATGCCACCAATTCAAATGGTAAATCTTTAGGATACCAAAGACCTAGTTTTTGTTGGCCTTTGAGGTACCTAAAGATCCTTTTTACAGGAAAGAGGTGTGACATCTTGGGACTGCATTGAAACCTGGCACAAACACACAGCAAACATTATATCTGGTCTAGAAGCAGTTAAATACATTAATGAACCTATCATAGACCTATACAAGTGTATGTCTACATCCTCCCCCTCAGGATCTGCTCCCAACTGTTTGTGTGTTTCCATGGGAGTGCTTGCCAGCTTTGCATCTTGATAGCCAAACTTTTCCAGAATGTCTTTGACATACTTTGACTAACTGAGAAAGATACCAGATGGCTTTTGCTTTACCTGTAACCCCAATAAGAATGTAAGTTCTCCCATGGAAATCATCTGGAATCTCTTATACATGACGGCTTCAAATTCCTTGCAAAGATTGTCATTGGTGGATCCAAAGATTATATCATCAACATAGATCTGTACTAGTAGGATCTCTGTTTCAAAAATCTTTGTAAACAATGTTTTATCAATTGTGCCTCTTTTGAAACCATTTTTAATCAAATGAGATGACGATGTCTCATACCAAGCTCTAGGAGCGTGATGTAACCCATACAAGGCTTTATCCAACCTATGTACCCTATCAGGATACTTTGAGTCTTCAAAACCAGGTGGTTGACACACATATACCTCCTCATCAATAGTTCCATAGAGGAAATCTGATTTGACATCCATTTGATATACCTTAAATCCTTTGAAGCTTGCAAAGGCAAGGAACAATCTAATTGCTTCTATTCTTGGAACTGGTGCAAAGACATCATCATATTCTATACCCTCCTCTTGAGTATAACCCTGTGCAACAAGTCTAGCTTTATTCTTGATGACTATACCTCTCTCATCCTTCTTATTTACATCAAACTGTTCAAGAGTTGCACCACTGTTTTCATTTTGCAGCATATCTCTTGTTTGAATGGAGGTGGTAGGATCACCTATAATCTGTATTGTAGGATGATTCTTGTGAACTCTTGATGTAGGGATGTTCTCTTCAGGAAGGACATTCTCCAAATTTGACATATCAACCTCAGAGTCTCTTTCATTCCCAGAAGTGTTACACACTTGATCAGCAATTGTTTGATGTTCAGATGCATGGGGTTGGTTAGGAACATGAGAGTTCATGTTAGCATCATCATTTATTTGACCATCAGCATTGGAAGAATTATTTTCAGTCAAAGGAAGCATGACAAAGTCTTTGGGCACTGTGTTTTCATCAACAGTTATTTGAGTTAAACTAACAGTCTCAAAACTGTTGAGACTATTGGAAACTGTTTGTTGGTCTGTACCAACAGTTGAGGGAACATCTGCAACTGTTTCTGTAGAAAACTCAAAAGATAAAGATTTGGTTAGTGCTTCAATATCAAACAACCTCTCAGGACCATTACCTGCAAAATTGATCCTATTCTCATTAAAAGATACATGCATACTCTCTTCTATGATCCAAGACACATTGTTGAAGACTCTATATGCTTTGCTTTGAGTGGAGTAGCCTACAAAGAATCCTTCTTCAGCCTTGCTTTCAAACTTTCCTAATTGGGACTTGGTATTGAGGATAGTGCAGGGACATCCAAATGGTTTCAAAAAGTTGATCAATGGCTTTCTGTTTAGAAACAACTCATAAGGAGTTTTTCCTTTGGACTTGACAACTTGTACTCTATTCTGAACATAGCAGGGAGTGTTCACAACTTCTGCCCAAAATGTCATTGGGAGCCTAGAATCAGCTAGCATTAATCTAGTAGCCTCTATCAAAGTCCTATTCCTTCTCTCATCCACTCCATTCTGTTGTGGAGTCCTAGGAGCACTAAACTGTCTTTCAATACCTTTTTCTTCACATAAACTGTTTAGCCCATAGTTCTTGAACTCAGAACCATTGTCAGACCTCATGACTTTCACCTTTAAATCAGACTGATTTTCAATTCTCAGAATAAGAGATTTAACTAATTCAGCAGTTTCATCCTTAGATCTAAGAAATTGAACCCAAGTAAATCTGGTGAAATCATCAACTATGACTAAACAATAAGCTTTCTTCCCTATACTGACCACAGATGTAGGACCAAAAAGATCCATATGCAATAATTGTAAAGGTGCAGAGATGGAAGAAACTTCTTTCGTCTTAAAAGAAGTTTTGTGTTGCTTGCCTTTGAGACAAGCAATACAATGGTCATCACATGAGAATTCCTTTTGAGGTAACCCTCTTACCAAACTGTTTTTAGCTAACAAATTCATGGTTTTAATGTTCATGTGACGCATCCTTCTATGCCAAATGGCAGACTCATCATGAGATGCCTTTGAGAGTAAACAACTTAAAACATTTTGCTGAGCAACATTTTGTGTGTCCAAACAGTAAACATTATCCTTTCTTGGTGTTCTTAAAAGAATATCCTTTTCAGTTAACTTAAAATCTTTTGAAAGGATAATGCATTCAGTATCTGTAAACAACACTTTGTTTCCAATGTCACAGATTTGGGACACACTCAACAGATAGTATTTGAGTTGTTCAACAAAGTAAACATCATTAAAGGTAATATTACATGCATCTACAACTCCCTTACCTGTGATTCTTCCTCCCTTTGGATTTCCTCCAAATGCTACATATCCTCCATTGATTCTTTTGAATTCTTTCAAACAGTGTGGATTTCTAGTCATGTGCCTTGAGCATCCACTATCCACATGCCATATTGCTCCTTGATTGGCCCCATGAATGCTCTGCACAAAATAAACTTAGTTAGTAGTAGGAAGTACCCAGGCCATGCAGGTCTTGGGTACACCATTCATGTGATAATACTTAACCACAGATTGAGTTTTCTTAATTTCATCCCAGTTATATTTCTCTATTTTGTGTGAAGAGTATTTAGTGAGAACATGTGGTTTCCAACTGTTGTGATTAACATGTGACTTGGTTTGACTTTCAGGAGGATTATCAGCTTTAGCCTCTTCAGAAACTGGTTGTTTCTGCAATTTTACCCAAGCCAAACAAACATTCTTTGATTTTGGCTTAACAGTTGAAGAACTGTTAGACTGTTTTGGCTTAACAGTTGAAGAACTGTTAGACTGTTTTCTGGTACTTGGTTTCTGGGTCCTATAAAGCTGTTGGTTATGATAACAGTTGTGAGCCAAGTGATTTACTTTCCCACAAATGTAACATATTTTGGTTTTGGCTATATAGGTAACACATGTGTTTGTGCCCATAACTGTTTTCTATTCTTTGATTTCCCCTCACTGGTGCTGGAGGAGGAAACTTTTGCACACCATGTTGTTTGCATGTGCAAATAGGCACTTCTGTATGCTTCTTCAGATGTTTGTATTTGGATTGCAATTTTGAAACTTCACTCTTTTGCTTTCCAACTGCCACTTCACCAACCTTCTTCTTTCCTTTGGTTTTAATACTAATAGTTGAGGTTTTAGGATGAAGACTATTAGGGCTTTCTTTGGAACTGTTAGTGTAAAGGTGGGGACTGTTTTCAACAGTAGTGAAACTGTTTATAGAAGTAACAGTTTTGAAGGGTTTTGGTTCACTGGTGGAGGGTTCAGAGGATACTTTAACAAACATCACATGTTGTGAAGAGGATTTAGGTGCTTTAGGTTCACAAAAGATGTGATTTTCAATTGGAATGACTTCATCTTTCTTCACACATCCATCCTTCTTCTCATCAATCACCTTATACACAACTCCCTCATCTTCATTTTCAAGTAGTGGATCAGCTGACTTTAATTCTTCTTCTAGTGGTTCATTGACATACCTTTCAGCTACATCAGTCATGGGTTTTATATAGTTATGATTGTATGGAGGTGGGGTCTGTTTATAGCCTATGCCTGTTTTTACTTTGTTTGAGATCTGTGCTTTCAAAACAGTTTCAAGTTTATGAGATGAAGCTTTGACATGCTCAAATCCATGTCCACACCATTCAATTTCTTGGTTAACTCATCTATCTTACTCTCTTTCTCACTCAACTTCTCCTTAAGACTATCAATCTCCTCTTGAAGTTGCTCTCTCTCCCACTTATGATACTTTCTATCATAATTCATTTGAAGTTCATTAGCCTGATAATCTTTGATTTTCTTTTCAAAGCTTTCAATTATAGCACTGGTTTCGTACCTTCTTTCTTCCATTTTGGTCAGAGCAGCACAAACCTTTCTGTTGTGCTCTCTAAACCTTTTAACTATAGGTCTACATTCACCAGGACATAGTTTAGAAGATACGTGAATGTCTTCTGTTTCTAATGAATCCATGCTGATGGATGAGTTAGTCAATGCCATCAATGCTTTGTTGTGAGTAGCTTGCTCAGCTTGATCACTCCAATCATACCCATAACCTTCTTGAGAGACCAATGCTGATGACGTAAGAGTTGAATTTTGACCTTGATGCTGGCTTTGTCCGCCAGATCTGCATTCCCTAGGAAAGTGACCATGTTGTTGACATTTGAAACATCTTACTTTAGATTTGTCAAATCCAGTCTGACCATCAGCTCTGAAGTTCATGTTTTGTCTTCCTGTTCTTTTGATGAATCTCTTTGCTCTTACAGTTAGCATAACCATCCGCCACTTGAGATCCATCTCCTCAAGATCATCTGGATGCACTTGTTCAAGATCCTCATTTGTAAGGGTTGAATGTGCATGACTGGCTAAGAATGCTTCAAGCACTGCATCAGAAGTACTCACATCTACTCCAGTAACAGTACCTACACAACCATCAACAGAGTTAGTTAAAGAAAAATTTGAGTCCATACCTAAGGATGAAAGAAGAGCAACATTGTGATTAAGGGTCATAGACTTCCTTTTTCCTTTAATTTCCCCTTCAAACACAATCAAACTGTTGTAGAGATCATCTAATTCTATATCTTCCAAAGAATCCTTAGTTCTCCATTGTGCAACATACACTGTCCATTCATCACCTAAGGACCTGAGAAACTTTCTATTGATATCATCTTGCTCTATTCTAACCTTTTCACTCTCAAGTTGACTTACCAGCTTATAGAACCTATCAAAGATTTGAGTGATACTCTAATTCTTTCCACTAGAAAAATTCTCATAAGCTTGTTTGAGAAGATCCCTTTGATTTCTTTTGGAACTTGCATTCCCTACAAACCTTTTCTCTAAAGCATTCCACAATTCATGAGCACTTTCAAACTTCTTAAACTGATGTTGATACTCATTTGGAATAGCAATCTGAATAATGCTTAGAGCTTTCATCTCTAGCATCCTCTCTTTTCTTTTAGCATCTGTTGTTGGAGGTGGTTTCTTCCTTGGTTTTCCGGTTTCATCTAAATCAACAGGAGTTGTGGTTTCATTCTCAATGATTTCCCAAACAGCATAGTCCATTAGTTGAACATGCTGCTTGATTCTCAGTTTCCACATATCAAAATCAGTTGGTTTGAGTATGGGAACACGAATGTTTGACCCAGATCCAGTGTTATCAGAAGATCCACTAGACTCCATTGCAATACAGTGATTGAGAATTCACAATAAAACTATAGAAAGACTTTAAAACAATAAAACACAACAGATTTGTGAAAAACCTTCAACTGGTGATCAAAGGAACCTTAATATCAAGGCTCTGATACCACTTGTCAGGATCGAATTTAACCAAGAATTATCTTTATGAATTTAAACCAGAGTTATATAAAAGACAATATTTGAGTTTGATCACAATCAACTAAGAAGTTGCGGAATCACACTTAATTGATTAATAAAGGTTTTAATCACAAGAACAATTTAATTAACTCAAAGAATAACTTCAAAACACAATATGTTTATTAATAATCATGGATGATTACAATATTCACTAACACCTCCAATATAACTCTTTTGATAGACGAAGAACACAATTTGTTCTTAGGTTTCAACGAAACTTGGAGGCTAATACACTTTTTGAAAAACTATAAGCAATACGAATAAGTGTAAACTATCGATTCTAACAAACTATTCTAAACATAGTATTTATAATCTATTGATCTTGAATAGTTGAAGTTTGTTAATCTTCTATCTTGCGAGATAATCTTGATAATCTTCAAATCTTGATAAGATATCTTTCAAATCCACACAGATAGTAGTTTCCATAAATATCTCAACAGAAACTGTTTGTTGAATAAACAGTTATGAACTTCTTCTAACAGTCTTCTATTTAATGTCTTCCAACAGTTGTTACACTTGAACCAACAGTTCTGGATCTTTTGTATTAATAGTTTCAAAACTGTTTTCTCAAAATTTCTCTAACAGTTTTGTCTTTGCATGTCTAATAGTTTTAAATTACTTAGCCAATTTCCCAACAACTTGTCCATAGATCCTTCGTTTTTGAGTTTGAGATTGCAATTCTTCATAATGTGATTAATCAACTTGTAAATGAAAACACTCGCATACAAAATTCCGCTGCACCAAGCACATCAGACTCACACATCCCCCACGTGCATACAGATGAGTGTTTTTCATTTACTGATTCCAGTACCATCACCATCACAGATAAACTGTCCCTAACAAATTCCAAACTAGTAGGGGCAAATGATAGAATTAAACTGCTAATAGGACTGAACAATGAAGTAAAGTCAAAATTAGCCAACTCAGAGGAAATATGCAAAGAATATAGAGGAGAATGTATCAATCTTGAAACCAAACTCTTGGAACTCTAATTAAAACTCAATTATTTTGAAAATGAATTTTCTAAGTCACATACACCTGAGGCAAAGAACTACGTCCATCCTATAAATCCAGCACCTCCATATCTTCCCAGTCAAGGGCTCAACGTACCCAACAACACACAACAAAACCTCGCAAACAAACTACCAACGATGATAAGTTAGGAAGTTCTACATCTAACTTACGTTTGCATCTAGGTACCAGCATGAATGGGGCAAAGAAGCAAGTACTGGGATGGAGGAAGAAGCATCAAGAGAAGGATGCTGAAGGAAGCCAAGAAGACAGTTTAATTTACCATGCTAATTTTTCTAAATAATCAAATTTACTGTTCTCTAAAGATTCGACTGTTATATGCGTTAATCGTGTTAAAACTCATGTTAGTTCGGTTAAACCTGAAATGTTTTGCATGAGCGATGGTTGTATCGAAGGACATTGCTCCTTTCACTGTGCGTATGACCAAGATCGTAAGAATCATGGGATTAAACAGGATCCATCATATAGGCCGTTCGAATCACTTCATGAACAAGCTTCCTTCATAAATCAAGAAGGTTACAAGATAACCTATTGGCGAAAGAGACGCTCAAGCAGAGCAAGATTCCAATCAATTGACACTCCTTTATCAAAATTGAGTAACTCACAATCACGGTTTTCCAATAAACAAAAATCAAATAAAATTGTTATAAATAATTGGACTCCAAACAGTCGATACCACAACAATTGGAATCACGCCAATGAAGATGCCGTAAGGAAACATCATCATCAAACCAATCAGAGAGCTAAACCCAAGCAAGCTCAGATTCCACAACGGCAGTACCAATCGATCAACCACTCGAAACCCAGAGTCCCACAGTCCGGTTCAACCCCAACTGTACCAATAAACAATCGTATGATTCACAGTCTTCTCTTTGATGTCTTCCAACAGTTGTTACACTTCAACCAACAGTTCCGGATCTTTTGTATTAACAGTTTCAAAACTGTTTTCTCAAAATTTCTCTAACAATTTTGTCTTTGCATGTCTAACAGTTTTAAATTACTTAGCCAATTTCCCAACAACTTGTCCATAGATCCATCGTTTTTGAGTTTGAGACTGCAATTCTTCATAATGTGATTAATCAACTTGTAAATGAAAACACTCGCATACAAAATTCCGCTGCACCAAGCACATCAGACTCACACATCCCCCACGTGCATACATATGAGTGTTTTTCATTTACCGATTCCAGTACCATCACCATCACAGATAAACTGTCCCTAACCAATTCCAAACTAGTAGGGGAAAATGATAGAATTAAACTGCTAATAGGACTTAACGTTGAAGTAAAGTCAAAATTAGCCAACTCGGAGGAAAGATGCAAATAATATAGAGGAGAATGTATCAATCTTGAAACCAAACTCTTGGAACTCCAATCAAAACTCAATTCTTTTGAAAATGATTTTTCTAAGTCACATCACGTGAGTCAACCACACTGAAAGGCAAGGCTAAACTCATTGAACCACGTTCATCCTATAAATCCAGCACCTCCACATCTTACCAGTCAAGGGCTCAACGTACCATACAACACACCACAAAACCTCGCAAACAAACTACCAACGATGATAAGTTAGGAAGTTCTACATCTAACTTACGTGTGCATCTAGGTACCAGCATGAATGGGGCAAAGAAGCAAGTGCTGGGATGGAGGAAGAAGCATCAAGAGAAGGATGCCGATGGAAGTTAAGAAGACAGTTTAATTTACCATGCTAATTTTTCTAAACAAACAAATTTACTGTTCTCTAAAGATTTGACTGTTATATGCGTTAATCGTGTTAAAACTCCTGTTAGTTCGGTTAAACCTAAAATGTTTTGCATGAGCAATGGTTGCATCGAAGAACATTGCTCCTTTCATTGTGCATATGACCAAGATCGTAAGAATCATGGGATTAAACCGGATCCATCATATAGGCCGTTCGAATCACTTCATGAACAAGCTTCCTTCATAAATCAAAAAGGTAACAAGATAACCTATTAGCGAAAGAGACGCTCAAGCAGAGCAAGATTCCAATCAATTGACATGCCTTTGTCAAAATTGAGTAACTCACAATCACGGTTTTCCAATAAACAAAAATCAAATAAAACTGTTATAAATAATTGGACTCCAAACCGTGGATACCACAACAATTGGAATCACGCCAATGAAGATGCCGTGAGGAATCATCATCATCAAACCAATCAGAGAGCTAAACCCAAGCAAGCTCAGATTCCACAATGGCAGTACCAATCGATCAACCACTCGAAACCCAGAGTCCCACAGTCCAGTTCAAGCCCAACTGTACGAATAAACAATCGTATGATTCACCAACCGTCACTTCCAAAGGGTTTCAACTGCGTTGTGATCTATAACGAAAGAGATACGACCATAACAGATAAATCAAAAGTGCAGGCATCTCCATTAACCACCCAAAGACCGTCTCCTAAATGCGTAGGGGTTCCAATCACCAAATCAATAGAACCATTACGTAAAACAAAATCAAATTCCGTTGATAAATACGCTAACGTGAAAGGACCCAGCTCAAACTGGGTACCTAAAATGTTGTTATATTCCATGTGCATGTATGTATCAGGTGGTACTTGGACTCTAGCTGTCCCCAACATATGACCGGGAACAAGACTTCTATGACGGATGCGCTTCATGAAAAAAAAAGAATAAAGACGCTCGGTTTTAGAGGGAGTGTCATTGTCATAAAACTACACAAATACATTTCCATGCATTCGCATAGGGGGAGAAAATTCGACAACTCTCTGCCTTGCTCGCATCATTGAAACAAGCACTATTCGAAGGGGAGTTTGTTGTAATTTTGTCAGTGCGCTAGTATACACGAATACATTAATATGCATTCGTGTAGGGGGAGAAATCAGAAAATTTAAAAACATTCAAAAAAAATTCAAAAAATCCAAAAATATTTTCCTTTTCAAATTTTATTTTTGTTGCAAGAAGGTATACACTCATTGACCAAATCCTATACCTTACTTGTTCTTTGTTGATCTTTTGCAAGATCCTTTCTCTTTGCATCTCATATAGCATTGTGTTTTCCTTCCACATAAACCGTTCATTCGTGTCATTGTCAAAGTTGTCAAAGTTGTCAAAGTACAAATGATCAAAATGGCACTATGAGTGAGGGAGTGTAGGCATTTTATACTCCTATGGTCAATCCAGAACCAGAAGGACCTGCCCCAGGAGCTCACCATACTTTAGACGAGATCGTTAGGATTTATATGTCAAATAGGTGAGCAGAATCAGTTATCACGGGATACTGGTTGGTGTGCAGATGTAAAATGAAATAGAGAGGAATGGAACAGGAGATGGGGGTGCACATGATCAACAAATGACTTGAGCTTTCATTAGAAAATCTTTCTTCACAAATCCATGATTGTTCTTATACTTTGATTGTACAAATCTTTCTTGTCAATCACTTTCAACAGATTCTTTCCTGAAAATCATTTTTGTTGAAAAACATTCATTATAATTGCTCATACCATCAAAGAACAACTGTTGTAGTGTATCCAAACAGAGATACAAATATTTCATTATGGAAAGAGAGATCGAGGGAGAAGTTGAAAAATAAGAAGAGAGCCGAGGGTGAAACATGATCAAAAGAAAAGAAAGATCCTCACTAAACAGTGTCAATCTGGGAAGCCACATCTACTACTAGTTTTATACTGGTATTGAAATAGACATCATGGACCCAGTGATGCAATGCACTTACCCCACCCAGCTACTCAATTATCTATGAAAAGATAATTGTTTCAACTTTTAACGGAGAAATAGCACATTTCTATTGACATCTCATTTGGAAATTGTTGATATTGAAACAAGGAGGACATACAGCTCCGGTCCTCGTCTTCTTTCATGCACTTATTGAGTCTAGAACCTATTGTAATATTATTTTCTTCTAGGACACGTATGGAATCAATTGCCTGTCTATGACAGTGCCGGAACATCTCGACTAATATCATTTGATATTTACGGTGATAGATGGAAATCCTACCAGTGCTAACATCAAGCCAACACTGAACGTAGGTTACTCAGTTAATTTTAACTGACATGTTAACAGGAAATCTATGTAATCCCGGTGCTACAAAGTATGCGTTAATTGTCATAAATTTCTGATATACTCTTGTAAAAATAATGCTGAAAACCACTAAATGCAAAATTGTTCAAACAACCAAAGGTGTTTTACCTTAGGTTACTGGTGCGAGATAGAAGACAGAAGAAAAAGGATGTCATTGCATGCTTTAAGATCAAGGTTCTCATCAAGAAATTGAAGAGTCAAGACTTCAAGATGAGAAGACATTCCAAAGTCATCAAATTTTATTCCCATAAAGCTTCACAAGAATGCAGAATGAAAAAGAATATCTGCATTATCAAAATGGGAGAGATTCAACAAAAGCCAGAGAGGCAGATGAACATGCACAAGGCTACAAAAGGGGGAGATTGTTAGGACTTATTTGTGTTTGTAGGCGTTGTGCAACTATCTTAATTATCTTGCTATTATTGCTTCGTTAGTTTAGTTCATCTTGTGTAAGGGCTTAGCCCATTTAATATTAATTGTCTAGTCCATTTGTATGTAATAGACTAGCCCAAATGTTAGATTAGAGAAATCCATCATGAAAGCCCATGAGGCTTGAGACCCATGTGCCTACTTGTATTTAAACCCTTGCAAACCTAGTTTGCAAAAAAAAACCTTTGCATTTCTCTGATTAATAGAAACAAACACATCTGTGTTTTCTCTCAAGCAAAGTGTTCTTCTTGTGTTCATACATTGTTCTTCATATCTTATACACAAGAAGCATCAGATTACTCATATTTAATCTCATATTTGGACCATCAAATATATCGAAAATGGCTCCTCCGGTAAACCCCCAATGTTTTCTATAGAACATTTTTCTAGCTAGAAAAATCGCATGTTGCTATATTAGGAAAATATTGATTGTAATTCTCTTACTATTTTGAAGGAATGTCCTTTTATTCCTCAAACCATCTCCATTAAGACTGGTTCTGCTGAAACTTCTATTCCCTCCCGTCCAAAACCAAGATCTCAATGGACTGAGGAGGAGAAGAAGCTTCTTAGTCTAGATGCTAAGATAAGAAACAATACAGTTATCGTTTTACCAAATGAGATATTCCATACTGTTTGCAATCTGAAAACTGCCAAGGATATGTGGGAGAGTATATGCATATCTTTTGAAGGAACTGTTGAAGTTCGTGAAAATAAGAAAACCAACATCATACGCAAGTATGAAAGCTTTTGTGTGAAAGACTCAGAATCTCTCACTGAAGTCTACACAAGATTTACATGTCTTCTTAATGACATGACTGAAGTTGGAGTTGTTAGAGAACAATTCCAAATCTTAAACAGGTTTCTTGACTCCCTTCCATCTGAGTGGGACACCATGTGCATGATCTTGAGAACAAACAACATGCTCAAGGACATGAACATGCGTAAGCTCTATGGAATTCTGTTGAATGATGAACAAACCCGCATTCAGAAAAATTACTTTAAGAAAGCGTTCAAGAAATCCTTGGCTCTTGTAGCTGAAAACCCCCCAAGAGCCAAATACAGGTCAACTGAAGATTCTAAATCTGAACAAGAATTTCAGACGAACGATGCTGTGGAGGAAGAAAGATCAGACGATGAATGCTCAGAAAAAGCTTTCATCATGAAAAACTACAAAAAATTCCAAAAGTTCGGATCTGACGGAAAAAAATATTTGAAAAGAAATTTTCTTCTGAGAAAAAGGGCTCGTTTGAAGGGTCAAAGAATGAATGCTTCAAATGTGGGAAGCCCGGTAACTTTGCAGCGGATTGCTTCATCAAGGAAACTTCATCAAATCCGAAGAAGAGTTATCCATCTAAGGCCGATAAATAGAAGGCAAAGTACAAGGCCCTGAAAGCATCCAGTGAAAAGAAAAAGAAAGAAAAGGTCATGATTGCCGATGATCTGAACTGGACAGATTCTGAAACTTCTTCAAATGAGGAAGATTAGAGTGAAGTCCGAGGAAAGTGCTTGGTGGCTGAACAAATCTTTGGATCTACTCATCGTGAAATGTTCTTAATGGCTACAGAAAGCAAGTTTAGCAGTGATCATGCTGAAGCTGAAAAATTGAGCTCAACCGAAGGATGGAATCCCACTATGATGTACAAGGTATCGAATTTCAAAAACTATTGCATGAATGAAAAGGATGATATGTTTGCTTATTTGTGTTCTGATCTGACAGTTGCTCATAACAATCAAAACAAATCTAAACAAACTATCACCAAGCGCACTTCTGAAATCAACGTTATAGAAAAAGAAAACGAAAAAGTTCTTCAAGAATCATATGCTTTAAGAGATCATCTTGAATTTCTAACAAATGAACTTAAAAACGTAAAACTGGATTTGCAAGACTCAAATGAAAAAGTGAAAGACCGTTAGTCGATTATTGATCTATGGTTGAGTCCTAACAAATTTGCGTTTGAAAGCATAAATCATCACATGATTATTCAAAGAGAAAGAGTAGGCATAGGACATATTAAACAGGTGGCTGATTTCAGCAAGAAGTGTAAACATGTTGATGAAGTGATGTTTAATGATATAAGCATAAATGATGTCGGAAATCGAAATCTTCTGCATAAGAGATTTACTAAATCTGAATACCTGGATCCTAGTTTTCCTGAAAGAACAAATTCTAAAATCCGAAATCTTCAACTTCCCATTGAGTATGATACCCAGGCCAGCATATCTCTAGAACCAACTTCTGAACTGCCTGTTACATCTCCAACTTCTGAAACCCAACCTGAAGTTGTTCATGAAACAATTAAGCAATTCTCTTCTGACAAACAGTGTGAAACAAACACTCAATTTAGCATCTTCTGAATCCATTTCTGAAAAGAATTTGTAAAACAAAATGTCTGAGTTATTTGATTCAAGCTTTCTTCCTGAAACCACGGTCTTCTATGACATCATTATTCATATTAACCCTTCTGATGATAACTTATCAGTTGAATCATCCAAACCCATTGCTAAAAATTCCAAACCCTTCCAAACCACCAGTCTCGACAAAACCTTTGTTTTACCGGTGTCCAAACTCAAAGAGGTTAAAGACTCTCTTTTCAAAATTCTGAAATTAATTGGAGAAAAAGAGAAAAATACGAAAAATAAAAGGATTAAGGTACATAATTCTAAATCCACAAGAAAATGTTATAAATGTGGAATAAGAGGTCACGAAGCGATCTCTTGTTCAAATGAAGGCAAAATCTCTAATAGCTCCTCTGAGCATTGTGTTTTGGAGCCCAGTAAAGTGTCGGCTCATCAAATGAATTGACTTTGAAGTTTTTATGTAGGGCGATCACAATGATAACATTTGGTACCTTGACAGTAGATGTTCAAGCCATATGACTGTATGTAAGTCCCTACTGAATGGGGTACACGCAGCAAAAGGCCGTAAAGTTACTTTTGGTGGAGGAAAGTGTGGCAAAACCGATGGATATGGGTATCTGAAACAAGGTTCAGTGAACATCAAAAATGTTGCTCATGTCACAGGGCTCGAACATAACCTTATCAACATCAGTCAACTATGTGATGTGGATTTTTAGAAACATGTATGTTGTTGTTATTTTTAGAAAATGTAGGAAAGCCTACTTTATAGGTGTGGCCTATAAATAGGCCTTAAGCCCTTGGCCTTTAAAATGCTTGGAACGCTTTTGACCATATATGAAATATTGATATTCAAGCAAAAGGTGAAGTGTGTGTTTTTTTATCTCCATAATCATCTCTCTACACGATCACTTGTTTCATCACAATTTAGACATCTCAATTAGTATCAGAGCCAAACTTGATCTAAGTTGGCTCATGATTGGGTGAATCATCAATTAACAAGCTACATCGAAGAGGTTACTGTTCAGAATTCGAAGTAATGAAGGTTTGAGTGGTTTTTGTAGTGAATTTGATCACATTCATCTCTAAATCAATTTTGTGCTCGAAAACAATCATATATGTTTTGATTTGGATTAAAATCAACTGGGTTTTTGAAGTTTTTTGTGGAAATATCTAAGGTTTTTTTGCTTTTAAAGACCATCAGATTTCATAAGGATGATGATTCATTGGAATATTATTGATCTACAAAGGATTACGAAATAGAGGATATAAAATTTGAGTGGTTTGTCATTGTTTTTTATAAGAATTAAAATTTCAGTCAATAACACTTGAAGATGATGAAGAACATCCTAGATCTGAGTTTTTGATCGAATTGGATTAACATTTCGAAGTTTTTGGTGTTTTACTATTGATTTCGAGCGGGTTGGTTATTTCTAAGAAGACTTCGAGCTTGGCAGTTGAGAACAAATCCCAAAAAATCTGGAATATGTTGCTCACAGTAGACTTCGAGCATATCTTTCCACAAAATTTGAAGTAAGCACATCTCGAATTCGAAGCCTTAACACTTCGAGTTCGAAATCAACATCACAAGTTCCAAGTTCGAAACACATTCTAGACAACTTCGAGCGGACAAAAACTCCTAGTTAACTTCGAACTCGAAATTCACATCAACACTTTGATTTCAAGCGCATTCATTGAGTTACAAATCCACTTCGAATACAAAACACTTTGACTTCGAGCGTGTTCTCCATTCCAAATACACTCCAAAAATTTATCTCTAAGACATACCACATTTCGCATTCGAAGATCACTTGTTCGAAAACACTGCAACATTCCTTCGAAAACCAAATACTACTGTTTCATTCGAAGTCAACTTCAAAGTTCACATCGAATTCTTTAATTAACACTTTGAATTCATTAATCACTTTGAATTCACCACTTCGAACCAAAACTTCCAATTCAAAGAAACCATCTTCGAACCCCAATCACCAACTTTTTCAAGTTAATGATCGCTTATAACCTTTCAAGTAATTAAACAAAAATGTCAAGTTCCAACAAGATTTTGGCCATTGGCACAGACTCAAAACCCCCTGTTCTCTTCCGCAATGAATATTTAGTATGAAAAGGGAGGTTATGGACTTTCTGGAACACAACGAAGTGTATGGTGAGATGATGATTGATTCCATTCTTAGCGGAGATAAGAAATTCTACAGAATCATTGATGCACAACATGATAACAACCCTCTAATTCCTAAAGTGGTGAGAGAAAACTCATGACGAGTTAAATGCTACTGAAAAAGAAAGGAAGAAAGCAGATAGGCTTGCTAAGTGTTATCTCAAAAAAGGTTTGTCCTCTGAGATGTACATGAAATTGACA
This sequence comes from Dittrichia graveolens, assembly GCA_038502395.1. NCBI lineage: Eukaryota > Viridiplantae > Streptophyta > Magnoliopsida > Asterales > Asteraceae > Dittrichia > Dittrichia graveolens. Next base: position 58,021,465 of record JARJIL010000003.1, read on the forward strand.
GTTTAGCAACAGCCAAAGAGATCTGGGACGAGATCAAAATACAATTGCAAGGAACTGAGCAAGGAGAACATATAAAACAAACACAATTGGTGAATATGTTTCACGAATTTACTGCCAAGGATAACGAACTGTTAATTGACACTTACAGTCGTTTATGCAAGCTCTAGAATGAACTCAGATCTAACAAGGTTGAAAGGACAAATTTCGATATTAACTGCGTGTTTCCTCGTCCTCTAGGTCCTGAATGGAAAGAGCATGTGAAGCCTTACAAACACATCAACCGAAGCCTTACAATTGTCACATACCACAATATCTTTAAGGACCTTCAGCAATACCAGGATGAGGTCTCAAAGTCATCTCCCAGACTTTTTGCACATCCCTTAGCCCTCGTAACTTCAGAACCATCACCCCGCGAGTCCTCCAGAACACAAAAATACAAACAAGTGGCCCTGTCTGACTCAGAATCTGATGAGTCAGATGGTACGGAAATGGAACAAGTCATAAAGGCCATGTCATTCATCCCAAAGGCATTCAAGAATAGGTATTCCAAAACCAATAATCGCCAAAGGTACACTTTTGGGTCTCGAAGACCAGAAAACTGTAAGGTTGCTGAGAAACCTAGGTTTGCCAAGGTGGAAAGGAAAGAAGAACGAAAATGCTACAATTGTGGGGGAAATGGACACTTCATAAAATACTACACTTACAAAAAGAAGAAAGATGTTGAGTATTATAAGAAAAACTCAGACTGGCAAAAAGAAAAAGTGCAAGAAGGGCCATGATGGTTGAAGAAGACCAGTTCCTCACTGATACTGATGATAGTGATCTGGATGAGGAAGCACAAACACAGTTTTGTCTAATGGCTGATGTTCAAGATGAGTTCTCTAAGAAGACGAAGAGCCAGAGGCACGTTATGAAAAAACCGACGATGAAGAGCTTGATGATAACAATGCTGATGATGAGGTACACTCTAACTCCTTCATAGGTTAGAGCATGGAAGATGTTCAGATCATCATGTCACGCATGAAAAAGTTAGAGAAAAGGGTACAAAAATCAAAATCAGATAAAGAAAAACTAAAAGAAATCATAAGAAATCAACAAATGGAACCTTTCCAGGTTGATAAAGAAATTGAAGAACTAAAAACCAAAATCATTGAAAAGTAATACGAACTGATAGAGCTAACTGCAAACATGAGTACTCAATTACATGACCTCAAAGCAGAAAAGATAAGCGCATAAAATGACAAAAAAAATTTATTCTCAAAGAAAAGGTTGAATTGTACTCAAAAATCAAATAACTTGAAGACACACTGATAAAAAGGGGTCAAACAGAACAAACCATTTTTCTCATTAAATCCAAAGAACGAAAATTAATGGACCTAGGATGGTCTTGGATTTGAAAACCCTCGAATCAGTGAGAAAGTGATGGCCAAACTATTATATGATTTCAACTTAATGAATGATGGTATCACTAAAAGAATGGTATTTCTTGGTCAAGAAGAAGAGGTGGTGGAAGAAGATTTTAAAAGAAATTCTAAACTAAAATCTGAAATCCCTTTTGACTATCAGGAATTAAATGAATCTATCTCATCGGAGCCTCAAAAGCTCAGTAAGACAAATGAGTCTACTAGTTTCACCTATCATGATGATCTTAAAAAGCCGCAAGTGGTCCTAGAAGCCAGAGTATATATACCACATATGGTTCTACAAAGGCAACTTGAAACACTTGTAGCTTATTATTTTCAAACTCTTATCACTCATGATTTAGCAAAGGAAGTAACAGAATAAGAAAAGAGTCTTTCATGTCACTGTAAAAAGAAAATCTTGACATGCACTTCTACTCCGTCTACTTCCCAACCAATGAGAAAGTATACCAAAAAAGAAAAACATAAAACAAAGGTGGAAGAGTTATGGACTCCAAGATCACATCACAACTCATCTGAAACCACCAAAAGGCAACCAAATGCCATTCCCAAAGCCAATCTCACACACTCTCCCAAGTACAAATCAAAGTCACCAACAAAGATTATCAAAAAGAGCTCAAAACCACTTATAACTAACCACTTTTCAATTGTTTCAGATGTGAGAAGAAAAGACAACAACAAGAAGAGTGTTTGCACAAATGAAAACAGAAGAAAGTTTAAACCCAATGTATCTAAGCCTTGTTTTAATTTCTCAACGAAGTGTCATCACATTTCAAATTTTTTCAGTCATTATATTTCACTTTCCAACAATGAAATGAAGGCAAGTACCTGTTTTTACACAAGTCATGGTTGTTTGCACGACCATTGTGAATACAAATGTGAATATGATGGACTTCGAAAACAAATGGGAATTCGTGCTTGTCAGAATTGGAGACCAAAAGGGTCGAATCAAATAAATGCACCCTTTATTACATCACACGGAAGTGACTAAACATGCTTTAAAACTCATGAATTATTGGAACTATGAAAATAGACTAATCACAATTCAAGAGTTAGAAGCATACAGAAAAGGAGGATACAAAGAGTTTTTGAAGGCCTAGAATAATACCGAATCCAAAACAAGGAAATCTCAATCATCACGTATCAAGTTTCTATCATCCAAGCCAAAGTCAAATTCTTCAAAAACATCTAGCTTAAGAGCTAAATTCAACAAAAATCAAGAACCCAAACCACCCACCATAAAACATCAACCTGTTACCACCAAAAAGGAACCCAAATCTCAAACAGTTGCAAAACCCAAAATGATTCAAGTTTAGCAATGAAAAGATGTGGTTCAGGTAGTGGACCTCAAGGACACCATCAGTCCATCAAGTCTTGAAAGAGGAGAGATTCTAACCATTGAATCTAAACTTGTTCCTGATCCATTCTGGATTAATACCTCAAAGTTTAACAAAGAAGAACAAAAGATTCAATGGAAAAAACAGAAAAGAATACATTGTATTTTTCAAGAGGTTGTTGACACCAATGTATCACCTAACACGCAAGGACCCATTTCAACATGGGGACCTAAATCTTCATTCTCTTCTGTGTGTAGAAACCTAATCGCTGGTACCTGGACTCAGGCTGCACCAAGCATATGACCTGTGACAAGAGTCTTCTCAACAACTACGTTCCCAAGTACTCCGGGAATGTTCGTTTTAGGAATGACAATGTCGCACTGATTTTGGGGTACGGAGATATAGTAAAGAAGAATATCAAAATAAAGAAGGTTTCTTTCGTAGAAGGACTAGGCTATAATCTGTTTAGCATTGCTCAGTTCTATGACAAGGACTTGGAGGTCACTTTCAAGAAGAATTCATGTTCAGTAAAAACAGAAACAGGTGATGTGCTTCTCGCAGGAACACGGAAGTCTAACTTGTATTCAATTGATCTGAACAACTACAACACAAAGACCTCTATTTTTCTACTAAGCAAGGCCTCATCGGACTTAACTTGACAGTGGCATAGGAAACTCTCACATCTCAACTTCCACAATATCAACAAACTTGTTACTAGAGATCTAGTGAGAGGCCTGCCAAAGTTAAAATTCACCAAAGACCATCTGTGTGTAGATTGTGAAAAATGCAAGATGAAATGTTCATCTCACAAGGCCAAACAAGTCTCTAGTACAAAGAAAACAATGGAGTTCTGCACATGGATCTATGCGGTCCGATGAGAGTCCAAACATGCAATGGGAAGAAGTATATCCTAGTCATTGTCGATGATTACTCTAGGTATACTTGGGTCAAGTTCTTAAGGTCGAAAGATGAAGCAACTCCTATTATCATCAGCTTCATCAAACAACAGCAGAACAAGTTTGAACACAGTGTTGCCTCCATTCGAACGGATAATGGAACTGAGTTCAACAACAAAATCTTGTCTAACTACCTTGACCTAGTGGGGATCTCGCATCAATTCTCTGCAGCATACACTCCACAATAGAATGGAGTGGTGGAACAACGTAACCGAACTCTGGTTGAGGCTGCTCGTACTATGTTTGCTTACTCTGGTCTCCCGCCTTCCTATTGGGCCGAAGCAGTCAGCACCGCGTGATACATACAGAATCGTTCTTTCATCCATAAGCGTTTCAATAAAACTCCTTATGAATTGGCAACTAGCATTGTACCTAATATCAAATATCTTCATATATTTGGTAATAGGTGCTTCGTCCTCAATGAAAAGGATAATCTAGGGAAATTTGATTCCAAGGCTGATGAAGCAATTTTCCTAGGTTATTCACATAAGTCTAAAGCCTACAGGGTGTTAAATAAAAGAACTAACTGTGTTATGAAAAGTATAAATGTTACACTCGACGATATGTTGGATGTTAACACATTTCAAAAAGAAAATGAAGTTGCTTCTCGACAAGTCAGTTCAGGACCAGTACTTCAAAGAAAAGAAACAAATACAAATCCGAATTCATCAGAACACAATTTAGATTTCTTATTTGATTTCTTACAGTCTGAATCTAATGTTCCTGCTACTGGTGATAGGAATGATGTAGTGTCTCCTACTACTACTGCAATGGAGGTAGACAAGTCGCCTTCATATCCAACCGTGGATTCTCCGTCTACGTCAAATGTCAATCCAGTTATAGTTCCTCATGAGCCAGTTTATGAGGGTAATCCTGTTTATGATTCAGACCCAATATCTGTTGGGAATCCATGGGGATCATAGCACGCAACGGAAGCAACAAAAACACACAAAACAATCCCATGATTTCCCAATGGTGGTGAAAACTTGTAAGAAGCTACATACAACCAAAACAAGAACAAGGAGAAGAGGGAGATAAAATCATACCCTTGAAGACTTTGATTAAAAGCTGGAACAAATCGGACTTGGGATGAATACTTGAAACAAGAGGCTCCAAGCTCCAATGAAGTCCACACCAAGCTAATTCACCAACTTCCCTTATACTAGCAAGCCAAAACCAAACCAAGAACACTTGTTTGATTTCTAGAACAGCACTTGAACACCAAGAACACACACACTCACAATGGTCTCTTCCAACTCTCTAGCTAAAACTCACCAATATGTGTGTATGTATGCAATATGGTCCAAGAATGAAACAAGGAACAAATGAAGCCTCTTTTAAAGACCAAATCTCTGCTTCAATTGCTCCGGGGTCGGACTTAATGGCACAAGATCATTGGACCAAGAAGATGGTCAAATAAAATGCAAGTGTAACTTACAATTCTGCCTTCATGACTTCTTCACGGGCTATCACGGGCCGTGAAGAATTAATGCGCCACGACCGGCCATTAATCCTCCACGAGCCGTGCCGCGCCGTGCAAGAATCGTGAGGGTTGTGCCTTCACGACCTCCTTCACGGGCCGTGTCGGGTCGTGAAGCCCTAGGGTTTCACGAACCATGCGGCCCACGATAGGACTCGTGGACACGACCTACTTCACGACCCGTGGAGCATCCTTCACGGTCGTGAAGCCTTGGTAAACTGGAATTTGACCATTTTGACCCTTTAACTTTTATTAGGCTGTCGGAGTGCAAACCTTGCGTGTGACCCAATAGGCCCGCGCTTCATTGGCAATGATGCCGGCCTACGTGTGCCGGTGGGCAGATTCCAACAAACTCCCACTTGCACATGACACACCGTACCCATGGGCACCACATATAGGGAGCGGCCTCTAGCAAAGCATCCCTGCCCCTAACTAAACATGGGGTATGTCATCCCTAACAAGTACCAAGTTAAACTAAAAGAGTTTGACATGGTCCTATAGATAAGTGATCAATTATCTTATTGTTCACGATATCCAAGTGAAAACGAGACATGGTACAAAGTCATTCTCCGGTCGTTCACGATTATGTTTCTCGATCAAGATTAGTGGTGACCAAAAAGGTGAGTTGCAACTGATCAACAATCATTGCATGCTTGAGCATGGCCATGCATTTTTTTTTTTTGGTGTCAGCGCCCAATCTTCGAAGGGCCCAGGGATATCTCTCTTTACAGAGGAACAAATTCCTTTGACTACATTGCCTCCATTACAATGGCAGTACTTTACCCAAATACCTCCTTTATAATAGCCAGTTACGGACTACGTTTGAAAGCAGTCAGAATAAAGCAAACCAAAATAGTGAAACACATGCATCTCCGGTCTAAGGATAAAAGATATTATCATCCTAATTTACTCTTGACATGTACCATGAAGTAAGATCAGGTGTGGGTCGTCCAATCACTTGAAACTCTTTTCAAGTATAAGCGAAATATTGTGTCCCTTGTATTCAATCCCATTGAACACTATGACCAATCGTTTCCCTCGTTCTTCGTTCATACTTCCTTCCATGAAGAAGGACCGATCGTGGACTATTTAGAATGTAAAACATTCAAGGAAGTGATAAAACATGCAAAGTTGGAACACAATAATGATTTAAAGAAAGTATTTGCTACACGCGTATCATTAAATCTCCATTTAATAATCAATACATTCAAAAATACAATATTGCTTAATGTTCCCAATAACATAGTAAATACATCGAATACAATAACCAATATACAACTCAAATCAAGACACTAGCAAATCTAATCCCAATAGCACGTGTGTGGGCATCGTGCTTAGCTTGCGACAATGGTTTAGTGAACGGATCTGCCAAATTGCTATCCGTGTGTACTTTGCTGATGACGATGTCTCCATTTTCGACCACGTCCCAGATAAAATGATATTTCCGCGGAATATGCCTCGTGCGTCGATGAGACCTTGGTTCATTTGCTAAAGCAACGACACCCTCGTTGTCACAAAAGATCTCAACAGGGTCGCTGATGCTTTGAACCACTCCCAGATCAAGCAGAAATTTCCTCATCCACACAGCCTCCTTAGCAGCTTCACTGGCCGCAATGTATTCCGACTCGGTAGTGGAATCGGCCACGGTGTCTTGCTTGGAGATCCTCCAGGATATAGCACCGCCGTTTAATAGGAACACGAACCCCAATTGTGATCGGCAGTAATCCCTATCGGTTTGGAAGCTTGCGTCAGAGTAACCCTTTACTCTAAGCTCTTCCTCACCTCCGTACACCAAGAACATCTCCTTAGTCCTCCGAAGATACTTGAGAATGCTCTTCACCGTCGTCCAATGAGCTTCGCCAGGGTTAGCTTCATATCTACTCGTCATGCTCAAGGCACACGATACATCAGGCCTCGTACAAAGCATGGTGTACATGATCGAGCCCACTGCCGAAGCATATGGCACTCGCTTCATTACTTCTCGTTCCTCTGGGGAACTAGGGATTGAGTCTTACTCAATACAAAACCATGTGACATTGGAATGAACCACTTCTTGGAGTCTTCCATCCTAAACCGCTTTAGGACTTTGTGTGACATTCGGCAACAAATTTCCCAGGTTAGCCATTAGAAATTCTAATTTTAAGCCTAGTATGACTAAAAATAGTATTTATGACTTAAATACATCCATAATAATATTAGATTTTGTAGAAATCCCGCCTATATGGTTAGAACCTTCCCGAGCTCGAAAAATCGAATTATTAAAAGTCAAGAATTACAAATCATATACAATAATAATAATAATAACAATAAAAATAATTTAATACATCATAATAAATATAAATAAGTTAAAATATAAAACATATATATAAACTCATCAAAATAATTAAAACTTTGTTAATTAAAATATTTAAACAAAATCACCATTTATACAAATTTATTTAAACTAATTACACATAATTTATAAAAAATAAAAAACTAAAAGAAACCCCCCATCTCTTTTCTCTTGCCTCCTTCTCTTTCCAAGAATCACCACTTGATCTCCCCCATGCTCTATATAAGCCCCCTACTACTCTTCATCATTTCCTTCACCACCACACTCCATCTCTTCTCTTTTCTCTCTTCTTCTTTCACCAACAAAAATCTCCCAAGAACATCCAACTCTTGTTCATCTTATGAAGATCAAACACATAATCAAAGAAAAGAGTTGGTAAGATGATCATAACACACTCATCTCTACTCTTCTACTTTTCTTCTTTTCTTCTTTTTTCTTTCTTCTTTTTTCTTTGATGTTCATCTTATTTCTTTATATATATCTATAATCATGTAAATATAAACATCCTACCAATGTTGTAAGGAGCACATGAAATGTGCATCATCCTACCATTGTTGTATGGAACTTAATCAACTAAAAATCAAGAAAATAAGACTTTGATCATGCATGTGTTTCATCTTAACAAATGTTGTAAGGAACACATAAAATATGTATCATCCTACCATTGTTGTAAGAACACATGGATTATCAAAGCTTAAACTCATACAAGATGATTAATCATGAATATAAACATGTTATATTAAAGTTATGACCCATAAGCAAAAAGAATAATAAATCTGGCAGATTCTGATGCTAGAACTCCCCACTTGTTTTTGTTATATCTGGAGTTCTAGGTATCAAAATCAGTTTATTCGTTTTGCTAATCTTATTTTAAAGTGTTACCTTTCATTTAAACCTGGATTCACTAATTTTCATGAACGTTTGATCCTTCAAACATATTTAAAAAGACCCATATGTTGAATCTGGAAATCTGACAGATTTAGAAGGGTACACTTTAAACGCGTGTAACTTACTCATTATTGGGTCAAAATACATCTAGTTTTTTTTAAACGTTTCATCTCTGAGTCGTGGTTAATTCCCAGTTTGAATCATGTAAAACGAAGGTCGTATGAGCCCCAAACAGACGTTTTAGTAACAACATGTCATCCAGGCACTGATCAGTGGACATCCTATACACATTTAATTATTAAAAATACTAAACATGGATTATAAATTCCTATATATTTACTGGACATTCTAGAAACATGTATTAAGATTATATTAAAATATCAAGCCTTAATATGACTCCTAAATTACAGTTTTTAATTTTTAAAGTTATACTTAAAGAATTGAAAATTCCAGTGAACACTTATGATTTATGGAAAAATAGAGACAACCTTTAACTATTTAATAAATAACTTAACAACAAATAAATAATACAAAATAATAAATAAAATAAGTCTAATAGAGCTACATACCTCTTATATTAGGAAAGGAGCTTCGGTAGGATCAAGAAATCCTTACGAGTGAACACCTTTGCATACCGAGTGAGTATCATAGCCCCTTTTTACCGTATTTCATATTATTTTTGGGGTGAAAGCATGTGTATACGTTTCATGAAAAGTTTATTGCCTATCTTCTTATTTATTTCAAATATTATTTTGAGCACTTATGGTATTATTCTTTGATGTGCTTGGGTGATCGTTGTAAGGCCCTTTCATTGAACATTATTCCTTAACTCCGCTAGTGAGCCGATGGTATTTGTAAGTAGCGCTATTTGGAGATTCCGACGTCTCCCATTTATGGTTGACGAACTATAGATGTACTTTACCACTACTAACGTCATTTAATATAGACGTTAGGTTTATCATGGGCAATTGGTTGTCGGCTAGGTTGGATAATGGCTCAAGCAACAATCATCATAGTCTATTACTACCATGTGCAATGTATTGGGCAATATAATACATCTTCTATCATTATTTCATACTTGGATTTTATTCAAAAACTTCCATCAATTTTTTAAACTTTTCTCATTTAAAAGATATTTTGTGCATATATTAAACCTATAAACTCACCAACTCTAGTAGTTGACCGTTTCCTTTCTTTTACCCGTGCTTTCAGTTGATCGTCGTTAGGTACCTTATGCATACAAACATGATGTGTGGCATCTTCATCTTCATCGTCACGTTTTATAAAAACAATATCTATTTTATTTTCGCATCGTACAAGACAATGTCATTTAATTTTTATTCGATTATGTAACTTTTATTTATCTTTTACCCGAACTACTTATTTTTGTTAAGTCAATATAATGGTTATTGTCTATTTACCTTGTGCGATGATATCTTGTGCTGTGACACCTCGTGTTTCCGCTTTAGCGGGGTGTGACAGATTTGGTATCAGAGCCTAAGGTTATAGAGAATGTTGTTTTCCTTATGGGGGGAAAACACCAACTATAACCAAAGGTTTATAAAAATGATTTTCAAAATAATTTTGTTTAAAATACATCAAGTGTATTGATAATATAATTAAGTTGAGTACCACATTGTTATACCTCAATTAGACAAAGCTTGATCACCTATGTCTAATTTAGCTATGTACGATATGGGACTTAGGTTAGTTATAATAAAAATATACTTAGAAACATTTTTCATTTATTTTCTTTCTGGAGCACGATTATTGTGTGTGCGCATAAGCATGGCATATCATAAGTACTTGCATATATTAGCACACTTAGTAACCAATTTTATATACATCGAAGTCTGTAATGTCATCATTAGGTTGACACACTAAGATTACATATTCTTTATCCATGAAGGTTAGAATAGAAACTTAGTAGGAGAGTCCCCGAGTTTCACGACCTAGTGTATTATCAACACCAACTTCCTGTGAAGCATGTGTTAGGCTCACGGCTAGGAAAAGAGTCCCCTTACCAACGAGAGTAACATCGTGACCTTTTCATTAGGAGGGAGAGAACTGCTGATTTAAGGAGCACATAGAGGTACCCTGAGTAGTAACGGGAACTATCGTAAGGACATTAAGGGTGACACCCAAAGACGAAAGGTGGGTACAAAGCATATCACTAGAATTGAGTATTCATCATACTAGTTTAGACCACTGGCACCATGTCCTATGTAATTTTTTTTTCTATGCTCTCGGAGTCGCAACACCGTGAAGCGTTAAGAGCTGTGGGACTACCATTGCAACAAGGAGGGCCGTGTAGATGATTTAATTATATATGTGCTTCGGAGGATATTTTTTTATAGTGATGGTGAGATTGCTAGTAAGTATGATGGTACGCTAGCGTTGTTTTTAAGGAGATTGAATTAGTGAAAGATTTGGAGTTTCTTTCGATTATTAAACTTGGTGCTTTATTTTGATGATTTTTTTAAACATTAATCACTTGATGTCTTTTAGGAAATCATTTTGGTACTTTTGGGAACTATATGATTGAACATGTGTTGCTTAAATCATGTTATGAAATGTATGATTTTAAAATTTTACATGCATTGCTATATGATTGAACGGGAGTGTTAGTTGTTAGACATTATATCTTAGGATCACCATAACCTAGCTAAGTAGAATTTGTACAAAGGAGAGACCCGAATGTGATTACTAGTATGTTTCTTCTAAACAATTATAATGCATCAATGTTATCTGACTCTAGAATATATAGAAGCTTCGTACCACTAGTTTTTAGGCCAAAGCTCAATCTAAAATTTCAAATATTGAAAGAGGCCTATTTCATGGAATTTGCTAATGGACAAGAATTCAAGACTAGAGATATAATCACTAACTGTACCTTGAACTTAGCTAGCAAAAACTTTAACGTAGACCATACCAATCAAACTACGTAGCTTTGATGTAGTTGTTGGTATGTATTGGCTATCCAAAAATCAAGTTGAAATATTGTTCAGCAAAGATCATTCAAATTCCACTATCACAAGACAAAACGCTTGTCGTATAAGGAGAAAAGACCAGGAAGAACGTCAAGGTGGTATCATGCATGAAAATGCAAAAATATTTAGGAAAGGACTATATCGCATTCTTCGTGCACGTTGTAGAAACGGAGGTTCAAGAAAAGCACATTCACGATTTTCCAATTGTTCGGGATTCTCCCAAGGTGTTTTCGGATGAAATACCTGGATTACCCTTAGTTAGACAAGACAAATTTGGATTGATTTAATCCTTGGAGCCGCGCCCGTAGTAAAGGATCCATATCAGTTAGCCCCGTTGGAAATGTAGGAATTGTTTGCACATCTTCAAGAGCTACTCGACAAAGGAATTATTCGACCAAGTACCTCACCATAGGGAGCCCTAGATCTATTCGTCAAAAAGAAAGATGGATTGCTGCAAATGTGCATCGACTATAGGGAACTCAACATATTGACCATCCAAAATCAATACCCTCTTCCTCGAATCGATGACATGTTCGACCAACTTGAAGGCGCCAACTATTTTTTAACAATCGATCTTCGCTCGGGATATCACCAGTTGAGAGTTCGCGAAGAAGACGTCCCTAAGACCGCCTTTAGAACCCGCTATGGACATTATGAGTTCTTAGTACTTAGTTATGCCTTTTGGGTTGACTAATGCTCCAGCAGTTTTTATGGACTTAATGAATAGGGTATGTAGACCATATTTAGATAAGTTTGCAATAGTGTTCATAGACGACATTCTCATCTATTCACGACACAAGGAAGATCATGAGCAGCATTTGAAATTAATCTTAACACTACTCAAGGACCAGAAGTTGTATGCCAAATTCTCCATGTGTGAATTTTGGATCCAAGAAGTACACTTCCTTGGTCATGTAGTTAATTCAAACGGAATTCATGTCGATCAAACAAAGATTGAAGCAATCAAAAAGTGGGAAGCACCAAAGACGCCAACCGATATTCGACAATTTTTGGGTTTGGCAGGATATTATAGGCGATTCATCGAAAACTTTTCACGCGTGGCTCAACCATTAACGACTCTGACTCAGAAGGATGAGAAATTCATTTGGGGAGATAAGCAAGAAGAAGCCTTTCAAACCTTAAAGCAGAAGCTATGCAACGCACCTATCTTGGCATTGCCAACTGGATCAGAAAACTTTGTGGTGTATTGCGACGCATCACACCAAGGGTTGGGATGTGTTTTAATGCAAAAAGACAAAATTATCGCCTACGCTTCGAGACAATGGAAGGTTCATGAGAAAAACTACACTACTCTTGATTTGGAGCTAGGAGCGGTAGTGTTTGCACTCAAAATATGGAGACACTATTTATATGGCACCAAGTGTACCGTTTACAATGACCATAAGAGTCTCCAGCATATTTTTTATCAAAAGATGCTCAATATGAGACAAAGGCGATGGGTAGAACTACTCAATGATTACGATTGCGAAATCAAATATCACCCAGGCAAGGCCAATGTGGTTGCCGACGCGTTGAGTAGGAAGGAAAGAGTAAAACCAACGCGAGTACGAGCATTAGGAGTTGTTGTGCAAACCAGTCTGAAAGGAAGGATCCTCGAAGCTCAGGAGCAAGCATTAAAAACACAAAATCTAAAAGAGGAAAACCTCTGTCATTTGGAGCACAGATTCGAGATTGGAACTGATGGAGTACGTTACTTCGAAAAGAAGGTTTGGATACCCAAGGCGAATAACATACGGTTAACGATATTGGATGAGGCACATAAGTCTAAGTATTCTATTCATCCCGGAGCCGATAAAATATACAAGGACTTGAAGGAATACTATTGGTGGCCCGGAATGAAGAAGGATGTCGCCCTATACGTGGGGAAATGTTTAACTTGTGCAAGAATTAAGGCAGAACATCAGAAACCCTCTGGATTACTGTAGCAACCGGAAATCCTGGAATGGAAATGGGAACAGATAACTATGGATTTTGTGACTAAGTTACCCCGATCCGCTAAAGGGTACGATTCCATCTGGGTAATAGTAGACCGGCTTACAAAGTCAGCACATTTCCTTCCCATTCGTGAAGATTACAAGATGGAAAAGCTGGAACGAATCTACATAAATGAGATCGTCATGCGTCATGGAGTGCCCATCTCTATCATCTCGGATAGGGATAGTCGCTTCACTTCCCGATTTTGGCAATCACTTCAGAAAGCACTGGGAACGCAAGTCAATTTAAGCACCTCTTACTACCCCCAAATAGACGGTCAATCGGAAAGAACTATTCAAACACTAGAGGATATGCTACATGCTTGTGTGTTCGATTTTGGCGGAAGCTGGGACTCGCATTTGCCACTGCTTGAATTTTCATACAATAATAGTTATCACACCAGTATCCGTGTTTGCACACTATGAAGAACTGTATGGACGCAAATGTAGATCCGCGCTCAGCTGGTTGGAAATCGGAGACCGATAATTGTCCAGACCAGACGTCGTACAGGAAACCACTGATAAGATAAAGATTATCAGGGAAAGGCTCAAAACCGCTAGGGACCGACAAAAGAGCTACGCCGACAATCGCAGAAAACCCCTAGAGTTTCAAGTTGGCGATAAATTTCTACTAAAGATATCACCTTGGAAAGGCATAGTGCGTTTTGGGAAAAAAGAACAAGTTAAGTCCCAGGTACGTTGGGCCATTCGAGATAATCGAAAGGAATGGACCGGTAGCCTACAAGCTAAAACTGCGACAAGAACTGAGCGCAATCCATGACACGTTCCATGTATCGAATTTAAAGAAATGCCAAACGGAGGAAACCTTAGTCTTACCCTTAAAAGATGTGCAAGTTGATGACCGGTTGCACTTTGTGGAAGAACCAATAGAAATCCTTGACCGGGAGGTCAAAAGACTAAGGAGAAGCAAGATCCCCATCTTAAAAATTCGTTGGAACTCAAGGCACGGGCCTGAATAAACTTGGGAGCGAGAGATTATATGAAACTCAAATATCCGCACCTCTTCGTCAAAAAGCAAGTCCAGGACATCAACGATTAATTTCGGGACGAAATTCTTTTAATCAGGGGAGACTGTGACATTCGGCAACAAATTTCCCAGGTTAGCCATTAGAAATTCTAATTTTAAGCCTAGTATGACTAAAAATATCCATAATAATATTAGATTTCGTAGAAATCCCGCCTATATGGTTAGAACCTTCCCGAGCTCGAAAAATCGAATTATTAAAAGTCGAGAATTACAAATCATATACAATAATAATAATAATAATAACAATAAAAATAATTTAATACATCATAATAAATATAAATAAGTTAAAATATAAAACATATATATATATATAAACTCATCAAAATAATTAAAACTTTGTTAATTAAAAGATTTAAACAAAATCACCATTTATACAAATTTATTTAAACTAATTACACATAATTTATAAAAAATAAAAATATAAAAGAAACCCCCCATCTCTTTTCTCATGCCTCCTTCTCTTCCCAAGAATCACCACTTGATCTCCCCCATGCTCTATATAAGCCCCCTACTACTCTTCATCATTTCCTTCACCACCACACTCCGTCTCTTCTCTTTTCTCTCTTCTTCTTTCACCAAAAAAAATCTCCCAAGAACATCCAACTCTTGTTCATCTTGTGAAGATCAAACACATAATCAAAGAAAAGAGTTGGTAAGATGATCATAACACACTCATCTCTACTCTTCTACTTTTCTTCTTTTCTTCTTTTTTCTTTCTTCTTTTTTCTTTGATGTTCATCTTATTTCTTTATATATATCTATAATCATGTAAATATAAACATCCTACCAATGTTGTAAGGAGCACATGAAATGTGCATCATCCTACCATTGTTGTATGGAACTTAATCAACTAAAAATCAAGAAAATAAGACTTTGATCATGCATGTGTTTCATCTTAACAAATGTTGTAAGGAACACATAAAATGTGTATCATCCTACCATTGTTGTAAGAACACATGGATTATCAAAGCTTAAACTCATACAAGATGATTAATCATGAATATAAACATGTTATATTAAAGTTATGACCCATAAGCAAAAAGAATAATAAATCTGGCAGATTCTGATGCTAGAACTCCCCACTTGTTTTTGTTATATCTGGAGTTCTAGGTATCAAAATCAGTTGATTCGTTTTGCTAATCTTATTTAAAAGTGTTACCTTTCATTTAAACCTGTATTCACTAATTTTCATGAACGTTTGATCCTTCAAACATATTTAAAAAGACCCATATGTTGAATCTGGAAATCTGAAAGATTTAGAAGGGTACACTTTAAACACGTGTAACTTACTCATTCTTGGGTCAAAATACGTCTAGTTTTTTTTAAACGTTTCATCTTTGAGTCGTGGTTAATTCCCAGTTTGAATCATGTAAAACGAAGGTCGTATGAGCCCTAAACAGATGTTTTAGTAACAACATGTCATCCAGGCACTGATCAGTGGACATCCTATACACTTTTAATTATTAAAAATACTAAACATGGATTATAAATTCCCATATATTTACTGGACATTCTAGAAACATGTATTAAGATTATATTAAAATATCAAGCCTTAATATGACTCTTAAATTACAGTTTTTAATTTTTAAAGTTCAACTTAAAGAATTGAAAATTCCAGTGAACACTTATGATTTATGGAAAAATAGAGACAACCTTTAACTATTTAATAAATAAGTTAACAACAAATAAATAATAAAAAATAATAAATAAAATAAGTCTAATAGAGCTACATACCTCTTATATTAGGAAAGGAGCTTCGGTAGGATCAAGAAATCCTTACGAGTGAACACCTTTGCATACCGAGTGAGTATCATAGCCCCTTTTTACCGTATTTCATATTATTTTTGGGGTGAAAGCATGTGTATACGTTTCATGAAAAGTTTATTGCCTATCTTCTTATTTATTTCAAATATTATTTTGAGCACTTATGGTATTATTCTTTGATGTGCTTGGGTGATCGTTGTAAGGCCCTTTCATTGAACATTATTCCTTAACTCCGCTAGTGAGCCGATGGTATTTGTAAGTAGCGCTATTTGGAGATTCCGACATCTCCCATTTATGGTTGACGAACTATAGATGTACTTTACCACTACTAACGTCATTTAATATAGGCGTTAGGTTTATCATGGGCAATTGGTTGTCGGCTAGGTTGGATAATGGCTCAAGCAACAATCATCATAGTCTATTACTACCATGTGCAATGTATTGGGCAATATAATACATCTTCTATCATTATTTCATACTTGGATTTTATTCAAAAACTTCCATCAATTATTTAAACTTTTCTCATTTAAAAGATATTTTGTGCATATATTAAACCTATGAACTCACCAACTCTAGTAGTTGACCGTTTCCTTTCTTTTACCCGTGCTTTCAGGTGATCGTCGTTAAGTACCTTATGCATACAAACATGATGTGTGGCATCTTCATCTTCATCGTCACGTTTTATAAAAACAATATCTATTTTATTTTCGCATCGTACAAGACAATGTCATTTAATTTTTATTCGATTATGTAACTTTTATTTATCTTTTACCCGAACTACTTATTTTTGTTAAGTCAATATAATGGTTATTGTCTATTTACCTTGTGCGATGATATCTTGTGCTGTGACACCTCGTGTTTCCGCTTTAGCGGGGTGTGACACTTTGTGAACATATGGATTTAGAACCAACATTCATGATTGATCTATTACTTTGCAAGCACACGCTTGTCTCATATATGCCACGACATGGATGTGCTTTAAAATAAAATAAATCATTCTTAAAGCATGAAATAATTCCATTAGAGAAATAAAAATTAAATCCATCGTCAACAAGTGCATAAAATGATAAAATGTTTCTTGCCACGCAGCGCGAATAAGATACATTTAATAAAGTAATAAATAAGCCGGATGGAAAGGCGAGGTCCACGCTCCCTATCTTCTCAACCGGGACAACCGCCTTGTTTCCCATGATGAGATCCAACTCCCCATCAACCAAGTCCCTACTTCTTCTTAGTACCTACACATTATTAACTATGTAAGTACCACACCCGGTGTCCAAGACCCAAGTGTTAGAAGTAGAAGTGTTATGGAGTTCAATCATATACATACCGGAGGCGCCTTGTCCCTTGGCGCGAAGCCTCTTGAGCTCCTCCATGTACTTGGGGCAACTACGCCGGTAGTGTCCCTTCTCCCAAGAAGCAGGTAGCCTCTTCCGGTGAGGGGGCTATAGGTGGGGGTTCCTTCCCCTTCGTCTCCGACACCGGGAGTGGTTTGGGCTTGGGAGTTGCCACCTTCGCCTTCCCCTTTCCCTTGCCTTTGGATCTTGAAGCGGGTCGCTTCCTCTTAGCACCACCCTCGTGGATGGCTAGGACGGGTGCGGAGGTAGATGGCTTTGCCTTCGCCATGTTAGACTCGGCGGTCTTCAACATGCCGTGCAACTCCATCAAGGACTTGTCCATGTTATGCATATGGTAGTTCACAATGAACGGACCATATGCTTGAGGCAAAGATTGGAGGATAATATCCGTAGCCAACTCTTTCCCCATTGGAAAGCCTAACCTCTCGAGCTGGTCCACGTATTGTTTCATACGAAGCACGTGGGACCTCACGTTCCCGCCCTCCTGCATCCGGCACCCTATAAAGGCCTTGACACACTCGTAGAGTTCTTGCCTCGCTTGCTGCTGGAACATTTCCTTTAGCTGCGAGATCATGTCAAAAGCACCAACGTCCTCGAATTGCCTAGCAACTCGGAACTCATGGTCGTCAACATGAGGCAAGTCACCTCATTAGTGTCTTTAAGGCGCTTCTCATAAGCATCCTTAATGGCCCGCGTAGCGGTGGTAGCAGGAGCCTTCGGAAGAGGTTCCTCTAGGACGTACAACTTGCTTTCATGGCGCAAGACAATTCTCAATTGCCTATGCCAATCCATAGAGTTTACGCCTATGAGTTTCTCTTTCTCCAAAAATGGACGGAGAGACATGTGTGTCGCGGTGTTGCTTGTAGATGCCATCTAAAAGAAGGCAAAGCACACAAAAAGGTTAGTTCGACATATTTTAATCCTTGTTAAGTAATTACCCAGTAGTTTAACACTTATTTTTAACAAGGGCTAAGAACCCAACATAACTTCACTACATGACGGGTTTACCGCGGATCACTTCGTGAAGGTATTTATGCCGGTAAATGCTTTACCAATTGCAATCCGTGATTACAACTCTTAGGCACTTGCGGGATCCATCGGTACTCATAGCACCGGTTTGGCATGTTTGATCCCTTCCCACACCGATTCCTCAATAAGCCGCTTTGATAACTCAGTATAGGCACGACAATTATCAAGGCGTATTAAATTGGAATTGCAAATCGTCCAACAAGATACACGATGACGCCCTTGACAATAATTGGCTCGTGCTAAGCTCGACAACCAAAGATTTCAAGACGCCACACGCACCTTCCACGCAAGTCCACGTGGAACAACTCGTGCTAAGCTCGACAATTGTCCCATGCTTCATTAGATTCAGGTGGTGTCATCTTTTGGATGGCGTGTGATTTACGTTTTTATGAAAAACGGGACTTTTGTTTTTCTGGTTAAAAACCTCTTTTCGTTTTGATTAACAAATAAGTGACAAAACGCATTTTTTACCAATTGAACATAAACACTTTATATTCGTTTGTTAATCATGTGAGCGAGCGGGGTTTGTTAACCAATTAAGGAAAACTATATAGTTTTATTATTTTTCAAAAGATTTTCTAGCATGCGAAGATCCTACAACCACGCAAGAAAATAAATAAATAAAACTACACAACCACGCATACAAAACCGATTTGAGCCAACCTAAGTGTTCCCCGGTGAGCCAACCGAAGAACTAAGTCTACTAAGGACAAACAATCCAAGACTTGGTGGCGTGCTCCCACTCGATCCCGTGCCACCGGATCCGAGATAGCCGAGACGTCTCCCAAGACTCCCGTTGGTCCCTCCGGTCTTCTCTTCTCATTACATACATAATTTTAAAGAGAAATGGCATGCATGCCACACAATCTATTCTATGCTAATATACAAATTACAAAGAATAAATACTTTGGCGTGCAAGCCACAAATAAATAAATCATTACAAACCGGATTAAATAAATTATTACAAACCAAATGTGGTACAAACCACCAAATGAATGAACAACAAATAAAGCAACCAAACAACCACACAAAGGTCTAGGCTCAAACCGGTGCTCACAAAAACGAAACAACCACAAAGCATGGTGTGCCACACCAAACCATGCAAAAAACAATATTCCAATTAAGTTTATTCAAAAACTAAAGGCACAAGAACAAACCTTGTACATATGCATTAGGATTCCAAACACTTTGAAATCCATATTCATATATACACAATTTACATGTATGCATGTGTGCATTTTATGCCAAAACCACCCAATACATACATATAAAAGAACTAGGAAACTATGGGGCTTAATCTACAAGGCTAAACAGCTTAAAATGATTATGGAAACACCAAAATCAAATGCTAAAATCCATATCAAGTTTTCTTTTTCAAAAAGGCCAAAAATAGCCTGTTCACGACGCCTTCACGAGCTAGTGCTCTTCACGGGCCCTCACGGGCCGTGAAGGCAGTACACTCCACGTCTCGTGAAACAGTTTAAAAACCTTTCACGACCACCACCCCACGAGACTGGTCGTGTGGTCTTCACGACCTGTGAAGCAAGCTACACGGCCTGTGAAGACCTTCTGGACAGAATGTCCAAAATCAAAAATATGGATTTTCAAGCCACAAAGGTGCATGCATCTTACAAGTATGGCTCTGATACCACTGTTGGTATTCCATGGGGATCATAGCACGCAACGGAAGCAACAAAAACACACAAAACGATCCCATGATTTCCCAATGGTGGTGAAAACTTGTAAGAAGCTACATGCAACCAAAACAAGAACAAGGAGAAGAGGGAGATAAAATCATACCCTTGAAGACTTTGATTAAAAGCTGGAACAAATCGGACTTGGGATGAATACTTGAAACAAGAGGCTCCAAGCTCCAATGAAGTCTACACCAAGCTAATTCACCAACTTCCCTTATACTAGCAAGCCAAAACCAAACCAAGAACACTTGTTTGATTTCTGGAACAGCACTTGAACACCAAGAACACACACACTCACAATGGTCTCTTCCAACTCTCTAGCTAAAACTCACCAATATGTGTGTATGTATGCAATATGGTCCAAGAATGAAACAAGGAACAAATGAAGCCTCTTTTAAAGACCAAATCTCTGCTTCAATTGCTCCAGGGTCGGACTTAATGGCACAAGATCATTGGACCAAGAAGATGGTCTAATAAAATGCAAGTGTCACTTAGAATTCTGCCTTCACGAATTCTACACGGGCTCTTAGCCGTGAAGAATTAGTGCGCCACGACCGGCCATTAATCCTCCACGAGCCGTGCCGCGCCGTGCAAGAATCGTGAGGGTTGTGCCTTCACGACCTCCTTCACGGGCCGTGTAGGGTCGTGAAGCCCCAGGGTTTCACGAACCATGCGGCCCACGAGAGGACTCGTGGACACGACCTGCTTTACGACCCGTGGAGCATCCTTCACGGTCGTGAAGCCTTGGTCAACTGGAATTTGACCATTTTGACCCTTTCACTTTTATTAGGCTGTCGGAGTGGAAACTTGGTGTGTGACCCAATAGGCCCGCGCTTCATTGGCAGTGATGCCGGCCTACGTGTGTCGGTGGGCAGATTCCAACAATATCAACAGAGGAAGACATTGAACTCACAAACCGTTTAAATGAGTTCTTTCCTCCAATTCAAAACCCCCGTGGAATAAGATGGACACAATCTCATCCCGAATCTCAAATTATAGGAAATGTTCAAGATAGGGTAAGGACTCGTTCTGCAATGGCAAATGAGTGCCTTTATTCTAGTTTCCTATCCATGATTGAACCCACCAAAGTCCCTGATGCTTTACAAGATGCAGATTGGGTCATTGCAATGCAAGAAGAACTTAACCAGTTTGAAAGACTCAATGTTTGGACATTGGTACCACTTCCAGAGGATAAATCAGGGGTTGGTACCGAGTGGATTTTTAAGAACAAACGGGATTCCGACGGAATATTGGTTAGAAACAAAGCTAGGCTGGTTACTAAGGGTTACAACCAATAGGAGGGAATAGACTATGATGAAACATTTGCTCCTATAGCTAGGATAAAAGCAATAAGACTATTCTTAGCCTACGCTGCCTACAAAAGCTTTAAGGTTTTTCAAATGGATGTCAAGAAAACATTCTTAAATGGTATCATCAAGGAGGAGGTTTATGTGTCTCAGCCAGCTGGCTTCGTCAATCCCAAATTCCCACAACATGTTTATATTCTAGACAAAGCCTTATATGTACTAAAACAAGCCCCGGGAGCTTGGTATGATATCCTGTCTGAATATTTGTTGAGTGAGGGATACATCAAAGGAAAAATGACACCACTTTATTCACAAAAGCCAAAGAAAAGGATTTAATCTTAGTACAAATTTATGTGGATGATATCATTTTTGGTCCAACAAACCCAACATATAGTGATGACTTTGCACATACTATGCAAAATCGTTTTCAAATGGGTATGATGGGAGAGATGAATTTCTTTCTCGGATTACAAGTGAAACAGCTAAGTCATGGCATTTTCATCGGTCAATCCAAGTACATTAAAGACTTGTTGAAGTATTATGACATGCTTAGTTGTTCTTCACTATCTACCCCTATGTCTTCATAAACTAAACTTTCTACTAATCTTGAGGGAAAAGCACCTGATTTAAAAACTTATCGGGGTACGATTGGCTCATTACTGTATATAACGGCTAGTAGGCCAGATATAATGTTCTCTACATGCTTATGTGCTAGATTTTAGGCTAATCCAAAGGAATCACATCTGCTGGCAGTCAAAAGAATATTCAAGTATCTCTAGGGTATTCCTGATCTAGGTCTATGGTATCCAAGGGATTCTACTCTATAGTTATATGCCTATTCAGATGCCGACTATGCTTGTTGCATGCTTGATAGAAAGAGCACATATGGCAGTGCACACTTTTTGGGTGATCGGTTAGTGTGTTGGGCTTCTAAGAAACAAAATTCCGTCTTTACTTCAACTGCTGAGGCTGAATATGTTGCTGCTGGAATATGTTGCTCTCAAAGTTTGTGGGTTAGGACTCAGCTTTCTGACTTTGGCCTAAACTATGACAAGATACCTTTACTGTGTGATTCACAATCTACCATTGCCATCTCATGCAATCCAGTTCACCACTCAAAGACCAAACACATTGACTTCAATATGTCAAAACTGATGATCAACTGGCTGATATGTTTACTAAACCATTAGACGAATCTCGTTTTAATGAGTTAGTATCTAAATTGGGTATGTTGAATTATAAAGTCTGAATATCAGTCATTTGTTTTGAGTAGGTAGTTCACTTTATTTGTTCATGTTGCAGATATAAGAAAGCATAATTTGAGGGGGAGTGTCAATCATCCGTACAAGTTACGCATGCTTGTAGGGGGAGAAAATAATTAAAACATTTCAAAAATCAAAAAAAATACCAAAAACATTCACAAAACAGAAAAAATACCAAAAACATATGCAAAATTCAAGAAAATATCAAAAATATGTGTTTTTATTTCTTTCAAAATTGAAAAATACAAAAATATTTTATTCACTTCGAATTCATTCAAGCGCCTTCTTAGGATTTAATTCGAAGTCAGTGGACTTCGAATACGAAATCATCAATTCCAAGTTCACTTCGAGCGCATTTACTAGCATCAATTCGAAGCTAGTAGACTTCAAACTCTAAACAGTGTATTTTCAATACACTTCAAGTGCACATGAACAGCATTGAACGAAACAAAATAAAATCACTTCGAGTTCGAAGCCTTCACACTTCAAAGTCAAAGCCTATGGACTTCGAGCTCAACAGTGGTCCTCTAGACCACTTCGAGCGTGTTTTTCACCTTCAAAGTATTCACACTTTGAACTCGAAGCCTCTTGGACTTCGAAGCCAACAGTGGTTGTCAAGACCACATCGAGCGCGGTTTTACCTCTCGAATCCTTTGGACTTTGAGCGTGTAATTTTTGAAAAGTTACCGTTGCAATAATTTTCTATAAATAGGTGGCATTTCTATTATTTACGCTTTCTAACTTTCCAAACTTACGAGAATTACCGGTTATGTATTTTGTAAATCTTACTCATTGTTGCTGCCAAAATTTCAATTTTTGTGATAAACTTGGTTACTTACTCAAGGTATACATCAAATAAGTAACAAATCATGTTTAAATGCACAAAAACAAAGCTTGCACTATATAACTCGGAAGTCACCTTTTCAAACTTCAAATTTTTTGTTCGACAATCAAACAATGATGTTAATGTAAATTTGGTTTGCGATGGGGCTTAGGAACACAAGAACAAGGTTTTTATCAAAGAAAAACTTACAAAATTCGAAATGTGTTCTTCGAGTGGTTGAAGATTGGGCTTGATTTCATTTTTGGCCTAGATCCTCATGTTATAGATCAAATGAGAAAAATTTCAGTGTTATAAAAGTGTTTAGATACATGTATTCATTGAAAACATGTATCAAGATACATTTTTACTCATCAAAAATACCACTTCATCAATGAAGGACTTTTGGGTGTTATACAATTTTTCTACAGAGTTGACCACTTTTTCAAAGTTTGATTCAAAATGAATGTTTTGAATTCAATAAATGTTAAAGTGCTTCACAGTTGAATGCTTTGACTTCACAAGTCAATACATTTCATTGATTTATTCGTCAAAGTTCAGCTATCTAACCTATTGGCTATTCTTACAGGATTAATCATGGCTATGAAAGATGAATCTGTCTCATATCGTTCTTCGACAGCTAGCTAATCCCATAACCCTAAATATCAACTCCTTCCCCGAAATCAATTTCTTTCTGTGGTCACCCATGACAATAACCACTTCATAAACCTGGATAATTTCCGAACCCTAACTTTCTCATTATCACCGAATTACTACGTGTCCACCCATTAAACCATGCTCTCACCTTTGATCCATCTAC
Source organism: Dittrichia graveolens (assembly GCA_038502395.1). Taxonomy (NCBI): domain Eukaryota; kingdom Viridiplantae; phylum Streptophyta; class Magnoliopsida; order Asterales; family Asteraceae; genus Dittrichia; species Dittrichia graveolens. The sequence continues at coordinate 58,045,968 of JARJIL010000003.1, forward strand.
TTCTGGAACTCATGTTCCTGAATTTTATGTGCAACAATTCTGGCACACAGTCCACACGCATACGAATCCCGACTCTAGTCGCCTGTCTATTCGTGGTGACGTAGACCACTTCACCCTTAACATCACCGCAAGCCGACTCAGGGAAATCCTTAGGCTCCCTACTGCCAGGAGCATGTCTCCTCTCCTTGACTTTCAGGAGATGCCTGATGAGACTACTGCCCTTGCAGGCATTCAAGCTATGGGTTATATTGGGGACTTACCTCTTCGTTCCCACTTCAAAAGAGCCAACCTTCATCCCATGTACTATACCTTCCTAACCGTTCTTCAACGTTGCCTCACCCCTAAACACACTTGCTATGAATACCCCAACTCAAATTAAATCAAACTCATCTATGTTGCGGCTAATCACCTACATATCGATTATGCCACTTTAATTTTTCTTGATCTTGTGCAGCAGGTGGAGGGCAAACTCTCAGATCTTAAGAGAGCGAAGGGCAGATTTCTGCCATATCAACTATTTTTTTCCGATGATGGTCCAATTTGCAATGGATAGAAATGAGGAGATACCTCGAAGGCCAAATCATGATGCTATTCGGCCAAAACAGTTCCTGTATGTGAATCTTCTTAATGTTGATCATCCTATTCAACCACAATCATTCCCGGTGTCTCTACTGGACCTTTGTGCTCAAAATGAAATTGTGAGATTATATAGGCAGAGCGTAGGTCTAGGCCCTATGGAGCAACTAGAGTCAGTTGCACCTACCGCAGGGCCAGTAGCACAACGTGAGGATATAGTACATAGGCCTCACACTTCCACGGGGGAAGCTAAGAGGGAAGTGTTGAGAGTGAAAACCATTGAGAGGGGTGGTGAAGAGGATGTCGGTGAAACACACAATGAGGGAGGGTCGGAGTATGACCCTGCACATATCAAAGCCATGATTAACTCATTCTCCAATGTACTGCCTGAACCCGAACAAATGCCGAAATCTCACGAATTGCAATTGGTAAAGCGTTTACCGGCCTAAATACCTTCACGAAGTGATCCACGGTAAACCCGTCATGTAGTGAAGTTATGTTGGCTTCTTAGCCCTTGTTAAATTTAAGCGTTAAACTATTGGGTAATTATTTAACAAGGATTAAAATATGTCGAACTAACCTTTTGTGTGCTTTGCCTTCTTTTAGATGGCATCTACAAGCAACACCGCGACACACATTTCACTCCGTCCATTTTTGGAAAAAGAGAAACTCGTAGGCGTAAACTTTATGGATTGGCTTAGGCAATTGAGAATTGTCTTACGCCATGAAAGTAAGTTGTACGTCCTAGAGGAACCTCTTCCGGGGGCTCCTGCTACCACCGCTACGCGGGCCATTAAGGATGCTTATGAGAAGCACCTTAAAGACACCAATGAGGTGACTTGCCTCATGTTGACGACCATGAGTTCCGAGTTGCAAAGGCAATTCGAGGACGTTGGTGCGTTTGATATGATCTTGTAGCTAAAGGAAATGTTCCAACAGCAAGCGAGGCAAGAACTCTACGAGTGTGTCAAGGCCTTTGTGGGGTGTAGGATGCAAGAGGGCGGGAACGTAAGCTCCCACGTGCTTCGAATGAAGCAATACGTGGACCAGCTCGAGAGTTTGGGCTTTCCTATGGGGAAAGAGTTGGCTATGGAAATTATCCTCCAATCTTTGCCTCAAGCATATGGTCCATTCATTGTGAACTACCATATGCATAACATGGATAAGTCCTTGATGGAGTTGCACGGCATGTTGAAGACCGCCGAGTCTAACATGGCCAAAGCGAAGCCATCAACCTCCGCACCCGTCCTAGCCATCCATGAGGGTGGTTCTAAGAGGAAGCGGCCCGCTTCAAACTCCAAGGGCAAAGGAAAGGGGAAGGCAAAGGTGGCAACACCCAAGCCCAAGCCACTCCCGGCACCGGAGCCGAAGGGGAAGGAACCCGCTCCTATAGCCCCCTCACCGGAAGAGGCCACCTGCTTCTTCTGCAGGGAGAAGGGACACTACCGGCGTAGTTGCCCCAAGTACACGGAGGAGCTCAAGAGGCTTCGCGCCAAGGGACAAGGCGCCTCCGGTACGTATATGATTGAACTCCATAACACTTCTACTTCTAACGTTTGGGTCTTGGACACCGGGTGTGGTACTCACATAGTTAATAATGTGCAGGTACTAAGAAGAAGTAGGGACTTGGTTGATGGGGAGCTGGATCTCATCATTGGAAACAAGGTGGTTGTCCCGGTTGAGAAGATAGGGAGCGTGGACCTCGCCTTTCCATCCGGCTTATTTATTACTTTACTAAATGTATCTTATTCGCCCAGCGTGGCAAGAAACATTTTATCATTTTATGCACTTGTTGACGATGGATTTGACTTTAATTTCTCTAATGGAATTATTTCATGCTTTAAAAATAATTTATATTATTTTAAAGCACATCCATGTCGTGGCATATATGAGACAAGTGTATGCTTGCAAAGTAATAGATCAATCATGAATGTTGGTTCTAAATCCAAATATGATTTGGATAAGTTATCTTTATGGCATGGTCGTTTGGGCCACATAAACAAGAAACGCATCGCCAAGCTCCAAGCGGATGGGATCTTGGAATCATTTGACCATGGGTCGGATGATGTATGCGAATCTTGTTTATTGGGCAAAATGACCAAAGCACCCTTCACCGGCGTTTGTGAGAGGGGCAAAGACTTGTTGGACATCGTTCACACGGATGTGTGTGGTCCGTTCAAGCATGTCACTAGGGATAACTCAAGGTACTTCGTAACCTTTACCGATGATTTTACTAGGTATGGGTATGTCTACTTGGTGAGACAAAAGTCGGAAACCTTTGAGGTTTTCAAGACTTTCAAAAACGAAGTTGAGAACCAATTGGGTAAGCGAATTAAGATGCTCAGATCGGATCGTGGTGGTGAGTATCTAAGTTCCGAATTCCGTGACTATCTAAAAGATTGTGGAATTGTTTCGCAATTGACACCTCCTAGGACACCACAATTAAATGGTATCGCTGAGAGGAGGAACCGGACATTATTGGATATGGTTCGGTGTATGATGAGTTGTACGGATGTACCCATTAGCTTTTGGGGCTATGCATTGGAAACGGCTGTTAGAATCCTTAACCTCGTACCAACTAAGAAGGTAAGGAAGACACCCTTTGAGATGTGGCATGGAAAGGTTCCATCGCTTTCATATCTAAAGTTTTGGGGTTGTCCTGCATACGTGAGACGTGAGGTAGAGGACAAATTGAAACCCCGAGCCGAGAGGTGTTTGTTCATTGGATATCCTGCCGGGTCTATGGGATATTTGTTTTACAAACCGTCCGAGAACAAGGTATTTGTTGCTCAGAGGGCCGTCTTTCTTGAAAGAGAGATGCTATCTAAAGACGCTAGTGGGAGAAAGGTAGGTCTTGAAGAGATTCAAGAACCCTCCAATGACCAACCTGAAGTTGGCACTAGCTCACAAGATGATTCTCAGCACGGCGCTGCTGGAGAACCTGACACGGATCCTTTACCTCTTAGAAGATTCTGTAGGAGTCGCAACGAGCCAGAGAGATATGGGTTTCTCATGTCTGAGGGCTGCGACCTAGTGGTGGATCATGATGAACCATCATCTTATCGGAACGCCGTGGTGGGCCCTGAGTCCGCTAGGTGGAAAGAGGCTATGGAATCCGAGATGCAATCTATGTCAGATAACCAAGTCTGGGATTTAGTAGATCCGATACCCAGGTGTAGACCCATAGGGTGCAAAAGGGTCTTTAAGAAAAAGACTGGCATAGATGGAGAGGTAGACACCTTCAAAGACCGATTGGTGCCAAAGGGTTTCACGCAAACTCATGGTGTAGACTATGATGAAACCTTTTCCCCGGTGGCTATGTTGAAGTCTATCCGGATACTTATGGCAATTGCCGCATTTCATGATTATGAGATTTGGCAAATGGATGTAAAAACCGCGTTCCTTAATGGGACACTAAGCGAGGAGGTCTATGTGACTCAACCAGAGGGTTTTAAACATGCCAAGCATCCGGATAAAGTCTACAAGCTTAAGAAGTCCATTTATGGACTTAAGCAAGCATCGCGCAGTTGGAACCTGTGCTTTGATGAGAAAGTCAAAGAGTTTGGCTTTTCAAAAAGCAAGGATGAGCCATGCGTATATGTCAGGGCTAGTGGGAGCATAGTTATGTTCCTAGTCTTGTATGTCGATGACATACTCCTCATTGGAAACGATGTCCCGACCCTTCAAGGTGTAAAAACTTGGTTAGGGAATTTTTTTTCAATGAAGGATCTAGGAGATGCGACTTATATTCTTGGGATCAAAATCTATAGAGATAGATCCAAGAGGCTTATTGGGCTTAGCCAAAGTACATATGTTGACAAAGTCCTAAAGCGGTTTAGGATGGAAGACTCTAAGAAGGGGTTCATTCCAATGTCACATGGTTTGGTATTGAGTAAGACTTAATCCCCTAGTTCCCCAGAGGAACGGGAAGTAATGAAGCGAGTGCCATATGCTTCGGCTGTGGGCTCGATCATGTACGCCATGCTATGTACAAGGCCTGATGTATCGTGTGCCTTGAGCATGACGAGTAGATATCAAGCCAACCCTGGCGAAGCTCATTGGACGGCGGTGAAGAGCATTCTCAAGTATCTTCGGAGGACGAAGGAGATGTTCTTAGTGTACGGAGGTGAGGAAGAGCTTAGAGTAAAGGGTTACTCTGATGCAAGCTTCCAAACCGATAGGGATGACTGCCGATCACAATCGGGGTTCGTGTTCCTATTAAATGGCGGTGCTATATCCTGGAGGAGCTCCAAGCAAGACACCGTGGCCGATTCCACTGCCGAGTCGGAATACATTGCGGCCAGTGAAGCTGCTAAGGAGGCCGTATGGATAAGGAAATTTCTGCTTGATCTGGGAGTGGTTCCAAGCATCAGCGACCCTGTTGAGATCTTCTGTGACAATGAGGGTGCCGTTGCTTTAGCAAAGGAACCAAGGTTTCATCGACGCACGAGGCATATTCCGCGGAAATATCATTTTATCCGGGACGTGGTCGAAAATGGAGACATCGTCATCAGCAAAGTACACACGGATAGCAATTTGGCGGATCCGTTCACTAAACCGTTGTCGCAAGCCAAGCACGATGCCCACACACGTGCTATTGGTATTATATTTGCTTGTGACTTGGTTTGAATTGTTGGTTATTGTATTCGATGTATTTACTATGTTATTGGGAACATTAAGCAATATTGTAGTTTTGAATGTATTGATTATTAAATGGTGATTTAATGATACGTGTGTAGCGAATACTTTATTTAAATCATTATTGTGTTCCAACTTTGCATGTTTTATTACTTCCTTGAATGTTTTACATTCTAAACTGTCCACGATCGGTCATTCTTCAAGGAAGGAAGTATGAACGAAGATCGAGGGAAATGATTGGTCATAGTATTCAATGGGGACTGAATACAAGGGACGCAATATTTCGCCTATACTTGAAAAGAGTTTCAAGTGATTGGACGACCCACACCTGATCTTACTTCATGGTAAATGTCAAGAGTAAATCAGGATGATAATATCTTTTATTCTTAGACCGGAGATGCATGTGTTTCACTATTTTGGTTTGCTTTATTCTGATTGCTTTCAAATGTAGTCTGTAACTCGCTATTATAAAGGGGGCACTTTGGTAAAGTATTGCCATTGTATTGGAGACAATGTAGTCGAAGGAATTTGTTCCTCTGTAAAGAGAGATATCCCTGGGCCCCTCGATGATTGGGCGCTGACACCAAAATGCATGGCCATGCTCGAGTTTTCAATGATAGTTGATCAGTTGCAACTCACCTTTTGATCACCACCAATCTTGATCGAGAAACATAATCGTGAACAATCGGGGAATGACTTTGTACCATGTCTCGTGTTCACGTGGATATCGCGAACAATAAGATATTTGATCACTTATCTACAGGACCATGTCAAACTCTTTTAGTTTATCATGGTACTTGTCAGGGATGACATACCCCATTTTTAGTTGGGAGCAGGGATGCCTTGCTAGAGGCCGCTCCCTGTCTGTGGTGCCCATGGATACAGTGTGTCATGTGCAAGTGGGAGTTTGTTGGTATCTGCCCACTGACACACGTAGGCCAGCATCACTGCCAATGAAGCACGGGCCTATTGGGTCACACGCCAAGTTTCAATCTCGACAGCCTTCCATAAGAAGAAAGAGTCAAAATGGTCAAATTCCAGTTGACCTAGGCTTCACGACCGTGAAGGATGCTCCACGGGTCGTGAAGCAACTCGTGTCCACGAGTCCTGTCGTGGGCCGCATGGTTCGTGAAACCCTTGGGCTTCACGGCCCTACACGGCCCGTGAAGGAGGTCGCGAAGGCACGAACCCTCACGATTCTTGCACAGCGCGGCACGACTCGTGAAGGCACGAACCCTCACGGTCGTGGTGCATTATCCTTCACGGCCCGTGAGAGCCCGTGAAGAAGTCGTGAAGGCAGAATTCTAAATGACACTTGTATTTGGTTGGACCATTTTGTTGGTTCAATCATGGTGTGCCACTTAGCTCCGACTCTGGGCTCTTTGAACAGATAGAATGCCTATAAAAGAGATCCTTTTGGTGCATTCTACTCTCTTGGTTAATTTCTTGCAATTATACACATTAGAGATATAAACAAGTGAGTGTTCTAAGTTGAGAGAAGCACAAGACCTTCTTTTGGTGATCTTCTAGTGTTGTTCAAGGGCTGTTCCTAAACCAAATCGTCAAGTGTTGGTGGTTTGGTGGCTTGCTAGTACAAGGAGAAAGAAGCCAAGCTTGGTGTGGACTTCTTTGGTGCTTGGAGCCTTTTGTTTCAAGAGCTCATCCCAAATTCGAAGTTGTTCCAGAATTTTACCAAAGTCTTCTTGGGTATGGCTTGCTTTCCTTCTTCTTTTTGTGTTTATTTTTGGTTGCATGCATGTTCTTGCAAGTTTTCACCACCATTGGGAAATCATGGGATCATTTTTGTGTGTTTTGTTGCTTCCGTTGCGTGCTTTGATCCCCATGGATTCCCAACATGCTTTTTCAGAATGGGTTGAAATCATGGCTTGTCTCTTAAAACACAAGCTGACTGAGGACGTTGAATTCATTCAGAGAGAGATCACCAAAGTGATTGAGTATTATCAAGAGGAAACAAAGAAGAAAGGATCTGACGCTGAAGTCTTATATCAAAAGGATAGACCTTCAAAGGCCGACGGGATAAAATTTTACAGAAAAAAGCTCACACACAAAAAGTCTCAGCAACAAATTCTTGGGCTGATATCTATTGGAGAGCTTCCTAACTGCAAAGGAATCGATACATCTTTACCTCCTGGATTCATTCCTGAAGTAGGAAAAGTTCTCTTTAATCCAAGAGGATTCTTCTTTCTTGATGCCTAGGACAAGATTCATTTTAAGAGAGTGTCAGAATTTGCTAGGGCTAACGTTCTTCATCTAAGGTCTCTCATATACTTCATTGATCCTAAAGATCCAACTGTCAAAGACATTCTGGATGAGTATCTGAAATAAATCGAGCTCAAAACTCCTAGTGAACCCACTCATGATGAGTTCAAACAAATTATTTCATAGAGTAAAACTCTTTTATTCTTTATTCTTGTGATTCTTTATTTTAACTTGTATATAGTCATTGATTATAAACAAATAGGGGGAGATTGTTATTCCTATATTTTTTATATATATTCCATTCCTGAAGAAGCTTTCGAAGAAAGCACCTGAAGGACAATTCTTTATTCCTTGTAAATTGTTCTAACGCACCTCATCTGAAGAAAGAAGGCTTGAAGTTCATCTGATGATTGGTTCTAAAGTAAATAACAACTGAAGTAAGTCTTTAGTTGTCAATAGGTCTTCATCATTGAAAGCACGTCACAGTACCAGATTCTTCAAGTTATGTAAAGTGCGCAATCAGATCATCTAATGGAACTTGAAACAGCAATCTTGTTTTCTGTTCCTAACTTTATGAAGAGCAGTACATGTGTAATTAATTTAGCTGGTCAAGATTAATTTACTTAGCGTATAAATACCTTCTCATTGTTCGAGAAAAGGTTAAGCGTTTGTTCGCTAATTTGCATTCAAGTTTGTTCTTGTTTAGTTTGTACTCGGTGCTTAAGTTTGTTCTTTTGCACTCTTTGAAGTCTGATTACTAATATAATCTTACTTTGAAAACTTTCGTGTGTTCGTTGTTTAAAAGTATTTCCGCACTTTGATAAATAATCATTGTTAGTTTTTACTTCGTTGGGAAAAACAGCTTGCTTTGGCTTTCTACATTCATCCATCAAATTCGATTTTTCCAGCTCCAAATTGAATGGTATAATATCCTTTCCCTTGTTTTTCTTGTTGCATTACTTGCATGTAGAGCTTGGTCGATGTGGTGGGTTTTAATGGCATTTTTGTTCTTTTCTTGTATTCTTGTTCTTTTACTTCTGTTGTTGTTCCATGCTAAAACCCAACAGATTGGATCACTTTTATACCTCACTACAAGTAGACCAGAAATAATGTTCTCAACATGTCCCTGCGCAAGAAGATATCAAGTAGATCCAAAGGAATCTCATCTTGCCGCTATTAAAAGAATATTCAGATATCCCAAAGGAACTCCTAATCTTGGTCTTTGGTACCCCAAAGACTTAGAATTTGAGTTAGTTGGATATTCTGATTCTGATTTTGCAGGATGCACCATGGATAGAAAGAGTACTTCAGGAGGATGTTAACTTCTAGGTGGAAGATTGATAAGTTGGTCAAGCAAAAAGCAAAACTCAGTCTCAACTTCCACTAAAGAAGCAAAATACATTGCTGCCGATAGCTGTTGTGCTCAAATTATGTGGCTGAAAAACCAATTACTTGACTATGAAATGAAGTTTGAAGACACCCAATTCTTTGTTACAACACAAGTGCAATCTCTATTTCAAACAATCCAGTCATGCATTCAAAGACAAAGCATACTGAAATCAGACATCATTTCTTAAGAGATAATGTATAAAAGAAGAAAGTCTCCTTGTACTACATAAACACTGATTTTCAACTTACAGATTTGTTCACCATACCTATGGATGAATCTGAAAACTTACTTATCTAAGCATCTCTAAGTCTTACTGATCATGTAAAGGCTAAGTCCTTTTTCCTCAGCGGATACCCATCAACTGATCAAAACACTTAGTTAATCATACTCAGCTAAGGAAGAAATGTTCAGCTAGGTAACCCATTAGCTGATGCTTTTAACACGTTTTCTATCAGCCAATGTCTCTTAATCGATTCACTTCATTCGCTCAGCTATCAGTTTTCATTTAATAGCTTATTAATGTGTTTTCTGTTAAAATCTTTTATCAGTATTTAACAATTTATGTTACGTTATTTCCTTTATATATCTCATTCCCTCTCTCTTAAAAAAAAGCCACCAGTTTATATTCTTCGCAATCTCTCTTCAGCTACACTGTTCATCGTCTTCCTCAAACGGCGACGTATATTGACCCTGATGTCATTCATAGTGAGAATGTTGCACCAAACCAGAGAATGATTATCACCGAAAATAACATACTTCTCTACACCACCATCCCTTCCTCTAGAGAAAACCAAGGGTATAAGCCTATGGTAAAATTCTTAACCGCTCACCCACTGTTTGAATTACTCACAACCGACCCCTACTATATTTACCCAAACATCATTAGAGAAATGTAGTATTATGCCACATACAATGCAAATGCAAACACCATATCTTGCACAATGGCGCATGGTGCTTTAACTTTAACATCACAGTCGACATTTTATGCCAAGCCCTCAATATACCAAACTATGCTCCCTCAAAACCAAATCCAAACGGTGCTTCCATCAATAGCTTTCAATGTGCCTATATGTCCATGGTCAAATCAAAGTATCTACACTGGCGCATCCATGGAAATACCTTGCCAACGTGGTGATAAGGTGTTTTGGTCCTAAATCCGGCAATTATCATCTAATAAACTAGACTGAGCTTCTAATGACGTATGACCTGGTCTTTGGTGTAACATTGACTTTGCACAAATCATATTTTCTAATCATGTTGACAAGATCACGCAAAGCAGAACAAGAAATCAACCAATTCCCATTTGCCATTTATACGATTCCTTAGTCTTCTTGCAATGAATGAGATTTGTGAAGATGATTATGTGAGATTGAATGATCATTTGGATCATATCCCTGTCCCGGACATGGTTGAAAAGGTTTTCTACTTTCTAAGGGCGGGTAGGGGTCTTGCAATTACTCTATAGATGCAGGATGTGATTGATGCTGCTACCGAGGCAAAAGAAAGTGGTGATGGAAATTCTGGTGGTGATGGTTGAAGGTATTTGTTTGGCATATTCAAGAGATAACGAAAGTGAAGTATAGATCAAAATTTCAAATTAATCCAAACAAATACTTCTATGGACCAAAATCTCGACATGGTTATGCAATTAAAACAAATAAACAAGATAAGAAGAATTGTACCACAATGCAAAGCAAAAAGAATTCTTTCTTGTCAAGTTGCGAGAATCCAATCAATGACTCCTCTAGTGTAGTCCACCCCAAGATTTGTTGCTTCCCAAATGCTAGTGTGTTGGTGTTAGACACCAAAGCAACAACCAAAGTATGTATATCTCACTCTCTTGTGCACCAAAACTTGATTACCAAAAAGATTGTCAACTAGAGAGAAAGTTAGCATGAACCAACACTTTGTTGTCTTCACAAGACTCTTCAAATGCACAGAAAAACGCCACATTGAAGCTGCCAAATTAATTGACATAAACTCCATTAAACATAGCGTTTAAGGATGTTGATCAAGCACCCCCATGCCCGTTAGATCAGGCACGCCCGTTCCTCACAAGGTACGGCCCGTGCCTCACCCAGCCAAAGCCCATTTTGGCCTTTTTCTCTCTATTTGCTTGATCGTGTTGCCGGAATCAATACTTGGCGTGTGAACCAATAGTTTTATATCTCATCAGTAGTGCTATTAACTCGTGCATGTTAGTGGGCATAAACCAACAGACTCCCACTTGCACGTGATACGACTACGAAAAATAACACAAACATAGAGCGGTCTCTAGCAAGACATCTATGCTCCCAAGTCAGTATAGGGTATGCCACCCATGACAAGATCCCAATCATGAAATGATTATCCTAAACATAAATGATCAAGTACATGCCTTTGTTCGCGATATCCTTGCGTTTTATATATTTTTTGGAAAAATTATCTAGCATGCGATATCCTACACATCCATGCAAAATAATAAATATATAAAACAACCACGCATACACAATAGATCGGTAACATGCCAAAATTCTATGCGTTTTCCCCGCGAGCCACACGGGAAAAACAAGGTCAACTAATGAATCCAAGATCCAAAGTACCCAGTTGGGTATGCTCCCACTAAAGCCGGCATCTCCAAGAAGCAATTCGGACTCCACATTGCCGACATCAACGCTGTGATTCTCGTTGGTTTATTACATACAACATCAACTTCTATACTATTTTACAAATACATAGAAGAAGAAATGGCATGCAAGCCACAATCCTATGCTACTAATACAAGTACAAAGGAATAAATAAACGGCATGCAAGCCACACCAAATAATAATTATAAAAATGACAACAACACAACACGCAGGCCACCAAAACCAAATAAACCAACCACCACAACACATAGGTCTAAAGGGCATCTAGTTACCGAACCACAATTAAACACAACCAAAGCAAAACCATGGTGTGCCACAAAACCATGTCAAACATATTTTGATTAAGATTGCCAACAAAACACCCAAGGCACAAAAGGAAATCCTTGTACATATGCATTAGTAATTTTAATACTCCTTTAAAATTACATATTCATATATACACCTTCAAATATATATATATATATATATATATTTATGTACTTCATGCCAAGCCATACAAAATATATAAATTATGAAACAAAACTAGATCAAATACTAGTCCAACCAACAAATCCGCATTTAAATATAATTTCAATTTCAAACTTACTGTTTCAGAAGCAAAATTCTGACACAAAACAAGAAGGCACGGCGTACCCCAAAGGGTACGGGCGTGCCTGCCCTTTTGTAAGTGTATAGTTTAAACAGTTTTAAGCATACGAATATTATGCCGGCACAACCCGTACCCCCACTGGTACGGCCGTGCCCCGGCCACCGACACGCCCCGTACCCCAAGAGGTACGGCCGTGCCCGGTCACCGAAAAATCAGATTTTGACAAAAAAAACTCAAAATTCCGGTTTTCAAACTAAGAGTGCAAAGCCATGTTAGAGATGGCTCTGATACCACTGTTGGGTTTAGGTGGCATCTAGAAAACGCAGCGGAAATAAAACGAGTATAAAATAATTTAGATTTTATGCCACCAATCACAAAACCCAATGGACCACTCTCTAAACAATAGCAATGCAACTAAAAGAAGAAGAACAAGGACAATAAATTATACCACACAAAATGCTTTCTTCTTGTTGCCTTGTAAGATTTGTACACAAAGTAGTGTACCACTATCGGTATCCACACCAAGTGTTGATGATCCCCACATGCTAGCTATGTTTGGACGCCGCCAAAAGCTCCACCAATAACTTACAACAACTTGAATATCAATAGTGCCTTGTTACTAATCTTCAAGTGTGTTTGCTTTGAGAGAGAGCATGAACTAACAAGATAAGTTACAATTTCATGTACCAAAAACAACTAGTAGCAATTAGTAGTAACCAACCATGTTCCATAAGCTCATTTGAACTTATATAGACTCCAAATTGAAGCCTAAAACGCTTATAACCGATCAAGGAGTAATGGCCATCAATAATCATGAATGCCCCATAAATCTAGTCTTAAAAGGCTAGTTTAATAGGTTGTGTCAGCATAAGGCACGGTCGTGCCGCACAGGGCACGTCCGTGCCAGCCCACGGGTACACCCAAGTCACACCTGACTTGGGCTCGTGCTTTCGCACTAGGCACGACCGTACCTCCACTAGGCACGCCCGTGCCGGCCCCAATGGGTACGCCCTAGGCACGCCGGCCTTGGGCCCGTACCTAGCATAGGGCACGCCCGTACCTTAAGGCACGACCGTGCCTGGCCTAACCAAAACCCATTTTGGCATTTTTCTCTCTCTTGTTCCAAGGTGTTGCCGGAATCAATGCTTGGAATGTGACCCTATAGGCCTATGCCTCATCGGAAGTGATACCAACTCGTATGTGTCAGTGGGCATTCTCCAACATATCATACCCCTTTATGTTTTCAAATCAGCTGCTTTTCCATCAATATCAGCAGACAGTTTTCTTTTTGAAGCCATAGGGGTTAACAGTGATGAACAACTAAGCATTTCATACTTTTTCAACAAATCTTTGATATACTTGGATTGATTTATGAAAATGCCATGACTCAGTTGTTTCACTTGTAATCCGAGAAAGAAATTCATCTATCCCATCATACTCATTTTTAAAAAGTTTTGCATTGTAAGTGCAAACTCATCACTGTATATAGGGTTTGTGGAACCAAAGATTATGCCATCCACATAAATCTGTACTAGTATTACATCTTTTCCTCTGGATTTGGTAAAGGGAGTGGTGTCGGTTTTTCCATTAATGTATCCCTCACTCAGCAAATATTCTGACAGTACATCATACCAAGCTCTCGGGGCTTGTTTAAGTCCATATAACGCTTTGTCAAGAATATAAACAAGATGTGGTAGTTTGGGATTGATGAAGCCTTCAGGCTAAGACACATAAAATTTCTCCATGAGGATACCATTTAGGAATGATGTCTTTACATCCATTTGGAAAACCTTAAAGCTTTTATAGGCAGCATAGGCTAAGAATAACCTTATAGCTTATATCTTTGCTACAGGAGCAACAATTGATTTATCTTTTGGTAATGGTACCAGTCTCCAAACCTTTAACCGTTCGAATTGATTGAGTTCTTTTTGCATGGCAATGACCCAATCAACATCTTTTAACGCATCTGAGACTTTAGTATGTTTAATCATGCTTGGAAAACTAGAGTGAAGGCACTTATTTGCCGTTGCAGAACGAGTCCTCACTCCATCTTGTATGTTTCCTATAATCTGTGATTCTGGGTGGGATTGTGTCCATTTAATTCCTCGGGGGTTGTTAATTGGAGGAGAGAATTCATCTAATCTGCCTGCTAATTCCGTATCCTCCTGATTAACAATTGGTTCTAAATCATAAATTTGAGTACTCTCGTAAACCGGCTCACGAGGTACAACAACTGGACTGATTGTTGATGTAGACAGAGAATCCATGGTAGGATTGGACGAAGAAATATCAACCTCCGTTGCAGTTGTAGTTGGAGAAACTGCATCATTTCTAAAACCAGCATTAAGAACATTAGATTCAGATTGAAAGAAATCAAATAGAAAACCTAAATCACATATAGTGGAATTAGAATTCGTATTTGTTTCTTGTCTTTGAAGAACTGGTCCTGAACTGACTTATCCAGAAGCAACTTCATTTTGTTTTTGAAAAGTGTTAACATCCAACATATCATCAAATGTTACATTTATGGTCTCAACAACACAGTTTATCCTTTTGTTTAAAACTCTGTAGGCTTTAGACTCTTGTAAATAACCAAGGAAAATTGCTTTATCAGCCTTGGCCACAAATTTTCCTAGGTTATCCTTTTCATTGAGTACAAAGCACATATTACCAAATATGTGAAGATATTTGATATTAGGCATAATGCCATTTTCCAATTCATATGGAATTTTATTAAAGCGTTTATGAATAAAGGAACGATTATGTGTGTAACACACCATGCTGACAACCTCAACCCAGTAGGAGGGCGGGAGACCAGAATAAGATAGCATAGTCCAAGCAACCTCAACCAGAGTTTGGTTGCGTCACTTTACCACCCCATTTTATTGTGGAGTTTATGCTACAGAATATTGATGTGTGATCCCTACCAGGTCAAGGTAAGCAGATAGAGTCTTGTTCTTGAACTCAGTACCATTATCAGTCAGAATGGCACCAACATTATGTTCATACTTGTTCTTTTGTTGTTTGATGAAAGATATGATAATTTTAATGGATTCATCCATTGATCTCAGAAACTTGACCTAAGTATATCTAGAGTAATCAACAACGATCACCAAGATATACTTCTTCCCACTACGTGTTTGGACTCTCATCGGACCGCATAAATCCATGTGCAGAAGCTCCATTATCTTTTTGGTACTGGAGACTTGTTTTGTTTTGTGAGAGGATCTCTTCATCTTTCCTTTCTCACAATCTGCACACATGTGGTCTTTGTTGAATTTTAACTTAGACAAGATTTATGAAGTTGATGTGAGAGTTTATGTGCATTGCCAAGTTAGATCCGATGAGGCTTTGCTTAGGAGACAGACGGAGGTCTTTGCATTGTAGTTGTTCAAGTCCATTGAATAGAGATTTGACTTCCTTGTTCCAACTAGAAGTAAATCCCCTGTTTCTGTTGTGACTGAACATGAATTTTTCTTGAATGTGACCTCCAAATCTTTATCACAGAACTTGTCGATGCTGAATAAATTGTGGCCTAGTCCTTCCACAAAGGAAACCTTTTTGATTTTTATGCTTTTCTTTATTATATCTCCGTACCACAGAATTGGTGCTACATTGTCATTCTTAAAATGAACATTCCCGGAGTACTTGGTAACGAAGTTTTGAAGAAGACTACTGTCTCCAGTCATGTGTTTCATGCACCCTGAGTCCAGGTACCAAAGATTAGGCTCCTACACACAGAAAAGAAAGAGGATTTAGGTCCGCATGTAGTAATGGGTCCTTATGTGTTAGTTTTACTTGTATCAGCAACCTTTTTTACAATACAATGAATTTTTGTGTGATTTCCACATACTCTTTTGTTCTTCAGTATGAACGTGGAGTTTTTAATCCAAAATAGATCAGGAACAATTTAAGTCACAATTTTAAGTGGAATTTCCCCTTGTTCCAGCACTGGGGAATGTGTTATTTCTTTAGGTTTCCATACTTGCACCATTTCTTTTGGTTTCCATAATTGCACCAGTTTTGCGTGATGTTTGATCTGGAAATTTTTCTTTGAAGGTTGTTGAGTTTGTTTTGATTTTGAAACATTTGTGTTTTATTTGGTTGGTTTTACTATGTGTTTGGCTTTTGATTGCTGTGGCATTGATTTTGACTTTGAAACTAAAGCATTTGGTGTACATGTACAATTTTGTGTCCATGATCGAGCTTCAGTGGCATTCCAAGCTTTAAGGAATTCCTTGTATCCACCACACCTGTATGCTTCCAGTTCTTGGATTGTGATTAAGCGGTTTGTGTAGTTCCAGTCATTCATCATGTTTAATGCATGCTTAGAGACCCATTGATTAACCATTATACCTTTTGAAGTGATGAATGGAACATTGCATTGGTTTCCATATTGAGCTCTCCAACTTTCACATGGTCGAATTCTGAAAGATTTTCTTAGTTTATCGTATTCACATTTGAATTCACAGTGACCATGCTGACAACCATTACTCACACAAAAAGAGGTGGAAGCTTTCATTTCATTTGTATTTAAAGAAGTACATATATTTGTGAAAGTGGAAAGGTGATGACACTTTTGGGAAAATTAGTGCAAAACCTAGCAGATCTAGGTGTATCTTTAGTCTAAGTTTCTTTCCTTTTAAAATCTCTTGTTGTGTTGTCAGTTTCCCTCACATCTGAAACATGAACAAAGTGATTAGTTGTGCTTTGACGTGAACGATGTTTGACACACTTGACATGAGATTTTTGTTTATTTTTGTAAATTGATTTGAGATTTGACTTTGAAATTGCATTGGGTTGCCTACTCGTGGATGATTGATTATGATGGTGTGATTTCAGAATCCGTTGTTGAGGAGTAACTTCCTCCACTTTCATCTTGCCTTTTTCTACTCTTAAAGCCTTCCTAGTGGGTTAGGAAGTAGAAGTAATTGTTAAAGTTTGTTTGAAGGTTTTCTTTTGACAGTGACAAGAAAGAACTTTTTCTATTTCATTTATTGTGTTTTCTAAATGACTCATGATGATTGTTTCAAAATATAAATCCTCAAGTGCTTCGAGTCGCCGTTGTAATACCATGTGAGGGATATAAACTCAAGCTTATCGAACTACTTCGGGCTTTTTCAAGTCATCCAGATATTTAAGCACTAAATTATCTGACTCACTGGGTTCTTGTAACCCGGATGAAGTAGATTCGTTCAATTCCTGGTAATCAAGAGGTATTTTTGTTTTTAATTTTGAATTTCTTTTAAAATCTTCTTCAACTACTTCTTCCTCTTGTCCAACAAACACCATTTACTTCGTGATGCCATTGTTGATGAGATTAAAATCGTACAGTTGCTTGGCAGTCACTCTCTCGCTTATTTTTGGGTTTTCAAAACCCAGACCATCGTATGTCCATTTGGAGAATTTTCTTTCCTTGGATTTGTTGAGAAAGATTGTTTGTTCTGTTTGGCCTCGTTTGATTAATGTATCTTCCAATTCTTTTATTTTTGAACAGAGTTCTCCTTTTTCTTTGATTATAAATTAAATGTCCTTTTTAACACTGATCTTTTCTACTTTAAGATCATGGATTTATGTGATCGTTGAAGCAGTTAATTCAATTAATTCATTTTCTTTTTCACTAATTTTTATTTTGAGACTGGATAATTCTTGTTCAGATTATTCTATCAGTTGTTGAGTTTCCACCTCCTTTTGAGTGATTATGGCTTTCATTTTATCTCTTTTTATGTGTGACTTTTGTAATTTTCTTTCCTATTTCTACATGCGTTCAATTATTATTTGAACATGCTCCATGCTCAGTCCTGCATCATAAATTGAGTTAGAATGTACGTTTTTTCATCCCCTGCATCAAGCTCTTCTTTTGAGTTGTGATATTGTGCCTCTGGCTCATCTTCATTGTCTGTGAATTCTTCTTCGACATTAGCCATGAGACAGAATTGGGCTTCAGCTTCTTCTTCTAGATCACTATCATCCATATCTGATAGGAATTGATCTTCCTCCACCATCATGGCCCTGCCAGCACTTTCCTTTTTGGATAGTCTGAGTTTTTGTTTGTAATACTCAGCATCCTTTTTCTTCTTTTGTGTACAGACCTTGATATAGTGGTTATTTCCCCTACAGTTGTAACACTTGCGTTCATCCTTCTTCTCTTCTTTAGCAAACCTTGGTTTATCTCTAACCTTGAAGGTATCTGGTCTACGAGACCCAGATGTGTATCTTTGACGGTTGTTGGTTTTGGAGTACTGGTTTTTGAATGCTTTTGTTAAGAAGGACATAGCTTTGATCACCTGTTCCATTTCAGTTCCATCTGACTCATCAGAATCTAAGTTTGAGATAACCACTTGTTTGAACTTTTGGGATCTAGAATGTTCATTGGGGCATTTCTCAAAAGCTACAAGTGCAAGAGGATCAGCAGACATCTTGGGTGCTGATTTCGAAACCTTATCTTGATATTGCTAGAGATCTTCCAATATGTTGTGGTAGGTAACTATCATCAAATTTCTATTTATATGCTTGTAAAGTTTGTCGTGCTCCTTCCATTATGGACCCAGAGCCCTTAGGAAAACACAATTGATGTCTAAATCAGTTCTTTCCACTTTTTTAGTTCTCAGTTCTTTTTGCAGTTTGCAGAAACGACTGTATGTATCAATCAACAGTTCATTCTCTTTAGCATATAACTCATGGAACATGTTGACAAGTTGAGTTCATTTAATGTTTTCTCCTTGCTCTGTTCCTTGTAATTGTCTCTTAATCTCATCCCATATTTCCTTGGCTGTGGCCAAACTATCCACCATCATATACATTTCTAATGAAAGACCTTGTTTTATATAATATTTGGCCAGCCTGTCCGCTTTCTTTCTTTCCTTCTCAGCTGCTGTCAGTTCATCAGGTGTTTTCTCCCGTGCTACACCTGGGATTGTAGGATTATTGTCAAGTTGTGCATCGATAATGCTATAAAATTTCTTATCTCCATAGGTCTCATTTGTTCGAGGAAATCCATAACCCTACCCTTCCATACGATGTAGTTGTTGCGGAATAGGACAAGAGGTTTTAAATCAGTACCAATCTCAAGGATTTCATTTGAGTTCGACATCTTTATTTACTTGATTACGAATTGATCATTGTTAGTCCTATATTTGTATATACTCCATTCCTGAAGAAGTTTTCAAAGAAAGCACCTGAAGGAGTATTTGTTATTCTTTTGTAAATTGTTCTGATGCACCATATCTGAAGAAAGAAGCGTAAAGTTCATCTGAAGATTTGTTCTGAAGTGAACAACAACTTAAGCAAGTCTTCAGTTATCAAAGGTTCTTCTTCACTAAAGACACGTCAGAGTACTAGGTTCTTCTTGTTATGTAAAGTGTGCAATCAGCGCATCTGAAGGAACTTGAAACGGCAATCTTGTTTTCTGCTCCTAACTTTATGAAGAGCAGTAGACGTGTAATTAAATTAGATGGTCAGGATTAATTTACTTAGCATATAAATACTTTCTCATTGTTCGAGAAAAGGTTAAGCGTTTGTTCGCTAATTTGCATTCAAGTCTGCTCTTGTTTAATTTGTACTCGGTGCTCAAGTTTGTTCTTGTGCACTCTTTGAATTCTGGTTATTAATATAATCTTATTTTGAAAACTTTCGTGTGTTCGTTATTTAAAACTATTTCCGCACATTGATAAATAATCATTGTTAGTTTTGTACTTCGTTGGAAAAAATAATTGGTATCAGAGCAGGTTCTAATTTAATTTATAAATTAGTGATCTGTTCAAAATGTCGAAGTTTGAATACATCGAAAATGGCTCCTCTGCCAAACCCCCAAAGTTCTGTATAGAACATTTTTCAAGTTGGAAGAATCGCATGTTGCTTTATTTGGAAAACATGGATTGCAATTCCGTTACTATTTTGGAGAAAGGTCCTTTTGTTCCTCAAACCATCTCCATGGAGATTGGTTCTGCTGAAACTTCCATTCCCTCCCGTCCAAAACCAAGATCTCAATGGACTGAGGAGGAGAAGAAGCTTGTTGGTTTAGATGCTAAGAGAAGAAACAGTATTGTTATCGCTTTACTAAATGAGATATTCCATACTGTTTGCAATCTGAAAACTGCCAAGGATATGTGGGAAAGTATATGCATATCTTTTGAAGGAACTATTCAAGTTTATGAAAACAAAAAGACCAACATCATACGCAAGTATGAAAGCTTCTATGCTAAGGACTCAGAGTCTCTCACTGAGGTCTACACGAGATTTAGATGTCTTCTAAATGTCATGACTGAAGTTAGAGTTGTCAGAGAACAATTTCAAATCTTAAACAGATTTCTCGACTCCCTTCCATCTGAGTGGGATACCATGTGCATGATCTTAAGAACAAACAACATGCTCAAGGACATGAACATGCGTAAGCTCTATGGAATTCTACTGAATGACGAACAAACCCGCATTCAGAAAAATGACTTAAAGAAAAGCCTTCAAGAAGTCCTTGGCTCTCGTAGCTGAAAATCGCCCAAGAGCCAAGTACAGGTCGACTGAAGACTCTGATTCTGAAGATGAACTTCAGACAAACGATGCTGAGGAGGAAGAAAGATTTGATGATGGATGCTCAGAAAAAGCCTTCATCATGAAAAACTACAAGAAATTGCAAAAATTCAAATCAGATGGAAGAAGGAAGTTTGAAAAGAAGTTCTCTTCTGAGAAAAAGGGCCCGTCTAAAGGGTCAAAGAATGAATGCTTCAAATGTGGGAAGCCCGGTCACTACGCAGCAAATTGTTTTGTCAAGGAAACTTCATCAAATCCAAAAGAAAGGTTTCCATCTAAGGCCGATAAATTCAAAGCTAAGTACAAGGCCCTGAAAGCATCCAGTGAAAAGAAAAAGAAAGAAAAGGCCATGATTGCCGATGATCTGAACTGGACAGATTCTGAAACCTCTTCAGATGAGGATGAAGAGAGTGAAGTGAGAGGAAAGTGCCTGGTGGCTGAAGAAATCCTTGGATCTGCTCATCCTGAAATGTGCTTAATGGCTACTGAAAGCAAGTTCAGCAGTGATCTAGCCGAGGTTGAAAAATTAAGCTCAGCAGAAGGATGGAATCCCACTATGATGTACAAGGTTTATTTGTGTTCTGATCTGACAGTTGCTTATAACAATCAAAACATATCTAAACAAACTATCACCAAGCTCACTTCTAAAATCAACGCTATAGAAAAAGAAAACAAAAAATTTCTTCAAGAATCATATGCTTTAAGAAATCACCTTGAATTTCTAACAAATGAACTCAAAAATGTAAAACTAGATTTGCAAGACTCAATTGAAGAGGTGAAGGATCGTCAGTCGATTATTGATTTATGGTTGAGTCCTAACAAACTAGCATTTGAAAGCATAAATCATCATATGGTTATTCAAAGAGAAACAGTGGGCATAGGACATATAAAACAAGTAGCTGGTTTCAGCAAGAAGTGTAAAAATGTTGATGAAATGATTTTTAATGATATAAGCATAAATGATATCGGAAATCGAAATCTTCTTCATAAGAGATTCACTAAATCTGAACATCTGGATCCCAGTTTTTCTAAAAGAACAAATTCTGAAATCAGAAATCTTCAACTTCCCATTAAGTATGATACTCTGGCCAGCAAAACTCCAGAACCAATTTCTGAAATACCTATTACATCTTCATCTGCTGAAACCCAACCTGAAGTTATGTCTGAAACAATTTCTAAAATACTTGTTACATCTTCATCTCCTGAACCACAGTCTGAAACCAGTTCTGAAACACTCAACTCATCTTCTTCTGAATCCGTTTATGAAAAACCTTTACAAAACAAAATGCTTGAGTTATCTGATTCTAGCTTTCTTCCTGAAACCACTGTCTTCTATGACATCATTATTCCTATTAACCTTTCTGATGAAAATTCATCAGTTGAATCTTCAAAACCCATAGTTGAAAATTCCAAACCCTTCAAAACGACCAGTCTCAACAAAACCTTTGCTCTGCCTGTATCAAAACTCAAAGAACTTAAGGACTCTCTTTTCAAAATTCTGAAATTAATTGGTGAAAAAGAAAAAAAAATAAGAAAAATAAAAAGATTAAGGCACATAATTCTAAATCAACAAGAAAATGTTATAAGTGTGGAATAAGAGGTCATGAAGCGATCTCTAGTTCAAATGAAGGCAAAATCTCTAATCGCTCCTCTGAGCATTGTGTTTTGGAGCCTAGTAAAGTTTGGGCTCATCAAATGAACTAACTTTATATTGTCTGTGTAGGGCGATCACCGTGATAACATTTGGTACCTTGACAGTGGATGTTCAAGGCATATGACTGGATGTAAGTCCCTGTTGAATGGGGTTCAAGCAACAAATGGACCTAAAGTTACGTTTGGTGGAGGAAAGTGTGGCAAAACAGATGGATATGGGTATCTGAATCAAGGTTTAGTTAACATCAAAAATGTTGCTCATGTCACAGGGCTCGAATATAACCTTATCAGCATTAGCCAGCTATGTGATGCAGATTACGAAGTTCATTTCAAAAAGACAAAGAGGTCTATTTTCCACAAGAAAGGCAAGAAAGTCTTACAAGCAAAGAGGCAGGGAAACATGTATGTTGTCGATTTTAACTCTGCCTCCTCTGAAAAAGAGATGCATGTTTATATTCAGAAGTTGACTCAAAAATGAACTAGTTATGGCACAAACGGCTATCCCATCAACTTTAAGAACATAAGCAAACTCTTAAAGCTTCAGCTTACCAGAGGACTACCGCCAGTTTGGTTTCACAAAGAAAAGTTGTGTCATGCTTGTGAGAAAGGAAAGCAAAAGAAGTCAGTCTTCAAATCCAAACACTATAATCAAGTCAACTCCGCTTTTCAGTTACTTCACATGGATCTCTTTGGCCCTGTGAGTTCACCAAGTATGGGAGGCAAGAAATATACTGTGGTGGTTGTTGATGAATACACCATATTTACATGGGTATTTTTCCTGTGCAACAAAAGTGATACTGCCAAAATTCTAATGAATTTCATTCGACGTGTTCAAAGACAGTTTGATACTCAAGTCAAACAGCTTCGCAGTGATCATGGAATAGAGTTCAGAACTCAACTCTTCAAGAATTTTGTGATGAAAATGGTATCATCCAAAATTTCCCAGCTCCATATACCCCTCAGCAAAATGGGGTTGCTGAAAGAAGGAACATGACTTTAATTGAAGCAACCCATACAATGCTTGCTAAAGCATCTCTGAAAGGGCATTTCTGGGCTGAAGCTGTTAATGTTGTATGCTACACTCAAAACAGGTCCATAATTGTCAAACGACACAGTAAAACTCCCTATGAGTTATTTCATCTGGAGTCACCCAATGTTGGATACTTCAAGATATTTGGAAGCACATGTTTCATTCTTAACACTAAAGATCAGAAAAGTAAATTTGACCCCAAAGGAGAACAAGGTGTATTTCTAGGTTACTCTGACATTTCTAAAGCTTGTCGCGTGTTTCTTCCCAAGAAAAGTTCTGTGGTTGAAACAATAAATGTCACCTTTGATGAATTTGATGTTCAGTCAAGGTCAAATAATACTGATCAAGTTGTTTCTGAAGCATTTGATACTCTTTTACATGAGTCACTCAATGATGATTTAGATAATTATTCTCAAGAGGTAAAAACTGACGACAACATTCCGTCAGTAAATGTGGATCAGATCACTGAAGATCAATCGGATCAAATAACTCTTCTGCTGATGAGCATCATGAGCAACCAACTAGAGTCACAAAATGGACTCGAGATCATCCCATTACAAATGTTATTGGTAATCCAAACACTCAAACCCGAAATTCAATTACCTCTGCCTTCTGCATGTTCTCTGAATTCATTTCACAAATCGAGCCAATGAAAGTTGAAGAAGCTCTAAAGTGTAACATCCTGAGATCGGGCCTAGTATTTGTGTAGGCTTCGGTGAGTTAGTATTTGAATTATTAATTGTTAAATGTGACTAATTGTTAATACTATACTTTTAATTAAGTATTGGTAAAATTATATATATATATATATATATATATGTGTGTGTGTGTGTGTGTGTAGGTGGTATATATATATATAATGGTTCATGCAAAAAGCTCCTTATTTACAAAAAGTGCGAGAAGCGATCTGGACCACTAGTTTTTTAAAAATTCATTTTTTATTATAAACGTTAGTTATGTAATTTTACAATTATTTTTATTTTAGTAAATATATATGTTTACTGATTTTGTTCTCCTGATTTTGTTTTCCAGATTATTATTTTCTAAATCTCACGTTCATATCCATGTTTATCCATCTTCTTCGTTCTCATGGTTGCTGTCGTCGATCTCTTCTCCACGTAATCCATCTTCTGCGTTTTCCACTACATAGGTGGTTGTCGACATTTTCTATCGATTTGTTTGCATTCTTCGCTGTGTTTTTTTTTTCAATCACGGTTGATGTGTTTGGGCGTTTGATTACAACCAGTCGACATTCTTGAAGTTTTTTTACAGGTATGTCATTTAAATTGCAAGGTTGATACTGGTTATAGGTATGTGTTCGTTGGTAGACATCACAAAATCGATTAGAGTTGTTTCCAGTAACAATAAAAAGATAACCTTTACCGGTCGACATTCTCGAAATTGTTTGTTTCCAGTAACAATAAAAAGATAACCTTTACCATTAGATTTTTTGATTTTAGCATAACCATGTTTTTATTTTCTTGTAAACACTCAGTTGTTTTAAGTTTGTTCCCATGTGTGTGTTTTTTTTAATTTTATATTTGTGTAGTGAACTTACAAATTCATTAATGTAGCTGTGTATTTTTTGTTCATCCTGTCTGATTTGTAGATTAATCATCTTAATGTCTTCTTCTGCTTCTGGGGAGTTTTGTATTCACGACACTCTTAATGAAAGTGTATCTTCTATTCGGAAAAGTATGGAGAATGTTGATTCTGATGACGCAAGTACATATCTTCACTTTCTGTTTATTTGGTTATTTACATTTTCTTAAACACGATCTTATTCGATATTTAAGAATACAGTTTACGAGTTATATAGTATACTTTTTTTGTAAAGGTGCATTTTTTAAGTCCGTTTATTATTGAACATTTCTGCTTAAGGAGGTGACTATTTCATTATACTCGTTCATTTTCTGCCTTTTATTAAGTATTTTTACTAACTGAACGTTTCAGTTTAACGCTTTGACTCCTATTACATATGTTCATTTTTTGTGCAGCAAATTCTGATTCTGATAACGAATCACATTGTAGCAATGCGATTGAAACACCAAACGGTACCAAGTATTGGATTACTGAAGTTCCTGAAGAGTTTAAACCATTAGAAGATATTATGTTTGCTTCACTTGATGAAGCTCAATTGAAGTATGAACAATATGCGGAGAAAGGTGGGTTTGGATCACGTAAAGGAACTCAATCATATACCAAGGGAAAATTGGTATCTCTCAAGTATTTCATATTCAATAAGGCTGGAGTTCCTATGAATAGTAAAACGGTTGATACTTTATGTGAAGGAGAAGAAGAACCAAGCGGAGATGTATCAAAGGAAGGAGATGAAAAACTCCGTAGATGTCAGAAAAGACGCAATTGCAACTATAGAGTTACAGATTGTAGGGCGCGTATTAAGTTGAAACTGGTTAGAGGAACTTCTTTATACAGACTGTTTGAATTTACGAAGAGGCACAATCATCCATTAAATTATGAAGAGAACAAAGATTTATCTCGTAGTAAGAGGAAGTTAACTTTTCAAGATCAAGAATTTATACAAAAAATCTCCACTTCGAACATTGGACCTGTAAAAGCACATAGGTTGCAAGAATCTTTTAAAGGTGGTTATGATCATATGCGGGGTACAGAGGTTGATTTTAAAAACTTCAGGAGGGACATCAACAGTTTCATAGGAGATAGAGATGCCCAAATGTTAATCGATAAACTTAATAGTAGGAGTGTTCATGTTCCAAAGTTCTCCTTCGACTACATGTGTAAAAACAATGAGTTGGCATGCTTATTTTGGGCAGATGAAACATCCAAGTTCAATTACTCTGAGTTTGGTCACGTCATCGCGTTTGATGCAACATTCCGTACAAACAAGTAATATATTTTTTAATAAAGTATATGTACTGTTTACTAATTTTTTTTATAATTGTTTGTTTGTTCATTGTTTGTCAGATATGGAATGGTGTTTGTACCATTTACCGGTGTGGATAACCACAATAAAAGTGTTATTTTAGGTGGTGGCTTACTTAAAAATGAGACGGTTTCTTCTTATGTTTGGCTTTTGGAGACATTTCTTAAAGCTCATGGGAAACAACCTACGCTTGTGCTCACCGATAATGATCCATCAATGAAACAAGCTATACCTATGGTGTTCAATGAGTCACATCATAGGTTTTGTATGTGGCACATTATGAACAAAGTACCTGTAAAGGTAAATCTTGAATTCTTGAGCATAAGTTCATTTTTATTCATTAATGAATATTTTTCCCTAAGATGTTTTTATTACATGTTATTTAATATGTTGTTATTATCCTGTTCATTTTTGTTAAGTAAGGTTTTTTTTGGCTGTTTTTTTAACAAGTGTGCGGTGATAGAAAAGATAATAAAGAAATTAAGAAGCATTTACATAAAATAGTTTGGAATGTGTACATTGATCATTTAGAGTTAATTGATGATTTTAGTTTACATGATAATAAGTGGCTTGATGATATGTACAAAATTAAGGAACAATGGATTCCAGCCTTCTTTAGAGATCTTCCAATGTCCTGTTTAATGAAAACCACTTCCAGATCCGAGAGCTCGAATTCAATGTTTCGAATTTTTTCACATCATGGTAATACGTTGGTGCCGTTTATGTTATGTTTTGAAGGTGCCATGGACAAGCAAAGATACAAACAACGTCGTTTAGATCATGTTGACTCTACAACTGAACCTACATTGTTGACACCCCTCCCTAGTGAGATACATGCTTCTAGGGTATATACAAGATCAATTTTTGCCAAAGTTCAGAATGAAATATACAAGTCTGTGTACTCTTGTTCACAAACATCATCTACTTCGGATGGAGAGAATGAAGTTTGTATTATCAAGCACTTTGGAAAAAACAAGAAGTTAGTTGACGAACTTAAGGCATTATATTTGTATGTTAATATATTTGTTCATTAATGTACATTGTCGAGATTGATTAATTTAAAGTTTTCTGTATTTAGGTTGTTTTAAATGAAGCCGACAACACTGCCATGTGCAACTGTAATCATTATGGGAGGCATGGATACTTATGTAGGCACATTTTTTGTGTGTTTAAGAGCTACAACATTGATAAGATACCAGAAAGATACATTGAACGCCGGTGGACAAAATGTCTTCTGCCTCGTGATCTTCTTCATAGTCGACATCGGTATGCCCAACCAAACGATGAAACATTCAACATCTACAATGAATCAATGTCAAAAGTGGAAGCATGTTTGTCTCGGTTACGTGGTTGCCCAGAAATTCTTGATGAGTACGTAAAAAAGGTTACTGATTTGTGTATTGAATATGAAGCTAAGATACCGTTGGAGTCATTACAGAACAATAACAAAGAAGCTGTCATGGAGAGACTACTTGGAGTTACCACACCTAAAACAATTGAAATCAATGTCCCTACTAGTTTAAGAAGCGAAGGATGCGGTACTGGGAAAAGATTGGAGGGTGCCGGTGAAAAAGCTAAAGAAAAAGTTAAAAAAAGGAAAGACAATGCAAAGTTTGTGAGAAATACAAACATAATTCACGTACGTGTCGAGAGAGAAACAGCCATGTCGGGACTATCAAGAATTCAAAAACGTCTGAAAACATGATTATATATTAGGAATTTGTCCTTTTAGTCGTTTTTTCATGTTTGCTTTTTTTCTAGTTACATTCAAATAAGATTTTATTTAGGTTTCATTTTTTTTAACTTGTTGAATGCATCTTTGGATTTGGATTTACGGGAAATTGTTTAATTACTATCATGTATTTTCAATAAATTCTGTTTGGTTTATCAGTCTTTTTTCCTTTTTCATGATGTACTATTTTTTTGTATTCAGTGTTGAATAGGTATATACTTGTCCCATATATTTTAACATTTGTGCATGAATTGGTGATTAACATACTTGGGGTATTCATTGTTGAATAGGTATATACTTGTCCCATATATTTAACATTTATACAGTAACGAACTTGTTAACTGTAATACATTCTATTTTATTCACTATTAAATACCTTTGTTGAACATATGGTTTTCTGAATGAATGGGTGATTAACAGTTGATAAAAATCATGCCATATTGTAAGCAACAATGAATGGATGATTCCATAGGGTTTATTTTCGGTATTGAACACTATTTGTTATACTTGCAATTTTAATAAATTATTTTATTACTTCAATGTTGAACGGTGAATTATTTTTCCTATAAAGTAATATTTTTTTAGTTTTGATTGTTGAATGGTTATATGTACTTGGATTATCAATACGAGAATACCTTTAACCAACCTTTAGTATTTTCATTTTGTACAATATTGAATTCTACAAAATGTCACAAAATCCAAAAAACCAACCCATTTGATAAGAACGTTATAATGTTAAAAGTATATTAAACCAAAGAGTAATTAACATACGAAAAAAGTTTCATACCCAAACTCCAATGTTGAATGTTTTTAAAATTTAATAGAAGTAGTTTAAAAAATAAATAGAATCAAACTCCTCCTTTGATGGCTTTCTCCGATTCTTTCGTCACTTTCTCTTGTATAATGTTATGCTCAGATATAAGCATCTTCACCACATATTTTTGTTTGAGTTTCTTCAATGATGCCTTCTGCTTCCGTCCTTCATCTTCTATACCAATACTCCACTTTGATATCCCTCCCCCCATGTATGTTTCCATATATCTCATAAGAAATACTCCACCGTCTGTTACGTTCCCCTTTGTTCTCCAACTCAACGCCGCTACATGTGGTTGTGCATTTTCCAAGATTTCAGCTCTTGGATGACCAACATACTTCAGATAACGTATTAATGCTTTTTGCTACAATGAAAAATTATTTACTGGTCGTTATGTCAATCTTTGTTGTTCAATATAATGTATTATTTCTCGATGCATTTTTCCTATAAATAATTATAACAGTTTATAGTCTTACCAGACGTGCTGGGAAGCCCCTGTACTTCAATTCTAATGATTGCTCATCGCGCGTGTTGTCCAATATCTCAATTGTTCCATTCTTTATATCAAACAAAACAAATAGTAGCAGATATTCACCACTAGAAAAAATATCTATAACAAAAAAAATGCACACGGGTTAGGAAATTAAACAAACTAGATCAATTTATAACTTTTTCACTGGTGCTTTTTTTAATAATATTTTGTAGGGATCGTTAAATAAATTTATAGGATGTCGAGTTTGATACCATGTCCACTGTACGGAGTTTCATCAATTGAATATCTTGATGCATTGCGTCTCCAATCACTTTTGTTAAACTTCTAACACGTTCATCATCATTCTACATCCTGTTTAATTAAACTTTTTTTTAACTGTGATACTACTTATTAATGTTCTTATTAACAAAAATTTATAAACAGAAAAATATTACCATTCCCACCATAGACAAAAATAACATATATGGTGATTCAGATGCACGGATTTCCTTCTCCAGGTTCAACAAAGCAGCCCATGAATTTATCACATCAACGTACACAATGCTATTTGTAGCTAGGCTATCGACACATTCTCTGTTCATTTTGTTTCCATTCGTAGTAGCAAATAACAACTCTCTGATATAATAAATAATAACAAAAAACCTCAAAGGGAAAGTAATCATTATGAACAATTTAATATATAATACTTTAAACAATACGACTTTTTTTATTAAAATCACTTACGTGTGGTCTGCTGACATTTGCATTATGTAATCATATGCCCTCTTTTCTTGAGAACTCAGTTTCTTGGAAACATCAACCACTCTTTGTGCAAATGGTGAACGTAATTTATTCGATATGCTTATTCCACGGGTTGATTTCCTACTTTCACCATCTCCCTTCTTTACTTTGGGTTTAATACTTCGGATAGGGGTTGCTTGCATGACAACTTCTTGATTTGCGATTACAGGAGTCATAACTAACTAATGCAAATTTACACCATCGAATTCTTGTGTCAAACCCAGGCTGAAATGTGGGATTTCACTTTGATCATCAGACTTTGTACCTCGGTTGCCACTTTTAGTGACGTTTTCAAAGGCTTTATCTATCTCTAAATGAAACGATGGGCTGAAATCTTGTGTCAAACCAAGGCTGAAACTTGGTACATCAGTTTGATCAACATAATTTGTACCTCGAGTGCCACTCATAGTCACCCTTTCAAACACTTTATCTTTCTCCTGATTTAAAGATGGACTGATTTGTGTCACAGGTAGATCTAGAGTATGTTCATCAGTATCCTTACTGTCTGAAGCACTTCCTTTTTGATGAATATTAATGTGAAACTCATCATCTGCCGCCAAGCTTATTAACTGACTATTGTTTTCAACAACATCTATGTTTTCTACATAACCTATGAAGATGTTTTTTGATTACTTTTAATATCTAACTTATACATGTTCAATATTGATCACAATTATTTTAAAAAAATGAAGTCTAATTACTTCACATACATGTACGAACCACTCTTATATTGAACATAGTTAATATATACACATAATACTTAATACATTCATAGTGTTTACCATTCTTACATCATCCCCAGTTTAACAAGTTTTACAAACAACCTTGTAAATATGAATTTCCTACTGCTATATAATCAATACATATTGTTAATTACACAAATTGCAACAACAATTGTTTTAATCTTTTAATCGTACTCCTTACCTTTCAGATTTTCATACATCTCCTTAAGGACATCATCCAGCATGCTAACCTTCCCATTCCAATCCTCCATCACTGCATTGTTTGGAAACTTTAAAGTGGCCTCTTTGGCAGTCTTCAATAGCTCATTCGTTTATGCTATTATCAATTGCATCAAAGTTTCCATTCGCGAAGCATACTCCTGTTACAATACACTTTGTCAAAATATGAAATCAGGCATATCCATGAATTTTACAAAATGTGCAACCTTATCCGTAGATGGTCCAGTAACATCTTTCGTTTTGTCAGTAGTGTTGTTCCCCATACTTTCCGTCTCATCGGATGACGGTGGTATGTACCTTAAATTTTATTAGTTTAAAAAATCAGTAGAAGAGTCAACAAGCATTTAATAGTCTACATAAATATTTACTACGATAATAAACATAATATTCAAGTAAATCACGTTTAAATCTTACAACAATTACACTAGTATTAATAATTCTACAATTATGTACCTTTTTGCCAGTCTACCTTCATAGAAACCACCGAACGACTCTCTCCAATTCAGCATCTCTGTTGTCCAGTTCAGCATGACGGGCCTTGCTCGGTTCACATCAATACCTTTGCAAGTAGTACCCTCTACATACGCAAGCTTCACAAAACCAACAACTTCTTAATCAGACCATGTTCAATAATTGTCAATACTTGAAGTAATAAAACAAAATACTACAATTGCAAGTATATCCAACAGTGTTCAATACTGAAAACAAACCCTATGTGATCACCCATTCATTATTGATTAACATATGGCATCATTTTTTTCAACTATTAATAACCGATTCATTTTTAAACCATATGTTAAACAAAAGTATTAAATACTGAATAAAATAGCATGTATTACAATTAACAAGTTCATTACTGTATAAAATATGGCTTCCTATTTCATGCGACTTATATGCAGTTCATCATTTTCACGTTTTTAAAATAACATTAATACTGCAAATAATAGAAATAGTGATTTTTGGAGAAGTAACATGTTTATTCATTTTATAAGATACGTACCGTCAGCAATGTGATTGGACCCGCAAAGAAACAATGATCATCGTCTTTTTTCCAACCTTTTTTTGCAGTTCTTTAAACAATTGAATATGTATTCGCACCAATCAATCGACTTCGCATTAAAATCTTTTTTGAAATACCTATGTATTGATAGATCGCATTTTCCCCTCAACAAGCTCTACCCCATTGTGTTCACAAACAACACCAAAAAGTTGATCACAAAATCCCAGTCTGCTTTATTGCTTATAACAATCTTCCTCATGACATCATTTGATGTCATTTCCTTCTTCTCATACTGCTTTCTCCAATTAGTTACTATTTCATCCTTTTCTTCTGGAATTTCGATTGTGTCTATGGGCCTTCCACCCATAAACACTCCTAACATTTCAAACACAGAAGTCTTTGTAAGCTTAATAGAACCACGTTGCAATTTAATCTCCATCTTTTTTTCATCTAAACAATCGACCACGAAGTACCCAAGCTTGGTATGGCATCAATCCTGAACATGGTAAATGGACCAAACCCAAGGTTATCCAAACATGTTTTCTATTGATCACTCAATGATTGCATTGCCGTGCAGAACGGTTTTAGAGAGGTCCTTGTCCGTATGTGTCTCTGAATATTTGTACTGGCAACCTCATCGAGAACAGCTGTACTTTTTTCTCCCTTCTTTTTCCTCTTGCTTATTAGATTATCCTCAAAATCCGAATCATCATCTATCAATATGGTTTTCACTTTAATGGCTGATTTTGTCATCTTCTCAACCCCTAATTATTAAAGTAAACATTCATAAAAAAATTAGTTATATCATGGATATAGATAGAGAAACAAAAATACAATTAAAAATGGTTCAGGGTTGAATAAAACTATTCATACATAATAATAAATATATTATGAACATTGTTTAGTAATGAATGACTATACCATTATTATTTTTAAATATTAAATTAAATAATAGATTAAATACTAAATTCATTTTCTTGATACTTATATCTAAAATCTAAAATTTAGTATCTAAATGAAATTATCATTTATCACAAACCTGTTGTTTCATGTTGAATTATCTTCTCTTGATTTCTACTACTTCTCCTCAAGGAACCTACCAAACATACATAATAACGAGGGTTTGTCCAACATAAATTTGAAATTTGATCATTAACTCTACCGTAATCAACATATCTTCAAAATATAAAAAGACAATAAAAATTTGCATTCATTACTTAAAAATATGTATTAAAATCAAACTTCAGGAATTAATTATGTATGTTGTACCTTCATTTGTAGAAACCTTTCGTTTCTTAGAGGACATCAGATCTTGAACAGCTGGCTTTTCTATGATTGCGTCGACCTTTTCTTTCCCTTTATAATCTTTTAATGCTTTCTTTGATGACCTCTCTACATCTCTAAAATTCAAAATGTATTTTTTGTAAAACTACATTTAGCTTTCATGATAATTGTTCTAAACGTTTGTCATGTTTAATAATAATGGAATGTTCAACACTGATTATACCTTTGTTGTTTCTTTCTTTATCAGCCAATACCTTCCTCCTTTTCGATGACGAAACACCTTCAATATGTTTCATTGTTTTTGTAACCAAACATTTATAATCCTCTCAGCATTCAATAACATAGGTGTCCTTTTATACATACAAAAGTTCAATGTAAAAAAATGAGTTATATGTTTACCTTCAGTATGTTTGACAGGTTCAATCTATGCAACGTCTTTTTCTTGGATACTCAATCTTGCAGCTAATTATATCAAATAATGACAAATATTATATAAATATTAATATAACAATTTATTACAAGGCTAAAAACAATTATAACCTTGTTTTTTTGTTCTTCTGAAGATTACAGCACCTTGTGGAACTATTGTTGTTTCGTCTAAAGCTGCAAACATGTTATAATGTTAGCTTGTTCATTGATGTATGTGTTCAATGCGATTGAACGGATACAGTAACAGACACATTATCACAAACACGCAAAACCATCACCAAAACTTTTTCCAAACAATCTACTGTTAAATAAGTTCACACACTATTACAAATTTCAAAAAGTAAAGAAAAACTACTTATTTAGTGAATATATGTTCAACTATGTCCATACATCTACTTAAATATCCATAATATCCAACACTAGTGCACATAAATGTATGTGTTCATAGTCATTCAACATACCAGCAAAAAACTTTTCTGTTGAACATAAATGCACATAAATGTATGTGTTCACAGTCATAATACCCAACATTAGTGCACATAAATGTATGTGTTCACAGTCATTGAACTATTTATTTGGTGAATATATGTTCAACTATGTCCATACATCTACTACATACATTATTTGTTGAATAGCAAAATACATACGTTTAACATATGTACAACTACAATCATTATATGTTGAACACCAACAGATAATAACGGATATTACTTCACAAATATGTACAAACACATTAAAGACCAAAAATAAATGTTTGTGTTCAACACTAACAAAACGGAAAATTTATGAACAATTTTTACACCATTATCTGTTGAACAAAAAGAACATGTACAAACAAACATTTTTACACCATCATCTGTTGAACAAATGTTTTGTTTGTGTTCAATCGAAACATAACAAACATGTACAAACAAAACACATCAGCACAAAATATCTGATTTCGCACAAAACAAACCTTAAACCTTAAACAAAAAAGCCCTAATTTTACGATGAACAAAATGAACGATTTCGCACAAAAAAAGCCCTAATTTTGGTGCGATTACGATGAACAGATGATACCTCTCTAATAGAAGCAACTTAGGACACCAACTAATACTTCGATTTCACTGATTTCGCACATTTACCATGTTTCATCGGACAAAAAAAACCAACTTGAACACGACATTTAGGGTTTCGATTCATACCTTTACTTGCGACTAATCCTTTTTCTCTAGGTAGGTTCATGATTTCTCTTGCACTGGTTCGTCGTGGAGAACAAACGTCGGAGTCGCCAAACCCTAAATCGTTGTTCTTCCTTGCTAGCCGCCGGACGCCTGCTTCGTCGTTTAAATCTCCGGTGATGAAGCGTGGAAGCGTTTTTGATTTCTGGTAAAAGGAAAGGGTTTTTGAAAATTTTAGATATACTAGTTGCGGGAAATACGAACTCAAGCAGAAATCTCAGAGAAAAATAAGGGATTACGTAATCTACATTTGTTTTTTAAAATATTGTTTCTATATACCATTTTACATGTTTACCCTTCTGTTTTTTTATTTAAAAAACATGTTCAATTAATTACAAAAATGCCACCTTATTATTAGCCTTTGATCTATTTATTCTGTGGCCCAGATCGCTTCTCGCACTTTTCGCAAATAAGGAGCTTTTCGCATAAACCCTCCCCTATATATATATATATTTATATATATATATGTGTGTGTGTGTGTAAGTACGTGGATTTGTGTGTGTGCATGTGCTTAGTCCGTTTTGGTCATGCCACCTCATGCTTATGTTGTTAAAGTATGTTTATACGTGGGTTTCACTTGTATGATTATCATTATCAACTCTGTGAAGTGTGTGTGCGAAATAAGTGTGAAAAACCGAGAAGCAAGAAGAAGAAGAAGAAAAACAGTCGGAATTGGTGATTTATTTCGATAGATTCAGGTTAAAAGGTTTGTTGATTCTTGGTTACTTCATGAAACATGATTTTTGTAACATGCTACGGTTTTGATATAGCATGTCGAATTTATATGAACATCAAGTATGAATATGATAAGAAACCCTCGATGGTGGGTTTTGTGTGTTCTAAGTGTTTTGTGGATTATTGTTGTTTATGATGAATGATTTCATGTTTAAACATGTTTATATATGTTTTTGTAAGCTTGTGTATGAATTGTATAAACTAGAAATGAGATTTATACAAGATATGAAGTTGTCGGATTCTTGAATATTGAAGATGGCGGATTTTGATGATGATGATGAAAACCGAATGTGGGAAATCCGGGTGTTGAATCCGGTACTTTAGAAATCCGAAACTTGTGAAATCCGGAACTTATGGTGAAATCTGATTGTTTGAATCCGATGGTGGATTCCAAGTATGAAATGTGATCATAAGTGTAATCCGATGATAAATCCGACAGTTGAAGTTTGAAGGGTAAAATCCGATGGTAGTGTCGGATTTCATTGAAAACCGACAAGGGTTGCGGATTGATTTCAAATCCGACAGATGTATCGGATTTCCTATAATCTGATGTTTTTAGCGGATTTTTCATAAATCCCATGGTAGTGTCGGATTTCCTTTCAAATCCGATAGTTTTGGCTGTTGATTGCATTGTTTAATGCTATGTGTTATATGTGCATACATATGTGAAAATACGGTGTTACATAAAGGATCCAAACTGGGTGGTCGCGATGCAAGAAGAGCTCAATGAATTCGAGAGGAACAAGGTTTGGAAACTCATCGCCCCGCCTGAAGACAAGTATATTATTGGAACAAAATGGGTGTTCAAAAACAAGCGTGATGAAACAGGATCAGTGGTTCGAAACAAGGCCAGATTAGTTGCTCGTCTGGAAGCCATACGCATGTTTCTCGCTTTAGCGGCATTAAAGGATTCAAAGTCTTTCAGATGGATGTTAAAAGCGCTTTTCTGAACGAAAAACTACAAGAAGAGGTATTTGTTTAACAACCTCCTGGTTTTGAAAGTCGCCAATTTCCAGATTATGTCTATAGGCTCAACAAGGCTCTCTATGGACTGAAGCAAGCTCCGCGTGCATGGTATGACACACTGTCCACTCATCTTCTGAAGAACGGATTTCAGAGAAGAAACATTGACAAAACTCTATTCCTATGTAGAGAAAAAGGTGAACTCATTCTAGTTCAAATTTATGTTGATGATATTATTTTCGGTTCCACTAACAATCGTTTATGCCAAAAATTTGAAAAGAACATGTTAGATAAGTTCAAAATGAGCATGATGGGAGAACTGAACTTCTTCCTTGGGCTTCTGATAAAGCAATCTAACCAAGGCATCTTCATCAATAAAGGTAAATATGTGAAGGATTTACTCAAAAAGTTCAACTTTTCAGACTCATCTCCGATGAAGACTCCCATTGTTCCAAAACCCAAGCTCACATCCGATCCTAACGGGAAAGCAGTTGATATACCCACTTTCAGAAGAATGATCGGATCCCTTCTGTATCTGATAGCTAGTCGTCCTGACATAATGTTTTCCACATGTCTCTGTGCAAGATTTCAGGCGAATCCAAAGGAATCACATTTGACAGCTGTCAGAAGGATTTTTAGATATATGAAAGGAACGCCTGAACTAGGGTTATGG
The DNA here is from genome assembly GCA_038502395.1 of Dittrichia graveolens. Classification (NCBI taxonomy): domain Eukaryota; kingdom Viridiplantae; phylum Streptophyta; class Magnoliopsida; order Asterales; family Asteraceae; genus Dittrichia; species Dittrichia graveolens. The sequence goes on from JARJIL010000003.1 coordinate 58,083,207, forward strand.
TACTCCTGAGACTCCGGCTTTGATCTCATTGGATTTTCAGATTCCGACTAGGCCGGATGTCAGATTGATAGGAAAAGTACTACAGGTGGTTGTCAGTTACTTGGTGGAAAATTAGTGAGTTGGCATGTCACACCCCGCTAAAGCGGAAACACGAGGTGTCACAGCATAAGATATCATCGCACAAGGTAAATAGACAATAACCATTATATTGACTTAACAAAAATAAGTAGTTCGGGTAAAAGATAAATAAAAGTTACATAATCGAATAAAAATTAAATGACATTGTCTTGTACGATGCGAAAATAAAGTAGATATTGTTTTTATAAAACGTGACGATGAAGATGAAGATGCCACACATCATGTTTGTATGCATAAGGTACCTCACGACGATCACCTGAAATCACGGGTAAAAGAAAGAAAACGGTCAACTACTAGAGTTGGTGAGTTCATAGGTTTTTAATATATGCACAAAATATCTTTTAAATGAGAAAAGTTTAAATAATTGATGGAAGTTTTTGGAATAAAATAAAAGTATGCCTGAATGATAGAAGATGTATTATATTGCTCAATACGTTGCACATAGTAGTAATAGACTATGATGATTGTTGCTTGAGCCATTATCCAACCTAGCCGACAACCAATTGCCCATGATAAATCTAACGTCTATATTAAATGACTTTAGTAGTGGTAAAGTACATCTATAGTTCGTCAACCATAAATGGGAGACGTCGGAATCTCCAAATAGCGCTACTTACAAATACCATCGGCTCACTAGCGGAGTTAAGGAATAATGTCCAACGAAAGGGACTTACAACGATCACCCAAGCACATCAAAGAATAATACCATAAGTGCTCAAAATAATATTTGAAATAAATAAGAAGATAGACAATAAACTTTTCATGAAATATATACACATGCTTTCACCCCAAAAATAATATGAAATACGGTAAAAAAGGGCTATGATACTCACTCGGTATGCAAAGGTGTTCACTCGTAAGGATTTCTTGTTCCTACCGAAGCTCCTTTCGTAATATAAGAGGTATGTAGCTCTATTAGACTTATTTTATTTATTATTTTGTATTATATATTTATTGTTAACTTATTTATTAAATAGTTAAAGGTTGTCTCTATTTTTCCATAAATCATAAGTGTTCACTGAAATTTTCAGTTCTTTAAGTTGAACTTTAAGAATTAAAAACTGTATTTTAGGAGTCATATTAAGGTTTGATATTTTAATATAATCTTAATACATGTTTCTAGAATGTCCAGTAAAAATAAAGGAATTTATAATCCATGTTTAATATTTTTAATAATTAAAAGTGTATAAGATATCCACTGATCAGTGTCTGGATGATATATTGTTACTAAAACGTCTGTTTAGGGCTCATACGACCTCTTTTTTACATGATTCAAACTGGGAATTAACCACGACTCAATGATTAAACTTTTAAAAAAAACTAGACGTATTTTTACCCAAGAATGAGTAAGTTACACGCGTTTAAAGTGTACCTTTTTAAATCTGTCAGATTTCCAGATTCAACATATGGGTCTTTTTAAATATGTTTGAAGGATCAAACGTTGATGAAAATTAGTGAATCTAGGTTTAAATGAAAGGTAACACCTTAAACTAAGATTAGCAAAAAGAATCAACTGATTTTGATAACTAGAACTCCAGATATAACAAAAACAAGTGGGGAGTTCTAGCATGAGAATCTGCCAGCTTTATTATTATTTTTGCTTATGGGTCATAACTTTAATATAACATGTTTATATTCATGATTAATCATCTTGTATGAGTATAAGCTTTGATAATCCATGTGTTCTTACAACAATGGTAGGATGATACACATTTTATGTGTTCCTTACAACATTTGTTAAGATGAAACACATGCATGATCAAAGTCTTATTTTCTTGATTTTTAGTTGATTAAGTTCCATACAACAATGGTAGGATGATGCACATTTCATGTGCTCCTTACAACATTGGTAGGATGTTTATAATTACATGATTATTATATATATACATATATAAAGGAAATAAGATGAACAACAAAGAAAATAAATAAAAGAAAGAAGAAAGAAGAAAAGAAGAAAGGTAGAAGAGTAGAGATGAGTGTTTTATGATCATCTTACCAACTCTTTTTCTTTGATTTGTCTTTGATCTTCACAAGATGAACAAGGGTTTGATATTCTTGGGAGATTTTGTTGGTGAAAGAAGAAGAGAGAAAAGAGAAGAGATGGAGTGTAAGAAAATGAGAGAGAGTAAGTTGGTTGAAGGTAGTGTGAAAAATAAATAAAAAGGGTTGGTATTTATAGAAAAAGAAAAAAGAAGAGAGTGAGGGGGGGGGGGGGGTGAGGTGGTGATATTGGTTGAGTGTGTAAGTAAAATAAATGATTGTGTTGTGTTGAGTTGATTTCTATTTTCTTTTTCTTTTTGTTTATTATATACAATATATATATATAATTATATACATGTTTTTATATATAAATGTATATAATTTTATTTATTTATTTATTATTATTATTATATTTTTATTTAAATATAAATAAGTAAATATATATATATATACATTTGCTTTTGGTGACGGTTGTCACAGTCTCCCCTAGTTAGAGAATTTTCGTCCCGAAATTTACTTTGTACTAACGTTATTAAAGAGGTGAGGAAATTTATGTTTCATGTAGTCTTTGCATTCCCATGTGTATTCGGGTCCATACTTGAATTCCAATCGAACTTTTATAATTTGAATCTTACTTTTTCTTAGCTGTTTGACCTTACGGTCAAGAATTTCAATTGGTTCATGTACGAAAATTAACCGATCATCTGAACATACTTTAGGGGTAGTACTAGAGTTTCATCAGCTAATAATTTATTTAGATTTGACACATGGTAGGTATTGTGTATGGCATTTAGTTCTTTTGGCAATTTAAGCATATACGCCCCTCGCCAAATTCTTCTAATTATATCAAATGGTCTAAAGAATCTGGGATATACTTTTCCTCTTTTCCTAAAATGTACTATTTTCTTCCACGGCAATACCTTTATAAGCACTTTTATCGCCCACTTGGAACTCTAAAGGCTTACGGAGATTATCAGCGTAAATTTTCTAATGATCTTTGGCAGTCTTAAGCCTATCGTTCATAATTGTATTCTTGTCGATGACCGCTTGCATGATATCAGGTCTAGTCAATTTCCTATCGCCAATTTCCAACAAATTAAGTGGGGATCTACACTTGCGCCCATACAAGACTTCATATGGTGCACACTGGATGCTAGTGTGACACCTATTATTCTAAGAAAACTTAACTAATAGTATATGTGAATCTCAAGTTCCACTAAAATTTATTACGCATGCACACAACATGTCTTCTAGTGTCTAAATCGTTCTCTCCGATTGCCCATCCGTTTGAGGGTGGTAGGTGTTGCTCAGGTTTACTTGCGTACCTAACGCCCTTTGTGACGATTGTCAAAATCGGGATGTGAACCGACTACCTCTATCGGATATTATTGCAATTGGTACTGCGTGTCGGGCAACAACTTCGTCAATATAATTCTGAGCCAGTTTTCCACTTTGTAATCTTCCCGTATAGGGAGAAAAGGTGCCGATTTCGTGAGTCGATCTACTATAACCCAAATGGAATCGTACCCTTTTGCAGATCGGAGTAATTTAGATACGAAATCCATGCTTATATGTTCCCATTCCATTCTGGCTGTTGCAGCAAACCGGATGGCTTCTGGTGTTCTGTCTTAACCCTTGCGCAAATTAAACATATCCCACGAACAAGGAGACTTCTTTCTTTATTCCAGGCCTACCAATAGTATTCCTTGAGAACATTTTGTCGGCTCCAGGGTGGATTGAATATAATAAGCCTCGTCTAAAATTGTTGATTAACGGTTATTAAACTTAGCTATCCAATTCTTGTTTTCGAAGTGGTGCACTCCATCTGGCCTGTTTTGAATCATCGCTCCAAGTGATATAGGGTCTCGTTCTTCAAATTTTCCGTCTTTGATGCTTCTTTTTGAGCTTCAACTATTCTTTCCTTTAGGCTTGTTTGAATGGTTGCTCCTAAAGCTTGTACCTAGATGGATTCACTCTTTTGTTTCTTCATAGAGCATCAGCGACCATATTGGCCTTGCTAGTATGGTATTTGATTTCACAATCGTAGTCACTAAGCCATTCCACTCATCTTCTACGCCTCATATCGAGCATCTTTGGATCAAGAATATGCTGAAGACTCTTGTGGTCTGTATAAATAGTTCGCTTAGTACTATAAAGGTAATATCTCCATTTTTTTAAGGGCATATACTACGGCTCCTAACTCTAAGTTGTGGGTAGTAAATTTCTTCTCATGCACTTTGAATTGTCTCGAATCATATCAATGACTTTCTCTTTTTGCAACAACACACAACCCAATCCTTGGTGTGACGCATCGCAATATACCACGAAGTTATATGTTCCTTCGGGTAACGCCAAAATTGGTGCATTGCTAACTTATTCTTAAGCGTAGAAAATGTTTTTTTTCACCAAACAAACTTCTTATCCTCTTGAGTTAATGCCGCGAGTGGTTGCGCAAATTTTGAGAAATTTGCTACAAATAAATGTACTTAACCGAGAAATTTACAATTTCAGTCGGGATATATGGGGTTCCTATTTCTTTATGGCTTCGATCTTTGTTGGGTCAACATGAATTCCTATTAATTACGTGGCCTAGAAAACGTAATTCCCGGCATACAACTTCTGATCCTTAAGTAACTTTAGTATTAACCTTAAATGCTTTTCATGGTTGCTCTTGTGTCGCATGTAAATGAGTATATCATCAACAAACACAATCACAACTTATCTAAGTATAGTCTGCATACTCGTTTCATTACGTCCATGAAGAAAATTGGTGCGTTTGTCAATCAAAAGGGCATAACTATAACGTGTTCTAAACGCGGTTTTGGGCACGTCCTCTTCACAGATTCTTAATTGATGATATCCAGATTGAATATCGATTTTAGAAAAATAGGTAGCACCTTGAAGTTGATCGAAAAGGTCATCGATTCGAGGAAGAGGGTATTGATTTTTGATGGTCAATATGTTGAGTTCCCTATAGTCTATGCACATTCGCAGCAATCCATCTTTCTTTTTGACGAATAGGACTACGCCTCCCCATGGTGAGGTACTTGGTCGAATAATTCCTTTGTCGAGTAGCTCTTGAAGATGTGCAGGCAATTTCCTACATTTCCAACGGGGCTAACCGATATGGTGCCTTTGCTACGGGCGTGGCTCCAGGGATTAAATTAATCCAAATTTGTCTTGTCTAACTGAGGGTAATCCAAGTAATTCATCCGGAAACACCTTGGGAGAATCCCGAACGATTGGAAAATCGTGAATGTGCTTTTCCTAAACCTCCGTTTCTACAACGTGAGCAAAGAATGCGATATAGTCCTTTCTTAAATATTTTTGCATTTTCATGCATGATACCACCTTGACGTTCTTCCTGGTCTTTTCTCCTTATATGACAAGCGTTTCATCTTGTGATAGTGGAATTTGAATGATCTTTGCAGAACAAAGTATTTCAGCTTGATTTTTGGATAGCCAATACATACCAACAACTACATCAAAGCTCCCTAATTTGATTGGTATGGTCTACGTTGAAGTTTTTGCTGGCTAAGTTCAAGGTACACTTAGTGATTATATCTCTAGTCTTGACTTCTTGTCCATTAGCAAATTCCATGATATAGGCCTCTTTCAATATTTGAAATTTTAGATTGAGCTTTGGCCTAAAAACTAGTGGTACGAAGCTTCTATATATTCTAGAGTCAGATAGCATTGATGCATTATAATTGTTCAGAAGAAACATACTAGTAATCACATTCGGGTCTCTCCTTTGTACAAATTCTACTTAGCTAGGTTATGGTGATCCTAAGATATAAGGTCTAACAACTAACACTCCCGTTCAATCATATAGCAATGTATGTAAAATTTTAAAATCATACATTTCATAACATGATTTAAGCAAAACATGTTCAATCATATAGTTCCCGTTACTACTCAGGGTGCCTCTATGTGCTCCCTAAATCAGCAGTTCTCTCCCTCCTAATGAAAAGGTCACGATGTTACTTTCGTTGGTAAGGGGACTCTTTTTCTAGCCGTGAGCCTAACACATGCTTCACAGGAAGTTGGTGTTGATAATACACTAGGTCGTGAAACTCGGGGACTCTCCTACTAAGTTTCTATTCTAACCTCCATGGGTAAAGAAAATGCAATCTTAGTGCGTCAACCTAATGATGACATTACAGACTTCGATATATATAAAATTGGTTACTAAGTGTGCTAATATATGCAAGTACTTATGATATGCCTTGCTTATGCACACACACAATAACCGTGCTCCAGAAAGAAAATAAATGAAAAATGTTTCTAAGTATATTTTTATTATAACTAACCTAAGTCCCATATCGTACATAGCTAAATTAGACATAGGTGATCAAGCTTTGTCTAATTGAGGTATAACAATGTGGTACTCAACTTAATTATATTATCAATACACTTGATGTATTTTAAACAAAATTATTTTGAAAATCATTTTTATAAACCTTTGGTTATAGTTGTTTTCCCCCCATAAGGAAAACAACATTCTCTATAACCTTAGGCTCTGATACCAAATCTGTCACACCCCGGTAAAGCGGAAACACGAGGTGTCACAGCACAAGATATCATCGCACAAGGTAAATAGACAATAACCATTATATTGACTTAACAAAAATAAGTAGTTCGGGTAAAAGATAAATAAAAGTTACATAATCGAATAAAAATTAAATGACATTGTCTTGTACGATGCGAAAATAAAATAGATATTGTTTTTTATAAAACGTGACGATGAAGATGAAGATGCCACACATCATGTTTGTATGCATAAGGTACCTAACGACGATCACCTGAAAGCACGGGTAAAAGAAAGGAAACGGTCAACTACTAGAGTTGGTGAGTTCATAGGTTTAATATATGCACAAAATATCTTTTAAATGAGAAAAGTTTAAATAATTGATGGAAGTTTTTGAATAAAATCCAAGTATGAAATAATGATAGAAGATGTATTATATTGTCCAATACATTGCACATGGTAGTAATAGACTATGATGATTGTTGCTTGAGCCATTATCCAACCTAGCCGACAACCAATTGCCCATGAATAAACCTAACGCCTATATTAAATGACGTTAGTAGTGGTAAAGTACATCTATAGTTCGTCAACCATAAATGGGAGACGTCGGAATCTCCAAATAGCGCTACTTACAAATACCATCGGCTCACTAGCGGAGTTAAGGAATAATGTTCAACGAATGGGCCTTACAACAATCACCCAAGCACATCAAAGAATAATACCATAAGTGCTCAAAATAATATTTGAAATAAATAAGAAGATAGGCAATAAACTTTTCATGAAACGTATACACATGCTTTCACCCCAAAAATAATATGAAATACGGTAAAAAGGGGCTATGATACTCACTCGGTATGCAAAGGTGTTCACTCGTAAGGATTTCTTGATCCTACCGAAGCTCCTTTCGTAATATAAGAGGTATGTAGCTCTATTAGACTTATTTTATTTATTATTTTGTATTATTTATTTGTTGTTAACTTATTTATTAAATAGTTAAAGGTTGTCTCTATTTTTCCATAAATCATAAGTGTTCACTGAAATTTTCAGTTCTTTAAGTTGAACTTTAAAAATTAAAAACTGTATTTTAGGAGTCATATTAAGGTTTGATATTTTAATATAATCTTAATACATGTTTCTAGAATGTCCAGTAAAAATAAAGGAATTTATAATCCATGTTTAATATTTTTAATAATTAAAAGTGTATAAGATGTCCACTGATCAGTGTCTGGATGATATATTGTTACTAAAACGTCTGTTTGGGGCTCATACGACCTTCGTTTTACATGATTCAAACTGGGAATTAACCACGACTCAGAGATGAAACGTTTAAAAAAAAACTAGATGTATTTTGACCCAAGAATGAGTAAGTTACACGCGTTTAAAGTGTACCTTTTTAAATCTGTCAGATTTCCAGATTCAACATATGGGTCTTTTTAAATATGTTTGAAGGATCAAACGTTGATGAAAATTAGTGAATCTAGGTTTAAATGAAAGGTAACACCTTAAACTAAGATTAGCAAAAAGAATCAACTGATTTTGATACCTAGAACTCCAGATATAACAAAAACAAGTGGGGAGTTCTAGCATCAGAATCTGCCAGCTTTATTATTATTTTTGCTTATGGGTCATAACTTTAATATAACATGTTTATATTCATGATTAATCATCTTGTATGAGTATAAGCTTTGATAATCCATGTGTTCTTACAACAATGGTAGGATGATACACATTTTATGTGTTCCTTACAACATTTGTTAAGATGAAACACATGCATGATCAAAGTCTTATTTTCTTGATTTTTAGTTGATTAAGTTCCATACAACAATGGTAGGATGATGCACATTTCATGTGCTCCTTACAAAATTGGTAGGATGTTTATAATTACATGATTATATACATATATATATACATATATAAAGGAAATAAGATGAACAACAAAGAAAATAAATAAAAGAAAGAAGAAAAGAAGAAAGGTAGAAGAGTAGAGATGAGTGTTTTATGATCATCTTACCAACTCTTTTTCTTTGATTTGTCTTTGATCTTCACAAGATGAACAAGGGTTTGATATTCTTGGGAGATTTTGTTGGTGAAAGAAGAAGAGAGAAAAGAGAAGAGATGGAGTGTAAGAAAATGAGAGAGAGTAAGTTGGTTGAAGGTAGTGTGAAAAATAAATAAAAAGGGTTGGTATTTATAGAAAAAGAAAAAAGAAGAGAGTGAGGGGGGGGGGGTGAGGTGGTGATATTGGTTGAGTGTGTAAGTAAAATAAATGATTGTGTTCTGTTGAGTTGATTTCTATTTTCTTTTTCTTTTTGTTTATTATATACAATATATATATATATATATATATATAATTATATACATGTTTTTATATATAAATGTATATAATTTTATTTATTTATTTATTATTATTATTATATTTTTTTATTATTTATTATTTTTTTATTTAAATATAAATAAGTAAATATATATATATATACATTTGCTTTTGGTGACGGTTGTCACATGGCAAAGCAAAAAAGCAAACCTCAATCTCCTTATCCACCGCTGAAGCTGAATACATTTCAGCTGGGAGTTGCTGTGCACAAATACTATGGATGCAACATCAGCTAGCTGACTATGGCATCTCCTTTCAACGCACTCCCATATATTGTGATAACACTAGTGCTATTGCAATTTCAAATAATCATGTGCTTCATTATCGTACAAAGCACATTGATGTTCATCATCACTTCATTCAAGATCACATCGCGAAAAGTGAAATCAAGCATCGCTTCATTTCTACTGAACACCAGCTCACTGACATATTCACGAAACCCCTGGATGAACATCAGTTTAACTTATTAGTTGCAGAAATTGGAATGCTCAATCCTTCAGAAATGTAACTATTTCAGGTAAATTTGATTGTTACTATTCATTCTTTCTTGTCACATTTAATGCCAGTCACCCTAATAGCTAAGCTTGAATAATTACTTTTATCCCACCTCTCTCTAACTGTCAAATCATTTCTGAAGCGTAATCATGAGTAATTTTCATTATAAGTATCCGTAGATTTTCTTTTCCTTTTCATCTTCTGCAAAATCAAAGAAAATATTCCACTTTCTCTCAAAAACTCATGGAGTTTACCATTACGTTCGTCTTCTTTCCAATTTGCTACATGATCACGGTTCGCATTCCAGAAGAAGGAATCGTGATTGATGTATCATCTCAAATATTCATAATATCTTAGGCATGGCTGTAATAATTTTTTTTGGCAGTCTATGTAAACCATGATGGATATCAATGTAATCATCTTTTGTTAAAATGGCATTAGTTATGTCCAAGCTTAGTTCTTCCTTTGTTGGCATTGTGTGTGTGTGTTTTTTTTTCTTGTGAGATTCAAATTTCCTATGAAAAAGTTGGATATTTTTTTTTGAATAAATATCATATTTTTCATTGTGAAATTCTATCTCTTTACTAATGGTTTGTTGATCAAGATTGGTTGTTTCTAAGGCTGCTCCGGGTAAAATGGTTTCACCAATAACCACTTGACATCCAAAAAGTTAACCTTGCGCATTTTCTGCACTCACGAGCCCATTCTCACCCTTGATTTACTCAACTGTTTAGATTCCCTGATTTTAAACCCCTTTAAAACCCAAAACCGCCTCTTCAAGTTACTCACCTTCAACTCATCTTCTCCGACGATTTGCTTTTTAAAAAATTCGAAATTCCTCTCTGTGCTTGCTCCCATGGGTCCCAAAGTTGCTACTGCGAAGGTGACTTTCCCTGATGATATCGTTCCCAAAATTCCCCTCTCTTCCATCTGTTTCAAGGACAACAACTACCCAGCTGATCTTACTGTTCCTCCTCCATCCTCACCTCTTCACCAAATCATGTCCTATCTCCATAACTGCCCGTTCAACTTTGCTCTCTCGGCAAAGGTTCCAATGTTCGAAGAACATCTCTGTGAGTTCTGGATGACCGCTGAAGTCATTAACCCTAAAACCTCCGCCCAGAGTATTCATTTCAGTATGCTCTCCAGCAGTAAGCCCGCTGAAACATCCAAAGACTTTCTTGCAACTGTTCTGCGTCTTCCCCGCCAAGACCTTACTTCATCCACTACAAATGCTAAGGAGCGTCTCTTCTCCTTCTTTCAGTACGCTGATGAGGACAAGGTGAAAGGTAACTCGATGCTTCGCACTCGCCTCTCAAAGAAGTGGAACGGTCTAATTGCTCATCTAAATTTCTGTATAACAAGCAAAACAGGTGGTCTTGACCAAGTTAATGAAGCGGTTTTAAAAATGGCTTATGCCATAATTCATGGTCACAATATTGACTATGTTGAACTCATTTTGGAAAGTCTTGTGGTCTCGCTGACCGCACGCTCAAGGTCTCAACACATTCCTTTCCCCAGGTTTGTGTCCTTAGTCATCTACTCCCTGCTGACAACTGAAGAATACAACTCTGCTTCAGTTCTGCTTCCTTCCCCTTCTCTGTCGGGTTCCGTGTAGACATGATCCTCTTCAACCTTTAGTCCAGCCTTAACTGCATCAATGCTTAGATTTGTATCTCTGAAACCTTCTCCCACCATCCCTCTACCTTTTTCAGGTTTATTGCCTGACACTGCACCCTTTAAACCTCAAAAACCTGTGCTTCCCTCTTCCCGTCCAAAAACAAAGAATAGGAAAATGGTGTCCAGCTCTTCCAAACCAGCAATCAAACCTTCGGTAGCTCCCATTGTCCAAACCAAATCAATCACAACCGCTAAATGACATAAATCCATCATTCCCTCCAGTCCCATCCTCTCCTACTCTACTTCAGGTGAGGAATCTGCTGATGAAACTCCCTTGGTCCTCTGGAAATTTCAGATTCAGAAATTAAAACCCATTGAAGCTGCTCCGGTAAAATCTCCCGCGCACTACAACTCAGGTTCCCCCAGTTCAGGAAACTACCATTCACGAATCTGCTGAAATTACCCCACTATCCCTTAATGCGTCAGTCAACCCAACTGATGTTATGGATACAGACAAAGCACATGATGTGTCAGCACCTAAACCAACTGACCCTGGTGCTCAGCCCAATACCAATGATGAAACTATCATTCCCCTAGTTTCTGAGGTCTCACCTATTTATCACTGAGTAGATTTCGAGGAGGGAATCTTCTTAAGGGGGGTAGATTTGCAACATCCTCGATTTACCTAGTTGTAAATCGATGTAAGTATATGTGAGATAGTGAATAGTGTAAAGGGTCCAAGTCGTATAATTATATGTAAGTTGATTATATTAATGAAAGTATAATTGTGTTACTTGTTATGTGAAAATATATATATGTATTTTGTTTAATAATATGTATATATATAAGTAAATATATAGTAAATGAGTAAAAGAAAAAGAATGAAAAGAAAAGGGGATCCAGAGGCGATGCCTCTGGATGTGGTTAATATATATGTAAGTATATAAACATTGACTGAGATAGTCAAAGTTGGAAAATTTGCAAATACACATACAAACACACTCTCGCTCTTTCGTGAGTCTCTCTGGAAGAAAGAAGAAAGGATCGAAGATTGTGTTTTGAAATTCAAGTAAGGTAAACATATATTTGTGGTTTAAACATGTTAGAAATCGGTTTTGTGTTTAAATCTTAGCTAAAACTCAAATTCAAGGAAAACACCATTAAAGAACACTCAAAGCTTACTTTACAAGTGGGTTTTGTTTGTTTCGTCGTTCTTGCTTGAATTTGATAAGTTTATGAAGTTTATATAGATGAAATATGATGTTTCCAAGTGTTTTAAATGAAAAACTAACAAGTATGAAATCCTGGAAATAAGTTAAAGAAGATGGCGGAATTTTTGCCTATGAAGGTGTCGGATTCCGCAATGTATATCGGAATCCACAAGTTTATCAAATCCGCAAGTCAAAATCCGCATAAGTGCCGGAATCCGATAGTATGTCGGATTTCATTGTGTGTCGGATTCCGATAGTGTATCGGATTCCCCATGTATCGGATTCCCCATGTGTCGGATTCCGCCAAGTTGGTCGGATTCCACATGTATGTGTCGAATTTCCCCAAAATCCGCAAATGTCGGATTTGTACTAAGTCTAGAGTTGGGGATTCCTATGTTAATTTAGTAGTTATGCTTTGTATGTATAAATAATTGATGTAAGTAATGTTCTAGGTAAACTTACCGAATTAGCTGAACCGGAGTTAAAGTAATCTGGTTAATTAAGCTACTCAGGTGAGTACCGACTTCCGTAAGCCTTAGTAGAGAAAGACTTACTTGCTTAATTTACTAAATGTAATTCAAAGATGTTTAAAGTGTATGTATGCTTAAAAGTAAATGGATAAGTATTGGCATGCTACTTTATGCATAATGTCATGCTAAGTACTTGTTGAATATAAGTTAAGTGTATGCGAGCGGAGTCCAGAATTGGAGCCGCCTAGTGTAGATGAATGATAATGTATGATACTCATCCTTAATGGATCAAATTGTTGGGATTCCATGCGAATTAAAGCACGCAACGGAATTAACAAAACACACAAAAACGATCCCATGAAGTCCCAATGGTGGTGAAAACTTGTAAAAACAAACATGCAACCAAAAACAAGCACAAAGAGAAGAAGGGAATCAAATCATACACTTGAAGACTTTGATTAAAAGCTGGAACAATTCGTACTTGGGATGAATTCTTGAAAAAAATGGCTTCAAGCTCCAATGAAGTCCACACCAAGCTAATCACCAACTTCCCTTGTACTAGCAAGCCAAAAACCGAACCAAGACAACTTGTTGGATTTCTGGAACAGCACTTGAACACCAAGAACGCACTCACAATGGTCTCTTCTAACTCTCTAGCTAAAACTCACCAATATGTGTCTATGAATGCAATATTGTCCAAGAAGGAAACAAGGAACAAATGAAGCTTCTTTTAAAGACCAATTCTCTGCTTCAAGTGCTCTAGGGTCGAACCTAATGCCACAAGATCATTGGACGAACAAGATGGTCCAATAAAATGCAAGTGTCACTTAGAATTCTGCCTTCACGGGCTCTCACGAGCCGTGAAGGATAAATGCACCACGACCGGCCATTAATCCTCCACGAGCCGTGCCGCGCTGTGCAAGAATCGTGAGGGTTGTGCCTTCACGACCTCCTTCACGGGCCGTGTAGGGTCGTGAAGCCCTAGGGTTTCACAAACCATGCGGCCCACGACAGGACTCGTGTACACAAGCTGCTTCACGATCTGTGGAGCATCCTTCACGGTCGTGAAGCCTTGGTCAACTGGAATTTGACCATTTTGACCCTTTCACTATAATTAGGCTGTCGGAGTGGAAACTTGGCGTGTGACCCAATAGGCCCGCGCTTCATTGGCAATGATGCCGGCCTACGTGTGTCAGTGGGCAGATCCCAATAAACTCCCACTTGCACATGACACACCGTACCCATGGGCACCACAGACAGAGAGCGGCCTATAGCAAGGCATCCCTGCCCCCAACTAAACACGGGGTATGTCATCCCTGAGAAGTACCAAGTAAAACTAAAAAAGTTTGACATGGTCCTATAGATAAGTGATCAATCATCCTATTGTTCATGATATCCAAGTGAACACGAGACATGGTACAAAGTCATTCTCCGATCATTCACGATTATGTTTCTCAATCAAGATTGGTGGTGACCAAAAGGTGAGTTGCAACTGATCAACAATCATTGCAAGCTCGAGCATGGCCATGCATTTTTGGTGTCAGCGCCCAATCATCGAGGGGGCTAGGGATATCTCTCTAAACGGAGGAACAAATTCCTTTGACTACATTGCCTCCAATACAATGGCAATACTTTACCCAATTACCTCCTTTATAATAGCCAGTTACGGACTACGCTTGAAAGCAGTCAGAATAAAGCAAACCAAAATAGTGAAACACATGCATCTCCGGTCTAAGGATAAAATATATTATCATCCCGATTTACTCTTGACATGTACCATGAAGTAAGATCAGGTGTGGGTCGTCTAATCACTTGAAACTCTTTTCAAGTATAGGCGAAATATTGCGTCCCTTGTATTCAATCCCATTGAACACTATGACCAATCATTTCCCACGATCTTCGTTCATACTTCCTTCCAATAAAGAATGACCGCCCGTGGACAATTTAGAATGTAAAACATTCAAGGAAGAGATAAAACATGCAAAGTTGGAACACAATAATGATTTAAAGAAAGTATTCGCTAGACGCGTATCATTAAATCTCTATTTAATAATCAATACATTCAAAATACAATATTGATTAATGTTCCCAATAACATAGTAAATACATCGAATACAATAACCAATATACAACTCAAACAAAATCACTAGCAAATCTAATCCCAATAGCAGGTGTGTGGGCATCATGCTTAGCTTGTGACAATGGTTTAGTGAACGGATCCGCCAAATTGCTATCCGTATGTAGTTTGCTGATGATGATGTCTCCATTCTCGACCACGTCCCGGATAAAATGATATTTCCGCGGAATGTGTCTCGTGCGTCGATGAGACCTCGGTTCCTTTGCTAAAGCAACGGCACCCTCGTTGTCACAGAAGATCTGAACAGGGTCGCTGATGCTTGAAACCACTCTCAAATCAAGCAGAAATTTCCTCATCCGTACGGCCTCCTTAGTAGCTTCACTGGCCGCACTATATTCCGACTCGGTAGTGGAATCGGCCATGGTGTCTTGCTTGAAGCTCCTCCAGGATATAGCACCGCCATTTAATAGGAACACGAACCCCGATTGTGATCGGCAGTCATCCCTATCGGTTTGGAAGCTTGCGTCAGAGTAACCCTTTACTCTAAGGTCTTCCTCACCTCCATACACTAAGAACATCTCCTTAGTCCTCCGAAGATACTTGAGAATGCTCTTCACCGCTGTCCAATGAGCTTCGCTAGGGTTGGCTTGATATCTACTCGTCATGCTCAAGGCACACGATACATCAGGCCTGGTACATAGCATGGCGTACATGATCGAGCCCACAGCCGAAGCATATGGCACTCGCTTCATTACTTCCCGTTCCTCCGGGGAACTAGGGGATTGAGTCTTACTCAATACCAAACCATGTGACATAGGAATGAACCCCTTCTTGGAGTCTTCCATCCTAAACCGCTTTAGGACTTTGTCAACATGTGTACTTTGGTTAAGCCAATTAGCCTCTTGGATCTATCTCTATAGATTTTGATCCCAAGAATATAAGTCGCATCTCCTAGATCCTTTATTGAAAAACAATTTACCAACCAGGTTTTTACACCTTGAAGGGTCGGGACATCATTCCCAATAAGGAGTATGTCATCGACATACAAGACTAGGAATACAACTACGCTCCCACTAGCCCTGACATATACGCATGGCTCATCCTTGCTTTTCGAAAAGCCAAACTCTTTGACTTTCTCATCAATGCGCAGGTTCCAGCTGCGCGATGCTTGTTTAAGTCCATAAATGGACTTCTTAAGCTTGTAGACCTTATCCGGATGATTATCCTGTACAAAACCTTCGGGTTAAGTTATATAGACCTCCTCGCTAAGTGTCCCATTAAGGAACGTGGTTTTTACATCCATTTGACAAATCTCATAATCATGAAATACGGAAATTTCCATGAGTATCCAGATAGACTTCAACATAGCCACCGGGGAAAAGGTTTCATAATTGTCAACACCATGAGTTTGCGTGAGACCCTTAGCCACCAGTCGGGCTTTGAAGGTGTCTAACTCTCAATCTATGCCGGTCTTTTTCTTAAAGACCCATTTGCACCCCACGGGTCTACACCCGGGTACCGGATCTACCAAATCCCAGACTTGGTTATCCGACATAGATTGCATCGCGGACTTCATTGCCTCTTTCCACCTAGCGGACTCAGGGCCCACCACGGCGTCCCGATAAGATGATGGTTCATCATGATCCACCACAAGGTCACAGCCCTCAGACATGAGATACCCATATCTCTCTGGCTCATTGCGACTCCTACCGGATCTCCTAAGAGGTAAAGGATCCGTGTCAGGTTCTCCAGTAGCTCCGTGTTGAGAATCATCTTGTGAACTAGCGCTAACTTCAGGTTGGTCATTGGAAGGTTCTTGAATTTCTTCAAGATCAACCTTTCTCCCACTAGCGGCTTTGGATAGCATCTCCCTTTCAAGGAAGACGGCCCTCCGAGCAACAAATACCTTGTTCTCGGAAGGTTTGTAAAACAAATAGCCCATAGACCCGGCAGGATATCCAATGAATAAACACCTCTCGGCTCAGGGTTCCAATTTGTCCTCCACCCCACGTCTCACATAGGCAGGACAACCCCAAACCTTTAGATATGAAAGCGATGGAACCTTTCCATGCCACATCTCAAAAGGTGTCTTCTTGACCTTCTTAGTTGGTACAAGGTTAAGGATTCTAACGGCCGTTTCCAATGCATAGCCACAAAAGCTAATGGGTACATCCGTACGACTCATCATACACCGGACCATATCTAATAATGTCCGGTTCCTCCTCTCGGCGACACCATTTAATTGTGGTGTCCT
Source organism: Dittrichia graveolens (assembly GCA_038502395.1). Classification (NCBI taxonomy): domain Eukaryota; kingdom Viridiplantae; phylum Streptophyta; class Magnoliopsida; order Asterales; family Asteraceae; genus Dittrichia; species Dittrichia graveolens. Next base: position 58,100,357 of record JARJIL010000003.1, read on the forward strand.
AGGAGGTGTCAATTGCGAAACAATTCCACAATCTTTTAGATAGTCACGGAATTCCGAACATAGATACTCACCACCATGCCGGTAGCGTCCCTTCTCCCCGCAGAAGAAGCAGGTGGCCTCTTCCGGTGAGGGGGCTATAAGAGCGGGTTCCTTCCCCTTCGGCTCCGGCGCCGGGAGTGGTTTGGGTTTGGGTGTTGCCACCTTTGCCTTACCCTTCCCCATGCCCTTGGAGCTTGAAGCGGGCCGCTTATGCTTAGCACCACCCTCATGGATGGCTAGGACGGGTGCGGAGGTCGATGGCTTTGCCTTGGCCATGTTAGACTCGGCGGTCTTCAACATGCCGTGCAACTCCATCAAGGACTAGTCCATATTATGCGTATGGTAGTTCACAATGAACGGACCATATGCTTGAGGCAAAGATTGGAGAATAATATCAGTAGCCAACTCTTTCCCCATAGGAAAGCCCAACCTCTTGAGCTAGTCCACTTATTGCTTCATTCGAAGCACGTGGGAGCTCACGTTCCCACCTTCCTGCATCCGGCACCCTATAAAGGCCTTGACACACTCGTAGAGTTCTTGCCTCGCTTGCTGCTGGAACATTTCCTTTAGCTACGGGATCATGTCAAACGCACCAACGTCCTCGAATTGCCTTTGCAACTTGGAACTCATGGTCGTCAACATGAGGCAAGTCACCTCATTGGTGTCTTTAAGGCGCTTCTTATAAGCATCCTTAATGGCCCGCGTAGCGGTGGTAGCAGGAGCCTCCGGAAGAGGTTCCTCTAGGATGTACAACTTGCTTTCATGGCGCAAGACAATTCTCAATTGCCTATGCCAATCCATAAAGTTTACACCTATGAGTTTCTCTTTCTCTAAAAATGGACGGAGTGACATGTGCGTCGCGGTGTTGCTTGTAGATGCCATCTAAAAGAAGGCAAAGCACACAAAAAGGGTTAGTTTGACATATTTTAATCCTTGTTAAATAATTACCCAATAGTTTAACGCTTAAATTTAACAAGGGCTAAGAACCCAATACAACTTCACTACATGACGGGTTTACCGCGGATCACTTCATGAAGGTATTTAGGCCGGTAAATGCTTTACCAATTGCAATTCGTGATTACAACTCTTAGACACTTGTAGGATCCATCGGTACTCATAGCACCGGTTTGGCATGTTTGATCCCTTCCCACACCGATTCCTCAATAAGCCGCTTTGATAACTCGGTATAGGCATGACAATTATCAAGGCATATTAAATCGGAATTGGAAATCGTCCAACAAGATACATGATGACGCCCTTCGTAATAATTGGCTCGTGCTAAGCTCGACTACCAAAAATTTCAAGACGCCACACGCACCTTCCACAAAAGTCCACATGGAACAACTCGTGCTAAGCTCGACAATTGTCCCACGCTTCATTAGATTTGGGTGGTGTCATCTTTTGGATGGCGTGTGATTTACATTTTTAAGAAAAAAGGGACTTTTTTTCCGGTTAAAAACCTCTTTTCGTTTTGCTTAACAAATAAGTGACAAAACGCATTTTTCACCATTTGAACATAAAAAATTTATATTCGTTTGTTAATCATGTGAGCGAGGAGGGTTTGTTAACCAATTAAGGAAAACTATATAGTTTTATTATTTTCAAAAGATTTTCTAGCATGCGAAGATCCTACAACCACGCAAGAAAATAAATAAATAAAACTACACAACCACGCATACAAAACCGATTTGAGCCAACCTAAGCGTTCCCCGGTGAGCCAACCGAGGAACTAGGTCTACTAAGGACAAGGAATCCAAGACTTGGTGGCGTGCTCCCACTTGATCCCGCACCTCCGGATCCGAGATAGCCGAGACGTCTCCCAAGACTCCCGTTGGTCCCTCTAGTCTTCTCTTCTCATTACATACATAATTTAAAGAGAAATGGCATGCAATACACACAATCTATTCTAAGCTAATATACAAATTACAAAGAATAAATACTTTGGCGTGCAAGCCACAAATAAATGAATTATTACAAACCGGATTAAATAAATTATTACAAACCAAATGTGGTACGAACCACTAAATGAATTAACAACAAATAAAGCAACCAAACAACCACACAAAGGTCTAGGCTCAAACTGGTGCTCAAATCCATATCAAGTTTTCTTTTTCAAAAAAAGGCCAAAAACAGCCTGTTCACGACGCCTTCACGAGCTACTGCTCTTCACGGGCCCTCATGGGCCATGAAGACAGTACGCTCCACGACTCGTGAAACAGGTTAAAAACCTTTCATGACCACCACCCCACAAGACTGCTCGTGTGGCCTTCATGACCCGTGAAACAAGCTCCACAACCCGTGAACACCTTCTGGACAGAATGTCCAAAATCGAAAACATGATTTTCAAGTCACAAAGGTGCATGCATCTTACAAGTATGGCTCTGATACCACTGTTGGGATTCCATGGGGATCAAAGCACGCAACAAAAGCAACAAAACACACAAAAACAATCCCATGATGTCCCGAGGGTGGTGAAAACTTGTAAGAACAAACATGCAACCAAAAACAAGCACAAAGAGAAGAATGGAATCAAATCATACCCTTGAAGACTCTGATTAAAAGCTGGAACAATTCAGACTTGGGATGAATTCTTGAAACAAAAGGCTTCAAGCTCCAATGAAGTCCACACCAAGCTAATCACCAACTTCCCTTCTACTAGCAAGCCAAAAACCGAACCAAGACAACTTGTTGCATTTCTGGAACAACATTTGAACACCAAGAACACACTCACAATGGTCTCTTCTAACTCTCTAGCTAAAACTCACCAATATGTGTGTATGTATGCAATATTGTCCAAGAAGGAAACAAGGAACAAATGAAGCTTCTTTTAAAGACCAATTCTCTGCTTCAAGTGCTCTAGGGTCGGACCTAATGGCACAAGATCATTGGACCAACAAGATTATAACATCCTCATATTGGGCCTAGTAGTTTAGGTGACTTTGGTATGTTAATTTGTGATTAATTGTGATTAATTACTTGTTAATATTAAGTTACATGGTTTTAATTAAATATGTGAATTATATGTTTAATTATATATATGTTTATATTCATGAGTAGATATGTATATATATATATATATATATGAATGTAGGTTGCATGTGGTTATGACATAATTATAAACAAATTATGACACCTCATGCTTAAGGTTTTGAGAAAAAGGCATACGTGGGTATACATTGGGTTAACATCTGAAGTTGGTCTGTCACTTGAAAACCGATAGTTGGTGTATATGTGTGTTTTTGAGAGAACAAGGAAAAAGAGCAAGTTAACTTGAAAAGTGAAAATTTTGATTTGTTGTGTGTTAATTCAAACCAAAGGTATGGTTGTGATCATAGAATGATTCTGATCATTGTGGTATGTTTTGTTTGTTAAATCATGCTTAGAACATGAAGATGCCATGCTAGAAGTTTTGAAGTAAACTTGTGTGGTGGGTTTTATATGAATTGTCATGTTAAAAAGGATTTGATGTGTTCTTGATGTTCTATACATGTTATAAGGTGTTTATACATGTTTCAGAAGTGTTCATAATGTTTTATAAGGGTTTTAGTCGGATTTAGAAAGATGTGTTTTGCTGGAAATCCGACACTTGCATGGAGAAGACAACCTGGAAATCGGGTGTCCCGGCGCGACGGGGCTGAAATCCGAGAGTCTTGGTTCGGATTGTAAGAATCCGATAGAAATTGCAAAACAACCCTTGGAAATCCGAGACTTGGCAGAATCCGACACTTAAATCCGGATTATTGAAAATCGGACTCGAAATCCGATTGATGGGTTCCGGATTTTGAAATCCGACAGGGGTCGCGGCGCGACGTCTAATTTGTCGCGGCGCGACGGGCATTGTTTCAGAATATTACTAGATGATATGTTCTTGGTTTAATTTAGCATATTAACTAGATGATATGTGTTTATACATATGTGAATCATACATGCTTATGTTTGATCAAAAGGATATAAATTTATGTGTTGACATATATTTATGAATCGTTACTGATTTCAGTTTATTGTGTTCTCAGGAACAAGCAAGGCTCAGTAATATAAGATCACTGAGTGGAGTAACTAAAAGCAAGAGGTGAGTGGACGTTTACTCACAGATGTTATTAGTTGTAACTGGATTGGGTTGCAACTGCTATTGGTTTGACGCATGGATAGATTGCGCATCTGATAATTGATTAACTGTTGATTGTTAATTAATTGTGCGTCATTAATATGTATACATGAGGATTGGGAAGTCAGCTTCGGCTGGGCATATGGGCTGGGTTTGTTTGCTATCGACTAATCAGTATTGTTATCTTTTGATGCATTTGTTGCCACTTAAGGTAATACTGTGTGAGAATAGCAAATGAACTATCGGTAAACCTTTGCTTTGGCCGGCATTGGTTGAAGGTTCCTGCAGAACCGCCGGTCTTCCCGGGGCACGATTATCTGTTATGTGTTGTTGATATTGATGCGGTTATTTGCTAATATATCTGTTGTGGTTTTACTCCATTCACTTAGCTTTGTGATAATCCCCCACCTCTCACTCTTCATAAAGGTTTTGGTAAGTTAGCGGCTCGCCTGAGAGTGGTTAGAATTCTGCCTTCACGACTTCTTCACGGGCTCTCACGGGCCGTGAAGGATAAATGCGCCATGACCGGCCATTAATCCTCCACGAGCCGTGCCGCGCTGTGCAAGAATCGTGAGGGTTGTGCCTTCACGACCTCCTTCACGGGTCGTGTAGGGTCATGCCCTAGGGTTTCACGAACCATGCGGCCCACGACAGGACTCATGTACACAAGCTGCTTCACGACCCGTGAAACATCCTTCATGGTCGTGAAGCCTTGGTCAACTGGAATTTGACCATTATGACCTTTTCACTATAATTAGGTTGTCGGAGTGGAAACTTGGCGTGTGACCCAATAGGCCCACGCTTCATTGGCAGTGATGCCGGCCTACGTGTGTCAGTGGGCAGATCCTAACACAAATATGTGAGAAATTGATGATATGTATGCTAGGGATCCAGATTGGATCCGTAATGATGAAACAAATGATTATGCATGCTTAATGAATTAAAGAATATGCATGCTAAGTGAATGATCTAGATTAGATCAGTTATGTGTATGTGAAAAGTTCGCGGACATCTTCAAGCATGGATAAGGTCAAATCTGTAGTTGGGTTCCAGGGAACCTTGATCAAGTGATTCGGGACTTAACGGTGATTCGAGGTAACATTACGGATCGGTGGTTCTGAAGAACCGCCGTGCCTTATATCATGAGGGGTAATCAGCCGGTTGTAGCTGAATTGCCTAAGGAGACTATGGTTCCATAAACGATGCTTGGTGGACTACTTTATGCTCCCCCACCAGTGTGGATAGTCGTGTCTGATCCCCCGGTGTATTGTTGTTGAGCGGGATTGGCTATCCTGCAAGAAATGGCCAATACCGATCTTGTCAGCACACCGCAATGTGATAGCATGGCATTGTTTTCTTATTCCTGTGAAGCATGACTTGCTTTATTGATGCTTATGTTAAGTTTGTACTCACTAGCTATGTGTATAGCTAATGGTGCCACGTTGACTTTTTTCCAGATAAAAAATAGGTTCCCTGGTGAGCGGGGTTGCCTTCTGCTGGATATTTTTGGATGAAACACTTTATGTTGTAATATGATATTATGGTCGGTTGTATGTTAGAGTAACACCAACACTTGATACAATGTTTTGGCTATAAATAACTAAAGTAAACCTTTTTGGTTTAGCTTCCGTTGCTCAACCTAATGTTATTTGATCGTGATTGAGTTCACGTTTAAGAAAAACGAAATTTTTTGCTAATTTTGTTACAAAGCCGGTGTTACAAGTAGGTATTAGAGCCTAGGTTTGAGGGAATTGGGTACTTGTAGGATTATTCAATCTCAAACTCGGGCCCGACCATAATAAAGTGTTCCTTATAGGGGGTTGAGCATGAGAGTTGCATGAATATTACTTGTTATAATATAGCTTGTCAAGTATGATAAGCAAGTATAGTAAAGTATTAATTAATCTTCTATGTTATATTGAAAGTCAAAGATAGAAATGTCTACTAAACGCGGTAATACCGAACAAGAATTGAAAGAAATGAAGGATGAGGCTTCTCATATGCCTCACCAAGCTGAATATGAACGCTCTCAGCATAATGCTGGTGGCGAAAGACCTGACCCAGACCAACTAGCGTATATAAAGCGTCTGGAAGAAGAGCTACGTCTTGCTAAGGAGCTCTTATAGCAGTCTACTCTTGGCAAACCACGCAAGACTTGCTCATACAAAAAGTTCTTGTCGTGTAAGCCTCCGACTTTTGAGGGGAGTGATAACCCCACAGTTACAATTCAATGGCTCCGTGAAATGGAGCAAACGTTTGAATCTTGTGAATGCGAACCAGAGTATTGCGTGAAATACGTAGTACGTATGTTGAAAGGTCACGCCATTTTCTGGTGGGACACCGTGAAGGCCTCTGTTAGTAAGGGGTGTTGAGTGCTCTTTCTTAGGAGTAGTTTTCTGAGAAGTTACTGAAGAAGTATTGCACATAATATGATATGGAGAGAATGGAAACAGAATTCAACAATCTCTAGAGGGGAGATAAATTGATGGAGGATCTTATCACGGCTTTCACTGATAAGATGAGATTTGTTCCGCACCTGATACCGGACGAGACCACCAAGATAAGACAGTTTGTAACAACCTTGCCACTAGAATTTCATGCCATGTGCGGGCAGCTCCAACTCTGGATCGGGCATTTGAAGTGGCCCGACAAATGAAAGGTGATCGAATACAGTGTAGGGGAGAGTTTGCCAGTGTGGGGTATAAAAGAAAGTTTCAGCCATCTCTGAAATCGGGTCCTTCAAAAGGGCAATCGTCTAGAGGTGGAAAGACTAATACTTCTAAGAAACTGTAACACCACTTTTTACTATTAACTCATAAATATAATTTAAGGACTTACTCTTCAAAAGTTACATCTGTTTATTCACAAAAACTAAGCTTATGTTTACATATACTAATATTATACAAAAGTAGTGTTTAAGTTCTTCTCAAAAGCCAGAAGCTATCCAGTGAATCAAGGAGCTAGGGCCTTACCCTTGCTGGAACCCGCGGAACCTGAACAAACAAAACAGAAACATAAGCTAACGCTTAGTGAGAATACTACCAAAAACTGGTAATAAAAGACCAGAATAAACTCTTTCCAGGATGTCTCACACCCGAATTGGGTCACCTACAAACCTGCATAAACCGTTACAGCGCTGGGGCTTATCCATACCTCGCGTATAGCCTATCCCCAGCTATTCTTGGTACTGCATAACAGGAGTAGTAACTCCACAGGATGCCCCGCATCCAATAAACAGGAGTAATAACCCCACAAGATGCCCCACATCCAATAAAGAGGACTAATAACTCCACAGGATGCCCCGCATCCAATAAACAGGAGTAATAACTCCACAGGATGCCCCGCATCCAATAAATAGGAGTAATACACTTAACATGGGTAACATACTAAACAATTATTATAATCAAGTATTACTCATGCAGGAGAATAGTATACTCACCTGAATTAACTACTATGGTAAATTATTATGCGACAGTGTTGTATCCAACAATTCTCCTATACAATAATATAACAAAGTATTATAAACCTGGAACTCTGCTCTGAACTGAAGCCTACACGGGTCGTGTATACCTATACGGGCCGTGTCCCCTGCACCCTACATTACCTGGGTCAGGCTACATGGCCTGTGTTTGACCAACACTCTACACGGGCCGTGTACCTGTACACGGGCCGTGCACCACCATACTACACGACCATGTATACCTACATGGCCTGTGACCACCCTAGGTTACTACACGGGCCGTGTTACATCTTACACGGGCAGGCTACACGCCAACCCAAAATGTACACTGGCCGTGTACCTTACAGCTGCAGCCGACTGTGTTTCCTCACAGTCGCTGTTTTGGCTAAGATTTCGACCCAAAGTCGATTCAGATCAATTTGGGGTGTTTTCCTACACCCCTTACAGTTAAAAACAGCAACTAAAACAATAGGAAACATCATCTACATGAAATGAACATAGGTTCCACCATGGAGCCATGTTCTTAGCTTCTAAACACACTAAAACATAAAGATTCCATACCTTGCTTACTTGGGATAGTTTAATTAATGCTATGGTACTCTAGTCTTGACACAAAATCCAGAACTTGGCAAGAACAAAGGCTGGTTGTTGTGGTTTGCAATGGCTGAGATTGCTACATTTGACTACTTAAAGTCAAATGCTAGGTATATATATATATATATATATATATACAACTATTCAAGAATGACACAAAGGACCCTGAACTTAATCAACTTTAAAACTAACACTTTTAGTACCTGGACTTTAGATCACAAAATAACTAACACAAAAGCAACCTACACATGTATAACACTCAAGCAAATCATAATTAAATTTCGAACCTTGGGGCGTTACAACTCTTCCCCACTTAGGACGATTTCGTCCTCGAAATATACTCCGCAAACAACTCAGGATGATTCTGCCTCATATCACTTTCCGGTTCCCAAGTATAATCTGAACCTCTTCTATGTTTCCACTGTACTTTCACAAGGCATATCTATTTTTTACGTAAGCTTCTAACTTTTCGTTCTAAGATAGCTACTGGTTGTTCCACATAATTGAGCTTTTCATCAACCATCACATCTTGCAGCGGAACAATTGCTGATTTGTCTGCTAGACACTTACGAAGATGAGACACATGAAAGGTATTATGAATCTATGACATCTCTCCTGGAAGTTCCAGTCTGTATGTTACTTTTCCCACTCTTGCAACAATCCTGAAAGGACCGATGAAACGAGGTCCTAACTTACCCCTTTCCCTGAATCTAATTATACCCTTCCACGGAGACACTTTTAAAAACACAAAATCCCCAACTTGAAACTCCAACGGTGACCTCCTCTTATCGGCATAACTCTTCTGTCTATCTTGAGCTACTTTCAATCTTTCTCATATCTGCTGTATACCGTCAGTCGTCTGATGTAATATTTCTGTACTGCCCAGTTCCTTTTGACCAACTTCACCCCAACAAACCGGAGTTCGATACTTTCTACCATATAGCATTTCGTATGGTGGCATGCCAATGCTCGCATGATAACTATTATTATACGCGAACTCTGCTAACGGTAAAAATGTATCCCAACTACCACTAAAATCAATGATGCAAGCTTTGAGCATATCTTCCAACGTCTGTATGGTTCTTTCACTTTGCCCATCTGTCTACGGGTGAAAGGTTGTACTAAAGTGTAACTTGGTTCCCATATCCTTATGGAACTTATTCCAAAATCGGGAGGTAAACCGAGTATCCCTATCTGAGATGATTGAAACATGTATTCCATGTCGGGTCACAATTTCTTTCATATACACATCTGCCATTCTTTCAGAGATACGCTTCTTTCACGGGAATAAAATGGGCGCTTTTCGTAAGCCGATCAACTACTACCCAGATGGCATCAAACCCCCTAGGTGTTCTAAGTAACTTAGTGATCAAATCCATTGTAACATGTTCCCATTTCCAAACTGGAATTTCCAATGGTTGTAACTTCCCATGTGGCTTCTGGTGTTCTGCTTTTACTTGGAGACAAGTCAAACATCTTTCAACATGTCTTGCTACATCACGCTTCATTCCTGGCCACCAGTAACATAATCTCATGTCTCTATACATTTTTGTTGCCCCTGGGTGAATCGAAAAATGAGACTGATGTGCCTCTTCTAAGAGTGTCTGTCTCATACCCCCAAAACTAGGCACCCACACCCGCTCATAACGGGTCCATAGATCTCGACTATCTCTTGCTAGCTTTGGTACCTGACCTTTTATGCGCTCCTTCTTTTGGTTTTCTTCTTTGACTGCTTCGTTCTGCGCTGCTTTAATCTTTTCGAGTATTGGAGGGTTAATTGACATTTTCATAAAATGCGTTTGAACCTGTAAAGATCCTGACTTTCTGCTCAAAGCATCTGCAACTACATTATCTTTCCCTGGTTGGTACAGTATCTCACAATCGTAATCTTTTAATAATTCTAACCATCGTCTCTAGCGCATATTCAAATTCTTTTGCTCTAGAAAGTACTTAAGGCTCTTATGATCTGAATAAATGGTTCATTTAACCCCGTAAAGATAATGACGCCATATCTTGAGAGCAAACACCACTGCTGCTAACTCCAAATCATGTGTTGGGTAGTTGTTTTCATGACTCTTTAACTGACGAGAGGCATAAGAAATAACTTTTCCCTTTTGCATAAGTACACAACCCAACCCTCTGTATGAAGCATCACAGAAAACCACCATATTTTCCATACTATCAGGTACTGTAAGTACATGAGCAGTACACAACTTATGCTTCAATGTATCAAAGGCTTCCTATTGATCCCTTCCCCATTTGAACACTATGTTCTTCCTAGTTAACTGAGTCAAGGGTACTGCTGTCTTGGAGAAATCTTGGATAAAGCGTCTATAGTATCCAGCAAGCCCGAGGAAACTTCTAACTTCCGTAGGGTTCTGAGGCGGTTCCCACTTCATCACAGCTTCTACTTTAGTAGGATCTACCTTAATCCCCTCTTGATTAATAAGATGACCCAAAAACTGTACTTCTCTTAACCAGAACTCACACTTAGAAAATTTTGCATACAATTTTTCCTTGCGTAGGACCTCTAACACTTCTCTAAGATGTGCGCCATGTGCTTCGGATGTCTTAGAGTAAATGAGGATATCATCAATTAATACAATGACTGATTTATCAAGCATGGGTCGACAAACTCTATTCATTAAATCCATAAATGCGGTTGGAGCATTAGTAAGACTGAACGGCATAACCACAAACTCGAAGTGCCCATAACGTGTTCGGAAAGCTGTCTTGGATACGTCTTCATCTTTAATCCTAAGCTGATGATACCCTGACCGTAAATCTATCTTCGAGAACCATGATGCACCTTGTAGCTGATCGAACAAGTCATCTATTCTAGGAAGTCGACCATGCCACAAAGACAATTTGTCTAAACCGTTTTTAGACGTTGAATCAATATTCATGATTGAACGATTATCACTAACGTACGCATCTACTTCATAAATACCACGACAAGGATAAGCTTTAAAATAACAAATACCATTTTTAAAACAAACAATAACCCCATTGTCAAAAGAAAAAGCAAAACCATTGTCGTGTAATGCATGAAAAGAAATAATGTTTCGCGCCACAAGCGGCAAATTGCATACGTTCAATAATAATATGGAAAAACCGGAATTAAAAGATATTTCAACTTCTCCTCGAGTCTTGACCGGGACAATCTCCTTGTTTCCCATAATCAAGTCAAGCTCGCCATTCTCCATCCTTCTACTTGTCCTTAGCACCTGCACAATGTCACAAACGTGAGTGCCATAACCGGTATCTAATACCCAACTACCAGATGTAGAAGTATGATGGAGTTCAATCATGTACGTACCTGAGTCGGAAGTTCCTGCGATGCTCAACCCCTTGAGCTTCTTAAGACCTTCTAGGTACCCCGGGCAATTACGGCGCCAATGGCCCTTCTTCCCGTAGAAGAAGCATTCCGCTTCGTTCGGAGTCTTAGCTTGGGGAACCATCTTCCCCTTGCCTTTACCCTCCGAAGAGGGGCCAGACTTGGCAGCGCCAATCTTCCCCTTCTCCTTACCCTTAGGGGTATAAGCGGTCCTCTTCTTCTTCTAGATTCGCCCCTCCCTTATAGCAAGAACGGGATTTGGAACGACGGGCTTGTTTTTGGTCATGCTAGACTCCGTTGTCTTAAGCATACCATGAAGCTCCATGATAGACTTATCCATACTATGCATATGATAACTCATAACGAATTGATCATACGCGGTGGGTAGGGACCATAGGATCAAATCCACGGCTAGCTCCTTCCCTATGGTAAATGCGAGCCGTTCCATGCGCTCCACGTTTGCTTTCATGCGCAACACGTGTTCACTCACATTCCCGCCATCGGCCATCTTGCTACCAAGTACCGTCTTAAGACACTCAAACCTCTCTTGTCTCGCTTGCTGCTGGAACATTTCCTTAAGCTGAGCGATCAAGTCAAAAGCACTCAAATTATCCATTTGCTTTTGGAGCTCGGGGATCATAGTTGTCACACCCCGCTAAAGCGGAAACACGAGGTGTCACAACACAAGATATCATCGCACAAGGTAAATAGACAATAACCATTATATTGACTTAACAAAAAATAAGTAGTACGGGTAAAAGATAAATAAAAGTTACATAATCGAATAAAAATTAAATGACATTGTGTTGTACGATGCGAAAATAAAATAGATATTGTTTTTATAAAACGTGACGATGAAGATGAAGATGCCACACATCATGTTTATATGCATAAGGTACCTAACGACGATCACCTGAAAGTACGGGTAAAAGAAATAAAACGGTCAACTACTAGAGTTGGTGAGTTCATAGGTTTTTAATATATGCACAAAATATCTTTTAAATGAGAAAAGTTTAAATAATTGATGGAAGTTTTTTGAATAAAATAAAAGTATGCATGAATGATAGAAGATGTATTATATTGCCCAATACGTCGCACATGGTAGTAATATACTATGATGATTGTTGCTTGAGCCAGTATCCAACCTAGCCGACACACAATTGCCCATGATAAACCTAACGCCTATATTAAATGACTTTAGTAGTGGTAAAGTACATCTATAGCTCGTCAACCATAAATGGGAGACGTCGGAATCTCCAAATAGCGCTACCTACAAATACCATCGGCTCACTAGCGGAGTTAAGGAATAATGTCCAACGAAAGGGCCTTACAACGATCACCCAAGCACATCAAAGAATAATACCATAAGTGCTCAAAATAATATTTGAAATAAATAAGAAGATAGGCAATAAACTTTTCATGAAATATATACACATGCTTTCACCCCAAAATAATATGAAATACGGTAAAAAGGGGCTATGATACTCACTCGGTATGCAAAGGTGTTCACTCGTAAGGATTTCTTGTTCCTACCGAAGCTCCTTTCCTAATATAAGAGGTATGTAGCTCTATTAGACTTATTTTATTTATTATTTTGTATTATTTATTTGTTGTTAACTTATTTATTTAAATAGTTAAAGGTTCTCTCTATTTTTCCATAAATCATAAGTGTTCACTGGAATTTTCAGTTCTTTAAGTTAAACTTTAAAAATTAAAAACTGTAATTTATGAGTCACATTAAGGCTTGATATTTTAATATAATCTTAATACGTGTTTCTAGAATGTCCAGTAAAAATATAGGAATTTATAATCCATGTTTAGTATTTTTAATAATTAAAAGTGTATAAGATGTCCACTGATCAGGGTCTTGATGACATGTTGTTACTAAAACGTCTGTTTAGGGTTCATACGACCTCGTTTCTACATGATTCAAACTGGGAAATAACCACGACTCAAAGATTAAACTTCTAAAAAAACTAGATGTATTTTCACCCAAGAATGAGTAATCTACACGCGTTTAAAGTGTACCTTTTTAAATCTGTCAGATTTCCAGATTCAACATATGGGTCTTTTTAAATATGTTTAAAGGATCAAAGGTTGATGAAAATTAGTGAATCCAGGTTTAAATGAAAGTTAACACCTTAAACTAAGATTAGCAAAAAGAATCAACTGATTTTGATACCTAGAACTCCATATATAACAAAAACAAGTGGGGAGTTCTAGCATCAGAATCTGCCAGCTTTATTATTCTTTTTGCTTATGGGTCATAACTTTAATATAACATGTTTATATTCATGATTAATCATCTTGTATGAGTATAAGCTTTGATAATCCATGTGTTCTTACAACAATGGTAGGATGATACACATTTTATGTGTTCCTTACAACATTTGTTAAGATGAAACACATGCATGATCAAAGTCTTATTTTCTTGATTTTTAGTTGATTAAGTTCCATACAACAATGGTAGGATGATGCACATTTCATGTGCTCCTTACAATATTGGTAGGATGTTTATAATTACATGATTATATATATATATATAAAGGAAAAAAGATGTACAACAAAGAAAATAAATAAAAGAAAGAAGAAAGAAGAAAAGAAGAAAGGTAGAAGACTGGAGATGAGTGTTTTATGATCATCTTACCAACTCTTTTTCTTTGATTTGTCTTTGATCTTCACAAGATGAACAAGGGTTTGATGTTCTTGGGAGATTTTGTTGGTGAAAGAAGAAGAGAGAAAAGAGAAGAGATGGAGTGTAAGAAAATGAGAGAGAGAGTAAGTTGGTTGAAGGTAGTGTGAAAAATGAATGAAAAGGGTTGGTATTTATAGAAAAAAAAAGAAGAGAGTGAGGGGAGGTGAGGTGGTGATGATGGTTGAGTGTGTTAGTAAAATAAATGATTGTGTTGTGTTGGGTTGATTTATATTTTCTTTTTCTTTTTCTTTTTGTTTATTATATACAATATATATATAATTATATACATGTTTTTATATATAAATGTATATAATTTTATTTATTTATTTATTATTATTATTATATTTTTTTTATTATTTATTATTTTTTTATATAAATATAAATATATATATATATACATTTGCTTTTGGTGACGGTTGTCACAGTCTCCCCAAGTTAGAGAAATTTCGTCCCGAAATTTACTTTGTACTAACGTTATTAAAGAGGTGAGGATATTTATGTTTCATGTAGTCTTCGCGTTCCCATATGTATTCGGGTCCGTACTTGAATTCCAATCGAACTTTTATAACTTGAATCTTACTTTTTCTAAGCTATTTGACCTTACGGTCAAGAATTTCAATTGGTTCATGTACGAAATTTAACCGATCATCTGAACATACTTTAGGGGTAGTACTAGAGTTTCATCAGCTAATAATTTATTTAGATTTGACACATTGTAGGTATCGTGTATGGCATTTAGTTCTTGTGGCAATTTAAGCATATACGCCCCTCGCCTAATTCTTCTAATAATATCAAATGGTCTAAAGAATCTGGGATATAGTTTTCCTCTTTTCCTAAAATGTACTATTTTCTTCCACGGCAATTATCAGCGTAAATTTTCTAATGATCTTTGGCAGTCTTAAGCCTATCGTTCATAATTGTATTCTTGTCGATGACCGCTTGCATGATATCAGGTCTAGTCAATTTCCTATCGCCAATTTCCAACAAATTAAGTGGGGATCTACACTTGCGCCCATACAAGACTTCATATGGTGCACACTGGATGCTAGTGTGACACCTATTATTCTAAGAAAACTTAACTAATAGTATATGTGAATCTCTAGTTCCACTATAATTTATTACGCATGCACACAACATGTCTTCTAGTGTCTAAATCGTTCTCTTCGATTGCCCATCCGTTTGAGGGTGGTAGGTGCTGCTCAGGTTTACTTGCGTACCTAACGCCATTTGTGACGATTGCCAAAATCGGGATGTGAACGGACTACCTCTATCGGATATTATTGCAATTGGTACTGCGTGTCGGGCAACAACTTCGTCAATATAATTCTGAGCCAGTTTTCCACTTTGTAATCTTCCCGTATAGGGAGAAAAGGTGCCGATTTCGTGAGTCGATCTACTATAACCCAAATGGAATCGTACCCTTTTGCAGATCGGAGTAATTTAGATACGAAATCCATGCTTATATGTTCCTATTCCATTCTGGCTGTAGCAACAAACCGGATGGTTCTGGTGTTCTGTCTTAACCCTTGCGCAAGTTAAACATTTCCCACGCAAGGAGACGTCTTTCTTTATTCCAGTCCTACCAATAGTATTCCTTGAGAACATTTTGTCGGCTCCAGGGTGGATTGAATATTATAAGCCTCATCTAAAATTGTTGATTAACGGTTATTAAACTTAGCTATCCAATTCTTGTTTTCGAAGTGGTGCACTCCATCTGGCCTGTTTTGAATCATCGCTCCAAGTGATATAGGGTCTCGTTCTTCAAATTTTCCGTCTTTGATGCTTCTTTTTGAGCTTCAACTATTCTTTCCTTTAGGCTTGTTTGAATGGTTGCTCCTAAAGCTTGTACCCTAGATGGATTCACTCTTTTGTTTCTTCATAGAGCATCAGAGACCATATTGGCCTTGCTAGTATGGTATTTGATTTCACAATCGTAGTCACTAAGCCATTCCACTCATCTTCTACGCCTCATATCGAGCATCTTTGGATCAAGAATATGCTGAAGACTCTTGTGGTCTGTATAAATAGTTCGCTTAGTACTATAAAGGTAATATCTCCATTTTTTTAAGGGCATATACTACGGCTCCTAACTCTAAGTTGTGGGTAGTAAATTTCTTCTCATGCACTTTGAATTGTCTCGAATCATATCAATGACTTTCTCTTTTTGCAACAACACACAACCCAATCCTTGGTGTGACGCATCGCAATATACCACGAAGTTATATGTTCCTTCGGGTAACGCCAAAATTGGTGCATTGCTAACTTATTCTTAAGCGTAGAAAATGTTTTTTTTTCACCAAACAAACTTCTTATCCTCTTGAGTTAATGCCGCGAGTGGTTGCGCAAATTTTGAGAAATTTACTATAAATAAATGTACTTAACCGAGAAATTTACAATTTCAGTCGGGATATATGGGGTTCCTATTTCTTTATGGCTTCGATCTTTGTTGGGTCAACATGAATTCCTATTAATTACGTGGCCTAGAAAACGTAATTCCCGACATACAACTTCTAATCCTTAAGTAACTTTAGTATCAACCTTAAATGCTTTTCATGGTTGCTCTTGTGTCGCATGTAAATGAGTATATCATCAACAAACACAATCACAACTTATCTAAGTATAGTCCGCATACTCGGTTCATTACGTCCATGAAGACAATTGGTGCGTTTGTCAATCAAAAGGGCATAACTATAACGTGTTCTAAACGCGGTTTTGGGCACGTCCACTTCACAGATTCTTAATTAATGATATCCAGATTGAATATCCATTTTAGAAAAATAGGTAGAACCTTGAAGTTGATCGAAAAGGTCATCGATTCGAGGAAGAGGGTATTGATTTTTGATGGTCAATATGTTGATGGTTACTAAGTGTGCTAATATATGCAAGTACTTATGATATGCCATGCTTATGCACACACACAATAATCGTGCTCCAGAAAGAAAATAAATGAAAAATGTTTCTAAGTATATTTTTATTATAACTAACCTAAGTCCCATATCGTACATAGCTAAATTAGACATAGGTGATCACGCTTTGTCTAATTGAGGTATAACAATGTGGTACTCAACTTAATTATATTATCAATACACTTGACGCATTTTAAACAAAATTATTTTGAAAATCATTTTTATAAACCTTTGGTTATAGTTGGTGTTTTCCCCCCATAAGGAAAACAACATTCTCTATAACCTTAGGCTCTGATACCAAATCTGTCACACCCCGCTAAAGCGGAAACACGAGGTGTCACAACACAAGATATCATCGCACAAGGTAAATAGACAATAACCATTATATTGAATTAACAAAAATAAGTAGTACGGGTAAAAGATAAATAAAAGTTACATAATCGAATAAAAATTAAATGACATTGTCTTGTACGATGCGAAAATAAAAATAGATATTGTTTTTATAAAACGTGACGATGAAGATGAAGATGCCACACATCATGTTTGTATGCATAAGGTACCTAACGACGATCACCTGAAAGCACGGGTAAAAGAAAGAAAACGGTCAACTACTAGAGTTGGTGAGTTCATAGGTTTTTAATATATGCACAAAATATCTTTTAAATGAGAAAAGTTTAAATAATTGATGGAAGTTTTTTGAATAAAATAAAAGTATGCATGAATGATAGAAGATGTATTATATTGCCCAATACGTTGCACATGGTAGTAATATACTATGATGATTGTTGCTTGAGCCAGTATCCAACCTAGCCGACACACAATTGCCCATGATAAACCTAACGCCTATATTAAATGACTTTAGTAGTGGTAAAGTACATCTATAGCTCGTCAACCATAAATGGGAGACGTCGGAATCTCCAAATAGCGCTACCTACAAATACCATCGGCTCACTAGCGGAGTTAAGGAATAATGTCCAACGAAAGGGCCTTACAACGATCACCCAAGCACATCAAAGAATAATACCATAAGTGCTCAAAATAATATTTGAAATAAATAAGAAGATAGGCAATAAACTTTTCATGAAATATATACACATGCTTTCACCCCAAAATAATATGAAATACGGTAAAAAGGGGCTATGATACTCACTCGGTATGCAAAGGTGTTCACTCGTAAGGATTTCTTGTTCCTACCGAAGCTCCTTTCCTAATATAAGAGGTATGTAGCTCTATTAGACTTATTTTATTTATTGTTTTGTATTATTTATTTGTGGTTAAATTATTTATTTAAATAGTTAAAGGTTCTCTCTATTTTTCCATAAATCATAAGTGTTCACTGGAATTTTCAGTTCTTTAAGTTGAACTTTAAAAATTAAAAACAGTAATTTAGCAGTCATATTAAGGCTTGATATTTTAAAATAATCTTAATACATGTTTCTAGAATGTCCAGTAAAAATATAGGAATTTATAATCCATGTTTAGTATTTTTAATAATTAAAAGTGTATAGGATGTCCACTGATGAGGGTCTGGATGACATGTTGTTACTAAAACGTCTGTTTAGGGCTCATACGACCTCGTTTCTACACGATTCAAACTGGGAAATAACCAAGACTCAAAGATTAAACTTTTAAAAAAAACTAGACGTATTTTGACCCAAGAATGAGTAATCTAAACGCGTTTAAAGTGTACCTTTTTAAATCTGTCAGATTTCCAGATTCAACATATGGGTCTTTTTAAATATGTGAATCCAGGTTTAAATGAAAGGTAACACCTTAAACTAAGATTAGCAAAAAGAATCAACTGATTTTGATACCTAGAACTCCAGATATAACAAAAACAAGTGGGGAGTTCTAGCATCAGAATCTGCCAGCTTTATTATTCTTTTTGCTTATGGGTCATAACTTTAATATAACATGTTTATATTCATGATTAATCATCTTGTATGAGTATAAGCTTTGATAATCCATGTGTTCTTACAACAATGGTAGGATGATACACATTTTATGTGTTCCTTACAACATTTGTTAAGATGAAACACATGCATGATCAAATTCTTATTTTCTTGATTTTTAGTTGATTAAGTTCCATACAACAATGGTAGGATGATGCACATTTCATGTGCTCCTTACAATATTGGTAGGATGTTTATAATTACATGATTATATATATATATATAACGGAAAAAAGATGAACAACAAAGAAAATAAATAAAAGAAAGAAGAAAGAAGAAAAGAAGAAAGGTAGAAGAGTAGAGATGAGTGTTTTATGATCATCTTACCAACTCTTTTTCTTTGATTTGTCTTTGATCTTCACAAGATGAACAAGGGTTTGATGTTCTTGGGAGATTTTGTTGGTGAAAGAAGAAGAGAGAAAAGAGAAGAGATGGAGTGTAAGAAAATGAGAGAGAGTAAGTTGGTTGAAGGTAGTGTGAAAAATGAATGAAAAGGGTTGGTATTTATAGAAAAAAAAAGAAGAAGAGAGTGAGGGGGGGGGGGGTGAGGTGGTGATGATGGTTGAGTGTGTAAGTAAAATAAATGATTGTGTTGTGTTGGGTTGATTTCTATTTTCTTTTTCTTTTTCTTTTTGTTTATTATATACAATATATATATAATTATATACATGTTTTTATATATAAATGTATATAATTTTATTTATTTATTTATTTATTATTATTATATTTTTTTTATTATTTTTTATTTTTTTATTTAAATATAAATAAATAAATATATATATATATATATACATTTGCTTTTGGTGACGGTTGTCACAATAGTACTTAGGATGAGGCAAGTAATGTCCACGGTATCTTTGACACGCTTCTCATAAGCGTCTCGGATAGCCCGAGTGGCATTGGCAGCAGGAGACTCGGGTAGGGCCTCCTCTATGGTAACCATCTTCCCTTCTTGGCGTAGGACAAGTTTAAGTTGCCTAAACCAATCCAAGAAGTTGTTACCATTGAGTTTCTCCTTCTCAAGGAAAACTCTAAGTGAAAAATGGTTGGTGGTGTTGGTGTTGCTTGAAGACGCCATCTAAAATAGCAAAATAGTTTTAATTAGTTTGGAAATCCTTGTTAAAATAAGTACCCATAATTTTAAACAAAACAATTTATTTGTAACAAGGGCTAAGAACCTTATTTCACCTCGCACCGTGAAGGGTTTACCGCGGATCACGTGGCGAAGCTATTTAGGCCGGCAACCACTTTACCAATTGTAATCTCTATTACAACTTTTAGACACTTGCGGGATCCGTTGACATCCATTATGTCGGTTGGCATGTTTGATCCCGGGTGGTGTCATCTTATGGATGGTGCGTGATTTACATTTTGAAAAACGGGATTTTGTTTCCGGTTTATAAAACCCTTTTGTGAATTAACAAAGTAAGTATCAAAACGATTTTAAGCACTTTTAATATAATACCATTTTTATATTTCCTTTGTCAATTCTATTCGCGCGCAATTGTTAACCATTTTAACAAACATTGTATTTTATTTAATTTTTATAGAAAAATTATCTAGCATGCGAATCCTAATCCATGCGTAGAATAATAAAATACAACCACGCAAATATCTATACATACGATTCGGTAACGTGCCCATAATTCCTATGTGTTTTCCCCGTGAGCCACAACGGGGAAAACGAGGCCAAAAATCTAAGGACAAGATATGGTTTCGTTGGATGAGCTCCCACTGAATCCAACACCTCCAATAGCATGTTGATTCCTTCTTGCCAAGACGTCATCACCATGACTCCCGTTGACTATTTTGGTTTTAAATCTATACTATATACAAATACATAGAACATATATAAACGACACGCAGGTCGCAATCCTATACTATTTATACAAATACATAGAATAAAAGAAACGGCGTGCAAGCCACACCAATAAGTAAATAAATTAATATTATTACAACAATACAGCACGCAGGCCGCCAAAAAACCAAAAATAATCAATCATCACAACACATAGGTCTAGGGGCATATCTTGTTACCGAATCAAACCAAGTATATCAAATAGAAACATGGTGTGCCACACATAACCATGATATATAAATATATATATCTATATTTTAGTTAAGATTGTCAAAACACCAAATACACTAAAAGGACAATCCTTGTACATATGCATTAGTGTATCAAACATTTTGAGACACATATTCATATATACATTTATAAGTATATATTTGTGTACACTTCATGCCAAGTTACAACAAATATATAAATATAAAAACTATAATATATTAACACGTCTACGAATAAATTTATTCTAGCACAACAAGAGTTTCAATGGAAAAACCAATTTTAAGAAAACACTTTTCTTATCCAAAAACACTTTTATGGTTTTTCTAGACTCAATAGTGCAAAGCCATGTTAGATATGGCTCTGATACCACTGAAGGTATTCGTTTGGCAAAATCAAGTGGCAACGGAAGCAAAGTACATAACAAAAATCGATGCCAAACAATGAATACTTCCCATGGACCAAAAGCTAACAATGGAGTTGCAACTAAAATATATATAAAAAAGATGAGAAGAAAGGTTATACCTCAATGGTGCAAAACACAAAGTAACCTTCCTAGTCAAGTGGCTTAGAGTCCAACAAAGAACTCCTCCAATGAAGTCCACCCCAAGCTTCCTTGATTCCCAAGTGCTAGCAAGTTGATGTATGACCACCAAAACAACAATCAAGTATGTGTATGTTTGCTTCTTGTGTTCAAGAACACCAAGAACACCAAGAACAAGAGAGAGAGAGTTCAAGTGTCAACCAAGGGACCAAGTGATAGCCAAAAGCCTCTACAAGAGCAGATAAATCGTGGTCTCTTTGTCTACCATCATTATTAGAAGTTAACCCCATTAAACCAAGTGTTTAAGGCTGTTAATTCTGCTGTTACAGCGAACGTACACGGCCCGTGTAGATCTACACGGCCGTATAGGCCCAAAGTCCACGGCCCCAATTGGGCTAAGACGGCCCGTGTCTAACAGGCACTACACGGCCCGTGTTCATCTACACGGACCGTGTAGGCCCAAACTACACGACCTTGGATTGGGCCAATACGCCTCGTGTATGTTGGACTGGACACGGTCCGTGTTCAGGAACACAGCCCGTGTACCACCCTGCCAAAACCCATTTTGGCCTTTTCCTCTCTATTGGTTGATCGTGTTGCCGGAATCAATACTTGGTGTGTGACCCAATAGGCCTACACCTCATCGGTAGTGTCATTAACTTGTTTGTGTCAGCGGGCATATTCCAACAGAGTTTACTTCATGGACTTGGTCACAAGTAAATAAGGATGATATTATTGTTTGTCCTTTTACCGGAGATACATGTTCTTCTTGAATAGTAGCTTGGTCTTGTTTAGATTGCTTTTTAACGCAGTTCGTAACTAGTTGTTATAAGGAAAGTTTTCAAGCAAGGACTTGCTATTACGATGGAATGATGTATTCAAAGGCATTCTTGTTGGAATCTGGCCACTGACACACGTAAGCCAGTATCACTGCCAATGAAGCGCGGGCCTATTGGGTCACACACCAAGTTTCAATCCCGACAGACTTCTATAAGAGGAATGGGTCAAAAGGGTCAAATTCAATCTGACCTAGGCTTCACGGCCATGAAGGATGCTCCATGGGTCGTGAAGCATGATGTCCCCACAATTCCTGTCCAGGCGGCATGACTCGTGAAGGACCAAGGGCCCGTCGTGGCGCATTTGGTCTTCACGGCCCGTGAGGAAGTCATGAAGGCATAGTTTCAAGTGGCACTTGTTTTTTGTTAGACCATTCTTGTTGGTCCAATGAGGAGGTGTTACATGGTCCGACCTAGGGAGTTCTAGAGGTAGTGGTATGTCTATATAAGCCCACTTGTTTGCACTTTTAATACTCTTGGCCAAATTGTGCATACATTATACTTGTGAGCTCATAATAGAGAGATTAGTGACGCTTTTTGTTGCTCTGCACATCACCATAAGGGGCTTGTCTTAACATCAAGGGAGGAAAATAAGGTTGGTATTATCTTGCTAGTACAAGGGGATTGAAGAGAAGCTTGGTATGGACTCGCAAAGGAGCTTGGAGCCATTTGTTGCAAGCATTCATCCCACACTTGATACCTGTCGATTTCCAGCAGTTCTTCAAGTATATATTTCTCTTCTCGTTGTTCTTACTCTAGTTGCATGTTGTTTTGCAAGGTTTCACCATTCTTGGGATTCATTAGGTTTGCTTTTGTGTATATTTTTGTTACTTCCATTGCATGCTTTGCTCCATAGTGAATCCCAACAGTGGTATAAGAGCCTCCCTTACAAAATGCTTGCACTTTTGTGGCTTGAAAAACCGATTTTTTGATTTCGGACATTCTGTCCACAAGATCTTCACGGACTGTGAAACTTGCTTCAAGAGTCGTGAAGGCTACACGACCAGCCTCCTGGGGTGCTTGTCGTGAAGGGTTTTTTTAAACTGTTTCACGAGTCATGAAGCGTACTATCTTCATGGAACGTAAGGGGTCGTGAAGAGCAGTAGCTCGTGAAAGTGTTGTGAACATGTTGTTTTGGCCTTTTTGAAAAAGAAAACAAAATCGGTTTTTAGCACTTTGATTTTAGGTTTTCCAGAATTTGTTTTTAGGCTTTTTATCCTTTTAAATCCCCATAAATGTTCTAATTCTTGTATATGTATGTATTAGGTGGTTTTGGCATAAAATACACACATGCATACATGTATTAAGTGTATATATGAATATAGATTTCAAAGTGTTTGAAATCCTAATGCATATGTACAAGGTTTGCTCCATTGTGCCTTGTGTTTTAGGAGCAAACTTAATTGGGATGTTTCTTGTGCATGGTTTGGTGTGACACACCATGCTTTTCTGGTTGTTCGTGTTTGTTAGCACCAGTATATTAAGCCCATAGACCTTTGTTTGGTGTTTGGTTGTTGTTTATTTATTTCACTCATTTGGTGGTTTGTACCACAATGGTTTGTAATAATTAATTCATTCGGCTTGTAATTTGTACATTATTGTGGCTTGCATGCCATTGTCATTCTTTGTAACTATTATTAACTTAGAATTGCAATTATGGCTTTCATGCCATTTCTTTTCATATTGTATGTACTTATGAAGAGAAGACCGGAGGAAACCATCGGGCGTTTTGAGAGATGTCTCGGCAATCACGGATCCAGAGGCTATTTAGAGGCAAGGGCTCGAGTGGGAGCACACCATGAAGTCTTGGATTTTAGGGGCTAATTACCGATTTTTGTATGCGTGGTTGATTATTTAGTTTTGTTATATTGTCTTGTGTGATGGTTAGGGTCTTCACATGCTAAAAAAATCTTTCAAAGACAATAAAACTAAAGATTTTTCTTTAAATGGTTAACAAACTCCGCGTGCTCGCATGATTAACAATAAAATATAAATTGTTTATGTTCAAAAGTGGAAAATGTAACACTAGAAACCAAAGCCATTTTTTTAATACGCGTTGCGGAAGCTTAATTAACAAACCACTTTACATACATTACGGATATTTACAAATCACAAACAGTTGTTCACAAACAAAAAAATCATCCATCTTAGTGTTACAAAAACAACAGGCTCGTTTCCATTTATCAAAATCTTATCAGAGCGAGGTCGAGCTTTCCTTCTACTAACATCAACACTCACAAACCTACAAAAGCAACAACTGAGGGGAATTAGCACAAAGCTAAGTCAGTAGAGGCTAAGCACAAACGCAAACATCATCAGTCAATATCAAAGCATGTAATCACACAACCAAGAAGACCGGGGGTTCAGCGCAGAACCTACAACCAAAGCCGGACAAAGCAAGGTTTTACCGATAGCCCTCTACTGAGTTGGCACAGTGAAAATTCCCCTCTGATGTAACGCCCGCACTAGTGAGACTATCACTGTACAACCAGCCAGTAAACGAGCCCAGCCCAATTCTACATGTAGCTGACTTCTCAAACGCAACTCAATATCATCCAAAGAGCGCGTATCGGCCAACTAGTCATGCAACATATATATCAATCAACAATTAATCACAATCAACAGTCAACAATCAAACTCAACAGTCTATCAATCACATACGCATGCATCACATCAATAACATTAACCATAATCCTTACCATCCACGGTTAACGTCCACTCACCTTGTATTCAACGCGAACTCAGATATCTAATATCACTGAGTCTTTGGATTGCCTGAAAACACGTTAACAACGAAATCAGTCTCGAACATAAAATATATTTACCCACATATATTTATGTCTCAATACTTATAATAAGTCCACATATAATAAACACATGAAACACAAATCAAAAGATCAATCACACAAAGTTCATATTTCTGAAAATCATCGAACGTGTCATGTCCAAGAATCCGATGCGTCCCGTCGGCCAAAGTATCGGATTTCCTCTATCGGATTCAAAGAATCTGCCAGATTTCAAATCCCGGATTCATGTTGTCGGATTCTAGCTTGCGGATTTCACTCGTCAGATTCAAACCATCGGATTTTGGGCTACGGAATTCAACCCATCGGATTTACTCACTCGGATTCAAAGAATCCGTTAAAATGCGGGGACGCGTCGCGTCGTACCCTACGTCATCTTCTCCAAATCCAACCGACTCAAACTTCACACTTTCTTATTTTAACTTCTGTTTTTCAATCCAAAACACTTCTAAACATGTATAAACCTTATATATCATGCATATAACTATCATGAACGTCTTAGAATTCATCAAAACACCAAATCTTGCAAAACCCATTTATCAAGTTTGAGCTTCAAGCTCCATTAATGGTGAAACCTCATATAGACATATATTTCAACATATTCATGCATCAAAACGATTTATAACATGATGTAAACACATACTAACCTTCACTTTGAATTATCAACTACAAATCCTTTACTTTGAATTCCAAAGTTTGTTACTTTCTTGAGAGGTTTCTTCAATACACACACTTACACCTTAACACTATCAGAAATATGAGCAGGTGATTACACGTACACAGGTATTACTTTAACTTACAAAGCAGGAGGTGGAATTCTTAAGACTTATCCTAATTTTTCATGCATACATACTTGACATACTTACATACATGCGTACATACATACATACCATACATTAAATTCTTTTCTTTCAACTTTCCAGTAACAAATATATATATATATATATAACACCGTATTTTTTAACCCAAAAATTTTCACTTTTAATTATATTGCGGTAGCGTTTAAACACCAAAGTAATTACAACTAATTACAAACCACTGTTTTACAAAATATTAGTATTACAAAACACGGCTCGTCACAAATAATCTATCAGAGTCCTAGGTGATTACTCCCCAAGCTAACCACTCTCAGTCGAGCCGCTGACTTACCAAAACCTGTAAAAAGAGTGAGAGGTGGGGGATTAGCACAACAGATATATCAGCCTGAACCGCCCGATATCAACAACCACAAATAAGCACCCTGGGAAGACCGGCGGTTCTGCAGGAACCTACAATCAATGCCGGCCAAAGCAAAGGTTTACCGATAGTCCATTTACTATTCTCACACAATATCATCCTCTGGTAGCAACATATGCATCCCAAGGTCCTAATACTGCTTAGCCAATAGCAAATGAACCCAACCCATAAGCCCAGTCGTAAACTGACTTCCCTTCCAACATGTATACATATCACACAAAACAACAATTAACATTCACAGTTAATTAACCAACAGATATACAATCTATCTAACAATAGTTGCAACCAAACCAGCACAACTAATATCACCCGTGAGTAAACATCCACTCACCTCTGGTTCTCAGCTATTCCACTCAGTGATCTAATGTTACTGAGTCTTGTCTGTTGCTGAGAACACAACAAACTGAAATCAGCATGCAATTCATAAATATATACCAATCATATATTTATATCCATTTAATCAAACATAAACATGTAAGATTCACATATGCATGAACATATATCACATAGCATTAAACAATGCAAATCAACAAGTCAAAACTGTCGGATTTCATAAGAAATCTGACACTACTATCGGAATCCGCAACCACCATCGGATTCATACCATCGGATTTTATCATATTCCGGATTCTGAGTTCCGGTTTCACAAGTATCGGATTTCTAAAGTACCGGATTCAATACCCGGTTTTAACCATTATCACCAAAATCCGCCACCTTCATCAGTCCCACAATCCGCCACATTCATATTCAATAAATCCGACATCTTCACAACTTGCATGATTTCTCATCTCCAGATCATACAATTTATATACAAGTTTATAGAAACACATATAAACATGTTTAATCATGCTAGCATGCATCAAAACACCTTTTAACATCCAAGAACACCAAATCCGACAACTTCTATATGATGTTCACATGATGTTCATATCAAACCCACTTAAAACCGTAGCATGTTAATACTATCCAAAGCATATTAACAGGAATCAAATAAGAAACACAAACCTTTTTAACTTTGAATCACAAATCCACAATTATCAACACTCCGATTGTTTCCCTTCTTGTTTGCTCTCGGTATACACACAATTCACACACACATGAAATCTTCAAAGTGAAGGAAGACATATACAAACCCACGTATATACAATCCAAGCATGAGGTGTCATGTTTTAAACTGACTACACATGCACACACATACACAATCCTTACACACACAGATATATATATATATATATAACCAACAATATATATATATATAATAGACAATAATCAATTACTTAATTAGTAATTAAATAAACATAATCAGATAATGGTTCACGTGTAACATACCCAAGCCTACATTTCTACTAGGCCTAATCTCAGAATGTTACAATATAAAGTTAAATTAATTACTTTAATTAACCAATTAACCTTAACATAACACATAAACAATTAAAACACAATTATTCACGTACCGCCAACAAAGAGGTTTTTTAACCGGAAAAACAAAGTCCCGTTTTTCTCATAAACGTAAATCACACACCATCCGTAAGATGACACCGCCTGAATCTAGCAAAACAAGGATTGGTTGTCGAGCTAAGCCGAGCTAATTCTTGTGTAGCTATATGGAAGGTGAGCGTGGCAACTCGCAAGGTTGGTTGTCGAGCATAAACCGAGCCAACCATTAGGCTAGAGTACCACCGCGTATCTTAACAGGCGATTTACAATTCCAACTTTATACACCTAGGTAATTGTCGTGCCTATACCGAGTTACCAAAATGGCTTAATGAGGGTAATTATTTAACAAGGGTTAAAATATATCGAACTAACCATTTTGTGTGCTTTGCCTTCTTTTAGATGGAATCTACAAGCAACACCACGACACACATGTCACTACCTCCATTTTTGGAAAAAAAAAAGAAACTCGTTGGAGTAAACTTTATGGATTGCCATAGACAATTGAGAATTGTCTTCTGCCATGAAAGCAAGTTGTACGTCCTCGAGGAACCTCTTCCGGAGGCTCCTGCTACCACCGTAACGAGGGCCATTAAGGACGCTTATGAAAAGCGCCTTAAGGACACAAATGAGGTCACTTGCCTCATGCTTATGACCATGAGTTCAGAATTACAAAGGTAATTCAAGGACGTTGGTGTGTTTGACATGATCATGCAGCTGAAGGAAATGTTCCAACAACAAGCGAGGCAAGAGCTCCATGAGACTGTATCAAGGCCTTCATCGGGTGCCGGATGGATGAGGGCGGGAACGTTGAGCTCCCACATCCTTCGTATAAAGGCGTACGTGAACCAAGAGTTAGCGACGGATGTAATCCTCCAATTTTTGCCTCAAGTATATGGTCCGTTCATTGTGAACTACCATATACATAACATGGACAAGTCCTTGATAGAGTTGCATGGAATGTTGAAGACCGCCGAGTTTAACATGGCGAAGGCGAAACCATCAACCTCCACTCCCATCCTACCTATCCATGAGGGCGGGGCTAAGAGGAAGCGACCCGCTTCCGGCTCCAAGGGCAAGAGCAAGGGGAAGGCGAAGGTGGCAACACCTAAGCCCAAAACAAACCCGACCCCGGAGCCAAAGGGGAAAGATACTGCTCTTATAGCCACCTCACTGGAGGAGGCCACCTGCTTCTTTTGCAGGGAGAAGGGACACTAGCAGTGTAGTTTCCCCAAGTATACGAAGGAGCTCAAAAGGCTTTGCGCCAAGAGAACCGGCGCCTTCGGTATGTACATGATTGAACTCCATAACACTTCTACTTCTAATGCTTGGGTCTTGGAAACCGGATGTGGTACACATATAGTTAATAATGTGCAGGTACTAAGAAGAAGTAGGGCTTGGTTGATGGGGAGCTGGATCTCATCATGGGAAACAAAGCGGTTGTCCCGGTTGAGAAGATTAGGAGCGTGGACCTCGCCTTTCCATCCGGCTTTTCTATTACTTTACTTAATGTATCTTATTCGCCCTACATGGCAAGAAACATTACTTCATTTTATGCATTTTACGACGATGGATACATGTTTAATTTCTCTAATGGAATTATTTCTTGCTTTAAGAATGATGTATTTTATTTTAAAGAATATCTATGTCATATCATATATGAGACAAACGTGTGCTTGCAAAGTGACAGAATAATCATGAATGTTGGTTCTAAATCCAAAGAGAGTTTGGATAAGTTATCTTTATGGCATGGTTGATTGGGCCATATAAACAAGAAACGCATCGCCAAGCTCCAAGCGGATGGCATCTTGGAATCATTTGACCATGGGTCGGATGATATGTGCGAATCTTATTTATTGGGCAAAATGACCGAAGCACCCTTAACCGGCGTTTGTGAGAGGGGCAAATACTTATATGGATATCGTTCACACGGATGTGTATGGTCCGTTTAAGCATGCCACTAGAGACAACTCAAAATACTCCGTAACCTTTACTGGTGATTTTAGTAGGTATGGTTATGTCTACTTGGTGAGACAAAAGTCGGATACCTTTGAGGTATTCAAGACTTTCCAAAACGAAGTTGAGAACCAACTAGGTAAACAAATTAAGATGCTTAGATCAGATCGTGTTGGTGAGTATCTAAGTTCGGAATTTCATGACCATCTAAGAGATTGTGGGATTGTCTCGTAATTGAACCCTCCTAGGACGCTACAATTAAATCTTGTCATTGAGAGGAGGAACTGAACATTATCGGATATGGTTGGGTGTATGATGAGTCGTACGGATGTACCTGTTAGCTTTTGGGGCTATGCATTAGAAACGGCCGTTAGAATCCTTAACCTCGAACAAACTAAGAAGGCTAAGAAAATGCCTTTTGAGATGTGGCATGGAAAGGTTCAATCGCTATCATATCTAAAGGTATGGGGTTGTCCTGCCTATGTGAGACGTGAGGTGGAGGACAAGCTAGAGCCTTGAGCCGAGAGGTGTTTATTCATTGGGTATCTTGCTGAGTCTATGGGATATTTGTTCTACAAACCTTCCGAGAACAAGGTATTTGTTGCTCAAAGGGCAGTTTTCCTTGAAAGGGAACTACTACCCAAAGACGCTAGTGGGAGAAAGGTAGATCTTGAAGAAATTCGAGAACCTCCCTGTAACACCCGCAAACCTGGGCTAGGAGATTAGCGGGTTAGCGGTATCTGCTTATCTATTTTAAATGCAATTAAATGGTTAATTAGTTAATTAATTAAGGATTATAATTGTATGTATGCAAGTATCTTGTTATGTGTATGTATGTATTTGGATGGTTAAGTATACATGTTAGGGGCATGTGAATGAAGAGGTGGATTAGCCACCTCCTGCTTTGGTATTTTAAAGTATGTACGTGTGTGTATATGCTAATATGTGGGGATTAATTAATTGTCATTTATCAAAAGAAAAGTGAAAGTGTAAGTGTGTGTTTCTGTGTTGCTCTCGGCCGAAGAAAGAAGAAGAAGAATGTAACACCCGCAAACCTGGGCTAGGAGATTAGCGGGTTTGTGGTACGTGTTTATATGATAAATGGTTAATTATTTGATTAATTGAATTAAAAGTATGTGTTAGCATGTATGCATGTTATTATGTGTATGTATGTATGTGTTTTTGCAAAAGGTTATTATATGGGTGTGTACAAAAGGTGGATTGCCACCTCATGCTATTTGTTAGTATACGTGTATGGGTTTTGGTTAAACAAATTCATTATCTTCAAAACCAAGAAAGGTGAAAGTGTGTGTTTGTGTAAAAGCTCTCGGAATAAGAAAGAACAAGATAGAATCGGATTCCATCATATTGTGTGATTTATTTCAAGTGAAAGGTTAGATGTTATTTCTATCATGATTAAATGTTTATTTGAATGATTTGTGATAAAACTAACATGATCACATGAAGAACCGTATGATCGGATTTGAAGAAAACATGAGTTTTAGTTGGTTTTGTGTGTTCTTATGAACGATATGTTTATATGATGTTTTAAATGCATGAATAAGTGTTTTAAGATGTTAAATCATGTTTCTAGAAAGTTAGATGAGTTTATAAATTTCTTGGTTGTTGAGTTATGATGTTATGAAACTATCGGATTTTGAAGAAGATGAGGAAACCAATGGATGGTAAAAACCGGCACTTGTAAAACCAATACTTATGAAATCTGAATGTAGCAAATCCGATTACCTTAAAACCGAGAGATTAAATCCGGAACCCAAAAATCCGATTGCTTGCAAAACCGACAAATCCTATACTAGAAATCCGAGACTTGGAATCCGAAGCCTAAAACTGATTCAATTCAAAATCTGAGTATATAAATCCGATACATAAGAAACCAACACTTTAAATTCCACAAAACCTAGAATCCGATGCATGTGAAATCCGATTGATAGAATCCGATAAGGAGGAAATCCGACAGTTTGTGAAATCCGATATTCAAGTTGCGGATTTTATAAATCCGAGTACCAAATCCGATGGTTTTGTAAATCCGAGATTTTGGTGTTGGATTTGTAATTGTTTATTATTTGTTTTATTTCCTGGATGAATTATAAATATATGTGGTCAAATATATTTATGAGATTGAGACTAATTTGGTTATTGCTGTATTTTCAGGCAATCCAAAAGCTCAGTAATATTAGGCATCTGAGTTCATGCTGAATTGAGGTGAGTGGACGTTATTCGCGGATGGTAAATATTACAGTTAATGTTATTGATGTGCTGCATGATTGTGATTGAGATTGGATTGATTGAACTATTGATTGTGATATTGATTGTTGATATCTGCTGCATGACTATTTGGTCGATACACGCTCTTAGGATGATTTTGAGTAGCTTTTGAGAAGTCAGCTATACGTGGACTTGGGCTGGGCTCGTGTACTGGTTGGTTGAACAGTAGTAGCCCTTCTGTTGTATATGTTGCTTCAGAGGTGGAATTTACTGTGCCAATTCAGTAGAGAGCTATCGGTAAACCTTTGCTTTGGCCGGCATTGGTTGTAGGTTCTGCGCCGAACCGCCGGGCTTCTCGGATATGTGATTACATGCTTTGATGTTGATTGTGAATGTTTGCTTTTGCGGTTTAGCTTCTACTCACTTAGCTTTGTGCTAATTCCCCTAAGTTGATGTTTTGCAGGTTCGTGTTTGAGAGTGTAGAAGGAAGAGTTGACCTTACTCTGATACTATGTTTTTAAAGAGACGAGCCAGTCATTTTTGTAACACCAAAAAAGTTGTAGTTGATGTTGGTTTTGAACAAGTGATGTGCATTTGTAAATATTGGTTTATATGTAATATGTTTGTTTAATTTAGCTTCCACAACATTTTTTAGAAAAAATGGGTTGTGATTTTTCCGGTGTTACAAAGAAGATATCGAATTTCAAGCTTCTGTGTGTTTTAATTCAAGAAAAGGTTAGATTCATATTCATGACAGGATTAAAGGATAGCTTGGTAGGATTGATGATTGAATAACATGAATTTATGTATGATCGGTTTTTAGAAGAAAACATGATTTTATGGGTTTAGTTGTTCTTATGGCTTATATGTTTATAAGATGTTATGATGCATAAATACACGTTTGAATGTGTTAAAACATGTTTCTGGAAAGTTTAGATGAGTTTATAAACTTCTGGGTTTTGATTTATGATGGTGATGAAGTTGGCGGATTTGGTTGAATGAAGAAGATGATGAAAACCGATACTTATGAATCCGCTAGTTTATAAAACCGACAAGCCTAAATCCGATACTCAGAATCCGAAAGTTATGAAATCCAGGTACCCAATTCCGCTAAACTCAAATTTTGATACTTATGAAATCCGGAAATCAAAACTATCAATCTGATTGATTGAATCCGAGAATGAAATCCGATAACTTAGAATCCGATTCAACCTAAATCCGACGATGGTGAAATCTGATAATATGAAAACCGACACTTGTAGTTAGCAGATTTCCTAAATCCGATAGTTTGAGGAATCCGTCATTTTGTGATTTGACTTATTGTTTGTTGTATATTTGATGAATGATTAACTTATAAATATATGTGGGTAAATATATTTATATATTCGAGACTGATTTGATTGTTGCTGTGTTTTCAAGCAATCATAAGACTCAGTGATATTAGATATCTGAGTTCGTGCTGATTTTGAGGTGAGTGGACGTTAACCACGGATGGTAAAGATTAATGTTAATATTATTGATGTGATGCACGATTGTGATTGAAGGATTGATTGAGTGAATTGTTGATTGTGATTATTGATTGTTGATATCTGCTGCATGACTATTTGGTCGATACGCGCTCTTTGGATGATATTTAGTTGCGTTTGAGAAGTCAACTATACGTGGAATTGGGTTGAGCATGTTCACTGTTTGGTTGAACAGTGTTAGCCTTACTGGTGCATACGTTGCATCAGAGGAGGATTTTCACTGTGCCAATTCAGTGGAGAGCTATCGGTAAACATTTGCTTTGGCCGGCATTGGTTGAAGGTTGTGCGCCGAACCGCCGGTCTTCTTGGAAATGTGATTACATGCTTTGATATTGACTGTTGATGTTTGCTTTTGTGTTTAGCATCTACTCACTTAGCTTTGAGCTAATTTCCCTTAGTTGATGCTTTGCAGGTTTGTGTTTGTGGTGTTAGCTGAAGGAGAAGTTGACCTGACTCTGATATTTTGTTTTAAAAGAGACGAGCCTGTGATTTTTGTAACACCAAGATCGATGATACTTTTGTTTATGAACAGTTGTTGTAATTTGTAAATTTGGATTTATATGTAAATGAGTTTGTTTAAATTAAGCTTCCGCAGTCCATTTGAAAAAAATGGCTTGGATTTTCTGGTGTTACAGTTTGGTATCAGAGCCTAGGTTTGGCGATGCATGCACAGTTAGAGTGTTGCATTCCCAAATCTTGGCTCGTGACGGGTCAAGCTTTCCTTCGTGGGAATTAGGGTGAGTTAGAGTTGTTTGTAGTAGTTAGTATTTTGAGTACTAACAGTTTATGCTAATGAGATGTGAGGTGATGTGATTGTAACAGATTATGGCTGACAGAGAAACTCCCATCCTTCCTCCTGTGACCCAAGCTACAACTGAAGCCCCACTGGTTGAGAACTTGGGGAATACTGGGATTGTTGGAACATCGGGTCAAGCCCGTGAAGAGGATCAAAGTGAGTATGTGTATCAGCTGGAGAATGAGTTGGTAGAACTCAGGAACAAGGTTCAGAATATGGAGTAACAGCAACATAGACAACCCGAACAAATTTCAGTGCCAATTGTGTCTCCTACACAGGCAACCATACCACCAGTGACAACACCTCTGCCACCTATGACACAGATGATGCAACAACCATTCTACTATCCGTATCCACAACCAGGAACTTATCCCTTTGCGTTTCCTGGATACAAACAACCATGCACATACAAGCAATTTCTAGACTGTAAACTTTCTGAGTACTGAGGGAGTTCTAATCCCAACATTACCTTGAACTGGCTGAGAGAGATGGTGAAGGCACTTGATGCCTGTAATTGCGTGAACGATTTAAAGGTAAAGTATGCATCGAGGATGTTAAAAGGAGATGCCATGGTCTAGTGGGATTCGATTACCGGCCATTTTACTGAGCAACAACAAGAGAGCATCACCTGGAATCAATTCCAGGAGAAACTGTGCGAACAATATTGCAGTACCTTTGAGATTGCCAAAATCAAAAAGGAGTTCATGGATTTACAGATGACAGGGAATATGACCGTTGACGATCTGATCAAGCAATTCAATGAAAAGATGAGATTCGTTAAGCACTGGGTACCTGATGAAGAGTCGAAGATTGCCCATTTTGTTGGGGCTTTGCACCCGGATCTTCGTAGCTCCACTAGGTGGGCTACTACCCTATCCCAAGCCTTCACTTTAGCCAAATCGGCTGAAGGGGATATTATTGCGAGGAACAGACTGAGCGGGGAGAGAATTTCCCAACAAAAGTCAAGGTTTGAACATTACAACACGCAGCAGAGACAGGGAGGGCAGAGTAGTGGTAGCAGGCAGGGGGAGCAGAATAGGAGGCCTACTTTAGGTGGGTCTACTCAAAGGGCACCTTGGTGTAGCAGGTGCAAATCTTATCACCACAGTCAGTATATGCCCCAGACAATGAGATGTGTAAAGTGTGGCTAGTTTGGCCATGATCTGAAGAATTGCAGATTACCAAGGAGTGTCTGCTAGAACTGTCTGAAGGAAGGACACCGGGTTGGTGACTGTCCGTTGAGTAACTAGTCGGGGTCAGGGTCAGGAGGAGGAGCGGCTGGAGGATCATCTTCAGCGAGTCAAAAAAGAAAGAACCTACCCACTTCTGAGGGTCGGGCATTTAAGATGACCATAGATGATGCCACTACCACAAATGATGTTATCACGGGTATGTTTTTGATAAACTCTACTCGTGCTAGAGTGTTATTTAACTCTCGGGCAAATGCTCCTTTGTTTCTGTGGAATTTTGTGGTAGATTAAATGTGCCTATAATTAGACTTGCTACTGCTTTAGAGATAGAAGTAGCTGATGGTATGATGGTTCCGGTCACGACTGCTGTGGCTGGAGCTAAAATTGATATTGATGGTATATGTTTTCTTGTATATTTCCTTGTAATGCCTCTATCTGGATTTGATGTGGTGCTTGGGATGGATTGGCTGAGTCTGAATCAAGCCAGTATCAAGTGCCACAAGAAGTTGATCTCCTTCCCGTTGGCAGATGGCACAAGGGTGGTAGCAAGCGGTGAGAAAGCTGGGTCTGTGATCCCAATAATTTCGTGTTTAAAGGCTAAGAAGGCATTGAATAAGGGATGTGAATCATATATGGCTTATGTTATTGATGGAAAGAAAGAGAAGCAAGCGATGAACGACATACGGGTGGTAACGGAATACCTGGATGTGTTTCCAGAAGAATTGCCAGGGTTACCTCCAGTCCGTTAGGTAGAATTCAAGATTGATCTAATTCCTTGTTCCCGACCAGTGGCAAAGGCTCCGTACAGACTGGCGCCTTCGGAGATTTGAGAGATGATGACACAGACTCAGGATCTGTTAGACAAAGGCTTCATTCATCCAAGCTCATCTCCGTGGGGTGCACCGGTTTTGTTTGTAAAGAAGAAAGACAGTACGTTGTGTATGTACATCGACTATCGTGAACTGAATAAGAGAACGATAAAGAAAAAGTATCCATTGCCAAGAATTGATGATTTGTTTGATCAACTACGGGGAGCTTCGTTCTTTTCTAAGATTGACTTGAGATCAGGTTATCATCAGGTGCGTGTTTCAGAGGAAGATGTGTCAAAGACAGCCTTTCGTACGCGCTACAGGCATTACGAGTTCATGGTTATGCCGTTCGGCTTAACCAATGCACCTGCGATATTTATGGATTTGATGAACAGGGTCTGTCAACCATTCCTGGATGATTTTGTGATAGTCTTCATCGATGATATCCTGATATTTCAAAGACTGAATTGGAGCATGAACAACATTTGAGACAGGTTCTGGAAACTTTGAAGAAAGAACATTTGTTTGCTAAGATCTCAAAGTGCGAATTCTAGTTGAGAGAGGTTCAGTTCTTTGGGCATGTTATCTGTAATGAGGGAGTAAAAGTTGATCCTTCGAAAGTGGAAGCAGTGATGAACTAGAATGCTCCAAAGACACCGTCTGAGATAAAGAGTTTTCTGGGGTTGGCCGGATACTACCGCAAGTTTATTAATGATTTCTCCAAGATTGCGGGTCCGTTGACTAAGTTGACGCAGAAAGACGTGAAGTTTGTATGGGGTAATGAGCAAGATAAATCCTTCTAGATGTTAAAGCAGATGTTGTGTCACGGTCCTATCCTTGCATTGCCAAGTGGATCAGATGACTTTATTGTCTATTGCAATGCGTCTTTTGCTGGATTGGGATGTGTGCTTATGTAGAGGGATCGGGTGATTGCGTATGCTTCAAGACAGTTGAAACCTCATGAAAAGAATTACCCGATACATGATTTGGAGCTAGCAGCTGTTGTATTTTCCCTTAAACTATGGAGACACTACCTGTATGGCACCAAGTGCATAATTTGTACTAATCGTAAGAGTCTTCAATATGTGTTTAAACAGAAAGAACTGAACATGAGACAGAGACGATGGGTGGAGTTGATAAAATATTATGATTGCGAGATCAGATACCACGCTGGGAAAGCGAATGTGGTAGCAGATGCCCTGGGTCGTAAGGGAGCTGGAAGTTCTATCTAGTTTATGCGCATGGAGATTGTATCTGACTTAGTGGATAGACTGAAATCTGCTTAGTTGGAAGCTCTTAAGGAAGAAAACTTGAAGAATGAATTGATGAGGAAACGAAAGGATGAACTTACTGATGATACACGTGGATTGAAATTATTTAAGACTCGTGTGTGGTTGCCTATGCTTGGAGAATTGAGGAAGTGGATTTTCACAGAAGCACACAAGTCAAGATTATCTGTACACCCAGGAAGCACTAAAATGTATAACGACCTGAAAGTGCTTTACT
Organism: Dittrichia graveolens; assembly: GCA_038502395.1. Lineage (NCBI taxonomy): Eukaryota > Viridiplantae > Streptophyta > Magnoliopsida > Asterales > Asteraceae > Dittrichia > Dittrichia graveolens. The sequence goes on from JARJIL010000003.1 coordinate 58,138,373, forward strand.
GGTGGCCTACGATGAAGGAAGACGTGGCACATTTTGTGGAGTCATGCCATATCTGTGCACAGATAAAGGCAGAACATCAGAAGCTTTACGGATCTTTGAAGCAGTTACAGATTCCTAAGTGGAAGTGGGAACATATAACGATGTATTTTGTGACAAAACTTCCGCGAACTCAGAAGAATCACGATATGATATGGTTGATCGTGGATCGACTAACGAAGAGTGCTCACTTTCTGGCTACTTGTGAGACGGCTTCTCTGAGTAAGTTGGCTCAACTGTACATAGATGAGATTGTTGCAAGGCATGGTATACCGTTGTCTATCGTGTCTGACAGAGACTCCAGGTTTGTTTCTAACTTCTGGAGGAGTTTACAGAGAGAATTGGGGACGAGGATTAATTTGAGTACTACTTATTATCCCCAGACTGACGGTCAGGCTGAACGAACCATACAGACACTCAAAGATATGTTATGTGCATGTGTAATTGAGTTTGGTGGATCTTGGGATTCACACCTACCATTGATAGAGTTTGTGAATAACAATTCTTACCACTCCAGTATTAGAATGCGTCCGTATGAAATGTTGTACGGTCGTCGCTGCCGTACTGCGACGTGTTGGTTAGAGGCTAGTGAGAAACAGTTTGCAGGCCCGAGATTGTCCAGTTAACTGCTGATAAGGTTACTATTGCCAGAGAGAAATTGAAGGCTACCAGAGATAGACAGAAAATGTATGCAGATCCACAATGTCGTCTGAAGTGGGAGAGTTAGTATATTTAAAGGTCTCTCCGTGGAAGGGCGTGATTCGTTTCGGCAAACGCGGGAAGTTGGCTCCCCGTTTTATTAGTCCCTTCCGCGTTCGTCAGATAGTGAATGATCAGACATTTACACTGGATCTTCCGGCAGAGCTTGCAGGTATTCACGATACATTCAACGTCTGTTATTTGAGGAAATGCAAGGTTGAAGACGAAAGTCAGATTCTCCTAGTGCATGAGTTGAAAGTTGATTCAAAGAAGACACTGATAGAAGAACCTATTGAACTGTTAGATCGAAAGGTGACCAAGCTCCGTAAGAAGCAGATTCCAATGGTGTTGGTCAAGTGGAAACACAGTTTAGATTCTGACCTAACTTGGGAGACTAAGGCAGAGATGAGACAAAGATATCCCTAGTTGTTTGAGCAAGAAGGGATTCCGGAGACAGAATCCTCTTAAGAAGGGGAGATTTGTAACACCCGCAAACCTGGGCTAGACGATTAGCGGGTTAGCGGTATGTGCTTATCTATTTTAAATGGAATTACATCGTTAATTAGTTAATTAATTAAGGATTATAATTGTATGTATGCAAGTATCTTGTTATGTGTATGTATGTATTTGGATGGTAAAGTATACGTGTTAGGTGCATGTGAATCAAGAGGTGGATTAGCCACCTCCTGCTTCGGTATTTGAAAGTATGTACGCGTGTGTATATACTAATATGTGGGGATTAATTAATTGTCATTTATCAAAAGAAAAGTGAATGTGTAAGTGTGTGTTTCTGTGTTGCTCTCGGCCGAAGAAAGAAGAAGAAGAAGATATCGGATTTCAAGCTTTTGTGTGTTTTAATTCAAGAAAAGGTTAGATTCATATTCATGACAGGATTAAAAGATAGCTTGGTAGGATTGATGATTGAATAACATGAATTTATGTATGATCGGTTTTTGGAAGAAAACGTGATTTTATGGGTTTAGTTGTTCTTATGGCTTATATGTTTATAAGATGTTATGATGCATAAATACACGTTTGAATGTGTCAAAACATGTTTCTGGAAAGTTTAGATGAGTTTTTAAACTTCTGGGCATTGAGTTATGATGGTGATAAGGTTGGCGGATTTGGTTGAATGAAGAAGATGATGAAAACCAATACTTATGAATCCGCTAGTTTATAAAACCGACAAGCCTAAATCCGATACCCAGAATCCAAAAGATATGAAATCCAGGTACCCAATTCCGCTAAACTCAAATTCCGATACTTATGAAATCCGGAACCCAAAACCGATAGTTTGGAAATCCGATTCATTGAATCCGAGAATGAAATCCGATAACTTAGAATCCGATTCAACCTAAATCCGACAATGGTGAAATCCGATAATATTAAAACCGACACTTGTAGTTGGCGGATTTCCTAAATCCGATAGTTTGAGGAATCCGACATTTTGTGATTTGACTTATTGATTGTTGTATATTTGATGAATGATTAACTTATAATATATGTGGGTAAATATATTTATATATTCGAGACTGATTTGATTGTTGCTGTGTTTTCAGGCAATCAAAAGACTCGGTGATATTAGATATATGAGTTCGTGCTGATTTTGAGGTGAGTGGACGTTAACCGCGGATGGTAAAGATTATGGTTAATGTTATTGATATGATGCACGATTGTGATTGAACGATTGATTGATTGAATTTTTTATTGTGATTATTGATTGTTGATATCTGCTGCATGACTATTTGGTCAATACGCGCTCTTTGGATGATATTGAGTTGCGTTTGAGAAGTCAACTATACGTGGAATTGGGCTGGGCTCGTTCACTGGTTGGTTGAAGAGTGTTAGCCTTACTGGTGCATACGTTGCATCAGTGGGGGATTTTCACTGTGCCAATTGAGTGGAGAGCTATCGGTAAACCTTTGCTTTGGCCGGCATTGGTTGTAGGTTCTGCGCCGAACCGCCGGTCTTCTTGGATATGTGATTACATGCTTTGATATTGACTGTTGATGTTTGCTTTTGTGTTTAGCCTCTACTCACTTAGCTTTGTGCTAATTCTCCTCAGTTGATGCTTTGCAGGTTTGTGTTTGTGGTGTTAGCTGAAGGAGAAGTTCACCTGACTCTGATATTTTGTTTAAAAAGAGATGAGCATGTGATTTTTTTAACACCAAGACTGATGATACTTTTGTTTATGATCAGTTGTTGTAATTTGTAAATTTGGATTTATATGTAAATGAGTTGGTTTAAATTAAGCTTCCGCAGTGCATTTTAAAAAAAATGGCTTGGATTTTCTGGTGTTACATTTCCAATAACCAACCTGATGTTGGTGCTAGTTCACAACCTGATTCTCAGCACGGCGCTGCTGGAGAACCTAACACGGATCATTCACCTCTTAGGAGGTCTAATAGGAGTCGCTTTGAGCCAGAGAGATATGGGTTTCTCATGTCTGAGGGCAGCGACCTCGTGGTAGATCATGATGAACCATCATCTTATCGAGAAGCCTTGGTGGGCCTTGAGTCCGCTAGGTGAAAAGAGGCAATGGAGTCCGAGATGCAATCTATGTCATATAACCAAGTCTAGGATTTGGTAGATCCAGTACCCGGGTGTAGACCCGTAGGGTGCAAATGGGTCTTTAAGAAAAAGACCGGCATAGATGGAGAGGTAGACACCTTCAAAGCCCGACTAGTGGCTAAGGGTTTCACGCAAACTCATGGTGTAGACTATGATGAAACCTTTTCCCCGGTGGCTATGTTGAAGTCTATCCGGATACTTATGGCAACTGCCACATTTCATGATTATGAGATTTGGCAAATGGATGTAAAAACCGTGTTCCTTAATGGGACACTAAGCGAGGAGGTCTATATGACTCAACCCGAGGGTTTTGTACATGCCAAGCATCCGGATAAAGTCTGCAAGCTTAAGAAGTCCATTTATGGACTTAAGCAAGCATCGCGTAGTTGGAACCTGTGCTTTGATGAGAAAGTCAAAGAGTTTGGCTTTTCGAAAAGCAAGGATGAGCCATGCGTATATGTCAGGGCTAGTGGGAGCATAGTTGTGTTCCTAGTCTTGTATGTCAATGACATACTCTTCATTGGAAACGATGTCCCGACCCTTCAAGGTGTAAAAACCTGGTTAGGGAATTGTTTTTCAATGAAGGATCTAGGAGATGCGACTTATATTCTTGGGATCAAAATCTATAGAGATAGATCCAAGAGGCTTATTGGGCTTAGCCAAAGTACATATGTTGACAAAGTCCTAAAGCGGTTTAGGATGGAAAACTCCAAGAAGGGGTTCATTCCAATGTCACATGGTTTGGTATTGAGTAAGACTCAATCCCCTAGTTCCCCAGAGGAACAGGAAGTAATGAAGCGAGTGCCATATGCTTCGGCTGTGGGCTCGATCATGTACGCCATGCTATGTACTAGGCCTGATGTATCGTGTGCCTTGAGCATGACGAGTAGATATCAAGCCAACCCTGGCGAAGCTCATTGGACGGCGGTGAAGAGCATTCTCAAGTATCTTCGGAGGACTAAGGAGATGTTCTTGGTGTACGGAGGTGAGGAAGAGCTTAGAGTAAAGGGTTACTCTGATGCAAGCTTCCAAACCGATAGGGATGACTGCCGATCACAATCGGGGTTCGTGTTCCTATTAAACGGCGGTGCTATATCCTGGAGGAGCTCTAAGCAAGACACCGTGGCCGATTCCACTACCGAGTCGGAATACATTGCGGCCAGTGAAGCTGCTAAGGAGGCCGTATGGATAAGGAAATTTCTGCTTGATCTGGGAGTGGTTCCAGGCATCAGCGACCCTGTTGAGTTCTTTTGTGACAACGAGGGTGCCGTTGCTTTAGCAAAGGAACCAAGGTCTCATCGACGCACGAGGCATATTCCGCGGAAATATCCGGGACGTGGTCGAAAATGGAGACATTGTCGCAATTTGGCGGATCCGTTCACTAAACCGTTGTCACAAGCCAAGCACGATGCCCACACACGTGCTATTGGGATTAGATTTGCTAGTGACTTGGTTTGAGTTGTTGGTTATTGTATTCGATGTATTTACTATGTAATTGGGAACATTAAACAATATTGTATTTTTGAATGTATTGATTATTAAATGGTGATTTAATGATACGCGTGTAGCGAATACTTTCTTTAAATCATTATTGTGTTCCAACTTTGCATGTTTTATCACTTCCTTGAATGTTGTACATTCTAAACTGTCCACGATCGGTCATTCTTCAAGGAAGGAAGTATGAACGAAGATCGAGGGAAATGATTGGTCATAGTATTCAATGGGGATTGAATACAAGGGACGCAATATTTCGCCTATACTTTAAAAGAGTTTCAAGTGATTGGACGACCCACACCTGATCTTACTTCATGGTACATGTCAAGAGTAAATCAGGATGATAATATCTTTTATCCTTAGACCGGAGATGCATGTGTTTCACTATTTTGGTTTGCTTTATTCTGACTGCTTTCAAACGTAGTCCGTAACTGGCTATTATAAAGGAGGCATTTGGGTAAAGTATTGCCATTGTATTGGAGGCAATGTAGTCGAAGGAATTTGTTCCTCTGTAAAGAGAGATATCCCTGGGCCCCTCGATGATTGGGCGCTGACACCAAAACTGCATGGCCATGCTCGAGTTTGCAAAGATAGTTGATCAGTTGCAACTCACCTTTTTGGTCACCACCAATCTTGATCGAGAAACATAATTGTGAACGATCGGAGAATGACTTTGTACCATGTCTCGTGTTCACTTGGATATCGCGAACAATAAGATAATTGATCACTTATCTATAGGACCATGTCAAACTCTTTTAGTTTATCATGGTACTTGTCAGGGATGACATACCCCATGTTTAGTTGGGGGCAAGGATGCCTTGCTAGAGGCCGCTCCCTGTCTGTGGTGCCCATGGATACGGTGTGTCATGTGCAAGTGGGAGTTAGTTGGTATCTGCCCACTGACACACGTAGGCCAGCATCACTGCCAATGAAGCACGGGCCTATTGGGTCACATGCTAAGTTTCAATCTCGACAGCCTACTATAAGAAGAAAGAGTCAAAATGGTCAAATTCCAGTTGACCTAGGCTTCACAACCGTGAAGGATGCTCCACGGGTCGTGAAGCAGCTCGTGTCCACGACCCTACACGGCCCGTGAAGGAGGTCGTGAAGACACGAACCCTCACGATTCTTGCACGGAGCGGCACGAGTCGTGGAGGATAAATGGCCGGTCGTGGCGCATTTATCCTTCACGGCCCGTGAGAGCCCGTGAAGAAGTCGTGAAGGCAGAATTCTAAATGACACTTGTATTTGGTTGGACCATTTTGTTGGTCCAATGATGGTGTGCCACTTAGCTCCGACTCTGGGCTCTTTGAACAGATAGAATGCCTATAAAAGAGGTTCTTTTGATGCATTCTACTATCTTGGTTAATTCTTGTAATTATACATATTAGAGACATAAAACAAGTGAGTGTTCTAAGTTGATAGAAGCACAAGACCTTGTGTTGGTGATCTTCTAGTGTTGTTCAAGGGCTTTTCCTAAACCAAATCGTCAAGTGTTGGTGGTTTGGTGGCTTGCTAGTACAAGGAGAAAGAAACTAAGCTTGGTGTGGACTTCTTTGGTGCTTGGAGCCTTTTGTTTCAAGAGCTCATCCCAAATTCGAAGTTGTTCCAGAATATTATCAAAGTCTTCAAGGGTATGGATTGCTTACCTTCTTCTCTTTGTGTTTGTTTTGGTTGCATGCATGTTCTTGCAAGTTTTCACCACCATTGGGAAATCATGGGATCGTTTTTGTGTGTTTTGTTGCTTCCGTTGCGTGCTTTGATCCCCATGGATTCCCAACACGGAGAATGACTTTCTACCATGTCTTGTGTTCACTTGGATATCGCGAACAATATTATGGTTGATCACTTATCTATTGGACCATTTCAAACCTTTTAGGTTGTGATTTGGTACTTGTCAAGGATGACCTACCCCGTGTTTAGTTAGGGGCAGGGATGTCTTGCTAGAGGCCGCTCCCTATCTGTGGTGCCCATGGATACGGTGTGTCATGTGCAAGTGAGAGTTTGTTAGAATCTGCCCACTGAAACACGTAGGCCAGTATCACTGCTAATGAAGCGCGGGCCTATTGAGTCACACGCCAAGTTTCAATCCCGACAACCTGCTATAAGAGGAAAGGGTCAAAAGGGTCAAATGCAATCTGACCTAGGCTTCATGTTCATGAAGGATGCTCCACGGGTCGTGAAGCATGATGCCCCCACGATTCATGCCCAGGCGGTACGACACGTGAAGGACCAAGGGCTTGTCGTGGCGCATTTGGTCTTCATGGCCCGTGAGGAAGTCGTGAAGGCAGAATTTCAAGTGACAATTGTGTTTTATTGGACCATTCTTGTTGGTCCAATGAGGAGGTGTTACATGGTCCGACCCAGGAAGTTTTAGAGGTAGTGGCATGTCTATATAAGACCTCTTGTTTTCTCTTTCAATACTCCTGGACAAATTGTGCATACATTATACTTGTGAACTCATAATAGATAGATTAGTAAGGCTCTTTGTTTTTGTGCACATCACCATTAAAGGCTGGTCTTAACATCAACGAAGAAGAACAAGGTTGGTGTTATGTTGCTAGTACAAGAGGATTGAAGAGAAGCTTGGTGTAGACTTGCAAAGGAGCTTGGAGCCATTTGTTACAAGCATTCATCCACAGTTGATACCTGTCTATTTCCAACAGTTCTTCAAGGGTATATTTCTCTTTTCCTAGTTCTTGTTTTGGTTGCATGTTGTTTTGCAAGGTTTCACCATTCTTGGGATTCATTAGGTTTGCTTTTGTGTATGTTTTTGTTGCTTCTGTTGCGTGCTTTGCTCCTTAGTGAATCCCAATTCATTCCTTTATTGAGAGATATCCTCGGGCCCCTCATTGACTAAATTGATGACACTTAAAATGCATGATCATGCTCAAGTTGAATTGATAATGGATCAATTTTGCAACTTGTTTTGTTTGTCATAGTTAGTCTAGATGGAGAAATATCATTATAGATGTATTGGAGCTTGATCGTGTTCCATGCGTTGCATACACACCGGATATGGTAATGAAGGGATAAATGGTCATTTATCTATAGTACCACTCCTATGGATTGGTGTTAGTCCCAGATTGAGTACATAACAACAAATGTTTGTAGAAGTGGGGGTTGAATACAAACTTAGCTTTTAAAATTTAAAAACACACTGATATACTTTTATACAATTCTTATTGATATTCAATCAAGAATTACATGCACTAGAAGCGGAAATTCTAAGTAAAATAAAAGGTGGAAATCTATTTGTCTAACACATAGACAAGCTAACTCTAAAACAACTAATGTGTATAGAGTGTTCAACACATGAACAAGTTTGATTCTACACAATGCTTAAACTCTACGAATTTCTCAACTGATGAGATTTTCTTTCTGTGGAGTAGAGACTTCACTGTGTTGTATTTTTGCATGTCCACCATGCATAAGTATATATAGAAATCTTTGGTGAATCCGGTTGCATGAAGGTAGGAGACAAAGAGGATGTGGAATTATAATATTTTAATTGTAAAGGTAGTGGGTGAAAAGTAAAGTTACTTTAATCAACTGTTTGATAAAAGTAATTGTACTTTTCTGCAAAAGTGCAACCCATTCACAATATAAAATATTAAAACCCACATCTACTGTCGTGTAGAAGTTTCTTTCCCTTTCCATGCTTGTACTTTAATCAACACCATGCTTCTGTTTGATTTGACTTTACCAAGTATGGGATTGCCAGCCATACTTAGTTGTTTGAACAAATCTTCAAGATCTTCGTCTGTTTGAGGTATCATTATCCTTTTCCAGAGGATAAGATCAAACCTTTTTGACTCATACATGATTTAAAAAGTGCATTTTTACTTTTACAAACAAAGATCTAAGGCATAATAGAACAACACATGTTCTGCCTTTTACATATGACTTACAATCTGAAAAGATAGTGCAGATTTGACATTTTGCACGACTCAGCTAACAGATTGTACTAGGAACTCTGATATTCACTACTCAGTCGACAAAACATATCAGTTGATCACTTTTGGCTAGGAATCAGTTGATACATATTGCTCAGCTGATCATATAGATGCTCAGCTGATCAATAGTAAGCTTAGGAGGGCATAACCTCATGTATTTGTTTGATCAGTTGATCAAAAATGCTCAGCTGATCATTCAAATACATCAGTTTATGTGGGGAGATGACTTGTGCAAAGGAAGACTTACTTAGGTGATGCTCTGTGCCTCAGCTGATCAATAGTTCACACAGCTGATGGAGTAGGCACTCAGCTGATCAACTTGTTCACTCAGCTGATGGTTTATTTTCCTCAGCTGATCAACTTTCTTCACTCAGCTGATGGTTTATTTTCCTCAGCTGATGGTCTTCTTTACTTGTTTTCTTCATCTGATACTCCTTGGCTGATATCCCTTGGCTGATACATTGAGTAGGATCTGATGCTCAGTTGATGGTCAGCTGATGGTTCCATACTTAGCATATTTTTACATAAACTGATTCAAACAACACGTGTTTGAATTCTTTCTAAGTCATACTGAATGTAGGGTTTGGTTATCATCAAATTTGTTGATACCATTTTGTCCTGTTTTTGTGGTATCTTTTCATTTTTCCATTTTTATATGTTTTTGATTTTCTGATATACATAAACAACACTTGAAATAACAGAATAAAGAAATGTATAGAAGTATTTACAGAGATTAACTACTAACTAACTAGTCTATAATATACAATCAACTAGATATCAACAAATCTTCAGAGTTAGAATCAGTCTTCAATCATCCCACCATGGTTCTTCTTTTACTTCAAAATCTTTGGCATGGGGATCTGCTTCAGCTAAGACTTCACATTAGGCTTGTACAAGGGCTTCAAAATGTTCATTTCCAGTTCTGCCTCTTGTAGATATCCTTAGCCCAAAGAGAAACTTATTGCTAGCTTTGAGGATTTCAGACTGTCTAAAGAACCTCCAAGTGCCAACTTTGTCCAGAAAGAATATACCTTCAACAGGCATAACTATAAACTTGTATAGCTCAGGGGTGATGTTCAATGGCAGAGATGTGTTAAGACCCTCAAAGTCAGATAAGTATTCATGCTAGGGTAGTACCTCTCTTAGCTCAAATGGTTTAAAGGGCTTGGAGCCTTTCTTGTGAAGATTATCAACTGTGTGCACATGTCTGTAATAGTCATCTAGGGTGAAGGCCCTATGTGACACAGCTAGAGCTATCCAATTTTGAATTTTCTGAATGAATTGAACTTTAATCTTGGATTTGGATTTGAAGAGAAGGTACAAGATCTCAACTAACTCTGTGAACCCATAAATATGACACCTCTCATAGGATACAACTTCACAGTTGTTGAAGTTGTTTTGCCTTATAGCTTTGAGGTAAGGTTCACCATCACCTTTGTGGACAGTGGCTCTTGTGATTGGAGTTGGTTTTGTTCTGCTTCTTAGAATGCTAATCTTTTCTCTGAAGCTTTGAAGCCTTTGTTGACTTATATTGTAGGGGGCAGATAGATCAAGGTTGAAGAGGGTTTTGATGGCATCCGCATGAGATCTAGCTTTGAGCAGTTCAGACTGAGATTTCTCCCTTGCCAATTTGTGTTGAGCAGCAGCTTGATTTTGAACTTGTTCTTGTTCTTGCTGTTATGCTAGCTCCTTGGCTTGGTAGATCTCTTCAACTGAAACACCCAATGCTTGAGCCATTTTGGGCATTTTCCCTTTCTTCTTGCTCTTTAAGTGCAAGCTCCCTTTTCATTTGTTCATCTGCTTCAACTTACTCAGATGTCATTTTCTAGTTTGCCTTTGTCCTTAGGAGCAGATGTTGAAGCCTTTTGTACTAATGGGGTTGATTAGACTGGTGGAGCAGATGGTTTTGGGCTCTGTCTTCTTCTTCTGAGGATGTCAGAGAGTGGAGTATCATCCTCATCATCAGAATCAGACTCAATGGCTATTGGGGGAGAGCAACCCTCAGCAACTTTTCTTCTTGGCTTTGGCCTGTTAGCCATTCTTTTTAGTCTCTTTGGAAACCTTTGCTCCCCCTCAGAAGGTGCTTTTCTTTTGAGAGGAGGAGGAGCTGTTGCTTTGGGTGCTTCCTGCTGTAGAATTTTTGTGGCAGTTTCGGTGTATGCAGCATCAATCTCCTCTGAGTCAGGATCATCCTCGCTGGAAGAACTTGAGAATTTCTCCCCCTTTTGGCATCATCAAAAGGAGGAGGGAAGTCACCTTCTGTTGGTTTTGGGAAGTGGGAAGAGGCAGGGGTTGAGGAAGGGGTATAAGTTGGGGTAGAGGTAAGTTTAGAAAGTTGAAGGGAGAGGTCATCCTTGAGATCTTTTAGGGCTTTCCACAATGAGAGATGACTCATTCTGGATTGTTCAGTTAAGGCTTCAATGTCATCAAGGACGCCTTTAAGGTAGGAAGGCATGGGTAGGAGTTGTTCTGGGATAGGGACATAAATGTTTGGGTTTATTGGGCGTAGGGTTTGGAGTTGGGATAGTAGGTTGGAGATGGTTTGGTTGAGGGAAGAGATAGTGGATTGAGGAAGGATGGGAGTGGGTGATTGAGATTAGAGAAGGGTAGAGAGATGGTCTATTTTGGTTAGGATGGGGGTAAGATCAATGGGAGAGGCAGTAGGTGCAGGGGAGCGTTGGGGTAGGGTCGGGAGGGTCTCAATGTCTTTTGCAAGTCTAGACAGTTAAGTAGAGGTTTGGGTTTGGAAGGCTTGGAAGGTTTGGATGAGGTTATCAAGGTTTTGGTTTATGGTTTGGACAAGGGTAAGGTTTGGTGTTTGGGTAGAATTAGATGATTGAGAAGTGTAAGAAGTGGAGATAGGTTCAAAGAAATTAAGTAAGGTTTGTGTCCCCTCATTTGAGCCTTGGTGTATAAGCTCAAACTCATTGGGAAGGATTGTTGAGTCTTGTACAAATGGATGGTTTGTACCACTAGCATATGCAGACTGTGCTTGTGTAAGAATTGAATTGATAAGAGGTGCAAGATAAGTGGACTGAGTGTGGGATGCACTCAATAATAGGGAATCCCTTATTGGATCCACATTCTGTTGTGAGAATGTGAATGGTATAGGCTGACTCAATAGTGGGAGAGACACAATATGACCTTAGGTTGAGGTCTGTCTTTCAATGAGATCAACCTGTTGGGAGGTTGTCTCAGCTAGCGGCTTAGATCCCATTTTTACAGATGTATCCTGTTGTGAGGATACATCAACCGGCTTAAAGGTTGCAACATCCAATTGCTCCCCCTCAACATGAGGAATGGTAATTGGAGTTGAGGTAAAAGGTGTGGATTGCACTCCCTCAAAGTGCTCATAATGAGTCACTTCTGGTGACCTTGTATATATGAGGCTACGAATTAGAGTAGAACTAGTGACCACATGAGGTTCACTAGAGCTTGGCTGTTGGATTGGTGTATGGACTGGAGAGGAGGATGGGCTATCAAAGGTTGGGACTACCATTTGAATATCCTCCGAGGTGGAATCAGAACTGTCCTTACCTTGGGACATGATGTGCCTGCTCCTGTCAATGAGCTCCAAACGTTGCTCAGAGATTTCTTGTTCTTGGGCATCACCATCACCACCAAGAGGACTTAATACCATTGGACTGATAGGAGTAAATTCATCAGCATCACCATCACCAGCATCATCATCATCATTATTAGTGCCAGTGTGACTTTCATTAGCATCATCATCACCATCATTATCATCATCATTCTCATCATCATCACCAGCATTAGCATTGTCGTTTGCAGCATCTATTAACTCTTACATTTGGGTAGTGATTGGAGGACCTCTGTTTGCCTTTAGAAAGTGGAATATATTTTCACCCATGGCAAGGACAGTAATATGCTCTTGATGTTCAATTAAGCCCACATAATCATTTTCTCCAATCTCCCTCATAGCTATCAGGCTTAAGAATCGAATGTAGGGCGCCTGAGACCTTGATGATTTCTTGTTTGTGCTCTGAGTGATTTTATCAATAAGATCAGAAAATATAACTTGAGCAAAGTCGATGTTTACCCCAAAGACTAGGGCATAGAGCACCAGAAGCTCGGTTTGATTGATGAGATGGTGGCTTCCAGATTTTGGGCCGAAACAACGTATGACCACATTGGCCAAATATTTCCACTGATGAGAAAGAGCAGAGACTTTTACTTGACCATGCACTACAGGTTCATTGTAGCCGATGGTTTGCAGAACTGTTTGAACTTTTGCTCTGGAGGGAAAAGCTGTGTAAGGTGGGAAGTGAGGAATACTAGTGGCTTCGCGAAGTGTTTCTTTGGTGATTTGGAGATGGTAGTTTCCTTGGGCTAGAGTGTAGTGGATGTTGTTGTTTAGGTTGTAGGTTGCGGAGTACCATAGCTCACCAATAATTGTAGGGTATATGTAGTGTGGATCAGCAGTGAGACTATCGAAAAAAGGATGAGCCTGAAGAAACTGAACCATTGGCTCATAACCTTGGTTTTCTCGCGAGGCAGGGATGGTGGTGCAGAGTAGAATGTTGTTTGGAGTTATGTTCAATGGTTGGTTGGGTACAACATTCTCACCAGGGTTGACAACAGGGTCTGGAATATAGGTGGCCATTTGGTAGGGATGATGAACAGTGAGTATCGAGAGAGAAGGTAGGGTAGTTCTTTGTAGAGAGAGAGGGAATTTAGAAAGTTTGAACAGGTAAAGGTGAATGAGAGAGAAAGTGGGATATTTATGAAGATTAGTTAACAGAGATCGTTAGATACTGACAAAAATTCTAACGGAAAACAAATTAATTAGCTATTAAATGAAATCTGACAAACGGAGTAAATAACTAGGGTTAAAAAGCATTGAATGAACGTAAAAAGTGAAAATTTACTAAGTGTAGAACCATTAGCTAATCATAGAAATGTATCAGCTGATAGTGAAAATTAGGAGTATCAGCTGAGGAAAGTACTTAGCTGAGCATTTCCTTCTTATCTTAGGGTGATCAGCTGAGTAAGTTTGATCAGCTGATAGGTATCAGCTGAGCATAGTTACTCAGTTTACACAAATTAAGTAAGACTTAGAGGTATAGGATTGAATGAGGGTGGTTGTACATGGTTAAAGATTTGGATAGGAACAGGTTCATCTACATCATGAGCAGCTGGTGGAGAAGGATCTACTTGCTCTGGAGGGTCTTCTCCAGTTTGCATAAGATCATTAAATTCTTCACCTAAAACATGATTAGAAGAACAAGAAGCAACAAAGCCATTTTCATTGAAACTTACATTGATGGATTCCTCTATGACTTTGGTTCTGAGGTTGTATACTCTGTATGATTTAGAAATCACTGAGTAACCTACAAACACTCCTTCATCAGCTTTAGGAACAAACTTCTGCAATTGATCTTTTTAATTGAGTACGAAACATTGACAACCAAAAATATGCAGAAAGCTGATGCTTGGCTTCCTTCCCTTGAGCACTTCATATGGAGTTTTGTTGTGCCTCTTGATAATAAGGGACCTGTTCTGTGTGAAACATGCACAACTTACAGCCTCAGCCCGGAAATTAAAGGGTAACCCACTTTCACACAACATGGTTCTGGCAGCTTCAATCAATGTTCTATTTCTTCTTTTAGCTACACCATTTTGTTGTGGGGTTCTTTGAGCATAAAAGTTTTGAGATATCCCTTTCTCATCACAGAAGGATTCCAGAGTTTGATTTCTGAATTCAGTTCCATGATCACTTCTAAGACTCCTCACCAAATTGCCATTCAACACTTCCATCTTCTTGATAAAACAGACAATTTATTCAGCAGCCTCACTCTTTCCTTTAAGAAAGAAAACCCAAGTGTATCTTGAGAATTCATCAACCAATACAAGAGCATACTTACTTCCACCAATACTAGCAGTTGCAACAGGACCAAAGAGATCCATGTGCAACATATAGAAAGGTTTTGTAATTGAGAAGGCCTACTTGGATGGAAATGATGTCTTATGTTGCTTTCCCTTCTCACAAGCAGTGCAAGGTTTAGGCTTAAGATAAGTCAGAGAAGGTAGTCCTGACACTAGTTCACCCTTGCTCAACTTGTTGATATTTTTGAAATTAAGGTGGGAAAGCCTCTTGTGCCACAGCCAATTTGTATCCTCATTATTCTTAGAGTACAAACATGTTTCCTTTAAAGGGTCACCAGAGGACATGTCAAGTGTATACACATCCTTGGTTCTCTTGGCACTAAACACTGTATTGTCTTCTTTATTTATGATGGAGCCTCCTGTCTTTGTGAAGTGGACTTCATTATCTCCATCACACAATTGACTTATGCTTATGAGATTATATTTCAGCCCTTTGACATATGAAACTTTGGACAGTTTGAGGTTCCTATTATGAAGCTCACCATAGCCTTTTGTTTGCCCATGGTTGTTGTCACCAAAGGTCATCCTTGGACCTTTCTCTTTCTTGAAGTTACTGAGCAAAGCCTTGTTACCTGTCATGGTTCTTGAACATCCACTGTCAAGAAACCAAGAACCAACACCCTGCACAGATTGAATGAAAGAAGAGTTAGTGACACAAGTAGGAATCCACTACTTAGTGGATCCCTGTGGAATGCACCTAGCTTTCCACTTCAACTCAGGTTTCTTATGTATGAGAGGAATGACTGTGTTATCATTACAAGTCCGCTGTCTTGAATTCCCTTCTAGAGAACATTCAAATGCCTTATGCTTTTTGCTTCCACATTTATAACATTTTTGAGATTTTGTGGCCTTGGAGTATTGAACAACATAGTTTGAATGCCTATGAGATTTCTTATCAGTCATCATTTGACTAACCTGACCATTCAGCTTATGAAGCTTATCCTGTAAATTTCTTAGGTCCTCCCGGTGACAGTTACATATGAGGGCGATGGCGGTTTTAGTGTTACAATCTACATCTGATTCCTTTAAATGAGTTGTCAGAAGTTACAAATCCAGAGAGGGGTTAACATTTCTTCCTTGATGTTGAAGATGAAGTTGATGTGGTGGTTGGTGGAAGTGATTTTGGAGATGGTGGTGGAAATTTTGAAGATGATGGAAAGAGAGAGAATATGACTCTATCCAACAAACCCTACATCCATCACAGACCATTTTTTTTATTTAAAAATAAATAACAAAGAGAAGAAATAGAGAGAAAATGAACGTGGATAGATTGATATATATAGAGGGAATGAGTGATCGTAAACCAACAACATTTGAAGCTACACCAACCCATGGAGGGTGGCAATGGTGTTGGCTCCCGAACCGTACGGTTAGCCTTGGCATGAAAAGTGAAACGTGAAACCCCACTCCAGACCACTACAGTACAAAGACCAAACCACAGCTATATATGGTCGACCTTCCATTCTCATATCAATAGATTGCGGTCCATAACCAGCACCAAGCACAAAATATTTAAGAAATCTAAACCATCCAAATATATATAATACAAGCCTCAAACCTGCAAATGTATCTCATGCTTATTATAACCGTCCCTGACTCGGATCAATTTCTTCACTCAGCTGATCACTCTGTTCACTCAGCTGATGGAGTAGGCACTCAGCTAATCAATTTCTTCACTCAGCTGATCACTCTGTTCACTCAGTTGATGGAATATCAACTGATCAAAAATTTTGCTCAGCTGATAGACTGTTTTCCTCAGCTGATGGTCTTCTTTACTTGTTTTCTTCATCTGATGCTCCTTGGCTGATATCCTTTGGCTGATACTTTGAGTAGGATCTGATACTCAACTGATGGCTTATTTTCCTCAGCTGATGGTTCCATACTTAGCATATTTTTACATAAACTGATTCAAACAACACATGTTTGAATTCTTTCTAAGTCATACTGAATGTAGGGTTTGGTTATCATCAAATTCTATGTTTTAAGATAGGCAGAGTTGATTATTAGGGTGAAGTGATTATCTCTCCAACAATCTCCCCCTATTTGATGATGACAAAACCTTTTTCTTTTTGAAGAATCAGTTTGACTTCAAATTACAAAAGATTTAAACTTTTAAGTACATATGGCTACCTAGCTATCTGTTTTTGGTAGCTCTTTTTATTTGAACCTTGTTCTGTTTTTGGTTTCTTTTCTAATGTTCCATTTTGTTCTGTTTTTGTGGAATCTTTTTCTGTGTTGTACCATTTTGTCCTGTTTTTGTGGTATCTTTTCATTTTTCATTTTTATATGTTTTTGATTTTCTGATATACATAAACATCACTTGAAATAACATAATAAAGAAATGTACATAAGTGTTTACATAGATTAACTACTAACTAACTATTCTATAATTTACAATCAACTAAATAACAACAAAATCTTCAGAGATAGAATCAGTCTTCAATCATCCCACCATGGCTCTTCTTTAACTTCAAAATCTTTGGCATGGGGATCAGCTTCAGCTAAGACTTCACATTGGGCTTGAACAAGGGCTTTAAGGTTTTCATTTCCAGTTCTACCTCTTATAAATATCCTCAGCCCAAATAGAAACTTCTTGCTAGCCTTAAGGATTTCAGACTGTCTAAAGAACCTCCATGTGTCAGCTCTGTCCAAAAAGAATATACCTTCAACAGGCATACTTATAAATTTGTACAGCTGAAGAGTGATGTTCAGTGGAAGAGAAGTGTTGAGACCCTCAAAATCTGATAAGAATTCATGTCGGGGTAGTACCTCTCTTAGCTCAAATGGTTTGAAGGGCTTGGAGCCTTTCTTATGAAGATTATCAACTATGTGCACATGCCTGTAATAGTCATCTGGAGTGAAGGCCCTTTGTGACACAGCTAGAGCTATCCAATTCTGAATTTTCTGAATGAATTGAACTTTGAGCTTTGATTTGGATTTGAAGAGAAGGTACAGGATCTCAACTAACTCTGTGAACCCATATATGTGACACCTCTCATAGGATACAACTTCACAGTTGTTGAAGTTGTTCTGTCTTATTGCTTTGAGGTAGGGTTCACCATCACCTTTATGGACAGTGGCTCTGGCTATTGGAGTTGGTTCTATTCTGTTTCTCAGAATATTAATTCTTTCTCTGAAGCTTTGAAGTCTTTGTTGAATTAGGTTGATGGGAGGAGATAAATCAAGATTGAAGAGGGTTTTGATGGCATCGGCATGGGATCTAGCTTTGAGTAGTTCAGCCTGAGATTTTTCCCTTGCCAATTTGTGTTTAGCAGCAGCTTGATTTTGACTTTGTTCTTGCTCTTGCTGATATGCTAGCTCTTTGGCTTGGTAGATTTCTTCAACTGAAACACCCAATGCTTGAGCCATTTGAGCATTCTCCCTTTCTTCCTTTTCTTTAAGAGCAAGCTCCCTTTTCATTTGATCATCTGCTTCAACTTGCTCATCTGTCATCTTTTGTTTGCCTTTATCCTTAGGAGCAGAGGTTGAAGCCTTTTAGACAGATGGGGTTGATTGGACTGGTGGAGCAGATGGCTTAGGGCTTTGTCTTCTTCTTCGGATGATGTCAGAAAGTGGAGTATCATCCTCATCATCAGAATCAGACTCTATGGTGATTGGTGGAGAGCAACCCTCAGCAAATTTTCTTTTAGTTTTTGGCCTGTTTGCCATCCTTTTCAACCTTTTTGGAAACCTTTGCTCCCCCTCAGAAGATGCTTTTCTTTTAATGGGTGAGGGAGCTGTTGCTTTGGGTGCTTCCTGCTGCATGATTTTTGAGGCAGTTTCAGCATAGG
Organism: Dittrichia graveolens; assembly: GCA_038502395.1. Classification (NCBI taxonomy): domain Eukaryota; kingdom Viridiplantae; phylum Streptophyta; class Magnoliopsida; order Asterales; family Asteraceae; genus Dittrichia; species Dittrichia graveolens. The sequence continues at coordinate 58,156,827 of JARJIL010000003.1, forward strand.
CAGCATCAATATCCTCTGAGTCAGGATCATCCTCCCTGGAAGAACTTGAGAATTTCTCCCCCTTTTTGGCATCATCAAAAGGAGGAGGGGAGTCACCTGCTGCAGGCTTATGGGATGGGGAAGGGGCAGGGGTAGGGGTATGGGTGGAGGAAGGGGTAGAGGTCATTTTAGAGAGCTGGAGGGAGAGGTCATCCTTGAGATCTTTAATGGCTTTCCATAATGAGAGATGACTCATTCTGGATTGTTCTGTTAAGGTTTCTATGTCATCAAGGATGCCTTTAAGAAAAGAAGGCATAGGGAGTAGTTGTTCAGGAATGGGTATAGAAATGTTTGGGTGGATTGGGCGTAGGGTTTGGAGTTGGGATAGGAGTTTGGAGATGGTTTGGTTTAGGGTAGAGATAGTAGATTGAGGTAGGCTGGGAATTTGTGGTTGAGAGGGAAGAAGGGTAGAAAGATAGTCGATTTTGGTAAGGATTGGGGTAAGGTTAATGGGTGCAGGGGAGGATTGGGGTGGGGTTTTGAGAGACTCAATGTATTTGGTAAGCTTAGACAATTGAGCAGAGGTTTGGTTTTGGAAGGTTTGGGCTAGTTAATCAAGGTTTTGGTTAATAGTCTGGATAAGGGTAAGGTTTGGGGTTTGGGCAGATATATATGGGGTGGAGGTGGAAGGGGTGGATAAAGGTTCAAAGAATTTGGGTAAGGTTTGTGTTCCCTCACTTGAGCCTTGGTGTATAAGCTCAAATTCATTGGGAAAGAGAGTTGAGCCCTGTGCAAGTGGTTAGTTTGTACCACTAGCATTGGCAGGTTGTGCATGTGTGAGAATAGAATCAATGATAGGTGCAAGGTAAGTGGACTGAGTGTGGGATGCACTCAATAACAGGGAATCCCTTATTGGATCCACATTCTGTTGGGAGAATGTAGATGGTATAGGCTGACTCAATTGAGGGATAGACACAGTGTGACCTTGGGTTGAGGTCTGTCTTTCAATGAGATCAACCTTTTGGGAGGTTGTCTCAGCTAGCAGTTTAAGTCCCATTTTTATAGATGTATCCTGTTGTGAGGATACATCCACTGGTTCAAAGGTTGCAACATCCAATTGCTCCCCCTCAAAATGAGGAAGGGTAATTGGAGTTGAGGTCAGAGGTGTGGATTGCACTCCCTCAAAGTGCTCATGATGAGTCACTTGTGGTGACCTTGTATATATGGGGCTGCGGATGGGAGTAGAACTAGTAACCACATGAGGTTCACTAGAGCTTGGCTGTTGGATTGGTGTATGGACTGGAGATGAGGATGGGCTATCAAAAGTTGGGACTACCATTTGAATATCCTCAGAGGTGGAATCAGTACTATCCATACCTTGGGAGATGATGTGCCTACTTCTGTCAATGAGCTCCAGAAGTTGCTCAGATATCTCTTGTTCTTGGACATCATCATCATCACCAAGAGGACTTAGCTCCATTGGACTGAGAGGAGCAAAATCACCAACATCACCATCACCAGCATCATCATCATCATGCTTAGAGCCAGTGTGGCTTTCATCAGCATCATCATCCTCATTCTCATCATCATCACTAGCATTTGCATTGTCATTGGCAGCATCTATGAGCTCCTGCATTTGGGCAGTGATTGGAGGACCTCTGTTTGCCTTCAAGAAATGGAATATCTTCTCACCCATGGCAGGGACAGGAATATGTTCAAGATGTTCTATTAAGCCTACATAATCATCCTCTCCAATCTCCCTCATGGCTACTAGGCTCAAAAATCGAATGTAGGGCACCTGTGACCTTGATGATTTCTTGGTTGTGCTCTGGGTGATTTTGTCAATAAGATCTGAAAATATGACTTGAGCAAAGTCGATATTTACCCCGAAGACTAGGGCATAGAGCACAAGAAGCTCGGTTTGGTTGATGAGATGATGGCTTCTAGATTTAGGACTGAAGCAACGAATAACCACGTTGGCCAGATACTTCCATGGATGAGCAAGAGCAGAAACCTTGACTTGACCATGCACTACAGGTTCAATGTAGCCAATAGTGTCTAGAACTGTTTGAACTTTGGCTCTGGATGGAAAAGCTGTGTAGGGTTGGAAGTGGGGAATACCAGTAGCTTCACGAAGTGTGTCAATGGTGATTTGGAGATTATAGTTTCCTTGGGCTAGGGTGCAGTTAATTGTGTTGTTGTTTAGGTTATAGGTTGCGGAGTACCATAGCTCACCAATAATGGTAGGGAATATGTAGTGAGGATCAGCGGTGAGACTATCAAACAGTGGATGAGCTTGAAGGAACTGGACCATTGGTTCATATCCTTGGTTTTCTAGCGAGGCAGGGATGGTGATGCAAAGCAGAATGTTGTTGGGACTTATATTCATCGGTTGATTGGGTGCAACATTCTCACCGGGGTTAATAGCTGGGTCTGGAATATAGGTGGCCATTTGGTAGGGATGATGAACAGTGAGTATCGAGAGAGAAGGTAGGGTAATTCTTTTTAGAGAGAGAGAGGGAATTTAGAAAGTTTGAACAGGTAAAGGTGAATGAGAGAGAAATGTGGATATTTATGAAGTTTAGTTAACAGATTTCGTTAGATACTGACAAAAGATCTAACGGAAAACAAATTAAATAGCTATTAAATGAAAACTGACAAACGGAGTAAATAACTAGGGTTAAAAAGCATTAAATGAGAGTAAAAAGTGAAAATTTACTAAGTGTAGAATCATCAGCTGATCAAGGAGAGTATCAGCTGAGGTGTATCAGCTGATGAAAAACTATTAGTTGAGGGGTATCAACTGATGGAAAACTATCAGCTGATAGTGAGAATTTGGGTATCAGCTGAGTAAAGTACTTAGCTGAGCATGTCTTCCTTATCTTAAAGTGATCAGCTGAGTAAATTTGATCAGCTGATAGGCATTAGCTGAGCATAGTTACTCAGTTTACACAAATCAAGTAAGACTGAGATGTGCTTAGATAAGTATCTTTTAATTTTCAACACTTATAAATTAACAAAAACTAAATTACCATTATTCTATACTAAAAAATTTAGCATACCTAGTTTGGATATTAGGAAGTTGAACCTTGCTTCATCTAATGGCTTTGTGAACAAGTCTGCAAGTTGTAAATCAGTGTTGATGTAGTGCAAAGTTACCTTCTTCTTTTGCACATTATCTCTGAGAAAATGATGTCTGATTTCAATATGCTTTGTTTTTGAACGCATGACTGGATTATTTGAGATGGACATTGCACTTGTATTGTCACAAAGAATTGGGGTGTCTTCAAACTTCATATCATAATCAAGTAGTTGATTTTGTAACCACAAAATTTTAGCACAACAGTTTCCTACAGCAATGTATTATGCTTCTGCAGTAGATGTTGACACTGAATTCTGTTTCATACTAGACCAACTAATGAATCTTCCTCCTAGAAGTTGACAACCACCTGAAGTACTTTTTCTGTCTAATGTGCATCCTGCAAAATCAAAATCAGAATATCTAACTAACTCAAAATCTGAGTCTTTGGGGTACCAAAGACCAAGATTAGGAGTTCCTTTGAGATATCTGAATATTCTCTTAACAGCAGCAAGATGTGATTCTTTAGGATCTACTTGATATCTTGCACAGAGACATGTTGAAAACATTATATCGGGTCTACTTGTAGTGAGGTATAAAAGTGATACAATCATTCCTCTATAAGTAGTAATGTTCTCTGATTTGCCATCAGTGTCATTTCCTAACTTAATAGAAGTAGACATAGGTGTTTTCATTAAAGAACAGTTTTCAAAATCAAACTTCTTGAGTAAATCTTTGACATACTTTGTTTGATGAATGAAAATACCATCAACCTCTTGTTTAATTTGCAAACCAATAAAATAGTTTAACTCACCCATCATGCTCATTTGATAATTATCAGACATGAGTTTAGAAAACTTTTTGCATAGTTCCAAATTAGTAGACCCAAATATTATATCATCTACATATATCTGCACAAGTATCACATCACCTTTGTACTTCCTAATAAATAAAGTGCTATCAATGCATCCTCTTGTAAAACCTTTGTTAATGAGAAAAGAAGAGAGGGTATCATACCAGGCTCTTGGAGCTTGCTTAAGACCATATAATGCTTTGTTTATAAAGTAAACATGATTAGGTAAGCTTGACTCCTCAAAACCAGGAGGTTGTTTGACATACACCTCTTCTTTCAAATCTCCATTCAGAAATGCACTCTTCACATCCATTTGGAACACTTTGAAGCTTTTGAAGGCAGCATAGGCTAGGAATAATCTGATAGCTTCCAATCTTGCAACAGGGGCAACGGTTTCATCAAAATCAATACCTTCTTCTTGAGAATACCCCTGTGCCACTAGCCTTGCTTTGTTTCTGATGATTTGCCCATTTTCATCTAGCTTATTTCTAAACACCCACTTTTTTCCAATGATGGATTTATCCTTTGGTTTGGGTACCAAGGTCCATACATTATTTCTTTTGAATTCTGCCAGTTCCTCTTGCTTGGCAGACACCCAGTGAGGATCATTGAGAGCTTCATCAACCTTCTTTGGTTCAATCAATGAGACAAATCCAGAATACAAGCAGATGTTGCAAGCTTTTGATCTTGTTCTAACTGGATCATCTATGTTGCCTATCACCAAATTATGAGGATGGTTCTTGAGGTCTTTGAAGGCTTTTTGGATTTCTTGGGAATTGGGATTCATTTGGATTTAGGGAGAAGAAGTTATATGTTGGCTATCAGCAGTAGAGATGAGTTCATTTTGAGTGGCTGATACAACTTCATTATTACAATCTGTGGGTATCTCTACTGAAGAGGGAATGAGTGATATGGAATTGGAATCTAATGATGCTGAGTCATTTTCCACATGATTCAGTAGAGGTATAGGATTGGATGAGGATGGTTGTTCATGGTTAAAAATTTGGATAGGAACAGGTTCATCTAAATCATGAGCAGCTGGTGGAGAGGGATCTATTTGCTCTGAAGGAACTTCTCAAGTTTGCATAAGATCATTAAATTCTTCACCTGAAACATAATTAGAAGAACCGGAAGCAACAAAGTCATTTTCATTAAAACTTACATTGATATATTCTTCTATGACTTTGGTTCTGAGGTTGTATACTCTGTATGATTTAGCAATCACAGAGTAACCTACAAACACTCCTTCATTAGCTTTAGGAGCAAACTTCTGCAATTGATCTTTTTGATTAAGTATGAAACATTGACAACCAAAGATATGCAGAAAGCTGATGCTTGGCTTCCTTCCTTTGAGCACTTCATATGGAGTTTTGTTGTGCCTCTTGATAATAAGGGACCTGTTCTGTGTGAAACATGCACAACTTACAGCCTCAGCCCAGAAATTAAAAGGTAACCCACTTTCACACAACATGGTTCTGGCAGCTTCAATCAATGTTCTATTTCTTCTTTAAGCTACACCATTTTGTTGTGGGGTTCTTGGAGCAGAAAAGTTTTGAGATATCCCTTTCTCATCATAGAAAGATTCTAGAGTTCAATTTCTGAATTTAGTTCCATGATCACTTCTAAGACTCCTCACCAGATTGCCATTCAACACTTCCATTCAACACTCTTTGCTTTATGAAAGAAAACCCAAGTCTATCTTGAGAATTCATCAACCAATACAAGAGCATACTTACTTCCACCAATACTAGCAGTTGCAACAGGACCAAAGAGATCCATGTGCAACATATAGAAAGGTTCTGTAATTGAGAAGGCCTGCTTGGATGGAAATGATGCCTTATGCTGCTTTCCCTTCTTACAAGCAGTGCAAGGTTTAGGCTTAAGGTAAGTCAGTGAAGGTAGTCCTAACACTAGTTCACCCTTGCTTAACTTGTTGATGTTTTTAAAATTAAGGTGGGAAAGCCTCTTGTGCCACAACCAGTTTGTATCCTCATTATTCTTGGAGTACAAACATGTTTCCTTTGAAGAGTCACCAGAGGACATGTCAATTGTATACACATCCTTGGTTCACTTGGCATTGAATATTGTATTACCTTCTTTATTTATGATGGAGCCTCCTGTCTTTGTGAAGTGGACTTCATTATCTCCATCACACAATTGACTTATGCTTATGAGATTATATTTCATCCCTTTGACATATGAAACTTTTGCAGCTTGATGTTCCCATTATGAAGCTCACCATAACCTTTTGTTTGCCCATGGTTGTTATCACCAAAAGTCACCCTTGGACCTTCCTCTTTCTTGTAGTTGCTGAGCAAAGCCTTGTTACCTGTCATGGTTCTTGAACATCCACTGTCAAGAAACCAAGAACCAACACCCTGCACAGATATGAATGAAAGAAGAGTTAGTGACACAAGTAGGAATCCACTACTCAGTGGATCCCTGTGGAATGCACCTAGCTTTCCACTTCATCTCAGGTTTCTTATGAATGAGAGGAGTGACTATGTCATCATTACAGGTCCGCTGTCTTGAATTCCCTTCTAAAGAACATTCAAATGCCTTATGCTCTTTGCTTCCACATTTATAACATTTTTGAGATTTTGTGGTCTTGGAGCATTGAGCAACATGGTTTGAATGCCTATGAGCTTTCTTATCAGTCATCATTTGACTAACTTGACCATTCAGCTTATGAAGCTTATCCTGTAAATTTCTTAGGTCTTTATTCACAGGCACCTTAGATTGATCTTTGTTTTTGGAAAGCTTTTGACCAATCTTTGGAGTGGCAGAAACGGGAACAATGTGAACATCATTCTTTTTACTCATAGTTTCTTCTATTAAAAGAGAGTTGATTACTTCTAGATCAACTGATTGTTTAGAAGATGAGCTATGATCAGCTGATAGGTTATCAGCTGAGCATTTATCATCTACTAACCTATCAGTTGATGAAGTAGTATTAGCTAATGATTCTTCAGTTTGTGAAATGCTAAGATTTAAGTCATCTGTTTTCAAGGTTTGACTACATAATGTCTCTGAGGTTTCAACTAATGATTCCTTTCCTTTACTCGCATCCTTTGACTTTATATTATTAGTATTTTTACATTCTGAAATCTTACTAGAGGATGATTCAACAGAAGGAATAATTGATTCTTTTGAGTGGGAACTATTGCTTCTAACAAACTTATTTGTGAACACACTTTTGCCTTTAACAGTTTTGTGAAATGTCTGTGGCAAAATGTCAGCTTTGTCTAAGATATTAAGGTTCTTATTAGAATCAATATAGTTAGCAGCCTTAGAGTAATTTCCACCAATAATAGCTTGAACTTGTTTGGGTATCTGCTCCTTGACACACTGACTGGTCTTTTCTGCAGATACACACCAAGACTTTACTACTTTTTGGAGGTCATTAAACTTTTTGGTTGCTTCACTAGTTTCTTTTACTAAGATCTCATTAAGTATCTTTTGATTAGCTAGTTCCTCATTTAAGATTGTTATCTGCTTAAGTTCCTCATCCTTAAGAATTGACTTTTCCTTTAGTGATTCTACTTCTAGTTTTAGCTTCTTCTCTCTTTGAATAGCAGACTGGAAATCAATACACAAGTAATCAAAATAGCATTCTTCTCATTATCATCATAGTTAATAAATTTTCCAACCTGATACATAGAAGAAGGATCCCAGTTGGTAGTTAAACAAGCTTTTGCAGACTTTTTCATGTCTTCATCAAAGGAACTACCATCATTGTTGTTGGCCATCATGCACAACTGAGCAGAGATCACCTCATCATCATCTGAGGAGAGATCTTCTTCTACCCAATCCTCTTCTTCAGCAACAAGAACTTGGCCCTGGGCTTTCTTCTTCTTCTTGTCAAGGACAACAGCAAGGATTTTCTTATACTTGGCTTCATAATCAATTTTGCCCTCCTGCTTTTGCATAGATGAAGAACCAGTGTTATATTTGGACTTACAGTCACTGGCTATGTGGCCAATCTTGCCACACTTATAACACTCTGCTATAGAGGCATCAAATGTAGATTTGGGCTTGACAAACTTTGATGACCTCTTGCTGAACCTCTTGACACCCTTTCCCTTCTTGAAAGGTCTGAACTTCTTAACCAACGTTGCTACACCTTCAACCAATTCCTCCAGGTTACTCTCCTCACAATCATTCTCCTCATCACTTTTCCAGCACTCTCCACTTCATCTCCTTCTTCATCAGAACCAGAATCAATAGCTGCAAAGCTTCTCATCTTTGTATCTCTTGATACAAGGGCAGTTGGTGCGGCTTTCATGACCTCCTTCATCTCCTTGGATGACAACTTTCTTTGTTTGACTGATTGCTCATGGTTTAGTAAGTTACCATAGAGAGCAACCAGAGACATTCCCTTTATCTTCTCATTATGTGTTAGAACAGTGACAAAGTGATCTCATGTTTCAGGGAGGGAGTCTAGAAACTTGTTCACTAAAACAAAGTTGCTCTTGGTTATGTCTTCCTTTTTCAAGTCATTAACTAGACAGTTGAACATTGTGTATGTCTATGTAAGACTCTCACCTTTCTGAGCAAAGAAGAATTCATACTCTCTGTTCAGGAGGAGCTTCTTGTTCTCCTTCACCTCTTCAGTCCCTTCATATGTAACTGTGAGTGTATCTAACATCTCTTTAGCAGAAGAACAATTAAGCACTTGATGATAGATCTCATTAGGTAGTGCAGAGACAAGAGCTGATCTAGCCTTAACATCTAGGCTAACCAACCTCTTATCTTCATCTGTCCACAGATGCATGGGTTTGGTTATGGTTCTTTCAATTGTAGTGGTTTGACCTTCAGATTCTGATGGAATGGATAACACTAATGTTGGAACATAAGGACCATCAGTGACTATTTCAAGCATTTGGATATCAAGGGTGGATAAGAAAAGATGTGCTCTACTTTTCCACATAGAGAAATTTTCTGCATCAAACATGGAACATCTTGTTAAGGACCCAGTGTTTGAGATATTCATGTTGATTGCTGATGAGGCCATATTGAGAGGGGTAAAAGCAGTTGTAGAGTAAGCAAAACAGATCTAGATATTGATTATCTAACCTGCTCTGATACCAGTTGTTAGTCCCTGATTGAGTACACAACAACAAATGTTTGTAGAAGGGGGGGTTGAATACAAACTTTATCTTTTAAAATTTAAAGACACATTGATATACTTTTATATAATTCTTATTGATATTGAATAAAGAATTAAATGCACTAGAAGCGGAAATTCTAAGTACAATAAAAGGTGGCAATCTATTTGTCTAACACATAGACAAGCTAACTCTAAAACAACTAATGTATATAGAGTGTTCAACACATGAACAAGTTTGATTCTACACAATGCTTAAACTCTACGAATTTCTCAACTGATGAGATTTTCTTTCTGTGGAGTAGAGACTTCACTGTGTTGTATTTTTGCATGTCCACCATGCATAAGTATATATAAAAATCTTTGGTGAATCCGGTTGCATGAAGGTAGGAGACAAAGAGGATGTGAAAATATTATATTTTAATTATAAAGGTAGTGGGTGAAAAGTAAAGTTACTATAATCAACTGTTTGATAAAAGTAATTGTACTTTTCTGCAAAAGTGCAACCCATTCACAATATAAAATATTAAAACCCACATCTACTGTCGTGTAGAAGTTTCTTTCCCTTTCCATGCTTGTACTTTAATCAACACCATGCTTCTGTTTGATTTGACTTTACCAAGTATGGGATTGCCAGCCATACTTAGTTGTTTGAACAAATCTTCAAGATCTTCCTTTGTTTGAGGTATCATTATCCTTTTCCAGAGGATAAGATCAAACCTTTTTGTCTCATACTTGATCCAAAAAGTGCATTTTTACTTTTACAAACAAAGATCTAAGGCATAATAGAACAACACATGTTCTGCCTTTTACATAAGACTTACAATCTGAAAAGATAGTGCAGATTTGACATTTTGCACGACTCAGCTAACAGATTGTACTAGGAACTCTAATATTCACTACTCAGTTGACAAAACATACCAGTTGATCACTTTTTGCTAGGACTAGGTTGATACATATTGCTCAGCTGATCATATAGATGCTCAGCTGATCAATAGTAAGCTTAAGAGGGCATAACCTCATGTATTTGTTTGATCAGTTGATCAAGAATGCTCAGCTGATCATTCAAATACATCAGTTTATGAGGGGAGATGACTTGTGCAAAGGAAGACTTACTTAGCTGATGCTCTGTGCCTCAGCTGATCAATAGTTCACACAGCTGATGGAGTAGGCACTCAGCTGATCAATTTGTTCACTCAGCTAATGGTTTGTTTTCCTCAGCTGATCAACTTTCTTCACTCAGCTGATGGTTTATTTTCCTCAGCTAATGGTCTTCTTTACTTGTTTTCTTCATCTGATGCTCCTTGGCTGATACATTGAGTAGGATCTGATGCTCAGCTGATGGTCAGCTGATGGTTCCATACTTAGCATATTTTTACATAAACTGATTCAAACAATACATGTTTGAATTCTTTCTAAGTCATACTGAATGTATGGTTTGGTTATCATCAAATTCTATGTTTTAGGATAGGCAAAGTTGATTATTAGGGTGAAGTGATTATCTCCCCAACAATTGGTTTATGTCTTGGAAGACATGCCTTATGCTGACTTTGGGGCATAGATGTCTTGCTAGAGGCCGCTCTATGTCGGTGACATCTTTCATAGGTGTGTCACATGCAAGTGGGAGTCTATTGGATTATGCCCGCTGACACACACGAGTTGGTGCCATTACTGATGAAGTGTGGGCCTATTGGGTCACATGCCAAGTATTGGTTCCGGCATCACCACTGGTCAAGGGAGAGAGAAAATCAAAAAAATGATTCCGGTAAAGGTACAACCGTGCCTAGTGGCTAGGCACACCCGTGCCCAGACAAAGGCATGCCCGTATTGGTTCCGGTGATTCTTCTTGCGTGGTGCCATTACCGACAAAGGTACAGCCGTGCCCAGTGGCTAGGCACGCCCGTGCCCAGACAAAGGCATGCCCGTGCCTTTTGCTGTAATAGCCAATTTAACTACTCTTTTAAGGCTAGTTAATGAGGAGTTATGGTGTAACGCTTCTAGGCTTAATTGGGACGAATTTGAACTGCTTTCATCAGTTATATAAGAGTCCAAATGTTCTTAGATGATATGGTTACATACTTGTAAATTTGATACACACATATCTCTCTCATACACACTTGAATTACAAGGCTTTGTAGATTCTAAGTGTCAAGGCTAGTAGGGTGCTTAGATTGCCTAATCTTCACTCTAGCAAGTGGGAACCAAAGTGGACGTGGTGTGGAAAACCCAAGAGGTACACTACTTTGTGTACAAAAGCTTCCAATGCACAAAATCTACACAAGAAGGATCGTTAGCATGAGGAGTATAACTCTTCCTTCTTGTTCTTTCTTTTGTTGCTTAGTCATGGTTAGAAGTTTGGTCCATTGGGTGTGTATTGGTGGTTATCTAAAAAATTGTTTTTAAACCTTTTTGCTTCAGTTGTGTTATCGTAGAATCACCGATACCCAACAGAAGAATGCTTATATTCAAATGTATGTATATTTCAACATGTATGTTCATGCTAGTTTTCTTGATAGAAATTGGTGGTGATTATCATGTTCATGCTTGGTATGTACATTTGGATACTTGTCTTGGGCTAGAGCGGTGTTAGTTTGATGTGTTGAAATATTGGTCAAGTATATGCCCTATGCTTTAATTTGAAAAAATTAAGTGTTTGGTGTAATTTGTCGAGTTTCTTGATGAATTATGATTTGGAATTATGCATTTTATCTCCATTTTGCTTAATAGAACAAGTTGAGGTGGTTAAGTTATCAGCATGAATGTTCTTTATAAATCAATCTGAGGTAGTTAGCATGTGTCTATAGTGTTGACTTTCCAACGGGTTGTTATTTGTGCATTATAAGTCAATTTAATCATGTCATAATATGTGCTTTGAGGATTCGAATTTGAATGAATACCTTCTTGCTTTGAATATCTTCCTATCCCATGTTCCTGTGACTTTATCTTTGCTATTTCATTGTGTTGTTTACTTGTAGTTCTACAGTTAATATTCTTTCCATGCCTTGTTGGTGACTAGATAACTGAAGGTATTCGTTTGGCATAATCAAGTATCAACGGAAGCAAAGTATAGAACAAAAATTTAAGCCAAGCAAACGAATACTTCCATGGACCAAAATCTAAACATGAAATTGCAACCAAGATAAACAAGACAAGATGAAATGGTTGTAACTCAATGCAAAACACAAAGCTCTTGTCAAGTGGTGAGAATCCAACCAAGAATTCCTCCAATGAAGTCCACCCCAAGTTGTGTTGATTCCCAAATGCTAGTTAGTTGGTGTTAGACACCAAAGCAACAACCAAGTGAATATCTTGCTCTCTTGTGCACCAAAAAGATCACCAAGAAGAAGATGAACTTTGAGAGAAAACTCTTAGCATGAACTAACACCAAGAACCACCCAAACGTCTGTTCTTGAGCAGAGAAAAACGTAGCCTCTTTGTCTACCAAAGTTAATGACATAAACACCATTAAACATAGTGTTTAAGGCTGTTAATTCTGCTGTTACAACGAACGTACACGGCCCGTGTTCATCAACACGGTCGTGTAGGCCCAAAGTCCACGACCCCAATTGGGCTAAGATGGCCTGTGTCTAATAGGCTAGACACGGCCCGTGTTCATCTACACGGCCGTGTCGGCCCAAACTACACAACCTTGAATTGGGCCAGAACGCCCCGTGTCTGTTGAACTGGACACGGCTCGTGTTCAACAACACGGCCCGTGTACCATCCTGCTAAAACCCATTTTGGCCTTTTCTCTTTTTTCCTTGATCGTGTTGCCGGAATCAATACTTGGTGTGTGACCCAATAGGCCTATACCTCATCGGTAGTGTTATTAACTCGTGCGTGTCAGCGGGAATATACCAACAGACTCCCACTTGCACGTGACACAACTACAAAAAATAATACAAACATAGAGCGGTCTCTAGCAAGACATCTATGCTCCCAAGTCAGTATAGGGTATGCCACTCTTGACAAGATCCCAATCATAAAATGATTGTCCTAAAGATAAATGAACATGTACATCCCTTTGTTCGTGATATCCAATGTGAACACAAGGCATGGAATATAGTCAACCTTCAGATCGTTCATGATTATGTTTCTCGATTCTAGATTAGTGGTGACCAACAAACCAAGTTAACATTGATCCATCATCAATATAACTTGAGCACGGCCATGCATATGAACGTCAGCACTCAATCATCGAGGGGCCCATAGATATCTTCTCTATTTATAGAGGAACAAATTCCTTTCGACTACATAGTCCCGCCACATACATAATACTCCACCCAATCATCTCCCTTATAACGACCAGTTACGGACCACGTTAGAAAACGATCAAAGCAAAGCAGACCTATGCTTTGGGATCACATGTATCTCTAGTAAGCAGACCTATGCTTTGGGATCACATGTATCTCTAGTTTAAGGATGAAATGTCATTATCATCCCGAGTTACTTATGACTAAAACCATGAAGTGAACTCGAGTGCGGGTCCTCCAATCACTTGAAACCCCTTTCAAGTATAGGCAAGAATCACGTTTCTCAAAACCAATTCTTTACCTCAATCTTACTTCATACTTCCTTCCCACAAATTAAGACCGATTTTGGAGATTTAAAGATTGTAAAAGAACCTTGGGAAGAGAATAAACATGCAAAGATAGAACACAATAAAATGTAAGTAACCGCAACATGCGTATATATAGATCTCTACTATATAAATCGAAACAAACATTAGTAACATTACTACTTAACGTTCCCAAATATATCAAGGTCCAAACATAAATTAAAATTCAATCTAAACCAAGTCATGAGCAAATCTAACACCTATCGCCATAGTGTGAGAACTATGAGAAGCTTGTGACAACGGTTTAGTAACGGATCGGCCAAATTGCCTCCCGAAGTTACCCTACTAATAGCGACTTCACCACTTTCAATCAACTCTCTAATCAAGTGGTAATTCCGAGGTATGTGCCTCGTTCTCTTGTGAGCTCTCGGTTCCTTTGCTAAGGCTACCGCACCCTCATTGTCACAAAAGATCTCAATATGGTAAGATATGCTCGGAACCACTCCAAGGTCTCAGATGAACTTCCTTATCCACACAGCTTCTTTAGCAGCTTCACTTGCCACAATGTATTCTGACTCTGTAGTAGAATCAGCTACTGTGTCTTGCTTTGAACTTCTCCAAGTAATAGCTCCACCATATAATAGGAACACAAACCCCGATTGTGATCGGCAGTCATCCCTATCAGTTTGGAAGCTAGCATCAGAGTAACCCTTCACTTTGAACTCTTCCTCACCACCAAAGATCAAGAACATTTCTTTAGTCCTCCTATGATACTTAAGAATGTTCTTTACCGCAACCCAATGGGCTTGCCCCGGGTTTCCCTGATATCTACTAGTCAAGCTCAAAGCGCATGACACATCAGGACAAGTACGTAACATGGCGTACATGATCGAACCCACGGCCGAAGCATATGGTACTCGCTTCATTACTTCTAGTTCCTCTTGAGAACTAGGACATTGAGTCTTACTCAATATAACTCCATGTGACATAGGAAGATTTCCTTTCTTGGAATCCTCCATCTTGAACCGCTTCAAGTCTTTGTCAATATATGTACTTTGACTCAACCCAAGAAGTTTTCTAGATCTATCTCTATAGATCTTGATACCCAGAATATATGCCGCTTCTCCTAAGTCTTTCATTGAAAAGCATTTTCCAAGCCAAGTTTTAACACTTTGCAAGGTTGGAATATCTTTTCCAAGTTTTAACACTTTGCTAGTGCCAACGTCAGGTCTTCCATCCGTTGACCCTTGAACTTCTTCAAGGTCAACCTTATTTCCGCCTTGCTGATTGGATATTAATTCTCTTTCTAAAAAGACCGCCCTCCGAGCAACAAATACTTTGTTTTCGGAAGGTTTATAGAATATGTATCCAATACCCGCAGCTGGATATCCGATGAAATAACACTTTTCGGATCGGGGCTCTAACTTGTCATCAACCTCATGTCTCACGTAGGCTTGACAACCCCAAACCTTTAGATAGGCAAGAACGGGAGATTTCCCATGCCACATCTCGAAAGGTGTTTTCTCAACCTTCTTCGTTGGAACGAGATTAAGGATTCTTGTTGCCATTTCAAGAGCATATCCCCAAAGGCTTATAGGCACTTGGGTGTGACTCATCACAGACCGAATCATATCTAACAATGTTTGGTTCCTCCTCTCGGCGACACCATTTAATTGTGGCGTCCTAGGAAGTGTAAGTTGTGAGATAATCCCACAACCCTTGAGATGATCACGAAACTCTTGACTAAGATACTCACCACCCCTATCGGATCTAAGTATCTTAATCTTTTTGCCCAATTGATTCTCTACTTTGTTTTGGAAAGTTAAAAGCCTCAAAGGTCTCGGACTTTTGTCTAACTAAGTAGACATACCCATACCTACTATAATCATCTATAATGGTAACGAAGTATCTAGAATTGTCTCTTGTGATGTGCTTAAACGGACCATACACTCAAATAATCCATTTGCTTTTGGAGCTCGGGGATCATAGTACTTAGGATGAGGCAAGTAATGTCCTCGGTATCCTTGACACGCTTCTCATAAGCGTCTCGGATAGCCCGAGTGGCATTGGAAGCAGGAGCCTCGGGTAGGGCCTCCTCTATGGTACCCATCTTCCCTTATTGGCGTAAGACAAGCTTGAGTTGCCTAAACCAATCCAAGAAGTTGTTACCATTGAGTTTCTCCTTTTCAAGGAAAACTCTTAGCGAAAAATGGTTGGTGGTGTTGGTGTTGCTTGAAGACGCCATCTAAAATTGCAAAGTAGTTTTAGTTAGTTTGGAAATCCTTGTTAAAATAAGTACCCATAGTTTTAAACAAAACAATTATTTGTAACAATGGCTAAGAACCTTATTTCACCTCGCACCGTGACGGGTTTACCACATATCACGTGGCGAAGCTATTTAGGCCGGCAACCATTTTACCAATTGTAATCTCTATTACAACTCTTAGACACTTGCGGGATCCGTTTAAATCCATTATGTCGGTTGGCATGTTTGATCCCTTCCTTACACCAATCTTAATATATAATTTTTGTTTAGCTCGTGCTTAGCTCGACAACTAACCAAGAATTATATACTAAAATTGTAAATCGTCCAACAAGACACACGGGTGGCACTCTCGACCATTAATTGGCTCGTGCTTAGCTCGACAACCAATCATGCGAGTTACCCCACTCACCTTCCACACAACTACACAAGGAATGACTCGTGCTTAGCTCGACAATCATCCTTGTTTCGTTAGATTCGGGTGGTGTCATCTTACGGATGGTGCGTGATTTACATTTTGAAAAACGGGATGTTGTTTCCGATTTATAAACACCTTTTTGTGAATTAACAAAGTAAGCGTCAAAACGTATTTACAAACATTGTATTTTATTTAATTTTTAAAGAAAAATTGTCTAGCATACGAATCCTAATCCATGCATAGAAAATAAAATACAACCACGCAAATATATATATAATTCGGTAACATGCCCAAAAATCCTATGCGTTTTCACCGTGAGCCACAACGGGGAAAACAAGGCCAAAACCTAGGGACAAGGTAGTGTCTCGTTGGGTGAGCTCCCACTGAATCCAACACCTCCAATAGCGTGTTGATTCCTTCTCGCCAAGACGTCATCATCATGACTCCCGTTGAAATATCCGGTTCATGTTCTATACTATTTACAAATACATAGAATATATATAAACGACACGCAAGTCGCATTCATACACTATTTATATAAATACATGGAATCAGAGAAACGGCGTGCAAGCCACACCAACAAATAAATGAATAAATAATATTACAACAATACAGCACGTAGGCCGCCAAAAACCAAAAATAATCAACCATC
This sequence comes from Dittrichia graveolens, assembly GCA_038502395.1. Classification (NCBI taxonomy): domain Eukaryota; kingdom Viridiplantae; phylum Streptophyta; class Magnoliopsida; order Asterales; family Asteraceae; genus Dittrichia; species Dittrichia graveolens. Next base: position 58,173,736 of record JARJIL010000003.1, read on the forward strand.
ACAACACATAGGTCTAAGGGCATATCATGTTACCGAATCTAACCAAACGCATCAAATAGAAAACATGGTGTGCCACACAAAACCATGATACAAATATATATCTTTATTGTAGTTAAGATTGTCAAAAACATCAAAGGCACAAAATGACAATCCTTGTACATATGCATTAGTGTCCCAAACAATTTTTGAAACACATATTCATATATATTTATAAGTATATATTTGTGTACACTTAATGCCAAGTTACAACAAATATATAAATCTAAAAACTAAAATTTTATGAAGACTACAAATATGTCAATTTTAGCCCAACAAGAGTCTTCATGAAAAACCATTTTAAGAAAACAATTTCCTTATCAAATAAAATACTTTTATGGTTTTTCTAGACTCAATAGTGCAAAGCCATGTTAGATATGTCTCTGATACAATTGAAGGTATTCGTTTGGCATAATCAAGTAGCAACGGAAGCAAAGTATAGAACAAAAATTTAAGCCAAGCAAACGAATACTTCCATGGACCAAAATCTAAACATGAAATTGCAACCAAGATAAACAAGACAAGATGAAATGGTTGTACCTCAATGCAAAACACAAAGCTCTTTTCAAGTGGTGAGAATCCAACCAAGAATTCCTCCAATGAAGTCCACCCCAAGTTGTGTTGATTCCCAAATGCTAGTTAGTTGGTGTTAGACACCAAAGCAACAACCAAATGAATATCTTGCTCTCTTGTGCACCAAAAAGATCACCAAGAAGAAGATGAACTTTGAGAGAAAACTCTTAGCATGAACTAACACCAAGAAACACCCAAAAGTCTGTTCTTGAGCAGAGAAAAACGTAGCCTCTTTGTCTACCAAAGTTAATGACATAAACACCAGTAAACATTGTGTTTAAGGCTGTTAATTCTGCTGTTACAGCGAACGTACACGGCCCGTGTTCATCAACACGGCTGTGTAGGCCCAAAGTCCACGGCCCCAAATGCGCTAAGACGGCCCGTGTCTAATAGGCTAGACACGGCCCATGTTCATCTACACGGCCGTGTCCGCCCAAACTACACGACCTTGAATTGGGCCAGAACACCCCGTGTTTGTTGGACTGCACACGGCCCGTGTTCAACAACACGGCCCGTGTACCATCCTGCTAAAACCCATTTTGGCATTTTCTCTCTTTTGCTTGATCGTGTTGCCGGAATCAATACTTGGTGTGTGACCCAATAGGCGTATACCTCATCGGTAGTGTTATTAACTCGTGCGTGTCAGTGGACATATACCAACAATAACATCGATGGTTGATTATTAGGAGGCTCAGTTCCCTTTGGATCTGACCATGTCTATACAACATATGATGTAGTGATACTTATTGGTTCTGTGTAGTAAACTCTACGTATTTCTTGTAATTAATATATAATCTGGCTAGTTTCTACCACACCAACAACCGAAGACACCACGTCCGCCTTCACTGCCTTGATGCAGCACCACTACCACTATCACCGTCTTGATTTGTCACCATGGCTGCCATCAGTCTTTTCAGATTTCTTCTTAGTTCTTTCATCTTTTTATAGATGTGATGTTAATTTGTTAGTGGTAGTGGTGGTTGAAATGGAGGCGGCAAGAAGGTGGTAGGTAAACGACCGATTAGAAGGTGGTGGGTCTCATCCAGGTGAACAGTGCTAGTGGTGGTTTTTGGTGATAGTGGAGGTGGAGGTTTCAAGTTAACGGTGATGGTGTTTTAGGTGATGGAGGTGGTGGGTGGTGAGGTTCATGGTTTTGTGGAGGTGGCGGTTGTGGTGGTGTTGTAGAGAGATAAAGAGGAGAAATAGAAGGATAATAAAAAAAAGAGATGATGTTAGATCTGATTATTTTCTTTTTATAAAAGACTAGAGGCCAAATGCTCAAGAGGTTTCGCTATGTAAGGAACAAAACTATAAAAATTAAAATCTATGAACTAAAATTGTAAAAACCACCAAACCACAGGAACAACCATATAACTAACTCGAATTTTTGTTACTAGATTGGGCCTCTACAACTAATGTCTATCATCTATTAACACACTTCTCCACCATATGCGTTGTTTCCACCGTACAATTTTGATGTGTAAACACCTTACAACATCCCACTCCCCGCTAATGACTCACCCCGTGCAACCCCTCTCACAATTCCATATACTCTAAACAAAAATTGATAAACTTTTGGTTTAAGAAGAATGTTTTAAAATGAAAATTAATCAAAGAAAACAATTTTTTTAATTATGAGGGCTACAGAGTACACATGGAAGAATATATTTATTAGGGCTAGATGTGTTGAGAGTAATAAAGTAATCTTTCATATTCATTTATTCAAATCATTTTAAAATCTCATTATCACTAGATGAAATTGACATTCCCTCATTCAAAGGATTTTAATTCTTTGTGATTCTATCGTTAAAGTGAATAAAACACAAAAATCCTTAAAAATTTGATTAGAGTCTCAAGAATTCATGTAGCAACCAACAGGCCCTAAAAGAAAATTATCATGGACTGTAGCAACAAATAATACATCAATTAATTGCACGTACAAGTAAATGGTGATGTCGATTGTAGCTAAAAATCTTCTCTTTCCTAAACTTTTGTACTCATGTGTAGTTATAGTTATAATGTTATCTACGGCAACGATGGCGTATTAAATTATTTGAGATGGACGTTGGAAAGATTTATGTGTATTTCTTGACAAATTTCATGTATATAAGACGAATATGGCTGTCAAATGTTGCTGATTTTAGTGTTATCAAGCCATTTAAGTATAATCGGGATTAACTTGAGACTAGCCGATTCTAGACTTAGTTATAATTCGAGTTTGGAGGTGCGGAGTGCATACTCGAATAAACTAAGTTAGTATCGGGATACGGTACGGGGTCTGGAGGCTGGCCCCTGAAGGGGTTCCAAGAGGCATTGCCCCTTGGCGGGGTCCAAAGGGCTGCGGTCCGAGGGGCAGCGCTCTGGCGGGGGTCCCACTACCCAACCGCCAGGGGCTCTGCCACCGCCGCCTAGCTACCAACTGCCCAACCACCTCCAACCGCCGCCACCTCCGTAACCGCCAGTAACCACCCCTATGCTCGCCTATATAAAGGCCATTTGGCCATTGTGTTTTTATCACGGAAAACGGAAGAACGAAAAGTCGAGAGAACATACGAAAGAGTATACGATTTTCTAAAGTCGTTATTCTGACGAAATAGTCTCTGATAAACGAAAGATAAATCAAAGATATGTTGTATTTGGATTTGAATAAAGCCTATAATTCAAATCGAGTTTCTTAGATTATCCAATATCTGAATTCGTGATACCCCAGACAAAAGGGTCGAATTACAGATTATAAAAAGTATATTAAATACGATCCACGAAATTATCTAAGTGTTATATTGTTATTCTTTTACCTTGTACAGACTCTTTCCTCCAACATCAAACTACAGAATTGACTACATAAGAGAACCTCATTTATAAGTTATATATTCCCTAGCACTACAAGAATAACAAATTATTTCAAACCTACAAATGTTAAATTTAAGGTTTATGCTACAAAATAGCATCCTAACTTTTCAAAAATATTAATTTACTTTTTTATTACTCAAATAGGTAATCTATTTTGTGGTTAACTATCAAAATAAGTAATGATTTGAACTTTTCGATTAGGGTTTTGGCTCTAGCCGGACTTTGCACCATTAAAACACTCCCAAACTTTGATGATATGACTAGAATTTCTTCCTAGAGGTTATTGTGGAGTCAGATTGGCCTCATGTCGGCTGTCATTGCGGGATTTAAAAAAAAGTTGCATTGTTATTGTTTTCTTTAAATCTAGAAACGATGGCAGACAAAAGGCCGATCACACTCCATCATCACTACCAGTAAAGAATTCTGATCAAAGCACCAATGTTTGATAGTGATCGAACGGTGGATTAATATGAAAATTCAAGTCCTTAATTTAACAGGTGATCACAAAGTAGATTACCTATTTGAATAATAAAAAAGTAAATTACCTATATTAACCTTTTCAAAAAAAAATAAAATGCTATTCAGTAGCTTAAACCCTTAAATTCTTCATATATACAATTGTCAAAAACGCAATGTCGTTTTGAAGTATAAAGGCGTCGTTTTCTACTGTTCACCTTTAGAAGGTGTGAGTATATATATATATATATATATATATATATAATTTTGTGCTAAAATAGTATAAAGAAGTCTTTGCTAGCGGAATGGCAAAGTGCCTTTTCTTTTTTGTACGACAGGTCACGTGCTCGATTCTCAAACCCTATTTTTTAAATGCCCATCCTTTTCTTTTCGGTACGCATAGTCTCATTGCAAAGCCTCATCCAACATAATATATATATATAATATCACCGTACCCGCGTAATGCTGCGGCGGTAAATAGTTCATGTTTTACAACATGTTTTTAATAATGTAATGATATGTTATTTGCATAATTCAATGTTACGAAAAAGTTTTTTACAGTAACATATCCGTTTTCTCTAATTAATGTGATAAAGTATATTTTAAATGAATAAAAAGTTAAAGTAAATTATGAGAAAGTGAAATGGTTTTAGATTGAGTGAATAAAATTAATTTAGATAGAATGAAGGGCCAATATTTTGTCTTGATTGAATTTTAAGAACTCTTAAAATTAAGGAGGAGCGAGAATGTTAAATTGTTTATATAGTAGTATAGATAGATATAGACTAGCATGGTACTCGCGCAATGCGGGGGCATCAAATAGTTTCTACTTGATAACTTGTTCGTTTTGGGAATTTACGTAATACGGTGACAACGAATATTTTTACATTGGTAACATGTCTTTTTTCTTTATTTTCTTTATTTTCCTGTTCTTAATCAACTATTTTATTATTTTTAAAAAAAACTTTGAGAACAATTAAATAAGAAAAAAAAGTCTTTACTTATAAAATAAGTTAAATTGCATGAACATACTGAGTGTAAATTAGTAATTTGAAACTATTTAAAATTAAGAGAATAAGAAAATAGTAAACTAATTTGAAACTATTAATTATATGAGCTATTTAAAAAATTTTAAAATATATGTTTATAAATTTTAATTATAGATTATTTAGATTTATGAGTTCTACTTGTACACATTTTCTGATAATTATATTAAAATATTTATTACATAATATAATATTTAATATAAAATGTTTGATTATGAAAGTATTTTTTAATAATTAAGTTAATTTATTTGAACTTTTTAAATATAAAAGGTTTAGTTTTTAAAATAGAATATAAGATTCTTATTAACTTTATTTAATAGTTACTTTATATAATAGTTTTCATTTAGTTTATATGATGGGTAATTTAGTAATTTTAAAAGACTTAAAATTTAAAAGATTAAACAAAATGGCTAAATACTTTATAATATATAGATATGTATTATACCTTTTGCCATTAAAATTTTTTGTAATTTAATTCCGACAAATTTTTTATCTCAACAATCTTATTTATGTCTTGAAATTGTAATAATAAAAAAGATATTTTGTTAGATAAACATCATATACTCATATTACATTTAAAACTATATCAACATACGTTTAAGTCAGTTAAAAATATATATATTTAATAGCTTTATCTCTTTTACATATTTGTAAAAATAAAATCTTATAATTGGTAGCTCACAATAATGTAGAAAGATTTAGTAAGAAGAAATATATTTCATATTATTTTATTTTTAAAACTAACATTCTTAATCCTAAAGTTTGTAATTAATTTTTGTGATTACAATTCTTAAAAAGAAATTAAACTTATTGTTTAAAAAAATAATTTTTTGTTTTCCTTTATTTTAAGTTAAATATTTTTGTTTGTATTATTATTTATAAAAATCAAATTATTTCTAAAATTAATAAAAAATTTAATATATGTAACCTGTTGCGAAGTGCGGGAATTTTAACCTCGTTTATGACCAGGGGCGGAGACAAGGGGGGCTGAAGGGTGCTAGGCTCCCCTAATGAGCCCAAAATTCTTAAGTATTTTAAAAGCCTAAATACCACACATATTTATTAAGTACCCCTTAATTAGAGTTAATTTAATAATTAGTAGCCTAAATATTACATAAAACGGAAGCGACCATTCTAATTTTTGGTTGATATATTTATTCGTCTTATACTAACTCTTCCGGTCTCAACTGTAACAATTGAAAGAGTTATCTTAACAATGAAAATTATGAAAATAAGGCTTCGTAATAGCATGGGTAATGATTATCCTAAAAACAATTTAGTTCTTTACATTGAGAGAGAGATTGCTGATACTTTTTCTAAAGACAATATAATAGATAAGTTCTATAAAAAAACAAAAACGTGTCCAACTACAAACACCCGAAATATGATTTTTTTATCATTATTTTTTCGTTTCATTGAAGTTTTGTCAGCATAAAACATTCTAGTTATTGTAGCGGTTAATATTATACTTCTAGTAGGTTAATTCATAACAAACGAACTAGCGATCATGAGAAAACATTGAAGATTGATTTTGACAAAGCTTAAACGTTATTTAAACGCGTAAATTTCTTAGCCTTAAATGAACTTTCATTGTTCATTTATCTATACAAATAATGAAGCCTTTTATATCGTTCGTATATATGTGTATCATTAGTGTTATGATAAAGTACAGACCGACCCAATACTAAAATCCTAACTCCGCCACTGTTTATGACATTTGATTGAAACTTCACCACGAAGTTTGTAATCTATTTGATTTGCATTCTAATGGACTTAGAAATAATTGATTTGTCGATAGTGGTAATTGATTGGTTGGACCCGCAGATTCCTTGATCTTTAAATGTGTTTTGTCATGTATATATCTTTTTTCCTTCGCTCCTCTATTTTGAATCACATCAAAATTGTGTGATTTGACATCTTAGAAAATTAAAGAGTTAATATCTTTTGGTGATTAAATATAACTTATCATGTTCTTCTATAAATATAAGAGTAGATCCTTTATTTTAAGTCAAGAATTAATCCCTTTGTAAGTTTCACTCTCACGTTTATGAGAGAACATGATAGTCACGTTTAACCGTAACATGAGAGGATCTTGACCTAAAATGAAATTACATTTTCGTTGACTTTCTCCTACAAGTAAAACTTTGTATTGTATTTATGTGCTACATCACTACAAGAATTCAGGGCAATAGCGGTGACATAAGCAATAACAGTGACCCCTCTCTGAACACCTGAGGTGTCGGTGCTATTGTCTTTGTCACCACTAAAGATGTCGCTACTATTGCCCCTGAAAAAACGCGCTCACATTCCCCCCCCCCTTTTTTCCACATGTCGATGCAATAGAAAATGTCGCTGCTAATACCCTTTTTTTGGTCGCTGCTATTGCCCTGAACAAATTAAATCACTTTTCCTCCCCATTCGATATAGTCAATCGATCGGTGCCCATTGCTCTCTCGATCTAGCTACCGATGATGACCAAGTCGCTGACTCGCCGCCTAAGTTCCATGCCGCTGCCGCCTCGTCTCCTCACAACTGCTACCTCTAACTTCTCCTCCTCCCGTCGTCGCTCCACCAATGCCTCTCCCACCCACTGCCGCCGCACCTACTTGACTGCTCCACTAAGTTTTTGCTCTAATTCCAACTTATTTGGGTTATTTCTGCTAATTTCTTCTTAATTGCTATTTTATCTTAAAATTTCAAGATATTAGTGTGGTAAATAGGCTTATAGATATTATATATTTTGGGGTTTATAAATTATAAGTGTGGTAAATATGGGTTGGTATATATATATATATATATATATATATATGTGGTGATTGTAATTATTTTTGAGTTCAAGATCTTGTGTTATGTGTGGGTGATGTGTGTGTTACTATGTGTATGTGTGTGTTGTGTGTGCTGTGTGTGTTGTGCGTGCGTGTTTGTGAGTATGTGTTGTGTGTGTTGTGCATGTGTGTAGGGCCGTCTTAAAGGGTGTGCGAAAGGGGCGACCGCCATGGGCCTATGAAGTAGAGAGGCCCATATTTTCTTGTGTGTATAGTGTACATAGCCTAACTTAAACCTAGTTTATTTAATCTATTATGAATTAATTATTATAAACGTTAAGAATTTTTTAAAGATTCGAGATTAACACTCTATGTCGAAATTATATATTCAATTGCCAAAATCTTTTGGCTCACTACAACATAATACCCACTTTTGTGTAAAACAAATTTGTGAGAAAAGGTTGTTTCCCTCGTATTTATAACATAATCGACTATGGACAAAAAGCTTCGTGGGATAGCCATTTTCCTCTTATTTCCCAGGGATTTTTCACCAAATTCATGAAAAATCCATTGAAAATTTGCTTTCTGACTCAAATCTCATGGTAAATTTGTTGAAAATTTCTCAGCGAATTCGGTCGGTAAGAAATCTCTTGGTGATGTCTGAATTTCTAGTAGTGATCGTTTGGGAAGAAAATGTCAATTTGTCAAAAACCGATTGTTAGTTTGCGAAATAATCACACAAAATCATTTAACCATTTGGGACAAACTCATAGAGTGTTGAAAGAAGAAACAAAATTGTCAATCATAATCTTTTATCCTTATTCGGTTTTCTTGAGAGAAAAAAACAAAATTCTAGACTTTTGTGAAAGATAGAATTTAGAAATTCAACTTATATAAAGCATATTTGAGATTTGAAATGCTTCTAATTTTTCAAACACGTCTAAACTTTTCTTTAATCTGTTCCTTGAATTGTAGTTTAACTAGTTTATAGACCCGTACACGTACGGGAATTGCAAAATTAAACTTAAAATACAACAAAACTATAAAGAAAAATCTTTCATGTACATCAATTTGTGTAAATTATGCTAAGATATAAAAGAAAATTATACTAAAATACAAATTATAATACAAACATTCATGAAATAAAACAACTTTTGTATTATTAGTTTCAACTTTTGCATTATTAGTTTTATTTCTATATGAATAAATCTCATCAAATAAAAAAATATGAGAAGAGATGAAATGCTTCTAATTTTTCAAACACGTCTAAACTTTTCTTTAATTTGTTTCTTGAATTGTAGTTTAATTTGTATTCACTTTTTAGATTTTAATCATTCAACTCCTTAATTTTTTGTTTGTTTTGTTTTGTTTTGTCAATTGATTATATGGTAGCTAAATAGATAAATAGTACTTGTATATTAGTTTGTTTGCTAATTTGCATAGTATAATTGTTTAATTGGTATCTGCATATTAATTGTTTAGTTGGTAATTGTTATATGGTAACTTATTGGCATTTGTATATTAGTTTATGTAGTTGGTAACTATGGGATTTTATCTAGAATCACTATGTATTAGTTTTACTTAGTTTGAATTGGTCAATTGATATTTGCATATTAGTTTGCTAATTTTTAAATCATGTTTCAAAAGAAACAATTATTTAGTTGTCAATTATATTTTCGTCTTGGCAAAAGTTCAAACGAGAACTGTTTTTCGTACGAGAACCGCGAGAACCAATCTTAGTTGTCCAATTCCCCTCCTTCAATTGGATTGCCCACCCATGAATTCCTTACATGCACCCTGCCACACTCAATCCCTCCACGCTCTTCATTCATTAATTCCATTATCCAAAATAAACGGCCAAGATTGGTTCTCGCAGTTCTCGTACGAAAAATAGTTCTCGTTTTAATCCTCCCCTTTTCGTCTATTGTTGTAGTTAATTACGTATAATTGTAAGTTTCTTACTTGACAATTTTATATAGTTTAGTATTTCTAGGGGCCTATTATTTAATTTTACCCCGGGCCTCGAAAATATTTGAGACGGCCATATGTGTGTGTGTGTGTTAATTTGTGTTTGTATGTGTTGTGTGTGCTATGTGTGTGTTGCGACTTTCTTTGTGTTTTTGTGTGTGCTGTGTGTGTGTTGTAACTTTGTGTGTTGTGTGTGCTATTGTGTTATCATACATTATTTTGCAAAATTCAAAATGTATCCATTCATAATTTGATAGATTATTATGATATGTACAATAGATTGTGAAGTTAAGAACATTCATTTGGTAAATTAAGACAATAAGGGTGTAATTTGGTTTGGTTTTCTTGCTTCTTAGTCAATTTAGTCTTGAAGAACAAAGGGTGGTGATTTGATCTTGAAGAAGATGGAGGCTGTAAAGAGAATAGAAGGTGAGAATGCTTCAATTTTTGCTTCTTAGCTGGTTTTTTTGTTTTTTGCTTGTTAGATTTGTCCGTGTTAAATTGACATACAATGGTTGTTATTTTCTTTGCTAAATTTAATAGCCCGTTAATTTTTGCTTCTTAGTTGGCATTTTCTTTGTCAAATTTAACAAGCTGGTGATTTTTTAGAAAGACGTGATGAGTGTTTTTTAATAAAACTGTGTGATTGATACGATGATTGCAACTTGCAAATTATAGCAGTTGGGTAAATATTATGAACAAACTGTTCACGTAACCCTTATGAATATCATTTCAATAGTTGTTTCATTTTCATTTACTTGTTTATTATACTACTTGTATTTGATATTACTACTTGATCCTTTATTTGTTGATGACATGGCTTCTTGAATATGAAGTTTAATATTAAGATAACACTAATAACATTGCAGCACTAATACTCGCGTAATGCTGCGACGGTAAATAATTTCTATTTTACATCATGTTGCTTTTAAAAATGTAATAGTATGCTATTCGTGCAATTCAATGTCACGAAAAAGTAACGTACAATGTCAGTTTTTTATTTTTTTTCAAAAAATAAATTCTAAAAGACATTAAAATAAGAAAAAGATTTATATTTATGAAATAAGGAGGGAGAAGTATATAAGATTTTGAAAATTATGTTGATGTGGGCGGATAATTGTGTTTGTATGAGAGTGTGTTTTAGTGTTTGATAGATATTTTAAATAGATAAAAAGTTAAAGTAAATTAGGAGAGAGAATGAAATGGTAAATAAGTGGTATTTTAGTACATTCAAGTTTCTTAGAATAAGAGTTTTTAAGGTTGTAAATGTATTATAAAAAAGTAAAATATATGTGTGTGTGTGTGTTTGCAGCTGAATTTGTTGATCTCATGTAAATTATAGCAGTTGGACAAATATTAAGAACAAAATGTTCACGTAACCCATATGAAAACCAGGCTAGCTTAAAGGTCCTGAAAAACGGTCTCCCCTTAAGACCCCATCAAAACCAGGTCTAATTGTCTTTTTTTTTTGTAATAGTGTATAATTATGAATATGATATATATATATATATATATATATATAGAGAGAGAGAGAGAGATATTATATATTATATATACAAACACATTTAAAAAAACACATACACATATATATAGCAATATCTATATCTAATAAAACTATGTTATTATTAATGTATATATACACAATATATAATTGAGTCAAATAGCCAATATATACGAGAGTGTGTGTTTTTTTAAATGTGCTTGTGTATATAATTAAATTGTATTACATATCATTTTATCTATTCTCTATCTTTTTCCTTGACAGCTTTCAATGGCATTTAGTTAGATACCCGTATTGTACTTGATGGCTAATGTTATCGCCAGGGGCCATGATAGTGATGGCAGTGAGATCCACCACCTCTAAGTGTTTACTACGTAAGTATGTTAATGCTTTTTTATTTAAATGACAATTATATTAATCATCTTTGTAATACAAAATGCTTTACTGCATTATCTTAGTTTACAAACTCAACTCTTTGCCTCCTCGAGTTATTCGGGGCTTATTTTAGTTGTTTGGTTATTCAATGGTTTGCTTTGTTTGTAATGCCCGAACCTTCGAAAATAAATAAAAGAATATTTCATTGAGGAAATGATATTGTGTTGGGTTATTGGTTTAATTGTGGACAAAATTTAATCATTTGGGCTTGAATAAATGGTTGGTTTAATGGACTAATGTAAATAGTCATATGGACTAGGTCCTTTTGGGCCCTGCCCCTAAAAACCTTGTTACTGTTGCATTGAGAGAGAAAAATCAGTGTGTTTAAAAACCCACGAAGAACAAGGAAGAATGAGCCAAGATTCATCTGTGGAATCAAAGAATTGTTAAAAGAATCATCAGGTAATGTTTCCTACCTCACTATGATGTTGTAGGTATCAGTTTTAGCTTGTTTGAATGATTATAAGAGAAGTTAGAATATGGGTTTTGGGGTTTTGGGTTTATGAAGAACAAGAGAAAAGAATTTGAGATATGAGTTTTAATACTTGATGAAATGTGTTTAAATCTTGAAGGAAGTGTTTAAATGAGTGGAGAGATGTCTTGAAACAAAAAGGAAATGATTTGGTTGAGTTTTGAAAGAACTTAATTTTGGCCATGGAGCCTGTGAAATGGAAAATGATGAGCTGACAGGGATGACCCCTGTGCCATGCGACTTTCGCATGGCCACATTTGGTTCCATGTGACTTCCCGATGAACTTGTACATGTGTTCATGCAACATCCTTATGACTCATGCGACTTTTGTGCTTATTCCATGCGACTTTCAGTTGAGTATGTGTTATTCCATGTGACTTTCAGTATGTATAAGTGTCATGCGACTTTTGGCATGAGTTCATGCGACTTTTAGAGTGCCATGCGACCTTCGCATGAGATACCCAGGCTGCATGCAAGTTCATGCGACTTTCATGATTAGTATATAAATGTGTTCATGCGACTTTTAGTGTGTGCATGTGGACTCATGCGACTTTCAAAGATAAGTTTATGATTTCATGCGACTTACACATGAGCCATGCGACTTTCAGTTAGTTCATGCGACTTTTAGACGGTCCATGTGACTTTCAGTAACATCATGCGACGGTCACCTAGTGTATGCATATGGTTCATGCGACTTTCAGAGTGCCCATGCGACTTTCAGCATGTTTATGTGACTTTCAGTAGTGGGTACCCATCCGACTCATGGAGAGTTGTGTAAGTGAGCAAGAGACTAGTACCCGGATTTGACCTTTTGGACTTGGAACAGGTGACGGTAAATTGGAGGATAATCACGAGCAAAGTCTTAAAGTAAGAACGGAGTAACGAGAACTGTTGACAGGTGAGTATTCTTACTTACATTTTTAAATAGACATCAAATACGTTTGATAGTGCCTAAGAAAGTGAATAATAATTATGGAATACGTGAATACTATGTGTAGACCAACACTTCGGTGTCGGGTGTGTTTCAAATAGACTTTGCATACGACCTATGATGTGTAAGCAGATGATAAGTTATGAGACATGTGAATACACTCAATTACATGATAGTAGTATGTGTGACGTGTTATGTATGTGGTATATGATAATTATATCATCAGTATTCTCATTATGATCTAAATAGATTCCAGATGTTTATATATGCATGTGAATACGTGAACAGCTATGAGTGATAACTGAATGTGATTAGACCGTTTACTTCAGTAACGGGTATGTTAGACCGTTCACTCCGGTGACGGGTATGTTAGACCGTTCACTTCAGTGACGGGTATGTTAGACTGCACACTTCGGTGTCGGGAATGAGACCGTACAGTTCGGTGTCGGGTATGAGACCAACACTCCGGTGTGGGGTATGAGACCAGTACTTCGGTACCGGGTATGTTAGACCGTTGTGACGACAACGGGTGAGACGAGACCGTCTAACAGGCGGGTATGTTGAGACCACTTACTACGGTAGTGGGTATGAGATACGTGTTATTTGATGAGACCACTTATTGCAGTAGTGGGTGCGAAAAATGTGTTTGATGAACTGTTTGGTTTGTAAGTAAAAGTATTCGCTAAGTTTTGTGCTTATGGTTGTTGTTTAACTATCTTTTCAGGTGACGACCATGGCGGGGCTCCAACTCGTGTTTTATAGGTCATCCCCAGCAAGCTTCCGCAATATTTTCACTCGCATGAGCTTTCTAATGTAATCCAAATTGATTGTACTTGAACTTAAGATTTTTATGGGTTTTCACCCGGGATGTAAATGGTATTATACAGTGTTTCAATTATCGTAGATTTTTAAATCGTATGATTAGTATATAAAAAAAATTTTGGGACGTTACAACTTGGTATCAGAGCCTTGGTTTAAGAGATTCAAATACATTTCCACGTGTTTGAACTTAAACCTTGGTTCGTGAAAGATTTTAGACAAAGTTTTGAAACTTTTTCAAATGTTAAAGGTTACGATAAGCTATCGGCTGGAGCTAGTCCGGGTGGTCACACGCGAGTACAAGGTATGAAATTTCGATATGATGATCATGTTAACTGAGATGTTGAAATTATGATATGCTGAATGCGATGACTGAGACCTTGTAATTTAAATTCTTTAGTAGAATCAGAATAGAATGACATGATTGTGCTTATCTGATAACGGACTATATGCTTGAAGAGATGTGACGATACATGGCCCAAGCCAGTGAATCGGGGTTTTCGAGGGTAATGTTAGGATCCAGTATGTGTAGTGTGTCCGTAATAATAGGGCCCATATTATTAGTTGCACACGATACCTACCGGAACCTAACAACATCAAAGGAAATCTTGTGAATATGGTGAGGGGTAGTTGTAGAGATAGAATGTCTATAGCTAGGGTGTCTTAGAAAGTCTAGGGTTGCCTGCTAGCTAAGTTTTGACATGTGATACTGGATATGGATTAATATTGTTGTGAGGACTGTATGGGAATGCCGCCTATTGATTAGTGCATTGTCTATACATCCACTGTTGGAAGTCCACACATTATGCGGACGCGATGTACATTATGATTAAGATCTTTGACGAAGCCACCGGTTCAGGGGTGCGCTGCCTATACTTCCATTTGGAAGTAGAGCGGGCAAGAGTGGAACATGGTATTATGTGGTAAAAGTTTTAACGTATCAGTAAAACCAGAAACACCTCGAGAGGTGGAGTTAGTAGATGAAAAATCCGTAAATATAATTGATATATTTGGAGTTAATGCGATAGAGGAAGGTGATGTCGAACTTCCTATAGACTTTATTCTGACTCATGCGGGAGTTTCAATTAACATTGGAAATGGACTGGCTCTATCATTACTAAGCCAGTATATTATGCGAACGAGGAACTGTACGGGTTCAAACCCCAAGTAGGGGAGAAATTCTAATCGATGGTGGACACGGAGCGAAACCGCATTTTGATTTTTGCTAAAAGCTGTTATAGCTGCTAAAGTAACAGCCGACGGGATGAAGGAGCTGGGGGAGATGCTACCTCAGATAATGACTGAGACAAAGGAGGATATACGAGAGATGACTATCATAAGTTGAGCATGCTATGGCCCGTACGGGAGATTGCAGCTACTACATCAATTGATAGTCCAGGAGCAAACCAGATACAGAGGGGTTGCGCCAACATAGATTTTTTGTATGTCAACCAACGGCCTTCGAGGGGAATCCAGATCCCATTAAGAGCACAAAGTAGACCTATGAGGCGAAAGAAGCTCTCCACACATATCACTGTGTAGAAGAAAGGAAAGTATGGTTTGTATCGAGCTCGTTAAGTGGAGCACCAACGTGATTCGTTAAAAAGGAGGACGACACGTCCCTTATGTGTTAGTGAGAGAATTCCAAGTGATTGTGAGAATGGATTGGCTGGGGCGTCACCAGGCCAACATCTTGTGCAAACAGGGTATTATACGGATTCCGAATCCAAGTGGGGGAGAAATCTCCATCTAAGGTAGACAGCAAAATGGATTGACGGCGTGCTGCACCGTGACTGAGGCGACGAGGTATCTACCCAAGGGCCGCACGGCCTTCATAGCTCATGTGGTTGACGCAAGGCTGGAGAAGAAGAAATTGACAGTTTCCAATGTACCAGCGGTATGCGATTATCAGGAGGTATTTTCGGAGAAACTACCAGGGATCCCGCCAGACAGACGGGTGGAGTTCAGTATGGACCTAGTGCCGGGAGTGGCACCTATCGCCAAGGCACCGTACCGCCAGAAATGCAAGAGCTGATGTCACAACTTCAGGAGCTGCTTAATAAGGGCTTCATACACCCAAGTAGCTCACCGTGGGGGAGCACCGATCCTTTTTGTGAAAAAGAAAAATGAAACCTTCAGAATGTGCATAGATTACCGCGAGCTCAATAAGGTGATAATTAAGAACCGTTATCCACTGCCAAGGATCGATGACTTGTTTGACCGACTGCAAGGAGCGGCCTGTTTCTCAAAGATAGACTTGCGGTCGGGATATCATCAACTCGAGGTACGAGAGGAGGATATAGCCAAGACGGTCTTTCGCGCGCGCTATGGGCACTTCAAGTTTGTCTTTATGCCTTCGGTCTCACTAACGCGCCAACAGCTTTCATGGGCCTAATGAATCGGGTTTGTAGGCCGATGCTTGAGAAGTCAGTGATCATATTCACCAATGACATTCTAGTCTAGTCCAAGACCAAGGCGGAGCTTGAGGAACACTTACGGGAGGTGCTGGAGGCATTACTTGTACGGGGTCAAGTTCACCATCTACCCAGGTCACAAGAGCTTGAAGTACTTCGCCGATTAGAAGAATTTGAACGATGCGCCAGTGGAGACGGCTATACGTAGTCAAGGATTACAATGGGGAGATCTTACATCATCCAGGAAAGGCCAACGTGGTGGCAGACGCGTTGAGTCGCAAGACGATCCAGATGCAAGATTCACGTAAGATGTCTAAGAACGATGGTCACAACTTTACTTCTCGAGACGATTCTGACAACGCAAACCGAGGTGACCAAGGAAGAGAACCAAAAAACAGAGCGGATTAAGAGATAACTGGCATTCATGATCAAGGATAGTCGTGGATTGTGGACCCATTACGGGTGGATTTGGGGTACCAAAGGCTATAGAGGTCCGAAATATCACTCTAGACGAAGATAACAAGTCGAAATTTTGACGCAATTTAGGTTATGGTGGATCGATTAACAAAAAGCGCTCACTTTATACCGATTCGAGAAGCTAGTTCGGCCGAGAGAGTGGCTGATATTTATGAAAAGGAGATAGTCTCGAGGCACGGAGTGCCGATAACCATTATATCTGATAGGGATGTATGATTCACATCCAGATTTTGGAGCAAAATTCATGAGGATTTGGGAGCGAGGGTGAACTTGAGTACGGCGTATCACCCCTAAACTGATGGGAAAAGTGAACGAACTATCCAAACACTGGAAGATATGCTAAGGGCATGTGTGATTAATTTCGGGGGAAGTTGGGATTTTTACTTACCCTAGCGGAAATTTTTATATAACAACAGTTACCACATAAGTATTGGTATGCCACCATACGAGATGCTGTACGGTAGAAAATGTAGAACCCCGATTTGTTGGGGTGAGGTTGGACAAAAAGAACTCGGTAACACGGAAATAGTACTGAAAACCTTAGAGTATGTACAACAAGTTCATGAATGACTTAAAGCGGCTCGAAGCCAACAGAAGAGCTATGCAGATAAACGGAGATCGTTACTGGAACTCCAAGATGGTTGACTATGTATTGCTGAAAGTATCTCCGTGGAAAGGAGTTATACGATTCAGAAAACGTGGAAAACTGAACCCAAGGTTTATTGGGCCTTTCAAAGTTATCGCGAGAATTGGTAAGGTGGCTTATCCATTGGAGCTACCTGCGGAGTTATCGAAGATACACAACATGTTTCATGTACCTCACCTGAGAAAGTGTTCAGCCGACGAGTCAGCGTTTGTGACATTGGAG
Source organism: Dittrichia graveolens (assembly GCA_038502395.1). Taxonomy (NCBI): domain Eukaryota; kingdom Viridiplantae; phylum Streptophyta; class Magnoliopsida; order Asterales; family Asteraceae; genus Dittrichia; species Dittrichia graveolens. Next base: position 58,191,347 of record JARJIL010000003.1, read on the forward strand.
GACATCACCATAGATGAGAAATTGAACTTTATCGAGAGACCGATTATGATCCTTGAAAGAAAGATCAAACGACTATGCAACAGAGGAGTGGGAATGGTAAGGGCGCAATGGGAGGACCGCAAGAGTTCAGAATGGACGTGGGAGTCCGAAGAGGAGATGAGGAAGACCTACCCCGCAATGTTCGAATGAAGATTTCAAGGACGAAATCGTGTTTAAGTGGGGGAGAGTTGTAATGTTCAAACCTTCGAAAATAAATAAAATAATATTTCATTGAGAAAATGATATTGTGTTGGGTTATGGATTTAATTGTGGACAAAATTTAATCATTTGGGCTTGAATAAATGGTTGGTTTAATGGACTAATGTAAATAGTCATGTAGACTAGGTCCTTTTGGGCCCTGCTGAATTAAGTGGGCTTACGCCCTATTGATATATATATATATATATATATATAGAAGAATAGGGCACAGCCCCCAAAAACCTTGTTATTGTTGCATTGAGAGAGAGAGAAATCAGTGTGTGTTGTGTGTGTAAAAACTCACGAAGAACAAGGAAGAAGGAGCCAAGATTCATCTGTGGAAACAAAGAATTGTTAAAAGAATCATCAGGTAATGTTTCCTACCTCACTATGATGTTGTAGGTATCAGTTTTAGCTTGTTTGAATGATTATAAGAGAAGTTAGAATCTGGGTTTTGGGGTTTTGGGTTTATGAAGAACAAGAGAAAAGAATTTGAGATATGAGTTTTAATACTTGATGAAATGTGTTTAAATCTTGAAGGAAGTGTTTAAATGAGTGGAGAGATGTCTTGAAACAAAAAGGAAATGATTTGGTTGAGTTTTGAAAGAACTTAATTTTGGCCATGGAGCCTGTGAAATGGAAAATGATGAGCTGACAGGGATGACCCCTGTGCCATGCGACTTTCGCATGGCCACATTTGGTTCCATGCGACTTCCCGATGAACTTGTACATGTGTTCATGAGACATCCTTATGACTCATGCGACTTTTGTGTTTATTCCATGCGACTTTCAGTTGAGTATGTGTTATTCCATGTGACTTTCAGTATGTATAAGTGTCATGCGACTTTTAGAGTGTCATGCGACTTTTGGCATGAGTTTATGCGACTTTTAGAGTGCCATGCGACCTTCGCATGAGGTACCATGCGACCTTCGCATGAGATACCCAGGTTGCATGCAAGTTCATGCGACTTTCATGATTAGTATATAAATGTGTTCATGCGACTTTTAGTGTGTGCATGTGGACTCACGCGACTTTCAAAGATAAGTTTATGATTTCATGCGACTTACACATGAGCCATGCAACTTTCAGTTAGTTCATGCGACTTTTAGACAGTCCATGCGACTTTTAGTAACATCATGCGACAGTCACCTAGTGTATGCATATGGTTCATGCAACTTTCAGAGTGCCCATGCGACCTTCAGTAGTCCCATGCGACTTTCAGCATGTTTATGTGACTTTCAGTAGTGGGTACCCATCCGACTCATGGAGAGTTGTGTAAGTGAGCAAGAGACTAGTACCCGGATTTGACCTTTTGGACTTGGAACAGGTGACGGTAAATTGGAGGATAATCACGAGCAAAGTCTTAAAGTAAGAACGGAGTAACGAGAACTGTTGACAGGTGAGTATTCTTACTTACATTTTTAAATAGACATCAAATACGTTTGATAGTGCCTTAGAAAGTGAATAATAATTATGGAATACGTGAATTCTATGTGTAGACCAACACTTCGGTGTCGGGTGTGTTTCAAATAGACTTTGCATACGACCTATGATGTGTAAGCAGATGATAAGTTATGAGACATGTGAATACACTCAATTACATGATAGTAGTACGTGTAACGTGTTATGTATGTGGTATATGATAATTATATCATCAGTATTCTCATTATGATCTAAATAGATTCCAGATGTTTATATATGCATGTGAATACGTGAACAGCTATGAGTGATAACTGAATGTGATTAGACCGTTTACTTCAGTAACGGGTATGTTAGACCATTCACTCCGGTGACGGGTATGTTAGACCGTTCACTTTAGTGACGGGTATGTTAGACCGCACACTTCGGTGCCGGGAATGAGACCGTACACTTCGGTGTCGGGTATGAGACCAACACTCCGGTGTGGGGTATGAGACCAGTACTTCAGTACCGGGTATTTTAGACCGTTGTGACGACAATGGATGAGACGATAACGTCTAACAGGCGGGTATGTTGAGACCACTTACTACGGTAGTGGGTATGAGATATGTGTTATTTGATGAGGCCACTTATTGCAATAGTGGCTGCGAAAAATGTGTTTGATGAACTGTTTGGTTTGTAAGTAAAGTACTCGCTAAGCTTTGTGCTTACGGTTTGTACCACAACATCCACAAGTACTGTTTGTTTTGTTTGTTTATGTAACACCACTTTTTCAGTTTTTAACTTAAAAACATTATCTTTACAAATTAGTACCAAAAGATACAAGAGTTTCACAAAATACTGTTTCTAACCATACACGTGCTAACACTTACAAATGTAGTGCCAAGTTTGCTTCTTCAAAACAAGGAGCTATCCCGCTGAACTTGGCACTGGGGCCTCACCTTGCTGAAATTGCCACCTGCAAACATACAATACTGAAACATAAGCTAACGTTAGAGAGCATATTAACTGAACATAAATAAACCTAAACAGAAGTAAAGTCTTCCCAGATGTCTTGGAACCAAGCTGTAGCACCTGCAACCTGCATAAACTGTTACTTGAAGGTATTTGTTTGGCATAATTGAGTAGCAACGGAAGCAAGATATAATACAAAAATAAAAAGCTAACCAAACAAACACTTCTCATGGACCAATATCTAGACATGGAATTGCAACTAAAATATTAACAAACAAGAAGCAAGAAATAGTTATACCTTTACTTAAGATCACAAAATGCTTTCTTCTTGTCAAGTGTATAGAATTCAACAAGAATTCCTCTAGTGAAGTCCACCCCAAGCACACTTGATTCCCCAATGCTAGTAGGTTGGTGTAGACACCAAGAAAACACAATACAAGAACAAGAAACACCTTTGTGCATCAAGTCTAGACCACAGAGTGTGTGTTAACTTCTCTTGTGCATCAAACTTGATCACCTTCAAGAAGAACAACCAAGAGAGAATATGAACTTCCAAGAACCTATTCAACTCTCTCAAGTCTATTTATATGCAGAGAAAAACATAGCTAGCATTAACCTCAACTTAATCCCATTAAAATGTGAGTTAAAAGATGTTAATTCTGCTGCTACAGGGATCGTACACGGCCCGTGTTGGTCAACACGGCCGTGTAGGCCCAAAGCCCACGGCCTTAATTGGGCCAAGTTAGCCCGTGTCTTGTAGACCCAACACGGCCCGTGTTCACCTACACGGCCGTGTAGGCCCAAAGCTCACGACCTCTACTTGGGCCAAAACGCCCCGTGCTAGTTGGGCTGGACACGGCCCGTGTACCATGCTGCCAAAACCCATTTTGGCCTTTTTTCTCTCTTTTGCTTGATCGTGTTGCCGGAATCAATACTTGGTGTGTGACCCAATAGGCCTATACTTCATCAGCAGTGGTATTAACTCGTTCGTGTCAGCGGGCATATTCCAACAGACTCCCACTTGCACGTGGCATGACTACGAAAATTAACACAAACATAGAGCGGCCTCTAGCAAGACATCTATGCTCCCAAGTTAGTATAGGGTATGCCATTCTTGACAAGATCCCCAATCATAAAATGATTGTCATAAAGATAAATGAACATGTACATCCCTTTGTTCGCGATATCCTATGTGAACACAAGGCATGGAATAAAGTCAACCTTCAGATCGTTCACAAATTATGTTTCTCGATTCTAGATTAGTGGTGACCAACAAACCAAGTTAACATTGATCCATCATCAATATAACTTGAGCACGGCCATGCATATGAATGTCAGCACCTAATAATCGAGGGACCCATGGATATCTTCTCTATACATAGAGGAACAAATTCCTTTTGACTACATAGTCCCGCCACATAGATAATACTCAACTTAATCATCTCCCTTATGACGACCAGTTACGGACCACGTTAGAAAATGATCAAAGCAAAGCAGACCTATGCTTTGGAATCACATGTATCTCTAGTTTAAGGATGAAACGTCATCATCATCCCAAGTTACTTATGACTAGAACCATGAAGCGAACTCGGGTGCGGGCCCTCCAATCACTTGAAACCCCTTTTAAGTATAGGCAAGAACGACGTTTAACAAAACAAATTCTTTACCTCAACCTTAATTTATACTTCCTTCCCATAAAGTATAACCGATTGTGGAGATTTTTGGAATGAAAAAAATTCTCGGAAGTGTTTAAACACGCTAAGATGGAACACAATAAGGATTCATAAAATACCCGCCCTCGGCGTATTATTAAATCTCCATTTAATAATCGATATAGTATGAATGGCAATACTACTTAACGTCCCCTCAATATAAGTACAAATCAAACATGAACCAAAACATATTCAAGCAAAGTTACATGCATTAGAAATGCTAATGGACCTAGTATGATAACCATCACTATCCCATAACAACGGCTTAACTAGTGGATTTGTACCACAACATCCACAAGTACTTTTGTTATTCAATTATATCTCTTTTGACATGACTACTTCAAAAGTATGAATCAAAGAGATCATACTTTTCAAAAAGTTAAAGTAATCACACCCTCATTGTCTCAAAAGCCCACAATAGGGTTAGTGATACTTAAGAATCAACAAACACCACAAGTTAGGATCACCAACTTTGATCAAAGATGAACAGTTATCCTAGGAAAAACACGCATTAGAGTAACTACTTACTCCAAGCCTATTCTAGTCGTCAAACATCAAGAATATATCTCTATATTTCTTGAACTAAATACTATCCAATTTTGTATCTCTTAAATGCCCCTATGAAGCAGTAATTCCTGAATTAGGTTTGCAGATAACCTAATATCAGGACATTATCTTCCATAGACATTTAACACTAGGAATACAACAAAGCTCCCACTAGCCCTAACATACATAAAAGGTTTGATCTATGCTTCTAGAAAACTCGTCACTATGATTTTCTAATAGTAAGCAAAGATATTTCCTTTAAGATGCTAGCATAAGTCCGAATTGGACTTATCCACTTTTGTAGACATAACACGAGTACAACGGACGTATATTAAGACCCTCAGAGAGTGTTATAAGCACTTCAACGCGGTCATTAATATCCACGAGTATCAAACATTCTTCAACATAGCCACTAGGACAAGTTTCTCCATAACCATCATGAAAAAACTTTACCATTAGTCGGTATTTGAAGTTGTCTACAACCCCATCCATGTTAATCCCATCACTACCACCTTGGTTTACACCTAGGTATGGGATCAAGTCAAGTCAAGTACTTGGACATTTCAAATGGATTGCATCTCTTTATCATTTACTTCTTTTATTTTAATGAACTCTGGACCTACTACGTCTCCCGATAGGTGGTGAACTCAACATGACTCACCATCAAGTCATTGCCACTTAGATATGAGAAACCCATATCTCTTTGGCTCTATATGACCCTTATCAGAATTAAAAGAAGTAATGACTCCTAGTCAGGCATGCCAGCATAACCATGATGATCATCTATCAAAGATATCGGATTATATGCTAGTATCATCATCAAGTCTTTCATTTAAGTTTCACGTTCTTCCACTGGAATGCCTTAGTTTTAGTTTCTTTCTTCTTCCCATTTTAAGCAACAAACATTGTTCTCAAAAGGTTAACTAACTAAAACTTAGAAGAACTCCGCAAATGTATTAGCACTTCTCGATCTCAAGTTTATCCATCTCCCACTGAATGTAGAATGGATAACTTTGAACTATAAGATAGACAAGCAAAGAACCTTTCTTGTCGTATCTCAATAAATGCTAAATAGACTATCAATTGAATTTGGATTTGAGGACTTAGTCACAATGGTAAATGAATATCCTGAAAAATCGGACACACATTCTTGACCCGTCAAAAAACGGGATCAATAACACCCGGTTCCCTACTCCATGACACCATGTACCAATGTGTCTTAGTAGGATATGAATTGTGAAACAATTCCACAATCCACTATACGGTCATCTAATATATATAGTAAGTAGCTTAGCATCTACACTAGATTTAAGTACCTTAATCTATATGCCCTATTGATTCTGAAATTTGTCTTGGTTAATTCTGAATACCAACAAGGTTTCAGACATATACCTAAACTAATAAACGTCTCGCAACTACTACCATCAAGGTAGTGACGAAGAAGTTTCGCTTTCATTATTCTTTGTGGCGTGCTTGAACGGATTATCCACAAAATGTGATCAATATCCAACAAGCCTTCAATCCTCTCACTAACTCCGGTGAAGGATCACATAACCGCTTAGCCTAATAAACAAGATCAACATCAAAACGTTTAGCCCAAAGCGAAACTATTCCAAGATCCTAACCACATGGATCTAGGTGATATATCTCTTGTTTATGTGGTTAAGTTGATTATTACACAAAGATAACTCATCCAAACTATTTTGGATTCAAAATCAATTATTCATGAATATTCTATTACTTGTAACAAAACCTTGTGTATGCCATGACATGGGAAATTTTGAACAAAATATCTCACAATAGACTTTCATATTTTAAGAATAAACTCATCGTCAACACATGTTAAGTCGTGTGACACGCAGGGCAAAACAACACATGAGCTATGACATAAAAACCTTGAATAAATAACGCTTAACTAAGGTTTTACATCAATTCTTAAAACTTCAAAAATATGTCCACCGTAATTGAAAACGAGCATACAAAGAAATGTTAATTGCCACGCAGGGCAAGAAAATAAAGTAATAAATAAACCGGCGACAAAAGCGAGATCAAGTCTCCTTATCTTCTCTTAGAGGACAATCATCATGGTTTCCTCGCCCGAGATCCGGTTCTTCATGCTCTTCTTCCACCAAAGGACCTACACTTTGTAACAAACAAATTTGTGACAAACGTGAGTCAATCAGCTCGGGTCAACTACCCAGCTTGTATAAGAATAGCAATGCATCATGAACGCACCTGAAGATGGAAAGTTAACTCTCTCTTTCCTGAGAAGTTTTATATCCTCTCGGCACGTAGGACAAGCGTGACTGCCCCAATTTCCAAATCTTCCACAGAAGTAGCAAACCACCTTTTCTTGAGTCTCTTCTTATGGCACATTCTCTATGTCCTTCGACTCAATATCAAGGATAGGCTTCAAAACTCCAACCTTTCCTTTTAGGGTCGGTTTCTTCTTCCTTTTCTTTTGTTTCTTTAGACCCATGACGGGAGTGGTTGAGGTGGAACTATGCTTGGCCATGTCTGACTCCACAGACTTCAACATGCCATGCAATTCGCTTAAGGATTTCTTCATTCCTTGCATTGATAGTTTGTGACAAACTGATCATATGATGCGGCAGAGACTGGAGTACAATATCCACAGCGAGCTCTCTCCCAATAGGAAATCCTAACCTCTCTATTTGGTCCACATTCACCTTCATCTTAAGGACGTGAAGACCAACATTCCCGCCTTCCTGCAGCTTACAACCGACTAGGATCTTAACACACTCATAGTGTTCCTACCTAACTTGCTGTTGGACATGTCCTTGAGCTTGTTTAACATATTGTACACACTCATGTGCTCGAGCTGCTTTCGCAATTCCGAGCTCATAGTTGACAACATAAAGCAGGCAACATCGTGCGTGTCCTCAACGCGTTTTTCATATCTGTATCGGACGGCCCAAGTCGTGTTGGTAGCAGGTGGCTCCGGAAGGGGTTCCTCAAGGATGTGCAACTTTGACTCATGGCGTAAGACAATCCTCAATTGCCTAAGCCATGTAATAAAGTTCACCCCCGTGAGTTTCTCCCTTTCTAGGAACACACGAAGTGAGATGTTTGATGTGGTGTTGTTTTGATTTGACATCTATAAATAACAATAATATGAGTTTTGGTTAGTTTAGATAAACCTTGTTAAAAATAATTATCCCATAGTTTTAAATAAAAACAATTATTTGTAACAAGAGCTAAGAACCTTATTTCACCTCGCACCGTGACGGGTTTACCGCGGATCACATGGCGAAGCTATTTAGGCCGGCAACCATTTTACTAATTGTAATCTCTATTACAACTCTTAGACACTTGCGGGATCCGTTGACATCCATTATGTCGGTTGGCATGTTTGATCCCTTCCTTACACCAATCTTAATATATAATTTTTGTTTAGCTCGTGCTTAACTCGACAACTAATCAAGAATTATATACTAAAATTGTAAACCGTTCGACAAAACACACGGGTGGCATTCTCGACCATCAATTGGCTTGTGCTTAGCTCGACAACCAACCATGCGAGTTACCCCACTCACCTTCCACACAACTACGCAAGGAATGACTCGTGCTTAGCTCGACAATCATCCTTGTTTCGTTTGATTCGGGTGGTGTCGTCTTACGGATGGTGCGTGATTTAGATTTTGGAAAACGGGATTTTGTTTCCTGTTTATAAAAACCTTTTGTGAATTAACAAAGTAAGTGTCAAAACGATTTTAAGCACTTTTTAAATATAATACCAAGTTTATATATTCTTTGTCAATTCTATTCGCGCGAGATTGTTAACCATTTTAACAAACATTGTATTTTATTTAATTTTATAGAAAAATTGTCTAGCATGCGAATCCTAATCTATGCATGGAAAAATAAAACACAACCACTCAAATATATATATATATATATAATTCGGTAACATGCCCAAAAATCCTATGCATTTTCCCCGTGAGCCACAACGGGGAAAACGAGGCAAAAACCTAAGGACAAGGTAAAGTCTCGTTAGGTGAGCTCCCACCAAATCCAACACCTCCGATAACGTGTTGATTCTTTCTCGCCAAGACGTCATCACCATGACTCCCGTTGACTTCTCCGGTTCTAATTCTATACTACATACAAATACATAGAATATATATAAACGACACGCAGGTCGCATTCCTACACTATTTATACAAATACACGGAATGAAAGAAACGGCGTGCAAGCCGCACCAACAAATAAATAAACAAATAATTACATCAATATGGCACGCAGGCCACCAAAAAACCAAATCAATTAACCACCACAACACATAGGTCTAAGGGCATATCGTGTTACCGAATTAACCAAACGCAACATAAATAAAACATGGTGTGCCACACAAAACCATGATACAAATATATATATCTATATTTTAGTTAAGATTGTCAACAACATCAAAGGCACCATAATGACAATCCTTGTACATATGCATTAGTGTACCAAACCATTTTTGTGACACATATTCATATATACATTTATAAGTATATATTTGTGTACACTTCATGCCAAGTTACAACAAATATATAAATATAAAAACTAAAATATTAACAAGGCTACAAATATAACAATTATAGCACAACAAGAGTACACGTGAAAAACCATTTCAAGAAAACAATTTTCTAATATAAAATATTTATTATGTAGGCTACAAACATATCAATTTTAGCCTAGCAAGAAAACCATTTTCTTATATGAAACTTTTATATGGTTTTTCTTGACTCGTTAGTGCAAAGCCATGTAGATATGGCTTTGATACCACTAAAGGTATTTGTTTGGCATAATCGAGTAGCAACGGAAGCAAGATATAATACAAAAATAAAAAGCTAACCAAACAAACACTTCCCATGGACCAATATCTAGACATGGAATTGCAACTAAAATATTAACAAACAAGAAGCAAGAAATAGTTATACCTTTACTTAAGATCACAAAATGCTTTCTTCATGTCAAGTGTATAGAATTCAACAAGAATTCCTCTAGTAAAGTCCACCCCAAGCACACTTGATTCCCCAATGCTAGTAGGTTGGTGTAGACACCAAGACAACACAATACAAGAACAAGAAACACCTTTGTGCATCAAGTCTAGACCACAAAGTGTGTGTTAACTTCTCTTGTGCATCAAACTTGATCACCTTCAAGAAGAACAACCAAGAGAGAATATGAACTTCCAAGAACCTATTCAACTCTCTCAAGTCTGTTCATATGCAGAGAAAAACGTAGCTAGCATTAACCTCAACTTAATCCCATTAAAATGTGAGTTAAAAGATGTTAATTCTGCTATTACAGGGATCGTACACGGCCCGTGTTGGTCAACACGGCCGTGTAGGCCCAAAGCCCACGGCCTTAATTGGGCCAAGTTAGCCCGTGTCTTGTAGACCCAACACGGCCCGTGTTCACCTACACGGCCGTGTAGGCCCAAAGCACACGACCTCTACTTGGGCCAAAATGCCCCATGCTAGTTGGGCTGGACACGGCCCGTGTACCATGCTGCCAAAACCCATTTTGGCCTTTTTTCTCTCTTTTGCTTGATCGTGTTGCCGGAATCAATACTTGGTGTGTGACCCAATAGACCTATACTTCATCAGCGGTGATATTAACTCGTTCGTGTCAGCGGGCATATTCCAACATTAGTGTTCTTGGTATACAGCGTAGTTGTACACCCTGTCTCTGTTCAGGTACATAATTATGTACCCTGATACTGATCATGTTCATAGCTATGCCAGCTGGTTAGCTATACACTACTACTATACAACATATATATACATATCAAAACTATGTCTCATAGCAAGGATATCATATTGTTTATCTAAAGTATAATCGTATGCTAACCAAGCTAAAGGACTAGTATACTCACCTGGTAACTTAGAGCATTATGCTAAACAAGTGATGTGAACTGTCGAGTATCCATCCTGTATCAGAGAAATAGCTAAACATTACTAACTGCTCAAGCTGAACTAAGAAAGGGGCTACACGGGCCGTGTAACCCTACACGGGCCGTGTCCCCTGCATGCTACACGACTACTCATGGCTACATGCCCTGTGTTGACACATCACCCTACACCGGCCATGTAACCCTACACGGGCCGTGTACCCTCTATGCTACAAGACCATGTATCCCTACATGGCCTGTCACCGCCTTTGACTTCTACACGGGCCGTGTAACCCTACATGGGCCATGTACCTTATATTCTACACGACCATGTTCAACTACATGGTCTATCACCGGCTTAAAACACATGTACACAGGCCGTGTAGACCTACACGGGCCGTGTACACGACGACCTGCAACTTTCTGCCAAGAACATAACTGCTGTTTTTGACCCAATTTCACTTTAAATGCTTTCCAGAGCTTACAATTCATGTTATATCAATCTGAACCTGCTAAATATCAACTAAAAACACTATTACTAACAACTTATGATTTCACCCTTGAAATCACCTTTCTTAACTCAAAACACATAAAACCATAACAAGAACACTTACCTTGTTACTATGAATCAATTAGATGATGTTCTAACACCCTACTCCACCTGTTCTTGCTCTAGAATCACCACAAAAGAGAGAGATAGAGAGAGAGAGAGAGCTGTAGGTATGGCTGTGAATATGAAGAGTTTGACTAATACAAGGCAAACTTCTAACCATATATATATATATATATATATATATATAAACTTTCCAATAACTACTAAACAGCCCCTGGACTTATCAACTTTCAAAATGGCAACTTTAACCCCTATAGTTTTTATAAGCACCCCTAATCTTTTAAAATGCTTAGCCATAGAAACTTTTTAAACTTTGGGACGTTACAACTCTTCCCCACTTGGAACAATTTCATCCCCGAAATCTACTATACAACTAATTCTGCGTTATACCAGGCTGAATGCTTGTCTTACCTCTTCTCATCTCTGAATGCTATCGCAGCGCACTGACGATAGTCTTACGTCACATACTATCCGCTACCGTAGTAGACGGTCTGAAACATACTAGCCAAGAGACACTTATCATACCTATGACATTTATACACTTAAATGTAATCTAAACTCTTTTTGTATCTTCACTGTACCTTTACAAATTCTATCCATTCTTTACATAAACTCTTAACCCTTTCTCTCTAAAATAACCACTGACCGTCTTATATAACTGATCATCTCATCCACTAGCACATCGTATAAAAGAAAAACTGCTGATTCATCTGCTAACTACCCACAAGGGTGGAACTTCTCTGGTAATTTCAATCTGTATACTGCTTTACCTCATCGTGCGATGATCCTTTAACTTCCTATCATGGTACCATTCTTAGTAATTCATAATCCTCAATCTTGAATTCTAATAGTGATCTCCTCTTATCTGCATGTCTTTTCTATCTATTCTAGCCCGCTTGAAACTGATCACGTATCTACTGTATATACTCGGTCTGTCGTTGTACTATTTTTACACCATCCCACTTTTTCTGACTAGCTTTACCCCCAACAAACAGGGGTCTTACACGTTTTACCACCCACATCTCGTATGGTAACATACCATCACTCAAAAGGTAACTGTTTACTAACGAACTCTGCTAACGATATACAGATATCCCAAATACTTCTGAAATCATCAACACATGATTCATGTCTATCCTCTGGTATTTGTATCTTTCTCTCACTCTGTTCTTCCTCCCAAGGGTGGATCACTGAACTGAGGTATAACAGGACCTCCATATCTGACTACTATCTTTTCCAACTAAACATTTGTCACTCTTTCTGAAGAACACACTTCCTTTACTAGAACAGAATATATATATATATATATATATATATATATATATATATATATTCCTGTGAATCTTCTTACTGTTTCTTATATAACATCGAACCCTCGAGGAGTTCTATGTAATCTGACAACTAGATTACTTATATTCTTTTATTTCCATACTAACATCTTCAATAACTATAACTTTCCACATAACTTCTGGTGCTCTGCTTTTATCTCAATACGAGTTATACATATTCGATATATCTTGCTATATCACGTCTCATTCTTGACGACCATTTCTTACTAATTCTAACACTAAGCCTTTATTACACCACCACTGATTGCTTCTTTTATCTGTTTCAATTGAACTACTTTAAACTTATCGAATTTGAAACTAACTGTTTCCATTCTTGTTCTATACATATGAATCCATATAGTTTCTGTCTTTCTGCTTAAAATATCTGTAACCACATTAACTTTACTCAGGAGATTTAAAATCTCATATACACCATCTTTAAAAGCTCTGCTCACTATCACTGACACACACTTATATTCTATTATTCTAGGAAATACTTAATACTGCTATAGTCTGAATAGCTAGTACACTTAACTTCATAAGGACAATGTCGTCCTATCTTAATAATAAAAACTTTCACTATCTGTTCTATATCATGAGTTGGGAAGTTGCTTTCATATATCTTTAACTAGTAGTTAACATATACCATAACCTTCTCTCTATACAATCTAACCTCCACCAAAGGACATCACTATTAATCTCCATGCCTTCCATTTAATCTGGTAATGCTGATACTCGAGTATTACATCAATCATACTTTAACATATCACCCACTTTCTACTGATCCTCATTTCTCCTAAATTCTTTGCTCTTCCTAGTCAATGGACTTGGGGATATTGCTATCTTAGAAAAATCTAGTATAATTCATCTGTAGTACTCTACAAGCTTGTAGAAACTTCTTGCTTCTGTAGGATTCTGAGGCGATACCCACTTCACCACTGCTTTCACATTGGCTGAATCTATTTCAATTTTTTCTGGCTAATAGAGCAACTTAAGGGTTGCACTTCTTATAACTAAACTTTACACTTGGGGAATTTTACATACCAATTCTCCCTGCATAATGTGTCTAATACTCCTCTCAAATTATCACCATGTACTTCTGGAATCTTAGAGTAAATAGTTGATCATTACTAATCACAATCACTAATCTATCGTGCATAGCTCAATAAACTATACTCATTAACTCTGTAATCCATACATATTCTAAACATGTCATCTTTCTCCTTTTCCTAACTAAACTCAATATACCTCACGGTAAACTACTGGGTTGGATAAAACTTTTATCCATCAACTTTTGCACTGACTTTAACAATTGTTGTATATCTGAAATCTACTTCGGCTTCCCTCCTCATGCTAGAACCTCTCACAAAAGCTGATAACGTTTTATAATCAAATACTAGATACTTTCTTTCTTTTGCTAACAATCAAGCATACTAGCTGTTATATATTTATCTTTACTAAACACTTCTTCCCCACTTGGGGTCTAAGGCCGTACTGTTCTCTGATTACCTACTATCTGAACTTGATACTGACTCAACTAATTCATACCAATAACTGCTCAAAACTCTTTAATCATGACTGGTATAAGATCAATAGGAAACTGGCAATCATTTCTCTTATCACATGATTCTTACACCTACTATTCTCAATAGTAGTCTCATCATCTACTGCTTTTTCTTAAAAAGGAAATTATGTTATACTGTGTGAAATACTCAACTGAACATAATGTGGAATAACGACAAAGATCTACTTTAACAGAGTCAAATAATACTAGGGCAGGTGTACTATTAGCAACAAAAGGTACCTGCGAGTACACTCAGTTCCACCATTTCCATCACAGCCATAAGCTGCACTTTTACTTACTCATCCCTACCCTTGCTTAACCATAGTGGGCTAGAGGATCCACTATGCTTTTCTCTAGAGCTATCAACTTAGGACAATAAGCTCAATATGCCCAACTAGTAATAATGGTAACACCCTTAGAGCGAACTCTAACAATTTCTAGGCGCATTCCTCTGCTTCTCATACTTCCATTCATCTAAGTAAGGAACTAACCTTCCTTACTGTAGTACAAATACTGATCTCTTGCTTGACGTATTTGCTGGCTCAGCTTTTCACTTTTCCACTTATTAATCCCTATCTGATCAACTATCGCTCTTTCGTTTATACAAAACTCACCTTTTCTTTTGCTGTGTTACCGATGACTGTCACTAAACTTTTCAGATATCACTTTTAAGTATCGAAATGTGTCACTACATTTCATACCACCAGTCTCTCTGACACTTGCTCAACCACCCGGTTGCTTATACAAGGGATGTTCGTCTGTAGGGCTTTACCCATCTCTGTAGCTACTATCTCTCTTACTGTACTATTCCCATACTCTTGCAATTCCTCTGTATCTAAATTCTTTCTAGTAAAATTACCCGTAGGTCTAGCGCTTGGGATAAGAATTGCATTCTAGATCATACCTGTCTCTAGCTTCTCGAGGCCTACTTGCCTCAGACTACTATGTCTAACACATTCTAGCTCTTTCTATATCAAAACTATACTGAAGTTGCTATATAAACATACTATCACACATAATCCACAGGGTTCATCATGATCTTGCCAAGCTTCAGTATGTACCATGTGTTTATAACAATATGGGCCCTATATTATTATGAACACATTATACCATACTTATGCTTAACTTAACCAATCAGATTCCCACTTCATAAAACAATACTGGACACTTATTCACACAACTGTGCTGCTCAAGCATATACAAGATATCTCATGCTTAAACTACTAAAACAGATAATAATTAAAACTACTACTACTCGTATGCTCACCAAGGTTTACTGCCCCAGGGATAGCTCCACTTAATCTCAAAACCATGGTTTATGTTCAGACATCACACTCATGCGTGTCCTGATCCCTTAAACCTTGGCTCTGATACCAAGTTGTAACACCACTTTTTCAATTTTTAACTTAAAAACATTATCTTTACAAATTAGTACCAAAAGATACCAGAGTTTCACAAAATACTATTTTTTAACCATACACGTGCTAACATTTACAAATGTAGCGCCAAGTTTGCTTCTTGAAAACCAGGAGCTATCCCGCTGAACATGGCACTAGGGCCTCATCTTGCTGGAATTGCCACCTGCAAATATACAATACTGAAACATAAGCTAACACTTAGTGAGCATACTAACTGAACATAAATAAACCTAAACAGAACTAAAGTCTTCCCAGATGTCTTGAACCAAGCTGTAGCACCTGCAACCTGCATAAACTGTTACTGTTCTTGGTATACAACGTAGTTGTACACCCTGTCTTTGTTCTGGTACATAACTATGTACCCTGATACTGATCTTGTGCATAGCTATGCCAGCTGGTTAGCTATACACTACTACTATACAGCATATATATACATATCAAAACTATGTCTCATAGTAAGGATATCATACTGTTTATCTAAAGTATAATCGTATGCTAAACAAGCTAAAGGACTAGTATACTCACCTGGTAACTGAGAGTAAAATGCTAAACAAGTGACGTGAACTATCGAGTATCCATCCTGTATCAGAGAAATAGCTAAACATTACTAACTGCTCAAGCTGAACTGAGAAAGGGGCTACACGGGCCGTGTACCCTGCATGCTACACAACTACTCATGGCTACATGCCCTGTGTTGACACATCACCCTACACGGGCCGTGTACCCTCTATGCTACACGATCATATATCCCTACATGGCCTGTCACCGCCTTTGACTTCTACACGGGTCGTGTAACCCTACACGGGCCGTGTACCTTACATTCTACATGACCATGTTCAACTACATGGTCTATCACCGGCTTAAAGCACATGTACACGGGCCGTGTAGACCACAGCTGCTGTTCTTGATCTAATTTCACTTTAAATCCTTTCCAGAGCTTACAATTCATGTTGTATCAATCTGAAACTGCTAAATATAAACTAAAAACACTATTACTACAACAACTTATGATTTCACCCTTGAAATCACCTTTCTTAACTCAAAACACATAAAACCATAACAAGAACACTTACCTTGTTACTATGAATCAATAGATGCTGTTCTAACACCCTACTCCACCTGTTCTTTCTCTAGAATCACCACAAGAGAGAGAGAGAGAGAGAGAGAGAGCTGTAGGTGTGGCTGTGAATATGAAGAGTTTGACTAATACAAGTCAAACTTCTAACCATATGTATATATATATAAACTTTCCAATAACTACTAAACAGCCCCTGGACTTATCAACTTTCAAAATGGCAACTTCAACCCCTATAGTTTTTATAAGCACCCCTAATCTTTTAAAATGCTTAGCCATAACAACTTTTTAAACTTTGGGGCGTTACAGTTTAAGGGTCATGATGATTTATAATAGGTCACATGAACTTGTAACGAGCCATAATGAGTTATACGGGACTTATTTTAGTTGTTTGGTTATTCAATAGTTTACTTTGTTAGTTTATGGGTCATGATGAGTTATAATGGATCACATGAATTTGTAACGAGTCATGATGAGTTATATGGGGCTTATTTTAGTTGTTTGGTTATTCAGTGGTTTACTTTGTTAGTTTATGGGTCATGACGAGTTATAATGGGTCACATGAACTTGAAACAGGTCATTATGGTTATTCGGGGCTTATTTTAGTTATTTGGTTATTCAATGGTTTGCTTTGTTAGTTTATAGGTCATGATGAGTTATAATGATTTATATTAACTTGTAACGTGTCATGATGAGTTTGTTACTATGCAAATTTGTAACATCCAAAAACCCGGCCTAGTAGTAGGCGGGCTAATGGTAAATTGAAATGTGTTTAGTTATGCATGTTTAAATATTTTTTACGTGATTAAACGAGTATTTGATATCGTTTGTATTTATGATTAAATAAGATTTAGTTTGGTACGAGAGTTATAGAATATACCTTGATCGTATGTTAAGTTAATTGGTTAAGAAAGACAAATTGTTGGGAAGTACTTAGAGAAGATAAATGGTACTATATTAGTTGGATAACTAAATGAGTGTGTATAGAAATATATAAATATGCTAGAGGTGATAAAATGGCATCATGTATGTATGTATGTATGTTAGTATGTATGCATGTGGGTATGTGAGTTTGAATAAGGTGGCACCACCTAGGAATTGTTGAATTGGAAGAAACACGTGTAGGTGTATGTGGATATATACTTAAAATGTTAATTAATTAAAAAGAAGAAAGAAAGTCAAGTGTATATGTGTGTGTTTCACTTGGAAGAAGAAGAACAAAGAAAAGAACAAAACTTGGAATTTCAAAGTAGAGATTTTGTGGTTGTTAATTCAAAATAAAGGTTAGTTTGTGTTTATATCATGCTACAGATGGTTTTGATGTGTTTATTTGATTGATTACATGGCTAAATAGAATTTCACCATTGTTGGGTTTTAAAGAAGATGGATGAAATGGGTTTTGATGAATTTGTTGTTATGTATGATTAAAAAGGTATTTATGATGCTTTATATGCATGTTATATGAGATATATGGGTTTAACTTGAAGAAACTTGGTGTTTTGAAACATTTATAATATATTTTGTGGTTGGAAATCCGACAGAAGAAAGTTGATAATCTGCAAGAATGAAGGTCGCGACGCGACGAGTGGCGGATTCTCAAAATCCGGGAATTGAAATCCGATAATGAGAAATCCGATCTTGGGAATCCGAGTGTATGTAAATCCGACAACCAAATCTGATACTCAAATCCGGTGCCCAAATCCGATTGTTGAAACCCGGAATTCAAAATCCGACAGTGTCGCGGCGTGACACATGGGTTGGTCGCGACGCGACAGGGCCTGTTTCAGAAGTGTTGCTTGTTTTGTTTGTGTTTCGTTTGGGATAAGTTGGATTATCAATTGTATGATTATATTGAGCCATTTTCATGAATGTAAGATATAAATATATGTGGAAAGATATATTTATATGTTCGAGACTGATTCGGTTGATGCTGTATTTTCAGGCAAACCACACGGTGATATTAGACTACTGAGCACGCGTGAATCGAGGACTAATGTGAGTGGAAGTTTACTCACGGGTGGTTTTGGTGGTAACGTTATGAATTGATTGATTGAAGGAATGTTTGAATGCAACGATTGCTTGTTGATTCGAATATGAGATTATTGACTGATAAGTTCGTTATGCGGAGATAGATTGATTGTTATGCCATGATAGAGTGTTAAGTCTGCTATTTGCTAAACGAGAATTATATGTTCATATATGTTATATGTGATAGAATTTTGATTGTGCTTGTAACTGGAAGTGTAACTGGATTGTTTGAGAACCGACTTCTGTGTAACGGGTCGGTAGAGAACAGCTTCTGTGTAAGGGCTGATTGGGGTCAGCTGCTGTTGCAAGAGCTGGGCTCGCCTGTGGTTGGTTGAGTAGTGGTAGTCCTCCTGATGCATGCGTTGTATCAGAGGGGAATTTCACTGTGCCAATCGGCAGGGAGCTATCGGTAAACCTTTGCTTTGGCCGGCACTGGTTGTAGGTTCGGCAGAACCGCCAGTCCTCGGGATTGAAGAGATTGTTGAACTGACGGATTGATTGAGGATTTATGTTCAGAGGTTCATTGGTGAACTGAGTTTGTTTGTTAGCTTGTTTGTTGCTTTCATTCACTTAGCTTTGTGCTAATCCCCCACTGTTGATTGCTTTTTGCAGGATTATGTGAGTAGCTGTTTAGCTTGTTTGTGGAAAGGGGAATTTGACCAATACTCTGATATTGTGTTTTGAGAAGAGATGAGCCACGTTTTATAAATCTTTTGTAACACAAACGAATGTTGTAATTTGTAAAAGTACTTTGTACTTTGTGGATGTTTATGTCAAATGAAATTAAGTATATGCTTCCGCAGCGTTTTAAAAAAAATGGCTTGAGAATTTACGGTGTTACAAAATTGATGCCTTGGTTTATTATTTTAACTTATAAGTTACTAAAGTATATATTTAATAATTTTCAGCCCAATCAACTTGATGTCATGCTTCGTAACCCGGCATTTAGAGCAGCAATGGAATCGGCAATGACAAACATGATTCAATCGTTTTCAACCCAAAACGCTAATGTGGATAATGAAGAGAGCGGGGATGAAGATAGTGACGAGTAGTTATGTATTATGCTTTGTGTGTTAACAAACAACTTAACTAAAACATATATATGTATATATTAAGAATTTTGTAATAACTTATGTGGTTCTATATAAATATTAGTTTTTCTGCATTTATGGTGTATTAAATTATAAGCAAAATAGGTTATAATTATTTTTTTACTGAATTAATAAAAAAATGGAAAAGAACAATAACAACGACAATTAGCAATATTAGCGACAATTAAGCATTAATGACAAGGCAATAGCATCAACCCAATAGCAGCGACACGTCGCTGCTAAAAGCTTTTGCAGCGACATTTCAGGGTATTAGTAGCGAGTAAAGCTCGATTTTTTTGTAGTGCATCGCTTGTTCTTGGGATTCCTTTTAGGTGATACTACCTTTTTATGCTTGTTATTTCTGTTACAATGGCATGATCACAAAATTAGAACCAAAAACTTGCAGTAAAAGATTTTCCATTTAAATCCATGTAATAGAAGGAGCTTTTGTGCTACATGAACTGGTTTTAGTGACAAGAAATAGCCATTTTACTCCTTTGTGCTCAATAAGAAATGTGTGTTTGATAACTCTTTTAGATGTAATTTCCAGATGATGATAACTTTAAGTTTGTGAAGTACTTGTGTTTGTGTGTGTATAATATTGAATTACAAGTTAAACATTAACACTAAATCAAAATGTAAATTAAATATTAAATATTATTATGATATTTAGGAACTTAATTACTAGATATAAATAAAAATAATTTTAAATAATAAATATTGACATATAATTATATGTAATAGATATTACATATCAACTTGAAATATCAAATAATAATTAATAAATATTAAATAGAGTTAATTACAAAAATGTCCTGCGGTTGTTACTGATTTTCACTTTTAATTCTTTAACTTTAAAAATTACGAAAATAGTCACTGAGGTTGTCGTTTTGTATCACTTTTGGTCTTTTAAGCTAACTAATGTTAACTTTGAACGTTAACTTAAAAGACCAAAAGTGAAACAAAATGACAAACACAGTGACCATTTTCGTAATTTTTAAAGTTAAAGAATTAAATATTATATTTCATTATTGGATTAACTTTATTAAATATTATATTAAAATATTTCAGTATTGGATTTCCTTTCTGTTTACTTGTTGTTTAGTACTGTGTTCCTGAGTTTTAATTTGAAAAAAAAAAGATTTGAAAGAAAATAAAAAAAAACTTGTGTTCTAAAGATATTTTAAGAAAAGAAGGAAAGGATTTTAAAGAAAAGTTCCATTAATTTTCTCAACTAAACTTTCTTCTTAAAAGTGAGAAGAGTTTGAATGAAAGAAAAACATTTATAACTTTTCGTAAGTGACTAAATTACCGTTAATCACAATAAATAATTCTAAAAAGTAAGGTTATTACCGTAAAATGACTATTTTTCTTTCCTTCCTCTCCATTTCGGGAACACAAACCCATGTCTTCAATTTTTCTCCAATTTCATTTATTTTCTTTTCAACTTGGGAACACGAACAGTCAAAATAACTATCCTTTCTTTTTTCTTTTTATCTTCCGTTAATTTTTTTTCTTTTCTTACTGTATCTCGGGAACACAAGCTAGGCCGTGTCTCCATCACTCCATCTATCAGCATAACTTGGATATGGATATGGTACGTACCCACTAGTATAAAAAAACAAAGGGATGAAAGAAATGGACCTGATGATCACTGAACAAGTGCTATATGTCTACGTTATGCAAACTGCTTCTATAAAATCCTATAATGTCTTTAGCAATACAAAACCATCTCACTCCCTTTATTTGCTTGACTCCACATCTTACTTTCTACAATTTTCATGGGAAATTCTATTAACTTGTTCTTCCTAGTTGTGCTCGCGGCTTATTTATCGACATTTTCAGCATCTAACGAGTTCGTTAACATTCTACGGGTCAGTTCTAGCTCGTCATTGTTTCCGAAAAACTTCTTATTCGGAACCGCATCATCTTCTTATCAGGTTTAGCTACCATCTTGCATCTTTAACACATTCCTTTATGGTTATATATACTTTCAATTTGACAAATTTGAACCATTTTATGTAGTATGAAGGAGCTTACCTTGCTGACGGGAAAGGTCTCAACAATTGGGATGTTTTTTCACATAAGCCTGGTAAAACTTATTTGACTATTTATTTATCATTTTTTTAATGCCTTCACTACAAGAAAAAACAACATTTGTGACGACAATAGTCGCCGCTAATAACCTGGTTCTCGTCGCAATGCTTTTTCAGGCAATCAATTACATGCTTTTTACTTTTTTAGGCAATATTGCTGATGGTTCTAATGGAGATATTGCTGTAGATCATTACCACTTGTATCTTGTAAGTGCACTACCCTCATTGCTTCATGTGTTGACATTTTATTTCATGAATACAACAGAAATTCTGTCTTCTTAATGTGTGATGTGTATTTTTAATGATTTTTTCTCGAGTTAAAATCCTCTCATATTTGGGTCGAATATGACTTATCATATTCTCTCACAAACATTAGAGTGGATCCCTTATTTTAGTCAAAAATAGGTCCCCTTTAGAGTCCACTCTCATGCTTTTGTGTTTTCTCACACATTAGAGGATTCTAACCTTTTTTTTTTCTCGTATTAAAGGATAGATAATGGAGAATCCTTCTTTTTTTTAATTGGTATATAAGTATATATAATCTGTGGTCTGTGTAAGAGGGAGTTATTCTTTTTCTTCCATGAAAGTGCATTTTAGAACATTATCAGAGCATCTTTTGTAGTCTAGTTTTGTCTGGAGATCTTTCATGCTTTTATTATACGCTATAGGTGCTACGGGTCAAAATGGGTAGGGTTAGGTTGACTCAAAATACCGTTGTTCGAAAATTTACATCGATAAAAATAGTTAGTTTGTTAAATATAATTATGAAAATTTTATGTTACATAAAAAATAATCTAGTTTTTGAATGAAATGAATTTTCGCCGGTTTTTGAATTTTCGCCGGTTTTCAAAATTTTCTTATGTCGAGGATAAAATCCAATCATAAATAAATCAATTAATAATTGGGTTAAAGTTACCTCCTATACTACAAGTATTAGGAGGCAACACATTAGGTTCAATCTGACCATTATCTCGTGAATTTTGATTAGTAAAAAGAAATCTTGGTATTTAGCTTTATATAAAAAAATTTAATATTTTATATAGATAGAGTGGTGTTCAAACGAGAACTGTTTTTCGTACGAGAACCAATCTTACCTCTTGATTAAAATTAATCAATGGCTAAGATTTTTTGACGGCTCAGTAATACTTCATTAATAACTTATTAATGACACATTAATGAGGATTATTTCTGGAAAATCAAGTCTCATAAATTAATTACGGCTCACCCGGACGCAATTCACGAATGGGTTAATATATAAATTACTAAAATACCCCTATTAATGAGTCATTAATGGCGTTAAAAACAGTTGTCGTGGTTCTCGTACGAAAAGCATTTAAGTGTTTTGCTTAAACTCTTAAATTTTAAGTGTTTTTAAATTACTAAATTACCCTTCATATAAACTAAATTGAGTAAATAGTTAATAAGATTCTTATATTCCAATTTAATAACTAAACTTAACATATTTAAGAAAATAAAAGTCAATACATTTTTTCTGAAAGTCAAAGCCAATACAAATTAACTTAATTAATAAAAAAATATTTTCATAACTTTTTTTTTTCAATTACGAAGAACAAAAAAGTAAAGGAAATGAAAAAATATAAAGAAAATAGACATGTCACTAAACGAAAATTATTCGCTGTCACCGTATTACATGAAATACCATACTCCCTATGTCTTGAAAACGGACATGTTAACGAGTAGAAATTATTCGTTACCGCCGCATTGCGCAGGTATCATGCTAGTGTGTGTGTGTGTGTGTGTATATATATATATATATGGTGAGGATCCAATACAAACAGTTTAAAAATAGAAACACTAGGAACATTGCATCTTGTCTATATAGAGGAGGGTTCATTTGAGAACTGTTTTTATTGCGAGAGCCATGAGAACCAATCTTAGCTGTCCAATTCCCCTCCTTCAATTGAATTGCACACCCATGAATTCCTTAAATGCACCTTGCCATATTCCCTCACGTTCTTCATCCATGAAATTCAATTACCAAGTGGATGACTAAGATTGCTTCTCACGGTTCTCGCAATAAAAACGGTTCTCAAATGAACCTTCCCCTATATATATATATATATATATTATATATATAGGGTGAGGTTATACATAGAACTTTGCTTATTCATAGAACCTAAAAAACAAACATGGTGATGACACGTGACATTAAGAGTAAGGATAAAACTAGAAAAAGAATTACAAATTAATACATAGCCCCTCTCCCTCATTCAACCTCCAAACTTTTATTTTTTTAAGAAAAATCCTACTAAACATCCAAATGATCATAACATATTCACGTTTAAGAATTTTAGCAAAAAAAAAAGTATACCATTAGATTTAGTTTTTTATCCTCTTTAATTCAAGACCAGGATTGAAATATTTTCTAATTTTTTTTACGAAAATGCAAATTGTTTGACGAAATTGCAAATTATTTGACGAAAATGCAAATGCTGCCGAAAATGAAAAAAAAGAACATATAACAAAAATACAAATCGTTTGACAAAGATGTAAAATGCAACTGACATAAAAGAAGATAACAAAAATATAAATAACCAAAAATGCAAATAATATTGAGTCATTAACATGCAAATAACCCATTGATTTGCATTTTGGTTATCATTTTGCATTTTCGGGAGGTGGAGCCAGAAAGAGGAATTCCATATTTGCCCCCAATTATGCAATTACCTTATATAATTTTCATATAATCTATAAAATTGTCACCTTCAAATCTAAACCACTAATTTAGATGATCTAATGGTCCAGATTTGTTCTTTAGCTTCTATGATTAAAACTAGATTCTATATTGATCATATATATATATATATATATATATATATGAGAGGGTTCAAACGAGAACTGTTTTTCATACGAGAACCGCCAGAACCAATCTTGACCGTTCATTTTGAATAAAGGAATCCATTGATGAAGAGCGTGGGAAGATTGAGTATGACATGGTACATGTAAAAAATTTATAGGTGAATAATCTAATTGAAGGAGGAAGAATTGAACGCTAAGATTCGTTTGAAATTTTTGCCTATATATTCAAACGAATCAATTATGTGGTCCCTGTTTATACTTTGAAGCGCTAGAAAGTCTCCTTTCCATCGCTATAAAGCTTTTTAGAAAAATGATTGAAACTATTTGTTTTTGACATTGTTAATGTAGTGGGTGTCATTTTCTCCTAAAATTGTAATAACTCCAAATGTTGATAACGAGTGTGGCTAATCCGCGCCAAGTCGCGGGTTTTTTATTCGTTGCTTATTATATACACAAATTCTTCTATTAAAAAATTATTAATAAAAATTAATAATTAAGTGATTTTTTTAAGGGTAATTACATGAAAATGCAATTAACTTTGTTTTGTATATAAATATTTTTTTATGTGTCTGCTGTTTAGTTACTATTGTATATATAACAAGTTACATACAATATGAGAGTTATGAAAGTTGGTTATATTATTTTTAAGAAATTTAAGAAAATAAAGTTGATTGTATATAATGATAAATAAGATAAAGTTAATTGTGTTTTAATGTAATTTATCTTTTTTAATTAACTCTTATAGTTTGTCATTAATTATTTCAAAATGATACTTATTTAAACCGTTAATATAGTTATATAAAATTGCTAACATTAATATCTTTCTTATTTGTAATTAAGGATACGCTACATTTGCTATATTACCTATAAAGTCTTTTGGAATTATTTTGTAGTTTATATATGATTATATGTTATCAAATTAACTATTAATGAATATATACTAATAAATAAATGATTACGATACTATAAGTTATTGAATAATGAGAAAAAAAACAGTCACTAACTTATTAATAACGTAAAAATAGAATTTTGTAATGATTATAAAAGAAAATAAATAACAATAGTAAAAAATAAAATATATAGTCAGATAAATATTTTATTTTTCTAATCACGAAAAGAATCATAGGTATTTTAAATTAAGCAATAAGAAACAATTTAAAGATTAATACTTAGAATCTTAATTTTCTTATCCTGAAACTATTATAAAATTATTTCATAAAAAAATATTTACTCTAATTGAAAAAGAAAAGAAAAATCATATAAAACATATACATATATTTGCTTTGCAAATGAAAAACATATATAAATATAATGTAAAAAACTAAATCGCATAAATATTGATACATTGAAATACTGAAATTGGTCCGAAGGGACTAAACCAGTAAAATATACGGCCCAAAGATGAATTCCGTAATTATAACCAAACCAAAAGGATTAAAAGTGTAAATTACGTCAAAAGTTATCTAATTTTCTTTTATTGTATGCTATTATATTCAAGAAAAGGTGTACGTATGCTCTGTTGTTTAAAAACAAAATTTGGAAAAAAGATTTTATGAGCTAATAACTTGTCTCTATGATCATCATACAGGAAGATCTTGAGCTTATGGAATACATCGGGATAAGTACTTTTCGTTTCTCCATATCATGGGCTAGAATTTTACCTAGTAAGTTACTAATGGTCTCTCAGCATTTTCTTTTGACATAAACATCGAAAAACCATAAAAATAAAAAATAAAAGTCATACTTTGTAGCGTAGCGGTATCTGGTGCTGTGAAGTGGTTCCTCCTCCCAAAAGGTTGTTGGTTCAAGTCCCGTTATGAACAATTGAGTAGATTTAGTGGATGTGTAAGGTGGCTCATTGTCCTCCTTGAGGTTATGGGTTTGATCCTTACCTTAGGTAATTAAAAACATTTGAGGTGACATATTCCCCTGCCGTAAATGTTTGGTGGAACCAGTAAGGGGAGACCTTGATAAAACGGTCTCGGGTTTAATTCTGACGCCTTACTCGGACAGCCAAGACAGATAATCATTACCTATAGGCCGCCCTTGGGGAATGGTCGGTTCGAATTTATAGGATTCCTGGCGCGGGATAGGCTGGGCGTAAATCTTTTAATGAGATTTAGTGGATGTGTGTTTTCCGTTTAAAAAATGTAATGACATTTTCATTTAAATCTGTTTTACTCATTGTTTTTCTTTTATTTGATTAGAGGGAAGGTTTGGAAATGTTAACATGGCTGGAATAAAGCACTATGACAACCTCATCAATGCACTTATAGGAAAAGGTTTGAATAAAGAGTCAATTTATGATCATGTTTGACCACTCCAATTTAATTTCAAATTTATTAAAAAAATGATATATTTTTTTACTTTTTATTTTTGTTTTATCCTTTTACTTAACATAAGATAATATGTGGAATTTAATAATTCTCTTTTCTTACCTCCTCTATTGATTTTGACACTAATGTTGATCTTGTAAGTATGAGAAAAAAGTACAAAAATATGTCACCTCTCAATTTATTATGATATAAATCCAGTTGTATTTAAATTTCTTTTTTAAGGAATTCAACCGTTTGTATCATTGGCTCATTACGATATACCTCAAGAACTTGAAGATAGATATGGTGGTTGGCTAAGTCCACAAGTTCGGTAAGTAATGGTTATCAAAACTGTACAAGTAAAAATAATATTCTAGCCTTTTCTTTTATTAGAAAATTACATTTTTATTGTTCATTTGATACAAGAATTTGTGAGTAATTAATACATTAAAGGGTGATTATAAAAACTAAGGTTTACTTCTCTAGAATGTATTCAACTATACCTCAAATGTTAATGTGTATATCAATCTTCTAAAAATGTTATTGTGTGTATCAAACTTTTAAAAAAAATATGTTATTGTTTGTATTAAACTTCATATTGTATGTACTAAGTTTATACTTTTTTTGCTTTTTCATATAATCAAAAAACGTATAATAACAACAAATTAAAAGTTCAGTACACATTATAACATTTTTAAAAAATGGATACACATATTAACATTTAGGGTATAGTTTAATATATTTGAAAAAATAATAGACTGGTATTTTTATAAGTTTTAAATTTACTTACTTTGCCAGGGTTAAAACCCTTTCGTGTTGTGGTCAAACATGAAACTTCATATTCTCTTACAAATATGAGATTGAGACATAAAAAGTGACTCATTCCTAACTTAAAATAAGGGACCCACTCTCATGTTTATAAGAGAACTTGACAAGTCATATTTGCCACAACATGAGAAACTATTAACCCATTTTACCCGTTGAAAAATAACACCGGTTTAACTTGTTAGAGATAAAACTCAAATCGGTCGACACTAATTTGCTATAATTAATCTTCTCTCATACTCACTTTTCCCCTCTAGGGTTTCTTTGATCACTTTTGGCAATGAATAGTAACCTATTTTTGGGGTGTTTTCAGGCAAGATTTTGCATACTATGCATCTATATGTTTTAAATACTATGGGGATCGAGTGAAATATTGGGTCACTTTTAATGAGCCGAATGTTGTAGCCATTCGTGGCTATAGATCAGGGATTTACCCACCAACTCGGTGTTCTGCTTCCTTTGGTAATTGTAGCTCTGGAAATTCCGAAAAAGAACCGTTTATCGCTGCTCACAATATGATTTTATCCCATATTGCAGCTGTTAACATCTATCGGACAAAATATCAGGTACTTCATAAACCACAAGCAACCCTGATAAGGTTGTTCTAAAATTATTTTTGTTGTTATTATTAGTTAAATATATTATTACTATTACCGGTGCTAGTAGGTTTTATTATTATTTTGGTCAAACATGACCCGTCATGTTCTCTCACATACATGAGAGTGAGTCTCTTATTTTAAGTCAGTAATGGGTCCCTTTGTAGGTCGCACTCTCATGATTATGAGATAATATGAGAGTATCTTAACCCACTTTTAGATGCTCGATTTTTGCTAGGGATGTCATAATGGGTATTTTGCGAAGTGGGTCAAAAGTTAACTAGTACGTTATATGTTTGTCTTGGGTCAGATTGGGTTGACATGAAACAGTTCTATGCCATTTTTGAATTTTGTTAGCGAGTCAAAATGATTACATAAAAAATCACAGATCTAGAATTCGAGTTGACTCAACAACGTGGGGATTTCGATCAGCACACACTGATACAAAGGATACATTTGAGAAACAAGAGAAGTATGTAGAGACACTGATGGTGGAGTTGGAGAAGTGACATGCTGAGATAACGAAGATACTATTGTTTCAATGGAAACCCATCGAGCCGCTGCCGATGATGGCAAATTTGCCGCCACTCGTGACCAACATAACACAACCGCTGATCCATATGGGAGCCATGGTTTTCGGTGATGTTGGTTTTCCGATTATGACAATTGAGGAATAAAGCAACGTAGCTCGAGGGGTTCTTGACGATGGGAAAATAACCGATGTGGATGATTTGTTGCCTGAAAACAAACCAGATGCAGTCTCTAGTGCAAGCTTAGGATGCAAAATATGAAGGAATCATGTGCATGCTACCATACCCATAAGCAACGGAAGCAAAGGTTTGAAAAACAATTTTTCGGGTATATAAAACCACATGCAAACCATTCCTTTAGAGGATCTTGACTACAAAGGAAAATAACAACAAAAAGAGCATAAACAAAAGGCCAATGTTCAACCCTTGATGTCTCTGGTGGTAGTGAGCAAGAGGATGTGGATGTTGAACTCAAGACCAAGCTCCTCTAGTGGTGTTCACCCCAAGTTTACAAGATTCCACTTTGCTATAGCCCAAAACTCGATCTTCCTTGATGTCAAAGTACTAGAACAACAATATGTTCTTGAGACCTTCACACTAACAACACCAACCTTGATCTTTTATGAGCTTAAGAGTGTTTTAGTGCACTTGAAATGAGTAAGTGGCAAAAGGTCCTAACACAAGAGAGAAGTGGCACTTTTATAGACCACATGGAAGCTCTAGAGGCTCTAGGGTCTGGCCCAGCCTCATGCCATGCCCCGATTGGACCAACAAAAATGGTCCAATAGAATTAAAGTGTCACTTAGACTTTTGTCTTCACGGGCTGTCACGGACCGTGAAGCACTAGTGAAGACTCGCCCCCACAACTTCTTGTCCGGGTCATGAAGCCTCGTGAAAGGTTTCACGTCACAACCTCTTCACAACCCGTGAGGGCCCGTGAAGGTCGTTAGAAACCCTAATTTCATGATCTCTCTCTTTTGGTGTATGCTGTCGGAATTTACCGTTGGTGTGTGACCCAATAGGCCCATGCATCATCAATAGTGATGTCAGTATACGTGTATCAGTGGGTAGACACCTACACAATAATTTTCACGTTGGGCTTCCGAAGAATTCAAATGTTTATCACGTTAGGCCTCAAGTTGAATTATACAGGTTTGACATGAAACTACAAAATGGGCGTTATTTTATGGTTGGATTGGATGACCAAGTGTCAATCGTTATTATAAAAAATTCTTGTTAAAAATCACTCCTAGACCGATTACTCATTACACCCTTGTCGATTGCTAGACTATCGTCTTCTACAACATTGCACCTAGGTCGTTTGACTATGTTTTTTCTTAATATGATCATTGTACTTGTACTTAAATTTAAGGTGATAACTGAACTTAACTACATATTTAATCAGCTGCTGTAAGCAGCTGCTTGATACTAACCGGTTTCATCAACCACTTTATAATTCCTTTTCTTTATTTCATTTTTTATAATTATTCTTATAAACTCATTGAACTTTTTTTTTCATGTTTGCCATTTTTACAATCAACCTAACAAGTAATAACACTCATTAATTTTTAATGTCTATTAATTTTATCAGGATAGATAGTTTTTCAACATTGTTGACCATCAATTAATTAACACCAGCAAAAAGCCTCTAAATATGAGAAGTTCACAAAATAGGTAGTTTGGAATGGATCTGCAAAAACACACACACAGTCACACACACACACAAAACAAATTCAGATGCTACACTTAACTATACACACACTAACAAAATAAGGTATTAGGCTAGAGTGAGAATGATGGAGAGAGATAATGCTTTAAATATATACAGTCTTGATTTTTTAGTCACCAGTTTTTTATTTGTTGTACTTGTATAATGCTTTAACTAACGCTTTAACTCATTTATAAGTATTGAAATTTCCATCTTAAAAATTTAGCCAATATTGAGTTTCAGGGGAAACAAAAAGGCAGTATTGGAATTGTTATAAATACTGTATGGTATGAACCAATCAGCAACTCTTCACAAGACATACTAGCTGCTCAAAGAGCTCAGTCTTTTTATATGAACTGGTGAGGTCAAGATCATAATTTTGCATCATTTATTTATTTACTAATTTACTGACTCCATTTTTGTTAGTAGTGTAGGTTCTTAGACCCAATTATATTCAGAAAATATCCTCAAGAAATGAGCGATATTTTAGGAAATTTACTTCCTGAAATACCCTGCGATTATTTGGAGATGATGAAGGATGAAATATTTTTAGATTTCATTGGCATTAATCATTATACAAGTTTCTATGCAAAAGACTGTTTACATTCAATATGTGAACAAGGACCTGGTGTTTCTAAGACCGAGGGATATTATCTCAGAACTGCACTTAAGCATAATGTTCCCATAGGAGAATCTGTATGAATCTGTAACTTTAACCTCCCCCTCCCCCCCCCCCCCCCCACCCTACCCCACACCACCCCCTCACACACATACACACATGCACACAAGGAAGAAAACTCTTCTATATTGATTTAAGTGTTTTTAACCATGCACAAGTAGGTTGTTATACTTTTTTACCAATGAAGTTAAGTAAGTTTTCGAAAGTTTTACCAATGAAGAAAACTCTTGTGAAAGATTCCCCTACATCAGCAGCCATCGATCTCCGCCGTTTTACCAATTAATGAAGTTAAATTTTTCGAAAGTTTTATGGTGAAATCAAAGTTTATTTTTTAATGCACTGAATCCTTTTGGAAAGAGATAATAATGCGATTTTCTTGGGACCCATTTTACCAGTTGATAGTATGAATTATATATTTTGTGGGTAATGCAGACTGCAGTAGATTGGCTTTATGTTTATCCCGAAGGAATGGAGAAAATAGTGACTTATCTCAAGAACAGATACAATAACACACCAATGTTCATCACAGAGAATGGTTAGTTACAAAAAAGATGTAACAACTACCAAGAGGTGGGACCCATATCAACCCTATTAGTAACGTTGATAATTTGGATTGAGTTCGAGTTATCAGGTTTGTATCGTTTGTAGTTGTGTCAGTTTCGTGTCAACCCATTTATTTTTATGTCAAGTTCAGGTTGTATCATTTTTTTTCGTGTCGGGTTCGGGTCGGGTTTCGTATCGACCCATTTCACTAAAATGTATTTGGAATTTATTTTTTTCAATTTTCATATACGCTTTTCCTTTTAATTTTTCTAATTCCTTATTTGGTTCGATATGAATTTCGAGTATGAATTTCGTTTAGATTTTAACTTTAAAATTCAATATTGTTTGCTTCAAGTTGATTCGAATTTTGACTTTATCTTTTGATTCAATTTATATAGATGAATATACTAAACAGTATAATCTACTACGCTTCTACCAAATACTAATAAGTAATATTACTAAACAACTGAAATAAAAATAAAATAATACATCATTAAATACAGTTACAAAGTCAATCCAAAATACTATAGTACTACATAACAATTAGTCAAATATTAAAGTACCAAAACCATATATTCAAAATAACAAATATCAAAATAATGTAATATTATTTTAGCTTTAATTCTTTTATTGTTTATTTAAGTTTTTAACTTTTAATGTTTTGTATTTTTGTTTGTCGGGTTATATTACATTAAATGTCACTCTCTCATTTGAATTCATAATCTCCTTTTTAAAATTTAAATTTTAAATATTAAAGAAAATTTTATGATTTTAGAATTTTACCCTTATACAGGTCAATTTCAGGTTGACCATAACCTGACCCGTTTATTTTCGTGTCAACAGGGGCGGACCTAGGAATTTTTTGACTGGTGACACCATATAATGACAAAAAAAAATTAATTAAAATTGAGAGTGTTGTTCGGATTTTTTTCGGGATTTCAGTTAATTGAGTCGGATTAACGAGGTATCAGATGTTGCTTTGGTATTTTAGGGCCAAAATTTAAAGCAAAACACAATTTATACGAATCCTTGTTAATTAAGTTATTATTTTTAAAGTAAACTAAAGTATTTTAAAAGTATAAATCAAATATTTAATTATATATTATCATTTAAAAACAATCATTTTTCTTTATATTTTGGTGGTATCAAAAAATCACCGGCGGTACTCCAAAATTTGATTGGTGACATTGGCTCAAAAATGTTGAAAATTTTCACCCCGTCTGCAAAATTGACCGGTAGCCCGTGCCACCACAAGAATACTAGTAGGTCTGCTCTCTGCGTGTCAATATGCCTTTGACCCATTTCGGGTCCATATTAGTTTTTTCTTGTTCGGTTCAGATCGTATTTCGTGTACAGTAAAAAATTATCAGCCTTACCTTTTAGTGCCAAGTGGGTCCCAATTTTATTTTTCGTTTGGGTTATAAAATGTTTGATTTTTGTAGGGTTTGGTGTGATGAATAGCCGTGATACAAGTTCGTTTGGGTTATAAAATGTTTGATTTTTGTAGGGTATGGTGTGATGAATGGCCGTGATACAAGCATTGATAGCTTCCTCAATGATTATAAAAGAGTAGAATATATGAAGAGTTACTTGGATGCCCTTGTCGCTGCAATAAGGTATCTAATTTCAGCTCGTTAACTTATGAATGATTTTGGTAATGTTGTAGTTGAAACAAATGAAAATTAGAATAAAGTTTTAGGACGGGCCGAACAGGACAAAGTGAATTACGGATGAAATAGGAAAGAAAAATGATATATTCTTATAATATTTATTCTAATTTTATCATTCTATTTATCACAAGAGGATATGTAAAATATACTAATTCTTTTTTCTGATCTTCTATAATACAAAGCTTTTAAAAAAAAGAAGTTTTTTCAAGAAACTGAAATTTTTCTGCTTTACTCTTTTTCCTGTAGAACTAATGGGAAAATTTATAATTATGTTTTTTCTGAGTTTTCTTGGAAATATGTTTTGGAAATTTTTTTGATGAAATTTTTTATGTGAACACAGTTTTCATGATGGTTATTGTACCAATTGACATGGAAAATTCATTTAGAACTTAAAAAAATTTCATTATGATGCAATTTTGTTCTTATTTATTTCAGAAAAGGAGCAAATGTTAGAGGTTACATTGCTTGGTCTTTGCTTGATAACTTTGAATGGCTTTCTGGATACACAATTAGATTTGGTCTTTACCATGTTGAATATTCAACACTTAAGAGGACACCAAGATTATCAGCAAAATGGTACAAAAGTTACATTTCAAATGCTACAAGTTTTGAAGAAGAAAATCTTATCACATGATGAAAATAAGAGTTTGTTTGGTATGAATATCTGAAATCAGTATATGTTCTAGTACTTATAATCAATCAAAGTCACTAGTATGTTTGGTATATGTGTATCAACCCATAAATGAGAAACTAGTGAGCATTTGAGAACTAAGTTCTCTAGTTGCATAGTTTGTGTGTGTTAAATGAGTTATATTAGGGTATGGGTTGTATTTATACATAATGGGTTTATTATTAAGAATACTGAATAAATAATTTGTGTTTAAATTTTTTCAAAAAGAATTTATGTAAAATGTGTTAAACATGTTCACTAAAATATATTAATGAAATAGTGTGTTAGCAAATAAATTTATTTTATAATCAAAGTCTATTTAAATGATTAAACATTAAAATAACTAAATAATTCTTATTTAAATGGTCTATAAGTTTAACAAAACAAGTCTCTACTAATATACGATGGAATGATGTTGATTAGCGCTGTGGTTAGTCCTCCATGCGGTGCTCAACGTGGCTAGTCCTCCATGTGGTGCTCATTATTCTCAATCACACCATTGTACTCTAAAGACCCAATTTTTTTTTTATAAAACACCTTACTTCAATTGAAAGTACTTCAAAAGGCTTTACAATCACATATATGTAAATATGAGTTTATTTAACAAACATTTGAGAATAATTAACAAAATGAGGATCATTGTTCTTCAAAAGTAACAGCAGAAGCGGGAATCATCATTCTTTTGCTGGAGCCTTCCCCGATCTTTACACGAAAAGGGCACAATCAACACCGGTAAGTTAGTGAGTACACCACCTTTTAATAATAACATTAATTCAATACTCTAATATATCAATAAAAGAATAAACTATTATTTTATTTCACCTATTAGCATACAAGATCTCTACTGCCACACAGGCATTCATAGCTACTCATAGAGATGTAAACAAGCCGAGCTGAGCTAGACACTTATCGAGCCGGACTCGTTTAGGCTTTTTAAGGCTTGAGCTCGAGCTCGGCTCGTTTAATGCTTATGAAGCTCGGGCTCGGCTCGTTTAGGCTCGTTTAAGCCAGACTCGTTTAGGCTCGGGTATTATTTTGATATTTTTATTAAAATGATATATATAATTATAAAAATTAAACATATAAAATATAAAGAGTTAATTACATTTTTGGTTCCAGTGGTTTACACGAAATTACAAATTTAGTCCTTGTACTTCAAAAACTACGACATTGATCCCTAGGGTTTATATTTCGTTTCATTGTTAGTCCATTGACACTTGAAAAGACAAAATTATCCTCACGTTTTCTTTAATTTATTCATTTTCTAATTCTAAAATTGTTTATTTTTATTGATAAAAAATCTGATATTTAATAAATAATAAATAATTGTTATTAAATTTAAAAACTAAATATAATATCTCTCCCCAAACCATCTCTTCAATTTTCCCATCACCACCAAGATCTCTTCTCCACCCTTTTTGAAGCTACCGCCACCACCACCAATCCGGCCGACTACCACTACCTCCGATGATCCTTCTCCTCACCATCTCTAGCCACCCCCATCCCTTCTCCCTCTGCTTCGATTCAGTACCTCCAGGTGTGGCTCGCTTTTAGAGTTTCATCTACTTTAGTGGAGAAGACTTGATTTAGGGTTTTGATTTTAGGGATTTATCTATCTTCAGATGACACCGCCATCATTATCATTGCCATCACCACCATCCTCGACAACCATCATTGTAGAAGACTCGATTTTAAGGTTTTTATTGTAGGATTTCATCCACTGTGCTCGTTTCTTCCATAAATCACAAAACCACCATCACCCCTGTGAAGTCGATGCTGTAAATTGCAAGACCACCTCGCACCTCCTCCGCCGTCGCCTCTGTACATCTCAACCCTTTATGGCGGGTCTACACAGTGGTTTGTGATGGTTGTCAGTTTGATTGTGGATTCATCTACATCTTTTTTCCATTTTGTTTTTATCCATCTTCATTTTGTTCTTGTTCCTAGATTTGGTTGATGGTGGTTGTGAGATAGAAAAGTGAGATCTAATAGAGATAGTGGTGGTGGTTTCTTGGTGAGATGGTGAGGGTGTGGGAGGTATGGTGGGTTTTATGAACTGTAGATAGTGGTGAAGTGGTGGGGCGGAAGTGGGCTAGCGGTAAAGGTGCTGGGTTTAAATTCAATTTTGCAAATCAAATTTGTTTTTTGATTAAATTGTTCAATTGAGTTCAAACTTAATGTGTTCTTGAATGGGTTTAGATTCTTGTTGTTTCATTATGCTATTTAGATTCTTGTTGTTTGAGTTCTTGTGTTATTCAAACCTCTAACTTGCATACATGCTTTCGAGGAACAAGATGGAGGGTGGTGTTAGACGATGGTTGGTGGTTTTTAGTATGGTGGGTGGTGGTTTATGGTGACGGTAGACAGTGGTTGGTGGTAGTGGTGGATGATAGTGATGGTTTAACTATTTTAGTATTAATATTAGTATAAGTAATAATTAATTTTTATTTATTTATTTAGTTATCTATTAACATAATTTAAATTTTAACTAAATATTTTAAAATGAATAAAAGTATAAATAAAAGAACAAATTAAGAAGAAAAGGGTATTTATGTCCTTTTAAGTGCTTTTGTACTAACATTGATACAAAACTTAAACCATGAGGATCAATGTTGTAATTATTGAAGTACAAGGACTTAATCTGTAATTTCATGTAAACCACAAGGACTAAAAATGCAATTAACTCAAATATAACTTATATTATATATGGAGCTCGTTTAGCCTCGTTTAAGCTCGTGAGCCCACTCTTTGAAGCTCGAGCTCGGCTCGTTTATTAAATAAGCTTTAATCTACGCTCGAGGTCGAGCTCGTTAAGGCTCGGCTCGTTTGGAGCTTTTAACGATCCAAGCTCGAGTAGCTCACGAGTAGCTTGGCTCATTTACATCCCTAGCCACTCAAACTATGAATATATCTCTTAAATAAACAACAAAATTATAATTATGTAGACACAACATCATACATGTAAGACATAGCATTACATTAACATTTCATTTAGTAAAAGGATAGTGTCACTTACCTAGTTATAGACAATTAGTGTCTCATTGAACAATTAAACTCTCTTCTTATCAATTTAAGATTATCAACGTACATCTACAATAGTTAATTAATTCTTCAGAGCTCATCTCATCATTTTTTACTCTTTCAGTATGCTACATGACCTTCTACGCGGCTCATGTAGCTATACACGACCTACTTAGGCCATGTATATCCACTGTGTACTCTAACCCTACACGGCCCATCTTGATACTACACTACCCATGTAGTTCAACTGTACATGGTCTATACATGCTCTACATGACCTGTGTTGAAGAAGGGCTGTACACGGCCCTGTGTACAATTACACGGCCCATGTTAATCTGCACGAGGTCCTACAGGGCCGGCACCCATGTACACGACCCGTGTATACCATTTTCTCAGCAACTGTTGACCAGAACAGGTCCTCAATTTCAACCCAAAGCTCAATTCTACTCAACATAAACATCGCAATGTGTATCCCAACTCTTGAAAACACATACCATCAACTAGCTATTGTAACGTCCCAATTTTTGTTTTATAATAAGTTAATAAGATTAAAGTTTCAACCAATCATTCAAATATTTGATTACAGGTGAATGAAACAAGTTCCGACTCTATCAAAACACGAAAGCGTTAAAAAAACATATCAATGTCTGTAATTTGATGCAAATTAAAATTCTTGAACGCTACTATCGCCGCTGCTATGCTGGAGCCTTGTCCTTGTCGATCCCCGCAGAACCTGAAACATAACAATAACGGGTAAGCACAAAGCTTAGTGAATCACCACTACTCTTACCTTTCGCAGGAATCACAGCCTGCCATCATGTAACACATAACTAGGGACTTGCCCTCTACCGCATCTCGGGTCCCACCCGTTTGATGCCTAAACCGGAATCACATCCTGCCATATTGTAACACATAACTAGGGACTTGCCCTCTGCCGCATCTCGGGTCCCACCCGTTTGATGCCTAAATCGGGCCCTGCCCGCTATGATTCATCACAGGTCCCACCTTTAGATGAAGTCATCTGCCCTGACTGACCACGAAGGCACGGTTGATTACTAACGTTTCACAACGATAACACATAATAACTTATCATAATTAAGCACATAAATTGCAACGACAAACATCATGCATATCATTTACACATTACGGGAAATAAAGTAAGTTAGAGTGACTCACCTGAATTTCCGCACAAAAGTACAATACAATACACCTAAAGCCTCATTACTTGCTCTTAATTAATTTAAGTGTAAGCCCACTAATAAAACTCTTTTAAATGATTACTAGCGTTAATAATAATAACAATAATTAAATTAGAAATTTACTTTTAGTATTTATGGAATCAGGTATTACAACTCTCCCCCACTTGGCTACGACTTCTTCGTCGAAGTCCCCTTTTTTTCTCAAATAGTCTAGGGTAATACTTTCTCATCTCCTTCTCTGGCTCCCACGTCCATTCAGAGCCCTTACAATGTTCCTACTGCACTTTTAAATCTCCATTCGCTTGTTTCGTAAGACTTATGCTTTTCACAATCTAGGATAGCAACCGGTCCTATATAATTCAAGTTCTCGTCCACCACATTGTCTTCTAAGAATACGAAAGTAGAATCGTTAGCTAAGCACTTGCTTACGTGTGACATGTGAAACGTGTTATGAATTCTTGACAACTCTCCTAGTAGCTCTAAGAGGTATGCCGCCTTGCTCACTTGTGTAATTATTTTGAACGCTGGGGTTTAGCTTACCCCGCTTTCTATATCAAATAATCCCTTTCCTAGGCGGTACTTTAAGTAAACTGAAATCTCCTAGTTGGAACTCTAGGTCCAGCATCTCTTGTCTACATAACTCTTATGTCTACTCTGAGTTACACACCTAAGCCCAGTAATAAAACTCTTTTAAATGATTACTAGCGTTAATAATAATAACAATAATTATAATAGAAATTTACTTTTAGTATTTATGGAATCAGGTATTACAACTCTCCCCCACTTGGCTACAACTTCGTCCTCGAAGTCCCTTTTTTTCTCAAATAATCTAGGGTAATACTTTCTCATCTCCTTCTCTCGCTCCCACGTCCATTCAGAGCCCTTACAATGTTCCCACTGCACTTTTACCATCTCCATTCGCTTGTTTCGTAAGACTTTAGCTTTTCACAATCTAGGATATCAACCGGTCATATATAATTCAAGTTCTCGTCCACCACATTGTCTTCTAAGATTACGAAAGTAGAATCGTTAGCTAAGCACTTGCTTAGGTGTGACATGTGAAACGTGTTATGAATTCTTGACAACTCTTCTAATAGCTCTAAGAGGTATGCCGCCTTGCTCACTTGTGTAATTATTTTGAACGCTGGGGTTTAGCTTACCCCGCTTTCTATATCAAATAATCCCTTTCCTAGGTGGTACCCTTCGAGAAGATAGTGAAAGCCGAGAGAGAAGAGAGTGAAAGCTAAGAGAGAAGAGAGGGAAAGCCAAGAGAGAAGAGAGAGAGTTTAGAAGTATAACCTTGTTGAAAACATATATAAATTGAAATGATTTATTCATACGAATGAAGAAATGGTTTGCAACAAAAACGAACTGAATTGATTCAGTTTTGAAAGAGTTTGATTTTTGAAAATGGTGTTTTGGAGTTTCAGTGATACGTCTGACCAAGATGAATTTGGTCCGACTTAGCCTTTGTCCGACTTAGAACTTGGTTCGACTTAGAACTTGGTCCGACTTAGAACTTGGTCCGAATTAGAACTTGGTGCGACTTAGCCTTGTGTAACATCCTGAGATTGGGCCTAGTAGAAACGTAGGCTTGGGGTATGTTACACGTGAATTATATTTGATTTAGTTTATGTTTAATTGATTGTTAATCATTTATATTAAATGTTATATATATGTTGATATATGTATATGTATGTACGGGTGTGTGTGTGCATGTGTTTAGATGATTAAAACATGACACCTCATGCTATCTAGTTTATATACGTGGGATTAAGAGAGGTGACTTCACTTTGAAGTTTGCATGTGTGCGTGTTTTGTGTGTAAACCGAGAGCTAAGGAGAGAACAAGAAAAGAAGGCAATCGGATTTTGTGATTTCTTGGTTTTGTGATTCAAGATTCAAAGGTTGATAAATATTTCATGATTTTTGTTAACATGCTATTGACTGGTATTAACATGCTACGGTTTTGAGGGGATTTGATATGAACATCATATGCTCATGCACTATGAATGTATCGGATTTGGTGTTTTTGGAGTTTAAGGGTGTTTTGATGCATGTTTGCATGTTTAAATATGTTTATATGTGTTTATATGAAATTGCATGTGAATTGTATAAATTGGAAATATGAATTATGCAAGTTATAAAGTTGTCGGATTCTTGGTAAGTTGAAGTTTGTGGATTTTGGTGACGATGATGAAAACCGAAGGTAGAATCCGATTCCAAGTGAAATCCGGGTGTTGAATCTGGATGTATGTAATCCGAGACTTTTTATGAAATCCTAGTGTTGAAATCCGATGGCTTGAATTCGAATGTGGAATCCTAAACAATGAAATCCGATTCTGGATACCAAGTTGAGAGGCAAGTGTGGAAATCCGAAGGAAGTATCGGATTCTCTTAAATCCGATACATAGAAGCGGATTCCGATGGTGGATGCGGATTTGGTACAAATCCGATAAGTAGTGTCGGATTTCATGTGAAATCCGACAGTTTTGGCTTGTTTTGCATT
Source organism: Dittrichia graveolens (assembly GCA_038502395.1). Classification (NCBI taxonomy): domain Eukaryota; kingdom Viridiplantae; phylum Streptophyta; class Magnoliopsida; order Asterales; family Asteraceae; genus Dittrichia; species Dittrichia graveolens. The sequence goes on from JARJIL010000003.1 coordinate 58,232,415, forward strand.
ATATGATGTTGTGTGTTATATGTGTATGCATATGTGAATCTTACATATTTATGTTTGATTAAATGGAAATAAATATATGTGATATATATATATTTATGAATTGAATACTGATTTCAGTTTGTTGTGTTCTCAGGAACAGACAAGGCTCAGTAACATTAGATCACTGAGTGGAATAGCTGAGAATCAGAGGTGAGTGGATGTTTGCTCACGGGTGATATTAGTTGTACTGGTTTGGTTGCAACTATTGTTGGATATATTGTATATCTATTGGTTAATTAACTGTGAATGTTAAATGTTGAATTCTGTGATATGTATATATGTTGGAAGGGAAGTCAGTTTATGACTGGGCTTATGGGCTGGGTTCATTTGCTATTGGCTAAGCAGTATCAGGACCTTGGGATGCATTTGTTGCTACAAGAGGATAATACTGTGTGAGAATAGCAAATGGACTATCGGTAAACCTTTGCTTTGACCGGCATTCATTTTAGGTTCCTGTAGAACCGCCGGTCTTCCCAGGGTGCTTATTTGTGGTTGTTGATATCATGCGGTTCTGGCTGATATATCTGTTTTGTGATACTCCATTCACTTAGCTTTGTGCTAATCCCCCACCTCTCACTCTTTTTACAGGTTTTAGTAAGTCAGCGGCTCGGCTGAGAGTGGTTAGCTTGGGGAGTAATCACCTAGGACTCTGATAATATATTTGTGACGAGCCGTGTTTTGTAATACTGATATTTTGTAAACAGTGGTTGTAATTATTGTAATTACTTTGTTGTTTAAAAATGCTTCCGCGGTTTTGGGTTAAAAATACGGTGTTACACCTTGGTCCGACTTAGAACTTGGTCTGACTTAGCCTTGGTCCGACTTAGAACTTGGTCTGACTTAGCCTTGATCCGACCTGGGGTCTGACTTTGTCCCCTTGGTAGTTGGGTCCGACCTATGGGGTACAGTAGTATCTAGTATTAATGCAATTGTATGTGTTGTAGGTCCGTGCTCCGGGTTCGTGACTAAGTAATTCTGTGATTTACTAGTGACTGAGAAATTGCGACTACCGACAGGTGAGTATTCTTACTTACACTCTAGATAGAGTCGTATACAATTCACCACATACAATTAAGTGATTAAAGTTATGAGATACGTGAAAGTTATGTTGGGATTTGGTGGCATCTAGAAAACGCAGCGGAAACAAACGAGTATAAAACATTTAGATTTTATACCACCAATCATGCCACTCAATGGACCACACTCTAAACAATAGCAATGCAACTACAAGAAGGAGAACAAGGACAAGAAATTATACCATACAAAATGCTTTCTCCTTGTTGCCTCGGAAGATTTGTACACAAAGTAGTGTACCACTATCGGTATCTACACCAAGTGTTAATGATCCCCACGTGCTAGCTATGTTTGGACGCCGCCAAAAACTCCACCAATAACTTACAACTTGAATATCAATAGTGCCTTGTTACTAATCTTCAAGTGTGTTTGCTTTGAGAGAGAGCATGAACTAACAAATTAGTTACAAGTTCATGTATCAAAAACAACTAGTAGCAACTAGTTGTCACCAACCATGTTCCATAAGCTCATTTGAACTTATATAGACTCCAAATTGAAGCCTAAAACGTTCATAATCGATCTAGGAGTAATGGCCATCAATTATCATGAATACCCCATTAATCTAGTCTTAAAAGGCTAGTTTAATAGGCTGTTTCAGCATGAGGCATGGCCGTGCCTCACAGGGCACGCCCGTGCCAGCCCACGGGTACACCCAAGTCACGCCCGACTTGGGCTCGTTCTTTTGTAGTAGGTATGGCCGTACCTCCACTAGGCACACCCGTGCCGGCCCTAATGGGTACGCCCTAGGCACGCCGGCCTTGAGCCCGTACCTGGCATAGGGCACGCCCGTACCTTCACAAGGCACAGCCGTGCCCGGCCCTACCAAAACCAAGTTTTGGCATTTTTCTCTCTCTCGTTCAAAGGTGTTGCCGGAATCAATACTTGGCGTGTGACCCAATAGGCCTATGCCTCATCAGCATTGATACCAACTCGTGTGTGTCAGTGGGCATTCTCCAACAAATTCCCACTTGCACATGACACACCTACGAAAGGTAACACCGACATAGAGCGGCCTCTAGCAAGGCATCTACGCCTCCAAGTCAGCATAGGGTATGTCGCCCATAACAAGTACCAGCCTGTAAAGAATGGTCCTACAAATAAGTGATTATTCATCCCTTCGTTCACGATATCCTTTATGAATGCAGGTCATGGAACATCACCAACCCCAAATCATCCACGATTATGTTTCTCGATCTAGACTAACTATGACGAACAATACAGTTGTAAAATTGATCCACTATCAATTCAAATTGAGCACGGCTATGCATTTTGATGTCATCAGTTCAGTCAACGAGGGCCCCATGGATATCTCTTTAAAGAGGAACGAATACATTTGACTACTTTGTTCCGTCATAACAACATGTTCTTGCCTGAAAACTTCCCTTATAACAGCCAGTTACGAACTGCGTTAGGAAGCAATCTAAGCAAGACCATATCATTAATCAAGAAGCGCATGTATCTCCAGTAGAAGGACAAACAATATTATCATCTTGATTTACTTGTGACCATGTCCATGAAGTAAACTCAGGTACGGGTCCTCCAATTACTTGATCACTATCAAGTATAGACTAGTATTGCGTAAACATGTATTCAATCCACTATGAATACTTTACCAACCACTTGCCTCGATCTTAATTCACTTCTTCCTTCCAATGAAGAATGACCGATCGTGGAGCATTTAGAATAAATAAATTTATTCATGGAAACAGTTAAACATGCTAAGATGGAACACAATAAAGGCTAACGAAAATATCCGCTCCGTGCGCATTATCAAATCCCTATTTGATAATCGATACAATCAAAGCACATTATTGCTTTAATGTTCCCAACTCAAAACATATCAAATTCAACCAAAAGAAACTCAAGCCAAAGCCACTTGTAAACCAAGTGTATACAAGCCTAGTATGAAAGCTCATTACTAGCTCACGACTAAAGCTTAGTAAGCGGATTCACAAAGTGACATCCATGCGTAGTGTAATAATCACCATATCTTCTCTCGACCAAACACTTATAAAGTGTGCGCCGGCAAGATCATGGTCCTTTGTCCAAGCCTCCGTGCTCTCATTGTTCCAAAGAACCCAATAGAGTCACAATGCACAAGACTACGGTTCACATATACTGTTGGAATATGCCCGCTGACACGAACGAGTTAATGGCACTACCGATGAAGTATAGGCCTATTGGGTCACACACCAAGTATTGATTCCGGCAACACGATCAAGCAAAAGAGAGAAAAAGGGCAAAATGGGTTTTGGCAGAATGGTACACGAGCCATGTGCTTGAACACGGGCCGTGTCCAGTCCAACATACACAGGGTGTTTTGGCCCAATTCAAGGTCGTGTAGTTTGGGCCGACACGGCCGTGTAGATGAACACCATGTTTTTGTGTGGCACACCATGTTTTTTTGAGGTGTTGGATTCAGTGGGAGCTTACCCAACGAGACTATACCTTGTCCTTAAGTTTTGGCCTTGTTTTCTCCGTTGTGGCTCACGGGGAAAACGCATAGGATATTGGGCATGTTACCGAATTATAAATATATATATTTGCGTGGTTGTATTTTATTTTTCTATGCATGGATTAGGATTTGCATGCTAGACAATTTTTCTATAAAATTAAATAAAATACAACGTTTGTTAAAATGGTCAACAATCTCGCGCGAATAGAATTGACAAAGAAAATATAAAGATGGTATTATATTTAAAAGTGCTTAAAATCGTTTTGACACTTACTTTTTTAATTCACAAAAAGGATTTTATAAACTAGAAACAAAATCCCGTTTTTTCAAAATGTAAATCACGCACCATCCGTAAGATGACACCACCCGAATCTAACGAAGCAAGGATGATTGTCGAGCTAAGCACGAGTCATTCCTTGTGTATTTGTGAGGAAGGTGAGTGGGGTAACTCGTATGATTGGTTGTCGAGCTAAGCACAAGGCAATTAATGGTCGAGAGTGCAACCCGTGTGTCTTGTCGGAGGATTTACAATTTTAGTATATATTTCTTGCTTAGTTGTCGAGCTAAGCACGAGCTAAACAAAAATTATATATTAAGATTGGTGTAAGGAAGGGGTCAAACATGCCAACCGACATAATGGATGTCAACGGATCCCGCAAGTGTCTAAGAGTTGTAATAGAGATTATAATTGGTAAAATGGTTGCCGGCCTAAACAGCTTCGCCACGTGATCCCCGGTAAACGCGTCACGGTGCGAGGTGAAATAAGGTTCTTAGCCCTTGTTACAAATAAATTGTTTTGTTTAAAACTATGGGTACTTTTTTTTAACAAGGATTTCCAAACTAACTAAAACTACTTTGTTATTTTAGATGGCGTCTTTAAGCAACACAAACACCACCAACCATTTTTCACTTAGAGTTTTACATGAAAAGAAGAAACTCAATGGTAACAACTTCTTGGATTAGGCAACTCAAGCTTGTCTTACGCCACGAAGGGAAGATGGTTACCATAGAGAAGGCCCTACCCGAGGCTCCTGCTGCCAATGCCACTCGGGCTATCCGAGACGCTTATGAGAAGCATGTCAAGGATACCGAGGACATTACCTGCCTCATCTTAAGTACTATGATCCCCGAGCTTCAAAAGCAAATGGATCACTGGAGTGCTTTTGACTTGATCGCTCAGCTTAAGGAAATGTTCCAGCAGCAAGCGACACAAGAGTGGTTTGAGTGTCTTAAGACGGTTCTTGGTAGAAAGATGGCCGATGGTGGGAATGTGAGTGCTCACGTGTTGCGCATGAAAGCAATCGTGGTGCGCATGGAACGGCTTGAATTTACCATAGGGAGGGAGCTAGCCATGGATTTGATCCTATGGTCCCTGCCCACCGCGTATGATCAATTCGTCATGAGTTATCATATGCATAGTATAGATACATCTATCATGGAGCTACATGGTATGCTCAAGACAACAGAGTCTAGCATGACCAAAAACAAGCCCGCCATTCCAAATCCCGTTCTTGCTATAAGGGAAGGGCGAATCCAGAAGAAGAAGAAGTCCGCTTATACCCCTAAGGGTAAAGGGAAGGGGAAGGTTGGCGCTGCCAAGCCTAGCCCCGCTTCGGAGGGTAGAGGCAAGGGGAAGATGGTTCCCCAAGACAAAACTCCGAATGAAGCGGAATGCTTCTTCTGCGGGAAGAAGGGCCATTGGCGCCATAACTGCCCGGGGTACCTAGAAGGTCTTAAGAAGCTCAAGGGGTTGAGCATCGGAGGAACTTCCGATTCATGTACATACATGATTGAACTCCATCATACTTCTACATCTGGTAGTTGGGTATTAGATACCGGCTATGGCACTCACGTTTGTAATATTGTGCAGGTGCTAAAGACAAGTAGAAGGATGGAGCATGGAGAGCTTCACTTGATAATGGGAAACAAGGAGATTGTCCCGGTCAAAGCTCGAGGAGAAGTCGAATTATCATTTAATTCTGGTTTTTCTATATTATTGTTAAACGTATGCTATTCGCCGCTTGTGGCGAGAAACATTATTTCTTTTCATGCATTACACGACAATGGTTTTGGTTTTACATTTGACAATGGGGTTATTGTTTGTTTTAAAAATAATATTTGTTATTTTAAAGCTTATCCTTGTCGTGGTATTTATGAAGTAGATCCATACGTTAGTAATAATCGTTCAATCATGAATATTGATTCAACGTCTAAAAATGGTTTAGACAAATTGTCTTTGTGGCATGGTCGACTTGGCCATATAAACAACACTTGTATCGCCAAGCTCCAAGCGGATGGGATCTTGGAATCATTTGACCATGAGTCAAATGAAGTATGCGAATCTTGTTTATTAGGCAAGATGACTAAGGCACCCTTTTCTGGCGTGAATGAGAGGGGAAAAGACTTGTTGGACATCATACATTCTGATGTGTGTGGTCTGTTTAAGCACATCACAAGAGACAATTCTAGATACTTCGTTACGTTTATAGATAATTATAGTAGGTACGGGTATGTCTACTTGGTTAGACAAAAGTCCGAGACCTTTGAGGTCTTTAAGACTTTCCAAAACAAAGTAGAGAATCAATTGGGCAAAAAGATTAAGATACTTAGATCCGATAGGGGTGGTGAATATCTTAGTCAAGAGTTTCGTGATCATCTCAAGGGTTGTGGAATTATCTCACAACTTACACCTCCTAGGAAGCCACAATTAAATGGGGTCGCCGAGAGGAAGAACCGAACATTTTTAGATATGGTTTGGTCTATGATGAGTCACACCCAAGTGCGTATAAGCCTTTGGGGATATGCTCTTGAAACGGCAACAAGAATCCTTAATCTCGTACTCCAGAAAACACCTTTCGAGATGTGGCATGGGAAGCCTCCCGTTCTTGCCTATCTAAAGGTTTGGGGTTGTCAAGCCTACGTAAGACGTGAGGTTGATGACATGTTAGAGCCTCGATCCGAAAAGTGTTATTTCGTCGGATATCCAACTTCGGGTATTGGATACATATTCTATAATCCTTCCGAAAACAAAGTGTTTGTTGCTCGAAGGGCGGTATTTTTAGAAAGAGAATTAATATCCAATCAGCAAGGCGGAAACAAGATTGACCTTGAGGAAATTCAAGGGTCAACGGATGAAAGACCTGACGTTGGCACTAGCCAACAACCTAGTGAGGTTGAGTCTGAGCATGACAATGCGGAGACTAACTTACATCCATTACCTCTCCGTAGATCCGGTAGAGCTCCCCATGAGCCAGAGAGATATGGGTTTCTCATATCTGAGGGCGACGAGCTATTGGTGGATCTTAATGATCCCACCAACTATCGGGAAGCGGCAACGGGCCTCGAGTCTGGTAAATGGAAAGAGGCAATGGATAACGAGATGCAATCCATGGCGGATAACCAGGTTTGGGAACTGGTTGATCCTACACCCGGTTGTAAACCAAAAGGGTGTAAATGGGTCTTCAAGAAGAAGACCGACATGGATGGAAAAGTTAACACTTTCAAAGCCCGACTGGTGGCTAAAGGTTTCACCCAGACACATGGTGTCGATTATGATGAAACTTTCTCCCAGTGGCCATGTTGAAATCTATTAGGATACTTTTGGCAATCGCCGCATTTCATGATTACGAAATATGGAAAATGAATGTCAAAACCGCCTTCCTTAATGGGAAGCTCTCCGAAGAGGTGTATATGACGTAGTCTGAGGGTTTTGTACATCCAAAACATCCTAATAGAGTGTGTAGACTAAAGAAGTCCATTTATGGACTTAAGCAAGCATCTCGTAGTTGGAATCTATGCTTTGACGAGAAAATCAAAGAGTTTGATTTCTCGAAGAGTGTAGACGAACCATGTATATACGTTAGGGCTATTGGGAGCACCGTTGTTTTCTTAGTCTTATATGTGGATGATTACCTACTCATTGGGAAAGATATTCCAACCTTGCAAAGTGTTAAAACTTGGCTTGGAAAATGCTTTTCAATGAAAGACTTAGGAGAAGCGGCGTATATTCTGGGTATCAGGATCTATAGAGATAGATCTAGAAAATTTCTTGGGTTGAGTCAAAGTACATACATTGATAAAGTCTTGAAGCGCTTCAAGATGGAGGATTACAAGAAAGGAAATCTTCCTATGTCACATGGAGTGATATTGAGTAAGACTCAATGTCCTAGTTCTCAAGAAGAACTAGAAGTAATGAACTAGAAGTAATGAAGCGAGTACCATATGCTTCGGCCGTGGGCTCGATCATGTACGCCATGTTATGAACTCGTCCTGATGTGTCATGCGCTTTGAGCTTGACCAGTAGATATAAGGGAAACCCGGGGCAAGCCCATTGGGTTGCGGTAAGAACATTCTTAAGTATCTTAGGTGGACTAAAGAAATGTTCTTGATTTTTGGTGGTGAGGAAGAGCTCAAAGTAAAGGGTTACTCTGATGCTAGCTTCCAAATTGATAGGGATTACTGCCGATCACAATCGGGGTTTGTGTTCCTATTAAATGGTGGAGCTATTGCTTGGAGAAGTTCAAAGCAAGACACAGTAGTTGATTCTACTACAGAGTCAGAATACATTGCGGCAAGTGAAGCTGCTAAAGAAGCTGTGTGGATAAGGAAGTTCATCCGAGATCTTGGAGTGGTTCCAAGCATATCCGACCCTATTGAGATCTTTTGTGACAATGAGGGTGCGGTAGCCTTAGCGAAGGAACCAAGAGCTCACAAGAGAATGAGGCACATACCTCGAAAGTACCACTTGATTAGAGAGATGATTGAAAGTGATAAAGTCGCTATTAGCAGAGTAACCTCAGAAGGAAATTTGGCCGATCCGTTTACTAAACCGTTGTCACAAGCTTTTCATGATTCTCACACTATGGCTATAGGTATTAGATTTGCTCATGACTTGGTTTAGGTTGAGTTTTAATTCTTGTTTGGACCATTTTGTATTTGGGAACGTTAAACAGTAATGTTACTAATGTTTGTTTCGATTTATATAGTAGAGATCTATATATACGCGTATTGCGGTTACTTACATTTAGTCTTTATTGTGTTCTGTCTTTGCATGTTTAATATCTTCGTAAGGTTGTTTTACAATCTTTAAATCTCCACAGTCGGTCATACTTTATGGGAAGGAAGTATGAATTAAGATTGAGGTAAAGGATTGGTTTTGATAAACGTGATTCTTGCCTATACTTGAAAGGGGTTTCAAGTGATTGTAGGACCCGCACCCGAGTTTACTTCATGGTTTTAGTCATAAGTAACTCGGGATGATAATGAAATTTCATCCTTAAACTAGAGATACATGTGATCCCAAAGCACAGGTCTGCTTTGCTTTGATCGTTTTCTAACGCGGTCCGTAACCGGTCGTTATAAGGGAAATTATTGGGTGGAGTATTATCTATGTGGTGGGACTATGTAGTCGAAAGGAATTTGTTCCTCTATGAATAGAGAGGATATTCATAGGCCCCTCGATGATTGAGTGCTGGCGTTCATATGCATGGCCGTGCTCAAGTTATATTGATGATGGATCAATGTTAACTTGGTTTGTTGGTCACCACTAATCTAGAATCGAGAAACATAATCGTGAACGATCTGAAGGTTGACTATATTCCATGCCTTGTCTTCACATTGGATATCGCGAACAAAGGGATGTACATGTTCGTTAATCTTTAGAACAATCATTTCATGATTAGGGATCTTGTCAAGAGTGGCATACCCTATACTAACTTGGGAGCATAGATGTCTTGCTAGAGGCCGCTCTATGTTTGTGCTATTTTTCGTAGTCGTGTCATGTGCAAGTGGGAGTCTGTTGGAATATGCCCGCTGACATGAACGAGTTAATGGCACTACCGATGAGGTATAGGCCTATTGGGTCACACACCAAGTATTGATTCCGGCAACACGATCAAGCAAAAGAGAGAAAAAGGCCAAAATGGGTTTTCGCAGGATGGTACACGGGCCGTGTGCTTGAACACGGGCCGTGTCCAGTCCAACATACACGGGGCGTTTTGGCCCAATTCAAGGTCGTGTAGTTTGGGCCGACACGGCCGTGTAGATGAACACAGGCCGTGTACGTTTGCTGTAACAGCAGAATTAACATCTTTAAACTCTCATTTTAATGGGATTAAGGGATGGTTAATGCTAGCGACGTTTTTTTCTGCATATGAACAGACTTGAGAGAGTTCAAGAGGTTTATTGAAGTTCATATTCTCCCTTGGTTCTTCTCGCTCTTGGTGATCAAGTTCTTTGGTGCACTAAGTGAAGAAATACACACATATTGTTCTTGATTGTTGCTTTGGTGTCTAAACACCAACTTGCTAGAACTTGGGAATCAAACAAGCTTGGGGTGGACTTTATTGGAGGAATTATTTGTTGGATTCTCATAACTTGACAAGAAAGGATTGCTTTGTGTTTTTCATTGAGGTATAACCATTTCTTCTTGTCTTGTTTATATTAGTTGCAATTTCATGGTTAGATTTTTGGTCCATGGAAAGTATTCGTTTGCTTGGCTTTGATATTTGTTATACATATTGCTTCCGTTGCTACTTGATTATTCCAAACGAATACCTTCATATATAAGCCATCATACTCTTATTTTCTCAAGAGAACCCAATAGAGTCAATGATGCTTAAAGAACCATTCTAGTTGATAACACTCCACTTAACAACACAACAATAACAATTCACCAAGAGTAATATATTACTCAAATTTCCTTGTTACCACCGAACATCAACTTGAAGAACAATGTACCAAGAGTTCTTCCAAGTATGTCAAAGTGAGAGAAAAGAAACCATGTGATAAACCAAGTTGCTAATTAAATTAACATACTAGTCCATCATGTTTCAATGTCACTCTCTTAGTTTTGTCACTTTGAGAAATCCACGTTCGTATCTTCCAATTCTTCTTATGAAGCAACAATTTCTCAACCCCGGTTTTATGAACCGCCAAGTTAGGATATTATCTTCAATAAGAAGTATATTATGGATACAAAATTTAAGGAACACAAGCGCTCCCACTAGCTCTGGCATACATCCAAGTTTAATCTTCCCTTTTCGAAAACTCAAATCTATGATTTTCTCATTAAAGTGAAGATTACAACCTTTCGATATTTATCCAAGTCTACGAGGATACTTTCAATGTACAAGACACTTTCGGATAGTGTTGAAACACTCTTCCTCAAAATTCCCATGAAGGAATACGATCTTTACATTGCAGTGATAAACACATGTATCCGAGTAATCTTCAACATAACTACTAAGAATGTTTTCTTTATGATACCATCCCCATGGTCAATCATAACGGAACATTTATCATTAGTTGGTATTTGAGTTTAAGTCCATGAATAGACTTCTTGGGCTTGTAGACCATATGAGGATACTAATAATGTACAAGACTCTCGGAAAGTATTAAAACACTTCCTCAAAATTCCTATAAAGGAATAGAATCTTTTTCATTTCACTATCATACCTTCATAATCAAGAAAAGGCAGTGATACACCATAAGTCATCCAAGTAGACTTCAACATAACCACCAGAAAGAATCTCTTTTATGATACCGTCCTGATGGTTAATCATATTAGAATTTTTACCACCGGTCGGCATTTGAAGTTGTCTACATCTCAATCCATGCATACCCTTAGGTTTGCACCAAGGCATCGGATCAACCAAGTCCAATACTTGAATATCCTCATGGATTGCATCCCATTCTCATTGTCTCAAAAGCCCCCAATAAAGTTAGCGATACTTTAAGAATCAACAAACAACACAACAAGTTAGGATCATCAACTTTGATCAAAGATCAACGGTTATCCTAGCAGAAACACGCATTAGAGTAACTACTTACTCCAAGCCTATTCAAGTCGTCAAACATCAAGAACATATCTCTATATTTCTTGAATTAAATACTATCCAATTTTGAATCTCTTAAATGCCCCTATGAAGCAGTAATTCTTGAATTAGGTTTACAGATAACCTAATATCGGGACATTATCTTCCATAGACATTTAACACTAGGAATACAACAAAGCTCCCACTAGCCCTGACATACATAAAAGGTTTGACCTATGCTTCTAGAAAACTCGTCACTCTGATTTTCTAATAGTAAGCAAAGATATTTCCTTTAAGATGCTAGCATAAGTCCGAGTTGGACTTATCCACTTTTGTAGACATAACACGGATACTACGGACGTATATTAAGACCCTCGGAGAGTGTTATAAGCATTTCCTCATCATCGGATCAACCAAGTCCAATACTTGAATATCCTCATGGATTGCATCCCATTCTCATTACCTATCTCCTTCTAGTAGACACTAGGCCTACCACGACTTCCGATAGTTGTTGAATTCAACTAATCCATCATTGAGTTATCTTCCTTTAGATATAAAACATATATCTATCCGGCCTTACGACAACTCCTATCAGAAATAGGAAGAGTAACGAATTATGCCAGGTACTCCAACATCGCCATGCTGAGTTCCAATCATTATAGATTGTATGCTAGTGCCAACATCAGGTTTTACTCCATAGATATTAGGATTCCACTTGCTATTGAGCGACAAAACTTGTTCTCAAAAGTTCATGAAACAAATATCTCATGCCTAATGGAGTAGCATCGTTAGTCCCCGGATTCTACCACCTCACGTCTACACGTAGGCCGTATAATCTAGGTTTTGAGATAGACAAGCAAAGACACTCTTTCTAGTCTTTTCTCCTAAGATGCGTACTAAATCATCTTTGTTGATTATATATATAGAACATTGCCCGCCATACTTAAGCATCCTAACACATTGGGTATGAATTTGTGATCCATCAAGACCAGAACATATCCAAGAATATTCGGTTCCTCCTCTATGTGACCCATATGCCAATGTGTCCTAGGAGAAATAAATTATGAGATAAATCCCACAATTCTTATGATGGACACACGGTCATATATTAAGATACTCAACATCTTTACAAGATTTAAGTAACTTAACCTTTCGTCCGCAAACCTCGTTAAGGTAATCATTGAACACCTCAAAGGTTTCAAATATACCTATCCCGACTACCACCACGGGTAAAGGTAACGAAGTGTATGTAGTTATCCCCATTGATTTGCTTGAACGAATTAAACACACAAGTGAGAACTAATTAGAAGAAGCTCTCAATCCTCTTACATACGCCGATGAAAGATGTACAAGTCATTTAGCCTAATAACAATTCTCGCACTTAACATTTGATCAAATGCATCCAAAATTCCAAACCACATTGAACTTGGTGAAGCAAGTCTTGTTTACATAGCTAAATAATCTTGTCACTTGGATAACTAATCCAAACCATTTTTAGATTTAAACACATTATTCATGATTACTTTATTACTTTTAAGCAAATGCCATGACATGGATAAACTTTGAAATAAACCACTAATATATATATCAAATACAAAGTAATATCCATCGTCAACCAATGCATAATAGACTTAATATTTCTCTCGCCACGTAGGGCAGATAATATATTAATCTAATAAAGTAATAAAATAGCTAGCTGAAATGGCGAGATCAAAACTCCCAATCCTCTCAATCGAGACAACGTCCAAGTTTCCCAATCTTGAGCTCTAGCTCTCCATGCCTTATCAGCTACTTCTTCGGTTTAACACCTACACTTTGTAACAAAATAATTTTGCAATAAACGTGAGTGTTATAGCCAGCATTTCAATAAATCTAGCTAAGAAGTAGAAAAGCAATGGAGCTAATCATGAATGTACCTGATGAGGAGGAGCTATTTCCTTGCCTCATAGGAAGCTTTAAGCCCTCCGAACACTCAGGACAAGAGTGGCGGCGCCAATTTCTATATTTACCGCAGAAATAGCAAACTTCTCCCTTAGGAGTCGTATTCTCTTTCTCGGTCTTACGTTCCTTCAATAACCGGGTGGGAACGAACCTGCGTTTGGCCATGTTAGACTCGAAAGTCTTAAGCATGCCATGCAACTCGTTTAAGGATTCTACCATTTTGTCCTTTTGATAGTTTTTGATAAACTCATCATAGGACGCGGGCAGGGACTGGAGAATCATATTCACCGCAAGCTCCCTCCCAATGGGAAATCCTAGTATTTCCATTTGGTCAATGTATGCTTTCATACGAAGCACATGAACACTAACATTCCCCCCTTCCTGCATCCGACAACCGACAAGGGCCTTGACACACATAAAGTGTTCCTCTCTAATTTGATGTTGGAACAAGTCCTTGAACCGATTAATCATGTCATACGCACTCATATGCCCGAGTTGCTTTCACAGCTCGCAGCTTATAGTTGATAACATAAAAGAAGAAACATCTTTTGCGTCCTCGATATGCTTTTCAAAGGCGTATCTATTGGCCCAACTTTTGTTGGAAGCAGGTGGTTTCGGAAGAGGTTCCTCGAGGATGTGCAACTTAGATTCATGGTGAAGGACAATTCGCAATTGCCTATACCAATCCACAAAGTTCACATCTACGAGTTTCTCATTTTCTAGGAACGAACGGAGAGAAAAATTTGGGGTGCGTTGTTAACGTTTGTCATCTACAATTTTAGAGTACACGTTTTAGTGAATTTAGATATAATCCTTGTATAAAAAATTACCCAAATAGTTCTCAAAACCAATTATTTAAACAAGGCTAGAAACCATATTTCACTTTACCTTATGACGGGTTTACCGCGGATCACAAAGCAAAGCTATTTAGGCCGGTAACCATTTTACCGATTGCAAACACTTTGCAACTTCTAGATCCTTGCGGGATCCATTGACAATCAAAATGTCTTTTGGCATGTTTGATCCCTTCTCGTACCAATTCTAACTTGATCCCCTTAAATGACTCGGCCAGAGCTCGACGCCACCTAAGTGTCACAAAAAGAATTGTAAACCGCCCGTCAAGACACACGGGGGAACTGTCGCCAATAATTGGCTCGTGCTAAGCTCGACAACCAATATTGCGAGTTAGCACACTCACCTTCCACACAATTCCACTCGGCATGACTCGTGCTAAAGCTCGACAATCATCCAAGTTTCACTAGATTCGGGTGGTGTCATCTTACGGATGGCGCGTGATTTACATTTTAAAAACAGGATTTCGTTTTTCCGGTTAAAACAATTTTAACCCATTTTGCGAATTAACAAATCAAGTGATAAATACAATTTTTATCCACTTATAATACAAATTTATATTATCTTGTTAATTCTATACGCGTGGAAAGAAATATAAACCAATTTTATAAATATTTGTGTTTTATATATTTTGGAAAAATTATCTAGGATGCGATATCCTACACATCCATGCAAAATAATAAATATATAAAACAACCACGCATACATAATAGTTCGGTACATACAAAATCAACTTCTATTGTAACATCTACAATTTTAGAGTACACGTTTTATTGAATTTAGATATAATCCTTGTATAAAAAATTACCCAAATAGTTTTCAAAACCAATTATTTAAACAAGGCTAGAAACCATATTTCACTTTACCTTATGACGGGTTTACCGCGGATCACAAAGCAAAGCTATTTAGGCCGGTAACCATTTTACCGATTGCAAACACTTTTCAACTTCTAGATCCTTGCGGGATCCATTGACAATCAAAATGTCTTTTGGCATGTTTGACCCCTTCTCGCACCAATCCTAACTTGATCCCCTTAAATGACTCGGCTAGAGCTCCGCGCCACCTAAGTATCACAAAAAGAATTGTAAACCGCCCGTCAAAACACATGGCGGAACTCTCGCCAATAGTTGGCTCGTGCTAAGCTCGACAACCAATATGGCGAGTTACCACACTCACCTTCCACACAGTTTCACTCGGCATGACTCGTGCTAAAGCTCGACAATCATCCAAGTTTCACTAGATTCGGGTGGTGTCGTCTTACGGATGGCGCGTGATTTACATTTTAAAAACAGGATTTTCTTTTTCCCGGTTAAAACAATTTTAACCCATTGAGCGAATTAACAAATCAAGTGATAAATACAATTTTTATCCACTTATAATATAATACAAATTTATATTATCTTGTTAAATCTATACAAGCGGAAAGAAATATAAACCAGTTTTATAAATCATTGCGTTTTATATTATTTTTGAAAAATTATCTAGCATGCGATATCCTACACATCCATGCAAAATAATAAATATATAAAACAACCACGCATACACAATAGTTCGGTACATACAAAATCAACTTCTATTGTAACATCCTGAGAATGGGCCTAGTAGATACGTAGGCTTGGGTATGTTACATGTAACATCCTCAACTTGGGCCTAGTTGTAATTAGTGTGTACGTAGGTATAGTTATTGTAATAAGAAGTATTTTGTGTATACTTGTTGAATCAAATAAAGGCAAGTTATGTGTTTATATGTATGTATGTACGAATATATGTATGTATTGAGTGTGTGTGTACATAGTCAATTAAGAGGAAACCTTCATGTGAAGAAAGGGGCAACCGCCTCTGTTTTTACATGAGAATATATGTGTGTGTGCGTGGTTAGTTGACTGAAAGTCAAAGAAGAGAAAAACACACAAAAACCGCATACACCTTTTCCTCTCTCATAGCTCTCTCGGATTTCTAGAAAAGAAAAAAGAAGAACAAGAATTCTCGGTTGTTTAATCTACAAAAGGTTAGCAACTTAGAATTATTAATGTTAGAAGATTGCATGAATGTTAGAAACATGAAATCATGCAAGAACACCATGAAGAACATGCAAAAGCTCACTTTAAAGTGAGTTTTGGTATATTTGGTGTTCTTGTATGATTTGATGTGTTTATGATGGCTAGATGAATTGAGAGAGATATTCTATGATATTCTAGGCTTAAAGCAAGCCAAAATGAAGTTGTTTAGTTGACCAAATGATGTTATCGGAATTGCAGTTTATGAAGTTGTCGGATTCCGCAACTATGAAGTTGTCGGAATCCGCATGTGAGGAAAACCGAAAGAAGTGTCGGAATCCGATAGAAGTGTCGGATTCCGCAACTCTGTCGGGTTTCATAATTTGTAGTCCTTTAAAATATGGAATCCTCAAGTCTATCGGATTTCCATAGTTTCGGATTCTAAGTATCGGAATCCGATAAGTATCGGATTTCATTGTAAGTATCGGATTCCTATGTATCGGATTTCCCTTCATGTGTTGGAATCCGCAAGTGTCGGATTTCACATACATGTTGGAATTCCTAAGTGTTGGAATCCGATTGATTGTGTAAGTATCGGATTTCAAGTATGTGTGTTGGATTTCATGAATCCGACAGAACCATCGGATTTCCCCAAATCCGACAGTTTTGGTGGATTTATGCTAAGTCAAATTTAAGCGTTTTATGTTGTAGCCTTGCTATGCATGTGTGAATGATTAAAGTCAGTATGATATTTTAGGTGAACTTGTTGTAGTGGAGTCAAAGCCAGATACCTGTACGAAGTAAGCCACTCAGGTGAGTGCCTACTTTCATGAGACTCAGTAGAGTAAGTCTTGCAAGCTGAGATGACTATGTGAATGTGTAAATGTCTATGTATGTATGCCTAACCTGTCTTTGCAGGTATGCTTAAGAAGATGAGTGTAAGTTATGAATGATGATATGATTATTTGTAAGTTGTATAATAGGTGCATGCCAGCGGATCCAGATTGGAACCGCTTAGTTAATATCTGATGATGTGCATGAATGATGAACTGTATGATGATTGCATGTGAAAGTATGAATGAATGATTGAATGATTGATTCCTATTGGATCCTATGTACGATATATGACTATATGATGATGATGGATCCTTATGGGATCAAATGTACGTATATGTTTATGTGAACTGTCTGCAGACTATCTGACACTTGGTTAAGGTCAGCCGGTGAGTTGGATCCTAACAGGACTTTGGTCATTTCTGGATTTAACGGTGATTCGGGGTACATCCCGGATCGAGGTTCTGCAGAACCACCGTGCCTTAACTTGAGTGGTGATCAGCCGGTTGTAGCTGGATTACCTGTGGAGTCTTTGACTCTATGAACGATGCTTGGTGGACTGCTTCATGCTCCCCCACTAGCGCGGATTGGTTGTGACTGATTCCCCGGTCTGGGTTATTGAGCAGGATAAGCTCTCCTGCAAGACATGACTCTTACTGATCTTGTCAGCACACAGCTATGTGTTAAGCTAGCAATGTGTGCTTAAGTACGATGTGTATGATGCATGAATTACTTTATTGATGCTATGCTAAGTAAGTACTCACTAGCTAGTGTAGCTAATGGTACTATGTTTCCCTTTTCAGGTAAAGACTAGATAGCCTGCGAGGCGGGTTGCTTTTGGGATATACCTTCCCCCTTGTGGGTGGAACACTTGTATTTTGTGATGTAATGTAAATAGATACAATGGTCGGTTCTTATATGTTAGGTAATACCAATGAATGTTTTGGAAACAAAGATGATATGATTAACTGTCTGTTAATATTAAAAGAAAAATTTCCGCTGCTAAATCTGTTTTGTCATTAAGGCAACTGAAATCAGAAGCGGTATTACATTACACGTGGAATGCTATTTGATTATGTTTACTTAATTTTATTTAAGTAATTGATTACTTGTTAAGATATTATTTGTTGGTTTAATATATATATATATATATGTATATATATACAGATTATGCATGTGTGTGTGGGCATGTAAACTAATTAGGAGATCGACACCTCCTATTTATATTTTAAACATATAAATACGTGGGTTTCAATTACCATTCTTCACTTTGAATATTTCATGTGTGTGTGAAATAAGTGTGAAAACCGAGAGAAGCTAAGAACATCTAAAGCAATCGGATTTGCGTGATTATCGAATTTGTGAATTCAAGTTAACAAGGTTTGTGTGATTCTTGTTATTATGCGTCGGTTTGTTATTTAACATGATACGGTTTTGAGCATGCTATGGTTTTGATATGAACATCATGTAAACATGCTATATGAGTTTGTCGGATTTGGTGTTCTAGGGTGTTAAGGTGTTTTTGATGCATGATTGCATGTTTAAACATGTTTGTGGATGTTTTGGTAAGCTTGTATGTGAATTATATGAACTGGAAAGATGATTTATGGAAGCTATGAAGTTATCGGATTCTTGAAGTATGAAGTTGTCGGATTTTGATGATGATGATGAAAACCGAGTGTGGGAAATCCGAGTGTTGAATCCGACACTTTAGAATCTGAAACTTGTGAAATCCGAAACTTGGGAAACCGACAGTGTTGAATCCGGTACTTAGAAATCCGGAACTATTGGTGAAATCCGATTATATTGAAATCCGGTGGTGGGTGCCATTCAGCAAGTGTGGAAATCCGACTCTGAGTTGCAGATTTCTTCAAACCCGACAGATGTATCGGATTTCCTAGAATCCGATAGTTTTAGAGGATTTTGCATAAATCCGATGGTAGTATCGGATTTCCCTTGAAATCTGATAGCTTTGGCTGTTGTTTACATTGTTTAATGCTATGTGTTATATGTGCATACATATGTGAATCTTACATGTTTATGTTTGATTAAATGGATATAAATATATGATTGATATATATTTATGAGTTGAATAATGATGTTTTTTTGTAGTGTTCTCAGGCACAAACAAGACTCAGTAACATTAGATCACTGAGTGGAGAAGCTGAGAACCAGAGGTGAGTGGATGCTTACTCACGGCTTATATTAGTTGTACTGGTGTGGTTGCAACTATTGTTGGTTGATGCATGGATAGATTGTATATCTGATGATTGATTAACTGTTGATTGTTAATTGATTGTTGCGTATGTGATATGTATACATGATGGTTGGGAAGTCAGTTTTCGACTGGGCTTATGGGCTAGGTTCATTTGCTATTGGCTAAGCAATATTAGGACCTTGGGATGCATTTGTTGCTACTAGAGGATAATACTGTGTGAGAATAGCAAATGGACTATTGGTAAAACTTTGCTTTGGCCAGCATTCGTTGTAGGTTCCTGCAGAACTGACGGTCTTCGTAGGGTGTTTATTTGTGGTTGTTGATATCATGCGGTTCAGGCTGCTATATCTGTCGTGATTGTACTCCATTCACGTAGCTTTGTGCTAATCCCCCACCTCTCACTCTTTTTATAGGTTTTGGTAAGTCAGCGGCTCGGCTGAGGGTGGTTAGCTTGGGGAGTAATCACCTAGGACTCTAATAGATTATTTGTGACGAGCCGTGTTTTGTAATACTGATATTTAAATATTGATTTATGTTTGGTTGTAAATACTTTCATGTTTTATGAACGCTTCCGTAGTGGTAATTAAAATGAAAAATTTTATGGGTGAAAATACGGTGTTATGTACTAACAGATTTATCTAATAAATCGTGAGATGATGTGATTGTTACAGATAACAATGGCTGAACGTGATTACCCAACCGGTGCCCCTACTGTCCCATCTTCTGCTGAGTTCCCTACTACAACAGTTGAAATTCCAACCAATGCTGGTACATCTGGTATAGCAGGTGATGAGAGGGATGAGTATATTTTTCTGATTGAGGGTAACTTCAAGATTTGAGAAAGGAACTAGAGCAACAAAGACAAGTTCCTATAGCACAACCACCAGTTATTCCTATAACTTCAACTACAGTTGAGATACCACCTATTTATCCAGCAGTTACTACTTTGGCAGAGGTTCCTCCGATGTCAATGCCAATACCACCATTATCACAACTGATGTCTCAACCCTTCTATTATCCGTTGTTTCCTCAAGGACCCTATCCTCAAGGATCTATTCCACAGGGGTCTAGGCCGCAGGGATCTTATTTGTATCCTTATATGGGATTTCCACCCAGCATGAGATACAGGCAGCCGTGTACTTATAAGCAATTCTTGGATTGTAAACCAGATGAACATCATGGCAGTACGGATCCTAACATCACTTTAAATTGGTTGCGAGATACTACGAGAATTCTGGATTGTTGTAACTGTGAAGATGAGATGAGAGTGTGTTTTGCCACCAGGATACTCAAGGGTAAGGCGATGGTCTGGTGGGATTCCATTACCACCCATTTATCGAGAGCACAGATTGATTTGATTAAGTGGAATCAATTCAGAGATAAACTGTGCGAACAATATTGTAATGCCTTTGAGTTGAACAAGATAAGGCAGGAGTTCATGGAATTGAAGATGACTAAGAGGATGACTGTGGATGAGTTGATAGAACAGTTCAACGCGAAGCTGAGGTTTGTGAATCAGTGGGTGCCTGATGAACCTTTCCAGGTTCACCATTTTATCGGAGCATTGTTGCCGGAGTACTGGAGTATTACACGCCTGGCTGGATCATTGTTCCAGGCCTCCACCTTGGCAAAATCTGCTGAGGGGGAGATCCAGGCCAAGGATAAACAGAGTCGGGACGAGGCGGCTTTACAGAAGCCCAAGTATGATCAGGCTGGGGGTAGCCAGCAGAGAAAGAAATGGCAGGGTAACCAGTCCCCGGGCAACCAAAGCAGGAAAGCACCTACAGGGGATTCGGGGGTGAAATCTCAATGGTGTACGAGGTGTAGGGCTACTCATACTGGGTAGTGTACTGCTCAAACTATGCGTTGTGTGCGATGTGGAACGCACAGGCATGAATCTAAAGATTGTCGGTACCCTCGGAATGTCTGTTGGAACTGCCAAAAGGAGGGGCATAGGGCAGGTGATTGCCCTACATGGAGAAGACTAGGGACATGGACAGGGTCAGGGACTGGGGCAGGGGCGGTTGGGGGTTCGTCAGCGGCAGGGGGCAAAAGAGGAAGAATCCTCCGACTCCGGAAGGTAGGGCGTTTCGTATGACAGTAGACGATGCTACTACCACTGATGATGTTATCACCGGTACGTTCCTTATAAACTCCCTACCTGCTCGTGTGTTATTTGATTCTGGAGCGAATCGCTCCTTTATTTCTGTGGCCTTTTGTGATAAGTTGAATTTGCCTACTACTGTTATTTCTGTACCGATTGAAATAGAATTAGCAGATGGTAAGATAGTGCCTGTTACGACTTCTGTGACGGGTGCTGAGATTGACATAGATGGTAAGTGTTTTCCCGTATCGATGCCATTAGCGGGTTTTGATGTGGTTTTGGGGATGGATTGGCTGAGTAAGCACAGGGCAAGCATTAAATGTCATAGGAAGCTGATTTCTTTTCCGTTGTCTAATGGGTCGCATGTGGTGGCTCGAGGGGAAAGGAATAAGTCTGCGTTTCCTATCATTTCCATGTTGAAAGCTAAGAAATCCTTGAGTAAGGGATGTGAGTGTTTTCTAGCATACGCTATTGATGCTAGAAAGGAGAAACGGGCAGTTACTGATGTGCGGGTCGTATCAGAATATCCTGAAGTCTTTCCGGATGAGTTACCTGGGCTACCTCCCGTTCGAGAGGTAGAGTATAAGATTGATTTGATACCAGGTTCTAATCCAGTGGCAAGGTCTCCTTACTGGTTGGCTCCTTTTGAGTTAAGGGAGATGATGACACAGATTCAGGATTTGTTGGATCGGGGATTTATTGTCCGAGTTCTTCACTGTAGGGTGCACTAGTCTTGTTTGTGAAAAAGAATGTGTTGGGTTTTAGTGGCATCTAGAAAACGCAGCGGAAACAAAAACTAGTATAAAACAATTTCATTTCATGCCACCAACACACCACCCAATGGACCACACTCTAAAAAATTGCAAAGCAACTAAAAGAAAGGAATAAGTAGAAGAAATTATACCATACAAGTTCTTCAACTTCCTTGTTGATGTTTCAAACGGAGTGGACTTGAGAATACAAAGATGTATTCCTCTATTGGTATCCACACCAAGCTTGGTTTGATTACCACTTGCTAGAGAACTTGAATGCCAACAAGAACATCACCACTATAGAACTACCATCACTTGAAAATTTCCAAGTGTGTCTTGAGAGAGAGAGATATGAACCAACTTAATGTTTCAAGTTCATATGTCTTTTGGTTTAATCCTTTCTAGTAATCATTTCAATATGGTTCCAACAAACTTAATGGTACATAGAAGCTAGTCATATATAGAGAAAATGACCACCAAATCGTAACTCATATTACTAGGAATTAAATGCCATAAAGCCACATTAAACTAGTCTTAAAAGGCTAGTTAAAGAGGATGTTAGATAGTGAGGCACGACCGTGCCTCACGGGGCACGCCCGTGCCAGCCCACGGGCACACCCAAGTCAGGCCCGACTTGGGCTCGTGCTTTCGCACCAGGCACGGCCGTACCTCCATGAAGCACACCCGTGCCGGCCCCAACGGGTACGCCCTAGGCATGCCGGCCTTGGGCCCGTACCTTGCATAGGGCACGCCCGTACCTTCACAAGGCACGGCCGTGCCCGGCCTAACCAAAACCCATTTTGGTATTTTTCTCTCTCTTGTTCAAAGGTGTTGCCGGAATCAATACTTGGCGTGTGACCCAATAGGCCTATGTCTCATCGGAAATGATACCAACTCGTGTGTGTTAGTGGGCATATTCCAAAAAATTCCCACTTGAACATGACACACTCACGAAAGGTAACACCGACATAGGGCGGCCTCTAGCAAGGCATTTATGCCCCCAAGTCAGCATAGGGTATGTCGTCCATGACAAGTACCAACATGTAAAGAATGGTCCTACAGATAAGTGATTATTCATCCCTTCGTTCACGATATCCATTGTGAATGTAGGTCATGGAACATCATCAACCCCAAAACATCCACGATTATGTTTCTCGATCTAGACTAACTATGACGAACAAAACAAGTTGCCAAATTGATCCACTATCAATTCAACTTGAGCACGGCCATCAGTTCAGTCAACGAGGGGCCCAGGGATATCTCTCTAAAGAGGAACGAATACCTTTGACTACATCGTTCCGTCATAATAATAAGTTCTTGCCTGAAAACTTTCCTTATAACAGCCAGTTATGAACTGCGTTAGAAAGCATTCTAAACAAGACCATATCATTATTCAAGAAGCCCATGTATCTTCAGTAAAAGGACAAACAATATTATCATCCTGATTTACTCGTGATCATGTCCATGAAGTAAACTTAGGTACGGGTCCTCCAATTACTTGATCACTATCAAGTACAGGCTAGTGTTGCGAAAACATGTATCCAATCCACTATGAATACTTAACCAACCACTTGCCTCGATCTTAATTCACTTCTTCCTTCCAATGAAGAACGACCGATCGTGGAGCATTTAGAATAAATAAATTTATTCAAGGAAGTAGTCAAACATGCTAAGATGGAACACAATAAAGGCTAACAAAAGTACCCGCTCCGCAAGCATTATCAAATCTCCATTTGATAATCGATACAATCAAAGCACATTATTGCTTTAACGTTCCCAACTCAAAACATATCAAATTCAACTAAACAAACCCAAGCTAAAGCCACTTGTAAACCAAGTGTATGCAAGCCTAGTATGAAAACTCATCACTAGCTCACAACTAAAACTTAGTAAGCGGATTCACAAAGTGACATCCATGCGTACTCTAACAATCACCATATCTTCTCTCGACCAAACACATATAAAGTGTGTGCCGGCAAGATCATGGTCCTTTGTCCAAGCCTTCATGCTCTCATTGTTCCAAGGAACCAAATGGAGTCACAATGCATAAGACTATGGTTCATATAAGCCATCGTACTCTTATTTTATCAAAAGAACCTAACTAGAGTCAATGATGCTTAAAGAACCATTGTAGTCGATAACGCTCCACCTAACAACACAACAATAACAATTCACCAAGAGTAATATATTACTCAAATTTCCTTGTTACCACCGAACATCAACTTGAAGAACAATGTACCAAGAGTTCTTCCAAGTATGTCAAAATTGAGAGAAAAGAAACCATGTGATAAAGCAAGTTGCTAATTAAATTAACACACTAGTCCATCATGTTTCAATGTCACTCTCTTAGTTTTTCACTCCGAAAAATCCACGTTCGTATCCTCCCAATTCTTCTTATAAAGCAATAATTCCTCAACCCCGGTTTTATAAACCGCCAAATTAGGATATTATCCGTAATAAGAATTATATCATGGATACACAATATTTGGAACGTAAGCGCTCCCACTAGCTCTGGCATACATCCAAGTTTAATCTTCCCTTTTCGAAAACTCAAATCTATGATTTTCTCATTTAAAGTGAAGATTACAACCTTGCGATGTTTATTAAGTCTACGAGGATACTTTCAATGTACAAGACCTTCGTAAAGTGTTGAAACACTCTTCCTCAAGATTCCCATGAAGGAATACGATCTTTACATTGTAGTGATAAACACACGTATCCGAGTAACCTTCAACATAACCACTAGGACAATATCCTTATGGTATCATCCTCATGGTCAATCATAACGGAAAATTTATCATTAGTCGGCATTTAAAGTTCAAGTCCATGAATAGACTTATTGGGCTCGTAGACCTTACGAGGATACTAATAATGTACAAGACTCTCGGAGAGTATTAAAACACTTCTTCAAAATTCCTATAACGGAATAGAGTCTCTTCATTTCACTATCATACCTTCATAATCAAGAAAAGGTAGTGATACACCATAAGTCATCCAAGTAGCTTCAACATAACCACCAAGGAAAAACTCTTTTATGATACCGTCTTCCTGGTCAATCATATTAGAATTTTTACCACCGGTCGGCATTTGAAGTTGTCTACATCTCAATCCATGCATACCCTTAGATTTACACCAAGGCATCGGATCAACCCAGTCCAATACTTGGATATCCTACATGGATTGCATCCCATTCTCATTACCTCTCTCTTTCTAGTAGACACTAGGCCCACAACGACTTCCGATAGTTGATGAATTCAATTAATCCATCACCGAGTTATCTTTCTCCAGATATAAAACATATATCCATCCGGCCTTACGACAACTCCTATCAGAAATAGGAAGAGTAACGAATTATGCCAGGTACTCCAGCATCGCCATGCTGAGTTCCAATCATTACTGATTGTATGCTAGTGTCAACATCAGGTTTTACTCCCACTGGCTCCCATAGATATTAGACTTCCACTTGCTATTGAGCGACAAAACTTGTCCTCAAAAGTTCGTGAAACAAATATCTCATGCCTAATGGAGTAAGATCTTTTGTTCCCGGACTCTACCACCTCACGTCTACACGTAGGCTGGATAATCTAGGTTTAGAGATAGACAAGCAAAGACACTCTTTCTAGTCTTTTCTCCTAAGATGAGTACTAAACCATCTTTGTTGATTTTATATATAGAACATTGCCTGCCATACTTAAGCATCCCAACACATTGGGTATGAATTTGCGACCCATCAAGACCCGAATATTCGGTTCCTCCTCTACGCGACCCCTATGCCAATGTGTCCTAGAAGAAATGAATTATGAGATAAATCCCAGAATTCTTATGATGATCACAAAAATCATAAATTAAGATACTCAACATCTTTACAAGATTTAAGTAACTTAACCATTCGTCCACAAACCTCGTTAAGGTAATCAATGAACACCTCAAAGGTTTCAAATATACCTATCCCTACTACCACTACAGGTAAAGATAACGAAGTGCATGTAGTTATCCCCATGGATTTGCTTGAACGATTTAAACACACAAGTGTGAACCAATTACAACAAGCTCTCAATCCTCTTACATACGCCGATGAAAGATGTACAAGTCATTTAGCCTAATAAAAAATTCTCGCACTCAACATTTGATCAATTATCAAATGCATCCAAGATTCCAAACCACATGAAACTTGGTGAAGCAAGTCTTGTTTACATAGCTAAATAATCTTGTCACTTGGATAACTAATCCAAACCAATTTTGGATTTAAACACATTATTCATGATTACTTTATTACTTTTAAGCAAAAACTTATAAATGCCATGATATGGATAAACTTTGAAATAAACCACTAATATATATATATATATATATATCAAATACAAAGTAATATCCATCGTCAACCAATGCATGATAGACTTAATATTTCTCTCGCCACGTAGGGCAGATAATATATTAATCTAGTAAAGTAATAAAATAGCTAGATAGAATGGCGAGATCAAAACTCCCAATCCTCTCAATCGAGACAACGTCCAAGTTTCCCAATCTTGAGCTCTAGCTCTCCATGTCTTATCAGCTACTTCTTCCGTTTAACACCTACACTTTGTAACAAAACAATTTTGCAACAAACGTGAGTGTTATAGCCAGCATTTCAAAAAATCTAGCTATGAAGTAGAAAAGCCATGGAGCTAATCATGAATGTACCTGATGACGAGAAGTTATTCCCTTGCCTCATAGGAAGCTTTAACTCCTTCGAACACCCAGGACAAGCGTGGCGGCGCCAATCTCCATATTTACCGCATAAATAGCAAACTTCTCCCTTAGGAGTTGTATTCTTTTTCTCGGTTTTACGTTCCTCAAATAACCGGGTGGGAACGAACTTGCGTTTGGCCATGTTAGACTCGAAAATCTTAAGCATGCCATGCAACTCGTCTAAGGATTCTACCATTTTGTCCTCTTGATAGTTTT
Organism: Dittrichia graveolens; assembly: GCA_038502395.1. Taxonomy (NCBI): domain Eukaryota; kingdom Viridiplantae; phylum Streptophyta; class Magnoliopsida; order Asterales; family Asteraceae; genus Dittrichia; species Dittrichia graveolens. The sequence goes on from JARJIL010000003.1 coordinate 58,259,442, forward strand.
TGATAAACTCATCATAAGACGTGGGTGGGGATTGAAGAATCATATTCACCGCAAGCTCCCTCCCAATGGGAAATCCTAGTATTTCCATTTGGTCAATGTATGCCTTCATACAAAGCACATGAACACTAACCTTCCCACCTTCCTGCATGCGGCAACCGACAAGGGCCTTGACACACATAAAGTGTTCCTCTCTAATTTGATGTTGGAACAAGTCCTTCAACCGATTAATCATGTCATACGCACTCATATGCCCGAGTTGCTTTCACAGCTCGCAGCTTATAGTTGATAACATAAAAGAAGAAACATCTTTTGCGTCCTCGATATGCTTTTCAAAGGCGTATCTGGTGGCCCAACTTTTGTTGGAAGCAGGTGGTTTCGGAAGAGGTTCCTCGAGGATGTGCAACTTAGATTCATGGCGAAGGACAATTCGCAATTGCCTATACCAATCCACAAAGTTCACACCTACGAGTTTCTCATTTTCTAGGAACGAACGGAGAGATAAATTTGGGGTTGCGTTGTTAACGTTTGTCATCTACAATTTTAGAGTACACGTTTTAGTGAATTTAGATATAATCCTTGTATAAAAAGTTACCCAAATAGTTTTCAAAACCAATTATTTAAACAAGGCTAGAAACCATATTTCACTTTACCTTATGACGGGTTTACCGCGGATCACAAAGCAAAGCTATTTAGGCCGGTAACCATTTTACCAATTGACCGCGGATCACAAAGCAAAGCTATTTAGGCCGGTAACCATTTTACCGATTGCAAACACTTTGCAACTTCTAGATCCTTGCGGGATCCATTGACAATCAAAATGTCTTTTGGCATGTTTGATCCCTTCTCGCACCAATTCTAACTTGATCCCCTTAAATGACTCGGCCAGAGCTCGACGCCACCTAAGTGTCACAAAAAGAATTGTAAACCGTCCGTCAAGACACACGGTGGAACTGTCGCCAATAATTGGCTCGTGCTAAGCTCGACAACCAATATTGCGAGTTAGCACACTCACCTTCCACACAATTCCACTCGGCATGACTCGTGCTAAAGCTCGACAATCATCCAAGTTTTACTAGATTCGGGTGGTGTCATCTTACGGATGGCGCGTGATTTACATTTTAAAAACAGGATTTCGTTTTTCCGGTTAAAACAATTTTAACCCATTTTGCGAATTAACAAATCAAGTGATAAATACAATTTTTATCCACTTATAATACAAATTTATATTATCTTGTTAATTCTATACGCGCGGAAAGAAATATAAACCAAGTTTATAAATCTTTGTGTTTTATATATTTTGGAAAAATTATCTAGGATGCGATATCCTACACATCCATGCAAAATAATAAATATATAAAACAACCACGCATACATAATAGTTCGGTAACATGCCCAAATCCTATGCGTCTTCCCCACGAGCCACACGGGGAAAACAAGGTCAACTAAGGAATCCAAGATCCAAAGTACCCAGTCGGGTGTGCTCCCACTGAAGTCGGCATCTCCAAAAGACAATCCGGACTCCACGTTGCCGAGACATCAAAGCCGTGATTCCCGTTGGTTTACAACATCAACTTCTATACTATTTTTCAAATACATAGAAGGAGTAATGACATGCAAGCCACAATCCTATGCTACTAATACAAGTTCAAAGGAATAAATAAATGGCATGCAAGCCGCACCAAATAATAATTATAAAAATTACAACAATACGGCACGCAGGTCACCAAAAGCAAATCAACCAAACACCACAACACATAGGTCTAAAGGGCATCTAGTTACCGAACCACAACCAAACACAACCAAAGCAAAACCATGGTGTGCCACAAAACCATGTCAAACATATTTTGATTAAGATTGCCAACAAAACACCCAAGTCACAAAAGGCAATCCTTGTACATATGCATTAGTAATTTTAATACACTTTTAAAATTACATATTCATATATACACCTTTAAATATATATATATTTTTATGTACTTCATGCCAAGCCATACAAAATATATAAATTCAAGGAATCAAAATATAGTGGGGAATGACAAGATCCAAGACTGGTCCAACACAATCAAAAAACCGGATTTTAAGAACACCAAATATCACAGTTTCAAAAATCCAGATTCCGGTCAAAACACGACGGGGCACGGGCGTACCCTATGAAAGGTACGGGTGTGCCCTCCGTGTGCCAGTACACTGATTTAAACATTTTTAATTTGGTTAAAAGAAGTCTGCCGGCACTGCCCGTACTCCACCAGTACGGCCGTGCCCCTGCCGCCGGCACGCGCCGTACCCCATAAGGTACGGCCGTGCCCGGTCACCAGAAAACTCATTTTTGACAGAAAATTCCGGTTTTCAAACCAAGAGTGCAAGGCCATGTTAGAGATGGCTCTGATACCACTGTTGGGTTTTAGTGGCATCTAAAAAACGCAGCGGAAACAAAAACTATTATAAAACAATTTCATTTCATGCCACCAACACACCACCCAATGGACCAGACTCTAGACAATAGCAAAGCAACTAAAAGAAAGGAATAAGTAGAAGAAATTATACCATACAAGTTCTTCAACTTCCTTGTTGATGTTTCAAATGGAGTGGACATGAGAATACAAAGATGTATTCCTCTATTGGTATCCACACCAAGCTTGGTTTGATTCCCACTTGCTAGAGAACTTGTATGCCAACAAGAACATCACCACTATAGAACTACCATCACTTGAAAATTTCCAAGTGTGTCTTGAGAGAGAGAGAGATATGAACCAACTTAATGTTGCAAGTTCATATGTCTTTTGGTTTAATCCTTTCTAGTATTCATTTCAATATGGTTCCAACCAACTTATTGGTACATAAAAGCTAGTCATATATAGAGAAAATGACCACCAAATCGTAACTCATATTACTAGGAATTAAATGCCATAAAGCCACATTAAACTAGACTTAAAAGGCTAGTTAAAGAGGATGTTACATAGTGAGGCACGGCCGTGCCTCACGGGGCACGCCCGTGCCAGCCCACGGGCACACCCAAGTCACGCCCAACTTAGGCTCGTGCTTTCGCACCGGGAACGGCCGTACCTCCACGAAGCACGCCCGTGCAGGCCCCAACGGGTACGCCCTAGGCACGCCGGCCTTGGGCCCGTACCTTGCATAGGGCACGGCCGTACGTTCACAAGGCACGGCCGTGCCCGGCCTAACCAAAACCCATTTTGGTATTTTTCTCTCTCTTGTTCAAAGGTGTTGTCGGAATCAATACTTGGCGTGTGACCCAATAGGCCTATGCCTCATCGGTAGTGATACCAACTCATGTGTGTCAGTGGGCATATTCCAACAGAAAGATGGTACTCTACGTATGTGTATTGACTATAGGGAACTGAATAAGAGGACGGTAAAGAATAAATACCATCTACCCAGGATTGATGATTTATTTGATCAGTTGTAGGGTGTTTCGTATTTTTCTAAGATTGATTTGAGATCGGGTTATCACCAGGTACGAGTTCCTGACGGAGATGTTGCCAAGACTGCTTTCCGTACCCGGTTTGGCCATTATGAGTTCTTAGTCATGCCGTTCGGTTTGACTAATGCACGTGCAATGTTTATGGATTTGATGAACCGGGTTTGTCGACCGTTTAAGGATAAATCTGTGATAGTATTTATTGATGATATACTGCTTTATTCTAAATTTGAAGCTGATCACGAGATTCATTTGAGACAGGTTCTTGAAACACTGAAGCGGGAGCAATTGTATGCCAAATACTCAAAGTGTGAATTCTGGATGCGAGAAGTTCACTTTCTGGGGCATGTCATTTGCAGTGATGGAGTAAAGGTCGATCCGGCAAAGATAGAGGCAGTGATGAATTGGGAGGCTCCGAAGTTGCCTTCTGAGATTAAAAGCTTCTTGGGATTGGCTGGTTATTAAAGGCGGTTCATCAAAGATTTTTCTAAGATTGTGAATCCCATGACTAAGTTGACTCGCAAGGAGGTTCCATTTAAATGGAGTGATGAACAGGAAAGGGCTTTTCAGACGTTGAAACGAATCTTGTGCTAGGTTCCTATTCTTGCCTTCCCGGATGGGTTAGATGACTTCGTAGTTTACTGTGACGCGTCATTGGCAGGGTTGGGTTGTGTGTTGATGCAACGGGATAGAGTTATTGCGTATGCTTCTCGTCAGTTGAAACCTAATGAGAAGAACTTTCCAATCCATGATTTAGAACTGGCAGTTCTGGTTTTTGCGTTAAAGTTATGGAGACATTATCTTTATGGTACAAAGTGCGTCATTTGTACGGATCACAAAAACCTGCAGTATGTATTTTCGAAGAAAGAACTCAATATGCGACAGAGGTGATGGCTGGAACTTGTTAAAGATTATGATTGCGAGATTCGCTATCATCCAGGGAAAGCCAACGTGGTAGCCGATTCTTTGAGTCTTAAGGGAGTTAGTGAACATATCAAGTTTATGCGAATTGAAATAGTCTCCGACTTGATTGTCAGATTAAAGGCAGCTCGGTTAGAAGCCTTGAAGGATGAAAATTTGAAGTCAAAGATTATGATAAAGAAAAAGAATGACCTGAATGATGATTCTAGGGGATTGAAGGTTTATCAATCTCCTGTCTGGGTGCCTTTGCTTGGAGGTCTCCGGAGTATGATTTTGACTGAGACTCACAAATCGAGACTATCTTTTCATCCGGGTAGCACAAAAATGTATAACGATCTAAAGGTGCTTTATTGGTGGTCTACAATGAAGACAGATGTTGCACAGTTTGTGGAGTCTTGCCATATTTGTGCACAGGTTAAGGCATAACACAAGAAACCCTATGGATCACTGAAATAGTTGCAAATTCCAGAGTGGAAGTGGGAGCACATGTCGATGGATTTCGTAACTAAACTTCCATGTATGCAGAGGAATCATGATATGATTTGGGTGATCGTTGACAGATTGACCAAGAGTGCTCACTTCTTGGCTACCAGTGAGACGGCATCACTCAGTAAGTTGGATCAGTTGTATATAGATGAAGTTGTTTCCCGACATGGTATACCACTTTCAATTGTATCAGATAGAGATTCCAGGTTTGTGTCGAATTTCTAGAACAGTTTATAGCGGGAGTTGGGTACACGTGTTAATCTGAGTACAGCTTACCATCCTCAGACAGACGGGCAATCGGAACGAACTATTCAGACACTTGAGGATATGCTGCAGGCATGTGTGTTAGAATATGGAGGTTCTTGGGATTCCCATCAACCGTTGATTGAATTTGCGTACAACAATTCTTATCATTCGAGTATCGGTATGCCACCTTATGATATGCTATATGGTTGTCGTTGCCGTACTTCTACGTGTTGGTTAGAGGCGGGTGAGAAACAGTATGAAGGGCCTGATATTGTGCATATCACCGCAGACAAAGTAGCTATTGCGCGAGAAAAGTTGAAAGTTGCGAGGGATCGACAGAAGATGTATGCCGATCCACGTCGTCGGTCTGTTATGTTTGCTGAAGGTGAATTGGTTTATCTGAAAGTTTCTCCATGGAAGGGGGTTATCCATTTTGGGAAGCGAGGAAAGTTGGCTTCTCTTTATATTGGGCCATATCGTGTCCAAAGGGTGGTTAATGATCAGACGGTTACTCTCGATCTTCCAGCAGAATTTTCAGGTATTTACAACACCTTCAACGTTTGTTACTTGCGGAAATGTAGAGTTGAGGATGAGAGTCAGATTCTACCTCTACATGATCTTAAAGTGGATTCCAGCAAGAAGTTAGTGGAAGAACCCATTGAACTACTAGATTGGAAAGTGACGAAACTGCGTAAGAAACAGATTCCGATGGTTCTAGTTAAGTGGAGGCACAGTTTGGGTTTAGACTTGATGTGGGAAACCGAGGCCGATATGAAAGCTCGTTACCCTCTGTTTGATATTGTATAGATTCCGAGGACGGAATCCAGTTTAAGGGGGGAGGATTTGTAACATCCTGAGATTGGGCCAAGTAGATACGTAGGCTTGGGTACGTTACACGTGGATTACTATTTGATTGTGTTTACTTAATTTTAATTAAGTAATTGATTACTTCTTCAGATATTATTTGTTGGTTTAATATATATATATATATATATATTTATATATACGGATTATGCATGTGTGTGTGGGCATGTAAATTAATTAGGAGATCGACGCCTCCTGCTTATATTTTAAACACATAAATACGTGGGTTTCAATTACCATTCTTCACTTTGAAGATTTCATGTGTGTGTGAAATAAGTGTGAAAACCAAGAGAAGCTAAGAAGATCCAAAGCAATCGGATTTGGTTGATTATCGAAGAAGACAGTGCTGGAGAAAGTGATGAGGAGAATGGTGTTAAGGAGAATAGTCTAGAGGAGCTGGTTGAAGGAGTAGCCATGCTGGTTAAAAAGTTCAAACCATTCAACAAGGAAAGGGTGTCAAGAGGTTCAGTAAGAGGCCATCAAAGTTTTTCAAGTCCAAATCCACTTTTGATGCCTCCATAGCAGAGTGTTACAAATGTAGCAACATTGGCCACATAGCCGGTGACTGTAAGTCCAAAAATAACACTGGTTCTTCATCTGTGCCAAAGCAGGAGGGCTAAATTGATTATGAAGCCAAGCATAAGAAACTCCTTGCTTCTTTCCTTGACAAGAAAAAGAAGAAGAAAGCCTAGGGCCAAGTTCTTGTAGCTGAAGAAGAAGATTGGGCAGAAGAAGATGTAACACCGGAAAATCACAAGCCTTTTTTTTAATGCACTGCGGAAGCTAATTAAAACCAACTTGATTACATATAATCAAAAATTACAAATGTACAAACATTGTTTGAAAAATAAGATCATCATCTACTAATGTTTGGTGTTACAAAATACTGGCTCGTCTCTTTTTCAAAAAAACATGTATCACAGTGTGGTCAACTCTTCCTTCTTCAAATCTAACACGAACCTGCAAACATCAACTGAGGGGAATTAGCACAAGGCTAAGTGAGTAGAGGTTAAAACAACAAATGCAAACATTCAAAATCAATTATCAGTCATGTAATCACATATCCAGAGAAGACCGGCGGTTCGGCGCAGAACCTACAACCAATGCCGGCCAAAGCAAAGGTTTATCGATAGCTTTCCACTAGATTGGCACATTAAACTCCCCTCTGAGCACAAATGCAACAGAAAGGCTACTACTGTTCAACCAACCAGTTAGACAAGCCCAGCCCAAGTCCACGTATAGCTGACTTCTCAAACGCAACTCAAAATCATCCTAAAAGCGCGTATCGACCAAATAGTCATGCAACAGTTATCAATATTTCATTATCACAAGCAACATTTCAATCAATCCAATCTCAAACCACAATCATGATTCATATCAATAAAATTATCTGCAATCTTTACCATCCGTGTTTAACGTCCACTCACCTCAGTTTCAGCTTGAATTCAGATATCTAATTTTACTGAGCTTTTGGATTTCCTGTAAACACACCAATAACCAAATCAGTTTCAATCTCATAAATATATCTTATCCATATATTTATAAATCATTCATCAAACAAACATCAAACAATAAACAAATACAAGTTCAAAACACAAAGTATCGGATTCTACAAAAACTGTCGGATTCTTACAAATTTGCTACCTAGTGTCTCTTGCCAAATGTCGGATTTCACCTTTAAACCGGATTATATCAATCGGATTTCAAGACTCGGATTTGGTTCTCGGATTTTAAATACTTGTATTTCTAGTAGTTCCGGATTTAAGTATCGGTTTCTAAATCATTCTTTTCCAAGTATAGGATTTCAAGTCTATCGGATTCAAGAGTATTGGTTTTCATATGTATCGGATTTGGGTCCCGGTTTCTCAAATGTAGGATTTAGAGTGTCGGTTTTGCTTGTATAGGTTTTGGGGTTCCGGATTTGGTCTATCGGTTTTACTCTCGGTTTTACCATACGGATTTCCAAACAATCGGAATTCCTCTTCTTCCCCAACACCAAAACCGGCAGTTCATACATTCATCAAATCCGCCATCTTCATCATATTTTTAATAATTCATACAATCATAATTTCATCTACATATTTTAGAAACATGTTTTAATCCATTTAAACACATTTTCATAGATCAATACATCATTTAAACATGCATTTCATATGAACACACAAGAACATCAAAAGCATATTCTTAAAATCGATTCAATGGTTCATCATAACTTCATGTTATTTTTAATCATCAAACTAATCAAACTATCATGCAATACATCATAATAAATATCAAACCTTTAATCTTGAATCACAAACCCACAACTCTGAAAATCCGATGATTCTTCTTCTTTGGTTTCTTCTTTGACCGGGAGGAAACACACAAGGCACACACACACTTACACTTTTACTAAATTAGAGGAAATGCACCATTAACTACTAACCCCCACGTATATATCATGAAAAACAAGAGGTGGCAATTATTTTCTTAACACACATACACGTGCACACCCTTATACATGCATAAATACATACATACGGTAACATGCATACATACACTAATATTCATGTATTAAAATATTAACACATTAATCTTAATTAGTTTAACATACTAAACCACTTAATGAAGATAAAAAAATTAAAAATATACCTCAAACCGGCTAAACTCCTAGCCCAGGTTTACGGATGTTACAGAAGATCTCTCCTCAGATGAAGATGTGGTGATCTCTGCTAAGTTCTGCATGATGGCCAACAACAATGATGGTAGTTCCTTTGATGAAGATATGAAGAAGGCTGCAAAAGCTTGTTCAACTACCAACTGGGATCCTTCTTCAATGTATTAGGTTGGAAAGTGTATTAATTATGATGGTAATGAAAAGAATGCTATGTTTGATTACTTGTGTATTGACTTCCAGTCTGCTATTCAAAGAGAGAAAAAGCTAAAACTAGAAGTAGAATCACTCAAGGAAAAATTAATTCTTAAAGATGAGGAACTTAAGTAGATAACAATTTTAAATGATGAACTAGCAAAACAAAAGATACTTAATGAGATCTTAGTAAAAGAAACTAGTGAAGCAACCAAAAAGTTCAATGACCTCTAAAAAGTACTAAAGTCTTGGTGTGTATCTGCTGAAAAGACCACTCAGTGTGTCATGGAGCAGATACCCAAGCAAGTTCAAACTATTATTGGTGGAAATTACTCTAAGGCTGCTAACTATGTTGATTCTAATAAGAACCTTAATATCTTAGACAATGCTGACATTTTGCCACAAACTTGTCACAAGACTGTTAAAGGCAAAAGTGTGTTCACAAATAAATTTGTTAAAAGCAAAAGTACCCACCTAAAAGAATCAATTATTCCTTTTGTTGAATCATCCTCTGGTAAGATTTCAGAATGTAAAAATACTAAGAACACAAAGTCAAAGGATGTGAGTAAAGGAAAGGAATCATTAGTTGAGACCACAGAGACATTATGTTGTCAAACCTTGAAAACAGATGACTTAAATCTTAGTATTTCACAAACTGAAGAATCTTTAGCTAATACTACTTTATCAATTGATATGTGTAAAGTATAAAATTGTATAGAAATAGGAGTTTACTTGAGAAAATACACATAGAGTATAAATAGGGATATGACCCTTGTAATATGTGAGTTTTGCCATAATCAATGTTTAAGTGTGTGTTTTGAACGGTGTAAATCTTCTACACACTACATTCTTGCATTACTCCATTCATACTCGAACCACTTGGGACTAACACAATCCTTCAAACAATTTCACCAACAATGTGATCTGGGTTGTTAGAAATGACTGATATAAGATAACCAAGATTTAAAAGAAACAAGGAATAGATGGCCAAAATCTGGTTTTGAGACCAAAAATTGGTGACGCTAAGAAAGAAGAACCAAAAATCAGTTAGGAAAGGGTAGGATGACTAGACATAAGGTACTAGACATTTAGCATATGGTAGCAATGACCCAAAGTAAACCAAATCTAGAAACATCAGAATGATAACTGAAACTTAGAGAACTCCTGACTCAGCCAAAAAATCCAAACACTTGTCTTAGGAATCAGGGTGAACAGATAATACAGTCAGAACAACTACGGGGGTCCAAGGGGCAGAGCCCCTGGCTGGGAAAATCCGATTCCTTCAAAATCCGACAATTTTGAATTCCGATTGGTGAAAATCCTAGAGATGTAAAATCCGATAATTTTTGAAATCCGAAGTGTAAATCCGATAATTTCAAATTCCGAAGACTTTGAAATCCGAAGATCACAATCCGAGAACTCAAATCCAATAACTTGACAATCCGAGGACTTGAAATTCCGATAACTTGGAAATCCGGTAAACACTTTATCAGATTTATGAAATCCAATAGCTTCAACTTTGAAATCAGGTACCTTCAAATTCTAAATCCAACAACTTCATATTCATCCCGCTCATATTCAAAAGTTCTTCAAATTTGCATGAATGTGTATATTTCTTGCCCAGACCACTTCGCCTATCAACTTCAATCAATCCTATATCAATTATTCTGATAAACAACAACGAATTGATATCGAAGTAGACGATTTTCCCCAAAACTCGTTTTTCACAAAACATACATAAATCTTCGATTTTCTTGCTGTTTTGATGTTAATTTGATCTCGTTCACTCCAGAATGATTATAAAATGATAAACGAGCATCAATCAATCATAATCTTCACAAAAATCACAAAATTTGATGAAAATCCAAAAATCTCAAAATGTGTTCTCGGTTTTCTTCAAATTCTTCAAAAATTTTGAACTTGTATGTTGAATACAGTATCAAATCACACTCCTTAGGCTCTGATACCACTTGTTAGTCCCAAGTGGTTCGAGTATGAATGGAGTAATGCAAGAATATAGTGTGTAGAAGATTTACACCATACAAAACACACACTTAAACATTGATTATGGCAAAACTCTCTTATTACAAGGGTCATATCCCTATTTATACTCTCTGTGTATTTTCTCAAGTAAACTCCTATTTCTATACAATTTTATACTTTACATTCTCCTCCTTTGTATTGAAATTGTAGTGCAATCCAATGAATACACAAGTGATTCAAGTAGAGAGAAAAGTATGGAAACACCTTAATGTGTGTGTTTTCTATTCAATATAATATTCAAGATGACAAGGAAGAAAGACAACACTACTATATATACTAAGTACAAAGTAAAACAGAAAAACATTAAATTGTGACTAGACTTAAACACAAATTTAACTCTAACAATCTCCCCCTTGTTTAAGTCTAGCTCATGTTTCTTTGACTCATCTTTCTCTGCCAATGTCTGATCATCTTTCGTTCATCTCGTTTGGCATCAAATAGCTTTATGACTTATGTTAATCTGACTCATGGCGCTTGGTCTACTTCATCCTTTAGGCTCATACTATAATTCATAATTTTTAAGGTCCATATCTTCAAAGATCCATCTGAGTAAGCATTAACTTCTTTGAACCTTAAGAAAAACTTTTCTCTTTTTCTATTAAACAAGACAATCCCTTCATCTCCCTCGAACTCTTCATCATCACTCCAGATAACTTGAAACATCTTCAGTTGGTCAACTTTTGAATGTTTTGTGTTTGGCTTTAGCAGATTGATTTTGGCTTTATCCAGATCCGGCTCCCAACTAAAGATCTGTATACTCTGCAATCTGACATCGGTGCCTGATGAACTCCCTGAGCTTCTTATAACCAGCTGAATCTTCAGCATTCTTTTTCTAGTCTCATTTCAAGCTCCTCTAGTAGAAAGTTAATGTCACTAAGGTTTAAGAATTTTAGGTCCACATGCCCAACTGTATAGCTCTTCATATCCGACCTTGTGACTAAATAGTTGATCATTTCTTTGTAAACAACTCTCTGAACTCCAACATAATTGAGCATTATGATCTGATATTTTGATTTGACTTCCTCTTTCTTTGCAGTATGCATATTGAGAATCATCTTTGCTTTAACATCTTCTGCATCTTTGGCACCCATCATATTAACATCTAACATTTCTTCTATTTCCTCTGCAAAGATGTCAACAAAATTTTCTTCTAGACAGGCCACTGGTATATCTTGGTATCTCCAGTTTCTGACGGTTTTCTTCAGGGCCTCTCTAGTTAGCACATAGCTTTTCTTTATGTTTGGTAAAGACCCAGTGTGAACCGGATCTATTTGAGCAGTTATAGGAATATTCCATTCTGACTGTTTAGATATTTCTCTGATTTGACTTTCTTTTAGTTGTTGCTTCCTGATGTCTGAAGGAGTGACTTTCTTTCTGTTACTTCTTTATGTACCTTCATCACACTATCCAAATTGTATCTTTCAAGCCCAGATTCATCAACTATTTCGGAAGAAGGCTTTTCAACCTCTTGCTTGCTCAACCATAAGGTTAGCGTCAGATCCTCATCCTCTGTCTCAACCTCAGGCACATTTGACTCCTCAAATTCAACCACAGTCTGCTTGCCCTTATATTTTTGTTTAAACGATGTTTCCTCCAATCTGGCAGCAACTGCACCGATTCGCTGAGCAGCCGGGGTATCAAAATAAGTTTTCAAACGTTTCTCCCCTTCAGGACTATCGGTGTCTGAATCATCATCGTCATGCCTAGGTCGTTTTGATGACCCGGCAGCAGCTTTGCACGTAGACTCCACCTCAGTTCTCAACAATGATAAGATATCTAAATCCTCAGAACTGCTATCACCCTTGCCAATCAGTTTAACCATTAACAAGCTTTTTAATTCATCCACTGACAAGGCATCTGTAACTTTATCTTTTACGTCCATTTCGTTTTGTTCTACTAAATCATCCAATTTCTTCTCAATTATGGTTAGTTTGTCAAGTTGCAATCTTTGAATATCATCAATTCTGACGTGCAAATGTTCAAGAGCAGCATCAAAATCAGCCTTGGAAACAAATTCCTTAGCCGAGTCAGATTCAAAAATTGTAACACCGGGATCACTTAGATTACCCGTTGAGGTTCCAGCATCTCCAGAAACAAATTCTGTAGAGGAAGGACCACCCACTTTCACAGCTGGATTGACGTTGGCTGTGGTGGGATTTCCTACTAATCCTCGGATATGGCCTGTGAAGGCTTCACCTATAGTAGTTCCAGCTGGTCTATCACTTAATAGACCAGTTATTGCTTTAAGTGTTTCCCTGTGTTTTGAAAGAAAATCAACAATCTGTTGATAGTTATCGATGTGCGCGAAAAAGACAGGTGTGACATGGAGAGGAGTGCCACTTGTTTCAATAACAGTTTCCTCCAAATGAGGAACCATTAGATTATGTGCTTTATCTCCGTGTGATGAAACAATATCCAGCTGAGAGGATATTGAGTGGCTTGGAGGGGTTTGTGCATGCTCTGGTGGGAGGCCAGAGTCTTTTTCAATGCCAGGTATAAACCCGACAGTAGATGTGGTTTCCCGGCTAAAATTGGCTGGAGGAATCTCAGCACTCACATATTCTTTTCTTACAGCACTCACTCGCTCACTTTGTTTTTGCCTCTCAGCATCTTCATCTACATTAAGCGCAGTAATATCATCATACATCATTTGTGTATCAATATCCGAAAAATCCATCATTTGGTCATAATCAGGTAAACTAGTATGTACTCTTTGACCATCAGGACCTAACTCCTCCTCAATCTGATCTGGAAACATTTTCTCAATATGTTTTTGGAATGAATCAGTGTCACTTTCAGATGTGTCCAGAGCAACTCCCTCTCTAAACTCACCAACACCTTCACTTTCTTCTCCACCCCTCTCGATTATTTTTTCTCTTAACTCTCCCCTGTCAGCTTTTCCCGTAGAAGACTGACTCCTAATATCACTAGCACTCGGGGATCCTAACGTTCTTGGGGTAGGATCAACAGGCTCTTGTCGATCCATAAGAACAATGTTATTCAATCTCACATACTCCTTGACCACCTCGCTTTCTAGATCCAACAAAGATACCAACTTAGCAGGCATCATGAATGGTTGAATATCAGGCATTGCCGGGATTTTATATAATTTGATCATCATTTGAATCTGCACTACTGGTTCACCATCACATCTCGAGATATTAGTATCTCTGGCCATCACCCGTTGAATAATCATAGATAGAAACCGCGGAAACGGTAAGAAGTTACGTCTTTTACCAGGTATCACTTTCTCCCTGGCCACCTTGGCTATTTCAATGAACAATAATTCTACATAATCAAAATGAAATTGCTTAGCCATTCCAACCAGTACTTTCAATGCAAAGATATTGGCCCCATCTATTCCTTTGGTTACACTTGTCAAACACCGCATGATTATAGCATATAGAGTTTGCCATTAAGGAAACAGTCCTGAACGTTTGAACTTTGATACACCAGTTAATCATCTCCTCTCCATCCAAGATCCATCACATGAGTTAGAATTTGTTTGTCGGTTGGGATTGGATCAAAGTCAGGTTTTGGTGGATAAGAGGTGGATTTTGGTAGTTTTAGTATTCTGCGTATGCTTTCGATACCCATCTCAAATTCAACTTGCTCTATTTGGCCAGCAAGTACAGGAAGGCCTTCAGCACTTTCAGTTAACGATAATGAACTCCATAGTTGTTGTACGTACACCTCCGAGACATGAGGGAAGGCTTTAGTAGGATTAAAAGTGAATATGTGGTTCAATGGGTGAAATGTTATAAGTTCGGTGATTATTGGGTATTCGATTTTGGTAATCTCTGGTACAAAGTAGGCGTTGTTCAGTTGGTTTGGTAGGTAATTAGCTTGAGGGAAAAGGGTATTGGATGGAATTTGAGCCATCTGTGAAATAAAACAATTAGTACAAATCTCAAAAATTTCCAAAATTTTTGAAAATTCCTAAGTGTTGGCAAAAACCGACACTTAGAAATCCAATAAGATGAAATCCGACACCCTTTTTGTTTCGAAATCCGACACATGTTAAAATCCGATAGAGTTCTTTGAAAATCCGACACATGTTAAAATCCGATAGTCAGTTATTCAAAATCCGATGACTTTGAAAAACCGACACTCATTTGAAATCCTTTGCTTTGTTTGTTTATTGAACCCGACACTAGTCAATGTAAACATTCGGATTTGTCAAAATCCGATTGAACATGAAATCCGATTAACTATCGGATTTCCATGAAATCTGACAGTTCATGTTCAATGAACAGAGCAAGTAGTTCGACAATCCAATTCTTCCAAAAATCTTCACTTCGTTCATTTATCACTTAAAAATCAACATATTTGTGCAATTAAACCTAAACTAAGAACTCCTTTTGGATCAAACAACACAAATAACAACTAAAATCCTTCCTCGTTTGAATCAACATTTCCGATTAAACTCGAACAAAACCGACAGATTCAAAATCATACAAAAGTCAACTCAAAGATCGAGTATCTTGAAATCGACATACAACCCATTAACGTACAACTAAAACCGAGTCCAATCATGTTAATCAATACATATGATTTGAAGATTTGAACATGAAGTGTTTCGAGGGGTTTTTAGTCAAAAGAATCGATTAAAAACCACTTAAACGTTGATGAAAATGCAAACAAAGTATACCTTAGGAATCAGAAAGTTATTGCGAACTTGGATCTGTTGTTTATTTGCACAAATGATCACTTCGAATTTCTCGGATTCTTTGAACACTCGGTTTTCTTGAAAAGCTTTGGAAAACCGATAATGAAATCGGATTTTTATTTTTATAGGAAAAACCGACCCACGAAATCTGAATCGGTAAAATCCGATCCATAAGAAATCCGGAACCCACAAAACCGATAAAACATTCGGTTTTGGTCAAAATCCTATTAAAGTATCGGAATCCGATAAAAGTATCGGAATCCGACAACTTTTATCGGATTTTCAACACCTCATTAAAAATTTGATTTTTCAACTCATTCCACTCCCCCTAAACATTATATTTCATCTTTAAAAATAATTCTTTGAATATGAAGATTAACTTTTTCAAAAGTTTGACAATTTTAATTCAAAAACAAAAAAATAAAACTCCCCCTCAAATTATGCAAAAACGTACAATTTGAGATGAAGGAAAAAATGTTTTTTGAGTTTTGTGTGTTTTGTACATGTTTTTGATTTTTCATTTAATATATACAAAACCTGATATATTTTCTCCCCCTAAAAGTATGAACCCTCAGTGATTCATAACTTGTATTTGCTCTGTCTGTCCATTGACCAAATTTGTCCTGCACAACTAGCATATACCGTGTAAGATCTGTTGATTCAGAATGTTATGTTAAACTGTCAAATTCAACATTCCTAATCTTGACACTAAAACATTAAAACGAGATTCGTCTAACGCTTTGGTGAAAATATCAGCAAGTTGATTATCTGTTTGAACATATTTTAATTCAATTAAACCTTTTTCAGCATAGTCTTTTATAAAATGATATCTGACGTCAATATGTTTCGTTTTAGAATGATGTACCGGATTGCATGTAATTGTAATGGCACTTTCAGAATCACACATTAGAGGGATTTTTTTATATACCAGACCAAAGTTGGAAAGCTGAGTCCGAATCCAAAGACATTGAGAACAGCAGCTAGCAGCAGCAATGTACTCTGCTTCAGCTGTTGATGATGAAACACAGTTCTGCTTCTTGGACCCCCAGCAAACCAGTCTGTCCCCCAAAAAATGTGCACTCCCAAATGTGCTCTTTCGGTCTAGCATGCAACCGGCATAATCTGCATCAGAATAGGAAATTAGCTCAAACCTAGAATCCCTAGGATACCACAAACCTAGATCTGGGGTACCCTTAAGATATCTAAATATGCGTTTTACCGCCAGAAGATGAGATTCTTTAGGATTTGCTTGGAATCTGGCACAAAGGCATGTAGAATACATAATATCCGGTCTACTAGCTGTTAAATATAGCAATGAACCTATCATTCCTCTATAAGTTTTCAAATGTACTTCTTTTCCTTCCGGATCAGCAAATAGTTTTGTTCGAGAAGCCATGGGTGTTGAGATTGATGAACAACCAGTCATATCAAATCTCTTTAACAGATCTTTGATATACTTAGCTTAATTTATAAAAATTCCATGGCTAAATTGTTTAATTTGCAATCCAAGGAAAAAATTAACTTCCCCCATCATGCTCATTAAAGCGTTTTTTCATTGTATTTGAAAATTCATTGCCATATTTAGGATTTGTAGAACCAAATATTATGTCATCGACATAATATTTGTACCAACACAAAATCGTTTCCAATCTCCTTTTTGAACAATGTGGTGTCAGTTTTCCCTTTGACGTATCCTTCATTAACCAGGTGTTCTGATAGCTCATCGTACCAAGCTCTCGGGGCTTGTTTTAAACCATATAGAGCTTTGTCCAGAATATAGACGTCATTGGGTTTGTTAGGATCTACGAAACATTCAGGTTGACTGACATACACTTCCTCTTTCAATTTGCCATTGAGGAAGGCAGTCTCCACATCCATTTGATATACAGTGAAGTTTCTATAGGAAGCATAAGCTAGGAACAGTCGAATTGCTTCTATTCTAGCTACAGGAGCGAAGGTCTCATCATAATCTATCCCTTCCTGTTGATTATACCCCTTAGCCACTAGCCTAGCTTTATTCCTAACCACCACACCATGAGAATCCTTCTTATTCTTAAATACCCACTTCCTTCCAACAATAGATTTGCCTTCAGGTTGTGGAACTAGTCTCCAGACTTTGAGTCGGTCAAACTGATTTAGCTCTTCCTGCATAGCAATAATCCAATCAGGATCAGCTAGAGCTTCCGAAACTCGTGTGGGTTCGACCATGCTTAGAAAACTAGAGTGTTGACATATGTTAGCTATGGTAGATCGAGTTTGAACACCGGAGTTCAAACTTCCTATGATTTGAGTCTCTGGATGACTCTTCTGCCAAATAGGTTCGGGGGATTGAACCTGAATGAAGTCATTAAGATTTTGAAGATCATTTGAATTAATGTCTTCTGCCGCTTGATCACATCTTGGACTATGTTCATTTGCAGGAATATTTGTAGCTTCAAACTCCGAGTTAGCAGAATTTGTAGTTCGTTGAACTGTAGATACAATTGGTGGCTCAGTTATTGACACAGACTCCTGCTGAATATCCTGCAAGACAGTAGATGTATTATCATTCTTTTTAAAGAAATCAAACATAAAATCCAAGCTTATATCTTCTGAATGTGCGGATGACTCATCTGTTTTGTTATTTGTAAGAATTGAATGTTTGGATGAGTTAGGTTTACTCGTTAAGGAATTTGAATTGACTAAATCGTCAAACGTAACATTTATGCTTTCGAAAATCATGTTAGTTCTCCAATTTAGAATTCTAAAAGCCTTTTTTCCATTGAGTAACCTAAAAAGACTCCTTCATCGGCTATTGAATCAAACTTCGATAGTTTGTTCGACTCATTCAGCACAAAGCACCTATTAACAAATACATGAAAGTATTTAATATTAGGTACTACTCCATTACATAATTCGTATGGAGTTTTATTAAAGCGACGATGAATTAGTGATCTGTTTTGTGTGTAGCATGCAGTATTCACGGCTTCAGCCTAGTAGGATGGTGGTAGATTTGAGTATTGCAACATTGTTCTAGCAGCTTCAACCAAAGTTCTATTTTTCCTCTCAGAATCTAAATAGGAATCTAAAGTTCTATTTTTGAACTCAGTCCCATTGTCTGTTCGAACACTCTTCACCGGTTGTCCGTTCTGAGTCTTGTGTTTCTTTAGAAATAGAATTACTTGTTATGTTACCTCACTCTTATGACTCATGAACCGGACCCAAGTGTACCGGGAATAATCATCCACCATCACCAAGATATATCTCTTTGCATTTCTTGACTAGACTTTCATTGGTCCGTAGAGATCCATGTGAATCAACTGTAAAGGCGCGGTAGTTGAAGATATCTGACTTACTTTCTGTGGAACTCTCTACATTTTGCCCGCTTCGCAGTCCTTACAGAGATGATCTTTTTCAAATTTAAGCTTCGGTAGACCTCTGACCAAGTTACCATTCACCAGCTTGTTTATGTTTTTGAAATTCAAGTGCGACAACTTGTGATGCTATGACCAGTTTAGGTCTGATGAAGCTTTAGACAGCAGGAATACTGGTGCGCCGGAACCTTTCTCAGACAAGTCAATTGTATACAAGTTTGACTTTCTGTTGCCACCCAAAATTTCTGCTCCATCTTCAGTTCTTAATGAACAGGAGCTTTTCTTGAAAACTACTTCCATACCCTTATCACAGAATTGTCCTATGCTAAAAAGATTGTGGCCTAAGCCTTCCACATAGGATACTTTTTCTATCTTCAAATTTCCTGTTTCTATTACCCCGTGGCCTAAGATCGGAGAGACTTGGTCATTCCCAAACTTTACATTCCCTGTATACTTGCTCACAAAGTGTTTGAGAAGACCTTTGTTCCCCGTCATATGTTTAGTGCAGCCCGAGTCCATGTACCATAGATGATCTTTCTGCACATGGAAAAGAAACTCGTTTGATTTGTTGTGTTAGATGTTTCAGGTGTTTTGACAACATTCAAACTTTCTTTGTTAAGCATTTTCTTTACAATCCATTTCCCAGTTGATTTCTCAGTTGATTTGATCACAGGTGAGAAATGCTTGTTTTTGACAACATACACGCTTTTCATTATGGGTTGATATGACACAGCTTTTGTTGAATTTGATGTATATGATGAATTTGAAACAGCTTTCTCTTGAAATTGGTTAAAAGATGTGAATTTGTTACGAACTAGTGGAGTTGGAGAATGTGTTTGATTGTTGTTCATTATGTTCATATGGTCTCTCCACTATCCTGGACGGACTGGTATCTTTCGGTTACCATACCTTTTTAATAACCATGCTTTTTGATGTTTGTGAATCCATTGGTGAATAATGAATCCATTCTTATTGACGAACCAAAACAGAATTTTATTATCATTTGAATTCTTCTAGTTTTTGTTGGATTTTAATTCACTTTTCAGTTTATTTTGATGATTTTTACATTTGAACTTACATTGTCCTTCCGGACAACCATCTCCAGCACAACACATTTTGTTATCAACTACTTTTGCTTTTGAGCTCTCTGTTTTGACTTTCCATGAAAAAAGTAACTCACAATTTTTATTACAGTATGATTTATGGATCTTACAAAATGGTTTCACTTTTTTATTGGAATCAGTATTGACTACATGTGCTTTCTACTTCTCTATCTCTTTTAGATCTTTCTTCGCAATCCACTTCATTGACGCTTTTGTCTCTCTTTTCATCACATCTTTGATGTTTGACTTCTTCATGCTGTTGATTGAACCTTCTTTCCTTCTTGATTGAGCTAATTTTGATTCAGACAAGGAATTTTTGTTAGACATGTGAAGTGATTTAATAGATTTTAATGTTGGATTATGCCTACTGACACACACACGAGTTGGTATCATGACTGATGTGTGTTCACACTTAATCAGTACGTATGGTTATGTTTATTTAATTAAGCATAAGTCTGAAACCTTTGAGGTGTTTAAGACATACCAAAACGAAGTGCAGAATCAATTGGGCAAACGGATTAAGATTCTCAGATCCGATAGGGGTGGTGAGTATCTTAGTATCGAGTTTCTTGATCATCTTAGGGGTTGTGGAATTATTTCACAACTTACTCGACCCACGACACCACAATTAAATGGGGTCACTGAGAGGAGGAACCAAACTTTATTGGATATGGTTCGGCCCATGATGAGTCGTACAAAGCTACCCGCAAGTTTTTGGGGTGATGCTTTGGAAACCGCTGCTAGGACCTTAAACCTTGTACCAACAAAGAAGGTTGCAAGTACACCGTTCGAGATGTGGCCTGGAAGGGTTCCTTCACTAGCCTATCTCAAGGTCTGGGGTTGTGAGGCTTACGTGAGACGAGAAGCTCAAGACAAACTTGAACCCAGAGCTGAGAAGTGTATTTTCATTGGCTACCCAGCTGGTTCTATGGGATATTTGTTTTACAAACCTTCGGAGAACAAGGTGTTTGTTGCTCGAAGGGAGGTCTTCCTTGAAAGGGAGCTGATATCTACAGAAGCCAGTGGGAGGCAAGTCGGTCTAGAAGAAATTCTAGATGACACCAATGATCAACCTGATGTTGGCACTAGTACCGCTTCTGAGGTCGGCGCACCGGAAGAAGTGGAACCTCAACCAACGGTGGATGAGGTGCCTGATACACAGCCATTAGAGCTCCGTAGATCTGGTAGAGTTCGTAATGAGCCGGAAAGATATGGGTTTCTCATATCCGAGGCCGACGAACTATTGGTGGATCATAGTGAACCGACCAACTACCGGGAAGCCGTAGCGGGCCTTGAGTCGGCTAGGTGGAAGGAGGCAATGGACAGTGAGATGCAATCCATGGCGGATAATCAAGTCTGGGACTTGGTTGATCCGGTACCCGGCCACAAGCTTGTAGGGTGCAAATGGGTCTTCAGGAAGAAGACTAACATGGATGGAAAAGTAGACACCTTCAAAGCCTGACTGGTAGCAAAGGGTTTCACTCAAACTCATGATGTAGACTATGATGAAACTTTTTCTCCGGTCGCTATGTTGAATTCTATTAGGATACTAATGGCTATCGCTGCATATTACGATTACGAAATATGGCAGATGGATGTCAAGACTGCCTTCCTTAATGGGAAGTTGGCAGAGGAGGTTTACATGGCACAACCTGATGGTTATGTAAACCCCAAATATCCTAATAAAGTCTGCAAGCTTAAGAGGTCCATTTATGGACTTAAGCAAGCATCTCGGAGTTGGAACATTTGCTTTGAAGAAAAGGTCAAAGAGTTTGGCTTTTCTAAAAGCAAGGATAAACCTTGTGTGTATGTCAGGGCTAGTGGGAGTGCTGTAGTTTTCCTAGTCTTGTATGTAGATGACATACAACTCATAGGAAGTGACGTGACTACCTTGCAGGAAGTGAAAACCTGGCTTGGGAGTTGCTTCTCTATGAAAGACATGGGAGAAGTAGCATATATTTTGGGGATAAAGATCTATAGAGATAGATCTAAGAGACTCATTAGTTTGAGCCAGAGTACGTACATAGATAAAGTCTTGAAGAGGTTCAAGATGCAAGATTCCAAGAAAGGGAATTTGCCTATGTTGCATGGTATGGCGTTGAGCAAGTCTCAATGTCCTAGTTCTCAAAAGGAACTAGAGGAAATGAGTCGAGTCCCGTATGCTTCGGCAGTGGGATCGATCATGTATGCTATGCTATGTACTCGGCCTGATGTGTCGTATGCCTTGAGCATGATGAGCCGATATCAGGCTAACCCTGGTCAAAGTCATTGGGTTGCGGTTAAAAACATGCTTAAATATCTTTGGAGAACTAAGGAAATGTTTTTAGTGTTCGGTGGATCGGAGGAGCTTAGAGTTACTGGATATTCTGATGCTAGCTCCCAAACGGACAAGGATGATTGCCGGTCTCAATCGGGATTTATATTCTTGTTAAATGGTGGAGCAATAAGTTGGAGAAGTTCCAAGCAAGATACCGTGGCCGATTCAACCACGGAGTCAGAGTATATTGCTGCAAGCGAGGCTGCTAAGGAAGTCGTCTGGATGAAGAAATTCATTCAAGACCTTGAGTTGTTCCTAGCATCGCTAACCCTATTGAGATCTTCTGTGACAATGAGGGTGCAGTAGCTCTAGCTAAGGAACCAAGAGCACATCGACATACGAGACACATTGCTCGGAAATATCATTTTATTCGTGATATCATCGAGAATGGTGACATTGTGGTTAGTAAAGTATCAACTGAGGGGAACTTGGCAGATCCACTCACCAAACCTTTGTCGCAAGTTAAGCATGATTCTCATGCTAAGTCTATTGGTATTAGATTTGCTAGTGACTTGGTTTAATTATTTTAGTTGTATTTGTTATTGAGAACATTAAAGGAATAATGTATTTCTCATTGTAATGACTATTAAATGGGGATTTAATATACGCATGGTGCGATTACTTTATGAAACATTATTGTGTTCTATCTTTGCATGTTTAATATTTCCATGAATAAACTTGTTATTCTAAATACTCCATGATCGGTCGTTCTTCATTGGGAGGAAGAAGTGAATTAAGATCGAGGCGAGTGGTTGGTAAAGTTTTCATCTTGGATTGAATACTTGTTTACGCAACACTAGCCTGTACTTAATGGTGATTAAGTAATTGGAGGACCCGTACCTGAGTTTACTTCATGGATATTATCACGAGTAAATCAGGATGATAATATTATTTATCCTTCTACTGGAGATGCACGCGTTGCTTGATTATTAACTTGGACTTGTTTAGATTGCTTTCTAACGCAGTTCGTAACTGGCTATTATAAGGGAAGTTTTTAGGCAAGAACTTGTTAATATGATAGGGCGGTGTAGTCAAAGGTATTCGTTCCTCTTTTGAGAGATATCCTTGGGCCCCTCGTTGACTAAGCTGATGACAAATCAAAATGCATGGCCGTGCTCAAGTTGAATTGATGGTGCATAAATTATGCAACTTGTTTTGTTAGTCATAGTTAGTCTATATCGAGAAACATAGTCGTGAATGATTTGGGGTTGATCATGTTCCATAACCTACATTCACAATGGATATCGTGAGCGAGGGGGTATATAATCACTTATCTATAGGACCTTTCCTTTTGGTTAGGTATTTGTTTTGGGAAGACAAACCCTGTGCTGACTTGGGGGCATAGATGCCTTACGTGAGGCCTCTCTATGTCGGTGACGCCTTTCGTGATTGTGTCATGTGCAAGTGGGAGTCTGTTGGATTATGCCCACTGACACACACACGAGTTGGTATCATGGCTGATAAAGCAAGGGCCTATTGGGTCACACGCCAAGTATCGATTCCGGCATCACGGATGGTCTAATGAGAGAGAAAACCAGAAACTGGTTCTGGTGGGCCAAGGCACGCCCGTGCCTCTATGAGGTACGGCCGTGCCCTACGGGCAGGCACGAGCCTAAGTCGGGCGTGACTTAGGCGTGGCCTGTGGCTAGGTACGCCCGTGCCTCTAGGAGGCACGCCCGTGCCCTGTGCCCAGTGGACAGGCACGAGCCCAAGTCGGGCGTGACTTAGGCATGGCCTTTTGGGCTGGTACGCCCGTGCCTTGTGAGGCGCGGCCGTGCCCCGTGCAGTTACAGTCTTCTTAAACAGCTTTCAAAGCTGTTTATGAAGGAGATTATGGTGTTTTATTGCTTATTGATGGATTATCAATGCATGCACGTTTTTATTCTCTTTTGAAGAGTCTATAAAAGGTGATGCTTGATTCATTTGTTGTGTTACAAGTTCTTAAAAGGCAAAAACACACATTGCACACTTCTCTCTCTCAAACACACAAAGTAGTTCCAAGGCTTTGGGTTCTATTGTGTAGACTATCTTGGTGGTGTTTAGATAGGCTTATCTAACACTCTAGCAAGTGGGAGGCGATAGTAGCTTGGTGTGGACTTCGGTAGAGGTGTACATGTTAGTGCACAAGACTTCCAAACTCCAAAACCACACGTACCAAGAAGATAGCATCAAGGGTACAACTCTATCTCTTTGTATGTTTTTTTTGTTGCTTAGTCATATCTAGAGTTTTGGTCCATTTGGTGGGCGTATTCGTGGTCAACTTTTGAAATTATTTTCTACTCCTTTTGCTTCCGTTGCGATTTTAGACCACGAAAACCCAACATTTAAAGCATGCACAGTTGATGTCTTTTTGATTTTTCGCATTTCGGGAATATGCTTTGTGTTTGAAGATGATCATTTTTCTGTAATACTGTTTGAATCACAAAACTGATTGCATTTATGCGACAAGAACTCTCTGCAAGCCTTCGGACACTGTGGATACACAATATCCAGATACCTGTCCAATTCGGTTAGCAATCTTTCCACCTTTTCTTCAAGCATCCTCCGTTCGATTCGATTGGAAATAAAATGTGGAATAAGATATTGTGCAATATCAGAATTTTTATCTTTTTCATCAGATATTTCAATCTTTATCTCAAGTGCAGCGGAAACACCTTGGGCATGGACCATAGTCATTTCCCACAATTTCATCTTCACTCTCCATGTACGACTCATCAAATCTAGCCATAAAACCATAGTCATTTCCCACGATTTCATCTTCACTCTCCCCATCGGTTTCTTCTAACTGACATTCCTCTACCTCAGCCATTAGAACAAATTGGGCATGGACATTGGGATCCTCATCACTATTATCAGTGTCAGACAAGAATTGATCCTCTTCTGCAAGTAATGCCCTCCCACTATTTCTTTGTTTGATGAGGTTGAGTTTTGTCTTGTAATATTCTGAGTCCTTCACCTTGGGCTTTTTGCAATCCTTGATGAAATGCCCAGTTCCGCCATAGTTATAACATTTGCGCTCCTGGGCAGTTTCTACTTTTCTTTCATACCTATTTTCTAATCTCTGACCATCCTTCTTTGGGAATTGGTCATCTCTCCTTCTTGAGCCAGACGTGAACCTCTGTTTGTTGTTTGTCTTGTTCTTCAGAAACTTATTATGCATCATCTTGGTCAAATAGGCCATTGCCTCCATGTGTCACACCCCGCTAAAGCGGAAACACGAGATGTCACAGCACAAGATATCATCGCACAAGGTAAATAGATAATAACCATTAGATTAAATTAACAAAATAAGTAGTTCGGATGAAACATAAATAAAAGTTACACAACCGAATAATATTTAAAGGACATTGTCTTGTACGATGCGTAAATAAAATAGATAGTGTTTTCATAAAATGTGACGATGAAGATGGAAATGCCACACATCATGCTTGTATGCATAAGGTACCTAACGGCGATCACCTGAAAGCACGGGTAAAAGAAAGAAAACGGTCAACTACTAGAGTTGGTGAGTTCATAGGTTTTAATATATGCACAAAATATCTTTTAAATGAGAAAAGTTTAAATAATTGATGGAAGTTTTTGGATAAAATCGAAGTATGGAATAATGATAGAAGATGTATTATATTGCCCAATACGTTGCACATGGTAGTAATAGACTATGATGATTGTTGCTTGAGCCATTATCCAACCTAGCCGACAACCAATTGCCCATGATAAACCTAACGCCTATATTAAATGACGTTAGTAGTGGTAAAGTACATCTATAGTTCGTCAACCATAAATGGGAGACGTCGGAATCTCCAAATAGCGCTACTTACAAATACCATCGGCTCACTAGCGGACTTAAGGAATAATGTCCAACGAAAGGGCCTTACAACGATCACCCAAGCACATCAAAGAATAATACCATAAGTGCTCAAAATAATATTTGAAATTAATAAGAAGATAGGCAATAAACTTTTCATGAAATATATACACATGCTTTCACCCCAAAATAATATGAAATACGGTAAAAAGGGGCTATGATACTCACTCGGTATGCAAAGGTGTTTTCTTGTAAGGATTTCTTGTTCCTACCGAAGCTCCTTTCCTAATATAAAAGGTATGTAGCTCTATTAGACTTATTTTATTTATTATTTTGTATGATTTATTTGTTGTTAACTTATTTATTTAAATAGTTAAAGGTTGTCTCTATTTTTCCATAAATCATAAGTGTTAACTGAAATTTTCAGTTCTTTGAGTTGAACTTTAAAAATTAAAAACTATAATTTAGGAGTAATATTAAGGCTTGATATTTTAATATAATCTTAATACATGTTTCTAAAATGTCCAGTAAAAATATAGGAATTTATAATCCATGTTTAGTATTTTTAATAATTAAAAGTGTATTGGATGTCCACTGATCAGTGTCTGGATGACATGTTTTTACTAAAACGTCTGTTTAGGGCTCATACGACCTCCTTTTTACATGATTCAAACTGGGAAATAACCACGACTCAAAGATTAAACGTTTAAAAAAACTAGACGTAATTTGACCCAAGAATGAGTAAGTTACACGCGTTTAAAGTGTACCCTTCTAAATCTTCCAGATTTCCAGATTCAACATATGGGTCTTTTTAAATATGTTTGAAGGATCAAACGTTCATGAAAATTAGTGAATCCAGGTTTAAATGAAAGTTAACACTTTAAACTAAGATTAGAAAAAAGAATCAACTGATTTTGATACCTAGAACTCCAGATATAACAAAAACAAGTAGGGAGTTCTAACATCAGATTCTGCCAGATTTGTGATTCTTTTTGCTTATGGGTCATAACTTTAATATAACATGTTTATATTCATGAATAATCATATTGTATGAGTATAAGCTTTGATAATCCATGTGTTCTTACAACAATGGTAGGATGATACACATTTTATGTGTTCCTTACAACATTTGTTAAGATGAAACACATGCATGATCAAAGTCTTATTTTCTTGATTTTTAGTTGATTAAGTTCCATACAACAACGGTAGGATGATGCACATTTCATGTGCTCCTTACAACATTGGTAGGATGTTTATATTTACATGATTATATATATATAAATAAAGGAAATAAGATGAACAACAAAGAAAATAAATAAAAGAAAGAAGAAAGAAGAAGAGAAGAAAGGTAGAAGAGTAGAGATGGGTGTTTTATGATCATCTTACCACTCTTTTCCTTGATTTTGTGTTTGATCTTCAAGAGATGATCAAGACTTGGATGTATTTGGGAGATTTTTGTTGGTGAAAGAAGAAGAGAGAAAAGAGAAGAGATGGAGTGTGGTGGTAAAGGAAATGATAAAGAGTAGTAGGAGGCTTATATAGAGCATGGGGGAGATCAAGTGGTGGTTCTTGGGAAGAGAAGGAGGCAAGAGAAATTTGAGGGGGGGGGGGGGTAGGGTGGCCGGCCTCATGGGGGGGGGGGATTTTCTTTTTTTTTAAAAATAATTAAGTGTAATTTGTTTAAATGAATTTTATATAATTGTTGATTTTGTTTAAATCTTTTAATTACAAAGTTTTTATTACTTTTATGAGTTTATTTTTATATGTTTTATATTTTAACTTATTTATATTTATTATAATTTATTTAATTATTTTAATTGATATTATTTTTATTATTGTACCTGATTTGTAATTCTTGACTCGTAATAATTCGATTTTTCGAGCTCCGGAAGGTTCTAATCATGTAGGCGGGATTTCTACGAAATCTAATATTATTATGGATGTATTTAAGTCATAAATACTATTTTTTAGTCATACTAGGCTTAAAATTAGGATTTCTAGGGGCTAACCTGGGAAATTTGTTGCCGAATGTCACACCATGATCTTTTCATTGTCAACCACATTTTCTTCCTCCGAATTTGAAGTTTCTGTTTCTATAACTTGTTTCATTTTAACATACTTCGTTGAGATCTTAACTCTTTTCTCATTTACCACCAGAGCCAGTGGATCTACAGTGTCTTTTTTTGTACCTAAACCAACATCATCCTGATATTGATTTAGTTCCTCAAAGATCATATGATGGGTAACCTTGTTGAGGTTCTTTTGATTCATTTGTCTATAGATCACCACTTGGGATCTCCATTCAGACCCTAGAGAGTTTAGAAACCTAGTATTCTTCGTTATATTATAGTAATCATCGAGTTTCTGGTTTCTGAGGTCATTGAGTAGTTTACAGTAGCGACTGTAAGTTTCAATCAGTGCTTCCCCTTCTCTGGCTTTGAAATGATCAAAGGAGTTAACTAATGTAGTCTCCTTGATCCATATTCCTGACTTTGTGCTTTCCATCTGACTCTTAATTTCGTCCCATATCTCTTTCGCAATGTTGAGACCATTCACCTTGATGTAAAATTCTGAAGAAAGGCCATGTTTTAGGTAGTACTTTGCTTTCCGATCAGCTGTGGCTCTGTGTTTTTCTTCAGCAGTATACTCAGATGGAAGTTTTTCTCGGTGGATTTCATCCAAAGGTGGATTATGATGAGCATCTGCTTCTTGATCTATCCTAAAAACACCATTTCCTTCCAATATGCTTTTCTTCATTTCCTCACCATATTGCTCATTGTTGTCTATAAAATCCATAAACCAACCTTTCCATACATGATATTCTCCTCTGTACAACACTGGTGACTTCGTGTCTGAACCGAATGAAAGTGTTTCACTGTATGTACTCATTCTTTCTTTGAGGATCTTTTCTTTGTAAGATAATTGATTGAAGAATTCTTTTGTAATCTGAAATCCGATACTCACAGAAATCCGAAACTCACTTGACTAAAATCCGAGTTTTAAAATCCGATTCCTAACAAAACTTCAAAATCCGAGTCTTAAAAAAAACGAGTGAATTTGAAATCCTAGTCAAAATCCGATAGTGACAATCCGATAGAAGTGAAATCCGATGGAATAAAAATCCGAATGTTTAAAAATCCTATAATGTTTTGAAATCCAGATGTTTCAAAAACCGAGAGATTGAAAAATCGATTTGAAATCCGAATGATCCAAAATCCGAATGATCCAAAATCCGAAAGATTCAAATCCGATGGATTGAAATCCGAGATAATTCCAACTTTGTAAATCCGATCAATCAAATCCGTTGATCAAATCCGACTCCAAAATCCGATACTTGGCAAATCCGAAATTAAACCAGACAACTAAACAATCCGATTGCAAACCCCAAATCCGCAACTCAATCCTTGTATTTCCAAAATCCGCAACACAGAATCCGATAGAAAAGTATCGGAATCCGATTGAAATCTTCGGATTTTGCAAAATCCGATTGTTCTTGATAGCAAATCCGAAAGTTCTTGTAACTGTTGTAACCGCCAACTTTCAAACTTCAAATTCTTCCGAATTTAGATCAAATTCGTGAATTTTTTCTTCCAGAGGTTTCGTATACACATGAATTACAATTCATAATCAAATTTACAACAAAATTCAACTACTAGAATACATTTTAGATCAATTTTTCTCAAAAACTTAAAAATACAAAATCTCAAATTCGACACAAACTATTGCAGTGATTGATCGCGAACTCACACAGATTAATTCTAATGATGATTGCGAATCTAATAAACTTCTAATCCTCCATTTTCATACACCGTTTGATAGAAATCAGATTATACTCAAAATCGACCAAAATACCTCAAAATCTGACAAATTCCTTCGGATTGTTGCCGTTATCTCTCGAAATCTTCAATCAAGAGCCTTATCTTAGCAAAGATCAGTCTCTGATACCAATTGTAGTGCAATCCAATGAATACACAAGTGATTCAAGTAGAGAGTGAAGTATGGAAACACCTTAATGTGTGTGTTTTCTATTCAATATAATATTCAAGGTGACAAGGAAGAAAGACAACACTACTATATATACTAAGTACAAAGTAAAACAGAAAAACATTAAATTGTGACTAGACTTAAACACAAATTTAACTCTAACAGATTGACCAACATCAAATTACGTCAGGTTTTTGAGAAAATTTTTTATTACATGCGTATGCTCTTGAGTAAGGATGGATCCGACTCACTGATTATTATATCAAAGTCACCTACCCACTTATGTGTACCCAAGTTCTTTTGCACCCGTATGTCTTCCAAATTTTTTTTGGGACTTGTGGTGATTTGGTCAAGGTTGATTACACGGTATTGGGAGACTTACTTGACAACATTAATCTCCAATATGAGGTTATATCCAACACAAAGTTATAAATCTTCACGAATTCAGATCGAATCATTACCACTCCTTAAAGATCGAGAGTGGTTTGAGTATCTACTCATGTGATACAACAAATGGAGATCTTTTTGACATGAATATGTAGGCTCCTCCCCGTCCCTTTTTCCATGTTTGTTACAACTGAATCTCATAGTTATGTCCTTTATGCATGATGCTCATAATGTATCATAATCATCATGAGGGGGAGAATAAAAAAAATAAGTAAAGAAATTTTACATTGTTGATTCAGTTGTTGTTGAGGGAGAGTAAAAGAACATATTGAAAAGTTATTGTGTCTACTCAAGGGGGGAGAGACAAAGATACGTCAGTCTATATCATGTCTAGGGGGAGTCAAGATTGTCAGACTTATGAAGACATGGGAACAATCTGAGCTACATTGTAGGGGGAGATAAAAAGAAGATTCTTCCCAACACATCCAAAGTGTTTATGCTTCCGCTGTCAAAAGCTCAAGATAAAGCATTGTTTCAGACTGATGTATTTGGTGGGACGCTACATCCAAAACTGCTTATATAATCTAAGGAAGACAGTCCTTAGGTTACTCGCGTTTACTCTCCTATTTCAATACAAAGGGGGAGAAATGTAAAGTATAAAATTGTAAAGAAATAGGAGTTTACTTGAGAAAATACACAGAGAGTATAAATAGGGATATGACCCTTGTAATATGTGAGTTTTGCCATAATCAATGTTTAAGTGTGTGTTTTGTAAGGTGTAAATCTTCTATACACTACATTCTTGCATTACTCCATTCATACTCGAACCACTTGGGACTAACAATATGTTAGTAGGTGGTAAATGCTCAACTGATGGCCTGTCAGCTTATCATAGCTCATCTTCTAAACGATCAGTTGATCCGGAAAGTAATCAACTCTCTTTCAATAGAAGAAACTATGAGTAGAAAGAATGATGTTCACATTGTTCCCATTTCTACCACTCCAAAGATTGATCAAAAACTTTCTAAATCCAAAGATCAATCCAAGGTGCATGTGAATAAAGACCTAAGAAATTTACAGGACAAGCTTCATAAGCTGAATGGTCAAGTTAGTCAAATGATAACTGATAATTGTCAGAGGACTAATAAGAAAACTTATAGGCATTCAAATAATGTTGTGCAATTCTCCAAGGCCACAAAATCTGAAAAATGTTATAAGTGTGGAAGTAAAGAGCATAAGGCATTTGAATGTTCTTTAGAAGGGAATTCAAGAGTGCGGACTGAAGGTATTCATTTGGCATAATCAATTAGCAATGGAAGCATAATGTATAGATCAAAATTTCAAAGCAAGCCAAACAAATACTTCCAATGGACCAAAATCTAAACATTAAATTGCCACTAAAACAAAATGAACAAGATAAGAAGAATTGTACCACAATGCAAAGCACAAATTTCTTGTCGAGTAGTGAGAATCCAACCAAGGACTCCTGTAGTGTTGTCCACCCCAAGATGTGTTGATTCCCAAATGCTAGTGTGTTGGTGTAGATCACCAAAACAACAAGATCAATGTGTGTTTATCACCTTAGTGCACCAAAACTTGATCACCAAGAAGAATATCAAAAGTAGAGAGAAAACTTGCATGAACCAAAACCTTGAAGTCTCACAAGTCTGCTCATATGGCCTCAAAACCATATCATGCATTAACCACACTTTTAATCCCATTAAAATGTGTGTTTAAGAATGTTAATTCTGCTATTACAGCGAACGTACACAACCCGTGTTCATCAACACGGTCGTGGCGGCCCAAAGTCCACGGCCTCAAATGGGCCAAGACGGCCCGTATCTAATAGGCTGAACACGCCCCGTGTTATACTACACGACCGTGTCGGCCCGAAGTACACGGCCTTGATTTGGGCTAAAACGCCCCTTGCCCGTGTTCAACCACACGGCCCGTGTCTTCTCCTGCCAAAACCCATTTTGGCCTTTTTCTTTCTTTTGTTTGATCGTGTTGCCGGAATCAATACTTGGTGTGTGTCCAAATAGGCCAATACCTCATCGGTAGTGCTATTAACTCGTGCGTGTCAGCGGGCATATACCAATAGACTCCACTTGCACGTGACACAACTACGAAAAATAACACAAACATAGAGTGGCCTCTAGCAAGACATCTATGCTCCCAAGTCAGTATAGGGTATACTACTCTTGACAAGATCCCAATCATAAAATGATTGTCGTAAAGATAAATGATCATGTACATCCCTTTGTTCACGATATCCTATGTGAACACAAGGCATGGAATATAGTCAACCTTCAGATCGTTCACGATTATGTTTCTCGATTCTAGATTAGCGGTGACCAACAAACCAAGTAACATTGATCCATAATCAATATAACTTGAGCACGGCCATGCATATGAAGGTCAGCACTCAATCATGGAGGGGCCCATGGATATCTTCTCTATACATAGAGGAACAATTCCCATCGACTACATAGTCCCGCCACATTGACAATACTCTACCCAATCATCTCCCTTATTACGACCAGTTACGGACCGCATTAGAAAACAATCAAAGTAGAGAAAACCTATGCTTTGGATTCACATGTATCTCTAGTTTAAGGATGAAACAACATTATCATCCCGAGTTACTTATGACTAAAACCATGAAGTAAATTCGAGTGCGGGTCCTCCAATCATTTGAAACCCCTTTCAAGTATAGGCAAGAATCACGTTTATCAAAACCAATTCTTTACTTTAATTTTAATTCATACTTCCTTCCCACAAAGTATGACCGACTGTGGAGATTTAAAGATTGTAAAAAAACCTTGGGAAGAGATTAAACATGCCTAAGATAGAACACAATAAAGACTAAATGTAAGTATCCGCAACATGTGTATATATAGATCTCCACTATATAAATCGAAACAAACAATAGTAACATTACTGCTTGACGTTCCCAAATAAAAAATGGTCCAAACATAAATTAAAACTCAATCTAAACCAAGTCATGAGCAAATCTAACACCTATTGCCATAGTGTGAGAATCATGAGAAGCTTGTGACAACGGTTTAGTAAACGGATCGGCCAAATTGCCTTCCGAGGTTACTCTACTAATAGCGACTTCACCACTTTCAATCAACTCTCTAATCAAGTGGTACTTTCGAGGTATATGCCTCGTTCTATTGTGAACTCTTGGTTCCTTCTCTAAGGCTACCGCACCCTCATTGTCACAAAACATCTCAATAGGGTCGGAGATGCTTGGAACCACTCCATGGTCTTGTTGGTATATGCCCGCTGACACGAACGAGTTAATGGCACTACCGATGAGGTATAGGCCTATTGGGTCACACACCAAGTATTGATTCCGGCAACATGATCAAGCAAGAGAGAGGAAAAAGCCAAAATGGGTTTTTCCATGATGGTACACGGGCTGTGTGGTTGAACACGGGCCGTGTCCAGTCCAACATACATCAGGGAGTTTTGGCCCAATTCAAGGTCATGTAGTTTGGGCCGACACGACCGTGTAGATGAACGCAGGCTATGTCTAGCCTGTTTGACACGGGCCGTATTAGCCCATTTGGGGCCGTGGACTTTGGGCCTACACGGCCGTGTTGGTGAACACGGGCCGTGTACGTTCGCTATAACAGTAGAATTAATAGCCTTAAACACTATGTTTAATGGTGTTTATGTCATTAACTTTGGTAGACAAAGAGGCAATGTTTTCTCTACACAAGAACTGACTTTTGGATGGTTCTTGGAGTTAGTTCATGCTAATTACATTTTCTCTTTTGTTCATCTTCTTCTTGGTGTTCTTTTGGTGCACAAGAGTGTAAGAAACATATTAGATGGTTGCTTTGGTGTCAAAACACCAACTTGCTAGCGCTTGGGAACCAAAGGAGCTTGGGGTGGACTACATTAGAGGAATCCTTGTTTGGATTCTTGAAGCTTGACAAGGAGGAGATTATTGTGCTTGCATTGTTGTACAATTCTATCTATCTTGTTTATTTGTTTAGTTGCAAGTTCATGGTTAGATTTTGGTCCTTGGAAGTATTCGTTGGTTTGGCTTTAAATTTTTGTTATATATATTGCTTCCGTTGCTACTTGATTACGCCAAATGAATACCTTCAGTGGTATCAGAGCCATATCTAACATAGCTTTGCACTATTGAGTCTAGAAAAACCATAAAAGTATTTTATTTGATAAGAAAATTGTTTTCTTAAAATGGTTTTTCATGGAGACTCTTGTTGGGCTAGTATTGATATATTTGTAGTCTTGTTAATATTTTAGTTTTTATATTTGTATATTTGTTGTAACTTGGCATGAAGTGTACACAAATATATACTTATAAATGTATATATGAATATGTGTTTCAAAAATGGTTTGGGGCACTAATGCATATGTACAAGGATTGTCATTTTGTGCCTTTGATGTTTTTGACAATCTTAACTAAAATATAGATATATATTTGTATCATGGTTTTGTGTGGTACACCATGTTTTCTATTTTGTTGTGTTTGGTTAGATTCGGTAACATGATATGCCCTTAGACCTATGTGTTGTGGTGATTTATTGATTTGGGTTTTTGGCGGCCTGTGTGGTGTATTGTTGTAATAATATTTATTTATTAATTTGTTGGTGCGGCTTGCACGCCGTTTCTTTTATTCCATGTATTTGTATAAATAGTATAGGAATGCGACCTGCGTGTCGTTTAAATATATTCTATGTATTTGTAAATAGTATAGAATTAGAACCGGAGAAGTCAACGGGAGTCATGGTGATGATGTCTTGGCGAGAAGGAATCAACATGATATTGGAGGTGTTGTATTCAGTGGGAGCTCACCCAACGAGACTATAACTTGTCCTTTGGTTTTGGCCTCGTTTTCCCCGTTGTGGATCACGGGGAAAACGCATAGGATTTTTGGGCATGTTACCGAATTATAAATATATATATTTGCGTGGTTGTATTTTATTTTTCTATGCATGGATTAGGATTCGCATGCTAGACAATTTTTCTATAAAATTAAATAAAATACAACGTTTGTTAAAATGGTTAACAATCTCGCGCGAATAGAATTGACAAAAAAATATAAAGATGGTATTATATTTAAAAGTGCTTAAAATCGTTTTGACACTTACTTTTTTAATTCACAAAAAGGTTTTTACAAACCAGAAACAAAATCCCGTTTTTTCAAAATGTAAATCACGCACCATCCGTAAGATGACACCACCCGAATCTAACGAAGCAAGGATGATTGTCGAGCTAAGCACGAGTCATTCCTTGTGTAGTTGTGTGGAAGGTGAGTGGGGTAAGTCGTATGATTGGTTGTCGAGCTAAGCACGAGCCAATTAATGGTCGAGAGTGCCACCGGTGTGTCTTGTCGGACGATTTACAATTTTAGTATATAATTCTTGCTTAGTTGTCGAGCTAAGCACGAGCTAAACAAAAATTATATATTAAGATTGGTGTAAGGAAGGGATCAAACATGCCAACCGACATAATGGATGTCAACGGATCCCGCAAGTGTCTAAGAGTTGTAATAGAGATTACAATTGGTAAAATGGTTGCCGACCTAAATAGCTTCGCCACGTGATCCCCGGTAAACCCGTCACGGTGCGAGGTGAAATAAGGTTCTTAGCCCTTGTTACAAATAATTGTTTTGTTTAAAACTATGGGTATTTATTTTAACAAGGATTTCCAAACTAACTAAAACTACTTTGCTATTTTAGATGGCGTCTTCAAGCAACACCAACACCACCAACCATTTTTCGCTAAGAGTTTTCCTTGAAAAGGAGAAACTCAATGGTAACAACTTCTTGGATTGGTTTAGGCAAGTCAAGCTTGTCTTACGCCAAGAAGGGAAGATGGTTACCATAGAGGAGGCCCTACCCAAGGCTCCTGCTGCCAATGCCACTAGGGCTATCCGAGATGCTTATGAGAAGCGTGTCAAGGATACAGAGGACTTTACTTGCCTCATCTTGAGTACTATGATGCCCGAGCTCTGAAAGCAAATGGATCATTTGAGTACTTTTGACTTGATCGCTCAGCTTAAGGAAATGTTCTAGCAGCAAGCGAGACAAGAGAGGTTTGAGTGTCTTAAGACGGTTCTTGGTAGCAAGATGGCCGATAGCAGGAATGTGATTGCTCACGTGTTGCGCATGAAAGCAAACGCGGAGCGCATGGAACGGCCTGGATTTACCATAGGGAGGGAGCTAGCTGTGGATTTGATCCTATGGTCCCTACCCACCTCGTATGATGAATTCTTCATGAGTTATCATATGCATAGTATGGATAAATCTATCATGGAGCTACATGGTATGCTCAAGACAACGGAGTCTAGCATGACCAAAAACAAGCCCGCCGTTCCAAATCCCGTTCTTGCTATAAGGGAAGGGCGAATCCAGAAGAAGAAGTCCGCTTATACCCCTAAGGGTAAGGGGAAGGGGAAGGTTGGCGCTGCCAAGCCTAGCCCCGCTTCAGAGGGTAGAGGCAAGGGGAAGATGGTTCCCCAAGCCAAAACTCCGAATGAAGCGGAATGCTTCTTTTGCGGGAAGAAGGGCCATTGGCGCCGTAACTGCCCAGGGTACCTAGAAGGTCTTAAGAAGCTCAAGGGATTGAGCATCGATGGAATTTCCGATTCAGGTACATACATGATTGAACTCCATCATACTTCTACATCTGGTAGTTGGGTATTAGATACCGGCTGTGGCACTCACGTTTGTAATATTGTGCAGGTGCTAAAGACAAGTAGAAAGATGGAGAATGGAGAGCTTGACTTGATAAGGGGAAACAAGGAGATTGTCACGGTCAAGGCTCGTGGAGAAGTAGAATTATCATTTAATTCTGGTTTTTCTAAATTATTGTTGAACGTATGCTATTCGCCGCTTGTGGCGAGAAACATTATTTCTTTTCATGCATTACACGACAATGGTTTTGGTTTTTCTTTTGACAATGCGGTTATTGTTTGTTTTAAAAATAATATTTGTTATTTTAAAGCTTATCCTTGCCGTGGTATTTATGAAGTAGATGCATACGTTAGTAATAATCGTTCAATCATGAATATTGATTCAACGTCTAAAAATGGTTTAGACAAATTGTCTTTGTGGCATGGTCGACTTGGCCATATAAACAAGACTCGTATCGCCAAGCTCCAAGCGGATGGGATCTTTGAATCATTTGACCATGAGTCGAATGAAGT
Organism: Dittrichia graveolens; assembly: GCA_038502395.1. Lineage (NCBI taxonomy): Eukaryota > Viridiplantae > Streptophyta > Magnoliopsida > Asterales > Asteraceae > Dittrichia > Dittrichia graveolens. The sequence goes on from JARJIL010000003.1 coordinate 58,297,099, forward strand.
ATGCAAATCTTGTTTATTAGGCAAGATGACTAAGGCACCCTTTTCCGGCGTGAATGAGAGGGGTAAAGACTTATTGGACATCATACATTCCGATGTGTGTGGTCCATTCAAGCACATCACAAGAGATAATTCTAGATACTTCGTTACCTTTATAGATGATTATAGTAGGTATGTGTATGTCTACTTGGTTAGACAAAAGTCCGAGACCTTTGATGTTTTTAAGACTTTCCAAAACGTAGTAGAGAATCAATTGGGCAAAAAGATTAATATACTTAGATCCGATAGGGGTGGTGAGTATCATAGTGAAGAGTTTCGTGATCATCTCAAGGGTTGTGGAATTATCTCACAACTTACACCTCCCCGGACGCCACAATTAAATGGTGTCGCCGAGAGGAGAAACCGAACATTGTTAGATATGATTCGGTCTATGATGAGTCACACCCAAGTGCCTATAAGCCTTTGGGGTTATGCTCTTTAAACGGCAACAAGAATCCTTAATCTCGTACCAACGAAGATGGTCGAGAAAACACCTTTCGAGATGTGGCATGGGAAACCTCCCGTACTTGCCTATCTAAAGGTTTGGGATTGTCAAGCCTACGTAAGACGTGAGGTTGATGATAGTTAGAACCCCGATCCAAAAAGTGTTATTTCATCGGATATCCAGCTGCGGGTATTGGATACATATTCTACAAACCTTCCTAGAACAAAGTATTTGTTGATCGGAGGGCGGTCTTTTTAGAAAGAGAATTAATATCCAATCAGCAAGGCGGGAACAAGATTGACCTTGAGGAAATTCAAGGGTCAACGGATGAAAGACCTGACGTTGGCACTAGCCAACAACCTAGTGAGGTTGAGTCTGAGCATGACAATGCGGAGGCTAACGTACATCCATTAACTCCCCGTAGGTCCGGTAGAGCTCGCCATGAGCCAGAGAGATATGGGTTCCAAACAGATAGGGATGACTGCCCATCACAGTTGGGGTTTGTGTCATGTGCTTTGAGATCTTTTGTGACAATGAAGATGCAGTATCCTTAGCGAAGGAATCGAGAGCTCACGATTATGTTTCTCGATTCTAGATTAGCGGTAACCAACAAACCAAGTAACATTGATCCATCATCAATATAACTTGAGCACGGCCATGCATATGAACGTCAGCACTCAATCATCGAGGGGCCCATGGATATCTTCTCTATACATAGAGGAACAATTCCCATCGACTACATAGTCCTGCCACATAGACAATACTCTACCCAATCATCTCCCTTATTACTACCAGTTACGGACCGCATTAGAAAACAATCAAAGTAGAGCAAACCTATGCTTTGGATTCACATGTATCTCTAGTTTAAGGATGAAACGACATTATCATCCCGAGTTACTTATGACTAAAACCATGAAGTAAAACAACCTTGGGAAGAGATTAAACATGCACAAGATAGAACACAATAAAGACTAAATGTAAGTATCCGCAACATGCGTATATGTAGATCTCCACTATATAAATCGAAACAAACAATAGTAGCATTACTACTTAACGTTCCCAAATACAAAATGGTCCAAACATAAATTAAAACTCTATCTAAACCAAGTCATGAGCAAATCTAACACCTATTGCCATAGTGTAAGAATCATGAGAAGCTTGTGACAACGGTTTAGTAAACAGATCGGCCAAATTTCCTTCCGATGTTACTCTACTAATAGTGACTTCACCACTTTCAATCAACTCTCTGATCAAGTGGTACTTTCGAGGTATATGCCCCGTTCTATTGTGAGCTCTTGGTTCCTTCGCTAAGGCTACCGCACCCTCATTGTCACAAAAGATCTCAATAGGGTTGGAGATGCTTGGAACCACTCCAAGGTCTTGTTGGTATATACCCGCTGACACGAACGAGTTAATGGCACTACCTATGAGGTATAGGCCTATTGGGTCACACACCTAGTATTGATTCCGGCAACATGATCAAGCAAGAGAGAGGAAAAGGCCAAAATGGGTTTTGGCAAGATGGTACACGGGCCGTGTGGTTGAACACGGGCCGTGTCCAGTCCAACATACACGAGACGTTTCGGCCCAATTCAAGGTCGTGTAGTTTGGGCCGACACGGCCGTGTAGATGAACACAAGCTGTGTCTAGCCTGTTTGACACGGGCCGTCTTAGCCCATTTGGGGCCGTGGACTTTGGGCCTACACAGCCATGTTGGTGAACACAGGCCGTGTACATTCGCTGTAACAACATAATTAACAGCCTTAAACACTATGTTTAATGGTGTTTATGACATTAACTTTGGTAGACAAAGAGGCAACGTTTTCTCTACACAAAAACTGACTTTTGGATGGTTCTTGGAGTTAGTTCATGCTAATTACATTCTCTCTTTTGTTCATCTTCTTCTTAGTGTTCTTTTGGTGCACAAGAGTGTAAGAAACATATTAGATTGTTGGTTTGGTGTCAAAACACCAACCTGCTAGCACTTGGGAACCAAAGGAGCTTGGGGTGGACTACATTAGAGGAATCCTTGTTTGGATTCTTGAAGCTTGACAAGGAGGAGATTATTGTGCTTGCATTGTGGTAAAATTCTATCTATCTTGTTTATTTGTTTAGTATAAAGTTCATGGTTAGATTTTGGTCCTTGGAAGTATTCGTTGGTTTGGATTAAAATTTTTGTTATATACATTGCTTCTGTTGCTACTTGATTATGCCAAACGAATACCTACCTGAAGGTATTCGTTTGGCCTAATCAAGTCGCAACGGAAGCAAACTATATAACAAAATTCAAAGCCAAACAAACGAATACTTCCCATGGACCAAAACCTAAACTTGAAATTGCAACTAAGATAGACAAGAACAAATGGTTATACCTCAATGCAAAACACAAAGAAATCCTTTCTTGTCAAGAAGGTAGAATTCAAACTAGAATCTTTGGTATATGCCCGCTGACACGAACGAGTTAATGGCACTACCGATGAGGTATAGGCCTATTGGGTCACACACCAAATATTGATTTCGGCAACACGATCAAGCGAAAGAGAGAAAAAGGCCAAAATGGGTTTTGGCAGGATGGTACAAGGGCCGTGTGGTTAAAGACGGGCCATGTCCAGTCCAACTAGCACGGGGCGTTTTGGCCCAATTCAAGGTCGTGTAGTTTGGGCCGACACGGCCGTGTAGATGAACACGGGCCGTGTATAGCCTATTAGACACGGGCCGTCTTAGCCCATTTGGGGCCGTGGAATTTGGGCCTACACGGCCGTGTTGATGAACACGGGCCATGTACGTTCACTGTAACAGCAAAATTAACAGCCTTAAACACTATGTTTAATGGTGGCTATGCTAATTAACTTTGTTAGACAAAAGGCCTACGTTTTTCTCTACTCTTGAAGTGACTTGTGAAGTGTTCATGAGTTTTTCTTTCCAATATTCTCTCTTGATTCATTTCTTTCTTCTTTGTGACTAAGTTTGCTGCAAGAAGAGAAGAACACACACACTTGATTGTTGTCTTGGTGATTACACACTGACTTGATAGAACTTGGGAATCAAAAGAACTTGGGGTGGACAACACTAGAGGGATTCTAGTTTGAATTCTACCTTCTTGACAAGAAAGGATTGCTTTGTGTTTTGCATTGAGGTATAACCATTTCTTCTTGTCTTGTTTATCTTAGTTGCAATTTCATGTTTAGATTTTGGTCCATGGGAATTATTCATTTGTTTGGCTTTGAATTTTTTTATATAATTTGCTTCCCTTGCGACTTGAATTTTGGATGGTTCTTGGAGTTAGTTCATGCTAATTACATTCTCTCTTTTGTTCATCTTCTTCTTGGTGTTCTTTTGGTGCACAAGAGTGTAAGAAACATATTAGATTGTTGATTTGGTGTCAAAACACCAACTTACTAGCACTTGGGAACCAAAGGAGCTTAGGGTGGACTACATTAGAGGAATCCTTGTTTGGATTCTTGAAGCTTGACAAGGAGGAGATTATTGTGCTTGCATTGTGGTACAATTCTATCTATCTTGTTTATTTGTTTAGTTTCAAGTTCATGGTTAGATTTTGGTCCGTGGAAGTATTCGTTGGTTTGGCTTTAAATTTGTGTTATATATATTGCTTCCGTTGCTACTTGATTACGCCAAACGAATACCTTCAGTGGTATCATATGCCCGCTGACACGAACGAGTTAATGGCACTACCGATGAGGTATAGGCCTATTAGGTCACACACCAAGTATTGATTCCGGCAACACGATCAAGCGAAAGAGAGAAAAATGCCAAAATGAGTTTTGGCAGGATGGTACACGGGCCGTGTCCAGTCCAACTAGCACTGGGCGTTTTGGCCTAATTCAAGGTCATGTAGATGAACACGGGCCGTGTATAGCCTATTAGACACAGGCCGTCTTAGCCCATTTGGGGCCGTGGAATTTGGGCCTACAGGGCCTTGTTACAAATAAATTGTTTTGTTAAAAACTATGGATACTTATTTTTAACAAGGATTTCCAAACTAACTAAAACTACTTTGCTATTTTAGATGGTGTCTTCAAGCAACACCAACACCACCAACCATTTTTCGCTAAGAGTTTTCCTTGAAAAGGAGAAACTCAATGGTAACAACTTCTTGGATTAGTTTAGGCAACTTAAGCTTGTCTTACGCCAAGAAGGGAAGATAGTTACCATAGAGGAGGCCCTACCCGAGGCTCCTGCTGCCAATGCCACTCGGGCTATCCGAGATGCTTATGAGAAGTGTGTCAAGGATACCGAGGACATTACTTGCCTCATCTTGAGTACTATAATCGCCGAGCTCCAAAAGCAAAAGCATCATTTGAGTGCTTTTGACTTGATCGCTCAGCTTAAGGAAATGTTGATGCAGCAAGCGAGACAAGAGAGGTTTAAGTGTCTTAAGACGGTTCTTGGTAGCAAGATGGCCGATGGCGGGAATGTGAGTGATCACGTGTTGCGCATGAAAGCAAACGTGGAGCGCATGGAACGTCTTGGATTTACCATAGAGAGGGAGCTAGCCGTGGATTTGATCCTATGGTTCTTACCCACCGCGTATGATCAATTCGTCATGAGTTATCATATGCATAGTATGGATAAATCCATCATGGAGCTACATGGTATGCTTAAGACAGCGGAGTCTAGCATGACCAAAAACAAGCCCGTCGTTCCAAATCCCGTTCTTGCTATAAGGGAAGGGCGAACCTAGAAGAAGAAGAAGAAGAAGTCCGCTTATACCCCTAAGGGTAAGGGGAAGGGGAAGATTGGCGTTGCCAAGTCTAGCCCCGCTCCGGAGGGTAGAGGCAAGGGAAAGATGGTTCCCCAAGCAAAAACTCCAGATGAAGCGGAATACTTCTTCTGCGGGAAGATGGGACATTGGCGCCTTAAGTGCCCGGGGTACCTAGAAGGTCTTGAGAAGCTCAAGGGGTTGAGCATCGGAGGAACTTCCGATTTAGGTACGTACATGATTGAACTCCATCATACTTCTCTATCTGGTAGTTGGGTATTAGATACCGGCTATGGCACTCACGTTTGTAATATTGTGCAGGTGCTAAAGGCAAGTAGAAGGATGGAGCATGGAGAGCTTGACTTTATGATGGGAAACAAGGAGATTGTCCCGGTCAAGGCTCGTGGAGAAGTAGCATTATCATTTAATTACGGTTTTTCTATATTATTGTTAAACGTATGCTATTTGCCGCTTTTGGCGAGAAACATTATTTCTTTTCATGCATTACACGACAATGGTTTTTGTTTTACATTTGACAATGGGGTTATCGTTTATTTTAAAAATAATATTTTTATTTTAAATCTTATCCTTGTCGTGGTATTTATGAAGTAGATGCATACGTTAGTAATAATCGTTCAATCATGAATATTGATTCAATGTCTAAAAATGGGTTAGACAAATTGTCTTTGTGGCATGGTCGACTTGGCCATATAAACAAGACTCGTATCGCCAAGCTCCAAGCGGATGGGATCTTTGAATCATTTGACCATGAGTCGAATGAAGTATGCGAATCTTGTTTATTAGGCTAGATGACTAAAGCACCCTTTTCCGGCGTGAATGAGAAGGGAAAAGACTTATTGGACATCATACATTCCGATGTGTGTGGTCCGTTTAAGCAAATCACAAGAGACAATTCTAGATACTTCGTTACCTTTATAGATGATTATAGTAGGTATGGTTATGTCTACTAGGTTAGACAAAAGTCCGAGACCTTTGAGGTTTTTAAGACTTTCCAAAAGGAAGTAGAGAATCAATTGGGAAAAAAGATTAAGATACTTAGATCCGATAGGGGTGGAGAGTATCTTAGTCAAGAGTTTCATGATCATCTTAAGGGTTGTAGAAATATCTTACAACTTACACCTCCTAGGACGCAACAATTAAATGGTGTCACCGAGAGGAAGAACCGAACATTGTTAGATATGGTTCGGTCTATGATGAGTCACACCCAAGTGCCTATAAGCCTTTGGGGTTATGCTCTTGAAACGGAAACAAGAATCCTTAATCTCGTTCCAACGAAGAAGGTCGAGAAAACACCTTTCGAGATATGGCATGGGAAGCCTCCCTATCTAGCCTATCTAAAGGTTTGGGGTTGTCAAGCCTATGTACGACGTGAGGTAGATCACAACTTAGAGCCCCAATCCGAAAAGTGTTATTTCATCGGGTATCCAACTGCGGGTATTGGATACATATTCTATAAACCTTCCAAGAATAAAGTGTTTGTTGCTCGGAGGGCGGTCTTTTTAGAAAGAGAATTAATATCCAATCAGCAAGGCTAAAACAAGATCGACCTTGAAGAAGTTCAAGAGTCAACGGATGAGAGGCCTGACGTTGGCACTAGCCAACAACCTAGCGAGGTTGAGTCTGAGCATGATAATGTGGAAACTAACGTATATCCATTACCTCCCCGTAGATCCGGTAGAGCTCGCCATGATCCAGAGAGATATGGGTTTCTCATATCTGAGGGTGACGAGCTATTGGTGGATCTTAATGAGCCCACCAACTATCGAGAAGCGGCAGCGGGCCACAAGTCTACTAAATGGAAAGAGGCAATGGATAACGAGATGCAATCCATGGAGGATAACCAGGTTTGGGAACTAGTTGATCCTACACCCGGTTGTAAACCAATAGGGTGTAAATGGGTCTTCAAGAAGAAGACCGACATGGATGGAAAGTTAACACTTTCAAAGCCCGACTGGTGGCTAAAGGTTTCACCCGGACATATGGTGTCGATTATGATGAAACTTTCTCCCTAGTGGCCATGTTGAAATCTATTAGGATACTTTTGGCAATAGCTGCATTTCATGATTATGAAATATGGCAAATGGATGTCAAAACTACCTTCCTTAATGGGAAGCTCTCCGAAGAGGTGTATATGACGCAGCCTGAGGGTTTTGTACATCCAAAGCATCCTAATAGAGTGTGTAGACTAAAGAAGTCCATTTATGGACTTAAGCAAGCATCTTGTAGTTGGAATCTATGCTTTGTCGAGAAAATAAAAGAGTTTGGTTTCTCGAAGAGTGTAGACGAGCCATGTGTAAACGTTAGGTCTAGTGGGAGCGCCGTTATTTTCTTAATCTTATATGTGGATGATAACCTACTCATTGGAAAAGATATTCCAACCATGCAAAGTGTTAAAACTTGGCTTGGAAAATGCTTTTCAATGATAGACTTAGGAGAAGCGGCATATATTCTGGGTATCAAGATCTATAGAGATAGATCTAGAAAACTTCTTGGGTTGAGTCAAAGTAGATACATTGACAAAGTCTTGAAGCGGTTCAAGATGGAGGACTCCAAGAAAGGAAATCTTCGTGTGTCGAATGGAGTGATATTGAGTAAGATTCAATGTCCTAGTTCTCAAGAGGAGCTAGAAGTAATGAAGCGAGTACCATATGCTTCGGCCGTGGGCTCGATCATGTACGCCATGTTATGTACTCGTCCTGATGTGTCATGCGCTTTGAGCTTGACTAGTAGATATCAGGGAAACCCGGGGCAAACCATTGGGTTGCAGTAAAGAACATTCTTAAGTATCTTAGGAGGACTAAAGAAATGTTCTTAATCTTTGGTGGTGAGGAAGAGCTCAAAGTAAAGGGTTACTCTGATGCTAGCTTCCAAACTGATAGGGATGACTGCCGATCATAGTCCGGGTTTGTGTTCATATTAAATGGTGGGGCTATTACTTGGAGAAGTTCAAAGCAAGTCACGGTAGCTGATTCTACTACAGAGTCAGAATACATTGCGGCAAGTGAAGCTGCTAAAGAAGCTGTGTGGATAAGAAAGTTCATCCGATACCTTGGAGTGGTTCGGAGCATATCCGACCCTATTGAGATCTTTTGTGACAATGAGGGTGCGGTAGCCTTAGCGAAAGAACCGAGAGCTCACAAGAGAACGAGGCACATACCTCGAAAGTACCACTTGATCAGAGAGATGATTGAAAGTGGTGAAGTCTCTATTACTAGAGTAACCTCAGAAGGCAATTTCGCCAATCCGTTTACTAAACCGTTGTCACAAGCTTCTCATGATTGTCACACTATGGCAATAGGTGTTAGATTTGCTCATGACTTGGTTTAGATTGAGTTTTAATTTATGTTTGGACCATTATGTATTTGGGAACGTTAAGTAGTAATGTTACTAATGTTTGTTTCGATTTATATAGTAGGATCTATATATACACGTGTTGCGGTTACTTACATTTAGTCTTTATTGTGTTCTATATTTTCATGTTTAATCTCTTCCCAAGGTTGTGATACAACCTTTAAATCTCCACAATTGGTCATACTTTGTGGGAAGGAAGTATGAATTAAGATTGAGGTAAGGGATTGGTTTTGATAAAAGTGATTCTTGCCTATACTTGAAAAGGGTTTCAAGTGATTGGAGGACCCGCACTCGAGTTCACATCATGGTTTTAGTCATAAGTAACTCGGGATGATAATGACATTTCATCCTTAAACTAGAGATGCATGTGATCCCAAAGCATAGGTCTGCTTTGCTTTGATCGTTTTCTAACGCGGTCCGTAACTGGTCGTTATAAGGAAAATGATTGGGTGGAGTATTATCTATGTGGCGGGACTATGTAGTCTAAAGGAATTTGTTCCTCTATGTATAGAGAGGATATCCATGGGCCCCTTGATGGTTGAGTGCTGACATTCATATGCATGGCCGTGCTCAAGTTATATTGATGATGGATCAATGTTACTTGGTTTGTTGGTCACCACTAATCTAGAATCGAGAAACATAATCGTGAACGATCTGAAGGTTGACTATATTCCATGCCTTGTGTTCACATTAAATATCGAGAACAAAGGGATGTACCTGTTCATTTATCTTTAGGACAATCATTATATGATTGGGATCTTGTCAAGAGTGACATACTCTATACTTCGTAGTCGTGTCACGTGCAAGTGGGAGTCTGTTAGTATATGCCCGCTGACACGAACGAGTTAATAGCACTACCGATGAGGTATAGGCCTATTGGGTCACACACCAGGTATTGATTCCGGCAACACGATCAAGCAAAAGAGAGAAAAAGGCCAAAATGGGTTTTGGCAGGATGGTACACGGGCCGTGTGGTTGAACACGAGGACGTGTCCAGTCCAACTAGCACGGGGCATTTACACCCAATTCATGGTCGTGTAGTTTGGGCCGACATAGCCGTGTAGATGAACACGGGCCGTGTATAGCCTATTAGACACGGGCCGTCTTAGCCCATTTGGGGCCGTGGAATTTGGGCCTACACGGCCGTGTTGATGAACACGGGCCGTGTACGTTCGCTGTAACAACAGAATTAACAGCCTTAAACACTATGTTTAATGGTGGCTATGCTAATTAACTTTGTTAGACAAAAGGCCTACATTTTTCTCTACTCTTGAAGTGACTTGTGAAGTGTTCATGAGTTTTTCTCTCCAATATTCTCTCTTGATTCATTTCTTTCTTCTTTGTGACTAAGTTTGCTGCAAGAAGAGAAGAACACACACACTTGATTGTTGTCTTGGTGATTACACACTGACTTGATAGAACTTGGGAATCAAAAGAACTTGGGGTGGACAACACTAGAGGGATTCTAGTTTGAATTCTACCTTCTTGACAAGAAAGGATTGCTTTGTGTTTTGCATTGAGGTATAACCATTTCTTCAAAGCCAAATAAAATTCAAAGCCAAACAAATGGTTATACCTCAATGCAAAACACAAAGAAATCCTTTCTTGTCAAGAAGGTAGAATTCAAACTAGAATCTTTGGTATATGCCCGCTGACACGAACGAGTTAATGGCACTACCGATGAGGTATAGGCCTATTGGGTCACACACCAAATATTGATTTCGGCAACACGATCAAGCGAAAGAGAGAAAAAGGCCAAAATGGGTTTTGGCAGGATGGTACAAGGGCCGTGTGGTTAAAGACGGGCCATGTCCAGTCCAACTAGCACGGGGCGTTTTGGCCCAATTCAAGGTCGTGTAGTTTGGGCCGACACGGCCGTGTAGATGAACACGGGCCGTGTATAGCCTATTAGACACGGGCCGTCTTAGCCCATTTGGGGCCGTGGAATTTGGGCCTACACGGCCGTGTTGATGAACACGGGCCATGTACGTTCACTGTAACAGCAAAATTAACAGCCTTAAACACTATGTTTAATGGTGGCTATGCTAATTAACTTTGTTAGACAAAAGGCCTACGTTTTTCTCTACTCTTGAAGTGACTTGTGAAGTGTTCATGAGTTTTTCTTTCCAATATTCTCTCTTGATTCATTTCTTTCTTCTTTGTGACTAAGTTTGCTGCAAGAAGAGAAGAACACACACACTTGATTGTTGTCTTGGTGATTACACACTGACTTGATAGAACTTGGGAATCAAAAGAACTTGGGGTGGACAACACTAGAGGGATTCTAGTTTGAATTCTACCTTCTTGACAAGAAAGGATTGCTTTGTGTTTTGCATTGAGGTATAACCATTTCTTCTTGTCTTGTTTATCTTAGTTGCAATTTCATGTTTAGATTTTGGTCCATGGGAATTATTCGTTTGTTTGGCTTTGAATTTTTTTATATAATTTGCTTCCCTTGCGACTTGAATTTTGGATGGTTCTTGGAGTTAGTTCATGCTAATTACATTCTCTCTTTTGTTCATCTTCTTCTTGGTGTTCTTTTGGTGCACAAGAGTGTAAGAAACATATTAGATTGTTGATTTGGTGTCAAAACACCAACTTACTAGCACTTGGGAACCAAAGGAGCTTGGGGTGGACTACATTAGAGGAATCCTTGTTTGGATTCTTGAAGCTTGACAAGGAGGAGATTATTGTGCTTGCATTGTGGTACAATTCTATCTATCTTGTTTATTTGTTTAGTTTCAAGTTCATGGTTAGATTTTGGTCCGTGGAAGTATTCGTTGGTTTGGCTTTAAATTTGTGTTATATATATTGCTTCCGTTGCTACTTGATTACGCCAAACGAATACCTTCAGTGGTATCATATGCCCGCTGACACGAACGAGTTAATGGCACTACCGATGAGGTATAGGCCTATTAGGTCACACACCAAGTTTGGATTCCGGCAACACGATCAAGCGAAAGAGAGAAAAAGGCCAAAATGGGTTTTGGCCGGATGGTACATGGGCCGTGTGGTTGAACACGGGGCCGTGTCCAGTCCAACTTGCACGGGGCATTTTCGCCCAATTCAAGGTCGTGTAGTTTGGGCCGACACGGCCGTGTAGATGAACACGGGCCGTGTACAGCCTATTAGACACGGTCCGTCTTAGCCCATTTGGGGCCGTGTAGATTTTGGTCCATGGGAAGTATTCATTTGTTTGGCTTTGAATTTTGTTATATACTTTGCTTCCATTGCGACTTGATTATGCCAAACGAATACCTTCAGGCAGATGTGGAACATTTTGTGGAATCTTGTCATATATGTGCATAAGTAAAGGCAGAACATCAGAAGCCATACGGATCCTTGAAGCAGTTAAAGATCCCTGAGTGGAAGTGGGAACATATAACGATGGATTTTGTAACAAAACTTCTGCGTTCTCAGAAGAACCATGACATGATATGGGTGATTGTGGATCGATTGACGAAGAGTGCTCACTTTCTAGCTACTTGTGAGACATCATCTTTGAGTAAGTTGGCACAATTGCACATTGACGAGATTGTTGCGAGGCATGGTTTACCATTATCAATTGTATCTGACCGGGACTCTAGGTTTTTTTCGAACTTATGGAGGAGTTTACAGAGAAAGTTGGGGACGAGGATTAACTTGAGTACTGCTTATCATCCCCAAATTGATGGTCAAACTGAACGAACCATACAGACACTTGAAGATATGTTACGTTCCTGTGTAATTAAGTATGGTAGATCTTGGGATTCACACCTGCCATTGATTGAGTTTGCATATAACAATTCTTATCACTCCAGTATTGGAATGCCTACGTATGAAATGTTGTACGGTCGTCGCTGCCGTACCCCGACTTTTTGGTTAGAGGCTGGTGAGAAATAGTTTGCAGGTCCAGAGATTGTTCAGTTAACTGAAGATAAGGTTGATGTTGCAAGAGAGAAGTTGAAAGCTGCCAGGGATAGGGAGAAGATGTATGCAGATCCGTGACGTCTTACAGTATCGTTTGATGTAGGTGAGCTTGTGTACTTAAAAGTTTCTCCATGGAAAGGTGTGATTTGTTTCGGCAAGCGTGGAAAGTTAGCTCCCTGTTTTATTGGTCCTTTCCCCATTTGACAGGTAGTGAATGAATAGACAGTTATATTGGATATTCTAGCAGAGTTGAAAGGTATTCATGATACATTCAATGTTTGTTATCTGCGGTAATGTAAAGTTGTGTAACACCGCTTCTGAATTCAGTTGTTTTAATGTCAAAACAGATTTTTTTAGCAGCGGAAAATTTTCTTTTAATATTAACAAACAGTTAATTACGTCATCTTTGTTTCCAAAACAATCGTTGGTGTTACCAAGTACAGGAACCGACCATAGTATCATATTACATTACAACATATCTCTACAAGTGTTCCACCCACAAGGGGCAATACATTCCCATAAGTCACCCACCTCGCAGGCCATCTAGTCTTTACCTGAAAAGAGAAATCATAGCGCCATTAGCTACACTAGCTAGTGAGTACATACTTAGCATAAGCATCAATAAAGTAACTCATGCATCATACACATCTTACATATCATATCATACATATCGTATCGTACACATCTTATCGTACATAAGCACACATTGCTAGCTTAACACATAGTGGTGTGCTGACAAGATCAGTAAGAGTCATGTCTTGCAGGAGAGCCAGTCCTACTCAACAACTCAGACCGGGGGATCAAACACGACCAATCCGCTGGTGGGGGAGCATAAAGCATTCCACCAAGCATCATTTACAGAACACAAGGTTCCCAAGTAATCACGACCAGATCCTGGCTGATTACGGTCTCACATTAAGGCACGGCGGTTCTGCAACCCTGAATCACTGTAAATCCAGAAATGACCGAAGTCCTGTTAGGATCCATCTAGTCGGCTGACCTTAACCATGCATCAGATAGTCTGTAGACAAGTCACATACACATATACGTACATTCGATCACACAGGGATCCATCATCATCATAATAGTCATATATCGTTCATAGGATCCCACAGGGATCCGTCATTCAATCATTCATACATACAATCATCATGCAATCCATCATTCATGCACATTATCAGATATTACTAAGCGGTTCCATTCTGGATGCGCTGGCATGCACCTATTATACATCTTACAGGCGATCATAACGTCAATCAGAAACTTACACTCATCTTCTTAAGCGTACCTGCATAAACAGATTAGTGATACATACATGCACATTCACACATCCACATAGTCATCTTACAAGCAAGACTTACTCATACTGGGTCTCATGAAAGTAGGCACTCACCTGTTTTGCTTACAACGTTCATTCACTCAAATCTGGTTCAGCTGACACGCTCACCTAAAACATTTGGCAATCGCGTTAAGCGTTTGCATATATTAGATCCTACTATCAGGACCTTATTACATCTTACTATCGTTCATAATTCGTTTATCGAACTTACTTTGGATACTACCCAACCCAATCAACAAGAACATGCATTTAAAACAAGTCCTTGCTGAAAAGACTTGGTCGCGCCGCGACACTTCAACTTGTCACGCCGCGACGTGCGAAAAGTCGGATCAAGTAACCTTTCAAACTATCCGACAGTCGGACCCAAAGGTCGGATGGCTCATCCGACTGTCGAACCAAAGGTCGGATCATTCATTCGAATGTCGGATCAGAAAGTCGCATAGGGCATTTTCGACCAGGTCGCGCCGCAACGCCAAACTGTTGCGCCGCGATCATCGAATTTCCAGTTTCTATCATCTTCTTCCTTATCATGCATGCAACTTTCACTTATTCTTTTCAAAAACCCAGATTCTTAAACACATTAGTTTTACTTCTAAAACATTTTAGAGCTTCATATCTCAACTATATGAACCTCATGAATATCTTAACATCTTTTAAAACATCAAAACATGAGAAACCCACTTAGAAAGTGAGCTTCATGTTCATCCATCGAGTTTCTTCAACTCCAACACAATTTCCAGCTTAAAAACATCCATGTATCTAGCATATTACATGTGTAATCCTATTTAAACTTCAATACAAAGATCATGCTAACCTTCTTGTCAAGTCTAAAGCTTCAAATCTTTTCCAACTACAAAAACTCCTTCAAGATCATGCTAAACTCCTTCAAGTGTGTGTGTTTTTCACCTTTGCCAATCTTTGACTATTCTTAGTCAAACAACACACATACATATCTATGTAATATTATCCAGAGGCAACCGCCTCTGGACAAATATCTATTACTTTTTTTCTCTTCTTTATTCTTTTTCTTTTCTTTCTTCTTTTCTCTAATTAATTCAATTAGTACATATATATATATATATTCAATATATATACATATACATACTTACATATTAATTCCTCTAATTTCACACGTACTTACAATTACTTACAACAATTATTCGTCTATTGAACTAATCACGTACACTCACGTACTAATTACAACTAGGTCCAAATCGAGGATGTTACAAATCTACCCCACTTAAGAGTATTCCGTCCTCGGAATCCACTCAGTAATAAACAGGTAAGGGTACCTTGCCTTCATCACGTCCTCGATTTCCCACGTCGGGTTAGGACCTAAGCTGTGTTCTTAATCCACGAGAACTAACTCGACTATCTTCTTACGCAGCTTCTTGACCTTCGTGTCAAGAATTTCCACAGATCCTTCTCCAATGTGGCACTTACATAAGTAACACACGTTAAAGACAACACATACACTGATCAATTTTGGCGGCAGCTCAAAAGTCACCGTCTGATCATCGACTTTACACACGACTTTGAACGGGTCTATAGAACATGGATTTAACCTCTCCTTACATCTCAGACAAATAACGTCTCATCAAGGAGAAACTTCAAGAACTAGAAACAACAAAGGGTGGAAATCCAAACAATCAAGAAAGACCGTGACGTGTCACAGTCTCACTAACATATCTGAATCAAATGAGTCAACCAAATAGACTCAATTGTGGCTAAGAAACGGACATCAATTTTGGAACATCAACTCGTTGCAGACGATCATAAGATCTCTGGTATTCACCTCAACTTGCGTGCATATCTGACATCATCATAATCTTCATAGATCTAACTCCCGTTGGCAGTCCTCTACGGCTTAAAACATTTGTCACAACACTGGCTTCAATAGATAGTAAAATCTTCCGAACCATCAAGCAAGGTGAGGATCGGAGCTTCACATCATAATCACTTCGAGCCCTAAAAGACTTCCTCTAGAGCTTCCGACCATATAACAGATATGACAGATACACCTTTACGAGTCAGTTTAGCCAACGGACTCGCAAACTTCAAGACACTGCGGATGAACCGCCAATAACAGCCAGCTAAGGCAAGGAAACTTCTAATTTCAAAAGGAGTTCGAGGAACTCCGTAATTTATCATAGCTTCTACCTTAGCTAGATCTACTCGACGCAATTCTCACAGATGCCATGACTAAGGAAATACATTTCCCTTATATCACAATAACTGGTAGAGGAACCTATCGAACTATTAGATCGTAAAGTGACCAAACTCCGCAAGAAGCAAATTCCAATGGTGTTGGTCAAGTGGAAGCACAGTTTAGGTTCTGATTTGACCTGGGAGACTGAGGCTGATATGAGAGACAGGTACCCTCAGTTGTTTGAAGAATAATGGATTCCGAGGACGGAATCCTCTTAAAGAGGGGAGATTTGTAACACCCGTAAACCCGGGCTAATCGATTAGCAGGTTAGCGGTATGTGTTTATTCGCGTTAATTTAATTATGTGGTTATTTAGAGTTAATTGATTGATTAAATTAATTAATTGAATATATATATATATGTAAATATATATAAGTGTGTTACTAGAAGAATAAGAAAGGTTATGTAAATATGTATGTTATGTATGTGTGTATGAAAGCATGAATGTATGCATGTAATTATGTGTAAATATGGATAAAAGAATACTTCCACCTCCTGCTTTGGTAAAATAAGATACTTGTGTGTACGTGTAAATACATGAAGTTATCTACTCATAATTTTGATAGTGTAAAGGTGTAAGCGTGTGTTAGAAAACCTCTCATTGAAGGAACCTTCAAAAGAAAGCAAACTTGAAGTTTCAAAAGTATAGGACTTGTGGTTCTTAAATCAAAATGAAGGTTAGTATATGATCCTAGCATGTTGTTGATCATCTTGATATGTTTTTCAATTGAAATCCATGAGTACATAAGAAATCACCATTAATGGAGCTTGAAGCTCAATACTTGTTAAGTGGGTTTTATGTGTTTTGATGTTTTAATGAGATTTGAGATGTTTATAATGTTTGTATATATGTTCTATGAAGTTTGTACATGTTTTAGAAGTGTTTGGGATTAAAAACAGAGGTTGATATGAGATTTTATAAGTTTTGAGTTAGCTGTGTTTTGGAGAAGATGATACAGGGGATGATGCGACGCGTCCAAGGGAGGAACGCGACGCGTCCCCATAAATCCGGTATAATAAGAATCCGAAGACTCCTGAATCCGACAACTTAAACCGACATCCAAATCCGATTCTCAAATCTGATAACCATGAAATCCGACACCCTAAATCCGACATTTGAAATCCGGGGTTTAAAATCCGATCCTCAAGTCCGACAGACTTGAAATCCGACAACTACACTCGATGCGACGCGTCGGATTCTTGGACGCGACGCATCCTCAGTATTTTAGAATATGTTCTTGTTTGTTGATGCTTTGATGTTATCTGTTATATATGCTATCTTATGAGGATTAATATTAGTGTTTATGAGAAATTAAGATATAAATATATGTGGGCAGATATATTAATATTACCGAGACTGATTTCGTTATTACTGTGTTTTCATGAAACACAAAGACTCGGTGATATTAGATATCTGAGTTCACATTCGAGATCACGAGGTGAGTGGATGTTAACTCGCGGATGGTTAAGATTATGGTTCATATGATTGATGTGATGCATGCATATGTGATTGAAGACTGTTGAGTCTGATTGTTAATTGATTATATTTGTTGCATGACTATTTGGCCGATATGTGCTCGGAGGATGATATCGAGTAGCGTTTGAGAAGTCAGCTATACGTGGAATTGGTCTGGGTTCCTCTACTGGTTGGTTGAACAGTGGTAGTCCTATTGATGCATGCGTTGTGTCAGAGGGGAATTTCACTGTGCTAATTCAGTAGAGGACTATCGGTAAACCTTTGCTTTGGCCGGCATTGGTTGAGGTTCTGCGTCGAACCGCCGGTCTTCTTGATTGTGTGCTTACATGCTTTTGTTAGTCCCATGATTAGAATAATTAGATTTTATGAGACAAACTATAGATATGTATAGATAATAGGTTAAGAGTTAGGAATTATGTAAGTCTGTTATAGACTGACTGGTCAGCTGAAGCTAAGTAGTCAGCGTATAAACAGATATAGAGTTTTCTATGTAAGTACTAGATAACTAAGTGACTTCTATGCTGAGATAGGTTTTAAGAGTGAAGACTTGAAGACCTGAAGACTTGAAGATTCAAGAACCCAAGATTCAAGAAGTCGCTTGACAAGGTCAAGACTGAGTATGTCAGCTCAGCGTCAGAAGTCAGTTCAGAATTTAAGTAAGTTCTACATTCTGTTATAAACTCTCCATATCCACGAAATTTAAATTAGGATATCTAAACCTAATTTAAACTATCTATTAGTTGGATAGAAATCTCAAACGGAATTAATTAGATATGTTCTAATTAAGGAGTTTGTTACGGTGTTAAAGAAAAGATAAGCTCTATCTTTAAACTGCGATTTGCTCGTACATATATCAAGTATAAGTATAAACCTTCTTATGGGTTTTACATATGTTCTTACGTGTGTACGAGAACAGATACGTTTACATACGTTTTCATACTGTGTGTATGAATACTGAGGCGATACACAACGAAGACTGCATAAGTTGCAAATCGTATGTGTGTTCGTGATACTTGATACGCGTGTGTTGCAATAACTTTGTAAGTTCAAAGTTCGAGAGGGTTTTCAAGAGTTCTTGTTAATCAGTTTTAACAAGAAATTTGATCATCAATTAGTTTGTGATTCTAGAGTGTTGAGAGAGAGTTGAGTTTATAATCATTGTAATATCAAATCATCCTGTTGATTTGATTAGAGAGTGATAACAGTTATTGTCCTGTTTGATAATTGAATATACGTTTGATTAATTTGTTTAATTATTTAAAGTGTATTCAACCCCCTTCTACACTGTATCGGTTGCTTGTTCACCCTCTTTGGGACCAACAACTGGTATCAGAGCAAGTTTCTTCATAAGTTGAAGATCAAGATCCGCTGTCAAGAGGTTAAGATGTCTACTAGCAAGCAATCAAGTCATATACCAACAATGGCGGCAAAAGGGTGTCCTATCTTTGATGGCACTGACTATCCTATGTGGAAGTTTAGAGCCATACTATATCTGAAGTCCGTGGATCACAGGATGAGTACCGTGATTCGAGATGGCCCAATCATACCAATGATCCATATTACTGCCACTGACAAAACTATTCCCTCTAGAGAAACTCCTAAGCCTGAAGCATCTTGGACTGAGGAAGATCGTAAACTGTTCAACCTTGATGACAAGGCATAAAGCATTATAGAAAATGCTTTGACAAATCCTCTTCTGCATAATGTGGATGGGTACCAAACTGCAAAAGAGATGTGGGATACTCTCAGTGTTACATATGAAGGCACTGACTTGGTCAAGCAACATAAGAAGACAAATCTAAGTCGTTCTTATGAAACTTTCTTTGCTAAAAAGAATGAAACTCTGGCAGATTTGTTTACCAGATTTCAATGCTTGATAAATGGTCTGATCTTGGTAGGAGTCAAGAAAGATGAGAATGAGTTGGTACTCAAGTTCTTCGATGTGTTACCAAAACAATTCAATGAGATCACCATTACACTTCATGCTGGAGGAACCTTAGGAAATTATGATCTCAAATCTATCTATGGTTTCCTTCTAAATCATCAACAGATCATGGAACAGAAGAAAGTGGCCCGGCAACAACTAAAAGAATCTATTAATAACGTTGGATCTGCATTAATTGCAGAAAAGAAAAGGAAGGGATCTAAAAAGTCTCAAGCTTAGACTAACTCTGAATTTGAATCTGAGGAGGTAAGTCCTTAACTCCGGTTCAGATGATGAGGAGATGGATGCTCTTACTAAACAAATGGCAATGTTAGCAAGAAACTTTAGAAAGTTCAGAAGAGGAAGGGTTCAATCTGACAGAAGCAAAAGTGGTAAGTCTACTTTTGATCCTAAGAAAGCTAAGTGCTATTAATGTCAAAGGATAGGACACATAGCTGCTGAGTGCAGAGTCAAGAAGGGAGAATCAGCTTCAGTAGCTGACAAGAATGCCTACAGAGCTGATAAGTATAAAAAGAAATATCAAAGACTCAAAGGCAAGCCAGATGAAAACACCAAAGGTCTTCTTGCTAAGACTTGGGATACTGAATCATCTACTTCAGATGATGATGAGCCAAATAGGTGTTTGATGGCCATTAAGGATGAAGAGGAACAAGTTGACTATGAGTTAGAAGACAGTTCCTTTAATGAGGATCTAGCAGAAGCGGCTAAGCTGAGTAAACAAACCAGTAACTGGGATCCTGCCTCAATGTATAAGGTAAATAACTTTAGCTCTTACACTGATGAACAAAAATGTCTTATGTTCAACTATTTGTTGAATGATTTTAATACGTGTCTCATAGTTCAATCTAGTTTGAAAACTGAAAATTCTAAATTAAAAGATGAACTTAAACACTCTGAAACTCTCTTAAATGCTGGTAAAAAGATTCAAAGTGATTATGAATGTCAACTTCATATAAACAAACTTCTAAGTGAAGAACTACAAGAATCAAAAGAACAAGCTGACAATCTAAGAAAAATCTGTGAATCTTGGTGTAAGTCATCAAGAGAAGCAGAAAAGTGTATTAACCAGCAGATACCAAATCAAGTAAAAGCAGTGCTAGGGGAGATTATAGTGCTGCTGCTGATGAAATCATCGAAGATCAAGTCAGTCTTGAAGACAAAACGATGAAATCAGATGACATACTCCTAAGAACATTCTTAAGAAACAAGGATGGGAAACGGGTCAAAACCAATAAGTTTGTGAGACCAACCCAAATTCCTCAGGTTATTCACACAAACAATCAAGTTGAATGTTCCTGATCCAACAAAAACTGTAAGTCAGTTTTCAAAAGATTGGATTACAATCCTGTGAAAACAACTGTATTTGACAGAATATCTCACATCTACTCAAAAAGACATAACTCTCAAGCCAAATATGAAAGGATGTCTAAGAACAGGAAGTTGTCTGTAAGTCAGACTTCACCAAATAAGGGTAACCATAAAGCTGACAAAGGTAAGTCCAAAGTCGGTGAAAATCAGGTAGACAAACTGTCTAAAGGATTGAAAGGTTATCCACATCGTATGACCCTAAAACTGAATCCAAATTTAATGTTGGAAAACTCAAAGAAATCACCCAAACACCAATCATTAGAAGAAAATGCTATAAGTGTGGTGATAGAGGTCATGAGGCCAAAGATTGTGTAAGTTCCAACTTAGACCTGAAAACGAAAAGGATGATCAGTCCAAAACAGACCCAGAATCTGTTCGAGCTGATCAGTCGAACTCTAAAGGATCAGCTAAGTGCTCATCCTCAGAACCTACCAAAAAGTGGGTTCCAAAAAGAAACTAATATGTTTAGTTGATCATGTGTAGGGCTCCTACAAGTGGTATCTAGACAGTGGATGCTCAAGGCACATGACAGGAAGCAAGGGGATTCTAAGTGAATTCCAAAACAATGAAGGACCCAAGGTGACATTTGGGGATAATTCTCAAGGAAGGACTAAAGGTTATGGAAAGATAACTGCTAGAAAAGTCACTTTCAAAAAGGTAGCATATGTTGAAGGCCTTAAACACAATCTGATAAGTATCAGTCAACTGTGTGATGAGGATTATGAAGTCACCTTCAAAAAGCACGTAGCGACAATTTATGATAAGAAGGGAAAACCAATATTAATGGCAAAAAGAGAGAGAGATATCTATTTGTTAGATCTCAGCTCCGTAGATCCTTCAACTGAAACCTGCTTGTATTCTGACTTAACTCCGAAGCTGAGTTGGTTATGGCACAAGAGACTATCACATTTAAATTTGAAATATATCAACAAATTGTCTAGCAAAGAGTTAGTCTCTGGTCTGCCTAAGATCACATTTGCTAAAGACAAACTCTGCTCAGCTTGTGAAATGGGAAAACACCATAAGGGATCCTTCAAGTCCAAACAGAATTTTTCAATTACAGAACCATTGCATATGTTGCATTTGGATCTATTTGGACCTATTAGCACCCCAAGACTAAGTGGCAAAAAGTATACTCTAGTGATTGTTGATGAGTTCACAAGATTCACTTGGGTGGTCTTCTTAAAAGCCAAAAGTGAAGCTGCATATGAGTTAATCAGCTTCATAAGACAAGAAGAGTTGCAAAAGGGTAAGTCTCTTAAATAGCTCAGAAGTGATCATGGGACTGAGTTCAGAAACTCAACCCTTGAAGGCTTTTGTGAAGAAAAAGGAATTATCCAAAATTTCTCATCCATAAGAACTCCACAACAAAATGGAGTTGCTGAAAGGAGAAATAGAACCTTAATTGAAGCTGCCGGAACCATGCTATGTGAGGCAAAGCACAAGCTGAGCTTCTTGGCAGAAGTTGTAAGTACAGCCTGCTATAGTCAGATTAGATCGATTATAGTTAAAAAGACATGGTAAAACACCTTACGAGATGTATCATGGCAGAAAACCCAACATTGGATATTTCCACATTTTTGGTTCAACATGCTATGTGCTAAACCAAAGAGATCAGCTCCATAAGTTGGAACCCAAAGCTGATCAAGGGATATTTGTTAGATATTCTTCAATCTCCAAAGCTTACAGAGTTTTTAATCTTAAAAGGAAGGTAATTGAAGAGTCAGTACATGTTACGTTTGATGAGACAAGTATTGATGAATCCAATAGAGCTCAAGCTGACCCGGTTAGTCTGAGTGAGCTTGAGAGGAACAAAGAAGATCTCACATCAAATCCCATGTATGTTATGGATGATTCTGATGATGATGATGATAGTAAATCTGACAAATGTGCATCATCGAAAGAAACTATCAACATTGAAGATAATCAACCTGAGAGTCTCGGTGAATGATCAGGTACATGTCAGATTGAAGATCTAAGTGATCTTCCAATTCCTACTCAGACTGAAGAAGTAAGTCCTATTCAGCCTGAGAGACACTGCTCTGACTCAGACCCAGAACCTAAAAGTATTAAAAGATCATCCTCTTGATGATGTCATTGGGAACATTGAAGATGGTGTGTTAACTAGATCTAAGGAAAATGCAAACTATGCTGCCAACTCTAGTTTTCTATCTCAAATGGAACCAAAGATGACTGAAGATCAGCTTGCGGATATCTTTACTAAACCAATTGAAGGCACAAGATTTACAACTCTACTTGGCAAACTTGGCATGCTCAACCCTTAATCGGTATGTTCCATTCGTTATCTCTGTTAAATTTTTGCTAAGTGCTATATTTGACTAAGTGCTCAATCTGAGCTGAGTGCTCAATCTGAGCTGAGTGCTACATCTAAAGCTGAGTGCTCCATCTAAACTGAACACTCAGGATCAGCTGCGTACTCCATTCCAAAGTGTGGTCAGTTCCACATGGCTAGGTTAGTCCTAACAAATGGTATGTCCAATAAGTGCTCAGATGAGGGTGTATGTACAGCTGAGTGCTACAGAATGTTCACCCATGATATTTTCCCTGGGCACCCTACAATCAGTGCTCAGATGAGGGTGTATGTACAGCTTCGGACTCCTGAGTCAAGTGAAGCTGAGACAAAGGAGGAAGTTACGGAAGAAGTGGGTGACGATGTTGGTTTTGAGGCTGAGTCCCCTCAAGCTGATCAACCTAGGACTTAGCTCAGACCCAGTGCTCAAATAATTTCATCCACCACTTCGAGTTCAGAGCAAAGGAGTGTGTTTCCTAGCTCTGAGTCTCCACTGCTAGGTCCAGCAGGTATACTTTCGCATCCCTTATCTCCTTCTCTCTCTTTTACTTCTACATCTCCAAACTTAGGAGATAGGACCGAGTCAACCCCAACTCAGTCTAACCCCTCTCCTCCAACTCGCACATTTCCATCTATCTTACAATCTATAGCCAACCTTGGTCAGCCCACTGCTACCAAGAATATATCCTACACCTATACAAGGAAAACTGCCAAAGGTGGTCCTTCACCTTAAAAGGACTCCGGAGTTGATATCACATTGATACCTCCACCGGCAGGAGCTAAGGGGGAGACACCTTGTCTTAAGATGCCAACCTCTAGGCTTAGTTCAACCCTTAAGCCTAAACCAGGTATGGTGTCTACTCAGCCCATACTTACTAGTGCCATGGGAGAGCCTACTTCTGTGCCTTCACAGCCCTATGAAGGTAACATTGAAATACTGACCAATCCCCAGGGTCAAATACCCCCCTCCTCACCAATAAGCCTAGCTCACCTCACTACCATACCTCACGACATTGGTCATTCTTCACTTCTATTCTTACACACTCTAGCACGACTTGTCAATGAACCTTTCATACACCGGGAAGGTTTACAGGGTCCGCATTCTGGCCCCTTCGATTCCATAGGTCAGCACCAACCTTTGGATATGGGACCCACATCCTTA
Organism: Dittrichia graveolens; assembly: GCA_038502395.1. Taxonomy (NCBI): domain Eukaryota; kingdom Viridiplantae; phylum Streptophyta; class Magnoliopsida; order Asterales; family Asteraceae; genus Dittrichia; species Dittrichia graveolens. Next base: position 58,321,391 of record JARJIL010000003.1, read on the forward strand.
CCTATTGAGGAACACTCAACAACCACTCCTATGGTGGAAATACACTCTTCCACTGGACAGGAGGACGTTGAGGTAAGACAAAGACCTGAGGAGCCCAAGCTGATGACTACTGATGCTAAAGTCATTATGGACTATCTACAATCCCAGTTTGAGCTCCTGCATAAAAAGAGGAAAGATGACAAAGCCAAGTTGATGCGCAAACTTAATAAGTTATCAACTTCAGTAGCCGACTTGGAAAGCTTTGTGCTCAAAATCAGACCCTCCCCTATTGATGATGACAAAAAGGGGGAGGAAGAATCAAAGAAGTGTGATGATAAGGTTGAGGGGGAGCATACAGAGGATAAAATTTGAAGAAGCTCATGATCAATTTATGAGTACTGTAGATCAGCCTTCTCAACAACAACAGGCTCCAACAGTCCAAATTACCACAACTTCACAAGCTCAACCAGAAACTCCACATGAAGAAACATCTCAAGCTATTCACACCAACCTTCCTCAAGCTAAATTGCTAAAATCTGTTGAAGCTGAGTCCGTTCCAACTTCACAAATAGACAAAGGGAAGAGTAAGGTGTTTGAGATGGTAAAAAGAAAGAAAAGAAGTGTTATGCCTCTAGCAAAGAAAAGAAAGGTCATCATTGCTGAGCCTGAGCCAGAGCAACAGGGTAAGTCTCAACCAGTTGCACATGAATCTGACTCAAGTGATGAAGCCGATGCAGCACAGAAAGCCAGTGACATGCTTGCTGAGCAAATGTTACAAGAGTTGGCTAAAGAACTAGGCGTAACAGTGGAGGAAATAAAAGAGCAGTAACGACAAGCTGAAATTCAACGAGAAAAGGCTAAAGCTGAGGCTGCCAGAGCTGAAGCTGAAGCTGACTATTCTGGACCAAAAGCTGCCCCAATTCCCTACTCAGATGTGGATCTAAGGCATTGTTATAAAAGAACACATTTTAATAACAAGATTGAATCAATTACACTAAGTAGAAAAGGAGAATTGGTAATTATCAACTTTGTACTAGACAACAAACAAGAAATTGGTCTAGATATGAGATGTCTGTACAAGTTGGGGTTCTAAGAGTTGAAGATCGTAGCCATAACTATCAAGCAGATGAAAAAAGAGTCAAATCAGACAAGAGATAGTTGATGTGCTTAAGACAATCTTCATAAGAATTGATCAGCTAGGTGAGATCCTTGCTGATGAAATTGATACTTTCCTTAATCGAGGCAAAGCTGCAAGAGTTAGAGCAGCGAGCCAGCGAGCTAAAAGAGACATCGATTTACAAGTTCCAAAGGAAGTTGAATTTAGAGTAAAAACTTATATCACTCAACCGCTGGAAGGATTCTTGTATCTTGATGTGGAAGGTAATCAGTGCTTCTTGAGAGTAGCAGGTCTTCATTTGGCAAATCTGGAATTGATTCTGTACTTGAGAATTCTATGTGATGACTCAACTCAGAACTCGGTATTCAGATATCATCTCAACAAAGAAATCAGATCAAGAAAAGCTGAGATGAAAGAGATGCCAGAAGGTGAAGAGATTATGAATGATGTTATCAAGAAAGCTGCAATTTGGGAACTTAAATGTTATGAGATGTGGTTAGAAGTTGGAGATCCTATTCAGTAAATAGATTAGTTCTATGATTTTGTAAGCACTAAGTGTGCAGAAGCTAATCATAAAGATTAAGCTAAAATGTAAATGATATGTTCATTAATACAAACTCAAGTTTGATATGTTCAACTTTTTATTATTTGATATGTTCAAACAGACAGCTTTGTAAGTTTAAGTTGATGATTGATATGTTCAATTATAAACTAATATGTTCAGTTGTATAAGTTTTGTAAGTTCAGAACTTAAATTACTTTTGATAAGTTCAGAATCTAAATACTTGTATATTCAAATACTTAGAATACAAGTCTTATAATATATTTGTAAAATAAACATCTTCTAAGTTCAAGATACGTGAATAAGAATGGATTAGTTCAATACTTATTTCAAGAACTAATTTTGGTCAGTTCCAGAATGGTTCGACATAATCCTGTTAACCTATACCTACTTTGATTCAATGTTTTGTCATCATCAAATAGGGGGAGATTGTTAGTCCCATGTTTAGAATAATTAGATTTTATGAGACAAACTATAGATTTGTATAGATGATAGGTTAAGAGTTAGGAGTTAAGTAAGTCTATTATAGACTGACTGGTCAGCTGAAGCTGAGTAGTCAGCGTATAAACAGATATAGAGTTTTCTATGTAAGTACTAGATAGCTCAGTGACTTCTAAGCTGAGATAGGTTTTAAGAGTGAAGACTTGAAGATTCAAGAACCCAATATTCAAGAAGTCATCTTGACAAGGTCAAGACTGAGTATGTCAGCTCAGCGTCAGAAGTCAGTTCAGAATTTAAGTAAGTTCTAAATTCTGTTATAAACTCTCCATATCCACGACATTTAAATTAGGATATCTAAACCTAATTTAAACTACCTATTATTTGGATAGAAATCTCAACGGAATTAATTAGATATGTTCTAATTAAAGAGTTTGTTACGGTGTTAAAGAAAAGATAAGTTCTATCTTTAAACTGCGATTTGCTCGTAGATATATCAAGTATAAGTATAAGCCTTCTTATGGGTTTTACATATGTTCTTACGTGTGTATGAGAACAGATACGTTTACATACGTTTTCATACTGTGTGTATGAATACTAAGGCGATACACAATGAAGACTGCATAAGTTGCAAATCGTATGTGTGTTTGTGATACTTGATACGCGTGTGTTGTGATAACTTTGTAAGTTCAAAGTTAGAGAGAGTTTTCAAGAGTTCTTGTTAATCAGTTTTAACAAGAAATTCGATCATCAATTAGTTTGTGATTCAAGAGTGTTGAGAGAGAGTTGAGTTTATAATCATTGTAATATCAAATCATCCTGTTGATTTGTTTAGAGAGTGATAACAGTTAATATCCTGTTTGATAATTGAATATACGTTTGATTAATTTGTTTAATTGTTTAAAGTGTATTCAACCCCCCCCCTTCTACACTGTATCGGTTGCTTGTTCACCCTTTTTGGGACCAACAGCTTTGATATTGACTGATGATATTTTCTTTTGTTATTAGTTTCTGCTCACTTAGCTTTGTGCTAATTCCCCTCAGATGATGCTTTTGCAGGTTTGTGAGTCATTGGTGGTTGTAGAAGGAAAGCTCAACCCTGCTCTGATATATATTTTGAATTTTAAAAGGAAATGAGCCAGTTTATTTTGTAACAACAAGACAGATGTTTTGTTGTTTGTGAAAAAATGTTTGTTGGTTGTAAATATTTGTATTATATGTAAAGCTAGTTTGTTTAATGAAGCTTTCGCAACGCGTTTAAAAAAATGGCTTTGGTTTTCCGATGTTACAAAGTTCGTGGATTGTTCAATGGTGGTGACTTTGGTCTCCATTTTGGATGCAAAAACCTGAGAAACTTTCTCACATAATGCTTGTTAGTATATTCAAGACCATGATATTTAAGACTCGTAACAATATTGTTAAATTTAGTGTAGCCTTCTTCTATTATCTCATTTTCTAGTATGTTGAATGGTTCATACTTTTGAACAAAAAAGTCAATTTTGTAGTCCATTACTTGTGGATTTCCTTGGTGGGTTGTTATTAGAGTTTTCCAAATGTCATTTGATGTTTTACACATAAAAACTCTTACACACTCAACTCTTGGAAAAGCATTAAACAAAATGAGTTCTGCTTCATAATTTTTGTTTTGATGAATTTTTTATAATCTAACATTACTTTTGTGTCCTCACTTGGTTGAAAATCACCATTTTATATGATATCCCCAAGATCATAATCTTTGGCTTTTACATAAATTTCAAAATGTTGTTTCCTATAACAAAACCCCTCAGATTCATGTAATGGTAGTCTAGACATAGAACAACTTTCTACATTGTTTCCTTGAGCCATGAATCAACTCAAAATTTGAAAAATAAGTTTTATAAAACTTGAGAAAATTGAGAGCAACTTGTTATGATACACCAATTGTAGAAACTGAAAGGGGGATTGAATAGTTTTTATGTCCTCTTTTTAAATCTTTTATTAATTTTACCCTTTTGAAAAGTTAATTAAGTTTACGATTAATAAGCAAACTATATATATATATATATATATATATATTCCTGAGCATAACGAAAACAATAATTAACAACAGCAATATATATGATAAGTAAAGAATTTAAGGGTTTAAAGAGATGACACAGAGATTTATAGTGGTTCGGTTGAACTCCAACCTACATCCACTCCTTGACCTCCGTCAAGAGTGTCACTAACACAACGTGCAAAAGTCTCCTTAAAAATGAAGAGACATCTGGTTAAAATCACCTTTGATACGAGGACATGATCACCTCATGATGTTCTAATCCAAGAACACCAAAAACGAGATATTCACCAAGAACCCCGAATGCCTCCAATGAGGACTTACTTGCCTCTACCGAGGTCTTCAACAAATGCCTTGACAAAGGACTTTTACAAGTGTTCTTCACGAAAAGCACAAACCGAAGAACAATATGGGGAATAGTCAAACCCACATGAACAATAAGTTCTACAAGTAGAACTACCACTCAAGAGGCAAATGAAAATATATTTGAAGCTCTTGTATTTCTCTTTCTTGATCTCTCTTGCTCTCTATGGGTTGTTCAAGAATAAATGCTTTGATCTTTGAAGATAAAATAACTCATGAATCACACATATAGGCATGAGAGATAAAATCTCAAAAGCAGTCAGGAGACTAGACGGTCACAGCTCATGGTTGACCGTGGCCTGTGATCGTAGGTTTCCTACGCAGCTTCATTTTACAGCTATAAAATGCTACCGTTGGAGGTTGACAAATACTCACATATTCTATCATAAAACACTACAATACCACTAGAATAATATTTCATTGTGTACTTTATGTTGGTACAAATATCAAGGTTTATTTCTTCAGTCCAAGTGTGTGGATGTAACATCCTCCAATTGGTCCTAGTCGTGTTCGAATCTGGTACATCTAAATCTCGAATTAAATTATTGAAGAAAAGAATTCTAATTATAAAATTGATTAATTAGAAAAATAGAAGAAAATAATATAAAAATGATAATATAAAAATAATATTAAAAATAGATAAGAATAATGAATTATTAAATGGTTTAGAACGAGGTTTCCAAAAATATCCCCGTTAGTTAAAACGGGTACTCGTACGTTACGTTGTATGTTGGAAAGGGGGAACAAGATACCCACTTGCGGATAATATTAACCCACAAGTGGGCATATGGCTATATACCCACGTATGCATACAGACAACACAAAAAGACACTTTCTCAGACTCTCTCATCATTTGTGTGTTCTTGGCTATGAAGGGGATTCAAGAAGAATCATCAAACAATCTGAATTGTTGCAAATTCAAGTGTTAAATCAAGCTTTTATCTGCTGTAAACCATCATCTTCATCATCTCCACCTTGTTCGTAAGCTCCATCTTCATGTTCTTCAAGTTTTGACCATTTTGGTCAAATGGGTCAAAATTACAAATTGACAACTATAATTGAATCCATTGATTCCAATCTATTCCTACATCTTTTCTAAGTGTATAGCAATCAAATTCTTGAACTAAAGTAGTGTTTTTAGTTGAATTTGGATAAAAACCTCAAATGGGTCAAAATGGTGATTTTGATCCCAATCCTTGAATTTGATGTTAAAGTAAGAATTGAGAGTTGTTTCTAGCTTAGTTTAAGTACCTCTTTCATATGTGAACACTGGAAATTTGATTGGAATCGTTTGGTTAAGTTTTAGGGTTGAAATGGCCAAAAGCAGGGGCTGGAAATCGCACTGGTTTGTGCAGACTTTCTTGCGGGCGCAAGGACCCCCCTTGCAGCCGCAAGGGGTTTTGCTTACGGGCGTAAGGGATTGCCTTGCGGGCGCAAGCAGTTTTCTGCCCTTGTGGGCGCAAGCAGCCTTGCTCGTGGCCGCAAGGAGCCCTGTTACAGCATACAGTTTGTTGTTTCGAGTTGTTCTGATATACGGGGTGATTGTTTAGGTGAGCCTGACAATCGAGGGGGCCCGGAACACTATAATAATCAGTTTAAGCTCGTCAGGTGAGTGCCTGATAACATAACGATTAATATATCTATAACATATATTAACAAAGAATTGTGAATTGTATACCATGGCTTGTAGACACACTTGATTAAGTGTAGGTTGCATGATGATGCTAGATTTAACATGTTGACACAGTATGATAAGCACTTGATTAAGTGTAGATTCTATAGCATGATGATGCTAGGCTTAACTTATTGATACACAATGATATGCACTTGATTAGGTGTATATTATGTTGATAAATGATTATATGCGCGCATTGAAGATCCGATTGGATCAGATATTTGTTTGTGAATGGTCCGGATCCTAAGGACAAAGTTCTCCTACAACAAGAACAAAGTTGTTCTACTTTAAGGACTAAGCTGTCCTCTTTGGGTATAGCTTTTGGCTGTACACATAGGAATCAGTTTATTCTAAAACGCAATGGTGGACCGCTTCACAGCTCACCCACCGGAGCGGTTGATGTGACTGGTATCCCAGTTTGGTGCATTGAGCCGGGCTAGCTCCCCTGCGAGATATGTCGCCTTCCGACTACGCCAGCTCATCGCGAGATGCTAGGATATAACTATTTGAGCATGATTGATGATATGTGATATGTTTATATTGATTGCATGCTATTTGGTACTTACTAGATATTATAGCTAACAGATACTACTCCTCGCCTGTGCAGGTGATCCTCAGTGAGCTTGGGAGCCTGCGGGTAACTTACTTTCTTAGGAGGAACACTATCTTTGTTTAACTCTGATGTTATGTATGTTTGTAAACAGATAATGGTCGACTGGTGAAGTAATAGTAACACCCGAACCTTGTATGTGGCAACTTTGAATGTATAATATTTGCCACTTGTTTTAATTCCGCTGCGTGTTTTAAATGAAAATTATAAATTAGTATTTTAGAGAGAAAAATTTGGTTGTCGAAATGACGGTGTTACAAGCTAGTATCAGAGCCTAAGTTTGAGAGAATTGGGTATTTGAAAGAGTACTCAGTCTCAAATTCAGGCTCGACTATTATTTAAAGTGTTCCTCGGGAGGTCATGGGGTGTCAAAGAGATTGTTATGATTGATACGCTATTTCTTATTTGCTTAACATGATTGATTAAGTATAATAAGTATACTAAGTATGACTATGATATATTTGAACCGAAAGACTAAGAAGATACTATGGCTGGAAACAAGGATAGAGAATCGTATATTCGATAGTTAGAGGCACGATTAATGACAGTTGAGAAACATATGCTAGTTGTTCCTATTCCATAGCACAGAATGGCCACAGGTCTTAAGGCTTTTTCTGTCATGTAAACCATATATACCTTTGACGGCACAACGGATCCGGCAGTGACCGAGAGATGGATACGGGATATAGAGTTGGTATTCGAAACCGGTGAAAGCAACGAGCTACGTATTCTTTTGTCTCGGTGTCTTTTCGTGCTAAACTGCAATTACCTGTTTTCGTGTTGATTGATCCACTGAAAGTGGAAGTTGTTAGCGGTAAAGCACTAGTAGTGTTCTTGTGGCTGTAATTGATATTGACGAGAATAGTTTTCCCATTTCGTTTCTTGTTATGCCCATTGCGGGATTTGATATTGTAATTGGAATGGATTGGCTCAACAACCGAAATGCTGAGATTCTCTGCTCGAAAAAGATGATTAAAATTCCTCTGTCCGACGGGTCATATGTTGTGGCTCGTGGTGAGGCAAGAACTTCTGAAATTCCTTTGATATAACTAGTGAAAGCTCGTAAATTCGTAGCCAATGGATGTGATTCCTATTTGGCTTATGTTGTTGATACAAATATGGAGAAGAAAGCTATTAACGACATTAGGGTAGTTTCTAAATACCCTAATGTTTATCCTGATGAATTGCAAGGTTTGCCACCGGTAAGAGATGTTGAATACCGAATAGATCTTGTTCCAGGTGCTACGCCTGTAGCTCGATCTCCATATTGTCTTGCACCATCTAAGGTTCGCGAGATGATGACTCAGATTCAGGAACTTCTTGATAGAGGTTTCATTCGTCCCAGCTCTTCACCTTGGGGAGCTACAGTCTTATTTGTAAAGAAGAAAGACAGGACGATGCGGATGTGCATGGACTACAGGGGGATGAATAAGCGAACTGTAAAGAACAAGTACCCTCTTCCTCGTATCGATGATCTGTTTGATCAAATTTAGGATGCTACTTGCTTTCCAAAGATAGATATTCGTCCTGGTTATCATCAAGTCCGTGTTCGCGATGAAGATATTCTAAAGACGGCTTTCAAAACGAGATATGGGCATTATGAGTTTCTTGTGATGCCTTTCAGATTGTTGAAAGCTCCAGCAATATTTATGGATCTTATGAATTGGGTCTGTCGTGCCTTTCTTGACAAATTTGTCATTGTATTCATCGATGGCATTCTTATTTATTCCAGATCTGAAGCAGAACATAAGGCACATCTTCGCATAGTTCTTGACACTCTGATGCGAGAACAATTATATGTTAAATTCTCTAAATGTGAGTTCTGGCTCGAAAAGATACACTTCCTTGGGCATGTGATAAGCAAGGATGGTGTAATGGTTGATCTTGCCAAGGTTGAGACGGTGATGAATTGGGGAATTCCCAAAACCCCGTCTGATATTTATAGCTTTCTAGGACTTGCCGGTTACTATCTGCGGTTCATTCAGAACTTTTCTAAGATTGCAGGTCCTCTAACAAAGCTTACACGAAAGGATGTTCCATATTCGTGGTCAGATGAACAAGATAAGGCCTTCGAGACATTGAAGCAACTCTTATGTCAAGCTCCAATTCTGACTCTACCAAATGGGTCAGAAGATTTTGTTGTTTATTGTGATGCTTCTTACGCAGGTTTGGGAAGTGTCCTTATGCAGAAGGACAAGGTTATAGCTTATGCTTCCCGCCAACTGAAGCCACATGAGAAGAGCTATCCGACTCATGATCTGGAGTTGGCAGCTATTGTCTTTGCTCTGAAACTATGGCGCCACTACTTGTATGGCACCAAATGTGTGGTATTCACTGATCATAAGAGCCTCCAGTATGTTTCTACACAGAAGGAGCTCAATATGAGGCAACGCAGGTGGATAGAATTGATTATTGACTATGATTGTGAAATTAAATACCACCCGGGCAAGGCTAATGTGGTGGCTGATGTATTAAGCCAAAAGGGCTCCACTGATAGCATCAAATTCATGAAACTCACTATTGTCTCTGATCTAATCAATCGGTTAAAGGAGGCTCAACAAGAAGCCTTAACAGAAGCTAATCTGATGGCTGAAGTTATGACAAAGATGAAGGAGCAACTACAAGATGACAACAGGGTATTGAAGACATACAGGTCATGAATCTAGGTACCTAGCATCGGAGGGAACCGGGATCTAATCTTGAAGGAGGCGCACAGTTCTCGTCTATTTGTTCATCCTGGGTGCACTAAAATGTACCATGATCTTAAGGCACTTTACTGGTGGCCAACATTGAAGCGTGACATTGCTTCATATGTGGAGAAATGTTAGATTTGTGCACAGGTGAAGACCGAGCACCAAAGACCTTATGGTAATTTGCAACAATTACCAATTCCAAAATGGAAATAGGACAACATCACTATGGATTTTGTTACTAAATTGCCCAGGACTTCAAAAGGGCATGACATGATCTGGGTGATTGTTGATAGACTCACCAAGAGTGCACACTTCCTAGTTGTTAATGAATCATCTTCTATGCCTCGTCTTGCTCAGCTATATATCAACGAGATAATGGCCCGACACGGTATTCCATTGTCAATTGTCTCTGATAGAGATACACGGTTTGTCTCACACTTCTAGAGTAGTCTTCAACGGGAGCTTGGTACTCATGTTCATTTGAGTACCGCATATCATCCCCAGACAGATGGACAGTCCGAAAGGACTATCCAAAGTCTTGAAGACATGCTACGCGCATGTGTACTTGAATACGGTGGCACGTGGGATTCTCATTTTCCTTTGAGTTTGCTTATAATAACTCATATCATTCCAGTATTGGTATGCCACCATATGAGATGCTTTACGGTAGGCGTTGTCGCACTCCTACCTGTTGGCTTGAACCGGGGGAGAAACAGTATGCTGGACCTGATCTGGTCTAGTTTACGGTTGATAAAGTCAAGTTTGCACGAGAGAAGCTTAAAGCAGCCAGAGATAGGCAAAAGATGTATGCAGATCCGAAACGCAGGCTAGTTACCTTTGAAATAGGTGATCGGGTATTCGTGAAGGTTTCTCCGTGGAAGGGTGTTATCAGATTTGGTAGAAAGGGAAAGTTGAGTCCGCGATACATTGGTCCTTTCAGAATAATTCAGAAAGTCAACGAGCAGATAGTATCTTTGGAATTACCTCCAGAGTTATCAGGTATTCATAATACCTTCAATGTTTGCTATCTTCGTAAGTGCAAGGTGGATGAAGATCAGATTCTACATCTACAATATCTGAAAGTTGATTCTTCTACACAGCTCGTGGAAGAACTAGTCGAGATTCTGAACACGAAGACTAAGCAGCTTAGAAAGAAGACTATTAAGCCGGTCTTGGTCAAATGGAAGCATAACCTCGGGTCAAACCTGAGTTGGGAGACCGAGAAGGATATGAAGGCTCGCTATCCCCATCTGTTTTCTTAAAAGCAGATTCCGAGGACGGAATATTTTTAAGGGGGGTAGATTTGTAACATCCTTAGATTGGGCCTAGTCGTGTTCGAATCTGGTACGTCTAAATCTCGAATTAAATTATTGAATAAAAGAATTATAATATATAAAAAATTGATTAATTAGAAAAATAGAAGAAAATAATAAAGAAATGATAATATAAAAATATTATTAAAAATAGATAAGAATAATGAATTATTAAATGGTTTAGAACGAGGTTTTCAAAAATATCCCCGTTAGTTAAAACGGGTACTCGCGTGTTAAGTTGTATGTTGGAAAGGGGAAACAAGATACCCACTTGTGGATAATATTAACCCACAAGTGGGCATATGGCTGTATACCCACGTATGCATACAGGCAACACACATAGACACTTTCTCAAACTCTCTAATCATTTGTGTGTTCTTGTCTGTGAAGGGGATTCAAGAAGAAATCATCAAACAATCTGCATTTTTGCAAATTCAAGTGTTCAATAAAGCTCTTATCTGCTGTAAACCATCATCTTCATCATCTCCACCTTGTTGGTAAGCTCCATCTTCATGTTCTTCAAGTGTTGACCATTTAGGTCAAATGTGTCAAAATTACAAATTGACATCTATAATTGAATCCATTGATTCCAATCTATTCCTACATCATTTCTAAGTGTATAGCAATCAAATTCTTGTATTAAAGTAGTGTTTTTAGTTGAATTTGGATAAAAAGTTCAAGTGGGTCAAAAATAGTGATTTTGATCACAATCCTTGAATTTGATGTTAAAGTAAGAATTGAGAGTTGTTTCTAGCTTAGTTTAAGTACCTCTTCCATATGTGAACACTGGAAATTGGATTGGAATCGTTTGGTTAAGTTTTGGGGTTGAAATGGCCAAAAGCAGGGGGCGGAAATCGCACTGGTCTGTGCAGACTTGCTTGCGGGCGCAAGGACCACCCTTGCGGCCGCAAGGGGTTTTGCTTATGGGCGCAAGGGATTGCCTTGCGGCCGCAAGGACCTCTTTGTGGGCACAAGCAGTTTTCTGCCCTTGTGGGCGCAAGCAGCCTTGCTCGTGGCCGCAAGGAGCCCTGTTACAGCATACAGTTTGCTGTTTCGAGTTATTCTGATATACGGGGTGATTGTTTAGGTGAGCCTGACAATCGAGGGGACCCGAAACACTATAATAATCAGTTTAAGCTCGTCAGGTGAGTGCCTGATAACATAACGATTAATATATCGATAACATATATTAACAAAGAATTGTGAATTGTATACCATGACTTGTAGACACACTTGATTAAGTGTAGGTTGCATGATGATGCTATATTTAAAACGTTGACACAGTATGATAAGCACTTGATTAAGTGTAGATTCTATAGCATGATGATGCTAGGCTTAACTTATTGATACACAATGATATGCACTTGATTAGGTGTATATTATGTTGATAAATGATTATATGCGCGCATTGAAGATCCGATTGGATCAGATATTTGTTTGTGAGTGGTGCAGATCCTAAGGACAAAGCTGTTCTACAATAAGAACAAAGTTGTTCTACTTTAAGGACTAAGCAGTCCTCTTTGGGTATAGCTTATGGATGTACACAGAGGAATCGGTTGATTCCAAAACGCAATGGTGGACCGCTTCATAGCTAACCCACCGGAGCGGTTGATGTGTCTGGTACCCTAGTTTGGTGCATTGAGCTGGGTTAGCTCCCCTGCGAGATATGTCGCCTTCTGACTATACAAGCTCATCGCGAGATGCTAGGATAGAACTGTTTGAGCATGATTGATGATTGATATGTTTATATTGATTGCATGCTATTTGGTACTCACTAGCTATTATAGCTAATTGATACTACTCCTCGCCTGTGCAGGTGATCCTTAATGAGCTTGGGAGCCTGCGGGTAGCTTAGTTTCTTAGGAGGAACACTATCTTTGTTTAACTCTGATGTTATGTACGTTTGTAAACAGATAATGTTTGACTGGTTAAGTAACAGTAACACCCAAACCTTGTATGTGGCAACTTTTGAATGTAGAATATTTGCCACTTGTTTTAATTCCGCAGCGTTTTTTAAATGAAAAATATAAATTAATATTTTAAAGAAAAATTTTGGTTCTCGAAATGACAGTTTTACAGTGGATGAGAGAGTGACACCTTAGAAGTAGGTTGTACCTTTTGTATTTTTTGTCTCTTTCACTTTATCACAATCCTTAAGAAATAATACAAACTATAATTTGAATTCAAAATATCTCATATAATATTTTGAAAGAGTGTTTTATGAGTACACTTTATCTACGTTTTCATCTATATAAAATTTGCCAACTAAAATATATTTCGTTTTTGTTCATTGCAATTTATTTTATAAAACTACATTTCCAAAATAAGTATATCTCTTGAGCGCATGGAAATGTTTTATAAAATATGAAAATGCATTCTAGTCTGAAAAACGATTTCTATATATTTGTTCGTGTTCGTTCAAAAATTGTTTTTAACTAGATGAGTATTGTATACGTTTGGCCTTTGTAAAATTTGCATACTTAATTCTTTTTGAATCATCTCGTAATATTTCATTATGTGATCAATGCAAAATTATATTTAATTATTTATTTTGCCAAACTTATTACTTTCTTATTAACTTAGCCTTTTATAAGATATTTAATATTAAATCCGAATATTAAAATTGCATCATCAAAACATTTAAGTAAATGTTATTCTTTGATTGCACTAACACACCCAAAACTAACTAAACACACAAAAACCGAGCAAAATGACTAAATTAACAGCTTTGGTCTTTCTTACAATCACCGTTTCCCAGTAATGGCGCCAAATACTTGACACACGCGAACAACTACATAATATTATATAAATATTTTATAGTATACACGGTGTTTTAAAATTTGTTTCACTTTAAAAATAGACTACACGCGTGATAGGCAAGTATCACCTATCCGCATATAGCATAGCTCTTTTGGTAAGACCGAGTATTGAACTCAGAGAACGGAGGCTCCTAATACTCAACTATCACTATTATCTAGACGTCAATAAATCAGAAACAAAAATAAACTAAAAAACTACAACTAAACTACAAAAAGCAATAAAACAAAGATAAAGATCATATGAGCATGCAATAGGAGGGAATTCGAAGCTGGAAGTAGCTCATTTAGATTATATACACCTTAGCCAAATGTATTAATGTAAATAATCATGTGACTTGACTATGTTGACTTATTAAGTACAGAGGATAAAAAGTATACACGTTCTAATTAGTAATTTATCTATAGACACAATGAATTATACCAGAAACATAAGCGTAACCTCATGATGCATAAGGATTTAAAACTAGAAAATAATACCAAATACCCGATCGTAGATGGAGATAAGATGTACATGACTCAATCTGTGACTAGCCAAATCATAAGAATAATCTCTTCATGATTCAAACAACACACCTAATACACATGAGCATAACTTTTCATAGCATAAGGACATATACGTGGTTTGATATCAAAAATCCAAAACCATCATCCATGAACCTCATGTAATACCAAAAATGGACATACGAAGTCTAATCACACCAGAATCCACCATCCTAGTGTCAATCTTGACATAACCAAAGTTGTTTAAATATACATACACTTGAAGATAATTATTTCATACAAAATTAGCCTAACATAGATGTATAAAGCAATCTCATGGGCCAGAAATATCAGCAACACAACAAAATATACTTAGTCATTGAGTCAAAATATGATATCATCCAAGTCAATAAAAGTCAAACCATTATAAATACATAATAAAAACAATGAGAAAATGTCTAATCCAAATGAATCAAAGTATTCAACTCATGGGTCCTAAAAACAAACCCAAATCATACATAAATTCGGATTTAACATAATCAATATAGGAGAGATTATACCAAACCAGAAATGGGTGTAATATGTGATGTACAATGAGTTATAGCTTGAATCGCTACCTAATGCACCAAGGATTAACATCTAATAATTATAGATAAAGGGAGGAGCTTCTAAGCTCCTGCAACTGAGAAAATAAGAAAATTAATGAGATCCCATGTTATTGTTGGAATATGCCCACTGACACACGTATGCCGGTATCACTACTAATGAAGCGCAGGCTTACTGGGTCACACGCCAAGGATTGATCCTGACAGCTTAATGTGGAAGGAGAATGTCAAAGAATCAAAAGTGTTATGATTCGGGGCTTCACGACCATGAAGGATGATCCACGGGTCGTGAAGCAGGCTACCCTAACGATTGTTCGACGGCCGCCACGCGTCGTGATGCCTTTGAGCTTCACGGCCCGTGACGAGGTCGTGAAGGAGATGCCCTCACGAGTCTCGACCGGGCGGCACGGCTCGTGGAGTTCTAAGTCCCCTCGTGGCGCACTTAGGCTTCACGGCCCGTGAGAGCCCGTGAGGGGTCGTGAAGAGGGTAGCTGTTATGACACTTGTGTTTTATTGGACCATTTGATGGTCCAATCAATATCCATGCTTTATGGCCGGGTTTTTGAGGTCAGATGCTGGTCATTGAGGCAGATATACTATGAGAACACATGAAGAACTCTCTCTTGACACTAGCTCTCTCTTGGCTCCAAAGGAAAAGATACACATACATTAAGTGAGGTATTCTTGAGTGTGATGGTGAGTGTTCCATGGTGCAAGAGGAGATCTACAAAGGTTGTTCCAGATGATGGAGTCATGGTGGACGTTCATCTATGGATTGCTAGTAAAATGGGATTAAGCATACTTGGTGTGGACTTGCAATGGAGAAGATGCCATTTGTTTCTTCATCTTCATCCCAATCCACATGTAGAGCTCGATTTCCAGCCATGGTAAGGAGGTACTTTCTTCTCCTTCTTGTTCTTGTTGTTGCAATTTGCTTTGTAGTGTGTTCCACCATTGGAACTAGTTGTGGGCTTTGTGTGTGCTTTCATTTTATGTCTTGCATGCTACTTTCTTGTTTGCTTCCGCTGCGTTTGTGCCCACCACGAGTTCCAACAGTGTTATCAGAGCCATCTCTACAAAGAAATTGCACTTTGATGTCTTGAAAACCGAAAATGGACATTCTGTCCAGAAGAGCTTCACGGGCCGTGGAGGTTTTGGCTTCACGGGTCGCGAAGCCTACACGAGTGGCTTCAGGGGGTGTTGCTCGTGAAAGGTTTTGACTGTGTCAGAGTCGTGGAGCTCATGGGCTTCACGGGCCGTGAGGGCCCGTGAAGGCTTCTGGGCCGTGAAGGTCTCGTGACCAGTGTTTTTATCCTTGTTTATAAAAGAAATAAATTTTCGATTTTAGCACCTTTCGATTCTGTTTTTCCAGAATCTGTCGTTTTGTTTGGACACTTGAAAAGCCCCGTTTATGTGTCTTGATTCATATATTTATATGTATTGGGTGGTTTTGGGATAAAATGCACACATGCATATACTTATATTGTGTATATATGAATATGTGTTCTCAAAGTGTTTGGGATACTAATGCATATGTTCAAGGATTGTTCCTTTTTGTGCCTTGAGTGCTTTGCTTGTTTGAACAATCTTAATTGAGATACATTTTGCATGGTTTTGTTGTAGCACACCATGTTTTTGTTTGTGGTCTGTAGTGTCCGGTAACGCCTTGCCCGTTAGACCTATGTGTTGGTTGATTGGTTGTTTATTTATGTATTCATTCATTTGGTGACTTTTAGTCACAATGGTTTGTAATAATATTTAATTGGGTTTGTAAATTTGTAAATTTATTATGGCTTGCATGCCATTGCTTTCCTTTGTACTTGTTGTAAGTAGCTTAGAATAGCAATCGCGGCTTGCATGCCGTTTCTTTTCAAATTGTTTGTAATTGTGAAAAGAAGACCGAAGACAACCATCAAGAGTCGTAGAGGAGACGTCTCGGCTATATTGGATCCGGTGGATCATTTGGAGATGACGGATTCAGTGGGAGCACATCCGGCGACGCCTTTTGGTTGTGTCCTTAGTTTGGCCTTGCTCTCTCCGTTTGGCTCACGGGGAGGGCGCATAGGGTTTAGGGGCGTGTTACCGGATATTTGCTTCGTGCGTGGTTGTGATTTATTTTGTTATTTTTCTTGCGTGGTTGTTTAGGATCTTCGATGCTAGAAAACTTTTCAAAATAATAAAATCACAAGAGTTGTTAAATTGTTTAACAAACCCCGCGAGCTCACGATTAACAAATAAATATATAAATTGGTTTATATTAAAGTGAAAAATGCGTTTTGTCACTTGTTTGTTAATCAACTTGAAAAGAGGTTTTTTAAACCGGAAAGACAAAAGTCCCGTTTTTCTCAAATGTAAATCACACGCCACCCGTAAGATGACACCACCCGAATCTAGTGATGCATGGGATGATTGTCGAGCTAAGCACGAGTTGTTCCATGTGGATCTGTGTGGAAGGTGAGTGTGGCGGCTTGAAATTATTGGTTGTCGAGCTAAGCACGATCCAATGATTGTCAAGGGTGTCACCGTGTATCTTGATGGACGATTTACAATACCAACTTAATACGCCTTGGTAATTGTCATGCCTATACCGAGTTTCCAAAGCGGCTTAACGAGGAATTGGTGTGTGAAGGGATCAAACATGCCAAACCGACGCTATGAGTGTTGATGGATCCTGCAAGTGTCTAAGAGTTGTAATCTCGGATTGCAATTGGTAAAGCGTTTACCGGTCTAAATAACTTCATGAAGTGATCCGCGGCAAACCCGTCATGTAGTGAAGTGAAATAAGGTTCTTAGCCCTTGTTAAGATAGTTGGTTTTCTTAAAACTAAACGGGTAATTATCGTAACGAGGATTGTATCACAACTAACTAAAACGTGTATTCTTATGTCTTTAATTGGCAAACGTTAACGACACCGCTTCAACTTAAAACTACGTTCGTTCCTAAAGAAGGTGAGACTCACTAATGTGGACTTCGTGGACTAGGATTGGTTGTTGAGGATTGTCTTCCACCATGAGTCAAAGTTGCACATTATAGAGAAGTCCCTTCTAGAGCCAAAATGCTACCAACGCGACCTAGACCTCTACATGCATGTAAAAGTGCATTGTTTTGGGTCATTCTCCAAATGGTGGGCAATAAGTTCTAAATCTTATAAACAACAAAGATGGTCATGTAAACGCCTTCGAGGATATGATGAAAAGGAGGATCCTTGTTTGTCCATCCCAAAGTCTAGATTGTCTAGCCTACGTTTAGATGTGAGGTAGAGGAACCCAGGATCTAGAGGTGATTACTCCATTAGGTACTCTACTAAGACCATGGGATATTTGTTTTGACAAACCTTGTGAGAACATGATGTTAGTTGCTCAAAGGTAGAGTCTCTTAAATTAATATCCATGGATGTATGCGAGAGTAAAGTATACCTTGAATGGAAGGACCTGATGTTGACACTGGCACCCAATCAGAAATGATTGAAACTCGGCATGGCAATGCTGGAGAACCTGGCATAAAATCGTTACCTCTTGGTAGAAGTTGTCATAAGACCAGAAAGATATAATTCATTATATCTGAGGAAGACAACTTTATGATGATTCATGATGAATGTGTGAACTACCGGAAAGCGTAGTGGGCTTGGAGTCCGCTAGGAGAAAGGAGGAAATGATAAGATGAGATGCTATCCATGACGGATATCTAAGGTTTCGATTTGGTTGATCCTACACCTGGGTGTGAACCCGCGAGGTGTGATTGGTTATTTGAGGAAATAGACCAAACATGGATAAGTTTGTAGACTACTTCAAATACCGACTGGTAGGAATGGTTTCACGATGATTGGCCATGAGGAAGGTATCATCTAGAAACATTCTCCCGGTGGTTATGTTGAAGTCCACACGGATACTTATTTTATAAGTGCCTTTTAGGCTATAGTGGATAGAAGTGAAGACTACATTCCTTAATAGGAATTTCTGAGGAAATGCTCACAACATTTTCGACGGTCTTTCACTATCAATAAGTATCCTAATGAAATCTACAAACCCTAAGTAGTCCACTTGTGGACTTATGTTGCCATCTCAATGTTAGAATCTTTGCGTTGATATGAAAATCATTTGTTTGAGTTTTCAAGTAGCAATGATGAAACATGAAAGAATGCCAGAGCTAGTGGGAGCATTTTGTAGTCCTATTCTAAATATGTCTAGCACATACAACGTATTGGAGATAATGTCCTGATCTCGCTTGGAAAAGCTTAAATCAAGAATTATGCATCCATAATGATTATAGGATATACAAAACCTTTGGAAGGAGTTAAGGAAATATTGAAATATGTTCTTGTCGATCTATAGTAAGAAGCAACATAGAATAAGTTGTTATTCAAATGCTTGCTTATATACTCCTTAGGATAACTGCCGATCTTTATCGGGGTTCGTGATCCTACTAAATATGGTGTTAATAAGTATGCTTCTCAAAGCATCGCTGACTCTATTAGGATCTTATGAGACAATGAGAGTACGATGGCTTATGAAAGATAACCTTTATCTCAAGCATCCTTGATCTTATTGAGTTCTGATGAATCAATGAAGGTGCGATAGCTTGACAAAAGACCGTTATCTCACCAACGCACACTTTTGAGTGATTGGTTGAGGTAGAGATATGGTCATCTTACGAATACACACGGATAGCATGGTGGCGGATCCGTTTTGCTAAAGCCGTAGTTGCAAGATAGTGATGATTGACATACTAATGCTTGCAAAGACTTGGCTTGAGTTTGTTTTAGTTGAAATTTTGATATGCTGATTATGGGAACGTTAAGCAACATTGTGCTTCTGCTAGTATAGATTATCAAATGAGGATTTGTTAATACGCGTGTAGCGGGTACTCTCAGTTGCCTTTATTGTGTTCCATCTTAGCATGTTTACCACTTCCCTGAATGTTTTGTGCATTCTAAATGTCCACAGTCAGTCACTCTTTATAGGAAGGAAGTTTGAACGAAGACCGAGGGAAAAGCGTTGGTCGTGTATTCAATGGGGATTGGATACGAGAGACGTAATACTTTACCTATACTTGAAAAGAGTTTCAAGTGATTGGACGACCCACACCTGAGTTTACTTCATGGTACATGTCAAGAGTAACTCAGGATGATAATATCATTTCGTCCTTAGACCGGAGATATATGTGTTTCCACGACATTGGTCTGCCTTGTTCTGATTGCTTTCAAACGCAATCCGTAACTGGTTGTTATAAAGGAAGCTTTTGGGGAAGGTATTACCGATGTAATGGGGCAATGTAGTCGAAGGAATTTGTTCCTCTGCTTAGAGAGATATCCCTGGGCCCCTCGATGATTGGGCGCTGACACCAAAATGCACGGCCGTGCTCATGCTTGCAATGATAGTTTATCAGTTGCAAACTTGCATATTTTGGTCACCACCAATCTTGATCGAGAAACATAATCGTGAACGATCGGAGAATGACTTTGTACCATGTCTCGTGTTCACCCGGATATCGCGAACAATAAGATGATTGATCACTTATCTGTAGGACCTTTTCAAACCCGTTTGGATTGTGATTAGGTACTTGTCAGGGATGACATACCTCGCGTTGATTTGGGGGTAGGGATGTCTTGCTAGAGGCCGCTCCCCATCTGTGATGCATATGGGTACGGTGTGTGTTAGTCCCATATTGAGTACGCAACAACAAATGTTTGTAGAAGGGGGGTTGAATACAAATTTTAGCTTTTAAAAATTAAATACACACTTATATACTTTTATATAATTCTTATTGATATGAATCAAGAATTACATGTACTAGAAGCAGAAATTCTAAGTACAATAAAATGTGGCAATCAATTTGTCTAACACATAGACAAGCTAACTCTAAAACAACTAATGTATTTAGAGTGTTCAACACATGAACAAGTTTGATTCTACACAATGCTTATACTCTACGAAATTTCTCAACTGATGAGAGTTTCTTTTAGTGTAGTAGAGACTTCACTTTTTTGTGTTGTGTAGTATTCTCCACTCTATTTGCATGTCCACCATGCATGAGTATATATAGAAGTCTTGGTGGATCCGGTTGCATGAAGGTAAGAGACCAGGAGGATGTGGAAATATAATATTTTAATTGTAAAGGTAGTGGGTGAAAAGTAAAGTTACTTTAACTAAATGTATGATAAAAATAATTGTACTTTTCTGCAAAAGTGCAACCCATTCACAATATAAAATATTAAAGTCCACATCTACTGTCATGTAGAAGTATCTTTCCCTTTCCATGATTGTACTTTAATCAACACCATGCTTCTGATTGATTTGACTTTACCAAGTATGGGATTGCCAGCCATACTTAGTTGCTTGAACAAATCCTCAAGATCTTCGTCTGTTTGAGGTATCATTATCCTTTTCCAGAGGATAAGATCAAACCTTTTTGTCTCATACTTGATCCAAAAAGTGCTTTTTACTTTTACAAATAAAGATCTAAGGCATAATAGAACAACACATGTTCTGCTTTTTACATATGACTTACAATCTGAAAAGATAGAGTAGATTTGACATTGTTCACGACTCAGCTAACAGATTGTACAAGGAACTTTGATATACACTACTCAGTTGACAAAATATATCAATTGATCACTTTTTGCTAGGACACAATTGACACATATTGCTCAGCTGATCATATAGATGCTTAGCTGATCAATAGTAAGCTTAGGAGGGCATAATGCTCATGTATTTGTATGATCAGATGATCAAGAATGCTCAACTGATCAATCAAATACATCAGTTTATAAGGGGAGATGACTTGTGTAAAGAAAGACTTACTTAGCTGATGCTCTGGGCCTCAGCTGATCCAATTGTTCACTCAGCTGATAGAGTAGGCACTCAGCTGATCAAATTCTTCACTGAGCTGATCACTTTCTTCAGCTAATCAAACTGTTTACTCAGCTGATGGAATATTTTCATCAGCTGATCAACAATTTTGCTCAGTTGATAGACTGTTTTCCTCAGCTGATGGTCTTCTTTACTTGCATTCTTCATCTAATGCTCCTTGGCTGATATCCTTTGGCTGATACTTTGAGTAGGATCTGATGCTCAGCTGATGGCTTATTTTCCTCAGCTGATGGTTCCATACTTGGCATATTTTTACATAAACTGATTCAAACAACACATGTTTGAATTCTTTCTAAGTCATACTGAATGTAGGGTTTGGTTATCATCAAATCCTATGTTTTAGGATAGGCAGAGTTGATTATTAGGGTGAAGTGATTATCTCCCCAACAATCTCCCCCTATTTGATGATGACAAAACCTTTTTCTTTTTGAAGAAGCAGTTTGACTTCACATTACAAAAGATTTAAACTTTTAAGTACATTTGGCTACCTAGCTATCTGTTTTTTGTAGCTCTTTTTATTTGAACCTTGTTTTGTTTTTGGTTTCTTTTCTAATGTTCCATTTTGTTCTGTTTTTGTGGAATCTTTTTCTGTGTTGTACCATTTTGTCTGTTTTTGTGGTATCTTTTCATTTTTCCATTTTTATATGTTTTTGATTTTCTGATATACATAAACAAAATCTTCAGAGTTAGAATCAGGCTTCAATCATCCTACCATGGTTCTTCTTTAACTTCAAAATCTTTGGCATGGGGATCAGCTTCAGCTAAGACTTCACATTGGGCTTGAACAAGGGCTTCAAAGTTTTCATTTCCAGTTCTGCCTCTTGTAGATATCCTCAGCCCAAATAGAAAATTCTTGCTAGCTTTAAGGATTTCAGACTGTCTAAAGAACCTCCATGTGCCAGCTCTGTCCAAAAAGAATATACCTTCAATAGGCATGATTATAAACTTGTACAGCTCAGGAGTGATGTTCAGTGGAAGAGATGTGTTGAGACCCTCAAAATCTGATAGGAATTCATGCTGGGGTAGTTCCTCTCTTAGCTCAAATGGTTTGAAGGGCTTGAAGCCTTTCTTATGAAGATTATCAACTGTGTGCACATGCCTATAATAGTCATCTGGAGTGAAGGCCCTTTGTGACACAGCTAGAGCTATCCAATTCTGAATTTTCTGAATGAATTGAACTTTGAGCTTTGACTTGGATTTGAAGAGAAGGTACAGGATCTCAACTAACTCTGTGAACCCATATATGTGACACCTCTCATAGGATACAACTTCACAGCTGTTGAAGTTGTTCTATCTTATTGCTTTGAGGTAGGGTTCACCATCACCTTTATGGATAGTGGCTCTTGTTATTGGAGTTGGTTCTGTTCTGTTTCTCAGAATATTGATTCTTTCTCTGAAGCTTTGAAGTCTTTGTTGACTTCGGTTGATGGGAGCAGATAAATCAAGGTTGAAGAGGGTTTTGATGGCATCAGCATGGGATCTAGCTTTGAGTAGTTCAGCCTGAGATTTTTCCTTTGCCAATTTGTGTTGAGCAGCAGCTTGATTTTGACTTTGTTCTTGCTCTTGCTGATATGCTAGCTCTTTGGCTTGGTAGATTTCTTCAACTGAAACACCCAATGCTTGAGCCATTTGCGCATTTTCCCTTTCTTCCTGTTCTTTAAGAGCAAGCTCCCTTTTCATTTGAGCATCTGCTTCAACTTGCTCATCTGTCATCTTTTGTTTGCCTTTATCCTTAGGAGCAGAGGTTGAAGCCTTTTGGACTGATGGGGTTGATTGGACTGGTGGAGCAGATGGCTTAGGGCTCTGTCTTCTTCTTTTGAGGATGTCAGAAAGTGGAGTATCATCCTCATCATCAGAATCAGACTCTATATTGATTTGTGGAGAGCAACCTTCAGCAACTTTTCTTTTAGGCTTTGGCTTATTTGCCATCCTTTTCAGCCTTTTGGGAAACCTTTGCTCCCCCTCAGAAGTTGCTTTTCTTTTAATGGGTGAGGGAGCTGTTGCTTTGGGTGCTTCCTGCTGCATGATTTTGGTGGCTGTTTCAGCATAGGCAGCATCAATATCCTCTGAGTCAGGATCATCCTCCCTGGAAGAACTTGAGAATTTCTCCCCCTTTTTGGCATCATCAAAAGAAGGAGGGGAGTCACCTGCTGCAGGCTTATGGGTTGAGGTAGGGGCAGGGGTATAGGTATGGGTGGAGGAAGGAGTACAGGTAATTTTAGAGAGCTGAAGGGAGAGGTCATCCTTGAGATCTTTGATAGCTTTCCACAATGAGAGATGACTCATTCTGGATTTTTCTGTTAAGGTTTCTATGTCATCAAGGATGCCTTTGAGAAAGGAAGGCATGGGAAGGAGTTGTTCAGGAATAGGTACAGAAATGTTTGGGTTGATTGGGAGTAGGGTTTGGAGTTGGGATAGGAGGTTGGATATGGTTTGGTTTAGGGTAGATATGGTAGATTGAGGTAGGCTGGGAATTTGTGGTTGAGAGGGAAGAAGGGTAGAAAGATGCTCCATTTTGGTTAGGAGGGGGGTATGATCAATGGGTTCAGGGGAGGGTTGGGGTGGGGTCTTGAGGAGCTCAATGTCTTTTGTAAGTCTAGACAGTTGAGTAGAGGTTTGGGTTTGGAAGGCTTGGAAGGTTTGGGTTAGGTGATCAATGTTCTGGTTTATGGTTTGGATAACGGTAAGGTTTGTGGTTTGGGTAGATATGGATGGGGTAGAGGTGGAAGGAGTATATAGAGGTTCAAAGAACTTGGGTAAGGTTTGTGTCCCCTCATTTGAGCCTTGGTGTATAAGCTCAAATTCATTGGGAAAGAGAGTTGAGCCCTGTGCAAGTGGTTGGTTTGTACCACTAGCATTGGGAAACTGTGCAAGTGTAAGAATTGAATTAATAATAGGTGCAAGGTAAGTGGACTGAGTGTGGGATGCACTCAATAACAGGGAATCCCTTATTGGATCCACATTCTGTTGGGAGAATGTAGATGGTATAGGCTGACTCAATTGTGGGATATGCACAGTGTGACCTTGGGTTGAGGTCTGTCTTTCAATGAGATCAACCTTTTGGGAGGTTGTCTCAGCTAACGGTTTAAGTCTCATTTTTACAGATGTATCCTGTTGTGAGGATACATCCACTGGCTGAAGGGTTTCAACATCCAATTGCTCCCCCTCAACATGAGGAAGGTTAATTGGAGTTGAGGTCAGAGGTGTGGATTGCACTCCCTCAAAGTGCTCATAATGAGTCACTTCTGGTGACCCTGTATATATGAGGCTACGGATAGGAGTAGAACTAGTGACCACAGGAGGTTCACTAGAGCTTGGATGTTGGAGTGGTGTTTGGACTGGAGATGAGGATGGGCTATCAAAGGTTGGGACGACCATTTGAATATCCTCAGAGGTGGAATCAGTACTATCCATACCTTGGGACATAATGTGCCTACTTCTGTCAATGAGCTCCAGAAGTTGCTCAGGGATCTCTTGTTCTTGGGCATCACCATCATCACCAAGAGCACTTAGTTCCATTGGACTGGGAGGAGCAAAATCACCAGCATCACCATCACCAGCATCATCACCATCACCAACATCATCACCATCACCAGCATCATCATCATCATCCTTAGAGCCAGTGTGGCTTTCATCGGGATCATCATCATCACCATCATCATCATTTTCATCACCATCATTATCATCTGCATTGTCGTTTGCAGCATCTATCAGCTCTTGCATTTGGGCAGTGATTGGAGGACCTCTGTTTGCCTTTAAGAAATGGAATATCTTTTCACCCATGGCAGGGACTGGTATATGCTCAAGATGTTCTGTTAAGCCCACATAATCATCCTCTCCAATCTCCCTCATAGCTATCAGGCTCAATAGTCTAATGTAGGGCACCTGCGACCTCGATGATTTCTTGTTGGTGCTCTGGGTGATTTTATCAATAAGGTCCGAAAATATCACTTGAGCAAAGTCGATATTTACCCCGAAGACTAGGGCATAGAGCACCAGAAGCTCGGTTTAGTTGATGAGATGATGACTTCCAGATTTAGGACCGAAGTAACGTATGACCACGTTGGCCAAATACTTCCATGGATGAGCGAGAGCAGAGACCTTGACTTGACCATGCACTACAGGTTCATTGTAGCCGATGGTGTCTAAAACGGTTTAAACTTCTGCTCTGGAGGGAAAAGCTGTGTACGGTGAGAAGTGAGGAATAGCAGAGGCTTCACGAAGGGTTTTGGCGGTGATCTGGAAATGATAGTTTCCTTGGGCTAGGGTGCAGTGGATGGTGTTGGTGTTTAGGTTATAGGTTGCGGAGTACCATAGTTCACCGATAATGGTAGGGTAAATGTAGTGTGGATCAACGGTGAGACTTTCAAACAGGGGATGGGCTTGAAGGAACTGAACCATTGGTTCATAACCTTGGTTTTCTCGCGAGGCAGGGATGGTGGTGCAGAGTAGAATGTTGTTGGGAGTTATATTCATCGGTTGATTGGGTGCAACATTCTCACCAGGGTTAACAGCCGGGTCTGGAATATAGGTGGCCATTTGGTAGGGATGATGAACAGTGAGTATCGAGAGAGAATGTAGGGTAGTTCTTTGTAGAGAGAGAGAGGAAATTTGGAAAGTTTGAACAGGTAAAGGTGAATGAGAGAGAAATTGGGATATTTATAAAGATTAGTTAACAGAGATCGTTAGATACTGCCAAAAGTTCTAACGGAAAACAAATTAAATAGCAATTAAATGAAAACTAACAAATGGAGTAAATAACTAGGGTTAAAAAGCATTAAATGAGAGTAAAAAGTGAAAATTTACTAAGTGTAGAATCATCAGCTGATCAAGGAGAGTATCAGCTTATGGGTATCAGCTGATGAAAAACTATTAGTTGAAGGGTATCAGCTGATGGAAAACTATCAGCTGAGGGGTATCAGCTGATTAAAAACTATCAGCTGATAGTGAGAATTTGGGTATCAGCTGAGTAAAGTACTTAGCTGAGCATGTCTTCCTTATCTTAAAGTGATCAGCTGAGTAAATTTGATCAACTGATAGGCATCAGCTGAGTATAGTTACTCAGTTTACACAAATTAAGTAAGACTTAGATATGCTTAGATAAGTATCTTATAATTTTCAACACTTATAAATTGACAAAAACTAAATTACCATTATTTTAAACTAAAAATTTAGCATACCTAGTTTGGATATTAGGAAGTTGAACTTTGCTTCATCTAATGGCTTTGTGAATAAATCTGCAAGTTGTAAATCAGTGTTAATCTAGTGCAAAGTTACCTTCTTCTTTTGCACATTATCTCTGAGAAAATGATGTCTGATTTCAATATGCTTTGTTTTTTAATGCATGACTGGATTATTTGAGATGGAGATTGCACTTGTATTGTCACAAAGAATTGGGGTGTCTTCAAACTTCATATCATAATCAAGTAGTTGATTTTGTAACCACAAAATTTGAGCACAACAGCTTCCTGCAGCAATGTATTCTGCCTCTACAGTAGATGTTGACACTGAATTCTGTTTCTTACTAGACCAACTAATCAATCTTCCTCCTAGAAGTTGACAACCACCTGAAGTACTTTTTCTGTCTAATGTGCATCCTGCAAAATCAGAATCAGAATATCCAACTAACTCAAAATCTGAGTCTTTGGGATACCAAATACCAAGATTAGGAGTTCCTTTGAGATATCTGAATATTCTCTTAACAACAGCAAGATGTGATTCTTTAGGGTCTGCTTGATATCTTGCACAGAGACATGTTGAAAACATTATATCTGGTCTACTTGCAGTGAGGTATAAAAGTGACCCAATCATTCCTCTATAAGTAGTAATGTTCACTGATTTGCCATCAGTGTCCTTTCCTAACTTAATAGAAGTAGACATAGGTGTTTTTATTGAAGAACAGTTTTCAAAATCAAACTTCTTGAGTAAATCTTTGACATATTTTGTTTGATAAATGAAAATACCATCAACCTCTTGTTTAATTTGCAAACCAAGAAAATAGTTTAACTCACCCATCATGGTCATTTGATAATTATCAGACATGAGTTTAGAAAACTTTTTGCATAGTTCCAAATTAGTAGACCCAAATATTATATCATCTACATATATCTGCACAAGTATCACATCACCTTTGTACTTCCTAATAAATAAAGTGCTATCAATGCATCCTCTTATAAAACCGTTGTTAATGAGAAAAGAAGAGAGGGTATCATACCAGGCTCTTGGAGCTTGCTTAAGACCATATAAAGCTTTGTTTAGAAAGTAAACATGATCAGGTAAGCTTTACTCCTCAAAACCAGGAGGTTGTTTTACATACACCTCTTCTTTCAGATCTCCATTCAGAAATGCACTCTTTACATCCATTTGGAACACTTTGAAGTTTTTGAAGGCAGCATAGGCTAGGAATAGTCTGATAGCTTCCAATCATGCAACAGGGGCAAAGGTTTCATCAAAATCAATACCTTCTTCTTGACAATACCCCTATGCCACTAGCCTTGCTTTGTTTCTGATGATTTGCCCTTTTTCATCTAGCTTATTTCTATACACCCACTTTGTTCCAATGATGGATTTATCCTTTGGTTTGGGTACCAAAGTCCATACATTATTTCTTTTGAATTCTGTCAGTTCCTCTTACATGGCAGACACCCAGTGGGGATCTTTGAGAGCTTCATCAACCTTCTTTGGTTCAATCATTGAGACAAATCCAGAATACAAGAAAATGTTGCAAGCTTTTGATGTTGTTCTAACTGGATCATTTATGTTGCCTATCACCAAATTATGAGGATGGTGCTTAAGGTCTTTGAAGGCTTTTTGGATTTCTTGGGAATTGGGATTCATTTGGATTTGGGGAGAAGAAGTTATGTGGTGGTTATCAGCAGTAGAAATGAGTTCATTTTGAGTGGCTGATATAACTTCATTATTGCAATCTGTGGGTATCTCTACTGAAGAGGGAATTAGTGAAATGGAATTGGAATCCAATGATGTTGAGTCATTTTCCACATGATTCAGTAGAGGTATAGGATTGGATGAGGATGGTTATACATGGTTAAAGATTTGGATAGGAACAGGTTCATCTATATCATGAGCAGCTGGTGGAGAGGGATCTACTTGCTCTGGAGGAACTTCTCCAGTTTGCATAAGATCATTAAATTCTTCACCTGAAACATGATTAGAAGAACAGGAAGCAACAAAGACATTTTCATTGAAACTTACATTGATGGATTCTTCTATGACTTTGGTTCTGAGGTTGTATACTCTGTATGCTTTAGAAATCACTGAGTAACCTACAAACACTCCTTCATCAGCTTTAGGAGCAAA
This sequence comes from Dittrichia graveolens, assembly GCA_038502395.1. Taxonomy (NCBI): domain Eukaryota; kingdom Viridiplantae; phylum Streptophyta; class Magnoliopsida; order Asterales; family Asteraceae; genus Dittrichia; species Dittrichia graveolens. Next base: position 58,350,266 of record JARJIL010000003.1, read on the forward strand.
CTTCTGCAATTGATCTTTTTGATTGAGTATGAAACATTGACAACCAAAGATATGCAGAAAGCTGATGCTTGGCTTCCTTCCCTTGAGCACTTCATATGGAGTTTTGTTGTGCCTCTTGATAATAAGGGACCTGTTCTGTGTGAAACATGCACAACTTACAGCCTCAGCCCAGAAATTAAATGGTAACCCACTTTCGCACAACATGGTTCTGGCAACTTCAATCAATGTTCTATTTCTTCTTTCAACTACACCATTTTGTTGTGGGGTTCTTGGAGCAGAAAAGTTTTGAGATATCCCTTTATCATCACAGAAGGATTCCAGAGTTTGATTTCTGAATTCAGTTCCATGATCACTTCTAAGACTCCTCACCAGATTGCCATTCAACACTTCCATTTTCTTGATAAAACAGATAATCTCTTCAGCAGCCTCACTCTTTGCTTTAAGAAAGAAAACCCAAGTATATCTTGAGAATTCATCAACCAATACAAGAGCATACTTACTTCCACCAATTCTAGCAGTTGTAACAGGACCAAAGAGATCCATGTGCAACATATAGAAAGGTTCTGTAATTGAGAAGGCCTGCTTGGATGGAAATGATGTCTTATGTTGCTTTCCCTTCTCACAAGCAGTGCAAGGTTTAGGCTTAAGATAAGTCAATGAAGGTAGTCCTGACACTAGTTCACCCTTGCTCAACTTGTTGATGTTTTTAAAATTAAGGTGGGAAAGCCTCTTGTGCCACAGCCAGTTTGTATCCTCATTATTCTTGGAGTACAAACATGTTTCCTTTGAAGGGTCACCAGAGGACATGTCAAGTGTATACACATCCTTGGTTCTCTTGGCACTGAACACTGTATTACCTTCTTTATTTATGATGGAGCCTCCTGCCTTTGTGAAGTGGACTTCATTATCTCCATCACACAATTGATTTGTGATTATGAGATTATATTTCAACCCTTTGACATATGAAAATTTTGACAACTTGAGGTTCCCATTATGAAGCTCACCATAGCCTTTAGTTTGCCCATGGTTGTTGTCACCAAAAGTCACCTTTGGACCTTTCTCCTTCTTGTAGTTACTGAGCAAAGCCTTGTTACCTGTCATGGTTCTTGAACATCCACTGTCAAGAAACCAAGAACCAACACCCTGCACAGATTTGAATGAAAGAAGAGTTAGTGACACAAGTAGGAATCCACTACTCAGTAGATCCTTGTGGAATGCACCTAGCTTTCCACTTCATCTCAGGTTTCTTATGTATGAGAGGAGTGACTATGTTATCATCACAAGTCCGCTGTCTTGAATTCCCTTCTAAAGAACATTCAAATGCCTTATGCTCTTTGCTTCCACATTTATAACATTTTTGAGATTTTGTGGCCTTGGAGCATTGAACAACATGGTTTAAATGCCTATGAGATTTCTTATCATTCATCATTTGACTAATTTGACCATTCAACTTATGAAGCTTATCCTGTAAATTTCTTAGGTCCTTATTTACAGGCACCTTAGATTGATCTTTGTTTTTGGAAAGTTTTTGACCAATCTTTGGAGTGGCAGAAATGGGAACAATGTGAACATCATTCTTTTTACTCATAGTTTCTTCTATTGAAAGAGAGTTGATTACTTCTAGATCAACTGATTTTTTAGAAGATGAGCTATGATCAGCTGACAGGTTATCAGCTGAGCATTTATCATCTACTAACCTCTCAGCTGATGGAGTAGTATTAGCTAATGATTCTTTAGTTTGTGAAATGCTAAGAATTAAGTCATCTGTTTTCAAGGTTTGACAACATAATGTCTCTGAGGTCTCAACTAATGATTCCTTTCCTTTAATCACATCCTTTGACTTTGTGTTATTAGTATTTTTACATTCTGAAATCTTACTAGAGGATGATTCAACAGAAGGAATAATCGATTCTTTTGAGTGGAAACTCTTGCTTCTAACAAACTTAATTGTGAACACACTTTTGCCTTTAACAGTCTTGTGAAAGGTCTGTGGCAAGATGTCAGCTTTGTCTAAGATATTAAGGTTCTTACTAGAATCAACATAGTTAGCAGCCTTAGAGTAATTTCCACCAATAATAGCTTGAACTTGTTTGGGTATCTGCTCCTTGACACACTGAGTGGTCTTTTCTGCAGATACACACCAAGACTTTACTACTTTTTGGAGGTCATTAAAATTTTTGGTTGCTTCACTAGTTTCTTTTACTAAGATCTCATTAAGTATCTTTTGATTAGCTAGTTCGTCATTTAAGATTGTTATCTGCTTAAGTTCCTCATCCTTAAGAATTAACTTTTCCTTTAGTGATTCTACTTCTAGTTTTAGCTTCTTCTCTCTTTGAATAGCAGACTGGAAATCAATACACAAGTAATCAAACATAGCATTCTTCTCATTATCATCATAGTTAATAAATTTTCCAACCTGATACATAGAAGAAGGATCCCAGTTGGTAGTTGAACAAGCTTTAGCAGCCTTTTTCATATCTTCATCAAAGGAACTACCATCATTGTTGTTGGCCATCATGCAAAACTGAGCAGAGATCACCTCATCTTCATCTAAGGAGAGATCTTCTTCTGCCCAATCTTCTTCTTCAGCAACAAGAACTTGGCCTTGGGCTTTCTTCTTCTTCTTCTTGTCAAGGACAGCAGCAAAGAGTTTCTTATACTTGGCTTCATAATCAATCTTTCCCTCCTGCTTTTGCACAGATGAAGAACCAGTGTTATATTTGGACTTACAGTCATTGGCTATGTGGCCAATCTTGCCACACTTATAACACTCTGTTGTGAAGGCATCAAAAGTGGATTTGGGCTTGACAAACTTTGATGACCTATTGCTGAACCTCTTGACACCCTTTCCCTTCTTGAAAGGTCTGAACTTCTTAACCAGCATAGCTACACCTTCAACCAACTCCTCCAGATTACTTTCCTCACAATCCTTCTCCTCATCACTTTCTCCAGCACTCTCCTCTCCATCTCCTTCTTCATCAGAACCAGAGTCAATAGCTGCAAAGCTTCTCATCTTTGTATCTCTTGATACAAGGGCAGTTGGTGCAGCTTTCACTACCTCCTTCATCTCCTTGGATGACAATTTCCTTTGCTTGACTGATTGCTCATGGTTGAGTAAGTTACCATAGAGAGCAACCAGAGACATTCCCTTAATCTTCTAACTATGTCTTAGAACAGTGACAAAGTGATCCCATATTTCAGGGAGGGAGTCTAGAAACTTGTTCACCAAGACAAAGTTGCTCTTGGTTATGTCTGCCCTTTTCAAGTCATTAACTAGGCAGTTGAACCTGGTGTATGTCTGTGTAAGACTCTCACCTTTCTGAGCAAAGAAGAATTCATACTCTCTGTTGAGGAGGAGCTTCTTGTTCTCCTTCACCTCTTCAGTCCCTTCATATGCAACTGTTAGTGTATCTAACATCTCTTTTGCAGAAGAACAGTTAAGCACTTGATGATAGATTTCATTGGGTAGTGCAGAGACAAGAGCTGATCTAGCCTTAACACCTAGGCTAACCAACCTCTTATCCTCATCTGTTCACAGATGCATGGGTTTGGTTATGATTCTTTCAGTTGTAGAGGTTTGACCTTCAGATTCTGATGGGATAGATAACACTGATGTTGGAACATAAGGACCATGAGTGACTATTTCAAGCATTTGGATATCAAGGGTGGATAGGAAAAGATGTGCTCTACTTTTCCACATGGAGAAATTTTCAGCATCAAACATGGGACATCTTGTTAAGGACCCGGTGTTTTAGATATTCATATTGTTTGCGGATAAGGCCATATTGAGAGGGGTAGAAGCAGTGGTAGAGTAAGCAAAACAGATCTAGATATTGAATATCTAACCTGCTCTGATACCAGTTGTTAGTCCCAGATTGAGTACGCAACAACAAATGTTTGTAGAAGGGGGGATTGATTACAAACTTTAGCTTTTAAAAATTAAAGACACACTTATATACTTTTATATAATTCTTATTGATATAAATCAAGAATTACATGTACTAGAAGCGGAAATTCTAAGTACAATAAAAGGTAGCAATCAATTTGTCTAACACATAGACAAGCTAACTCTAAAACAACTAATGTATTTAGAGTGTTCAACACATGAACAAGTTTGATTCTACACAATGCTTATACTCTACGAAATTTCTCAACTGATGAGATTTTCTTTTAGTGTAGTAGAGACTTCACTTTTTTGTGTTGTGTAGTATTCTCCACTATATTTGCATGTCCACCATGCATGAATATATATAGAAGTCTTGGTGGATCCGGTTGCATGAAGGTAAGAGACCAAGAGGATGTGGAAATATAATATTTTAATTGTAAAGGTAGTGGGTGAAAAGTAAAGTTACTTTAATCAAATGTATGATAAAAGTAATTGTACTTTTCTGCAAAAGTGCAACTCATTCACAATATAAAATATTAAAGTCCACATCTACTGTCGTGTAGAAGTATCTTTCCCTTTCCATGATTGTACTTTAATCAACACCATGCTTCTGATTGATTTGACTTTACCAAGTATGGGATTGCCAGCCATACTTAGTTGCTTGAACAAATCTTCAAGATCTTCGTCTGCCTGAGGTATCATTATCCTTTTCCAGAGGATAAGATCAAACCTTTTTATCTCATACTTGATCCAAAAAGTGCTTTTTACTTTTACAAATAAAGATCTAAAGCATAATAGAACAACACATGTTCTACCTTTTACATATGACTTACAATCTGAAAAGATAGAGTAGATTTGACATTTTTCACGACTCAGCTAACAGATTGTACAATGAACTCTGATATACACTACTCAGTTGACAAAATATATCAATTGATCACTTTTTGCTAGGACACAGTTGACACATATTGCTCAGCTGATCATATAGATGCTCAGCTGATCAATAGTAAGCTTAGGAGGACATAATGCTCATGTATTTGTATGATCAGTTGATCAAGAATGCTCAGCTGATCAATCAAATACATCAGTTTATAAGGGGAGATGACTTGTGTAATGAAAGACTTACTTAGCTGATGCTCTGGGCCTCAGCTGATCCAATTGTTCACTCAGCTGATAGAGTAGGCACTCAGCTGATCAAATTCTTCACTTTCTTCACCCAGCTGATCAAACTATTTACTCAGCTGATGGAATATTTTCATCAGCTGATCAACAATTTTGCTTAGCTGATAGACTGTTTTCCTCAGCTGATGGTCTTCTTTACTTGCATTCTTCATCTGATGCTCCTTGGCTGATATCCTTTGGCTGATACTTTGAGAAGGATCTGTTGCTCAGCTGATGGCTTATTTTCCTCAGCTGATGGTTCCATACTTAGCATATTTTTACATAAACTGATTCAAACAACACATGTTTGAATTCTTTCTAAGTCATACTGAATGTAGGGTTTGGTTATCATCAAATCCTATGTTTTAGGATAGGCAGAGTTGATTATTAGGGTGAAGTGATTATCTCCCCAACAGTGTGTCATGTGCAAGTGGGAGTTTGTTGGAATTTGCCCACTGACACACGTATGCCGGTATCACTACTAATGAAGCGCGGGCCTATTGGGTCACACGCCAAGGATTGATCCTGACAGCTTAATGTGGAAGGAGAATGTCATAGAATCAAAAGTGTTTTGATTCGGGGCTTCACGACCGTGAAGGATGCTCCACGGGTCGTGAAGTAGGCTACCTTAACGATTGTTCGACGGCCGCCACGCGTCGTGATGCCTTTGGGCTTCACGGTCCGTGACGAGGTCGTGAGGGGTCGTGAAGGAGATGCCCTCACGAGTTTCGACCGGACGGCACGGCTCGTGGAATTCTAAGTCCCCTTGTGGCGCACTTAGGCTTCATGGCCCGTGAGAGCCCGTGAGGGGTCGTGAAGAGGGTAGCTGTTATGACACTTGTGTTTTATTGGACCATTTGATGGTCCAATCAATATCCATGTTTTATGGCCGGGTTTTTGAGGTCAGATGCTGGTCATTGAGGCAGATATACTATGAGAACACATGAAGAACTCTCTCTTGACACTAGCTCTCTCTTGGCTCCAAAGGAAAAGATACACATACACTAAGTGAGGTATTCTTGAGTGTGATGGTGAGTGTTCCATGGTGCAAGAGGAGATCTACACAGGCTGTTCCAGATGATGGAGTCATGGTGGACGTTCATCTATGGATTGCTAGTACAATGGGATTAAGCATACTTGGTGTGGACTTGCAATGGAGAAGAAGCCATTTGTTTCTTCATCTTCATCCCAATCCACATGTAGAGCTCGATTTCCAGCCATGGTAAGGAGGTACTTTCTTCTCCTTCTTGTTCTTGTTGTTGCAATTTGCTTTGTAGTGTGTTCCACCATTGGAACTAGTTGTGGGCTTTGTGTGTGCTTTCATTTTATGTCTTGCATGCTACTTTCTTGTTTGCTTCCGCTGCATTTGTGCCCACCACGAGTTCCAACAATTATGTGGTTGAGAATATGCCTTAAATTGCAGAATTGTGGATAACACAGCCCTTGTAGGTCAACACGGACCGTGTTGACCAAAGTTGACCTCACAAGTGTAGCTTATACACCGGGAAAGCAATCTATATTGTACACGGTCCATGTTGCAGGGTCTGTTGACTATAGTTTCTCGGTAGACTCGATCTTTGACGGATTTATATCATTTTTACTTCATTTGTCATCAATCAATCGTCATGAGCCTACAAAACAGATTTTTAAGATATTAGGCATCAAATCGCACAAATCTGCTAATAGTAGATCCAAAATGCGGGAAATCTAATATAATAAATATGTATAATACTTTTAATAGACATCTAAGAGGGAGTGTTACGGATTATTATAAATAGTTGTCCTTGTCCGCTAATATTAGGTAAGACTGTTGGAGATATGTATTACCATAAGAGATTTGAATCTTCAATACTTATTATTTGTATACCTATAAATAGAGGATTACCTAATACATAATGTGACTTGTATCTCTCCATTTTCTCTCTTATCTATATCTATAATCGCAACAAAAATGATAACATTAGTTCTTAATTATATTTTTTCAAAGTAAATAATTTATATTTTTTATTTTATGTCTTAAATATTATATTATTAGTAAAAATGACCATATTAGTTTTCAACTTTTATATTTTTCTAAAAATATTCTCTACTTTTATAGTATGTATTAGATACCATACATTTTATAATTTTAATATTTCTTCCCTAAACTTTTATACTTTTACTAAATTTAAAAGTATGATAACCAGAAATTTGATAAATAATCACCAAAATTGCTTAACATGTAGACTCCAAGTGATCTCTTTTCTGCCACATCAACACTTTCAGGTTCCAGGTCATCATTTTTCGCGAGGTATATCGTTGTTTTCAATTTTTTAAAACTGAAGCAAGACAAAGAATGAAATGATAAAAGCTAGAACATGTCTGAATTACAGGTTCAATCCAGTAGAACTGGTGACTCAAAATAGTTATAAAACCTAGTTTTATTGTTTGTCGTTCAATAAACTGAATGAAAACCCCGAATTGTTGTGGCAATTGTTATTTGACGTTGACCTATTTTTTTGTTTTAGTTGAAATTAGGATTTTTAAACTATAAATTGTTCCCAAATTGTTGTGACAATTGTTGTTAAGCATTGAACTATTTTGGTTTTAAGTAGTAGAAATTATGATGTTTAAACTATTAATCGTTATGATTTTGATTATAGTTCAAACACTTTAAATCTTTAAATACAAAAAAATATTCCAACAATTGTTATAATGATTTAGGGTTTCCTTTTATTTATTGACTAGAAAACAAAAAAAACCATGATTGTTGAGGATCCTGGACTAGTTTCCGTTCTCCGAACTAGTCCCCAATCTAGCCAGCCGGGCCAACTTGGTTTATTAAAATATTAAGAAAACTCTATTCCGCTAGTGAAAGTGAAGATCTCAAAGTGTTACGGTTGCAAAAAAATGGATGCTTGAAAAAAGAGTTAATTACATGGATGGTTCTTTAGATATAGTCAAATAACACTCTCGGTCCTTTATTTGAAAATCTTGCAAAGTCAGTCCTTTACTTGAAAATCTTGTAAAGTCAGTCCTTAATTTTTAAAAGTTGAACACGGACGGTCCTTTGTCTATTAACAAATGTTAAACTTTTTATAATGACAATCTTACCCCTTTTCACAATAAGTCTTTATCCAATTTTTTAAATTTTAAATCATATAAAAATCATTTTAGTATTAAATAATTATATTTTAGTATACTGAATCAATCATATATTAAATGTTTATGACTTTTCTGTACTCTTCCAACAAAACCCAAGAACACCCCTTCACCCCTTCGTCGGCGACACCATCCTCAGCCATCGCACCATCGACCTCGACATTGAAGGTAGTTTTTCCGGCACCGGCGGATGCCGAAGGTATGAGGGAATACCACCACTAGCATCTCTCCTCTCTATACCTCACCATCATCATCATCTCTCTCTCCACACCTAAACACAGGCACCTTCCTCGTTTGGAGAACACCACCGATGCCATGGTTATAGCAACCACCACCACTAACCACTCCCTCTCTCCTCGATTTCTTATTCTCCGTTCCTAGATCTAGGAATTTTAAGGTCACTTAAGGGTTATGGGTTTTGATTTTGAATAGTGGTTTGAGACGGTGGGTTTCTTCATTTTTCCCCATATCGCCCATCGACTGGTTTTTGGTGGATTTCTTCATTTTTGTTTGTCAAGAAATAATGAATCTTCTTCATTTTAATTTGTCACCCTAATCAAAATTAGGAGAATGTTGGTGTGTTATGGTGCAAAAGTAATAACAAATATTGTTTGAAACAAAAAAAATCAAGATTTTTTTACAAAGAAACATTAGAGAAAATAGAGATGAGAGAGAGAATGGTCATCAGGTGGGTTAGAAATTCAGGTGGTGGTGATTTCACATGGCCGGAAATACGGGCGGACGGTGGTTCTTGAGAGTTAGAGGAAAGAAGATTGAGTTGAGAGAGATCATAGATAGAGAGATAAAATATATTTTATTTTATTAATTTTTCTAAAGTACTGTCCATGTAATATTAGAAAGGCTAAAATGGGAATTTCAAAAAAGTTAACACTAACACCGTTAAAGTTAACAGGCAAAAGACCATCCGTGTTCAACTTTTAAACATTAAGGACTAACTTTAGAAGATTTTCAAATAAAGGACTAAAAGTGTGATTTGGCTATATCATAAAGGACCACCCATGTAATTAACTTCTGAAAAAATGAAAACTACATGTCAAACATTTTGGCTCATGTTATTTATCGATTTATTTGTTATCATATATTTTATTTTAAAAATAATAAAAAAGTAAAGATAAGATATTAAAAAATTATAAGAAGTATGAAACTTAATATATATTGTAACACCGTGCTTTTGAGAACCAAATTTTTCTTTTTAAAATACTATTTAAGTTTTCAAACCGCGTGGGTTTGACTGTAAATAGAATATTTAAACCTGTCTTATAATTTAAAAATACAGCGGAATTAAAAACACGTGGCAAACTGTATAAACGGTCAAAACGTTGCCACATACGACATTTGGTGTTACGGACACATAACCGGCCGACCATTATCTTTAAACAAACTTAAACATATTATAACAGAGTTAAACAAAATCCAGTGTTCCTCCTAAAAACATGCAACTACCCGCAAGCACCCGAGCTCACAGCCTAAGGAACACCTGCACATGTGGAGAGTAGTATCTGTTAGCTATAATAGCTAGTGAGTACACGATAGCATGCAATCAATATAAACATACCACATATCATCAATCATCCCCAAATAGTTCTATCCTAGCATCTCGCGATGAGCTGGTGTAGTCAGGAGGTAGCATATCTCGCAGGGTAGCGAACCCGGCTCAATGCACCAAACTGGGGTACCAGACACATCAACCGCTCCGGTGGGGGAGCTGTTAAGCGTCCACCGTTGCGTTTTGGAATCAACCGATTCCTCTGTTGTACAGCCGCAGCTATACCCGAAAAGGACAGCTTTGTCCGGGGCAAACCTTGCCCAACAGGTAGGACAGCTTTGTCCGGGCAAACCTTGCCCAACAGGTAGGACAGCTTTGTCCAATCACAAACGCATAATCTGATTCAACCGAATCATCAATCAATTCATAATCATGTCTACATAACATACACCTAAACAGATGCATATTATTTATACCAACCAAATATCTAGCATCATCATGCCATTCGTTTTTTACCTCATTGCGCGCACGCAATAATGTATATATATATCCATCATCATAACATACACCTAATCAAGTGCATACTATTATGTATATCAATAAGTTAAGCCTAGCATCATCATGCTATACAATCTACACTTAAACAAGTGCGTATCATACTGTGTCAACATGTTAAGTCTAGCATCGTCATGCTTTACAAACTACACTTAATCAAGTGCGTATAATATCCTGATAATCATTTATCATACATACTACAAGGTATACAACCTTTCAACAACATATTCAAATGCTTAATCAATTGCTTACAAGTCCGGGTATTCAATTCAATTCATTGTTAATATATGTTATAGATATATTAATCGTTATGTTATCAGGCACTCACCTGTTAGGCTAGAATAAGCAAAGACCTTGCTTTGGCGCTCACGGATTGTCAATTCAACCTATAATACCAAGACTTACGCATCAATCATTTGAACACGCGAGGAACGTCTAGGATACTTGAAACAATACCCTAATGGTGTTTTTAAACCATTTATTAACTAACTATAGCAGTCCAAGCAACAACACGCGAACACGTAGCACAAAAAAGCAAAGAAAGCTGTGTGCAGGGGTGTCGCGCCGCGACACCCTTATGGGTCGCGCCGCGACCAGCCTGCAGTGGCTGCAGCAAGTGTTGTTTTGTGTACAGCAACCCCATTTTGGCTCATTTCAATTCCAAATCAATTTTGGTAAAATTCTAGTGTTTCATAGGACCATTTGACACTTGTGGAAGCTTTCTAACATCAAAAACTCCTATCCAATTAATTCATACGAAAATCCCATTTAAATGGACAAAGACGTGCGCATAATGGCCAAAACTTGGTGTAGACCAATTCCAACACTTGCAACACACCATATACACCTAATATGATGTATTGAAGGTGTTGCAACTGACCAAAACCTTTAAACTCCTTGTTTGGTATCATTTTCCAATTTCTTGCCTATTTAAGGCCTATTTTTCACTATTTTAGCCAATTCAAGCAAAACAACCATTCTAATTCAAAACCAATGTTCTAATCAATTCATACAAGTCATATGAACCTATTAGAACCTTAAAAATCAGTTCTTAATGTGTAAAAACAGATTTAGGCCATTTTGACCCATTTAGGCTAAATATTGGATTTGTGCAAAAACACCACTTTTAATGCACCAATTGAGTTCTTATCAATCCTAACAAGTTATAGGATCATTTAGAACACTAAATTTCAGTTCTTGAAGGTCAAAATCAGTTTGACCCGTATTTGACCAATTTTGACCCATTTGAGCCAAAATTCAAAACTCATCAAGAACACTACTTTAATTCATGGAATTGATTCCTATACACTTATAAATGATATTAGAACCTATTTCAATCATAAATTTCAGTTCTTGATTGCTAAATCAAAGAACCCACTTGAAACCTAAAATTTCAAGTCTTGAAAGATCAAAATCAAGAACAAGGATGAATTGGAACTTACAATGATCAAAGGATGATTAGGAACTACTTGTAAGACCAATTAGAAGCTTAATTCTCTGCTGGAACAAAGGTTTATGAGTTTCTCTTCAAAACCCAAAAATCAAGATTGAAGAACAAACCATGGAGAAGATGAAGATGGAGCTTACCATGGAGAATAGCATGATCTAGGGCTGATAATCCTTCAATTTGTGGCTGGAAATCAGAACTTCAAATGATCTCCTTGATGATTTCTTCAAAGCTTCAAGAACAAGAGGTTGTGTGTGTGTGTATACATACGTATGTGTGTCTGTGTTTTGATAAAGGCCCAAAACCGACTTGTGGGTATTATTATCCACAAGTGGGTATTTTGTTCCCCTTTTCAACTTACAACTCATCTCCCGTTTAACCGTTTCAACTAACGAGGATATTTCTGGAATCCTCGTTTGAAACCGTTCGATATTTTATAACCTTTATCTATTTTTATTAATATTTTTAATAACCCATTTACCTATTATTTTCATATTTTATATCATTTTCTAAAATATATATATATTTTATTTAATTCAATTAAATACTCGACGTATCACGATCGCACACGTTTAGGCCCGTTTTGAGGATGTTACATATATGTAATGCAAAAAAGTAAAATACTTATTTAAATATTAATAAAGTTGTGACTAATGAAGTAAGTTTTTTGCTTTTTTTAAAGTGTGATAATTTCTCCACAACTTTTTTGGAATAGATAATAATTAGGATTTTTATATCCTTAGCCACTCACTATTAATAAATTTGTGTGTATAATAGTCTAAAAATCACTTTTTACAATATGATTAAAAAATTATACAGGGTGAATAATGGTTTAATTAATCATCAAAGTTTTTAATCAATTTCGGTTTAATAATCAAAGTTTTTTTCTAAACGATTGTACCATAAAGTCTTGAATTTGTTATAATATAAATTTTTAAGTTTTTTTCAAATGGTTTAAACCTTGATGTTTTGTAAAAAAAAGGATTATTACTTAAGTTTTTTATGGTTTTCGATTTACCTTAACTACTTGATTATGAATTTTAGTTTTATTAAAAACTTAACAAAACTTATGGTGTTAAACTACTTTTTAATAAAAATTCAAGGGTTAAATCATTGGGAAAAAAATTAAGGTTTAAATGAAAAAGAATGTTTAACTTTGAGAATTAAATCATAATAAATTCAAACTTTATGATAAAACCTTTAAAAAAAACTTTAATTAATAAACCGAAACTAAACTGACACCTTAATAGTAAAATCATTATTAACCCTTTATGAAATACTAGCATCGTACCCGTGCAATGCTGCGGAGCCGAATAGTTTTTGTTTTGTAATATGTCGCTTTCAAAAATGTAATTATATTTTATTCGTAAAATTCAATGTCACAAAAAAAATTCTTTAGCAACATGTCTCATTTTTTTCAATTTAACTATTTTATTAATTTTAAAAATAAAATCTAAAAGACATTAAAATAAGGAAAAAATCATATTTGTGAAATAAGGATAGAGAAGTTAATAAGATATTATGTTTGTGTGAGAGTATATTTTAATTGATTAAAAAGTTAAAGTAAATTAGGAGAGAGATTGGAATGATTAAAGATTGAGTGGATAAGATTAATTTAAATAGAATGAAAGGCCAAAATATTGTTTTGATTGAATTTTAAGAAGTCTTAAAATTAAAAAGGAGGGAGAGTATTAAATGTTTTATATAGTAGTATAGATAATAATACGTACAAAATGACTAGTTTTATAACAAAAGAGGTAGTTAAAATTACTCCAAGAAATAATATAGTTGACCAGAAAAGGACGAGTTAGAGAAATGGTACCCAAGTGGAAAATTACCCAATGAGAAGTAACTGAGAATCAACCAACCACAATTAATTGGTTAGCCACCAACCGCGTAGTGCTATACTAATGGCTTAAAAAGGGCACCAAAGACACATATTGTTAGCGACCAACCGCGTAATGCTATACTAATTGGTTAGTGACCCCTACCCGAAGAAGAAACACAAGTACCAATTACAAGCTGGTACCCCCACCGGTCTCGACCGTTTGGTGCTTAAATCTACATCTTTTAAACCCCCACCCCAACCCTCTCTAAAATTAGCTAATACCATCAGCATCCAACCCCGACTTATCCTGTCAACCCCACTGTCACATCATCTTCCACCTTTAATCCTATCAAACCCATAAATCCCCACATTTAACTCTTTTCAATCCCACGTTAAATATTAATAAAAAATATATATTAAATATATTTAATAGGAGGGAGAAAGAGAGAAGAAAGGGAAAAAAAATGCTACCCATACGGGTGAAGTAACCAACTAAGGTTGGAACCCTCCTAGTGGGGTAGGGGAGCCAGCCAGCACTGGTCTCCCCTCCCTCTCCCTCTCGATGCGCATGGTCTAATTAAAATGAAATAAATAAACAGGAGTAGTCACATATTGTCATATTACCAAAGGGATTTTATCCTGATGGTATGAAGATGATTTTATTATTCTTTCTTTTTAAGGTTAAGATTTCAATTCCTGCTATAAACATAGATGTAAATTAGGATTGGTGTTTGTGTTTTCTTGTTAAAAAATTATTGTCATATTACCATCTTCTAAAAATGGAGATGAAATAAGAAAAAATAATCAAAGATTTAATATAACGCAATAAAGAAAGTAACATCAACAAAGTAAACAATAAACAGAAAAGTATGGCTCAAATGTGGTTCTAACCTTCTAGGTTTATAATTTGCTTTCACTCTTACAGGCCGTTTGGTATATGGACATTAATGCAGGGAAAAGATAAAGGGAGATTTGTTTCCCCGAGAAAAGCAGAGAATTGATTATTTCAATTCTATATTGGGTTATTGGAAATAGCTCATAGCTAAAAGCTGGAAGCTATATATTTTAATTATATATATGTTTGGTAAATTAGTTAGTAGTGAAGCTTAATATAGTAAAATAATAAAAAAGACTAATTATAAAAATAGGAGGAATTATAAAACAATTAATGAGGGTGTTTAGGTAATTTGATATATAAAAAGTTTCCGGCTAGTTTTAAAAGTTATTTCAAGAACCTTTTTTTAGAGCTTTTTTGTTTGTAAAAAAGCTTTCAGCTTTTTCATCCGAACATATGACTTGTAGCCTTTTCTTTCAAAATAAAAAGCTACAAGCTCCAGTAAGCTTCATACCGAACATACTCATCATAAAAAAAGAGTAAATTACACGGATGGTCCCTGTGGTTTGACATTTATTACACTCACGGTCCTTAAACTTTATTTATTACGCTGGAAGTCCCTACTGTTTAGAGTTTGTAACATTGGCGGTCCCTAATACAGTTAAAAAGACCAAAGTGTCCTTGTCTTTTCACTTAAACTACCATAATACCCATCTTTCCCCTTTTTTCTTTATTTTTTAATTTAAATTTATTTTAATATAATAAAATTAATTAATATACATACCCAAATATCCTCCCCCATCCCTTCTTCTTTCACCTTTCCTCTCTCTCTCCATCTTAGACTTTCAACTGAACCACCCTCCCCCCCTTTTTCATCCTAACTACCACCCTCCACCCTTGTACCGGAGAAGACCATCGTCGCCGTCAACCACTGCAACATCCTCACCCTCACTCACCCACTTTCTCTCGTTCTCTCTCTTTCTCAGCCTAACCACCGCTACCCGCCATCTCTCTCTCTCTCAACCCTAACTACCTACACCAACCGCCGATAGATGTAAAAGGGTTTTTAGGCGTATAGGTGTGGGATCTATTCAAATCTGTAAATGACAACCACCATCTGCCCAGATTTGTCGGTGACGACCACCATCTGAATATCAAAACTCCTCGTCGCGATTTGTTCAGATTTGTGTTGTGCATTGAATTGTTGACGGTGATGAGCGGTGGCTGTAGAAGATGTGTGCTCACGATTCAGATCTGTCTAAGTGCCGGCGACAACCACCGTCGACTACATTTCCTCTCTTCTTTTTTTTCTTTTCATGAATGTTCAGATCTGTGTATGTGAGTTGATGCCTTGACGGTGGTGAGTGTTGATGGTTCAAATCCGTCTAAGTTCTTGGATTTTGTTGGTGGTTGTAGACGGTGGTGAGTGGTGGCTATTGATGGGGGCGGTCAATGGTGAATGTCTTTGACAGAGGCAGAGATGGGGTTCTTGGTGTTCTTGATGGGGCAGGCGACAGTGGTATGGGTAGGAGGTAGTAGATGATGGTCAGGGGTGGTTGGGTGGTAGTAGATGGCAGTCAGATTGGGGTGGCCGACAATGGTCAAATGATGGTGGTACATGGTGGTTAGATGGTGGTGGTTCAAAGTTTTTGGTAGTGGTGGCATATCAAAGTTATTTTATTTTTTATTTAACTATTTTGTAATTAATAATTAAGTTATAAATGAATTGAAGTTATAAAAAATAAGAAATTAATAATAAAAGGGCATTATTGTCTTTTTAAGTGCATAAAGAGTGAATAAGGACCATCAGTGTTACAAACTCTAAACAGTAAATAAAGTTTAAAGACTGTAAGTGTAATAAGTGACAAAGTACAGGGACCATCCGTGTAATTTACTCTAAAAAAAGGCGAAGAGTTGTGACCTAAACCTTATCCATCGACTTTTTCTCCCCTACCATAACAATGTTGTGGTGGCTGGTGAGCGGTGGATGTTATCACTTCTTTTACTTTTATCGACTCAACTACACCTCCGAAGGTTAACATGACTCAAATGTTCATTCACAGAAAAAGGGAACTTAAGAGTGTAGGGAATTTACTTCGGTAAATTTTTTTTTGAAGTTAATTATTAGTTGAATCAATAGTTCCTCACTTCCTCTCTATGTGCAAAATGAAATTAATTTAGGAGTGTATTAAATTTTTACGAACAAATAATTTTTGATAAAAACATCATTCACCCCGAACAATGTTCAATATATTACATAATTAATTTATAGTTCTAAGGGACTAATTTTAGCATTTAGATCAATGTCATCAATTGTTCAGATTAAATTTTAAAAATTTAGGCGGAGTGGTATTTTCGTAATTTTTCGTAATTCACATGTGATGTTTTACAAATCATATATGATTGTATACTGAATAACTTGTGATTAAATATTAAAATTTTAGAACTATATTTTTTAAATATAATTTATTTAACACAACTCCTTCATCCCAAACAAAATTTGCATTATATTCGACCCGGTCAAAAAATAGTAAAGAAAAGGTAGTCGAATGTTCCAAATAATTAAATAACACGACAAAAGAGATGATCCAAACTCAAGTCATAAATAAAATTCGCTACTTTTTTAATTTAATTTTTTAGAAAATTTGACTTTTAATATGAGATATGTCAAAATTATTTAATTTTAATATTTTCGTTACCAACTATAATAAGTACAAATATTCAAGAATGTGCATATATACATGTACATCTATTTGTATACTAGACACCTACATATACATGCATACATACATTTATATATTATTGCATATTATTGCATAGGGTAGAGATTAAGTAAAAAGAAAATTAAAGTAAAAAGGGTAAAAGTGATTATTATTTGATCATTTTTCGGTATATATATCAACTGATAATCGTTAGTTCATCATCTTTATTGATTAAAACTAGTTCTTCATCAATTTCTTTTTGATGAATCTAACATATTCATCACTTTTTAGATGAAAGCATTTTGTTCATCAACAAATTATTCCAAAATTTTGTTTTCAAAATCTGTATTTTAAATCAAAAAGAAATTGATGAAGAACTAGTTTTAATCAATAAAGATGATGAACTAACGATTATCAGTTGATATATATACCGAAAAATGATCAAATAATAATCCCTTTTACACTTTTTACTTTAATTTTCTTTTTATTTGATCTCGTCCCTTATTGCATATATGTATGTATGTGCACTCTTTCGTTAATTGTTCATATAAAGTTATTTGTATCTTTTTATGTATATACGTATTACTAAACGCAGCCAAAGTTTTTTAAAAATAACCACTAAACTATCCTTAAAACGTAAAAAATAAAAACATGTAACTCGGTCAAATCTAGGGATTAAAATTCGAATTTTGGGTCTAAAATTAAGGGGGCGTTTGGTTCGCTGGAATTGGACGGAATTGAAATTCAGCATTCCTAAAATCTTGTTTGTGTTTGGTTCATGGAATTTATGGAATGAAATTTGACCATTCCAATTAATTCCTTAAATCAATGAATTAGGAATTCCTTCACCAAATGGATGGAATTCTTCACATTCATAAGAAATCTCAAAACATAATTATCGCCCCATCCCCCGCCATCACCCCGCCCTACCCTACCAGATCCCTACCCCACCCCACCCTACCTCATCCCACCCTACTCTACCCTACCCCACCCCACGCCCACCCCTACCCCTACCTCACCTTACCCTACCCCATACCTAACCCTACCTTACCTTACTCTACACCATTCAATCCCACCCTACTCTCCATTTTACTTACCATACCCTACCCTACCCCCACCTTCCTCATCCTACCCTACTTTACTCCACTCAACCTTACTCATCTAATCCCTACCCCTACCCCATCATACCTACTTTACCATATCCTATTCTATGACACCTTTACCAATCCCTACCTCACCCCGCCCCATTCTAACCACCCCACCTCTATTCGACTTTATTTTTATTCACTTCGTTCTTACTCCACCCCATTTTATCTACTTCACCATACTCTATAGCACCTTACTCACCTTACCTCTACCCACCCAACCAACTTAATTCACCCTACCTTACTCTATGGCACCTTACTTACCTTATTCCTATCCCATCATACCTACACCACATCCTATTCTATGACACCTTACTCACCCTACCCTACCCCATCCTACCCACCACACCCCTAGCCAACTATGTGCCCTATCTTACCCTATGATAGGGTGGGGTGGGTGTGTAGGTAGGGATAGAGTTGGTTAGGTAAAGTAAAGTATGTGTGAAGTATAGTAGGTAGGCGTGGTGAGATAAGGGTGGGACAGAGGTGGATTATGGGTAGTAGGGTAAAGTAAAGTGGGGGTGGGTAGGTAGGGTAGGGATAGATTGTGGATAAGTTGGAGTAGGGTGGGTAAGGTGTAGTAGGTAGCATAGGAGTAGATTGTGGGTAAGTTGGAGTAGGGTGGGTGGGTGGGGTATGTAGGGTAGGGTAGGAGAGTATGGAAAGGGGTATGGTAGTAGTAGGGTAGGAGTGTGTTGTGGTAAGGTGGAGTAGGGTAGGGTCGGTGGTGGGGGTGGTGTAGGTAGGGTAGGGGTAGGGTAAGGTGAGTAAGACGGAGTAAGGTAAGGTAAAGATAGGGGTAGGGTAGGGTGGTAGAGTAGGGGTAGGGGTGGGGTAAGGTGGCAGAGGGCGTAGAGGGTGGTGGGCGGTTGATTGTATAATTTATTCTGGTTTATACATATTGAATTAATTTATTTTTGGTTAGATTCCAATTCTGGTCTTTACTAACAAAACAAGATATAGTTTTTCACAAATTCAAATTCCTATAAATTCCAATTCCTTGGTCAAATTTCAATTCATTCATATTCATTCCGCGAACCAAACGGAACTTAAGTTCATTGACTCTTATTTCTTCTCTAGGTGATTTCATACAAAAATGACGAGTTTTGTATATTCAAATGGTCAAAACCGTTTAAGTGGGCAAAACTATAATATCCTGAGAGTTTGTTTCATTGACTTCGGCACAATAAAAACCCACCCTACACTTCATGATAAAATCTTGAAAATAAATCTAGGGTATATTTTATGAGTCCTTAACTTACTGTAAAATTTTTAGAATTTATTAAGATTGTTTACGATTTTAATTAATTATAAACTTTCTATTGTGCATGCTAGGAATACATTCTGACCACTACGATTTAAAATTTTCTTTAAAAATAATAAAACAAGGTTATTAATTCTGGGAAAATTATATAAAATACTAGAGACACAATAGTCTCTGTTCTAAAAAAAATTAAGGAATTAATTACGTCATTCGGTTTACTTTAGAAGTACATAAAGTGAACCTACATTTCAGAATTCAATTATAGCACTTAAGAAGCAAAATAAAGCTTCAAAACTCTAAATATAGAATATGTGTTTAGGTCCGAAGAATATACGAACCTATGTACACCAAGAAAACACTTATTCACAAACGCTAATCAAATTCTTCAACTCGAGAATTATAATAAAAAGGCTTTTTACGCATTGACCGAATAAAACCTATTCATTTAAATTTCTTGTAGATTTCCGAGCGCTTTAAGATCCGTGTGATTTATCAACTATTAAGATTAGTACTCGTGGCCTCTTTTATTATATATTTCTTGGGGAAAAATGACATTCAAGGCTTATTTCTAAATTCCTTTATGTCGTGTTAATTAAACTTTTATATTTCTTTTTGTGACAATTATGTGGCGTGTATGTGCACACGTAAACCCGTGATCGGGTTATGCCTATTGGATTCCTTATCCCTATTATAGCCAACTTGTAGCTCCAGCTGGTAAGCGATTGTTGGAAAACTAATTACTTGTAACACCACTTCGTAAAACAGCAAATTTAGTAAAAATTTGCATCTTTAATAGGCGTGAATCCATTTGAAATCAAATACTATTAGATTACGCAACGGAAATTTAACATAAAAGTTAGACACCAGATTTTTACAACCAAAAATCTTGAAACAACATGCTTGGTGTTACTCTAACCCACAAACCGACCATAATATAATAACTTAACCTATACAAAGTGGTCATTCCCAAAATAAGTATATCCAGCAACAGGCAACCCATCTCACCAGGCCACCTAATCTTTACATGTAAAAAGGGATCAACGAAGAAACATTAGCTATATAAAATAGCTAGTGAGTACTAACTTATAGCAAGTATAATTAAAGCGAGTCACATAACACAGGAATAAGAAATCAATGCTATCCTAACATTGCGGTGTGCTGACAAGATCGGTAAGAGTCATATCTTGCAGGATAGCCAGTCCCGCTCAACAACATAAACATAAGGATCATACACAACCATCCACGCTGGTGGGGGAGCATATTGAAGTCCACCAAGCATCGTTCACGGAGCCATAGGCTCCTCTTATAATCCAGCTACATCCGGCTGATTACTACTCACGTTAAGGAACGACAGTCCTGCGGAACCTACGACCCGGAATGTTACCTCGAATCACCGTTAATCCCAAATTATGACCGAAGTCTCCTGGGATCCATCCATTTCGGCTGACCTTAACCATGCTTCTAGTAGTTCGCGAATCATTCACATACACATAGTTGATCCAAACAGGATCAATCAATAAGCATGCATATTCATCATTTCAACAAGGCGGATTCAATCTAGATCCTATAGCATGCATATCATCAAATTCAACATAGTTAATCTAATCAGGATCAATAGCATGCATATTAACAACTTTAACAAGACGAATCTAATCTGGATCCGATAACATACATAGTATTAAGTTTAACTAGGCGGCTCCAATTTGGATTCCGCTGGCATGCATACATCATATGATCAACAGGTATTAAGCATGGCATATTAAATGAAAACAAAATTTCACATACTACATTGTGTTAACTAATCAAGCTAGGTAACTAGCAAGCAAGTCTCCCTCTATTGAGACTTATGAAAGCCGGTACTCACCTGAGGAGTTTACAGTTTAACAGATATTCTGTTCTGGCTCTGTTATCGCGATAGGTTCACCTAGAAATATCATCACTTGCGTTAAACATTTATACACACAAAGTTCTATTACTAGAACCCCTATAAGAACATTCTAATGTTCATAGACCACTTGTTATATTTACTTTTGACCTAACAGTACATATCCAACAAGAACATGTATCAAAACAAAGTTCTTGTTGAATGTACCCTGCTCGCGTCGCGACCAACACAACCGTCGCGTCACGACGTGCAAAAGTCGGACCAGAAAGTCACATGACTCATCCGAAAGTCGGATGGATCATCCGAAAGTCAGGCCCAATGGTTGGACGACCAATTAAATCGGATAGTAAAAAGTCGGATAAAGCAGGGTCGCGCCGCGACCCTAAACATGGTCGCACCGCGATCTTACTATTTCCAGTTATCATCTTCTTCAAGTTATCTTACAGCCGACTTAAACTACATAATATCTTATTTCCAGAATTTGTAACTTATTCAAATCACTTCAAACACTTTAGAACTTCATATATCACTTATACAAACATCATGAACTCATTAACTCCAATTAAAACCATCAAACATACAAAACCCATTTATCAAGTAAGTTTTCTATGTTCAATCATGGAGTTCTTCACACCAATATGAGTTCCAGCAGCAAACACACATACAACTAGCACCATTCATGCTTAAACTTCAACAGAAACACATACTAACCTTCTTTTGATTCACTCAACACCAAATCTTCAAAACCTTTTTCAAGGACTTGAGAGAGAGTGTGTGTTTGTGTATGTTTTTAGCTTACTGACTTTCCTTTTCCAACTTATACTTGCATATATATATATATATATATATATATATATATATTTAGGGTAAAGATCGACTGCGAACAAAATTTTGGTGCGAACGGACATATAGGAAGGGACGGTGGCGTGAAAAAGACGGCATAATTTTTGCTGAGTAACACTCTGGAATTAATTTGGTGGAGTAATTCAATTGAGGAAGAAATGTAAAAACCAATCTATATTTACATGTGGGTTTTGATTATATTTTTTTCAACTTTATCATATTTTTATTCTTTTTTATTTTCTTTAAGTGATCCTATATTTATTACTTTTCTATTTTACTACATATATTATTATTATTATTATTATTATTATTATGTGTGTAAAGATAAGATGTAGTGTTTTTAGACAAGATGCAGTTGTTTTAGACCATTGAATCTATAACCAAGATACACTAGTTTAAAGGGGACTTTATGTTATTTGGACAAGATGTAGTTTTAAACTACTAAACGGTTAAAATCAGTGCATTCAGTTTAAAATCACTGTATCTTATCTAAAGAAACATAGAATTCCCTTGTAACTGCTCATTTACAAGGTTAGATGCAGTGATATAAACCACTGCATCTAGTATAATACCATTACATCTTGCCAAAAAAAAAACTGCATCTAGTCTAAAAACATTGCATCTAATCTACAACTATACAATAATAGTAGTAATAGTAATAGTAGTAGTGATAATAATGATAATAATAATAATAATAATAATAATAATAATAATAATAATAATAATAATAATAATAATAAATCCACCGCCACATTACAATCAATACAAAGAAATCATTGTATCTAGCTTCATTATGTTTAATAATAATATATACGTACACACACTTTTCTAAACATGAAGATTTTTATTTGTGAACTTCCACAAACTTCAACGCCACCGGTCCACAAATGACAAATCCCACCGCCACCATCAATTTGTATTGCAAAGGAAACTGTTCGCACGTTCGCATAATATAAGTCATACGCATTCGATCCCTTTTATACACACACTTATCTAAAGGCAGACCGCCTTTTGGTTCTCACAACAACCCTTCACAATTAATTCTTTTCATATTAATATATACATATATATTTCACTAATTAAATCTAATTAAATTTCTTATATACATATTTACATATACAATTTTGAATATTTACATATTCTACTGTTATTTTTGTTAAAATATAGAAAAAGTCACGCCTTAGGCTTTGCCTATAAATAGGCATATGACCAAGGGCCTTGTAAGCTTTTGCACTCCAATATTCGATATATCAAAGCATTAGCGAATGTGTAGTGTGTGTTATTCTCTCTACTCATAATCGTTCAACATCTTACTTGAGGTATATCGGACCGTTCAATTGGTATCAAAGCCATACTATCTAAGTTGGCTCATGTTTGAGGTTTTGATCATCGGAAAAACAGATTCTATGAAGAAAATCGTGCTATGATCGAAGTTTGTTGTAACACCCTGAATTTTAGGACAAATTTAAAACTTTTTGTATTTCAACAAAAGCAACATTATACGAGTATTTGCTTACATCATTATGCGGAAGCTTTGTCAGATTTACAAAAGGTGGTGTTACTTGTTGACCCAAATACACGACCATTAATTACAAATAAACAAAATGAGAATAATCATGTATCCCAAACATATCCATCAGGCAACAAGTGCTCCCAAAAGCATGTACCCGCCTCACCGGCATCATACTATCATTTATTTGCGGATACGAAAACATAAACATAGGTTCATTAGCAGAAGCTAGTGAGTGCGCCAAAACAAGTTAAACAAATAAACAAGTCATCCTAGCACGTAAAACAGTTATGGCATCAGTAAACAGATCACACAAGATGTGGGAGACAAGTCCACTTATACTTGTATATTCCATAGGGGCCAACCATGGTCAACAAGTCCTTGTAGGGGTGTTTCCACATCTCCCGTTAAGGTGGGGGAAGCACGAAGCAGTCCACCATACAACGGTTCACCGGAGTGTAAGCCCTGTTCACCAAATCCACTCGTGTTACCCGGGTTCGGTGGCTCGTCAGCCTAGTGAACCCACACGGTCATGATGGCTACTGACATACCCCTCCACTCTCTGCACCGACTCCTCAACCACCCGTACATCGCGGTTCCTCAATTGCCGAAGCCACATGAACCTGTGCACGTCTCAATGGCTAGGAACCCTATGGTACAGAGTTCATATCACAATAGTGATCCGGACCGAATCACATACCCCAAAGGATCACATAAATCACAAGCAAGTTATACACACAAGGTCACAACTTGCCATAATCAACTCATAGCGTAACATGTTTCAAATCAGGTGAATCATATACTCAATTCATATCTCCTTATCATAAACATGATAACAATCAGGAACAATTCACATTGATGCCATAAATAAACATAAAACATAGCACATAAGAAAGAATGGATGACTTGTAGATTTAAAAGCAGTTTGTGTATCCGCAGGGCACAACTCACCTGTCTAAAGTGATGAGGATCACTTTCACTTCAATTCAAGGCCACAATCACTTGCACAAAGATCCTATGATCATAACACAATGTTAACTTAGTTAAGTTAATCGAACATTGAAGCTACACACAAGTATTGACTCAAAACACGACTTAATCACTCATTTCGGGTATTTCAGACTCCCTATGAACTCCCTAAAACCATTAGAAACAATCCCCAATCAATTACAAGGTCAAATGGAGTCAAAAACAAGTTTTTGGAGGTTTCAGGGGTTCTCGCGCCACGAGACAGGGTGCCTCGCGCCGGGAGAAAATCTCTGAAAACTTGACTGTTGGGGAGATAATCACTTCACCCTAATAATCAACTCTGCCTATCCTAAAACATAGAATTTGATGATAACCAAACCCTACATTTAGTATGACTTAGAAAGAATTCAAACATGTGTTGTTTGAATCAGTTTATGTAAAAATATGCTAAGTATGGAACCATCAGCTGAGGAAAATAAATCATCAGCTAAGCATCAGATCCTACTCAATGTATCAGCCAAGAGATATCAGCCAAGGAGCATCAGATGAGGAAAATACTTCATCAGCTGAGTGAACAAATTGATTAGCTGAGTGAACAAATTGATCAGCTGAGTGCCTACTTCATTAGCTAAGTGAACAAATAGATCAGCTGAGTCCCAGAGCATCAACTAAGTAAGTCTTCCTTTACACAAGTCATCTCCCTTCATAAACTGATGTATTTGATTGATCAGCTAAGCATTCTTGATCAATTGATCAAACAAATACATGAGCTTATGCTCTCCTAAGCTTACTATTGATCATCTGAGCATCTATATAATCAGCTGAGCAATATGTATCAACTGAGTCCTAGCAAAAAAGTGATCAACTGATATGTTTGTCAACTGAGTAGTGAATATCAGAGTTCCTAGTACAATCTGTTAGCTGAGTCGTGAAAAATGTCAAATCTACTATATCTTTTCAGATTGTAAGTCATATGTAAAAGGCAGAACATGTATTGTTCTATTATGCCTTAGATCTTTGTTTGTAAAAGTAAAAATGCACTTTTTGGATCAAGTACGAGACAAAAAGGTTTGCTTATCCTCTGGAAAAGGATAATGATACCTCAAACAGACGAAGATCTTGAAGATTTGTTCAAACAACTAAGTATGGCTGGCAATCCCATACTTGGTAAAGTCAAATCAAACAGAAGCATGGTGTTGATTAAAGTACAAGCATGGAAAGGGAAAGAAACTTCTACATGGCAGTAGATGTGGGATTTAATATTTTATATTGTGAATGGGTTGCACTTTTGCAGAAAAGTACAATTACTTTTATCAAACATTTGATTAAAGTAACTTTACTTTTCACCCACTACCTTTACAATTAAAATATTATATTTCCACATCCTCTTTGTCTCTTACCTTCATGCAACCGGATTCACCAAGACTTCTATATATACTCATGCATGGTGGACATGCAAAATACACAATACAAAACAGTGAAGTTTCTACTCCACAGAAAGAAAATCCCACCAGTTGAGAAATTCGTAGAGTTCAAGCATTGTGTAGAATCAAACTTGTTCATGTATTGAACACTCTATATACATTAGTTGTTTTAGAGTTAGCTGGTCTATGTGTTAGACAAATAGATTGCCACCTTTTATTGTACTTAGAATTTCCGCTTCTAGTACATGTAATTCTTGATTCAATATCAATAAGAATTATAGAAAAGTATATCAGTGTGTCTTTAAATTTTAAAAGCTAAAGTTTGTATTCAACCCCCCCTTCTACAAACATTTGTTGTTGTGTACTCAACCTGAGACTAACAACTGGTATCAGAGCAGGTTAGATAATCAATATTTAGATCTGTTTTGCATACTCTACAACTGCTTCTACCCCTCTCAATATGGCCTCATCCACAAACAACATGAATATCTCAAACACTGGGTCCTTAACAAGATGTCCCATATTTGATGCTGAAAATTTCTCCATGTGGAAAAGTAGACCACATCTTTTCCTATCCACCCTTGATATCCAAATGCTTGAAATAGTCACTGATGGTCCTTATGTTCCAACATCAGTGTTATCCATTCCATCAGAATCTGAAGGTCAAACCTCTACAACAGAAAGAATCATAACCAAACCCATGCATCTGTGGACAGATGAAGATAAGAGGTTGGTTAGCCTAGATGTTAAGGCTAGATCAGCTCTTGTCTCTGCACTACCAAATGAAATCTATCATCAAGTGCTAAACTGTACTTCTGCTAAAGAGATGTTAGATACACTCACAATTGCATATGAAGGGACTGAAGAGGTGAAGGAGAACAAGAAGCTCCTCCTCAACAGAGAGTATGAAATCTTCTTTGCTCAGAAAGGTGAGAGTCTTACACAGACATACACCAGGTTCAACTGCCTAGTTAATGACTTGAAAAGGGCAGACATAACCAAGAGCAACTTTGTTTTGGTGAACAAGTTTCTAGACTCCCTCCCTGAAACATGGGATCACATTGTCACTATTCTAAGACACAATGAGAAGATTAAGGGAATGTCTCTGGTTGCTCTCTATGATAACTTGCTAAACCATGAGCAATCAGTCAAACAAAGGAAGTTGTCATCTAAGGAGATGAAGGTGGTCGTGAAAGCTGCACCAACTTCCCTTGTATCAAGAGATACAAAGATGAGAAGCTTTGCAGCTATTGATTCTGGTTCTGATGAAGAAGGAGATGAAGAGGAGAGTGCTAGAGAAAGTGATGAGGAGAATGATTGTGAGGAAAGTAATCTGGAGGAGTTGGTTGAAGGTGTAGCAATGCTGGTTAAGAAGTTTAGACCTTTCAAGAAGGGAAAGGGTGTCAAGAGGTTCAGCAAGAGGTAATCAAAGTTTGTCAAGCCCAAATCCACTTTTGATGCCTCTACAGTAGAGTGTTATAAGTGTGGCAAGATTGGCCACATAGCCAGTGACTGTAAGTCCAAATATAACACTGGTTCTTCATCTATGCAAAAGCAGGAGGGCAAAATTGACTATGAAGCCAAGTATAAGAAACTCCTTGCTGCTGTCCTTGACAAGAAGAAGAAGAAGAAAGCCCAGGGCCAAGTTCTTGTTGCTGAAGAAGAAGATTGGGCAGAAGAAGATCTCTTCTCAGATGAAGATGAGGTGATCTCTGCTCAGTTTTGAATGATGGCCAACAACAATGATGGTAGTTCCTTTGATGAAGACATGAAAAAGGCTGCTAAAGCTTGTTCGACTACCAACTGGGATCCTTCTTGTATGTATCAGGTTGGAAAATTTATTAACTATGATGATAATGCGAAGAATGCTATGTTTGATTACTTGTGTATTGATTTCTAGTCTTTTATTCAAAGAGAGAAGAAGCTAAAACTAGAAGTAGAATCACTAAAGGAAAAGTTAATTCTTAAGGATGAGGAATTTAAGCAGATAACAATCTTAAATGAGGAACTAGCTAATCAAAAGATACTTAATGAGATCTTAGTAAAAGAAACTAGTGAAGCAACCAAAAAGTCTAATGACCTCCAAAAAGTAGTAAAGTCTTGGTGTGTATCTGCAGAAAAGACCACTCAGTGTGTCAAGGAGCAGATATCCAAACAAGTTCAAGCTATTATTGGTGGAAATTACTCTAAGGTTGCTAACTATGTTGATTCTAGTAAGAACCTTAATACCTTAGACAAAGTTGACATCTTGCCACAGACCTTTCACAAGACTGTTAAAGGCAAAAGTGTGTTCACAAATAAGTTTGTTAGAAGCAAGAGTTTCCACTCAAAAGAATCGATTATTCCTTCTGTTGAATCATTAGCTAATACTACTCCATCAACTAATAGGTTAGTAGATGATAAATGCTCTGCTGATAACCTGTTAGCTGATCATAGCTCATCTTCTAAACAATAAGTTGATCTAGAAGTAATCAACTCTCTTTCAATAGAAGAAACTATGAGTAAAAAGAATGATGTTCACATTGTTCCCATTTCTGCCACTCCAAAGATTGGTCAAAAACTTTCCAAAAACAAAGATCAATCTAAGGTGCCTGTAAATAAGGACCTAAGAAATTTACAGGATAAGCTTCATAAGCTGAATGGTCAAGTTAGTTAAATGGTGACTGATAAGAAATCTCATAGGCATTCAAACCAGGTTGTTCAATGCTCCAAGACCACAAAATCTCAAAAATGTTATAAATGTGGAAGCAAAGAGCATAAGGCATTTGAATGTTCTTTAGAAGGGAATTCAAGACAGCGGACTTGTGATGACAACATAATCATTCCTCTCATACATAAGAAACCTGAGATGAAGTGGAAAGCTAGGTGTATTCCACAGGGATCCACTAAGTAGTGGATTCCTACTTGTGTCACTAACTCTTCTTTCATTCAAATCTGTGCAGGGTGTTGGTTCTTGGTTTCTTGACAGTGGATGTTCAAGAACCATGACAGGTAACAAGGCTTTGCTCAGTAACTACAAGAAAGAGAAAGGTCCAAGGGTGACCTTTGGTGACAACAACCTTGGGCAAACAAAAGGCTATGGTGAGCTTCATAATGGGAACCTCAAACTGTCAAAAGTTTCATATGTCAAAGGGCTGAAATATAATCTCATAAGCATAAGTTAATTGTGTGATTAAGATAATGAAGTCCACTTCACAAAGACAGGAGGCTCCATCATAAATAAAGAAGGTAATACAGTGTTTAGTGCCAAGAGAACCAAGGATGTGTATACACTTGACATGTCCTCTGGTGAACCTTCAAAGGAAACATGTTTGTACTCCAAGAATAATGAGGATACAAATTGGCTGTGGTACCAGAGGCTTTCCCACCTTAATTTCAAAAATATCAACAAGTTGAGCAAGGGTGACCTAGTATCAGGACTACCTTCACTTACTTATCTTAAGCCTAAACCTCGCACTGCTTGTGAGAAGGGAAAGTAGCATAAGACATCATTTCCATCTAAGTAGGCCTTCTCAATTACAGAACCTTTCTATATGTTGCACATGGATCTCTTTGGTCCTGTTGCAACTACTAGTATTGGTAGAAGTAAGTATGCTCTTGTATTGGTTGATGAATACTCAAGATACACTTGGGTTTTCTTTCTTAAAGCAAAGAGTGAGGCCGCTGAAGAAATTATTTGTTTTATCAAGAAGATGGAAGTGTTGAATGGCAATCTGGTGAGGAGTCTTAGAAGTGATCATGGAACTGAATTCAGAAATCAAACTGTGGAATCCTTCTGTGATGATAAAGGGATATCTCAAAACTTTTCTGCTCCAAGAACCCCACAACAAAATGGTGTAGTTGAAAGAAGAAATAGAACATTGATTGAAGTTGCCAGAACCATGTTGTGTGAAAGTGGGTTACCATTTAATTTCTGGGCTGAGGCTGTAAGTTGTGCATGTTTCACACAGAACAGGTCCCTTATTATCAAGAGGCACAACAAAACTCCATATGAAGTGCTCAAGGGAAGGAAGCCAAGCATCAGCTTTCTGCATATCTTTGGTTGTCAATGTTTCATACTCAATCAAAAAGATCAATTGCAGAAGTTTGCTCCTAAAGCTGATGAAGGAGTGTTTGTAGGTTACTCAGTGATTTCCAAAGCATATAGAGTATACAACCTCAGAACCAAAGTCATAGAAGAATCCATCAATGTAAGTTTCAATGAAAATGTCTTTGTTGCTTCCTGTTCTTCTAATCATGTTTCAGGTGAAGAATTTAATGATCTTATGCAAACTGGAGAAGTTCCTCAAGAGCAAGTAGATCCCTCTCCACCAGCTGCTCATGATATAGATGAACCTATTCCTATCCAAATCTTTAACCATGTACAACCATCCTCATCCAATCCTATACCTCTACTGAATCATGTGGAAAATGACTCAACATCATTGGATTCCAATTCCATTTCACTAATTCCCTCTTCAGTAGAGATACCCACAGATTGCAATAATGAAGTTATATTAGCCACTCAAAATGAACTCATTTCTACTGCTGATAGCCACCACATAACTTCTTCTCCCCAAATCCAAATGAATCCTAATTCCCAAGAAATCCAAAAAGCCTTCAAAGACCTCAAGAACCATCCTCATAATTTGGTGATAGGCAACATAAATGATACAGTTAGAACAACATCAAAAGCTTGCAACATTTGCTTGTATTCTGGATTTGTCTCAATGATTGAACCAAAGAAGGTTGATGAAGCTCTCAAAGATCCCCACTGGGTGTCTGCCATGTAAGAGGAACTGACAGAATTCAAAAGAAATAATGTATGGACTTTGGTACCCAAACCAAAGGATAAATCCATCATTGGAACAAAGTGGGTGTACAGAAATAAGCTAGATGAAAATGGGAAAATCATTAGAAACAAAGCAAGGCTAGTGGCACAGGGGTATTGTCAAGAAGAAGGTATTGATTTTGATGAAACCTTTGCCCCTGTTGCAAGATTGGAAGCTATCAGACTATTCCTAGCCTATGCTGCCTTCAAAAACTTCAAAGTGTTCCAAATGGATGTAAAGAGTGCATTTCTGAATGGAGATCTGAAAGAAGAGGTGTATGTAAAACAACCTCCTGGTTTTGAGGAGTCAAGCTTACCTGATCATGTTTACTTTCTAAACAAAGCTTTATATGGTCTTAAGGAAGCTCCAAGAGCCTGGTATGATACCCTCTCTTCTTTTCTCATTAACAAAGGTTTTACAAGAGGATGCATTGATAGCACTTTATTTATTAGGAAGTACAAAGGTGATGTGATACTTGTGCAGATATATGTAGATGATATAATATTTGGGTTTACTAATTTGGAACTATGAAAAAAGTTTTCTAAACTCATGTCTGGTAATTATCAGATGAGCATGATGGGTGAGTTAAACTATTTTCTTGGTTTGCAAATTAAACAAGAGGTTGATGGTATTTTCATTCATCAAACTAAGTATGTCAAAGATTTACTCAAGAAGTTTGATATTGAAAGTTGTTCTTCAATGAAAACACCTATGTCTACTTTTATCAAGTTAGGAAAGGACACTGATGGCAAATCAGTGAACATTACTACTTATAGAGGAATGATTGGGTCACTTTTATACCTCACTGCAAGTAGACCAGATATAATATTTTCAACATGTCTCTGTGCAAAATATCAAGCAGAACCTAAGGAATCACATCTTGCTACTGTTAAGAGAATATTTAGATATCTCAAAGGAACTCCTAATCTTGGTCTTTGGTACCCCAAAGACTCAGATTTTGAGTTAGTTGGATATTCTGATTCTGATTTTGCAGGATGTACATTAGACAGAAACAGTACTTCAGGTGGTTGTCAACTTCTAGGAGGAAGATTGATTAGTTGGTCTAGTAAGAAACAGAATTCTGTGTCAACATCCACTGCAGAGGCAGAATACATTGTTGTAGGAAGCTGTTGTGCTCAAATTTTGTGGTTACAAAATCAACTACTTGACTATGATATGAAGTTTGAAGACACCCCAATTTTATGTGACAATACAATTGCAATCTCCATCTCAAAAAATCCAGTCATGCATTCAAAGACAAAGCATATTGAAATCAGACATTATTTTCTTAGAGATAATGTGCAAAAGAAGAAGGTAACTTTGCACTACATCAACACTGATTTACAACTTGCAGACTTATTCACAAAGCCATTAGATGAAGCAAGGTTCAATTTCCTAATATCCAAACTAGGTATGCTTAATTTTTAGTTTAGAATAGTGGTAATTTAGTTTGTGTTAATTTATAAGTGTTGAAAATTATAAGTTACTTATCTAAGCATATCTAAGTCTTACTTAATTTGTGTAAACTGAGTAACTATGCTCAGCTGATACCTATCAGCTGATCAAATTTACTTAGCTGATCACCCTAAGATAAGAAAGACATGCTCAGCTAAGTACTTTACTCAGTTGATACTTCAAATTTTCACTATCAGCTGATAGTTTTTCATCAGCCGATACATTTCTATGATCAGCTGATGTTTCTACACTTAGTAAATTTTCACTTTTTAACCCTAGTTATTTACTCCGTTTGTCATATTTCATTTAATAGCTAATTAATTTGGTTTCCGTTAGATCTTTTGTCAGTATCTAACGATCTCTGTTAACTAACCTTCATAAATATCCCAATTTCTCTCTCATTCACCTTTACCTGTTCAAACTTTCTAAATTCCCCCCCCCTCTCTCTACAAAGAACTACCTTACCTTCTCTCTCGATACTCACTGTTCATCATCCCTACCAAATGGCCACCTATATTCCAGACCCGGCTGTTAACCCTGATGAGAATGTTGCACCTAATCAACCAATGAATATAACTCCCAACAACATTCTACTCTGCACCACCATCCCTGCCTCGCGAGAAAACCAAGGCTATGAACCAATGGTTCAGTTCCTTCAAGCTCATCCCTTGTTTGATAGTCTCACCTATGATCCACACTACATATACCCTACCATTATCGGTGAGCTATGGTACTCCGCAACCTATAACCTAAACACCAACACCATCCACTGCACACTAGCCCAAGGAAAGTACCATCTCCAGATCACCACCGAAACTCTTCGTGAAGCCTCTGGTATTCCCCACTTCCTACCTTACACAGCTTTTCCCTCCAGAGCAGAAGTTCAAACAGTTCTGGAAACCATTGGCTACAATGAACCTGTAGTGCATGGTCAAGTTAAAGTCTCTGCTCTTGCTCATCCGTGGAAATATTTGGCCAACATGGTCATACGTTGCTTCGGTCCGAAATCTGGTAGCCATCATCTCATCAATCAAACCGAGCTTCTAGTGCTCTATGCCCTAGTCTTTGGGGTAAATATCGACTTTGCTCAAGTCATATTTTCTGACCTAATTGATAAAATCACTCAAAGCACCAACAAGAAATCATCAAGGTCTTAGGTGCCATACCTTCGACTATTAAGCCTGATAGCTATGAGGGAGATTGAAGAAGATGATTACGTGGGCTTGATTGAACATCTTGAGCATATTCATGTCCCTGCCATGGGAGAAAAGATATTCCATTTTCTAAAGGCAAACATAGGTCCTCCAATCACTGCCCAAATGCAAGAACTAATAGATGCTGCAAATGACAATGCTAATGCTGGTGATGGTGA
Organism: Dittrichia graveolens; assembly: GCA_038502395.1. Taxonomy (NCBI): domain Eukaryota; kingdom Viridiplantae; phylum Streptophyta; class Magnoliopsida; order Asterales; family Asteraceae; genus Dittrichia; species Dittrichia graveolens. The sequence continues at coordinate 58,384,006 of JARJIL010000003.1, forward strand.
TGAAAATGATGATGATAATGATGGTGATGAAAATGATGATGATAACAATGGTGATGATGCTGATGAAATCCACATTGGCTCTAAGAATGATGATGATGATGATGCTGGTGATGGTGATGCTGGTGAATTTACTCCTCTCAGTCCAATGGTGTTAAGTCCTCTTGGTGATGATGGTGATGCTCAAGAACAAGAAATTTCTGAGCAACTTCTGGAGCTCATAGACAGGAGCAGGCACATCATGTCCCAAGGTAAGGACAGCTCTGACTCCACCTCTGAGGATATTCAAATGGTAGTCGAAACCTTTGATAGCCCATCCTCCTCTCCAGTCCATACACCACTCCAACAGCCAAGCTCTAATGAACCTCCTATGGTCACTAGTTCTACTCCTATTCGTCGCCCCATATATACAAGGTCACCAGAAGTGACTCATTATGAGCACTTTGAGGGAGTGCAATCCACACCTCTAACCTCAACTCCAATTACCCTTCCTCATGTTGAGGGGGAGCAATTGGATGTTGCAACCTTTCAACCAGTGGATGTATCCTCACAACAGGATGTATCTGTAAAAATGGGATTTAAGCCGCTAGCTGAGACAACCTCCCAACATGTTGATCTCATTGAAATACAGACTCAACCCAAGGTCATACTGTGTCTCTCCCAACATTGAGTCAGCATATGCCATTCACATTCTCCCAACAGAATGTGGATCCAATAAGGGATTCCCTGTTATTAAGTGCATCCCACACTCAGTCCACTTATCTTGCACCCCTTATCAATTCTATTCTTACACAAGCACAGCCTGCCAATGTTAGTGGTACAAACCAACCACTTGCACAGGGCTCCACACTCCTCCCCAATGAATTTGAGCTTATACACCAAGGCTCAAATGAGGGGACACAAACCTTACGAAAGTTCTTTGAACCTATCTCCACCTCTTCCACCTCTAAACCATCTACCTCTACCCAAAAACCAAACCTTGCCCTTATCCAAACCATAAACCAGAACCTTGATCACCTAACCCAAACCTTCCAAGCCTTCCAAACCTAAACCTCTACTCAACTGTCCAAACTTGCAAAAGTCAAATGAGTTCCCTGTGTTTGTAAACGTGACTAAGCAAGAGAGATGCCTACTTGTGGATTAACACTATCCACAAGTGGGTATTTTGTTCCCCTTTTCAACTTACAACTTAACGCACGAATACCCGTTTTAACTGACGGGGATATTTTTGGAAACCTCGTTCTAAACCATTTGATATTCTTTTATTCTTTTATATTTTTACTAATATTTTATCTTTACTCATTTAATAACTAATTTAGTTATTTTCTTTAATATCTACAATTATATATATATTTTATTCAATTTACTAATTTAATATACGTACCACGTGAGCATGCGTCTAGGCCCTTTCTGAGGATGTTACACTAGAACCCTCTCTCTCTTCCTCACGTTTCTTCTTTCTCCAGAATTTTCTTCTTTCTTTGACTTTATTTGAAGAAGTCAATAGATATATATATACATATTTACATGACTAGTCCTCATTCTTTCACTCTCTTTACATATATATACCATTTAAGTTTATAAAACACAAATACACTACTAATAACACATAAATACCAACAAAACACATAACTTTACTACTTTTCAAGTAAATTGGCATTTTATATATATTTTTATAATTTTACAAAAATACGGGTTTTACATTTCCTCCCTCCTTACAATGATTCCGTCCTCGGAATCAATTCTAACCAAACAAGTGAGGGTAACAGAGTTTCATATCATCTTCGGTTTCCCAAGTCAAGACATGACCTTGGCTATGCTTCCATTAAACCAAAACTAGAGAGATTAAACGTTTCCTTAGTTTCTTTGTCTTCTTATCCACAATTGCAATTGGTTCTTCCACCAATTGCTTCTTCGGATCAACCCGCAACTCGTTGATGGGAATAACTTGATTATCTTCCACCTTGGCCTTCTTGAAGTTGCAAACATGAAATGTGTTGTGGACACCTTCTAATTCCGGAGGTAGCTCTAACTCATATGCTTGCTCATTGACTCCTTTTAAAATCTTGAATGGCCCAATATACCTTGCGCTCAACTTTCCATGCTTTCCAAACCGAATCACCCCTTTCCAAGGTGAAACTTTAAGCATCACTTGATCACCAACTTTGAATGTCATAGGTTTCCTCTTCTTATCCGAGTACATCTTTTGACGATCACGCGCGGCTTTAAGCTTTTCAAGTGCAATTTTGACCTTATCAACTGTCAACTGGACAATTTCCGGACCTACATATTGCTTTTCACCCGGTTCTAGCTAACACGTAGGGGTTCGGCATCACCTACCATATAGCATTTCATAGGGAGGCATACAAATGCTGGAATGGTAGGAGTTGTTGTAAGCAAACTCAATCAAGGGTAGATGGTAATCCCATGATCCACCAAATTTTAGAACACAAGAACGCAACATATCTTCCAATGTTTGAATGGTCCTTTCAGTTTGACCATCCATCTGCGGGTGATAAGCTGTACTCAAATGGACACGAGTACCCAATTCCCGTTGAAGGCTTCTCCAAAAGTTGGATGCAAAGCGCGAATGTCTATCCGAGACGATAAATAGAGGTACTCCATGTCTAGATATAATCTCATCCACATACAACTTTGCCAATTTGTCTAAAGAAGCTGTCTCACGAGTGGCTAGAAAATGAGCACATTTGGTCAAACGATCAACTATGACCCAGATCATGTCGTGTCCCTTAGCAATCTTTGGCAATTTTGTGACAAAATCCATAGTAATGTGATCTCACTTCCATTCCGGGATCTCCAATGGTTGGAGGTTTCCGTATGGACGTTGGTGCTCGATCTTGACTTGTGCACAAATAGGACACTTCTCGACATAAGAAGCGATATCAACTTTCATTCCAGGCCACCAATACAAGGATTTTAGGACATGATACATTTTCGTGCAACCTAGATGCGTGGATATTTTGGAACGATAGGCATCATGTAGAATCACCTCACGGTTGTTGCCAAGCTTTGGCACCCAAACACGACCCACAAAGATCTTTAAGCCACGATTATCATGTTCTAGGTGATCTTTGAGTTTCATCATTTGCTCTTCTTTAAGATTTTCTTCTCTCAATGCCTCTTGTTGAGCCTTCTTCAAGTTTTCAACCAAATCAGAGATCACCTCCATTCAAAAAGATTGGTAACATAAGGCATCTGTTTGAGTTTTGTGGCTCAGAGCATCTGCCACAACATTAGCCTTACCAGGATGATACCGAATCTCACAATCATAAACTTTAATCAATTCGAGCCAACGGAGTTGCCGCATGTTCAACTCTTTCTGATCAAAGATATGCTGACGGCTTTTATGATCCGTGAAAATCACACAATGAATGCCATAGAGGTAATGGTGCTAGAGCTTCAAAGCAAAGATCACTGCAGCCATCTCTAAATCGTGAGTAGGATAATCTGCTTCATGAGGCTTCAATTGCTGAGAAGCATAGGCAATAACCTTGCCTTGTTGCATTAGTACACATCCCAAACCAGACTTGGATGCATCACTATAAACCATAAAATCCTGTGATCCTTCAGGTAGAGAAAGAACAAGAGCTTGGCACAACAATCTCTTGAGAGTCTGGAAAGCATTTTCCTGAGCCTCAGCCCAAGAATAAGGAACATTCTTACGGGTCAACTTGGTTAGCAGCCCTGCTATCTTGGAGAAATCACGATTAAGGAACATTCGTGAGTTCCGATTTATAAGATATCATCAATGAACATCCGGTTCATAAGATATTATTGAAAATAGATAATAATAATGAATTATTAAATGGTTTAGAACGAGGTTTCCAAAAATATACCCGTTAGTTAAAACGGGTACTCGTGCGTTAAGTTGTAAGTTGGAAAGGGGAACAAGATACCCACTTGTGGATAACAATAACCCACAAGCAGGTATCAAGTTTACACACTCACGTGTGCACCTCTTGAGCCAACACATACATTTTCTCAACTCTAACATTCATTTGGTGTTCTTGGTTTGCAATTGAAGGAGAGGGCTTCCACAATTAATCAAGCAATCTGTTGCTGTGAATTCAAGTACTGAAATCAAGTTTTGATCTGCTGTAATTAACTTCTAGTCATCTCCCAATTCAAGTGAGTTCCTATTCTTGATTTTCTAGTTTCACCAAGTTAGGTTCTAAATTGGGTTTGAATGATTTTGATCCCAATCTGTGTTTCTAAGATTGCCAATCTGTTTCTAAATGGTTTCTAAGCTGATAGGAATCAAAATATGTAATTAAAATGATGGTTTAGTTTGATTTTGAGAATTAAAGTACCAAATGGGTCAAAATGATGATTTTGTCCCAAATTCTGATTTTAGATCTTTTGATGTGTAAAAATGATACCTTGAAGTTGTTTTGGATGAGTTATTTCACATGTGAGCATTAGAAACCAATTGGTAAAGCTTTGGTGAAGTTTTGGTAATTTTAGAATGGAAAACAGCAGGTTCTACACGAACCTGCTGCTGTACATTGGAGGGCACGGGCGTGCCTCTCAAGAACAGACCGTACCTTAGGGCGTACCTAGGAGGCACGGCCGTACCTCCCAAGGGTACGGGGCGTGCCTAACCCTAGCGAGCCCGGGGGTACCCTGAAGTCACGGGGTGTACCTGAGACTCAGGTATGGGGCGTACCTGGGGCATGCTACGCCAGGCACGGGCGTGCTTTGGCAAGGTACGGGCGTGCCCTGCCCCTGGCAGAATCTGTTTTACAAGGTTTTAATAGTTGTAAACCTTGTTTAGGTATTCTGATTGATCCAGAAGCTACAGTATCATAGAGAGGAGTATTCTAACTCGACAGGTGAGTGCCTAATAACATAACGATTAATATATCTATAACATATATTAACAATGATTACAGAATTGTAAACCATGATTTGTACACGCACTTTTTCAAGTGTAGGATTGCATGATGATGCTAGAATATACCATGTCGACACAGTATAGTATGCAATTGATTAGGTGTATGCTATGATGAGTATTGAATATATATGCGCGCATTGACTGATGATTCGATTGAATCAATTGTTTGTTTGTGGTTGATCCGGATCCTTTGGACAAAGTTGTCCTACGAGAACAAAGCTGTTCTAATTAAGGACAAAGCTGTCCTCTTTGGGTATAGCTGCAGCTGTACAACAGAGGAATCTGCGGATTCCAAAACGCAACGGTGGACGCTGTATAGCTCCCCCACCGGGGCGGTTGATGTGTTTGGTACCCCAGTTTGGTGCATTGAGCCGGGTTAGCTCCCCTGCAAGATATGTTACCTCCTGACTACGCCAACTCATCGCGAGATGCTAGGATATAATTATCTGAGCATGATTGATGATATGTCATGTATTTATGTTAATCATATGCTATTTGAGTACTCACTAGCTATTATAGCTAACAGATGCTACACCCTACATGTGCAGGTGATCCTCAGTGAGCTTGGGACCCTGCGGGTAGTTTGTTTTCATAGGAGGAGCACTTTGTCTGTAATAACTCTGATATAATGTTTGTATGAATTTAGTAATGGTCGACCGGATAAGTAACAGTAACACCGAACTTGTATGTGGCATCTTTTGGTTTGTAATATATTTGCCACGTGTTTTCTATTTCCGCTGCGTGTTTTCAAATGAATAAGATAAATAAATGTTTTAAAAAGAAAAATCTGGTCCTCGAAATGGCGGTGTTACATCAACCTTTCTGTTTTCACCAACTAACTTCTTAGCTTGCTTTGAAGCCTTGAAGTTGTCAAACAGGAACTTGGCCTTTTGAGTGGCCGAAAGAAGAATAGAACAATCACGAATGTGAATTTTGTATTCAGGAGGAATAGTTTCAACAAACCACTTTACTTTAGCTTTCTCATCAGGGACCCAAGTAGTCACGAAGCTGAGACGCTCATTAAACTTGCGAACATGTTCATCCATGGTAGAATCACCCAATTTTATATTTAAAAAATCCCTTTCAAGGCGTTCCAAATCTCTTTCGGTGCAGAATTCCCGTTGAAACAGTACTAGGAATTCATCCCATCCCAGCCTGTTAGCTTCACCTTTAGGCATTGCTGCCTTGATAGTGTTCCACCAGACTAAAGCTCTCCCCTTCAGTTATCTCATAGAGTAAGGAACTTTGTGTTCTTCATCACAGTCACAAGAGGTAAATGTCTGTTCCATCTCACAAATCCAGCTGAAAGTTACAATTGGTTCATCAGTACCTTCATAGGTAGGTGGTTTGCAATTCAGAAAGGTCTTATAGGAAACAGTGGGTTTCCTTGAGATGGAGGCATCACTAGACTCTCCATGAGTCGAGGTCTTTGGGGAGTCTTGGTTCATTTTCAACTGGTTTTCTAACTCCTGGATGCGGGTCAGGAGTTGAGCTATCATGGAGGACTGATCATTTGGGTTACCCAAGTGGGGTTGAGAGTGCTGGGTATGATGAGAACCAGGATTTCCATCCAGTTGAGAGTGCTCTGGAGGTATTTTCAAACAGATAATCAACTTGCTGATATTTTCACCAAAGCATTAGACGAATCTCGTTTTAATGCTTCAGTGTCAAGATTAGGAATGTTGAATTTGACGATTTAACATATCATTACGATTTAACAGATCTTACACGGTATGTGTTAGTGGTGCAGGTCAAATTCAGTCGAAGGATAGACACATTAAATACAAGTGATGAATCACGGAGGGTTCATACTTGTAGGGGGAGAAATTAAATCAGGTTTTGTATATATTAAATGAAAAATCAAAAACATTTACAAAACAAAGAAAATTCAAAAATATTTTTTTCTTCATCTCAAATTGATGTACATTTGTGCATGATTCGAGGGGGAGTTTTATTTTTGTTATTGAATTAAATTTTCAAATTTTTGAAAATTTTCATCTTCATAATCAAATAATTATTGTTCAAGATGAAATGTGGTGTTAAGGGGGAGTGTAATGCTTTGAAAGAACAAATTTTTGTTGTCAAGTGTTAAAAATCTGCAAATGTTGTCGGATTGATTCAAAATCCGCTACTTTTGTCGGATTCCGAGTAGGTTGTCGGATTTTAATGAATTTGGTTTGGTTTCGGATTTCTATGGATATGATTTTTTGTTTTCGGATTTCAATGGGTAGGATTTTTCATTTTTCTATAAAATGAAAATCCGACTACAGTTTCGGTTTTCCAAACATTCAACAAAAAACCGAGTGTTCTTCCAAGAAATCAAAAATTTTCAAAGTAGTTGTTTGAGTGTTCAGATCTAAGATCTGTGTTCGTAATTCTTTCCTGATTCAAAAGGTATAATTCTTTTGAGATTTCATCAACGTTTACATGGTTTTTAATCGGATTCTTTAACTTCAAAACCCTCAAAACTTTTGTTATACAAATCCATGAAATTAAGTGATTGTGTTTACATAGATAGGTTCGGATTTGTTAATAGATTAGTGGAATGTGTTTCGATTTCAAGTTAATCGATCTTTGAATGAGTATTTGTTAGATTTGTGATTGTCGGTTTTCAAAATTTTAATCGGAATTTTCATAGTTCACGAATGGGATGTTTAGTTGTTAAATGTATTGTTTGAGTTGAAAGGAGCTCTTGATTTGGTGTTAATTGCATAAATATTTTGGGTGTTAAGTGTTAATTGAACGAAATGGGTGTTCTTGAAAGTGTTGGAAACTTGAAGATTGTTCATGTTGATGAACTGTCGGATTTACTGTAAATCCGATAGTTTAGTCCTCATCGGATTTCAAGTTTGTCGGATTTTGTATTAAATCCGATTGTTTGTTAAAATTGGGAAGTTGGTTGGATTTTAAAACTAACGGATTTCATGTCGATGTTCAAGTTTGTCGGATTTTCAAAATATCGGACTTTGACTTGTCTGATTTTGAAAATACCGGATTTTAAATGATTATCGGAATTTCAATCATCAAATTTTGAAATAAATGAGTGTCGGATTTTCAATCATGTCGGATTTTGGAAGTAAATGGATGTCGGATTTTCAATGATATCGGATTTTGGAAGAAAATGAGTGTCGGATTTTGCCAAACACATGTTTATCGGATTTCTAAGTGTCGGATTTCATCCAACACTTAGGAATTTTCAAAAATTTTTGAAAATTTTGAATTCATCACTAACTGTTTTATCTTACAGATGGCGCAAATTCCATCGAATACCCTTTACCCCCGAGCCAATTACCTTCCAAACCAACTAAATAATGCCTACTTTCTTACATGATGTTACCAAAATCGACTACCCAATCATCACTAAACTTATTACTTCCTATCCATTAAACCATGTCTTTACCTTCAACCCTGTCGAATCTACACCTCATGTCCCGGAGGTTTATGTGCAACAATTGTGGGGTTCTCTCACCCTAACTGAAAGTGAGCAAGGCGACCCAGTGCTTTCAGACCAAATCGATCAAGTTGAATTTGAAATGGGACTGGAAAGTATAAGACGAATTCTAAGACTACCTAAACAAAACACATATCCATCTAAACTTGATTATTTGTCAAAGTTTAAACGTTCTGGTTTGGTTCCCCGGTGGCAGACACTGTATGCAATTATTATGAGATGTTTGACAAGTGTAACGAAAGGGATTGATGGTGCCAATGCCTTTGCATTGAAAGTTCTAGTTGGAATGGCTAAACACTTGCATTTTGATTATGCAGAGTTGATCTTTATTGAAATAGCAAAGGTGGTCCGTGTGAAGGTGATGCCCGACAAAAGGAGAAATTTTCTACCGTTTCCACGGTTTCTTTCAATGATTATTTAAAGGGTGATGGCCAGGGATACTGATATCTCTAGGCGTGATGATGAGCCAGCCGTTCAAATTCAATGATGATAAAGCTATACAAAATCCATGCCTAATGTTCAAACTTTTGTAATGCCTGCTGAGCCGGTACAGTTATTGGATTTGGAAAGTGAGGTTGTCCAACAGTATGTGAGTAATAATAATATTGTTCTTCTGAATCGGCAAGAACCTGCTGATTCTACCCTAAGAATGCTAGGTCCCCAAAGTGATAGTGAATCTAGGAGTCAGACTTCTATGGGAGAAGCTGACAGAGAAGAGCTTAGTAAAAAAATTTCTGAGAGGGGTGGTGAAGAAGGTGAATGTGTTAGTGAGATTAGAGATGGAGTTGCTGTGGACACCTCTGATAGTGAGACTGACTCGTTCCAAAAGCATATTCAGAAAATGTTTCAAAATCAGGATGAACAAATTGAGGAGGAGTTGGGTCCTGATGGTCAAAGAATACATCCAAGTATACCTGCATATGATGACCAAATGATGGATTTTTTGTTTGAATTTGAAAACATCGATACTCAAATTTTGTATGATGATGTTAATGTGCTGAACGTAGAGGAAGATGCTGAGAGGAAAAAGCAAAGCGAAGGAGTGAGAGATGTGAGAAAAGAAAAAGTGAGTGCTGAGGTTCCTCCAGCCATTTCAAGCCGGGACACCACATCTACTGTTGGGTTTATACCTGACATTGAAAAAGACTCAAGCTTCCCACCAGAGCATGCACAAACCCCACCTAGCCACTCAGTATTCTCTCCAAAGAATATTGTTTCATTCCACGGAGTTTTACACATAATCTAACGGTTCCTCATTCTGAGGGTACTGTTATTGAAACTAGTAGCACTTCGCTCCATGCCACGCCTGTTCTTTCTGCGCACATCGATAACTATCAACAAATTGTTGATTTTCTTTCTAAACACAGGCAAACACTTGATGCACTAAGCGGTTTATTAAAAGATAGACCAGCCGGAACACTATAGGTGAAGCCGTAACAGGCCATATCCAAGGATTAGTAGGAAAACCCACCACAGTCAACGTCACTCCAGCTGTGAATGTGGGTGGTCCTTCAACTTTAGAATTCGTTTCTAGAGTTGTTGGAACCTCAACGGCCAATCTAAGTGATCCCGGAGTTACACATACTGAATCGGAGTCGGCTAAGGAATTTGTTTCCAAGGCTGATTTTGATGCTGCAATTGAACATCTCCATGTACGTATTGATGATATTCAACGACTACAACTTGACAGATTGACCAGAATTGAGAAAAATTTGGATGATTTGGTTGAGAAAAGAGAAACTGAGATGAAAGATAAGGTAACTGACGCTTTGTCTGTGGATGAATTGAAAAGCCTTTTGATGGTGAAGTTGATTGGGAAAGGTGATAGTACTTTTGAGGATTTGGATATTTTATCATTGTTAAGAACAGAAGTAGAGTCAAGAATGCAAAACAGCTGCCGGGTCATCCAAAAGGCCTAGGCATGACGACGATGACTCTGACACTGATCGTCCTGAGGGGGAGAAACGATTAAAGACATACTTTCATACCCCGGTTGCTCTGCGAATCGGTGCAGTTGCTGCCAGATTGGAGAAAACTTGATTCAAACAAAACTACAAGGGCAAGCAGACTGAGATGATTGAGTTTGAGAAAACAGATGTGCCTGAGGTTGAGGCTGAGGATGAGGAGCTAACGTTAGCCTTGTGGCTGAGCAAACAAGAGGTTGAAAAGCCCGAAGAGATTGAAATGGAAAAATATAACTTGGAAAGTGTGATGAAAGTGCATAAAGAAGTAATAGAACAATTTCCGCCATCTCCAGGAAAATTCAGAACAACTCCTGCTGACAGTAGAAAACAACAACAGATAGAAACTCAAATCAATGAATTATCAAAACAATCTGAATGGAAAATTCCTATGACCGCTCAAATAGATCCGGTTCACACCGGGTCTTTACCAAATGTGAAAAAGAGTTATGCGCTGACTAGGGAGGCCTTGAAAACGACAGTCAGAAACTGGAGGTACCAAGATATACCAGTGGCCTTCCTAGACGAAAAGTTTGTCAACATCTACACTGATGAGATCGAAGAGATGTTGGATATAAATCTAATGGGTGGTAAGAATGCAGATGAAGCTAGAGTAAAATTAATTCTAAGCATGCACACCGGGAAGAAAGAGGAGATTGAATCAGCACATCAGATCATCAAGCTAAACTATGTTGGAATTCAAAGAGTTCTGTTCAATGATCTGATCAGCTTTCTTGTCACAAGGTCAGATATGAAGAACTATACCATTGGGCATGTAGACCTGAAATTTGTAAACCTTGGTGACATTAACTTCCTACTTGAGCAACTTGAAGTAAAACTGGAAAAGAATGCTGAGGATTCAGCTGGGTATCAAAAGCTCAGATAGTTCATAAGACATAGATGTCAAATAGCAGAATACACTGATCTTCAGTTGGGAGCTGAATCTGACAAAGCTAAAATCAATCTGTTGAAGCCAAACACAAATCATTCTAAAATCGACCAACTGGAGATGTATCAGTTAATCTGGAGTTGTGATGATGAATTTGAAGGAGATGAGGGAATCGTTCTGTTTAACAGCAAAGGAGAAAAGTTTTTCTTAAAGTTTAATGAAGTCGATGCTTATTCAGATGGATCTCTGAAAATTTGGACTTTAAAAATCAAAGAGTATAGTTTGAGTTTGAAGGAAGAGATAGATCAAGCGCCCAGAGCTAGACTTACTGAAGTTATCAAATTGTTTGATGCCAAACACGATGAACGAAAAATGATCAGACACTAGCAAAGAAAGATCGGGCAGAGGAATATCAGCTAGACACAAACAAGTGGGAGATTGTTAGAACCATGTTTTATGTTTGTGGTATGGTTACATTTTATTGCTTTAATAGATAATTTTTTACTTAATATGTCACTATTAGGATATGTATAAATAGTGACATTAGCCTTTCATCTTGTAACTTTTGGCATTTATTCAAGTAATACAACACACACTTAAAGGTGTTCTTACCAAATGCTCTCATCTTGATTCTATCTTGTGCTCATATTTTGCTCTACATTTTGATTATCAGGAAATGAATGAATCCATCTCATCTGGGTCTCAAAATCCTAGTGAGACAGATGAATCTGCACTTACATATTCAGATGACCTTAAAAAGCCCCAAGTAGTTCTAGAAGCCAGAGTATATATACCTCATATGGTATTACAAAGGCGACTTGAAGCACTTGAGGACTTTTATTTTCAAACAATTATAATGAGTGATTTAGAAAAGAAAATTAATGAATCAGAAAAGGTCTTTTCATGTCACTTTCAAAAGGAAAACTTTGACACAAACTTCAACAATGACTTCAACTCCACAAATTACTATGAAGACTACCAAAAGAGACAAAGAAAACATGAAAGTGGAACATGTTACTCTACAACAGTGGACTTCAAAATCACACAGTCAAAATCAAGCCTCCACAAGCAGACAACCCAACGCCATTGCAAAATCAAATCTCAAACCATCTCACATGAATAAGCCACAATCTCATGTTACATATGTCACAAAAAGTTCACAACCAATAACAACTAATCATTTTTCTAATGTTTCAGATGTGAGGAAAGCTGACAAAACCATGAGAGGGTTTAACAAGAAACACATAGGGAGAAAGAATACACCTAAAGCTGCTAGGTCTTGTTTTGAATTTTCCAAGAAGTGTCACCACATTTCATATTGTGCAAACCAATGTACTTCTTTCACCAAACTCAAAATGAAAGCAATTACTTGTTTCTGTGTGAGTACTAGTTTTCTACATGGTCATTGCGAATTTCATTGTGAATATGATAAGCTTCGGAAAACGTTTGGAATTCGTCCATGTGAAAATTGGAAACCACAAAGTTCAAATCAATGCAATGCACCGTTCATCACTTCCAAAGGGATAGTCATTCATCAATGGGTTTCCAAACATGCTTTAAATCTAATGAATTAATGGAATTACGCAAATAGATTAATAACAATTCAAGAATTGAAAGCATACAGAAGAGGAGGTTACAAAGAATTCCTCAAAGAATGGAACTTCACTAAAGCAAGATCATGGAAACATAATTCATCTCATTCACAAAGAACCAATTTATTCTCCAAGACAAAATGAACGCCACCAATTTCAAAAGTCAAAACCATGACAAAATTGGAAAAGTCCAACATAAGACTGTACACACCAATAAACACCCAACAACCATCAATGCTGAAATCCAAAGTAATTTCACAACCAAAAGTGGTTCAAGTTTGGCAACAAAAGGAAGTGATTCAAGTGTGGGAACCATAGAGCACAAAACAATCCCTAGTTCTTGAAAGGGGGAAATTCCACTTCACATTGAATCTCAAATTGTTCCTGATCCGTTTTGGATTAAAACTACAAAGTTTAATCCAGAAGAACAAAAGAATCAATGGAAAACATTGAAAAATGTTCATTGTATATTCAAAGAGGTTGTGAATTCAAATGAAACTAACTCTCAAGGACCCATTTCTACATGGGGACCTAAACCCTCTTTCTTTTCTGTGTGCAGGAACCTAATCTCTGCTACCTGGATTCCGGGTGCACCAAGCATATGACCGGCAACAAGAGTCTTCTGCAAAACTTCATTCCCAAGTACTGCGGGAATGTTCGTTTTGGGAATGACAATGAAGCACCAATTCTGGGGTACGGAGATATAGTTAAAAAAAGCATAAAAATTAAAAAGGTTTCGTTTATGGAAAGTCTGGGCCACAATTTGTTTAGCACAGGCCAGTTCTGTGATAAAGACTTAGAGGTAACGTTCAAGAAAAACTTATGTTCACTCACAACAGAAACGGGAGATGTCCTTCTAGTTGGAACTAGGAAGTCAAATTTGTATTCAATTGACTTGAACAATTACAACGCCAAAACCTCAGTCTGTCTCTTAAGTAAGGTCTCATCGTACCTAACTTGGCAATGGCAAAGAAAACTCTCTCACCTCAACTTCCACAACATTAACAAGTTAGTAACTGGAGATCTAGTGAGAGGCTTGACAAAGTTGAAGTTCAACAAAGATCACCTATGTGCAGATTGTGAGAAAGGCAATATGAAAAGATCATCTCATAAAACCAAGCAAGTTTCAAGCACCAAAAAAACTATGGAACTTCTGCACATGGACTTATGTGGTCCGATAAGAGTCCAAACACGCAATGGGAAGAAGTATATCCTTGTCATTGCTAATGACTATTCAAGGTATACTTGGGTTAAGTTTCTAAGATCAAAGGATGAAGCCACTCCTGCTATCATCAACTTCATCAAACAACAGCAGAACAAGTTTGAACATAATGTTGGTGCCATTCGAACTGACAATGGAACTGGATTCAGGAACACGACCTTCTCTGCTTATCTTGATCTGGTAGGGATCACACATCAATTTTCTGTAGCATACACTCTATAACAAAACGGGGTGGTAGAACAACACAACCGAACTCTTATTGAGGCTGCTCGTACAATGCTGTCATATTCTGGTCTCCCGCCCTCCTACTTGGCTAAAGCTATCAGCACGGCATATTACACACATAATCTTTCCTTTATTCATAAACGTTTTAATAAAACTCTATATGAATTGGCAAATGGCATTTTACCTACTATCAAATATCTTCATATATTTGGTAATAGGTGCTTTGTACTTAATGAAAAAGATAACATAGGAAAATTTGATGGGAAAGTTGATTAAGCAATTTTTCTTGGTTATTCTCAAGAGTTTAAAGCCTACATAGTTTTAAATAAAAGGACAAATTGTGTTGTGGAAAACATAAATGTTACATTCGACGACATGTTGGATGTTAAACTTTTTCAAAATCAATAGGAAGTTGTTTCTGGACAAGTCAGTTCAGGACCAGTACTTCAAAGACAAGAAACAAATACAAATCCAAATTCTACAAAATATAATTTGGATATTCTATTTGATTTATTTTAATCTGAATCTGATATTTCTAATGCTGGTGACAGGAATGATGTAGTGTCTCCTACTACAACTGCAATAGAGGTTGACAATTCATCATCATATCCAACTATGGATTCTCCGTATACATCAGCTGTCAGTCCAGTTGTAGTAACTCATGAGCCGGTTTATGAGAATACACCTGTTGGTCCCACAGAGGGTAAACAAGCAACCGATATAGTGTAGAAGGGGGGGGGTTGAATACACTCTAAAACAATCAATCAAATTAATCAACTGTATATTCAATGATCCAACAAAATGATTACAATTATCACTTTCTAATCAAATCAACAAGATGATTTGGTGTTTACACTAATTATAAACTTAACTCTCTCTAAACACTCTTGTATCAAAAACTAATTGATGATCGAACTTCTTGTTAAAACTGATTAACAAGAACTCTCGAA
Source organism: Dittrichia graveolens (assembly GCA_038502395.1). Classification (NCBI taxonomy): domain Eukaryota; kingdom Viridiplantae; phylum Streptophyta; class Magnoliopsida; order Asterales; family Asteraceae; genus Dittrichia; species Dittrichia graveolens. The sequence continues at coordinate 58,399,208 of JARJIL010000003.1, forward strand.
AACTCTCTTGAACTTTGAACTCACAAAGTTATCACAACACACGCGTATCAAGTATGACGAACACACGTACGTTTTGCAACTTATGCAATCATATTCTATTCGGTATTCTGTGTTCTCTATATATTGAAACCCATAAGAAGTTTTATAATCATACTTGATATATCTACGAACAAAGCGCAGTTTAAAGATAGAACTTATCTTTTCTTTAAAATCGTAACAAACTCCTTAATTAGAACATATCTAATTAATTCCGTTTGAGATCTCTATCCAACTAATGAATAGTTTAAATTAGGTTCAGATATCCTAATTTAAATGACATAGATATGGAGAGTTTATAACAGAATTTAGAACTTACTTAAATTCTTGAACTGACTTTTAACGCTGAGCTGACTCACTCCGTCTTGATGTTATCAAGCTGGGTTCTCGACTTCTTGATTCTTCAAATCTTCAATTCTTAATTGTAGAAACCTATCTCAGCTTAGAAGTCACTGAGCTATCTAGTACTTACATAGAAAACTCTATATCTGTTTATACGCTGACTACTTAGCCTAAGCTAACTAGTCAGTCTATAACAGACTTTCATAATTCCTAACATTTAACCTATCATCTATACATAGATATGGTTTGTCTCATCAAATTTAACTATTCTAAACATGGGACTAACAATCTCCCCCTATTTGATAATAACAAAATATTGAATCAAAGTACGTATAGGTTAATAGAATTATGTTGAACCACTCTGGAACTGACCAAAGTTAGTTCTTGAAATAGGTATTAAACTGATCTATACCTATTCATCATTTCTTGAACTTACAAGATTTTAGGTTACATATCTACTCTAAGACTTGTATTCTAAGTATTTGAACATACAATTACTTAGACACTGAACTTATCAGAATTTATTTAAGTTCTGAACTTACAAAACTTTTAACACTGAACTTATCAGTTTATACTTGAACATATCAATAGTCAGCTTAGACTTACTAAGCTGTTTATTTGAACACATCAAACCGTTGAACATATCAAACTTAACTTTTCATTAATGAACATATCATTTACATTTTAGCTTGATCATTTTGATCAGCTTATACACACTTAGTGCTTACAAAATTATAGAACTAATCTATTTCATCAATAGGTTCTCCAGCTTCCAACCACATATCTGAGCATTTAAGCTCCGAGATTGCTGCTTCTTTGATAGCATCATTTAAAATTTCTTCACCTTCTGGCAGCTCTCTCATCTCAGCTTTTCTTGATCTGATTTCCTTGTTGAGATGGTATATGAAACTGAGTTCTGAATTGAGTTATCACATAGAATCCTCAAGTACAAAATCAATTCCAGATTTTCCAAGTGAAGATTTGCTATCTTCAAGAAACACTGGTTGCCTTCCACATCCAAATACATAAATCCTTCCAAAGGTTGAGTGATAAAAGTATTTTCTCTAAATTCAACTCCCTCTGGAACTTGTAGACTGGTGTTTCGTTTAGCACGCTGAGTTGCTGCTCTGACTCTTGCAGCTTTGTTTCTGTTTAGGAAGGTATCAATTTCCTCAGCTAAATTTTCTCCTAATTGATCAATTCTTATGAAGAGAGTATTGAGCACATCAACTATCTCTTGTCTGATTTGACTCTTTTTCATTCTTTTGATAGTTGTGGCTACCACCTTTAACTCTGAGAATCCCGACTTGTACAGCCATCTCATATCTAAACCAATTTAATTCTTGTTGTCTAGTACAAAGTTGATGATTACCAATTCTCCTTTTCTACTCAATGTGATGGATTCAATCTTGTGATTAAAATGTGTTCTTTTATAGCAATGCCTTAGATCAGCATCTGAGTAGGGAATTGGAGCAGCTCTTGGTCTAGAATAGTCAGCTTCAGCTTCAGCTCTGGTAGCCTCAGCTTTAGCCTTTTCTCTTCGCAGCTCACCTTGTCGTTGCTGCTCTTTCATTTGCTCCACTGTCATGCCCAGTTCTTTAGCCATTTCTTGTAATATTTGCTCAGCAAGCATGTCACTAGCTTTCTGTGCTGCATCAGTGTGACAACCGTCAATTAAAATTTAGGTTAGCTTCTAGAAAACTTTAATATAGGTTTTTAATAGCTACAAATAGTATTAATAACATAAATTATTTTGTAGAAACCTTATATTCCCTAAAAATCCCGACGGTGTGCTTAAAACCTTCAAAAATCGAAAAATCGGTAAAACCGACTAAATAAAAGACAAGATTTATAAATCTTATATAAAAATCAAAATAATATTAACAAAACACACCATTACATATATTTTTTATCCCAAATATAAAACTTATGTAAATGCCAACAAAACTAATCAATAACTTGTAAATATTGACTTTAATTGAACCACCAATGTACAAAATACATCCAACACACACACATACATACGTATACATATTAATAATAAAAAAAATAATAATAATAGCAATAAAAACACCAAAATTTAGCTAGCCGTATTTCCCACTCACAAAGACACTCAAACTCACTTACACACTTCACCTCTTGCAAGTACAAGACCTCCACTCACTTGTACAAACCCAATTCTCTCTCTAAACTCATTCTCTCCTCCTTCTCTCTACATTCCAGCCTCAAACCTGCAAGAAATCATCAAAAACTTTCAATTTGTGAAGTGTTCTTGAAGGATTGAAGCAAAGGATTTAAGATAAGCAAGATAGGTAACATCTTCTAAGGTTATCTCTTCATATCTTACACATTTCTTAAGTTTTGCTTCTATTTTTCTCAAGTTTTTGAACCAAGATGAACACATAAGTGTTTCATGGTGGAGTAGTTACTGAAATCATGAAAATGTACCAAACATAAATGCAAATTTCGATTCTATAGATTAAAACCCAAGCTTATGGTGTTAAACCACCATGCATGTGGGGATCTTGATGAATCCATGCTAGATTTCAACATGCATGTGGGTTTTATTGCAAATAAACTATTTTGATGCTGTAGTAATCTATAAAATTTGTAAAACATAGCTAAAACCAAAAATCTAAGCTTGAAACAACAAGAAATGGTGTTAGAACACACAAGAGATCAAGAACAAGCAACCTGGAATTCTGGCAGAAAGTTTGTGTTGACTTAAAATTACCATAACTTACTGAATATTTAACCAAACGATTTGATTCATTTTTTAAACGTTTTATCTCTGTGTTGAGCTTCATTTCCAAGTGGAAATCCAAGAGTTCATGAGGATTTGACCCTCCAACCACGTGTATCCAGTCAGATATGTCAGAAAGCTCACTGTTCAATAAAGTGACCCAATTGCATGGTTGTTAAACCACTCAAATATTATTCAAATAAATTGGTTTTTCTTCTGGAAACTTAATTTAATGAGTTATATTTTAAATAAAGTTAACCTCACTCAAAAATATTAATTTTTGACCCATTAACTTTGTAAAATAAGTTGCATGCACAAAACTGAGAAATCTGGATAATTTCGTGGATGAACTTTAATCAATCATAACTTGGTACACATAAACTTAAAAATGGTCAAATTTTATTTTAAAGTTACATTATCGAGTTAGAAATTTAACCCAATTTTAATCATCTAAAAATAAGGTCGTTTGGTTACTCAAACCCTTAACACAATATGAGAGTGTTAACTGGATTTTGACCAGTGATCTCTAAATTTAAATAAATCAAATAAAATACCTATAAATCTTTAAAAATTCTAATCTTTTTACAGCATTCTCTAAAGACATATTATATTAACATATAAAAACTTGGAACCTTAAATAATTCATTAGGATACTAAACATTGCACCAAAGCACAACCCATGAAGCTGACAGAAAAGGACTTGCACAGTAAATAAAGAAGAATAAAATATTTATGATTGGTACTTGAAAAATAATAATTAAAGTATAAAAATCATATAAATAAGATAGAAACACCTAAAAAGTAAATATAAAATATAAAACATAAAATATAAATGTATTCACATGAAATAAAGTTGGGTAAATATATATATATATATATATATAATTGTAACATATAACGATATCACTATAAAATCAATATAAACAATACAAGATTAATTATTAATTTTAATAACTAGAATTTGGGGACTAATAATAGGATATTATACCACTAGGAAGGAAGCGCCGCGGGAATTCAAGACCTTACGTATTATTTTAAGAACGAGTTAGACTTTGTCAGGTGAGTATTCACGGCCCCACTTTTTATTGTTTTGAATATTTTTGGGGGAAAAGCATGCTACTATTTAAATCATCGGTTGATCTGTTTATCAAACTGTTATCTTATCTTCGCACTTTGGTATATATGCTTATGTTTAATGATTATGAGTTTCTCTCTTTATGTAAGTCCCACTGTTCAACACTACCTATTAACTCATTGTATCGAGCCGTTAGTAATCTATGGATAGCGCTATTAGGTTGACACCCCACTTACTTGTGTAAGTGCATAATTACAGTGAAACAGACTCTGTTTATTACTCTATGGGCATTCAGTCAGTAGGCTTAGGTAGTGGGCTCTTTGCGTTAACATTCTGCATATACTTATACCACGTGCAAACTAAACAACCAATTTACATACTCATCGTTCAGTGATGAACGTTTTTGGCATTAAAATCTTATTTTATTGCATATCAAAACCAGTGATCTCACCAACTATTTCTATAGTTGACACTCTCTTTATCATGCTTTTCAGGAAATCATTAGTAAGTGGTCAGTACCTGTTTGGCATGCATGTGGCAGCATTATCTAGCAATTTACATTATGTTATTTTCCAAACTTTTAAACAATTATCGAAACTTGTTGTAAACAGTTGTACTACATTTAATTATCTATGGTTGGTGAAATCTTGTACCTTATGCTATGAAACCGTAAACTGTTACATCTCGTGATTCCGCTTTAGCGAGGTGTGACAATCAGCTTCATCACTTGAGTCAGATTCATATGCAACTGGTTGATACTGACCTTGTTGCTCAGGCTCAGGCTCAGCAATGATGACTTTTCTTCTCTTTGCTAGAGACACACCACTTGTTCTTTTCTTTCTTTTTACAGTCTCAAACACTTTGCTTTTCCCTTTATCCATTTGTGAAGCTGGAACAGACTCAGCTTCAACAATCTTTGACAATTCAGCTTGAGGGAAATTTGTAGGCACAATATGAAGTGTTTCTTTATGTGGAACTTGTTTTGGAACTGATTGAGCTTGTGAAACTGTGATAATTTGGACTGTTGGAGCTTGTGGCTGTTGTTGAGAAGACTAATCTACAGTGCTCACGAACTGATCATGAGCTTCTTCCTCGATTTGTACTTCCTCTGTATGCTCCCCCTCAACATCATTAGATTTCTTTGATTCTCCCTCCCCCTTTTTGTCATCATCAATAGGGGAGGGTCTTGAGTTAAGCACAAAGCTTTCCAAACTGGCCACAGAGTTTGATAGATCATTCAGCTTATGCATCAGTTTAGCTTTATCACTTTTTATTTTCTTGTGCAGGAGCTCAAACTGAGTTTGTTAATACTCCATAATGGCTTGGGCATCATTTGCCATCAGCTTGGGCTCCTCTAGTCTCCGCTTGTCCTCAAAGTCCTTCTAACCAGTGGAGGAATGAATTTCGACTGTAGGAGTGGCTGTTGAGTGTTCCTCAATAGGTGAGATTGTGGGCCCCATATCCAAAGGTTGGCGCTGACCTATGGAATAAAGGGGGCCAGATTGGGGACCCTGTAAACCTTCCTGGTGTATGAAAGGTTCATTGACAGGTCGTGCGAGAGTGTGTAAGAATGGAAGAGGAGTGACCAAGGTCGTGAGTTATGGTAGTGGGGTAGGTTGGGCTTAGTGGTGAGGAGGGGGGGTAGTTGACCCTGGGGAGAGGTCATATGTTCAATGTGACCTTCATGTGTCTGTGAAGGCACAGAAATAGGTTCTCGCATGGCTAGGATGGGTATGGGCTGAGTAGACACCATACCCGGCTTAGGCTGACTGGGTGAAGTAAGCCTTGAGGTTGGTACCTTAAGAGAAGGTGTCTCCCCCTCAGCTCCTGCCGGTGGAGGTGTCAGTGTGATATCAGCTCCAAGGTCCTTTTGAGGTGAAGGACCACCCTTGGCAGATTTGCGTGTATAGGTGTAGGATATATCCTTGGTAGCAGTGGGCTGACCAAGGTTAGTTGTAGAGTGGATAGTATATGGAGATATTTGTGGTGGGGGAGAGGGGTTAGACTGAGATGGGCTTGACTCAGTCTTATCTCCCAATTTAGGAGGCGGAGAAGTAAAAGAGAGAGAAGGAGATAAGGAATGAGAAGGTATACCTGCTGCACCTAGCAGTGGTGACTCGGAGCTAGAAAACAGACTCCTTTTCTCAGAGCTCGAAATGGTGGAGGAAATTCTTTGAGCACGAGGTCTGAACTGAGTCCTAGGTTGTTTAGCTTGAGAGGACTCAGCCTCAGAATCAACAGCTTCACCCTCTTCTTCCTCAGCTTCTTCCTTCGTCTGAGCTTCACTAGACTCAGGAGTCAGATGCTGTGCATACGCCCTCATCTGAGCACTCATGGTGGGGTGCTCAGGAAAAATATCATGAGCAAACATCCTTGAGCTGAGAACAGGAGTAGGAGTTGACTCATATCGGGTAGCATATCTTCTACCCAACTTGTCCTCTATCACCATTGATAAGAATCTTACAAATGGCATGATGGTATCCCTCATATTCTTGGGCACCAACGACTTGAGTGCCTCAAAGATTAACTCAGCATAGTCCAATCTTCTATCATAGAATATGTTATATAACATTTGCATTTTGAAGTCATTAACATTATCCAGGCCACCCACCTTGTATACAAGTGAACGGACCACCGTGGAAACCATGAATGTTAGTCCTATGTTGAGAAAAGTTAGATTTGATGAGACAAACCATAGATATGTATGGATGATAGGTTAAACATTAGGAATTATGTAAGTCTGCTATAGACTGACTAGTCAGCTTAGGCTAAGTAGTCAGCGTACAAACAGATATAGAGTTTTCTATGTAAGTACTAGATAACTCAGTGACTACTAAGCTGAGATAGGTTTCAAGAGTGAAGACTTGAAGAATTGAAGACTTTAAGATTCAAGAACCAAGGATTCAAGAACTCAATTTGACAATGTCAAGCTGAGTAAGTCAGCTCAGCGCCAGAAGTCAGTTTAAAGAATTTAAGTAAGTTTTAAATTCTGCTATAAACTCTCAATATCTACGACATTTAAATTAGAGTATCTGAACCTAATTTAAACTATCTATTAGTTGGATAGAAATCTCAAACGAAATTAGTTAGATATGTTCTAATTAAGGAGTTTGTTACGGTTTTAAAGAAAATATAAGTTCTATCTTTAAACTGTGATTTATTCGTAGCTACATCAAGTATAAGTATAAACCTTTTATGGGTTTACACGATGTATGCGTGATACACAGAACAAGAACAACATAAGTTGCGAAGCCTGTGTTCATACTTGATACGTGTGTGTTGCGATAACTTTGTGAGTTCAAAGTTAAAAGAGAGTTTTCCAGAATTCTTGTTAATTAGTTTTAACAAGAAGTTCGATCATCAATTAGTTTGTGATTCAAGAGTGTTTAGAAAGAAGTTGAGTTTATAATCAGTGTAATATCAAATCATCTTGTTGATTTGATTAGAAAGTAAAAATTGTAACCAGTTCATTTGATTAGTCAATATACATTTGATTAAATTTAATTGGTTGTTTAAAGTGTATTCATCCCCCCTTCTACACTGTATCGGTTGCTTGTTTACCCTCTTTGGGACCAACAACTGGTATCAGAGCAAGTTTCTTCATAAGTTGAAGATCAAGATCCGCTGACAAGAAGTTAAGATGTCAACTAACAAGCAATCAAGTCATATCCCAACAATGACGGCAAAAGGGTGTCCTATTTTTGATGGCACTGACTATCCTATGTGGAAGTAGAGGGCTATGCTATATCTGAAGTCCGTGGATCATAGGATGAGTATCGTGATTCAAGATGGCCTAATAATACCCAAGATCCATATTACTGCCCCTGACAAATCTATTCCCTCTGGAGAAACTCCCAAGCCTGAAGCATCTTGGACTGAAGAGGATCGTAAACTATTCAACCTTGATGACAAGGCACAGAACATTATAACAAATGCTTTGACAAACCCTCTTTTACATACTGTGGCTGGGTGCCAAACTGCAAAAGAGATGTGGGATACTCTCAGTGTTACGTATGAAGGCACTGACTTGGTCAAGCAACATGAGAAGACAAATCTGAGTCGTTCTTATGAGACTTTCTTTGCCAAAAGGAATGAAACTCTGGTTGATCTGTTTACCAGATTTCAATGCTTGATTAATGATCTGCTCTTGGTAGGTGTCAAGAAAGATGAAAGTGAGTTGGTACTCAAGTTCTTGGATGTGTTACCAGAACAATTCAATGAGATCACCATTGCACTTCATGCTGGAGGAACCTTAGGAAAATATGATCTCAGATCTATCTATGGTTTCCTTCTAAATCATCAACAAATCATGGAACAGAAGAAAGTGGCCCAGCAGCAACTAAAAGAATCTATAAATAATGCTGGATCTACATTAGTTGCAGAAAAGAAGAAGAAAGGATCTAAAAAGTCTCAAGCTGAGACTGAAGCTGAAACTGACTCTGAATCTGAATCTGAATATGAAGAAGTAAGTCCTAACTCAGATTCAGATGATGAAGAGATGGATGCTCTTACGGAACAAATGGCAATGTTAGCAAGGAATTTTAGAAAATTCAGAAGATGACGGGGTCAATCTGACAGAAGCAAAGGTGGTAAGTCTACTTTTGATTCTAAGAAAGCTAAGTGCTACAACTGTCAGAAGATAGGACACATAGCTGCTGAGTGCAGAGTTAAGAAGGGAGAATCAGCTTCAGTGGCTGACAAGAATGCCTACAGAGCTGATAAATATAAAAAGAAATATCAAAGACTCAAAGCCAAGCCAGATGAAAACACCAAAGGTCTTCTCGCTGAGACTTGGGATACTGAATCATCTACCTCAGATGATAATGAGCCAAATAGGTGTTTGATGGCCATTGAGGATGAAGAGGAACAAGTTGACTATGAGTTAGAAGATAGTTCCTTTGATGAGAATCTAGCAGAAGCGGCTAAGCTGAGTAAGAAAACAAACAACTGGGATCCTGCCTCAATGTATAAGGTAAATAACTTCACCTCTTACACTGATGAACAAAAATGTTTAATGTTCAATTATTTGTTGAATGATTTCAAAACCTCTCTCAATGTTCAATCTGATTTAAAAACTGAAATATCAAAATTAAAAGATGAACTTAAACACTCTGAAACTCTCAGAAATGCTGGTAAAAAGACTCAAAGTGATTATGAGTGTCAGCTTCATATTAACAAACTTCTAAGTGAAGAATTACAAGAATCAAAAGAACAAGCTGACAATCTAAGAAAGATCTGTGAATCTTGGTGTAAGTCATCAAGGGAAGCAGAAAAATGTATCAACCAGCAGATACCAAATTAAGTAAAAGAAGTACTTGGGGGAGATTATAGTGCTGCAGCTGATGAGATCATCAAAGAACAAGTCAGTCTTGAAGATAAAAATGTGAAATCGGATGAAATACTTCCAAAGACATTTTTAAGGAACAAAGATGGAAAACAAGTCAAAACCAATAAGTTTGTGAGACCAATCCAAGGCCCCCAGGTTATTCATTCAAACCATCAAGCTGAATGTTCCAGATCCAACAGAAACTGTAAGTCAGTTTTCAAAAGATTGGATTACAATCCTGTTAGAACACCTGTCTTTGACAGAATAACTCCAAATAAGTCAAAGAGAAATAACTCTCTGGTCAGTTCTGAAAGAAGTTATAAAAACAGGAAGTTGTCTGTAAGTCAGACTTCACCAAATAAGGGTAACCATAAAGCTGACAAAGGTAAGTCCAAGGTAAGAGAAAATCAAGTAGACAATCTGTCTAGAAGGATTGAAAGGTTATCCACATCCTATGACCCTAAAACTGAATCCAAATTTAATGTTGGAAAACTTCAGGAAATCACCCAAACACCTATATTTAGAAGAAAATGCTATAAGTGTGGTGACAGAGGTCATGAAGCCAAAGATTGTGTAAGTACCAATCTTAGGCCTGAAAAAGTAAAGGATGATCAGTCGAAAACAGACTCAAAATCTGTTCAAGCTAATCAGTTAGCTTCCAATGGATTAGCTAAGTGCTCATCCTCAGAACCCACAAAACAGTGGGTTCCTAAAAGGAACTAATATGTTTAGTTGATCATGTGTAGGGCTCCTATAAGTGGTACCTAGACAGTGGATGCTCAAGGGACATGACAGGAAGCAAGGAGATTCTAAGTGAATTCCAAAATAATGAAGGACCCAAGGTGACATTTGGGGATAATTCTCAAGGAAGGACTAAAGGTTATGGAAAGATAACTGCTGGAACAGTCACTTTAAAAAAGGTAGCATACGTTGAAGGCCTTAAACACAATCTGATAAGTATCAGTCAACTGTGTGATAAGGATTATGAAGACACCTTCAGAAAGCATGCAGGAACAATTTATGATAAGAAAGGAAAGCCAATACTAATGGCACAAAGAGAGAGAGATATCTATTTGTTAGATATCAGCTCTGCAGATCCTTCAACTGAAACCTGTTTGTATTCTGACTCAACCCCCAAGCTGAGTTGGTTGTGGCACAAAAGACTGTCACATCTAAATTTCAAATATATTAACAAATTGTCTAGCAAAGAATTAGTTTCGGGTCTACTAAAGATCACATTTGCTATAGACAACTTTGTTCAGCTTATGAGATGGGAAAACATCATAAGGGATCTTTCAAGTCCAAGCAGAATTTCTCAATTACAGAACCATTGCATATGTTGCATTTGGACTTATTTAGACCTATAAGCACCCCAAGCCTAAGTGGCAAAAAGTATACCCTAGTGATTGTTGATGAGTTTACAAGATTTACTTGGGTAATCTTCTTAAAAGCCAAAAGTGAAGTTGCGTATGAGTTAATTAGCTTCATAAGACAAGAAGAGTTGTAGAAGGGTAAGTCTCTTAAACAACTCAGGAGTGATCATGGAACTGAGTTTAGAAACTCAGTTCTGGAAGGCTTTTGTGAAGAAAAGGGAATCATCCAGAATTTCTCATCTGTAAGAACTCCACAACAAAATGGAGTTGCTGAAAGGAGGAATAGAACTTTAATTGAAGCTGCCAGAACTATGTTATGTGGAGCAAAGCTTAAGCTGAGCTTCTGGGCAGAAGCTGTAAGTACAGCCTGTTATACCCAGAATAGATCTATAATAGTTAAAAGACATGGTAAAACATCCTATGAGATGTATCATGGCAGAAAACCTAATATTGGATATTTCCATATTTTTGGTTCAACATGCTATGTGCTAAACCAAAGAGACCAGCTCCATAAGTTGGAACCCAAAGCTGATCAAGGCATATTTGTTGGATATTCTTCAATCTCCAAAGCTTACAGAGTCTATAATTTTAAAAGAAAGGTCATTGAAGAGTCAGTACATGTTACGTTTGATGAGACAAGTATTGATCGATCTGACAAAGCTCAAGCTGACCCAGTTAGTCTGAGTGAGCTTGAAAGAAGCAAAGAAGATCTCACATCAAATCCCATGTATGTTATGGATGATTCTGATGATGAGGATGGTGGTAAATCTAAAAAGGTAATATCAAGTAACGAAGCCACAAATATTGAAGATGATCACATCAATAATTCTGTTGAAACTGATCATCAGCCTGAGAATCTAGGTGAATCATCAGGTACAAGTCAGATTGAAAATCTAAGTGATCTCTCAATCCCTACTCAGACTGAAGAAGTAAGTCCTGTTCAGCCTGAGAGACACTGCTCAGATTCAGACCCAGAACCACAGTCTCCTAATACAACTTTCAAAGTATTAAAAGATCATCCACTTGATGACATTATTGGTAACATTGAAGACGGTGTGTTAACTAGATCTAAGGCAAATGCAAACTATGTTGCCTACTCTAGTTTTCTATCTCAAATGATAGAGGCTATGCAAGAGGAGCTGACAAAATTTCAAAGAAATAAGGTCTGGACCCTTGTCCCTGCCCCCAAAGGAAACACAATTATAGGTACTAAGTGGGTCTATAAAAACAAAATGGACAAGGATGGAGTAGTCATCAGAAATAAGGCAAGGCTAGTAGCTCAGGGGTATAGACAAGAAGAATGTATCGACTATGATGAGACCTTTGCCCCTGTTGCAAGGATTGAAGCCATAAGATTGTTTCTAGCCTATGCAGTATTCAAAAATTTTAAAGTATATCAAATGGATGTTAAAAGTTCTTTTCTAAATGGAGCATTACAGGAGGAAGTCTATGTGAAACAACCTCCTGGGTTTGTTGATCCTAAACATCCTGATTATGTCTATAAGTTAGACAAGGCTCTGTATGGACTCAAACAAGCTCAAAGAGCATGGTATGATACACTGTCCACCTATCTACTTTCAAATGATTTTATTAGAGGAAGCATTGATAAAACTTTATTTATAAGAAAAAGCAGAGGACATGTCATTCTAGTTCAAATCTATGTGGATGACATTATCTTTGGTTCAACAAACCAAGGTCTATGTGATTGGTTTTCAAAGATAATGTTTAATCAATACAGAATGAGCATGATGGGTGAGATGACTTATTTTTTGGGACTTCAAATTAACCAGAAAGAAGATGGTATATTCATTAATCAGAGCAAGTATGTTTTTGATCTAATTAATAAATATGGACTAGACTCAAGCCATCCTGCAAAGTCTCCAATGTTACACAATGTCAAGTTGCATAAGGACATTGATGGGAAATCTGTATGTCAGACTACTTATAGAGGAATGATCGGTTCATTACTCTACTTGACAGCAAGCAGACCTGATATAATGTTTGCTACATGTGTTTGTGCACGATATCAGGCTGATCCAAAGGAATCACACTTGCTAGCTGTTAAACGAATTCTCAAATACCTGAAGGGAACACCTAATTTAGGTTTGTGGTATCCCAAAGGATCAGGATTTGAGTTGATAGGGTACTCGGATTTAGACTTTGCAGGTTGTGGTCTAGACAGAAAGAGTACTACTGGAGGATGTCAGCTGTTGGGTGGTAAGTTAGTTAGCTGGACAAGTAAGAAACAAAACTCAGTGGCAATCTCCACAGCTGAAGCTGAGTATGTTGCAGTAGGGAGCTGTTGTGCTCAAATACTATGGATGCAACATTAGCTAAGGGATTTTGATTTGCAATATTCGAACACTCCCATATTCTGTGATAATCAAAGTGCTATTGCTATTACACATAATCCAGTTTTCCACTCAAGAACAAAGCACATTGAGATAAGACATCACTTCATCAGAGACATAGTTGAAAAGGGAAAGATAGAGTTAGTCTTCATTGAGACTGAAGATCAGATTGCAGATATCTTCACTAAACTAATTGAAGGCACAAGATTCACGACTCTACTTGGCAAGCTTGGCATGCTCTACCCTTAATTTGGTATGTTCCATTAATTCTCTATCTCTGTTTAATATATGCTAAGTGCTAACCTTGACTAAGTGTCATTCTGAGCTGAGTGCTAAATTTGAGCTGAGCAATCAGTCCTGAAGTGTGGTCAGTTCCACATACCTAGGTTAGTCCTAACAAATGGTCCGTCCGACCCTATGGTAAGTCCAAAATATTAACGGTATGTCCTATTTTAAAATAGACGTAAGTCGTTTATAATTTTTTAAAAGATTTGTTCTTAAAAGTAATTTCATTAATCTTGATAAAATTCGGATCAATGTAACAATGTATGTTAAGGTAACCTATATCAAAGGAGCCGTTATAACCGAATCAGTAATCGGTTTTCATTGTAACGGCTATACTTATTACCATCTGCTAACGGTAACTTTTCTCTCACATTGAAAAGGTATAAATAGAGATACTCTTCACCGTAATTAGTTTACGCTTCCAATTAATTCTTCCAACTCACTCTTTTCTCTCTACTTTTAAACCCTCATCTTGCTGTGTGCAGTGCCCATTGCTCAGTGCTAAACCTTACTACTGCTAAGTGCAATCCAATACGATAAGTTCGCTTTCAATGGAGGGTTACACTTTAAATTTAACTAATCAGATGATCCGTGGTGGAAATTTCAAGAATGATGCGCTTCCCGTCTACAAACAAAACAATGTCGTAGCCTGTATCGACATTCCCAAATCAAAGATCGGCAGGGGATACGAGGAGTGGGTCTCCTACATTCGACAGGGTCCCCTGGCACGCGCTTTTCTTGCTGGTCCTACTGTGCTCATCCCACAACTCCTCACCGAGCTGTGGTACACGTGCAGACTAGATGCAAATCAACAAGTAATAAGAGGTACAGTTCTAAGTGGACAAGTGGCGATCGACATAGATACTAATTACCTCCGACGAATTCTTCATCTCCCTGTCCACAATCAGTACGAGGCAACGGTTTCGAGGGAAACATCACGGAGCGTCTTACCCTTAATGGGTCATCCTCAAGTCATTGGAGTGATAAGGAAATCTGTTTTCCAAACAGCATGGGGATTCATGGTGTCCACAGTGATTCGTTCACTTGGATACAAAGTGGGTGGACTTGATAATGTAAATGACTTTGAGATACAACTTCTATACAACATATTTTATGATCGAAGATTGGACTACGCTGAGTTAATCTTTGAGGCACTCAAGTCCCTGGTGACCAAGAAAATAAGAGATACCATTGTGCCCTTTATAAGATTTTTATCGATGGTGATCGAGGACAGAATGGGTAGAAGATACACTGCCCAATATAAGTCAACCCCGACCCCTGTTCTCAGCTCAAGGATGTTTGCCCACGCTATTTTCCCTGAGCATCCTACAATGAATGCTCAGATGAGGGTATATGCATAACTTCCGACCCTAGAGTCAAGTGAAGTTGAGGAAGTTACTAATGATGAGGAGAAAACAGAAAGCATCAATGCTTCTGAAGCTGAGTCCTCCACATCCAACTCTGAGCAAGAGAGTATGTTCCCTAGCTCAGAGTCCCCGCTAATTGGTGCAGGTATAACTTCTCTTCCCTCCTCTCCTTCTTTCTCTCATATTTCTCCATCACCTAAACAAGGAGATGAGACTGAGTCAAGCCCAACTCGGTCTAAGCCCTCTCCTCCACCACAAACTTCCCCATCTATCTTACACTCTAAAGCCCACCTTGGTTAGCCCACTGCTACCAAGGTTATATCTCACACCTATACCAGAAAAACTGCCAAAGGTGGTCCTTCACCCCAAAAGGACCTTGGAGCTGATGTCACATTGACACCTCTACCGGCAGAAGCTGAGGGGGAGTCAGCCTAAGTCGGGTATGGTGTCTACTCAGCCCATACCTATCCTAGCCATGCGAGAACCCGCTACTGTGCCTTCACAGACCCATGAAGGTTACATTGAACAATTGATCTCTCCCCAGGATCAACTAACCCCCTCCTCACCACTTAGACTAGCCCAACCTATCACCCAATCACACAACATTGGTCCTTCTACTTCATTTCTCTTCTCACACCCTATTGCACGACCTGTCAATGAATCTTTCATACACCAGGAAGGTTTACAGGGTCCCCAGTCTGGCCCCCTTGATTCCTTAGGTCAGCACCAACCTATGGATATGGGGCCCACATTCTCACCTATTGAGGAACACTCAACAGCCACTCCTACAGTGGAACTACATTCCTCCACTGGACAGGAGGACTTTGAGTTTACAAAGAGACTGGTAGAGACCATAGTTGCTGAACACACTGATGTTAACTCCACCATGAGGTATCTACAAGCTCAATTTGAGCTTTTGCACAAGAAGAGGAAGAGTGATAAAGCCAAGTTGATGCGCAAGCTGACCGATCTATCAAACTCTGTAGCCAACTTGGAGAACTTTGTGCTCAAACTAAGACCCTCCCCTATTGATGATGACAAAAAGGGGGAGGAAGAATCAAAGAAAGATGATGATATAGTTGAGGGGGAGAATACTGAGGAAGTATAAATAGAAGAAGAAACTCAACCAGACATTCCACTTGATGTGATCCCTCAAGCTGAACCCCTTCAAGCTGGCTACCAAAGTTTGTTGAAGTTGAGTCTGTTCCAACTTCACAAATGGATAAAGGGAAAAGCAAGGTGTTTGAGACGGTAAAGAGAAAGAAAAGAACAAGTACTAAGTCTCAAGCCAAGAGAAGGAAAGTCATCATTTCAGAGCTTGAGCAACAAGGTCAGTCCTAAGTTGCTGAAGCTGACTCTGACTCTAGTGATGAAGTTGATGCAGCACAGAAGGCCAGTGATATATTAGCTGACAAATGTTACAAGAAATGGCCAAAGAACTGGGTATGTCATTAGAAGAATTGAAAGAACAGCAGAGGCAAGCTGAACTACAAAGAGAACAGGCCAAAGCTGATGCTGCACTAGCTGAAGCTGAGGCTGACTATTTTGGACCTAGAGCTGAGCCAATTACATACAATGACGATGATCTTAGATACTGCTACAAGAGTAAATATTTTGGTCATAAGATTAAAACTCTAACTTTGAGCAGAAAAGGTGAGTTGTTTCTACTCAACTTTGTATTAGAAAACAAAGCTGAAGTAGGATTGGATCTGAGGAGATTATACAAGTTGGGATTCTCCGAGTTAAAAATAGTGGCCTCAATTGTGCGAAAGATGAATAAAAGTCAGATCAAACAAGAGGTCATTGATGAGATGAAGAGAATATTTATTAAAATTGATCAGCTTGGAGAAGTTCCCACAGCTGAGTTCGATGTCTTCTTCAACAGAAACAAAGCTGCAAGAGAAAGAGCAGCAAGGCAAAGAAAAGACAGAACTCTCAGCCTACAAGTTCCCAAGGGTGTTGAATTCAAGGACATACATATATTGATCAACCCCTAGCAGGCTTCATGTACTTGGATGTCGAAGGAAATAAATGTTTCTTGGAGGAAGCCAGTATGCACTTGGCTAGCTTGGAGCAAATTCTGTATCTGAGGATTCCATGTGATGACTCAGTTCAGAACTCACCATTCAGATATCAGCTTAACAGGGCTATCAGGTCCAGAAGGGATGAGATGAAAGAATATCAAGATGGTGAAGAAACTCTTATCAGTGCTATCAAAGAAGCAGCCATCTGGGAGCTTAAGTGTTATAATATGTGGTTAGAATTTGGAAATCCTATTGATTAAATAGATTAGTTCTATAAATTTTTGTAAGCATTAAGTGTGCATAAGCTGATCAAAATGATCAAGCTAAAATGTAAATGATATGTTCATTAATGAAAATTCAAGTTTGATATGTTCAACGGTTTGATGTGTTCAAATAAACAGCTTAGTAAGTTTAAGCTGACTATTGATATGTTCAAGTATAAAATGATAAGTTCAGTGTTAAAAGTTTTGTAAGTTCAGAACTTAAATAAATTCTGATAAGTTCAGTGTCTAAGTAATTGTATGTTTAAATACTTAGAATACAAGTCTTAGAGTAGATTTGTATCCTAAAGTCTTCTAAGTTCAAGAAATGATGAAAAGGTATAGATCAGTTCAATACTTATTTCAAGAACTAACTTTGGTCAGTTCCAGAGTTGTTCAACATAATTCTTTAACCTATACTTACTTTGATTCAATATTTTGTCATCATCAAATAGGGGGAGATTGTTAGTCCTATGTTCAGAAAAGTTAGATTTGATGAGACAAACCATAGATATGTATAGATGATAGGTTAAACATTAGGAATTATGTAAGTCTGCTGTAGACAGACTAGTCAGCTTAGGCTGAGTAGTCAGCGTACAAACAGATATAGAGTTTTCTATGTAAGTACTAGATAACTCAGTGACTTCTAAGCTGAGATAGGTTTCAAGAGTGAAGACTTGAAGAATTGAAGACTTGAAGATTCAAGAACCAAGGATTCAAGAACTCAGCTTGACAATGTCAAGCTGAGTAAGTCAGCTCAGCGCCAGAAGTCTGTTTAAAGAATTTAAGTAAGTTTTAAATTCTGCTATAAACTCTCAATATCTACGACATTTAAATTAGAGTATCTGAACCTAATTTAAACTATCTATTAGTTGGATAGAAATCTCAAACGGAATTATTTAGATATGTTATAATTAAGGAGTTTGTTACGATTTTAAAGAAAAGATAAGTTCTATCTTTAAACTGCGATTTATTCGTAGATACATCAAGTATAAGTATAAACCTTTTATGGTTTTACACGATGTATGCGTGATACACAGAACAAGAACAACATAAGTTGCAAAGCCTGTGTTCATACTTGATACATCAAGTATAAGTATAAACCTTTTATGGGTTTACACGATGGAATAAAGGGGGCCAGATTAGGGACCCTGTAAACCTTCCTGGTGTATGAAAGGTTCATTGACAGGTCGTGCGAGAGTGTGTAAGAATGGAAGAGGAGTGACCAAGGTCGTGAGTTATGGTAGTGGGGTAGGTTGGGCTTAGTGGTGAGGAGGGGGGTAGTTGACCCTAGGGAGAGGTCATATGTTCAATGTGACCTTCATGTGTCTGTGAAGGCATAGAAATAGGTTCTCCCATGGCTAGGATGGGTATGGGCTGAGTAGACACCATACCCGGCTTAGGCTGACTGGGTGAAGTAAGCCTTGAGGTTGGTACCTTAAGAGAAGGTGTCTCCCCCTCAGCTCCTGCCGGTGGAGGTGTCAGTGTGATATCAGCTCCAAGGTCCTTTTGAGGTGAAGGACCACCCTTGGCAGATTTGCGTGTATAGGTGTAGGATATATCCTTGGTAGCAGTGGGCTGACCAAGGTTAGTTGTAGAGTGGATAGTATATGGAGATATTTGTGGTGGGGGAGAGGGGTTAGACTGAGATGGGCTTGACTCAGTCTTATCTCCCAATTTAGGAGGCAGAGAAGTAAAAGAGAGAGAAGGAGATAAGGGATGAGAAGGTATACCTGCTGCACCTAGCAGTGGTGACTCGGAGCTAGAAAACAGACTCCTTTTCTCAGAGCTCGAAATGGTGGAGGAAATTCTTTGAGCACGAGGTCTAAACTGAGTCCTAGGTTGTTCAGCTTGAGAGGACTCAGCCTCAGAATCAACAGCTTCACCCTCTTCTTCCTCAGCTTCTTCCTTTGTCTGAGCTTCACTAGACTCAGGAGTCAGATGCTGTGCATACGCCCTCATCTGAGCACTCATGGTGGGGTGCTCAGGAAAAATATCATGAGCAAACATCCTTGAGCTGAGAACAGGAGTAAGAGTTGACTCATATCGGGTAGCATATCTTCTACCTAACTTGTCCTCTATCACCATTGATAAGAATCTTACAAATGGCATGATGGTATCCCTCATATTCTTGGTCACCAACGACTTGAGTGGCTCAAAGATTAACTCAGCATAGTCCAATCTTCTATCATAGAATATGTTATATAACATTTGCATTTTGAAGTCATTAACATTATCCAAGCCACCCACCTTGTATACAAGTGAACGGACCACCGTGGACACCATGAATGTTAGTCCTATGTTGAGAAAAGTTAGATTTGATGAGACAAACCATAGATATGTATGGATGATAGGTTAAACATTAGGAATTATGTAAGTCTGCTATAGACTGACTAGTCAGCTTAGGCTAAGTAGTCAGCGTACAAACAGATATAGAGTTTTCTATGTAAGTACTAGATAACTCAGTGACTACTAAGCTGAGATAGGTTTCAAGAGTGAAGACTTGAAGAATTGAAGACTTTAAGATTCAAGAACCAAGGATTCAAGAACTCAACTTGACAATGTCAAGCTGAGTAAGTCAGCTCAGCGCCAGAAGTCAGTTTAAAGAATTTAAGTAAGTTTTAAATTCTGCTATAAACTCTCAATATCTACGACATTTAAATTAGAGTATCTGAACCTAATTTAAACTATCTATTAGTTGGATAGAAATCTCAAACGAAATTAGTTAGATATGTTCTAATTAAGGAGTTTGTTACGGTTTTAAAGAAAAGATAAGTTCTATCTTTAAACTGTGATTTATTCGTAGCTACATCAAGTATAAGTATAAACCTTTTATGGGTTTACACGATGTATGCGTGATACACAGAACAAGAACAACATAAGTTGCGAAGCCTGTGTTCATACTTGATACGCGTGTGTTGCGATAACTTTGTGAGTTCAAAGTTAAAAGAGAGTTTTCCAGAATTCTTGTTAATTAGTTTTAACAAGAAGTTCGATCATCAATTAGTTTGTGATTCAAGAGTGTTTAGAAAGAAGTTGAGTTTATAATCAGTGTAATATCAAATCATCTTGTTGATTTGATTAGAAAGTAAAAATTGTAACCAGTTCATTTGATTAGTCAATATACATTTGATTAAATTTAATTGGTTGTTTAAAGTGTATTCATCCCCCCTTCTACACTGTATCGGTTGCTTGTTTACCCTCTTTGGGACCAACAATGAATCCCCATGCAGTCTGGAAAACTGATATCCTTATAACTCCAACAACTTAAGGATGACCTATTAAGGGTAAAACGCTCCTTGATGTTTCCCTAGAAACCGTCGCCTCATACTGATTATGAACCGGGAGATGTAGAATTCGTCGGAGACAATTTGCATCGACGTCTATCGCCACTTGTCCACTTAGGACTGTACCCCGTATGACTTGTTGATTCGCATCTAGTTTGCACGTGTACCAATACACAGTGAGGAGTTGTGGGATGAGCACAGCAGGACAATGAAGAAAAGCATGTGCCAGGGGTCCTTTTCGAATGTATGAGACCCAGTCCTCATAGCCCCTGCCAATCTTGGACTTTGGTATGTCGATGCAAGCTACAACATTGTTTTGCTTGTAAATAGGGAGAGCATTGTTATTGAAAGAACCACCTCGGATCATTTGATCAAAAAAATTAAGAGTGTAACCCTCCATTGAATTCAAACTTATCATATCAGATTACACGTAGTAGTAGTAGTAGGGCTTAGCACTTAGCGATTGATTCTACACACAACGCTAGGTTAGGGTTTTAGAGAATAGAAAAGGAGGGATAAGATTTGGAAGAGTAAACGAAATATGATGAGGAGTCTCTCTTATTTATATCTTTTCAATGTGAGAGAAAAGTTACCATTGTCGGACGGTAATAAATATGACCGTTACAGTAACAACCGGCTACGCAGTTTGTTATAATGGCTATATTTAATGTAACTTACTTAGACTTACACTGTTACATTGATCCAAATTCTTTCAAGATGAAATAAATTATCACCAAAATTCTTTTTTGAATAATTAATTTGAAGATGACTTACGTTTATTTTAAACAGGACACACCTTACATATTTGATACTATAAGGTTGGACTGACTGTTTGTTAGGACTAACATAGACCTGTGGAACTGACCACACATTAGAACTGATTACTCAGCTCAGATTGAGCACTTAGCTCATATTGAGCACTCATCTCATATATTAAACAGAGATAAAGAATGGAACATACCAAATTAAGGGTTGAGCATACCAAGCTTGCCAAGTAGAGTTGTAAATCTTGTGCCTTCAATTGGTTTAGTGAAGTTATCTGCAAGTTGATCTTCAGTCTCAATGAAGACTAACTCTATCTTTCCCTTTTCTACAATGTCTCTGATGAAGTGATGTCTTATCTCAATGTGCTTGGTTCTTGAGTGAAACACTGGGTTGTGTGTGATGGAAATAGTACTTTGATTGTCACAGAATATGGGAGTCTTTGAATAATGCAAGTCAAAGTTCTTAAGTTGATGTTGCATCCACAGTATTTGAGCACAACAGCTCCCTGCAGCTACATACTCAGCTTCAGCCGTGGAAATTGCCACTGAGTTTTGTTTCTTGCTTGTCTAGGTAACTAATTTTCCACCCAATAATTGACATCCTCCAGTAGTACTCTTTCTATCTAGACCACAACTAGCAAAGTCTGAATCTGAATACCCTATGAGCTCAAATCCTGATCCTTTCGGATACCAAAAACCTAAATTTGGTGTTCCCTTCAGATATTTGAGTGTTCTTTTAACAGCTAGCTAGTGTGATTGCTTTGGATCAGCCTGATATCGTGCACAAACACATGTAGCAAAATTATATCAGGTCTGCTTGCTGTCAAATAGAGTAATGAACCTATCATTCCTCTATATGTAGTTTGACATACAGATTTTCCATCAATGTCCTTGTGTAACTTGACATTGTGTAACATTGGAGACTTTGCAGGATGGCTTGAGTCTAATCCATATTTCATAATCAGATCAAAAACATACTTGCTCTGATTAATAAATATACCATCTTCTTTTTGGTTGATTTGAAGTCCCAAAAGTAAGTCATCCCACCCATCATGCTCATTCTGTATTGATTAGATATTATCTTAGAAAACCAATCACATAGATCTTGGTTTGTTGAACCAAAGAAATGTCATCCACATAGATTTGAACCAGAATGACATGTCCTCTGCTCTTTCTTATAAATAGAGTTTTGTCAATACTTCCTCTAATAAAATCATTTGAAAGTAGATAGGTGGACAGTGTATCATACCATGCTCTTGGAGCTTGCTTGAGTCCATACAAAGCCTAGTCTAACTTATAGACATAATCTGGATGTTTAGGGTCAACAAAACCAGGGGGTTGTTTCACATAGACTTCTTCGTGTAGTGATCCATTTAGAAAGCACTTTTAACATCCATTAGATACACTTTAAATTTTTTGAAGGCTGCATAGGCTAGAAACAACCTTATAGCTTCAATCCTTGCAACAGGGGCAAAGTTCTCATCATAGTCAATACCTTCTTCTTGTCGATACCCCTGAGCTAATAGCCTTGCCTTATTTCTGATCACTACTCCATCCTTATCCATTTTGTTTCTATAGACCCACTTAGTGCCAATCGTTGTTTTTCCTTTGGGAGCAGGGACAAGGTTCCAGACCTTATTTCATTGAAATTTTGTCAGCTCCTCTTGCATAGCTTCAATCCAATCTTCATCCTTTAGAGCCTCTTCAGTCTTCTTTGGTTCCATTTGAGATAGAAAATTAGAGTAGGCAACATAGTTTGCCTTTGCATTAGATCTAGTTAACACACCATCTTCAATGTTACCAATAATATCATCAAGGGAATGATCTTTTAATACTTTGAAGGTTGTAGTGGGAGACTGTGGTTCTGGGTCTGAATCTGAGCAGTGTCTCTCAGGCTGAATAGGACTTAATTCTTCAGTCTGAGTAGGGATTGAGAGATCACTTAGATTTTCAATCTGACCTGTACCTAATGATTCACCTAGATTCTCAGGCTGCGTATCTTCAACATTGATAGTTTCTTTTGATGATGCACATTTGTCCGATTTACCAACATCCTCATCATCAGAATCATCGATAACATACATGGGATTTGATGTGAGATCTTCTTTGCTCCTTTCAAGCTCACTCAGACTAACTTGGTCAGCTTGAGCTTTGTTAGATTTGTCAATACTTGTCTCATCAAACGTAACATGTATTGACTATTCAATTACCTTTCTGTTAAGATTAAAGACTCTGTAAGCTTTGGAGATTGAAGAATATCCAACAAATAGACCTTGATCAGCTTTAGGTTCCAACTTATGGAGCTGATCTCATTGGTTTAGCACATAGCATGTTGAACCAAAGATATGGAAGTATGCAATATTTGGTTTTCTGCCATGATACATCTCATAAGATGTTTTACCATGTCTTTTAACTATCATTGATCTGTTCTGTGTGTAGCAATCTGTACTTATAGCTTCTGCCCAAAAGTTTAGCTTGAGCTTTGCTTCACATAGCATGGTTCTGGCAGCTTCGATTAGGGTTCTATTTCTCCTTTCAGCAACTCCATTTTGTTGTGGACGTCTTACAGATAAGAAATTCTGGATAATTCCCTTCTCTTAACAAAAGCCTTGAAGGGTTGAGTTCCTAAACACAGTTCCATGATCACTTCTGAGCTGCTTAATAGACTTACCCTTTTGCAACTCTTCTTGTCTTATGAAGCTGATTAACTCATATGCAGCTTCACTTTTGGCTTTTAAGAAGACCAGCCAAGTGAATCTTGTGAACTCATCAACAATCACTAGAGTATACTTTTTACCACTTAGGCTTAGGGTGCTTATAGGTCCAAATAAGTCCAAATGAAACATATGCAATGGTTCTGTAATTGAAAAATTCAGTTTGGACTTGAAGGATCCCTTATGATGTTTTCCCATTTTACAAGCTGAGCATAGTTTGTCTTTAGCAAATGTGATTTAGGCAGACCAGAGACTAACTCTTTGCTAGACAATATGTTAATATATTTGAAATTTAGGTGTGACAGTCTTTTGTTCCACAACCAACTCAGCTTGGGAGTTGAGTCAGAATACAAACAGGTTTCAGTTGAAGGATTTGCGGAGCTGAGATCTAACAAATAGATATCTCTCTCTCTTTTTGCCATTAGTATTGGCTTTCCCTTCTTATCATAAATTTTTCCTGCATGCTTTCTGAATGTGACTTCATAATCCTCATCACACAATTGACTGATACTTATCAGATTGTGTTTAAGGCCTCCGACATATGCTACCTTCTTGAAAGTGATTATTCCAGCAATTATCTTTCCATAACCTTTAGTCCTTCCTTGAGAATTATCCCCAAATGTCACCTTGGGTCCTTCATTGTTTTGGAATTCACATAGAATCCCTTTGCTTCCTGTCATGTGCCTTGAGCATCCACTGTCTAGGTATCACTTGTAGGAGCCCTGCACATGATCAACTATGGTGGGTTCTGAGGATGAGCACTTAGCTATTCCTTTAGAGGCTGACTGATCAGCTTGAACAGATTCTGAGTCTGTTTTAGACTGATCATTCTTTACTTTTTCAGGCCTATGATTGGTACTTACACAATCTTTGGCTTCATGACCTCTATCATCACACTTATAGAATTTTCTTTTAAAGATGGGTGTTTGGGTGACTTATTTGAATTTTCCAACATTAAATTTGGATTCAGTTTTAGGGTCATACGATGTGGATAACCTTTCAATTCTTTTAGACAGTTTGTCTACTCGATTTTCTCTGACTTTGGACTTACCTCTGTCAGCTTTATGGTTACCCTTATTTGGTGAAGTCTGACTTACAGACAACTTCCTGTTCTTAGACATCCTTTCATATTTGGCTTGAGATTTATGTCTTTTTGAGTTGATGTGAGTTATTCTGTCAAAGACAGTTGTTCTCACAGGATTGTAATCCAATCTTTTGAAAACTGACTTACTGTTTCTGTTGGATCTGGAACATTCAGCTTGACGGTTTGTATGAATAACCTGGGGGCTTTGGGTTGGTCTCACAAACTTATTCGTTTTGACCTATTTTCCGTCCTTGTTCCTTAAAAATGTCTTTGGAACTATATCATCCGATTTCACATTTTTGTCTTCAAGACTGACTTGTTCTTAGCAGCACTATAATCTCCCCCTAGCACTGCTTTTACTTGATTTGGTATCTGCTGGTTGATACATTTTTCTGCTTCCCTTGATGACTTACACCAAGATTCACATATCTTTCTTAGATTGTTAGCTTGTTCTTTTGATTCTTGTAATTCTTCACTTAGAAGTTTGTTTATGTGAAGCTGACACTCATAATCACTTTGAGTCTTTTTATAGGCATTTATGAGAGTTTCAGAGTGTTTAAGTTCATCTTTTAATTTTGAAATTTCAGTTTTCAAATTAGATTGAACTATGAGAGAGGTTTTGAAGTCATTCAACAAATAGTTGAACATTAAACATTTTTGTTCATCAGTGTAAGGGCTGAAGTTATTTACCTTATACATTGAGGCAGGATCCCAGTTGTTGGTTTGCTTACTCAGCTTAGCCGCTTCTAACTCATAGTCAACTTGTTCCTCTTCATCCTCAATGGCCATCAAACACCTATTTGGCTCATTATCATCTGAGGTAGACGATTTAGTATCCCAAGTCTCAGCAAGAAGACCTTTAGTGTTGTCACCTGGCTTGGCTTTGAGTCTCTGATATTTCTTTTTATATTTATCAGCTCTGTATGCATTCTTGTCAGCCACTGAAGCTGATTCTCCCTTCTTAACTCTGTACTCAGCAACTATGTGTCATATCTTCTAACAGTTGTAGCACTTAGCTTTCTTAAGATCAAAAGTAGACTTACCACTTTTGCTTTTGTCAGATTAACCCCTTCCTCTTCTAAACTTTCTAAAATTCCTTGCTAACATTGCCATTTGTTCAGTAAGAGCATCCATCTCTTCATCATCTGAATCTGAGTTAGGACTTACCTCCTCAGATTCAGATTCAAAGTCAGTCTCAGCTTGAGACTTTTTAGATCCCTTCTTCTTCTTTTCTGCAATTAATGCAGATCCAGCATTATTGAAAGATTCTTTTAGTTATTGCTGGGCCACTTTCTTCTGTTTCATGATCTGTTGATGATTTAGAAGAAAACCATTGATAGATCTGAGATCATATTTTCCTAAGGTTCCTCCAACATGAAGTGCAATAGTAATCTCATTGAATTGTTCTGGTAACACATCCAAAAACTTGAGTACCAACTCATTTTCATCTTTCTTGACACCTACCTAGAGCAGATCATTAATCAAGCATTAAAATCTGGCTTGGGAGTTTCTCCAGAGGGAAAAGTTTTGTCAGTGCGGTAATATGGATCATGGGTATGATTGGGCCATCTTGAATCACGATACTCATCCTGTGATCTACTGACTTCAGATACAGCATGGCTCTGAACTTCCACATAGGATAGTCATTGCCATCAAATATAGGACACCCTTTTGCCGCCATTTTTGGAATATGATTTGATTGCTTGTTGATAGACATCTTGACCTCTTGACAGCGGATCTTGATTTTCAGTTAATGAAGAAACTTGCTCTGATACCAGTTGTTTGTCCCACAGAGGGTAAACGAGCAACCGATATAGTTTAGAAGGGGGGGGGGTTGAATACACTCTAAAATAATCAATCAAATTAATCAAATGTATATTCAATGATCAAACAGAATGATTACAATTATCACTTTCTAATCAACTCAGTAGGATGATTTGATGTTTACACTGATTATAAACTCAACTCTCTCTAAACACTCTTGTATCACAAACTAATTGATGATCGAACTTCTTGTTAAAACTGATTAACAAGAACTCTTGAAAACTCTCTTGAACCATGAACTCACAAAGTTATCGCAACACACGCGTATCGAGTATGACGAACACACGTACGTTTTGCAACTTATGCAGTCATATTCTATTTGGTATTTTGTGTTCTCTATATATTGAAACCCATAAGAAGGTTTATAATCATACTTGTTATATCTACGAACAAATCGCAGTTTAAAGATAGAACTTATCTTTTCTTTAAAATCGTAACAAACTCCTTAATTAGAACATATCCAATTAATTCCGTTTGAGATCTCTATCCAACTAATGGATAGTTTAAATTAGGTTCAGATATCCTAACTTACATGTCGTAGATATGGAGAGTTTATAACAGAATTTAGAACTTACTTTAATTCTTGAACTGACTTCTGATGCTGAGCTGACTCACTCAGTCTTGATGTTATCAAGCTGAGTTCTCGACTTCTTGATTCTTCAAATATTATAATCTTCATTGAAGAAACCTATCTCAGCTTAGAAGTCACTAAGCTATCTAGTACATACATTGAAAACTCTATATCTGTTTATACGCCGACTACTCAGCCTAAGCTGACTAGTCAGTCTATAACAGACTTACATAATTCCTAACATTTAACCTATCATCTATACATAGATATGGTTTGTCTCATCAAATTTAACTTTACTAAACATGGGACTACCAACACCAATCTATGATTCAGAACCAATAGTTAATGAGGAAAATACTGCATTTGCAAGAAGATTATATGAATTCTTTCCTCCGATTCAAAACCCCCAAGAAATAAGATAGACACAATCCCATCTTAAATCTGAGATAATAGGAAACATTCAATATAGGGTAAGGGCTCATTCTGCAACGGCAAATTAGTTCCTTCACTCTAGTTTTCTAAGTACGATAGAACCTACCAAAGTCTCCAATGCATTACAAGATGTTGATTGGGTCGTTGCTATGCAAGAAGAACTCAATCAATTTGAACGACTTAAGGTGTGGAGACTGTTACATCTTTCAGAAGATAAATAAGTTATGGGTACCAAATGGATTTTTAAGAACAAACGGGATTCCGATGGAACATTGGTAAGAAATAAAGCCAGGTTGGTTGCAAAAGGATACAACCAACAGGAGGGGATAGACTATGATGAAACATTCGCTCTTGTAGCTAGGATAGATGCAATTAGACTATTCTTAGCCTATGCTGCTCATAGAGGCTTTAAGGTTTTCTAGATTGATGTTAAGGCAACCTTCCTTAATAGAGTTCTCAAAGAGGGAGTATATGTATGTCAACCTGAACGATTTGTCAATCCCAAACTCCCACATCATGTGTATATTCTAGATAAAGCTTTATATGGGCTAAAACAAGCCCCGAGAGCTTGGTATGATGTCCTGTCTGAATATCTACTGGGTGAGGGATACAATAAAGGAAAAACCGACACCACTCTGTCCACAAAAGCCAAAGGGAAAGATCTAATCGTACTACAAATATATGTGGATGACATCATTTTTTGGTTCTACAAACCCTAAGTATAGTTATGAGTTTGCACTAACAATGCAAAATCATTTTCAAATGAGTATGATAGGAGAGATGAAGCTCTTTCTCAGATTTCAACTGAAACAACTGAGCCATGGCATTTTTATAAATCAATTCAAGTACATTAAAGGCTTGTTGAAAAAGTATGACATGCTTAGTTGTTCATCACTGTCAACCCCTATATCTTCAAAAACAAAACTGTCTGCTGATCTTGAGGGAAAAGTAGCTGATTTAAAAACATATAGGGGTATGATAGGCTCATTACTGTATCTGAAAGCTAGCAGGCCAGATATCATGTTCTCTACATGTTTATGTGCTAGATTCCAGGCTAATCCAAAGGAATCACATCTGTTGGTAGTGAAACGAATTTTCAAATATCTCAATGGTACTCCTAATTTAGGTATACGGTATCCAAGGGATTCAAGTTTACAACTCTATGGCTATTCAGATGCAAACTCTGAGGGATGCATACTAGACAGAAAAAGTACTTCTGGTTGTGCACACTTTCTGGGAGATAGGTTGGTATGTTGGGCTTCAAAGAAACAAAATTGTGTATCCACTTCAACTGCTGAGGCTGAATATGTAGCTGCTGCAATGTGTTGCTCTCAGAGTTTGTGGGTAAGAACTTAGCTATCTGACTTTGGTCTACAATATGAGGTGATCCCATTGTTGTATGATTCACAATCGGCCATAGCTATTTCATGCAATCCAATTCACCACTCCAAGACCAAGCACATTGACATACGGTATCATTTTATAAAAGATAATGTGGAAAAAGATATGATTAAATTATAGTATGTTAAGACTGAAGATCAACTAGCTTATGTGTTTACTAACCCGTTAGACGATACTCATTTTAATGTGTTAGTATCCAAACTAGGCAGGTTGAATTATAAGGTCTGATATTATGTCCTTTGTTTTGAGTGGATACTTCACTATGTTTGTCATTTTGTAGAGATAAAGAGCATATCTGAGGGGGAGTGTCAATCATACGTACAAGTTACGCATGCTTGAAGGGGGAGTAACACTACAAAAAAATTTACAAAAATGATGAAAATACCATATATATAAATACACACCAAAAATCCAAAAATATTTCAGTTTATGTTGATAAAAGAAAGGAACAAAAAGATTTTCAAGTTAAATAATTTTTGTAATATCCTTCGAATTCGAAATGGGTAAAATGGATAAGGCTTTGAAGTTGAACCAAAAGAAAATCCTCGAATTTGTAGACAAGGCTTCGAAATCCAACTTAGAATTCAAATTTTAACTTCGAATTTGAATCTTGATAACAAGGAAGATTTCGAACACAATTTGAATGTTAATTTGGCCTTCATATTCGAAACACACAAACCCAAGAAGGCTTCTAGCGCCTTTCTTTATTTCACATTCGAACTCAATTGACTTCGAACATGGAAACCTCAGATGAAAGGAGGTTTCGAGCTCCTTTCTGACTTCACATTCGAAGTCAGTACAATTTGATCTCGAAACAATTGTCTTTCAATAGACTTCAAGTGCGCACAAACAGTTACCTTTCGAACTCGAAGTAATCACACTTCGAATTCGAAGTCTTCACACTTCGAATTGGAAGTCTTAACACTTCGAAGTATGAACAGTGTTCTTAATGCACTTTGAGCGTGTTTTCTCCTTCGAGATCCTTTGCACTTCCAGAGCGTTTCTTCTCTTTTCGAGCCGTTACACTTTTTTCCTATAAATAGGGCTTCGAACTTAACTTGTTTTTCACGATTTCAAGAGATTGTTAGTCCCAAGTGGTTCGAGTATGAATGGAGTAATGCAAGAATGTAGTGTGAGAGATGATTTACACCGTACAAAACACACACTTAAACATTGATTATGGAAAAACTCACATATTACAAGGGTTATATCCCTATTTATACTCTATGAGTATTTTCTCAAGAAAACTCCTATTTCTATACAATTTTATACTTTACATTCTCCCCCTTTGTATTGAAATAGGAGTGTAAACGCCAGTAACCTAAGGATTCTATCTGTCTTCCTTAGATTATATAAGCAGTTTTGGATGTAGCGTCCCACCAAATACATCAGTCTGAAACAATGCTTTATCTTGAGCTTTTGATAGCGGAAGCATAAACACTTTTGATGTGTTGGGAAGAATCTTCTTTTTGTCTCCCCCTATAATGTAGCTCAGATTGTTCCCATGTCTTCATAGGTCTGACAATCTTGACTCCCCCTAGACATGCTATAGGCTGACGTTTTTTTGTCTCTCTCCCCTTTGAGTAGACACGATAACTTTTCAATATCTTCTTTTACTCTCCCTCGACAACTGAATCAACATTGTAAAATTTTTTTACTTACTTTTTTTATTTATCTCCCTCATGATGATTATGATACATTATGAGCATCATGCATAAAGGACATCAATCTGAGATTCAGTTGTAACAAACATGGAAAAAGGGATGGGGAGGATCCTACATATTCATGTAAAAAAGATCTCCATTTGTTGTATGACATGAGTAGATACTCGAACCACTCTCGATCGTTAAGGAGTGTTAATGATTTGATCTGAATTCGTGAAGATTTATAACTTTGTGTTGGATGTAACCTGATATTGGAGATTAATGTTGTCAAGTAAGTCTCCCAATACCGTGTAATCAACCTTGACCAAATCATCGCAAGTCCCACAAAAATTTTGGAAGACATACGGGTGCAAAAGAACTTGGGTACACATAAGTGGGTAGATGACTTTGATATAATAATCAGTGAGTCGGATCCATCCTTATTCAAGGGCATTCGCATGTAATACAGAATTTTCTCAAAAACCTGATGTAATTTGATGTTGGTTAATCCTTCAAACCATTTCACCAATAATGTGATCTAGGTTGTCAGAAATGACTGATATAAGATAACCAAGATTCAAAAAAAAGGAATAGATGGCCAAAATTTGGTTTTGAGACCAACAATTGGTGACACTAAGAAAGAAGAACCAAAAATCAGTTAGGAAAGAGTAGGATGACAAGACATAAGGTACTAGACATTTAGCATATGGTAGCAATGACCCAAAGTAGACCAAATCTAGAAACATCATAATGATAACTGAAACTTTGAAAACTCCTGACTCAGCCAAAAAATCCAAACACTTGTCTTAGGAATCAAGGTGACCAGATAATTCAGTCACAACGACTACGGGGGTTCTAAAGGTATTTGTTTGGCATAAACGAGAAGCAACAGAAGCAAGATACAATACAAAACTCTAAGCTAGCCAAGCAAACACACATGCCATGGACCAACATCTTAACATGAAGTTGCAACTAGAATATAATAAACAAGGTAGAAGAAAGATTATACCATCATACAAGATCACCACAAGCTTTCTTCTTTGTCAAAGTGTGTAGAATTCAAGAAGAATTCCTCTAGTGAAGTCCACCCCAAGCATACTTGATTCCCCAATGCTAGTAGATTGGTGTAGACACCAAAACAACACAATACAAGAACAAGGAACACCTTTGTGCATCAAGTCTAGACCACAAAGTGTATGTTAACTTCTCTTGTGCATCAAAACTTGATCACCTTCAAGAAGAACAACTAAAAGAGAATATGAACCTCCAAGAACCTATTCAACTCTCTCAAGTCTGTTCATGTGCAGAGAAAAACGTAGCTCACATTAACCTCTAGTTAATCCCATTAAAATTTGACTTAAAAGATGTTAATTCTGCTGTTACAGAGATCGTACAGGGCCCGTATGGGTCAACACGGCCGTGTAGGCCCAAAGCCCACGGCCTCAATTGGGCCAAGATAGCTCGTGTCTAACAGGCCCAACACGGCCCGTGTTCACCTACACGACCGTGTAGGCCCAAAGCACACGGTCTCTACTTGGGCTAAAACGCCCCGTGCTAGTTGGGCTGGACACGGACCGTGTTCAAGAACACGGCCCGTGTACCATGCTGTCAAAACCAATTTTGGCCTTTTTCTCTCTCTTTTGCTCGATCGTGTTGCCGGAATCAATACTTGGTGTGTGACCCAATAGGCCTATACTTCATCAGCAGTGCTATTAACTCGTTCGTGTCAGCGGGCATATTCCTACAGACTCCCACTTGCACGTGGCACGACTACGAAAAATAACACAAACATAGAGCGGCCTCTAGCAAGACATCTATGCTCCCAAGTCAGTATAAGGTATTCCACTCTTGACAGGATCCCAATCATGAAATGATTGTCCTAAAGACAAATGAACATGTACATTCCTTTGTTCGCAATATCCTATGTGAACACAAGGCATGGTATAAAGTCAACCTTCAGATCGTCCACGATTATGTTTCTCGATTCTAGATTAGTGGTGACCAACAAACCAAGTTAACATTGATCCATCATCAATATAACTTGAGCACGGCCATGCATATGAACGTCAGCACACAATCATCGAGGGGCCCATGGATATCTTCTCTATACATAGAGGAACAAATTCCTTTCGACTACATAGTCCCGCCACATAGATAATACTCTACCCAATCATCTCCCTTATAACGACAAGTTATGGACCGAGTTAGAAAACGATCAAAGCAAAGCAGACCTATGCTTTGGAATCACATGTATCTCTAGTTTAAGGACGAAAAACCATCATCATCCCAAGTTACTTATGACCAGAACCACGAAGCGAACTCGGGTGCGGGTCCTCCAATGACTTGAAACCCCTTTCAAGTATAGACAAGAATCACGTTTAACAAAACCGATTTTTCACCTCAATCTTAATTTATACTTCCTTCCCATAAAGTATAACCGATTGTGGAGATTTTTGAATGGAAACCATTCTCGGAAGTCTTTAAACATGCTAAGACGGAACACAATAAGGATTCATAAAATACCCGCCCTCAGCGTATTATTAAATCTCCATTTAATAATCGATATAGTATGAATTGCAATACTGCTTAACGTCCCCAAAATATAAGTACAAATCAAACATGAATCAAAACATATTCAAGCCAAGTTACATGCATTAGAAATACTAATTGACCTAGTATGATAAACATCATTAGTCCATAACAACGGCTTAACTAGTGGATCTGTACCACAACATCCACAAGTACTTTCGTTATTCAATTATATATCTTTTGACAAGACAAATTCAAAAGTATGCATAAAAAAGATTTCAACTTTTCAAAAAGTTAAAGCAATCACACCCTCGTTGTCTCAAAAGCCCACAATAAGGTTAGCGATACTTTAAGAACCAACAAACAACACCACAAGTTAGGATCATCAACTTTGACCAAAGATCAACAGTTATCCTAGCAGAAACATGCATTAAAGTAACTACTTACTCCCAGCCTATTCTAGTCGTCAAACATCAAGAACACATTTCTATATTTCTTGAACTAAATACTATCCAATTTTGTATCTCTTAAATGCCCCTATGAAGCAGTAATTCCTGAATTAGGTTTGCAGATAACCTAATATCGGGACATTATCTTCCATAGATATTTAACACTAGGAATACAACAAAGCTCCCACTAGCCCTGACATACATAAAAGGTTTGATCTATGCTTCTAGAAAACTCGTTAATATGATTTTCTAATAGTAAGCAAAGATATTTCCTTTAAGATGCTAGCATAAGTCCGAATTGGACTTATCCACTTTTGTAGACATAACACGGATACTACGGACGTATATTAAGACCCTCGGAGAGTGTTATAAGCACTTCCTCATCATATTGTTTCATGAAGAAACACGGTCATTAATATCCATGAGTATCAAACATTCTTCAACATAGCCACTAGGACAAGTTTCTCCATAACCATCATGAAAAACTTTACCACTAGTCGGTATTTGAAGTTGTCTACAACCCCATCCATGTTAATCCCATCACTACCACCTTAGTTTACACCTAGATATGGGATCAAGTCAAGTCAAGTACTTGGACATTTCTAATGGATTGCATCTCTTTATCATTTACTTCTTTTATTTTTAATGAACTCTGGATCCACTACGTCTCCCGATAGGTGATGAACTCAACATGACTCATCATCAAGTCATTGCCACTTAGATATGAGAAACCCATATCTCTTTGGCTCTATATGACTCTAATCAGAATGAGAAGAAGTAATGACTCTTAGCCAGGCATACCAGCATAACCATGCTGATCATCTATCAAAGATATCAGATTATATGCTAGTATCATCATCAAGTCTTTCATTAAAGTTCAACGTTCTTCCACTGGAATGCCTTAATTTTAGTTTCTCTCTTCTTCCCCTTTTAAGAAACAAACATTGTTCTCAAAAGGTTAATTAACTAAAACTTAGAAGAACTCCTCAAACGTATTAGCACTTCTCGATTTCAAGTTTATCCATCTCCCACTAAATGTAGAATGGATAGCTTTGAACTATAAGATAGACAAGCAAAGAACCTTTCTAGTTGTATCTCAATAAATGCTAAATAGACTATCAATTGAATTTGGATTTGAGGACTTAGTCACAATAGTAAATGAATATCCCATCAAATCGGACACACATTCTTGACCCTTCATAAACCGGATCAATAAAACCTGGTTCCCTACTACATGATACCATGTACCAACGTGTCTTAGTAGGACATGAATTGTGAAACAATTCCACAATTCAGTATATGGTTATCTGATGAGGTATGTCCGGAGGTGGACCTCCTAGAAGCCTGGCCGAAGCTAGACCAAATGAGGAATGTCCGAAGCTTGCGCCTCTAACCATTGTCCGGACCTTCGCCCTCCAAGCATCGTCCGGACCTTCAACCCATAAACACCTCGGGACTAAGCGCACAACAGACATTGGTAAGGTGACCTACGGATGAGGAAACATAGACATTCACAATCGGAGGTGCAGCCCAAAGCTGCAACACAAAGGTTACTATAAGCATGTTTAAGGTTGACGCTCCAAAGAAGACAAACACTATAACCTAGGAGCAGCCTACAAGAAGAAGGTCAAAGCCTCATATCAGGTCACATCCTTGGCAGAAGCATGTCTGTCCCTGATGACAAGGGTTTGACTAAAGGCCAAGGTCACTTCTCAATCCTCTGGGTAAAAGGAAGGTTCATCCATGAGAACCAGCCCAATAAAAGAAGCACTAAGGAACCAGATGAAGGTAAGTCCACAAACACACATCGTCTCTACTCTCTTAACACTTCATAAACTTACACTTTCTCCATAACCAAATACTCATTCTTGCACTGGAGCTTGGTCACGAGGCCATCCCTCCTCGTGACGAGGCTAACCCTTGTTTGTTTTGCAGATATCATCGGTGGTGCACTGGTCCGAACGTGCTCCCTCCTCCGGACGACCCACCTCTATATGTGCTGAAGCCCTTGCCCTAGCCTTTTGCTTCAACATTTGGTGCCATCCGTGGGACTCGGTTGGTATGGAACCTTCCCCAGTTCCACCCCTGGATTTTCTCATTCTTGGTTCGTCCGGAAGCACTACCACCACCACCCATACCGTTACACCAATTGTCCAATTCACCGTTACAATGACACAAAACCTCGATGCTTCGGAAAAACCTTTGCAAATAACCCCTGAAGTAGTCCGACAAAACTACCATCTACTCAAAACACTTGTTGAAAGTCATGAAAAGGAAGAAAGACTGAAAGGGGTCCAAGGTAGGTTGTACTTTGGAGAAGAAACACCTTTAACAGGACCTATCGCTTCCACAATCATCCCTCATACCACCTCACTGACCAACACAAGGTCAAATCCCTCCACTCAACACATCCCCATTGAACCCCTCACAAACAGTTTAGAGGAGGATGAGCTTCTGTGTCCCTATCGTCCGTCCGAATCCACGAAATTTACCCAAAGGATAGCCCGTTTTAAATTAGTGGGAAGAATCAAAATGCCGTCCCACGTAAAGATGTATGAAGGTATAACCGACCTAGAGGATCACGTCAGGATATTCATGGGAGCAGCTGAAGTGGAACGCTGGTCCATGCCGGTGTGGTGCCATATGTTCGCGCAAACCCTCATTGGGCCAGCACGAGTGTGGTTTGACCACCTTCCAGAGGGAAGTATAGACAACTTTGAAAACCTTCGAAAAAGTTTCTTGTCCAACTTTATGCAACAAAAGAGGTACATAAGAGACCCATTGGCGATCCATAATATAAAGCAGAAGGAAGGGGAAACGTTGTGGGCCTTCATGGCGCGCTACTTGAAAGAAAGTTAGGAGATAGGAGGAGCTGATGAGAGAATGAGGATCTCCGGATTTGTTCATGGAATAAAGTCTAAGAAGTTAATAGAGAAGTATTGCAACAATGTACCCAAAACAGTAGACGAAATGATGGAGGTAGCGAGGGCGTTCATTAGAGGAAAAGAAGTTGCGGGGCAGCTAGATGAAGTATCAAGAAAAAGGCCTTTGGTTAAGTCGGCTCCATGGAGGTCAGGAGCACCAAAAAGAAGTTTCACTCCACCCGTCTTCCCAACACCCTACAACGACATAAAGATACCCGAACATCGGCGGGGGGTCCCATATCAAAATGGAGAGAATAACAGGCTTCACTTCACCCCCTAACAAAGACTCCCAAGAGATACTGGCCACATAAGAGGCCAGGCACAGCTTCGTACCACCTAGACCCATGCTAGCTCCCTCTGAGAAGAGAAATCAAGAAAGGTATTGTGAGTTCCATGCTGATAAAGGACATCACACCAACGACTGCTTTCAGCTGAAGAAGCAGATCGAAGAAGCGGTGAGGACAGGGCAGCTAGCACATTTGGTAAAAGAAATCAAACAACCACCCCCTAGGTATCAAGGTCGAGGCAACAAACAACAAACCACTGTCAAGGGAATGAAGAAAGAAATATTCATGATGCGAGCATCGGAGATAGAAAGGAAGAGAGTGGAAAAGGAATATGAAAGCTGGATCAATCAGAGGATCGATTTTCCTTCTATTGGGTACGCAGGGGCGATTGTTAGTCCAATAGTGGTTCGTGCCATTATAGACGGATACGAGATACACCGGGTGTACATCGATGGGGGGAGCTAATCCGAAATCATGTATGAGCATTGTTTCCTAAAAATGGGATCGAAAATTAAGGCGCGACTAATGGAGGCAACCGTTCCGCTCATCGGGTTCGCCGGAGAGGTTGTATGGCCATTGGGAGAATTAGTGTTACCCTTCACCATCGGAAGTTACCCTTTGAGTAGGACGGTGAGGCTCCGATTCTTAGTGGTACGATCGACATCTTTGTACAACGTCATCCTTGGGTGCACCGGAATGGATTCGCTACGAGTCGTTGCTTCCACCATCCACTCCCTCATTAAATTTCCGACGCCATCAGGAGTTGCCACCACACACTCAGAAAAAGAGATAGCAAAAGAGTGTTTGCAAACGGAGATGGAGGAACAACGAAACCAAGGAAAGGAGGAACTAAGCAAAGGAGAGAGAAAGGTTGTAGTCAACGATGATTATCCGGAGCAACCAGTAATAGTGGGAACCTCTTTAAGCCGGAACTGTCAAGAAGAGCTAGTAAGATTGTTGCGGGCGAATAAAGACGTTTTTGCATGGGAACCTTCTGATATGACAGGGATTCCTAGGGAATTGATTAAACACAAGTTAGGGATTGCCAAAAAGACAAAACCGGTGGTACAGAGGAAGCGGAGTCTAGCTCCGGACCGAAGCAGAGCAGCATGTGCAGAGGTTGACAAGTTAGAAGACGCTGGAATCCTTCGAGAAGTACATTACCAGTCGTGGGTGGAAAACCCCGTCATGGTAAAGAAAAAGGACGGCACATGGAGGATGTGCGTGGACTTCACAGATCTCAACAAAGCCTGTCCAAAGGACCCGTATCCGCTCCTAGAGATAGATCTCAAGATAGAGTCGTTGCATGGGTATCGTTTTAAATGTTTTTTAGACGCATACAAAGGGTACCATCAGATCCAGATGGCCAAAGAGGATGAAGATAAGACTGGTTTCTACACTGACCAGGGTGTATATTGCTATAAAAAAAATGCCCTTCGGCCTAAAAAATGCGGGGGCAACTTATCAATGACTCGTCGACAAGGTCTTCAAAAACCAGATTGGGAGAAACATAGAAGCCTACATAGATGACGTGGTGATAAAAAGTACAGCGGAGAAGGAAATGCTTAAAGACATTGCAGAAACATTCCAAAACCTGCGATGAGCCAATATGAAGTTAAATCCAAAAAATGTTCCTTCGGATTAGAGCAAGGGAAATTCCTAGGGCACGTGATTACGTCCGATGGAATTAAAGCAAACCCCGATAGAGTAAAAGCTATCATGGACCTCCCATCCCCGAAGACAATGAAACAAGCACAAAGTCTTAACGGGAAGATAGTTGCGTTACATAGATACATGTCACGGGCCACCGAGCATTCGCTGCCAATCCTCAAGACACTTAAAAATTGTGTCAACAAAAAAGATTTTCGATGGACGGAGGAAGCGGAAGGAGATTTTCAAAAGCTCAAGGAAGCCATCTCAAATCTCCCTTCACTCATAGCACCTCAAAAAGGTGAAATCCTCATCTTATACCTAGCTGCATCCCAAGTACTTTAGGAGCTGTACTCATGGCAGAAAGAGGCAAGAAGCAGATGCCGATCTACTTTATAAGCAAGATTTTACAAGGTCCGGAGGTCAACTACCCTACGCTGGAAAAAGTGGCTTTGTGCCTGGTATTTGCCACTAGGAGGTTGAAAAGATATTTCCAAGCTCATCAAGTGAAAGTCATTACCGACGCACCGATCAAGCATATACTTAGCAAGCCGGAGGTGTCTGGAAGGTTGGCCAAATGGGTGGTGGAGTTAGGAACGTTTGACATCATATACGAACCTAGAATCTCGATGAAGGGACAGATACTGGCGGATTTCTTAATTGAGTCCGATGAAACGAAGAATGTAAATGAGAAAGAAGATGACAAAGAAGGAACGTGGAAGTTGTATACTGATGGAGCCTCTAGCAGCGAAGGGGCAGGAGGAGGTTTAATACTCACGAGCCCCGCGGGGATCGAGCTTACATACATATTAAGATTCAACTTCGCAAGCTCTAACAATGAGTCAGAATACGAAGCTTTGCTGGCGGGGCTGCGCATAGCTTCAAGCATGAAGATCAAGCATCTGAAAATATACGTGGATTCAAAGTTGGTGGAATCACAGATCAATGGCTCATACGAAGCCAAGGAACAAAACATGAGGAAGTATTTGACCAAAGCCAAGGAAATCATGTCAGGCTTTCAAACATGCACAGTCAAGCAAATACCACGTAGTCAAAACAAAAAAGCCGACGCTTTGAGCAAGCTAGCATCAGTAACGTTTGCTCATTTGACTAAGGAGATTCTAGTGGAAATAGTGAACAAGAGATCTATCGATGAAGAAGAAGTCCACACCATCACCAACGAAGAGCAAGACACATGGATGACACCGATCATCAAATACTTGCATCACGGAGAGACGGGTACGGAAAAGGAGAAGATTAAAAGAATAGCAGGGCGATATAGGCTAATAGATGGCGTGTTGTATAAAAAATCATACCTTGGACCGGACCTCCGGTGCTTGGGACCAACATAAGCAAGGTACGTGATTAAAGAAATACATGAAGGATCCTGCGGATTGCATGCAGGGCCAAGGTCAATAGTAGCCAAGGCGAGGCAAATTGGATACTATTGGCCCAACATGCATCGGGATATGTTCGAAGAAGTTAGAAAGTGTGTGGCTTGTCAAGTTCACTCTCCACTATCCAAGTTACCTAAGCATAACCTTGTCCCCATAGGATCGGCATGGCCTTTCATGAAGTGGGGGATGGACATAGTGGGGGATGGCAATTGACTATTTCACAAAATGGAGTGAAGCAAAGCCGCTTGCCACAATCACGGGATCGCAAGTCATAAAGTTCGTATGGGATAATATTGTATGCAGGTTTGGATTGCCAAAAGAATTCATAACTGACAATGGAAAGCAGTTTTCCGGAGAACCATTTTGCTCTTGGTGCGAGGGAATGAATATCGAACAACGTTTTACTTAGGTAGCACACCCTCAGGCCAACGGGCAGGTGGAAAGAATGAACAGAAGTATTGTGGCAGGAGTTAAAGCGAGGTTGACAAGAGACAGGGGAAGTTGGGTCGATCACCTAGGACATGTCCTTTGGGCGCATAGGATGATGGTAAAAACGAGTAACGGTGAAACACCCTTTAGTTTAACTTATGGAACAGAGGCTGTTATCCCTCCCGAAGTTGGTCTACCATCATATAGAAGTAGTCAAGTCCATGAGATTGTGAACGATGATAACCTCGCAACAAATTTAGATGCTTTGGAAGAGCGGAGAGAGATGGCAGCCATATGAGAAGCTCGATACAAATAGCAAATCCAGAAGTACTATAACAACAGAGTCCAGACCACGCTTTTCAAACTAGGGGATCAAGTGTGGAGAAACAACGATGCTAGTAAGGGAGAAAAGCAGGGAAAGTTGGGTCCTCAATGGGAAGGCCCGTATAAGATTCACACAGCACATCGTAACGGCTCTTATGAGCTAGAGGACACGAAGGGAAGCATCCTACCAAGGCCCTGGAACGGAATGCACCTACGACGGTGCTACTGCTAATGAAGCAGTGACATTAGGCGATAGCCAACTTTTGTGATAGGAACAATCATGGTCGATAATATTATGTAGAAAGTACTAAAGCGATAGATATCGACTACCTCATGTATCTCCTTTTGAAGGTCCAAAGCACCTTATGAGTACGTGAATGAAACATAATTATGTTGCAAACATCACTTGCACATGCATACTTCAAAATGAATGTGTCATATGAGCAAAGCTCTAACAAACTAAAACATATGGTCAAGGCCCAAACGAGCCTTGTCCGGATAAATATAGACAATAGTCTTGGACATGCCTATACTGCAGATAGGCATGTCATTTCTAATTGGCGCCTCGACAACGGTCTTGGTTGCAAACAAACATCATACAGGCATGCCACATATGATAAGCACCTCGACAACGGTCTTGGTCGCACATACAATAGATAAACATGTTTACGCAAAATACAACAACCTTAGCCACAAGCATATAATGTACGAGAAAGGTTACCCGTGCAAAGGTATAAAAACTACCTATACTCACCAATACAGAGCATCACACAAATAAGCGTGATAAAGATGTAAAGACACGACATGCGAAAGTAATCTATGATTAGCATAAAGATTAGTCATAGAAGCAGTGTCATAATATCAATAAGGCATAAGGCCCATATAACACCTAACGGATAGTGCATACCCGATCATGCAAAGTTAAGTAGTCTAGAGCAATAATAGCACAAACGGAAAATGTAGTGTAGCAAAAGCATAGAAATTTTCAGCCAAGACAACGTCTACTTGACGAATATCAATGTCACTTATCACCACCAACTGAGCCCTCTGCTAGCAGCTCTGGCTCCGAAGCTTGAGTTTGTTCAAGAGCACAAGGCCTATCAACCTCCGGAGCTGCTCCTACGACCTCCGGCTCGTCAACAGTTGGGTCAGCGGGCACAGTCACCTCCGGAGCTTTCTCAGCAACCTCCGGTATCATCATTGGAGCTTCCTTCACAGCCTCAATAGCCTCAGAAACAATAACATCACCAGCACCAACACCTGCAACAACCATCTTCAAAGAATCATCTGGAGAAACTATGCTTGAACCTCCTATCCCCTCAGTCAAGGCTGCATTAGCCGGTTCAGCCACCTTCTCCTCCGGAATAATGAATTTGG
Organism: Dittrichia graveolens; assembly: GCA_038502395.1. Lineage (NCBI taxonomy): Eukaryota > Viridiplantae > Streptophyta > Magnoliopsida > Asterales > Asteraceae > Dittrichia > Dittrichia graveolens. Next base: position 58,441,476 of record JARJIL010000003.1, read on the forward strand.
TGAGAGCAGAGGAACCACCAGCAGTACCACCTAGCAAGCGCTTAATAACTTCAATAGAACTAAAGTGAGAAATACCTCGGAAGAATGAAGTAAAGGACTTTCGATCCCATGCTACAACAGCCGCACGCAGCTCATCCGAGGCGAAAGGATTAAAGCAAGGAGCATCAGACTGAGGAAGGTTATGTTGACCAGAGTTGTAGCCAACCTCCAACCCCAGCATATAACCAGCGGAGTAGCTCTTCGACTGCAACTCCCCAAGAGCTTTCAAATACCCATCGCTACGGCGGAGCTTCTCAAAAGCACACTCGAAACCTTCATCTACCAACCAGAGTTTTTCCTTCATAACAGCGTTGTTAGAAAGCTGCATTTCCTTTAGGCGACCTTCGGCTAATTCCCTCTCTATCTCCCTCTCACGAATCAATCGACGAGCCTGTGAATCCTTTTCTTGCAAGCTGTTTTCCAAAGAAGAGATCACCTTATCCTTGACAACAACTCTTTTTTCTTCTCCTTCGCAGCCTTCTTATGAATCTTCTTGGAACTCTTCAAACCAATGTTCTCCTCTTCCAAAGACGCAACACGGACCTTCAACGTTTCGATTTCCGCCAACAACTCTTGAATTTTCTGTTCCGCCACCTCAGCGTCATCATCAGCCCTTTCCCACCGATGGTTCAACTTCGTGCCATAGGCACACATCTTAGCCAAGTATTGAAAGAACCTGTTGGAAATGTACTCATCACTCTTCTCAGACGCTCTCTTCAGTTCAGCGGGAATGATCATGTTCTCAACCAGGGTCCGGCACACGTATGAAGTTTTGTACAAAGAATCGTTCCTCAAACCAGGGAGAATAGGAACAAAAGGACTGTTGTTTACCAATATAGCACCTTCGGAGGATCGAACAGCGCTTACCTCATTCACATCCTCCTCGCTGAAAACCATTACCTTTTTCCCCTTCCTAATCTCCTTCTTACGCCTCGTCGAAGGAGGAGTAGAAGAGGTAGGAATAACAGCAGATTGTTTGGGCAAAGGTTCAGGAGTTCCTCCTATATCAAAATCAATATGGGAAACAGGAGGAGCAAGATCAACTACTGGTGCATCAAGAGATAAAATACCTTTAACCTGACCATCATCATCAGTACCACCATCCTTGGATACGCCTCCCGACATTGAAAAACGGCTCTTAGACACATGTTTCTTTCTCTTCGAAGAACGAAGATCCCTACTCCCAGAAGCTTCAAAAGTAGAAGCATCCCTTTTCAATGAAGAACCACCCTCACCGGGAATGGCAAGGTTCTTGGCATTCCTCTCCACTACAGCAACCTCACCATCATTATCCTCCTCCACAATCACCACTTCTTCAATCACAGGTAACACAATGAAATCCAATAAACTCATCTCTACAGCAAAGAAAGAAAAACAATAGAACACTGATTAGTGTCAATCGAATACACATGCAATACCACAAGTTCAACATAACAAAAAGCATAAGTCAAAAAGAAAAGGGTTAAACAGTTTCATCTCGACCATACCCTTTCCTTCATGACGAAGAGAAGGTTTCTTCGCAGGAAGATCCCACAAGCAACTAAGACCGGCTAACACAAGCACTTCTTCCTCGAGAGGACGTACATACATCCTCTTCTCCATCAGCATAGAACATAGCCCCATATCAACTTCCCCATCTTCGGGGACGGGATCAGCAATGGATTGGTTTTTCTCCCTCCACACCATAGGTAAAGGAATTACAGACGATTTAACCAAAAAAAATTGACTCTTCCAAACTTTCAAACACGATGGAGAGCCCTCTATACACACGGGGGATGGAGATTTTCGTTTCTCAATGGTAAACCAATCCCCAGCTTTTCCCAATTTGTAAAACTTACGAAACAGGGGCACGGTGGGTTGCCCACCAAGAGCCCTACATTGTACTTCGAAACAGGTGATCTTGATCACACCAAGAGGAGATAGTTACGATAAATGAACTTGAAAATACCTCAAGACATCAACAAAGAACTTTGAAAACGGAAAACGAAGGTTACCAAAGTCAAACCATTTCATATACACTCCGATATACCCATCGGGGAAATCACGAATAGATTCATTGGATATAGGACTCTTGGGGTGATATTCTTCTCCAATATCATAAAGGACATAGAAATCATTGATCATTCGTTGATCGACGGAAGAAAGTGTTGACTCAAGATTGTCCTTAGGCAATACGGAAAACAATAAGAAAACAGAGTAGAAGAAAAAAATCAAACCTGTAAAACCCTAGTTCGCTCACCGGCGATGACAATGGAGTAGAAAGCGACTGACGACGGCGACAGCAAGAGGAAGAGCAAAAGCAACCGGTGCGAACGTGGGTTTTCTCTCCTTTTCTTTCCTATGAGTAATTTTAAAAAACGAAGTGAAGAGAGAAAGTGAAACAACCGCCGGTTGAGGGGGTGTTTAATGTGCCAACGAAAGTAACGAATGGATGGCCGACACGTGTCTTGGCCATCATTTCAGTTGTCATTCTAGCCGAAAAAGTGGCAGGCTATTCAACTCATCCATCGGCTCCTCTCCCTATGAAGGTAAGCTCCGGCTATTTTGAATTAAAAATCAACAAAAGAGGGGGGATAAAGAAAAGACTACATTTTTATGAATACAACAATAACTAGACCAAATTATATCCATGAATCTAGAACCATTTGCTTACAAGCACCAAATACTTATAGACTGGGGGACATGATGAGGTATGACCGGAGGTGGACCTCCTAGAAGCCTGGCCGAAGCTAGACCAAATGAGGAATGTCCGTAGCTTGCGCCTCTAACCATTGTCCGGACCTTCGCCCTCCAAGCGTCGTCCGGACCTTCAACCCATAATCACCTTGGGACTAAGGGCACAGCAGACATTGGTAAGGTGACCTACAGATGAGGAAAGATAGACATTCACAATCGGAGGTGCAGCCCAAAGCTGCAACATAAAGGTTACTATAAGCATGTTTAAGGTTCCCTCCAAAGAAGACAAACACTATTACCTAGGAGCAGCCTACAAGAAGAAGGTCAAAGCCTCATATCAGGTCACATCCTTGGCAGAAGCATGTCTGTCCCTGATGCCAAGGGTTTGACTAAAGGCCAAGGTCACTTCTCAAACCTCTAGGTAAAAGGAAGGTTCATCCATGAGAACCAGCCCTATAAAAGAAGCACTAAGGAACCAGATGAAGGAATGTCCAGAAACACACATCCTTTCTACTCTCTTAACACTTCATAAACTTACACTTTCTCCATAACCAAATACTCATTCTTGCACCGGAGCTTGGTCACGAGGCCATCCCTCCTCGTGACGAGGCTAACCCTTGTTTGTTTTGCAGATATCATCCGTGGTGCACTGGTCCGAACGTGCTCCCTCCTCCGGACAACCCAGTTCTATATGTGCTGAAGCCCTTGCCCTAGCCTTTTGCTTCAACAATACATATAGTAAGTAGCTTAGCATCTCCACTAGATCTAAGTACCTTAATCTATATGCCCTATTGATTATGAAATTTGTCTTGGCTAATTCTGAACACCAACAAGGTTTTAGACATATACCCAAACTAATAAACGTCTCGCAACTACTACCATCAAGGCAGTGACGAAGAAGTTTCGCTTTCGTTATTCTTTGTGGTGTGCTTGAACGGATTATCCACAAAATGTGATCAATATCGAACAAGCCTTCAATCCTCTCACTAACTCCGGTGAAGGATCACATAATCCCCTTAGCCTAATAAACAAGATCAACATCAAAACGTTTAGCGCAAGGCGAGACTATTCCGAGATCCTAACCGCATGGATCCAGGGTCCGGCACACGTATGAAATTTTGTAAAAAGAATCGTTCCTCAGACCAGGGAGAACAGGAACAAAAGGACTGTTGCTTACCACTATAGCAACTTCGGAGGATCGAACATCGCTTATCTCATTCACATCCTCCTCGCTGAAAACCATTACCTTTTCCCCTTCCTAATCTCCTCCTTACGCCTCGTCGAAGGAGGAGTAGAAGAGGTAGGAATAATAGCAGATTGTTTGGGCAAAGGTTCAGAAGTTCCTCCTATATCAAAATCAATAGGGGAAACAGGAGGAGCAAGATCAACTACTGGTGCATCAAGAGATAAAATACCTTCAACCTGACCATCATCATCAGTACCACCATCCTTGGATACGCCTCCCGACATTGACAAACGGCTCTTAGACACATGTTTCTTTCTCTTCGAAGAACGAAGATCCCTACTCCCAAAAGCTTCAACAGCAGAAGCATCCCTTTTCAATGAAGAACCACCCTCATCGGGAATGGCAAGGTTTTTCGCATTCCTCTCCACTACAGCAACGTCACCATCATTATCCTCCTCCACAATCTCCACTTCTTCAATCACAGGTACCACAATGAAATCCAATAAACTCATCTCTACAGCAAAGAAAGAAAAATAATAGAACACTGATTAGTGTCAATCGAATACACATGCAATACCACAAGTTCAACATAACAAAAAGCATAAGTCAAAAAGAAAAGGGTTAAACAGTTTCATCTCGACCATACCCTTTCCTTCATGACGAAGAGAAGGTTTCTTCGCAGGAAGATCCCACAAGCAACTAAGACCGGCTAACACAAGCACTTCTTCCTCGAGAGGACGTACATACATCCTCTTCTCCATCAGCATAGAACATAGCCCCATATCAACTTCCCCATCTTCGGGGACGGGATCAGCAATGGATTGGTTTTTCTCCCTCCACACCATAGGTAAAGGAATTACAGACGATTTAACCCAAAAAAATTGACTCTTCCAAACTTTCAAACACGATGGAGAGTCCTCTATACACACGGGTGATGGAGATTTTCATTTCTTAATGGTAAAGCAATCCCCAGCTTTTCCCAATTTGTAAAACTTATGAAAAAGGGGCACGGTGGGTTGCCCACCAAGAGCCCTACATTGTACTTCAAAATAGGTGATCTTGATCATACCAAGAGGAGATAGTTACGATAAATGAACTTGAAAATACCTCAAGACCTCAACAAAGAACTTTGAAAACGGAAAACGAAGGTTACCAAAGTCAAACCATTTCATATACACTCCGATATACCCATCGGGGAAATCACGAATAGATTCATTGGATATAGGACTCTTGGGGTGATATTCTTCTCCAATACCATAAAGGACACAGAAATCATTGACCATTCGTTGATCGACGGAAGAAAGGGTTGACTCAAGATTGTCCTTAGGCAATACGGAAAACAATAAGAAAACACAGTAGAAGAAAGAAATCAAACCTGTAAAACCCTAGTTCGCTCACCGGCGACGACAATGGAGTAGAAAGCGACTGACGACGGCGACAGCAAGAGGAAGAGCAAAAGCAAACTGTGCGAACGTGGGTTTTCTCTCCTTTTCTTTCCTATGAGTAATTTCAAAAAACGAAGTGAAGAGAGAAAGTGAAACAAGTGCCGGTTGAGGGGGTGTTTAATGTGCCAACGAAAGTAACGAATGGATGGCCGACACGTGTCTTGGCCATCATTTCAGTTGTCATTCTAGCCGAAAAAGTGGCAGGCTATTCAACTCATCCATCGGCTCCTCTCCCTTTGAAGGTAAGCTCTGGCTATTTTGAATTAAAAATCAACAAAAGAGGGGGGAAGAAAGAAAAGACTACATTTTTATGAATACAACAATAACTAGACCAAATTATATCCATGAATCTAGAACCATTTGCTTACAAGCACCAAATACCTTTAGACTGGGGGACATGATGAGGTATGTCCGGAGGTGGACCTCCTAGAAGACTGGCCGAAGCTAGACCAAATGAGGAATGGCCGAAGCTATTACTTGTAACAAAACCTTGTATATGCCATCACATGAAAATTTTTGAATAAAATATCTCACAACAGATTCTCATAATAAATTTCATATTTTAAGAATAAACTCATCATCACCACATGTTAAGTTGTGTGCCACGCAGGGCAAAACAACACATGAGTTATGACATCACTAAACCTTAAATAAACAATGCTAAAAGGTTTAAAATCAATTCTTAAAAATTCAAAATTTTTGTTCACCGTAATTAAAGCGAGCATACAAAGAGATGTTACTTGCCACGCAGGGCAATAAAATAAAGTAATAAATAAACCGGTGACAAAAGCGAGATCAAGTCTCCTTATCTTCTCTTAGAGGACAATCATCATGGTTTCCTCGCCCGAGATCCGGTTCTTCATGCTTTTCTCTCACCAAAGGACCTACACTTTCTAACAAAATAAATTTGTGACAAACGTGAGTCAATCAGCTCGGGTCAACTACCCAGCTCATATAAGAATAGCAATGAATCATGAACGTACCTGAAGATGGAAAGGTAACTCTCTCTTTTTTGAGAAGTTTTATATCCTCTCGGCATGTAGGGCAGGCGTGATGGCCCCAATTTCCAAATCTTCCACAGAAGTAGCAAACCACTTTTTCTTGAGTCTCTTCTTGTGGCACATTCTTTATGTCCTTCGACTCAATATCAAGGATAGGCATGGAAACTCCAACCTTTCCTTTTAGGGTCGGTTTATTCTTCCTTTTCTTTTGTTTCTTTAGACCCATGACAGGAGTGGTTGAGGTGGAACTATGATTGGCCATGTCAGACTCCGCAGACTTCAACATGCCATGCAATTCGCTTAATGATTTCTCCATTCCTTGCATATGATAGTTTGTGACAAACTGATCATATGATGCGGGTAGAGACTGGAGTACAATATCCACAGCGAGCTCTCTCCCAATAGGAAATCCTAACCTCTCTATTTGGTCCACGTTCGCCTTCATCTTAAGGACGTGAAGACCAACATTTCCGCCTTCCTTTAGCCTACAACCAACTAGGCTTTTAACACACTCATAGTGTTCCTGCCTAACTTGCTGTTGGAACATGTCCTTGAGCTTGTTTAACATATTGTACACACTCATGTGGTCGAGCTGCTTTCGCAACTCCGAGCTCATAGTTGAAAACATGAGGCAGGCAACATCGTGCGTGTCCTCAACACATTTTTCATACCAGTATCGGACGGCCCAAGTCGCGTTGGTAGCAGGTGGCTCCAGAAGGGGTTCCTCAAGGATGTGCAACTTTGACTAATGGCGAAGGACAATCCTCAATTACCTAAGCCATGCAATAAAGTTCATCCCCGTGAGTTTTTCCGTTTCTAGGAATACACGAAGTGAGATGTTTGACACAGTGTTGTTTTGGTTTGACATCTATAAATAACAATGATACGAGTTTTGGTTAGTTTAGATAAACCTTGTTAAAAATAACTACCCCATAGTATTAGATAAAAACAATCATTCATAACAAGGGCTAAGAACCTTATTTCACCTCGCACCGTGATGGGTTTGCCGCGGATCACGTGGCGAAGCTATTTAGGCCGGCAACCATTTTACCAATTGTAATCTCTATTACAACTCTTAGACACTTGCGGGATCCGTTGACATCCATTATGTCGGTTGGCATGTTTGACCCCTTCGTTACACCAATCTTAATATATAATTTTTGTTTATCTCGTGCTTAGCTCGACAACTAATCAAGAATTATATACTAAAATTGTAAACCGTCCGACAAGACACACGGGTGGCACTCCCGACCATCAATTTGCTCGTGCTTAGCTCGACAACCAACCATGCGAGTTACCCCACTCACCTTCCACAAAACTACGCAAGGAATGACTCATGCTTAGCTCGACAATCATCCTTGTTTCGTTAGATTCGGGTGGTGTCGTCTTACGGATGGTGCGTGATTACATTTTAAAAACGGGATTCTGTTTCCGGTTTATAAAAACCCTTTTGTGAATTAACAAAGTAAGTGTTAAAACAATTTTAAGAACCTTTTAAATATAATACCAAGTTTATATTTTCTTTGTCAATTCTATTCGCGCGAGATTGTTAACCATTTTAACAAACGTTGTATTTTATTTAGTTTTATAGGAAAAATTGTCTAGCATGCGAATCCTAATCCATGCATAGAAAAATAAAACACAACCACGCAAACATATATATATATATAATTCGGTAACATACCCAAAAATCCTATGCGTTTTCCCCGTGAGCCACAACGGGGAAAACAAGGCCAAAACCTAAGGACAAGGTAAAGTCTCGTTGGGTGAGCTCCAGTTGAATCCAACACCTCCAATAGCGTGTTGATTCCTTCTCGCCAAGACGTCATCATCATGACTCCCATTGATTTCTCCGGTTCTAGTTCTATACTATTTACAAATACATAGAATATATGTATAAACCACATGCAGGTCTCATTCCTACACTATTTATACAAATACACGGAATAAAAGAAACGGCGTGCAAGCCGCACCAACAAATAAATAAATAAATAAATATTTACATCAATACGGCACGCAGGCCACCAAAAAACCAAATCAATCAACCACCACAACACATAGGTCTTAGGGCATATCACGTTACCGAATTAATCAAACGCATCAAATAAAACATGGTGTGCCACACAAAACCATGATACAACAAATATATACTAATATCTATATTTTAGTTAAGATTGCCAACAACATCAAAGGCATCATAATGACAATCCTTGTACATATGCATTAGTGTACCAAACCATTTTTGTGACACATATTCATATATACATTTATAAGTATATATTTGTGTACACTTTATGCCAAGTTACAGCAAATATATAAATATAAAAACTAAAATATTAGCAAAGCTACAAATATAAAAACCAATTTTAAGAAAACAATTTCTTATATGAAAGTATTTATATGATTTTTCTCAACTCGATGTAAAAACTAAGATATTAGGTAGGCTACAAATATACCAATTTTAGCCTAAAAAGAATCTACATGAAAAACCATTTCTAGAGAACAACTTTCTAATATCAAAATATTATATGAATAATATGTTGGCTACAAATATATCAATTTTAGCCTAGCAACCATCTATACGAAAAATATTTCAAGAAAACAATTTTCTTGTATAAAATATTTATATGCTTTTTCTAGACTCGTTAGTGCAAAGCCATGTTAGATATGGCTCTGATACCACTGAAGGTATTTGTTTGGCATAAACAAGTAGCAACGGAAGTAAGATACAATACAAAACTCTAAGCTAGCCAAACAAACACACATGTCATGGACCAACATCTTAACATGAAGTTGCAACTAGAATATAATAAAGAAGGTAGAAGAAAGATTATACCATCATACAAGATCATCACAAGCCTTCTTCTTTGTCAAAGTGTGTAGAATTCAAGAAGAATTCCTCTAGTGAAGTCCACCCTAAGCACACTTGATTCCCCAATGCTAGTAGATTGGTGTAGACACCAAAACAACACATACAAGAACAAGGAACACCTTTGTGCATCAAGTCTAGACCACAAAGCGTATGTTAACTTCTCTTGTGCATCAAAACCTGATCACCTTCAAGAAGAACAACTAAAAGAGAATATGAACCTCCAAGAACCTATTCAACTCTCTCAAGTCTGTTCATGTGCAGAGAAAAACGTAGCTCACATTAACCTCTAGTTAATCCCATTAAAATTTGACATAAAAGATGTTAATTCTGATGTTACAGCGATCGTACACGACTCGTGTGGGTCAACACGGCCGTGTAGGCCAAAAGCCCACGGCCTCAATTAGGCCAAGATAGCCCGTGTCTAACAGGCCCAACACGGCCCGTGTTCACCTACACGGCCGTGTAGGCCCAAAGCACACGGTCTCTACTTGGGCTAAAAGGCCCCGTGCTAGTTGGGCTGGACACGGCCCGTGTTCAAGAACACGGCCCGTGTACCTTGCTGCCAAAACCCATTTTGGCCTTTTTCTCTCTTTTGCTCAATCGTGTTGCCGGAATAAATACTTGGTGTGTGACCCAATAGGCCTATACTTCATCAGTAGTGCTATTAACTCGTTCGTGTCAGCGGGCATATTCCAACAGGTTCGGGGGCATCACCCCTAATAGCGGGTCCAAGGGGTGGCAACCCTTGGCTGGGGTCGAGCTTTCAAATCTTTCCAAATCTATGGAGAAAATGATAAGAAAATTGAAAATCTTTCCAAATCCGCCAAATCCAAAATCCGACACTTTCAAATCCGGAAGAAGCAAAATCCGATACTTTCAAATCCAGAAAAAGCAAAATCCGATACTTTCAAATCCGGAAGAAGCTAAATCTGATACTTTCAAATCGGAAAGAAGCAAAATCCGATACATTCAAATCCGGATGAAGCAAAATCCGATACTTTCAAATCCGGAAGAAGCCAAATCCGATACACTCAATCAGATTTATGAAATCCGCATAAACCAAATATGGTAAACACAATCGGATTTAGGAAATCCAATAACTTCATCTTTCAAATCCGATACATTCATTTTCAAAATCCGATACTTTCATCTTCATCCCATTTAGATTCAAAAATTCTTCAAATTTGCACGAATCTATATATTTCTTGCCCAGATCACTTCACCTATCAACTTCAATCAATCCTATATCAATTTTTCTGATAAACAACAACGAATTGATATCGAATTAGAAGATTTTCCCCAAATCTCGTTTTTCACAAAACATACTAAAATCTTTGATTTACTTGCTGTTTTGTTGTTAATTTGATCTCGTTCACTCCAAAATGATTCTAAAATGATAAACGAGCATCAATCAACCATAATCTTCACGAAAATCACAAAATTTGACGAAAACCCAAAAATCTAAAAATGTGTTATCTGTTTTCTTCAAATTCTTCAAAAATCTTGAACTTGTATATTGAATTCAGAATCAAATCACACTCCTTAGGCTCTCATACCACTTGTTAGTCCCAAGTGGTTCGAGTATGAATGGAGTAAAGCAAGAATGTAGTGTGAGAGATGATTTACACCGTACAAAACACACACTTAAACATTGATTATGGCATACCTCACATATTACAAGGGTCATATCCCTATTTATACTCTATGAGTATTTTCTCAAGAAAACTCCTATTTCTATACAATTTTATACTTTACACAGATTTCAATTTCAAACACTCGGGTTACTTATTTTTCAAACGATTGATCTAAGATGGTGCTAAAATGTTTTGCGTTTGTGTTGAAGTTTCTCATTTACATAAGGTATACTTCATATGAGTAACAAAATCTTGTTTAAAGCCAAAAATTCTACCTGGTACTGTTTAACTCAGAAGTCATCTTCGAGAATTTCACATGCATTGTTCGACATCTAAATGGTGTTGTTAATGCACATATGAGTTGCGATGGACCTTAGGGATACTTAGAACACGTTTTCGTCCAATAAAATCTCGAACAATGTAAAAAGCGTTCTTTGGGTGGTTAATGATTGGGGTTTGATTCCAGTTTTGAACAAAATCTTCATGTTATGGAATGATTGAGAAAAATTTCAGTGTTACAAAGTTGTTTAGATACATGAATTCATTAATAAACATGTGTCAAAAATTCATTTTTGGTCACAATGGACGTCACTTTGTCAATGGAATTTTTGGAGTTATCAAATTTTACATGTGTTTGACTTTTACAAAGATTGACTTAGAGTCAAACCAAGTCATACTACGTCAAAATTATTTCAACAATGATGATTGACCTTTGAAGTCAATGGTCATCACTTCACAGAAGCTTGTTTTACTACATTGTAAGTATCTAATCTTGTTACTGTTCCTACAGAATATATGGCTATGGAAGGTGACTCTGTCTCATTTCGTTATTCGACTGCTAGCCAAAGCCATAATCCCGATGACCAGCTTCAAACCACATATAAATTCCTTTCTATTGTTACTCACGATAACAACCATTTTGTAAATCTTGACAATTTCCGAAACCCGAACTTCCCTATCATTTCTGAAATCCTCCGTGTCCACCCACTCAACCATGCTCTCATATATGATCCATCCACTTATGGGAATCATGTCCCTGAGCTTTAGGTATAGCATTAATGGCATACAACTCATACCTACACAAACCCTGACACTGACCGTGTGTCAATCCGTGGTGATGTTGACCGCTTCACTCTGAATATAACTACCACCATTTGCGGGAAATCCTCAGGCTCCCAACTACAAGGAGCAGACCTCCACTCATTGAATTCCAGGATATGCTTGATGAATCTACTGCCTTAGAGGGGATTCGAGCCATAGTCTATGCTGGTGATCTACAACTAAGATCCCATTTCAAAAGAGCTAATTTACACCCGTTATACTATATATTTCTAACCATTTTGCAGTGGTGTCTAACCTCCAAGCACATAGACTATGAATACCCAAACTCTAACCAAATCAAACTACTGTGCTGCCGCTAATCATTTGCATATTGATTATGCCAGCTTGTTATTTCTTGACCTTGTGCAGTCTATGGAGGGAAAATTTTCTGATCTAAAACGTACCAAAGGAAGATTTCTACCATCTCAAAGATTCTTACCGATGATGGTTCAGTTTGCAATGGACCGGAATGATGAAATTGCAAGGAGGCCAAACCACAATGCCATTAGGCCAAAGCAGTTCTTGTATGTCAAAGCCTTAACTGCAGAACATCTAATTCAACCTCAACCATCTCCCATCTCCCTGCTGGATTTATGAGAGCCAAATGATGTTGTGAGGAACTATAGGCAGAGTGTAGGTTTGGTTCCTATGGTTCGACCAAAACCGGTCTTACCTGCCCCGGGAACTATAGAACCCGGTGAGGAAATAGCTGATAGGCCTTAGCCATCTATGGGAGAAGCTGAGAGGGCATAGTTGAGCGGTAAAAGCGATGAGAGGGGCGGTGAAGAGGATAATGAGGGTGAAACACATAGCGAGGGTTGGGCGGAGTATGACCCGGAAAGAATCCAAGCTATGATTGCTAGTTTTTCAGTTGTTCTTCCATAACCCGAGCAACAACCCGAATCCCCTATACTTGACATTCACTCTGGTTCAGTGGTGCCTGACCTTGAAACTGATATTATCGCCCTGACCACCTACACACCTGGAGCAGCACCATTGGTTTCTAATAACACAGAACAACAAAGAACAAAAACCCCAGTGGTCGCTGAGGAAGAGGATTTGAGCTTTTCTGAATTATTCCCTGATCTACCGGAAGCCTTCAACGATGAAACAGATTTTATTTATGGATATCAACTGGGTCCTATAGATGTTGAAACTGAATCCCAAGACTTTGATGTTGATCTTGATATGTATGAGGGATACGTAGAGGAAGAGAGTGAGATAGAAAGGGAGAAGAGAGTGATAGTGCACAGAGAAAAGAAAAGGAGAGAGTTAAGGGAACCCTAAGCCAACAAAGCCGGGAAGCCACATCTTCTACTGGAGTTGACATAGTTAGCTCTAGTATTGAAACAGACACTGTTATCCCAATAGTTCACATTCACCCCACCAGCTACTCAGGCATCTCTCAATAGATGCTCATTTCATCTCACGGAGCTTATACACATAGTCGACTAGCCTCTCATTCGGAGATGGCTGGTATTGAAACAAGAGATCAGCCTCTCCCGATATCAACCGTTGTTTCTAAGCACATCGATATCCAGCAGATTTCTACTTTTCTTTCAAAACACAAGGAAACACTATCGCACATAACGACGTTGTTCACTAGACAGCAGTCCCGAACACCAATAGGTGGCACTACTGAAGGTGTCAATCGATCAGGTGGAAATGTCACCGGAGTGTACACCACACCAGCTCTGATTGTGAGTAGTTCTGCCTCCGTGGCGGAATCTACAACGGGTACTCTAAGTGAGTCCCGATTTGTCACACATAAACAATTGTAGGAGGCCCTCAACCCAATCAATGAGAAACTTGATTGATATAAAGCAAATTCTTGCTTCCCTCAAACCAAAGGTTGATGACAGCTCAGGCTTATCAGTAGATACTTTGAAATCCCTGCTCTATGTGAAACTTTTAGAGAAAGCACCCCACAATGAACAAAACCTTGATCTACTTCATACTTTACAACACGAACAAACATACAAAGGAAGTAACCTCAAGGAATTTAAGTGTAACACCATGCTTTTCGAGAACCAAAATTTTCTTTTTAAAATACTAATTTATATTTTTTTCATTTAAAACACGCGGCGGAATTAAAACAAGTGGCATATATTATACATTCAAAAATTGCCACATACAAGGTTTGGTGTTACTGTTACTTAACCAGTCGACCATTATGTGTTTACAAACATACATAATATCAGAGTTAAACAAAATATAGTATTCCTCCTAAGAAAGTTAACTACCCACAGGGTCCCAAGCTCACTGAGGATCACATGCACATGTGAGAAGTAGTATCTGTTAGCTATAATATTATCATTTCTTTATTATTTTCTTCTATTTTCCACTTAATCAATTATATATATATATAGAATTTAGACGTACCAGATTCGAACACGACTAGGCCCGATCTGAGGATGTTACAAATCTACCCCTCTTAAAAAGATTCCGTCCTCAGAACACGACTAGGCACGACTCATATCCTCCTCGGTCTCCCAAGTCAGGTTTGACCCGAGGTTATGCTTCCATTTGACCAAGACCAGCTGAATAGTCTTCTTCCTCAGCCGCTTAGTCTTCTTGTTCAAAATCTCGACTGGTTCTCCCATGAGTCGTGTAGAAGAATCAACTTTCAGATCTTGTAGAGGTAGAATCTGATCTTCATCCACCTTGCACTTACGAAGATAGCAAACATTGAAGGTATTATGAATACCTGATAACTCTGGAGGTAATTCCAAAGATACTGTGTGCTTGTTGACTTTCTGGATGATTCTGAAAGGACAAATGTATCGCAGACTCAGCTTGCCCTTTCTGCCAAATCTGATAACACCCTTCCATGGAGAAAACTTCAAGAATACCCGATCACCTATTTCAAAGGTAACTGGCATGCGTTTCGGATCTGCATACATCTTCTGCCTGTCTCTAGCTGCTTTAAGTTTCTCCTGTGCGAATTTGACTTTATCAGCGATAATCTGGACCAGATCAGGTCCAGCATACTGTTTCTCCCCTGGTTCAAGCCAACAGGTAGGTGTGCGACAACGCCTACCATAAAGCATCTCATACGGTGGCATACCGATACTGGAATGATATGAGTTATTATAAGCAAACTCAATCAAAGGTAAATGAGAATCCCACGAGCCACCGTATTCAAGTACACATGCGCGTAGCATGTCTTCAAGAGTTCGGATAGTCCTTTTGGACTTTCCATCTATCTGAGGATGGTATGCTGTACTCAAATGAACATGAGTACCAAGCTCCTGTTGAAGACTGCTCTAGAAATGTGAGACAAATCGAGTATCTCTATCAGAGACAATCGATAATGGAACACAGTGTTGGGCCACTATCTCATTGATATATAGCTGAGCAAGTCGAGGCATAGAAGATGATTCATTAAGAGCTAGGAAGTGTACACTCTTGGTGAGTCCATCAACAATCACCCAGATCATGTCATGCCCTTTTGAAGTCTTGGGCAATTTAGTAACAAAATCCATAGTGATGTTGTCCCATTTCCATTCTGGAATTGGTAATTGTTGCAAATTACCATAGGGTCTTTGGTGCTCGGTCTTCACCTATGCACAGATCTGACATTTCTCCACATATGAAGCAATGCCATGTTTCAATGTAGGGCACCAATAAAGTGCCTTTAGATCATGGTACATTTCAGTGCACCCAGGATGAACAGATAGACGAGAACTGTGCGCCTCCTTCAAGATTAGATCCCGGTTCCCTCCGTTGCTAGGTACCTAGATTCTGGACCTGTATGTCTTTAATCCCATGCTGTCATCTTGTAACTGCTCCTTCATCTTTGTCATAACTTCAGCCTTCAGATTAGCTTCTGTTAAGGCTTCTTGCCGAGCCTCCTTCACTCGATTGATTAGATCAGAGACAATGGTGAGTTTAATGATATTGATGCTATCAGTAGATCCCTTTCGACTTAATGCATAAGCCACCACATTAGCCTTGCCAGGGTGGTATTTGATTTCACAATCATATTCATTAATCAACTATATCCACATGCGTTGCCTCATATTGAGCTCCTTCTGTGTAGAAACATATTGGAGGCTCTTATGATCAGTGAATACCACATATTTGGTGCCATACAAGTAGTGGCGCCATAGTTTTAGTGCAAAGACAACAGCTGCCAACTCCAGATCATGAGTCGGATAGCTTTTCTCATGTAGCTTCAGTTAGCGGGAAGCATAAGCTATAACCTTGTCCTTCTAGATAAGGACACTTCTCAAACCTGCGTAAGAAGCATCACATTAAACAATAAAATCTTTTGACCCATTTGGCAGAGTCAGAATTGGAGCTTGACATAAAAGTTGCTTCAATGTATGGAAGGCCTTGTCTTGTTCATCTGACCACGAATATGGAACATCATTTCGTGTAAGCTTTGTTAGAGGACCTGCAATCTTTGAAAAATTCTGAATGAATCGCCGATAATAACCGGCAAGTCCTAGGAAGCTACGAATCTGAGATGGGGTTTTGGGAATTCCCCACTTCATCACCGCCTCAACTTTAGCAGGGTCTACTTTAACACCATCCCTGCAGATAACATGGCTAAGAAGAAGCACCTCCCAAAGCCAGAACTCACATTTAGAAAGTTTGGCACAGATTTGTTCTCGCTTAAGAGTCTCGAGAACTTGACGAAGATGAAATTCATGTTCAGCTTCGGTCTTCGAATAGATTAGAATGTCGTCGATAAATACTATCACAAACATGTCCAGAAATGGATGAAAAATACGATTCATGAGATCCATGAAGATAGCTGGTGCATTGGTGGAGCCGAATGGCATCACCAAGAATTCATAATGGCCATAACGGTTACGAAAGGCAGTTTTCGGAATATCTTCAGCCTGAACCCGTACTTGATGATAACCTGACCGAAGATCAATTTTAGAGAAGCAAGTTGCCCCTGCAATTGATCAAATAAGTCATCTATGCGTGGTAGTGGGTATTTGTTCTTTACAGTTCGCTTGTTAAGCTCCTGTAATGTATGCACATTTGCATAGTACCATCTTTCTTCTTGACAAATAAAACCGGAGCTCCCCAAGGAGAAGAGCTCGGGTGAATGAATCCCTTGTCAAGTAAATCCTGGATTTGATTCATCAACTCGCAATCTTTAGAGGGAGCGAGACGATACGGGGCTTTAGCCACTGGGGTAGCTTCGGGTACAAGATAAATTCTATAATCAACATCCCTGACTGGAGGCAATCCAGGTAATTCATCTCGGAAGACTTCAGGATATTCTGACACTACCCTGATATTTTCAACTAGTTGTTTCTCCATTTTAGTATTAATAACATATGCAAAGTAAGAGACACAACCTTTTGTAACAGATTTCTGAGCTTTAATAACAGAGATGATAGGAATATCAAATTCCCTTTTCTCACCTCGAGCTACTGCATAAGATCCATTGGGTAAAGGAAATCGGATTATCTTTTTCGAACATAGAATTTCAGCATCTTTACTGCTGAGCCAATCCATTCCGATTACAGCATCAAACCCCGCAATTGGCATAACCAGAAATGAAAGAGGGAAACTAGTCCCATCAATATTAATCAATGCCATAGGAACTCTATGTACAACAGGAACTATCCTACCATTAGCAACCTCAACGCCTATCAGATCAATCAGTGTACAAATAGGCAGTTGTAGTTTAGCACATAAAGATGCAGAGATAAAAGAATAAGTTGCTCCTATATCAAATAAAACACAGGCAGGAGAATTGTTAACAAGAAAAGTGCGAGTGATCATGTCACCTTCGGCCTTAGCCTCATCAGCAGTCATTTGAAACGCCCTGCCCGGTGCATGGGGCGCAACATTCTTCCCCCGACCCGAGGAAGATCCTCCAGCTCCTCCTGATCCAGGGTTAGGACCCGATCTACAATCAACCCATCGATGTCCCGGTTTGAGGCACTTATAGCATACATTGTCTTTATATTTTCAGCTATCAGCAGAATGCCCCTTCTGTCCGTATTTGGGACACCTTGCAGCATCCCTGGTACAATGCCCTGTGTGCTTAGTTCGACATTGAGCACGCCATAAATCATCTGCGGGACTGTACCTCGAACCCCCTGTTGTTGATGTTGCTGCTGCTGCCATGACCCTCCACCTGTACTCTTTAACCCCCGAAGGCTGTTCAAACTTCCTTTTTGAAGTTCTCCCAGCCTGCTGTGCATGATCACTCTCTTATCGGCGAGCATAATCAAATGCTTTATCCAGAGTAGTAGCAAACCGGATAGATGATCGATATTCAGGTGGCAGAGCAAGTGCAAAACGGTTAATCTTTGCCTCTTCATCAGGCAATGAGTTCTGCACTAATCGTAGCAATTCAGTGTACCGGGTAATGAGCTCTTCTACAGATTTGTTGCCTTTGGTCAAGGCCTGAACTCATTATCAACGGTCTCCAGAGCTTGGGCTGAACAGTACTTAGCCCGCAGAATTCTCAGAAAATCAGGACATGTTAAAGCATTTAGGATTGCAACGGGTGCAGATGCAATCACAGTGTCATACCAAGAAAGAGCGCGACCTCGTAGCATTTTCCTAGCATAGGCCACCTTCTTGGAGTCATCAGTTTCACATGTCTCAAATACCAACTCTGTATCACGGATCCACCTCTCCGTGGCTACCAAATCCATACTACCATCGAAGGTAGGTGGTTTACACATCATAAATGCTTTCAGACCCATAGCCAACTTCTTATCAGGTGCACGCTCCTCAGAAGCTTTAAGACGAGCTTCTAGGTCGCGAATGTAGGCCTTTCTATCTTCACCACTGGCCATTGTTAGTCTCTAAATCCTATTACATCATTAATTTCATATATTCTTAGTATACTTATCATACTTGATTAATCATAATAAGCAGATAAGCATTCACATATCAGTCATAGCAATCAATCTCTCTCACATCCCATAACCTCCCGAGGAACACTTTAAATAATGGCCGAGCCTGAATTTGAGACTGAGTATTCTTTCAAATATTCAATTCACTCAAACTTAGGCTATGATACCAGCTTGTAACACCATGCTTTTTGAGAACCAAATTTTTCTTTTTAAAATACTAATTTATATTTTTTCATTTAAAACATGCAGCGAAATTAAAACAAGTGGCAAATATTATACATTAAAAAATTGCCACATACGAGGTTTGGTGTTACTGTTACTTAACCAGTCGACCATTATCTGTTTACAAACATACATAATATCAGAGTTAAACAAAATACAGTGTTCCTCCTAAGAAAATTTAACTGCCCGCAGGGTACCAAGCTCACTGAGGATCACCTGCACATGTGAGAAGTAGTATCTGTTAGCTATAATATTATCATTTTCTTTATTATTTTCTTCTATTTTCCACTTAATCAATTATATATATATTTATATATTTCTTTTATTCAATATTAAATAGAATTTAGACGTACTAGATTCAAACACAAGTAGGCCCAATCTGAGGATGTTACATTAAGGAACATATTCAAAACTCCATGGAGGATATTGGCAATGGTTTCTAGCAGAAAATGGATTCAGTGGAAAACAGATTGACTAATCTTGAATCTACATGTAAATCCCAAGCTTTAGGGTCAAAGCGTAGGCATGACGACGATGATCCGGATCATGATCGTTGAGAGGGGGAGAAGCGTGCGCGTGTTTTGACTTCACTCCTTTAACCGAACGATTAGTAGCAGCCATGGGTATTGGGGCAGAACTAGCTGGCACTTCAAAGGATTCATCTCAACAACAACAATAGCAAAAGCAACAACAACAACGACAAAAACACCACCACCAACAACAACATCAACAACCATAATTTGAAACTGAACCCGACATTCCAGAATTTAAGTTTGAAACTGAAACTGCAGATCTAGGGGAAAAGGATGAATCAGAAGAATTGTTAAAACAGATAGATGAGTTCACATTCGAAAAACTGCAAGAAAGGGCTTTAGAGGTCAGAATCCTTGATCAATTTGAGGATATGCCGATCCAACTGCTCAAAAAGTCAGCTACTTTAAAGGTTACAAAGCCTTCAAAGGAGCATGTCACTAAGAAACAGATGGAGGATGCCATTAGAAAGTTGAATCTCACAAGGGTCCTCCAAAGCATATCTGAGAAAGTCCACAACTTATTTCCTCCTAAACCTAAACAATTATTGGTGTCTGCTACCGACATCCCGAGGAAGAATCTACAAGCAGAGCAGGCTTTACAAACTCAACCCATGTCAGACTGGTCGATACCTCTGAATGTCCAACCAGCTCCTCCTGTCCTAACTTCTTTTGATCCAGGTCTTGATAAGCATAATATGTTTACCCGGGGCGTAATGAAAAATCCATTATGGGGTAATTATGGGGTCAATGCTACTTTTCTTGAAGATCATATTCCTACAATCTTTGCAAGTTAAATTAGAGACAAGATTCCTCTAGAGCTAAGGGGTCTTGATGAAATACAAAGGAGACGATACGAGCACATCTTCAATGAGTACAAAACACCAAGAGAGCAGATCATTTTAGAATACTTGTTTGAAATGAGTTTTATGTTTGTTATCTAGTTTGATTTTGTACTTAGAATGTCACCTTAGCATTATGTATATAAGGTGACAGATGCACGTATTTTATGAACCTTTACCATATTGAATATAAGAAACACACACATAAAGGTGTTCTTCTCTCTACTTGATTCTTCTCTCTACGTATTTTATGAACCTTTACCATATTGTTATCTAATCTTTGTTCAACGATGGCTCTTGATTGAAGAATCAGCGAGAAAATAACAACATTGAAGATCAATTTATCGGATTTTGAAGATAACAGTCGACTTTTGAAGAATTCAGTTTTTTGATCGAATTGACTGTTAAAATGGAAGGTTTGTAGTGCATTAGATTCGAATTCAATAGTAGTTTCAATTTGTAATAGTCCGTGATTGTGATTTACATCAGTTTGTGTTGAATTGTGAATTTCATATTTTTTGAGTTTGAGAACTGTTTGACCGAAAATGTATTCATTTAATTGTTTTGTGGTGTAAGTTTGTATTCCGATTGTAATTCGCACTTAGACGAAGCCGGAGGAAGAAGAAATTTTCAAAGTTGAACAAGATTTGAAGGTTTTTGAATTTTAAAGGTGACGGATTGCAAGTTGTGAAGAATAGTCAGATTTGTATCTAAGAACTATCGGATTTCTTCAATTCTGAGAAAAATTATCAGATTCCGACAATATTCGAAGTTTTGGATTTGAAGTAATGGATTTTTGAAGTTTAAAGGACTTGAAGTTATGGATTTTACAAGTAACGGATTCTTGAAGTTTTAAAGGATTCTTTGAAGTTTAAAGGATTGTAAAATCAACGGATTTGAAAACCATCAGACTTGAAATCATCGGATTTTAAGTAATCGGATTTGGAGTATCGGACTTGGAAGTGTTTTGAAAACCATCGGATTTTGGAACCTGATTTTGGAAGTGTCGGATTTGAAGTAATCGGATTCTAAGTTTGATTCTGAGCATCGGATTTGCTTATTCACGAATTCAAGGATTGTGAATAGCAGATTTTTGAAACTTTCAAAATCATCGGATTGTGAATTAAGGATTTCAAGGATTTTGACTTACGGATTTTAGAAAATCTTCGGATTTTGAAAATTATCGGATTTGAGTTTAGTCTCGGATTTTGAGGTTTTGTGATTCGGATTTGTGTCTATCGGATTTGGTTCAATCGGATTTTCAAGTCGGATTTCAACAAACTTGTGGATTCTTCAATTTACATCTTACAAAGAAAAAATCTTGTAGCAAAGATGGGTACATACAGTGAAACGTTATCCCTTGGGTCAGATACTAAGTCACTTGTACTCTATAGAGGTGAATATCACGTATGGAAGGGAATGTTCATGGATTTTATTGAAAACAAGGAACAGTATGGAGAAGAATTGAAGAAAAGTATCTTAGAGGGTAATGGAGTTTTTAGGATAGATCATGAAGCTAATCATAACCATAACCCACCACTAAATGAGATCCACAGAGAAAAACTTCCTAGTGAGTACACTGTAGAGGAAAATCACAGAGCTACTCCATATAGAAAAGCAAAATATCACTTGAAGCATGATATGTCATCTGAATTTTACATCAAAGTCAATGGATTGAATATAGCAAAGGAAATTTGGGATGCGATAAAGAGTCATATGGAAGGAACTGAATCTGGAGTGTGTATTAAAGAAACAACATTGGTCAACTCTTTTGATCATTTTAGAGCAAGAGATGGTGAAGCATTGATTGATACATACAGTCGATACTGTAAACTACTAAATGATCTTAGAAACCAAAAGCTAGATGATTACTCAAATATGACCAAGAACACAAGGTTTCTGAATTCTTTAGGCCCTGAGTGGAAATCACAGGTAGCAATCTACAGGAAAATGAATCAGAGAAACCTGAACAAAGTCACTCATCACATGATTTTCGAAGAACTAAATCAATATCAAGATGATGTTGGTGTGGGTGCACAAAAGGAGAATGTTGATCCCTTGGCTCTGTTGGTAAATGATAAAAGCGTGAAAAGCTCATCAAAATCTGTCAAAATGAAACAAATACAAGAGACAGAATCTTCAGATTTAGATGATGAGAGTCAAGTGGATAATGAAAGATCATGCAACCAATGGCATATCTTACAAACATGATGCAAAGCTGATTCTCAAAAAATAAAACTTACAACAAGCAGAGGTTTACATCTGGGTCTAGACGTAGGGATGATCAATTCTATAGAAAAGATGGTCAAAGGCTTGAGAAACGTTATGAAAAAGAAAGTTAAAACTGCCCAAGAAAGAAAGTGCTATAACTGTGGTGGCACTGGGCATTTCATCAGAATCTTGAGGAGAGAGTAAAGAAATAAGTAACCACTCGTCATACCATTTCTAAAAATCTTGAACCGGATGTAAAGAAGAGATACAAAGGTTTAGGGTATGATGAAAACAACTTCTTTTCAAAAATAAATGGCATACAATTATATCAATTGGAAAGAATGAATCAAGGTTAGACTTCAAAGATGACATTTGTGGGAGAAGAGGAAATAAAACAAGAAGAGGAATTTAAAAGAAAAACAAAACCAAACTTCAAGATACATTGAATTATGATAAATTAAATGCATCGTACGAAGTTTTTGAGATCAGTGTAGGGCACTCTACGTCTTCAAAAGAGTTTTTTATTCCTCATCCACCTGATGAGAAGGAAGAGTCAAAAAGTCAAGAAGAAAAGCGAACAGGAACTGCACGAATCTACATTCCTCACATGGAATTGTAGAAGAAACAAGAAATTTTTGAGATGGCATGCATTAAACAGAAGATTCTCTTCGATAATAATTCCGCTGCATCTGATAAAATTGAGGAAGAAAAGATTGAAACAACTAAAAGTGAATTAAATAATTCTGAGTTTGCATAGTACTTAATTCCATAATTCGTTTCCAATGCAATTGAGAAGAGGATGCAAGAAGAGAAAATTGAGAGATTACTAACAGAATTGGATAATTATCTCAATATTGCGTATCCAAAATGTTCCAAGGCATGTAGGGAGTTTGTTGCACACAAGTGTAATCCTTTTTGTGACACCAACAGTGTCAGGGGGAATGATCATCCTCTAGAACAAAAGAGATTCCAAAAATGCCAAAACTCACAAAATCATCAACGATGCATGTTACTAAGAATTTCAAACCACTTCATGCCACTAACAAAACTTCTGTTTTTGGATAAAAATCAGATCACACATAAGGACAAGAAGTTCCAAACAAAGGTGTGGTGAAGGCGATCAAGAATGGAGTGAAGAAAGGTGGTGCATTTGAGGCACAGTTGAAATGGATAGCAAAAGAAAAGTTGAAAGAAAATAAAAAGTTGTCGGTAAATGCAAACAAATCTGGTTCAAAGAAAACAATCAAACCCTTTTGTATTGCTCACAAATCATATTGTAATAAAAATTGTGAATCATTGTTTGTTTGGAAAATCAAGTCTGAAAGTTCAAAATCAAAAATATCCAAGGAAGAGATAAGTTGTGTTGGAACTGGATATTCAAAGGGCCATTGTAAGTTCAATTGCTATTATCATCTGAATAGAATGAAAAGAGGAATAGAACCTAAGAAGAATTGGAAGAATCCAAATGAGAATAAAATCTTGGTTTGGTTTGTAAATAAACAAGGATACATTATTCATCAATGGATTCACAAACATGAACGGATTGGGTTTTTAAAATGATATGTTCATAGAAGAATTCCAATACGGACAGGACAATGGAATGAACATTTGCACATTATGCAAGTTAATCAAAAAGCTGAAAATACTTCAGTTCTTTCAAAACAATTCAATCTGAATTCTGTTGAAAATACAAAAAGAAATTTGACACCAATCAAACACTCAAGAAATTTCAATGGAAATCTTGGTTCATATTCATCAAAGGCAACAACTTCAAAGAACAATAAAAAACAAGAAATGAATTCATCTACAAATTCACAAACACCAAAAGTCAAAAGCAAATTCATTGCAAAATCAAAGCAGTTTTCATCAATAAAGAAACCACAAATTCTTGAAACAACTCCAAAACAAAACAAAACAGTTCATCCGTCACAAAACAAAAGATCAAATTCAACTGAAAATGGATAGTTAAAAGAACTATAAAGAAATAAAGTTTAACGCCTGATGCAATGTCTGAATTTTCAAACTCAAAATGTCCCAAATCCTCGTGGGCACCTCAGTCTGGCTTCTTTTCCATGTGAAAAAGATAATATTTGGTACATGGACTCCGGCTGCACAAAGCATATGACTGGCAACAAATGTCTTCTCAAACATTTCGTTGGTAAGTATTCTGGAAATGTCAAGTTTGGGAATTACCAAGTCTCACCAATATTGGGCGATGGAGTGATTGAAACCGGAAATTTGAAGATAGAGAAGGTGTCTTACGTAAAGGGTTTAGGGCACAATTTGTTCAGCATTGGACAATTCTGTGATAAAGGAATGGAGGTTGTGTTCAAGAAGGCTTCATGTTCATTACGGACAGAGGAAGGAAATGAGATTTTGGGTGGGAATAGAAAATCAAATTTGTATACAATTGATTTATCTGAAAAAGGTTCCGGTTCGCCAGTATGCCTATTAACTAGAGCTTCGTCAGATCTGAACTGTTCATGGCATCAGAAATTATCTCATCCGAATTTTAAGAACATGAACAAGCTGGTGAATGAAAATTTGGTCAGGGGTCTACCATAATTAAAGTTCGAAAAAGATCATCTGTTCAAGGATTGTGAGTCGGGAAAAATGAAGAAAGTACCACACAAAGTCAGTTAGATATCTTCAACTACAGCTCCCTTACAACTGATACATATGGACCTTTGTGGACCAATGAAGGTACAAATGAGAAATGCAAAGAGATATATTTTGGTGATGGTGTATGATTACTCCCGGTATACTTAGGTCTGGTTTGTGAGTCACAAGAGTGAAGTTCCTCAACAAGTTATCTTGTTTTTTTTGAAGAAATATAAGACTCAACAAGAACAACCGGTGAAGGCTATACGAACAGATAATGGAACAGAATTCAAGAACAAGACACTAGGTTCCTACTTGGATTCTGAAGGAATTACGCATCAATTTTCGGCAGCATACACTCCGGAGTAGAATAGACTCGTTGAAAGAAAGAATAGAAATTTAGTTGAAGCTGTGTGAACGATGCTACAATATTCGAAGCTGCCACCATCATATTGGGCTGAAGCCGTGAACACAGCCTGCTATAACCAAAATCGTTCTCTAATTCATCGTCGCTTTAATAAAACTCCTTACGAGATGTGTAATGGAGAAGTACCTAATATCAAATACGTCCGTGTATTTGGTAATAGGTGCTTTGTGCTGAATGAAACGGACAAAATGTCAAAGTTTGATCCTAAAGCAGACGGAGGCATTTTCTTAGGTTACTCAATGGACAAAAAGGCCTTTAGAATTTTGAATCAGATAACTAACATGATTGTTGAAAGCATGAATGTTACATTTGATGATTTGGTTAATCTAAATTCTTTAACGGGTAAACCTTCCTCATCAAAAGAACAAATTTTCAAAACTAACAATACTGATAAATCATTCGGTCAAAATGAGGATATAAGTTTAGACTTTATGTTTGACTTCTTTAAAAAGAATGATAACTCTACTACTATTTTACAGGATATTGAACAGCTTCAACAGGAGTCTGTGACGATAATTGAGCCACCAAGTGTGTCTACAATTCAACAACAGACAGAAAATTCTGAGTTTGAAGCAAGAAATAATCCTGTTACTGAAGAAGGTTCAAGATATGATCAATTTCATCAATCAATGGAAGATATAAATTCTGATGAAATAAGGAATATAAATGACTACGTTCAGGTTCATTCACTCAAACCTGTTTGGCTGAAGAGTCATCGAGAGACTTAACTAATTAGACATTTGAACGTCGGTGTTCAAAAAAGACCTGTGAATGCTAATGAATGCTTACATTGAAGTTTTCTCAGCATGGTTGAACCCACACGAGTATCTGAAGCTCTAGCTGATTCTGACTGGATTATTGCTATGCAAGAAGAACTTAATCAGTTTGAGTGACTCAAAGTGTTGAGATTAGTTCCTAGACCAGAAGGCAAATCTATTGTGGGAACTAAATGGGTATTTAAAAACAAGAAGGATTCAAATGGAGTGGTGGTAAGGAACAAGGCAAGGCTAGTGGCTAAGGGGTATAATCAACAAGAAGGGACTGATTATGATGAAACTTTTTCCCCTGTAGCAAGGATTGAAGCAATAAGACTATTCCTAGCCTATGCCTCCTACAAAAACTTCACGGTTTATCAAATGGATGACAAGACAGCCTTTCTTAATGGGAAACTTTAAGAGGAAGTGTATGTTGGTCAACCTGAAGGTTTTGTAGATCCAAGCAGACCTAATGACGTCTACATTAGGGACAAAGCTCTTTACGGTTTAAAACAAGCCCCGAGAGCTTGGTATGATGAACTGTCAGAACATCTACTACATGAAGGATACGTTAAAGGGAAAACACATACAACACTATTCAAGAAGAAAATGGGAAAGGATTATGTGTTGGTGCAGATATATGTAGATGACATAATATTTGGTTCCATAAATCCTCAATATGGCAATGAATTTTCTGATACAATGAAAAAATGGTTTGAAATGAGCATGATGGGGGAAGTTAATTTTTTCCTCGGATTGCAAATTAAACAAATGAACCATGGGATTTTTATAAATCAGGCTAAGTATATAAAGGATCTATTAAAGAAATTTGATATGGCTAGCTGTTCTTCAATTAACACTCCCATGGCTGCAAAAACAAAACTATGTGCTGATCCTGATGGAAAGGCAGTAGATTTGAAAACGATAGAGGTATGATTGGTTCGTTGATATATTTGACGGCAGGTAGGCCGGATATTATGTTTTCAATGTGTCTCTATGCTAGATTCCAAGCAAATCCCAAAGAATCTCACTTATTGGCGGTAAAACGTATTTTGAGATATCTTAAGGGTACCCTAGATCTTGGTTTGTGGTATCCTAGGGATTCGGGATTTGAACTCATTTCTTATTCTGATGCAGATTATGCCGGATGCATGCTAGATAGAAAGAGTACGTCTGGAAGTGCACACTTCTTAGGAGACAGACTGGTGTGCTGGGGATCCAAGAAGCAGAAATGTGTGTCGTCTTCAACAGCTGAAGCAGAATACATTGCTGCTGCAAATTGCCGTTCACAATGTCTTTGGATTCAAACTTAGCTATCAGATTTTGGTCTGGAATATAAAAAGATTCCGTTGCTGTGTGACTCTCTGAGTGATATTGCTATTACATGTAATCCGATACATCACTCTAAAACTAAGCATATCGACATCATATATCATTTTATAAAAGACTATGCTGAAAAAGGTTTAATTGAATTGAAATATGTTCAAACTGAGAATGAAGTTGCAGATATTTTCACAAAAGCTTTAGATGAATCTCGTTTTAATACTTTGGTGTAACAGCCGTGGTTTCCAGAAATTGAGATTTACAAAAACTTTTTCTACTCAATCAGATTCATCGCAGTGGAAGACTTTTTTAAACATCATATTGATTAAAACACATAAACCATTTTAAACATTCATTAAACAAAACCACCATTACGTCTCAAACACATCATTGTTTGAACTTTGTTCATTATACAACCACAAGTTGATACTGAGTATCATCATAACAAAAGAAAACTACCCATAAGCCCCCATCTCACAAGGCCACGCACCTAAGCAACCTGCACGAGCACAAGACGTATTTCAAAGAAAAAAGTGTCAGCTTTTGCCTTGTGAGTCAGCTTAGTTAACATTTCAAAATCATCATTTAAAAACATTCACAAACATATTTAGGTTAAGGCATTAAATCCCAAACCGTAACTTGACCCACCCATATAGCATCGTAAATCCCCACCTGGTCAAGTATCATCATAAAACATCATATAACATCATTTAAATCATCATGATCATCTTTTAACTTCGTTAGCGTCTTAGGCATCACAAATCATCCTATTGGGGTCTATCAAGACTATCATTAACATCGCTACCCCAAACATTGCATGCGTGCCTGGCAACCGCTAAGATTCCAAGATCCGTCCGCAAAGATACCATATGCGTGCCTAGCAACTACTAAGTCCAAGGTCCGTCCGCATTGGCACAAGTTCGCTAAGCGTGTCCAACGAGTATGGTACAAGGAAGGGCGCGACTCCCACTCGTACACACACTCCCGTAATCCGTCCGCTATAGTTACTCCGACACAAGTCGTTGAGGCAAAAGTACAAACGGTGCCCCCAACCACTGGGCCCTCCTCTCACCCACGTGACGTTTTGCACATGACCCTATCTCTGTGGTCAATACATCACTCCGGTGTATAAATACACCATGTGTTGCCAAAGTCAACTAGAAACCCGGAAACCCAACATCTCATTGCTAGCATATCCTAGAAGACACACTTTTCCTACTAGGCATAATTATTTCATCTCTGAGTATAGCTACTCCTTCCCAAATCGTCATTTCCATCATAAACATCATATCATATATCTATAAGCATATATGCATGCGTCATATTCATCGCATAAATCAATCGTATATCATCATTTAATAAGCGAGCATGCATTAGGAAAGATAAAAAAATCTACCATAAACATTTATACAGATATATCATCTTAAAACCCGTTAATAATATCAAAACAGATTTTGTCTACGTGCTCGGTTTTATAAAACAACTGAACTCACCTTAGCCTGGACAACGAAACGTACGATCTCAAACGACAAACAACGCTCACGAATCAACCAGACCACAAACCGAAACACCGCGAACAAGCTACGAAGGTTACTACATGAGAAACACGATCTCATAATCTTAAATAAGTCGGATCTTACCCAAAACACCAAAACCCGGCAACGAATAAACATCGACTAAAGATTTACGCGTCACGAGCTTAGAAACTTCATAAAAATGCATATAAACGACATGCATGCGGTCCAAAACACCAAATAACCGAAATGGAATCATAAGATTAGAGAAATATACCTCTCGAGTCTCCCACGCCAAACTATGGTCAAAACAACGTCCGAAATCGAATCTCCGATCTTCCCGAACCTTAGATACGAGCCCCAAACGAATCCCAACACTCCTATACGACCACACACTCGGGCTTTCTCTAAAAATTGGCATAGTAACGACTTGGTTGAGAGTTTTGTGAGAAAAATCGGCTGAAACAACACTTATATATATATAGCCCCAGAATTCTGTCGACGCGTCGCGTCGCGACGTTTTTGAGACACGCCATCAGTCTGCCACACGCCATCGCCCAACACACGCCACCGACACGTGTCATGCCGCCCCGACGCGTCACGTCGCGACCCCTATTATTTCAGATTTTTCATTTCTTTTTTTATTTATTTTATTTGCCTTCTTTTCTTTTACTTTTCTTTTCTTTTCCTTTCTTTTCCAACTTTAATTAATTTATTTAACTAACAATAATATCACTAATTATCATTATAATTAAATAAACTCAATATAATATTATTTATTTCTCCTTAAAATAATTTTACAATTTTTTCTTAAAATTTCGGTTGTTACAATTGGTGTCCAGATTAGGAATGTTGAATTTATCTGTTTGACATATCATTGTGTTTTATCAGATATTTCACGGTATATGTTAGTGGTGCAGGTACAAATGCTGAGTCAAGAGGGATTGTGATATCAGATACAAGTCACGAATCAAGGATAATTCATGCTTGTAGGGGGAGAGAATAACAACAGGTTTTGTATATGCTCAATGAAAAAAAATCAAAAATACTTGCAAAACATTAAAATTCAAAATATTTTTTTCTTCATCTCAAATTGATATACATTTATGCATGATTTGAGGGGGAGTTTTTTTTTATATTTGAATTTGATTTTCAAATTTTAAAATTTTTTGATTGAAATTTAGAAATTTTCATCATCATGATCAAATTGTATATATTCAAGATGAGATGTTAAGTTGAGGGGGAAGTTTGTTGATTTGAAAACACAAAAATTTGGTCTATGTGTTTAAAATCTGCAAACGTTGTCGGATTCATTTAAAATCCGCCATATTTTGTAAATTCATTCAAAATCCGCCATTTCTGTCGGATTTACAGCAAATCCGAGTCTTTTGTCGGTTTTACACTAAATCCGAAACATTTTATATGTCGGATTTCACTTTGGGTCGGTTTTAAACCATGGATGTCGGATTTGGGTATCGGATTTTTGCTCGCCTATAAAAAGAAAATCCGATAGCGAGTATTGGTTTTTTGAACTTTCGAGCTAGTTTTTCTCTCAAAAGATTTGATTTTTCAAAGTTGTTGTTTGTGTGTTTTGAAATTAGATCTAAGATCGTCTTTGCTTACTGATTCCAAAGGTATAAATTCCTTGAAACTTTATGAATGTTTTAATGGTTTTTAATCAGTTTTATGAGTTCGAAAACCCGAAGTAGTCGGATGTAAAACAACGAAATCAAGTGTTGTGTTTAGTGTGTTACACTCGAAATTAGGTGTACAATTGAGGGTTGAGTTTCATTTCTAAGTTAATCAAATTTTGGTTCAAACATTATTGTGTTTTGATTGTCGGATTTTTAAATGCTTCGGGAATATTCAACTTTGAAACACAATGAATCATGTTTTTAAGAGTTGAATGGATCATAAATCAAAAGAAGTTTTTTGGTTGAGTTTAATTGCATAAAACTTTGGATTTTGGTTTGTTTTAGTAATGAAATCCAAGGTTTTGGATCTGTCGGTTTTTCGAAATTTGGTGATTTTGAAAAATTCGATGAACTATCGGATTTTCAAAGAATCCGATAGTTTAGTGTTGGAAATAATCGGATTTCATTTTGTCGGATTTTGAGGCAAATCCGATAGATAAAGTCTTGGAATGTTCATGGTGTCGGTTTTAATATATCGGATTGTGGAACAACGGTGACTTGTCGGATTTTTGGAAAGTAGAGGATTTTCAGACTTGTCGAAATTTTGAGACAAAGGGCTAATGGATTTCGACATGTTGGATATTTCAGAAAGCATTGTTGGATTTTTAACAAAGGAATAAATCCGATGAATTCTGTCGGATTTCTAAGTGTCGGATTCTCAACACTTCGGAATTTTTTTTTGACAAAATTTAAATTTTTTTCTCAAAACGTTAATTTCTTTAATTGATTACTAACTATTTGATCATACAGATGACTGAACATCAGGAAAATCCCCAAATTCCTTCTGAAACCCTTTTTCCCCCAACTGACTACCTACCCTATCAACAGAACAATGCCTATTTTGTACCTCAAACAACCTAGATTGAATTCCCGATCATTAAAGAATTGATTGCCTCACACCCACTCACTCATATATTTACTTTCAACCTACTAGACTCTGAAACGCACATACCTGAGGTGTATGTTCAACAGTTATGGAACTCATTATATCTAACTGAAAGCGAACAAGGGAGAACTGTGATTTCTCGTAGAGTAGACCAGGTTGAATTTGAAATGAGCGTTGACAGTATCAAACACATTCTAAGGCTACATAAACAAAATACCTATCCATCAAAACCTGATTATGATCCAATTCAACCTCGTAGAGTAGACCAGGTTGAATTTGAAACAAATCATACAAAATGTCATGGATCTGGGATGGAACGAATATGAGCTGACAGGCATGTGAAAATTTAAACGTTCAGGATTGGTTCCCCAATGGCAAACACTATATGCTATAATCATGCGTTTCCTGACAAGTGTAACAAAAGGGATTGATGGTGCTAATGCTTTTACACTAAAAGTTTTGGTTAGAATGGCTAAACACCTTCACTTTGACTATACTAAGTTGGCCTTTACAGAGATATCAAAGGTGGTTCGTGAAAAGGTTATTCCCAGCAAAAAGAGAAATTTCCTGCCCTTTCCGAGGTTTTTATCAATGATCATTCAACGGTTGATGGCCAGAGATACTGAAATCTCCATGCCTGATGATGATCCAACACCACAAATTCAGATGATGATAAAGCTATACAAAATTCCGGCGATGCCTAATGTGGATGTGTATGTGATGCTAGTAGATTTGGTTCAACTGATAGATCTTGAAAGTGAAATAGTCCAGTAGTATGCGAGAGAAAATGATATTGTTCTTATGAGTCGGCAAGAACCTGCTGATTCTACCCCAATAACTCTAGGTCCCGAGAGTAGTGAACCTAGGAGTCCGTCTTCTGTGGGAGAAGCTGATAGGGAAGTGATGAGTGAAAAAACTGACGAGAGGGGTGGAGAAGTAGGTGAAGGTGATTCAGCTAGAGAGGGAGATACAGTGGACTTTGATGATGATTTGACTGTTGCTGATATTGTTAAACAAGTTGGTCAGTCCGTCCATAGCTCTCAATCTAGTGACACTTATTCATTTCAAAGAGATATAGATCAGATGATATTTGAACCTGAACAAGTTAAAATCGAGGAGTTAGGTCCTGATGGTCAAAGAATACATCCAACTATTCCTGTCTATGATGATCAAATGATGGACTTCCAGTTTGATTTTGAAAATGTTGATACATAAGGGATTTATGATGATATCAGTGTGTTAAATGTAGAAGAAGATCTTGAGCGTCAAAAACAAAGTGAGGGAGAGAGAGATGCGAGAAAAGAAAATTTGAGTGCTAAGAGTTCCCCATCCCCAAAATCCGGGAAACCAAGTCAAATGTTGGGTTTCGGCCTGACATTGAAAAAGCCTCTGGCATCCCACCAAAGCATGCATAAACCCCACCCAGCCACTCAATATTCGCTCAATAGGATATTGTTTCACCGCACGGAGAACAAACACATAATCTATTGGCTTCTCATTCAGAGGGTGCTAATATTGAACTAAGTGACTAACAGCTCCATATCACGCCTGAGCTTTCAATGCACATCGAAAACCGTCAACAGATTATTGACTTTCTTTCAAAACAAAAGTTGACACTGGAAGCATTTAGCAGTCTATTCCAAAATAGACCTGCCGGAACTACCATAGGTGAAGCCCTTACAGGCCATTCCAAAGATTGGTAGGAAATCCCGCCACAGTCAACCCAACTCCAGTTATGAACGTGGGTGGCCCTTCATCTTCAGAATTCGTTTCTAAAGATGTTGGTGTCTCAACGGGTAATCTTAGTGATCCCATAACTGTTAGCCCCTATGAAACTGGATCGGCTAAGGAATTTGTTTCCAAGGCTGATTTTGATGATGAAATTGAACACTTGAATGTTAGAATTGACGATATGTAGAGGTTGTAGGCTGAAAGGTTTAATGAACTCAAAAAGCAGAATCAACAAATTAAGGCCAAATTAGATGAATTGATTGAAAGGAGATATGATGAGATAAAGGAAAAGGTGACTGATGCTTTAGCAATTGATGATCTTAAAAGCCTATTGGTGGTTCGGTTGATTGGTCGTTCTAAGAATACCTCTGAGGAATTTGATTTGCTGACTTTATTGAGAATAGAGGTTGAGTCCACGTGCAAAACTTCTGTCGGGTCATCAAAAAGACCTAGGCATGACGATGATGACTCTGACACCGATCGTCCTGAGGGGGAGAAAAGATTGAAAACCTATTTTGATACCCCGGCTGCTCAGAGGATTGGTGTGGTTGCTGCTAAACTTGATGAAACATCTTTTAAGCAAAACTATAAAGGCAAGCAGAAAGAGTTAGAAATGGTTGAAACCGGATTTGAGTTTGAAAATATTGATACATCCGAGGTAGAGGAAGAGGATTTGACGTTAGCCATGTGGTTGTGTAAACAAACGGATGAAGCTCAAGTGTCTCAAAAGGTTGAAAAGCCTGAATTTAAAAAATTGAATTTGGAAAGTCTACTCAAAATACACAAAGATGTAATAGAATAATTGTAACAACCGAAATTTTAAGAAAATATTGTAATATTATTTTAAGGAGAAATAAATAATATTATATTGAGTTTATTAATTATAATGATAATTATTGATATTATTGTTAGTTAAATAAATTAATTAAACTTGGAAAAGAAAGGAAAAGAAAAGTAAAAGAAAAGAAGGAAAATAAAATAAATGAAAAAAGAAATGAAAAATCTGAAATAATAGGGGTCGCGACGCGAAGCGTTAGATGTAGCGGCGCGACACCTCGGGGCGGCAGGACACGTGTCGGTGGCGTGTGTCCGGCGATGGCGTGTGTCAGACGATGGCGTGTGGCAGACTGATGGCGTGTGTCAGAAACGTCGTGACGCGACACGTCGGCAGAATTCTGGGGCTTTATATATAAGTGTTGTTTCAGCGGACTTTTCTCACAAAACTGTCAACCAAGTCGTTACTCTGCCAATTTTTAGAGAAAACCCGAGTGTGTGGTCGTATAGGAGTGTCGGGATTCGTTTGGGGCTCGTATCTAAGGTTTGGGAAGGTCGGAGATTTGATTTCGGACGTTGTTTTGACCATAGTTTCGCGTGGGAGAACCCGAGAGGTATATTTCTTTAATCTTATGATTCCATTTCGGTTATTTGGTATTTTGGACCGCATGCATGTCGTTTTTATGAATTTTTATGAAGTTTCTAAGCTCGTGACGCGTGAATCTTTAGTCGAGGTTTATTTGTTGCCGGGTTTTGGTGTTTTGGGCAAGATCCGACTTGTTTAAGATTATGAGATCGTGTTTCTCATGTAGTAACCTTCGCAGGTTGTTCGCGGTGTTTCGGTTTACGGTTTGGTTGATTCGTGAGCATTGTTTGTCGTTTGAGATCGTACGTTTCGTTGTCCAGACTAAGGTGAGTTCAGTTGTTTTATAAAACCGAGCACGTAGACAAAATCTGTTTTGATATTATTAACGGGTTTTAAGATGATATATATATGTATAAATGTTTATGGTAGATTTCTGATCTTTCCTAATGCACGCTCGTTTATTAAATGATGATATACGATTGATTTATGCGATGAATATGACGCATGCATATATGCTTATATATATATGATATGATGTTTATGATGGACATGACGATTTGGGAAGGGGTAGCTATACTCAGAGTTGAAATAATTATGACTAGTAGGAAAAGTGTGCCTTCTGGGATATGCTAGCAATGAGATGTTGGGTTGCCAGGTTTCTAGTTGACTTTGGCAACACATGGTGTATTTATACACCGGAGTGATGTATTGACCACAGAGATAGGGTTATGTGCAAAACGTCACGTGGGTGAGAGGAGGGCCTAGTGGTTGGGGGCACCGTTTGTACTTTTGCCTGAACGACTTGTGTCGGAGTAACTATAGCGGACGGATTACGGGAGTGTGTGTATGAGTGAGAGTCGCGCCCTTCCTTGTACCATACTCGCTGGACACGTTTAGCGAACTTGTGCCAATGCAGACGGACCTTGGACTTAGTAGTTGCTAGGCACACATATGGTATCTTTGCGGACGGATCTTGGAACCTTAGCGGTTGCCAGGCACGCATGCGATGTTTTGGGTAGCGATGTTAATGATAGTCTTGATAAACCCCAATAGGATGATTTGTGATTCTTAAGATGCTAACGAAGTTAAAAGATGATCATGATGATTTAAATGATGTTATATGATGTTTTATGATGATACTTGACCAGGTGGGGATTTACGATGCTATGCAGGTGGGTCAAGTTACGGTTTAGGATTTAATGCCTTAACCTAAATATGTTTGCGAATGTTTTTAAATGATGATTTTGAAATGTGAACTAAGCTGACTCACGAGGCGAAAGCTGACACTTGTTTCTTTGAAGTACGTCTTGTGCTCGTGCAGGTTGCTTAGGTACGTGGCCTTCTGAGATGGGGGCTTATGGGTAGTTGTCTTTTGTTAGAATGATACTCAGTATCAACTTGTGGTTGTGTAATGAACAAAGTTAAAACAATGATGTGTTTGAGACGTAACGGTGGTTTTGTTTAATGAATGTTTAAAATGGTTTATCTTTTTTAATCAATATGATGTTTAAAAAAGTCTTCCGTTGCGATGAATCTGATTGAGTAGAAAAAGTTTTTGTAAATCTCAATTTCTGGAAACCACGGCTGTTACAATAGTTTCCAGCATCTCTTGCATGTTCAGAACAACTCCGGCTGATATCATCAGACAATAGCGAAAAGAAACACAAATACAAGAAATATCCAAAGAAGCTGAATGGGAGATTCCTTTGATTGTTCAAATAGATCCGGTTCACACTCGGTCTTTACCAAATGTTAGAAAAAGTTATGTGCTCACAAGAGAGGCTCTAAAAAAGAAGGTTAAAAATTGGAGGTATCGAGACATACCTGTTGCTTTTTTGGAAGAAAAATTTGTAAACATCTATTCTGAACAGATCAAAGAAATGCTTGACATCAATGTGGTGGGTGCCAAAAATGCAAATGAATCTCGAACAAAGTTATTTCTGAACATGCACACCGCAAAGAAAGAAGATGTTGAGTCAACATGTCAGATCATCAAGCTTAACTATGTCTTAGTTCAAAGAGTTTTGTTCATTGATATGATCCAATACCATGTTACAAGGTCTGATTTGAAAAGCTACTCTGTGGGGCATGTAGATGTGAAATTCCTGAGTCTTGGTGATGTAAACTTCCTGGTGGAGCAGCTCGAATCCAAATTAGAAAAGAATATGGATGAGTCTGCAGGTTATTTGAAGCTGTTGGAGTTTATGAGGTATAAAAGCCAAAGGGCTGAGGAGACTGATCTTCAACTGGGAGCAGAAGCTGACAAAGATAAAGTCAATGTACTGAAACCGAAAACTCATCATTCAAAGCTCAACCAATTGGAGATGTATCAGGTGGTATGTAGTTGTGATGAAGAATTTGAGGGAGATGAAAGGATTGTTCTGTTCAATAGCAAACAAGAAAAGTTCTTTCTTAGATTTGATGAGGTGAATGCGTACTCGGATGGTTTTTTGAAGATTTGGTCTATTAAAATCAAAGAGTATAGCATGAGCATAAAAGAAAATGTCGATCAAGCAACGAGAGTCAGATTGACAGAAGTAATCAAGTTGTTCGATGCCAAGAGAGACGAAAGGAAAATGATCAGACATTGGCAGAGGAAAATCGGACAATGAAATACTGACTAGATACAAACAAGGGGGAGAATGTTAGAAATGAGTTTTTATGTTTGTTTTCTAGTTTACTTTTGTACTTAGAATGCCTCTTTAGCATTATGTATATAAGGTGACATATGCACATTTTCTATGAACCTTTACCATATTGAATATAAGAAACACGCACATAAAGGTGTTCTTCTCTCTACTTGATTCTTCTTATTGTACTCATTTTGCATTTTCGATACCCAATAAGCAAAGTACTTAGAGTTATCTTGCAAAAATCATTAAGTTACAAATTTGTGGTGAATGATGTTCAAAGGGTTGATGGGCAAAAGATCTCATTGAATGAAGCTGATTTCCACCATGTCAAGCTTCATGATATTGAGTTTATCTATGAAGAGCTCTCCACAAAGTTGAACAAATCATATGAGGAACAACAGGGAAGAACTACACTGATGAAATATATGAGAAAGTTTATCGAGTTCATACAAGAGCATGATCTACAACTTGGAGCCGAGATTAATCAACTCGAGGTTAATCTGCTCAGACTTGTACAGAGCCATCCAAATCTTCAAACTCCAGAAGAATTGACCATAATCGACGAATATCATCCAAACTTTTCAGGTCAAAGAGGTGTCATATTCACAAATCAACGTAGATTAAAGATCTTTATCAAAATGGTGGATATGATGGCATACTCGGATGGTACTTCTCACACCCCGCTAAAGCGGAAACACGAGGTGTCACAGCACAAGATATCATCGCACAAGGTAAATAGAGAATAACCATTATATTAAATTAGCAAAGTAAGTAGTTCGGAAAAAGCATAATTAAAAGTTACACAACCAAATAATATTGAAGGACATTGTCTTGTACGATGCATAAATAAAATAGATATTGTTTTTATAAAATGCGGCGATGAAGATGCCACACATCGTGCTTCTATGCATAAGGACCTAACGACGATCACCTGAAAGCATGGGTAAAAGAAACGAAAACGGTCAACTACTAGAGTTGGTGAGTTCATAGGTTTTAAATATGCACAAAATAACTTCTAAATGAGAAAAGTTTAAATATTTGATGGAGGTTTTTGGAATAAAATAAAAGTATGCACGAATGATAGAAGATGTATTATATTGCCCAATACATTGCACATGGTAGTAATATACTATGATGATTGTTGCTTGAGCCATTATCCAACCTAGCCGACAACCAATTGCCCATGAATAAACCTAACGCCTATATTAAATGACGTTAGTAGTGGTAAAGTACATCTATAGTTCGTCAACCATAAATGGGAGACGTCAGAATCTCTAAATAGCACTACTTACAAATACCAGCGGCTCACTAGCGGAGTTAAGGGATAATGTCCATCGAAGGGCCTTACAACGATAACCCAAGCACATCAAAGAATAATACCATAAGTGCTCAAAATAATATTTGAAATAAATAAGAAGATAGGCAATAAACTTTTCATGAAATATATACACATGCTTTCACCCCAAAAATAATATAAAATACAGTAAAAAGAGGGATATGATACTCACTCAGTATGCAAATGTGTTAACTTGTAAGGGTTTCTTGTTCCTACCGAAGCTCCTTTCCTAATATAAGAGATATGTAGCTCTATTAGACTTATTTTATTTATTATTTTGTATTATTTATTTGTTATTAACTTATTTATTAAATAGTTAAAGGTTGTCTCTATTTTCCATAAATCATAAGTGTTCACTGGAATATTTATTTCCTTAAGTTAAACTTTAAAAATTAAAAACTGTATTTTAGGAGTCATATTAAGGCTTAATATTTTAATATAATATTTATACATGTTTCTAGAATCTCCAGGAAAAATATAGGAATTTATAATCCATGTTTAATATTTTTAATAATTAAAAGTGTATAAGATGTCCACTGATGAGTGTCTGGATGACATGTTGTTACTAAAACGTTTGTTTAGGGCTCATACAACCTCGTTTTTACATGGAATTAACTACGACTCAAAGATGAAACCTTTAAAAAAAACTAGACGTATTTTGACCCATGAATGAGTAAGTTACACGTGTTTAAAGTATACCTTTTTAAATCTGTCAGATTTCCAGATTTAACATATGTGTCTTATTAAATATGTCTGAAGGATCAACCGTTCATGAAAATTAGTGAATACAAGTTTAAATGAAATTTAACACTTTAAAATAAGATTAGCAAAAAGAATCAACTGATTTTGATATCTAGAAATCCAGATATAACAAAAACAATGGGGGAGTTCTAGCATCAGAATCTGCTAGATTTATGATTTCTCTTTGCTTATAGGTCATAACTTTAATATAACATGTTTATATTTATGATTAATCATCTTGTATGAGTATAAGCTTTGATAATCCATGTGTTCTTACAACAATGGTAGGATGATACACATTTTATGTGTTCCTTACATCATTTGTTAAGATGATACTCATGGATGATCAAAGTCTTATTTTCTTGATTTTTAGTTGATTAAGTTTCATACAACAATGGTAGGATGATGCACATTTCATGTGCTCCTTACAACATTGGTAGGATGTTCATATTTACATGATTATAGATATATATAAAATAAATAAGATGAACATCAAAGAAAATAAACAAAAAAAAAAGAAGAAAGAAGAAAAGAAGAAAGGTAGAAGAGTAGAGATAAGTGTGTTATGATCATTTTACCAACTCTTTCTTTGATTATGTGTTTGATCTTCACAAGATGAACAATCTTTGATGTTCTTGGGAGATTTTTTGATGGTGAAAGAAGAAGAGAGAAAAGAGAAGAGATTGATTGTGGTGGTAAATGAAATGATGAAGAGAGGAAGGGGGCTTATATAAAACACGGGGGAGATCAAGTGGTGGTTCTTAGGAAGAGAAGGAGGCAAGAGAAAAGAGAGGGGGGTACCCTTGGCCGGCCCATAGGGGGGGGGGAGTTTTCTTATATTTTTATTTTTTTTAAATATTAAGTGTAATTAGTTTATAAAAATCTTGTATAAATGGTGATTTTGTTTAAATCTTTTAATTAACAAAGTTTTAATTACTTGTATGAGTTTATATATATATGTTTTATATTTTAACTTATTTGTATTTATTATGATGTATTTAATTATTTTTATTGTCATTATTATTAGTATTGTACATGATTTGTAATTCTTGACTTTTAATAATTCGATTTTTCGAGCTCGAGAAGGTTCTAACCATATAGGCGGGATTTCTATGAAATCTAATATTATTATTGATGTATTTAAATGATAAATACTATTTTTAGTCATACCAGGCTTAAAATTAGAATTTCTAATGGCTAACTTGGGAAATTTGTTGCCTCATAGGGTGCACACTGGATACTGGTGTGATAACTATTATTGTATGAAAATTCAACTAGTGGGAAATGCGAGTCCCAGCTTCCACCAAAATCTAACACACAAGCACGTAACATATCTTCTAGCATTTGAATAGTTCTTTCTGATTGACCGTCTGTTTGGGGGTGGTAAGAGGTGCTTAAATTGACTAGCGTTCCCTGTGCTTTCTGAAGTGATTGCCAAAATCGTGAGGTGAAGCGACTATCCCTATCCGAGATGATAGAGATGGGCACTCCATGACGCATGACAATCTCATTGATGTAGATTCGTGCCAGTTTTTCCATCTTGTAATCTTCACGAATGGGAAGGAAATGTGCTAACTTTGTAAGCCGGTCTACTGTTACCCAGATGGAATCGTACCCTTTAGCGGATCGGGGTAACTTAGTCACGAAATCAATAGTTATCTGT
Source organism: Dittrichia graveolens (assembly GCA_038502395.1). NCBI lineage: Eukaryota > Viridiplantae > Streptophyta > Magnoliopsida > Asterales > Asteraceae > Dittrichia > Dittrichia graveolens. The sequence goes on from JARJIL010000003.1 coordinate 58,482,738, forward strand.
TCCCATTTCCATTTCCATTCCGGGATTTCTGGTTGCTGTAAAAATCTAGAGGGTTTCTGGTGTTCTGCCTTAATTCTTGCACAAGTTAAACATTTCCCCACGTATAAGGCGACATCCTTCTTCATTTCGGGCCACCAATAGTATTCCTTCAAATCCATTTACATTTTATCGGCTCCGGGATGAATAGAATACTTAGACTTATGTGCCTCGTCCAATATCGTTAACCGTATGTTAATCGCCTTAGGTATCCAAACCTTCTTTTCGAAGTAACGTACTCCATCAGTTCCAATCTCGAATCTGTGCTCCAAATGACAGAGAGTTTCCTCCTTTAGATTTTCTGCTTTGAATGCTTGCTCTTGAGCTTCAAGGATCCTTCCTTTGAGACTTGTTTGCACAACTGCTCCTAATGCTCTTACTCGTGTTGGTTTTACTCTTTCCTTCCTACTCAACGCGTCGGCTACCATATTGGCCTTGCCTGGGTGATATTTGATCTCGCAATCATAATCGTTGAGTAGTTCTACCCATCGCCTTTGTCTCATATTGAGAATCTTTTGATCAAAAATATGTTGGATACTCTTATGGTCAGTGTAGACGGTACACTTGGTGCCATATAAATAGTGTCTCCATATTTTGAGTGCAAACACTACCGCTCCTAACTCTAAATCATGAGTAGTGTAGTTTTTCTCATGAACCTTGAATTGTCTCGAAGCGTAGGCGATAACTTTGTCCTTTTGCATTAAATCACATCCCAACCCTTGGTGTGATGCGTCGCAATAGACCACAAAGTTTTCTGTTCCAGTTGGCAACGCCAAGATAGGTGCGTTGCATAGCTTCTGTTTTAAGGTTTGAAAGGCTTCTTCTTGCTTATCTCCCCAAAAGAATTTCTTATCCTTCTGAGTCAGAGTCGTTAATGGTTGAGCCACACGTGAAAAGTTTTCGATGAAACGCCTATAATATCCTGCCAAACTAAGAAACTGCCAAATCTCAATTGGCGACTTTGGTGCTTCCCACTTTTTGATTGCCTCAATCTTTGCTGGATCGACATGAATTCCATTTGAATTAACTACGTGACCAAGGAAGTGTACTTCTCGGATCCAAAATTCACACTTGGAGAATTTGGCATACAACTTCTGGTCCTTGAGTAGTGTTAAGATTAATTTCAAATGCTGCTCATGATCTTCCTTTCTTCGCGAATAGATGAGAATGTCGTCTATGAACACTATTGCAAACTTATCAAAATATGGTCTACAGACCCTATTCATTAAGTCCATAAATACTGCTGGAGCATTAGTCAACCCAAAAGGCATAACTAAGAACTCGTAATGTCCATAGCGGGTTCTAAAGGCGGTCTTAGGGACGTCTTCTTCACGAACTCTCAATTGGTGATAGCCCGAGCGAAGATCAATTTTTGAAAAATATTTGGCACCATCAAGTTGGTCGAAAAGGTCATCGATTCGAGGGAGAGGGTATCGGTTCTTGATAGTCAACTTGTTGAGTTCCCGATAGTCAATACACATTCGTAGCGACCCGTCCTTCTTTTTGACGAAAAGAACTGGGGCTCCCTAAGGGGATGAACTTGGTTGAATAAAACCTTTATCGAGTAGTTCTTGTAGTTGGGCCGACAGCTCTTGCATTTCTGATGGGGCCAGTCGATATGGTGCTTTCGCTACGGGAGCTGCTCCAGGGACTAGATCGATATGGAATTCAACTTGCCGATTCGGGGATAATCCTGGAAAATCTTCCGGAAATACTTCAAGAAAGTCTTGTACGACGGGAATTTCTTGAATGTTTTTCTCACTGGTTTTCTTATTGTTTTTATGTGCTAGGAATGCCTCGTTTCCTTTCCTTAAACACTTTCTCATCTTGATGGATGAGATTATCTTGAAATCCCTTCCGGATTTTTCTCCATACACATTAAGTGTCTCACCATCAGGCGTCGGAATTCGTACGATCTTTTCGAAGCAACAAATTTCCGCTCGATGGCTAGAAAGCCAATCCATCTCAACAACTATGTCGAAACTTCCCATTTCAAGTGGGATTAGATCTATGGTGTATGTTTTATCGGCTAAGCCCAAGGTACAACGAGGGATTATGTCCTTAACGCTAGTTTTCTGACCATTAGAAAATTCAATGGTGTAAGGCTCTTTCATTTCTATGGTTTTTAAATTTAGCCTTAACTTAAATCTTAATGATATGAAGCTTTTATCGGCTACTGAATCAAATAGTACTGATGCGTAATAACTGTTTAGAGGAAACGCACCTGTAACGACATCGGGGTTTTGTCTAGCTTCATTCGCTCCAATCTCAAACACCTTGCCTCGTGCTTGATTCCCTTGGTTACCTTGGCTTGCAGGACGTGCTTGATTATAATTAGACCCTTGAGTCGGCCGCGAGCAGGCGGTGCCATGGTGCTCTAGACTTCCACACTTAAAGCATGGCTTTACCCGGCAAGGTTTGCTGAGGTGACCTAGTCGCTTACATCTAAAGCACACCATGCACTTCCCTTCATGGTGTTTGTGGCACTTGTCACATTTGGGATAGGATCTCCATCCTTCATCGGCTGCTTGCGTCTGAGCTCCGAAATTTCTAGCTCTCTTGTGAGTCTTGGCAGCTTCTCCACCGGATGGCTTCCTTGGCACCTCCTCAAGTTTCCTCTTACTCTTGTCCTTGTCGCTCCCAAGTGATCCCGTATGGATAGCATTGTGGGTAAGTCTTGTAGCTAGATTTACCGCACTTTGGATGGTGCTGGGGTTGCAGCCGTGACATTGGCCCGAATCACAGGGGCTAGACCCCAAATGTATCTATCGATACGGTTTTCTTCCGGGGTCACCAAGTGCGGCACCAGCTTGGCCAAATCATGAAATCGTGTGGTGTAGGAGTTGATGTTGCCCCCGACCATTTCATGATTCCACAGCTCGGCTTCTAGCTTTTGAATTTCACTCTTTGATCAAAATTCGTCCCTTAATAGCTTGAGGAATGCATCTCAAGTGAGTTGGTGCGCGGCACTTCTTCCAAGTGTCTGCACTTGGATATTCCACCACGATAGGGCTCGCCCTTGCAGGAGACATGCTGCAAACTCCACCTTGTTTGCTTCCATACATTTACTGATGCTAAGAACTGATTCCGTGCTCTCGATCCAGTTTAGTAGACCCACGACTCCTTCCGTTCCAAAGAATTCTTTAGGGTTTCAAGCCCTAAAGGTTTTGTAGTTGCAATCTTGGGTTTAGGTTGGTGCTCATTGATTTGTTTGAAGCCCAACAGCAACTTGGCTAACTATGTTGAGTAATGTTGCAATCACTTGTTCCATGACAAGTTGGTCTAACTCGGGGTTTGCTCTTCGAGGAGACATAGTTCTAGAGCATAATCACACGACGATTTTTAGTTACGCATTCTATTCAGTTTTATCATACTACTCTATGTGTAACATGTTTAATTCATTCATGGCATTAAATATGACTAATAGTACGAGATTTAATTAAATAATCAATCATTCACTTGACACAAAATAAATACCAAAATTGGCTCTTTAAAAGATGTCATATATTAATAGAGAGTCAATAATAGCCATACAATCATACATCTTTTAAACCAACATAGGATATTTTAGTTCATAATCAACAAAAAAGAAAGACATTAAAACCCAAAGTCAGTCCACTCCAACCCATCTAGCGCCCCAATCCAATGTAAACTTGTCCCACTAACACCATCAACACAACCCCTGAAACAAGGCATGTATGTACTAGCCTAATTAGTCTTCGGGCTTCTTGAGCCGCCTCTAAGGCTTGCATTGCGTGATGGTGGTTAAGGTCCGCCATGTATAGGCACGAACTAACCCTGTAGGTTTGGTAATCTAACATGCCTCTCATGTTATACAGCTCCAGAGACATGTGGTGGAACCTCCTCTTTTCCTCCTCGGTCATCCCGGATGAAGGCATCATCGGGATTCCCGTGAGGACGGGGCTTTTACCGACTCGTTCACCTGCCGGGAAGGTTCTCCCACGGTAGGCTGGGGTGGTGCGACGGTTGGCCGTATTGGAATGGGCACCCTCTTTCGGGCAGTTTGTCTAACTCGAAGTCCGGTTGTTCCGGGGTTTGGGTTTCGGCTCGGTTGGGTGGAGGGAATGTAAAAGTTTCTTACGGGTCTACGTAGGGGTTCTAAGAACCCTTCTGGCAGCTGGTATTGCGGGGACTGGTTACTATGGGAGGAAGATCTTGGGCCGGTCTCGGTAGGTTCAGTTTCGCTTGACATGATCTGCAAAGTTTGAAGAGAGTTACTCACTAAATTCATAACTTAAATTGTCTATATATGAATGTTATGCTCATGCACACACACAATGATCATGTTCTAGAAAGAGAATAAATAAAATTTGTTTCTAAGTATATTTTTATTATAACTAACCTAAGTCTCATATTGTACATAGCTAAATTAGACATAGGTGATCAAGCTTTGTCTAATTGAGGTATAACAATGTGGTACTCAACTTAATTATATTATGAATACACTTGATGCATTTGAAGCAAAATTATTTTGAAAATCATTTTTATAAACCTTTGGTTATAGTTGGCGTTTTCCCTTCATAAGGAAAACGACATTCTCTATAACCTTCGGCTCTGATACCAAATCTGTCACACCCCGCTAAAGCGGAAACACGAGGTGTCACAACACAAGATATCATCGCACAAGGTAAATAGACAATAACCATTATATTAAATAAGCAAAGTAAGTAGTTCGGATAAAGCATAATTAAAAGTTACACAACCAAATAATATTTAAGGACATTGTCTTGTACGATGCATAAAAAAAATAAGATATTGTTTTCATAAAATGCGATGATGAAGATGAAGATGCCACACATCGTGCTTCTATGCATAAGGAACCTAACGACGATTACCTGAAAGCATGGGTAAAAGAAACGAAAACGGTCAACTACTAGAGTTGGTTAGTTCATAGGTTTTTAATATGCACAAAATAACTACTAAATGAGAAAAGTTTAAATATTTGATGGAGGTTTTTGGAATAAAATAAAAGTATGGACCAAGGACAGAAGATGTATTATATTGCCCAATATATTGCACATGGTAGTAATATACTATGATGATTGTTGCTTGTGCCATTATCCAACCTAGCCGACAACCAATTGCCCATGAATAAACCTAACGCCTATATTAAATGACGTTAGTAGTGGTAAAGTACATCTATAGTTCGTCAACCATAAATGGGAGACGTCGGAATCTCAAAATAGCGCTACTTACAAATACCATCGGCTCACTAGCGGGGTTAAGGGATAATGTCCAACGAAGTGCCTTACAACGTTAACACTTTAAACTAAGATTAACAAAAAAAATCAACTGATTTTGATACCTAGATCTCTAGATATAACAAAAACAATGGGGGAGTTCTAGCATCAAAATCTGCCAGATTTATGATTTCTCTTTGCTTATGGGTCTTAACTTTAATATAACATGTTTATATTTATGATTAATCATCTTGTATGAGTACAAGCTTTGATAATCCATGTGTTCTTACAACAATGGTAGGATGATACACATTTTATGTGCTCCTTACAACATTGGTAGGATGTTTATATTTACATGATTATAGATATATATGTAAAAGAAATAAGATGAACATCAAAGAAAATAAACAAAAAGAAAGAAGAAAGAAGAAAAGAAGAAAAGAAGAAAAGAAGAAAGGTAGAAGAGTAGAGATAAGTGTGTTATGATCATCTTACCAACTCTTTCTTTTAATTATGGGTTTGATCTTCACAAGATGAACAATCTTTGATGTTCTTGGGAGATTTTTTGATGGTGAAAGAAGAAGAGAAAAAAGAGAAGAGATGTAGTGTGGTGGTGAAGGAAATGATGAAGAGAGGAAGGGGGAGATCAAGTGGTGGTTCTTAGGAAGAGAAGGAGGCAAGAGAAAGAGAGGGGGTGGTACCCTTGGCCGGCCCATAGGGTAGGGAGTTTTCTTTTACTTTTATTTTTTTAAATATTAAGTGTAATTAGTTTAAATAAATTTTGTATAAATGGTGATTTTGTTTAAATCTTTTAATTAACAAAGTTTTAATTACTTTTATGAGTTTATATATATATATATGTTTTATATTTTAACTTATTTGTATTTATTATGATGTATTTAATTATTTTTATTGTTATTATTATTATTATTGTACATGATTTGTAATTCTTGACTTTTAATAATTCGATTTTTTGAGCTCGGGAAGGTTCTAACCATATAGGCGGGATTTCTATGAAATCTAATATTATTATTGATGTATTTAAATCATAAATACTATTTTTAGTCATACCAGGCTTAAAATTAGAATTTCTAATGGCTAAGCTGGGAAATTTGTTGCCGAATGTCATAGTACTCTCAAGTTAGTGTACTACAAACTCCAAGAAAAGGCTGAAAAAGAGCAAATATCTTTTAGTGAATTGGAGAAGGCTAGATTGAAAAGGACTATTGAAGATATCAAAAGGACAGTGGATAGCAGGCGGATTATCCGGAGGTGGCAGGTCATGTTTGGCATTCATAATAGATCGTTATTATAATATATTTCTTTCTGTTTTTCAATGTAATAGGATTTCTCTCTATTTAGGGAGAGATTGTTATTTTTGTTAAAATGTAGAAAAAGCCACGCCTTAGGCTTTGCCTATAAATAGGCATATGACCAAGGGCCTTGTAAGCTTTTGCATTCCAGTATTCAATATATCAAAGCATTAGCCAAGGTGAAGTGTGTGTTATTCTCTCTACTCATAGTCGATTTACATATTACTTGAGGTATATTGGACCCTTCATCTACTAATTTACATACGCATAGTCATTAATTACGACTAGGCCCAATCGAGGATGTTACATAACTCTTTCCTAGTGAACTTGTGTTATGGTGAAAGAGGTTCGATTATCCCTTCAAGTAAGATTGTAGAGAGAAGATGAATAGACAGAAACACACAATACACCTTTAGAGCTTGAATATTGATAATTGCATTAATGAGTAGTCAAGCGTGAAGCGTTACAAGGCCCTTGGCCTAGAGCCTATTTATAGGCTAAGCCTTAAAAGGATTTTTCTACATTTTTAACTATCTAACAATTTCCCCCTAAATGGAGAGAAAGACTATTACAAGAAAAATAGAAATATGAAATGAAATTTATTACATCAAGGATCTGTTTCTTATGCCAAACATCACATGCCATCTCCGAATGATCCGTCGGCTATGCAACATCCTTTTTATAGCTTCCGTCGTCCTTATCAGCCCAGCCTTTTCTAACTCACTTAATGATGATTGATCTTGTTCAGCCCTTTCTTGGAGTCCATGGAATGGTATTTTGAGAGTACCATCTGAATAGGCCATCATGTCCATCATTCTGACAAAGATCTTTCGTCTACGTTGTTTAGTGAAGATGACACCTCTTTGACCTGCGAAGCTTGGATGATTTTCATCAATTATGGTTAGTTCTTCCAGGGTTTGAAGGTTTGGATGGCTTTGCAATGGCTTGAGTAGATTAACCTCGAGTGGATTACTCTAGGCTCCCAGTTGAAGGTCATGCCCCTGAATAAATTTTCTCATATATTTCATCAGTGCAGATCGTCCTTGCTGTTCCTCATAGGACTTGTTGATCTTTGTTGATAACTCTTCATAAATGAACTCAATATCGTGAAGCTTGACATGTTGAAAGTCTGCTTCATTAAAATGACATCTCATTCCCATCAGCCCCTTGCATGTCGTACATAGCAAATCCGTACCTTAAAGATTTTTGCATGATAACAAGTAGTACTTTGCAGATAGGATACTCTGACACGATCTGCTCTCTTGGTGTTTTATATTCATTGAAAATATGGTTATGTCATCTCCTCTGTACCTCATCAAGACCCCTACGTTTAGGAGGAATCTTGTCTTTGATTTGTGTTGCAAAAATGGTAGGAATATGATCCTCGAGACAAGAAACATTCACCCCATACTTACCCCAAAGTGGGTTTTTCATAGCATCTTTGGTGAACATGTTGTGTTTGTCTAGGCCTGGATCTGATGAAGTTAGGATGGGAGGAGCTGGTTGTTGGAATATGCCCACTGACACACACGAGTTGGTATCACTGCCGATGAGGCATAGGCCTATTGGGTCACACGCCAAGTATTGATTCCGGCAACACCTTTGAACAAGAGAGAGAAAAATGCCAAAATGGGTTTTGGTAGGGCCGGGCACGGCCGTGCCTCGTGAAGGTACGGGCGTGCCCTATGCCAGGTACGGGCCTAAGGCCGACGTGCCTAGGGCGTACCTATTGGTCCCAAAGAGGGTGAACAAGCAACCGATACAGTGTAGAAGGGGGGTTGAATACACTTTAAACAATCAAACAAATTAATCAAATGTATATTCAAATATCAATAAGTACAATAACTTTTATCACTCTCTAATCAAATCAACAGGATGATTTGATTTTACAATGATTATAACCTCAACTCTCTCTAAACACTCTTGATTCACAAACTAATTGATGATCGAATTTCTTATTAAAACTGATTAACAAGAACTGTTGAAAACTCTGTCGAACTTTGAACTTACAAAGTTATCGCAACACACGCGTATCAAGTATCACGATCACACGTACGTTTTGCAACTTATGCAGTCGTCGTTGTGTATCGCGTATCTGTTCTCGTACACATGTAAGAACATCTATGTAAAACTGACATACTCAGTCTTGAACTTGTCAAGCTGACTTCTTGAAACTTGGATTCTTAAATCTTCAAGTCTTCAAGTCTTCAAACTTTCAAGTCTCCATTCTTAAGTCCTATCTCAGCTTCAAAGTCATTGAGTTATCTAGTACTTACATAGAAAACTCTATATCTGTTTATACGCTGACTACTCACCTAAAGCTGACTAGTCAGTCTATAACAGACTTACATAATTCCTAACTCTTAACCTATTATCTATACATATCGATAGTTTGTCTCATCAAATCTGACTATTTTAAACATGGTACTAACAATACCTATTGGGGCCGGCACGGGTGTGCCTCGTGGAGGTACGGCCGTGCCTAGTGAGAAAGCACGAGCCCAAGTCAGGCGTGACTTGGGTGTGCCCGTGGGCTGGCCGTGCCTCATGCTGTAACAGCCTAATTAACTAGTCTTTCAAGACTAGTTTAATGGGGTATTCATGGTTATTGATAGCCATTTATTCCTAAGTCAGTTATGGACGTTTTTGGCTTCTTTTTTGGAGTCTAAATAAGTCCAAATATGCTTATGGAACTTTTTTTATTGACTTCTTGATATATGAACTTGTAACTCCAAGTTAGTTCAAATAGTCTCTCAAGTAATACATACTTATAAGATAGATTGGCATATCAATCTTCAAGATGGTGTTAGACCATTGGTTATGCTCTTGGCAGCGTCCAAACATAGCTAGCACGTAGGGATCATCAACACTTGGTGTGGATACCAATAGTGGTACACTACTTTGTGTACAAACCTTCCAAGGCAACAAGGAGAAATTCTTTTGTATGGTATAACTTCTTGTCCTTGTTCTTCTTTTTTTTGTTGCATTGCTATTGTTTAGAGTTTGCTCCATTGGGTGTGGTATTGGTGGCATAAAATGAAATTGTTGTATACTCGTTTTTGTTTCCGCTGCGTTTTCTAGCTGCCACCAAAACCCAACAGTGGTATCAGAGCCATCTCTAACATGGCTTTGCACTCTTGGTTTGAAAACCGGAATTTTCTGTAAAAAATGAGTTTTCCGGTGACCGGGCACGACCGTACCTTATGGGGTACGGGGCGTGCCGGCGGCCGGGGCACGGCCGTACCGGTGGGGTACGGGCAGTGCCGGCAGATTTCTTTTAACTAGATTAAAAATGTTTAAATCAGTGTACTGGCACACGGAGGGTACACCCGTATCCTTCATAGGGTACCCGTGCCCCGTTGTGTTTTGGCCGGAATCTGGGTTTTTGAAACTGTGATATTTGGTGTTCTTAAAATCCAGTTTTTGATTGTGTTGGACCAGTCTTGGATCTGGTCATTCCCCACTATATTTTGATTCCTTGAATTTATATATTTTGTATGGCTTGGCATGAAGTACATAAATATATATATATATATTTAAAGGTGTATATATGAATATGTAATTTTAAAGGTGTATTAAAATTACTAATGCATATGTACAAGGATTGACTTTTGTGCCTTGGGTGTTTTGTTGGCAATCTTAATCAAAATATGTTTGACATGGTTTTGTGGCACACCATGGTTTTGCTTTGGTTGTGTTTGGTTGTGGTTCGGTAACGAGATGCCCTTTTGACCTATGTGTTGTGGTGTTTGGTTTATTTGGTTTTGGTGGCCTGTGTGCCGTATTGTTGTAATTTTTATTATTATTATTTGTATGGCTTGCATGCCATTTATTTATTCCTTTGTACATGTATTAGTAGCATAGGATTGTGGCTTGCATGCCATTTCTTCTTCTTTGTATTTGTAGAATAGTATAGAAGTTGATTTAGTATGTAATAAACCAACTGGAATCACGACGTTGATGTCTCGGCAACGTGGAGTCCGGATTGCTTTTTGGAGATGCCGGCTTCAGTGGGAGCACACCCGGCTGGGTACTTTGGATCTTGGATTCCTTAGTTGACCTTGTTTTCCCCGTGTGGCTCGCGGGGAAAACGCATAGGATTTGGGCATGTTACCGAACTATTGTGTATGCGTGGTTGTTTTATATATTTATTATTTTGCATGGATGTGTAGGATATCGCATGCTAGATAATTTTTCAAAAATATATAAAACGCAAAGATTTATAAAATTGGTTTATATTTCTTTCCGCGCGTATAGAATTAACAAGATAATATAAATTTGTATTATATTATAAGTGGATAAAGAAATTGAAATGTAAATTACACGGGTTAAAATTGTTTTAACCGGAAAAACGAAATCCTGTTTTAAAATGTAAATTACACGCCATCCGTAAGACGACACCACCCGAATCTAGTGAAACTTGGATGATTGTCGAGCTTTAGCACGAGTCATGCCGAGGGGAACTGTGTGGAAGGTGAGTCTGGTAACTCTCAATATTGGTTGTCGAGCTTAGCACGAGCCAATTATTGGCGAGAGTTCCACCGTGTGTCTTGACGGGCGGTTTACAATTCTTTTTGTGACACTTAGGTGGCGTCGAGCTCTAGCCGAGTCATTTAAGGGGATCAAGTTAGGATAGGTGCAAGAAGGGATCAAACATGCCAAAAGACATTTTGATTGTCAATGGATCCCGTAAGGATCTAGAAGTTGCAAAGTGTTTGCAATCGGTAAAATGGTTACCGGCCTAAATAGCTTTGGTTTGTGATCCGCGGTAAACCCGTCATAAGGTAAAGTGAAATATGGTTTCTAGCCTTGTTTAAATAATTGGTTTTGAAAACTATTTGGGTAATTACTTATACAAGGATTATATCTAAATTCACTAAAACGTGTACTCTAAAATTGTAGATGACAAACGTTAACAACGCAACACCTAATTTATCTCTCCATTCGTTCCTAGAAAAGGAGAAACTCGTAGGTGTGAACTTTGTGGATTGGTATAGGCAATTGCGAATTGTCCTTCACCATGAATCTAAGTTGCACATCCTTGAGGAACCTCTTTCGAAACCGCCTGCTACCAACACAAGTTGGGCCACTAGATACGCCTTCGAAAAGCGTATCGAGGACGCAAAAGATGTTTCGTCTTTCATTTTATTGACAATAAGCTGCGAGCTACGAAAGCAACTCGGGCATCTGAGTGCGTATGACATGATTAATCGGTTGAAGGACTTGTTCCAACATCAGATTAGAGAGGAACACTTTATGTGTGTCAAGGCCCTTGTCGGTTGCCAGATGCAGGAAGTTGGGAAGGTTAGTGTTCATGTGCTTCCTATGAAGGCATACATTGACCAAATGGAAATACTAGGATTTCCCATTTGGAGGGAGCTTGCGGTGAATATGATTCTCTAATCCCTGCCCACGTCTTATGATGAGTTGATCAAAAACTATCAAAAGGGCAAAATGGTAGAATCCTTAGACGAGTTGCATGGCATGCTTAAAACTTTCTAGTCTAGCATGGCCAAACGCAAGTTCGTTCCCACCCGGTTATTTGAGGAACGTAAAGCCGAGAAAAAGAATACAACTCCTAAGGGAGAAGTTTGCTATTTCTGCGGTAAATATGGGGATTGGAGCCGCCACGCTTGTCCTGGGTGTTCAGAGGAGTTAAAGCTTCCTATGAGGCAAGGGAATAACTTCTCGTCATTAGGTACATTCATGATTAACTTCATTGCTTTTTTACTTCTTAGCTAGATTTATTGAAATGCTGGCTATAACACTCATGTTTGTTGCAAAATTGTTTTGTTACAAAGTGTAGGTGTTAAACAGAAGAAGTAGCTGATAAGCATGGAGAGCTAGAGCTCAAGATTGGGAAACTTGGACGTTGTCTCGATTGAGAGGATTGGGAGTTTTGATCTCGCCATTTCATCTAGCTATTTTATTAATTAATTAGATTAATATTTTGTCTGCCCTGCATGGCGAGAGAAATATTAAGTCTATTATGCATTCGTTGATGATGGATATTACGTTGTATTTGATATATTTATATATTAGTGGTTTATTTCAAAGGTTATCCATGTCATGGCATTTATAATCTTTTGCTTAAAAGTAATAAAGTAATCATGAATAATGTGTTTAAATCCAAAAATGGTTTGGATTAGTTATCCAAGTGACAAGATTATTTAGCTATGTAAACAAGACTTACGTCACCAAGTTCCGTGTGGTTTGGAATCTTGGATTCATTTGATAATTGATCAAATGTTGAGTGCGAGAATTGTTTATTAGGCTAAATGAATTGTACATCTTTCATCGGTGTATGTAAGAGGATTGAGAGCTTGTTGTAATTCGTTCAAGCAAATCCATGGGGATAACTACTTGCACTTCGTTACCTTTACCCGTGGTGGTAGTAGGGATAGGTATATTTGAAACCTTTGAGGTGTTCATTGATTAGCTTAACGAGGTTTGTGGACAAAAGGTTAAGTTACTTAAATCTTGTAAAGATTTTGAGTATCTTAATATATGAATTTTGTGATCATCATAAGAATTGTGGGATTTATCTCATAAATTATTTCTCCTAGGACACATTGGCATATGGGTCGCGTAGAGGAGGAACCGAATATCCGGGTCTTGATGGGTCGCAAATTCATACCCAATGTGTTGGGATGCTTAAGTATGGCGGGCAATGTTCAATATATAAAATCAACAAAGATGGTTTAGTACGCATCTTAGGAGAAAAGACTAGAAAGAGTGTCTTTGCTTGTCTATCTCAAAACCTAGATTATCCGGCCTACGTGTAGAAGTGAGGTGGTAGAATCCAGGGACAAAAGATGCTACTCCATTAGGCATGAGATATTTGTTTCACGAACTTTTGAGGACAAGTTTTGTCGCTCAATAGCAAGTGGAAGTCTAATATCTATGGGAGCCAGTGGGAGTAAAACCTGATGTTGGCACTAGCATACAATCAGTAATGATTAGAACTCAGCATGGTGATGCTGGAGTACCTGCCATAATTCGTTACTCTTCCTATTTCTCATAGGAGTTGTCGTAAGGCCGGATGGATATATGTTTTATATCTAGAGGAAGATAACTCGATGATGGATTAATTGAATTCATCAACTATCAGAAGTCGTAGTGGGCCTAGTGTCTACTAGAAGGAGAGAGGTAATGAGAATGGGAAGCAATCCATGTAAGATATCCAAGTATTGGACTTGGTTGATCCGATGCCTTGATGTAAATCTAAGGGTATGCATTGATTGAGATGTAGACAACTTCATATGCCGACCGGTAGTAATAATTCTAATATGATTGACCAGGAGGACGGTATCATAAAAGAGTTTTTCCTTGGTGGTTATGTTGAATTCTGCTTGGATGACTTATGGTGTATCACTGCCTTTTCTTGATTGTGAAGGTATGATAGTGAAATGGAAAAGACTCTATTCCTTTATTGGAATTTTGAGGAAGTGTTTTAGTACTCTCCGAGAGTCTTGTACATTATTAGTATTTGTCGTATGGTCTACAAGCCCAAGAAGTCTATTCATGGACTTGAACTTCAAATACCAACTAATGATAAACGTTCCGTTATGATTGACCATGGGGATGCTATAATAAGGAAATCTTCTTAATGGTTATGATGAATGTTACTCGGATACATGTGTTTATCACTGCAATGTAAAGATCGTCTTCCTTCATGGGAATTTTGAGGAAGAGTGTTTCAACACTATCCGAAAGTGTCTTGTACATTGATAGTATCCTCGTGGACTTGGATAAATATCGCAAGGTTGTAATCTTCACTTTAATGAGAAAATCATAGATATGAGTTTTCGAAAAGGGAAGATTAAACTTGGATGTATGCCAGAGCTAGTGGGAGCGCTTGTGTTCCTTAAATTGTGTATCCATAATATACTTCTTATTGAAGATAATATCCTAACTTGGCGGTTCATAAGACCGGAGTTAAGAAATTATTGCTTCATAAGAAGAATTGGAAGATACGAACGTGAACTTTTCGGAGTGACAAAACTAAGAGAGTGATATTGAAACATGATGAACTAGTGTGTTAATTTAATTAGCAACTTGGTTTATCACAGGGTTTCTTTTCTCTCAATTTTGACATACTTGGAAGAACTCTTGGTACATTGTTCTTCAAGTTGATGTTCGGTGGTAACAAGGAAATTTGAGTAATATATTACTCTTGGTGAATTGTTATTGTTGTGTTGTTAAGTGGACCGTTATCGACTACAATTGTTCTTTAAGCATCATTGACTCTAATTGGGTTCTTTTGATAAAATAAGAGTATGATGGCTTATATGAACCATAGTCTTATGCATTGTGACTCCATTTGGTTCCTTGGAACAATGAGAGCACGAAGGATTGGACAAAGGACCATGATCTTGCCGGCGCACACTTTATAAGTGTTTGGTTGAGAGAAGATATGGTGATTGTTAGAGTACGCATGGATGTCACTTTGTGAATCCGCTTACTAAGTTTTAGTTGTGAGCTAGTGATGAGTTTTCATACTAGGCTTGCATACACTTGGTTTACAAGTGGCTTTAGCTTGGGTTTGTTTAGTTGAATTTGATATGTTTTGAGTTGGGAACATTAAAGCAATAATGTGCTTTGATTGTATCGATTATCAAATGGAGATTTGATAATGCGCGCGGAGTGTGTACTTTCGTTAGCCTTTATTGTGTTCCATCTTAGCATGTTTAACTACTTCCTTGAATAAATTTATTCTAAATGCTCCACGATCGGTCGTTCTTCATTGGAAGGAAG
The DNA here is from genome assembly GCA_038502395.1 of Dittrichia graveolens. NCBI lineage: Eukaryota > Viridiplantae > Streptophyta > Magnoliopsida > Asterales > Asteraceae > Dittrichia > Dittrichia graveolens. The sequence goes on from JARJIL010000003.1 coordinate 58,498,045, forward strand.
AAGTGAATTAAGATCGAGGCAAGTGGTTGGTATAGTATTCATAGTGGATTGAATACATGTTTTCGCAACACTAGCATGTACTTGATAGTGATCAAGTAATTGGAGGACCCACACCTGAGTTTACTTTATGGACATGATCACAAGTAAAATAGGATGATATTATTGTTTGTCCTTCTACTAGAGATACATGCGCTTCTTGGTTAATGACATAGTCTTGCTTAGATTGTTTTCTAACGTAGTTCGTAACTTGCTGTTATAAGGGAAGTTTTCAGGCAAGAACATGTGGTTATGACGGAACGATGTAGTCAAAGGTATTTGTTCCTCTTTAGAGAGATATCCCTGGGCCCCTCGTTGACTTAACTGATGACATCAAAATGCATGGCCATGCTCAAGTTGAATTGATAGTGGATCAATTTTGCAACTTGCTTTGTTCGTCATAGTTAGTCTAGATTGAGAAACATAATCGTGGACGTTTTGGGGTTGATGATGTCCCATGACCTACATTCACAATGGATATCGTGAATGAAGGGATGAATAATCACTTATCTGTAGGACCATTCTTTACAGGTTGGTACTTGTCATCGGCGATATATCCTATGCCGACTTGGGGGCATAGATGCCTTGCTAGAGGCCACTCTATGTCCGTGTTACCTTTCGTGTGTGAGTCATGTTCAAGTGAGAGTTTGTTGGAATTGTTGGGTTTTCGTAGTTTAAAATCGCAACGGAAGCAAAACGAGTTTAAAAACATTTTCAAAAGTTGACCACGAATGTGCCCACCATATGGACCAAAACTCTAGACACGGCTAAACAACAAAATAAAAATACAAAGAAGTAGAGTTATACCCTTGATGCTATCTTCTTTGTACACGCGGGTTTGGAGTTTGGAAGCCTCGTGCACTAACGTGTACACCTCTATCGAAGTCCACACCAAGTCTTGATCTTTTTCCACTTGCTAGAGTGTTAGGTGTGCCAACCTAAACACCACAAATATGATCTACACAAAAGAACCAAAGCCTAGGAAGTATTTTGTGTGTTTGAGAGAGTTATGCAAGTTATATCAACTTTGTGTATTTCTTTCAAGCAAACAAAACCATTAGTCTTCTTGTGGTTTATATAGAACTCAAAAATGAGTTCAAAAAACGTGCAACAATTAATCCCATGGCCGTTACATGATCAATACACATAAACACACTTTAACTAGCTTTGAAAGCCTGGTAAAGAGGTTGTTACTGCATAAGGCACGGCCGTGCCTCATAGGGTACGGGCGTGCCAACCCAAGAGGCCACGCCCAAGTCATACCTGACTTGGGCTCGTGCCTATCCATTGGGCATAGGGCACGGGCGTGCCTCCCAGAGGCACGGGCGTACCTAGCCACAGGCCACGCCCAAGTCATGCCCGACTTGGGCTCGTGCCTGCCCGTAGGGCACGGGCGTGCCTTGGCCCACCAGAACCAGTTTCTGGTTTTCTCGTTCATTAGACCATCCGTGATGCCTGAATCAATACTTGGCGTGTGACCCAATAGGCCATTGCTTCATCAGCCATGATACCAACTCGTGTGTGTGTCAGTGGGCATAATCCAACAGACTCCCACTTGCACATGACAAACTCACGAAGGGCGTCATCGACATAGAGCGGCCTCTAGCAAGGCATCTATGTCCCCAAGTCAGCACAGGGTTTGTCTTCCCAAAACAAATACCTAAACAAAAGGAAAGGTCCTATAGATAAGTGATTATATACCCCTTCGTTCACGATATCCGTTGTGAATGCAGGTCATGGAACATGATCAACCCCAAGTCATTCACGATTATGTTTCTCGATATATACTAACTATGACTAACAACACAAGTTACACAATTGATCCACTATCAATTCAACTTGAGCACGACCATGCATTTTGATTTGTCATCAGCTTAGTCAACGAGGGGCCCAAGGATATCTCTCAAAAGAGGAACAGATACTTTTGACTACACCGCCCTATCATATTAACAAATTCTTGCCTGAAAACTTCCCTTATAACAGCCAGTTACGAACTGCGTTAGAAAGCAATATAAACAAGTCCACGTTAATAATCAAGCAACGCGTGCATCTCCAGTAGAATGATAAATAATATTATCATCCTGATTTACTCGTGATAATATCCAGGAAGTAAACTCATGTACGGGTCCTCCAATTACTTAATCACCATTAAGTACAGGCTAGTGTTGCGTAAACAAGTATTCAATCCAAGATAAAAACTTTACCAACCACTCCCCTCGATCTTAATTCACTTCTTCCTTCCAATGAAGAACGACCGGTCGTGGAGTATTTAGAATAAACAAGTTTATTCATGGAAGTATTAAACATTCAAAGATAGAACACAATAATGTTTCATAAAGTAATCGCACCATGCGTATATTAAATCCCCATTTAATAGTCATTACAATAAGAAATACATTATTGCTTTAATTTTCTCAATAACAAATACAACTAAAACAATTAAACCAAGTCACTAGCAAATCTAATAACAATAGACTTAGCATAAGAATCATGCTTGACATGTGACAAAGGTTTGGTGAGTGGATCTGCCAAGTTCCCCTTAGTCGGTACTCTACTAACCACAATGTCACCACTCTCGATGATATCACGAATAAAATGATATTTCCGAGTAATGTGTCTTGTACGTCGATGCGCTCTAGGTTCCTTAGCTAGAGCTACTACACCCTCATTGTCACACAAGATCTCAATAGGGTTAGCGATGCTAGGAACTACTCCAAGGTCTTGAATGAATTTCTTCATCCAGACGGCTTCCTTAGCAGCCTCGCTTGCAGCACTATACTCTGACTCCGTGGTTGAATCGGCCACAGTATCTTGCTTGGAACTTCTCCAACTTATTGCTCCACCATTTAACAAGAATACAAATCCCGATTGAGACCGGCAATCATCCTTGTCCATTTGGAAGCTAGCATCAGAATATCCAGTAACTCTGAGCTTATCTGATCCACCGAACACTAAAAACATTTCCTTAGTTCTCCGAAAATATTTAAGGATGTTTTTAACCACAACCCAATGACTTTGACCAGGGTTAGCCTGATATCGGCTCGTTATGCTCAAGGCATACGACACATCACGCCGAGTACATAGCATAGCATACATGATCGATCCCACTGCCGAAGCATACGGGACTCGACTCATTTCCTCTAGTTCCTTTTGAGAACTAGGACATTGAGACTTGCTCAATGCCATACCATGCAACATAGGCAAATTCCCTTTCTTGGAATCTTGCATCTTGAACCTCTTCAAGACTTTATCTATGTACTTACTCTGGCTCAAACCAATGAGTCTCTTAGATCTATCTCTATAGATCTTTATCCCCAAAATATATGCTGCTTCTCCCATGTCTTTCATAGAGAAGCAACTCCCAAGCTAGGTTTTTACGTCCTGCAAGGTAGTCACGTCACTTCTTATGAGTAGTATGTCATCTACATACAAGACTAGGAAAACTACAGCACTCCCACTAGCCCTGACATATACACAAGGTTCAACCTTGCTTTTGGAAAAGCCAAACTCTTTGACCTTTTCATCAAAGCAAATGTTCCAACTCCGAGATGCTTGCTTAAGTCCATAGATAGACCTCTTAAGCTTGCAGACTTTATTAGGATATTTGGGGTTTACGTAACCATCAGGTTGTGCCATGTAAACCTCCTCTACCAACTTCCCGTTAAGGAAGGTAGTCTTGACATCCATCTGCCATATTTCGTAATCGTAATATGTAGCGATAACCATTAATATCCTAATAGACTTCAACATAGCCACTGGAGAAAAAGTTTCATCATAGTCTACACCATGAGTTTGAGTGAAACCCTTTGCTACCAGTCGGACTTTGAAGGTGTCTACTTTTCCATCCATGTTGGTCTTCTTCCTGAAGACCCATTTGCACCGTACTGGCTTGTGGCTAGCTACTGGATCAACCAAGTCTTAGACTTGATTATCCGCCATGGATTGCATCTCACTGTCCATTGCCTCCTTCCACCTAGCAGACTCAGGGCCTGCTACAGCTTCCCGGTAGTTGGTCGGTTCACTATGATCCACCAATAGTTCGTCGCCCTCGGATATGAGAAACACATATCTTTCCGGCTCATTACGAACTCTACCATATCTACGGAGCTCTAATGGTTGTGTATCAGGCACCTCATCCACCATTAGTTGAGGTTTCACTTCTTCCGGTACGCCGACCTCAAAAGCGGTACTAGTGCCAACATGAGGTTGATCATTGTTGTCATCTAGAATTTCTTCTAGATCGACTAGCCTCCCACTGGCTTCTGCAGATATCAGCTCCCTTTCAAGGAAGACCGCCCTTTGAGCAACTAACACCTTGTTCTCCGAAGGTTTGTAAAACAAATATCCCATAGAACCAGCTGGGTAGCCAATGAAAATACACTTCTCGGCTCTGGGTTCAAGTTTGTCTTGAGCTTCACGTCTCACGTAAGCCTCACAACCCCAGACCTTGAGATAGACTAGCGAAGGAACCCTTCCATGCCACATCTCGAATGGTGTACTTGCAACCTTCTTCGTTGGTACTAGGTTTAAGGTCCTAGCAGCAGTTTCCAAAGCATAACCCCAAAACTTGCGGGTAGCTTTGTACGACTCATCATGGGCCGAACCATATCCAATAAAGTTCGGTTCCTCCTCTCGGCGACCCCATTTAATTGTGGTGTCCTGGGTGGAGTAAGTTGTGAAATAATTCCACAACCCCTAAGATGATCAAGAAACTCGGTAATAAGATACTCACCACCCCTATCGGATCTGAGAATCATAATCCGCTTGCCCAATTGATTCTGTACTTCACTTTGGTATGTCTTAAACACCTCAAAAGTTTCAGATTTATGCTTAATCAAATAAACATAACCATACCTACTGAAATAATCAGTAAAAGTAACGAAGTACCTATAGTTGTTCCTTGTAACAAACCTGAACGGACCACACACATCCGTGTGAATAATGTCCAACAAGTCTTTGCCCCTTTCACTAACGCCGGTGAAGGGCGCCTTAGTCATTTTGCCTAATAAACAAGAATCACATATTTCACTTGACCCGTGGTCAAACGATTCCAAAATCCCATCCACTTGGAGTTTGGCGATACGTTTCTTGCTTATATGGTCAAGACGACTATGCCACAAAGACAACTTGTCCAATACACCTTTGGACTTAGAATCAATGTTCATGATTGATTTATTACCATCCAAACACACACTTGTTTCATAAATCCCACGACATGGATAAGCTTTAAACTAATGAACATCATTTCTCAAACATGAAATAATTCCATTATTAAAATTAAACTCATAACCATCGTCAAACAAAGCGTGAAAGGAAATAAAGTTTCGTGCCATGCAGGGCGAAAAGCAATCATTTAATAAGGTAATAGCAAGTCCTGAAGGAAAGGCGAGATCAACACTCCCTATCCGCTCCACGGGAACCACATCCTTGTTTCCCATGATCAGGTCAAGCTCTCCAGCACCCAACGCCCTACTTCTTTTTAGCACCTGCACATTATTACAAATATGAGTGCCACAACCGGTATCGAGTACCCAGCCGTTAGAAGTAGCGGTATTGTGGAGTTCAATCATAAACATACCTGAGTTACCCGCTCCCTTCGGTTTTACCCGCTTGAGCTCCTCAAGGTACTTTGGGCAAGAACGCCGCCAATGCCCCTTTTCCTTGCAGTGGAAGCACTCAGCTTCCGCAGGGTCCTTGGCCGGTGGAACCATCACGGTTTTCCCCTTGCCCTTCTGGGCCGGACTCGGGTTAGGTCTTGTAACCTTTCCCTTACCCTTTCCCTTGGAGGGGGAGCGCCTTTTCTTTTGGTTCCGCTTCCCTGGATAGCTAGGATGGGTTTGGACGAGGAGGGCTTCTTAGATATGTCGGACTCGACGGTCTTTAACATTCCGTGAAGCTCCATTAGGGACTTGTCCATGCCATGGACATGATGGTTCCACACAAATTGTGAAAAGGAACTAGGAAGAGAACGGAGGATCACATCCACCGCCAACTCCCTTCCCAACGGGAATCCCAACCTCTCCAAGCGATCAACCAATGCTTTCATCTTAAGCACGTGAACGCTCACATTTCCGCCCTCCTGCATATGGCAATCGAAAAGCGACTTTAGGCACTCGAAGCGCTCTAGCTTAGCCTGCTATTGGAACATTTCCTTCAGCTGGTTAAGCATGTCATATGCTCCTAAATGTTCCATTTGCTTTTGAAGCTCAGGAATCATTGACGAGAGCATAATGCAAGCCACTTCGTTCGTTTCCTTGACGCGCTTGTCATACGCGTCTCGGACCGCCCTAGTCGCATTCGCCGCAGGTGCTTCCGGCAAAGGCTCCTCAATGGCCCACATCTTTTGTGCATACCTAAGGGCTATCCTTAGTTGCATGAACCAATCCATGAAGTTTTGGCCATCGAGTTTGGCCTTTTCGAGGAACAATTTTAGGGAAATAGAGTTCGATGAAGATGTAGAAGCGTTGTTGGATGCCATCTACAAAATTAGAGTACCAATTTTAGTTGTCAAATCCTTGTAGAAATAATTTACCCTATAGTTTTAAAACATAATTATTTGAACAAGGATAAGAACCATGTTTCACTCTATCTCATGACGGGTTTACCGCGGATCATGAAACAAGTTATTTAGGCCGGTCGACAAATTACTGATTCCAACCATTGCAACTCTTAGATCCTTGCGGGATCCTTTCGACATCAAATGTCTAAGGCATGTTTGATCCCTTCATACACCAATCCTTTTATTATTTCTCAAATGACTCGGCTAGAGATCGACATCATTAAACAACATAAAAGAATTTGTAAGTCGCCCGTCAAGACACACGTTGGTACCCTAGCCCAATCATTGGTTCGTGCTTAAGCTCGACAACCAATATTGCGGGTTGACACACTCACCTTCCACACAACTCCACAAGGCATGACTCATGCTAATGCTCGACAATCGTCCAAGTTTCGTTAGATTTGGGTGGTGTTGTCTTACGGGTCGCGCGTGACTTACTTTTCGAAAAACGGGTTTTTGTTTTCCTGTTAAAATATTAGTTTAACAATTTTGAAGAATTAGCAATTTAAGTGACAAAAAATCCTTTTTAATCACCGTTTAATATAAACACCGTTTATATTAATGTTTGCAAATTCTTATGCACATAGAAATATAAACTCATTTATAAATCTCTTGTTTTATATATTTCAAAAAATTCTCTAGCAAACATCCTAAAGAATTCAGATATAAAACAACCACGCATAAATATAAATAAAGACCCGGTAACATGCCCAAATCCTAAGTGTTTTCCCCGTGAGCCAAAACGGGGAAAACATAGTCAATCTAGGGACAACACCAAGGGATGCTCTGTCACGATCTCCAATCCGGCGAATCTCCCGGACTTGGTTCGTCAAGACGGCAACACCGTGTCTCCCGGTCGGTTTTTGATGCAATATTACATATTTGAAATAATCTAAGTACGAGTACATAATAATAAGAAAACGACATGCAAGTCGCGATCCTAATAATCTATTACGAGTACAAAGATTCAAATAAACGACATGCAAGTCGCACCAAATATAAATATTACAACATTACGGCACACAGGCCAAAACCAACCACAAACATCACAAAGTCTATGGGCATATCAAGTTACCGGGCTACCACAACAAACGCAACCAAACGAAAGAAACGGTGTGCCACAAAACCATGTCCAACAAATATATATATATATATATATATTGTGATCAAGATTGCAAAAAAAAAAAAACACTTAAGGCACAACAAGCAATCCTTGTACATATGCATTAACCATTTTAATACACCTTTAAAATTGCATATTCATATATACACCTAAACATATATGTTTTTGTGAACTTCATGCCAAGTCACACAAAACATAAAAAATGAGGAATCAAAATATAGTGGGGATCAACATAATCAAGACTAGCCTAACACCCGGATTTTAATATATATAGACACATTGTTTCAAAAACCAATTCTGACCAAAAAACCATCAGGCACGGGCGTACCCCAGAGGGTACGGGCGTGCCTGCCATTTTGTCAGTGTACAGTTTAAACAATTTTAAACAGTTTACGAATTCTACTGGCACAGCCCGTAACCCCACTGGTACGCCCGTGCCCCGGCCACCGGCACGGCTCGTACCCCTAGAGGTACGACCGTGCCCGGTCACCGCAAAACCATTTTTGACAGAAAACTCAGAAAATCCAGTTTAACTCCAAAAGTGCAAAGCCATGTTAGAGATGGCTTTGATACCACTGTTGGGTTTTCGTGGTCTAAAATCGCAACGGAAGCAAAACGAGTATAAAAATATTTTCAAATGTTGACCACGAATGTGCCCACCATATGGACCAAAACTCTAGACACGGCTAAGCAACAAAATAAACATACAAAGAAATAGAGTTATACCCTTGATGTTATCTTCTTTGTACGCGCGGGTTTGGAGTTTTGAAGCCTCGTGCACTAACGTGTACACCTCTATCGAAGTCCACAACAAGTCTTGATCTTTTCCCACTTGCTAGAGTGTTAGGTGGGCCAACCTAAACACCACAAATATGATCTACACAAATGAACCAAAGCCTTGGATGTATTTTGTGTGTTTGAGAGAGTTATGCAAGTTATATCAACTTTGTGTATTTCTTTCAAGCAAACAAAACCATTAGACTTCTTGTGGTTTATATAGAACTCAAAAATGAGTTCAAAAAATGTGCAACAATTAATCCCATGGCTGTTACATGATCAATACACATAAACACACTTTAACTAGCTTTGAAAGCCTAGTAAAGAGGTTGTTACTGCATAAGGCACGGCCGTGCCTCATAGGGTACGAGCGTGCCAACCCAAGAGGCCAGGCCCAAGTCACGCCTAACTTGGGCTCGTGCCTATCCATTGGGCACAGGGCACGGGCGTTCCTTGGCCCACCAGAACCAGTTTCTGGTTTTCTCTCTCATTAGACCATCCGTGATGCCGGAATCGATACTTGGCGTGTGACCTAATAGGCCCTTGCTTCATCAGCCATGATACCAACTCGTGTGTGTCAGTGGGCATAATCCAACAGGAATATGCCCACTGACACACACAAGTTGGTATCACTGCCAATGAGGAATAGGCCTATTGGGTCACACGCCAAGTATTGATTCCGGCAACACCTTTGAACAAGAGAGAGAAAAATGCCAAAATGGGTTTCTGTAGGGCCGGGCACGACCGTGCCTCGTGAAGGTACGGGCGTGCCCTATGCCAGGTACGGGCCCAAGGCCAGCGTGCATAGGGCGTACCCATTGGGGCCGGCACGAGCGTGCCTCGTGGAGGTACGGTCGTGCCTAGTGCGAAAGCACGAGCCCAAGTCAGGCGTGACTTGGTTGTGCCCGTGGGCTGGCACGGGCGTGCCCTATGAGGCACGGCCGTGCCTCATGCTGTAACAGCCTAATCAACTAGCCTTTCAAGAGTAGTTTAATGGGATATTCGTGGTTATTGATAGAGATTTATTCCTAAGTCGGTTATGGACGTTTTTGGCTTCATTTTTGGAGTCTATATAAGTCCAAATATGCTTATGGAACTTTTTTTTTTGATTAACTTCTTGATATATGAACTTGTAACTCCAAGTTAGTTCACATACTCTCTCAAGTAACATATAGTTAGAAGATAGATTGGCATATCAATCTTCAAGATTGTGTTAGACCATTGGTGAAGCTTTTGGCGGCGTCCAAACATAGCTAGCATGTGGGGATCATCAACACTTGGTTTAGATACCAATAGTGGTACACTACTTTGTGTACAAACCTTCCAAGGCAACAAGGAGAAATTCTTTTGTATGGTATAACTTCTTGTCCTTGTTCTTCTTCTTTTTGTTGCATTGCTATTGTATAGAGTTTGCTCCATTGGGTGTGCTATTGGTGGCATAAAATGAAATTGTTTTATACTCGATTTGTTTCCGCTGCATTTTCTAGATGCCACCAAAACCCAACACTGGTTGGATATTCGGAGGGACTAGCCATTCTGACATTGATTGTAACTGTTAGGCCTGCTCAGCTTGTGTATTCTTCCTCAGGATGTCGGCAGCTGACACCTGAAATTTCTTTGGCTTAGGAGGAAATAGTTGGTGTACTTCCTCTGAGATGCCTTGAAGGACCCTTGTGATGTTCAATTTTCTTATGGCCTCCTCCATCTGCTTTTTAGTAACATGCTCCTTCCAAGGCTTTGCAACCTTTGAAGAAGTATACTTTTTGGGCACCGGCACAGGCATGTCATCAAACCTACCCACTATATGGACTTCTTTAGTTCTTTCTCGTAGTTTACCAAAAGAAAACTTATCAATCTGCTTCAATAACTCATCTGACTCATCCGTTTATCCTTGGTCTACGGTTTCGGTCTCAAATTCAAATGTAGGGATGTCAGGAGATTCAATGGAAAACCTAGAAAAGAATGTTGGTATATGCATGCTAACATGCACGAGTTAATAACACTACCGATGAGGTATATGCCTATTGGGTCACACACCAAGTATTGATTCCGGCAACATAATCAAGCAAAAGAGAGAAAAAGGCCAAAATGGGTTTTGGCAGGATGATACACGGGCCGTGTTGTTGAAAACGGGCCGTGTCCAATCCAACAGGCACGGGGCGTTTTGGCCCAATTCAAGGCCATGTAGTTTGGGCCGACACGGCCGTGTAGATGAACACGGGCCGTGTCTAGCCTATTAGACACGGGCCGTGGGTCGTCTTAACCCATTTGGGGTAGTGGACTTTGGGCCTAAATGGCCATGTACATTCGCTATAACATCAGAATTAACATCTTTAAACTCTCATTTTAATGGGATTAAGTGTATGTTAATGGTAGCTACGGTTTTGTAGTCATATGAACAGACTTGAGAGAGTTCAAGAGGCTAGTTGATGTTCATATTCTCTCTTGGTTCTTCTTCTTTTTGGTGATCAAGTTTCGGTGCACAAGAAGAAGAATACACATTGTTTTGTTGTCTTGGTGAAGAACACTAACTTGCTAGAACTTGGGAATCGAAGGAGCTTGGGGTGGACAACACTAGAGGAATTCTTGTTTGAATTCTATCTTCTTGACAAGAAAGGATTTCTTTGTGTTTTGCATTGAGGTATAACCATTTCTTCTTGTCTTGTTTATCTTAGTTGCAATTTCATGATTAGATTTTGGTCCATGGGAAGATTCGTTGTCTTGGCTTTGATATTTTCGTTCTATATTATGCTTCCGTTGCTACTTGATTGTGCCAAACGAATACCTTCAGTGGTTTCAGAGACAGGTCTAATATGGCTTTGCACTAACGAGTCTAGAAAAACCGTATAAAAATATTTTATTTTGTATAAGAAAAATTTGTTTTCTTGAAATGGTTTTTCGTGAAGACTCTTGTTTGGCTAAAATTGTTATATTTGTAGTCTTCATAAATTTTAGTTTTTATATTTATATATTTGTTGTAACTTGGCATGAAGTGTACACAAATATATACTTATAAATGTATATATGAATATGTGTTTCAAAAATGGTTTGGTACACTAATGCATATGTACAAGGATTGTCATTTTGTGCCTTTTATGTTATTGATAATCTTAACTAAAATATAGATATACATATTTGTATCATGGTTTTGTGTGGCACACCATGTTTCATTTTTGTTGCGTTTAGTCTGATTCGGTAACATGATATGCCTATAGACCTATGTGTTGTGGTGGTTGATTGATTTGGTTTTTGGCGGCCTACGTGCTGTATTGATGTAATATTATTTATTTATTTATTTGTTGGTGCGTCTTTTATTCCGTGTATTTGTATAAATAGTATAGGAATGCGACCTGCGAGTCGTTTATATATATTCTATGTATTTGTATATAGTATAAAATTAGAACCGGAGATGTCAACGGGAGTCATGGTAATGACGTCTTGGCGAGAAGGAGTCAACACGCTATTGGAGGTGTTGGATTCAGTGGGAGCTCACCCAACGAGACATTACCTTGTCCCTAGGTTTTGGCCTTGTTTTCCCCGTTGTGGCTCACGGGGAAAACGAATAGGATTTTTGGGCATGTTACCGAATTATATATAGATTTGCGTGGTTGTATTTTATTTTCTATGCATGGATTAGGATACGCATGCTAGACAATTTTTCATTTAAATTAATTAAAATACAACGTTTGTTAAAATGGTTAACAATCTCGCGCGAATAGAATTGACAAAGAAAATATAAAGATGGTATTATATTTAAAAGTGCTTAAAATCGTTTTGACACTTACTTTGTTAATTCACAAAAGGTTTTTTATAAACCGAAAACAAAATCCCATTTTTCAAAATGTAAATCACGCACCATCCGTAAGATGATACCACCCGAATCTAACGAAGCAAGGATGATTGTCGAGCCAAGCACGAGTCATTCCTTGTGTAGTTGTGTGGAAGGTGAGTGTGGTAACTCGCATGATTGGTTGTCGAGCTAAGCACGAGCCAATTAATGGTCGAGAGTGCCACCCATGTGTCTTATCGGACGATTTACAATTTTAGTATATAATTCTTGGTTAGTTGTCGAGCTAAGAACGAGCTAAACCAAAATTATATATTAAGATAGGTGTAAGGAAGGGATCAAACATGCCAACCGACAAAATGGATGTCAATGGATCCCACAAGTGTCTAAGAGTTGTAATAGAGATTACAATTGGTAAAATGGTTTCCGGCCTAAATAGCTTCGCTACGTGATCCGCGGTAAACCCGTCACGGTGCGAGGTGAAATAAGGTTCTTAGCCCTTGTTACAAATAATTGTTTTGTTTAAAACTATGGGTACTTATTTTAACAAGGATTTCCAAACTAACTAAGACTACTTTGCTATTTTAGATGACGTCCTCAAGCAACACCAACACCATCAACCATTTTTCGCTAAGAGTTTTCCTTGAAAAGGAGAAACTCAATGGTAACAACTTCTTGGATTCGTTTAGGCAACTCAAGCTTGTCTTACGCCGAGAAGGGAAGATGGTTACCATAGAGGAGGCCCTACTCGAGGCTCCTATTGCCAATGCCACACGGGCTATCCGAGATGCTTATGAGAAGCGTGTCAAGGATACCGAGTACATTACTTGCCTCATCTTGAGTACTATGATCCCCGAGCTTCAAAAGCAAATGGATCATTTAAGTGCTTTTGACTTGATCGTTCAGCTTAAGGAAATGTTCCAGTAGCTAGTAAGACAAGAGAGGTTTGAGTGTCTTAAGACGGTTCTTGGTAGCAAGATGTTTGATGGCGGGAATGTGAGTGCTCACGTGTTATGCATGAAAGCAAACGTGGAGCGCATAGAATGGCTTGGATTTACCATAGGGAGGGAGCTAGCCGTTGATTTGATCCTATGGTCCCTACGCTCCGCGTATGATCAATTCGTCATGAGTTATCATATGCATAGTATGGATAAATCCATTATGGAGCTACATGGTATGCTTAAGACAACAGAGTCTCGCATGACCAAAAACAAGCCCGACGTTCCAAATCCCGTTCTTGCTATGGAACATTTCCTTAAGCTGAGCGATCAAGTCAAAAGCACTCAAATGATCCATTTGCTTTTGGAGCTCGGGATTCATAGTACTTAGAATGAGGCAAGTAATGTCCCGGTATCCTAGACACGCTTCTCATAAGCGTCTCGGATAGCCCGAGTGGCATTGGCACCAGGAGCCTCGGGTAGGGCCTCCTCTATGGTAACCATCTTCCCTTCTTGGCGTAAGACAAGTTTAAGTTGCCTAAACCAATCCAAGAAATTGTTACCATTGAGATTCTCCTTCTCAAGGAAAACTCTAAGCGAAAAATGGTTGGTGGTGTTTGTGTTTCTTGAAGACGCCATCTAAAATAGCAAAGTAGGTTTAGTTAGTTTGGAAATCCTTTTTAAAATAAGTACCCATAGTTTTAAAGAAAACAATTTATTTGAAAAAAGGACTAAGAACCTTATTTCACCTTGCACCGTGACGGGTTTACCGCGGATCACGTGGCGAAGCTATTTAGGCCGGCAACCATTTTACCAATTGTAATCTCTATTACAACTCTTAGACACTTGTGGGATCCGTTGACATCCATTATGTCGGTTGGCATGTTTGATCCCTATTTTACACCAATCTTAATATATAATTTTTGTTTAGCTCGTGCTTAGCTCGACAACTAACCAAGAATTATATACTAAAATTGTAAATCGTCCGACAAGACACACGGGTGTCACTCTTGACCATTAATTGGCTCGTGCTTAGCTCGAAAACCAATCATGCGAGTTACCCCACTCACCTTCCACACAACTACACAAGGAATGACTCGTGCTTAGCTCGACAATCATCCTTGCTTCGTTAGATTCGGGTGGTGTCATCTTACGGATGGTGCGTGATTTACATTTTGTTTCCGGTTTATAAAAACCATTTTGGTGAATTAACAAAGTAAGTGTCAAACGATTTTAAGCACTTTTAAACATAATACCATCTTTATATTTCTTTGTCAATTCTATTCGCGCGAGATTGTTAACCATTTTAACAAATGTTGTATTTTATTTAATTTTATAGAAAAATTGTCTAGCATGCGAATCCTAATCCATGCATAGGAAAAATAAAATACAACCACGCAGATATGTATATAATTCGGTAACATGCCCAAAATTCTTATGCGTTTTCCCCGTGAGCCACAACGAGGAAAACGAGGCCAAAATCTAAGGACAAGATATAGTCTCGTTGGGTGAGCTCCCACTAAATCCAACACCTCCAATAGCATGTTGATTCCTTCTCGCCTAGAAGTCATCACCATGACTCCCGTTGACTATTCCAGTTTTAATTCTATACTATATACAAATACATAGAATATATATAAATGACACGCAGGTCGAATTCCTATGCTATTTATACAAATACATAGAATAAAAGAAACGGCGTGCAAGCCGCACCAATAAATAAATAAATAAATAAATAAATAGTGTTACAACAATACAGCAGGCAGGCCGCCAAAACCAAAATAATCAACCATCACAACACATAGGTCTAAGGGCATATCATGTTACCGAATCAAACCAAAACATATAACATAGAAACATGGTGTGCCACACATAACCATGATACATAAATATATATCTATATTTTAGTTAAGATTGTCAAAACATCAAAGGCACCAAAAAGAAAATCCTTGTACATATGCATTAGTGTACCAAACCATTCTTGAGACACATATTCATATATACATTTATAAGTATATATTTGTGTAGAATTCATGCCAAGTTACAACAAATATATAAATATAAAAACTAAAATATTAACAAGACTACGAATTAATCTATTCTAGCACAACAAGAGTCTCAATGAAAACCCAATTTTAAGAAAACAATTTTCTTATCCAAAAACACTTTTATGGTTTTTCTACACTCAATAGTGCAAAGCCATGTTAGATATGACTCTTATACCACTGAAGGTATTCGTTTGGCAAAATCAAGTAGCAACGGAAGCAATATGTATAACAAAAATTAAAGCCAAACAAACGAATACATTCCCATGGACCAAAATCTAACAATGAAATTGCAACTAATATACACAAGACAAGAAGAAATGATTATACCTCAATAATGCAAAACACAAATCAACCTTCCTTGTCAAGTAGCTTAGAATCCAACAAAGAACTCCTCCAATGAAGTCCACCCCAAGCTTGTTTGATTCCTAAGTGCTAGCAAGTTGATGTGCAATCACCAAAACAACAATCAAGTGTATGTGTTTCTTGCTTCTTGTGCTCCAAAATCACCAAGAACAAGATGAACAAAAGAGAGAATATCTTGTATCAACCAAGAGCCAAAGTATAAGCCAAAAGTCTCTACTAGAGCAGAGAATTCGTTGTCCCTTTGTCTACTACAATTATTAGATGTTAACTCCATTAAACCAAGTGTTTAAGGCTGGTAATTCTGCTGTTATAGCGGACGTACACGGCCCGTGTTGGTCAACACGGTCGTGTTGGCCCAATGTCCACGGCCCCAATTAGGCTAAGACGGCCCGTGTCTAACAGGCACAAC
The DNA here is from genome assembly GCA_038502395.1 of Dittrichia graveolens. Taxonomy (NCBI): domain Eukaryota; kingdom Viridiplantae; phylum Streptophyta; class Magnoliopsida; order Asterales; family Asteraceae; genus Dittrichia; species Dittrichia graveolens. The sequence continues at coordinate 58,514,085 of JARJIL010000003.1, forward strand.
ATGGCCCGTGTTCATCTACACGGCCCGTGTAGGCCTAAACTACACGACCTTGAACTGGGCTAATACGCCCCGTGTATGTTGGACTGGATACGGCCCGTGTTCAAGAACACGGCCCATGTACCATCCTGCCAAAACCCATTTTGGCCTTTTCCTCTCTTTTGCTTGATCGTGTTGCCGGAATCAATACTTGGTGTGTGACCCAATAGGGCTATACCTCATTGGTAGTGCCATTAACTCGTTCGTGTCAGTGGGCATATTCCAACAAGGTTTATTAATTGTATGGAATAGAAGATTACATTTTGAGTGAAGTTTGTATTAATTACAAACTAGATGGTCTTAACTGTAAATATACTCATGGAGTATACAAGCCGATGATTAAGGCTAATCATGTATCAATTGCTATAATCAATTATATGAACTATGTGTTAATCAAGGTGTAATTAGTATTCTCTCATAAATCTGCACATGCAATTGAAGATTAGCTTGATACCTGAAGAATTAAGGGATAATCAATTCAATGTAGATCACAAATATCCCTTTAATTCCATCATCCAAATGATTTACGATGAAATTTTAAGGCAAAACCGAAGAGAATTTCCATGAAAAACCTTCAAAACATCAATCGATTGTGACCCAAATCAATCCATATTTGATTGTAATTGATTGTAGACTTGATTTCGAGATGAATAGAATTAAATACCACAGATGCTCACTCAAACCTCCATTATTCGAATTCTGAACTGTAAGAACGATGAACACAACTTGTTTCCTTCGATGATTCTTGTTCTTCTTCAATTAACACCCAATCACGAGCTAACTTATATCAAGTATGGGTCTAATACCAATTGAAAGAGGTCCGATTATCCCTTCAAGTAAGATTGTAGAGAGAAGATGAATAGAGAGAAACACACACTACACCTTTAGAGCTTGAATATTGATAATTGCATTAATAAGTAGTCAAGTGTGATGCGTTACAAGGCCCTTGGCCTAGAGCCTATTTATAGGCTGAACCTTAGAAGGCTTTTTCTACATTTTTAACTATCTAACATCTGGGTACCGTTGTATTACTATTTACATGTCATGCCATTATTTGCTTAATTGTCCTAATAATTTACTATACATGGAAAACTTGTTTTACTTTAAACCTACGAGCTCACCAACTTTATGTTGACATTTTCGAGTATTCATTTTCAAGTAACACTAACAATAATGCTTAAGGAGCCGCGACGCATCTTAGTGGGCCTTAGCAAGACTTGAGATTTGCACGATTATTTTCAATAGAATTATATTTATTTTTGCATGAACTTGAACTATTAATGTTGGTCTTGTAGCCCCGAATACTTGACCAGGGTTGGGGGAACAACTATTTCGTACTTTATTCGTTGACTATGTTTGTCGGGAATTTATTTACCATGGCACAAGTCCCCACTTGTGTTGGGGAACACCATGATGCATTGCATTGAAATAATTTAGTTAGATCTCTATTCCTATATCAATGTGTTATGACGATCATCTCCGTCACACTTCGCATTTCCGTTTAGGCGGGGTGTGACATATTGGTATCAGAGCCATTGGTTATAGAGAATTAGGTGGCCTGACCTAGACTATAACATAAGTAGCTCATGTAGTTTCATAATAGGAACTATATGTTCATTCTATTTTGTTACGAGAATTTACACGCTTCAGCCTAGTCCGTTAACGCAAACTTCGGATGAAATCTTCAAAAATTATAATTCCAACTATTTGTTTATTCTATTCAAGAAACGATGGTATGCACGAACATGACTCCTACGAAATCCGAATTAACAATCGCGCTTTAAAGAGGAAGCTTGCCTAGAGGGATCAACAAATCCAAGATCAAGAGTAGGAGATCAACTATCTTGGGGAGGCGATGAATTCCGTGGGCATGCTTCAAGCCATGGATGGGCAGTATTACGTGCCCTAGCATACGGCGACGAGTGGATTCCTTGAATCCACGGTGGGCCATCCCAAGCCCATCCTAGTGGGAAGCATAGGCCCTCAAGGCCAACTAAAGAGGACGAGTGATGGGGAGAATCGGGCTATCTCCTAACTTCAAGATTGGATTCACAACCAATTCAAGGAGCATGCACAACAAGGCCGAAGGATCCAAGTACTGGAGGAGATCCTTAGGATCCAAGGTCATCTTATGGCGACCTTGAATAAGGTCGAAGGGGACCCTGAGGAGGACCCGTCCGAGGTTCCTACCGACGAGTAGAGGAAACCTATTATAAACTATGGGATTGTTTACTATTATTCTATTTTATCTTGTTTTATTTCTTTTCATGATTTCTTGTACGATTTTTGAATCCACTAATTAAATATGAATAAAATAAAAACAACTTGATTACTAAATACCTTGCTTGTTTATACATAGCACGCATTGCTTAACTACATATTTCCGTAACATCCAAGCATACATGCAAGCCTCTTGAATGACTATGTGCACACTTATTTTCTTGTTCTTATACGTGTTGTTAGTAGATAAAGGGAAGGGTGCGTGAGCACTTCTAATAATGCATGATCCAAATCATATAGACTTAGAATTCTTGACCTGTCATTACTGCATGTTCTCGTTTGATTGTTGCTTTAGAGTGGGGCCAATAATTTGAATGACTATGTGATCCAATGTCAGGCATGGCTGAGTGTTCATAACTGTCTAGACCTGTAGGAAATAGTGTATCTATTGGGTTTTTGTGGCATCTAGAAAACGCAGCGTAAACAAAACGAGTATAAAAATCAATTTCACATTATGCCACTAACACACCACCCAATGGACCATACTATAAAACAATAGCAATACAAAAGAAAAGAAGAAGGAGAAGAAATATACCATACAACATTTCCGATTTCCTTGTTTGTGATGATAGAAATTGAATGAACTTGAGAATACGAAAGTGTATTCCTCTATCTGTATCCATACCATGTACATTTGAATCCCACTTGCTAGAGTACTTGTGTACCAACAAGAACACCACCAATGTTGAACTAACACCACTTGAAGATCATAGAAACTAATGCTATCTTCTTAGTGTGTATCAAGAGAGTTTTAGTTCACATGCTTACATGCAACAATCTACATCCAATTACATAGTCCATCCAAAACAAGTCCTATGAATTTTGAATGACCAGAATTCATAACTCATTAGCAAGCATCAAATAGCCATAAAGCACCACTTAAACTAGTCTAAAAAGACCAATTAAAGAGGTTGTTACAGCGTGAGGCATGGTCGTGCCTTACAGGGCACGCCCGTGCCAACCCACAGGCACACCCAAGTCACGCCCGACTTGGGCTCGTGCTTTTGCACTAGGCACGACTATACCTCCACGAGGCAAGCCCGTGCCGGCCCCAAAAGGTACGCCCTAGGCACGCCAGCTTTGGGCCTGTACCTGGCCAAGGGCACGCCCGTACCTTCACAAGCCACGACCGTGCCCGGCCCTACCAAAATCTAGTTTTGGAATTTTTCTCTCTCTCATTCAGAGGTGTTGCTGGAATCAATACTTGGTGTGTGACCCAATAGGCCTATGCCTCATCGACAGTGATACCAACTCTTGTGTGTTAGTGGGCATATTCCAACAAACTCCCACTTGAACATGACACACCCACGAAAGGTAACACCGACATAAAGCGGCCTCTAGCAAAGCATTTATGCCCCCAAGTCAGCATAGGGTATGTGACCCATGAGAAGTACCAACCTGTAAAGAATGGTCCTAGAGACAAGTGATTAGTCATCCCTTCGTTCACGATATCCGTTGTGAATGCAGGTCATGCAACATCATCAACCCCAAAACAACCACGATTATGTTTCTCGATCTAGGCTAACTATGACGAACAATACAAGTTACAATATAGATCCATTATCAATTCACTTGAGCACGCCCATGCATTTTGATGTCCTCAGTTCAGTCAATGAGGGCCCCAGAGATATCTCTCTAAAGAGGAACGAATACCTTTGACTAAATCGTTTAGTCATAACAACATGTTCTTGCCTGAAAACTTCCCTTATAACAGCTAGTTACGAACTGCGTTAGAAAGCAATCTAAGCAAAACCATATTACTAATCAAGAAGCGCATGTATCTCCAGTAGAAGGACAAACAATATTATCATCCTGATTTACTCGTGATCATGTCCATGAAGTAAACTTAGGTGCGGGTCCTCCAATTACTTGATCACTATCAAGTACAGGCTAATGTTACGTAAACATGTATTCAATCTACTATGAATACTTTACCAACCACTTGCCTCGATCTTAATTCAATTCTTCCTTCCAATGAAGAATGACCGATCATGGAGCATTTAGAATAAAATCTTATTCATGAAAGTAATTAAACATGCTAAGATGGAACACAATAAATGCTAACGAAAGTACCCGCTCCGCGATTATCAAATCCCCATTTGATAATCGACACAATCAATGCACAATATTACTTAATGTTCCCAACTCAAACATATCAAACTTAACTAAAACAAACTTAAGCCAAAGCCACTTGTAAACCAAGTGTATGCAAGCCTAGTACGAAAACTCATTACTAGCTTGCGACTAAAGCATAGTAAATGGATTCACAAAGTGATATCCGTGCGTACTCTAACAATCACCATATCTTCTCTCGACCAATCACTTATAAAGTATGTGTTGGCATGATCATGGCCCTTTGTTCAAGCATTCGTGCTCTCATTGTTTCAAAGAACCTAATATAGTTAAAGATGGTTCAAACAATAGTTCTCGTCTATGAGCCATTGTACTCTTATTGTTTCAAATAACCCAATAAAGTCACAATGTACAAGACTATGGTTCACACATACAAGCCATCATACTCTCCTTGTCTCAAAAGAACCCAAATAGAGTCAATTATTCTTAAAGAACCATTCTAGTCAATAACATTCCACTTAACAACACAACAACAACAATTCACAGAGAATAATACATTATTCAAAGTTCCTTGTTACCACCGAATATCTACTTGAAGAACAATGCACCAAGAGTTCTTCCAGTTATGTCAAAATGAGAGAAAAGGAACCATGTGATAAACCAAGTTGCTAATTAAATTAAGACACCAGTCCATCATGTTTCAATATCACTCTTTTAGTTTTGTTACTCCGGAAAAACCACGTTCGTATCTTCCAATTCTTCTTATGAAACAATAATTTCTCAACCCCTGTTTTATGAAATGCCAAGTTAGGATATTATCTTCAATAAGAAGTATATCATGGATACACACTTTAAGGAACACAAATGCTCTCACTAGCTCTGGCATATATCCAAGTTTAATCCTCTCTTTTCAAAAAATCAAAACTATGATTTTCTCATTAAAGTGAACATTACAACCTTGAGACGTTTATTCTAGTCTACGAGGATACTTTCAATGTACAAGACACTTTCGGATAGTGTTGAAACACTCTTCCTCAAAATTCCCATGAAGGAATACGATCTTTTACATTGCAGTGATAAACACACGTATCCGGGTAATCTTCAACATAACCACTAGGAAAATTTTCTTATGACACCATCCTCATGGTCAATCATAACAGAAGATTTATCATTAGTTGGTATTTGAAGTTCAAGTCTCACGAATAGACTCCCTGGGCTTGTAGACCTTACAAGGATACTTATAATGTATAACACTTTCGGAGAGTGTTAAAACACTTCCTCAAAATTCTTATAAAGGAATAGGCTCTTTACATTTCACTGCCAAAATTTCATAGCCATGAGAAGTCATTGATACACCATAAGTCATCCAAGTAGACTTCAATATAACCACCGGGAAAAATTTCTTTTATGATACCATCCTCATGGTCAATCATATCAAAACTCTTACCACCGGTCGGTATTTGAAGGTGTCTACATCTCAATCCATGTGCACATTCTTGGTTTATACCAAGTCATCGGATTGCATCCAACATGGATTGCATCCCATACTCGTTACTTCTCTCCTTCTAGTAGACTTTAAGCCCACTACGACTTTTGATAGTTGATAAATTCAACTAATCCATCATTGAGTTATCTTCCTTTAAATATAAAACATATATCTATCCAGCCTTACGACAACTCCTATCAATCATAAGAGGAGTAATGAATTATGCCAGGTACTCTAGCATCGCCATGCTGAGTTCCAATCGCTACTGATTGTATGCTAATGCCAACATTAGGTTTTACCATTCAAGGCTCCGTCTACTCCCACTGGCTCCCATAGATATTAAGTTTTTACTTACGATTGAGTGACAAAATCTTGTCCTCAAAATTTTTTGAAACACATATCTCATGGTTTCAGCATAGCGCCTAATGGAGTAGCATCCTTAGTCCCCGGATTCTTCCACCTCACGCCTAGATGTAGGCTGGATAATATAGACTTTGAGATAGACAAGCAAAGATACTCTTTCTAGTCTTATCTCCTAAGATGCGTACCAAACCATCTTTGTTGATTTTATAGAACATTGCCCGCCACATTTGAGCATCCCAACACTTTGGGTATGGATTTGCGGTCCATCAAGACCCGAACATATCCAAGAGTGTTCAGTTCCTCCTCTATGCGACCCCATATGCCAATGTCTCCTAGGAGAAATAAATTATGAGATAAATCTCATAATTCTTATGATGGTTACAAAATTCACAAATTATGATACTTAACATCTTCACAAGATTTAAGCAACTTTTCCCACAAACCTCGTTATAGTAATTTATTGAACACCTCAAAGGTTTCAAACATACCTAACATTACTACGACTACCGGTAAAGTTAACGAAGTACGTGTAGTTATCCCCATGAATTGCTTCAATGAATTTAAACACACAAGTGTGAACTAATTTCAACAAGCTTTCAATCCTCCTACATACACCGACGAAAGGATGTACTAGTTATTTAGCCTAATAAGCAATTCTCGTACTCAACATTTGATCAATTATCAAATGCGTTAAAGATTCCAAACCACACGGACCTTGGTGAAGCAAGTCTTGTTTACATAGCTAAAATAACCTTTTCAATTGGATAACTTATCCAAACCACTTTTGGACAAAAAACATATAATTCGTGATTATTTTATTACTTTTAAGCAAAAGCTTGTAAATGCCATGACATGGATAAACTTTGAAATAAACCACTGATATATACATATATATATACCAGCATCATACCCGCGCAATGCTACGGCAGCAAATAGTTTTTGGTTTACAATATGTCGCTTTCAAGAATGTAATGATATGTTATTCGCGCGATTCAATGTCACGAAAAAGTTTTCTACAGCAACATGTCCGTTTTTTTTCAAAATTTCTTTTATTTACATCTAACTATTTTATTAATTTTTAAAATAAATTCTAAAAGACAATAAAGTAAGAAAAAAGTTTTATATTGATGAAATAAAGAGAAAAGTTAATAAGATTTTAAAAATTATGTTGATGTGGGCGAATAATTGTTTTAGTATGAGAAAATATGTTTTGAATAAAAAGTTAAAGTAAATTTGGAAAGAATAAAATAGTTAAATATTGAGTGGATGAGATTAATGTAGATTAAATGAAGGGTCACGATTTTATATTGATTGAACTTTAAGAAGTCTTAAAATTTAAGAGGAGAGAGAATGTTAAATGGTTTATATAGTAGTATAGATATATATCAAATACAAAGTAATATCCATCATCAACCAAGGCATAATAGACTTAATATTTCTCTCGCCGCGCAGGGCAGATAATATATTAATCTAGTAAAGTAAAAAAACAAATAGATGGAATGGCGAGATCCAAACTCCTAATCCTCTCAATCGAGACAACGCCCAATTTTCTCAATCTTGAGCTCTAGCTCTCCATGCCTCATCATCTACTTCTTTTGTTTAACACATACACTTTGTAACAAAACATTTTTGCAACAAACGTGAGTGTAATAGCCAACATTTCAATAAATCTAGCTAAGAAGTAGAAAAGCAATGGATCTAATCATGAATGTACCTGATGACGAGGAGCTATTCCCTTGCCTCATAAGATGCTTTAACTCCTCCGAACACTCAGCACAAGCGTGGTGGCACCAATCTCCATATTTACCGCAAAAATAGCAAACTTCTCCCTTAGGAGTTGTACTCTCTCTTTCAGTTTTACATTCCTTAAATAACCGCGTGGGAACGAACTTACATTTGGCCATGTTAGACTCGAAAGTCTTCAGCATGCCATGCAACTCGTCTAAGGATTCTACCATTTTGTCCTTTTGATAGTTTTTGATAAACTCATCATAAGACGCGGGCAGGACTGGAGAATCATATTCATCTCAAGCTCCCTCCCAATGGGAAATCCTAGTGTAACATCCGCAAACCCGGGCTAGGAGATTAGCATGTTTGAGGTATATGTTTAATTATTTTATTATGATTAAGTGGATAATCATTTTAATTAATTAAGTTCATTTATGTGTTAAATGTTTTATTGCATGAATTTAGTGTATGTATGTTACAGTATGTATGTAATTATGCATGTAGTAGTGTGCGCACGTGTAAGTGAGAAGAGGTGGGTTTGCCACCTCATATTTGTTATGTGTGCGTGTGTTAATCTAGGCAGAAAACATGCAATAAACCTCATTTAATCTGAATTTAGAAAAGTGTGTGCATGTGAATTTGTGAAATCCTCTCTGCCAAAGAAGAAACCGAAGCAAGAAGGAAACAATCGGATTTTTAGAGATTAGGGTGTTTGAATCAAAGTTTAAGGTTAGATATTTATATGATGTGTTTGCATGCTAATTTGATTAAGTTTGATGATTAAAATAACATGAATATATGAAGAACACCATGGCCGATTTTGGTGAAATATGTTTTTGGTGGGTTTTTGTATGTTTATATGAGAAACATGTTTATATGATGAAATGGTATATAAATACATGTTCAAAAGTGTTTAAAGCATATTTCTGTAATGTTTAAATGAATTTATGACATTTTGGGTATTACAATGTGATGGCGGATTTGATGAATGAATGAACCGTCGGTTTTAGTGATAGGGAAGAAGAGGAATTCCGATTGTTTGGAAAATCCGTATGGTAAAACCGAGAGAAAGATCAAAACATTAAATCCGATACAACCAAATACCGACACTAGAATTCTATACCCCAAAATCCTATACTTGAGAAACCGGGACCCAAATCCGATACATATAAAAACCGATACTCTTGAATCTGATAGACTTGAATTCCTATACTTGGAAAAGAATGATTTAGAAACCGATACCTTAAATCCGAGAACCAAATCCGAGACTTGAAATCCGATTGATATAATCCGGTTAAAGGTGAAATCCGACATTTTTGCAAGAATCCGACACTGGGTAGCGGATTTGTAGAAATCCGACAGTTTTTGTAGAATCCGATAACTTTGGGTTTGGAATTTGTATTTGTTTATTGTTTGTTATTGTTTGATGAATGATTCATAAATATGTGGATAGATATATATTTATGAGGTTGAGACTGATTTGGTTATTGTTGTGTTTTCAGGCAATCCAAAAGCTCAGTAAAATTAGATATCTGAGTTCAAGCTGAAACTGAGGTTAGTGGACGTTAATTGAAACACCGGAAAATCACAGGCCATTTTTTTAAAACGCACTGTGGAAGCTAATTAAAACTATCTTGATTTCATATAACCAATATTCAGAAATATACATTCATTTGTTCAAAAGACAACAACAATAGTCTTGTGTTACAAAATATAACTGGATCGTCTCTTTTTCAAAATAAGTATGAGAGTAATGGTCAACTCTTCCTTCTTCTACTACAATTACCAACCTGCAAAACATCAACTGTGGGGAATTAGCATAAAGCTAAGTGAGTAGAGCCTAAAACATCAAATGCAAACATTTACAACCAATCATCAACCATGTAATCACATATCCAGAGAAGACCGGCGGTTTGGCGCAGAACATACAACCAATGCCGGCCAAAGCAAAGGTTTACCGATAGCTTTCCACTAGATTGGCAAAGTAAACTCCCCTTTGAGCAACAAATGCAACAGAAAGGCTACTACTGTTCAACCAACCAGTTAGACAAGCCCAGCCCAAGTCCACGTATAGCTGACTTCTCAACGCAACTCAAAATCATCCTAAGAGTGCGTATCGACCAAATATTCATGCAGCAGTAATCAACATTTTACTATCACATCAGTAGTTCAATCAATCCAATCTCAAACCACAATCATGCTTCACATCAATAAAATTAACTCCAATCTTTACCATCCGCGTTTAACGTCCACTCACCTCAATTTCAGCACGAGCTCAGAAGTCTAGTATTACTGAGTCTTAGGATTGCCTGTAAACACAGAATTAATCAAATTAGTCTCAATCCCATAAATATATCTATCCATATATTTATAAATCATTCATCAAATAATAATAAATAATAAACATATATAACTTCAAACACAAAGTATCGGATTTCCTAGATCACTCGGATTTCCAAGAATCCGCAACCAGACTACCGGATTTCACCACTCTCGGATTTGGGAATCCGATTGACTCCAAAATGTCGGATTTCCCTTTGTCTTGGATTTTCTTCTCGGATTTGGTTATGGGTATTGGATTCTATCATTCGGATTTTACTTGGTACCGGTTTTAGGCTATCGGATTTCAAGTCTCGGTTTCTCAAGTGTAGGATTCATTAATCCGGATTTCAAATCTATCGGTTTTAGAGTATATGGATTCCAAGTTTCGGATTTTATACATAACAATCGGATTTAGTTCGGAGTATCAGATTTCATAGGTTTCTGGATCTCAACTTCCGGTTTTTCAAACTATCAATTTCCCAACATTAGGATTTCATATATTTCGGTTTTAGTCTTCTTCCCTGACCAAATCCGCCAGTTCATAATCTCATCAAACCAACTTAAACCCAAAATTCTTAAATTATTATATCATTCCAAAAACATGTTTTAATCTCTATAAACACATTTTCATGCATCATAACATCATAACATCATTCAAACATTTATTTCATAAGAACACAAAACCCATCAAAACTCCTAGTTCTTCAAAAACCGATTCTATAGTGCCTCTTCATAAAATCATGTTATTTCTATCATCAATCTAATCAAACTAACATGTAAACACATCAAAATATGTATCTAACCTTTACTTGGATTAAAAACACCAAAAACTAAAAATCCGATTATTTCCTCTTATTCTTCTTCGGTTATGTTGCCAGAGAAAATACCTCACATACACACACTTCACTTTCTTCAATTTCAGATTAAAAATGAGATTATTGCATGTTCTGCCTAGATTAACACACGCACACAAAAACACATATGAGGTGGCAAACCCACCTATTCTCCCTTACACGTGCACACACACAAATACATGCATACATACAGTTACATACATACATATTATTAATCACATATATAAAATTAACTCAATTAGTCATTTGAAAATAATTAAACAATTAAACACGTACCACAAACCCGCTAATCTCCTAGCCCAGGTTTGAGGATATTACAAATCTCTCTCCCTTAAGAGGATTCCGTCCTCGGAATCCTTTCCTGCTCAAACAAACGGGGATATCTTTCCTTCATCTCTGCCTCAGTCTCCCAAGTTAAATCAGAACCTAGACTGTGTTTCCACTTGACCAACACCATAGGTATCTGCTTGTTTCGGAGCTTGGTCACTTTACGATCTAACAGTTCTACGGGTTCCTCTAGCAACCTCTTCTTTGAATCAACTTTCAGCTCTTGTACTGGGAGAATCTGACTTTCATCATCAACTTTGCATTTTCTTAGATAGCAGACGTTAAAAGTATCACGTATTCCTGCAAATTCTGCTGGAAGATCTAGTGTAACTGTCTGGTCATTCATAATCTGACGTATACGAAAAGGACCAATGTAACGGGGAGCTAACTTCCCCCGTTTACCGAATCGAATCACACCCTTCCACGTGGAAACCTTCAAATATACTAACTCTTCCACATCAAACTTAACGGGGTGAAGACGAGGATCTGCGTATATTTTCTGCCTATCTCTGGCTGCTTTCAACTTATCTCTGGCAATAACAACCTTATCAGCTGTCATCTGAACTATCTCGGGTCTTGCAAACTTTTTATCACCCGCCTCTAACCAACACGTCGGAGTACGGAAACGACGACCGTATAAAATTTCATACGGAGGCATCCCAATACTTGAGTGTTAAGAATTATTATACGCAAACTCTATCAACATCAGGTGTGAATCCCAAGATCCACCATACTCAATCACACAGGCTCGCAACATATCTTCAAGTGTTTGTATGGTACGTTCAGTTTGACCATCAGTCTGGGGATGATAAGCAGTACTCAGGTTAATCCTCGTCCCCAATTCCCTCTGTAAACTCCTCCAGAAATTAGAAACAAATCTGGAATCTCTGTCAGACACTATTGACAACGGCATTCCATGCCTCGCAACAATCTCGTTAACATAAAGTTGAGCCAACTTACTCAGAGAAGCCGTCTCACACGTAGCTAGAAAATAGGCGCTCTTGGTCAGCCGATCCACAATCACCAAAATCATATCATTATTTCTCTGAGTTCGCGAAATTTTAGTCACAAAATCCATCGTTATATGCTCCCACTTCCACTCAGGGATTTCCAATTGCTTTAAAGATCCATAAGGCTTCTGATGCTCTTCCTTCACCTGTGCACATATATGGCATAATTCTAGAAACTGTGCCACATTGGTTTTCATAGTAGGCCACCAATAAAGCACTTTGAGGTCGTTATACATTTTAGTGCTTCCTGGGTGTACTGACAGTATGGATTTGTGTGCTTCAGTCAAAATCAGCTTCCTCAAATCTCCAAGCATAGGCACGCACACACAAGTCTTAAATGCTTTCAATCCATGAGAATCATCAGTAAGTTCGTCCTTACGTTTCTTCATCAGTTCATTCTTCAAGTTTTCTTCCTTCAGAGCCTCAAAATGTGCAGACTTTAGTCTATCCATTAGATCAGATACAATCTCTATTCGCATAAACTGGATAGAACTTCCCGCTCCCTTGCGGCTTAAGGCATCTGCTACCACATTTGCTTTGCCTGGGTGATATCTTATTTCGCAATCATAATCTTTAATCAATTCTACCCAGCGTCTCTGTCTCATGTTTAACTCTTTCTGTGTAAATACGTACTGTTTCAACATCTGGAAGGCTTTATCTTGTTCACTGCCCCATACAAATTTCACGTCTTTTCGAGTTAACTTGGTCAACGGACCCGCAATCTTGGAAAAGTCTTTAATAAACCTACGGTAATATCCAGCTAACCCTAGAAAACTCTTAATCTCAGACGGTGTCTTTGGAGCGTTCCAATTTATAACTGCCTCCACTTTCGAAGGATCCACTTTTAATCCTTCGTCACATATCACATGCCCCAAAAACTGTACCTTTCTTAACCAAAATTCGCACTTAGAGAATTTAGCAAACAAATGCTCTTTCTTCAATGTCTCCAAAATTTGTCTCAAATGTTGCTCATGCTCCACCTCAGTCTTTGAATATACCAGGATGTCATCAATGAAAACTATTACAAAATCATCAAGGAATGGTCGACAGACCCTGTTCATTAAATCCATGAAAATTGCAGGTGCATTGGTTAAGCCGAACGGCATAACCAAGAACTCGTAGTGCCCGTAGCGCGTACGAAAAGCCGTCTTTGACACGTCTTCCTCTGAAACCCGCACCTGGTGATATCCTGATCTCAAATCTATCTTAGAAAAGAACGAAGCCCCCTGTAATTGATCAAACAAATCATCTATTCTTGGCAACGAATACTTGTTCTTTATCGTTCTCTTGTTCAACTCACGGTAGTCGATACACATACGCAACGTACCATCTTTCTTCTTCACAAATAATACCGGTGCTCCCCACGGAGACGAACTTGGACGGATGAAACCCTTATCTAATAAATCTTGTATCTGTGTCATCATCTCCCGGATCTCTGACGGTGCCAACCTGTACGGTGCCTTTGCCACTGGGCGAGAACCAGGAATCAAATCTATTTTGAATTCAACCTCACGAACTGGAGGAAATCCTGGCAATTCTTTTGGAAACACCTCCGGGTATTCCGTTACCACCCGGATATCGTTCATTGTCTGTTTCTCCTTCTTTCCATCAATTACATAAGCCAAGTATGATTCGCAACCTCTATCCAACGCTTTCCTAGCCTTCAAACATGAGATAATCGGAATTATAGACCCAGCCTTCTCACCCCTTGCCACCACTCTCGTGCCATCAGCCAACAGAAAGGAGATCAACTTCTTGTGACACTTGATGCTGGCCTGATTCAGACTCAACCAATCCATCCCGAGCACCACATCGAATCCAGATAACGGCATTACAAGGAAATAAACAGGAAAACATATACCGTCTATATATATCTTGGCTCCAGCCAGAGCAGTCGTGACCGAAACCATCATACCATCAGCTATCTCTATTTCTAAAGCAGTAGCTAGTATAGTTAAAGGTACATTCAACCTACCACAGATTTCTACATACAAAAAGGAGCGGTTTGCACCTGAATCAAATAATACTCTAGCAGGAGTAGAGTTTATCAAAAACATACCAGTTATAACATCGTCTGTGATAGTGGCATCATCTACTGTCATTCTCAATGCCCGACCCTTAGCAGTGGGTGGGTTCTTTCTTTTCTACCCTGCTAAGATGATCCTCCAAGCACCTCCCCCTCCTGACCCAGATCCCGCTTTCTTACTCAATGGGCAATCACCGACTCTGTGCCCCTCTTTTTGAAAGTTCCAGCAGACGCTCCTCGGCAGTCTGCAATTCTTTAATTCATGGCCAAACTGGCCACACTTCACACATCTCATGGATTGGGGCGTACACTACCCATGATGATAGGACTTGCACCTGTTGCACCAAGGTGCCCTCTGAGCAGACCCACCTGCAGTAGTCGTCCTATTCTGATTACCTTGTCGGTTACCACTGCCCTACCCTCCTTGCCTCTGTTGAGTGTTATAATGTTCAAATCTTGATTTCTGCTAGGAAATTCTTTCCCCACTCAACCTATTCCTTGCTATCAGATCTCCTTCAGCCGACTTGGCTAAAGTGAATGCCTGGGATAGAGTAGTAGCCCAGCTAGTGGCACTACGGAGATCCGGATGCAATGCTCCAACGAAGTGAGCGATCTTTGACTCTTCATCTGGTACCCAATATTTTGCAAATCGCATTTTCTCGTTGAATTGTTTTATCAATTGATCCACCGTCATATTCCCAGTCATTTGTAACTCCATAAATTCCCTCTTTATTTTAGCAATCTCAAACGTTTCACAGTACTGTTCGCATAACTTTTCCTGGAATTGATCCACCGTCTGACTCCTGGTTCTCGACCAGTGGCGAAAGCACAGTACAGGTTGGCACCTTTAGAGATCCAGGAAGTGATGACTCAGATACAGGATCTGTTAGCTAAACTATATGTTAACGAGATTGTTGCGAGGCATGGCATGCCATTGTCAATAGTGTATGACAGAGACTCTAGATTTGTTTCTAACTTCTGGAGGAGTTTATAGAGAGAATTGGGGACAAGAATCAACCTGAGTACTGCTTATCATCCCCATACTGACGGTTAGACTGAACGAACCATACAGACACTTGTAGATATGTTGCGTGCTTGTGTGATTGAGTATGGTGGATCTTGGGATTCACACCTACCGTTAATTGAGTTTGCGTATAATAACTCTTACCACTCCAGTATTGGGATGCCTCCGTGCGAGATGTTATACGGCCGTCGCTACCGTACTCCGACATGTTGATTAGAGGCGGGTGAGAAGCAGTTTGTAAGACGTGAGATAGTTCAGATGACAGCTGATAAGGTTGCTATTGCCAGAGATAAGTTGAAAGCAGCCAAAGATAGGCAGAAAATGTACGCAGATCCATGTCGTCGTCCAGTTAAGTTTGATGTGGGAGAGTTAGTATACTTGAATGTTTCTCCATGGAAGGGTGTGATTCGATTCGGTAAACGCAGGAAGTTGGCTCCCCGTTACATTGGTCCCTTCCGCATACGTCATATTGTAAATGACCAGACGGTTACACTTGATCTTCCAGCAGAGCTTGCAGGAATTCATGACACAGTCAACGTCTGCTATCTGAGGAAGTGCAAGGTCGAAGATAAAAGTTGATTCTATGAAAAGATTGATAGAAGAGCCCGTTGAACTGTTGGATCGAAAGGTAACCAAGCTCCGAAAAAAGCAGATACCAATGGTGTTCGTCAAATGGAAGCACAGTCTAGGTTCTGAATTAACTTGGGAGACTGAGTCAGAGATGAAAGAAAGATATCCCCGTTTGTTTGAGCAGGAAAGGATTCCGAGGACAGAATCCTCTTAAGGGGGAGAGATTTGTAACATCCGCAAACCTGGGCTTGGAGATTAGCAAGTTTGAGGTATATGTTTAATTATTTTATTATGATTAAGTGGTTAATCATTTTAATTAATTAATTTAATTTATGTGTTAAATGTTTTATTGCATGAATTTAGTGTATGTATGTATGTATGTTACCGTATGTATGTAATTATGCTTGTAGTAGTGTGCGCACGTGTAAGTGAGAAGAGGTGGGTTTGCCACCTCATATTTGTTATGTGTCCGTGTGTTAATCTAGGCAGAAAACATGCAATAAATCTCATTTAATCTGAATTTAGAAAAGTGTGTGTGTGAATTTGTGAAATCCTCTCGGCCAA
Source organism: Dittrichia graveolens (assembly GCA_038502395.1). Taxonomy (NCBI): domain Eukaryota; kingdom Viridiplantae; phylum Streptophyta; class Magnoliopsida; order Asterales; family Asteraceae; genus Dittrichia; species Dittrichia graveolens. The sequence goes on from JARJIL010000003.1 coordinate 58,530,748, forward strand.
AGAAGAAACTGAAGCAAGAAGGAAACAATCGGAATTTCAGAGATTAGGGTGTTTGAATCTAAGTATAAGGTTAGATATTTATATGATGTGTTTGCATGCTAATTTGATTAAGTTTGATTATTAAAATAACATGAATATATGAAGAACACCATGGCCGATTTTGGTGAAATATGTTTTTGGTGGGTTTTTGTAATTTTTATATGAGAAACATGTTTATATGATGAAATGGTATATAAATACATGTTCAAAAGTGTTTAAAGCATATTTCTGTAATGTTTAAATGAATTTATGATTTTTTGGGTATTACAATGTGATGGCGGATTTGATGAATGAATGAACTGTCGGTTTTAGTGATAGGGAAGAAGAGGAATTCCGATTGTTTGGAAAATCCGTATGGTAAAACCGAGAGAAAGATCAAAACATTAAATCCGATACAACCAAATACCGACACTAGAATTCTATACCCCAAAATCCTATACTTGAGAAACCGGGACCCAAATCCGATACATATAAAAACCGATACTCTTGAATCTGATAGACTTGAATTCCTATACTTGGAAAAGAATGATTTAGAAACCGATACCTTAAATCCGAGAACCAAATCCGAGACTTGAAATCCGATTGATATAATCCGGTTAAAGGTGAAATCCGACATTTTTGCAAGAATCCGACACTGGGTAGCGGATTTGTAGAAATCCGACAGTTTTTGTACAATCCGATACCTTTGGGTTTGGAATTTGTATTTGTTAATTGTTTATTATTGTTTGATGAATGATTCATAAATATATCGATATATATATATATATATATATGAGGTTGAGACTGATTTGGTTATTGATGTGTTTTCAGGCAATCCAAAAGCTCAGTAAAATTAGATATCTGAGTTTAAGCTGAAACTGAGGTGAGTGGACGTTAATCGCGGATGGTAAAGATTGCAGTTAATATTATAAATGTGATGCATGAATGTGCATTGAGATTGGATTGATTGAACTGCTGATTGTAATATGATTGTTGATAACTGCTGCATGACTATTTGGTCGATACGCGCTCTTAGGATGATTTTGAGGTGCGTTTGAGAAGTCATCTATACCTGGACTTGGGCTGGGTTTGTCTAACTGGTTGGTTGAACAGTAGTAGCCTTTCTGTTGCATATGTTGCAAGTTACCAAACTCACCTTCCACACAGTTCCACTAGGCATGACTTGTGCTAAAGCTCGACAATCATCGAAGTTTCACTATATTCGGGTGGTGTCATCTTACGGATGGCGCGTGATTTACATTTTAAAAACAGGATTTTTTTTCCGGTTAAAACAATTTTAACCCATTTTGATAATTAACAAATCAGGTGATAAATAAAAAAATTTTATCCACTTGTAATATAATACAAATTTATATTATCTTGTTAGTTCTATACGCGTGGAAAGATATATAAACCAATTTTATAAATCTTTGCGTTTTAATATATTTTGAAAAATTATCTAGCATGCGATATCCTACACATCCATGCAAAATAATATATATAAAACAACCAAGCATACACAATAGTTCGGTAACATGCCCAAATCCTATGCGTTTTTCCCGTGAGCCATACGAAGAAAACAAGGTCAACTAAGGAATCCACTTTCCAAAGAACCTAGTTGGGTACGCTACCACTCAAGCTGGCATCTCCAAAAGGCAATCCGGACTCCACGTTGCTGAGACATCAACGCCATGACTCCCGTTGGTGTATTACATATAAGATCAACTTCTATACTATTTACATAAATACATAGAAGAAGAAATGACGCGCGGGCCACAATCCTATGCTACTGTTACTAGTACAAGGAATAAATAAATGGCATGCAAGCCGCACCAAATAATGATTATAAAAAATTACAACAATACGACATGCAGGCGACCAAATAACCAACCACCACAACACATAGGTCTAAAGGGCATCTAGTTACCGAACCACAATCAAACACAACCAAAGCGAAACCATGGTGTGCCACAAAACCATGTTAAATATATTTTGATCAAGATTACCAACAAAACACTAAAGGCACAAATGGCAATCCTTGTACATATGTATTAGTAATTTTAATGCACCTTTATAATTACATATTCATATATACACCTATAAATATGCCATACAAAAATTATAAATTCTAGGAATCAAAATATAATGGGGAAAACCAGAATTAAGACTAGTCCAAACCAACAAATCAAGAATTTTAAATATAATTTCAAACTTACTGTTTCAGAAACAAAATTTGACCATAACCAGAAGGCACGGGTGTACTCCAAAGGGTATGGGCGTGCCTGCCCTTTTGTCAGTGTACAGTTTAAACAAGTTTTAAACATACAAACATTATGCCGGCATGGCCTGTACCCCCACTGGTATGGCTGTGCCCCGGTTGTCGGCATGCCCCGTACCCCATGAGGTAAGGCCGTGCCCGGTCACCGGAAAATCATGTTTTGATAGAAAACTCAAAATCCCAGTTTGAGTGCAAAGCCATGTTAGAGATGGCTCTGATACCACTGTTGGGTTTGGTGGTATCTAGAAAATGCAATGGAAACAAAACAAGTATAAAAAATCAATTTCACATTATGCCACCAACACACCACCCAATGGACCATACTCTAAATCAATAGCAATGCAACAAAAGAAAAGAACAAGGAGAAGAAATATACCATAAAAACCTTTGCAATTTCCTTGTTGGTGATGATAGAAATGCAATGAAATTGAGAATACGAAAGTATATTCCTCTATCGGTATCCACACCAAGTGTGTTTGAATCCCACTTGCTACAGTACTTATGTACCAACAAGAACACCAACAATGTTGAACTAACACCACCAATGTTGAAAGAACACCACTTGAAGATCATAGAAACTAATGTCATCTTCTTAGTGTGTATCAAGAGAGTTTTAGTTCATATGCTTACATGCAACAAGTTCCATTAGCTACATCCAATTACATAGTCCATCCAAAACAAGTCCTATGACTTTTGAATGATCAGAATTCGTAACTCATTAGCAAGCATCAAATACCCATAAAGAACCACTTAAACTAGTCTTAAAAGGCCAATTAAAGAGGCTGTTACAGCGTGGGGCATGGTTGTGCCTTACAGGGCACGCCGACTTTGGGCCCATACTTGGCCAAGGGCACCCCGTACCTTCATAAGGCATGACCGTGTCCGCCCCTACCAAAGCCTAGTTTTGGGATTTTTCTCTCTCTCGTTCAAAGGTGTTGCCGGAATCAATACTTGGCGTTGGACCCAATAGGCCTATGCCTCATTGGCAGTGATACTAACTCGTGTGTGTCAGTGGGCATATTCTAACAGTATTGACATGTGTTAGTGGATCAGGATGATTAGTGGTGCCTTAAGAAGAGTTGTGATAAGTATGGATGCATTACGCCTGATCACCACCATACACACATACCTAACACAAATACACTTAAAAGAGTATTATGAAGCATCATGTGAAACAAACTACGGTTCAGGTTTGAGTTAGTGCGTGAGAGACCAATATCCATAACTATATGATTGAAAGTAACAAACTGCTATGAAACAAGGCATACAAAATACTGACAGTAACAATAAAGCCAATGGCGGCGGAGTTGAGAGCACCAATGCCAGAATAGTGATGACTGAATTTATAAGGAGTTATGGCTTGTAAACCAAAGGACTTCGATGGCAAGGGGGTGCATTAGCGCTTACCCGCTGGGTTGAAAAGATGGAATCGGTGATGGACATCAACAACTATGCTGATCACCAGAAGGCAAGGTATGCAGCAAATTCATTAGTTAACAAAGCTTTGAGTTAGTGGAATACCTAAATTCAGGTCAGGGGAAGGCCTGCGGTGTTAGGGATGACTTGGGAACAGTTCAAGGCATTGCTGTAGGAGTACTTTTTCCCAAAAGTACCGAGAAGCAAAGGTTGGATGATGAGTTGTGGAATCTTACTATGGTGGGAGCAAATCAAGCTATTTATACTGATAGATTTCACGAGGTAGCCAACCTAGTTCCACATCTAGTTACTCCCGAGTCCAAACGGATTGAGAGATACATATCTTGGCAGGTACCCTAAAGCATGGCAATGGCTAAGGCAACCAAACCACCTATGATACAGAGCACGATACTGAAAGCTGGAGTGCTAAGAGATATGAGGTGAAGAATGGGACATTGACTAGGGGAAATAAAAAGAGGAAGGACGAGAGTGAGACAAGCAGGCAAGGGAACCCAGGAATAACCATAAGAAGGCCAAAATGGCATCTGGGTCTGTGGCAGCTAACGCTGCTTGAAAGGAGTATGTTGTTCCTACGTCTAAGTGTGCCAATTGCCACTATCAAAATGTTTAATGTCGCTCATGTACGACAAGTAACCCTTACAACACTACACCATGTACTGTATGATTAGGGGTAGTACAATGATAACACCGGTGAATACTGTGAATTCAACCGGAAACCATGGGGCGTGTTATGAATGTGGGAGTGCTGACCACTACAGGAATGCATGTCCAAGACTAAACCGAGCTCTTGGCCTAGGAGAGAATAGGCTAAACCAGGTCTTGGCCATAGAAGGAAATCATAATCAAGGGAAACCAAACTCGTGGGAGAGCATTCGTTATGTGGGCCAATAAAGCTCACTAGGACCCCAACATCGTTACGGGTACTTTTTCTTTGAACAATAACTATGCTACTGTGTTATTTGATTATGGTGCTGATTATAGTTTTATTTGCACTAAATTCGTAACCTTAACGGATATGAAAGCTAGCAAATTAAACACTATTTATTGATAGAGATAGGTAACAGTAAAAAGGTAGAAGCCAATAAGGTTATACGTGAGTGGAACATAGAATTGGAGGGTTTTCTTTCAGTATAGAGTTGATACCTTTTGGACATCGGTGTTTTGATGTGATTATGGGGATGGACTTATGGTCAAAGTACAAGGCCGATATTATTTGTCAGGAGAAGATAGTTCGAAATCCCTTATACAGCGAAAAAGTGCTTATGGTCCATGGGGACCGACCCAAAGGAGATTTAAAGCATCTTATGAGCGCTACATTTGAGGAAAAGAAACTCGAAGATATTCTGGTGGTCAGAGACTTTCCTCATGTATTCCCCGAAGATCTGTCTGGAGTACTCCCTATTCGACAAGTAGAATTTGGGTTCAACTTGATATCAGGGGGCAACTCCTGTAGCAAGATCAGCATCTCGACTGGCACCATCAGAAATGCAAGATTTGTCTAGACAACTCCATGAACTACAAGACAAGGGTTTCATCCAACCCAGTCATACGCCTTGGGGAGAACCTGTTCTATTTGTAAAGAAGAAAGATGGTTTGTTTCAAATATGCATTGACTATCGTGAGCTAAATAAACTAACTGTCAAGAATTGGTATCCTCCTCCAAGGACAGATGACTTGTTCATCCAATTGCAAGGCTCACTATGCTTTTCCAAGATAGATCTTTGTTCCGGATACCATCAACTGTGGGTACGCGAGGTTGACATTCCAAATAATGCATTTAGAACCCGTTATGGACATTTCGAGTTCACAGTTATGCCTTATGGGTTAACTAACGCACCCGCGGTGTTTATGAATTTAATGAACAACGTAAGCAAGCCATTTCAGGATAAGTTTGTTATTGTCTTTATAGATGATATTCTGATCTATTCTATGTCTTAGGAGGATCATGTGGTGCATTTGAGATTAATCCCGGAGTTACTTGGGAAGGAGAAATTATTCACTAAATTCTCGACATGCGAATTTTGGCTGCAAGAAGTATATTTTCTAGGTCATGTGGTCAACGACAACGAACATGTGGGCTCTAGTAAGAATGAGGCCATAAGAAATGGAAAAATCCTACGACACCCTCGTAAATCTGCTCGTTCTTTGGCTTAGCAGGCTACTACTACCGTTTCATCAAGAATTTTTAAAGATTGACTCTTCCTGGCGGACCAGATGACTTTGTGGTCTACTATGACGCCTCACACAAGGGTCTAGGATGCATGTTGATGCAGAGGGCAACGTAATTGCATACGCATCCCAACAACTAAAACCCATGAGAAAAACTATACCACCCATAATTTAGAAATAGGAGCCGTGGTGTTTGCATTCAAGAGTTAGAGACGATATTTGTATGGGATGAAAAGTGTTATTTACACTGACCATAAAAGCTTTGTTATTTTTAGAAAATGTCGAAAAGCCTACATTATAGGCGTAGCCTATAAATAGGTAATAGGCCCTTAGCCTTTGTAATGCTTTTGGACATATATGACATAATGATATTCAAAGCAAAAGGTGTAGTGTGTGTTTCTCTCTAATATCATCCTCTGTCTACACGATTACTTGAAGGTTTTCATCACGAATTCAACCTTTCAATTGGTATCAGAGCCAAACTTGATCTAAGTTGGCTCATGATTGGATGAATCATCGAAGAACAAGCTAAATGGAAGAAGTTACTATTCAGAATTCAAAGTTATGAAGGTTTAAGTGTATTCTGTGTTAAATTTGATCCCATTCATCTCTAAATAAATTCTGAGTTCGAAAACAATCTGATATGATTTGATTTGGATCATAATCGATCGAGTTTTTGAAGTTGTTCGTGGATCTTCCTATGGTTTTTGCTTCAAAAGTTCATTATATATCATGAGAATGATGGAATCATTGGGATAGTATTGATCTACTCTAAATTACTAGTTGAAGGATATAAAATTCGAGGGGTTATTCATTATTTTTTATAATGTAACACCGTATTTTCACCCATAAAATTTTTACTTCTTAAATACACTGTGGAAGCGTTTACCAAACCGTAAAAGGATTTACAACTGAAGATAAACCACTGTTTAACAAAACCAATCAGTTTGAAATACAGTATTACAAAAACTACGGCTGGTCACAATTCCAATCAGAGTGCCTGTCAATTATTCCCTAGGCTACACCCCCTCACAACTGAACCGCAGAACTTACCAGTCACCTGTAAAAGTAGTGAGAGGTGGGGGATTAGCACAAAGCTAAGTGAATGAAAGTAAACCACCACAGATATATCAATCACATAGCCGAATGATATCAACAAAAGTAAACACATAATCACCCTTTGCCTCACGAGAAGACCGGCGGTTCTGCAGGAACCTACAACCAGTGCCGGCCAAAGCAAAGGTTTACTAATAGTCTATTTGCTATTCTCACACAGTATTATTTTAAGTTGCAACAAATGCATCAAAAGATCCCAATACTGATTAGCCGATAGCAAACAAACCCAGTCCATGGCTCAAACCAAGATTGACTTCACAACACTGGCGCAACAATTAATTAACAAACCACCAGTTAATCAATTAGCAGATATACAATCTATTAGTGCATCAATCAACAAACAATTGAATTATCAGACAAACAGTCTATCCGTGTATCAATCAACAAACAGTTGCAACCAAACCAGTTACAACTAATATCAAACGTGAGTAAACATCCACTCACCTCGAGTTCTCGAACTCCCACTCAGTGGTCTAATATTACTGAGCCTTGTCCTTTCTTGAGATCAGAATAAACTGAAATCAGTAACTGATTCATAAATATATACTAAACACATATATTTATATCTCATATTCATGTAAATGGCTCAATATAATCATAAAACTAATAATCCAATCTTATCCCAAATGAAACACAACAAAACAAGTAATATTCTGAAACAGACCCTGTCGCGCCGCGACGGCATCGGATTTCAAATCCAGGATTTAACTATCGGATTTGAGTGTCGGATTTGCAAAGAATCGGATTTCAAGGCCGGATTTGCACATTTGTCGGATTTCCAAGGTCGGTTTTGGAAACTTGCGGATTCTCAACAATCCGGAACAAAGTATCGGATTCTGGTAGTGTCGCGCCGCTACCCTTCAAAACGTCGCGCCGCGACGTCGGATTTCCAGACCACGTTCACCCTTTTGTCGGATTTTTAGTCACCAAAACTCACATATTTCATATCCAACATACATTTTCTCAAATCAAAACACTTCCAACATACAAAAAACTTCACACAACATGCTATAAATCATTAGGAACACTTTTTAATCAATTAAAACAACAAAACCATTAAAACCCATTTGTCACTTTTGAGCTTCAAGATCCATTCATGGTGAATCACTATATATACATATATTTTATCAGGAAAGCATCCTAAATCATTACTAAACATGTTATAAACATCATCTTACCTTTGTTTTGAATTAGCACCCAACAATCTTAGCTTTCACCTTTTCAAGTTTGTGTTCTTGTTCTTCTTTCTCTCTTAAAACACATACACACACACTAAGGAAGATTTCAAAGTGAAAACCAATCCTCTAGTGAACATGCTATGTAAGACCCACGTATACAGCACCTCCATAAACCAAGCAGGAGGTGGATACCAATTCTTTATCTATCTTTACATATACATACATGCTCACATACATACATTCATTGGTTTAATTCTTCCAGTAATATCTTTTCACATATATAATTAAATATATAAACTTCCAATTTACTTAATTAATTACCAATAATTAATTTAAGCAATTTCCATAATCAATAAGTAAATAAACATTTAATCAAATAATAATCACGTATAACATACCAAAGCCTATGTAACAACTAGGCCCAAAATCAGGATGTTACATATAAGAATTAAAATTTCAGTCAAGAACACTTGAAGATGATAAAGAACAGCCTAGATCTGAGTGTTTGATCGAGTTGGATTAACATTTCGAAGTTTTTGGCGTTTTACTGTTGATTTCGAGCAGGTTAGTTATTTCTAAGAAGACTTCGAGCTTGGCAGTTGAGAACAGATCCCTAAAAATTTGGAATTTGTTGCTCACAGTGGAATTCGAGCGTATCTACTTCTCAAATTCGAAAGAAGCACATCTCGAATTCGAAGCCTTGACACTTCGAGTTCGAAATCAATACCACAAGTTCAAGTTCGAAACCTATCCTAGACGACTTCGAGCGGACTAAAACCCCAAGTGCACTTTGAGTTCGAAATTCACTATAACACTCAGACTTCGAGTGTGTTCATTGTTCTACAAATCCACTTCGAATTCAAAACTCATTGACTTCGAGCGTACTCCATTCCAAGTAGACTTCGAAAACTAAAACCCACTTCTAAGATTTACCTCATTTTGCATTCAAACATCATTTGTTCAAAATTTCTTTGAATCATTCCTTCGAAATCCAAATACAACTGTTCAATTCGAAGTCAACTTTAGAGTTCACTTTGAATTCCTTGATTATTCATTTCAAATTCCATGAGTATTCACTTCGAACCAATACTTCCGTACACATACTTATCTTCGAATTCGAAACTCACTTTGAACAGATCAATCCAAAACTCTTCGAAAAAACCATCTTCGAACCCCAATCACCAACTTTTTCAAGTTAATGATCATTTCTAAACTTTCAAGTATTTGAACAAAAATGTCAAGTTTCAACGAGATTTTGGCCATTGGCACAGACTTAAAATCCCATGTTCTCTTCCGCAATGATTACTTAGTATGGAAAGGGAGTTTTATGGACATTCTAGAACACAACGAAGTGTATGGAGAGATGATGATTGATTCTATTCTCAAGGGAGATAAGACGTTTTACAGAATCATTGTTGCACAGCCTGATAACAACCCTCCAATTCCTGGAGTGGTAAGAGAGAAAACAAATAACGAGTTGACAACTGCAGAAAGAGAAAGGAAGAAAGCAGATAGGCTTGCTATGTACTATCTCAAACAAGAATTATCTTCTGAGATGTACATGAAAGTTGATAGTTTACTAACAGCCAAATAGATCTGGGATGAGATCAAAAGACAATTGCAAGGGACTAAGCAAGGAGAGCATATCAAAGAACACAATTGGTGAACATGTTTCATGAATTCACTGCTAAGGAAAACGAACTATTAATCGACACTTACATTCATTTTTGTAAACTCCAGAATGAACTTAGAACCAACAAGGTTGAAAGGATTGATTTGGATATAAACTATGTGTTTCTTTGAGGTCTAGGTCCTGAATGGAAAGAGCATGTGAAGCTTTACAAACACATCAACCGAAACCTTACAATTGTCACATACCACAATATCTTTGAGGACCTCCAGCAATACCAGGATGAGGTCTCAAAGTCATCTCCTAGTCTTTCTTCTGATCCCCTAGCCCTTGTAGCTGCAGAACCATCACCCCATGAATCCTCCAGAGCTTAAAAATACAAGCATGTTGCTGTGTCTGACTCAGAATCGTATGAGTCAGATGGTGCAGAAATGGAGCAAGTGATAAAAGCTATGTCTTTTATTACCAAGGCGTTCAAGAATAAGTATTCCAAAACCAACAATCGACAAAGGTACACTTCTGGGTCCCAAAGTCCAGAAAACTTCAAGGTTGCTGAGAAACCTAGATTTGCCAAGGAGGAGAAGAAAGAAAATGTTACAATTACGGAGGGAGTGACCACTTTAAAAAAGACTACACTCAGAAAAAGAAGAAAGATGCTAAGTATTATAAGCAGAAACTCAGGCTGGCAAAAAGAAAACGTGCAAGAAAAGCCATGATGGTTGAAGAAGACTAGTTCCTCACAGATACCGATGACAGTGATCTGGATGAGGAAGCACAAGAATAGTTTTGCCTGATGGCTGATGTTCAGGATGAATTCTCAGAAGAAGACGAAGAGCCAGAGGCACACTATGACAATACAAATGATGAAGGGCTTGATGATGAAAATGCTGATCATGAGGTACACTCTAACTCCATAACAGGTTGTGGTCTGAGCATGAAACATGTTCAGATCATCATGTCACGCATGAAAAAGTTAGAGAAAAAGGTACAAAAATCTAAATCAAATAAAGAAAAACTAAAATAAATCATAAGAAATAAACAAATGGAATCGTTCCAGGTTGATAAAGAAATTAAAGAACTCAAAACCAAAATCATGGAAAAAGAAAAGGAACTGATTTCAGTTAACTGCAAACATGAGCACCCAAATTCATGATTTAAAAGCACAAAAAATTAGTGTTGAAAATGACACTAAATTTGTAATAAAAGAAGAGGGTGAACTATGCTCAAAGATTAAAGAACTTGAAGACAGACTGATAAAAAGGGGACAATCAGAACAATCTTTCTGAATAAATCCAAAGAACGTAAATTCTCAAAATGGACCTATGATGGTCTTGGATTTGAAAACCCGAGAATCAGTGAAAAGGTGACTGCCAAACAATTATAAGACTTTAATCTAATGAATAGTGGCATCACAAAGAATATGGTATTTGTTGGACAGGAGGAGGAAGTGATAGAAGAAGGTTTTAAAAGAAAGACAAACTTCATATCCGATATTCCTTTTAACAATCAGGAGTTAAATGAGTCTAGCACATCGGAGCCTCAAAAGCTCATTAAGATAGATGATGACTTCATGCATACATATCCTAAGAATCTTAAGAAGCCTCAAGTAGTTCTGGAAGCCAGAGTTTACATACCTCATATGGTGTTACAAAGGCAACTTGAAACACTTGTAGATTATTATTTTCAAACAATCATCACAAATGATTTAGAAAAGGAAGTAAAAGAATCATAAAAGAGTCTTTCATGTCACAGTAAAAAGGAAACCTTGACATGCACTTCTACTCCTTCTACTTTCCAACCAACGAGTGGAAGAGTCTTGGATTCCATGAAAACATCAAAAATCTCCTGAAACCACCAAAAAGGCAACCAAATGCCATTTCCAAAGCCAATCTCACACACCCTCACAAGTACAAACCAAAATCACCAAGCAATGTTGTCACCAAGAATACAATGTCTCTCACAACTAACCATTACACAATTGTTTCAGATATGAGAAGAAAAGACAACAACAAGAGAAGTGTTTGTACAAAAGATAACAGACGACAGTTTACACCCAGTTTATATAAGTCATGTTCTGATTTTTCAAAGAAGTGTCATCACATTTCAAAATTCTTCAATCATTGTATTTCACTTTCCAAGAATGAAATGAAAGCAAGTACGTGCTTTTGCACAAGTCATGGTTGTTTGCACGGCCATTGTGAATGCACATGTGAATATGATAGGCTTAGAAAACAATTGGGAATTCGTGCCTGTGAGAATTGGAGACCACAAGGGTCAAATCAAATCAATGCACCCTTTATCACATCACACGGAATAATCATTCATCAGTGGGTGACCAAACATGCTCTCAAACTCATGAATTAATGGAACTATGAAAATAGATTTATCACAATCCAAGAGTTAGAAGCATACAGGAGAGGAGGGTGCAAAGAATTTTCGAAAGCATGGAGCAATACAGAATCCAAAACAAGGAAATCTCAAACACCATGTACTAATTCTCTCTCATCAAAGGCAAAGTCCAAACCATCAAAACCATCACGCTCAACAGTTCAAACCAACAAAAACAAAGTATCCAAAACACCCTCCATCATTTACAACCCTGTTACCATCAAACGAGCACCCAAATCCCAAACAGTTGCAAAACCAAAAATGATTCAAGTTTGGCTTCGAAAAGATATGGTTCAGTTAGTGGATCTCAAGGACACAGTCAAACCAAAAAGTCTTGAAAAAGGAGAGATCCCTCTTAACATTGAATCTCAAATTGTTCTTGATCCATTCTGGATTAACACCTCAAAGTATAATAAAGAAGAACAAAAGATTCAATGGAAAACACATAAAAGTATACATTGCATTTTTCAAGAAGTTGTTGAAACCAATGTATCACCTAACACGTAGGGACCCATTTCAACATGAGGTCCTAAATCTTCATTCTTTTCTATGTGCAGGAATCTAATATCTAGTACCTGGACTCAGGCTGCACCAAGCATATGACAGGTGACAAGAGTCTTCTCAAAAACTTCGTTCCCAAGTACTCTAGGAATGTTCATTTTGGGAATGACAATGTAGCACCGATTCTAGGGTACAGATATATAGTGAAGAAGAGTATCAACATCAAAAAGGTTTCTTTTGTAGAAGGACTGGGTCATAATCTGTTTAGCATTAGTTATGTGACAAAGACTTGGAGGTCACTTTTAAAAAGAATTCATGTTTAGTGAAAACAGAAACAGGTGATGTGCTTCTAGCAGGAACAAGGAAGTCTAACTTATATTCCACCGATCTTAACAACGACAACACAAAGACTTCCGTTTGTCTTCTAAGTTAGGCTTCATCAGACTTAACTTGGCAGTGGCACAGGAAACTCTCACATCTCAACTTCCACAACATCAACAAACTGGTTACTGCAGATCTAGTGAGAGGCCTGCCAAAGTTAAAATTCACCAAAGACCATTTGTGTGCAGATTGTGAAAAAGGCAAGATGAAACGTTCATCTCAGAAAGCCAAGCAAGTTTCCAACACAAAGAAAACAATGGAGCTTCTACACATGGATCTATGCGGTCTGATGAGAGTTCAAACAAGCAATGGGAATAAGTATATCCTAGTCATTGTTGATGATTACTCTAGGTATACTTGGGTCAAGTTCTTAAGGTCAAAAGATGAAGCAACTCCTACTATCACCAGCTTCATCAAACAACAGCAGAACAAGTTTGAACACAGTGTTGTCTCCATTCAAACGGATAATGGAACCGAGTTCAAGAACAAAACCTTCTCTAACTATCTTGACCTAGTGGGGATCTCACATCAATTTTCTGCAGCATACACTCCACAACAAAATGGAGTGGTAGAACGACGCAACTGAACTCTGGTTGAGGTTGCTCGTACTATGCTATCATACCCTTGTCTCCCGCCTTCCTATTGGGCTGAAGTAGTCAGAACAGTGTGTTACACACAGAATCGTTCTTTCATCCATAAATGTTTCAATAAAACTCCATAGGAATTAGCAAATGGCATTGTGCCTAATATCAAATATTTTCAATAATTTGGTAATAGGTGCTTTGTACTCAATGAAAAGGATAATCTAGGGAAATTTGAGACCAAGGCTAATGAATCAATTTTCCTAGGTTATTCACATGAGTCTAAAGCCTACAGGGTGTTAAATAAAAGAACTAACTGTGTTATGGAAAGCATAAATGTTAAATTCGATGATATGTTGGATGTTAACACTTTTCAAATGAAAAAGGATGTTTCTTCTTGACAAATCAGTTCAGGACCAGTACTTCAAAGAACTGAAACAAATATAAATCCAAATTCATCAAAACACAATTTAGATTTCTTATCTGATTTCTTACAGTCTAAATCTAAAGTTCCTAATGTTCGTGACATGAATGATGTAGTGTCTCCTGCTACAACTGCAACGGAGGTTGACAACTCATCCTCATATCCAACCATGGATTCTCCGTCTACGTCAAATGCCAATCAAGTTATAGTTCCTCATGAGCCGATTTATGAGGATACTCCAATCTATGATTCAGAACCAATAACAAATGAGGAAGACATTGAACTCACGAACAGATTAAATGAGTTCTTTCCTCCAATCCAAAACCCCCGAGGAATAAGATAGACACAATCCCATCCAGAATCACAGATTATAGGAAATGTTCATGATGATGTAAGGACTCATTCTGCAACGGCTAATGAGTGACTTTATTCCAGTTTCCTATCAATGATTGAACCCAACAAAGTCTCCGATGCTTCACAAGATGTTGATTGGGTCATTGTCATGCAAGAAGAACTCAACCAATTCGAAAGACTCAAATTTTGGAGATTGGTACCACTTCCAGAGAATAAATCAGTGGTTGGTACCAAGTGGATCTTTAAGAACAAACGGGATTCCGATGGAATAGTGGTTAGAAACAAAGCTAGGCTGGTTGCTAAAGGTTTCAAACATTAGGAGGGAATAGACTATGATGAAACATTTTCTCTTGTAGCTAGGATAGAAGCCATAAGACTATTCTTAGCCTATGCTGCCTACAAAAGCTTTAAGGTTTTCAAATGGACGTCAAGACAAGATTCTTAAATGGTATCCTCAAGGAGGAGGTTTATGTGTCTCAGCCGGAAGGCTTCGTCAATCCTAAATTCCCACAGCATGTTTATATTCTAGACAAAGCCTTATATGGACTAAAACAAGCCCCGAGAGCTTGGTATGATGTCCTGTCTGAATATTTGCTGGGTGAGGGATACAACAAAGGAAAAACCGACACCACTTTATTCACAAAAGCCAAAGAAAATGATCTAATCTTAGCACAAATTTATGTGGATGACATCATCTTTGGTTCTACAAACCCCAAGTACTATAATGAGTTTGCACATACTATGCAAAATCGACTTCAAATTAGTATGGTAGGAGAGATTAACTTCTTTCTCGGATTACAAGTGAAAGAGTTGAGTCATGACATTTTCATTAGTCAATCCAAGTACATTAAAGACTTTTTGAATAAATATTACATGCTTAGTTGTTCATCTTTATCTACCCCTATGTCCTAAAAAACAAAACGGTCTGCTGACCTTGAGGGAAAAGCAGCTGCTTTAAAAACATATCGGGGTATGATAGGCTCATTACTGTATTTGATAGCTAGTAGGCCAGATATAATGTTCTCTACATTCTTATGTGCTAGATTTCAGGCTAATCCAAAGGAATCACACCTGTTGGTAGTAAAAAGGATATTCAAGTATCTCAAGGGTAATCCTGATCTAGGTCTGTGGTATCCAAGAGATTCAATTCTACAGTTATATGCCTATTCAGATGCAGATTATGTTGGTTGCATGCTTGACAGAAAGAGCACATCTAGAAGTGCACACTTCTTGGGAGATAGATTAGTGTGTTGGGCTTCTAAGAAACAAAATTGTGTCTCTACTTCAACTGCTGAGTTTGAATATGTTGCTACTACAATGTGTTGCTATTAGAGTTTATGGGTTAGGACTCAACTCTCTGACTTTGGCCTTCACTATGACAAGATCCCACTCCTGTGTGATTCACAGTTTGCCATAGCAATCTCATGCAATCCAGTCCACCACTCAAAGACCAAACACATTGTTATCCGGTATCATTTTATTAAAGATAATGTGGAAAAAGATCTGATAGAACTTCAATATGTTAAGACTGATGATCAACTGGCTGATCTATTTACTAAACCATTAGACGAATCTCGTTTTAGTGAGTTAGTATCCAAATTGGGCATGTTGAATTATAAAGTCTAACTATCAGTCATTTGTGTAACATCCTGTGTTTGGGCCTAGTTATTATGTAGGCTTCGGAAAAATTTATATGTGATGATTATTAATTAATGTTTACTTAATTTTTAATAAGTATACTTAATTAAGTGTTATATATATATTAGTATATATATATGTGTGTACGGTTTGTTTGCACGTGTGTGTGCATGCGATGGAAATACTAGAAGGTGACACCTCCTGCTTGGATTTTCAAGATGTTAATACGTGGGTTCATTAAACATGTTGCCATTTTGAAATATGTTTGTGTGTGAACTGTGTTCGCAAACCGAGAGAGAAGCAAAGGAAGAAGAACAATCGGATTCCTAGATTTGATTTGTAGATTCAAGATAAAGGTTGGTTTGATTCTTGTTTTATTATTGACACATGATTCATGTTAACATGTTATGGTTTTGTCATTAACATGTTGGGTTTTATTTATGAGCATGATTAGAAACCTTTGTTGGTGGGTTTTATGTGTTCTAAGTGTTTATGTGACTTTGAAGGTGTTATGATGCATGATTGGATGTTTAATCATGTTTATTTATGTTTTGATAAGTTTATGAAGTTATCGGATTCTTGAAGTATGAAGTTATCGGGTTTTGATGATGAAGATGATGAAATCCGAGTGTGGGAAATCCGATGGTGGGTTCCATGAGTGAAATCCGAACATGTGTATAATCCTATGAAGAATCCGATAGTTGAAGTTCGAATGATGAAATCCGAGGGAAGTGTCGGATTTCTTTGAAAACCGACATGTGTTGCGGATTTGCTCTCAAAACCGGCAGATGTATCGGATTTTCCTAAAATCCGATGGTATTAGCGGATTTTGCTAGAACCCGATGGTAGTATCTGATCAGTTTTGGGTGTTTGTGATTATTTAATGCTATATGCTGAGTATTTATGCATATGTGAATCTAACATGTTTATGTTTGATTTAAAGATGACATAAACATATGTTGATATATATATTTATGAGTTAGATACTGATGTTTGGTTTGTTGTGTTCTCAGGAACAGACAAGGCTTAGTGACATTAGATCACTGAGTGGGAGTTTGATAACTCAAGGTGACTGGATGTTTACTCATGGGTGATATTAGTTGTAACTGGTTTGGTCGCAACTGCATATGAACTAATGCATGGATAGACTATTTGTCTGCTAATTGATTAACTGTGTTATGTTAATTGATTGTTGCGCCTATTGTGAAGTCAGTTGACAGCTGGGCATACTGGGTTGGGTTTGTTTGCTATCGGCTAATCAGTATTGTGGTCTTTTGATGCATTCATTGCAACTTAAGTTAATACTGTGTGAGAATAGCAAATAGACTATCGGTAAACATTTGCTTGGCCGGCATTGGTTGTAGGTTCCTGCGGAACAGCCGGTCTTCTCATGAGGCAAAGGGTGATTATGTGTTTACTGTTGTTGATATCATGCAGTTTCTTGCTAGTATATCTGTGGTGGTTTATTTCCATTCACTTAGCTTTGTGCTAATCCCCCACCTCTCACTACTTTTACAGGTGGCTGGTAAGTTCTGTGGTTCAGTTATGAGGGGTGTGTAGCCTCGGGAATAATTGACACGCACTCTGATTAGAATTGTGACGAGCCGTACTTTTTGTAATACTGCATTTTAAACTGATGGGTTTTGATAAACAGTGGTTTATCTTTAGATGTAAATCCTTTTATGTTTTGGTAAACGCTTCCGCAGTGTTAGTTTAAATGAAAATTTTATGGGTGAAAATACGGTGTTACAAATTTGGTATCAGAGACTTGGTTTGGCGATGTAGGCACAGTGGAAGTGTTGCATTCCCAAATCTTGGCTCGAGTGGGGGTCAATTATTCCTTGAGTGTGGGGGTTAGGGTGAATGTGAGTATTGCTTTGGGTAGTTAGTATGTGTTATACTAACGGTTTTAAACTAATCAGTTGGTGGGATGTTGTGATTGTTACAGAAAACAATGGCTGATAATGAGAACTCAAATGGAGCCCCTATTGTCCCAGCAACAGTGGAAACTCTACAGAGTGTTGATATATCTGGTACAGCTGGAGATGAGAGGGATGAATACATCTTTCAGCTTGAGGGTCAGTTACAAGATCTAAGAAAAGAGTTGGATCAATAGAGAAAGGATTTTGCGAGTCAACCACCAGTTCTTACAATGGCTTCTACTACACTTGAGATACCACCAATTTACCCGGCTAATACTATGTATACAGGGTTACCTTCTGCATCGATACCATTTCCATCAGTGTCTCAACCAATGTCTTAACCATTGTATTACCCTATGTTTTCGCAAGGATCGATGCCATATTCTTTCATTGGATTTCCACCTAGTATGGGATTTAAACAACCGTGTAGTATAAATAGTTATTGGATTGTAAACCCGAGGAGTATCATGGTATCACAGATCCAAATGTTACCCTGAATTGGTTGCGAGATATCTCTAGAATTCTAGATGCTTGCAATTGTGAAGAAGAAATGAGGGTTTGTTTTGCCACCAGGATGTTGAAAGGGAAAGCAATGGTATGGTGGGATTCTATCACTACACATTTATCGAGAGCTCAGACGGATGCAATTGTTGGAATATGCCACTGATACACATGTACAAGAATCACTGCTGATGAGGTACGAGCCTGTTGGGTCACACGCCAAGGGTAGATTCCGGCAGCACAACGCAAACATGAGAGAATATGAAATTAGGGTTTCTGGCGACCTTCACGGGCCGTGAAGAGAAACCCTCCATGAGCCTTCACCACCCGGACAAGTAGTCGTGGGAGTAGGGCCTTCACGAGTGCTTCAAGGCCCGTGAGAGCCCGTGAAGACATGCGCCATTCATTTAATTGGACCACTCGATGGCCCAATAAGGATGAGCGGTGGAACCCGGCCTATGAGGCCTTCACGAGGGCTTCATGGCCCGTGAGAGCCCGTAAAGGCAGAAGTCAAAGTGACACTTTATTTCTATTGGACCTTTGTATTGGTCCAATGAGAGAGTGGCTAGGTGGCCGACTCTGGTGACTTTGGGGCTTCCTCCAGCCTTTATAAAAGGCTCCATGATTCTCTCTAAGAGAACTCTTGCCAACTTGAACATACATAAACATAATATGGTGCTTGAACTACTAGTAAGTTAAATATATGTGTAATCTCGTGAAGGCAAGCCTCTACATGTTGTTGCTGCTCCAGAAGCACGAGGACTTGGTGTGGCTCGTGTGTCGGGTCAATAGCAAGACGGGATCTCGCTCACTTGGTGTGGACTATCAATAGAGGAGCTCGGTTTCGGGTTCTCGAAGATCTTTCTAGCTCGGTGGATACATGCAAGTCGGTTTTGATACCCGAAAACCCCGGTTTTTGATGTCGTTGCTTCCGCTGCGTACAGGTGTTGGCGTGCATGGATTTCCTACAGTGGTATCAGAGCTTAGGCTACAAAGATATAGCACAAAAATGGCTTGAAAAACCATTTTTGGAAGATTAGTTTTTCTGTCTAGTAGGTCTTTACGGGCCGTGAAGTGTTCTTCACGAGTCGTGAAGGCCACACGACCAGTGTTCATGAGGGGTCTGGTCGTGGGAAGTGTTTTCAGGCTTCACGAGTCCTCATGGCCCGTGACCGGTCGTGAAGCTCTTGGGCTTCACGAGCCGTGAGAGGTCGTGAAGGCACTCGTGAACAGTTTAGTCGTGAAACTTGGTTTTTAGGCTCACGAGCCCTTCTGACCCGTGATCGGTCGTGAGGCCCTTGGGCGTCACGACCCGTGAGGGGCCGTGAAGGAGCTTCTGGGCAGTTTTTGTCCTTAAAAGAAAATTTTTCATGGTTTTTCGGGTCATGGAGGAGTTTCTGTTTTTTGGCAGATTCCGTTTGTTTAGCCCCTCGTAATATTTTGGTACAACTATGGGTATGTAAGGTATGGTCTTGGCATGAGATGCATACATGCATACACATATGTTGTGTATATATGAATATGGGTATAAAAGTTGGTTTTGTGCCCTAATGAATATGTACAAGAATTTCCTTGTTGTGCCTTGAGTGTTGGTGTTGGAAATTCTTACCGAAATATTCCTTTGGTCACGGTTTTGGCACACCGTGCTTTGTTGTTGTTGTTTGTTGCTTTTAGTTGGTAACCATCGCCCTAGACCTTGTGGTTGTGCCTTGTGGTTTGTTTGGTTGTTTGGATTTATTTGGTGACCTTGGTGTCACGTGTGATGTAATTAATTATTTATTCATTCGGTTTGTAATTAATTATCGCGGCTTGCATGCCGTTTCATTTATTCATATGTACTTGTACAAGATTGATAGGATGCGCGTGGCTTGCATGCCATTTCCTTTCTTTTGTGTACTTGTGTTTTGAAGACCACAATCAAGAGTCAAGAGGAGACGTCTTGAAGACCTTGGATCCGGTTAGTCCCGATAGAGGTAGCAGATTCAGTGGGAGCACTCCATGGTCTAGGTTTGTGTCCTTAGTAAACCTAGTCCTCCCGGCTTGGCTCACGGGTAGGACGCATAGGTTTTTGGCATGGTTACCAACCCCTTTTATGCGTGTGATGTGATTTATTTTTCCTTGCATGGTTGTTTATGTTTCCTCGCATGCTTGATAACTTTTCTAAGTTAATAAAATCACAAGAGTTTTTAAATTGGTTAACAAACTCTCGCGCGTACACGATTAACAAGACAATATAAACATGGTATTTATATTTAAAGTGAAAATAGTTTTTGTCACTTACATTGTTAATCAAATATTAAAACTTGGTTTTAATCAAGAAACAAAAGCCCGTTTCCTAAAGAAAACGTAAATCACGCACCATCCATAAGATGACACACCCGATTCTAGTGAAGCATGGGATAATTGTCGAGCTAAGCACGAGTTATTCCATGTGGATCTGTGTGGAAGGTGAGAGTGGCGACTTGGAGTTATTGGTTGTCGAGCTTAGCACAAGCCAATGATTGTCGAGTGTGCTACCATGTATCTTGTTGGACGATTTACAATTGCAAAATAAAATCCTTGAGTGATTATCGAGCTAAGTACGAGTCAACCAAGAATTTTAATTTGGGATTGGTGTAATTAGGGATCAAACATGCCAACCGACCATTTTACGTCGTTGGATCCCGCAAGTGTCTAAGAGTTGCAATGGAGATTGCAATCGGTAAAATGGTTACCGGCCTAAATAGCTTCATGAAGTGATCCGCGGTAAACCCGTCATGTAGTGGAGTAGAATATGGTTCTTAGCCCTTGTTAAGATAAGTTGTTTTTCTAAAACTTTATGGGTAATTATCTTAACGAGGATTATATCAAACTAACTAAAACGTGTATTCTTGTTATTTATAGATGTCAAACCATAATAACACAACGTCAAACAATTCGCTTCATATGTTCCTACATAGGGAGAAAGTCACGGGAGTGAACTTCGTTGACTGGCTTAGGCAATTGAGAATTGTCCTTCGCTATGAGTCAAAGTTGCACATCCTTGAGGAACCTCTTCCGGAACCACCTGCTAGCAACGCGACTTGGTCCGTCCGATACATGTATGAAAAGCGTGTTGAGGACACACACGATGTTGCCTGCCTCATGTTGTCAACTATGAGCTCGGATTTGCAAAAACACTTTGAGCACATGAGTGTGTACGATATGATGGACAAATTGAAGGACATGTTCCAACAACAAGTAAGAGAGGAAAACTATGAGTGTGTTAAAAACCTAGTCGGTTGTAGAATGCAGGAAGGTAGGAGTGTGAGTGCCCACGTCCTTAAGATGAAGGCATACGTGGACCAAATGGAGAGACTAGGATTTCCCATGGGGAGGGAGCTTGCTGTGGATATAGTAGTCCAGTTCCTACCCGCATCATATGATCAGTTTGTCATGAACTATCACATGCATGACATGGAGAAAACCTTAGGTAAATTGCATGGTATGTTGAAGACTGCGGAGTCTGACATGGCCAAACATGAATCCACCTCTTCCATTCCTACCACGAGTTCTAGGGAACAAAAGAAAAAGAAGAAGAAAGCGACACGAAGGGAAAAGGTTGGAGTGTCCAAGCCTATTCCCCACAATGAATCTGAGGACCATGATTGTGTGCCTCAAGAAGAGATTCGAGAAAAAGTTGTTTGCTACTTCTGTGGAAGATTTGGAGATTGGGACCGTCACGCATGCCCATCGTTCCAAGAGGATATTAAACTTCTAAGGAAAGAGAGAGTTAATATCCCTTCTCAAGTTACATTCACGATTCATTGCTAATTCTTCTATTTCGCTGGGTTGTTCACCCGAGCTAATTAACTCACGTTTGTCACAAATTATTTTTGTTACAAAGTGTAGGTACCATTTAAAAGAAGAACCAAGAGCATGAAGAACCGGGTCTCTAAAAGAGGTAACTTGGAAGATTGACCTCTACCAGAGAATTGGGAGTTTTGATCTCGCCTATTCTGACCGGTTTCATTATTACTTTGTTTTTGATGCCCTGTGAGGCAAGTTTAGTTTTTGTTGTATGTTCATGAAGACGATGGATGAGATTTTGAATTTTTGGGTTGTAAAAGTTTTTTTCGCATTACTTATTCGATTTCGAAGTTTGTTAATGTCATAGCTTATGTTTTATTTTGGCCGTCAAGGCGCATCATTCTACATTTGATGACGATGAATTCATACTTGAAATTTGAATCTTGTTTTAGAAAAATATTTGTTGATTGATAGAAATTAAAATTATCCATGTGAAGACATACATGTTACAAGTAATAATTAATCATGAATGATTGATTCTAAGTCCAAAATAGTTTGGATTAGTCGGCTCTTTGTCATAATCTACTTAACCATGTAAATAAGATAAGTATCACCTAGATCCATGTGGTTAGGATCTTGGACTAGTTTAACCTCGGGTTAAACATTTGATGCTAATCTTATCTATAAGGGTACGATGATTATGAATCCCTTCACGGTATATGTGAGAGGGATGCTAGCTTGTAAGATATTGATCACTTTTGGTGGATAATCCGTACAAGCACATAACAAAGAGAAACTAATTAAAAGAATCAATTGGGACATATAGATAGGATGCTTAGATCTAGTTAAGATGCTAAGATACCTTAAATCTATATCAATGACTACATCATGAATTTCGGGATTATCTCACAATTCGTTCCTTAACATAGACACATTTGTACATGGTGTCACGTTGAAGGAAACCGGGTATTGTTGAAAATGGCCTGGTAAATAATGGGTCAAATATGTGTATTCGACTTGTTAGTATACACATCGAAAGTGAAAAGCCAAGTCCTTAATCTTAATCCAACTTGAAAGTCTATTTAGCACCTTATGAGATATATCTTGAAAGAGTTCTTTGCTTATATATATCAAAGTTTGGAGATTTTCAATCTACATCTGGTGGGAAATTAAAGAACTTAAATGGTGCTAATACATTTAAAAGGTTCTTATAGGTTTTGGATATTTGACCTTACGAGAACAATGTTTTGTTGCTCGAAAGGAATATAATATCTAAAGCATTCCAGTGGAAGAACGTGCAACTTAAATGAAAGACTTGATGTTGGCACTAGCATATGATCAAATATCGGCATGAGAATGCCGGTTATCCTGACCATGAGTAATTACTTTCAAGGCTGATAGAAGTCATGTAGCCAAAGAGATATGGGTTCCTAACATATAAGTGGCAATGACTTGATGGTGAGTTTTGTTCAAATCACCATCTATCGGAAAGCATAGTGAGCCCTGAGTTCACCGAGGTTATAAGAAGTAATTAATCATAAGATGAAATCCATTTCAAGTATGCAAATACTTTACTTAATTCCATACCAAGGTGCAAACCTAGATGGTGTGAATGGAATTAACATGGATTGTAATGTAGACTTCTTCAAATACCGACTAAGGGTAAAGGTTTCATAATGGTTATTGTGGAAACTTTTCCTAGTGGCTATGTTGAAGATCATTTGATACTTGTTGCTATTGTTGCCTTCTTACGGCAATAAAGGATAGTACACGGATATACAAGACCGCGTTCCTTTATGGAACTTCGTATGGAGGAAGTGCTTACCACACTCTCCGAGGGTCTTAGATATCCGTAGTATCCAAATTAAGTCTACAAGTGTGAATAAGTCCTTTGGACTTATACTAACATCGTAAAAGTAAGATCTTTGCTTTCATGAGAAAATCAAAGTCATAAGTTTTCTAGGAGCATAGATAAGACTTTTACACATGTCAGGGCTGGTGGGAGCTTTTATTGTATACCTAGAAGTATGTATCGATTGAAGATAATGTCCCATTGTTAAGTGTTCTATGAACCTAAAATAGGGAATTATTGTATCATGATAATACATAGGAGATACAAGATTTTGAATCACATGAAATACTTGTGTATGTTCTTAATGTTTGATGACAAGAAATAAGCCTTGGAGTAAGTTTTTTACTCTAATACTAATTTCTAATAGGATAATTGTCGATCTTGATCGAAGTCTTTGATCCTACTATATGGTGTTAATAATTGATTAGAGAAGTTCTTAAGTATCACTGATCCTATTGTGAACTTTTGTAACAATGAGGATATGAGTACCTTAGTGCTTCGTTATATGATCTCTTTGACGGATACTTTGAATAAAGTAGTTTGGTCAAAAGATAATTGAGATGATAACAAGAATACAAATGGATGTTGCATGGCAAATCCATTGAATAAGCTGTAGTCATAATAACTAGTGATGTTTGACATACTAGGTCATGTAGCATTTCTTATGCATATGATTTAGCTTTAAATATTGTTTTAGTTGTTGATTGTTTTATATTTGCTTTGGGAACTGTAAGCAATATCGTTACTTTTGATTCCTTTCGATATAAAGGGGGGACTATATATACGCAGATGCGGTTACTTTCATTAGTCTTTACTGTGTTCCATCTTAGCATGTTTAACCACTTCCTAGAGTGCTTATGCATTCTAGATTTCCACAGTCAGTCATTCTTCAAGGGAAGGAAGTTTGAGTTAAGACTGAGGTTAGGGTTTGGTCATGCATTAATCAAGGATTGAATGCAAGTGACGCAAAACTAACCTGTACTTGAAATGAGTTTCAAGTGATTGGAAGACCCACACCTGAGTTCACTTCATGGATTTTGGTCACAAGTGACTCGGGATGATAATATCATTTCATCCTTAGACCGGAGATACATGTGTATCCAAAGCATGAGTCTGCTTTGTTTTGATTACTTTCAAACGTGGTTCGTAACTGGCCGCTATAAAGGGAGTTATCAAATAAAGTATGAAGCATGTGGCGGGGCTATGTAGTCAAAAGGATTTGTTCCTCTAGTTAGAGAGATATCCTTGGGCCCCTCGATGATTGGGCGCTGACACCAAAAATGCATGGCCGTGCTCAAGTAACAATGATTGGGCGCTGACACCAAAAATGCATGGCCAAAAATGCATGGCCGTGCCCCTCGATGATCAGTTGCAAACTTGTTATTTTGGTCACCACCAATCTAGAATCGAGACACAAAATCATGAACGATCTGGAGATTGACATTTTTCCATGTCTCGTGTTCACACAGATATCGCGAACAAAGGGATGTTTATGATCAATTATCTATAGGACCTTTTAGCCTTTCTAGGCTACCAGGATTTGTCGAGGATGACGTAACTTGTACCGACTTGGGGGCAAGTATGCTTTGCTACAGCCGCTGATTGTCTGTGGTGCTGGTAACGCTGTATCATGTGCAAGTCGGAGTCTATTGGAATATGCCCACTGATACACGTGTACTAGCATCACTGCTGATGAGGTACGAGCCTATTGGGTCACACGCCAAGGGTAGATTCCTGCAGCACAACGCAAACATGAGAGAATATGAAATTAGGGTTTCTGGCGACCTTCACGGGCCGTGAAGAGGTCGTGAAGAGAAACCCTCCACGAGCCGTCACCACCCGGACAAGTAGTCGTGGGAGCAGGGCCTTCACGAGTGCTTCACGGACCGTGAGAGCCCGTGAAGAAAAGGGCACCATTCTTTTAATTGGACCACTCGATGGCCCAATGAGGATGAGCAGGGGAAACCGGCCCATGAGGCCTTCACGAGGGCTTCACGGCCCGTGAGAGCCCGTGAAGGCAGAAGTTAAAGTGACACTTTATTTCTATTGGACCTTTGTGTTGGTCCAATGAGAGAGTGGCTAGGTGGCCGACTCTGGTGACTTTGGGGCTTCCTCCAGCCTTTATAAAAGGCTCCATGATTCTCTCTAAGAGAACTCTTGCCAACTTGAACATACATACACATAATATGGTGCTTGAACTACTAGTAAGTTAAGTATATGTGTAATCTCGTGAAGGCAAGCCTCTACATGTTGTTGCTGCTCTAGAAGCACGAGGACTCGGTGTGGCTCGTGTGTCGGGTAAATAGCAAGACGGGATCTCGCTCACTTGGTGTGGAGTATCAATAGAGGAGCTCGGTTTCGGGTTCTCGAAGATCTTTCTCGCTCGGTGGATTGCTCCAGCCCCGTGATGGTATAATTTCTCCTCCCTCTCGTTTGTTTTAGTTGCTATATTCGTTTGTAGTCACGATCCCCACTTGGGGAATATATGCGTGTCGGTTTTGATACCCGAAAACCCCGGTTTTTGATGTCGTTGCTTTCGCTGTGTACGGGTGTTGGCGTGCAAGGATTTCCTACAGCAATTACTTGGGATCAATTTCGAAATAAATTGTGCGAACAGTATTGCAATGCTTTTGAGTTGAACAAGATAAGGCAAGAGTTCACGGAACTGCGTATGACGAAAAAGATTTCGGTGGATGAATTGATTGAGCAGTACAATTCGAAACTGAGATTTGTGACTCAGTGGGTGCCTGATGAACCTTCCCAGTTTCAACATTTCATTGGAGCATTACTTCCTGAGTACAGGAGCACAACTCGGTTGGCTGGATCGTTGTCCCAGGCTTTCACCTTGGCAAAGTCTGCTGAGGGGGACATACAGGCAAGACACAAGCAAAATCGAGATGAGGCGGCTATGTAGAAGCCGAGGTATGAACAGATTGGTAATCAGCAAAAGAGAAATTGGCAAGGAAACCAGTCACAGGGAAGTCAGGACAGTGGGATAACCACTAGGGATTTTGGTCAGAGACCACAATGGTGTAGACGGTGTAGATCTAACCATTCAGGGTAGTGTACTGCTGAGACCATGCGATGTATGCGTTGTGGAACATTAGGACATGAAGCTAGGGAATGTGATTTTCCCCAAAGTGTGTGCTGGAACTGTCAGAATGAGGGACACCTGGCTGGTGAGTGTCCTTCTGAAAGGAAGACTAGGACAGGGACTGGGGCAGAAGCGGTTGAGGGATCATCATCAGCAAGGCAAAAGAGAAAGAACCCTACTGTGCGAGAGGGTGGAGTGTATAATATGATGGCTAGTGATAATGCCACCGCTAATGAAGATGAAACGGGTATGTTTTGATAAAATTTTATATGTGTATGTGTGTGTTAATTAGCTTTAAAGTTAATTGTGGATATTTATGCATAGTATGTGCTAAAATGTGTGAGTTTATTTATGATGAGATTGATTCTCTAGAAATAGAACTAAATGATAATAGATGATTTTCTATTATGAGTTATGTGTTAGATATCAAGAAATGGTATGATGATAAGTACGTGTGATACTTGACTTAAATGCTAAGTGAGCATGATATACCATAGAGATATATTTTTAGATGAATTGAATTACATGATATAATGTGTATAGTATGATTTATATATACATTGTGTGTTTATGTGAATTTAATTGTGCAAAGAAAGAAGACAGAGATGAATTGCTGCAAGTCTGGGATGTGCAGTATTGTTCAAGTAAAAGGTGTGATGGAGATTATAAGTGAATGTATAATCTACTGAGTACAGTTGATACATGAGAATGAATGATGATTTTAAACGAAGTTTGTGATATTGAAACAAGGAGAAATAATTGTTGATATTGAAAATAATTGTTTCAATTTTTCACGGAGAAATAACACATTTCTATTGACATCTCATTTGGAGAATGTTGATATTGAAACAAGGAGGACATGTAGCTCCGGTCTCCGTCTTCTTTAAAGCACTTATTGAGTCTAGAAACAATTGTAATATTATTTTCTTCTAGGACACGTATGGAATCAATTGCCTGTCTATGACAGTGCCGGAAAATCTTGAGTAATATCATTTGATATTTACAGTGACAGATGGAAATCCTACCAGTGCTAACATCTAGCCAACACTGAACGTAGGTCACTCAATTTATTTAAACTGACGTGTTAACGGGAAATCAATGTGATCCCGGTGTTACAAAGGATGCATTAATTATCAAAATTTCTGATATACTCTTGTAAAAATGATGCTAAAAACCATTAAATGCAAAATTGTTCAAACAACCAAAGGTGTTTTACCTTAGGTTAGGTGCGAGTTGGAAGACAGAAGAAAAAGGATGTCATCAAATTTTATTCCCATAAAGCTTCACCAGAATGCAGAAAGAAAAAGAATATCTGTATTATCAAAATGGGAGAGATTCATCAAAAGCCAAACAGGCAGATGAACAAGCACAAGGCTACAAAAGGGGGAGATTGTTAGGACTTATTTGTGTTTGTAGGCCTTGTGCAACTATCTTAATTATCTTGCTATTATTTCTTTGTTAGTTTAGTTCATCTCGTGTAAGGGCTTGGCCCATTTAATATTAATTGTCTATTCCATTAGTATGTAATAGACTAGTCCAAATGTTAGATTAGAGAAATCCATCATGAAAGCCCATGAGGCTTGAGGCCCATGTGCCTAATTGTATTTAAACCCTTGCAAACCTAGTTTGCAAGGTAACCTTTGCATTTCTCAGAGTAATAGAAACAAACACATCTATGTTTTCTCTCAAGCAAACTGTTCTTCTTGTGCTCATACATTGTTCTTCATATCTTATACACAAGAATCATGAGATTACTCATCTTTAATCTCATCTTTGGACCATCATACATATTGTGTCTATCAAGGCCTGGGTCTGATGTAGTTGGAATTGGACGGGCCGGTTGGACATTTGGAGGAATAGGCCAATCAGATGATGTTTGTTGTTGTACATGGTGGAATATGCCCGCTGACACGAACAACTTAATGGCACTACCGATGAGGTATAGGCCTATTGGGTCACACACCAAGCATTGATTCTGGCAACACGATCAAGAAAAAGAGAGGAAAAGGCCAAAATGGGTTTTGGCAGGATGGTACACGGTCCGTGTTCCTGAACACGGGCCATGTCCAGTCCAACATACACGAGGCGTATTAGCCCAGTTCAAGGTCATGTAGTTTGGGCCTACACGGGCTGTGTAGATGAACACGGGCCGCGTAGTGCTAGATTGACACGGCTATCTTAGCCCAATTCGGGCCGTGGGCTTTGGGCCTACACGGGCCATGTACGTTCGCCGTAACAGCAGAATTAACAGCGTTAAACACTTGGTTTAATGAGGTTAACTTCTCATAATTGTGGTAGACAAAGAGACCACGAGTTATCTGCTCTTGTAGAGGCTTTTGGCTATCACTTTGTCCCTTGGTTGACATTAGAACTCTCTCTCTCTCTCTTGTTCTTGGTGTTCTTGAACACAAGAAGCAAACATACACACACTTGATTGTTGTTTTGGTGGTTTTGCATCAACTTGCTAGCACTTGGGAATCAAGCAAGCTTGGGTTGGACTTCATTGGAGGAGTTCTTTGTTGGATTCTAAGACACTTGACAAGGAAGGTTATTTTGTGGTTTTGCAGCATTGAGGTATAACCTTTCTTCTCATCTTGTTTTTATATGTTTAGTTGCAATTCCATTGTTAGATTTTGGTCCATGGGAATTATTCGTTGTTTGGCATCAATTTTTGTTATATACTTTGCTTCCGTTGCTATTGAGTTTGCCAAACGAATACCTTCAGTGGTATAAGAGCCATATCTTACATGGCTTTGCACTAATGCGTCTACAAAAACCATACGAATATTTTATACAAGAAAATTAATTTCTTGAAAGTTTTTCGTGTAGATCTTTGTTAGACTAAAATTGATATATTTGTAGCCTACATAATATTCATATAGGTATACTTATGTTAGAAAATTGTTTTCTAGAAATGGTTTTTCGTGTAGATCTTTGTTAGGCTAAAATTGGTATATTTGTAGCCTACTTAATATGTTAGCTTTACATCGAGTCTAGAGAAGCCATTAAAATACTTTTATATAAGAAAATTGTTTTCATAAAATTGGTTTTTCATTGAGACTCCTGTTGTGCTAGAATTGTTATATTTGTAGCCTTGTTAATATTTTAGTTTTTATATTTATATGTTTGTTGTAATATGGCATGACGTGTACACAAATATATACTTATAAATGTATATATGAATATGTGTCACAAAAATGGTTTGGTACACTAATGCATATGTACAAGGATTGTCATTTCGGTGCCTTTGATGTTGTTGACAATCTTGACTAAAATATAGAAATATATTTGTATCATGGTTTTGTGTGACACACCATGTTTCACTTATGCTGCGTTTGGTAAATTCGGTAATACGATATGCCCTTAGACCTATGTGTTGTGGTGGTTGATTGATTCGGTTTTTTTGGTGGCCTGCGTACCGTATTGATGTAAATATTTATTTGTATATTTGTTGGTGCGGCTTGCACGCCGTTTATTTTATTCCGTGTATTTGTATAAATAGTGTAGGAATGCGACCTGCGTGTCGTTTATATATATATATATATATATATTCTATGTATTTGTAAATAGTATAGAATTAGAACTGGAGAAGTAAACGGGAGTCATGGTGATGACGTCTTGGCGAGAAGGAATCAACACGCTATTGGAGGTGTTGGATTCGGTGGGAGCTCACCCAACGAGACTTTACCTTGTCCTTAGGTTTTGGCCTCGTTTTCCCCGTTGTGGCTCACGGGGAAAACGCATAGGATTTTTGGGCATGTTACCGAATTATACATATATATATTTGCATGGTTGTGTTTTATTTTTCTATGCATGGATTAGGATTCGCATGCTAGACAATTTTTCTATAAAATTAAATAAAATACAACGTTTGTTAAAATGGTTAACAATCTCGCGCGAATAGAATTGACAAAGAAAATATAAACTTGGTATTATATTTAAGTAGTGTTTAAAATCGTTTTGACACTTACTTTGTTAATTCACAAAAGGTTTTTATAAACCGGAAACAAAATCCCGTTATAAAAAATGTAAATCACGCACCATCCGTAAGATGACACCACCCGAATCTAATGAAACAAGGATGATTGTCGAACTAAGCACGAGTCATTCCTTGCGTAGTTGTGTGAAAGGTGAGTGGGGTAACTCGCATGATTGGTTGTCGAGCTAAGCACGAGCCAATTGATGGCTGGGAGTGCCACCCATGTGTCTTGTCGGACGGTTTACAATTTTAGTATATAATTGTTGATTAGTTGTCGAGCTAAGCACGAGCTAAACAAAAATTATATATTAAGATTGGTGTAAGGAAGGGATCAAACATGCCAACCGACATTATGGATGTCAACGGATCCCACAAGTGTCTAAGAGTTGTAATAGAGATTACAATTGGTAAAATGGTTGCCGGCCTAAATAGCTTCGCCACGTGATCCGCGGCAAACCCGTCACAGTGCGAGGTGAAATAAGGTTCTTAGCCCTTGTTACGAATAATTGTTTTTATCTAAAACTATGGGGTAATTATTTTTAAC